>OU779874.1:20344606-25344606 GCA_916999025.1 Orgyia antiqua | reverse complement strand
AGCGTGTATCTAAAAAGAATAAAAAAGCCTGGGGAAAATATTGTGATATCCGTGATGTGGAAGACTTTCTAGAAGACCAGAGATTAGAAGAAAGATTGGGGTGAGGTTATGTTGACATCGTGTTTGCATAGAAATAATGTTTATTTGTGATTTTCTGTAGTTAATATTAAAAAATCCTACTAGCTTTGGATATGTATTGAAGTTCTACAATTGCAAGTTATTTTTCGTACTATTTTTAAAGTAAATGCAACAAATTTTACAATTTCTCTGTACACCAACACAGTAACGATTTGAGTAATAATTTCTCTTATTTGTTAATATTAGCTAACGCAAAGCAAACTTTCATTTAACTGAATGTTAATATGTATTACTTGTGCTAAAATGTTTTTAGTACACATCAGAATAAGAGGTACAGAATAATTTACAAATACCTACAACATCCTCCTTATTCATATACTTACTAATAAACAAAGGCTAGACAAAGTTACTGTTTCTGCTTACAAATTTTCCAACATTTCAAGAATGCTTCTTTTGTCAGATAAATTCACTTTTAAATCTGTTAGAGGAAGTGTAGAACTCCTTAAGCTAGTTAAGTCAAACAATATAGGTTAATTTGTAAACTATATTTAAAAAAAATATAAAATTTCAGTAAATTTGACACAAAAGCAGATAGTGACTTGTTTTTGGTGGACACAGCGGGAGAATTGAAGGATGAAGCTGTTGAAGATAAAAAGCCACTATCGGCTAAGTTACAGAAAAGAGCCAAATTGAAACAATTACCTAAATGTTTTGAAGTTCTATTACCTACATCTAAGGTTAGTATAAATATTATTAAATATAATAATGTTTATGGACATTTGAGACATGTTCTGGTCTCTTATTTCTCTGCTAAGCTCATTTACTTGTTTCTATCTACCTTACCTATATATATATATACCTATATATACCTTTGATTTCTATTGATTATACTTATGTGTGAATTTTCAATGTCTTCTAGTCCCAAATTAAGCTATAATACAGACATTTAAAGGAGAGTCCTATGCATATAAAATTTAAAGTAAGGACACAATAAGGTATGTGTAAGTTGCAAAGGATTGGAAATATGGCAAAATTAATATTTTAATGAGTTTGACTAAGTAATACATTAAAATACAAATGAATAGCATACATACTGCATATCCAAGTGATATATATTACGCTTAGTTTGGGAGTGGAAGATGTTATGTAAATATTTTTTAGTGTACTGTTCTCTACTAATATCTTTTATTTCGTAGGTTGAAGACCCTAATGCAAAACGTAATCATGTGAATCCAATAGGCTCTAAACCAACAGCGCTAAGTAAATTAACGGAAAAACGTAAAACTGTTAAGAAATTATATGAGAAAAGATTGGAAGAGGCAAAGAAAAGTAGAAAAATTGCAATAGATAAAAAAAGGAAGGCGAAAAAAGTACGACATAACTTTGATTTGGACTTGTGGGGCAAAGATTGTAAGTATTAAGGGCCTACATCAATATTATCGTATATCATCGCCGACACGTACATATTAACACAGCCAGTAGGCACAGAAAATGAAGAATTAGGGATACTTTTCCTATTTACTCAAAATCTACTAAATATATTTTAATTCTGATTTACGTGTTTCTATACATAATAGTTACCTATGTTTTTAAAGTTATTTCATTAGTTAATACGCGATAATAGACCGACAAATGAAAAAAATAAAAATTTTGAGAGGTTGTTTCGCCAAGATTTTCTATCGAGAAAACTTTTTTCAATCGCGTTTCTGAGTTGATGCGATCCTAGATCATATATTGAAAAAACATATACTTAAAAATTAGAGCTCTAGCCATTCAATCTAAAGAAACAATGAAAACTTCGTACATAGAAAAATGCACGAAGCTATTTTGGTATCGTCTTAAGTAATTATATCAATTCTAAGAAATCTGTATCCCATAATATATTGATATACTCACCTGTTTTAATAATAGATCAGATCTTATGAATAATATTTTTAAAAGAGAAAAATAATAGGATTTGGTAGTTGCTACGAAATTTTTTTTTTTTGACATTTCACATAACGTCCTCTGGTCCCAAAGTAAGCTATATTTCTATGCTTGTGTTATGGGTACCAGAATACGGATAGGATCACACAAATGATTGTCCCTAGCGGGAATCGAACCCGCGACCTCGTGAACGGCAGTCCGTTACATGAACCACTCCATCACGAGGCCTGTCGTTAATTGCCGAGTAAAAAAAGTTTACTCGGCAATGGCTGAAGGTATAAACTTGAAACTGATACCAAATGTAGATCTATGCGGTCCCTTGCTGCAAAAATACCTTCAATATTTTAGATAAATGCATTTAAAAGATATGGCCAAGTTACGGTCGTTTTTTAACTTTAGACTTACCCTAGGGAATCAAAAGTTACAGGTCACTTCCCAATTGCCCTAGAGATTTGCAAGAAACAAAGCATTAGTGAAAATGTTAAGAAAACATGCAAAATTTTCTAAATTACCATACGAATTGTCGAAGGACCAACGGATTTGCAGAAGATGTTAAGGCCCAAATAATACAACAGACTAAAACATGATAAATTATTGTAACTTCTGAATAAGGGCTATTATTAATTTTTTATTTTCCAGTGCCAGAATCAAAAGGTATTCCAGAAACTTTATGTGATGAGTTTATCTCTACTGAAGCACAGCTACATAATGTATTAACAACACGGCGTTTAAGACCAAAGCCTCCAGTATCTACAACTGTTGCTACCAGACCTGCGGTGGAAGCACCACATCCAGGAGTCAGCTATAATCCTTCCTTTAAGGTACGATTGAATGCAGAAGCTGACTGACTGACTACTTGGTCTACTTCTTGGGCTTACTACCACTTGGTGTCTCCATAAGCATCACAAACTTTAGACAAAACTGTTTTATTATCCGTAAATACACTTCAATTCAACAATAGAACTAATATGTTTGGTATATAATTATATATACATATTTCAGGAACATCAAGAATTACTCCAAGAAGTTGGTAAGCACGAAGAGAAGATGATAAAGAAGGAGAAACACCTCCTGAGGGTAACAACCGGAATGTTCAGGAGAGTCACACAACAGCAGAAAGAGGTATGCTATTAGTTTTAAAACATTTAAGAAACGTATACAGTTATAAGCCATTTAAGAATTATGTGAAATTGTGTTGTTTTTTAAGGACTTAGTACTAACTAGCGACTGCCTGACTGACTGACTTGCCCGCGACTCTGGCTATCTTCTGTGATAGAAGGATAATGGCATTAAAAACTAATTTTTTTCTATATTTTCAGAATCAATGGCAAGAAGAAATGTCAGTAGGTCTTCCGCATCCTCATAATCCAGCCAATGATGATCCTAAAGAGGAGTCCGACACAGACAATGAATATAAAGCCGTAAACCCACCTGTCAAAAACAAGAAGAAAGATCACAAAGCTAGAAGGAAACAACGAGAACAGTTGGAGGAGAAGGAACGATTGAAGAGGGAGAAAATTGATAAGAAGAAAATTACAGATTTATATAAGTGAGTATTTGATTGCTTACTGAGCTGATATTAATAAATATAAATAAATAAATATTCACGGACATTTCACACAACGTCCTCTGGTCCCAAGCTAAGCTTATATGCTTGTGTTATGGGTACCAGAATACGGATATAATACATATACTACTTTTCTTTTGTAAATACATACTTATAATACATAGAAACACCGAGACGCAGAATAAACATTTGTATGACATTTATGGATATCACACAAATGATTGTCCCAAGCGGGAATCGAACCCGCGACCTTGTGAACGGCAGTCCATTACATGAACCACTACGCCACTAAGCCCGTCAATACGCTCATGTGTTAAGAAAACAAATGTCATCAACCCATTTCTATCAAATGTGTTTTTTCTTTTACCACTTTGAGAGAAAGAGGTATTATATCAGGGTCACATAACAAAATGTAGAATATGAGTACATACTGACTCTGGTGACGGATTAAGAATACAAGTGTCACCACCCCATCTTCTCCCAAGGGTGCTGTAAAAGTCAGCTAAGGGATATTGCACACAGATAACATCCTCTGTGAGAGACGAAAAACTCGAAAATAAACCCTGTGCCAACGCGCCTGGTCAGCGCGGCACAGTAGACCATAATCCCTTCCAAAGTGGAGGAGGCCCGTGCCCAACAGTGGGACGTAAATGGGCTGGAGAGAGAGTGTACATACTGAAACCGCTGTCCATCTGTCTGTATGCCAATCAATCCATTTGTCACCAGGTTGTATCTCATGAAATTTTTACAGATACAAAGAATTAAAATAAATAAATAAGGATGCTCCCAACAAACATTTTTTGCATATCTTGACAATATGACGGGCTTCGTGGTGTAGTGGTTCTGGTAACGGACTGCCGATCAAGAGGTCGCGGGTTCGGTTCCCGCTCGGGACAATCATTTGTGTTCTTTTTCTAATTGTCATACGAATGTTTGTACTGCGTCTGGGTGTTCCTATGTATTATGAGTATGTAATTACAAAAAAAAATGTAGTATATGTATTATATCCGTATTCTGGTACCCATAACACAAGCATATAAGCTTAGCTTGGGACCAGAGGACGTTGTGTGAAATGTCCATGAATATTATATTAAATATTAATATTAAAAAATATTCTTATGACGATGGGATATGATAATAAATTCACTCCATTCCACTTCTGTCACTTCTCACATACCTTTCTCAGTCCACTGCTGGACATAGCCTCTCCCATAGAACGCCACAAGACGCGGTCCTGCGCATATTTGACGATATCGTCAGTCTACATTGTTGGGGGTCGCCACACGAGGACCTTCCTTTCCCCAAAGTTCATCAGATCTTCGAGCGATGTGGCTTGCCCATTGCCACTTCATCGAGCTAACTTTTCGGGCTATGTCGTACTTGTACGGTTCTGCTACGTTCTTCAAGAAATATAGCTATTTTGATAATTTTGGTACGGATCCTTTAATCATCCGACTCGTACTTGGCTGATTGTTTTTTAATTTTATTTCAGATTACGTAAACTCCAATCATCAATAACCAAAAACGAACAGAAGTTAGCAACAGAACGTACAAAGCGTGTAGAGAAACGTGCGATAACTGCCGCTACATCTCTGCCTACCCTCAGCGCTCATAAGACACCGCAGCGTGAACCTGACTTCGTAGACCCGGCCATGTTGAGCGGTGATCTAAGAAATGTCAAGAATAATTGTAAGTGTTTGTATTTACTAGTATTTTGAATGTGACTTTGCTTGCCTAAACAGTGGAATTTGACATTACATAAATTTTTACCCGACTCCACGACGCAAAGGTGTGATAATGTATACATCAGAATGTATTTTTATTTGTTTCTTTGGATACAGGATACTTAATATACATTATTTTATTGTAAACTTTCATGACAAGAGTTTCTTCTTTTGTCTTGTAATGCCTTTTTGATGATAATTAACGACGGGCCTCGTGGTGTAGTGGTTCTGGTAACGGACTGCCGATCAAGAGGTCGCGGGTTCGATTCCCGCTCGGGACAAATCATTTGTGTTCTTTTTCTAATTGTCATACAAATGTTTGTACTGCGTCTGGGTGTTTCTATGTATTATAAGTATGTATTTACAAAAGAAAAGTAGTTTATGTATTATATCCGTATTCTAGTACCCATAACACAAGCATATAAGCTTAGCTTGGGACCAGAGGACGTTGTGTGAAATGTCCATGAATATTTATTTATTTAATTATCTTTAATTATTTTTTATAATTAATATAAATATTTATCAGCTAAATGTAACACAAATTAAATACTTGAGCTGTAATTATCATACTCACCTGCCTAAGACAGGCTAATCCTTACTACTATTATAAATGCTAAAGTAACTCTGTCTGTCTGTCTGTTACGCTTTCCCGCTTAAGGGCCTACATCAATATTATCGTCGACATGTACATATTAACACAGCTAGTAGGTATAGAAAATGAAGAATTAGGGATATGATTTTTGTTTACTCAAAATCTACTAAATATATTTTAATTCCGGTTTACGTGTTTCTATAGACGGGCCTCGTGGTGTAGTGGTTCATATAACGGACTGCCGATCATGGGGTCTCGGGTTCGATTCCCGGTCAGGACAACCATTTGTGTGATGTTTTTAATTGTCATACAAATGTTTGTACTGCGTCTGGGTGTTTACTATGTATTATAAGTATGTATTTACAAAAGAAAAGTAGTTTATGTATTATATCCGTATTCTGGTACCCATAACACAAGCATATAAGCTTAGCTTGGGACCAGAGGACGTTGTGTGAAATGTCCATGAATATTATTATATTATTATATATTATTATATTATTATTATATATAATAGTTACTTATGTTTTTAAAGTTATTTCATTAGTTAATACGCGATAATAGACCGACAAATAAAAAATAAAAAATGAGAGGTTGTTTCGTTAAGATTTTCTATCGAGAAATTTTTTTTCAATCGCGTTTCTGAGTTTATGCGATCCTAGATCATATATTGAAAAAACATATACTTAAAAATTATAGCTCTAGCCATTCAATCTAAAGAAACAATGAAAACTTCGTACGTAGTAAAATGCACGAAGCTATTTTGGTATCCTCTTAAACCTCTCAACCGATTTTGATGAAATTTGGCACAGACAATCTTTAGACCCTGAGAAAGGACATAGGCTACCTTTTATTGCGAAAAAAGAAAAATTCCAAATTCCACGCGGACGGAGTCGCGGACAACAGCTAGTGGATAATAAAATTGTTATTAACAACTCATGTACTTTATTTATTGTGAATAAATTGGTTTGATTTAATATTATAAAGCTGAACAAAGAGTTTGTTTGTCTGTTTGTTTGAACGTGCTAATCTAGCGCTCAATAAGAGCGAAGAATAAGTGAAAAATGTTACAACGGGAAAAAATATCACGGGCAACAGCTAGTTTTACATATTTTCATAAATGTTATTTTTTATAGCAAACCTGCTCCGTGATCGTTTCGAGTCACTCCAGCGTCGTGGAGCCCTAGCAGCTTCCAAGGTTATGATGAAGAAGAAACGTAAACTCAAGGCATATTTCAAACCTGGACATAAAGTGACCGATAATGATGTTGAGAAATTCATTAAGAGGACCGCTGGCAATAAATAACATTATTAATGTTAGTTAAAGTTATATCAGTACTGTATTCATTGTACTATAATAAAGTTGTATACTTGAAAATGTCTAATTTGTATATATTTATTACTTGCTTACTTTGTTACCCTAGATTTCGAAAAGTAGTATATGTAGTTTACCTGTATTCTGCTACTCATAACACAAGCATAATATAAGCTTAGCTTGGGACCAGAGGACGCTGTGTGAAATGTCCGTGAGTATTTATTTATTTTATTTGGTATTAAAATTATAGTATTGGTTATAATAAATCTGTAGAGAGGTCAATTCTGTACATGAAATATATTTTCAAAATAACTATCAGGGGGTGATTAGTGATCGATACTGATGCCAAAAATGCAATCAGTAAAATTTTTGTCTGTCTGTCTGTCTGTCTGTCCGTCTGTATGTTCCTCATAGAAACTAAAACTACTCGACGGATTTTAACGAAACTTTGTACAATTATTCTTCATACGCCTGGGCAGGTTATAGTATACTTTTATCACGCTACAATCAATAGGAGCAGAGTAGTGAAGGGAAATGTTAGGAAAACGGGAAAAGGTGCTCCATTTTTTAAGCTTCCGTCGCGTGTGCAGCCTTAATGGTTAAAGTTACATAGAAATCATGTATGACGGAAATATTCTACATAAAATTGTCTAAAAAATATCCCGAAACAGCACATATCTATATTTTATGGTTGACTCACAATAACACGTGTAACTCTGATAGCTTAGCAGTTCGTTCATTCTGATTATATTTGTTTACTCTTACGTTTATAATACTCTCACTCAAGCAGTAGTTAAAAATGTTGCTAAAACGGGGAAAATTTCCTAAATTCTACGCGGACGGAGTCGAGGGCAACAACTAGTTACATAAATAACAAAAACATTATATTAAATTCGGCGTTTCCGACATAGCCCGAAAGGTTAGCACGCTGAAGTGGCAATATGCAGGCCATATCGCTCGTAGAACTGACGATCGTTGGGGAAGAAAAGTCCTAGAGTGGCGACCACGTACCGGACGACGCAGCGTTGGGCGGCCCCCGATAAGATGGAGCGACGATATCGTCAAGGTCGCGGGGAGACATTGGATGCAGGCGGCAAAAGCGTTGTGGCGTTCTATGGGGGAGGCCTATGTCCAACAGTGGATGGAGAGAGGCTGATGGATACGTGGATGGATGGTTTAACGCATTCACTGCTGAGAAATTTGTGAATTTATACCCAATGCTAACAAAAGTCGCATTAGCCCAGTGCGTGCCCAGTAAACGCTTATGTGCTTCCAGAAAATTTTCGCATGGTGCTATGGACGCGTACAAAGAGTATAATAATGACGCGTATATGCGTTCATAGAAAACTCACGTAGCGCGGCTGGACGCATTAACGCGTCGTCTTTTACCTTGTTATAGTGCGGTCGACGCTCATGTGCGTTCGGAAACTTTTGAGTTTTATGACTGTCATATAACAATTACGGGTCATATTATAAAGGTGTTGGATGGATAAAGGTGTTTCCACACTAGTAGTTTATTTGTAAGAGATTTTGTAAAGTTTACGCCACTATATCTTCGTTCAGTTTTTGTTAAAATAATAAGTTATACCAGACAATAGCTTTTTCGTATAGTATGGTAGAGTTTGCTTTCTAAATTTTACGCGAACGAAGTCAGTTATATGCTATAACTTATGTAGCCTTTTTTTCGCGCCATGTGTAACTGTTTTAACCGTCCAAAAATGCTAGGTAGGTACAAGGTTTTTTCTAAGAACGAATGTTATCGGGTCTAATCTACAGGGTTAACTTTTTTTACCAGGTTAATACCTGCTAAAAAAAGATCTATCCATTCTTTCATATTATACGCTAATGCGTATAATATGAAAGAATGGATAGAAAAAAAACTACAGTTTAATTTATATAAAATTTTACTAAAAATATCTAACATATACTATACATCTAGGCATAGTCTACTTATAAATATATTACATTAGAAATAGTGGCAGAATAACAGATATAACAAACTAAATTAAACATACATTTTAGGTAACTCAGTAAATAGCCTACTTTCTATATTTATTAAATAGGAAAGTTGTATTGGGATTGTTCATAATTTTTGACCTGCTGTTTTTATATTTTTTTTTAGAAAATATAGATTATTTTATGCAACTAATTTCATTATTATTTAAATATTCACTATATAGAATTTTTTTAAAATATATAAATATATTATTTTAAATGTTGTGACGTCATCATTGTACGCAGTCTGTGTATTGCCTTTTCCTGATAGACTTAAGACAGATTGCAATACATCTTTTCAAAGTTGACAAGTTGGTATAATAGACCAATTTCAACTCCACCACAGAGTGATATATCCTTAAGAACGCCTTAATATTTTAAGTATATATATTTTATTTTCTTTAAGTCCTTTATTTCAGTTTATATAGCAGTTTATATAGCAAATTTAGTTTAGTAATATAGAAATTTATTTTAGTTAATATAGCAAATTTTCCGAAAAAATCTAATGGATCATGATCAGAAACTTTATTCCCCGAAAATGTTTTCGAATTAAGAGTTTAAAAAAAATATGAACAATGCCAATTCTCCTTTATAAATAAAATACTACTTAAAACAATAATTAGATATTAACGAAAATAATAAGTTAATATAAAAATTCTGTGTTTTAAATTACACATAATTATTTGAATGACCTTTCGAAACTAATTCGCTTTTTGTAATCCATAAATTATATTTTGAACACGCTTTTATTAGCCCGGTACATTACTATCAATGTATTAATATATTTAACGGAATCTTTGAAAGTGATTTTCACACACTTGCAGAAAAAAATGTTAAGGGCCTACATCAATATTATCGTCGACATGTACCTATTAACACAGCTAGTAGGTATAGAAAATGAAGAATTAGGGATATTTTTTTGTTTACTCAAAATCTACTAAATATATTTTAATTCCGGCTTACGTGTTTCTATATATAATAGTTACTTATGTTTTGAAAGTTATTTCATTAGTTAACACGCGATAATAGACCGACAAATGAAAAAAATAAAAAATAAGTGAGGTTGTTTCGCTAAGATTTTCTATCGAGAAAACTTTTTTCAATCGCGTTTCTGAGTTTATGCGATCCTAGATTATATATTGAAAAAACATATACATACTTAAAAATTAGAGCTCTAGCCATACAATCTAAAGAAAGAATGAAAAGTTCGTACGTAGAAACATACATGAAGCTATTTTGGTATCTTCTTAATGATTTGTTTAGTTTTTGAACTAAACGTAATATTATTAATAGTTTTTGATCCCACAAAATCTTTCCACAGGCATATTTTAGATTTAAACTTATTATAAATAGCGTATACATAATTTTAAAATTAATTTTGATAGCAAGCAATATCGCTATAAAAGAGGATATAAGGTAGCATTTCTATGCCATTTCTTCGGAAAGCGGTTCTATAGTTCTATCTACACAATCACATAATATACAATTAAGTACTTATATTTAGGGTTTGACGTCATAACTAACATTTCAATTGGAGTTCTCAATAATCTTGCCTGTAATATACAAATTGAACTACAAATATATCTATAATTAAATGCATTGAAATTTTTTCGGGACTTTTATGGAGTAAAGTAACGTAATGGTTATAAAATGAAATAAACTGTCAGACAGACGGTCAACCCCTAAATATAAAATCTAAGTCCTTATAATTCTAATACATTTTCAACCCCATCTTGCCGCTATCGAGTAAAGAGACCTCAATAATTCTAAAGCTCTTGTGTCAGAATTAGTTTTGTCTGTCGCTGAAATTTGGGCTTCAGCTTTTGGGGTATCTACAAAAGGTACTTTAGTTGTACTAGGTTCGACTGTTGTTGGTTTTGTATGGTATTTTCTAACACCTCTTCGACTAGGTGCATTTGTTCTTAGAGAAAGAGGCGTCGAAGCTGTAGCTTCTAATTCTGTTGTGGTTTTACTATATTCTGTGGTCGCGGAGTTAGATAAAGAATTAACAGCACTTGCATCGAAACTTAAACTTTTACCCCTTCTGTCACCATTTATTCTTTCAAATTTTCGGAAAACTGTGGATCTATCAATTTCTGTTGTAGGCAATTCAGTTGTTTCTCCTTCTTTTGCCATTTCATCCATATCTTTCTGCGACACTGCCATCAAAGCCTCAAGTAACGCTTGTTTCGAAGCCTCAGCTGTAGTGTTATGATCATCATCACAAGTTTGTATCAACAACAGAATTAATCTCTTGACAGTCTTTGATTTTGTCTTTTTCATTACATTTATTAGTTTTTCAGCTGTAGTCACGTTCATAAGTTCTTTAGCCTTTTCCACAACAGTATCCGTTATTGTTGTCAGATCTTGAGCTGTTTCTGTTGATGAATCTTTGAGTATTCTGCCAAGCCTTGCTGTTACATTGTTGCTGTTTGCTGTGGTTATGGTTTCATAATTAGCCGTTGATGAAACTACTTGTTCTGTGGCTGTGTAATCTGTTGGCGTGGTAGCTGTGTTAGGAGCGTAGGTGTTCTCAGTTTGTCCTTGTTCTGGAGCTGTGGGACTCAAACCGTCGTTAAGCGTTATAGGATCAATTACAGTGCTGTGCCAGTTACCATAACTACTTGACCAAGCGAACTGATTAGTCGTCTTTTCGTCGTCAGGTGAAGTGAAATCATTATCAAATGGCGATGGCGTGGTAGTTAAAGTTTCTATTTCAGTGTTTCGTGCAGGAGTTGTAGTTGGTTGCTGTGTTGTGGTTTGTACTGTAGTTATGTCTTCATCGCGCAAAGTAGGTGCTTCAAGTTCTTCGGCGGGTTTCTTGGCAGGTTCAGAACGTACTGCTGAATAACTTATTTGCTTTCCATGACGAATGCTGTTACTTTGAGGAGCAGCGAATGATTGGCTATGTGCTCTTTGTAGTTCCTCGTCATTCTCCAGTTCAACACTGTCTGTTTCAGTGAAGAATACTGAAGTTGTAGGACTTATAGTTGTTGTTTTGATTTTTTGACTCTCAAAGCCACTGACTGTAGATACTGAAGGATCAATACCCCATGCTGTAGGTAAATTTGTTGCTTCAATATATTCACTTAAGGGTTTTCCTTCTGAAGAAACTCTGTTAACACCGTATGGGCTATCTTCCAATGTAAGAGCATTATTTTGGAATCCTCCATATTTATGCAGGGAATAATCACTTTCTGTTGTAGATATAGTTTCGCTGTAGTTACTAGAAAGATTGTTTATGGAATGAATAGTAGCCGCTGCAGTACTCGAGTAGGAAGGCGTTGTGGAAGTAGGCGCTGCAGATGTGTATGACGCAGATATTTTGCCACAACATCTGAAAGGACTGAAGCTTCTAGGGGTAGTAGATGATACATACGCAGCCGACACAACTTCAGTTACAGGACGGGCAGTAGTAGACGACGATTCATATGTCACACCGTACGTGGTTGGGAATCTGAGAGCTTTTGGTTCTCTTGATAATATATCATTTTGATCATCAGAGAAGCCCAATATTTCATCGTCTTCTTCATTTACGGTAGTTGTGGGTTCAGTATTTATAGACTCTTCGGTTGTGGTCACAATATCGCCAAATGATGGATGAGTAGGTCTAATATCCGATAAAACTTTTCTGAACTGTACTGGATCTTGCAGGTAAGCGGACAAAGCATGGGTAAAGACTTGTGCGAGTTCCCTTATTTGTGGAGAAGATGCAATTGGGTTTTGACTTTGCTGAACTGAAAGATCTTCTGCCAATTCGTTATAAGTGCCGTTGGGATCATCCCTTATTTCTTCTAATAATTCTGCACTGGATTGATGATTAAAGAGATTGCTATATTTATTAATAGTTTGGCGACTAAATAATGCTGGCAAAGTATCATCCATGGTTTCGTATTCATCAAAAGTTGGTGTGACAGTCTCGGTTTCGTCAGGACTTGTTGTAGTTGATAAATTATCTAAAGCAGTTGCGTAATATATTGCTAAACTGTGCAATGATTTTGGCGATAAAGATGGTTCTACGGCTGGTTCAGACTTATTTAGTTTGTCTTCAATATTGCTGTCATCTGTGGCAATTGTAGACACAGTAGATTCTGTTGGTACGAATTTGTCTAGATTTAATTTTTTCATTAATCTTTCTCGACGTTCTTGATACGACGACTCTGTTGTGGGTTGTGTAATATGGTTAGTAGTGGAAAGAATTTCATGTCTGTTAGAAGATGCTGTTTCCGTGTAGAAGGCAGCCCTGGTGGTGTGAGGTATCTTTGTTGCTGATTCAAAAGTACTCTTCGTTTCAACATTTATCTTATTTTCTTGATGTGTCTGATCACTTCTATCATGTCGAGCTGTCAATCGTGGAGCCTTTTCAGTTGTTGTTACTGTTCTATTCTTCTCTTTGTGAAGATAGTTCTTAAGTAAAGACACTCCGGGCCTGGTATAAGGTTCTTGCCTTTCAATAATGGTAGTGTAGCTTCTACTGTAAGGTAATAAAGTAGAACGCTTAGCCGTAGTAGTTTCAGTCCTACCCGTAGGTTTTGGTTGGTTCAAAGTTTTGTCACGAATATCGTAAAGAGTTGTTAAATTCGGATTACTTTTGGTTTTAGGTTTGATTGATACAGTTGGATTAAAAACAGGATACGGACGGTAATTTTTGTTGTTGAAATCTTGTAGATATTGTCTATTATTATTGTTGGTGAACGAAGCAGTTTCTGCAGCTACTTGAGTTTCCTTGCCATGGAGCACATCTGCTGTAGCAGCTGTTGTTTTAAATACTGGATTGTCTACGTAAGTAGCTGGAGTAGTTCTTGCCGGTGGATTTCCAAAATTGTTTGTGATTAGTTGTACTAAACTTTTTCTTCTATGTTCAAAAGCTGTCGTGGCAGCAGTTCTTTGTGTAGGATTGAAACTGTCTGTAAACAACGTTTGGAAAGTCTTAGCTGTTGCTTTTGGTACTTCAATGTGTCTTTGTCTGCTCCTGTAAAGTCTTTCAGTAGTGCTAGGCACTATGACTGGCCCGCGCCTTGGCTCCGCTCGTATATTCGTGTCAGTGCCGATCTGTTGAAGATCTTGGTTTTTACTGAGGCTTTGTGTTATCTTTTGGCTTTTCTTCTGTTCATTGGAGTAGTATTCGGCGCTGGATTCATAGAGGGCGGGGGCTGAGGCGCAGTCCACCTTGAACCACCAGTCACAGATGAGATGCGACTGGCTGAAGATGGTGCCATTTGGACAAAGGAACGAGATCTTACGTGAAGTATCACATATGTGGAAAACCTGGAAAAAGGAATAGACAAGAAATTAATAACTGTGGTACCTTATCTGATTTTTATAATTTTTAATCACTTAGGCCACTAAAGATTCAATATTAATTCAAGAGTTATATTTTGGAGTAGAATTTACATATACACAACATATTTTTCGTATTAAATTTAGACCCCTAGGCGGCTTCCAAGTTACCCCTAAGGAAGAATAATACTGCGTTTGGAAGCACCCTATTTAACACTCGTGAATGCTCCAATAAAATCAAATTCTTTGAGGATATGTATATTACCTGGCAATCAGTTTCCAAGTCAGCATAGTATCCTGTAGGCACGTTCTTGCAGTTGAAGCCAGTTGGTGGTATGTTCGGATATGCCGGAAAATCAACTCCAGCTCGCCCAATTACTCCTAGAAACAGAAAACAATTATTTTATAGATTTAATTTTAGATATTTTTTGTCTGTCTAGTAACTAATTGTCTAAGAACACAAGTATTACATCTCATTTACTCGCTAGGTTACTGTAAGATTATAATCGAAACACGAAGTACCTATTTTGCGAGAGACGGAACACTCTAAAATAAACCTTATTCTAACATACCTGACCAGCTTTATAAAGTATAATATGTGCAAATAAATAAATAACTTTATGGTCTCGTAAGTATAGAACCCTCAAAGTACCTGAGTAGCCTCGCACTTGACTGTTTTTTAATTTCAGTAACCTAATTACTACTGAGCTCTCTTACGAATTCACATTGTTTTATGGTAAAAACCCACCTTGATATTCCACGATATCCAGATCAGGCTGGCTGTTGGCAGGAATGAGTCTCTTAACAAGCGCTTTCCCTTCTGTATAATGCTCAAAACCGGCCGCACCCATCGCCTCCGCTATCTCTTGCAAACTCTCTACGCTTGGGGCCGGCGAATATAGTTCCGTGTCCTATGAACAAAATGGAATAAGTAACAAAATAATATAGTCCTGCTGTCTTAAAATATATCATATACCTGTCTACGTTGAGGTGCTCTACGGGCCCCGTTACATGCACCTGAAATCATATAAAACAGATTTATCTTTACTACTTATAAAACAAAGTCGTAATTTTTGTATGTCCCTATGTGAGCTTATATCTTAAAAATTACGCAACCGTTTTTGGTGCCGTTTTGTTTTAAATCATACAATAGTTTAAGAGGATAGCTTTTTTGTATAATTTGTTGAGTTTTGGTTTGTAAACGCGTACGAAGATGCGGACACCAGCTAGGTTGAAATAAAAAATAAGGATATGAGTCTCCTAAAAATCTGCCTTGACAGATTCCTATGGTCGGGTTGATTTAACCCGTAATCGTACACATAAGCCATAGGTACAAGTCGCAAAGCTACCAAACACAGCTGTTTACCTAACTAGGTACTACAATTTTTTTTTACTGTTTCGCCAAATCATGTCATCATCAAAATTATTAATTGCAGTGCACAAACCTACATTACTTTTATATACACACAAACGTTATAAAATACATATAAGTCCTTATTTATTTAAATAAAGAAATAGACTCAAGAAGTTTGTTTGTTCATAGGATTCAGTTTTGAAGTAGACAGCTTCCTTATAGCTACGCTAAGCTTGAAAATATTAATTTTTTGGAATGACAAATAAGTTACAAGTTACGCTTACTATAATTTATAAGAAATAAATCATTTACATAACATACTTATTCCATAACTTGTTAATTGACCACAGACCACAAAAAGATCGGTTCCTATATTATGATCTTATAATAGTTATGTTTCGATATTAGTGCTGATAATAATATGTTCCTTTTCCGTATGGCAGCGGTTTAAGAGGGCACGATACCAAATTATGCTCCATACAAAAATATGGGTATCGTACTTCCCTTTTTTCTTCGCGAAAGTTAAACCGATTTTAATTGTTTCTACGCTATATCATAGATGAAGAGTATATCTATGCTTCTGTCACTTTCTTTTTTTCAATACATAATAACTAAAAGAAAGATGACCATCTGAAAATCCCGATCTTTTCGGTTTTCTTTAGGTGAAGTTGCAGCGTCTATCACACATATTTGGTAACATTTTACCAAAAAAAAAAAGTGATACAAGCATAGTTATACTCTTCATCTATAACATAGTGTAAAAACCATTAAAATCGGTTTAACTTTCACGAAGAAAAAAGGGGAGTACGAATGGTCTTATATTCAAAGAATTTGTCGGTAAAATCTGTTTTAGCTATATTTGTCCCTTTCAGCACGGTGCTCGGGATTAGGGATAGCAATATCTAAGGCAAATACCTAAATTAGGAGTACAGTACCCTCTTAATTCGTGCAAAAAGGTTTAGCTGAAACAATTTTGGATTTCGTAATTAAGATTTTGTGTTGGGCGTTTTTCAAGATTTTTTTTTCTTTGACTCCTGTCAGAATTTAGTTAATTTATTGCGTTCCATAATGTATACAATGATTGATCAAATTAAATATTTAAGATACAATTATGGACCCTGTCGGGCACAGCAATTTAGATCAGAAGAGAGGAAGAGTGACAGCGCGACATCTTTATCATCTTTTAATGTATTATACTAGAAATTGCAATTCTACACAACTATATAGATTCTTGATACATATATCTGATTGATTAAATGTCATATAATTAGGATTCATTATCTAGGTATAGTAATATACAAAGGTAAAGCCCTGTATAGATTAAAGTTAATTGTTTGCCGTCGATAGAATTTATTAGTAGTATTGGCAAGAAATCAAAAGGATCGTACGAAATATAAGCTACCTACATATTACCTACGAGTAAGTTTAGATTTCGATTTACCGAGGTAACATTGAGAAAATGGAACGTAGAATTGGCCAGTCTAGACTAGACATTATTATGTTATTTACTGTAATAAATTTGTTATGTATCGCTTATATCGCTATTATGAAAATGATATCCATTAGACATTTTAATAGTACACCAGTTATTAACTATGTCGGGTAAATTATACCTACAACTTATTCAATTTTACCATATTATATAACATACTATTCATCTTTTCGTCTTTTACTATCCCACGGGAACATTGCATTCTCGGGATAAAAAGGAGCCTATAACTTATTCTGGTGTATAAGCTACATTATTGTAAAGTTTCATTAAAATCCATTCAGTAGTTTTTGCGTGAAAGAGTAACAAACATCCAAATATCCTCACAAAATTTCACATTTATTATATTAATATTAGGATTAGATTGCCACTTGCCACTATTCTACTAGTAAATATATATTTCTTTCTAACAGATGTTTCTTTTTAAATAAAAATAAAAGTAATTAAAAATCATCCCTGATTCGTTTAAGTTATTACTTTCGAACCTATCTTAAGCCAGTTGAGTTTACAATTAATATTGTGTTACATTGGTTGTGTTGTTATAAGCTTTTATTACCGTCAAGTGAAGTTTATCGTAGTAACAAATACAATTATTAGTTAGTTACATTTTGTTATACATATAAGTGATTCGACCTCTTAGGTAATAGTATTTCGTTTTGTGGCTGGATGGTCGGGTTCTTTTCATTACCTCAGCGCCATCTCAGTAAATATACTCTACAAAGGCAAAGTTTTGTTAAGAAGGCTCGTCACAGCAAGTCATGTTCTCTACAAAAATATGGGCATCGTACTCTGCTGTTTTCTTCGCGGATATTGCCCCTAAAGCAACAAATTTTTCTCACAGTATCTAGATCTTATATGTATATCTATGCTTCTATTACTTTTTTTAAACATGATTTAAGAAATATGACTCGCTCAGTTGTTTGAAGCTTTGTATTTGTACAGTTTATTTGCTTAAATTTATAAAAATGTATAAAAACTCACATAGCATCATTAGTAAGAATACTGTCAGCGTTTTCATTGTGTGGACGCCTGGGTTGCACCAACTCCACCCCATTTAGATTCTGTAACAACAAACATATATACGTTTTAATATTATTATGTATATACCCATGTAGCCTATTTTAATATATTAAGTCTTCTATGAAAATATGCTTAAAAAATAAGATTATAAGGAAAATACTTCAGATACAATAAAAAGAATCGTTTAACTATCGTGAAATCGTATGAAAATCAAATTAAAAGGCATGAGCCAGACAGATTTACTTTCGCATTTAAAACATTAGCGTATTGGTAAGTCTAGACATCATAAGTTCTTTAAAAATGGTAGAAACTAAGTATGTCTAGTATCTTGTTTAGAATGGCCACTTGGCCCCAGTTTTATTCAAGGCACTGAATAAAGGTCACCCCGGCAAAGTAATGCTGCCTCTCCCACCACTGATGTATTCTCTCTTGAGGTCCCATGTTGGGCACGGATCTTTTCCGCATTAGGAGGGGTTATGAGTAGGCGTTTTGGCATAAGGTTTATTTTTGAGATTTTCATCTCTCATACAGGATGTTAACTTAGCTGGCTTTTATAGCATGTTGGGTAAGAAACGGGGTGGTGACTCTTGTATTCTTAATCCGTCACCACACCTACAGTGATGTATTCAGTTAATTTTAATTTCACAGTAAACTATGAAAGTTCTTCATGACAAAATTATTAGAAGCAACATTCACAAATACTAACATAACTGACCTATAATTTTCAAGTAATCTTTCAAAGAGAATGTATGCCTAAAGTCCACTTACTGTTTCCATAATATCATATTATTCAACTTGTCCATAAAGATTTACGTTTCATAATCTCGAACGAGATGCGAATCTGTCTAATTATCTGTTATTGCATCTGTAACTAGTTGATGTAATAAAGTAGCTGTAATGTTCTGTGTTCGTGGAATAATCAGTAATTAATAAATGGTTGATGATTATTTAGGTAGGCCACCTTTGAGCTGTTACAAAGTTGCTAGAGTTCAGTTGGAGAAAGGAAATATTTTTTACATATTTCAATCTCTGCTGTTTTATATGCGTGTAATTAACTTAAAGATTTTCTAAATAAAACCAGTATTACGGATTTAGACGATATTCGTTTAATTTTTTAGCCCGACGTTTCGGAGAAGTTATAAGTGGTTTTATTTAAACACATGAGTCGCACAAGTGTTAGAGGATTTAATTTGTTTTTGAAATCCTTTTTAGTCTTACGATCAGGCCAAATAAACACACAAATAGCCATAACATAGCCAAATCAATTTAAAATTTAACTTCTATCTACTACTTTTCTTATTGACTAAAGTGTAAAAAAAATAGTTTTTATTTAAAACCACTTATTACGGAAACTTTTTAGTAACTGAGCTGAACGCCTTAGTAAGGTGTAAGCTGTAAGGTGCTCTGTGTGTACAAACATGAATGATAGTATTTTAAAAGTATTAAAAAGTGGTTTTATTTGAATAAATGAGTCACGCAAGTGTTAACACGATCCCAGCGGCACTAATTTATCTGTACTTTCCATTACTGCGTTACGAGTCGCTTGAAACCTCGTCCTGAATCAGACGTTGGAGCGGTACGCGGCTTAGTAAACCCCACCGCCCACTGGAGACAAAAATCCTTTTTTTGGCGCCAAACAAGGCAAATTGTACGGTTTTTGTCGCGTGTTCGGATCCTCGTTCCGCACTGTATTAAACTTTTATTTATTCAGTGTGGCGCGAGGCCTAAAATATCCGGTATTAAGGTAAGTATACCAAAATACTCAGAATAAATAGCTCATCCCAGATATATAGTTATCTCTTTCCTAAACTGAACCAGACGGAAGTTACGCCTCTCGCACGACAGAGAAGTTTAAGTTTTTCCTTGCCGCAATAAAGACAAAACACGAACGAGGTCTTTCAAGCCTCGTTTCCGCACTCATCGTGTTAAAGAATACAAAAAATGTTTTTATCAGTTACTAGCTGTTGCCCGCGACTTCGTACGCGTGAAATTTAGAAATCAAACCTTAACAAACAGCTTACTTACTACCGCTCAATAGATGGCGTTGTACAGTTTTTTTAAATCGCACTATGGTTTGGTTACACGCATTAACACATAAGCTCGTCAAAATTTTAGGTTATCATTCTGCTTTTCGCATTTATAAATTAGTAAGGACATGTCTGAAGTCAGAAAGTCACGTAACACTTACAACTTACAAGCTCAAGCTATTTATTTTGCTCAACAATTAACAAATCATAACTAGGTTCAGTATCTTCGGCCACGATCGTTAGTAATCAGCAAACATCAAGTACATAATAGTGGCTCGTGATGAACATGCCTGGGAAGTCGACGAAAACGTCTCGTTTCGCAAACAATCACGATAACAAATAGGAAGTGTACGAACTGTTACGTACGAAAGTTCTGAGCTAACACGAAAGCTTAATAAACTTGGACGTGTATTATTTGTCGTGTAACATTTTAATTCAGTTCGGTAGACATGAACTCAAAACTTTTTACTTTGTAAAACGATTTTAAACTTAGAACAATAATTTTATTGAAACTATTTTTCACGGATTTAAACCCCTGTTTTTTTTTTAATGTTTCGGACACTTTTTGGCAGCTATAGTCACAGTCACGGGTACGATCAAAACGCCTAATTAAAATCTTTACTCATTATAAAACAAAGTCGTTCCTTTTGTATGTACCAAACGGATTTTGATGCCATTTTTCAATAGATAGTGTGGTTCAAAATAACGGTTTTCTGTATAATTTGTTAGGGTTTAATTTTTTAAATCCACGCATACAAAGTAGAGGGCAGCAGCTAGTTTTATTATAATAGGCATAATACAATTTTTGGTCTATGCTCTGGTTATGTCCAATATAACCGGTTAGCACAACTTTACCGAAAAGAATACCATTGCATCATAAAATCCGTGTATTTCACATTTAAATTATATCAATATTTGGTTTAGCAATATCTAAATCAGGCTCAATTTATCTCATCAGAGCACTTACAGGTAACATTTCTACAGAGCAGATGATCTGAGATGTACAAATTGCCTAGATTTATAATGTTTCTTACAATTGCTACAATTTCATCACGAACTAGGCTGACCTTTTTAAATCTAGCTATTTTTATAGCGTATTGATGCGGAGATATTTATTGATTTACTACAATAATGTGGAGAGAAAATTTTCTCAGTAATATTACTGAGAAATATTTCTTTTTGAGGAGCTAGGTGGTACGTTTGTAATTGTGATAGATTAAGAATACAAGTGTCACCACTTCAGGTTCGGATGGCTAAGCGAAGGGATAATTCAAGCAGCCAATATGCAATCTCACCCGTGACCATGGTGACTGCAAAGTCTTCGAAACATCAGGCTAAAGTTTAAAACCAATACACGCGTCTAAATCCGTAAAAAGTGGTTTTATTTAGGTAATATGCCTCTCACAGAGGTCTTTGAGAGAAACAAAACTTTTCTTTTCTTTCTTTTATAATAAATATTCATGGACATTTCACACAACGTCCTCTGGTCTCAAGCTAAGCTTATATATTCTTGTGTTATGGTTACCAGATTACGGATAGAATACATATATTACTTTTGTTTTTGTAAATACATACTTATAATACATAGAAAAACCCAGACGCAGTACAAACATTTGTATGACAATTAGAAAAAACACACAAATGATTGTCCCGAGCGGGAATTGAACCCGCAACTACACTTATATCAACACGCTTGGTCTCTATGTCTCTCTATCTCCAACTCAATAAAGTCCTACTGTCGGGAATATGGTCTGCTATGCCGCGCTGACCAGAAGTTTTGGCATAGGGTTTATATTCGAGTTTTCTGTCTCTCACAGCACCCTAGAGGACACTTGTATTCTTAATCCGTTACCACACTAAATATTAGCCTATATGGTGTATCAAGTAAGTAAATACAATAATAACATTAAGGTTTCGTTTTATTCGAGTGAACAACTAATGACGCCTGACTAACTACTATTGTAACTAAATATTATTGCCAACGATAAACTTGATGTTTATCTATAATTTATTTGTTAAATCATTCAGGTTATATTTCTTAACCGTTGTGTATAATTGGATTGTAATTCCTCCCAAAGTGGAGCACGCCCGTGCCCAACAGTGGGACGTAAATGGGCTGAAGTGAGAGAGAGAGAGTATAAAATTGGACCCTGATTATTTATGTTTTACTACTAATGGTCTTGTTCATAATGACTTATCGGAGGTATGAAAATTCGCTAAAAACGCTTCGCGAAAATTTTCAAAACTTGTTATTCATAATAGTCTTCTTACGCTGAAACGTTTATAACCATAAGAACTATAAGAATTTGCCGCATATATTAATACTAGCTGTTGCCCGCGACTTCGTACGTTTGAAATTTTGAACATTTTCCCGGTTACTGCAACATTTTTCACTGATGCTTGATCTCAGCATGATGTTATATAGCCTATAGCTTTCCTTGATAAATGTACTATCCAACACTGAAATATTTTTTGAATCAGACCAGTGGCTCCTGAGATTAGCGCGTTCAAACAAACAAACTATTTTGCTATATAATATTAAGTTTATATGTAGTAACAATATTCTTTATCTGTCTATTGGTTAGTAATACACGCTAAAATCTAGGATACTTTTTACCTCACCAAATATCTGTATTATACCAAACGTTTCGCCGATGTTTAAAAAATAAGTATGTCCAAGTTTACAGTACAGATATTTTGTAGCATTTACATGAATATTTTAATTCCCCAAAAAACACTTATGATTCTAAATTTCACGAGCATGGACTCGCAGAAACCGGATAGTAACTAGCAGGTATAAAGTATATAAGATTGTTTAACATCCAATGATGGATAGGAATATCAAACGTGGTAAGAGTTAAGCAAGACTAGTAGTAATCAGATAAGACATCAATTCTTGGATGGAAAGAAGAGTGTCCATCAAAGCAATTCATGATGGAGTGTTTAATACGTAATATAATCTATATTTTCTTCAAATAAATCATTCATTCATTCATCAATCTCGCAACTGAAATCAGATCGTCTCTACATGCGATCGCTTAATATAATGCCATGTAGAGAAGCATGAAATTGTACGCGCCTTCGCAATATAATAGCACTGTGTTATACTAAAAGCGATGCTATGATATAGATTTTTTATATTATATCTTAACGTTATCGCTATGCTGAATAGCAGCAACTAAATTTATTTGCCAGGTCATGGCAAAGAAAACTTGTGGCGGTAGGATAGGTCTATGTCTAATCGTGAACTGAGAAATGCTAAATTAAAAAAATATTATCCCATTAATTGGGGTCGGAGCAACATAAATATTTTTTCCGCATTATTTTTTCAGACGTCATATCTGTGTTACGTCCTTTAAAACCTATTAAAACATTAACGAAATTATATTTCAACGATATTTTAATAATGACACTATATTTTATAGCTTCCACTGGAACACCTGTTCATGTTAGTCATACAGACAGACCAAACAATGAATAATAGGGTTGCAACCGTAACCTGTACTAACAAATTGTTGATATCTTGTCTTTTGTCTTTATCTAATGTTGTTACCAATACTGTTTTATTCTTCTTTGAGAAAACTCTTTGTATTAAAACCTGATTAAAACGAATATTTTAGACTATCTGTTTCTCGCGAATTTCGAAAATGTACCCCTTTATTGCGACGTTTTTCACTGATGCTTCGCTCTTATTGATCGCAGTGTGATGTTGTATAGCCTATAGTCTTTTATTTTGTCTTTCAAATGAACAGCAACGATTTTTTTTATGTACCACTACTTTATACCTACGTATTTAAATAATAATTTATTGTAAAATTCTAAGGTCCCATGTGAAAACCAGCGTCAAGTCCTTGAGACTTGACATTATGCTGAAATGGGACCTATTGCTGCTGACCGGACATCACATTTCTATAATTATATGTAGCTTATTTCTTTATGACAACATAATTTGTTTAAAGATGTGTGTTTTGTTAGTGCAATAAAAGTATTTTCTTTCTTCTTTCTTTCTCGATAAATTTACTATCCAACACTGAAAGAATTTTTCTAATCGTTTTGTGGTTCCTGAGATTAGCGCGTTTAAACAAACAAACAAACTATTCAGTTATATAACATTTTGTATAAATAAGTAACTACATAAGTTACTACAACTATTTTGGCTTAATTTAAGAGCGGAGTATAGAGCCGACCAAATCGTAATTGAGGTATTTGTTTTAGGTATTGTTATCCCTATTATTCTGACTACAGGTTAGCCAGATTTTACCTATACGAAATGTAGTGGTGACGCTTAAATCGTTATCAAGACAGGGTTTTCTTTATGTTATTAACCAGGGAAGTTAAATGTAATAACATTCTCGATGACGAAGACGAGCCTCATGGTCGAGTGGTTCATGTAGTGAACTGCCGTTCAGTAGGTCGCGGGTTCAATTCCCGCTCGGTACAATTATTTGTGTGATATTTATAATTGTCATACAAATGTTTGTACTGCGTCTGGGTGTTTCTATGTATTATAAGTATGTATTTACAAAAGAAAAGTAGTATATGTAGTATATCCGTATTCTGGTATCCATAACACAAGCATATAACTTAGCTTGGGACCAGAGGACGTTATGTGAAATGTCCGTGAATTTTTATTTATTATTTATTATTCTACTGATGTATTATTATATAAACAATGACTGAACAGTGGGCCCCAATTTTACGGTCAGCATCAAAATAAATGCACAATTTTAATTTACAAATGTAAGATCAGCAGTGGTATACAGTACTTATGAAAAAGTGAAGTGAATTTTAGGTGAATCTTGTTCACGTGACAGCGCTCCTCCAATAAAAATAGAGGAGCGCTGTCACGTGATCAAGATTCACCGAAAACTCCCTTCACTTTTTCTTACTGAATACCACTGCTGGTAAAATGATCTTTTGCTGAACAAAATAGGTCACAGCGTGATGTTACGGACCAGTAGTTCCTGAGATTAGCGCGTTTACAAACGAACATACTCTTCCGCTTTATAATATTATAGTATAGATTTAAACAAAATACACTAAGTTTCATCCTAGTTTAGTTTTGCTTAGTTTCTGTCACAGTAGAATTGGCATTTAAAATTGGAATTTAAATAACAATATCTTTAATGAAAGAGATAAGTACCTATTCAATTTTATTTTGGTTTCCAAGCAATTAATTCAATAGCGTAGTAAACGTGTTTTTGCTGTCTCTACATAACCTATATAACTGTCAAGGCCGAATCGCAACGGAACTGGGACCGGATATTAAATACGAGTCTATAATTTAATTGTGATCTGTTCATTGTGATGGTTATGAATAAATGTAGCCGTGTAAGCTCAAGATAATGTTCTTGGCATCATAGAAGTACTTACAGTATTTTGCTTTTGTTATATTGTGCGGGGCTAAGGTGTGCATTATACTCGTGAACGGGTGCCTTCTGCTGGGACTGGTCGATTTGCTCCAACAAGCCTTTTTATTATTATGTTAGTTTAAGTTAGTCGTGATTGTACTGATCGGCATCATTCTCACACCCCTGATTTGGTTTGAACCCTCTGTAAAGTCGGTTTACTGACGATAGTTGAACGTGACAACGTCTTAATTGTTTTAATTTTGTCAATTATAGCATAACCTACAATCGCTGCACTAGCGGACCGATGCTATTCATTTTAATGATGAAAGCACGTTCTTTGTCGACAAAGAAGAAGTGAAGCGAAAGCAGAAGTGCAAGCGAGATGCTTGCACTTCAAGCCTTACATGGAACGCCTCAGAGCGAGGTAACGCCGCATGAGTCATGTTTTTTCGTGCGTGCAGCCGGCTCTATCGAATTATAAGACGTTGTCACGTCAAAAAAAAATCCATGGAGTTTCTTGTCTGTTCTTCTCCATAGGATTCGCGTTTGGAACAGACACGTAGTTTCTGACGTTTCAAAAGAGCTTGTAAAACATGCCAACTTGAAATAAAAAATTTTTACTTTGACTTTGTTCACGTTGTTTGGTGAATTTTGTATCAGGATATGTTTGTTATGGTACAATACAAAGCATCCACGATCCATGATGGGCATGAATCTATTCTACAATGGGAAAAAGTTCAACTTTCCCATTGTAGAATAGAATTCGGTCTTTTGTACTGCGCTGGTCAGATGTGTTAGTCGGTTTTAGTTTCGAGTTTGTACTTCGCTCGCAGCTGATTTTATTAACTGTATTTTTAATAAATAAAATAAATTAAAGTATGTATTAAAAAAATAAAAAAATTACTCACATTTTATTTCCATATACCCATGGTACTCATAGTAAAAGTAATAATACTTAGCTTGAAACCAGAGGACTTTGCTGTAATTGTCCGTCAATATTTATTTATTTATAAGAAAATATTCTTAGATTTTCTAACAACAAATTTTTATGTATTAAATTATACGTAAAAAAGTCATATAATGCTAGTATATTTTAGGTTCGATGCGCCTGTATTAGGCACAACATAGTGCCAAAGGTGTATAATTATATTGTATAAACAGTGTCTATAGGGAGTTAAATGTCGCCAAATAAAACTTTTATAAAGATGTAACGACACAATTAAAGATAAGCTAATTGCTGCGTGATAACAGTTTCTCATGATTGCACAACATAACAATTCAATAGTATAAGTTAGTAATTGTCTATAATTGTAAGGTTTTTTAGCGGACAGTGACTCTTGCGTGTATATCGTCAAAGTTTGGGTTCAATAACATTGATTAATTTTTAAAGAGGCTTATTAACGCAGTTTTGCTGTGACTTACTGTCTCACTCCTTCATTTTATCGCAATGATGATTTTTCTTCAGATCTTTTTATATTTAAACTAGCTGTTGCCCGCGACTCCGTCCGCGTGGTGTTTGGAATTTTTTTTTTCGCAATAAAAGGTAGCCTATGTCCTGCCTCAGGGTTTAAAGATTGTCTGATTCCTCCGCTTTGCCCTGCCGGGCCATGATGGTGCCCTGAGCTTTACCATGACCCGGCGAGGGTTGGCCCCGCTAATCGGGGCCCGACCCGACGAGGGGAGCATTAGGCGCCCCCGTCGCGTTTGCTGCGGTGGGTCTGATAAGTGTGTGTAAATAAGCATAATTACCATTTTTTAAGTTTTCTAAATTTATTTATTTTCAAGCATTTTTTTACTTTTAACGAGTTTTTTGCTACTGTGGCAAAACTTTGTTGTGCAATTACAATGTTGATTTATAAATGAATGCTTAATGTTATGCTAGTTATGTTAATGTTTGATAATACTAGTATTACAGAACAAAACGAGAGTAATAAAACGATATCATAATTATCATTCGCTCGATCGACTCGTGCGCATCTCACGAACGCAACACGTTGATCAGTGAAAGTGGTAGCGTAGGTATTAACTAGATACTCTATAAAATATTACGTTTGCTGTTTTGTATTTGAATACAAATATGTATTTAGATAAATTTACGAATATTTTGTTGTTGGTCTTGATTGATTTTGAAATGCTTCAAATATTTCTAAGAACAAAACTTCCAATTTAACAAGTGATTGACCGGATATCGAACTCCTAGAACCTGGAATATTGAGAATACCCAAACACAAATCTGTTTATATTGTTTATGCATTTCGCTCTCTCTCTCTCTCTCAACAGATTATTACGTCCCACTGTTGCGTACGGGCCTCCTTCACTTCGGGAGGGTTTGTGGTCTACTAGGCTGCGCCGACAACGCGTGTCGGCATAGGTTTTAGTTTCGATTTTACCTCGTCTTAGAGTAGATGTTAACTGCTTATTAATATTATATATTAGTAGTTAGTAATTATTTGATTGAATTAGGTAATTAAATTAAAAACACGAACTGAGCAAAACGACGGAAACAAAAATATATATTTGACAAGAGAGATTACAGAATACATTTTTTTTTAAATCATAATATGACAAGTAATTATTTTATTCATAATAAATGGCGTTCAGTGTTGCAATTAATCATTTCAACACTGGAGAAGAAATGGGGTATTCACACTTATATTCTTAATCCGTCACCACAAGGTTTTGCGTCTAATGACAAGAAAAAGTAATATATCTGCTATCTAGTACTTTTTATTGCCGTACGTACTATACCTAATGAAACAAACATAATGTAAAACTCAATAATGGTAACAATTTTACATGAACAACTAAACTAAACTAAAAAATGAAATACATGGTATATTTAATAAATAAAATTATGGTGGAAAAAGTGATTACCGCAAGCGGGACGTGAACCTACGACCTCGGAAACCGTTCCGTAGCTCTGCCAACTGAGCTTATTGCGGTCGTGCTTTCAGCAATCAAATTAGGCCACCGCAATCGTCACTCGATTGAGTCTATATCGTATTTTTACGTAATCACTTTTTCCACCATAATTTAATTTATTAAGTTAAAGCATAGCATGTCAATTGCAAAATTAATAAATTACTTTATCATGGTATATTTTAATTATTTGGCTATTTCATTATGCACATTTATATTAATTAAAATCTTTAGTCACACACAGTTTTATAGCAAGTTTAGTTATCATTGCTGAATTGTTTTCAGTTAAGTTAAGGTTAGTTGTGCATTAGAATTGGTACCTTGTTAAAATTATCAAGGTACATAATTAAAAAATTTATGAGTTGCTATGTTTTATGTTTTAGATGTTATCGGCCTATTGTTCAAATATTATGATGGCATTAACCACTCAAGATTTTAACTATAATTTATAAGGTCATGACAATAAAAGGAAGTAATTTTTTACTGACTCAAAAAGGAAGGTTTGCAATGGGAATGCGAATCTTTCTATACATCTTTATATTTGTACTTTTGCATACCTTTATTGCAGTTTTTAGATAGCCCACCTATCTTGCTATGCATAGTTTTGCTGCTTTATGTAAACTTGTATCAAATCTATCAAATATGCAAATCAAAGGTTAATTATACATCAAATCGTTTCAGAGGAATTCTATAACAAACAACCTAAAAGATGAAAAAAGGAGAAATGAAAAAAAATCGAAGGTAAACAGAGAGTGACTAGGGTTAACTGAAACATGTTGCGCCCACTCCAAATAATATAGAATAGGATCAGGAAGCAGACGAGTTCTCGAGTGGAGACCGTGACTTGGCAAGCGTAGGGTAGGAGGTCCCGCTGCCAGGTGGACGAACGACCTAAAGAAGGTTGCAGGGAGGAACTGGATGTGGAAACTGGAGGACCGTGTATTGTGGCACGAATTGGGAGTGGTCTATGTCCAGCACTGGACTGCAATAGGCTGACGCGACGTGAAGATCAAGAAGGAAAAGGAATTAGCTTTTGCATGGAAATTGTGACTTGGTTTCTATACTTTCTAAATAGTTGTGTTTTTTGTATTATAAGTAATAAAGTTTATATAAAATTGCGCCCTTCTAAAATATGTCCTCAGAATGCACAAGAAGTAATAGTTATTTCCTGACCCCGCAGGTTAAACTTTCAAATGGTAAGTAGTTCACTGTACTTCACTTTTCCTATTATGTACAATCGCAGACAAAATTTTAGAAATGTATTATTCAATATTACATGTTGCTTGCTTTTTATGTTTTACGTAGAAAAAGTGATACCAAAAAGGCGGGGTTTTCACTTCCTAATCGTATAAAACCATTTTCTGCTATATTTGATTTGTTAAAAATATATTATTCTTTGGTAATTACGTGACACATCTATTCTAATAAAACTGCGGCAACATTTTCGGCTAAATTGGGCTAAAATGTTTTGATGACTTGAAAAGTTCTGAGATAATTTATTAATTTTACAATTGACATGCTATGCTTTTAAGCACGACCGCAATAAGCTCAGTTGGCAGAGCTACGGAACGGTATTCCGAGGTCGTAGGTTCACGTCCCGCTTGCGGTAATCACTTTTTCCACCTTACTTTAATTTATTAAATTCTGACATTTCGCTGTCTGTGTCTTTGGAACGGTGACTGACAGAGAGCTAAAATTTTTATAATAAAAAATATTTAGTTTGTGGGTATCGATTGATGCTATAGCAACAAATACTGACAGTCATAATCATCCTGCCCTCATCCTATAGTTTGTAGTTCCATTATTTGGGGTCAGTTTGATGAATCTATTATAATATTAACGGTATGGAACCTTTCGTGTTCGACTTCAACTCGTACTTGACCGGTATTTAATTATTTGTATTTTATCGGTATTTTATTAATTTGTTGAAATTGTGATAGCGACTGTACTTAAGAGTTGTTATATGCAAAGTTGTTACTGTCTTCTCTTATAAGGAAATGACATGACATACACTATTTATTATTACATATACTATTAATTATTATTAATTATATTATTAATTAAATTAATTATTAATAAATTATTAATTATTATTAATTATATTATTAATTATACATATACTATTTGTTATTGAATTTAAAGAGTTAACATTCCATATATGGATAATAGATGCTTCTTCAGATCTAGATGTACGTGATATAAAACTAAATGCCTATCTCTTAACTTGAATTTAGCCCATTAAGAGGAATCACAACGGCAGGTTTACAAACGTAGTTACCTATTTCCTCCCTGGATAATGCCTATTGTAATAATTATTTTTCCAAAAATATATTGCTAACTGTGACATGTCCCTATTTGTTTTTTATTCATAAATTGATTCTTAATAGAGATATTAATCTTAAAAAAATCGAAAAAAAAGCTAAATTTTCTGCGGTGTTTATGTATGTCCAGAAAACTTTATAGATAAAAAAAATAATTCCGTTAGTTAGTTTCCACAAGTTTCCCAGGTACCAAACTGCTACAGAATTTTCCCACTTCAAGAGCGAATTTTTTATATATTACTATCTTTTTAATTTTCATAACAATAAAGCCTTGACACACGATATGTATAGAAATAATTTGATAATAATCTTATAAGCATTGTTTGTTTTAGATAATGTGTGCAACAATGGTGATTTCACATTTTTTTACACATCTTATAGACAGAAAATTATTTAAATGTTCACATACAACTTAAAATGTCCGTGTGGCAACACATTTGAAATAACCTCACGTGCACTTTTAAGATAATTTATTAATGTAGGTAAAAAACTAGTCATACATACATAAATAATAAATAAATAAATATTCATGAACATTTCACACAACGTCCTCTGGTCCCAAGCTAAGCTTATACGCTTGTGTTATGGGTACCAGAATACGGATATAATACATAAACTACTTTTCTATTGTAAATACATACTTATAATACATAGAAACGTTAGATCGTTGCATATTGTGGTTTCAGCATAAGAGGATACCAAAATAGCTTCGTGCATTTTTCTATGTACGAAGTTTTCATTGTTTCTTTAGATTGAATGGCTAGAGCTCTAATTTTTAAGTATATGTTTTTTCAATATATGATCTAGGATCGCATAAACTCAGAAACGCGATTGAAAAAAGTTTTCTCGATAGAAAATCTTAGCGAAACAACCTCTCTCATTTTTAATTTTTTTCATTTGTCGGTCTATTATCGCGTATTAACTAATGAAATAACTTTAAAAACATAAGTAACTATTATATATAGAAACACGTAAATCAGAATTAAAATATATTTAGTAGATTTTGAGTAAACAAAAAAAATATCCCTAATTCTTCATTTTCTATACCTACTAGCTGTGTTAATATGTACATGTCGACGATAATATTGTCTAGATTAATTGTCTGCCACACATCATGTTGGCGTGATATACCTAATATAATTACGTAGACAAGTTAAACTTAATATTTAATGAGGTAGCACGGTATCATCGATATACGTAATTTTTTAACGTTTAGACGATAACAAGTAGAACTGGATTAGAAATACAAAAATAGGTACCTATAACTAATAATTCGTGTAGTTAATTCAGGCATAACAATACTAATAAAGAATAGAGAAAACAGGTAAGTAATATAATAATTAACAACCTGGAACGCACAATCCCGTTCCTAAACGAGTCCTGCAGGACGTAGTTAAAATTAAATTTAAGGAGACACAGATTTCTCGTCAAGTACAAAAAAATCACAGAATAATATTATTCTATATTCTGTGAAAAATATACTAAATTAACTCCAGCTCAGCGAGCATTTTTGCTATAATATTATTGCGAAAGGAAATAAAAGTACATGTTTTGTTAAATCGAAACATTTAAACGCTTCAATTTTTGACATACCTGAATGATATTTGGTCTACCGTGTTCAACAGGCGTATTGGAATCATGTAGGTACAGTTTTGAATTTTCTTTCCTTATGCTTTCCGTTATCTAATACACATTTAAAAAAAAATGGGATTTATGCTTAGCCTGTTGCCATAATTACAAAAACATCCATATTACAAATCTTTGGTTTACATTAACAAGTTGTTCATTATTATCTGCACAATCAGCCACACGACACAAAGGTTCACACGATGTGCCGGCACAGATAATATCTACATATCGTTATGTCGTGTAACCTATACTCTCACTTATGTATGTACCAAGTTTAAGCGATTAGCGATTTGTTAGAAATTTCTAAGGCTTTTGGCCATTGAGAGCGGAATAAGCGAAGGGATATACTTAGTTCAAAAGCTAAAAACGGCTGTAACTCCTGTATATTTTTTCAAATCATTGCACTGTTATCGGTTTTTAATATGTGTACAAAATTTCAGATCAATTCGACTACTGCAAGTGGGTTAAAATTACTTTCAAAGATTACACATTGATTTATACATTGATAGATACGTATCGAGCTAATAAAAATATGTCAAAAGCGTGTTAATAATAACGATATTTGCTAAATAATCATCCTTTATGCACACTTATCAAAAATCAATTAGAAAGCAATAATTTAAAAAAAGAAGCAGTATTTTTCATAATTATCTAGTAGCTGCTAGAGCTACTCGCGACTTCATACGAGGGGAATTTAGAAAAAAATTCGCGGTTTTTGCAACATTTTTCACGGATGCTTTGCTCCTATTAGTAGCAGCGTGATGTTATAATTTATAGTCTACGACCTTCCTCAATAAATCTACTATCCAGCACAAAAAGAATTTTTCAAATCCAACCGCAGTTCCTGAGAGTAGTCCGTTCAAAGTTCAAACTAACTCTTCAGCCTTGTAATACTAGATAGCGTTTTTTCTGTTTTTAAACCGAAGAGATATTATTGTATGCAAAGCTATGGGTCATATTTCATAATAAGCGATTATTTGACGGTACAACTATTAACAAATTAAATTATTAAATTATAAATAAATTATTAATAAATATTGATAAATTTTATAAATTAATAAAAATTAAATTAATATTAAATTAAATTAAAATTAAATTAATTAATATATTTTTTTTATTATTAATAAATTAGTGGAAATGCTGGGAGAGGTCGCCCGAGAAAAATATACTCCAATTTCATCGCTGGGATACTCCAAAAGGGGCAAGTGCGTAGCATTTACAAACGTCGGGCATGTATGACCAGGCCCTCAAGTCGCGTATTTCAATGTCATCACAATGACACATTATAACCTCAAAAAATTAACAATAGACTACCAAACTTGATAAAATTCGCCACTACATAATTCGTTATTTAGTGTTATTGCAAAAAAATGCAATAACTGATTGCTTAGTGGCGAATTTTATCAATTTTGGTAGTCTATTAATTTTTTGAGGTTATATTGTGTCATTGTGATGCCATTGAAATACGAGACTTGAGGGCCTGATGTATGAGTGTGGATGAAGCCAAGGAAGTATGTTTGGATCGTAACAGATGGCGCTCTATAGTCTCTGCCTGCCCCTATGGGAAAAAGGCGTGATGTTATGATGACGATGATGACGATGACAACTATTAACCTCCTTAAATAATGTTAGCAATATCGAACGAGTGTGTCGTGTCGATCATATAGATATCTACTTGTACTTGATTATAAGTGATAACGGCACGCACGTCATCATACCGTGAGAAATGTTGCCAAACTAAAGGAAGTCGTGTGCTTATCATCACGCTTTTATATCTAAAAGGGGGTGGGCAGAAGTGAATTTTAAGTTTTAAAAGGTTCCGTACAAACCTCGTTGATGCATCATCGTCATAATAAAATCACGCCTTTTTCCCATGGGGGTAGGCAGAAACTATCTACTATATGCTACAATCCTAACATACTTTCTTGGCTTCATCAACACTTATACATAGTTGATACATGTATTGTATGAGTATAAAATTGTAGCAAATGGCTCTATAATCTCTGCTTAACCCAATGGGAAAACCGTACTAGTAGTAGTAATCCATACCATCACTGTGTGTTTGTATTACTATAAAAGGGTCAAAAACAAACAAACAATTTGCCTATGGACGTTTGCAGTGGGAATGTTGCTCTCCATACGAACCTTTTAAATTACTTACAAGTGTAGAATAATGCAAAGAATATGGTTCCCTAATGATTGACCAAAAAATTATTGACAAATGATCATTTGACAAACAACGTTTCACCAAATGATCATTTGACAAAAGTATCATCTTACAAAAACTTACTTAGCAAATGATCACTACACTTGACAAATGTGTTAAGTATTCAAATGTCAATTGACCTTTTAGACATTTCACCAAATGATATGTTTCGTAAATTAAGTTGTTTTGTATGTATCATTATCACCATGAATCATTAATAAAAGGAGAAATGCCAATGCCATGAAAAGTCGTTTCTGGCACTCGACGGCCGCTGCCGCGGCACGCTCGCTTTGCACGCTCGGCTCGTGCGTTTGGGGTTATAGTTCTAACCTAACCCAATCTCAAAGTCAAAGTCAAAGTCAAAATATTTTATTTCAAGTTGGCATGTTTTACAAGCTCTTTTGAAACGTCAGAAACTAGGTGTCTGTTCCAAACGCGGATCCTATGGAGAAGAACAGACAAGAAACTCCATGGATTTCTTTTTTTTCATTTCTCTTCATTTTTTTTTTCAACAATATTATACATAATTGTATCAGGGGTGTGAGAATGATGCCGATCAGTACTATCACGACTAACTAAAACTAACTTTTTTTTAAACTAAAACTAACTTAATAATAAAATAGCCTTGTTGGAGCAAATCGACCAGTCCCAGCAGAAGGCATCCGTTCACGAGTATAACACACACATCAGCCCCGCACAGCTCGACCATTTTGTAGGGAACCGTGTGACCCGACGTGCAACGCTACCAACTTCGAGACATTTGAGTGAGCATGACGAAGTCGCTCCGTGGCACAGTACACAAAGCAAATAAAATAAATAAAAAAAATAATCTAATAAAAGAGATATATATCTCCAAAGACGAACAGGTTAATAAGTAATTATTACGCAAATAATGTAAAATATCATTGTTTTTTCATTCTATGTAATAAAATATATCAATTAATACTTATAGTATTTTCTTTTTAAGAAAATCCAGAGCAGTGGCTTTGCAAAAAAATAAGCAAAAGATGGTCATTTTAACAAGAATACCAAAATTTTTAGACCAATAGTAGATTTATCTGATAACTCAGTTGCCAAATGTTAGTTTTGTAAAGTAATAATTTATAAAATGTAAATTTAAGTATTGATTATTTGGCAAAATGAAACATTTGTAAAATGATCAGTGGTAAAATGATCAATAGGCGAATTCATTGTTTTGGCAAACGTTGTTTGTCAAGTGTAGTTTTGCCAAATGACTTTTGGTCAAACAATCGGATACCAAAGAATATACGAGTAGATAATAGAAATACAACTTTATAAAACCGTATTTTTAACTTGCTTATATTAGTTCGGTATGTATCTATCAACGTATTAATCTATCTAATGAAATTTTCGAAAGTGATTTTCACACACTTACAGTAGTCGGATTGATCTGAAATTTTGCACACATATTAGGTACCTATGACAACGCAATAATGAAAAAAAAATATTCAGGATTTACAAGCGTGTTTTTTTAGTTTTAGAACTAAGTAGATTGATTGAAATGAAAACTGTAAATTGTATTCCTTATGACACTAAAAAAGACAGTTTAGTTCTAAATGTAACTTTTATTTTGACTTCCTGTTCCGCTTACAAGAAAGCAAGCAGTTTAATTTGCATTAATTACGTTTATTAAGGTATTGTTTTTTTAACTATATAATTAAACAATACAAGACATGAAAGAAGCGACAGTTGTAAACATGAGACCAAGTACAGTCGGGATAATAATGTAGTATTAAAGTCTGTATATTTGAAATTAAAGCTCAAAGTCATCAAAATCATTCAATTTATCGTAGCAGATTGCGATTTATAACCTCTGTCTATCCTCATGAGAAAAAGGCGTGATGTTAAGATGACGATAATTACAACGAAGACGTGGAAATATTACATGATACGGTATAAGTCCTGTTTTAAACTCTAGGTGCCCACCATTATACTAAATATCAGTAACGTCACTACAAAACTATACCTACGAGCTGTAGTGTACACTCAGGTGGTTTGCGCCATGGTCTAATCTAAAAGGTTTCCCCTAACTACAAACGTCACTTTTAAAAGCTATAAAACAAATATATCAATGGGAATAGAATACCTGTTTTATTAGACCACTAGATGTTGCCCGCAATATCGTACGTGTTATAACCAAAACCTCAACAGATTATATAAAACAGCCATTCCCTTGAACCACACTATCCTTATAAATACCGTATCAAAATCCGTTGCGTACTTTTGGAGATATAGTCGCATAGGGACATACATACAAACATAACGACTTTGTTTTAATTATTTATTTTATTTACAACTTTTTGTATACAATAAACATTTCTTGTACAAAGGCGGCCTTAATGTCAACGCCATTTTCTTCCAGTCAACCATCAAGTAATCTAGGCCGATTTGAAAAATTCTTTCAGTGTTAGATAAGGCATTTATCGAGGAAGGCTTTAGGCTATATAATATCACGTTACGACCAGTAGGAGCGAAGCAGTAGTGAAAAATGTTGCAAAAACTGGGAATATTTTCTAAACTCCACGCGGACAGAGTCGCGGGCAACAGCTAGTAATATATATGACATAGAATACACCATCAACCACCGCGATGTCAATTCTAGATTCTATCCAATATACGGTTGTCTGGAAGAAATCACATTAGTGATAACGCTGCCCTTTGTACAATAGATTTTAAGACTGTTTTTTTTTTTAATCTGGGTAAATTGGTGTTTGTGTAAATAAGGAGTTTTCTATCTAGATAGCTATTTAAGTAGATCATTTGCTTTTATAATAAGTAAAGTTCGCATTGAGCGGTTGAGAGAGTTGATAATATGTACACATTGCACATAATTGTATATAGACAATGAAAGGCCGTAGTTTTCTATCTGTTTCACGCTCGTTGTAAGATAACATCTGTATACATCCTCTCACAATATTGTTTAAGTATCAGTTAAATAGACTGTGGCGTGTTATTTGCACTCTATTTAGTAATTTTGTTAAAACAAAAAACGACCTTCATTAAGATAAATTTGTTTAAGATGATATTCTATTAATGAGATAGTATTGATCCGTATTAATTCATTTATTTGGTGATATATAAATAGACGTTTTAAATATTTTTGTAGTTTACCTGGAATTAATATCTTGAAATATTTCGGAAACCTAAATTATCTAAATAAAAACCACATTTTGCGGATTACGGTCATTTTATGGCATATACTGCTCCAATTTGAATAACCCAATGTGTCTGTGGTCTTGTGGTTCACGTGGTCAAGGGTTCGATCCCCGCTCGGGCAAATCATTTGTGTGGTATTTAAAATTGTCATACATATGTTTGTTTTTCGTCTAAGTGTTTTCTATGTATTATAAGTATGTATTTACGAAAAGTAATGTATATAGGTATGTGACAGAAGGACCAGAGGACGTTGTGTGAAAAGTCCATGAATATTTATATTTATTTGTTTATTTATTCTGGTACCATAACACAAGCATAGAAATATAGTAAGTTTAGTTTGGGACCAAAGGACGTTGTGTGAAATGTCCATAAATATTCATATTTATAATTGAGTCGCATAATTGTTAAAAATTATTATAATATTGCAATTATGTATGTTTGGCATTACTAACAGTTTTTCTCTCTCTTCAGTCCAACGACATCCCACTGTTGGGCACGGGCCTCGGGGATTATAATCTACTATTCCGCACTGACGCACAGGGTTTACTTTCAAGCTTTCCATATCTCACACAGGGTATTATCTGTGTACCATATCCCTTAGCTGGCTTCTTCAGCACCTTGGGAAAAAGGGCAGTGATACTTGTCACTCTAGAACCATTCTTCCCCAACGATCATCAGTCCTACGTGTGATGTGGCCTGCCCATTACCATTCAGCGTGGTAACCCTTCGGGCTATGTCGGATACGCCCGTTTTCCAATGGATGACGCACCTCTGTATTTTAGATTTTATCCCGTAGGGAAATACCGAGCACAGCGGTCTCAATAGCACGCTGTGCAACCTTGAGCTTAGATACGAGACCGACATTCAAAGACCACGTTTCTGTTCCGTATGTCATCGCAGGTAATACACACTGGTCGGCAAATTTCCCAGTACTATCAGTAAACTATGCTACAACATGTACAAATTACTAAATAGTTTCTGTATACAATATTCGCAGTAAGCTAAAACAATCAATAGGGTCGTCCTTACTTTCCATCGCCCATCTCAAAACACGGCGTCAATTTACCCATATTGTGTAATAGTTGTAATGTATCTCTCGATGGGCGATTACGGAAGGTCATAGGTTCGTTCCCACACGGGAAAATGTTGCTGTTATCATTTAACATTATTGCTTTATATAATGTAGAAATAATTGAAATGTGTTCGTTTAGTTTATTTTGATGATTGTATTGCAAATAGTTGTGAAAACATGACTTTAATGAATAACACGCTTTTATGTTGTTAAAAAATTTGAAGATAAATCGAAGTTTTTATTTACGAAGCTTTCAATAAATTACAAAGCAGTCTGCCAAAACTGCCCAGAGTTAAAAAACTACATACATAGGATATCTATGTAAATAATAAATATTATAATAAATAATAAATAAATATTCATGGACATTTCACACAACGTCCTCTGGTCCCAAGCTAAGCTTATCATGCTTGTGTTATGGGTACCAGAATACGGATGGAATACATATACTACTTTTCTTTTGTAAATACATACTTATAATACATAGAAACACCCAGACGCAGTACAAACATTTGTATGAGAATTAGAAAAAGCACACAAATGATTGTCCCGAGCGGGAATCGAACCCGCGACCTCTTGATTGGCAGTCCGTTACATAAACCACTCAACCACGAGGCTCGTCAGGTATGTATGTATGTATGTATGTATGTATGTAGGTATCCTATCTATGAATACGCATATAAAATTTTAACATAATTATATTTAAAACTGGCTGTTGCCCGCAACTTCGTACGCGTGGAATTGTGGAAACCAAACATTAACAAAATAATAGATAAATTAAAAATCTAATACAAATTAGATTTGTTTATAAATTTTTGTTTTTTAATAACATTCTCAGCGGATCGCATATCCTGAACAAGGTAGGAACAAAATATTGACTTGTCTAAAGACCATAATTTTTAAAAAAAGTTAACTGAATTACATTTCATTTCACTATTTCTCAAGAGAATAAAGCCTACGACTTTAATGGTTGAGTAGGTAATAAATTATCCCAATCAAATGCTTAAAACAAATAAGATTTATTAACTTATGTAATAGGTGGACATCTATAGAAAAACACACAATTAATAGCAATTATAATTGATGTAACATCATTATGGTAACGTGACAGTCACTTTCGCGTAAATCTTAGTGTATGTCACAAGTAATAAGCTTTAGCGATTAAAATAAAAACGCTATATCAATATTTTATCCCATCTACCTTCTTCTATTTTAAGAAAAACCTGTCTGACAGTGTAGAGTGGAATTTTAACATTATTTCTACTGTTTACAAAAAAAGACAGGAAGTTTGAATTTTGTAGAGCAACCTTCAACCCATTTAAAAATGACGAATATAATATATAACCGGTGAAATACGAAACATATTTCCGTGTGGTGACGGATTAAGAATACAAGTGTCACCACCCCATCTCCTCCCAAGGATGCTGTAAAACTCAGTTAAGGGATATTGTACACAGATAACATCTTCTGTGAGAGACGGAAAATAAACCTTGTGCCAACACGCCTGGTCAGCGCGGCACAGTAGACCATAATCCCTCCAAAGTGGAGGAGACCCGTGCCCAACAGTGGGACGTAAATGGGCTGGTGAGGAGAGGAAATACGAAACTATCAAAAAGAAATTAATAATTTGAATAAAAATAGAATTCACATAAATTAAGCTAAGGTATTCTTGAGTTCTTGTAGGCTATATTACCAAAATTGGAGTTTAGAAAGGCGAACTAAATTGCTTACAATAGGCTTGCAATAATAACAATTTTTAAACAATATCGTTATTATTACTTATTATAAAATAAAGTCGTTATTTTGATATGTACTCGTATGTCGCTATGTGAGCTTAAATCTTCAAAATTACGCAACGGATTTCGATGCGGCTTTTTTAATACATAGAGTGGTTCAAAAGGATGGCTTTTTTGTATAATATGTTAAGTTTTGTTTTCTAAAATCCACGCGTAGGTACAAAGTTGAAGTCAATAGTTAGTGCATAATAATCGCTTACCGCTTGTATTTTAAAACTTAATCCAAGTCTCACTTGTGACTGAGCACAGTGTTCATTGACATTTTCATTGTGATATCATCTTGTATCTACGCATAACTGAAATCTAGCCGACTGTGAAATATCGAGTCACTAGAAACACATTCAGTTGTACATTAATAACATTATGTACGTAATACTTCTCTCTCTAGATGTGACAGATTAAGAATATACATGCCACCACCCCATTTTCCTTACACATAAAAATCAGTTATAGGAAAATGTAAGGTATAAAATTTTTGCGAAGTACTGAAAGTTCTTTATATACTGGCGGATTATATACGTTTTCATTGTAGTTGAAAAGAAAGAAGAAGGAACAAATTATGATCATCATTTATGGGATACAGCTTGGTGATAGACCGATGGATGGAATGGATGAGAGAGTAGTCTCTGTAATACAACAAACCCTAGTAAAACAACTATTTCTTTCAAATGGGAATTGAAGCCACGATCTCTTAAATCTAAGTTAAAATCACAAGGCTGAAAGTGAACACAATTATTTTTCCATACATTGTAAGGCCATCGTGATGCCACTAACCTTTAAGTAAAAAGGATGTAACTACAACTAGTAAATGTCGATTGTACGTCCGTCTGTCTGTCGCTGTCAAGGGTAATCGATTAACTTAATGGCTCAATAAATGTCTGGAGTGTTTGTTTTTTATTTTAGAACTGGCTGTTGCCGGTGACTTCGTACGATTGTAATTTCGAATAAATATATAAAGAAATAATTTTATTGTAAAATAAGTTTATTGTATTTAATAGTTATTTATGTACCTAAGTATTATATAGTTATTATCTTTTTATTTAGTATGTACTAATATTTTATTATTTATTATTTATTTATTTATTGGTATTTGATTATATAAAAACATTATACATAAATGGTTTGGCTTCAATATAAAGTATACAACATATTTGTAGGCTTTCTGTTCTCCTAGCTAGGTTGCAAGCAACCTGTGTTAAGGAGATACAGTGCTGCCCCTTTAATGGGTGTACATACTTAATTACCAATTAAGGAAAATGGGTCAATAAGTAAATTTATGTTAATATTATGTATTCTATTTGTCATAGTTTATTCGTTCCTTGATGTATATTTTTTAAGCAAATAACGCACCTTCCACTAATGTCTCTGCATCACCCTAGGTTGACTGGTAGGTAATGCTTTTAGCATTAAGTCCGCCTATTGTACAATTTTGTGCTAAAAGTTTATAAATAAAAATAAAATAAATAAAAAAATAAAAATAAAGCCTATAACTCTCTCGTAGTTATTACCTTATTAATATTATAAATAAATGAAACGGCCGATAATCCTTATTCCGCCAAAATTCTTTAACAAAATTAAACACAGTTTTCCTTTTTATCACTTCACTATGATTATTTATTTAATTATCACGAGGAGGCTACGTTTCTTACAGCATGAATATTTAGAGAGAGAGAGTACAGAGTAATGTACAATACATGTAAGCAACTTACACAGAGTAAGTGCATATAAACATAGAATGATTTTTGCATTTCCAACAGTAGGTATATAGAAGGATTTCCTTCTAAGATATCCAGTCACAAACATAGTAAGCAGATAAAGCAACATTCTTTTAAAACCTCATTTATACTACATATAGCTGTCGCCCGTGACTTTGTGTCTTCGTACGCGTAGAATTCAGAGAATTGTGCTCGTTTTGAGAACATTTTCACTGATGCTTCGCTCCTATTAGTCGCAGCGTGATGTTATATAGCCTATAGCCTTTCTCGATAAATGTACTATCCAACACTGAAAGAATTGTTCAAATTAGTCGAGTGGTTAATGAGAATAGTGCGTTCTAACAAACAAACTCTTCAGCTTTATAATATTTGTATGGCTGTATGGTCTTATTCATAATGACTTATCGGAGGTTTAAAAGTTCGCTAAAATTGTCAAAAATTGTTATTCATAATAGCCTTTTTACGATAAAATGTTTATTATCTCTCTGATAAAGTTATTGTTTAAACCTCCGATAAGTCATTACAAATAAGACCATTAGAAAATAAATATTGAAAAGCTACATAGAGTCATAGTTATTATTTCTATGGTGAAGCATTTGTTGTATCCACAATCCGTCACCAAAGCAATACTTAACTCTTACATGAATATTCATATCGAAATAATTTATGTAAGCTAACAAAAATTTCATTTTAATTTTGTAGTTTAACCTATTTTGTGTCCATCTTTTCCCACAGCTACGTAACCCAAACGTACTTGGCCGAATAATATTGCTGAATTAAAATATTTAACATATCATAAAACTAATTAGCTACGTCCATTGTTATCATCCCCCCCCGCACACACACAGAGGCCGAACTGTGGGATTCGTTGCGAAAATCCAAACACATAATTTAACAATCTGTATGTATGTACGCCCTGTGCCAAGGATACCGATTCCGATTGTTATTGCTTGCTTTAGTTGTTTTTTCGTATCATTCTTATCATTCTCCTGCCCTAATCCCATTATTTTGGGTCGGCGCAACATGTCTTTTTCTTCCATAGACTTCTATCAGTCGTCATGTCCGAGTCTGTCCACTTTCTTTCATGTTCTCGTTCACGCAGTCCATCCATCTTTTCTTAGGTCTTCCTCTAGATAATTTTTTCCTTCCACATTTATACGCAGAACTCTCCTAACGATATTACTTTCCTCTCGTCTCATCACATGCCCATACCAGGACATCCGCTCATTCTTCAGATTTTCAATCACCAGCATCACCTTGAGACTTCCTCTAATATATTCATTCCTTACTTTATCCATTCGCGTGACACCACACATCCATCTCAACATTCGCATCTCCGCAACGTGCATTCGTCTTTAATCCATCGCTTTTGTTGCTCAGCCCAGATTTTTCGTATCATTTAAGTTGATAATATAGTTACGTTATGGAAGATTTTATTTGAGATAAGAGGATTCCCTTAGAAGGGAGTTTTATTTCGTAAAAAATGCTTTGCCTAATTGATGAATGATCATTATAAAAACCGTCAATCATCAATGGATGGATGGATTATAAAAACTGATTACGGGCAAACCAATCTATCTATTGTCAAAAACTACATAAAAAACCGCTTAGTAAGTTTTATATTTTATTCTTTAACAAGCTTTTCAAATTAAGAATACAAGTGTCACTACTCCTTTTCCTTTCTAAGTTGGTATAAAAGTTGTGTAAGGGATATTGTACACAGGGAAAATCCTCTGATCGAGACATAAATCTCGAAAATAAACCCTGTGCCAATACGCCTGGCCAGCGCGGCACTGTAGACATAATCCCTCCCAAAGTGGAGGAGGCAATGTGACATTAATGGGCTGGAGAGAGAGAAGTAAATCACTTCACTTTCACTCTTCCACACCAAAATGGTATACTTAACTAACTACCTTAGACTCTGAAAATGGGTACAGGCTACGTTTTCATGCGACAAATAGTGTTTTTGATTATTTGATTCCAAATTCCACGTGCAGCCGCCGGCAATAACTAGTACAGTAATATAATGCACTTTTATATAAACTATTGATGCTAACCTTTTGACATTACAAAGATATTAACGATAGATATGAACAGTAACAATGTGAGAAGATATACAACCTATATTTATAAGTAATTTGTAAATCTTTTGTATGTAAAAAATTACAAGATCGTTGTGCGGTCATAAGACCTTATTTGGCGCGAAAGTGATTTTTATGATCTTTGTGTAAGTAGCTTTAGATGGCTTATTGATAGACCGTTATGAAAATGCCGTTAAATTGTGATGCAGACTTGCACACAGAGGGTCCCGTACCTATTTAATAACTAGACCCAACAAAAGCTATAAACTGACTTGAAAAGCAAACTCTTCTACTACTTTTACTAAACTCTCTTCTATCGCGGGCCTTGAGCCTGGAGACTGAATCCAGAAATTCCGTAACGAAAAAATCGTAACCTAACATTATCGGCGTTCGCCCCGCAATCTGGTGACTCATGTCAGTTTCGGCGTTAGTTTTAAATATGAATAAAAAAATTGGTCAAGTGCGAGTCGGACTCGCGCACGAAGGGTTCCGTACCAATATCTATGTAACATAAGGCAACGTTATTAGTATCGAGCAAGAAACGGTAAAAAAATCATGTTTGTTGTATGGGAGCCCCCCTTAAATATTTATTTTATTTTGTTTTTAGTATTTGTTGTTATAGCGGCAATAGAAATACATCATCTGTGAAAATTTCAACTCTCTAGCTATCACCGTTCTTGAGATACAGCCTGGTGACAGACGGACGGACGGACGGACGGACAGCGAAGTCTCAGTAATAGGGTTCCGTTTTTACCCTTTGGGTACGGAACCCTAAAAAGTGCATTTATTAATGAAGAAAGTCATTCAAAGAAAGTCTCAGTCAAGTCAGTCAGTCAGACAAAGAAAGTCGAAAAAATAGTAAAATAAAATGAGTGAGTACTCTATATACATACATTTCATTATTATTATATATTATTAATATGTGATAGTTTAATTTTAAAATTTGCAAGTGCAAAATACTGCATAAATTAATAATTATAATTGCATAAGTTTATAAAAAATGCTATGCAATAGCTTTACTGCGGCAGTCCCGATTGCAACGCGTCTTTTTTTAATATTTTGGACATTTCACACAAGGTCCTCTGGTCCCAAAGTAAGCTATATTTCTATGCTTGTGTTATGAGTACCAGAATACGATAGAACGATAGACGAATAGATACATACTACTTTTCTTTGGTTTCTACATACTTATAATACATAGAACTCACCCAGACACAGTACAAACATTTGTATGACAATTATAAATATCACACAAATGATTGTCCCGAGCGGGAATCGAACCCACGACCTCGTGAACCGCAGTCCGTTACATGAACCACTAAACCACGAAGCCCGTCGAATTATTCACTTTTACATGAATTAAATAACAAATCTCGCAGAAGATCCTTTCAAATTCACCACTAAACAATTAGTTATTTAGTGTTATTGCATACAAATGCAATAACTGATTGCTTAGTGGCGAATTTTATCAAGTTCGGTAGTCTATTGTTAATTTTTTGAGGTTATAATGTGTCATTGTGATGCCATTGTGACACCATTCATTTACCGGACTCAGGGCGCTGGTCATGCTTGTTATAGAACTGTAAGGGCGCAAGCGCCACATAAGTAAGAAATGCTTAGTAAGTAAGTTATGCTTAGTAATAATTTAGTTAGCTAGAGTTAGTAGCTAACGGGTAACGCACGGAGATGTACGCGTTTCTTACCAATAAATATCTACTTATTTGTATAAGTAGATATTTATTGGTAAGAAACGCGTACATCGCCGGGCGTTACCCGTTAGCTACTAACTCTAGCTAACTACATTATTAATAAGCATAATTTATGAGTAGCTTTGGGGTTGAGAGGCATTGGTAGAAGATAAAAAGCTTTGTTGTCAAAGCTTTTTATCTTCTACCAATGCCTCTCAACCCCAAAGCTACTCACAGAACAAATGATTGATGCACTGTATATTAATATTATAGGACTACGTGGGTAAATTTTATGGTTTCTTTTTATGGAGAACCCTAAAAATAATATCAGTTACATTTGCCAGTTAGTGCTTGATTGTCATCATTATAACGTCGTATATAGGTTTTAGTTGAGAAAGATGGTTGCGTCTATTTAATTTTGTGATTTATTTGCAACTAGCTAATGCTCGCCCCGGTTTCACCCGCGTTTATAGTTATTAAGCCCAATATACGCCAAATATACACCACACCATAACAAAATATACAAAAAAACCATCCTCTTGAACTTTAACTATAACGTTTAATTCGTTGCGTAGTTTTGAAGATATAAGCTCACACAGGGATATACATACGAAAATAATGACTTTGTTGTATAATAATTACCTCCCTAAAGATAATTAGCTTTAAGTATTGTAAAGCTGACATATTATTAGTAACTAGCTATTGCCCGCGACTCCGTACGTGTGGAATTTAGAAGACTTTTCCCGTTTTTACAACATCACTGCATCGCTCCTATTGGTCGTAGCGTGATGTTGTATAGCCTATTAGCCTTCCTCGATTAACGTATTATCCAACAAAGAAAGAATTTTTCAAATTGGACCAGATGTTCCTGAGATTAGCGCGTTTAAATAATAAATAGTACCTTGACGGGATTCGTGGTGAAGTGGTTTATGTAATGGACTGCCGATCACGAGGTCACGGGTTCGATTCCCGGTTGGGACAATCATTTGTGTGATATCCATAAATGTCATACAAATGTTTGTACTGCGTCTGGGTGTTTTCTATGTATTATAAGTATGTATTTACAAAAGAAAAGTAGTATATGTAGTCTATCCGTATCTGGTTCCCATAATACAAGCATAGAAATATAGCTTACTTTGGGACCAGAGGACGTTGTGTGAAATGTCCTGAATATTTATTATTTATTATTAGTATAGATTGACAACGCATATAATCGTGACTTATAATATTTTCTTAACAAACAATTACATACTCATCTTTCAAGAAAATTAAGTTTAAGCAATCTAACTTTAGATAAAAAGATATGTATCAATTCATAAATGCCGTAATGTATCATGTGCAATGCCCAAAAAATTATTAAATATTTTAACCAATTACACACACAGTTGCATACAAATACATTCATATACACAATTACATACAATTTACAAAATTTTACACCAACACATGCACTTAATTTTGTAATCTAGTAAATTAGATTAAATACATTCATTATAATTCTAACTCTGTTATTAACAAGATAAGAAACGTTTTTGTATGTACGGAATGTTATATAAGTGTTACATTATGTATTTATCCGTGAGAAGTGTATTGTTGTGATTAAGTTATTGGTACAACTGTTTGTAATTCTCTTAAAGGATGAACTAGATTAGTTTTAAATATGACAAACAAAACCATTTACTTTTTACTACACAATATAACAGTGTGGATAACCGAAGCTAGGCGTTGCTATCCCTAATCTCAAGCGTGGCGATGAAAGGGAACAAACACAGTTGAGGCAGATTTTACCATATTTTAAGTTTTCTTTGGAAACAGGCGTTTCGCAGTCCCCTTTTTTCTTGGCAAAAATTTAACTGATTTTAATTTTTTTTTACACCAAATTATACATGGAGAGTATATCTACGCTTCTATCCCTTTGTTTTTTTGTAAAAACTTATCAAATTTGTGTGATAGACGCAATTTCATTTAAAGAAAACTGAAAAAATAAAAACGGGATATTTGGTTGGTCATATTTATTTTAGTTATTATGTTTTGAAAAAAAAAAACGACAGAAGCATAGATATAAAAACCTAGATGCTGTGAAAAAAAATCGTTCCTCTGAAGGCAATATCCACGAAGAAAACAGGGGCTACGACGTCCATATTTTTGTATGGAGCATAATTTGGTATCGTGCCCTCTTAAAGCTGTGTAGAGGAGCTATTAGCGAGGAGATATCTGCTATTTCCATGATTTAATGAAGACACCCGCTGTAATATTGTAGAATCGTGTTGCAATATTCAGAGGACAATAAGAGCTAAGTAAAATGAAGCAACACTTTAGTATGTGCTATCACCAATGCAATTAATTATTACTAACAATACAACTAACAATAGGTGGAAATTACGACTATATATCTAGTTAGTTTTACGAGTGTTAAATAGTGGTATAAATTGACGGGTTTTGCTGTACAGTGGTTTATGTAACAGACTGCTGTTTCTGAAGTTGCAGTTTCGATCTCCGCATTAGATAATAAGTTGTAAGAACCCTGTATTTGGGTCTTTTGTATATAATATGCAAATGTTTTACTAAAAATATCTACTAATTTACGGTTCCTACAACAAATAGTTTTAAATCCCTCTGTCTGTGTGTTTCTTTGTAGTATCGGCTAGACTAACTTCAGCTACGTTTGTTGTTATAGTATCGCACCGGCTGAAAAAATTTCGACAGGGTTTACACCAGTTTAAAGTTCATTTTACGTAAGTTAGACACTAAATGCTGGGTAGAGTACACTGTTTGTGAATAACCTGCTGTAGTATCTGCCTATCCCCATGGAATAAGGCGTTATGTTATGATGATGATAACCATCTGTCTTGACGGTCTCAACACGGAACTCCTGTTCACGAGGTCACTGGTTCTAAGATAAACCCTGTGCCAACACGCCTGTTCAGTACGGCACAGTAGACCGTAATCCCTTCTAAAGTGGCGGCTCGTGCCTGGATCTGCCTGTGCAATAGGCTGGAGAAAAAGAGAGACATATGTTGAAGTTACCATATAGCTCAAAAGTACCCACGTGTGAAACCGTGACAGATTATTAATTGATAAATGTTCATATACGTAATAACTAACCTCGTACAAAACCGGTATATACTCATTCGAACACATTCGATATCGAAAGTCAGCGAACCATTAAATGACAACATTTAATACTGATAACTGAGACGTTGTAATATCGGAAGCCTTACATAAATTACTTTGTGAATGTCAAGGGTGCACAAATCATTTACGACAACATTTCTGTAATTGTCCTTGGGACCAAAGCTTAGATGATGATAGGTATTTGTTGTTCAGCTCTCTAGCTATTACCGTTCCTGAGATACAGCCTGGTGAAAGACGGATGGATTTATATCAATAAAATACAGTAGTCGTGTTTAATATTATCCCTATTATAAATGCGAAAGTAACTCTGTCTGTCTGTCTGTTACGCTTTCCCGCCCAAACCTCTGAACCGATTTTGATGAAATTTGGCACAGACAATCTTTAGACACTGAGACAGGACATAGGCTACCTTTTATTGCGAAAAAAAGGATTAAAGTTTTCTAAATTTAACGCGGACGGAGTCGCGGGCAACAGCTAGTTATCTATACGTCTTTACTCTATAGAATAGAAATATTATAAGGCTTATCGAGGAAGGCACAATATCACGCTGCAAGCAATAGGAGCGAAGCATTAGTGATAAATGTTGAAAAAGCGGGGAAAGTTTTCTAACTTTTACGCGTAAGTGGTAAGTAAGAGCTAGTCGATGAATAATGTTAAATAATGTCAATGCATAATGCCAATAAAATTTTAATAAACATTATTATTATTTGTATGTCCTAATATCGGCTACCCGATATAGCCTTCCAATGTACTTATCATATCACTTTCATTCCGTTCGTGTACCTAAGTAGAGGACGATCGTACTACTTGGTACTGCAGCGATGGGAAGATGGCCTTTACGAGCGAATGTTATTAGCATAAGTTGTACGGTTAGCAGATTAAGTGTAACAACATCTTAAAAATTAAATAAAATGTTTTATCTGTCATTATATGTCAATCTTGTAATGCATGTTACTCGTCTCCACAAAATAAGTAACTCTTTCATGGGGCATGGTATACGTTTTTATAACAAACTCCCTAATGATGTGAAAGAATTAAATAAATCTAAGTTTAAAAAATTTGTAAAATCTAAACTATGTAAAAAGGCGTATTATGAAATTTCAGACTATGTTAATGACAATAAAGCTTGGGAGTAAATTGTTCCAGAGCAACACATATTATTATAATTGTAATTTATATAAATTGTAAGAACCATTGTAATGATCATTTAAAAAAAAAGATTAATATGACAAAAGATAACGATATCTGCTGAGTTTCTTACGCCGGTTCTTCTCAACGGATTGAAAGTCCTGAACCGGTGGTAGCCGTGATAGGGAAAAAAATTTTTGGACATATCGTAGGAGCTTATTTTTTTTTTGGCAAAAAGAGAATATGCCTACGTGAATAAATGATTTTTGGTTTTGATTTTATTTGTGAAACAATAAAATATTGCTATTGGGTGTTTTTACGGGTATGTATTATAAGTATGTATTTACAAAAAAAAAGCAGCATATGTAGTATATCCGTATTCTCGTACCCATAACACCACTGGACAACAGAGGACGTTGTGTGAAATGTCCATGAATATTTATTATTATTTAATATTGCATAATGTAAAAAAATGTGCTTTTCTTTACTTTTGGAGGTCGTGAAAGGCTTTTTTGAAAATGAATAATTTTAAATTTGTGTTGTGTTTTTTATATAATAATTATTCTCCTGCCCTTATCCTACTATCTGGAGCAACATGTCCTTTACTTCCATAGTCTTCTGTCAGCCGTCAATACTGTGTTAACTCCTCTTTCTTTCATGTCTTCATTCACACAGTTTATCCACCTTTTCTTAGGTCTTCCTTTAGATATTTTTCTTCCACATTTATTCGTATAACTCTCCTAACTCTTCTAAGACAAAAGGAAAGTAGTAACTTTCCTCTCATGTCATTACAAGCCTATAAAAGGACAGCCATTCATTCTTCAATTTTTCAGTCACTCACACAGTCACTTTAAGACTTCCTCTAATATATTCATTTTTTATTTTATCTATTCTCGTGACGCCACATATTCATCTATCACTTATGTTGCCTAGCAAGGTACCGCATCCCTGATATTTTTTTTAGATTAATCCAAAAGAGGGCGAAAATTTGGTTCAATGATTTCGTAAAATACAATAATTGAAAGATTGATAAGTAGATACGAATAAAGTTAGTAAAAGCATTATTCATAACAATTTAAATTAGAACTAAATCATAAAGCGCATTAGTTAACTAAAAATTTTGCAAACGCTACCTGTTTTTGGCGACAATTATGAAATTAACTCTAAAGCTAAGAAACTGTCCTAAATGTAGTTACCAAATACAATTTCATAATATTATTTCAAGCAATTTACTTAATATTTTTTAATCACACATCATTGCATATCTGTAAGTTATAAAACAAAGGAACATTATCAGTAACATGATTTTTTTTGCTAGCTATACATTCAAAAGTGTGGCGTCCTTGAACTTTTGTATTGGGTAAGATTGTATGCAGTTTATTCACACATTCTCATGTACTAGTCCAATTAAAGTTGTCAATATAGATATTTAAACGACTTCAAAAATAGGAAGAGGTTCTTAATTCGTCTATATGTCTTTTTTATTTCTTTTTATGTTTTACAAGCTCTTTTGAAACCTCAAAAACTTAGTGTCTGTTCCAAACGCGACTAAGCATGCGAGGATTAAGCCCCCGATCTCTTGAACAGTCTGTTATATGAATAACTAGACGACAAAGCCCGATTAATTATGGATTTTGTGGATTTTGCAAGATTTATCAGATTTTTTTAAATTTTGATGATATGCCTGTAGTGTGAGATTATATTTTTAGCTGTTATCTGTTTTGTAAAATAAGCTAGAGTAACCTAATTATAACAATTATTTAACGCCTAGCTGTTGCCCGCGGCATCGTACACTAATAATAAAAAATAAAATAAAAAAAATCCCCGGTATTTTTTTTGCAAGATTTTTCACTTAGGTATGCTTCGCGCCTATTGGTCGCAGCGTGATATTTTATAGCTTATAAGCTTCCTCGAAAAATGTGCTATTCAATACTGAAAGAATTTTTCCAATCATACCAGTGGTTCGTGAGATTAGCGCGTTCAGACAAACTCTTCAGCTTTATAACTCTAGATGCCAGCTCTCTCTCTCTCTCTTTCCAGCTCATTTACGTCCCACTGTTAGGCACGGGCCTCCTCCACTTTGGAGGAATTATGGTCTACTGTGTCGCGCTGACCAGGCGTATTGGCACAGGGTTTAATTTCGAGTTTTTCGTCTCTCACAGAGGATGCTATCTGTGTGCAATATCCCTTAGCGGACTTTTACTGGTAGCCAAGTCTGGTAATTCTGCTATTACAATCATATTGCAATGTTGTTGTAATGGTCAGTCACTGACGCCATTATGGCGTCATTATGATAAAAAAGTAACAGTAAACTACCAAATGTGATAAAATTCCGCTATTTTGGCACCATTATGGTGTCATAATGACACCAAACTTGATTTTTTGTCTCAGATGATGCCACTATGGCGCCATAGTGGTGCCATTGAGCTGTCATTGTGACACAATTCATTTACCGGACTTGGGGCCCAACACCCTTGGGAGGAGATGGGGTAATGACACTTGTATTCTTCATCCGTCACCACACAGAGAGATGCAGGCTATTTAGATGAAATTATCAATCATATAATTGCATATATTTAGATGCAAGCTATTTACTCATAATGGCTATAACCTTTAACTTAATGTAGTAGTAATTAACGTTCTTGTTAGCATTTCTTATTTTTTATTATACCACATACTACCATTGACATGTCAATGAATAATAAAATATAGTAATTTGCGTCGCCCTAAAAGCTATTGCAATAAATAGATTTGTAATCTTTGACTTTTATAATGCTAATGTTTAATATAAATGTGAAGGAGATCTACGTCATGTAATTAGGTTGTTTTTATTATCAATCAAATTAGACAAATGACTCTAACTACTGGATGAAATTCTCACCAATGTATAGAACACAAAATATTGACGAGTCTCGTGGTTGAATGGTTTATGTAACGGACTGCCGATCAAGAGGTCGCGGTATCGATTCCCGCTCTCGGGACAAACATTGTATGATTTTTCTAATTGTTATACAAATGTTTGTACTGCGTCTGGGTGTTTCTATGTATTATAAGTATGTATTTACAAAAGAAAAGCAGTATATTTATTATATCCGTATTCTGGTACCCATAACACAAGCATATAAGCTTAGCTTGGGACCAGAGGACATTGTGTGATATGTCCATGAATATTTATTTATTTATTTGTAAAACATCTATACTAATAATTTAAAGCTGTAGAGTTTGTTTGTTTGTTTGTTTGTTTGTTTGTTTGAACGCGCTAATCCCAGGAATCACTGGTCCGATTTGAAAAATTCTTTCAGGGTTGGATAATACATTTATCGGAGAAGGCTATAGGTTATAATAATATAACATTACACTGCGACCAATAGAAGCGCAGTATCAGTGATAAATGTTGCAAAAAGGATACAAATTTTCAGCCATATCTCAATGCAACATGAACAAGTAGTAATGTTGCTCCGACCCCGAATAACGGGTTATGAGGATACCAAAATATCTTCGTGCATTTTTCTATGTACGAAGTTTTCATTGTTTCTTTAGATTGAATGGCTAGAGCTCTAATTTTTAAGTATATGTTTTTTTAATATATGATCTAGGATCGCATAAACTCAGAAACGCGATTGAAAAAAGTTTTCTCGATAGAAAATCTTAGCGAAACAACCTCTCTAATTTTTTATTTTTTTCATTTGTCGGTCTATTATCGCGTATTAACTAATGAAATAACTTTAAAAACATAAGTAACTATTATATATAGAAACACGTAAATCAGAATTAAAATATATTTAGTAGATTTTGAGTAAATAGGAAAAGTATCCCTAATTCTTCATTTTCTGTGCCTACTGGCTGTGTTAATATGTACGTGTCGGCGATGATATACGATAATATTGATGTAGGCCCTTAAGGGCAGGAGAATGACGATAATATATTACAAACTTAACAATCTTGTACTGTCTGTATTCCTGCGGGATTTTCATTATTCGTTTGAATGTCAATCGTCTATGAGAATACGAACCTCATTTTCTTCCCTCGTAGGAATTATAAAGGGTTATTGTATACCGATAATATCGCATATAAGAGAAGAAAATCTTGCTCGCTTGTGACTAACAGTGGAAAATAAATGAAGAAGGTAAAAAAATGTTGCAAATTTAGCACAATATTTGCAAGGAAATCATTTTTGAAGATAAAATAATGTTATCAGGCTAACAATGAAATGTTAGACGCACTTTCGTGATACAAAATTATGTACCTACTTACACAATGAAACCTCATTCTAGAGGCATCACTAATTGTCACTATTTACATAACTTTTAAACAATGGGAGCATGGGAACTTAGAGAGAGAAAAACCTTACGATTTACTATAAAATTTTAATTATAATGTTGTTTGTGCAAAGTTACTGCGCGCGGATTTGAAACTTGGATTCCATTTGAGGCAATTAAATGTAGAATTTCTTACTAAATGTTTAATATACGTTGTTACTTAATAATTTAGTAATTATTTTATGAAGAATTTAATGAAGCAAGTTGGAGCGAGAGGTTTTTATGTTTTGTATAAGCGATTTAGAGAAATTTCGTGAGAGAATCATTGTGACAAATAACTTTTGTAATGAGTTTTGGATGCTAACGCAAATTTTTAGCGACGAGCGAAGCCAGAACCCTTTTTTACCTTTTTTTTGCGTTCACAGATTTGTGTTTTAACATAGTGTTGTAACTGTGCATCTAGATGTGTTAACTATGAAAAAAAGAAAATTATAATCATTGAATCACAAGCAGCTGCTTTTCGCTAGCGTATACACAAAATCGCTCGTAGTCACTGTCTGCTGGTCTGTAAATAAAAGTATAGACATACGTATGCTCACCTATCAAATTCTATTTAGCCTCAGTTGATCTGGAATCTGAATCTGAAAAGAAAATCATATTTTTATAAAATCGTGAATAATTTACTTAAGTTAAAATAATAACTAAAAATATCTTTAAGTGGTTGGTAAGCGTGATTTTTTTGAGCTCTAACCTTTTTTTAATTGTTGATACTTAATTAAGTTTTATTTGTTGAACTCTGATAGAGAGTTGACAAAATTAAGTTAATTAAATGCAAAAAGCTTCACCATAGAAGACTCAAAACTTTCCTCAATTAAGTTATAACCAGTAACTGTTGTTACAAAAGTAAGTCATGATAACAATGGCTTGTTTAACCATAACACCATAAGTTACAGCTTGTTCACCATATGTAATCATCTTTATAGTTCTTCCCATATAGTACCCTAGACCACATTGTTATGGGGTTACGACATTTATTGTTCATTATTCGACTGTGACAGATGAAGGGTTATGTTTTTGTCCATTACTAATAAGATACACTAAGCTTACATATTTAAAGTTATGTATTGTATGTCGTCGTTGTCATGGGATTTGGATTTGGGTCCTGTACCAGAAGGCAAAATGGAACGCAATTGTTGACCATCCATCTAAACTAGCCAACAATGAAAGAATCTTTCAAATCGGACCTGTGGTTCCCGAGATTAGCGCGATCAAACAAACAAACAAACTCTTCAGCTTTATAATAGTCTCTCTCTCTCTCCAGCTCATTTACGTTCCACTGTTGGGTAAGGGCCTACTCCACTTTGGGTGGGATTATGGTCAACTGTGCCGCGCTGACCAGGCGTGTTGGCATAGGGTTTATTTTCGAGTTTTCCATCTCTCACAGAGGATGTTATCTGTGTGCAATAGCTGAATTTTATAGCACACTTGGGAGGAGATGGGGTGGTGACACTTGTATTCTTACTTCGTCACCATACGGAGAGTATAATAGTATAGTAACGACATAAAAGCCTTTCCGTATAATTGAATCTTATTAATCACTTTATAGTCATCAGTATAGTTTAAATCTATGTTATTATATCATAAATAACAGAAAGTATGTAATAAATTAGTTAAAACAAGCTGTTATTCAAGTTAATATATGTGCAACAACATAAAATAGATACATTTTAGTAATGTTTTGTTACGATCCATACTTTCATCTGTGACTGCATGTCGGCATGCGAATGCTTTCCCTCGATTAGTGCTTATTACACTTCGCTGTTGTAAAACAAAGCTACTATTTTTTAATGTATGTCCCTATGTGAATTTATATCTACAAAACTGCGCAATGGTTTTTGATGTAGTTTTTTTTATGGATAGAATGATTCAAGAACTTTTTTGTATAGCTTGTTGAGTGTTTTTTATCTTTTAAATTCCATGCGTACGCATTTGCCTGAAACAATTAGCTACTTATCTATTTAATAATAACTATTAGTAAAAAGGATTTCTTTAAATAAAAATTAAGTAAAAATATAAAGTACCGATGAGCCCCATGGTCGAGTGGTTCATGTAACGGACTGCCGTCCAAGAGATCGCGGGTTCGATTCTCGCACGGGGCAAATATTTGTGTGATATTTCTAAATGTCATACAAATGTTTGTATTGCGTCTGGGTGTTTTCTATGTGTTATAAGTATGTATTTACAAAAGAAAAGTAGTATATGTAGTATATCCGCATTCTGGTATCCATAACACAAGCATATAAGCTATCATAGTTGGCAGTTCACGTTTACTGAGTAGATTAGATTTAAGCACATTACCGCAAATTACTTGTAATGATATTGCTATACCCCTAAGTGACTGCGTTAAGAATCTAGGTATCCTTATTGATAATACTTTGTCTTGGAATGATCAACTACAATATATCAGCCGTAAGATATACGCGTCTATAGGATCTCTTAGACGACTTGGCAACTTTCTTCCAACCACCACTAAAGTCGCACTAGCGCAATCTACTCTCCTCCCAATTCTTGACTATGCTGATGCCAGCTATCTCGATCTCAACGAGGACCAGTTAAACAAACTTGAGCGACTCCAAAACTTTGGTATCCGATTCATATTTGGACCACATATCTGAATTTCGTCGTAAGCTCAAACGGTTGCCCATTCGACTTCGAAGGAATACTCATATTCTCAATCTACTTTATAATGTTCTCTTTAACCCCACTAGCCCTACTTATCTCAAAAAACGCTTCACGTTTCTCCATGACACACATCTGAGAACCTTAAGATCGTTGGAAAATCTGAGATTAGCCATGACAGCGCACTCCACTAGGTTCTTCAATAAATCCTTCAGTATAGAGGCAGCTCTGCTGTGGAGCGCACTGCCAAAAACGATTCAAAAAGCTCAATCTATCGTCTCATTTAATAAACTTGTAAAGGAACACTATTTGCAAACTATTTGATAATCCTACTTCTACAGTTAAGTCATTATGCGTATTTATTTATTATTTTTATTTATAGTGTGTATGTATGTATAGGTTTATGTATGTATAATATATGAATATTTTTATATGTGTATGTATATTTAATTTTAGGTAGGTTTAACTAGCATTTAAGTGTTCCAGATCAATTGAGTCCATCCAAAGGTTGTCTGGAAGAGATCGCAATATGCGATATGACCGCCAATTGTACATGTTTTATCCTAATTTCGATATATAAGTGACATGTAAAATATTTTAGTGTGCAATAAAGTGTATTCTATTCTATTCTATAAGCTTAACTTGGGACCAGAGCACGTGGTGTAAAATGTCCACGAATATTTATTATTATTGTAGTTAATAAAAAAATACCGGTTAAAAATGGATGTAAATGTCGCAGAATGACTTTTCGGATATTTTCTACATTACCGACGTTTACAATTATCTGCAAACGTTTTTTAAATGCACTTTTTAGACAAATGTAATAAGCACTACAGATGATAGCTAGCTATTAAATAATATTGTATAAGATTTGTAAAGAAATATTCATGTGCTTACTGAAGGGAAAATATTGTTTTAATTTATGTACCGTGACAAATATACTGACAGAGTGACTGGTTTATTAGTCTAATTGTGTACTAATAGTTAGTCGTGGTTTTAATCGCGATTAAATTTAGTTAAATGTTCAAACGCCGGCAATGAGGCCAATTCTGACGTAAGCAATTATGTCAGCTTAGCTTGGGACCAGATTACGTTATGTGTAATATCCATAAATATTTATTTTCATTTATTTATTTTATTTAAATATTATTTTGTTATGTATATAGGTTCGATGCTCTGTGAGTTACTTTTACCAATCGCACGAAAAGATTTACTGATCATCTCGCGTGCTTATTACAAGCAATGAATAGCATGTTATTTACAAAATGGCTGCAAAATTAATGTTTTAATTACGTTCACGAATTATTAAACTAACAAATTATGTATTTTATATTAAAAATTCCAATTTCACTAGTAACTAATACCGACTTTACACGCGCGATGTTATTGATCAAAACTCTCAGCGGATCAATGCAAAATATCAAGAAAAAAAATCATGACTATATTACCTATATAGGTACATAAGTATTGGTAAAAATATCTTAAAAATGCGTTCAACCTTTTTTTTTTAATATACATGGACATTTCACACGATGTCCTCTGTTCCAAAGCTAAACTTATAGTTATGCTTGTGTTATGGGTACCAGAATACAGATAGAATACATATACTACTTTTCTTTTGTAAATACATTCTTATAATAGATAGAAACACGCCGTCGCAGTACAAACATTTTATGAAATTGATAAAAATCACAGAAATAATTGTACCGTGCGGGAATCGAACCCCAAACCTCGTGAACGGCAGTCCGTTACATGAACCACTAGACCACAAAGCCCATCATTTAAAGTTACCATCAGGCGAGCCGTATGCTTGTTTGTCACCCTTGTAGTATAATAAAATTAAAAATATATTACGAACAGAAATAACATTGTAGACTAAAACAGCATTTTTTAATTTGATTCCAATTTTTGTGACAACGAAACTGAATGTACCTAACCACATTGTTAAACATGTCGTTCGAAATTTAAATTAGATTTTTTTTTAATTGTCTCACGGTAACTAATTTTATTTCAAACCACTAACGTTTATTTTTATAGTTCTATAGATAAATTATAAAGATAAAATAAACGAGAAAATTTAAAACAATATTTTGCAAGAAAATAATTGCATTTATTACAAAACTTTGAACGACGCTGGCAACACTGCGAGTCACGAAAGTAAAACAGAGCTTTTGGTAAAGGTCATATGAAAATTACATAGTAGTAAAATAAACCTTAACAGTTGCAGTTAAAAATAACTATTGGTTGACACGTTACTTCTTACTGTTCCAATATTTTTACCTATTATAAAACCTAAGTCTGTAATTCTGTATGTCTATATTTGAGCTTAAAATCTTTAATACTACGCATTTTGATGCGTTTAAATATATACCTATTACTTTTGCCAATGTGGCAACAAATACTAAAAATAAGAATACAATACAATATTTAAGGAGGTTCACATACAACAAACGTGTTTAGTGTAACTTGATGATATGCCTTGGAATACAGAATATACGCATTGCCGACATAATTATGATAGTTGATGAATATAATAGTCCCATCTAATATAAACTTGTTCTTTGACTTCACCTATCATTTTGTTAATTATTAAAATTTATTGCTGTAGGCTAATATATTTTGTGAAAGCCCTTACGCGTGACAAGAGGTCTCGGTTGCGACCACCACTGACTATACACAAGAGGTTGGTCGGAAGCCCTCGTACTACTGTGGTGTCCGATGCAGTCACGGAACCCACAGGGAAGCGAAGGTGGCCGTTTCTCATGGCGCACCTGTACCTGCTTCCAAGGATTTTGTTTGGCTTACGAACGCGAGATCTGCTCACCGAAAATTCACTTCACTTTTTCTTACTGAATACCACTGCAGGGCTCTTTAGTAAGTAAGCAAGTACACACAACTATTAAAAGCTAACACATAACTATAAATATAGTAAAAGTTGATTGTTTGGAATGCCAAATATTACGCCACAACATTCACCACAAATCTTAGAAGTAGTCTCTCGGTCTCTCTCTCTCAATAGATGCACTCTTCGTTATATAATAATAATGTTAACAAATTAACGTTTATCAAATTATTCCGTGTCAAGATTACATACTTTTGAATATGTATGAGTCTTAGTATATTCGGTTGCATTTTTTTTAACACGTTTATATTAATTCGAAACGTATGTATCAATGTATGAATCTATGTAACGGAATTTTTTAAAGTGATTTTCACCTTCTTACAGTAATTGGATTGATCTGAAATTTTGCATACTTATTATGGACCGATGACAATGCTATAATTTATAGAAATATACAGGATTAGCAAGCGTATTTTTTAGTTTCTAATCTAAGCAAAACCAATGTGTTTAAGTGTAACAATAGTTATAAAAAAACCGGTCAAGTACGAGCTGGACTCCACACGATGGGTTCCTTACCGTCATCTATACTTGTTTGTTTGAACTCGCTAATCTCAGGAACCACTGGCCCGATTTAAAAAATTCTCTTAGTTTTAGATAGTACATTTATTAAGGAAGGCTATAATTTAAATAAAATTACGCTGTGCCTAAAGGAGCAAGGCATCAGTGAAAAATGTTGCAAAAACGGGTATAATTTTCTACTTGCACGCACATGCGTATGAAATCGCGGGAAACTGCTACTATTTCAAAGCTCTCTTAAATTTTGCACAGTCAGTACATCATTTCTAGAACAATCTTTCAGCACATTACAGTAAGTGGTTGTAAGATGTAATTATGTTTACACAACAATAGAATTAGATTAAAACATGCATAATAACTAATCGATTTTAAACAAGTGTTGCGCGATGTTCCGCGATTGTTGCGCCACAACTCTGCAACTGTGAACTATGAGCTGTTCAGGGATGCGTGTTTCTAATTATATATAATGATATGTAAGTATGTATGTGTTGCTGTAACTAAGTAAGTAGCAATGCTTTTTGAGAGTATACATTTAATTTACAAAAATGGCGTGTCCTTGATATTGTGTGCCTGCCAAATGATGTTCCATTATTTAACCCGCTTGTATTTACTTTATAATATATGTCTTTAACCTCCTAAGGCCCAGAGATTTTTTTAATCTTCGATTTTGATAAAACTTCGCATAATTCTTTGATATACTGTTATTTAGACAAGAATGGTGAAAAAAGAAAATTTTTAAGAAAAATATATATTTTCTCAATGTCATATTTATATGACGATGGTTCTCAATGCTAACTTTTGGTTTTACAAAAATCGATTTGACTGACGAGGAAGATGCAGCTCTCAGAACGAAGAGAAGAGAGAGAACTCAGAATCTTCTAATGGGAATAATACATGGCAAAAAAATTTACAGGTTTACAGTTTACAGGCAGGTATTGCTCGGTGGTTTATCAGACATAGATGATTATCCTCTCGCCCTATCACGATCCCTCGACCGTCATTGACGTGTTCTAGGTCCACGTCTTGTTCTGGTCCGTCCCCCACGCAGGGCCTCAGGAGGTTAAAAGGCATTTATACTTATTTTCAATAGTCGGATGGATCTGAAATCTTGCACACATATTAAGGACTGATCACAATGTAACAATTCACAAAAAAACATTTTGGATTTTCAAGTGTTTTTCTTGTTTTCGGACTAAGCAAATTATTTGTAAAATTATAAGATTTTGGGTACATTTATGGTCAATTTAACAATGACCTAGTTCTCACAATACATACACCATAACATACCAAGGTAATGAGTGAACAGTTACAACTTTGACATGTTCTAATACATTATTATGTTCTCATCAGTTGCTAATGACACGCTTTCAACTTGCACAATATTATAATCTATATCTACATACATACTAGCTCTTGCCTGCGACTTCGTCCCCGGTGAATTCCTACTTACTTGACATTAAATTTATCGTCACATTTTGTACAATTCACACAACCTTTACTAATTTATAAATGCGAAAAGCTGAATGAAACCCTAAAATTTAGACGAGCTTATGTGTTAATGCGTGTAACCAAACCATAGTGCGATTTAAAAAAACTGTACAACGCCATCTATTGAGCCATAGTTGTAAACTTCAGTTTGTTAAGGTCTGATTTCTAAATTTCACGCGTACGAAGTCGCGGGCAACAGCTAGTATCTTTATAAATTATTTATTATCGTTATAATTAGACGGGCCTCGTGGTATAGTGGTTCAGGTAACAGACTGCCGTTCACGAGTTCGCGGGTTCGATTCCCGCTCGGGACAGTAATTTGTGTGATATTTATAATTGTCATACAAATGTTTGTACTGCGTCTGGGTGTTTACTATGTATTATAAGTATGTATTTACAAAAGAAAAGTAGTTTATGTATTATATCCGTATTCTGGTACCCATAACACAAGCATTATAAGCGTAGCTTGGGACCAGAGGACGTTGTGTGAAATGTCCATGTATAATTTAAATTGTAGACTATGTGTTATTCTGATGTATAAGCTACATTATTGTAAAGATTTATTGAAATCCATTCAGTAGTTTTTGCGGGAAAGAGTAACAAACATTCAAACATCAATACTCACATACTTATATTCATAATATTGGTAGGATAATAAAATATGTATATGATATATTATATCCGTATTCTGGTACCCATAACACAAGCATATAAGCTTAGCTTAGGACCAGAGGACTTTGTATGAAATGTCCATGAATATTTATTTATTTAACTCTCTGGCTAGCACGGTTCAGGAGATACATACTGGTGTCAGAAAATCTCCGTTTTTAATATTATAGACCCGTTTAACCCTTTAATACGAAATCCTAAAAATAAAACTTAAAATAACAAATTCATTTACAGATTATGAGATAATCATAAAGTTATATAACTATAAAAATATTAAGATAATTAATTTTATTACTAAGACAATAATATTAAAATAATTAAATACAACAAAAGTTTTAGATAAAAGTGCCATTATTTTATATAATTATGAGAAAATTATGGTATTATGTAATAATAAAGTAAACAAACATAATTATTTAAGTAAATTTAAGTTGACTTCACAGACTAAATTATTGTTAATGTTTATTATCACAGATTTGTATCATGTTTGTATGAAAACATTTTATTTTATTTTAACCGGAACAAAATTCTGCTGAGAGAGATTTTGACAAGTAAAAAAATACCGACCAAGCGCGAGTTGAACACACGAAGGTTCATCGGTAATATATACTAATAATAAAGCTGGAGAGATTATTTATTTATTTAGACTTTATGCAAAAACAGAGTACAAAGGCGGGCTTAATGCCTGAGGCATTATCTACCAACCAACCGGTAAAAGTGCAGAGATAAAAGTGTGGGTGCAAGTCATGTACAAAATCGAAAGGAAAAAAATATCTTATATATAAAATTCACGTGTCACAGTGTTAGTTACCGTACTCCTCCGAAACGGCTTGACCGATTTTTATGAAATTTTTCATGCATATTCTGTAGGTCTGAGAATCGGCCAACATCTATTTTTCAAACCTATTTTTTTTTAGTATGGCAAAACAACATTTGTCGGGTCAGCTGGTATATACAATATAAAAAGCGGCAAATTCTCAAAATCAAAATGAAAGAAGAAGAGTTCGTTTGTATGTTTGCTAATCTCAAGAACTACAGGTTCGATTTGAAAAATTCTTTTTTGTTCGATAGTTCATTTATCGAGGAAGCCATATAACATCACGCTGTGACCAATAGGAGCGAAGCATCAGTGAAAAATGTATAAAAAATAGGGAAAACTTTCTAAATTGTACGCGTACGAAGTCGTAGACAACTGTTTGTAAGAATAATATAAACATTTTGACGTCACCAACAACTAGTCAGAATATAAACTTCGTCACGTCCCCAGTACCACACAGAGTCATAACAGTCATCCTTAAAGTATTATATACGATTCATGGAGTCAGTATTCTGTGGAAGTGCACCTGTATTAACGATTGCATTAGAGTTTAGAAAGAAAAAAAGAAATTTTTTATTTGCAACAACTCAATAAGCATATAACATAAAAATAAAAACAAACACAGACACACTAACACTTAACGTATAGTTTAATTGTTACCTACGCTTATGTATGGAAGCGAATGTTGGGTGTGGCAGAAGAAGCACTAAAGTAGAATAAATGCTGTAGAGATGCGCTCTTTGAGAAGTATGTGTGGTGTGACTTTGAAAGATAGATTAAGAAATGAAGTTATAAGAGAACGTTGCGGTCTGAAAGAGGATGTAGTGACTAAGGTGGAGAAAAGTGTGCTTAGGTGGTTTGGTCATGTGGAGAGGATGGATGAGAGACGCTTATCGAAAGGCATATACACGGAAGTGAAGAATAAGTGGAAATGCTGGGAGAGGACGCCCGAGAAAAATATACTCCGATGTCATCGCCGGGATACTCCAAAAGGGGCAAGTGCGTAGCACTTACAACCGTCGGGCATGTATGACCAGATATATGAGAGTGGATGAAGCCAAGGAAGTATGTTTGGTTCGTAGCAGATGGCGCTCTGTAGTCTCTGCCTACCCCTATGGGAAAAAGGCGTGACGTTATGATGATGATGATTAATTTTGAGACAAAATGTACGAGCATCTCAATCTGTTAGGACGCAATAAAATTTTAATTATAAATCTTAGTTTTATTTTTAAAAAACAATTAAGGCTCGCTGTAAATCTTACTACTTATATAACATAATAGTTTTATTATGAATAATAAACACATTACTTACATTACAAGTTACATTACGCGTCGAATTTTTCGATAATTGTGTTAAAACAATGTTCATTTAAATGTTAATTCATTAATTTGATGTATGTAACAGTTTTGTTATACATGTTATGATCGTTAATAACTAATGTTGTACTTGTTATTGTGTTATATTGTTGAAATGTATGAATATATAATATGTCTAACATTATTATGTGCGGGTTTAATCTATGTGGTTAGTGGTTCTCGTGGTTTTTGATTAATAAATTTGTTTAAATAGTTTGTATTTTGTTTTTCTTTTTTTATTTATGTTTGTTTATTTATTTATTCATTTGTTTAAATAACACACAAAGTTATAGATTAATAGACGTGTTCTGTGATATATTGGTAGTGTAACTGACTTAGATAAAAGAAGTCGTGAGATTCTTGGCTGCGCATAGATATGTATTTATTAGACTTCAATTTTCCGTGTGATAACGAATTGAGAATATAAGTTTCACCACCTTACTTCCTCCCCAGGATGCTGTAAAAGCCAGCTAAGGGATATTAGACAGATAACATCCTCTGTGAGAAACGGAAATCTTGAAATTGAACTCTGTGCTAATACGCTTGGCGTAATTCCTCTCAAAGTGGAGGAGGCTTGTGCCCAACAGTGGGACGTCAATGAGCTGGAAAGAGACACTTCAATAAACTTGCTAAAAGTTTTGTAAGTTTATATTTGTAAGTTTGAGCAGAAATTTAAATGAATTAAGCTACGCTGTTACGAAAGATAAGGTCAATACCATCACCACCAAGATGAACTTCGTTATGTTTCTTAAGGTTCCATACCAAAGGATGAAAAGGAATCCTATTTCTAAAACTTCACTTCAGTCCAGTTATTACAGAGGTTTTGCAAAGAACAGCCATTTGATCTAAAAAAAGCCCTTAATATATTTAGTCCGGATCGAAAAGTCTGATGACATATTGGTACCGATTCTACGTGCACAACTAAACTTAACTTAACTAAAAAATAACAATTGACACCGTCAATAACACAATTCGGCAATGTTAACTGAACTTTCTTATTATCGATACTGTATATTACAGACTAACGAATTTAATTATGTATTATGACACTATCGTTTTTCATTTTTTTAGTTAAGTTAAGTTTAGTTGTGCATGTAGAATCGGTACCATTATTCAACTTTGAAAATTCTTACGAGAAATTAAAAATATAGTAGCATGTAATGCAATATATGTTTATAACATTGTATTTTTATAGCAGTTTGACTGTTGCTTAGAAAAGACATCAACGCGTTTATAATTGTGTTTTCTTTAACAGCTCCGAATTCAGAATTTTAGTAGATGACATCTATGAGAATCGGTAATATCAATATTTTACCTAACATCCAAAACTAATGTAAATATTGGGCTGATTTAAAGATTATTGACGAGTCTCTAGGTCTAGTGGTTCATGTAACGAATTGCCGTACACAAGGTCGCGAGTTCGATTCCCGTACGGGAAAATCATTTATGTCATGTTTATAATTGTCATACAAATGTACTGCGTCTGGGTGTTCTCTATGTATCTTAAGTATGTATTCACAAAAAAGTAGTATATGTATTCTATCCGTATTCGGGTACCCATAACACAAGTATATAAGCTTAGCTTGGGACCAGAGGATGTTGTGTGAAATGTCCATGAATATTTATTTATTATTTATTAAGTACATGCACATGAAAGATGCTAAAGTCGAATCCAGATCGGACATATTAGTTCTTTACCATAAACGGTAAAAGTTTAGTATATATGATAGTACAGCATAGTTTGTATGAAGTATGTAAATTGTTGTTATTACTATATTTTTGTACTTTAATTTCTTTAATATTTTAAAAGTACCTATACAAGGAAGTACATAATAAGGACATGTGAATGGCAGTGCTACCCAACCATATGTCCCTACCAAGGGTAACATCAAATTGGTGACAGGAATAGATGAAATTACGTCAGATTTTAATAACATTCCGTATGTAGTGACGGATTAAGAATACAAGTGTCACCACTCCATATCTTCCCAATAGTGCTGTGAGAGCTAGCTAAGGCATTTCGTAAACAATTAACATCTAAAGTGGGAGATGGAAAACTTCACACTAAGCGTTGTATCAACGCCTCAGTGGCATAGCATACCAAATATCCTCCCGAAGTGGAGTAGCTTAGTATTCAACAGTGGGATGGTAAAGGGCTGGAAAGACCGAGAAAAAACCGCCGTGACCTAGACCGAGTGTAATTGTGACTTTAAGTAGCGTTTTTATTTGTGCTCCACTCCTTTTGGTCGTAGCGTAATGTTATATAGTCTAAAATATTTTTCGATAAAATAATTCTTTCAATTTCAATTAGCAGTTTCTGAAATTAACGCGAAGAAACATTTTGTCAGTTACAGTTTATAGATAAGTAAAGTTTTATATGTGTGTACTATAGATAGAAAATACGTATTCTAGTACCTATAACACAAGCAATTAAGCTTACTTTGGGAACAGAGAACGTTGTGTGAAATGTCGGTGAAGTTAGATATTTCAAATATTTATTCTTTATCATTGAACCCGCAGCCTCCCAAACTGAAGGTAACATCGCAACTAACTACGCCACAAGGCCTATATTATGTGAGAATGTAAAAATAACAATAAGTAAGAAACAAAGTGTTTAATTTTCGTGTGAATATACAAAATCGATTGACAACTACCTTTCAAATCTTAGAGTTAAATAAAATAATTAACGTTAAGTAAACAAATAGCACTTACCCAAATCGAAACGTTCACACGATGCGAAATTATCTCACTGAATTGTTATATCACTTGTCACTCAATTATCACTCGCAAATTCAAACTGCTTTTAATTCGAGAACCATTAGTACCAAAAAAATAGAAAACAATTTTTTAAAATTCGAACAACTGAAAATAAATGTGTGAATATTTTTAAATTGTGTTCTAAAAAAAAGAAATTTCAAATGTGTTCTTTTGATATTATGTGTTAATGAGTAGCATCTAATTGATATTATAACACAGTTCCTATATTGTATAACATGTTCATAACATGTATGGCAAGAACTAAAGTCTAGCTGTTACAATGATTCCCACGAATATGAGACCTACACTTACGCAAACATATAATTAACTAAGTTTTTTACATCAAAATATTTGGACATTGTCTAACATATTTGACAAAGCAATGCTAGCTGTCTTTGTGAAAAAATTAAACATTGAACTATTGTCAAAGTGACTTGGGTGAGAAGATTAGATTAAAGGTTATGTAAAAAGGCGGTCAACGTATAAATACAAGATCTTTATATATGATATTTTATATAAAATACAATAGGCTTACACACGCAAACATTGAATTCACAACTAACATTGCAATTTAACAGAATTTTGCATAAGTTGTTTTGAAAGTTATAAAAAGCCTATATACTTAAATTTATTGGTTATATTACTTGAAACCGTAATATAACTGACGATTTGTATAATATTATTGTTATGAAGATCTACACTTTCGCTTTCAATTATACCATGAGATGAAAGTAAAAACATACACTGCATTCACAACATAACAAAAATAACAATGTAAAAAAAATATTAAAACCTATTTTTTTCACCCCTTAGGACCTAACTACAACTGGCATATAATTATAAAATGTAAATAAAATAAAAAATAAAACAATGCGTTAAAAAAAAGTAAAAGATCCAAATACAAAATTTAAAAGCAGTTGAAAAAAAAGTTGTTTAAAACAAAAAGTTTTAAAATTCTAAATTTAAAATACCGGGTTGTTGTCGGATGCTTCGCGTAAAGATGCGCTTCGACGATCGTCCGTCGTCGCAGACTGTGCGATAGTTGGCTATGCAGCTAACTAGTGGGGCTAACATCCACGACCACGCACTGTTACTCAAACTTTATACAAAGATTATACCGCATCCGATGATTATTATGTTGCAAAATCTTTGCTTTTTAACAAATTGTTTAACTGTCGCTTGGTGTTTTAATCTAAAGGTTAGCTTTTAATTGTAGTTAAAAGCTCAATAGAGTGTTGAAAAACAATGATGCCAATTCTACACGCATAACTAAACTAAACTAAACAATAAATAAATATATCTATGGACATTTCACAGAAGGTCCTCTAAAATAGAATGAAAACAACTATATATTTTGGTTAATTAGCTATTTCGTAGTGCAAATTTATATTGATTCAAATCTTAAGGCTACAATAAATAGTTTTTATCACAGACTAGCCCGCGACTCCGTACGCGTGTAATTTAGAAAACTTTTCCCGTTTTTGCAACATTTTTCACTAATGCTTCGCTCCTATTGGTCGCAGCGTGATGTTATATAGCCAGTCCCAGTAATCGGACCAGTGGTTCGTGAGATTAGCGCGTTCAAACAAACAAACAAACTCTTCAGCTTTATAATATTAGTTTAGATATACCAGATGGTCAGTTGATATTTCAAATTGAGCACAAGTAGCTTTAGCCTGGCTAAATCGTACTTTGTAGAATAATGACTTTTCATATGACGTATAGCCTACAGGCTATACGTCATATGAAATGATACACGAAATACGAAATGATACATCATAGACACACATAGATAATTATACACATAAGTGGCTTCAAGCTGATTAAGTGATGTAGCCATTGACACTACATCTGATATATCTGATATATCTGATATATCGTTTTTATTATAAAAAAGTTCAGTTAACAATTCTAGTATGTGGAATAGGGACCAATATTTCGAAAAATTGTAGAATATATAAATGTACTATTCATTTTATTCTTAGTACAAGATACTTTCTAAGAACTGAAATTTTTAAAGTTGTCGTAATGAAGTGTCACTGTCAACATTACATTTGAAACATAATGCGATTGTGATTTATGGATTTCACTAGCTTTTAATGACACCTCCATATTTCAATTCAATAAAGAAAAAAAGAATTAAAATTCATTCATTCATGGACATTTCACACAACGTCCTCTGGTCCCAAGCTAAGTGTATATGCTTTAAATATGCTTGCCAGAATACGGATAGAATACATATACTACTTTTCTTTTGTAAATACTTACTTATAATGCATAGAACACCCAGACACAGTACAAATATTTGTATGACAATTGTAAATATCACACAAATGATTGTCCCTATCGGGAATCGAATCCGCGATCTCCTGATCTATTGAAAAAAAAACTACACAAATATCATAATATAATAAAAATATGTGCCTGCAGTATCATCTTCATGGACTATTGACTTTGGGTAGCATTTTTATTTCTGCTCCACTCTTATTAGTCGTAGCGTGATATTAAACAGCCTATAAACTTCCTCGATGAATGGGCTATCCAAAAAAAGGATTTTTAAATTATAACCAGGAGTTCCAGAGATTAACACGAACAAACATTTTGTCAGTTTTAGTTTCATCTATATTATTAAAAATATGTTATTATAAAACTGAAGAGTTAATTTGTTTGTTTATTTGAACGCGCTAATCTCAGGAACATTTTTTACGAACGAAGTCAGAGCAGTTAGTTATATGTATAAAAGATTTTTTGCAATCTAAAGTAAGAACACAACCTTCCGCCATTTGACGACGATTGAGTGCAACGTTTTGTATAAATAAGGCTTCGTTGAAAGGCTCCAATCAATATGCTATGATACAATCTGATGGATGAATAGCTCTTGTTTTTATAAAGGTGTGTATACAATGGAGTAAAAAGAAAGAAAAGTAAATGATCTAATATATAAAATTCTCGGTGTCACAGTGTTAGTTACTATACTCGTCCGAAACGGCTTGACTGATTTTTATATGCATATTCTGTAGGTCTGAGAAACGGCTACTATCTATTTTTTATACTCTTAAGTGATAAGGGTTGTTCACCCTTGAGTAAATGGCAAAACAACGTTTACCGGGTCAGATAATAATATGTCAAAATTCTTGAAAATAGTAATAGTAACAGTTTTATTTGGACCATCGAATCTTAACACTGTTATCTAAACAAATATTAAATTATAAAGCTCAAGAGTTTTGTTTGTTTGTTGAAACGCACTAATCTTAGGAATTAGATAGAACATTTATCGATAAAGGCTTTAGGCTATACGACATCACGCTGCGACTGATATAATAAATGTAGTACAAACAGTACAAATGTAGTACAAAGCCACAGGCAAAAGTTAGTATGTATAATTGTGTATAGTTGCTACAAAATAAATTCCTTGTCAACAGCTCATCAACGTTCAAGTGTCCTCCACTTTGGGAGAGTGGTTTTCGTCTAACCAGCACTAACCAGGCATGTTGGCATAGGGTTAAGTTGCGAGTTTTCCATCTCATACAGAAGATGTAATATTCCTTAGCTGGCTTTTAAAGCACCCTGGGAAGGAAAAAGGGGAAGTGGCAATTATATTCTTAATCCATTACCACACCGAAATATACCCAACTGATATACTCTATCTGTGTACAGTATCCCTTCGCTGACTCTTACAGCATCCTTGGGAGGATATTTTTAATTGCTTTTTTTCATCTTAGTACCTCGTAAAAGTTCTGATTTTTTCAAATTATTACGTTTAGTAAATTTTTCAAAAATACACTTTTTTAATTAAGACCCGAGTGTGTCCTCACCCTAACTAAACTAACAATAGTCCAACGGTTAGCACGTCTGCCTTACACTTCACAACACAAACTGCACTTGATTTATGAGGTCGTCACTTCAGTTCCCGGGTCATGCAATCTCACGTAACACTGCATTGCATTCGCTATTTATACCTTCACGTATAGTAAGCCATTGTTTTTACTTCACTATAAAGAATGCTTATCTGTTTGTTTGTCCGTATCGACCTGTCTGCGTAACTTGAGTGACTAACTTATATTTGTCTTTTTCGTTTAATTGGATGATTTATATCAAGTAGAAAGTAGAATTATCTGTGAACGGAATAAGAATACAAACGTCACCACCCTATTTCTTCCCCAAGGTGCTGTACGCGCCAGATATGGGAATATGAACAGTACATCCTCTGTGAGAGACGGAAATCTCGTAATTATAACCTACGCAGTGTGAAGAGATGCCTAACAAGGAGAATGAAGACATAGTCGAATGTGCAGGTAGTTGTTTGCAGACCGCGCAGAACCGCGCGTTATGGCGTTCTATAGGGGAGGTTTACGTCCACCAGTGGTCGGAGAAAAGCTGATGTATATCCTATGCCAGCACACCTGGTCAGCGTAGACCAAATACCCTTCCAAAGTGGAGGAACTTGCTGCTCGTGCACATGTCTCTAGCAGGAATCAAACCGACACTCAACTGCCCCGATAAGTCTGGATCACATCTTACTATATTTATCATATCCATCCATCCATAAGCCTCTTTCCGTCCACTGTTAGACGCCACAACGCGCGGTCATGTGCCGCTTGCATCCAATGTCTCCCCGCGACCTTGACTATATCGTCGCTCCACACAAAATGTATCACAAATCAAATTATCTTTATAAATTACTGTGACTAATTGTATAGTAAATTACATATTATTGTTATTAGTTTGTTTCTCAAGCTTCACCTACGCTCCGTGACCGATCGGATGGACAGATGACAGTATGATATATATGTATATCCTTGAACTTTTAATTTCATTTATTGCGGTTATTTAAAATAATGTACGTAAGAGAAGTAATTAAGTATGTATGTTTACGGTTCCTTACTTAGACTCTGGTGTCTGTCAGTCCGTCACGAGGTTGTCTCTCATGAACGATAAGAGATAGTCAAAATTTGTCAATTTTACACAGATGATGTATATCGGTTTCCTCTGCCATCACGCCTGGTCAGCGTGGCATAGTAGACCATGATCCCTCCCAAAGTGGAGAAGACCCATGCCCAGCAGTGGAATGTTAATGGACTGGAGAGGAGAGAAAGAGATCTGTTGTTATAAAAAATACTATAAACCAGAATACAAGAAATATTTAAGTGTGTTTCCATACAACAAACGTTTGATGACACCCGTAGACATGGATGTGATGGTATGATATTGTGATGATAAATATGTTTCTGGCGTTAGTCCAACTGGTACTGATCACGTTTTTATTTATTTAATAGCTGTGCCCACGACTCTGTCCGCGTGGATCGAATTTTTTTCAATCGACCCAATAAATTTCTTTATTCTTTTTTTTAGCCGCTAGATGGCGTTGCAAGTAACCAAATTGAGAAATTGCGTATTATCTAAATATCTCTTGATTGAGTGGACCGATTGCGATGAAACAAAGAGTAAGTAATACCTTGAGTTGTTTACAATTTTTACGTATAACATTTATAATATTTATAAATGTGGTACATTTTACGTGATGCGTGCGCAGACAAACATCTAAACAGATAAAAATTTCAAAAATGCTGGAAATGGGTTCTGTTGGTTGTCCTTTAACCATTTGACAATTTTTTTTTTTAATATATTGAATGTACAAAAAAAAAATGTTTCTATCGATTTATTATGTATAAATTGGCCAAACATAAGGTCGCCGCAACAGTCTTAAGATTTTGATTTATGGAACAAATGTTACCATACACCTGTGGTATAACTTTTTATACTCACGCATTATTAACCGCGCATTCATAGTGTGTGTGTCTCAAGTTCGATATAAAGGTCAATTAAAACCTAAAACATTAATAGCCTATTTCCCTCCACGAGTTTAAAATACCACAATATTAAATAAAAAATTGCAAAACTTATTTTTAATTAAATTGTTTAAATTTGCGGTGCGAACTATAGCGTCAGTGTCACAGTCGACGAAATATTTAAAATAACTATTATTATAGAAATAATAACAAAATTGCGTTATCTGTCCTTGTTGTTGTAATCTGTGGTTGGAGATACTCTCATTTTGTTCTCATATTTAATTAGCAACTTTATTAACTATTCGTTGTGTCGTTTCGTGTGCGTTGTGTTAATGTGTCGAACGAAACTATAGCGTGATTTAAAAAACGGTACAACGCCATCTATCGACTGTCATAGTAAACTTCCGTTTGTTAAGGTTTAATTTCAAAATTTCACGCGTACGAAGTCGCGGGCAACAACTAGTTTTATTATATACCGCGTTATCCGTTTCTTCTATAACTGACTTTGCCAGCAATATGACGAGGAAATGGGGTGGTGACACTTGTATTCTAAATCCGTCACCATACGGAGAACACTAAACTACTCAAATGGAGGGATAGTACTAATTGTAAAACTCTCTGATATTTAATTGTTAAATAAAACTACATTTTCTACTTACTGGCATTTAAAAAATACAAAGCCATTCATAAATTATGCCAAATGCTAGTACTTGAATCACTCTACGAGTATGTACTAGAAAAAGGCGCATCGATATCTGTTTATTTTTTTGCGTCTCCGCCTCCTGCCCCCCTGGGTGATGATGATGGCCATGATGGTGCCTTGAGCTTTACCATGACCGGCGAGGGGTGGCCCCGTTAATCGGGGCCCGATCCGACTGGGGGAGCATTAGGTCCCCCTGTCGCGTCGATATTTGTTGCGTAGTTTTCAAGATATAAGCTCACATAGGGACATACTCGTACATCATCATCATCATAACATCACCCCTCTTTCCCATGGGGGTAGGCAGAGACTATAGAGTGCCATACAAAAGCAGTGCTTTATTTTATAACTAGCTGTTGCCCGCGACTCCGTCCGCGTGGAATTTAGACAATTTTCCCCGATTTTGCAACATTTTTCACTACTGCTTCGCTTCTACTGGTCGTAACGTGATGTTATATAGCCTAAAGCCTTCCTCGATAAATGCCATAACTAACACTGAAAGAATTTTTCTAATCGGACCAGTGGTTCCTGAGATTAGCGCGTTTAAACAAACATACTCTTCAGCTTTATAATATTAGTATGGATAAGCAAACATATACAGGCTGTTTGGTACATCGTTTGCCAAATTAAATTTGCTAAAAGATAGTGTCATTTGCTTTAGTTTAGCATATTTAATTTTATTTTTGCGTCGCCAGATTTTTTTTGGTCTTGAATATGCTAAACTATAGCAAATGACACTATCTTTTAGCAAATTTAATTTGGCAAACGATGTACCAAACAACCTGTATAAGGATTCGTAAACATTGAGTTAACAGTTCTTAGGTAGTTCTGTTTATTATAATTCTTGGACAATTAAGATACAACATTCTGAACATATTTGTATGACACAAACTTTATACATTTTTGTGTCAGTTATGACGAGGTTGCTACTTCAAGTAATGACTGACATTTGCCAGCTGTTTAATTAGAATTACCTAATGACTAAAGGGCCAAATGGCGTAGTTAGTAGGTATAACTTTTTTTTTAGGTAGTTAGATTTTCATTACATAAGTGACATGTAATATGTTTTGGTGTACAATAAAGTGTATTCTATTCTATAACATTCTCTTTTTTATTTCACGATAATAGCCTATATTTTCTCTAAATAAGCGTCTTTTTCACAATTTGTTTCCCCGTTTTTACAAAATTTTTCACTAATGCTTCGCTCCTATTGTGCACAGCGTGGTGTCATATAGCCTATAGCCTTCCACGATAAATGTGCTATTCAACACTAAAAGAATTTTTCAAATGTGACCTGTGGTTTCGGAGATTAGCGCGTCCAAACTCAGTTTTCCTTAGTCTATCTACATCCCACTGTAGGGGTACAGGCTACCTGCAGAAACATATTGGCTTGGATATTTTCTTCCATCCCACCATCCATCCAGCCCTTATCTGTCCACTGTTGGACATAGGCCTTCCGTATAAAACGCCACAACAGGCGGTATTGCGCCGGTTGCATCCAATGTTATTGCAACGGAAATAAATGTTTATGTGACAATTGTAATTTCATAATATTTTTGAATATTCGACACTTTTCCAAAGTTCAATAATAATTGTCCAAAAGGGCTTTTGTTACACCACAAAATATTAAAAACAATCATTCAACAAAAATAGGTCAAGCGCGAGAGACTTAATATAAAGGTTCTGTACCATTTTTAAAATTTATTTTATTATAGTTAATAAGAGCCAGGTAAATTGTAGTTATTGAATTTTTTTTAGTTTGGTTAGCTAATCTTTTGATCATATTTTTGATCGTGCTAAACTGTAAATAAGAATGTTTTCCCTCTTGTTACTATAGACACAAATACAACAGTAATGATACCAAATCATACTTGCGTACAAAAATACAGACAAACGCAGTAACAGTATCATTTCTCAAGGATTGGAGTTCAAATAAAACCACTTATTACGGATTAAGTCGCTTTATAAGTAGGTACATTTGTATATTAAATTTTGCAATTGACTGGCTATGCTTTTACTTACCTAAGCTATTCGCTTTAAAAATAGTTTTATTAGAATGAATGACATTAAGGGTTTTTTTATGTGGAACCTTAAAAATTGACACCAAACTACAGTATTGAAATACCATATTTTTTAGTAATAGCTGCTAGACATTTAAAACACAAGTAGATCATTGATAAATCGTAGTTTATCAAAGGCAGTAGTCACACAAGCTATTAACTTCACTTCACCGTGGGAACAGTTATTCTTAACCTCAAAACACTAATCGATATTAACCATAATTCATTTACTCGATTGATCGATTCAAACTTTCTAATCTCTTTCACTTATAACAAAGCTCAATATTGCTTAATCCGATTATTATAAAACTACTTGATATATTCGGATTAGAATCGATAATGTTATGTTGTAATCGATTTTTGATGATGTACAAAGAAATGTAAACTACAATAGTGTTGTATTAATTATAATTATGAATGGGCAGATCGATATTATTATTCGGATGAAATTATAGCACGTGAAGAGGTTATGTGTAATAATATCGATTAGGAAACATCGATACCTTATTGAATTGAATATTATATCGATTTTAATGAAGCTCTTAATTAAAGTAAGTGAAGAGTGTTATGTCACCTTCTATTGACTGGTAATACAATGGTGATACCATTTTACTGCCACTATTATATATTTTGTAAACTTTCTATCTCTCTGTCTCCAGCCCAATAACGTGCCACTGTTGGGCACGGGCCTCCTCCATTTTAAGAGGGAGTATGGTCAACTATGCCGCGCATTTTTTTTTGCTTTTCTCCTTTTTGCCCTGCCTGGTGATGACGGTGTCTTCAGCCTTATCATAACCCGGCGAGGGGTGGCCCCACTAACCAAGGCCCAACCCGACAGGGGGAACACTAGTCCTCAATGACCAGGCGTATTGGCATAGGATTTAGTTTCGGGTTTTCGTCCTTCACCAAGGACGTTGTCTGCGCATAATTAAATATTCCTTAGCTTTCTTAGCATTTCTATATTTTTTTTCAAATAAGTCCCACTGTTTAAGTGAAAATATACACACAGATTCACTGACGAACTGTGTAGGCGATATTTAATATCGTTCTAATTATATTAATTGTTTCCGTCTCATACAATTGGCAGATTCGATATCGTTAATTAGATTTCCGTATCGTAATCTTAGTTTTCGTAATTGTATTTGTATTAGGAAATCGTCCCACATATTGTTACATTACTGTAAGAAGTTGGACACACTATACAAACGAGAGGCTGTTTAGTCACAAATCAATAAAAAAAGCCTGAATGTTAGGGTTCTATATACAAATAGAAAATTGTCCATATTGCCAAGACTCCGTTCGTCTGTGATATGAACGGTGACATACCGCGCAAATAATTGTACTGTGCTGGAATCGAACTCGCAACCTCGTGAACGGTAATCCGTTACACTAATGACTAGACTACAAGGACCGTCATATAAGTTGTAGTTATAACAACAAATATATTTTTTTTTAATAAAATGAGTATATAAGGACTTTACACGAAATGTTTTTGTACAGCTGATGACATGTATATGACGACATGCTTATTACGCGCGGTGTGGTGGCATGATAAGTGCTAAATATATTTTGATAATAAGTCGGTCAGTCGGTTTTATTTAAATCACTACTGGTATGGACGCACAGACACGTGAAGACGGTTTTGCATCTGTCATTGTTTATTAATTTCCCTAATGTCGTGTCTCCGTTGCAGCACTAACAGCATACAAAGTGTGTTTGCAGACCGTTGGGACTCCCCGATGATGTGGAAGTGGATGCATGGATGCTTCATACTGCATTCAATAAACTGATATAATACATGTATAACTAATATTAGTTTTTAAGCAACATATTAATTATGGGCTATGTCTGAAATAAATGATTAAATAAAAAATTCTCTGGACTCAATAAAAAGAACTTGTCAGCAAATAAATAATAAATAAATATTTTGGACATTTCACACAACGTCCTCTGATCCTAAAGTAAGCTATATTTCTATGCTTGTGTTATGGGTACCAGAATATGGATATAATACATATACTACTTTTCTTTTGTAAATGCATACTTATAATACATAGTAAACACCCAGACGCAGTACAAACATTTGTATGACAATTATAAACAAAAAATAAGTTTCCGCAATACTAGATATTTATAATATCAAAAAGATTAAACGTTTGAATCCATAATTATAATAATTAAGTCACATCACACATCTATAATCTCATGCCCAAATCTTGAACAAGAATATAATTAATCATATCATCAGTTAACAAAAACCTTTGAGATATCTTCCCGAAGTATGACGTGAGTTGCATCACTATGTCATAATAATGATGATTACATACGACGGCCGGGATCCGTGTCACCCGCTGTGAAGTTTTCGTGTGTAGTGATGATACATTAAAATATCGATAAAAGTAAAAATAGTTATAAAATTTAAATCTATATCTATAAAAAATTATATAATAATAATTTAAAAAAAAAATTATATATAATAAATATATATAAAAAATTATATCAGAAAGAAGAAAAAAAGATAATTTTGTGTTCTCTAACTCCTGACTCATTTCCCACTATAAAACCACGTTTTACGGATTTAGACGTTTATATTTGTTTCAAATTTGCTTGACTGAGCTGTTCAGTGTCCTCTGTGAGCAGTTGTTATTAAAATAAATATTTATTGATGGGTATTTGAGATAGACTATGATAATTATAAGCTATGGGACTAAAAAGAGAGATCTCACAGATAAAGTTGCAAGACAATTAACCTAAATACAATGTGTATATGTACAATTCTGTTTAAGGCAATGCAAAAAATAGATGAGATTAGAAAACGTAGTAAAAAAAGCATCTGGTACCAAAGAATCTTTATGGTGGGATACTTCTTCTAATCATAAACTAAGCTTAATGTTTGAGCTATGGGTACTAGACTAGATATACTTTTATTATATTTTATTACACTTTTTCGTAAATATAAACATAGAATTAACAGAAAACACAAACACTCAGTAGATATGTATCTCCGTGTTCATTATACAAATAAGTGTACTATGCAAGAATTGTCGCAGTCTAATGAATGTAATGTTTTACTACTGATACGCCTCGCGGCCTGTCATCGCACAGAATATGTGCAAGTGGTATCTACAGGTGGTATATCGATAAACACAAATCCCATCACTATCGCACAGTTCCCACGCAGTAGAGTGAGCGCAACAAGCAACGTTTTTTTGTGTGTACGAAACGAGAGCATATTCTTTACTTTATCATTTACATAGATCTCATCTCAGCACGCAAGTCCTCGCATTACTATATATTATAACATAACTTTTTATATTAATTTCTGCACGACTGAGAGAAATTAACTCGGAAGTTTGAAGACTGCGTGAGAAATTGCATAACTTTTTCAAGAGCTATTTAATATAATTAATTATGATTTTTTATATGTTTTTATTATGATAGAACATTTCATCAGGGTAGATTTCAAATTATGTGAGACATAGGTATTTCTTAACCTGTGTAGTGATGGATTAAGAATGCAAGTGCCACCTCCTCATTTCCTTCCCAGTGTGTTGTAACTGCTTTACAAAAAACCTCCTCTGTGAAATACGAAACAATTCGAAAATAAACCCTGTGCCAACACGCTTGGTCAGGGCACCCTATTAGACCATACTCGCTTCCAAAGTGGAGGAGGCCCGTGCCCAACAGTGGGCTGGAGAGAGAGACAGGGATTTATTAAAAAAAAATTATAACGGGTACTGTAAAAGCTAAGTAAGGGAGAGACACTGTGCTGCAACGCCTGGTCACCATGATATAGTAGAACAAATAACTATCCGAATTGGAATTTAACCCCACTAAGGAAAACCTTGCAACTGTAAAAAATGCATCTCTCTCTCTCTCTTCAGACCATTAACGTCCACTGTTGGGCACGGACCTCTTCCGCTGTGGGAGGGATTACGGTCTACTGTGCGGCGCTGACCAGGCGAGTTGGCACAGGGACTATTTTTGAGATTCTGTCTCTCAGAGAATGTTATTTGTATACTGTGTACAATATTCCTTAAGCTGGTTCAAAGCATCCCTGGAAGAAAAAGGAGTGACATTTGTATTCTTAATACGTCACCACAAGGACAAAAGAATGAAAGAAGAAATAAAGAAATATTTTATTTGGGAATGAATGTATACTGAGGTGGAATACAGGTCCATATTTGCAATAAAACTGCAGAATGTACTAAACAATACCTAGTTATATAATCATATTACGACGTAACTCTAAATGTCATATTGTGCCAGTTCTACTTTTATAAATGCCATTCTTCATTCAATCATTTAATTATTGATCTGTTCAGTAATGGACACTCATTAATATTAGTTTCGAGAGCTTTGATCATGGAACAGTATAGGAATGCTTTGTAATTAAGTATTTAATTCTAGCTGTTGACGATTTCGTACGCTTGGAATTTTAAATCACTAGATACATATAAACATAATATATAGCCTACTAACCGTTGCCCGCTAAATCGTACAGTTCGTACGCGTTTTAGACATTTTAGACAATTTTCCCCGTTTTTGCAACATATTTAATTGAGGCTTCATAGGAGTGAATCATCACTGGACAATTCACACAACATCTTTATAAATTGTAGCCTATATGTTATTCTGATGCATAAGCAACATTAAGGTAAGGTTTTATTAAAATCCATTCTGTAGTTTATGCGTGTAAAAGTAACAAACATCGAAACATCCAAACATTCACAAACTTTCACATTTATATTATTAGCAGAATAGCACTCACGGAGACTATAGCTTCCTCTCTTTCCAGCCCATTTACGTCCCACTGTTGGGCACAGGCCTACTCCACTTTGGGAGGGATTATGGTCTACTGTGCCGCGCTGACCAGGCGTGTTGGCACAGGGTTTGTATTCGAATTTGTCGTCTCTCACAGAGGATGTTATCTGTGTGCAATATCCCTTAGCTGACTTTTACAGCACCCTTGGGAGGAAATGGAGCGATGACACATGTATTCTTAATCCACCACACGGATAGCGTATAGCTTCCTATATGAGTTTAATTAATTGATTAAATTATAATGTATTTTTTAAGGTCTGATTTCTTTTGGAGTTACCCCCTACATACATAAATACTTACAAAACTTTAATATAGAATAATTACGGCATTTTACTGTGTATTATTGGGGACCATTCTTGAGGAAGGTAGACTGACGATATCGTCAAATGTGTCGGGAGCCGCTAGGTGCAGTTAGCGCAGGACCGCGCGTTGTGGCGTTCTATGGAGAGGCCTTGTCCAGCAGTGGATTAAGAAAAGTTGATGGATGAACTGTGTACGTATTGGTGAAAGATATTCCAAAAAAAGAATTGCATTGTGGTGTGGTGGTAATCACGTAATATAGTTAAGTCTCGTTAATAACGTAGTGGGTTCGATTCCTCAGTATAATTTGTTAGTATAATGATTGTAGATATTTGCCACAGCCTCTTGTACTGAGTTGGATGTTTGCTATATGGATTTTAATTCGATTAACCCTCAAATATTAAGAAATTCGGCCCCCGACAAGGTGGAGCGACGATATCGTCAAGGTCGCGGGAAGACATTGGATGCAGGCGGCACAAAACCGCGCGTTGTGGCGTTCTATGGGGGAGGCCTATGTCCAACAGTGGACGGAGAGAGGCTATTGGATGGATATATTAAAATATTGGGTATTTTTGAAAACTAAGTTCTACTGACTTCATGTGCCTTTGAAATTTGAGGGTTTTCCTCGATTTTTTTGGGAGATAACCATTAGATCCTGACCTGGTGCCAATGGGGCCACACGGGAACCACCAGCTTTCAAATAAAAAAAAGAATCATTAAAATCGCTTCGCCCAGTTTGTGCTGTGTTAGATAGTCCATTTATCGAAGCAATAAGCTATATAATAATAATAATAATAGTTTATTGCCATAAAGTAATGTATGTACATAGTTATCAATGTAAAGTTAGAAACATCACTCGTTACAAAACATTATAATAGCTTCCGATACCGAACTAGGTGAGACCTGTGTTTCAGTTGTCGGTGTCATCCCTATAAATTTATAAACTAAACTAGCTTAAGTATGTTACCAATATGATTGTCTCGTAGTAAAAATAATAAAATAATAAAAACAACACATTTTTCATTAACAGTATGACAACTTGAAATAAATATAAATAATAATACATTTGAAAATAGTGAGTGTGTGTGCCTCTCTAGGTGTAACTGGTTGTGTGTAATGTATGTTTGTGTATGTGTGCATGTGTGCGAGAGAGGGTGTATTTACTAAAGGTACCTAGTACAAGGGACTCTGGAGTAGAAGATGCTGATTTTAAGACACAAATATTTTAAATTTAAGATGATCAATTTTAGAAGTTAATTTTTAGTTGAAAACAAATAAAAAGACGACATTACAGATAGGATCTTCTCTGTTTCATCATAGCTCAACGTTTGGAGCCAAGCAGCAGTTTTTTCTTTACAAGCTGTCTTATTCAGTGCATAAATAGAAATAATATTATTTATCTTGTTGTATATGTAAGGGCCCAGTGAACAATAAAATCTCCTAACAAAAGTAGTATGAAACTGTTTCTTATTTTCGCAGACTCTATTTTTACGTCTACCTATATTATTCTGGGGATCAAAAGGCAATTCTGCGTGTTGTTTCCGAACTATACCCCCAATGAATAGCTGTCTCACTGTAAGCACTTTACATTCTTTATAAAGTTGTTTTGTAGGAAATAAAAACGGACGGAACGTGCTTACTTTGAGAATAGCCCTCTGAGCGACTTCTACTCTCTTGAGCGTCATTGCAGGTGCTCCTCCCCAAAAGTTAAAAGTTATGAGGTAACAAACATAAAAAAAAAATTAAAAAAATACAGACGTATTGAGAACCTCCTTCTTTTTTTGAAGTCTGTTAATAATAATTTACAGAGTTATAAAATCAAAATTCTGCAAAAACCAACCTGTATTCTGAACTCCATAGCTATTTAATTTCAAAGGGTGGTAGGGTGTTGTGGTAGGAGGGGATGCGCAACAAGTAAGTATTTATATCATCACAGTTCAAGTATATCTAGACTATCTAGATTTATATGTATTTATTGCATCGATCAATACTGCAGCTCGGGCTGTTACTAGGGACCTCCCTTCACCCTGAAAGCCCTGCGCAGGCCGAATGTCCTCAGATGCAATTTAGGTCGTGCGTCATATCCTAGTTATTGGGATCTTTGTTCGCATTTCCGTTTAATACTAGTTAAAACATACTGTTTCGCCCCTTTTTGATCATCATTATTAAACAAGATATTTATTTTCTGTATTACGTCTGAATACTTCCAAACGTAACTTCATTTCTTAAATTGGTTCAAACTTTTAGGAGAACATGAAAAATAAAATTGAGAATCACAATTTTTGACAGGTCATGTTTAAAATAAATAGAAAATTATATGGTATTTCAATTCATTTGTAAAGAAAAAACAATATGGCAGTTTTCCTGAAGAAATGAAATACCCAGACACAGTATTTGTGTTCATTACACAAATTATAACTGCAAATTATCATTTGCGTCTTAAATAAACAAAGAACAGAAAATAAACCATACTGTATAACGTAAATAGAATTTCCCGGGTCTCAAAGGGTGGCAGGGGGTGATTGCGTAACAAGCACCACGAATATTTGCATCCTGTTTCCTATCGCCTAGAATGTATCTAGGGTATATAAATTTATCTATATTTAAGATAAATAACGATCAATACTGCATCAGATCCCGGGCAGTTGCTAAGGGGAGTACCTCATATCCTAGGCTTCATTCCTAAAGGGATGTTTGACGCGCGTCATTCGGTGAAAAGTTATAGCCCTAACAACACGTTATAATTTTCATCAATGATCTATACTGTGATTGTAATACTTTTTTATGTTCATTTGTTTTCGTTATTATTTCGAAGACTTCTTTTAGGTAAGTAATTTATTTGCTAACACTTACGCGACTCATTTGTTTAAATAAAACTATACAAATTATTTTTAGAATTGTATTTTATACACTTTGAATGACTTTTGTTTTTTAAAGACTATTTTGTTAAATATTTAAGGTGTTCCTAAGCGGTTTCTGGTTTAAATTCCGGGTCGGTAAAAATATTGGAGTCATGGAGAATTATGGAAATTTTATCTTTGTCCATAAGTTATACGAAATATATATTTTTATTCATTCCGAAGATTAGATACCGATTTTTTTATTCTTAAAAGTAAATAAAATACTGCGGATTTTATTGCGTTTTTTTGAGGATTTTTATTCGGCGTTTTGGAGATTTTGCAGCTGCTACTTATCATAGGTCATCGACGAATCTAAAATACTCGTACTTGAATGTTTTAGAGGATTCAAATATTTATTTCATGACTTTTCTGTTTAAGTGAACCCGTTTACTTGCGATAAGTTTTGTGTTTCTCCTGATATTTATGAGTTGTGAAGACGCAATCAACAAGTGTTCTGGACTCAAAACGACACTAAATCAGCTGATTCCTATCCTGTGAAATATTACGTCATAGTTAGAATTTTCTTTGTTTGAAGTAATGTTGTAATGTGTTAATGAGAATAACTGAGTTATTCTTTTTTTATTATATTTATATTCTTTTTCAAATGAAAAATAAATCTTGAAAAAAATGTTGCTGTTTTTAAGATTTTAATGATTTTTATACTGTACCTAGTTTTATTTATAATATATTCTATTATTAGTATTGTGGTAGTAATACTAGTTAGTATTTCGTACTAAGAAGTTTCTTAGTACGAGATTCTACGATTGATTCCCTTTTATAACAATTATTTAATTTTGTATGATAAATATTAAAATTTGTACTACGTCTCGGTTTTATAGAAAAAACTGAAAATGTCGAACTGTCTTATCAATCCATCTATGGGCGATTTTCGGCCATTTTCAGACATAGGGCTCTCTTAAAGTAGGCCAATTTATTTAGTCTTGTGTCCTTTGCATTCATCGACGTATACCATAATGAGGACGCCCTACGCTTTGGCGTCCAGTTTGTGGACGGGTCTCGAGATCCTTTGTTTTGTGAAACAGCAGTCAGTTCTCCAAGCTTTGAAGCTTATAACTACAGCATGAAGCATGATAACCCTTTGGACAATCGGCATGAACCCGATCTCCTACACCTCATTGTATCTCAGTATCCCTCAAAGATATAAAGTCACAGCCTTCTCCATACGCTACATAAGCGTCATGAGCGTCACAGGTAGTAAAAGGTGAATTTAGCATTTTTTGGAAGTCGGTTAATACCTTTTTTAGGACAAAACATGATACTCCAATAACATGAAAGAAGTTTCGAGAAAAGTCTCGAAGAAAATCTTGGAAATATTTCTAAGAGATATTTAAGAGGATTATTGCTATGGAAACAGATATCAAAAGGTACAAAAACATGTCGGTTGTACGATCAATACACGAAGAGGCATATTGCTATTTATTTCATATTTATATCAGTATTTTTCCACATAAAAGAAGACTCGCGAAGCTTCTATTTATATTTGACAACGCCCCTGTTAAATAACACACATAATAATATAACACATTCTAGAAATCACTGATCCCAATTCAGCATACACAACTACGCTGAAATGAAAAGTTATGGTGTATTTTGATTTCTTAGCTTTTTCTTTGTACACATTTAAGCATATTAATTAAAATGTTTAGTTTATTTAGTCTATCTTTTACACGCAGTATTTATAATAAGAAAGTTTAGTTAGCATTTCCAAATTGTGTTATTGATATTACCGTTTTATTGATGATGATGATTTCACCTAGTTGCGATTGTCGGATTGATTAGAAATTTTCCACACATATCAAGGACCGATGACAATGCACTTATAAAAAAATATATTCAGCATTTTTAAGCGTGTTTTTTAGTTTTTGAACTAAGGAAATTTTATTTCAAAATAAGATATATAAACATTATAGCCTTGTTTATAGGCGTATGTATATATTATTATGCTTTTGTGGTGGAGAATTCGGTTACTGTTGGCACGGCCGCAGTAGCGCAGTCGGTAGAGCGACGGAACGGTATTCCGAGGTTGTGGGTTCAAGTCCCGCTTGCGGTGATCACTGTTCCCATTTAGTTACGCCTTTAAACACGGTGCGTTGGGTCAGCGTTACATTTGATTATTTGTTTAATCAATATTTAAATATTCACATCTGTCATAAACACTAACTCATGATATAGGTTAGGAATACCCGTGTTACTCCGACATAGCGTTGTTGCCTTTTCATACTAATGGTCTTATTTATAATGACTTATCGGACGTTTAAACGGAGATTTTATCGGAGAGATAATAAGCGTTTTAGCGTAAAAAGACTATTATGAATAACAAATTTTGACATTTTTCGCGAACCGATTTTAGCGAACTTTGAAACCTCTCATAAGTCATAAAAATATATCGCTCGCACGATGCGCTGCGTCGACGCAAGTTAATGCAGCGCAACCATGACTGAACTACAGCCCCCCAGTTATAGCGAGCGAGGGTATCGATGTGTCACTGGATTGAAATCTCGCTACAATGGCTCAGCGCTCGTGTGGCAAGCTATACGTTATATATCTACGTTGCTTACAACGCAACGATGACGCAACGTACCGTGTGAGCCGGCCCTTAGCTCAAGCAATGCGAAATGATGATAATGAAAAGAGTTCTTAGCGTTCAAAATCTTTTTGATGCGAATTTGCTTTTGACTCTATAAAATGTGTTTTCGTTCGTACTAAAATATTTGCGAGACGTTTAATATATATTATATTATATGCTAACGATTTATTTTATCATTGAAACTGACTACATAACCATATCATAGCTAATTTTAACATCGAATATCAATATATTTTATTCTCAAGTTCTTTACCACGACGCCTGAAGTAAATGTAATAGCTAAAGGCGCTTTTACAACTTAATAATGTGTCATACTGACTGTAAAGTCTCGAAAGCCTCGTATTTAAACCTAATAAAAAAAAATATATAAAAGATTTATTTAGTAAAAAGCATAGCGAGTCAATCGCAAAATATTAATAAATTAATATATAAAAGATATAAATTATATATCAAAATCGTCCCTCAATACCCTACATAAAACACAGAATAAAATATGCATCCGAGCATTGAACCTCCTCCTTTTTTAAAGTCTGTTAAAAATCTGTTATATATTTCATGTTAGTAGGAATTAATGTAATCCCACCCACAGTGGAGGAGTGCCCGTGCCCAACAGTAGGACGTTAATGGGCCGAAGAGAGAGATAGAAGAATTAATAAAATCACGGAACATGTTGTGTATCTCTTTTTTTCCAGCCCATTTACTTCCCACTGTTGGGCACGGGCCTCCTCCACTTTGGGAGGGATTATGGTCTACTGTGCCGAGATGGCCAGGGTTTATTTTAGAGTTTTCCGTCTCTCGCAAAATATGTTATCTGTGTGCAATATCCCTTAGTTGACTTTTACAGTACCCTTGGGAGGAGATAGGGTGGTGACACTTGTATTCTTAATCCGTCACCACACGGAGGATGTTATGTATACACACACATGTTATGTATACACAGTAAAAATCTCTACTGATATTATAAATGCGAAAGTATCTCTGTCTGTCTGTCTGTTACGCTTTCCCGCTTAAACCACTCAACCGATTTTGATGAAATTTGGCACAGACAATCTCTAAACCCTGAGAAAGGACATAGGCTACCTTTTATAGCGAAAAAAAATTTTGCAAATATCACGCGGTTGGAGTCGCGGGCAACAGCTAATATTAATATAATTTAAAAGATACCAATATATTAGTTGTTGTTTGCAACTTCATACGTGCAGAATTTAGAAACTATACCATCCACTTGAACCACTCTATCTATTATAAAAACCCGCATCAAACTCCGCTGCGTAGTTTTGAAGATATAAGCTCACATAGGGACTTGCATAAAAAATAATTGAGCAGGTATTTTTTTTAAATAGTTCTGGCGAGTTCGTGTTCCTTTGAAATTTGAGGGTTTTCCTTGATTTCTCAGGATATAGCCATCAGATCCTGACCTGGTGCCAATAGGACCACACGGGAACCACCAACATTCAAATAAAAAAAGAATCAGTTAAAAGCTATGATGAAACATAAAAAAAATAAAAAAAACAGAGTCGAATTGAGAACCTCCTCCTTTTTTTGAGGTCGGTTAATAACGAATTTTCTTTTATAATAAGTAAAGATAATATTATTTTTATTTTTATCACAGTGTTAGACACTTCTTCAAATATGCCCAATACCGAAGCAGTTACTGAGGCCAATGTGCCAATTAACGAAGCTCCCAACGCAAGGAATAGGAAAGATCCCATTCTGGATGCATTACGTTTTTTGGAAAAAGATTGTCTGGTACCATTCCAGCGTTGACTGTTCATTTGGCCGTTTTGACGGGAATTCTTTTTACCATTTCTCTATCTTTTTACAATATTATTCTTTTTACAATATTATATCTTTTTACAATATTATTCTTTTAGATCTAGAATAGAAATAAGGTTGATTCAAAATAATCTTCCGTGTGACGGGTTAAGAATTAAAGTAAGAAATGGTAACCATTTCATCCCTCCAGGGTGCTGTAAATGCCAGCTAAGTAAGCAATTTTGGGAATTACACATAGAACGTATTCCACGCACATGTAGGTATTTACTTCGCTATAAATTTTTGAAAGAAATATTTTTTAAATAGACAAATAGCGCCAAATAACAACATTGTTCTGTTTGCAACAGGGAATATGTTTGAGAATTTGGACTACCAGATAAATCGATACAGAAAACTTGCAGATGCTTATGAACCAGAAGGGGTGTGCTACGAGTATTGCAGCACTTTCACTCTGAGCTATCCACCATCGATCTGCAACTGCGTTCATAATGTTACTGACATATCCGAGTAAGAGTGGCGCACTATCGTTCACATATTTAAGGTTTCGATATTCCACAAGACAATAAAATTATTGAAGCAGCAACCTCGTAAATGGCAGTCCGTTACATAAATCACTAGACTACGAAGGCCATTTTATCTACTGGACCAATAACTGCTAAAAAGGGGAGATATTTGGTTTCCCTTTCCTTCCCAGCCAATTAGTGCTCCACTGCTGACCAAGGTCCCCTCATTTTAGGAGGAATTTTTAAAGCGCTAATCAGACGTTGACATAAATTTTATTTTCGAGATTTCTTTTCTCACTATATTATTCTCACTGCTTATAATAAATAAATATTATAGAAATAATTATTATAGATATATATATTATGATAGATAATATGTATTCTATAATAATTATTTATTATAATAAATAATTATTATAGAATACATATTATACTACTTTTCTTTTGTAAATATGTACTTATAATGCTTAGAAACACTCAGACGCAGTACAAACATTTGTATGACAAATATAAATATCACATAAATGATTGTTCTGAGCGGGAATTGAAACCTCGTGAATGGCACTCCGTTACATGAACCACTAGACCACGAAGCCCGTCAATTTAATATCCCCTAGATGGCTCTTACAAAAACAAATAATAGTTTATGTACTACGAATACAGATGTCTCTGTACCACGGTATCTATAACACAAACGATCCTATTAATTACTTAGCACTAAGTTACCAGGCATTGAGTGAAATGTCCATGAATATGTATTATAAGTATGTATTTACAAAAGAAAAGTAGTATATGTATTCTATCCGTATTCTGGTACCCATAACACAAGCATATAAGCTTAGCTTGGGACCAGAGGACGCTGTGTGAAATGTCCATGAATATTTATTTATTTATTATTTATAATATATTTTAAAAACATAAACATAAAAATTTTAGTAGTCGAAAAGTACAGTAACTGTTTAATTATGCAATTAACTATAATGTGTATATAACAGGTACAATAACAAGACTCTTTCTTCCCCTGACGGTCAAAACGATGCTGTATCTTTATTTTGTCAGACCAAGGTAAGTTATTCTAAAAAATATTTAACACTTTCCCGAGTCACTCACTTTCTTTAAATGACTCGGGAAAGTGTTAAAGAATTACGTATGAGTTTAGACGCGTATATTTTGTTGTTACATACAAAATGAACGAGTTGAAATCTGTAAATAAGTAGTTTTAATTATTACTTACTTACCCGTGACTTTGTAACCGTGAAGTCATATGTAGGTATGTCATGTATGTAGGAATTTATTCATGAAATTTAGAAACCAAACCTTAACAAAAACATTGTAGGTTGTAGTCAGAAGTTTATTATAGTGCTCGATAGATGGCGTTGTACTACCTGGCTACATATCAGTTTGGTTTCGTTACACCCATCAACACTTATATTATAAATATTTTGTGAATCTGCCATAAGATCTTCGGAATATTAACAGAAAGGATAATTTTGTTGAAGAATAGCGTCAAACATTAAAACAAGAATTTTATATAATACTAGCTGTTGCCCGCGACTTCGTCGGCGTGAAATTTAGAAATCAAACCTTAACACACAGAACTTTATTATACCGCTCTGATCAGTCACCGAACTGCGTCGGTAACCAGGAATGAGGAGATGCTAGGGTTGTTCAATTAAACAACTGTATTTTGAACTTGCTGGTTGATGTTTTACTAGGTATCACTCTAGCACCTTTATTTGAACTGGTCACACTACAATCCTAGCGTAGTGTACGAATGATGTACACACCAAAAATTACAATTATCTTATTTAAATACCAACTAATATAATAACATTAGCGCGATTCAGCAACCACAATCAACGCCATCTATCAATCGGCCACATTATTTACATTGTTCGTAAACACGCTCAATAGATGGCGTTGTACAGTTCTTTTTAAATCGCACTATGGTTTGGTTACACACATTGACTTACAAAGATTTTTGTTTTAAAAAAATCAAATACGACAGAAAAAGTGGTTCGTTAATCTCTCGATAGATGGCGTGGGTACAAGATACAAGTTACGTAAATGTCGTTAGTGAAAATATGGCAGCGAAATTAGATAATGTTTATATCATTGCAAGACAATTGCATAATCCCTAATAAAATGATAGCAAAGTTACGGATTTCCACAGATTGAGGTTTCGAATCCCACTCTTATAATAATATACCCTATATTTGTAGTTTATTTGATTTTTAAAAAAATATTATAATTTTTTATATTCTCATTATTGTTCTAGCCTATGGAAAACATACGCAAAATGTTGTACTACGCGTGTTATGTGGCGTCTGCGAAAATAACTTCGATCCGGCCCAAGCTAAGTGCAGCACCTGCCCAGGTGGATCCGTCTGCCGTTCTCCGTCTCCTGCTGTTACCAAGCTATTCTCTACACTGGTAACATGCGTCAAGGAACATCTTACTGACGTCTATAAAAACACTAACTAAACTTTTCTGAAATACATTTTAACACGTTTTTATTACGTATCTATATATCAATGTATTAATGTATCTATGCATTATGTATTTATGTATCTACGTATCTACTATTTAATCTATCTATCTATTTAACAAAACGTGTTTTTTAGTTTTTAAATTAAGTGCATAGTAATTACTGTGTGTGTTGTTAAATGTATCTAGGTACTCGATGTAACCCTTTCTATATCAATTTCATAGTACATTACTATACTATGGTATGTTTATTATCTTCCTGGTTTTATAAAAACTTTTAGTCAAAAGAGCAGTGACGTCACAACGACTACAAAACAAATCAATTTTTTATTTTTTTTATTTAATCATTTATTTCAGACATAGTCCATAATTTATCAGGGTAAATAAACATTGCCAAATAAAATTTTAAAATTGATTACAGTGTAAAATCAAAGGATTTCAAATAGTATTTTGAAAAGTTTACACCCACCGAAAAATATGATGTAAAGATTGCAAAAAAAGAACAGAGGAAATTTGATAGCAAGATATAAAGTTTTATCGTCACAATAATTATATTCTGTTAAACAATTAAGGAAACCGGTTCCAAGTTATCACTTATATAAAAATGGCCTTCGTAAAAAGGCCCTCACAAAAATTTCATTAACTGACTGACATATCATCAAACGCACAGCCGAAATCACATAAAAGTTCGTCGCGTAGTCCATAAATGTCGTGGACATACGAGTAAGTTATATAAATCTCTAATGTAAAATATTGCAAACATCACGATAGTTCGGTAGTTAAAGCTGTGAAACGAAGTACCAAAGATCGTGGGTTCAGATCCTATACCATTTTTATGTTTTATTTGATTGTTTATAGCAAGCCATTTGCAAAAATATTAAAAAAAATTGAGATATTAATATTAAGCGTAGTATTTTAATGTACTTCTATGTGTTCTTTCTTAGACTTAAGATTATTCGTTTAATATTATATGTGAAACTAGCCATAAGCCCCGGGTTCGGACAGGGAACATTGAGGAAAGTTGTTTGTTCAGACCATGATAAACTAACAGAATTTATATAACGTTAAAACTTTTGATCAAAAAATCCGATTACAATAACATAAAGTGAAATGCTTTTGAAGTGAATTGCTTGCAATTTCATAGGCATTGCATTCAAAAACCAGCTCCTAACAAAACTACTCTATTTATTGAAAAAAAATTTAATGTGGTGTCGTGGGACACCAGGTAGGAACGAAGTTCCTTCGGCTAATGTAGAATCGACACAATTTGCAAAAAAATTGGTCAAGTGCGAGTCGGACTCGCGCACGAAGGGTTCCGTACCATTATCTATGCAACATAAGGCAACGTTATTAGTATCGAGCAAGAAACGGTAAAAAAATCATGTTTGTTGTATGGGAGCACCCCTTAAATATTTATTTTATTTTATTTTTAGTATTTGTTGTTATAGCGGCAATAGAAATACATCATCTGTGAAAATTTCAACTCTCTAGCTATCACCGTTCTTGAGATACAGCCTGGTGACAGACGGACGGACGGACGGACGGACGGACGGATGGACAGCGAAGTCTCAGTAATAGGGTCCCGTTTTTACCCTTTGGGTACGGAACCCTAAAAAGAAAGAAAGAGAAAGGTATTATACACTACTCGCTTGTGTATACGACTGTCGCGCCTGCGCACGTCTCATTTAATGGTTTTATTCCACGGACTTTTTTCCACGGCCTTTTTTCCACGGACTTTTTCTTACGGTTTTACTATCACTTTTTTTCAGTTCGATCGCGCAGCAAAATCCCTATCTCCTCCAAGGCTGCCGTAAGGACCTTCGTTCCAAAAAAACCGCATCATAATCCGTCGGATAGTTTTAAAGATTATAAACCTACATAGAGGTATACATATATACATTAACAACGACTTTGTTTTATAATAATCTATACGTACTTATTCAAACTTAATTATCAAGCAATTTGAATAGATACGGATTAAAATCATAATACTAAAGTCACGGATCTTCTATACCACCAGTTTTATAACTTGATATTGGAAACAAGAACTGTTATTGTGGCCAAATAAAACAGATAGACATATGCCATTGCGGACTTTTTTGTTGGCAATCATGAGTACTATTAACACATAGAACCCCTTTATATATTCTATCTACAGTTTTTCTTAGGGCGTTTTTCGCAAAGAGTCCTTTAAATAAAAATTTTTTAAAAAAGTCTACTGTTTTCACAGAGCACGTAATTATAGGCCGATTTTGGCTACCTACTTTGTTCCTATTTAAGCAAAGATCTCTACTCTTTTTTGCAATAAAATATGGCATATTTCATCAGGGATAGTTTAGCTACATGACAGTGAAATAATTTCTTAAATCGGTCCAGTAGTTTCAGAACTATTAATTTCAAACAAACAAACAAATCTTTCCTCTTCGTAATATTAGTAAAGATATTTATAGCTGCGTAATTTTGTTTTGCCGATTTCCTAGTCATAAATGTATGTGTCAATTAATGTTAAGGGTTTTTATTATAAAATACATGTGATACATCTCATACATCTCATAGGTATTAAAGGAAGTGCCCCTATATGGGTATAATACTATTTTTTTATATAATAAGTTAAAAACTTAGAGCATTAACATAAACAGGAGTTGTTAAGCATACTGTTTTCGTAATGAAATACTAGAGCTGTTGCCCGTGATTCCGTACACGTCTAATTTTCCCGTTTTCGCAACATTTTTGCATGCTTTGTTGCTATTGATCACAACGAGAAATTTTATAGCCTATGGCCTATAGACATATAAATGGAATACTCGATACAAAAAAAATCAGTTCGAACCATTAGCTTCTGAGTTTAGCATGTTCAAAATAAACAAACAAACAAACTCTTCAGCTCCTTAAAATAAGTATAAATATAATATCAGGTCAGAGCGGTGCCGAGTTAACGTACACAAATATTTACATAACGTCATTGGTCGCTACGAATATCCCGCCCAAAATTGCGTCACGCACACTAAGAGGTGACTGGTGTCTGTACACGGTGGATATGAGCATTGCTCTCATATTTTTTCAGTGGGGCTTTCCTTATACTATCAACTCCTAATATATTAATGCTCTAAAACGAATTTTTTTATTAGAATATTCCAATTTTCAATGCTAGATTCACTACAAGTTTCAGCGCATTTTAATACCTAAAAACTTCACTACTGCCCAGCTCCGTGTTTATAGTGTGATGATAATTAAGAATGAAAGAATAACAAAACAAACTCAGCATATTTAATATCGTTGTCATTGTCGACAATGATATTAAGTAAGTAAGTAAATGTGTCACAGCGAACGTATGCGCTAGTCTTGCATAGAGCGCCTTCCTCCAATGGGCTGTCTAAAACCAAAACCTAGCAAGGGACTTTTTTTTTTAATTCGTTTTCTTAAACCAATATTTCCCATTTTTTTACTGCGTCTAATGCAAAAACAACTGTATTTCTATCTTAAATAGAATCAGAGATATGAACATGTATAAACCTAGCAAGTGCACTTTGTACTTGTTGATTACAAAATGAAAAAGCTTCCTCTGAAAATTTACTGAAATGTACTTGCTAGGTTTTGGTTTTGGACAGCCGCAATGTTGGTGAACGAAAATATCATAAAGCAGTATCTGTGATTACAGATAACGTTTCAAAATTGTCATCATAATTTTCATCTTTTTGTGATAATGAAAAAGGTCGGACAGATATAAATATTTGTATAATTAAAGAGCACTTTTACAAATCATCTACCTTCATAAAAAAAAAATCCGAATACAACACTGGAATTCAAAATTCGTAAAAAATAAATTTTGCTAATGTAAATAATTACAATTTAAGTCCTTGTCATAAACCGAATGGAAAAAATAAACATAATTAATTAGGAAAGAAAAAAAATAAAAAAACTAAACAAAAAGTAAGAAAACGACAAAAAATATATTCTGTAAATAATATGTAAATAAACAAGCAAAAAGAAACAAAAAAAAAATTTACAAAAGGAAACAAAAAAAAAGTAAACAGATAAGTACATATTAATAATTAAGTTCTATCTTATAAGTAAAAAAGATTGTATGTACTCTTGATTGTAATCTTGTAACTTTGTAATAGAAAAGAATTATTTATGTTTAAAATTTTGTTCAATAATTTAATAGCAACCTGACAACTCAGGTTATTTCGGAAACTCAAACTCCGAATTAGGAACTCCATGATATTGTCCGTGTGGTGACGGATTACGAATACAAGTGTCACCAACCCTTTTCCTTCCTAGGGTGCTGTAAAAGTCAGCTAACGAATATTGTACACAGATAACATACTCTGTAAGAGACGGAAATATCTCAAGTAAACCCTATGCCAACACACTTCAGCGCGGCATAGTAGATAATAATCTCTCCTAAAGTGGATGAGGCCATTGTTCAACAGTGGGGACGTTAATGGGCTGGAGAGGAGAGGAGGACATATTCGCTGGGTTCAGTACCAGAACGTAAAACGGGAGTCAAATACTGGGACTTCGCTGGTCCGTCCGTTCGTCCGTCTGTCACAAGGATATGTCTCTAGAACGGTGGTAGCTAGAGAGCTGAAAAATGAGTTTTCTCGAGTTTTTCGTCTCTCACAAAGGATGTTATCTGTGTGTAATATCCCTTAGCTGACTATTACAGCACCCTTGATGAGATGGGGTGGTGACACTTGTATTCTTAATGCGTCACCACACGGAGGGAGAATGTGTACATGTTTTCGATAATTTTTTCACGTAACATTACAAAATTATTTTGACTTCTCCTGAATTCCTCCATATCTTAGGAGTGCGATAATAGACCATCTATCGCGGGTTGATGGCGGGTACCCTTTCCTACCCTTCTTTATATACCGGGGTTAGAAAATATTTTAGGGTTAATACATATATATAAGTATGATAATAAATAAAATCAAATTAAATTAATTTATTTGTGGCTTCGTGATCGGGATGGGCTACGTGGTCTAGTGGTTCATGTAACACTGCCGTTTACGAGGTCTAGGGTTCGATTTATGCTCAGTACATAATAAAAAATAATGTAGCAATTATTTAAAATTAAGCTGTACAATATTTATAAATAAAACAACGTGCTATCAATCTGTGTCACCTGAATAGAGTGTAAATAATTCTTAGTTTTAGATAATAAATTTTAAATATGTAAATAAATAAATATTCACGGACATCTCACACAACGTCCTCTGGGCCAAGCTAAGCTTATTACGCTTGATACACCAAAAAAAATTATTGTGTTCTAAATTGTTGGTGTGTACTTTTTTTGTAAATACATACTTATAATACATAGTATTATAAGTATGTATTTACAAAAAAAGTAGTGTATGTAGTCTATCCGTATGCTGGTACTCATAACACAAGCATATAAGCTTAACTTGGGAGCACAGGACGTTGTGTAAATTGCCCCTGAATGAAAAAAAAATTCATATTAAAATTAATGATAAATATATGGCGAAAACGAGATTCATATTAGTGTTTGTAAATACATATTATAATGGTAATAATTCTACGTGCACAACTAAATTACGCTTAAGAGGGTACTGTACTCCTAATTTAGGTATTTGCCTTAGGTATTGCTATCCCTATTCCCGAGCACCGTGCTGAAAGGGAAAAATATAGCTGAAGCAGATTTTACCTACAAATTCTTTGAAAAAAAAAGACATTTCGTAGTCTCCTTTTTTCTCCGCGAAAGTTCAACCGATTTTAATTTTTTTTACGCTATATTATAGATGAAAAGTATATCTATGCTTGTATCACTTTCTTTTTTGGTAAAACGTTACCAAATGTGTGTGAACGTTGCAACTTTATCTAAAGAAAACCGAAAAAACGGGATTTCAGGATGGTCATATTTCTATTAGATATCATGTATTGAAAAAAGAAAGTGACAGAAGCATAGATATACTCTTTATCTATAATATAGCGTAGAAACAATTAAAATCGGTTTAACTTTCGCGAAGAAAAAAAGGGAAGTACCATACCCATATTTTGTATAAGCATAATTTGATATCGTACCCTCTTAACTTGACAATGAAAATTTATAGTATCAATAACACAATTTGGCAATGTTAACGGAACTTTCTTGTTATTAAAACTGTGTAATAAAGACTAAAGATTTTAATTAATATGCACATTGCACAACAAAATAGCGGATTTATCATTCTTGAGTAATTATAAAAAAAAAGACATGAGGCACTCGGGGACTGCCGCGGTAAAGCTGTTGCATAGTATTTTTTATCAACTTATGCAATTATAATTATTTATTTATTAAAATTATTCACAATAGCGCTGTGTGTAGTATTTTTAGTTACGCTATCTTTGTTAAGGAATTTAAATTTCGAATTTTGTGCATTTAGTCTCCACGCTCAAGGCCCGCAATAGAAGCTATGCAATAGCTTGAAAGTCCAACCGACTTTATGTGCCTTTGAAATTTGAGGGTTTTTCTCGATTTCTTAGGAGATAACCATCAGATCCTGACCTGGTGCCAATGAGACCACACAGGAACCACCAGCTTTCAAATAAAAAAAGAGTCAATAAAATCGCTTCGCCCAGTTAAATGTTATGTGGTAATAAACATAATGAGGTAATAACATACGAGGTAATAAACATAAAAAAAAACAATAAAGAAACAAACAGACTAATTGAGAAGTCTTTCTTTTGAAGTCGGTTAAAAAAATATACCAAAAGTTGTTTTCACTTTTTAGTTAAGTTGTGCACGTAGCGTTGGAACCTGTATAAGCTGGTATAAGCCATCTCATTTTCCGGTTTTGGTTCCGTTTCTGTACCGTAGCTAAGTAACATGATTCTAAATATACTTATTTTAAGAAATATGTGTAAACACGGATTTACCAGCTAGTGTTTCTAAGGTTAAATCACTCACTCGGCTTGAATAAATATCTATATGTGCGTGAAATATGTATCAATGTGTATCTCTAATACTGGCTAAAAGTTATACAAAACATTATTAGTCCATGAAGTTAATAATTAGTCCATGAAATACGATTTAGCCAAGCTAAATTTTTGTGTCTTCCAGATTGCACGTGTACCCGCTATCTGTGTGTAATGTAATTAAGTAACGTCTTAATAAAGTAATATAACTAACCATCCGACCAAATTCCATCCGGTCGGACTCCGACCGGATGGAATTTGGTCGGATGTCAATGGAATCTCAAATAATGGGATAAGGACAGGAGAGTGATGATTATGAGTATTTGTTGTTATAGCGTCAACTGATATACATAAACTGTGAAATTTTCAGCTCTCTAGCTATCACTGTTCCAGAGATATAGCGTGGTGACAGACGGTCCGACGGATAGTAAAGTCTCAATAATAGGTTCCCACTTTACATTTCGGTACGCAACCCTAGAAACTATCTCAATCTAAACTCTGTTTAATTGTATATATTCAATTTAAATAAAAACCTTGCTAGAATATCTCCCAAAAATTAGGATACAATAATAATGGTTAATAACAAATGCTGTGCTATATAAAAAACTTCATAATAACCTGACCAGTAGCTTAACATAGTTAATATCTAAGTAATTAGACGTAATATATTTGTAAATACCTAATGAAATTGGGAAATCAAGTCAACAAAAATATATGGCATAGTTAGGTTCATGACAGTTATTTGTACATTGAAACTGTCTTAGTTTTAAAAGAGTAATAGAGTGGAAATGCGTATTAGTGAGGATGACTATTAGTGAGGATGGATATTAGAGAAAACGACTGTTAGTGAGAATGGATATTAGTAAGAATGCATATTAGTGAGAATGCATATTAGTGAGAATGCATATTAGTGAGAATGACTATTAATTAATTGACAATTAGTTGAATGACTATCAGTAGAATGACTATTAGAGAGAATATATATTGGTAAGAATACATATTAGTGAGATAATATATTAGTGAGAATGACTGTCAGTGTGTATGACTATTAATGATAATGTTTATTAGTAAGAATGACTATTAGTAGAATAACTATTGGTGAAAATGACTATTAGAGAGAATGGATATTAGCGAGAATGACCAATACTGAGAATATATATTACAGGGAATACATTTAGTGAGAATTAGAGTGTAAATTGTATATAATGGGGAATCTGAGTGACATAACAAAACGCTTTAGCTTGTAAATAATTAGTGGAACCAATAAATGTAGAGCATATGGCAATTTTTAGGTTTGTAAATAATTTATATTCATAAGGGCTTTTAAGGTTAAAGCCACTTTTAATGGGTTCCAACGCGTCCATTTTGAAAAGGCAGAAACTGTGATTTGCCGGACTGAAATTGAACGGTGCTTGTATTTATATACTGTTTAAGGTTGAATTTGATGACATCATTTGCATTTACGCACACAAACGCATTTTTTATTTCTACACGTCACAACTACAAGTATGATCCATCTGCTTCCGTAAGATACTATGCAGTATTTGGATGATATTTAGCCCGCAAGAAAAAAATATTAACGTAATTTGGCACCATAAAAAATACATAGAAATACTGTTTAATTTTGGACTACAGATTTCTTGATGAAATGCGAAAGTGGGTGTTGAATTAAAATATTTCTTAGATAATATGTTTTTGTGCCTGTATTTTGTACCTATTTTTTTGACAGCCAGTGGTGCCAATTCTAAATTAAACTTAACTGAATTATAATTAGAGACAGAATCATTAGTAGATTTCGGGAACAATATTTTCTGGTTTTAATCGGCTTAGTTTTCTGGTTATAGAGCATATTAGCCATTAAACCAAAATTAACTATTAAGTACCTTCTAGTTTCACTTTAGTTCAGTTTAGTTTACCTTTCATCGTTAAATCGGCATTTTCATCGGCACCAGTATCTTGACAATTATGACTTGCAATAGAATGAATCTGTAACTAATTGTAATTTCTGTTATTTCCAATCGATTTTTGTTTTTCCGTGTGGTGACGGATTAAGAATACATTTGTCACCACCCCATTTCTTCCCGAGGGTGCTGTAAAAGTCAGCTAAGGGATATACTAAACATATTACATCTAACAGAGACGGAAAACTCGAAACAAAACCACAATTTGTATAATATGTAAATACAGTACAAATGAGTGAATATTCGAAACAGAGCTCTGTTTTCTAATTAGTCTGGCGTAATTTTTTTTTTTACGAACTTCTTATTTTTTCTATTTATACCTGATTACCATGTTATAATCCCATCTTAAGCGTCTAAATAATGTGATGTACTAATTATTTATGCAGTAATTAGATGTAGATTCTAACGTATGGAATTGTAAAATATGGTAAAAACGGTTAAAACAAAGCCAGATTAATTGCGAAAAAAGGCTCAGTTTTCTGATTAGTCTGGCTTTTTTTAACGATTTTCACCTTATTTATGCAATCTATACCTGATTACTGTGTCATAATCCGATCCCAAGCATGTATATAATCATATGTATTTTTGTGTTGTAATCATATGTAGATTTTAACGCACGGAATTGTAAAATATGGTAAAAACCGTTAAAACAAAGCCAGATTAATTGCGAAAAAAGGCTCAGTTTTCTAATTAGTCTGGCGTTTTTTTTTTTGTTTTTAACGATTTTCACCTTATTTATGCAATCTACATCTGATCATTATGTTATAATCCGATCCCAAGCGTGTAAATAATCATATGTATTTTTGTGTTGTAATCAGATGTAATAGCAAAACAGTGGTAAAAATAGTTAAAAAATAAACGACAGAATAATCATAAGTTCTGCTCTGAATATTCACTTTAATAGTGATTTATGTATATAAAATGTAAATGTATGTAAATAGTACCAATTCTACGTGCATTACTAAAATTAACAAAAAAATTCAAATTAATGGTGTCAATAACTTTACCTTAACCTTTAACTGAACCTTTTTAATATAAAATCTGTGTATTATAGACCAACGATATTAATTAATATAAATGTGCACAACGAAATAGCCGAATAATAAAAATACAACGTAGTTGTTTTCTAATTTTAGATAAGTTTAGTTATGCACATAGAAATTATATTAATATCTACTAATATATTTTGTGCTTGAGTTTAGTGGCTATGCAGTACTAAGAAAATAATTAAGTATAAACTACATTATGATTGTAAGTGTGTATATAGGACTAGATCTAAGTTTTACACTCAAGTAAGTAAATCGTCACTAGTGTAAATATTAGAGAGATTAAAATATTTATGATCCATGAAATGGAATAGTTATCATAGTTGTGAAAATGTATATATAGCATGTAGTTAACGGTGTACGTTACTGTGGTTGAGTGGTTCATGTAACGGACTGCTGATCAAGAGGTCGCGGGTTCGATTCCCGCTCGGGACAATCATTTGCGTGATTTTTCTAATTGACATTCAAATGTTTGTACTACGTCTGGATGTTTTTATGTATTATAAGTATGTATTATATGTGTATTTACATAAGAAAAGTAGTATATGTATTCTATCCGTATTCTGGTATCCATAACACAAGCATATAAGTTTAGCTTGGGACCAGAGGACGTTGTGTGAAATGTCCATAAATATTTATATATAATATTTATTTATTTATATTTATTTGTCCCACAAATGTTTGAACTGTGTCTGGGTGTTTTCTAATTTAATTATGTATTTATAAAGAGTGTATGTTGTGTTTCCATATTTTAGTACCCATAACACTAGCAAATAAGGTTAGTTTAGAATCACAGCACTTTGTGTGAAATATTAATGAAGATTTGTTTTATTGTAATAGAGCAAGTTTGGGTTTAATGTAATTATAATATTTTCTAATACTTGCGCGACTCATCTGTTTAAATAAAACTACTTTTTACGAATTTACGCGTAACGCGTATATTTGTTTTAAATTTTGGCCCGACGTTTCGGAGACTTTGCAGTCACCATGGTCACGGGTGACTGCAAAGTCGTATCTAAATCCGTAAAAAGTAGTTTTATTTTATTGTAATTAATTAATATCAGTAATCAGATGTAGATTATAGCAAAAATATGGCAACAATGGTTAAAAAATAAACGCCAGATTAATCACAAAACAAAGCCTAGTTTTCTTATTAGTTTGACGTTTTATTTTTAACGATTTTTACCTTATTTATGCAATCTTCCTTCTAAAATCCTTATTTATCAATCTATAGCTGATTACTTCCTACTTATTATCCGATCCCAAGCGCGTGTATAATCAGATGTACTATTTATGCCGTAATTAGTTGTAGATTGTAATGTATGGAATTGTAAAAACCGTTAAAACAAAACCACATTAGTTGCGAAACAATGCTCAGTTTTCTGATTAGTGTGGCATTTGTTGTTTTAACGATTTTTACCTTATTTATGCAATCTGCACCTGATTACCATGTTATAATCCAATCTTATCAATGAAGAGAGACTGTTATACAGGAAATTAGGGCTTAGTGTAGTTAATTAATATATCTACTTTTAGATTCGATTCCCACACTGTACAATCATTTGTGTGATATTTAATTTGTCACACAAATATTCGTACTGTGTCTGTTTTCTAATATAGGCTATATTTGTCACACAACCGTTTGTACTTACTGCGTATAGGTGTTTTCTAATTTAAGTATGTGTATATAAAAAGTGTATGCTGTAAATATTCACATTTTAGTAACCATTATACCAAAAAAAATAAATAAGGAAATAATCTTAGCTTAGGAACCAATGACAACGCTATGTGTAAATTTTTTATTGCGTTTTATTGATAGAGAATTAGGATTTAATGTACATACTATAATTTCAACATATGTATGTTATCCATTCTCATATAATATACTAAATCTCACTTCTGAACTTAGTTTTACTAAATTCAGAAGTGGGATTGGTTTCTGTATTATATTCTGTTAAATTAAATACCATCAATAATTTATCATTAACGTTAAGGATTAGATGTTAAGATTTCTAAATTAAACTCGAAATAATGAAAGCGTCGAAGCTCAATATAATGTTCAAGGGCTTGTTGCAATGTGAAGCCCTGGTGGGCAAGTCCCGTATTTCAATGGTGTCACAATGGCACCACAATGACACATTATAACCTCAAAAAATTAACAATAGACTACCAAACTTGATAAAATTCACCACTAAGCAATCAGTTATTGCATTTTTTTTGCAATAACACTAAATAACTAATTGTTTAGTGGCGAATTTTATCAAGTTTGGTAGTCTATTGTTAATTTTTTGAGGTTATAATGTTTCATTGTGATGCCATTATGACACCATTGAAATACGGTACTTGCCCACCTGATACGTTTAATATAAAACCTTAAGATTGTTTATTACGATATTATATTATAGGTATCATAGGTAGGTATATAAAACTGATAAGAAATACAAAACCAAACAAATGCGAAGAAAATACAAACCCAAACAGTCTAAAAACAAAATTGAGAGGTGTCAAGGGACACCCGGATGGAACGAAGTTGCTTTCCATTAATTAGTGAAGGAATTGTAATAATTTTTTTTAAGTTATAATATTTTTTTTATTTACCACACTGTTCAATGCGAAATAGAAAGCCGAAACGAAAATAACTGGCTTTCTGTCTATGAGAGAGAAAAAGAAAGTGAGTGAGTCTCTCTCTCCCACTCCCTCTCTCTCACTCACTCACTCTCTCACTCACTCTCTCTTTTTCTCTTGGCGTGCGAGGTGTGCGTTTTTATTTGTCGTCAGACGCACACGTCGCGCGCCGCTTGGCTTACAACTATAACAAAAAGTGTGGTTAAACTGCTTACTAGATAGACGCTATGTTTGTTTGTCCGTCCGAATTAATACTCAAAACACGAATAATAACAAATGCGTGGTTCTATATGAATAAAAAGACATTTGTTATTCTTTCGCGTAAAAACTACGACTCATTTTCTGAAACTACAAACTATAAAGATTGTAATCTAACTCTATATATTATCACGCTAAACGCCATGGAGCAGGCAGTAAATATAAATGTGGTTGAAAATACGTAATACTTTTCCGGTACATAAAAATATCATGAACTGGTATTAAGGTAAATTGGAATATTTAAGTACTGTGTTTTAAAAAAATTGACAATAAAAATAGTACAAAATCCTTTTATTTGTATTAAACATTTTTCTGACACTAGGTTGCTACCCATTCGATGCCACCTTTTTTGAAAAGTTGTTGACCAGGTGCCACCAGTTTTTATTATCAATTATGGTAGAAAATAGATTACTTATGGGGTAATTAGAACAAATATTAATAAATATTGTTGATAAATACGAAAAAAAAAACACTAAACGCATATGGTGCGTGGGTGGCAAATGGTGAAAAAAGTTTTTCGAGAGATCCGAGAACGCACCGAACCAACGAAAATGGAACGTAAGTCGGGTGGCACTCGGAGAGCGGGGAGCGGGCGCGGCGAGTAGGTACATGTGTCTGTGTGTGCGTGCGCAGCTCAGTGTCAATCGGTGACCATTTTATTTCCACGAAATGGGAATAACTAATTTCACAAATAATCAATGTTAACGCACATATAAATAATATTTGGTGTAGGCATAGCGTTTATATTATTAAAGTCTAATTGGGGTGTTTGAGGGTGTGCGTTAAATATGTTACATGTTGTATATCTGTTTCTTCCTCGCTAAATATATATTTCGTAATATGTCGTTTTTTATATAAAAGGCACTAACTTTTATATAAAGAAGACACGAATATTCATGTAAAACTAAATGACATTTACAGTGTCATATTTTCTGTATTATGTTCACAATGTGTCATAATTATTATATCATAGTTGTGTTATAATTATTGTGCCATATTTTTTATTTTATGTTCACTATGTCATAATTATAATGTCATAATTACTGTTTAAGATGTTTACTATCGTGCTCAATTGTGTGTCATAATTACAATATCATAATTAGGTACTGTGTCAAATTAGCTATAGTGTCCTGAATCCCAACTTGATGTTGTATAATTTTTTTAATAATTGGTGTTTAATATACGCGTTATTAGCTAAGGGTATGAATTAGGAATGCTTTTAAAAAGTAAACCTTTGAAAATTCATCAATTTTAATTACAGTGACACTAGGCTCGTTTAAAGCCTAAATATTTATCTAACAATAGGCCTAAAGAATACGTTTTAAGCTATCGCTAAAACATTCTATCAGTCGGTCAAAAACGTATTAACAAATTACCATCTGTCAATAATGAACAAAAAATTTTCGCAAAGACAAAATCTCTGTATTTTTGACAGCACTCGCAGTATTTTTAGAACTGACCTCCGTGCTGGTGGTTGTGGGTTCGAGTCCCACCAAAGGAAATTATTATAGGAAATTAACTAAATATTTGTACTTTATCTAGGTGTTTTCTATGTTTTAAGTGTTGTTGTTTAAGTGTTGTAATCTGGTATTCATGGTATAAGTACGCGTCACGTAAAAAGAACGCTGGAAGAAAGTGGTAGGCTGGGCGTCTTAACCGCCAGGGTTCTTTTTACATGACGCGATCATAAAAGTTGATGTTGGTTACTTTAAGTGTCGATGTGTTAAAAAGGGCCTCTTTCTTATTTTCTATTATTAAATATATTTATTAGATTATTTTTATTACTGCGGTACAACATATAACTGCATTGAAATTCGTTAGTAAGGATAGTTTCCAACCTATCCATTTTAAGTGATCATACTTATCGGAAGACAGCAGTTTCTTGAAAATATGAGTAGGTTAATCCGATATGTCCGTATGGTGACTTAAGAATACAAGTGTCATCACCCTGTTTCCTTCCCAAGGTGCTGTAAAAGCCAGCTAGGGAATGTTGTGCACAGATAAAATCCTCTGTGAGAGAAGGAAATAAACTCTGTACCACCACGCTTGGTCAGCGTGACTCAGTAGACCATAATCTCTCCCGAGGTGGAGTAGACCCGTGCCCAACAGTGGGACGTTAATGGGCTAGAAGGAAAAGGAGAACCATATATTTTTTAAATATAGTATATAGATTATGTATCTTTTTCTAAATATCAATTAAATTTTTAGGATTCTTTGCAAAAATTTAAAAACAATTTAAAAAAACACTGCCAATAAAAATAATGAGACTAAAATGTTGTTCATAATTACGTAATAACCTATTTTAAGTATCTCTTGTTAAATATTATATTATGTTTAACCCTAAAAACTCAAATATCCATAAAATATTTATTTATAAGCAGAAAAAAAAACAAAAAGAACATTTTATGAATATTTTATAAATAGATAACTAATAAGTAATTTATTAAATACCTACTTCTATTATACTTACTTAATTGCGTATCCTAAATACCTATATTTTGTACTTTTACCTATAATACCTAATAATATTTTTGTAACATTGTCTTATAAATAAACTTTTCTGAGGCCAATGTTGTTTCAATCACTACTTAGATTAACCAACAGGAAGGAGCAGTTAGTTACTCTGTTTTCTTAACAACTATCCTGTCATATTTTCTCTACCACTTGCGCGACTCATTCGTTTCAATAAAAATACTTTTTATGGATTCAGACGCGTGTATTTGTTTTTAAAATTCTAGCCTGACGTTTCGGAGACTTTACATTGACCTTATAGATACTTTTATCCGTAACCATGGTGACTACAAATTCTCTCAAAATAAAAAGTGGTTTTATTTCCAACTATCATTTCAGATCTGCAAGTTGCGGAAGTCACACACAAACACTATAACATAATTTGTTAGGTTGCTGCGCACGCCGCTCACAATTAACTCACGCACACTAAAAGATGACGACGTCCGTACACAATGAGTATTGGTATTGCTCTCGTACCTTTTTCAGTGACGGTCGCCTCCACTGTCATGTCCTGTTGGATTAATGCTTGAAGAATCACATTTTTATAATGTAGTAAACAAAAATAATGTTATTCATTCAATCTTCTTCTTTTTTGAAAGTCTGTTATAAATTTGTGCCTCTTAAATATAAGAATATCAAAAAGTGAAAACCTTTGTGTGTTTGTTTGAACAAATAAACTTTGAAACTACTAGATTGATTTAAAAATTTGTTTTATCGTAGAGTGGCTACATTATCTTCGGTGAACATAGGCTCTATTTTATTGCTGTGTGAAGCCAGAGATATTTTCTAGTATTATTGCTCATTATCAATATCACAGGTGACATTTGTACCACGTCTGGGTGTTTTCTGCGTATTTTAAATTTAACTTACCAACAGGAATTTGGATGGTAGGTACATCTGTAATGGCTACCCAATATAAAAACATAGCCTAATGTAGCTTATGATAAAATGAATAATGATAATAAAAAAATAATGCTAATGATAAAATAAATGAATATTTATTACACTTAAAATATAGTACTTCTCTTCTTCTCCAGCCCATTTACTTTGGGAGGGATTATGGTCTACTGTGCCACGCTAACCAGGCGTGTTGGCACAGGGTTTATTTTAGAGTTTTCCGTCTCTCACAGAGGATGTTATCTGTGTGCAATATCCCTTAGCTGACTTTTACAGCACCCTTGGGAGGAGATGGGGTTGTGACACTTGTATTCTTAATCCGTCACCACAGGACAAAAATAAAACTAGAGTACATTAGATGCTTTTTATTAAAACAGTTTTCTTCTATTTTACCATAAAGAGACATGTGAAAATTAGGATAAGTTAATTAGATTCAAAATATCATAATCCCACTAGATATCTGGCAGCATTTTCGGTAAAAATTTTACAATCTTTTTGGGACCTTAGCACGTTCTGTTAAACGCCTGTGATATAAAAATTTTTCCCTTAATTTGCAAAGCAGGATTAATAATAAAATACAGCATTTTTTTACACAACATTTAAATATTTCAGTAACACATTTAAATATTTTACTAAAATGAACATAATATCCGAAAATTCCTTATATTTGTTACAAAACAAAACATCTTCGATACTAAAATAATAACACACTCATTAATAATATGTATTTCTTTAATATCTCAATTTTGGCACTTTTATTTTTGTTTCCACTAAATTTGTTTATAAATGAAGTCACTAGGCCGAAATCATATACTTTCTTATAAACATAATAAGTAGGTGGCATTGATATCTAGCTACTTACTTGAGTGGCCAGATTCGAAGACTTTTATGCACGAAATCTAATAATTATACAAATAGGTGTTTAGAAATGCAAATCAATGCAAGCAAATGTAATAACAGAGCCCTACTACAAAATTTAATATAAAAAGAACTATGTTATCTGCCTGTTAATGTCGAAATGAACACACTATATACGTATAATCAAAGAAAGAAAAATAAACTGGCTATCGAAATTCTATCGGTACCAATAATTGCAATTGAAAAAAAAAACAGTGTCAATTTTAGTACTCATTTTAATTCGAACTCAATACTTAAATACTCATATTAATAATTTTAATACAAACTTATGTTTTCCTTATCATTTTACTTCAAGTAATAAGTTAATACATGGTCATGCATGCCCGACGGTTGTATGTGCTTGGAGTATGCCGGCGATGACATGTAGGACCAGATGTATGAGTGTGGATGAAGCCAAGGAAGTATGTTTGGATCGTAGCAGATGGCGCTCTATAGTCTCTGCCTACCCCCATGGGAAAAAGGCGTGATGTTATGATTATGATGATTATTATGATTAATAAGTTAAGTAAGTAATTAATATTCTTATGGTCTTATATATAATAACTTATCGGAGGTTTAAACAATAACTTTATCGGAGAGATAATAAGCATTTTATGGTAAAAAGACTATTATGAATAACAATTTTTGATCATATAAGTCATTATAGTTAATACCATAACACTTTACATCCTAACTATTGTATAAATGTAAAAACAAGTTGCTGACACTATATAGATTTTTAAGAGCTTAAATGTTAATGTGTCGAACGAAACTATACCACAATTTAAAAAAAAAACGGTATAACGCCATCTATCGACTGTCATAGTAAACTTATGTTTGTTAAGGTTTAATTTCTAAATTTCACGCGTACGAAGTCGCGGGCAACAGCTGACCCGGCAAACGTTGTTTTGCTATACAAAAAAAAAGTTTGAAAAATAGATGTTGGCCGATTCTCAGACCTTCTGAATATGTATGTAAAATTTGAGAACAATCGGTCAAGCCGTTTCGGAGGAGTACGGTAACTAACACTGTGACACGTGAATTTTATATATTAGACTAGCCAACCCGGCAAACGTTGTATTGCCAAGCCAAAAAAGGTTTCAAAAATAGATGTTAGCCGATTCTCAGACCTACTGAATACGCATGTAAAATTTCATAAAAATCGGTCAAGCCGTTTCGGAGGAGTACGGTAACTAACACTGTGACACGTGAATTTTATATATTAGATATTATATTTCCGTGGGCATTTTAATAATAAATACTGAAAAACCATAATACAATAAATATTTACGGGAGCCATTCAACCAACTTTTTTTGGGATACTTGATGATACACCTGTACCTGTGACGGTATGTTTACCAGTATGTTTACCAGGCGTATTGGCACAGGGTTTATTTTCGAGGTTCTCTCAAAAAGGATGTAATCTGTGTGTAATATCCCTTAGCTGACTTTTACAGCACCCTTGGGAGGAGATGGGGTGGTGACACACTTGTATACTTAATCCGTCACCACACATAGATTTTGTTATCACGACAAATTAATTATATTAATAGGACAGCCCTTTGCATGCGAATCCAAATCCTTCTTAGCGGCTTTTGTGTTTTATTTGTTTACTATAGAATCTAATTGAGAAAAGTACTTGAAAAAATTGAGTCGAACCGTACCGAAAACTATTTCTCTACTAATTTTTAACATGTAGTATCTACAATTTAGATATCTAAAAATTAAATGGAATCTACTTTTAGTATCTTACAAATAAATAATAATTGCTATCAAATACACATCATACATGTTTATATTTACATATTCCTACTTATTATAAAACATAGTGGTGATTTTTGTATATAATATGTCCATATGTGAGCTTATATCTTTCAAACTACTACTACTACTTCTTCTTTAACATGATAGAGTGGTTCAAGAGCTTTTTTTATATATTTTTTTAAGATTTGGTTGCTTAATTCAACGCGTACGAAGTTGCGGGCAACAGCTTATATATATCGAGTGACATATGGACACATTTTATTATTTCAATGTACAACTTAATTCTAATAAACATAATCTTCTTATCTAAAAAAATCAATTGCTGTTCGTTAGTCTCTCTAGAACTCGAGAACAGCTGGGCCGATTTTGGTGATTTTAGTCTTGAAATATTCGTGAAAGTCCAGGGAAGGTTTAAACGGTGACAAAATATATGGGGATGGAAATTCCACGCGTACGGAGTCGCGGGCGTCAGATAATAATCTTATATATAAAATTCACGTGTCACAGTGTTAGTTACCGTACTCCTCCGAAACGGCTAGACCGATTCTTATGAAATTTTGTATGCACATTCAGTAGGGCTGAGAATCGGCTAACATCTATTTTTCAAAGTTTTTTTTTTAGTATGGCAAAACAACGTTTGCCGGGTCAGCTAGTAAATATTATATATATTTCCAAACAGGTGTCCATTTTGTCTTTCATTCAACTATAGTTCTATAAATTATTTATCTCTTTTGTTTGTTAAAAGTGTTAATAAATATTTACGATTGTGCGTTATAATTTAATCAATTCACCTTATAATTAAGCGGGTTATTTTTTTATTTTAATCCTGTAAATGTAAAAGTTTGTGAGTATGGATGTTTGTTACTCTTTCACGCAAAAACTACTGAATGGATTTTGATGAAACTTTACAAATGTAGCTTATACATCAAATTAACATAATATAGGCTATTTTTTATTCTTAAAGAATGCAATGTTTCTGAAGGAGAATAAAAAACGAACAGATTTCTTAACCTCTTTACTGCGGGTAACACCGCGGGGCACAGCTAGTATTAAATATATTCTGAAATATAAAAAAGTATATAGCTAGATATAATTACCTACTATTGATATTATACCAAAGATGTGATCTCTGTTATGAAAGTAGTGAATTTCTTTTGTAAACGCGTACCTCTGTTTTGTACCTGCTAACTGATATTCGGAGACCTAATCTAATCTATTTACTATTCAGTATGCGAATTTATTTATATAAAAAGACATTTCATAGCATTTTTTATCAACTTATGCCATTATAATTATTTATTTATTTTATTTATGCAAGAATCTAAAGACCATAAACTTAAATAAGATTAGTAATCCTTATTACAATAATCCTTAGTACAGATGTAAGCATCAGTAGCTTACATCTGTACATTGTGATATATGTTGTCGATTCAAAGTCCTTATTTTAATACGCTGTTTAATATTTTGAGGAAGGCCTGACCCTTGGTATCAACAGGATGAAATAAATTGCGGGACAAAGAGGGGATTACGCATGCGCAGTAACGCCGATAATGTCAGGTTATTTTCATTATGCTATTTTCGTTACGGAATTTCTGGATTTGGTCTCCACGCTCAAGGCCCGCGATAGAAGCTATGCAATAGCTTAAAAAAGTTATTTTATATAATCTTAAATGTTTATTACTTATGTATAATTTTAAATTATATTTATTAATACCTGGCTACGCCGTCAAGGGCAGTGACTTTAGGCGAGTTAGCTGGTAGTTTATTAAAATTTCTTAGGCGTATATTTAACTTATACTAAAAAATCACACTGATACAAAAATATTAATAGTTTTAAACTTTCGTAACTTGTACACATGTCGTTTTTCTGTGTCATGTCTTATAATTTTTCCTTTTAGTACCTACCTACATATTCGCCGGGTCATGGTAAAGCTCAAGGTACCATCATGGCCCGGCAAGGCAAGGCGGAGAAAGGAAAAAAAAACATGTTAGGACTGCAAGTTGTCTCGGACACTTGTCGCCATCTGCGTCAATTTCTGTGCTTCGCCGAACAATCTAATTACCATCGCTGAATTAATATTCCAAGGTATCCCTAATGCATGCTTGGCATGCTCGTAGAGGCACTCCATTGAGAGCAATAGTTGTGTATCAGACACTACCAAAATCACAAAACGTGTGTTCGGATTTTTGGCAGCTGATTTAAAAAATATTTATCTAACAAAACTGTACCTGATTCTTTTACTAAATAATTATGTCTCATATTACTTTTGCCAGTGTACAATTTATTTCTAAATTTATTAAGTACTTGTTTATTAAATACATATTATTTAGATAATATAATCCTTATTTTGCTTTACCTATTCTTAACTAGTTTTTTGTCGCTTCATATTATTTTTTTCAATTCAATATAATGTACACTTTATGTTTAAATAAATTTTAATTAAATAATAATCATTTATTATACCTGTTTGCGTTACCTATATTTAATTAACTATGTTCATTTCATACTCATTTTTCTAATGTACCTACAATTTATTTCTAAATTACTACTAACAATGTACCTATAATTGATTTGGTAAATAAAATTAACCTCTATTTCTAAATAAACTAAATTATAATGGAAAAAATGATAACCATAAGCGGGACTTGAACCCGCGACCTCGTTGCGAATGCGAATTTTAACATCGTGCGATGTTTTTTCGTACAACGCCATCTATTGAGTGGTTTGCACCAACTTATAATTTAGTTTATTTAGTAAAAGCATAGCGAGTCAATCGCAAAATATTAATAATTTAACCTCTATTTCATTAAAAAGTTTCAGTAAATTTTTCAGTGGTCAAAGGTAGCACTTGGATTTTAGTAACGCGTAACCGCAGCATGCGACCGCGACACGTTGAGGTTTTTATTGAAAATGCAACGGTGTAATAAAACAGGTCTTCTCTTCCCAGTGACATACTTGTTCGAATCGCGTAAAAAGAAGTTAGTAGTTTGCGAGAACTACTTTGTCACGTAGGAATATCTTATTAGACAATGGAATATACTGTTCCGTTCTCAGCGGTGCAAGATGCGAGATGCACGAACGCCGCCCTCACTCCGTTCTATAAACGTTAGCGCGACAACAACGCAACGTCAAATAATATCGCGCGACTTGCATTCACTGCAGAGAGCAGCGTCACTCGCATGAATATGTTCTTGGTAGTTTTCCAATTACAGCACAAGAGCGCATTATGCGGCATAATGCTTAACGTTGAATGTTTCAACTACAGCAACGCTTCGCACAATCGAGCACTTTCAAAAGTAATGCTTTTGCGTGATGCGTGCAATCGATACCAACTCGGTGACAGAAAATTAACAAGTGTTTTTTCTTTAAGTTGGCATTGATTGAAATTATATTTATCGTTAGTAATATTATATCTTGTTAAAAAAAATTTTAAGGCTTTCGTTTCGTCGGAGTTTTCTGGAAATAATCAAAGTTAATTCAAGCTGTGTTAAAAAAATAAATGTAAGTATGGATGAAGGTACAAACAATGACTTTTTTTATATTCCACACATATAATGTGAATAAAATTTTATTTTAGTATTTTTTTTTCAACACTGAACTTAGCGCACTCTGCTGGTGCATTTGAAAACTAATTCACGTTCCAATTAAGCGTCAGCATTGTGCGCCACTGAGTCGCATTATGCTCTGTAATTAGAAAACTACCCTTATCTCCTTTTCGAACCGTGATATTTCATCTACTGTGTTTGCGGTCATAGTTCTGCGTCGCTTGGAACTGTATGCTATCTTATGATTGTATAAAACAGAAGTACCTATTGGATTTAAGTAACAAAACCTACTAAATCGTTAGCTTTTCTGAATCTAAGAATCACCTGATATGTATGTATATGGCAATAACTCGCAATATGGATAACTAGAGATTTTTGATGTCCAAATAAAGTTTAAGTAAAATTTTCTGTTTTAATTACTTTTTGTCTGTCCGTACCAAAATGTAAAAAGAATCCCGAATTGCTGAACTTCGCTGTTGATCCATCCGTCTGCCACCAGGCTGTAGATATCATGAAATTGCCATGAACGATATTATCAAGAGCGTCGAAATTTCCACAGTTGACATATTTCTGTTACCGCAATACAAATATTAAAAACCCGTATAAAATAAACATTTTAGGGTTCCCATGCAACACAAACTATGATAACATAGGTACCTACCTATCACATCTTCATAATCATGAGTAGGTACCTACCTACTCGTGATTATGAAGATGTGATCGAGACATGACGATGACAAATATCTTATGACAGTATTTGCATTACTAATAAAATTTAACAATTCTTAGTGTTTGTAGACTCATTATATAAAATAAAAGCATTGTGGTTGCAGTTCCAACTGAGCCATCTTAGCGAGCAGTCGGTGCAGTCTACGTTGAGCGGCCGCGCCAGTCGCTCGTGCACCCTCTGCCTGACGCAGTGCTCGGCACCGAGCCAGTCTGGCAGATACGTGACGAGGCATCTATGCACAAATAATAATATATAATACTACAAAAGTGACAAGATTGTCTCTGAAATAAATCTCGCAGTATTTCATTTTAAAGCAAAATTGTTATTAGCAAATTATCAATATTTCATCACTAACTAATATCCATCCATCCCAGAAGCCTTTCTCAATCTAAAGCTGGATATTCCGCGTACCCTTCGGACTATGTTGGATATACCCATTCTCCTACGGTTCTCTCCATAGCACGCTATGCAACCTTGAGGTTAGATACGAGAGCGACATTCAGAGACCAATTCCCATAAATCATCACTGGTAACACACACAGGTCTTATACCCTTCTTTTCAGATGCTTTGGTATTTTGGACGTAAGAATGTGTCTAAGCCTCCAAAAAATGATAACAGTCACAGGGGATATAATAACAAAGACATAGAATAGACAAAATCTAAAATAATTACTTACACTTGCGCGACTCATCTGTTTAAATAAAACGACTTTTTACGGATTTAGATTTATTTAGTCTCACCCGTGACCATGGTGACTGCAAAGTCTCCGAAACGTCGGGCCAAAATTTAAAACAAATATACGCGTCTAAATCCGTAAAAAGTAGTTTTATTTAAATAATTACTTACGCTAAACAATGGTGAATGTAATATTGGAGTCCACAGCGGCAGCAATTTATTGAGTACAGTGGAATTACACTCCAACAAAGATTCCAATAAGTTCAGAAAATGTAGATTGACAGTTTCAGCCAGCTGTAAAAGATTTATTTTATGAAGATTGAGATCATCAGGGAAGAGATAATCAATGTTCAATTCATTTTATTTATTATATTTATTATTCAATATTAATAATAAAATTGGCCCATAAATTATGAAAAGAAAAACATAAAGCGATTGTAAATTTAAATGGATTACATTTTTCACAAAAAGAGTTTTTCGTTCGACATTAGTTTCCATTGAGAATAATTTTTCTCCTCTCTTTCACTAGTTTTTCCCATTACAAATTTTTTTTTTCTAAATTTCCCTTTTTTATCAGTATACCCACCACTTTAGACTGCACAGTGACTTGTAGTATACTTGGCACCAGTTTACACCAGAAGTCAAGCAGTATACATATAGTAGTATTATGTGGTTCGCTAGACGGCAATGCTGCAGAAGCCAACTCCTCAAGGTACAGAGTCCACAGCTGACACAGCACGAATGCATGGAGCAAAGCGTTCATTCGCTGTGTTGTTGCTTTTGTTATTTCCACATAAGATAACATTATTATCTGAAAATAAAATAATAAATATTCACGGACATTTCATACAACGTCCTCTGGTCCCATATTAAGCTTATATGCTTGTGTTGTGCATACCAGAATACGGATACCTATAATAATACATTATATTACTTTTCTTTAGTAAATACATATTAATTATACTTATACATACAAAGCACCCAGACGTAGTACAAACATTTATAAATATCACACAAAAATGACTGTCCCCAGCGGGAATCAAACCCGCGACCTCGTGAACGGCAGTCCGTTACATAAAGCATAAGAACACGAGGCCTGTCAAATAATATAATACTCTTCTTATGATTAATAATTATGCATTATAAGTAAAATTTACAAAAAGAAGGGATATATAAATGCTAGTCGTAACGTTTAATGTAAATGAAAAATCACAAATATTATGTCTGAAGTAGTTAACCTGTATATAATCAGTGATGTGGCAGGTAGCATCTTGTGGTATAGGTTGATGAAGCGGTGCATGAGCATGGCTCATATGTTGTGTTCTGCTGTTGCATAATGCACCCATCACCAGCCAGGAGATCAAGCGGACACGAGATACGCACTCGAATACATCACGGGACCTATATGAACAGAGATTTAATTATACTTATATGAGAAAACGTGCGCTACGGACAGGGATATGATCGGTGTTTCCCTACGTGATAAGATCCGTAATGCGGAGATCCGTAGAAGGACTGATGTGTACGACATAGCCCGAAGAGTTAGCACGCTGAAGTGGCAATGGGCAGGCTGCATAGCTTGACGATCTGATGACCGTTACGGACGGAAGGTCCTCGAGTGGCGACCACGAACCGGACGACGCAGCGTGGGGCCCCCAACAAGGTGGCCGACGATATCGTCAAATACGCCGGGGGCCGCTGGATGCAGTTGGCGCAAGACCGCGCGTTGTGGCGTTCTATGGGGGAGGCCTATGTCCAGCAGTGGACTGAGAAAGGTTGATGGATGGATGGAGAAACCAATTAGGACAATCTGCCCGTTGTATTGAAAACATTTAGATTTTTTCATAATGGTACCAATTCTAGTGCACAACTGAACATAATTTAACTAAAAAAATAAAACAATTTTGCTTATTTGGCTATTCTGGTCCGCACATTTATATTAATTAAAATCTTAAGTCACACGCCCAGTAAATAAACAGTTTTTATAACAAGAGAATTGAGTTAACATTGCCGAATTGTGTTGTCGACACTATCAAAATTCATTTTTTAGTTAAGATTAGTTTAGTGGTGGACGTAGAATTGGTGCCAATATGATCTTATTTACCTATATTTCATTTCTTTATAGCTCTATCAGAGAAAATCCAGTCGAAACGGTCAAGCTGATCTGAAGATTATTTCATTTCTCTCTCTCTTTTTCCAGCTTATTAACGTGCCACTGTTCCTCTACTTTAAGTGGGTTATGGTATACCGTACCGCTTTGACCAGTATTGGCACAGAGTTTATTTTCGAAATTTCCGTCTCTCACAGGAGTGTTATCGGTGTACCATATTGCTTATCTGACTTTTACAGCACCCTGGGAAGGAAAAGGGATTAGTGATACTTGTATTCTTAGTCTTGATACTGATAGACTTGGTATTCTTAGTCGGTCTCCACACGGACAATGTTTCGTTTAGAATACAAAAATTCCTGAAATATTTCGTTTTATCACAACCTGTTTTAATACACATACCCAGGTAAATAAGTGCTGATCCAAGGTGTCATGTGTCTGGCTGGTGGAGCTCTATCTGGTCTACCTCGAGAGTGCTCCAGAGCCAGTTCCATGGCCACGTACTGCGCGATTCCACCTTTCACTATAGCGCCAAGTGTATCTTCGTTAAGACAAATTACGTTGCGATTCACGATTGATTTTGATACAGAACCCTGGAAGACAGAATTTTTTAGAATAGAAAGAAAGAAAGAAAAATAAATTTGAAAGAAAATACATAGAATTGATGTGTTTATCTTCTTCTATGACATTACGTCCCAGTTTAAAGAATTCATCCATATTAATATTATAAAGCTACAGAGTTTGTTTGTTTGAACGCGCTAATCTCAGGAACTGTTGGTCCGAATTGAGAAATTCTTTCAGTGTTGGACAGTACATTTATCGAGGAAGGCTTTAGGCTATATAACATCACGCTGCGACCAATAGAAGTGAAGCATTAGTGAAAAATGTTGCAAAAGCGAGGAAAATTTTTCTAAATTCCATGAGTACAAAGACGCGGGCGACGGCAACTAATATATTTAAAGAAAGTTTTACATAAATTCCACTATTAAGTTTTTAGTCTTTCTGTTTGTCTTTAGTGTGCATAAAAAAAATCTTATTTCTAAGAATATAATGATTTCAAACCTTGATCTTATTAAGCAAATGAGGATCTTGGAGCAAATCAATCATATCAGGTAGATGTGGCCTCATACAGTCTACTGCACCAGCAGCCACGTCGCGAGCATCAGCCCCTGATGCAAGGTCTCCACCGGCCAGTTGAGGAGGTAGTGCTAGACGACATCCGTGACCTGGAAAAACCATAAACTTTATCATAATATTCCCCTTTAATCACATCTTTATTTAATTGAAACTGTCAAGCAGTGCCAATTTTATTGGTTACTAGCAGTTGCCCGCGACATCGTACGCATGAAATTTAGAAATCAAACTTTACCAAATAGAAGTTAGCTGTACCACTCTATACATGGCGTTGTACAGTTTTTTCTAATAGTACTATGGATTTGTTACACACATTATGACTTAAGGTCGTCAAAATTCTTATAACATTTATTGGTTAGTGAAGATAAGGGAAGAAGGGCAAGGGCCGCGTGGACGCAGCCCAATACGGTGGTCCGACCAGATACGCACAGCTCTGAACTTTACTTGACAGTTCACAACGCCTTATATGACGCTCGAGATAGAAACAGGTTGAGGAAGGAATATCGTAAGAGCAAAGGTATTGCTAAAGGGTAGTCACGACCCTCATTCATAAGGAACACGACGCGAGAAGAAGAAAGTTATACCTAGAAAAGATAAAGATAAAAACTTATTAAAAAATTGTTACATGAAATAGTTTACCTTGCAACACAAATTGTATCAGTATAAACAGGTTATCATCAGGTATGGTAGTCTTGGTCCTTAACGCTTGCACTAACTCGTAAACCAGCACGCGACAGACGAGTAGTTTGTCTCTGTCCCGAGAAAAGACGCGGGTACAAACCATGCTTAACTCGGAGATCACTGATAGTTTCAGCACGAAATTCTGTATACCATAGCTTATTATCTTAGATATTGGTTCCAGGATACTCTGAAAAAAGAAATCTCTTGTGATTATGAATTGCGAATTGTCTTATGGATTAAAACACGCAAATATTTAGTCCAATGCAAATTTATAAAAGAACTAACTGTTGTCCGCGAATGCGTACGCGAATGCGTATGCGTGGAATTTAAAAACATTTATGCGTATTTGCAACATTCGCTGCTGCTTCGCTCTTATTAGTTACAGCATGATGTTATATAGCCTATAGCCTTCCTCAATAAAAGTACTATCCAACACTGAAAGAATTTTTCAAATCGGACCGGTGGTTCCTGAGATTAGCGCGTTCAAACAAACAAACAAACTCTTCAGCTTTATAGTTAGTATAGTTAAGCTATTTGTCTTATGGATACACGCTAATACTTAGTTCAATGCAAATTTATAGAAATAATAAATAAAAATTACTAAATATTTTGGTAATTCCTGGTAAAGTATTTCCGACTGAAATGAAGCCAAGGAAGTATGTTGGGATCGTAGCAGATGACACTCTATAGACTGTCTACCTTTATAGGAAAAAGGCGTGATCTTATGACGATGATTCCGGTAGATTGGAGATGGTATTTTCTATAAAACATGACTCATAAATAAAAATTATCTGGACCTGCCTTGCAATGATTGCATCTGTGACTGGTTTCGTTCCAAGTAAACCTTTCACGACCTGTTTATATTTGCATTAAACGCAGTCAGTGAGGTCCAAGTGCTTAAAGACTTGTTGCATAATGCCTGAATAGTACGTCAGTTTTTCTGACAATAATTATTCCTACAGTGCTGCTTGCCAACTTTATCGTAAGGTGTACTACTGCCTTTCTAGGCAAGGTAATGGCCTATGCTAAACATATAAAATGAGATATCAAGGGACTCACCTTATGATTAGCAGCTGCTGGTATTCGCAGCGCAGCGGTAGCAGCTCTAAGCAGTGGCAAAACATCATCGAGCTGGTGTAACAGCAGTGCTGCGGAACGAAGCAGTGCCTCCAACTGCTGTACGAGAGCTGCACATGCTGACATTGGGCCTAAAGCTTCTGGTGCCAAACACTCTAAGTACATGGCGATGTTACCAGCTATCACTGTAATTTGCTGGTAAATAGGAAACAAATTAAATGCAGGACGACAACTTTTTGAACTTTTGATCTTTATGACGAGCCTCGTGGTTGAGTGGTTTATGTAACGGACTGCCAATCAAGAGGTCGCGGGTTCGATTCCCGCTCGGGACAATCATTTGTGTGATTTTTCTAATTGTCATACAAATGTTTGTACTGACTCTGGGTGTTTCTATGTATTATAAGTATGTACATGTATTTACAAAAGAAAAGTAGTATATTATATATTCTATTCGTATTCTGGTACCCATAACACAAGCATATAAGCTTATCTTGGGACCAGAGGACGCTGTGTGAAATGTCCATGAATATTTATTTATTTTAATATTAACTAATCCATTTATAAATCAATACACACGTTTGGAACATACATTGCGTTAGTTAAATTGTCCAAAGAAAACGTTCCGCTATTGAGCAAAAGTGTTTCTAGTTATATCCCTGAAGCGAATCTTACTCATGGGAGGAAAATGTATAGTGGTAAGAGTTGTCTGTTGTCTGTTGAGAGACATTGAATTTGTACGGTCTTGTAAAACATTCTATTAAGGAATTAATTATGTTATAGGTACTTACGTCTGTAGGTAACGTTTTCTTAGAGTTGAGATGTTCCACCACTAACTGCAGTGGACCACACGGGTACAACTCGTTGAAGTCTACGAAAGCCTGAGCTATACTTTTGAAGAACATCTGACGTTGTTTCTCTATAAAAAGACGTATATTAAAATTCACAAAATAGAACATAGCCTTCAATAATTACAAATAAATTATTTGTTTATTAATCTTCTGCTATGATGCGAAATTCGTAAGTATCGTTATAGCCTCCAACAACTTTACCCTTTCTGTCTACCCCGTAAGAGATATAGTGTGCTGAAAAATAACTACATCTATACTAATATTTATTACTAATATTAAGCGGAAGAGTTTGTTTGTTTGTCTAAACGCGCTAATATCAATTTGATTAATTCTTTTTTTGTTGGTTAGTCCATTTATAAGGGAAGGCTTTAGGCTATATAACATCACCCTGCGAAATTCTACGCGTACGGAGTCGCGGGCAACTAATATTATAAAGCGGAAGAGTTTGTTTGTTTGTTTGAACGCGCTAATCTCAGGAACCACTGGGCCGATTTGAAAAATTCTTTAGTTTTAGATATATATCGAGAAAGGCTTTAGGCTATATAACATCACGCTAAGACCAGTAGAAGTGAAGCAGTAGTGAAAAATGTTGCAAAAACGGGGAAAATTTTCTAAATTCCACGCGAACGGAGTCGCGGGCAACAGCTAGTTAATCATAACATACCAGGTGTTCTCTGCAGGAAGATCTGCATGAAGACATTGTTAGGCGCGAGCTGATGCAGCACGCAGCGCAGGAACTGGTGCGCGACGAACACCGCGCTGCCCGGCAGACGTGTGTTTGTGTCTGCTTGCCAGGAATAATTGCCCAGTTGCACCACTCTGACAACAAGTGACCAGTGATTTACTTGATTTGATAATTTTAAGTTGCATGATATTTTATTCTAAGTTTTATTAGAGGCAGGAACTGTTATCTAGCTCCTGGACTATAAATTTGCACACTCATTGGTAAAGCATGATTAAGCTACGTTACGTTAAATTCCACAAATTGATAAATCAAGCACTTGCAAATAAATGTTTTCTTATTCTAATTGATCGCACAATTGCCCTCTATTCTGACCTGCTGACATTGTGCAGTAAAGCAGGCAGCATTCCAGCAGCGGCTGCCGGCTCCCTATGCACGAAGGTGGCCAGCACTATGATGCAGAGCCCTAACTCCTCATCGCTGTACTGTTCCACTGCTGTACCACATTCAGCACCTGACAAAAGTCGTTATTCAGTACAGAATTAAATATGAATAAGCGATTTCTTCTATTAAGCTTTTAGTCCAATAAAATTGGAAGTAAAGTTGCCTTTTTTGCGTGAGGTATGGAGTTCGATTCGTATAGAGAACTAAAAAGCAAACAATTTTATTACAAAGTTTTACAAATAGACAGATAGATAGAGAAATGTCCTATACTTTTTCTTACGTTTACTTTTTTGTACAGTACTCTAGAAATATTACATCAACTTACATCTGTAACACAAAACAGTTTCACCCTTCGTGTGTTGCGCATGCGCAGCCCTCCTCCCGGCGCGGGACGAGTCCCCCCACCACAGACCACATCCTCCAGTTCCACCGCACTCTATTGTAATCATTTTTCTAGATAAATTTACCAGTAAATTATGTAATAGATTTATTTAAAATGGTTTTCTTCTTCTACCTTAGAACCAAATAAGTAGAGGTTGGACAATCTCGAATTTTTATCCAAGCTTAAATCTAGAAAATAAATAATTCATAGTTTCGTACTATAAATAATTTATTTTCTAGATTTAAGCTTGGATAAAAAATCGAGATTGTTTCACACAACGTGTTTTTACATAAATATTGAAGTATTATCACTTACCGTTGGTATGTTGATGTGGTGGCGATCCTAACTGTGCCGCCTGACGGGCTAATCGACGTGGTGACCTGCTAAAGAACATCTCATTTCACTTCAAAATATTCACAATTCAATTGCTGGAAGTGGTATCGTACCTAAAATAAATTATATTTCCCGCGGAGTAGACCCGGTCGTTATATATTAATATGCTGGAAGTGCCTCATGTATCCATTACTATCAACGATTAAAGCATTCTCAATACCCATTTATTGGTAAAAATACAAGTAGTTTACACGTCACAGTAGATAATAATTTTATATTATTATATATTATTATATATATACACATAATGCATATTTTTTTTTTTTTTTTTTTATATACCCATTGAAAGCAAAAAAGGGTGGCAGACAATGACTCCCCTCGACCTTAACGTTCCACCTAGTCGAAGGCCGCACTACACTGCGTCATCCGGTCCGTGGTCGCCACTCTAGAACCTTTCTTCCCCAACGATCATCAGTGCAAAAATATATAAATAATAAAATAAATAAATATTTTATAAATAAATAAATAAAAATCTACGTAACTTTAGTATGACCTTTCAGAATTTCGAAGAATTTTTCCAAGTATCTCCTAAAGTAACGTAAAATGTGGTTAGTTACCTGGTAGTGTCTGTAGGAGGTTTTTTGCTCAAGTCATGAGGTCTATTAGTAGGTGCTGGAGTGGGAGTCGGTTCTGCTTCAGAACGTGACGAATCTGTTTTATCCGTTGAGTCATCTGCCAAATTATTGTCAAGTTATTTTGTTTGCGAAAAGTCTTTTAAACTTATGTCCTTGTATCTGTCATGTCTTTGTTAACGTAAACATGACAGGCTTCGTGGTATAATGGTTCATGTAACGGACTGCCGTTCACGTGGTCACGGGTTCGATTTCCGCACGGGACGACCATTGTGTGATACAAATGTTTGTACTGCGTCTGGGTGTTTAAGTAAGCAATAGTAAAGTAATTTATGTAGTATATCCATTTTCTAGTACCCATAACACAAGCTTATAAGCTTAGATAAGATGATGATGATTATTGAAGTGTAATATTACCTGGTGGTAGACTTAAAGCTTCCCTGACTCTGTCAACAAGTGCGTTGAATACTGGATACTGTTCTTTGTTAGGCTTTGGTCCGATTGGCAATAACCTGTTAGAAATGCTCAGTAATAAATTCTAGTATGATATTTAACTACGAGTACATATTTAAGTTAAAATAAAAAAAAACGCATATTTGCCTATTATTAAACAAAGCCGTTATTTTTGTATGTATATAAGCTAATATCTTGAAAACTACGCAACGGATTTTCATGCGGTTTTCTTAACGATAGATTGTTTCAAAATAATGTTGATTTTTTGTAAAATTTGATAAGGTTAGGCTTCTAACTTCCACGCATACGAATTTGCAGGCAACAACTAGTTTTTTGTATAATTTGTTAGTGTTTGGATTTAATTTCCTAGCGTACGATGTTGCAGGCAAAAGCTTGTATTTAAAAAAATAATAGTAACGAGTACTTTTACAGAGACAAATGTAAGTAGATACCAAAATACCATGCAATTATGTCCCGAAATATGCATTTTTTTGGTAAGAATATTGAGTAGTTCTCTTACCTCTCTGGTGGTGGAATGTGGAAAGGTTGATGATGTGTCAGATGATGTAGTGGTGGTGGAGCACTCCAAGCCACCTCCATCTTGGACAGTGGTGATTCTGGCGACGCGTATGCATAGCCCACACCAGCTTTTGCTGTATAAACAATTAAATTTATACTGAAATGTCTTCTTTACTTATTATAAGACATAGTCGCTACTTTTGTATGTATGTCCCTATGTAGCTTATATCTTCAAAAGTACGCATCGGATTTTGATGCGGTTTTTTTCATTAGATAGAGTGGTTTAAGGGGATGCCTTTCTTGCATAATTTGTTAAGATTTGATTTCTAAATTCCATGCGTACGAAGATGCGAGCAACTAGTTTCTAATGTAAGTAAAGCGGCTGGTTGAAAATCCACTTCCACATGAAGACATGTTGCGCCGATTCCAAGGAACGGGATAAAAGCAGGAGAATTATGAATGATGATTGATTTGACTTATTTGTAAATATCAATATTTGACTTTGGATATGAAGGTTCTGATGATGACTGAGGAAGACTGATGATCGTTGGGGAAGAATAGCGATCGCGGAGCGATTGACGCAGTATAGGGCGGACGCCGCGGGTAGCCATTGGATGTAAGCGGCACAAGAACGTGGCGTTCTATGGGGGAGGCTAATGTCCAATAGTGGACGGAGAAAGGCTGATGGATGGATGAAGATCACTGAGGATGCTAGTACAGAATTGAACGTGCTTGCGCCCGTATTGCCGCAAATATAAATCTGATAGTTAATTTCTAGAATGTTTAGTCTTTTAGGAACCGATTCCATCTCTCCTAAATGACAAAGCTAATAGAAAAATTAAGTACTACCAAACAATAAAATATCCGTGTGGTGACGGATTAAGAATAGAAGTGTCACCACCCCATCTCCTCCCAAGGGTCCTGTAAAAGAGAGCTAAGGGATATTGCACACAGATAACATCCTCTGTGAGAGACGGAAATCTCGAAAATAAACCCTGTGTCAATACGCCTGGTCAGCGCGGCACAGTAGACCATAATCCCTCCCAAAGTGGAGGAGGCCCGTGCCCAATAGTGGGACGTAAATGGGCTGGAGAGAGAGAGAAACAATAAATAAACAAAGTTACCAGGACTCTTGATATGATGTTGAGGTGGTGACCGAGCGTGTGGCCACTGACCAAACTGTCCATCGCCATTGGAGGAAGGAGCTGTGTCAGGAGATGTACTGCTACCAACTGGAAAAAAATCAATTAACAATTAAGATACATAGACTTAGGATATAGATCTAGACGTAACACTCGGTGCAACGAATCCGGCCTGCTGCTTTTTTTAGTTGAACACATTATGAAAAATAAATGACAAAGAGCCTATTTAGTAGCCTTTCTTACTCTTTCTTTTTGAGCTGGAGTAAAAGAGAAGGCAAGGCTACTATTATACTTTTAAACCGTAAACGGGCCGGGCCTTGGGACAAATCTATGTTCCCGAGTTGTTCCTCCCTACTTATAACCTCCTTGTTAAGATACAGTTAGACTTGAACCAGCAAGTTTTATGAAGTATGATCAATAACCATACCTATAATCCTCTTTTGTTTTCCAAGTATTTTGGCGCGAGGTGAAGTCTGAGGTCCGTGGATTTGATCAGGCCAGATTTCTACTGATTGTCCACTCATAGGTGTTGATTTTCTGTCAAAATTTAACAATTTTTGAACCTAATGAGAATTTCATTCTATTATGTCATAATCATCAGATTTCTATATGGCAAGGCTTCTGAGCAAGCAAGGTCTTTTAGCTTGTGAGAAATACTTTTAAAGAATTAAGAAGTTAAATACTCACAAGTTAGATGAATCGCTTCCAATAGATACAGAAGAGCTGGTTGATAGCTGATGAGCTGATCTTGATGCTACCGGTGCCTGAGTGGAACAAGTATTGTTATATAGTTATTTTAATATACATTTTAGGCAGAGGAAAGCAATAAAATTTTTGAATACCCTTTCATAAATATTATACGAATATGAGAAATGAAAATCGGTGTTTAGAGAAACGAAGTAGCGGTTAAAAGACTATATATACTTACAATTTTACTGTGCGCTGGATACGGCATAGAGGTAGCTGGTGTTTCTATCTTCGGAGGATCCTCATAGTGAGATGGTTCATCGAATGAACCCTGGTCATGAAAGCATAGTTGAGTCGTATTATTTTTGTATATTTCTAAATAAATACAAGGTTCGAATGTTCTTATAATCCGTGTGCTACTAAAATATCAATAGCTATTCAGAGTTTGGAATTGTATCTGATGCGCGGTAATAAATTCACCACATATGCTAGATTGAAGGAAAGGTTAATTCATTTCTGCCTATTCTGATTAGCGGGGTGGTTTAAAAAGACAAATGTATCTAGAACTGCATTTTCTCATGTGAGTGTTGTGAGAGCCAGCTTAAAATAACAAAAGCAAACAACGAAATCGTCGTAGATCGTCTCCGGAAGACGTAAACTCCCTAAACCCAATCCCAATATGCCAAATCAGATTGGCATAATAGAGGCTAATATTAGTGATTTTATTTCAAGACATTTACCGGAGCAGTACTGCCATGAACTGTTGTATCAGATTTATCGCTCGTCTCCGGTATTGCTATCAGTTCACTTTCTGATGATTCTTGTTCCAAGCTCCATTGTTGATATCTGTGTAGAAGAATCATTAAATGAAGACAGAAACATAGTTAAGTAAAAAAATTGCGCCATTCTCAACCTACTATTATCCTAAAAACATAGTCTAAGTCCTTTTCCCCCCAGGGAGCTGTAATAGCCAGCTAAATATTATTATGAGCAGTTATTATTAATTGCGAGACATGAGACGACGATTGACGCGAAAAACTCGAAACTAAACACGATGCTAACATATCTGGTCAGCGCTGCAGAGTAGGCCATAAAACCTTCAGAAGTGCAAGAGGCCAACAATGGGGCAATAATGGGCTGGGGTGGAAGGATAGACATACTTGTTAGATTTAGCAGGTTCCTCCCAATGTGTGTGCATATGTGCTGGTGATTTGTGTTGATGTAACTTAGCTTTAGGCGGCTGCGGGCTTGTTGAGATTGTCTGAGGTGCTACTTCATGCTCAGTCTTTAGTGATGGCTGACTTAGATCTGCAACCCATTTTGTAAGGTTAGCGTTTAATTGACATTTCCGTGTGGTGACGGATTAAAAATGCAAGTGTCACTACTCCATTTCTTTCCCAGGGTGCTGCAAGAGCCAGCTAAAGGACAATTTTAGCAGTTAACGTCTACTGTGAGAGGCGAAAGTAAGCCCTGTGCCAACACGCCTGGTTAGCGCGGCATAAAAGAACATAATCTCTCCCAAATTGGAGGAGCCCAGCTGTGGGACGTTAATGTGCTGGAGAGGAATTGACATTTATCGAGTTTTTTAAACAAGAGAATTGTGTAAAGCAATTTTTTGGTGAAAAAATTAAATATGTTAAATGACAAAATACTCATAACCATGTATGAAATCGGCTGTTAAATGGACAGGGGGTAAAAGCGCATACATATTGATACAAGGTAATAAAGCGTGATGAAACAAATATTATTTCAAATATACAGGTGTTTGGTGCATCGTTTGCCAAATTAAATCAGCTAAAGGATAGTGTCATTTGCTATAGTTTTAGCATATTTAATTTTGTTTTTGCGCCGCCAGATTTTTTTTTTGGTCATGTAACATTTTTGATAAAAAAATCCATACAGAGCTTTAAAACCCAAAAAATAAAAAATATTGCTGTTACACGCTTCAAATTATATTTTAATTTTAAAGTTTAGTAATTGTAACAGCAATTTTTTTTTGGGTTTAAAGCTCAGTATGGAATTTTTTGTCAAAAATGTTCCATGACCAAAAAAAAAACTGGCGGCGCAAAAACAAAATTAAATATGCTAAAACTATAGCAAATGACACTATCTTTTAGCTGATATAATTTGGCAAACGACGTACCAAACAACCTGTATATTGTAGAATATTAGTAAAATATGTTATCTAAATCTATACTAATATTAAAAGGCTGAAGAGATTGTTTGTTAGAACGCGCTAATCTCAGGAACGAAACGTTCAATTTGAAAAATTTTTTTTTGTTTTATACTACGTATATAGTACGTTTATCCAGGAAGGCTATATGCTATAGGTATAACATCACGCTGCAACCAATAGGAGCGAAGCATCAGTGAAAAATGTTCCAAAAACGGACAAAATTTACTAAATTTCAAGCAATAGGAAGTCACGGGCAACGGCTAGTATAGTATAAATACCTCGAGCTCTGGCTGTATGTGGCATGACAATCATGGGTGGTATCCTCTTGCACTGATGGTACTGCGCCTCCACTGTATTCAACACTACACGGACCAAAGATTGCACCAACTCGCAAACACTTCCACTGCCGTAGTGGTACTGCAATTTATAGACAAAAGATCAAAACAAGGTCAAAGGTCAAAGCAAGGTCAAAGGTCAAAACAAGGTCAAAGGTCAAAATAAGGTCAAAGAACATTTTGGACTAAATTTTTTATAAGATTGCAATGTATATGCGATATTAACAAATGCATACTATATTCAAGTAAACATGTCCTGGAATTTAGTTTGAATATGCTATTGTAATAACATATTCATATATAAAACTAGCTGTCCCGGCAAACGTTGTTTTGCCATACTAAAAAAAAAGGTTTGAAAAATAGATGTTGGCCGATTCTCAGACCTAGTGAATATGCATGTAAAATTTCATAAAAATCGGTCAAGCCGTTTCGGAGGAGTACGGTAACTAACACTGTGACACGTGAATTTTATATATTAGATAGATATACCTACCAGATGGTAGGTTGATGTTTAAAATTGAGAACAAGGTAAGTTTAGCTTGGATACTTCGTATTTCATAGAATTATGACGTTTCATATGACCTATAACCTGTATTATAGACACACACATAGATACATTTTCACGCACACATAGATATGTACGTGGCTGAGTGATGTAGCCATGAACTATACATCTACATGACGAGCCTCGTGGTTGAGTGGTTTATGTAACGGACTGCCAATCAAGAGGTCGCGGGTTCGATTCCCGCTCGGGACAATCATTTGTGTGCTTTTTCTAATTCTCATACAAATGTTTGTACTGCGTCTGGGTGTTTCTATGTATTATAAGTATGTATTTACAAAAGAAAAGTAGTATATGTATTCTATCCGTATTCTGGTACCCATAACACAAGCATGATAAGCTTAGCTTGGGACCAGAGGACGTTGTGTGAAATGTCTATGAATATTTATTTATTTATTATTATTATTATCTGGTAAAAGGGGTCACAAACGACATATTAATACATATTAATATAGCGAGAAAAAAAAAGATGTATACAGAAAATAGACAAGGCGAGAAACTGACAGATATATTTGTAGGTGACGTCATAAATATAGATACATCTCGGTATATTTATATATATCTGTCGCTTTCTCGATATATTAATATATCGTAATATGCCGTTTGTAGTGCCCTTAAATCTGTGAACTTTTTATTATATTCTGATGTAAAATTATATACCTGTAAAATTGTATTAAACTTCGTCTCAGAGTTTGATAATGATAAAGTAACAAACATCCAAATATCTTTACAAATATATTTACCTTATACAAAACGACAAGTAAGGCCATAAGCCAATGTCTTCTTACATGAGGTTCCAAAGAACCCAACGAATATGTACTGCCAACCAAGCACGCAGTACTGCCAGCACCGCAACAGTACTGGAAACAACAATTATTATACTAAATATCGAAGGCACTCTACCAACTGAGCTAATGCGGCCGTGCCAGTCGGTAGAGCCACGGAATTTGAAAGGTGTGGGTTCAACCATTTGTGTGATCTTTATAATTGTCATAGAAATGTTTGTACTGCGTCTGGGTGTTTCTATGTATTATAAGTACATTATTTATTTACAAAAGAAAAGTAGTATATGTAGTATATCCGTATTCTGGTACCCATAACACAATCACATAAGCTTATGTTGGGATCAGAGGACGTTGTGTGAAATGTTCATAAAAAAATAATGGTCATAACGTTTTTTGCATACTTATACCTGTAGCAAACGTAGCGTGGGTTCAGCAATACTGGCGCCCATAACATGATTCTGATCCAACACTTGGGGTAAGTTCGCCATGAATGCGTTGAATATTGATGATTGTCTGAAAAATGATTTTATACAATCAATTTTAATCGTAAAATCGGATACTTTGTGCGATTGCATACGGACCTTGGGGAGCGAGACTCTCAGCTGCTAAATTATTGTTAAGTTACTGGCCCTCGTTCGATACTAAACTTTTTGACAGGAAAGGACTACTGCGCAAATTTTCAAGTACGTACTAATTTAAGTGGTCCGTGTGGTGACGTATTAAGAATACAAGTGTCGCCACCCTTTCTCCTTCCCAAGGTGCTGTAAAAGCCAACTTAGGAATATTATACACAGATAACATTCCCTGTAGGGGCGGAAGATTCGAAAACAAACCCGTCAGCGCGGCACAGTAGACCATATTCCTTTCTAAAGTGGAGGATATACTCAACAGTGGGACGTTATTGGGCCGGAGAGAGAGAGCGAGAGAGACGTAAACTTTATAATATCATCATCTAACATCACTAAGGCCAAGAGATCCAGTCCATCCATCAGATTCTCTCCGTCCACAGAAGAACATACGCTTTTCCAATATTGAACGTCAAAATCTGCAATTCTGCACCAATTGCATCCAGCGGCTACATGCGAATTTGATGATATCGTTACTCCATCTTTTTGGTGACAACCCTATACTGCGTTGTCAGTTAAGTCAACCATGTTTCCGTCATGAATCTAAACACACGGCAGCGTGTCTAGCCAAGATTAAGCAAAGGAACTGGCTAGCCAGTGCCGAGAGTAATATTGCACGAAACACTTGGTGCCATTTTTAAATGACTTCAAAAAAAATTTTTGTTGTTGCTGGTGGTTCTAGCGTGGTCCTATTGGCACCAGATGCACCGATGGTTATCTCCTGAGAAATTGAGAGAAACCCTCAAATTTCAAAGGCACATGAAGTTTGTTAATAATAAGTTTGTTAATTTTTTTTTTAATTCTCCTGTATTGACCCTTCCATAACTCAAAACCTGTTTAACGAGGACCTCTTTCTCCAATTGGAAACTAACCTGAGTACAAATGGCGACATATGAAAGTATTTCTCAACACAGTTATATCCAAGTAGAAGAAACAAATGTTTGAGCACAACTTCTTGTGATTTTGATGATGCTTTGTCTTCAGTAGGATGCGCCTGGTCAGACCTACAATACAATACAGGCTTGTGTTATTTAACCTAGAAATCCAGAAGAAATGGCAGTTCTATTAAATGACGAATTCATGAATTCTATTGTTTGACTGTATATTTATTTATCTGAGTTTGTTTTTCAGCCCAATAAGCCAATTGCGTTTTTGTAAGAAATTCGTGGTGCTGGGCAGGACAAGATAGGTTCTTAAATGTTCATTAATTATATTGTAGGTAAGCTCATAAGTTGCACCTGGATAAGAACTGCATCAATAAAAAGACCAACAAGTTAGTAGTCTCTCGGTCAGCTTCTTCTAAATCCACGGCTTTAGGTAGTACGGTGCTAAGTGTATCTTCAGAGCGTCCTGACAGCGAATGGAAACCATCTGTAACAGAATACATACATTTCAATAAAACTCTTAATTAAAATGTGCTAAGGACGATAACAAATTTTAATTATAGATTCTTTTGATATTTTTTGTAAATCACTTCTATACTAATATTAAAAAGCTGAAGAGTTTGTTTATTTGAACGCGTTAATTTCATGAAATACAGGCTTGAATTGAAAGAATGTTTTTGTGTTGGATAGTCCATTACAGAGGAAGGTTTTAGGCTATATAACATCACGCTGCGACCACCAAAAATGAAGCATCAGTGAGAAATGTTACAAAAATGGGATTTTTTTTGTAAATTCCACGCGTACATTAGCTGCGAGCCAGTTCATGCATATGTACCTACTTAAATGCATAAATATACAGCAACGATACAGCCAGAGGCGTATTTACATAGGCCATAGGGGCCATGGTCCGGGGCAGCCAGCCTGGGTAGGGCGGCGAAAGCCTTTAAATTTAAAATATAGCTCTATCTCGTATTAATATATATCTCGTATAATATAATTTATAGGGTGGCTAATAAAATGGCCCAGAGGGCTACTTTTCAAAATACGCCTCTGGATACAGGTTATAATGACTTAGAAATATATACGACATACGAGGAGAGATGTAAGACTAAAAACGGGACCATACACCACCATGACTGGTCAGTGTCAAATACTATTGGGTTATGAAAGAGGCAAATCATAATGTGTTTATGGCCTAAGGAAGAAAAGAACCTACAGAGAAAGAAGCAAATGAACCGCAGCAATTTGTCAAAGTTGGTACAGATCTTACCATGTGAGTTATTTGATCGTTGAGTAGCGCCCAACGGTTGTGGAGCAGCAAGAAGCTGTCCCAATCCGAACCGAGATGTTTTACGTTTCAGAAGCGGAGCTGAATACTGCCGGGAGTATACTTTCTCACGTTCTGTCAATAAAAACAGCTATATTGAAACGTTTAATCTTTACTTATTATAAAATTGGTCCAGTGCGAGTCGGACTCGCGCACGAAGGGTTCCGTACCATTATCTATGCAACATAAGGCACGTTATTAATAAATAAGCAAACAACACACACAATACTTAATTAATAACGTTTGTTGTATGAGAGCAAGAAACGGTAAAAAAGTCATGTTTGTTGTATGCCCTTAAATATTTATTTTATTTTATTTTTAGTATTTGTTGTTATAGCGGCAATAGAAATACATCATCTGTGAAAATTTCAACTCTCTAGCTATCACCGTTCTTGAGATACAGCCTGGTGACAGACGGACGGACGGACGGACAGCGAAGTCTCAGTAATAGGGTCCCGTTTTTACCCTTTGGGTACGGAACCCTAAAAACTAATTTATTATCTTTACTAATAATACAAAGCGGAAGAGTTTGTTTGTTTGTTTAAACGCGCTAATCTCAGGAACCACTGGGCCGATTCGAAAAATTATTTCAGTGTTAGATAGGGAATTTGTCGAGGAAGGCTTTAGGCTGTATATAACATCACGCTACGACGTTTTTTTTTAATAGATAGAGCGGTTCAAAAGGATAGATAATTTGACAAGGTATGATTAATTACACGGGTTCGAAGTTGCGGGCAACAGCTAGTGTGTTTATATGTAAATCCAAAAGTAAAAAGCTTTTAGACCAGAGCTTCTAAAGTATATATATAATAAAGATGCCATATTTAAAAAAAATGGCTACGTATAATATCGAGCGACGTTTCAATCTATTTTTTTCTACAACACTTACCATGTTTAGTCTCAGGATGTGGTGGCATAGTCGCTGGTGCTGATATAGTCCTCTTGTAAGGCCATTTGGTACCAAATGAAGCACTCAAAGTGTTCACGTTCGCATCCCGGGCTGAGACACTTAACGCCTCATGAGCACGACGCACTTTGTATAAGAACCATTCAGAACTTGTGTCACTGCTTACTAGTTCTGTAGAAAATTTTACAAAATATAAATAAACAAAATATATTAAATAAACAAATATGGACTAATATCCGTCACACAACGTACTATATGGCTACCAGAATACGGATATAATACATAGACTACTTTTCTTTTATAAATACATACATATAATACATTGAAAACACCCAGACGCAGAACAAAAAGGTCATCATTCAAATTGGGCTAATTTTTATTTTGCCGGCCACTAAAAATAAGTGTATGATTTTAATAGAAGACAATATTGTAAGCATTTTTTATTATTAAACCAAAGTTCTAAATCGATTCCTTGAGATTTTATTTAAGGTTAAATATTTAGCCTGAAAGCGATATACATAATAATATACATAATATAGTCGTAAGCGCATATGCCGAGACTGTATTCGGTCTTGAAGTAGGTAGAAAAAATCCCCCCACCAACTTAACTTAGATGTTCGGAGGGTATAACCCGTGACTATCAGAGTGAGATACAAATAATAAATACAAATAATTAAAACAAAAAAGAAAATAAACTCACCAAATAAAATATACTTTCTTTATAAAATATCTAAACCAATCCTGGAAATAATAAAAACTGAAATAACTATAGCAAAAAGAAAAAAAAAGATACAGACTAATTGATTATAATATCCTTTTCTTGAAAGATCAAAAAGAAAATATTTAAAAAAATAACTAAGCATAGCTATTCAAGTCAACTTCAATAGTTAAAATTTTAAAAACCGAATAACTCTTTAACACATTCACTGCGTTACGGGAAGTATTTTTTTTTTTTTTTTTTATAGCTTGGGTAGGCAAATGACCACACTCCACCTGATGTTAAGCGAAAGTGTAATCCAGACATGAGGACGGCTAGTACGTTGTCAGAGCACTAGCCGCCCCCACCTTGCCGGCCCACAAGATGCCTTTTCACGCCTCGCTTGAAAGACCCCATATTGTAGGAGTAGGGAAAAACGTGTGCAGGGAGCGAGTTCCATTTCTTCGAGGTGTTGCAAAGAAAGGAGTTACCAAACTTTTTTGTGCGAGATGGTATGGTGTCCACAGTATAGCGGTGGCATCTCAGACCTGCGCGTGTGGTGCGATTTAAAAAAGGAGAGGGAGGAATAAGGGAGAATAACTCTTCAGAACATTCTCCGTGGTATATTCTATAGAAAGCGCTAAGTGCCGCAATATCTCTGCGCATTTGTAGAGTTTATAATTTGTTGGAAACATCAGCATCAGCGATAATGCGGACTGCACGTCGCTGCAGCCTATCCAGGGCATCTAAAAGGTACTGGGCGGATCCATCCCAGAGGTGCGAGCAGTATTCAACGCATGGCCGGATCTGTGTTTTATACAAAAGGCATAATTGTTGAGGCGTGAAAAACCGCCGCACTCTGTTCAGAATAAAATTTGGTTGTAATTGAGTTTCTCAGCTAGCTTAGGTAGCTAGTTGTCCTTGTTTTCCGCTCCGTGTGGAGGTGATTTATTCAAGTATTCGTACAAGTAAAAAAGAGACACCTATATTGCCGGTGTGCTTGCTTGAATTGTATTAAAACTTACTAATAAAAATGCACGGGAATTATTTTTTCGTAACGCACAGAAAGGTAATTATTTTACAATAGTGCGATACGGGAACTATTTGGCTGTATCCTAAACTCCGTACAGCACCATACATGCGTGCGCGCGGAGCTTCAGTTAGCTGTAGTGCTGTGCCCAGGTTACTACGTTTTCACAGAACGCGATATTTTATTCGTCACGCGAAAGTAGGTAAATTGTAGACAAACGAAACGTTCACGTAAAAAACTTATTATGGGGAAAGGTGTAAAGGTGAAGAGGCTAGAAACATTATTGTGCAGAGTAGTAGTTCCAGTTTATCAAATCGCAAACCATCTAGTACAAAGAAACCTAATTCAATTTTTTTAAGTCCATCGACAGGATGTGAATTCTGTATATTAGAAGAAGTAACAATCAATAAAAATAAAAAGACTAATTCATTTTTGTATGACTTAAATAAAACAATAATAAATCAGAAACAGAAAAATATTTTAATTATTACACCCCATCTCTAGCAATATGACTGTTGTATGCGCCACGACATGTATTTTCCTGTAAAATCAACCATTTCCAAAAATACCTGTAACGTTTAAAATATTACTAAGAAGTAAGCACCCCATGCGACAGCAGCTGTGTATCCACAAGGATGTAACCTATTGATTGGTACAACAAAAAACATCAGCTGTGGACTTTCCATGTCTCTGTGGAGGTTTGAAGTCAGGACTACGTACGGGAAAATAGACATCGTAACGCATATCAGGCATTCTTGATACGGGAAGTATGTGACTTGTACAGCACTGGAAGTAAGTCTTAATCTAACGCAGCCGCAGGGAACGTGTTAATATTATACTCAATAATTATAAAATTAATTCAAAAACTTACCTCTTAAATTAGTGAAATCAATAGCCTTATTGGAATTGATTTGTGCTTCCAAAAATAAAGCTTCGAATCTATTGAGAAAGAAGTCCCATGTCAATATCTTGCGGTCACTAAGCGTGTTGTGAAGCTGATAGATGGATTGAAGAATCATTGGACGATCCACAATGATTAGGTCGAATTGGGTTTCCAAACAATACAGGAGCAACTGTGAACAAAACATTCCGTTTTTTCACTGAGCAGTCTATAGTCTCTGCCTACCCCCATGGGGAAAAGGCGTGATGTTTTATTGATGATGATCACTTAGCAGAATGGAATTAAAATAGTGTCCCAATTTATATTACATTGGTACCGATTCTACGTACACAACTAAACTTAACTAAAGAATGAAAACTATGGTGTATTTTGATTAATTGGCAATGTGGACACATTTTTATTAATTAAAATCGTTACTCTATAATATACAGATTTTTGAAAAGTTGTGTGAAAAGTCCATGAATATAAAAAAAAAATTGATTTGATTAAAAGCTCTACTGAGTTTCTTACGCCGGTTCTTCTCAGCAGATTGCGTCCTGAACCGGTGGTAGGGAAAAAATATTGGACATGTCATAAGCACATAATTTTTCTGAAAAATTGTGTCTAAATGATTATTAAATGATTTTTCATTTCATTTCATTTTTATTTCATTTCATTTCATTTCATTTTTATTTCATTTCAATTCAAAATATTTATTTATTTATTTATTTTCTAGTAAAAAAGTTCTGTTAACATTGCCGAACTGTGCTATTAACACCATCAATTTTCATTTTTAGTTAAGTTTAGTTGTGCATATAGTATCGGTACCATTGAATAAATAATACCATATAAATGAATAATACCATTGAATAAATAATTGACGAGAAATACATAAGAATCATTACCGTGTTTTATCTCATGGGTGCTTAACGAATCAATTAAGGGAAAACTAAGGAAGACATTATAAACTTATAGTAAGACGGAAATCTCGAAACTTAACCTATAGGATCTAATGTTATAAAGCTAAAAAGTTTGTTTGTATGAACGCGAAAATCTCAGGAACCGTCAGTGCGAATTGAAAAATTCTTTCCGTGTTCGATAGTACATTTATCAAGAAAAGCTTTATATGCTATATAACATCACGCTGCTATCAATAGAAGCGGAACATCAGTGAAAAATGTAAAACGGGGAAAGCTTTCTAAATTCCACGCATTCGAAGTCGCGGGCAATAGCTGGTTTAAAAAAAAAGCATGGTCGGGGTAGCATGTTTAACCAAATAATCTTGCGTTATGGAGGAATTTGGTGCTGAATGGTTTTAAAGTTATGGACTTAAAATGATTATTTATTTGGCTATCAACTCTAATGCTATGTCTCTGAGTCAATACTTACATCAACAGCATTGTCATGAACAGTCCCAATATAAAGAGTAGCCCGTTGAGCTACATACACATTGATGTCATCCATGCTAGAAATAAGGTAGCAGAAAGCGGTTGCCAGAGCAGTCTGCAACGGTAGACTGTTTTTCACTGGAGATCCATCCATAAACCTGTAGACAAATATTTATAAATTATTATTTTAATCTTTCTGCCCATAAACATAGTGGTATTGAGCAACCAGAAAGCTATTTAGATTGCTGTTCGTTAATCTTGCTAAAACTCGAGAAAGGCTGAGCCGATTTTGGTGATTTAGGTCTTGAAATATTCGTGAAAGTCCAGGTGACAAAATATAAATGGCGATCTAAAATTCCACGCGTACGGAGAAACGGGCATTTGCTAGTTATACATAATTTAATGAGCTAGAAAGGAAGAAAGAAACGTCTCTTTCTTTCTTCTTTCTAATGAGCTAATAAAAGAGCCCTTCAATCAAATTAAGAGTTCTTAAATAAAAGCTCTAAGTTACTACATTTAGCACAAACAATTCAATGCTCTAACCTGATAATAATAGTGACTCGTTCAACAGCAGTAAATCTGACATGATAGTCATGGTGATGGAACTGGTCACGGATGAGATTGCAGAAGACATCGGCTCCTCCAGCCAATGTTACGCAGTGAAGCAGTACAGGAACGGCGACCGAACATATGTGCGAGTGGGACGCATTACACACGTTCCATAGGCTAGAAAGAAACACATAACACAGTATATTGAATTTTGGTACTTTAAAATTTTATAAATAATTGTACCTATTCAATTGCCAAACGGTCAACGGGCCTCGTGGTCTAGTGGTTCATGTAACAGATTGCCATTCACGAGGTCGCAGGTTTGAATCCCACCCGGTGCAATAAAAAAAAAGTTGTTTGGCATTCGGGGACTGCCGCGGTAAAGCTAAGCTAACTTATGTATTTATAATTATTTATTTATTTTATTTATGCAAGAATCTACATACCGTAAACTAAAATAAGAATATATATAATCCTTATATATAATCCTTATTTACTGATGCTTACATCTGTCCATTGTTTATGGTAATTATGATAAAATAGCGATTGTCAATCAAATGTCAATCTGTTGGTATCTTTGATTAGGGAGTATAGAGGATCTGAAAAATGGTCACGTGACCTGAAGCCAGTTTAAATTAAAAAATGGCGTCGATATAGTGCTGTGCTCAATATTACCATCGATATCGACAGAAGGTTGGCAAGCCCCTTTCATCGCGAGCATTAAGACAGGATTTTTTGAAATTCATCACCTAAGGTGGTGAAAAGAGGATAAAAGTTTGTCTGAAAATCTGTCATTTTTTAAGATAAGGCTATGAAAATTGGTAATTTACAAGTGAAAGTAAAACCTACAAAGATGTGATTCCAATTTTTTTACCGCCTAATGATAACATTTGGAAAAATCGGTATAAATATGTATCCTACAGATCTGAAAAGAGTTAATAAATAAATAAAAGTAAATTGTGATTTATGTATTTTCAAATTTTGAAGATGAAGGAAGCTGGAAGAGAATTTTATTTAGGCATAAAAATCCAAACACACACCACACCCAACGTTCGACTGATACAATCAGCATTAAAATACTGACTGCAAAATATATCTTCATCACTCGGGTATACAGCAAATTTTCAGTGCCAATACTATCAAGCCATAATTTCTTCAGTGCTTCATTCTTTGGCGCCCTAAAATAATATTCAATTAGATATGTACATTACTTAATTACTACCGTTTCATATTGTTAATCTTGTAAAATATTACGAGAATATATTATTAATGACTTAAAAAAATTATATATCTTTCGATAAAAGTGCAGCATGCGGTGCACATCACTAATGAAATATTATGAATCATTTATTTCAAGTTCTCAATGTGCTTTTAATGTAGTATGAGCCGTGGACATTGATAAGAACTATTCCTAGTTTGAACACGTAATAAATTACCTACGTAAAACATATTTCTAAATCAAATAATATAGGTAACTAACCTGATATATGACAATCCCTCAACATTTTTACCACGCTGTTATTTACAGGCCTTTACACAACACTTGGTCATGATGAGTGTAACAATTAGTGTCTAATACGCTCAAGGAAATGCATTTATTCCTAATTAAATACTAAAATAACATTAATAACAAACCGAGCAAAGCTTCACTGACAAGATATCTACTTACGAAAATTTGAGTTCTAAAATGGCTGACAGGCTTCAAGGCGGGGCCTGATGACATTTGGAAAAAAAGTAGTGTACTAATGACATTAAAGACTTGTCTCAAAACATATGCAAAATAGTAGCGTGTTAGGATGAGATAATCATAGTTTTGTTTGACAGACAAAATGTTTTCAATCTGCTTTTATAAGGGGAATCCTTTATACTCCCTAATCAAAGGTTGGTATACAATTTTAGTTTTGACATTATTTTACATTATTAAAATCTAAAATACGCTGTTATCTGAACATTTAGGATATATGCTGTCGATTCAAAATCCTTATTTTAATACGTTGTTTAATTTGAAGAAGGCGTTTACCCTTGGTATCAACAGGATGAAATAAATTGCGGGGCCAAGAGGGGATTACGCATGCGCAGTAGCGCCAATAGTGTAAGGTTTTTTCATAACGCTATTTTCGTTACGGAATTTGTGGATTCGGTCTCCACGCTCAAGGCCCGTGATAGAAGCTATGCAATAGCTTAATAATTTGTGTGATATTTTTAAATATACAAATGTTTGTACTATGTCAGGGTGTTTTCTATGTCTCATCTCAGTAACTGAATTGTAATATTTTTATATGAGAAAATAAAAATGTTAAACCATAACGTTTTTTTCAAGCTTTGAGTATCTTCTTTCTAGTCGTTAAACTGTAGAGTAATGGGTCAGAATCTTTTTAACGTGAGAAGGCAGATACAAAATCTAAAATTTTAGGATATATTAAAACATTACTTGTCAATTAGAAGATTTTCTTGACACCAAATGAGGAATCCCCTGTGCTCTGCCAAAGTATCAGTATTCAACACCAACACTTGAAGACATTGCAGCAAATGATATAGTACATCTGGACGAGATGTGCTTTTTAATTCCTTTAATAACCAAACAAGTTCCAATTAACTGAAATATTAACATCATTCCATTCTAAAATTTAAAACATCTCCTCGATTTATAAAGAATCATTATCCATCTACCATCATCCCATCATCAGATCTTAACTAAATAACTTTAAAACAAAAAATGTCAGGCATATGCGAGCAGTTTAAGAACAAAAATAACTAAAAAAGCTTCCAACGAATTAAGAACTTCTTGCTTTACAGGAAAGTAGTAAAATGAATGTTGCATTAGATATCTATCAAATACCTGTAATAGTTGATGAATATACTGCAACTCCTGAGGCAGTTCCTCAATACAGAAATGAAACTTGCCAGCCGATGTTGGCCAAAAGTTGGTCATATCGTCTTCAACAGATTCCGCCATAGCTTCATGATCACCTAGTAGATTTGGTGTTGAAACCTACAAGAAATATAAAACAACTTCATTAATCGAAAATGTACAATTTTGTAAATGTTGAAATTTTCAGAAGATAAGTACTTTCACTATGGAATATTTTGTTAAGTAATTTAAGTTAAGTAACTAATATTATCTACGAATAAAATGAAGAAATTAATAAAATAATAAAAATAACAACAATCAACACATCTAATAAACTGCATTGGTATGATTACGAAAAGAAGCGTATACTCAATGTTCAGCTAAAGAAAAAAAAATGAGGAACCTTCCTAAGAATCCATCCTTATCTAAGGAAGCAGAAATTATTCTCGACAAACACTTTCTCGAATATTCTATAGTTGAATCTCAATGTATTTATTAATAACTAGCTGTTGCCCGCGACCCCGTCGGCGTGGAATTTAGAAAACTTTCCCCGTTTTTGCAACATTTTTTACAACTGCTTCGCTTCTACTGGTCGTAGCGTAGTGCTATATAGCCTAAAGCCTTCAAAAATTAATTGGCCCTGTGGTTCCTGAGATCAGCGCGTTCAAACAAACAAACTCTTCAGCTTTATATATTAGTAATAAAGTAATAATAAAGATATAGATATAGTTTTTGCAGTACTTACATCAGCCGTAGCAGTAGCAACATCAGTATCAGTCAACGTGATGGTATGTGCAGTTGCCATGGTAGGTGCATCAGTTGGTGGCAATGATACTGCCATATCCAATTGTTCAGTGATGGTCTCCACAGTCGCCGTCATTATCTGAACATGGTGCTTGTTCATTAGATAATTGTAGTTCATCTGAACTAATTTTAGTTGGTCAAGTGTGATCTACTGCTATGCGTGGAAGCAATTGTTCTGATTATATATTGTTATAGGCAGTAGCAAATTACAGATCTTTATTAAAATGTTTTGTTGTATGTGGTGGCTATACTAGGCGTTAAACTTGGTGAGAATTTCATATTTTATTTATTTATTTAAAGTGGCTTCTTTTGCCATATGTAATGTCCTTCTACGAGTGTAGATTTGATTTATAATGAAGGCATCTAAATGCCATATTATTATAAAGCAGATATTATACAAATCATTCAAGATGAAAACATTGAAACTTACTTTCCTAAATATAAACGAAGAATAGTCAAACGACAGAATTTTCAAAAAAAATAATATTGTTTTTGTAAAGTTTTTAATATTTTATGTCACTTATTTTCAGTTAATAACGTAAGCAATACTTAAGATTATAACACCAAGACTACTGATCCCACAATTCTATTGCTACAGTATTTACACTCATATCTACAAAAGCCATTTAAATTAACAAAGTGGGATCCTACATAATCATCGATTCTACTATAAGCCTGTTTTTATAAAATACGTAATAATTAAAATCATAAAATTAGACAAACGTAAACGAGACAAAAATAGCAGTTGGTTATAAAAGAGCAAAACCTAAAGAACTAGAGAAGTTCTTCAGTATTAAGTAATCCTGTATGGCATAAAGTAAAATCGATAATATCTAACACCAATAAAATAATACACATACACATATGAAAAAGCACAAGAGTAAAAGTAAAAGAGATGCTTTGATTGCGAGAGGGCCCACAGAGTTGGAAAACAAAAACAGGATTGGAGCTAATTTTCACGGACGTTGCAATAATGCTGATGTATTGGAGAGCTATATAAGTAACGGGTCCAAAAGTAACATCCAAACTTTCGAAGGACGAATTATAAGTAATTTGTTATTCTTATACAATGTCATTAAAAAAAAGTTTATAGAAATAATATTTTTGATTTTAGCATTAAAATTTTCTGTTATTGGTTATATGTATAGCTTAGCATAGCGTTTAAGTATAAATCTAGCTAGATTTTTTTTAATGAGAGTCACTTTCGATTTCGCCCCTGTTTTTATAAACTCTTTTCTTAGTTGTGGATTAGTTTCGGTTTTCTGTTCTTACCAGCTAAAACTAACCTTTTGCATAAATTTTGTACACTCTTGCCATAAACGTTCCAATTCCCATGGTTAGTTATGTAACCTCTTTCAATAGCAAGTAATAAGTGATCACTCAACTGAGCTGTTTCTTTGTTTGTCCCTTTTCTGCTAAGTTATTAATATCATCAGTTTAACTTGGATTTGTTTAATAGTAATCTTCGTGTATGTTAGGGTTTCTGGTTTTATCTATTTTTGTAACCGTATCTATTTCTTTTTAGTTTTTACTACAATCTTCTCTCACACAAGTCAATTATTTTTTAAGAATAAAAAACGCACAAATTATTTTTTTATTCTTCCTGTATGGTTATTTACGCAATAAATAAGAATTTATAGACTTTTAAAGACTCAATGTGAGGCACCTCGCATCCAAAGCTAATTTCCAGTGACATACTTGCGTATCGCCTGACGATTTAGTTATCGTGGCGTCCGACCCGACGTCGCTTATGAGTGACAGTTGCATGAAATGAACAAACTATACCACTACGTTACAATATACCAGTAAAGAGTACTAACACATAGTGGTCTAGTGTATACCAGCCTTTGTATGTCACTTATGGTGGGAATTAAACATTAATTAACAAACGCATGCTTCAACATTTAAAGAAAATGGGGAAGTGACAACTTTAAGAAATAATACGACTTTTTTGCAGATTTTGTCGAGTGTATTTTGAGTTGGTTCCTCAACTCCACCAAACCATGGAGATGGTTTGGCGACTGCCGCAATTTCTAATATTATTTTGTATAAAATTATTATACAACACCGTGAATCAAAAATCAAATAAAGCAGTAAAAGTTTCTCACAATAATATCGACAATAAAATCGATTTAAGATTTTCATTAAAACCCAAAATACACACGGTAAAAGTCGTTACAAAATTTGTTTAACTTGTAACTGCGTAAAGTTAAAATTATTTATAGAATATTTAATACCAAATGTAACTAATTTCTCAACTTACGAATAAATTAATAATAATAATAATCACGGACACTTTACACAACGTTTTGTCCTAAACTAAGGTAATACTTGTGCTTGTCCATTTTACGTGAACAGGTAGAAAATTTTCTAACAATTTTAGAATAACAGATAGTTAGGTATGTACAGATAGATTTTAGGATACTAGCATATTTAGACAACGGTTTCCTATAAGGATAGATAGAGATGCTAAGATAAAACAAAGACATTAATTACCATCCTACAAATGGTGGACATGCAATAAGACAAGATTTTAATAAAGACCTTTCTAACCAGGATTTCGAATGATAAATTAAAAATACATTGCACAGATTTAAAGTTTAATAATCTGGTCTCATGAGACGCAACCTGGTGGTATAAACTCACCATTAGTGACAGACCGGTTACACTACAGCTTTTGTGCGTTATGACATAAAATATATGGTAGTATATTTATGTAGGGCATTGTTTGAGTGCTATCTTTTAATCAAGATAACGTAAATGTTTGTTAAGATCTATTTTACCAAAAAATCTTAGCTGTTGGTTTAGTCAGAACAGTACTAGAACTCCTAAATTTATATGACTCCAAGAAATTTTGATTTCTTTGGGCACTTAGCGTTTATTAGAATAGGGCTGTAAAATCACGGTGGTCATTAATATCTAGAATCATTTAAATGACGCAATAGGTAAGTAATGAAACACAAAGACTCCGATAAACAAGGATCAGGGTACAAGAGTTAGCCGAGTGCCCTTAGTTGCTTAAATTTTTTTATTAGTTTTCTAACCCGTGATACTTTATGTCTGAATCTGAAGTTAAGGACACTTCCTATTGTAATTCGTCAACAAATAGTTTGGGTAAAAAGAGTGCTAACATCTGGAATAGGGATAGCTCCAAAAGACCTTCTATTGTCATAATGCACAAAAACGTTGTCACAACATCGAGTCTCCACCATCTCATACGTACATGCGGCATGTGAACCAGCACTCCTCCAACAGAACTCCTGTCTCCAACACCCAGAGGATGAGCGATAGACATAAGGGCATCCACTGAAGCAGCAGGGGTACCTCCAGATTTGCTTCGTTCTTCTTCACTTTGAGCTTTCTTATCACGTTGTGATTCACCCCATATATCTTCAATTGAAGCCTGAGTAAACACATTTGCTCGTAATAAGTGCTTTAATAAGTGCAGTTAATAAGTGCTCTTTATGCTATTCTGCGTACTTTTAAGAAGCTCCTAAATTGAATAACTCAGATATTTTATAGCGATATTTACTTCAGGTTGTGGTTTAGGTTTGTCAGGAACTAGTGCTCGCACGAGAAGTACAGCGAGTTGGTGCCACAACGCGGCAGCTTCGCAGTACGAGCAGGCTCCCTCAGCCTGGCAGGCCGCTATCAGACAAATATTGCAATATATTAAATATAATTAAGATTGTGCAATGGTAGACGGAGAGAGGCTGATGGATGGATTCTCTTAAAAAGAAACCCACGAAGAATCGCAACTCCCAGAGAAATCGATTCCATGATAACCACAATCACCTTTCTTAAGTTTAACATTTTGAATTGCTTACTCACCATGTTCCACAGTATTCGTCTGGTTTGATTTCAACATAAGACGCAACAGCTTTGTGGCCTCACTGCTCACATTCTGACTATTGATGCGACGTTGTTGTAATTCCATCTATCAACAGACTTTATTTATATACAAGACACGAGGGAGGCTCTTGTCTAAAGGAGAGATATTGCTACCAATTCCAAACTCACAACTAAACTAAACTTAAATAAAAAATGAATTTAGATATTGTAGATAACACAATTTGGCAATGTTAACTGATGTTTTTTGTTATAAAAACTGTTTATTAAAGGCTAAAGATTTTAAATTAATATAAATGTGCACAACCAAATATTCAAAATACAGCAATAGATATTTTCATTTTTTAATTAGTTTAAGTTTACTAAAGTAATTTATTAATTTTGCAATTGACATGCTATGCTTTTACTTAATAAATTGAATTATGGTGGAAAAAGTGAATACCAGAAGCGGGACTTGAACCCACGACCTCGGAATACCGTTCCGTAGCTCTTCCAACTAGTACTAGCTAGTTTATAAACCGTAGCTAGTTTAAGTTGATTTGTGCACGTAGAATTGGTACCGATGTTATTAATTATGACTTTACAAAAAACTTATCTTTGCTTTTTGAAGCTTAAAATACAATTTTCGCTAACCTGTTTCAGCAATATATCAAGCATAAGTATACAACAAGTGAGATTCTGTGGAGTCATCTCATCTTTGCCGTTCTTTTCTTTGTCTTTGTTGGGAGATTCTTTGGTCTCTTTAGGTTTCACTCCATCAGCTGAAACTAATGTAGAAAATTGTAAACAAAGTCAAATATTCTAATTTTAAACAGATTTAGTTACAAGAGAGTTTAGTTACGGAGAGACGAAAAACTCGAAAATAAACCCTGTGCCAAGTGCCAACACACCTGGTCAGCGTGGAACAGTAGACCAAAGTCCCTCCTAAAGTTGAGGAGGCCCGTGCCCAACAGTAGAACGTTAATGGGCTGGAGAGGAGAGAGAGAGAGGAGGAGTTACAAGAAAAGAAAAATAGTGAATTTATAATTACCTGGAGTTGGTTTAAATATTTTTTCAGGTAGGTTGACAACGCAGTGGCTGAACAAGTCGAATAACTGGGATAATGGTATTTTAACATCCAGCATAGATATTGTCTAAAAAGATAGTTCAGTATTATTTAAGTAAGTGTTTAGGTCGAGAAAGTAGAGCAATATTATTTCAGAGCTTGTATAGGCAAAGTAACTAACTACCTGCTGTTTAAAGAGTAGATGCCAGTACCTACAACATTATTATTGTAATGAAAACAAATGGACCAACTGGGTGTTTTTTATTTTGTTTAAACAGCACAAATATTAACGATATGAATGATCGCACAATGGTATCAATTCAACGTGCCCGACTAAACTCAACTTAATTAAAAATGAAAATTGTTACTGTCAATAGCACAATTAGGCAATGTTAGCTGAACTTTCTCATTATAATAATCTACTTGGTTCAAAAACTAAAAAACACGCTTGAAAATCCTAAATATTTTTTATAAATTATTGCATTGTCATATAGGTGATTATGTGCAAAATTTCAGATCAATCCGACTACTGCAATTGGGTTAAAATCACTTTTAGAGAATCCGTTACATAGATTAATACATTGATAGATACAAACTGAACTTATTATAAGCGTGTTAAAAACTGTGCATTATGGACTAACGATTTTAATTCATATGAATGTGTACACTCGACGACGACTCTGTGTGGTGACGGATTAAGAATACGAGTGTCAACATCCCATCTCCTCCCAAGAGTGCTGTAAAAGTCAGCTAAGGGATATTACACACAGATAACATCCTCTGTGAGAGACGGAACACTCGAAAATAAACCCTGTGCCAATACGCCTGGTCAGCGCGGCACAGTAGACCATAATCCCTCCCAAAGTGGAGGAGGCCCGTGCCCAACAGTTGGACGTAAATGGGCTGGAGAGAGAAAATGTGTACAACGAAATAGCAAGTAATAGATATATTGACAATATCAATTTTCATTTTTAGTTAAGATTAGTTGCGCACATAGAATTGGTATAAATGTTTGCAATATCGTTATTAAATGAATAAAATTAAACAATTACAGCAATTTATCAGTTTTAATTTAAGGACATAACAATCAATAAATCATATTTATTTATGTGCTAATATTATACCTGAAACCACTCAAGAACAGGGAGTACTGTATCAGGTGTGGGTGTGTCTGTCACTTTCATAACAGCAAACTTGTACAGATTCTTCTCATCAACACCTACCATAGAACCTTCAGGCTCCAGAATCTTACCCAAAGGTACCTTAAGTTCCATTAATTCCTACGATTGAGATAAAAAAATTCACTAATTTAATATAGAATAGAATATTTGCCTATGCGGAAATATAATATTGAAATACCACTAAATTTATATTGTAAGGTAGACATAATTATAATTACGTAAGGAACGAATTCCTTTTTTCTAAATTTCACCAGAAACCTTTACCTACTATTTTACGAGCCTGTCATCATTATTATCATAAAATCATGCCTTTTTCCATGGGAGTAGGCAGAGACTGTAGAGTGTAGAGTGCCATCTGTTACGATCCAAACATACTTCCTTGTCTTTACTTACATTCATACATCTGGTCATGCATGGCCGACAGTTTTAAGTGCCCTTTTGAAGAACGTCGGCGATGTTATCGGAGTCGAGTAGACAAGCCTACTTTAAAACTATTTTAGGAAGTTTTTACAGAAATTATGTTTGATGTAATAAAAAAGTTGTTAAAGACTAACTTTTTCAGGCACATCAGCGCAGATTGCTTCCATCCATGCAGGCATTATGTAGTCCCAGATAGATTGAGTAACAATGCCGTATGGAATCAAGCAGTACAACCTGTAACAAGCAATAAGAGAGACATATCTCTACCACATCTTGATTGCATAGGTTTCTTCTATATTTGTGACTTAAATATTAATTATTTGTGGACACCATAATAATATGAATTTTAAATTCAATAGATTTCTTATTGAACTTGATTTGTCAAGGCCATTACCACATACTTTATTTTAATTAAAAAAACTAGCTACTAGAGTATACTTACAACTTTTAGGGATCATTTAGGTTATTTTAAGTTTTTGTCCATAAAAATAACATTACTTCGTCTATTTAATACGACCAAAAGAGTGGCCCAAAAATAGGCCCTTGCCCAATGCTTTAGATTCTATCTAATGCCTTTGATTGTCTATCAACTAGAATATAACTAAAATAAAGGACATACCTATTAAGTCCATCTTTTAAGTGATGAGTCTTGCTGGCCAGATTATCCCAGTGTCCTGCTTGACGAGTGTAGTGTGGTGGATGTGGCAATAAACAAGCCACTAGTACAGAGCGGTGGCTTTCAGCAATATCCCGGAGCCAACCACATACATGCTCGCATTTCAATTTGTCTACGGCATCTGCGTTTTCACCTTCAACGTAAAATAGTACTTAAAAATTTTGTGGTATTTTCATATCTGACCCTTGATAAGTTGCCTCTTTTATTATTCTAACGACCTGGTAAAGCTCTCTAGACATGATAAAGGGAGGTGTAGAAGAAGATTTTCTTACCAGTATATGAGAAAGATGTAACATGAAACCAATGAAACAGAACTGATAGCAGGCGGCCCAATATCTCGTCTGGAGTGTCTGGGTTCGGTGTGCACAGACCAACCATCAGCCATACTCCATACCTGGCGAAATTAGTAGCTACTATTTATCTTCTTATCATTTTACTGCCAATCATGGACTTCTTAGCGATTGGCCGAACAGACACTAATTCTTCAAAAAAGGAGTGTATCAAGCAAGCCTGTCATGCCATGGCAAAAAAAAGTCTTAACTTTTTTTTGCCATGTGAATAGCATTCAATTGACAGTAGACTGACCTGCCTAAGAGTTGTCTATCTTCAACCGATATAGGATCATCTAGTTCAACAGTTAGTGGTGGTTTCAGCTGTTCAGTGGCGCTGTCTGGATCCTCCATATTAATGGGCTTTGCTTCTTTCAATAAGCTGTATGAGAAAAAGGTCAATGTAAAAATATATAATTTGTAATACTTAGTTCCTCCGTAAACTTAGGATAACCAGAGGCACCAATATTTTTTTAGATACGATTAGATTTAGACGACAACACGCTTCTCAATTGTTATGATGATTACTCGTATAGCTGACTTATTCCAAAATATAATATGGTGTCTAATAGTTAGTTGGTGAAACAGATTGGAGCTTTGGTTGGAAACCCAAAACCTGATGAGGATGATTACCTGATGATAGCTTCAACTAGATTAGTTTGCATGTCGCTATCCATCTGCCACGCTAATGGCAGTCTCGTGTGTACCACGTGGTCACCACCTCGACGACTATTATGGCGGTTGCCGTGGCATTGTTGGCAGTACCTACCAGAACCAAGAAATAAAAGATATAACGCAGTCAATGTACTGAGTGACATAGTCAATTTTTTATTTTCAGTAACCTGTGAATACCCATTTTCCGTCTAAAACATATTTTTTTAACTTTGAGGAGACTAAATCCATTGCATTCTCTTAAAGCCCCTAGAGACTTAGTCGGCCATTTATAACAACCCCAAAAGGTTTCTATCATAAAGTCAAATTTAAATTCAATCAGGTTTTTAGATCCAACGCTCAGTTCCTAACTTAATTGTTAAAACAAAGGCTTATTTTTACAATTAAGTTAGGAAGCATTTACCTGATAGGATGGTTTCCATTGTAACTAGCGCATTCATTAGAGAAGCATATGGAGTACGCTGCTTTGTCACTTGAGCGACAGTTCTGCAACATAATCATTGTATCATCAAGCAAATAGTAATCACTTGCAAAATTTAGGTAGATATCTTTGAGACTAATTTAGATTTATCTATTTATTGTTTAATTAGTAACACACTTTATCAGTTTATCATATTTATATATATATCGTTTAAATATATCTACTTTTAATGGACAAGTCAGTAAGAAAACCAAATACCATAATGCTGTGAAGATATAGAGGTAAGATATTTGGTCTGTTGACGCTTATAGAGTTTAGTGTAATGTTTGTGTAATGGACTATAATAAATAACTACCTTGTTCTCACAGACCATGGACACCTGTTGCTGTGGGTGAAGAATGTCGAAGAAACGTTGATTCGGATGTTCCCTGAACAAAAAGTTTATTTTAAATAAAAAGCATACAAAGCGTTCAAAATCGTTAGTAGTTTAAGTTAAATAAGATCATAGGTATTTACGGCAACATTTATTAACGTTTGTCATTCCACTCTTTCTTTCATTTTTGGGTGTGGTCATAATATTTCTAAATAAAACTGTCTTACCTATGTATTTCATTAGCACACTCAATACATAGGTAGAGAGGTGGTGGACTGTCTGATGCAAAGGTCACGCTGATGCAGTGATCGTAGCACACCTTAGCAGCCTCTGCAGTCCCAGCGTTAGGACACATGTCGCGTTGACACAAGAATGGCACTAAATCGTCTGTACATGAAACCAAAAAAATCATGTCAATAAAATACGCGTGTACATCTATCTCTATCCGAAAGCAATCCTACTCTCTCAAATTTTTAGATCATATAAGACTCGTTAAAAAAAAATTCTTGCTTTTATTTACTACACAATCGCATCTATCAAGAAAAAACTTAAACCCGGAACCCACTTAGAGATTTGCATAATTTAAGTCACTTCATTCATATGCCACGGGCTACGCTGATTTAGAGTTTATTTCAAAATCTTATGCTTAGATTTTGTCATAGCCGACTTCAATTACAATTTTAAAATTAAAATTAGGAAACGTATAAGAATAATAAAAGTTTAGGGTAGTTACTCTAAATGATGGTTACAGACAAAACTCATTTTGTCTGTAACAAGCGTATTTGCAGGTAACTTTCTTCTAAAAAAATACAAACGCCCCAAGTAAATCTACTCACTTGAAAATTTGCACAGTAGTCCCTTCCTGTCAAAAAGTTTAGCATCGAATGGGGGCCAGTAATAGAATAATAATTTTGCGGCTGAGAGTCTTGCTCCCCAAGTTCCGTATGCAATCACACAAAGTATATCCTTCACGACCGTTTGTTTCATAGACATTAAGCATTCCAGCAACTGGCAATGATGGGCTAAACAAAATAAAATGAGACCATGTATTTCATAGAAAAGGATTTGCACTAGCTATTAGAAATAAATCAGCGAAAATTAATTCTTAATTCTGCGATACAAAGGTAAAATAAATCAGTGAGCAAAAAAGAACTTATCTTCATTTTAAGACGCAGTTTATGTAGTGAATTATTATCAAATCATCATCAAGTCAGCCTACTGAAGACCCTGCTGGACGTAAGCATCTCCCAAATCGTACCATAAAACACTGTCCTCGGCTTTCACCATGAAGTTCCAACCTGCGACCTTCTGCCGGTCATCGATCCACCTAACAAAGCATCCTGTCTTATTTTTGCCAAGTCCAGATTTCAACTCTAGAACCCGTCTGCACCGACAGCCATCGTTTCTTTGACAAATATGGCAATTTATACAAAATAATTACTTCTAAATTTTTTTTCTAAACAAACTACCGTACATTGAATGAACTACAGAACTAAAAAAAAAATACATTAAAATCAATGTTGAAAGATTATCTTACCTGGGTTATTGGAATGTTGGAACACCATCATTATTATTGCAGCCACTGATTGCGATACTTGGCTTTCTTCTTCCATGCCAGAATATTTGCGAGCTAACAAATAAAAACTAGCATTGAATATACGATAGAATTATGTTCTTTGTGTCAGCTCAAAAACACTCACTATACAACGCATAGATAACTGCATTAGATAGGCCTTAAATATTATAAATATTACAGTTACACATAGAAAAATACAGTTGGTAAGTTTTTTTTTGTTTATTGCCTACTATTAAATAAAAACAGAAACGCATCAATTATGAGATGTTTACGGTTTATTGAATGCGATTGAACCTTACGATAAAAGATGACCTCATAGTAGTGTTGTATTTAAAGAAGACCGATTAATTTAATAAATTAATTAAACTTTTATGAACACATAAAAGTCATAATATAACTAGTATTTGTAATTTCATCCATGCCTAGTGCCTAGTCACCGGCCATGTGTAACGATGGTCAAATATGACTTCACCTTTCTGAAACACGTTGTATAGAAAAAGCTTCATCTGCCATTTAAGTGTACAGTGTGTACACAAAATATTAGTAACGATACCTTAAAACCTATATCTTGAATCAGAAAGTCAATGGAGAAAATCGTATGAAAATCGGCTTGACAGTTCTTACTATAGAGTGAACAGAGGAAAGATAGACGCAGTGGATGATTTTGTCTAATAATAGCTTATAGAAACTAATTTCTAGCTAAAAATATCTTCTTACTGATGGTAAATGGTAGAATGTAATAGCACAAAAGATGTAGAATCTCCTGATGTAGAGCCACAGGGAACATGGCAACGCAATACGCCACTAAATATGGCAGATTGTCTATCATATCGTACTCCAGGAATGGGAGTAGACAGCCGAGGCATTGTAGGATAGCTTCTCCAAGGGCTGAAACAAAACAAAATATAAAATATTATGATAAACAAAATATGAAATAGTAAACATATTGATCTAATGTCTAAGAAAACCGTTGGAAATCCACAAAAACCAGTGATTACAACCAGTCAAAGATATGCGTAATATCATAGTTCAAAAGCTTTAATCTATGAAAAGCTTTTAGTGTTATTTAATTTAGACTCACAATTTATATTAAAGATTAATTTACACAAAAGTGGTGTAAGTTGAAGGCGCGGCGCAAAAACAGCCCTAGGCTAGAATAAACAATTCATCTTGTATCAAAATATTTTGAGGAGTCTATTTTAAGTTGAGCTCTATGCAACGTTTCTTCACCATACACCGCTTCTGTATAAAAGACCTGGCTGAAAAATCAAGGTTCGGCCATCAGCTATCTCTTTCTCTCACAGCTAGATTGATTACTGTAAGAAGCGTGGGTAGCGCTCACGCCATTTTGTAGGCTGACATGCGCAAAAGCTCAATAATTATTTTTAGAATCCTCTGAAAAAAGAAAGCGTACTTTCTAATATTTTTCCATAAGATCTACCTATCATTTTTTTGGAAAACCTCGACACAAATTCTTATACAAACAAAAGACTCAATCAAAATATCTACATAGGTAAATTAGATGAAAATGTCAAGTCCAAACAGAACTCGCGATCAAACGCAACATCACTACTGATTGCGTTACGATCTTACCAATCCAGAAAATACTAAACGTTTTAAAAACCACATCTCCACGAAATAAGCATAGAATACATAACGCTAAAATCAAAGAGCAGGGCAGTAAGTAGGCATAACAGAGAAGAAGCCACAGTGGCGATGGAAACCGCAGACGTTAGTCATACATAAAAGCATCCAAGAAAGAGAAAAAAAAATATTTTTCCTTAATGTATTGATTTATCCACCCACATCAGCCACGTGTAACCAGAGTACCCCGTTTCTATGACGACAAGTAGGTGAAGATCGAAAGAGGCCATTACGAAGTATCTCTAAAAATAATCCGTTGGAATATTCCAGTATTTTCCTAAAACATTTTCCTGATGTCAAAGAAATGACGGGCCTCGTGGCGTAGTGGTTCATATAACGGACTGCTGTTCACGAGGTCTCGGGTTCGATTCCCAATCAGGACAATCATTTGTGTGATGTTTTTAATTGTCATATAAATGTTTGTACTGCGTCTGGGTGTTTACTATGTATTATAAGTATGTATTTACAAAAGAAAAGTAGTTTATGTATTCTATCCGTATTCTGGTACCCATAACACAAGCATAATAAGCTTAGCTTGGGACCAGAGGACGTTGTGCGAAATGTCCATGAATATTAAAAAAAAAACAAATTTTTCCCACGGATTTGCAAGTAATAAATAAGTATTTACCATCTGATACCCATGGAATAAATCAATTTTATTTTGTATTTATTTATTAACGGATAGCAACAGTCTCTATAAACACCTTTACATATTTGGATTTACTTAATAATAGACCAATTATAGCTATTCAATTAGTTTAGTTTAGTGGACAGAAGAATAAATCAATCAAGTTTATCATTGGCGTAAACCTTATGATGGTCGAACCGTACATTAGAGATTATTTTTCAAACATTACATTTTAAAATCGGGAGCATTAATTTTTCTTTGAGTCGGGAAGCGTTTAATCGTATTTTCCTTTACTTATTATAAAGCAATCGTTATGTGAGCTATGTTATATCTTCAAAACTACGCAATGAATTATGATGCGGTTTTTTTAATAGATAGATTGATTTATGAGAATAGCTTTTTTGTACAATTTGTAAAGGTTTTTTATTTTCTAAATTCCATATTATTTTGCATACGAAGTTGCGGGCTAATAAAGTTTAAACTATTAAAAAAATATATTTTAATTCTTATTTATTTTTTTCAAAGTTTTTAGTTTTTAAAAAGTAGTTTTATTTATTATGTTTAAATGCTTACAAGATTAAATAAAATTGTTTTATTTATTTATTTTTCTTTAGATAATTATTTCATATTTGTCTTAAGAAAGGAATTGCAAATATTACAACGTTCGATTCTACACGGAAAATACAGAAAATCATAAATATGGCCCGTTGATATATTTATTACATAACCATCACTCAATATTGTGCTAAATACAAAGATGCTGAAGATGGTAAGGGTAGGTGAGGGTGGTTTTAAGGGAGGCATCCCTATAGCAACCATCTGGGCACTGATGCAATATTGATCGCAACGACTCCCTATATATCTGGATATATCAGTTATACGTATAAGAGTAACAAGAACCGATACAGAATTACTTGTTGCTCGTCCCGTTCCATGCTTGGGCAGAAAAAGTTCAATGCAATATTGATCGACGCAACATCCTTAAATACTCATACATCTAGGTAGAATATATGTACTTAGTTCAACACATATACCTATACGAAAAGTTTTCCTGCTAATTGGCCTGCTTAAAAAAACTCGATGTAGTCAATTAAGACGAACATTCATCTAAAGTTTCACTTATTATTGACACTGCAGTGGCAGAGTTGCGGAAACGCCTAACCCTCACGTGGCAGACACTTTTTAACCGGTACCTTTGCTAGAAAACGCGTGATATCTCCTATTCCTTTTAAGCAAACTATGTATATGAATGTACATATTTTTAGAAAGAATATTAAATTTTCTGGCTATAATTTTAATTGTGATCCAGAAAATAGCTATTTTAAACTTACAAAAAAGCACCGTATCTTGAAGAAATTTATTTTTCTCTCGTTTTCTATTTTTATTATTATTTTTATCATTGTGAAGAATTGAAACCCTTTTATGTAATATTTTCTTCTTTTAGTCTTAAAACAGTACTTACCTGATGTAATTCAAAAGAAATAAACAAACATTTGGAACAATATTTTTTAATGTGAAGCATTTGAATGAAACCACACATTCACCGGTTGCAGACTGACACGAACAATGACTTTTTCAATAAAAATGCATGTGATAAAGTTGACGTATTGCGCCTCTATATCTAGCTCGATTTCTTCCGTATGAATTACCACAAGTTAAAATAGGATAGAAATACTTAGGTCGACCGGAAGACGGTTTCATGCCACTGCAGTGGATAACACGATTTTTTTAATTATGTATATATAATAATTATATTTCAAGCGTGTTTTTAGTTTTTGAATTAGGAAAATTATTTTCTTACTAGCTGTTGCCCGCGACTCCGTGCGCGTAGAATTTAGCAAATTTTCCTCGTTTTTGCAACTCGCTTCTATTGGTCGCAGTGTGATGTTATATAGCCTACAGCCTTTCTGGATAAATGTACTATCCAACACTGAAAGAATTTTTCAATTCGAACTTGTAATTTTTGAGATTAGCGTGTAGCTCTTTATAATATAAGTATAGAAGATTGTTTGTTCATAGTTTAGTAGAAACCTGCGCGCAAACTGATAGGTGGCGATGAGGTTAGTCAGATTATAGGTCAGTAAGTCAGTCTGCCTCTTCATTAAAATAAACACAAATAGATAGGTAGATTGATGTACAACGACAACAAGAACCAATATTGCATTACTTGTTGCGCGTCTCACGAAATCTTTTCCGAACATCGCGTCGTCGGCAAGAATTCTTTAATCAAAACTCGAAGCGTAGATGGAAAATTTTCCGAGCACGTCATTTATTTTGAGAAGTTCTTCAATATTTGTTTGCGGGGTTAACTTGCCTCGAGGTTGTTAGTTGTTGTGTATTCTCTGATATTATGTTAAGAAATTATATGAATATTTCCAATAAAAAGACACAATTTGACGTACCTACGTACTCACTAGACTAACCAAAAGTAGCAAAATAACTCTGAAATAAAGATTAAAATGATTTCAATGAAACCATTTTTTACGGATTTTGACGTGTATTAATTAAATTTCAGCTTCTAATGTGTGTAAACCCTCTAACAACTGATCGTAGAGGGCACTTTACAGCTCAGTCTCACCCGTGACCACGGTGACTGCAAAGTCTCCAAAATGTCAGGCTAAAGTTTAAAATGAATACACGCTTCGAAATCCGTAAAAAGTGGTTTTACTTAAACGAATTACTCGCCGAAAGTAGTTAGAGAATAAAAATGTTTTAATTCTTTTTTTTTCTAAGATCTACTCACCTTGCATGCCATATTGTAGATGTGGTGCGGCGTCCACCAGCTGCGATATTGATATGAACAGACCCTTATAGTCAAGATTAGGGTACAACGCCATACGATCTGCATCGCTGTCAGTATCACGGATCATCTCCAAAGGTGAACGTGGAACATCTTTGAGGACGCCTGAAACCAAATAATAGATCAGTAACATGAATATTACGTTTTTAATAGTACTTAGCAAGCGAACCACAGATCCACCTATGTAGTACTAGTGTACCTAGTGTATCCGCACCTCAGACGAGAGCATAAAAAATATACGCGGCTTTATCCGCAAAAGCATCTTTATAGAAACAATTATAATGGATAAATAAATAAATTTAAAATAATAATAAAATATAACCAAAAAAAAAATATTCCTGGACATTTCACACAACGTCCTCTGGTCCCAAATGAAAATTGATAGCGTCAATAATATAATTCGGCAATGTTAATTGAACTTTTATAATAGAAAATCTTTAATAAAAAAAATTGATTTTTTATTTTTGTTTAATATTATTGTTATCTCTAGGTTGTTACTGTAAACAAAATCATTCTTTTGTAACCTTCTGCAAGGAATAAATGGCTTTTTTTATTATTATTAGAAAATCTGTGTATATAGATTGTTGTCTATGTTATATAAACTAACGAATTAAATTAATAAAAATGTGCAGTCAGTTAATCAAAATACACCAAAGTTGTTTTCATATTTTAGTTAAGTTCAGTTGTGCACTTAGAATTGGTACCACCAGCAACACAGTAAACGTGAAAAATTACTTTGAAATATGAGACGAGGTATACTTACTGAGCAATGTCTGTGAGAAGTATTTGACATTATTGACAGCTTCAACACCAGAAGGTGGCGGTTGAAAGTTGTGCATCAATCGCAGCTGGAAGTCATACAGGCTGCGAATCTTCGCTGTAACTGAATAATGGTGAAGTGGGCACGACACTTAGTTACAAATTATTGCAAATAACAACATATTTTATATATTAGATATTAGTTAATGACGCTAGAGAATAAACAACACTCTTAAAAAATACCAAAACCAAGAAAGAAGTTTCGTATCGAACTGTTATAAGTATGAATTGGTTAAATGAAGTATGTGTTGGTTAACTCTGGTAAAAAATATATATATTGGTAAAAGACATGTAATGCGTTTGCTTTTCAAGCTATAAAAGTAGTACCTAACTTGTGTATTTCCAATAATAATAAGCTATTTATTCTCTAGAAGAAGCAATTGGATAAATATGTATACTTAGACTTAGTAGGTATACTTAGACATTCTTAAATGTAATAAACATTAAACAATATTTAACATGGCTTTACAAAACACATATTTAATAAAGATGATGCGCATTTTAATCAAGTACCTAGTATATTTATATATTTCAAATTAATATATACATTAATATTTGTTAAAATGACATTATTTGTTAATTTACTTTGTAGTAAAAACATAGTTTTTATTATAACATAAAGAAGTAAAATCTAACAGATGAAAAAAACATTAAAAAGGCACACATAAAAAAAATTAAAGCGCTTGATAAAAATGTGCACATATTTATGAAATAAAAACACAGATTTTCAATATTAAAATTAGTATAATTGGCACTCACTTTCTAACGTATTGATATACCACATGTTAATATGCCAACATATTATGTCCAATTTTAAAATAAAGGCAGAGCGATATGTTCGTTAATATTTATTAAAACGAGGATTTTTCATGTTTAATTTTTAATATTTTGTTTCCAAAGAGAACAGAAGAGAAGAGTTCAGAAGAATTTACTAAATACTAACACAAAAACATAAATATAAAATGAAAATTCAACAGTTTTTGCAACAGGTAAACGTTAATATTTTGTATTTAACAAATATGTTACAAATATGGTACACACGCAATTTGCAGGACGCCAAAACACTATATAAAATTAATGAATATTAAATGTCGCATATTTGCAACAAGTATGTCTGTTTAATTTATATATTACGTTTATTACAAAAAATATGGTAAATTTTCGATCTCTAGTTTGAAATTTTCAAAAGTCGCATTTTTGCAACAGGTTAAATCTACGCAATTTGCCACATGTTTTATTATTAAAAAATATGATTGATTTTAAAGTTGTACGCGTCTATGATTCGTTAAGATGTCGGCGTTCAACTGAAATACATAGCAGATCTGTCTGACATTGGTTATGAGTTCGTTAATGTTCGGTTATCATCGGCAGTCGTTATTGATGACCCGACACATGTTTCATGTGCTTATTTACATGTATGTATGCCGTGATTTATATGTCCGTGTGGTGACGGAATAAAAATACAAGTGTCACCACCCCTTTTCCTTTTTAGGGTGCTGTAAAAGCCAGCTAAGGAACATTGTACAAATAACATCCTCGGTGACAATCATAAAATATAGAAAAAGAGAGTATTTTCTGACACTTGCGCGACTCATTTGTTTAAATAATACTACTTTTTACGGATTGAGACGCGTATATTTGTTTTAAATTTTGGCCCCACGTTTCGGAGACTTTGCAGTCTATATATATCTTTATGGTAAATAAAAAAATAAAATGGAATCTGGGTAAACCCTGTAATAACTGATCGTAGAAGACACATTACAGCTCAGTCTCACCCGTGACCATGGTGACTGCAAAGTCTCCGAAACGTCGGGCCAACATTTGAAACAAATATACGCATCTAAATCCGTAAAAAGTAATTTTATTTAAAAAGAGAGTAAATAAACCCTGTGCCAACACGTCTGCTCAGCGCAGCATAGTCGACTGTAATCCCTTTTAAATTAGACGAGGCCTGTGCCCAACAGTGGGACCATAATGGGCTGAACAGAGACAGAGAGATACCGTGATTTTTAAGGTGTTGTTTCTTGTCTGTTTTTAAATCCCACTATTAGGAATAAGAGTGCAACAGGGTTTTTGGTATTTATCAAGCTGAATAGGTGTCTTGGCAAATGGTTAAGTTATGAGTATTCCATCTCCAGCAAAACATTGTACATTGTTACGAGTAAGAATTAACTTGTTGCATTAATGATATATAATATGCGGGAACAGTTGCGATATGCACACATTTTATTTCAAACTTTTACAGTTAAGAAATGTGGAAAAAGACTTCCGAATTTCGACAAAAATTTAATGTCTTTTTTTATATCAAAAACATCCAAAAAATTTAGTTTTAAGTCTAGGATTGAAACTCGAAACAAATACATCTTTTACTTGAAAACCAGTAAAGTAACAAATTGATCATGCAGTATTATTATCTTTTTTCTAAATAGTAAATTATTATTTAGTGAGTGCCAATGTACTATGATAGTAGATAATTTTAAGATATATGTACAACTATTACTTAAATTCTTATAAATAGAAACATTTTTTTAAATAAATTTTGTTTATTATCTGATAAAACAGCAAGAAATAATCACACTTGTAATCCATTGTATATTGAGAATGAGAATAAAAAGCTATGTTTAACATATATCTTGACAGATAAGGCTGATATAACTACAGCCACTGTTTATCAAATTTTAACTTCTCATAAAGTTTAAAATTTAAGCATAAGTAGTGTGATTATTTCTTTTAATATTAAACAGTAAATATGGCGTACACATCTGAAATCAAACACAAATACTTACAAACATTGAAGAGGTACATCAAACGGGTATGAAGTAGACAAAGAAGTCCACAGCCGGGACAAGCGGTGGACAAAAAGACAAAACAATGTATAGCCAATCTTAGAAAAGTGAGCCACACTAACTGTACCCGGATTCTGGTCGTATATGTTTACTTGTATTCCTTAACTGCAGTGTTTGATGTAAATTTTCCTTTTTAAATATTGCTATAAGCTAATTAGTAGCAGATTTTAAAGATTTAATGTTTTTGGCAGTCGATAAACACGAAAAGGATAAATAAAATATATGCACTGGCCTCTGAATAAGTAACGTCTGTGCGTAATAATTTATTCTGACCGTACCTTATTCGCCATTATCAGAACCTAGCTACATAGTACACTTCTTGTAGTTAGTTTTATATACTCGAACTAGTCGATGATACTAATTTCATTAAAAATGAATTAATTTCTTTGTAGATTTAGGAATAAATAGTATTATCAATAATTGAGATCCAGACGATCGAGACGTTTTAGGCAATCAAATTAACCATAATATCTTATTGTCTGTAGGTATGTGGAGGTACATAAGTAATTAATAGCTAAATAAAAGTTAATATGTCATCGCTTGTAAACATTTCGCGAATTATTTAGTATCTTTTTGACTTTGCGCCCATCACAAGCAAATAGCAGGGGAATATTATAATGTATGAATGTAAATACATTATGTTACATATGTACGTTATGTTCACCTGTAATTTTTTAATTATTAATAAAAATGTTTATCTGTTTAAAATTTAAAATTAATTCACAGAATCCGGAATACACGAAAACAGACAAAATTAGATAACATTTGAAACGCCCGCGTAACTAAACGCAGGTATAATGCAATAAGACAGATCTAAGGAGTTGAGTAAATAACCAAGGGAACTAGGATAAGTACATAACCTGGAAGGAGCTAAGGTTGCCATCCTGGAGCCAAGACATTCAAACAACCAGGGGAATTATTTTTGGAAAAATATCACTAATTAAATAGACTAAAATTATAATAAATGAATTAAAGTCTATATTCTTCACGCATTTGTGAGTCTAAACTCAACGTAATAATTTAATAAGTTATAATTGATTTGCAGAAACATAAAACATATTTTTAATTTTGAATGATCAAATATTTTTTTATTGTATAACTGACAACAATATTTCAGTATATACATTATAATGCAATAATATTTTTTTGTACTGAAACTAGACTGTTTAGACAATAATATCGTAATCAAAATATTCATATAAAATTAAAAGACACAGGGAATGTTAGAATAATAGGAAACTACTTGTAAACAAACATGTCAAAAATAATAATAACAAAATATTGATCCAATCCATAACTTAGCTTTTACTGAATAACATCGGCATCTACTTTAAAAAGACAAACAGTTTAACACCTATGTACATTTAAGACTTTGAAAGGCTCCCTATATCTGGTAAAACACCATAAAAGCTAGGATATTGTAGATGGCAACCCAGAGAAAAGGGGGGCAAGCATTACGTGCCAGGATAAGGCAGTGCCACAAATTAACCAACAAATATGAACACCGCTCGATTACACGAGCTCACCTTTCCAGCTCAAAGAGTCGAATAAAACCATCTGGTTCTGCATTATTCTGTTGTGGTACCTGGCATTACGACACAGAAAGCACTAATCAACGACGCCCCGTTCTTTAAACTCTGAAAAACAAACGCTTTAAAGTCCATGCAAGCATACACTGTATTAATTGAGGTTGTATTTAAATTATTGACTTACATGCCGCGGCCCTCGTCCCCATGTTTATAAGTTGAATCTTGAAACTGCCCTGCATTTGACTGCCGAAACTCACTCGTTGCTATCATACACAATCAATAAAGGTATTTTTATGTTATAAATGGTAACAGGGCGAAAGAGATAAGACCTGAATCTAGGTTTCCTGTTCTCTTCACGTTATTGATCGGATTTCCTCGGCTCTAGGGTACGTAGTGTTTATTTTGAAGGATGTTACCCCGCACGTCTCTACAACTGAAAGATAACCCCGCGCATGCGTGAGTTCAGTTGTCAAACTGCGTAATTTCTTTGATACTAGCTGTTGTCCTTGACTTCGTATGCGTAGAGTTTGGAATCTCTACTTCGCCTTTTAATTGCATTAATAAGAAGGCTCCTTTTTTAGACTCTAGACTATCTAAGTACAAAATTTTATTTATATTAGTTCAGTAGTTTTGATGGCAAGAAGTGACAGATAGAGTTGACGTGCAGTCGTTAAGTAGTCACCCTGTATTATTCAGTACTCATGTTCGAAACTCGGGCAGTTCAAATGATGTTATATTGAGAATGTTGAGTATAAAAATAGCGATAGAGATTTTCTTTGCCTAAAGAAATACCCAGAGAAATCGAACTCGTAACCTCGTGAACGGCAGTAAGTTACATAAACGTCTAGATTACAAATAAATATATACCCAATACCAAACAAATAACTTAACAAATAGCTATTGCCTGTAACTTCGTGCTCCTGGATCAAACCTAACAAGTTATACAAAAAAGCCATCCTCTTGAAGCTAGGGCAGCTAGCTAATACAGTGTGAATGTATTACTAGCCATCCTCACCCAGCGGCTCTTCAAGCCTCGCTTGATTCGTTTTCTAATAACAAAAATAAAACAACGTTTTAAATTTGAATGAACATTAACTTTATTAACACTTTATTAATATCACAATAGTAAAAACTAAACCACATTGTAAACCTACTACAATCACATAGTGCTATGCGTTCTCCTAAAACACCCCCTATTTTACGCAATATTTAATCACAAAAGGACCAGCCTAAGTAAAGTAAAGGCATCTTTGACGAATATTTAATCGACTATTCTCGAAACTAAACTGTGAAAATGACTGTTTCACATTAGGAGATCTCGTCATAAAATGGATATTAATTTCTTAAGACAATACGTAACTAAACAGATATAAATAAAGTAAAGAATATTCTGCAAATTGAAGTTATTATAAAAAACATGTATATGAAGAAAATTCATACAAAAAGATCAATTTGGACTTTGAAAAAACAACCAAATAACCAATACAATTTTTGGACATTTGTTTACAATAACTTAAACAGTCTACAGAACATTCACAACAAAAATCAATCTAGGACGTAACTTTTAGCTGAAATAAAACATGACAGAGTTTACATTATCGAGTTGTGCAAATTGCTTAAGAGATAGCGTTGTAAAAAAACATCGTTGTTTCCATTCTGTTCAGTTTGGAAACGGAATCAGTCCTTTAGAGAATAACACGTCACGAGTCTCCAATCAATAGGTTTTAATCGACCTTAAGTTTAACTATAAGAATAAAAGCCAGTATAAGATAAGGACTATTTTGATTAATAATAAAGCAATACTATCACCAGTATAAATTTTTAAGCCTGCTAAAACACCAAACGAAACGTACAATACACGCTGTAGTTTATTGACTTATGTACAAGTGGCATTGAAAATAATCGAGAGCCATTATGTGATCAACGGTCCATCGCGCCGGACAACGCTTGCTGTAACACAAGCTGTTGGGCATTTATCAGTTTCTTTAATTCCCTTACTTCCTGAGTCAACTGTCTTACATTCTCAGAAGTTTCATCTAACCTTGCTTGCACACTTCCCAAGCCTGAGGTGTACCCATACTCCCGATACCCACAATCGTTATTATTCTCATATTTTTTAAAACACGAATATGCACCTGTTGTAGAACCGCTAGATGATATAGTATGCCCATACTGTTTCCTCATCTTTGCTATGTCATAAGCTGCCATCATAATATCACGTGGTAACCGTTTTTCACTAGGATTTAAAGGTTTTACGCTCAATACCACTCGATAAGCTTGTGGTGATACCAGAGCTGAAGAGTGTAAGATTTTTAACAGGCATTTAGGTAAATATCCATTAAATAATGCCATCTCCATATAAGATATTAATTTTGTTTGTCGAACAAGTTTTGATAGACCAGCAGTTTTTCTCAAACCCTGGATATCATGAACAGCTATACCTACTAATAAATTCATAAGAACTACTGTTACAAACATTAAAAATAATACATAAGTGATTTGTGCAGAAAACTCAAGAAGAACTGGCGGGTCGTTACCATCTGGTTCATTTAGTAATAAATCTAAATTTAATTCGCCAATCATCATTGTTAATACTGTAATAAAACCCATAAAAGGGTTTGCAAATGATGAAGAATCAGGAAAAATAACACAAAAACTTATAGTAAAACCAATAAGTATACAAGAATATGCCATTAACAATTTTGCGAATTCTTTTTGCACTTTTTGGTACATTGCAACATAAGTCCCAAAGACCGGTAGCTGACCAATCATCATCATTAAATTTGTCCAGCCAGCGAGTACAGCGAATGCTCCCACATGATTTTGCCACGTATATGTGATATTAGTATAGATATACGATATCAAAAACACACTAATAATCACAAACCACTCAATAACATTTTCAGATTGCATCAAATACTGCTTTACCGTAGAATACCCCGCAATTCCATACACTTTTCTAAATATTTCGAATATGGTAATGCCTGCTAAAACCCACCATTGCATTTCAATAACAAATGGATTCTTTCGCAACAAATCTCCAAGAATGGATTGTTTTTGACATAATTCCTGTTCTTGTATGGTTTCTTCCATATCTTTACTGCCATTGTAACAATTATGGGCTAAAGCTGTTAATACATAAAGTGTTAAACACAGGACAAAAATAAAACTTAAAAATAACCTAGCTACGTAATATTTACGTATTTTCTCCCATTTTATATACAAAAATGCTGAACAGAGTGGATGTAGAAGTACTTCCTTCTGTCCCTCATCAACAAATGTATTCAAGTAACTTATTTCTCGTGGATAACAATGGTGTAGAATGCTACGAAAGTCTAATTCCAATTCAACCTCTCGACTGCTCGTTTGCGAATGACGTAGAGTGATTGCACAGTCCAATTTTCTAGTTACCATCGCAAGAGACGCCGGTGTTTTTCGAGCTATTACATTTAGTGCCGAGTTTCCTTTTTTAGATCTCGTTGTTACGTCAGCGCCATGATAAATTAAGGTCTCCACACAAGCCGATAGGCCGTCCAAAGCAGCCAGGTGTAACGGTGTAAATCCGTATTCATCTTTTTGATTCACGTTGGCTCCCCAACTAATTAATGTTTCAATTATATCACATGCGCTGTCTGATTTGCCTATTGCAGCGTGTAACGGCGTTCTCATGTCAAAATCATTAGCATTCGGTTCAGCATTGCCTTTTCTAAGTAACGATTCAACACATTCTAAACTTGACGAACGGGCGGCTAAGTGTAAAGCCGTGAAACCTCTGTGATTTTTTAAACTCGCATCGGCACCTTTTGACAGCAATAAGTCTACACATTCCACAAAACCTCCGTCAGCAGCCAAGTGAAGAGCAGTAGACTCTCTATCTCCGACTCTTGTTCTTACATTGGCGTCAGCACCGGGTGTCTCCAGCAAAATGGTGAGACAGTGGAACATTCCCAAATCAGCGGCGAGGTGTATAGCGTTAGTACCGCCCGGTTCGATTTGATTAACGTCAACTCCATGGGAAATAAATAATTTAATACATTCTACGGAATCCGCACGCACAGCACAATGAAGAAGGCCTCCTTCACAGTTGACGTATTTAACTGCGCAATGCACTGATGCACCCCGGCTAATTAGCAAATTGGCTACTTGTACTGCGTTACCGAATGCAGCACAGTGTAAAGGAGCAAAACAACGTGGCATATAATTAGGATCACAACCACAAGATAGCAAATATGTAGCGCAGTCCGTGGAACCACTGAAGGCCGCCACATGTAGCGGAGATAGGCCTAATGCATCAAAGTACAGAGGGTCTGCACCGACCTCGATTAGAGGTGGCAGTAAGTGGGATAGTTTCAGGAATGCCACCCAAAAAAGGCACACATTCTTTTCAGCTTCGGACGCCGCTGAAAATGTAGTTAGAGCAAATTCAGCGGTAATGACCCCGGTCTCAAGCTCATCCAGTAATCGCAGACGTCCGCCGACGGCTCGCATCTGCTCGTGCGCACTCTGACGTAATGAATCGCCGCAGATATGCGCAGTTAGGTCTAGCGGTGGTTCCTCGAAGCTGTCGTACATGTTGGGTGCACTCTCTGCGGGGGGTGATGAGCCGGCGTTGACGTACTCCAACTGTGCCATGGAGGGGTAGGCACGCTCGAGGGATTCCTCGTCGAGGGGTGGGTGAGGCTGGGCGTCGGCGCAGGCCCGGGTGGGCGCTCGCCGCGATGCAGCGGGCGGGTCATCGTGGTCTTGTCGCGGGCGGCGCGCTCTGAACCAGCGCACGGGCAGCAGGCGGCGCGTGGCGGGCATGCGGGTGGCGGCCGGGCACTGAGCAGCTCCGCTCAACATTAACGAGACAATTGTGCTCGCTGATGAATTGTGCGCACCTTCACTGCATAAGGCTGACGACACAATAACGACTTATATAAGCACTTTTAGGGTTACAATTTTTTGGAATGACCAAATGCATCTATTTGAAATTTATGATACTTTATAATTGTATTTATACTTAATCATGTCATATATCTGACACTAGAGGGAGCAGTCACGGCGGTAATTACCGCTCTAACTTGAGTTCCTTAAATTTTACAGCATTATTAGAGAAGCTGCTCTCAGTAGGTAAAAAATATTTAATACGTTTAAAATTTGAAATATTTCTATTTACAAGTACGACATATAGCAGCTAATACTTGAGTATGTAACCAGCTTATACAATTGTACTGTCCATCAACAATAGTCCTGACGAATGCGTGTATTTACTAACATTTGCCGCGGTGATATCACTGTTGAACAGCGCTCGATGGATATCTCGATCATTACAGTTTACTGCAAATGCGGAAATATGCTCTAAGATAAAAAACAGCAGTATTTATCCATGTACCTGTTATCTTTGCTTAGGTACTGTTTACAATAGACATGCTTTAACTTTAATGGCCTTATTCATAATGACTTATCGGAGGTTTAAATGAAGATTTTAGCGCAGAGATAATAAACGTTTTAGCGTAAAAAGACTATTATGGGTTGCTTTCCATTTAGTTAACACAGAGGGATTCTGCGTTACATTGTGAAACACTGCCAAACACTGTGTAAAAGTTTAAATGAAACAGCTAGTTGTCTCAAAATAACACTAGAGTGCACACAAAAAACTTATTATCACCGTCGTAGAAGAAATTGTTATCATCATCTATGAATATCTCACTTTTATTTATAAAGCAACCATGTTTCGCCACATTATCAGGTCTCACTTCAATAGTGCAATATTTACATTTGAACATTTTTATGAAATTTTAATTAGCAGTAACAGACAAGCTCAATTTAATAATCTCAAATAATACTACTAGAATCTACCGTAAATCGAATCGAATCTACCAATCTAAATAATTAAAACTCATAAGTAGAGAAAAGAATTCTTCTCTTATTTGTTGGTAATTCTTGCTAAGCATCTGTCAAACACCACTTTTTCGAGTGTCGAACAGTGTACGGCTGTGTTCAACAGTGTCGTTGATGGAAAGCGCTTTATCGAGCACTGCGTTACACTGCGTCACTTTTTGTATTAATTGGAAAGCAACCATGAATAACAGCTTTTGACAATTTTCGCGAACCGATTTTAGTGAACTTTTAAACCTCCGATAAGTCATTATGAATAATAGCACGTCAATTCATAACAACATAACTATTGAATGATATTTGGTGTATTATGATCGTAGTTATCGCATTACAAAACGCCTTGACAGATTCTTATGAAATTTTCGTTTTATTTGATAGATTTTAGAAGTTTTAGACTGTTTCTATACCTACACTTATAGAGGTTATGAGAGCCGCTTGCTATAGAGATTTCTTTTTTAAATTACGAAATTATTTTTTTATCTGTTCATCAAAACTAGACCTAAATAACTCAAATTAATTTATTAACTCAAATTTTCACTTCTTTACAAAAAAACTACATGTGAACACAGCTAGCACATAAAATGAAACAGGTGTTTTCGCGAAAAAGACAAGAGGTAAACAGGCAACAGCTTTAGGTATCCAATTTATTAAGAAACGTAAAGTATAAGAAAGCAGCGTAAGTGATTGGGATTAGTTGGAATGCTGTCTTTATTAGCGCTTGGGTATATCATAGTCTATGATATACCCAAGCTAGACGAAATACAGCTTATCATATACAGGTTTCAATTTATCGATAGGGTATATACAATAAATATACATGGACATTTCACATAACGTCCTCTGGTCCCAAGCTAAGCTTATTATGATTGTGTTATGGGTACCAGAATACGGATATAATACATAAACTTTTTTTTTTTTTTTAAATACATTCTTATACTACATAGTAAACACCCAGACGCAGGACAAACATTTTGTATGACAATTATAAATATCACACAAATTAATGTGCGGGAATCGATTTCCAATCAAGGAAAATCAACAACTGCGATTTTTGGATGATTTAACTAAACTTAAGGCGAACGAAGTCGTGAGTAAATGGCAAGTTTAAAAATAAATGTGAATGTAATGATGATGACATTGTACAATATAATTTAATTTCCGGATTTCCGTCTCACCGACTACAATACAATGTCGGTATTGTGTTATTTTGCAGAGTTGATGGGCGTGATTATTGAATTGTGATGGACCATTGCGTTCCCATAGATTTTTTGCTGGGAATTCGGACCAACAATCTATTATAAAATCGTAATAAATTATGTATATCGTGTCTCTGTAGTGACGGATTAGAAATACAAGTGTCACCACCCCTTTTCCTTCCCAGGGTTCTGTAGAAGCCAGCTAAGGAATATTATAGGTACACAGATAACATCCTTTGTGAGAGACGGAAATCTTAAAAGTGACTGCTGTCAGTTTCATAGTAGAGCTCTCTTATTTTTGGTAAGGATACACATTGGTACTGATTCTACATACACAACAAAATTTACAAAAAAAATAAAAATGATAGTGTCAATATCATAGTTTGGTAATGTCAACTGAACTTTTTTATTATAAAAACTGTGGATGTGTGATATGACCTTTTTTATTATAAATGTGTACAACAAAATAGCAAATAATACATATTTTGAAATTATCAATTTTATTTTTTAGTTTAGTTAAGTTTAGTTCTGGACTTAGAATTGGTATCATTGTGTAAAAGAGGATATTAGGAAAGAGAGAAGTAAATACAGAAATGACGTCTGACAGAAGAGCATCGAAAACGTTTAACGCATATTGCGCCGACTCCAAATAAAGGGATAAGCGAAGGGCAATAATGGTGGTAACAATACATTGTTATTGTGTTCGTAACAAGAATCATAATACAAGGAACAGAGCACGATACATTATCCAATTGTTAACATCTGACGAATTAAATTGTATGATAAATATTATGTTTAAGTCTCAGTGATTCACGGCTTGTCAACCACTTATAAAGACAATACGCATTCTCAGATTTCAATATTGTTTCAAGAAGCTATGTGTCTGAATCACTACTTTTTAAATACATACGAACGAATGTTTGCCGTAGTAAATAATAAATAAATATTCATGGACATTTCACACAACGTCCTCTGGTCCTAAGCTTAGCTTATATGCTTGTGTTATGGGTACCAGAATACGGATAGAATACATATACTACTTTTCTTTTGTAAATACATACTTATAATACATAGAAACACCCAGACACAGTACAAACATTTGTATAACAATAAGAAAAATCACACAAATATTTGTCCCGAGCGGGAATCGAACCCGCGACCTCTTGATCGGCAGTCCTTTACATAAACCACGAGGCTCGTCAAATAGTTTGGTTTTATAAGGTAACACAAAAGACAACAAAAAAGGTAGGTAAGTAGGTACATAATGTCATGTGACTACGCACAAATTTAGGTAATGTGCCGTTGGCTACAACACTCAACCGGCTTGAAGCCACATAAATATTAACGTGTGCGAGAAATATGCCTCTGATACAGACTATACGTCATATGAAACATTAGTCTATGAAGTACCATTTAGATAATTAAGCTGAATTTCGTGTCTAAGATTGAACCCGTACCCGCTATTTGGTAAATCTGTGTTACTAAGGCTTTTGCCCGTGTTGAGGCGGACCGTGATTCTGTATTATATCATGGGTAATAATCCTGCAAATTTTAATTACTTTGCAATCATGGTATATCTAGTGTTAGTCTTCAGGGTCGGTACCAGTAACTAGCGAAAAATATATTAATCAACTATATGCACAAATCTATAAAGGAACTGTTGAATAATGCTGTGGTTTTTTAAGTTTACTTTATTATTCAAGGATTCCACAGTTCGGTTTGTATGAAACTTCAATAATGATTCATTTTTCTCGCCTATAAAAATCCAACTAATACTAGGACTAGGGCTTAGAAATGGGTTTGAAATTAAACGTTATTATTAAAATAAAAACCAGTTTTAATTCAATATTTAATGTTATACAATTTGCAGCTTATACACAAAGATAATGTACATTTATATGAATATAGTTAACATAATTACAAAGTGTGAGTGCAATCAAGACATGTGTTAATAATTATAATATAATATTGATCTACAATTACGACAAGCCAAGTTTGCATACAATTAAAACAAGGCAAAATAACTTAAATACTACATGTTCCAAACTTTTTTAGCATTCTATTTTTAAATATTTAATTTTGTATAATAGTATTCTTTTTTAAATATTGAGAAGTTTGAATACCAAAGAACCACAAATATAAACATTCATCTTGGCTGAATACATTTTTGTCTTTGCCTGTCTTGATAGTCTTTATTAAAAAAGTATATTATACGTTTCAAATGAGAATAGGATTGGCAATGACCTTTAGTTGTCAAAAGTGATTAGAAAAGTACTGTCAGCAACGTGACTATATTTGCGTATCAAGCTGAATTGCCAACCGCCATTTTGTTGTTGTTGGCGTGCCTTGTCGAGTATGTGAATTATAAGGCGTTTTATTTTAAATTCTGCTAGTTATGTGGTTATTTCCCGTTAAAAAAATTAATTTGTTGTTATTTCTCATTGTTTTTGTATGTTAGTGTTGTTATTTTGAACTTATCGTTATTTCTTATTGTTTTTAATTGTACTTGTCTCGCTATGTGCTCGAAAATTTGTAAACAATAACGATAAAGTGATAGATAAATTATATAAAAATATCTTGTTTTGCTGATCCTACCAAAATTGTTCAAATTGACAGCTATGACATTACAACATGACGCGGGGTCAATCCTATTCTCATTTGAACGGCATAGTATTTTAGTTTATTTCTTATCCAAAATGCACGAGGCTTACTATAATAAAATTATCTATTTATTCAATGTTATTTTAGGGATAAAAATATCCATTCTTTATTAACGTTTGCAAATTCAGGTAAGTTATTTATATTTACCATAGTACTTAAGATTTTTTATCATAGTACTTAAGCCATTTTGCAAAGTGAACGACAATAATAATTTAACAATACACATTTTTGGGTTATTATGTTTCTTAATCAAACTAATAACTATTAAAGCTAACAATTAAACCATAATAATGATAAATTAAGAACTATTTACAAAATATTACAATTATTATATTTTATTTTTCATATACGTACTACATTAGTAAAAAATTATAATCAATGGTATCTTAATTATTCATCTGTATGTATTTGTTTGGACAAAACAATTATGACATGGCACAAATTAGTCCGAAGTATTTATATAAGGTGACTTATACTGTGAAAATAACAAATACTAGATGTCGCCCTCAACCTCGTCTGTCTTGAATTTTACATGACTACATATTTTATGTATATTTGAAATTCTAGCCATACGAAACCAAGGGCAATAGCTAGTTCTAAAATAATAGCGTGATTGAAAGCGTGCAGTAGCCGACTCAGAAACTAGCTGAGTCGCTTAGACGTTTTATGTGATGTACATTATGTAAGACAACCGTCATGGTAGATATCTACCACGCTATGTCTAAACAAATGCACTTAACCCATTGGCTCGTAGAATAATTATAGAATAACTCATGATACAATAATAACTAATATGTTATTACTCTGTACTAATTGAATTTGGAATAGAGTATTAGGAAGGAGACCATACAGCCGTGAATAAGTATTCGATAATACTTAAATAGTAGTTATTATTCTATACAATTTAAATTTGGAATTGTAAGTAAATCACCAAATACCAAGAAATAAATATTTTTGTGTACTATTTAAATTGTCCAATGGTTACGATATACTTCCTAGAGACGAGAGGAAAGTAATGTCGTTAGGAAAGTTCTGAGTTTAAATGTGGAAGGAAAAAAGTCTAGAGGAAGACCTAAGAAAAGATGGATGGACTGTGTGAAAGAGGACATGAAGGAAAGAGGAGTTGACACAGACGTGACGGCTAATAGAAGACTGTGGAAGGAAAAGACATGTTGCGCCGACCCCAAATAATGGGATAAGGGCAGGAGGATGATGGTTATGATATACTTCCCTAGATGACACTACTTATACCATCTATACTGTCGGATACCGATCTTTTATTTAACGAAACAAAAGATGTGAATAATATTTCATTTTGACCTACCCCTAAAAATATCTAATTAAAGTTAGCTGCCATAACACTTCACTGATATTAAATATTACTCTATTATTGATTCATGAGAATAAAATTCTATAACTTATATTCTATTCTTCAAGCAAAAAGGTTAAATAATTTTACTCCGTAATAAAAGTCTAAGTTAGACTAAAGATTTTTCACTCTAATCAAACTTATTATTTGGCCATTTTTATTATAATAAATTTGACACACGTTATTATATTATGTTACATAGTTAACAATCTATACTTTTATATGTTTTTATCATATTTCAAAAAGTAATTTACAGTTTGATGTTAATTATTTGAGTTATTCTAATATATTTATATAAAATGAAGATAATTTCTTTAGATTTCAAAAATTATTTGAATATAGTCGATGTAAAATAATCTTCTTTTCAAACACAATTTTGATTTTATTTTCTCCACTTTATATAAATAAAATTATATAATAATCTGTGTTAGTGTATAATAATAATAGTTAAACATTATTATTAGTATTTCGTACCTTTTCTTTGGACACACAATTTTACAAATTTTAGTACAAATTATTTGTCTAATGGTCAGTAAAAAACACAAAAAAAGTATATAATCTATAGGTAAGTTAACAAGATCGAATATATTTTATGAGATATATAGTGTATAATCTACAAAATCACACACACTTTTTCACATTTGTCTATATTCTTATTAACGAAGTTAGTAATCGTGAAAATTAACATTTTCCTTTCCTAGATGGCGCTAGTTGTTTCTCTATACCCTCACGAGATGGCGTTAGTATCAAGTGACATTTAATTCATTTCTAATGTGCTTTTGCCTATGATTTTTAAACATAAAAATTGTTTTTATATATAAAGCAACAGTACTTAGCGCGACATTAAGAAAATTTTATTTTTATAATAATGTCAAAAAGCCAGAGAATAGACCCATAAACTAGCTTGTTTTCTATCGGCTCATGATCTAAAAATTTTACGGGTATGAAAAATTCTGTTTACGCGCAAGCTTGTCACATAAATTGTATTAAAACCTTTATTAGGTAAATCAAACCAAAATGTATTACACAGCAGAATATTTACGACCGTCATCGCTAGAATAACAATGTTGACAATGTAATCTCGAAGCACGGACTCGAACGTCAGCCCCCGCACGTCCATCCCCTAAAGGGGCTCCGCAAACTGCGCAAGTGAAGCACCAAACGTGATAGCATAACGATAATGACTCAATTATCATAGCAGCGCCTCGACCTGTGAATAAAAAGAACCTGTGAATAAAGATGATTTTAATATTTAGGACATACATATAATAATATAAAACAAAGTCGTTATTTTTGTATGTATGTCCCTATGTGAGCTTATATCTTCCAAACCACGCAACCGATTGTGATGCGGTTTTTTTATAGCTAGAGTGGTTCTAGAGGATGTCCTTTTTGGATAATTTGTTAAGATTTTTTTATTATCAAAATTCTACGCGTACGACATTGCGGGCAACAAATAGTATACTACAACTTAGTCATGTCGTGGCGGATCAAGAAGACAAGTGTGTCACCACCCTTTATCCTCCCTCGGTTGCTCTAAAATTCAGCTAAGGGATATTGTATACGCATAACATCCTTTGTGAGAGACGGAAACTTCGAAAATAAACGCTGTACCAACACGATTGGTCAGCGTGGCACAGAATTCCATAATCCCTCCCTAAGTGAAGAAGGACCGTGCTCAATAGTGGGACGTTAATGTTCTGGAGAGAGAGGAACTATAGAATAATTAAAAGAATTGAATTATGGTGGAAAAAGTGATTACCGCAAGCGGGACTTGAACCCACGATTGGTCGAGATTGTTGCAAAGCAGTCTTGATAGATGGCGTTGTACGTAAAAATATATAAACTCAATCGAGTGACGAATGTGGTGGCCTAATTTGATTACTGAAAAGCACGACCGCAATAAGCTCAGTTGGAAGAGCTACGGAACGGTATTCCGAGGTCGTGGGTTCAAGTCCCGCTTGCGGTAATCACTTTTCCACCATAATTCAATTTATTAAGTAAAAGCATAGCATGTCAATTGCAAAATTAATAAGTTACTTTGGTAATTAAAAGAAATTTTACAGCAAAAAAATATTAAAAGAAAATTGAAAACTATAAATAATCAAAATACAATAATGGGTTATCTGTTATTTGGTTCTTATATTACAAGAATTGCTATTGGTTTGTGACACGGGTATATTGCGTAGAAAGTCTGTGAAAAAAAATCTATAAAAATAGTTATATTTACCTAGTTCCTGAGAGCAATGTGAACATTTACGACGTCCACTGACGCTAAGCAATTTCTCCTCTCTCGGTTCCGTTCTCATCGTACGTTTTATATCCGACGATAACTGCTGTTGGCTAAAGTTATAAAAACATGTAAAAAATATTTACCATCCACTATTTAAAAACTAAAGGTATTTTGAACTTGTTTTTAGTAAATAAACTTACTGGTTTCAAAACAAAAAGTTGATGCTATACAACGTGTCGCAGAAAGGTGTAGTCATATTTGACTATTGTTACACATGACCGGTGACTAGGTACTAGGCATGGATGTAATTACAAATACTAGTTATATTATGACTTTTATGTGTTCATACAAATGTCATTAATTTTTATCGTAAGGTTCAATCGCATTCAATAAACCGTAAACATCTCATAATTGATGTGTTTCTGGTAGTTATTAATAATAAATAGGCTATAAACAACAAAAAACTTACCAACTGTAATACATATTTATAAAATTTAAGGCCTATCTAATGCAACATTAAAATATGACACCTTTCTGCAACTCATTGTAGAGTAAGTTCTGCTTAATTGACTACTTTATTTACATTTTTTGAAGATCGCTGTAGAGAATTATGTACCTCATGATGATGATGATGATGATGAAGTAATAATACACTTAAAAATTTGTACTATATAACTATCTTATTTTATTTTACTTCGCTAATAATATAATACAAAAATAAATATCCAATATTTCCCTTGCGGTTGCAAAAAAAAATATTTTGTCGATTATGAGCAGTGTATAAAGTACATGGCATTTATTTTTACAACGATTAGGCTTTCAACAGCGCAGCTTTTATGTAAATAGCCTTACCTGTTTGAAAGTGCGTGCATATCTCGTAGCTGCGCGGGATGTGTGGGATGTGCGGGATGCGTGGGATGTGCGGGATGTGAAGGATGTGTGGGATGTGCAAATTGCGTGGGATGTGCAATTGATTGCATCTCTTGATGATATGAGTGTCTTTGAGCAGCGCGTGTTCTTCGCGCTTCTTCTATACGACGCTGTTCGGCTTCCTGTAAATCGTTTAATATATACATAATAATCTAAAAAAGCGTATATTTCATTGTTCTTCGTCTTGAAAAAGTATTTCAAAGAGAGATTTAGAAAACAGCCCTTTGGTTAGATGGTCACTCACGCTATGGTCTCGCTTATGATGTTGGAAAATAATAAATAAATATTGGTAACAATAATTCACAACATAAAAATAAATAACAAAGGGTGTATTTTATATTTTTTAAATATTATTTGTTTCTATACATTGGCAAAGCAAAGCTAAGCCTCTGAAATAAGCAGATCAAAATAGGAACATTAATTAGCACATACCTGTATGAGCCAATGTTGATTATAGTTGTAGTTGGCTGGTTTTCTGATCGGTTGACGAGCTTGCATCCAATCTGTGTTTGAGATCAATTTGGGCGTTGGAGCGGCTGATAAAGCCTAGAACATAAAAAATAACACGCTATAGTCAAGTTAAAAACGTCGAGCAGTACCAGCAGGGATAAGTTATTAATTTGTAATAGAAAATAACACAATCTTTTTACTCGTAATAAATGTTTTAATCCTAAAATCTTTGGAAATCCAGTGGCAGATGCAGAGAACAGTCTTGCTGGACAATGCCTGTATTATCCGCTAATTTTGTTCCCGAATTGGCTCGATAGTGATAGCTGAATCGATAGTGATGCAACCTTTTGAGGTAAACAATGTGTAGGTATCCAAGTTATTAAAGCAATAAAATGAAGCTATTAAGCGTGGCCTACCTGAAGCGTATGCCTGGTCATCGGCGGGTAATGAGCCCCGTTGCCATTCGCGACTGATTTCTGTCTTAACTGAACATTTGCGTACTCCACTGCTGAAGGTACACGACTGCTTCTGTAATTGTTTACAACCATATTAATTATTAATCAAAAATATTGCAATTCAATTCACACAAAGGCATTTATTAATTGAAAAATTACCTCATAGTAATCTCCCTCTCAATAGACTCCCGACTTTTTGGTTTCGGTGGTAAAACCGGGTGCGGTATTCTCATTTGCGGTTTTCCATTCCCTTCGTACAGAACTCTGCGACTCTCTTCGACACCAAAATGCCTCTGCATATGTTCCTCAGATACGAAAGGTTTTCTTTTCTCGTCTACAACCCTCTCTGTCTCCATTTGCCTCTCTGGTAAAGCGGGTGGAATTGATGCGTAGTTTTCCGTAAGCAATAAATTGGGCATCGAATGTCTATAATTTGGGTTTACAATTTTGGGTCTGCTGTGCAATTGGGGTTTTTCTGGTGTAGAAGGTATAGTGGAAACATCTTGTACCGATTTCTGGATGATTCTGTTCTGATCTCGAATAAGATTCTCTCTCTGGCGTCGAAGCTCCTCTTGTTCAAGTTGAAGAAGTTCTCTTTCGAAGCGAAGTACTTCCTAATATTTAGTTTTTATTTTTATTATTTAATGTCATTATCTTGTTTTATTCATGTAAGGTCCTATATCAAAGTGAAGTTATTTCTGCATATTAAATTTTAGCAGGTATTTGTTATTTCACCGCGTTAACAAAAATCTGTCATGCTTTATGTATTACCATGTTAGTAACTCAAAACCAAGGTTATTATAGGACCTTACAAGTAAATAAAGAATTAAAAAATAATTTAAGACCAAAAAATATTTATAGTGCATAGCATAAGCTAGCGTGAAACACTTAATGTTAAAATAACAAATGAATTTCACAGGAATAAACGGAAATTTCAGTTCGTTTTGCATATATTATGTCATAGCAATTGCCTCATAATATTTCCTACAAAAAATAATAAATAGTGTGACGATATGTAGGTTCAATATCAGAATGGATATATAGGTACCCGCGAAGTCTTAGTTGGTTAAAAGTTACCCGATTTCTGTGAGTTTAGTCAAACGTCTCTTTAGTATAATTTTGTAATTAAATTGGCTAAAAAAATAGAGTCATGAACCAAAAAATATGCGCCATCTAAAACTGAAATTTCCCTCAATGAATGTATGTGTAAATGTCATTCACCTTTGTATGAGAATCGTCATAAGCCCCGTCGGGCCAGTCCTCGTTAGTGCACGCCTGTAAGACACGCCACGACGCCAAGTTATTTACAGAACAATGCCCATTGTGGCGATTATACTTAGTGACAAATGAATGAGTTAATGTTATATTAGTAAAATCAGCACAAATAGCAACACTGCATAAAAATTCAAATTATTAATAAGTTTAATCTGCCAATAAAGCAAATTATTCGGCTAAAAGACTAACATCTATGGTAAAAAAATACAAGTAGCGACATCTGACGAAAATGATAAAAAGTAAACTAATACTTGAAACGTCCTCAAGATGGCAGTAGTATATCGCAATTTATTGACAGTTTGTTTTAAAATTACGATTATTGTTATCAACTCTATCTCTAATAACACAGGAAAATGAATATAGACTTTATTGCCCAACAAATAAGAGCAAAATTACAATTAGCTCAAAATTGTAATTTTGCTCTTATTTGTTGGGCAATAAAGTCTATATTCATTTTGTATATTTAAGTGTATTTTAAATGGACCTAAAACAAAACATTTATTAAAATTATGTTTTAATAAAAGGTACATGTCAGATGCAATAGAATTCGTGCAACGACATCTATGCGTGTTGAAATTAAACTACAAGTGCATCGTGCGCCGAAAAAGTGCAGAAAATGAAAAGCAAGAATTGTAATTAAATAAATATAATTTATTAAGAGAAAAGCTAAATATACATAACATATTTATAACCTCATCTCTAAATTTTATTGTTCTTAAATAATATAAATTTTGGCAATTGGATACAGTTTAATCATATAAAGCATTAAGTTAAGCAAAGTTTGTTAGCAGCTAATAAATTATATCTAAGTTTTAAATACCACCTATATTAAGAAAAAAAAACATAAATAGCCCTATAGAAGTATTTACGAAAATTTTATAATCTCTGGTCTCAAAATTAAGCATAATCTGCTTAAGTAATAATAATAATAATTTGCTTGAAAAAAAAATTTTTTTTTTTAAATTTAAAAATCCTTGCTACATAATATAGATATTATTATATACTCGTTTATTAAACTAAATATCTAAATTATATTTAATTAGATAATATGCATACTAAAATCAACTTCATAAATTATACCTAATACTACTTCTCTAATAATAATTATTATTACTTTGTACGCTGTGGTATTTAAAACTATTTAGAAAGTTATTATTATTATTATAAACATACAACCTTAGGTGCTATTTACTATAAAGCATTTACAGTGCTAGCCTCTATATAAACATAGCCCTAAAAATAATTAGAAATGGCGAATATTTAATCACTTTCTAATAAATAAAATTAACTTTATTTATACTAATCACAGAATTTTTTATCTTATTCTTTTTTATTTCTTATGAAATGTTAATTATTAATGTGCAAATAAAGTGTTATCTATCTGTCTATTAAGTTATCAGAAGCCTACCATCGTATCCGCCTTTCTAATGATACGGGGCCCTCAATCTGGAAGGGCTCCAGATGTATACAAAGCTAAAAGGAAGAACTACCTTTGGCCAGAATAGTTCAGAAGGGCCCCGTACACGCTAAGGAGTATTATTATTAAAAATATACGTTAAAAATTATCCCAAAAATAGAATCAAATATATTATATGAATTTGCAACTTTTTTTTAGAGAATACGCTTATGTTGCCACTATTAAAAAAGACTTGGGCACTCTATTATCTTTTAAAGTTAAACCATATTGGGAACTTTTCGTCTATCTTACATCGATTCCACGACCAATATTTTTAAATTATTTTTCCAATGAAGCTAAAAGGGTTTCTTTGTCCCAATCTTAGCTCGGTATTTATTTTTAATAAAACCTATTTTTAAACTTCACGATTTTGTAACTATTTAATGATTTACCCAATTAACAGCAAAATGAAAGTCATTAATGTAACGAATCATTAATTACAATATCATTAAGTCACCATAACATTAGAAGCGAAAGCGATTAATTAAATATTCACCGGTGAATTTATAAAAGCGCTTATTACACTTTGCTAAAATGTTTGTTAGACACAAGTGATAATAAGTATAATAACGTGAGATAAGTACTAACACACGATTTTAATCAAAGTGTTTTGTCTCATTTACACTTAATTTTAATTACCGTACTGAAAACTGTCGTCTGAATCGTGCGTAAGTGTAATAAGCAGAGAATTCGAGATATAACCATGGTAACATAAAAATAGAACATATTTTCTATGAGATCTACAATTTGTACCTACATTTACTTTGAAGCCCTTAATATTCCTACTCGGTAATTTAAAAAAAAAACATTTATATTTTAATATTCTCACTCGGAAAACTTAAAAAAAAATTATATTTATTTTCATCCAACTTTTGATTAACTGGCGTAAAAGCAAAGTTTCCGACATCAATTTCTACTTCCCTAATAAAAATTCAAAAATGGAGATTAGATTGAAAAAATTAAATCATATTGGTGCAAAAAATACGTAGGCCTAAAACAGCATGGAAAAGATTATCCATAAAAATACCGACCTTATCACACAACATATTTCTATTTTGAAGTCGGTTAAAACTAACGACAATATAATAAATAGCTTATATTATTCTTCTAATTAGCATTTCAATTACAGAAATGAAGAAGATAATTTTATTGATATATTCTAGCATAATTTGTATAATGGTTTTGATTATAATAATCCAATACCTCCTTCACCAAATGCGTAATATATATTATTATAAATGGAGTTTATTATTACTATAAAAATTTATAATAAAGTTAGTCTGTAGAAATACAAACTTCTAGACAAGAGATAATTGTATTTTATAATAAAAAAAATGGTAACAAGTATAACAAAAAACTGGGTTTAACTTCGTATCTATAAATACTATTTGTGTATTGATACATAAATAATATTTTTAAACTAATTAATAATAATAAATATTCATGGACATTTCACACAACGTCCTCTGGTCCCAAGCTAAGCTTATATGCTTGTGTTATGGGTACCAGAATACGTATAGAATACATATACTACTTTTCTTTTGTAAATACATACTTATAATACATAGAAATACCCAGACGCAGTACAAACATTTGTATGACAATTAGAAAATCACACAAATGATTGTCCCGAGCGGGAATCGAACTCGCGACCTTTTGATCGGCAGTCCATTACATGAACCACTCAACCACGAGGCTCGTCATTATCAAAGTCAAATTATCAAATGAAAATAAATTTCTCAACCATTTTTAAATGAATAATGAAAAATTACAGTAATAACAAACTCCTTAGTGCATTTTTAATTAACATATAGTGCAATATAATATTACATACAATAAAATTAGCCATCAAATAAGGCGAGAAAGTGCAAAATTAGACCGTTTAATATAATTAAGAGTAATCAAGCATTACAAAATTAACGCTTTAAAATTGATTAAATTTTTCTAGACTTGTTTTTCTCTTAAAGAAATCTGAAAGTTACTTTAGTAAAATCGGAACAAAAACTAATTACAATTGTTAAAGAAAGTAATAATAGTGATTAGTACTTAAACTAACCAAATTTTATTTATATCTTGATATCACGATAAATTCAACGAAAATTAACGTTGACAAATTACGTTCATGTCTAAAATAACGTATGAGAAAAGATCATTAAGTTTAAACTAGATAAAATCAACTTTGGGTTGACTTCTCGGTTATGGCTTTGGTGTAATTTTTTAATATGACACATTTGATAATGTCCGCTTTGTGCTAGTTTCATCAACAAGGAAAAAATCACTAAACATAAATTAATAAATATGTTTCTGCCCCGATCTGACTTTCTAGTAATAAGGAACATATTTAATGATATTTTAATGAATTTTCTTTAGTAATATTTTAATATAATAATATTTTCTTTGCTGAAAATAAACATTATTATACGTCCAGTCTAGTAGAATCAGTGATCAATCAGTAAAAAATTGTAATCCAGTGCTGTATTTAAGGTAATGTTTGTCGTAAAACGATTTTAAGTAAAAGGGAGTTTCATATTTTTAAAATTATTTTTATAGAACATTAAGCATGTTTTAATTTTAATTTAGTTGGCGTTTTTACATTCTTTTTACTACAAATAGGCTAATTTTGCACTTATTATGATGTCCAAGCTCCAACTGTCATATCTATGGTACCTGTGTCTGCTGTAGTTTTTTGTCAATCACTTCAATTTGATCTGTCTGTGAGTCTGTTAACTCTGTGAGTTTTGTATTCAGGTTGTTAGTGAAGTTTTCTTGTTTCTTTGCTTGTTCTTCTTCGTCTGATGTTACAGTAACGTGTGTATATGGCTGGAATGTTAATAGATTTGATTTAATACAAATATTTCAATCTAAAATTTAAATTATTATACTTTTGGATAAAAAATAAAGAAAATAATAGAAACATAAAATATAATCTTCATCTATAATGTGGCATTAACATTTTAAAAATTATATATTCACGAAGAAAACAGCGGAGTACGAAACGTCTTTTTTTAAGGATTTTATAGGTAAAATTTGGCTGAGATATTATTCGGCGCTCTGCTCGGGAATAGGTATAGCAATACCTGGCTCTAAAGTCCACTCTTAAGGATTACTTCGTAACGAAATATTTATTTATGCTAAAAAAAGTAACATACCTCACTATTTTGTCTACTATGTGGATTTGAAGTTTCTGGTGAAGAATTTCCTTTATACCAGGCCTCAGCTGATGGTCCTCTATCTATATCAACGCCAGAATCTCTACTCTCTCTTAATTTTGAATCCATATCATGAGAAAGAGTCTTTTTGTATAGAAGTTTCTCAATCTTGGTCTCTTCTTGTAAGAATGAGGTGATATCTGGTCGTGGTGCAAGAGCATCAGCATCTAAATAAGAGTCATCTTGGCTATCTATTCCAAGGAAACTGGAACGCTTGTTTCTTATTTCCTTTTTGATACGACGAGCTGAACTTGTATGCTTAAAGTTACCCTGTAAAAATGTTTGTCAAAGTGAGTAAGTTCTTCCTGCCTCTAGCCTATTAACGTCTCACTATAGGGCTCCAGCCTCCTCCAGTTTGGGAGAGATTATGGTCCACTAAACGGTGCTGACCAGGTTATTAGGTTATAACTTATAACCTAATAACCTGGTCAGCAGCGTTTAGTGGACCAACTCGTAAATAAACCCTATCCTAATACCTTATAACTTGTAAGGTATTAGGGTAGGGTTTATTTACGAGTTTTCCGTCTGTTACAAAGGATGTGAACGAGTGTGAGTAGGTCCAATATTCCTTAGCTGGCTTTTACAGTACCCTGGGAAGGAAATAGCCCCCCTATTTCCTTAAATATCCGGAAATGGGGGGCTGACACTTGTATTCTTATTAGTATTACTAAGTCACTAATCCCTGCAAAAGATTTCGCGACCATAGCTAGTTGGTAATAAACTGCATTGAATTACTAAGTAATTATTCTATGGCTCAAAACTTAACATTAATACTTTGATGACAAATTTTTGTTATGACATAATCCTTTTGTTTACATCATGACTAGTTAAATTCATATCTGGCTGTGTATCGCGTTTAGATAACCTCGCAAATAGTTTATTTAAATTTTGAAAAAAAGAATTAAATCGTTTCTTGGGATCTCAGCCCAGTTCTGACCCAATTACTGGGCACTATGCTCCTCCACTTAGGGTTGATATGTGGTCTGACTATGCCGCGCTAAAAAAACTAGCATAGGGTTTAGTATTAAGATTTCTGTCTCTTACAGAGCATCTCATCATCATCAACATAGACGACCCTCGTGGTTGAGTGGTTCATGTAACGGACTGCTGATCAAGAGGTCGCGGTTTCGATTCCCGCTCGGGACAATCATTTGTGTGATTCTTCTAATTGTCATACAAATGTTTGTACTGCGTCTGGGTGTTTCTATGTATTATCAGTATGTATTTACAAAAGAAAAGTAGTATATGTAGTATATCCGTATTCTGGTAAGTACCCATAACACAGCCATATAAGGTTAGCTTGGGACCAGAGGACGTTGTGTGAAATGTCCATGAATATTTATTTATTTATATTTATCTTATTTCCTTAGCTCTTACTGGGCAGGAAATGAAGGGATGACACTTATATTAATATGTCGCCACACCTTGCTTGAGTGAAGGATTAAGATTGGTGGCATTCGGATTAATATCGATAGGTACTATAAAATCGAAACAGTAAATTAGATGGACTATAAAGACCTATTTTGTCAAATATTTTTGCACTAGTGCAAACAATAAGTAAACTGACTCACATTCCCAAGAAGCTCATCTTCAACTCCATCATCAGTTGGCGGAGGAGGTGGTTTTTCTTTGGGTGGTTCCAGAACATTCGTTGGCAAATCCAATGGAAAAGCTTCATCGGAATTCTGATAGAAGATTTCTATATTCTCATACAGAGGTGCTACTGTTGTCTTCTTTTCTACTACATCTACTACATCTTCTACGATATTAGTATCATCCATTGTAGCACTATCTTCTGAATCCAGTTCTTTGAAAGCCAACTCTAGTGCATCAATAACCTGTAAATTAAAAGACAGTTAAAAATATAAAAAAAAATAAAAAAAACAGAAGTTAGAAAATGGACTGCACAAGATTTTTTTTGAAACTTTTTGTATTTAAAAATAAAAACAGAACTGAAACTATGTTTTCTATTTATTAATTAACATATCAAACAATAAACAAAACAAAACCACAAAAAATATTTAATACATTTTTTAATACTCGAAATTAAAAATGAAGTTTCATAAATCATGAAAAGCAGTTTAAAAATATGCAAAATAATGTTCGCATTACACTTAGATAATTTTGCAAAAACTTCAATAAAAAAGTAAATATTTACTCAACGATAACAGCAAACGGCATTATTAAACAATTCAAAGCATGTGCAGTCCAAAGAGAAAATTAACACAACACGTTAATTTAAAAAGCTTTAAAACACCAATTTCAAAAAAAGAATTAAACCCGAAACATAATCTTAATATTCGAAAATTAAAAGAAAATCCAAAACAGACTTATAAAATAAAACATGGCTGAAAAAAAAGACTAATTAAAATAAAAATTATCACCAAAAAGAATGCATGCCAAGCGTAAATATGTTAGTAACAAATGAAAAATGAAGCGTCAAATCGATTCCTTACCTTAGAAACCCATCACCGAAGAAAAATATTTAAAAACTATGAAACTATGTACGGAGGCCTCGCTATCTCTAATGCTAGATGACAAATGAGTTAGATAAGAACCTTGAGCGAGATAAGTATAAAAGATAATGGCAAAACTGATTTTACAACTATGCATAATGAATAATCATTCGATTACATGATAATTATAAATAAATCATAACCTACATATTTGTTTACTATACATAAATTCAATTTTAGTATGTGTATGTGTAAGGTTATAATGATACATAAATAAAACTCATAAAAATAACAATGTAACATGTATTTATGTAAAGGATTACATTATCACGTATATAAATGTATGATAATATTTTAAATAGCATATTTTTATAAAACTACACAACCCTGTAATTCTAAGGGCTTGTCCACACGACGTGTAATTTTATTAATAATTTTGTATCAATAAATAACATTGTTGTGTTCCTATAGATTTATAATTAAACATACATAAATAATTTACTGACTGTCTATAAAAACAATACAGCGCAGTATATAAATATTTTTGTAGTTTTATATTATACCAATTTACGTGTGAACGCTATATATGAATGCTAAGTGCAACGTACATTTAGTTTTAGCACAAAGGAGAAATTTTAGACGTTATGTAATTAGTAAACTATAAACTTAATTGATGTTAATGGTGCATTTACTATAATTACGTCATGATTTAAGCAATTATTTTAGCATCTAAGCTGACTAACGGTTAAGACGGACATTATTTTTTCTATTTCAATAAAAAATAATCATAATAAGAGATGTGTGAACGTAAACAAATAGGAAGTCTTACTTCTGTGCTTCACGTTGTCTTAAGTTTGTGACTAACTTTATGATATTGGTTTTTTGTGACAATAAATGTGCGTACCTATCTCAAAAATTTACTATCAGCCCAAACAAAATAAGTGAAACTTCAATAAATTTGGTAGATAATTGTCACGTCTAGATATTTTTGATTCATAGTTTTTCTCATCTCGACTTGCAGTGCAATATATGAGAATGACATGAAAATGATTTTTGATGGTTATTTAGCCGTTTGATGACGTTTAAATTAAAAATGATGTTAATGAATTTTAAATCATGACATACCTACATACAAATAATACCTACTTTATTTAGTAATAATTAGGGTAGGGACCAATTAATATTTGGTTATTGTGTTATATTACTAAACACGCCTAACGCGAACTAATATACATTTATAGTGGTAACGTATATACATAATTATCTTAGTCACTTCTGTTAGACTAGACTGTAATATTATTCACTAGATGGTGTGATTAAATAAATTCTACAAAACTAGTAACCGCTAAACTACTTTAGTCCTACACAATATTTCCAACACTTTAAATTTCCTGAAAATATTTAGGGTTGTAAAAAAGATAAATAAAATTAATATTAACAAAATAAACATTGTGAATGCGGCTTTATTTCAACTATGGTTGGCAATAGTTATAAAATAAATATGTTTTTATTATTCTTAATTAAATATTAACCATGAATAAATTATCACAATAACATTTTAATGCGAGTAAATTATTAAAAATGTTGATATTTAGGCCGTTAAAAGTTTAAAGATACAAAATGAACTAAAATTACCTTTCTTTTTGTTTACTAACATTTAAAGTTAATATCTATTTGAAAATTTATTCTGTGTGATCAGGGTAGCAAGTTCTTATTGATCCCTATTAGTAATCTAAGTTTGTTTTATGAGTTTTTCAGAGACATGAAACTGTTTGATACCTACTTGGGATAAGAGATGAGACAATCGCGATTCTTATTTCGACTGTTGTGGCATTTTTTCATTTTTACCTATGAGATGAACTTATAAAGAAAATAATATCACCCTTATTCACCCGGCGTTCAAGATCAGTATTATATTTTCTTAAAAGTAAATAATATATTTGGCATTTTCTCGTATAGTTAAAGAACATTAAGATTAGGCCTTTTCATGAGTGACAGTATTAGGTAAAGTTTTCGTTGTAACCTTATTATTAATAAACAAAATAGTTTTCCGCCGATTCGGTTCTATTTTACGTTTCATCCGTTTCTCCCAAAACGGATTCTCATCTTGAGTACTACTTACCCCTATTTCTCCACTGTTAGCTGTAATGTTAGTAGAGTTTTGAATTTTATTATCATTTACATTATCTACTTTTACAAGAGATTCAGATGAACACGACAAATCAGCTATTTCATTACTTTTTAGCGATCTAACAGAACTTTTAGGTGATATATTAGTAATAGTTGTGATATTAGAAACAGTTACCATAGGCATGCTGTTAGATGTTTTAGTGTTGTTAGTATTTCCAGCACCGGCGTTCATATTGTTGCGTATTTCATTCAAATTCAAGTGTATTGTCATTTTGCCCTCAAACACCACTGTGTCACTTTCCGACGCGGTTGAAACAGGCTCATTCAAACTTACACTGGTGTCTTGGTTTTCCAAACTTTTAAGCGTATCTTCATCATCTTTATCGAGTTGTATTTCAGTAACTTCTGTTATACTCAATTCATCATGTTGAGATACAGCTTGTAGATAATTGCTGGTGCTGTCATCATCGGTTTTGATATCTTGTTCTTCAATTTCTTCAACGACATCTTGCTTAACTTGAACAGTTGGCTCCGATTGTTGCTCGGTTTCTTGGGCTTTTGTCTCCATAATAATATCATCTTTGGGTAAGCCATCTTCATTAGATGACTCATATTCTGATATTTCAACCATCTGTTCACCTATTGGTGATGCAACTTGTGTAAGATCTGCAATATCGTCGGCAGGAGCACAAGAATCTCTAGCTGTGTGTATCCCACTATCTTCAGTTTCAATATCACTTGGTATTGTATTGTTCTGCATTTCAGGACAATCAAAGTCTTCTAGAGATTGAATTCTCTCAAAAGAATTAGGAGACGAGTGGCCATTAATATCCAGACTATCTAAAGAACGGCAGAAACTCTGCATTTGGCTTTCAATACCAGACAAGCTAGATTTCAAAGAAGTTTCTACCATGTCATCTTTAGCATCAGAGTTCTTGATTTCCGTGTCTTTGTTCTGATTTATATCTTCCTCGACTGATATTTTAGGTATCTCCTTGTTTTTAGCGGCATCAAGACATGACAGCCGTTCTTTTAGGCTCATTGAAACCTCTTTTACTTCGGTTTTCGTTATCTTCACTTCTTCCTCTGATGTTTGGGATTTTAAACTTGTAAGGCGTTCCTTCAATGATCTAGTATTATTAAGATCGCCATTGGATAGCCTTTTCATTTTCTCGGGTTCAGTTTGTTTAACTTTTTCTAGTGAAGACAGGCGTTCCTTTAAAGGCTTCACTTCAGTTGGTAATTTGGAAAGATCACTAGTTGACTTTTGAATTTGTGATTCTTCAGTAAACTTTTCTAAGCTAGACAGTCTCTCTTTTATAGATTTTTTGTTAGCAATTTCTGGTAGTTTTGGTTTATTCGTCTGTGGTTCTTGTGAATTTTCTCTTTCAAATTGTTCTCTTCTTTTGTGTATATCGACTTTTGGTAAGTCTTTTTTCTGGTTAATATTTTTTGCATCGTTAGCTCTTTCTTGTTGGAAAGAAGAAACTTTTTCATCGATTTTGTTTCTAACAGTCGTTCTAATTTTGTGTAGGTCTCCGTTTTTCTCTGGTGTCTTTTCTTTTAGATTATTATTAACAGCAGTTTTGATCATGTTGCTGTTTGTTTGAGATATGATGCGGGACTTGTAGCCTTCAATAGCGCCCTCATATGTATACTCTTCTGGCTCAGGAGAGCTGATAGTGGTTGTCGTGCAAGTGTCGTATTCGTTGGCACTGGAGCCGATTTTATGGTTGGTATCGCAGTTGGACATGTTGTCGACGTCTGAATGGTTTTTATCCAGATCCATACCGTCGCTCTGCAATTAAAAAGAACAAATTAACATTTAACTATTTTTTTCTATTTTATTATTTCAAACATTTTATATTAAAATCTCGAAGAAATTTGCTAGGCTGTACTTTTTAGACTTTGGCCTACAGGCTTAATTGTTATGTACAGTCAATAATATTATTATGCTTATACTATACGTCACGACTTACTGCCAAACTATGTGTGTCGCAGTCCTCGCTAAGACTGCTCTTGGTACTTGAGGTGCCGATGCCGAGGTCACTCAGGTCATGACCGTCATCTTCTGTGTATAAAGCAAGTGGATTTCGCCTTCTACGGCCAGCGCTACAACCAAAGAAAAAATATACATTAATATATAAAATAGTTTGAATATATGGCTATCACTTTTATTATAAAGATAATTATTAGTACCTAAGTGTGTGAGTATTTTTGTAAAATTGATTTTAGGTACTATTATATGTATTTATAGGTAGTTACTAACTTAACGTTTAGATACTTTTTAACCAGGGAAAAATACGGTGCCCCCATGAGATAAACAAGCAACTCAAATCTCTGTTATTATAAAATACATATAGTCAGTTTTATTTATACCTAAAAGGATTAAACGTTTTCTCAGAAAAGAAAAAAGAACCTAAGTTTCAACGGAAACACTTGTCTATATAATTAGGTTATTTTATCACGGTATATATTTACTTAGTGTTGACTAAGTACTGAGTTACTAGTAGTCATTAAATCTACAGAAAACACCCTAGATTCTTTATAAATGTGATCATGTCAAACAAATGAATAAGGTAATATTTATGCATAGTTCAGCAAACCTTTATTTTCTGTCCTTTTTCGTGTCAAGAGCCAAGTTATTTTTGAGGTGTGTTATCTAAAATGGTATTTATCTATTTCAAATATTTTTGACACTTCATGAATTGCAATTTTTAGTTTGTTAGAACAAAGTCTTTGTTTGTATGTATGCCCCTATGTGAGCTTAAATCTTCAAAACTACTCAACGTATTTTAATGCGTTTTCTTAGTAGAGTTGTTAAAAAAGATGGCATTTTTGTTACATTTACCGACGAATGCTGTACAAAACATCAATAGATGACATGAACTAAGAAATTCCTAAATAGAAATCACTCTCGAACAACGTGTTATGAATATATAATAATAACAATAAATATAATTTACATAATTTTATTTCATAATAATAATCAATATTACATGTTTAGAAGATACTCTCAGATCTGTCAAAATAACAGGTTTAGGTACCATAGTACCTACAACTTTCACGGTCATGACATGATGAAAAATTAACAATCCGAAGTTTGACCTTCCCACAAAGTGTATATAAAATTCTTATATGAAAACATAGATAAAAGAAAAACTAATATATCAAAACCGGTTTTCCGTCAAGGTGAGTAGCTTACGTAAACCCATACAAGTCACAAATCACATTAAAGATGATATAACTTACGAAAAGTGAAAACGTGTTCGGTATAAGCACTTTCGCTCGCGGCCATAGGTACATTTCATTAGAAAGTATTTAAAAACACACCAGCTATGATAATGTATTGATTTGCGTGAGATAACATATTATAATGTAATTTTTTCGTTGAGTTTTTTATTGGTAGCTAAAATTTTTTATTGGTTAATTTGGCTAAATATTCTCTAAGACTTGCACACCTCATTTATTCAAATAGGTAACGAACTGTTGCTCGCAAGTTCGTGCGTGTGGAATTAAGAAAAAATACCCAAACCTATTATACAAAAAAGCCATCCTCTTGAACTATTTTATCTATAAAAAAAACCGCATCAAAGTCTATGACTAAGTTTAGAAGATATAAGCTCACATAGGGACATACTACAAACGACGAAATACATACAAATAACGATTTTGTTTTAAAATAAGTAAAAATGCTACTTTTTACGGATTCAGACACTTATTATTTTAAATCTAGCGCGATGTTTCGGAGAACTGTAAATAATGTACCAATCCTAACAACTGGTTCCCAAGTCATTAAAGAATATTAAGCAAAAAGCTAAATTATCATAAAATGAGTAATTGAGCTTGAGCCAGAATATCAAGTAATCAAAAACAGAATCTGTATAGCAAAAATATTAATTTTGAATGGGTATTTTTAATGGAGATTTTGACAACATAACAATAGTATTTTTTTCATCTATGTGGACGACATAGAGGCAATTGACAGTCTATAACATAGATGTAGTGACAGATGAAAAAACTAATGGCCAGCATTCAATTTAAATATCGAATTTTTAGTTTATTTACTCAATTGTTTAACAAACTTATAAAAGCGTGTTAAAAATAGAACGTAGCAACTTCATTACAGTTTTTTTCTTGTGAAAGTTAAAATAGTTCGATACAAAAAACATGATTATTAAGTGCCATGTTTTTCTTACTTTACAGAAATGTCATTTGCATGCTATTATGTCCCTCGATTGCCTCCTGTAAGTAATAAAAAAAATGTGACGGTGTGGCATGTACTTAACTCCATACTACAATAACGGCATCATTCTTTAAATAATTGGCTGTTTTAATAGATTATCTAATCTAGCAATAATGAATCTTCGATTATCTTAATCTGTATTATATTTGTGTAGCAGCGTATATGCCTTTGCACATTTAAATAACCTAGACTTCATATCAGAAAACATGTAACATTATATAAACACAACACAAAGGATTATAAAAATAAGAGGTCATTCGCATACGTACGATAAATGACCCCAAATATAACCCCACATATGACCCCAGACATGACCCCACATTCTCTAACGCAATTTCGTCTCACATTAGTTACATAACGACTAAATTACTTTACTAAGAACGTGTCAGGTTAAATACTATGTTATATGTTCTGAGAATATTATATCATAAAGATTTTGAACATAGCTTTAGTTGCGATGTAGGTATGGTGACCACACAGGAATATATGGAACCGTAACTCGCGCTTTTCGTCTAAAATATCTATTGAGGGTTATCTGTGGCAGTGACGAAATATTAATCCGCAAGTCACCACCCTATTTGCATGCTGTAAGAATTAGCGAAGGTACCTATATCTTTGTTGCTGTGAATTTGAGTATCTAGCGTTTTCACATAATATATGACTTTCATCAAGAATCTAACCTCAACATATCATAAAATAACATAAATTACTTTCAGGTTTGTTTGTTCATCACAAAGGAATTCCACCACACAGGAACTTGGGAACGCAAGGGTGTAATTTTCACAGGAATCGAATGTTGATCACGATGTGCGTGCGTTGAATCACGAATCAATTTGGCTGTACTATTTGTGGAAAAATCTCGTGGATAAATATTTTTAACAGACTTCAAAAAAGGGGGGGGTTCTCAATTCTATGTATGTTCTTTTATTATTTATGTTTGTTATCTCATAACTTTTAAGTGGGCGAAGCGATTATGATGGTTCTTTTTTTATTTGAAAGCTGGTGGTTTCCGTGTGGTCCCATTGGCACCAGGTCAGAATCTGATGGTTATCTCTTGAGAAAACGAGGAAAACCCAAAAATTTTAAGGGCACATAAAGTCGGTTGAAGATTTTTATTCAACGGAACGGTTCTATTGAAAACAACAATAATACTTTTTTATACACTCGTTTATATATATTTTTTGTTTTTTACCAAAATGCAAGAAAATAAAACCCTTTACAGCCCTTTATTCTCCCTTCCCTATATTTCCCTGCCATTTATTTAGAAAACATAATTGCTAGATTTGTGACAGTATACATACGAGTATCACAGAAAGAAATATGCTACAAGTGTCTATAGTATAAAATGCAGTCGGATTTTGGTTTTGTCTGTTACTCTTTTAGAAAACATCAATAACCAATTATTATTGAGGAAAAATTATGTGTATACAAATACTTTACTAAAACCTTTCTATTTTCTATGCATTAGGTATATTATGGTCCTCTATCTAGTACCCATATCTTAAAGCTTACACTGTAATGAAACATGTTTATTCAACTAAGAAGATAATAACCAATAATTAATGCCACTATTTTAGGTAAAAAAACATAGTAATCATAATCATGATTACTATGGAAGCGAATGTTGGGTGTGGCAGGAGAAGCACAAAAGTAGAATAAATGCTGTAGAGATGCGCTCTTTGAGAAGTATGTGTGGTGTGACTTTGAAAGAGAGATTAAGAAATGAAGTTATAAGAGAACGTTGCGGTCTGAAAGAGGATGTAGTGACTAAGGTGGAGAAAAGTATGCTTAGGTGGTTTGGTCATGTGGAGAGGATGGATGAGAGACGCTTAACGAAAGGCATATACACGGCGAAAGTAAGTGGAAATGCTGGGAGAGGACGCCCGGAGAAAATATACTCCGATGTCATCGCTGGGATACTCCAAAAGGGGCAAGTGCGTAGCACTTACAACCGTCGGGCATGTATGACCAGATGTATGAGTGTGGATGAAGCCAAGGAAGTGTGCTTCGATCGTGGCAGATGGCGCTCTATAGTCTCTGCCTACCCCCATGGGAAAAAGGCGTGATGTTATGATGATGATGATGATGATGAAAACATAGTTTCACAGTCAAACAATAACCAATTGTTTAGTTAAGAAAAAATCCACAAAATGCTTGTTAAAACAGCAGTAATATGTAAATAATGTTCAATTAGCAGTAAAACCTGGCATATAAAATGTAACGACACGTGCAATCACGTGAACCGACCTACGTGGTCTTCGGATTTGTTCGTGGTTATTTGCACGAACTTTGTATGGTGACAGTGTAAGCGATTTTGGCGTAAGCTTTCGCGTTGTTGTGTTTTAGATTAAATATTCAGTATCTGATACTATAGATAGATAGATTACTCTTTACTGTACACCAACTTACATTACAGTAACTAAGTTTAAATTACATACACTAAAATTTAATTTACACTTACAGACGTAGTAACATTTGAGAATTATGTACCTACTTAAATAAACGGCGGTTTACACAACGTCCTTTGAAAAACTAAGCTTAATGTTTATGCTATGTGTAAAAGATTACTTCCATAATAGATAGGTATAATATAAAAGACTAGCTGTTGTCCGCAACTTCGTACGCGTGAGATTTAGAACATTTTTTCCTGTTTTTGCAAAATTGTTCGCTAATACTTCGCTCTTATTAGGTCGCACCGTGATGTTATATATGTGATAACCTAAAGCCGTTCTTGATGAATGTGATTTCCAACTACGAGATAATTTTTCAATGTGAACCAGTAGTTAGTGAGATTAGCGCGTTCAAACAAACAATTTCTTCATCTTTGTAATATTAGTATAGATGTATGTCCTTACAAAATATTAGTAGTATAGGTATACATAATGTTTAATTTCAAGTAGCGGCGAGACACGAGGATTTCATAAAACGTAACGATGTTCTTGGATATTTGCACTAAATGTGTTTGGTGAGAGAGTGTAAGCGATATACAGCTGTTGTCATTGGCTAGCGTCTACAATAGCTATGATATGCAAGAATTGCACCTCAATATGCCAATGAATTTTCGCTCTACTATGCCATAAATCGAAATTAATTCTTTTACTTACATGCAAATAATATTCCAAGTATTTACGTAAAAGTACAGTTGTAAAATGCATAAAAGTAGTAATTCTTATCCGCTAGCAGCTTAAAGTGCGCCCCAACCCTAACAGTGGGAATGTCTTAAAACCTGAGCATTGCGCGCATTTTACACATTTCTGTGCGTTTCACAACAACACTGAGAAATTTTATAACACGACACTTTTGATGACTTGTGTACGTGATTGTACAGAGGTTTTAGATATCTAAGTTATAAAGAAATAAAGATTTATAAAAATATGATATACGTTTAAAAAAAATAAACTATACCTACAAGTAACGATATATCTGATACATAAATATATTAGTTTTAAACAAAGGTTCCAAACAAGGCAGGCTTCTATTTCGAAAACGCAAAGGCCCATGAGTCTAGTCCTCTATAGTTTACAACGGTAAACAAGTAAAGAAAAGATGTTAGTACATGACGTTTCAAAAACAATAGCATATACTAACGTATTACACAAAATAAATTACAGTTAGAAATTGGTAAGAACAAACGCAATAAATAAAAGAACACGAATAAAAACGGAAATAATAAACACTTCTCTCTCTCCCTCTCTCTCCAGCCATTTACGTCCCACTGTTGGGCACAGGCCTCCTCCACTATGGGAGGGATTATGGTCTACTGCGCCGCGCTGACCAGGCGTGTTGGTACAGGGTTTATTTTCGAGTTTTCCGTCTCTCACACAATAAACACTTATTAGTTTCTTTTTCTACAATTTTAAAGTAATTAACATTTATTTTTCATTTTATATTTATGGACATTTCACACTTTGTGTTATGGTTATCAGAATAAGGATATAAGTATAACTACATATAATAATTTTCTTTTGTTAATACATACTTATAATACATACACTACAACGTAATATAACGATAGAGTTGAAGAATTTTAAAAGTTCTCTCTTTTGACACTTTGTCTAAACTACCAATCAAGTTTTTTCTACCAAATACTTTTTGCTTATACCACTGAGTGCGAAGCGTGATATATGCCCCTCCATAATAGAGGAGACATTGACTTTCGAGCCGCACCTACATCTATAATTGGTTGCAGACCGGTACGTAGGGAAGTTATTGGAAGTTTAGAGTTTTTGTCATCGTATTCCAGCAAGACTCGGTTAGGATTTAGCCCGGTAGGGTTGTCTACACTCTGGAATTAATTACACAGGGCTCATGGTTTAATTGTAATGTAGGAATTTCATGGATGTTAATACTAGGATCTACTTAATAGCAATTCGCAAAAAACATACCTGGTATGGATGGAATTGATTAGACCTAAAAAGACTCTCCCCAGTCTAACATCCCACTGTTGGGACCGGGCCTCCCCCACTTTAGGGATGATTGTAGTCTATTATAAAATTAAATATAAATATTCATGGACATTTCACACAACGTCCTCTGGTCCCAAGCTAAACTTATTGAGAATGTGTTATGGGTACCAGAATACGGATATAATACATAAACTACTTTTCTTTTGTAAATACATACTTATAATACATAGAAAACACCCAGACGTAGTAGAAACATTTGTATGACATTTATGAATATCACACAAATGATTGTCCCAAGCGGGAATTTGCATTATGGAATATTGGTTATTATGCGGGGATAATATCATTTCTGAGAGATGGATAACTCTAAAATAAACTCTGTGCCAATACGCCTGGTCAGGGCGGTACAATAGACCATTATCGGTCTCAAAGTAGAGGATGCCCAAGCCCGGCAAAGAAACGTTAATGAACCGAAGAGAGTTATGTAAAATAAAATCAAATCAATCATTTATTTGCAAGAATATGGTACAAATAATGACCTTAAGTAACATTTTACGATAATTTATTAATTTTTGCAATTGATTTGCTATGATTTTAGTAAATAAACTAAATTATAGTGGAAAAAATTATGACCATGAGCGGGAGTTGAACCCACGACCTCGGAATACCGTTTCGTTGCTCTCCTATCTAAGCTATAATGGTTCCCGCATATGTTTACCAAATCTTCCACTACATTCTGCTCAATGTGAGTTAAACATCGTGCGGTGTTTTGTGTACAACGCCATCTATTGACCGGTTTGCACCAACTCGATCAATCGATCACTTAGGGTTCTTTACAGAACACAATTGGACCGAAATATTGACTGTACATGTATTTCTACATTAATTTATTAATTTTTGTAATTGACTTGCTATGCTTTTACTAAATAAAGTGGAAGATTTGGTAAACATATGCGGGAACCATGATAGCTTAGATAGGAGAGCAACGGAACGGTATTCCGAGGTCGTGGGTTCAACTCCTGCGCATGGTTATCATTTTTTCCACTATAATTTAGTTTATTTAACATTTTACGTTTCTTACATATTCTGCCAGTATTGGCGTGCAAAAGTCTTTATAGATACGTACAAAATCATTATAGTGACAACCCTACACATAGAATGACTGTCTCCAAGCAAGTATTACACGACAAGTGACCCAGTCGTACGCAGACTGTCCTTAACGCAAATGTCTTCAACTTGTTTTGTCTATACTCTAGAGCTAACTAACGGCTGTTTCATTATTCATCATGTTTCTAGTTCACCATGTAATACAAGTAATGGATTTCTATCAGTCATTTCACTGAGAGACATGATGACCATCGTACGGTAGCTGTTTCAGACTTCAACTGTCTTGGGTTAAATAGAAATTGAATAGTATTTTTAAGAATTATTGTATTTAGGAAAATATTTCTAATAAGGGTTTATTCCCTTTCTCCCACGGCTTAACGTCCCACGGCTGGGCACAGGCCTCTACTTTGGAAGGGATTATTGTCAATTCTGCCACGCTGACCAGGCGTGTTACCACATGGTGTATTTTTAAGTTTACCGTCATCAGAGGATCTTATGAATGAACAATATTCCTTAGCTGGGTTTTACAGCACCCTGGGAAGGAAAAGAGTAGAGAGTGTCACTTGTATTCTTAATCCGTCACCACACAGACATTAACGGTTTCACACATGAATTTAAATATCGTGAATGCTTTGGATATATTGTAAAAGGCTTTTCGAAGTTGCTGTCACATCTGCGATATTGATTTTGCGTTTTATAACGCTAAGGGAGACCGCGTATAAGGCGCACATAAAGCAATTATTACCCTTTCATTAAATAAATATTATTAAATAAATCTAATCAGTGCAAACTAGACTATAAAGATATTTTCCTAACATCTTTATTGTACCTAGTATCAAATAGATTTCTTCTCAGTTCACTAGTTTGTTATCACAAGCCCTTATCACATAGATAAGGGGGATTAACTGAGTGGGCGACCAGTTTGTTGTACCATGTTTGTTGTCTGCATAGTAAACGAAACTTGGTATTAGATACTGTAAAATGTTTAATTATTCAAGTGAAACTGGGTTGAAAGTTGGTGTAGAAGATTATTGCTATAAAATAAAAAATCTTGAATTACTCCATCTATTACCTTTAGAAAACTACATTAAAATCCGTAGGATAGTTTTGAAGATAAAAGCTCACATAGGGACATACATACGAAAATAACGACTTAGCTTTTTATGTATAAAATTTTTAAGATTATATTTTTTTTTGAAACTTTGCTGTATAATCAACAAAGTTATTTTTTGCAGTTTCTTAGTTTCTATCAAAAGATATATATTACGTCTGTATATTTCCGTTATTCTAACACAAAGTACTAAAAAAAAACAGACATATTTAAAGGTCGTATATAAACTTTATCTTTTAACAGTTGTACAGTTTTAATTGCGCTTATCCCACGCGTGGGCTACAGAGAATGGCCATCATAAATGCTGTACAAGATAGTGGGCGAGTTTAAATGCATGTGTGTTTTTGTTTTATCGTCATTAAGATATATGTGTATTGCGAAATAAACATTTCGTGGTTACTAGTAGATACAAGGTACTAACCTACGCAGGTATTTTATCTTAGCATCAAGATAGGACGGATATATTTGGAACAAAGATCCTGTAAGAGTCAATAATGAAATCGCCGTAACAGACAGCATCTACAGTTCATATACAAAAACTTACTCACTATAAACTACAGTATATCGATAATTTACCGAGGAAGGCTATAGGCTATATAACATCACGCTACGACCAATAGGAGCGCAGCATCAGTGAAAAATGTTGCAAAAAACGGGGAAATTTTACAAATTCCAGGCCTACGAAATCGCGGGCAACAGCTATAAGTATATAAGTGTTATATTATTATAGTTACTTGTACTTGATATTAAACGTAGGTACTTAAGCGCTTCATTATGACTCGAAGCAGTCATTAATCAACTCCTACATTCAAGTCTGAATTGTCCTCAGTTAATAACATTCCAATTGTACTGAAAGTCAAATAATTATGTTTCAAGGAGGTAAAATTTTGTCATATAATTCAGACTTAGGAAAGTCTATGTGGGAGATATAAGGATTTGGAAGCTGTCTTTTTTTAAGGTTTTTGTAGTAGCATTTTGGTCTACGTCACAAAGCTCGTTAAGTTAGCGCCTATTATGAAAAAAGACCTATACCAATATGGCGAAAATTCAAAAATATATAGATAACTAGCTGTTGCCCGCGACTCTGAACGCGTAGAATTTAGAAAATTTTCCCCGTTTTTTGCAACATTTTTCACTACTGCTTCGCTTCTACTGGTCGTAGCGTAATGTTATATAGGTAGCTTAAAGCCTTCCTCGATAAATGCCCTATCTAACACTGAATGAATTTTTCAAATCGGCCCAGTGGTTCCTGAGATTAGCGCGTTCAAACAAACTATTCAGCTATAAAATATTAGTTTAGATTTTACACAATTTAGTTTTTAGGGTTCCGTACCCAAAGGGTAAAAACGGGACCCTATTACTGAGACTTCGCTGTCCGTCCGTCCGTCCGTCTGTCACCAGGCTGTATCTCAAGAACGGTGATAGCTAGAGAGTTGAAATTTTCACAGATGATGTATTTCTATTGCCGCTATAACAACAAATACTAAAAATAAAATAAATATTTAAGGGGGGCTCCCATACAACAAACATGATTTTTTTACCGTTTCTTGCTCGATACAAATAACGTTGCCTTATGTTGCATAGATAATGGTACGGAACCCTCCGTGCGCGAGTCCGACTCGCACTTGACCAGTTTTTTATTAGTGCTTTGTCTTAACTTAGAAACATTAACAGCCCGTCGATCAGAATAAAGAAATGATTTTTGAATTACTCTATAGAAAAATGTAAAAACTTTACGATATAAGTAAATATCCTAACACATTCACAATTTAATGATACTAGCACTAAAATAAAAACCATAACAATTGCTTATAACTTATAGAAAAAGAGCATGCGGCTATCGGACTCACGTCACTTTAAAAAAAAATTAATTTGGAAGATTTTTATTAAAGAAAACATTGGGTTTTAATAAAATATAAAATGAATAATTGTTAAATACTATGTAATCCAGTTCCAAAACGTTTGTGGTATAAATTATCCATTAAATTAGTTTTTTAATAACATTATATGTAATACGCAGAAATTATTGGGAAATTTTTAACATAGTACATGTTAAAAATTATTTTTTAGTAATCAAGTAGGAAAAGAAACTATGTAATACCATTTGCTCAAAAACAAAGATCACTACCAACTATTTTACAAGGCAATACAAATACAATTTTGTAACCACTACAATAGAATTCACTCTGGTCTCAGTAGTTTTTATAATGTCTACAATTTTGAGTTTGTGGTTAGATGAGTACCAATAGATAAATAAAACACTTAAAAAATACAAAATGTATAAGAAAAATAACATGTGTTTGTAAGCCAAAGTCTTCCAGTCTATATTACGAAAACACGGCGCATGACGCCATGACAGTTAATCAATCATTCAGCAAACATGCACCCACGTCATAATGTTTTAGTATGTTTTAGACAAAGGTTACATATTTTAGCGTTGTTTTGAAAACAATTCTGTATATACGAATATAATTTCACAATATAGTATTGTAGTAAATTGAAAGAAACGCCTGTTCTACGAGAAGGCAGTCAAAATATTCGCACCATTCTTTCTTGGCAATTAAATATAAACAAATTACTTAACGTACCTATTCTAGTTTCAAAATATTACCTATTATTTTTCTATTTCGTAATGTATAACATTACGAAATAGTTTTGAGCTAACACGAATTAGGCACGTTCACGTAGTCCTGATCACGGTCTCCATGTAGGAAAGTACTGTGGGGTCGCAGCAAGAGTTCGCATTACTAAGCCGTTAAGAGCTTACAACGGCAAGCCATGCTACGCAAAAAATATTATGGACATCATACTCCGCTGTTTTTTTTTGTAGATTATGCCTCTAGAGAATATAGTTTTTTTTTTAAATTTATCTAGTTTTCACGAAGGAAACAGCGAAAACCCGCAGAGTATGAAACGTCTTTTTTTTCAAAGATTTTAAATATAAAATTTGGCTGGTCTGTAGTTGTCCCTTTCGGCGCAGCGCTCGGGAATAGGAATAGCAATACCTCATACAAACATATACCTAAATTGTGATTTTGCTGGCTCTAGAGTCCACTCTTGAACTTGTACGAACACTACGAGCAGTGTCATCTCGTTGTGTTTCAATTTTAATGGCGTTACAAGACATTTATATGAAACTACGCGTTGAATTCCATAAATAAAAAAAAACGTAACAAATTACACAAAAGACCAATCCTCTGGAACATTCTACCCATTAAAAAACCGTATCAAAATCCGTTGCGTAGTTTTGAAGTAATAAGTTCATATACGGACATACATACAAAATAACGACTTTGTTTTATAACAAGTAATAAAAATAGAACTTCCTAATACAATATTTTCTGCTTACACCACCATAAGGCAATTAGCATGATGTTAATCAAGCACAACACGCAAACAGTCCAATTCCTTACGCATTGCGCCACGAAACTATTTAACTTTTCCTGTACGAGTTACTTTAAAACTATTTGACAGTTGCGTGTCACCGATACGTAATTACTGAACAAGTAAATATAGCATTCCTGACATGGTAAATAACATCTATGTAATAGGAAACAACCGTATAATAAGTAATAATAACTAATAATAAGTATATGCTACCGATTGGTAAAACTTTAATATTCGCCTGAAGGTAGGAATGGGTAATACAAGATACCGTGTTACGTAGCTTTTAGGGGTCCGTACCAAAACTTAAAATACAACCATAGTATTAAGGCTTCGCTGTCCGTCCGTCCATCTGTCACCAGGTCAGGCTCAGGCAGGTCAGGCACCATAGTAAAACAACAAAATCTTCACTATCATTTTCCTTTTCGATTTATTTATTCTTTGAAAACTTAACAGCTATCATTATAGGGTACGTCCGATTACGATAGCGTCGCTACTACATATTTACAAATTCCAATATAATATATTGTGATAATAAAGAAATGGAACCCGTCGTGTGCGAGTCCAACTCGAACTTGGCAGGTTTTTATTAAGTAAATAAATTATTTATTCGTTTCAATTACAAGGCTTTTTTAGTATTTTTGTATTTTTGTTTAAAATGTATGCTCGCGGCAGAGTAGTGACAAGTAAGTAATCATTATAGGATTTGAAAAATACTAGAATTTAGGGTTACAAATGTCAAGACTTTATATTTCCCTCAAAGTAAGACCACCACTCTCTTTGTAAATGCGTATTAAGTAACGAAAAGTGAATTTTATTCTGTTTTCCTTCTAAACTGTAGGTTTTGATCCTTTGCGCCTAAAATAGCCTTATGACCGACTTTAATATAGCAAAACTATGTAAAGAGATATATATTTTTTATATTAAAGCGTACCTATGTTTCCTTTCAACAGATCTTTTTTTAAATACTTTCCTTTCGGTAGTTCCCATTTCACTTATTCCAGTTCAGTTCCAGTATTTGGTTTTTAAATTTACATTAAGTTTGAAGGCATTTTTTTTAAATAAGCAACTTGAGTTGACAAAGGAAGATTAGTTTTCAAACGTTTTTTAACAAACACTCAGAAACAAAACGAATATTCAAGTTCATCTCTACGCCCACAAACTTGATGAGGACTGATTGAACATATCCATAATTGTATTGTAATTAATTTAGAAAATGTATTTCCGCATACTATAAGGTAATATAATGATCAGACCAATAATAAAATAAATAAAATAAATAAATATTCATGGACATTTCACACAACGTCCTCTGGTCCCAAGCTAAGCTTTATATGCTTGTGTTATGGGTACCAGAATACGGATATAATACATATACTACTTTTCTTTTGTAAATAATAAATAAATAATAATTAACTATATTCATAGATAGCGGCCCATCCCGGCTTCGCACGGGTAAATATAGCCTATGTTACTCAGTGATAATGTAGCTTTCTAATGAAAAAAGAATTATTAAAATCGGTCCAGTACTTTTTGAGTTTATTCGTTACATACAAAAATACAAATCTTTCCTCTTTATAATTTTAGTGTAGATATAAATGTCTTCTAAATTGTTAAATACTTTATGGAGATGTAAATATTACAATAGGGCGAAATACTCTCTAGCCCATTTACGTCCCACTGTTGGGCACGGGCCTCCTCCACTTTGAGAGGGATTATGGTCTACTGTGCCGCGCTGACGAGGCGTGTTGGCACGGTGATTAGTTTCGAGTTTTCCGTCTCTCACAGTAAACGTTAACTGCTTATATTGTCACTTAGCTGGCTCTTACATCACCCTGGGAAAGAAATGGACACTTGTATTCTTAATCCATTCAGGCGATATGCAAGAGAGTTAATGTCTTGAATATATTTTTTTAATTTAAGAGGATACCAAAATTCTTCGTGCATTTTTCTACGTACGAAGTTTTCATTGTTTCTTTAGATTGAATGGCTAGAGCTCTAATTTTTAAGTATATGTTTTTTCAATATATAATCTAGGATCGCATAAACTCAGAAACGCGATTGAAAAAAGTTTTCTCGATAGAAAATCTTAGCGAAACAACCTCTCTCATTTTTTATTTTTTTCAATTGTCGGTCTATTATCGCGTATTAACTAATGAAATAACTTTAAAAACACGTAAATCAGAATTAAAATATATTTAGTAGATTTTGAGTAAACAAAAAAATAGCCCTAATTCTTCATTTTCTATACCTAATAGCTGTGTTAATATGTACATGTCGACGATAATATTGATGTAGGCCCTTAATTTAATTTCTATTTTAAACATATGATGGGTTTTGGTTTTGTATTGCTTTTCGTCCGTGTGGTGACGGATTAAGAATACAAGTGTCACCATATTTCTTTCCCAGAGTGCTGTAAGTGCCACATGGGACAATATAAGCAGTTAACGTCTACTATGAGAGACAGGAAACTAAACTCTGTGCCAACACGCCTGGTCAGTGCGGCACAGTAGACCGTAATCCCTCCCAAAGTGGAGAAGGCCCGTTCCCAGCAGTGGGACGAATGGGCTGGAGATGAAGGGACGAGAGGCTGGGATTTGGTTTAATGCTTTAGGGCCTGCTCTACACCAACTCTTCATAGAATGAGAATTCTTAGGAATCTCGCTTACAATTCAAAAATAAAGCTGAAGAATTTACTTAGTTCAAAAACTAAAAAAAAAAACATGCTAGAAAATCCTGAATATTATTTTGCACATTTACATTATTGCAGTCTCATAAGTGCACAAAATTTCAGATCACTCCGACTACTGCAAGTGGGTGAAAACCACTTTCAAACATACTAATACGTTGATAGATACTGTAAAGCTTCTTATTTTTCATTAATTTATAATAATAATTTAAAATACATTTAATTAATTTGTTATATTTTTTTATAATAAAGAAAATCTATTTTACAATCATTTTTCAACATCCTCTCTTCATGTTCATTTCTCATCTCCCTTCAATTCTTTTGTTTTCATTTTCAAATTTTAAATTTTTTATTCCTTTTTTTCAAATAAATCCTAAGTGGCCTGTATCATTGTATAGGTTATATTCAATGATTACAACCTTTACATTCTCCCCCCCTTAGAGGATAAAAAAAAATTTTTTTTTTCAAAAAAAAAAAAAATTTTTTTTTTCTAAGTTACAAAATACTGGACACCCTACCTAAGGTTGGAAAGCATGATAACAAACTAGAATGAACCAGATTAGATCCAGCTAGGACCTAGCTTTTCGAAGCAATACATTTCGAAAAACTTGAAAAGCAAAAAACCAACCAAAAATTGCCTTTCTAATCTTAGCTATCCGAACCATACTAACTACGATGCCCTTATATCATATCACTCTTTTCATAAAATATTAAACTACTTCATCTTTAAAATTGATTTATCCAATAATAAACCAGAGTGATAAGGCATCCTTAAAACTATCACACCAAGACACAAAGCATATATCATCAACAATCAATCAGAAAAATGTCCATCACCAAACAATTAATGCTCTTATAAAAACTATCGAGCTTCAATTATGAGGTCAGCATCATAGATCCGAAAGATATGCTAATTTAACAGCTTTCCAGCTTAATGAGAAAATTTACATAAGAAACCATTATAATTGATAGAATCCAGAGATTATCAAATTAAAATTTAAAGTATGCTCAGATAATACTCAACCTTCTTTTCAATTATTTAGGAATAATTTCTACTAAGTAATCCTGAATGCTCGGGAATGACCAATTTATTCCACATTTAGAATTCCTTCTCGTGAGATAAATTTACCAACCATTCTTCTACCACAAGTAACGTTTTAAATAATCAATTATTCTATTATCTAAGTAATTATAAACTATTCGCTAATCATTATTATCTAACTATTACCCAATAAATAAAATAAAAATATTATCAGCAACCTCTCACTATAATACAACTTCTTTCAATTTTCAACCTTTCACATTTCTCTCCTAATGAACAAATACTTTACTCTAGCACCTACTTTCCTAAATCCTATCTTATAAGTTCTATCTCTAAAATGCGTGATATCCCAAAACAGGATTCCATGATAAATAGCCTATGGCCTTACCATGTTGCATTCAAAGATATTACCCGTTGATACGACTCATCCAACTAACTCTACCAAGCCACTCCCTTCGACATTATAACTCAATACAACCCATTATTATACCTATTAATCGTTCCACCTTAATACTATAATCATAATCTAGTACGAAATACTCACTATCCAATTACTATGTTAATATATTTATCTCACATTTTTAACTAAACATTCAAAATATAAATATGAAAAAATAATTAAATTTTTGATGTGGTTCCTTTTCATTGTATCTTTCTTATGTACAAATTTGCTGACGTCATTATGAAGTCTCGCCGATCCCGAACAATATGAAACACACCAAAATAAAACAATATTAGTAAATTATAATTATCACTATATATATAACCTTAATCTAATCGAATCACTAAACCAATTTACATCATTATGCAAATAATTATTGCGAACATTCTTGGTAATTTACTTCTTGGAACTCTTCCCTTAGTCTATCAAATACCTCCTGCACGCTTTTGCACGTGTCTTTAATGCCCCGGAAGAAAAGTAAGGCGTTACCCCTTAAAAATGAGGGCAATAATGATAATTTTTCTTCTTCAGACGAGCATCTCTTGAAAGTTATTAAAGCGTAAAACATTTCTTCGAATTCATCTAGGCACTCCTGTGCGCAACCACCGAAAGTTATCGTGGCTAGTTCCATCTTAGTTATAAATAATTTATAAAAATTTAATAAAAAGATACGGCTACTTCTCTGATAATTAATATTTATCCTGTGTCGACCCTTTGTTCGTCAACATATCCCTGGGCGTAGGAGCTGGTTTACCAAACGGGCCGCTATACCCGGCGCCTCCACCATTTGTAAAGCTTCTTATTTTTCATTAATTTATAATAATAATTTAAAATACATTTAATTAATTTGTTATATTTTTTTATAATAAAGAAAAACTATTTTACAATCATTTTTCAACATCCTCTCTTCATGTTCATTTCTCATCTCCCTTCAATTCTTTTGTTTTCATTTTCAAATTTTAAATTTTTTATTCCTTTTTTTCAAATAAATCCTAAGTGGCCTGTATCATTGTATAGGTTATATTCAATGATTACAACCTTTACAATACGTACGGAGCTAGTAAAAGCTTGTTAGAAAGCTGTATTTTACACCTTGGGCGCTAAAATGAAATGAAATGAAATCATATCAGATATCATATCCAGGGCTTATTAGGGCGTCTGGGTGTTTCTATGTATTATAAGTATGTATTTACAAAAGAAAAGTAGTATATGTAGTATATCCGTATTCTGGTAAGTACCCATAACACAGCCATATAAGCTTAGCTTAGGACCAGCGGACGTTGTGTGAAATGTCCATGAATATATTTTTATTTATTGCAACCGCAATGCATTGTAAAACATTACCCATCTTATTCCCAACGAAAGAAATAATTCCTAAGATTCCCTTGTCAATGTATTCTGTTATTTGCTAGATATTAAGCCGGTTTTATTTCAATAAGCTCAGGAATATTGCAAAAATGTCAATACAATAACAAACTCCAGAACATTTAGTATGGCGCTGATTGCTAAGGTATGCGACCAGGAACACGGGTTGTGTACTAACAATATGGAATTAATTATGTATGGTCTAAGTGACGAGATTGAGAGACGGTAGAAAGTTTTATACTTAATACAATTTAAAGACTGGAAATGACGGTCGGACGGTGTGCGCTGACGGTCGGTTTAGCGTTGTCTACAGCCTTAGAATTATTACTTTAAAAAAAAGTTATATAAGGATCAAATGGATATATGATAAATAATTTGCTATGTAAAAAATTGTATGCCTTGATTGATGGAATTCCTACAGCAGAACTTAAAGAATAAATAAATATCTGAAAATCGCATCAGAATAAATAAACAATGTAGTTTGATTTAATTATTTAGTGAAAAGTGATTACCATGAGTCGGGTTTGTACAAACAATCTTAGAATTACATGGCTTTTACCAATTGTTCTACAGTAAGAACCAATTTCTGTCATATTACAGTAATGCCATGAATGTAATAAACCACATATCGACGTGCCTGATCAACTGCGACTGATATTTGTTTATATTCAGACATTATCTGTTTAGACAAATATATAAGTATGTGTTACTAGAAAACACACAGTTCTGGGATTGATGACTCAACTAAAACTCACGAAAATTTTATTACTACAATTATCTGTTTACGAAAACGACATTGTATTCCACTTAAATTGACTAGCTGTGATTTTCATTTCAACCAATCAAATAAAGCAGAAACAGATAACAAATTAATCGCTTACGTCTTATTACTTGGACCACATAACACCGAATAAGGGTTCCCATACAAGGACTACTATCATAACACAACGGACCATGGTTTAAGTCTGGCTCGCATTTAACGTGCCTGGGATAGGTCGGGGCTTGTTTCACTAATGAATTAAGATGAGAACAGTATACATACAAAGGTTTAGGTTTTTGGTCTTTGTAAGGTTCTGGGTTGATATATTAGTCAAGTCAGCCACTTTCTGTTGTTAGATTAATAGCTAAAGACGATTTTCGATTTTAGTAGGTAATCGATTTTCACTCCTTGAGGTCCTATCCCATGAGGTACACATAGATACTTTTTCTGCGAGTTTATTTCGAGGCGAGAAATAATAATATACTGAGTTGGTCCTATTAAAACCTCTAAAAATCATATGGATTTTTTTGGTGTCTTCAGATCACAAGTAATTAAGCTTAGTTTGGGATTAGCAGACGTTACCTTTTGTCAGTAACAATTAAACATTTACATAGTTTCAGGACTTCTGCTTACACCTATCGGGTAAAAAATCACTCTCTCAATCTCTCAAGGCTCTCAATCTCACAATAGAGGTATTACTACATAGCACTAATGGTCGCAAGTGTACAGTATAATTACAAACGCAGCTTACCCTCTAGTGCGTCGAGCGTAATCATAGTGTTTGACATAGAAAGCGAACGCAGAGTACTGAGATAACATTTTTGCATAACATTATTCTAGTCGAGTGGGCGTTGTGAAACTATTCTTAGTTAATTGTTTCAGGCGACTATAGTATTAATCGGTGTAACATTTATACTTGGTGTCTAGATTTATTTCCCTCCCGCAGTTTTACTTTCATATGAACCCATCTTTCTCGAATAACTAATGGGTTTAAAAAATAGAAATTAACTACGACTAGCCAGATATACATACAAAATTTCATAAAAAAATTGATTGAGCTGTTTCCGAGTAGGTACTTTTGTATCTAACACCGAGACATAAAAATTTTATATTTTAATTAGTCAAATATAAAAATAAAATAAATGAAATATAAATATTCATGGACATTTCACACAACGTCCTCTGGTCCCAAGCTAAGCTTATATGTTTGTGTTATGGGTACCAGAATACGGATAGAATACATATACTACTTTTCTTTTGTAAATACATACTTATAATATAATACATAGAAACACCCAGACACAGTACAAACATTTGTATGACAATTAGAAAAATCACACAAATGATTGTCCCGAGCGGGATTCGAACCCGCGACCTCTTGATCGGCAGTCCGTTACATAAACCACTCAACCACGAGGCTGGTCAATATGGAACACTAGCTGTTGCCCGCGACTTCGTACGCGTGAAATTTAGAAATTAAACAAAAGAAGTTTACTATGACAGTCGATAGACGGCGTTGTACCGTTTTTTAAATCACGCTATAGTTTCGTTCGACACATTAACACTTAAGCTCGTCAAAATTTCTATAGTGCCATCAACCCGTTTTCACATTTATAAATTAGTTAGGATAAACAATATACTACGCCAATCCTTTATTTTAAGTCCCCACTCCCCATAGTTTTAAACAAATACAATTTTATTCAGATTTAAAGTGCCAGCAATTTAAAGAAATAACTACATTTACCAACCAAGTAACTTTGCCAAATGAAAGGCAACTAAATGCTCGAATAAAACCAACCCATTTACGTAAGACAGACAGACAGATAGACAGACAGATGGATGGTCTTTTGCCTGTCAATCGTGCAACTAAAACTTTCTAGTAAACAATTATATATTTATTTTATTTGAGAAAGAAACCTTGCACTACTCCGTGGGATATTGAGACTATTGTTATTTCCTGTTTTGAATGTAGGGTTGTCGAAAAATATAATTTATAAAGCATGATGCTAATATTTTGGGTATTATTTACAAATATAATATGTACCGAATTATGAAATATTTTTGTAAAATATGTTTGGATTAGTAGCAGATAGTGCTTTTCTTTTAGTCTACCTATATCCATTAGAAATAGGCGATACGGTACGATGATAATTTCATACCACAAATAATTTTACGTAGCACTTATCGCCGTACGTACCACTAGAAGAAGCCAATGTATGTCTGAATCGTGCGTATTTAAACTATTAAAGAAATATTAACTATAAACACTAATGGTCTTATTCAAATTGACTTATCGGAGGTTTAAACGGAGATTTTATCGGAGAGATAATAAACGTTTTAGCGTAAAAAGATTATTATGAATAACAAGTTTTGACAATTTTCGCGAACCGATTTTAACGAACTTTTAAATCTCCGATAAGTCATTATGAATAAGATCAGCAATTAAACATATTCTATAAAATATTGAAATTTTCGTGAGTCATCTTAGAAAATAAATATATCATCGACATCGACATTATCGATCCCATAAAAAGCCCAAGAGTTAGCCTGTAACATTATAAATATCGTTTCTAAGATATTCTATAAAAACAATGAAGCATTTTTCACACTCATTTTTTAAAACAACTTAATTTAAGACAAGTTCGGTGACAGCCCTAGCATTGAATAGCTACTGCATTTAAAACCAGGCTATGTTTTACAACTATGTTACATAAAAACCATGAAATTACAACTAAAGTCTTAAACGGGTATTAAATACTGAGTATTAATACTAACACAGTTTACAGCAAATATTCTGTGTTGCAAGACTTGCAAGCCATAGTCAATGCAATTATTTTCATTGTATCGCAATACTTGCTGTATTACATCATGACAAAGATGATAATCGTCTGTCATAGCCGTCAATGGATATAGCACATGGCAATTTTATACAGACCTATGTTGTTATTTCTTTTGTGTTGGAATTAAGTTCAATTTAGATTGGTATATTGCTGGAATGATTGGAACTATGATAAGTTAATCCATGTCATCGGCATCACGACTGAATTTCACAATGTTTGATAGTTTGTGAAAAACTGTGGTATTACTGATAGCGGACATATATTTGCTCTCGATTTTATTAAGCAAGTGCATAACGATGTTTGATGAAATAGAAAGGAATTATTTTATAATGCTACTGTGATGTAAGACGTTGGTTTTATATGTATATTGTACTATCAGTAACGGATAGTTTGGGGGTCATCTAGTCCTTACCTGAGCATAAATGTTGATTTGTTACAAAGTAACGGGTGTATAAGACCCACTACTAGACACGAGCCGTCTGCACTTCAGGAGATCTATTTAGATCGTGTTGACATTTTTGTTTCCAGTTTTCCTTCTCTTACTAATGGTGTTATCTGATTATGATATTCCTTAGCTAGCTCTGCTTGTATCCTCAATCCGTCGTCACAAAGACATATTTTAGTACTTCTTTAGCTTATTTTAACAGAATTTTTGAACGTGGTTTTGACCGATCCAGAAATCGGAGATTTTCGTTTCGTACCTACTTATCAAGGATGACTATAGGTACAGTTTAAAATTCCTCTTTCATTAGTTATCTAACTTTACCTACAATGCACGGTATTGCATTTGCAAAGAATGTATTGTATATGTACAAAAATTTTAATGAATTGATTACTTCAAAAGGCCAATTTATTAGTGCATAGAGATCGTTGTTCACTACACGTTACATAAATACATGTAAGCGATACTAAACTGGGTATGACCCAATTGTAGTGTTACCTTGTGGGGTGACCATTCGAATGAAACGACACGGACAATCCTGTACGAGGTTAATGACGATTACCTCGATATAGAGCCCAGTAGAGCAGTTTTGTTTCAAATATTTTGTTTATTTAACAAAAAATTTGCTAAAAGCGCTAATTTAAAGTTTAGGCCTTGAGTTTTTATTGTGTACCTACCTACTGTTATTTGGGACTCTTAATACGCAGATTAATTTTAATCGACCCAACACTTATAATATCAATATGGGAAGTAGAGCATTATGTTAGACACAGACTGTACTACTGAGACGACTCCTCCTGTGGATCCTGTAAACCAATTTCGGATGGGTTTCCGGTCTTGTAATATAATATTCTTTGTTATTTCTGTGGTAAACGTTTCCCATGGGAGTTTCAAACTACATATATTACTTGGGAGTGAACCGAGGCTCCCATTTTCGGGTATTTTGGTTGATGAAATAGCTAGAACAACTGGCACTAGGTTTCTATTCTTATTATTAGTTCTATTTTTTCTATAACTAACTAATAAGCGCTCCGTTTGTTAACTATCAACTGATTATATACTCTCTCTCCAACCCATTTACGTCCCACTGTCGGGCACGGGCCTCCTCCACTTTGGGAGGGACTATGGTCTACTGTGCCGCGCTGACCAGGCGTTTTGACAGGGTTTATTTTCGAGTTTTCCGTCTCTCACAGAGCATGGTATCTGTGTGCAATATCCCTTAGCTGACTTTTACAGCACCCTTGGGAAAAGATGGGGTGGTGACACTTGTATTCTTAATCCGTCACCACACGGAGATTTATAAAATAAATAAATAATACCTAATATACCTACACAAATGCGATTATATACTCAAACTATGAATTTTTAGCTCTCTAGCCGTTCCAGATAAACGGTTCAGTGACAGACGGGCGGACGGAGAGCGATGTATAATTGGATCCTGTTTTACCTTTAAGTTTACGGAACTCTAAAAAAACATACCATTTACTACTTTAGCATACACTACATAGCAAATCTAGGCAATTAAAAAATAAAAGAGGATGCGGTTAGTGTGAATGAAGAAGGGAAATGCCTCTGCTGTTACGTGACTTTGTGGTCTCTTACGTGTTTATATTGGAACTAAATCACGTCTAAATCACGTTCATGTTTGCTCACTTAAATATAGTGAGTCTCGGAAGTACTGCCATTTGATGTTTGTGACGCAATTGTGTGATATCTGTGATTGTAGAAAGTTGTGTTTTGATCTTGTTTATAATATTTTGTTTGTGATTTGGGTAGCAATAGATTCTTATAATATAATTTAGTTATATCTGTACTGATGGTGTCTAAAGTAACATAGGGTACATGAATTACAACGTAATAAGGGACTAGAAATATTTATTTATTTAAAACTTTCAGCACAATTAAGTACAGGCGAGGCCAGTCAACCTTAGGTGATGCGGAGACATTTGTAGTGGGTGCTTAGTGGAAATACTTAATAATAAACCGCAATTTGTTCTTTAAGACCCTAAAAGAAGAAATTAGTTTATAATATACACCCTAAAATTTTATCAGGCAAAGGATATATGTATATATGTATAGGACGATAAAATATACTCATCTCCTACGACATTTTCTATGATGGGAGAGTGATAATAATAATTAACCTTAATCTGACCATTATTATTAAAAGTGTCTTTTGTCCTACAATAATTCTAATTTAAAGTCACCGTACATTAAACGCAGTGCCTTACATATTATGTAGATATAATTGCAAATAGTTATATTATTCACAATTACTAAGCTAGTAATGTAACTTACAAGTAGGCCACGGCTGAGGGCATTTGCCTGACAATTGTAACTATACATAATTGTAACGTACACATTTTTAGGTTTACTTTTAATTACGTACTACATAATATATATCATATTAATTACAGGATTTAAATTTACAAATAATAATATTATTTGTCTTTAATTAACATGCAAATTAAGTTCCAACTTACTATAAATTTTCGATTTGCTTGCTACTACGGAAAGTCCAATATATTTTTTCACACCAGGACATCAAACTTGATTTGCTTGTTTTAATACGAGACAAGATAAACACAGGGCTATTGAGGCATATTAAGTATACGTCAAACTATCTCTATTTCTCTGCTTATATTAGAGAGCCGAATAAGTATCATGTACCTAATTAACCCAATATCTTTGCAGGCAATGAATTCGAACTTGGAACTTTTACGTTCCTATACCACAAGTTAACGATGTTCTAAACACCACATAATTATTTGTCAATTTAAAAAACAGTTGCGTCAATTTGAAACAGCGTTCTAAATACAAATAAAAATGTCCGCCATATTGCCGCAAAAAAGGCTATTACGAATTATAATTAAACTGTCAGAATAGGATTGTAACAAGACTTAGATGAAAAGCAATTGTTTAATTTACAATAATATGAATTGTTTCAAGTACAGCGGAAATAGGAAGTGAAATAATTACGAAAGTGTATCGCTATAAAATTGATTTTCTTATTACAAGTACTTATGTAAACGAGACGAAACGGATGGTATAAAAATTTGTTTGATTACTTTATTGATTGATATTTGATTACATTGGTTCACTTGCTTGTTATACAACTTTCTGATTTGATAATAGGATTCTATCCTTAAAATACAAACAAAAATACATTGTGATCATGTGTGTTTGTATTTTAAGGATTCACAAATTTAAATCTTTGAGTCAATTATTTGATCGACAAACATACATTGTTTGTAAGTATGTATGTTTGTAAATAAATAAATCGGTCGAAACTTGTATGCAAATATTCTCAATGGTCGATCGAGTAGTTTAGACGTGAAAGCGGAACAGCAAAGAAACTCACAATGGAGATAGTAGTAATAAATTAGTTAAGAATATATCGGTCCGGTGTTGGTAAATTGAAAGAGATAAGTTTTTTAGTACTATGTATAAGTATGTATTTACAAAAGAAAAGTAGTTTATGTATTATATCCGTATTCTGGTACCCATAACACAAGCATATAAGCTTAGCTTGGGACCAGAGGACGTTGGGTGAAATGTCCATGAATATTTATTTATTTATTTTATTATTCTATATGGTTTGAACATTAACAGTAAAAAGTCTTTTTTTTTTTTAAAGTCTCTTAAATTTTGGAGAATATTAGATTAGTTAATAGGTACTTCATCGTTTTAGTTCAATGTATCTTTGTGTCTGTGAGTATTAAGAGGATACCAAAATAGCTTCGTGCATTTTTCTATGTACGAAGTTTTCATTGTTTCTTTAGATTGAATGGCTAGAGCTCTAATTTTTAAGTAAGTATATGTTTTTTCAATACATTATCTAGGATCGCATAAACTCAGAAACGCGATTGAAAAAAGTTTTCTCGATAGAAAATCTTGGCGAAACAACCTCTCAATTTTTTTATTTTTTTCATTTGTCGGTCTATTATCGCGTATTAACTAATGAAATAACTTTAAAAAACATAAGTAACTATTATATATAGAAACACGTAAATCAGAATTAAAATATATTTAGTAGATTTTGAGTAAATAGGAAAAGTATCCCTAATTCTTCATTTTCTGTGCCTACTGGCTGTGTTAATACGAGTATGTACGTGTCGGCGATGATATACGATAATATTGATGTAGGCCCTTAATAATGGTAGTATGGATAACAAACTTTATTTTAGTACTAGTAGTAAAAATAAAAATCTTTCTACCCACCGCTGTGCAATTGTATGAAATTTTCGCAACATTTTCATAAAAGGCATAAAAAATAGATCCTTTTATCTTCATCTAGACCTCACCCGCAACTTTGTACACGTAGAATGTAAGAACGTAGAATTTGAAATATACACAAAACCTTAACAAATTATACAAAAAACCCACCCTCTTGAACCACTCTATCTATTAAAAAAACTCACATCGAAATCCGTTGCATAGTTTTGAAGATATAAGCTCACATAGGGACATACATACAAAAATAACGACTATGATATAAAATAAGTAAAGATAAAGACATGACAACGTGCTAAGTGACAAATATTTTTGTTGACAACGTGTTGGGTAATATTATACAACAAATATAATGAGTAATTACATAAAAATGATATCACTAAAGATAATGATTGAAAATTAATGATAATGCGATTAAAAATGGCACACATAGCCACTGTATATAATTAACAAAGCGCATTCTAGTTTAGATATGAATTTAGTAAATGAGAAAACCCTTAATTTTACAAGACGATTAGACAACCCCAGCCTTAAGCTACGGGCAGAGTGTAAGATGTCTTTTGGGTTCAGGATGTCGTTTGGATCAGTTGCTGATAATCACACAGTTTATTTTAATAAATAAATCGCAAGAAAAATATAAAGATATAAAAAAATAAAAAAATATATAGAATAGAAAAACCATTAGCGTACTGGATTGTCTTTATTATAAAACAAATTTTATTATTTATTATACAATTTTTATTTTTGAATATATGTCCATATGTGAGCTTATATATCTTCAAAACTATGCAACGAATTGTGATGCCGTTTCTTTTAATAGATAGAGAGATTCAAGAGGATGGCTTTTTTGTATAATTTGTTAAGATTTGGTTTCAAAATTTTACGTGTACGAAGTCGCGAGTAACAGCTGTATTTTTAACACGCTTTTATAAGTTCGGTATGTATCTATCAATATATTAATCTATGTAACGGAATCTTTGAAAGTAATTTTCACCCATCTGCAGTAATCGGATTGTTCTGAAATTTTGCACACATATTAAGGACCGATGACAATGCAATAATTTAAAAAAATATTCAGGATATTCTAGCGTGTTTTTTTAGTTTTTGAACTAATTAATTACTAATAAACAGACCATAGACAGTAAGTTGCGACTTGCGCTAGCGCATGAAACTTGATCATTTTAGCTGCGTCCGCCGACCGAGACGGACGTGTAATAGATACCAGTCGTCACACATTGGTTTCCTTTAGGGGAGAGACTCAGATTGAATTTGTAATTAAGGTGTTTAATTTCAAATTAACTTGTCATAGGGCTTCCTTCAGAAAAAGGGAAAATATTTTCAAGATAGCTTAACTATTTTTACATGTCAAAGGATCTCATTTTACACTCCTAGCTATATTTAGTACAAGAGAACTTTAGAAATTGATTCAGTGTAACTACAAATAACAATTTTTGATGACCTACAGATAACCTCTGTATTAGTCTATTCATTATACTCTCAATGCACATAGGTATACATTATACGTAATAGCTAATAAAACTGACATAACTGGTACTAATAACTTAGTTGCAGTATGTTGCAATGGCACAGAGATTATCCGTAATAAGTTGACATTTAGTTCGAAACTAGAGAGTTAATCTTATTTTTATGTAGTCATAAAAAGACGTGACTTATATTGTACTTTTATAGCAAGTAAATTTAAAAAAGGAGAGCAACACTTTATGGTTGTAATTAATTTATTTGTTAAAGCCTTTATAATTTAAACCATGAGATATTTCTCATTTTTTAACAAAGCGCTTTTAAAGATTACAGCTGGGAAGTGTAGTGAAAAGATCGCCGCAATCCATGAATATTGTACATGCTGATCCTACAAGGTATACGCTGACCAGAGGTTTTTTTTTTATAAGAGTTTCAAGTTTACCGCCTATCGAATATTTTAATCTGCATATTATTTACTTACTTGACTTTTACAGCATAGACTCCTTAGAATTAAAAAGGAAGTTGGGTTGGGAGTCTTATACTTAGTACATCACACCAACTACATACAGCTAAATTAAGCAGAGCCAAAAATCAAATTTGATATTTGCATGACTATGAAGCAATTGAAGTATGTTTAGATCGTAGCAGATGGCAACTATCTGCCTTCATTCATGGGAAAAAGGCATGAAGGTATAATGATGATGAATTTTGAGCTATCAAAACTATACATGCAGACTAAACTCAGGTTACAAGACTTCAGTCAAAGACTTGTGCAATTAAATAGCTATGACCACACTAGCACTTGCATCGCCACTTACCATCCGATAAACAATGACGAAGCAGGTTGTGTAACAAGTGGCATGTTTCCCACACATTATACCAAGTTCTCACACAGCACAATATAAAGCAAGCAACACATAGAACAACCAAGACATTCGTTGCGGTAAAAACAAATTCTATACAATTGATTTGTAACATTACCGAATATAATTCATTAGTATTTGACCTGGATTTTGGACTATGAGAACAATATTTTAAACAATCATTATCTAACCGTTAAATTTTAATTTCAATGTCGGAAGCATATCGTTTAGAGAAATGAAGAAGGGAAAGGAGCTTGCGTAGTGATCAATTGACATGTTATTAATAAAGAAATGTTAATACAACATTTTTTGAAGGAATAGTTATCTAATTTTGATTTTGGAATTGATAATTTAAATAAATATTTTTGAGGAGAATATCGTTGGCGTCCTAACTATTTGTAGTAAGCTCACGTTCTAGTTACAAAATAATGGTAATATAATATTGATAATATAAGCTACCAATATTTCGTCAATACCTAAGAATGAAATCTATATTAAGTAAGATTGGTTGTTGCCAGCCAATAACTACTTATCAACTGTAGACAGGAGTTCTGTACAATATTGGTATTAAAATGAACTAATAAAGCACATCAGTCAAATCAATTTATAAAAAAATGCACATGGACAACAATAGGCTAGTAAATATTAATGTTAAAACTAACATAGTAAGCTTAATTTTCTGAATAGAAAGGTTAGTTATAAAATCTACATTAGATAGAATCTACACAAATTTTCTAACGTACCTATTACATATTCATATCGAGTGACCACTACACAAGCAATTTAATACTGTGAGCCGAGTCAATGACATCGATATTACATTACGAGAGTCACGAATCGATAAGCTTACTTACAATAACCGCAACCCACCACTAGTGCACATGGCATACTATGGACAATATAGGTACATTTGAAAATTAAGTTTAGATTAAAAAAGAATTGGATTACTCTAATGAATAACTAAACTCTTTAAGACCACGTGATTTGATGTATTTTAAGATTTCAAATATATTTTGTTGAATATTTTTGAGTTTAGCTTAAAAAAGACGTAACACTGATATTAGTGTAACTTGTCATAAAGAAATTTCAGTCTTAAAACCAATGTGAATATTTTAGTTTAGAGTTTTTATAATATACGGTTAGTTACGTACTGTTCTTGTCATAACTTTGTACTTAAGTTAACAAAATAAACTAAAACGAACTTTCTATAACTTTTGTATCATATAGCAAGATAATTGCCGAGTAAAGATAATAGTTAACCTAAGAAGATTCAGACAAAAGTATTTTTCGCAAGTTACAGTTAATTGACCGCAGTTAATTACTACGATTAGTATTTTAAAAGCCTGTAGTTCAATCACTACAAAGTAGCTACCATTAATAATGAACCGAAACGACCGATAACCGTAAATAATCGGTTTTATTACTTTTGCAACAGTAGAATGTCAATAAAAACTTATAAACATAATTTTAGATATTGAGAAACTCAAGGGCATGATTTAAGTAATATTATTAAACACACCAATTCCATTATTCATAGTATTAAATTAATTTTAGACCGATTTACTATCTCTGTAATTATTTTAGATTGGTTCAAAACTGCACAAAAGATTTAAAAAGGCACAATACCTTTGCTCCCGACGTTTCGACCGAGTTGCATCGATCGTGGTCACGGGTTGGGAGCAAAGGTATTGTGCCTTTTTAAGTTATTAACGTGATTATAGTCCCGGTAATATTAACAAATTATGAGTTCAAATCGCGTAAGTTTAAAATCAATAATTGCACAAAAGATGTTCTTAAATTTTTCTCATCAAGGTCCTTTCATATTCAGACAGCGCCGAGAGAATTACCTAATTTCAACTAGACTGCAGAATCCAAAAAAATCACATTGTATTTAAACTCTTCGCATTGCAGTACATTAATGGGCGAAATAACGCGTCGATAAATTAATACAGTTAATTCTAAATCCATTTTAGATTACAAGAACAGAATTGGAAACACCGTTAACAAATTACGTACACATATAATAATATTAATTTGGACTTATGAATATAATAAGCAGTTAATTTGATACAAGATATGAATGGATATTATTAGATCGCGTGAGAACGTTTCTTATTAGGCATTCGAGTATTTTGATATGCATATAATATACGTTCTAAATACTTATTTAGAATTCTAGTATGTTACGTAGGATTATTCTGTAAAACCACAAATGTCACAAGAATTTCACGTACTAAACAGTTAGTTTTGTTAAAAACTATAGGCCTTAGCAGATGGGTTACCTCAAGGTGCTTTCCCAGGTCCTAAGGTTTTTCCGAAAGTGAAAGTGACGTACAAGTCTCTTTTCTTGTATGTGTGTACAGTTTTGGAAATCTCGTGATAGTCAGCATTTCGGTTGTATATCTTAATATTCCTAAAGTTTCCAACTTTTTGGTTATTGCTACCCAAAATACAATCCCGCGTTTATTTTTAATGTCTATAGTACAATTTTTTTTTAAGTTAATAAGTACTCACCGTTCTTCTAGCATTTCGTTGAATGTTTTAGACTTGCCACGCGGTTGACAGGGCTCGTGCTCCAAGCGGCGAACTTCCACGCAGCGCTCAATAATATGCTCCACTCGCTTCCGTCTTGATGACTTCCAATTGTCCAGGTTCTGTTAAAGATAACATAATTCATTGGAAGACCTTCTAGTAACAGTGTTTAATGACCGTACGATGTGTATACAAACTTTAGTAAGTACTAGCTGCTGCCCGTAACTTCGTGTGCGTAATGAATTCATTGAAATGATTTCTAAATATTTTCCCGTTTTTGCAACATTTTTTAGTTTAGCTTCGCTGCTATTGGTCGCAGAGTGATGTTATATATAGCCTTTCTCGATAAATGTACTATACAACACTGAAATAAACTTTCAAATCGGACTAGCGGTTCCTGAGATTAGCGCGTTCACACAAACAAGATTACGAGAATTGCATTAGTACAGTCAATGTATTGCAAAATGAAAAAAGAAACGGTCAATCAAAATTTTAGATCATACCTAATGCTAATCTGCCTATTTGAATAAAGGTAAAGTCTTATCTATATATACATATACATAGATCATTATTTTTGATAAAAACCTCAAAAGAATATTTGCATGACGCTGAATATAAGACAGAAAATATGTAAAAATGTAACTAAAATATTGCAAGCTTAACATTATATGCTTATATATAATAGTTACAGTATATTTTACTATGTTGATTGCAGAAAACATACAAATCAATCAAATATGTAATTTACTCAAATAATTTACTTACTTTACGCATTTTATCACGAATTGCTACTAATTTATCCATATTTATCCAAAATCAACTTATGTGTATGTGTTTCTATGACACGAATGACATACTAACTACATAAAACGGCTGGTCTGTTGATCATGCATAAGTATTTACTTACAGATGATCTTTAACCTAAGGTTCCAAGATATATATCCAATTAATATGTGATAAACTGATGTCCTAGTTGATTGGAAAATTATTTACAAACATATAAATAAATAAATAAATATTCATGGACATTTCACACAACGTCCTCTGGTCCCAAGCTAAGCTTATATGCTTGTGTTATGGGTACCAGAATACGGATAGAATACATATACTACTTTTTTTTTGTAAATACATACTTATAATACATAGAAACACCCAGACGCAGTACAAACATTTGTATGACAATTAGAAAAATCACACAAATGATTGTCCCGAGCGGGAATCGAACCCACGACCTCTTGATCGGCAGTCCGTTACCAGAACCACTACACCACGAGGCCCGTCAAATATAGGTTTTACTATGTAGTTATAGCTATATGAAATACTAGCTGTTGACTGAGACTTCGTACTAATGGATATTTAGAAAATTTTCCACGTTTTTGCAACATTTTTCACTGATGCTTCGCCCCTATTGGTCGCAGCGTGATTTTATATAGCCTTCCTCGATATAGGTAAGAATTTTTCAAATCGGACCAACTAATGCAATCAATATTACAAAGCTAAAGAGTTTGTTTTTTTTGAGCGGAGAGGATTTATTAGCACGCTCAAATAAACAAACTCTTTAACTTTTTAATATTGATATAGATTACGAGAATTGCATTAGTACAGTCGAAGACATAACTTTAAAGCCCGGTTTCCACTGCGAGCGGAACGGACCCATTAATGACTTCGTTAAACTCGCAAACGCAAACTGCATACTTGTATTTCCACCAACAAATAGTCGGACGGAAAGAGCCGAGCGTGTAGAAAGAGTAGAAATGAGCTCGCTCAATTCTAGGGAGCACCAACTCTTCGTTGGTGGAAACTCAAACCTATTTAATTAAAAAGGAGTCCGTTCCGCCTAACCATTTTCCGCAAATTACCCTTTCGCAGTGGAAACCGGGCTTAACCAATGACATCTTAAATACGATTTTCGTTTACCATGCGTTCTCAATAGGTCCACTTCTAAAAGATAAGTGGTCTTATTCATAATGACTTATCGGAGGTTTAAACGGAGATTTTATCGGAGAGAAAATAATAATAATAATCTTTATTGCATTGCAAAATAAACGTTTTAGCGTAAAAAGACTATCATGAATAACAAGTTTTGTCAATTTTCGCGAACCTATTTTAGCGAACAACCTATTTTAAACCTCCGATAAGTCATTATGAATAAGACCAAAGATATACTCTGCAAACATAGGCAAATGTCTGTCACCACTGCAATACCATACAACTTGAAAAACTATATACCACGTAATAATAAATTATGAAATACATATTATCAAAATGTGGTGTCAAAAGAATTATGTCATACCATTATTAGTTATCTTCAATCAAAATATCAACAATAACATCAGATATACTAAAGTGGCGAGTGGAAGATTCTAGATACGTTAACATTGCGTGCATTTGCTACCACATTTTTATTCTTACAATTTCGCTGAGGCGTTTTTAGCGTGGTATAAAATCAAGCGGAAGCGTATTATAAAGTACAAATAATGTTTGATTATAAATTCAATTGAAAAAAGTTAAAGTTATAAAAACATGTTGGATATGGACATAGATCTCAACGATCAAGAAAATTTAAAAAATATTCATGGACATTTCACACAACGTCTTCTGGTTCCAAGCGAAGCTTATATGCTTGTGTTATGGTTTCCAGAATACGGATATACTACATATACTACTGTTCTTTTGTAAAATACATAGGTGATTATGTACTTGCTTATTATATATAGTAAACACCCAGACGCAGTACAAACATTTGTATGACAATTATAAATTTCACACAAATTATTGTACTATACGGTGGTCGAACCTGCGATCTTGTGAACGGCCGTTATTTGAACCATTGGACCACGAGGCCTGTCATGAAATTCTAGCAGGTTTACTAACAAATATAAGGTCATTTCACATGTTTTAGCGCAAGCAATTACACTAAAACTTAGCTCTAATAGCTTGGTTCTAACACGCTTAAAAATATACGGAACAAAAAAATTTTAACACGGATATGTGTAAATGTGTGAAAATATTTAGCAGGAAATTGTCGGAATAAAAGAAACAATAAGAAAGCACACTTAATACATTGTTATTTATGAAATGCTATTGTGTATTTATAACACGTCACGCGATCAAGCATAGATAGTTAATACCAAAACATTACAAAATAAATCGTTACCAATAAAAATAATACATTATATGACATCGAAATTAACATAGAAAAGTCGCCTGGCCTGGTTAGTCACTCAGTATTTTCTGTCTACGTGGTAATGGTTTGTAAGTACACGGATAAAATGGCATAACTATGATAAAAATGTCGACTACTAGAAATATTAATTTAAAATAATAACAGATGAGTTAGAGAAGAACTTTAGCTATAAATTAAAAACTGTACCGGTGTGATCACATTTACGAGTCTTAATAACAGCATGTCAAGAATCTCAAAGCCATTAAAATTTCTACCTTGTCATCATCATGATAAAATTCAATTTATTGATGCAATTGCAATAAAAGTTGTATTAATTGCCCGCGTTCTTTAATGGTCCTTTATTGGCCACCTTGACATTTCTAGACACTTGACAAATTATAACTTGTCGTTGCGACACTGCGAATGGTAGTTTCTTAATTGTCACTGCTTTTTTAATTAAAATTCGACATGAAGGAACAATTTGAGCCACTTGTAAGGGTAAAAAGACCAAAACTCTGATTTTGTTAAAAATTATTTTGCTATTTCGATGCCATTTTAGCGAAAGTACAGAATATGCAACGAAAAGCTATTTAGTCTATTCATAAATAAGCGAACCAAGAAAGTACAATACATTTAGAATGTAGCAGATAGCGTTCTATGTTTCTGCCCTCATGGAAAAAAGGTTTGAAGGTTTGCATTAAGTACCTACTGGTGGCGTTACAAAAGCTTATGATTTGAACCACACAACATCTAGAACTTAATAGACCTATTATTGAGCGGTAGGAAACAGATATATTTTTAAATCGCAGTACGATTGCGCAAGTGTTGCCAAGTTAACGACGTTTAATCTCCTCTAATCTCCGCAGTGTACGCAATAATGGAGCGACTTGGTGAATGGGAATGTATAGTTTTTATTTAGCATTCTTTTAAAAGAATCAGTGTTATTGGTATGACGGAATTTTATGGGTGTGTTAATCTGGTGCAATTTAAGTGCTTATGCCAGATACAGACGCAGTAACATTCCGTCATTGTTTTTTGCCGTGGGTGTATGCTGAGATTATAGAACATCAGGTGAGGTTAAGAACAAAGAAGACAAGATATTACAAGATAGCAAGTAAATCACACAATCGGAGCTTTAGAGCTAGTTTCGCCCACACAAGGGATTTTCCCGTATGGCCAGATATTGTGCGCTTTTTAGCATAATTCAATGAGCACTTTAATGACATAAGGGTTGTATTTTCGATATTTCGTATAAGATATTTTCTACGTAATTACTCGAAATCTTACATCATTCGCGGTAGGAAATGACATCATTGTGTATTCTTAATCCATTACACGCCATATTTATTATAGTAAATAAACATTAATCTCCAGTTTCTCCAAGAATAGTTTGAAGTCAATTACCTGATGTAACAAAACAATAACAAAGCTGCTATACGTGGTGCCATGGCCGGAAGTGACGGGCGTGCTTCTGTGAGCCACTTCCGCCGAAGCGGGCCCTTTATACCGACAGAGAAAGATGGCGACATTTTTTGTTGCACAACGCTAACAGGATTAATCTATGTACTCGTCTCGTTATGCACTATTTATAGATTTTATTCCCTTTAAAACATTCTAGACATGAGCTGAACTCAATTTTGCGACGGAAATAGTAAAGTTAAACGTATATATCCGGGTATATCCATTTGTGGCCAAATTATAGATTTGAAAATTTCAAATCAATTACGTCACAAATCTAGTTGCAAATAAATATTGTAGGGCGATAAATCTTCTAGTCGAAAATATAATATTAGAATTAAAAATAGGATATTTATTCATGACGCTAAACTTGTTGTTACTAACAAAAGATTTACACAAGACCCTTCAATATTTATAGCAAAGAAATACATTCTTTGCCTACAATATTTTCATTTTTATTCTGGGCCTTTTAGAATCACACATACGATGTGACAAGGTGTGACTAATAATTATTTATTACAGGCATACAGGACAAAATGTCAATTAAATATAGTTACTGCGTTTTCATTCATCAGAAGCTCAATAATTAATGGCCATTAGGGAAAAAACGAAAATCTCTCACCAACGGGAACACAAATAGTTTAACTGCAACTTCAGAACATAGGGTTGACAAACGTGACTATGAAGGAAATAATAAATTACTTAAACAATGACGACTATCATAAAAAAATCTAAACTTTCATTTAAAAACCGCTCTGTGGATTTGGTTACTAACTTTTGTTATTATTTTTTCTTGCAATCCCAGGAAGATTTTATGTCCTGTACCCCAACACATATTTTATGGAATTTTTAATTGTCTGCTTTCCTATTGGTAAATTTCAGTCTCTTTCTATTTCTTTGTTCTTTGGTAAAAATCGGAATACTACATATTTCCACTTACAGTGAATTTTAATTTTGACTGTTCCAACAGGAGACCACCATCACCGAAGGACCCTGTAACGTTCTCCAAGTTATTGAGAAAAGAATAACTTGGAAAACGCTACATGACCATTCACCTTCGAGGTTTTAGGCTAAAGCCATTATCGTGACGAGAAAGATTGATAATAAATAGCATGGACATACCGATTGCCAGTCTTCCTGTCGTTCTATCCGCGCAGGGTCTGTTCGTTTAGCGAGTTCGGCCCTTCGCAATTGTTCTCTAGCTCTGCTGCCTAAATCTGCAGGGCCAACTTTTATGAACTGCAAGGGATTCCCTGCTGGCTTGCCTGGCAATACCGCGGCAGTATGAGGCCGGGTCGCCAAGAAGTCCGCGCTATCTGTTGTCTGTAACAAAAGAACAATATTTATTAATTAAATAGCTTGGAAACCATTATAAGTATACATCTGAAACTATTAATTTCAATGTGAGTGTATGACTCCATTGCTACCAGACAATTAGTAAGAGTAACCGTCTTTACATAACCGTTGTTGACATGACCGACATCCTAGCAAAGAATCTATTTTTATTTGTAAACGACAGCATTCCGTTCAGTATAGGTACGTGCAGAATTCATAATATCTCCATCAAAAACACTGAGCTCAGGAGCTCCGTAACCCTAATGAGACTTTTTATCCGCACAAATATAAGAGCTGGTCTGCGAAATCCCTCTCCATAGAAGTGTTGTTTTTTTTTGCAAATAGATCCATGTCAAATTAACAGGTAAACTGGTTAACAGGCTAACTAAATATTATGGACAGGCTTTCTCTCCCAAAGCAACTTTAGGGGATCTCTTATTTCTGACCCTGTATAAACGGCTGGGAGATTAGATTTTAAGTTCTTGCTGGTTTTATCTGATTTAATATCAATTGAGCCTTTACAAAGGGAATCCTGTTGTGATGTTAATTCAACATCAATCAGACGATAGCCAGTGAAAAACAAATAAATATTCCATGAGTACTTTACGATCTATCGCATGTGTTGCCATTAGAAAATAAATAACTCAAGGAGGGATCAAGTTGAAATGTCAAACGTTTGGTACGACAGCTGCATCTGACTCATCGTTCCTGAACAGTTCATGTTGGCATTTTGATATTGTTCCGGTCCCCAGAATAACTGGTGAATAAGTAATGTTACCTATTACCTTGTTATGTTATTAATATTTATAGTTTAAGAATACAAGGCTTAGTGTAAACACCCAATTTTTTCGCCAGCTGGAGGATAATTACAAGCAGTTAATATCAACTGTGAGAGACGGAAAAATTCAAACCTAGGTCCTAATCTAGACCAAAATCGAGGGCTGTTGGTCTGCTATGGCACGCTGACCTCCTTCTTGGGGGGTTAAAGAGTAGGTAATCTCATGCCCAACAGTGATGCAACGGTCCGAAAAGAAGAAAACATGTTACATAGTTCTAAACTAAGGTTTAAATTTGGAGTAGAGGCACTAGATTCAGTAAAATGTTGCAATATATTTAATGCAAATAAAACTCGCGACTTGGTATATACAGAATTCAGTCATCATCTACAAAGCCCGTATCGTTATGTAGAATGTTGTTACAACATATATTTTAAAATGCAATAGGTGTTAAATTTCCGGTGTTACACACTCAATGCAATGGTAATGATGTGAATATTTATCAAGGACTTTGAATTTTGAATAAACTTGTCACTTAACGTTTAATGGTCTTATTCAAAATGACTTATCGGAGGTTTAAAAGTTCGCTAAAATAGGTTCGCGAAAATTGTCAAAACTGGTTATTCATAATAGTCTTTTTACGCTAAAACGTTTATTATCTCTCCGATAAAATCTGCGTTTAAACCTCCGATAAGTCATTATGAATATGACCATATGTGTATTATTAAACTAGCTGTTGCCCTCGACTAAGTTCGCCAAAACTAATATTTTCAATATATCTTATCCATCCCTATCTCTATATCTTATCCATCAGTCATATCCGAGACCATTACGACAAAAAAACCACTGAAACGTCGGAATTGTCAGGATAAAAACACTGAAATAAATGCGGTTATAGCAAGTTAAAATGTTTTAATAGACTACTTAAATTACTGCCTTAGCCAAATTCTAAAAGAAAAACGAAATTACAATTTCTTAGAGAATTTACGTTTTTACATACTAAATAATTTGTTCGTGATGTCGATTGATTTAATTGTTTACTAATAAACGATAGTGAAAGTTATTAGTGTATGTCGTCAGCTTGTTAACGTTTATTTTTGTATTTAGGTACTTTCACTGTTCGTAATACTTGTAAATATACATAGAGTAGTTAATATGCTACATATGACCTCTATGTTATTGTCTAATCCTTTCGGTTGGCTAAGAATAACATAAAATGTACAACCAGTTAATGACAGTAACAGTATTGTAAAAAATTAAAGTTAAAATACGGAACGTTAAATATTTATTTTTAATTGGAATAGACTAGCTAGGCAATAGTGAGAATGCAGACTTTAATAAGTTAAATAATAAATAACGCATTCAGAATAAATTAACGCCAGAACTTCATACAAAGTAATAAAATAAAGCATTTTAACTATTTACTTTTTGCCATAATGTTAAACCTTAAACTTACTAATGAAGCCGGAATCCCATGACAAAGTTCACACAGGCAGCTGCATTCAGAATTTTAAATTTAGAACATGCAATCCGTTGGCCGTTCTATATTTCGGTTCGGTATGCAGTTTAAATTTAGAACCAGACTTAGTTCACTGTTCGACACTGTCGTTTGTCACGCTCGTTCTATTTTTAAATAATCAATCGATTTTTTTAAATATATGCGTATATCATGTATCGGATCTCCGCGGTTACTGCGATCGAGGAGAACCAACTTTCGCGGTTTTCCAACCACTAGAGAGGGGAAAGTAACGAGTTCTAATAATTAATTCAATATTTTCACAATGAATACTGGTTAATTGATACGTACAGCGCCTTGCGTGCATCAAAATAATTTGAAATAACGTTTTGTTACTGTTTTGACTGATGTTAGGTGCGTGATTGAACTGACTAACGACAAATCGCAAGTATTTTTACAGTTATTTAACAACGCTAATATTTATATAAGAAGTTATGTGATTGATGTATTTAAAATGAGATTCGCGTGTGGACATGGCGCCTGCAATATATTTAACAAAATGCTTGGATTAAATTTATGTAAAATTATTCGAGAAACATACAGAAGACGGAAGCGAATTAAATTATCGAATATTATGTATTTTCAATTTTTAAACGAGGTTAAACATCGTAACTTTTATCGCACCGTACTCATGCCGCTGCTCCATAGAAAGAACTGCTTAGTTAACAGAATTAATAAAATAGGTAGCTTGCTGGTAATTTCCAGTTTTCCTTAAGATCTACTACTATAATAACTACTAACGTATTCTACGAAAGACTTCTATGCTCACTACAACATAATGCTAAATCGCAACTTATGTTTCAAACGCAGTTCATTAACTACCAGATTCCAAAAGTATTCATAAAACTAAACTATTGCCAACAATTACAAATACATTATTTATCTAAGATCATAGCAGATGGCACTGGTACTTACCACCACAGGAAAAGGCGTGACAATATGCTGATGATATTTATATAAATATTAATTATTATCACGCAAAGGTAGCATTTTCTGTTACGCAAAAAACCCCATTCATTGCTAACGCATTTATTACCCTAATGACGTCCACAAGTCTTGTGGGAAATACAATTACATAAATAATAGAAAATCGAGAAAATTTATTCACAGTAAAATCAACACTGTAAGTAGTAATAGTTTTGTCTTGGTTTATATTTAAGTGTTATCCTGTTACACACAAATAATAATATTTGTGCATTACAGTACATAAATCAAATTCTAGCTTAAGCCATTCAATTAGTAGGTACTACGATAAATAAAAGTATTTTTCAGTTCATTACTATCATTACTACATACTATCTGTGCAAGCTATATCACTGAACAAACTACAATTACAAATTAGACAAGCACAATCTCTTTCTAATTTTAAGTTAAAATTATCGAAATATTATCTATCATTATAGTAGTGTTTAAATAAATTTTAGTATTTTTATAGTGTGTATGTATGTTATATAGTAGTTTTTACTTATTAGTGTACTTATGTATAAGTATGTATATTGATTAGATTTAGGTAAGTATGTATTTATTCATTTATTCAATTTAATATTTAATATATATGACACCAACAACCACCGCGATGTCTATTCTAGATTCTATCCATTATACAGTTGCCTGGAAGAAATCACATTAGTGATAAGGCCGCCCTTTGTACAATAGCTTTTAAGACTGTATTTTCTTTTCAAATTCTGTGTAAAATTGGTGTTTGTGCAAATAAAGAGTTATCTATCTATCTATCTATTATTATTATTTCAGTATCAGTTTTTCAAAAAGGAACATCTCTAAACACATAAATGCTATTACTAAATCTAACACAAAATGTTTTATTCGCGCATGAGGAATACCTACATTTGAATTTGGAACTACTGGAATAGAATGAAACGTCTGGCAAATACAAAGAGAAGCCAGCCATATTTTATGAATGGAAGGAAAAAAAGAAAAATAAAATATTGCCAACTTACCAAAATATAAACTGCACTTTTAAATTATTATAGAAACTCTTGCGATATTTGTTGTCTAAATAATAAAGATAAATATTTCAAAATAATTTCCCCGAGTCCTTGACAATACGCACGGCCATCCTAAAGCACAGCACACACGATAACTGAACCGTATAAAACCCGCTACTTTTGAAGCACTTTCACGAAAATCGTGAGTGTTTTGTTAAAGCTTACTACAATCGACTTGAATTTTGAATTTAGAATCGCAATAGGGTTGTCAACTTGAATGTGACCGTTGATACATGAAGGCAACTGAAACTGTCAAAAATAGCATTATTACATTGGCAATGTCTATCTGTAAAGCGGTATAAAGACTTAAGACTTAAAACTGTAAAACTTTAATCTGTGCTAAAAATTGGTTAGAAATTCAACAAACGCAGTAGTTTCAAAACTTCTATTAACGACAATATTTCATGATAGTAAACTCCGTATTTAGAAGATAGACATGTTTAAAACAAAACTTACTCTTTACCAGACTTTATAAGGTATCAGAATCTGCCTAGCCAAACATACACTCATTTCCTTTAGTTTCCAAAAAGTCATGTTTCTTTAGATCTTTTTAGAACTGGCTGCGAAAAACTAACAAGTGACAACCCCATGCTGTACACGTGGTTTTAATGTTAAATAGGGCTTATGTAGTACGCATTGAACTGAATTATAATTTTATATCGTATATTTTGTTAAATAAAATACGTAATAATAAAAGGTAAGACCTACATCACAACAAGTGTTAAATAACTTTAGTTTAATGTTTTAGGTATGTATAACACAGCGTTAAGATAGAAAAAAATAATAAGCTTGTTTTATAGATTTTATCTTGTTGACTTATAATATTACTAGCTGCTGCCCGCGACTTCGTACCCGTGAAATTTAGAAACTAAACCTTAACAAACAGAAGTTTACTATGCCACTCGATAGGTGGCATTGTACAGTTTTTTAAATCGCGCTATGGTTTCGTTACACACATTAACACTTAAGCTCGTCAAAATTTTATTGACTCATCAGCTTGTTTTCGCATTTATAAATTACTAAGGATGTGCCCGGTATTAGTACGGTATCCGTAGTACATTTTTTTCACTTGATTACTATCCAGCTGATTTTCCGTGAGTAGCTTTATTATGACGAGACGCCCAATAATTTTCTATTCCAAAATCTCGATTGTGGATGTGGTAGCTAACAGAGATAGCAAGGATAAAATATCATACTACCCGTAAAAAAAAGACGTAAGTGAACTTGCGTCAAAAATTTCAAAAAAATCACTTACTGCTTTCTTCCAGTAATAGTACGATATTTTATCCTTGTTACCTCTGTTAGCTACCACAATCGAGATTTTGGAATAGAAAATTATTGGGCGTCTCGTCACAATAAAGCTACTCACGGAAAATCAGCTTGATAGTAATCAAGTGAAAAAAATGTACTACGGATCCCGTACCCGTACTATATACTGTGCAACTCATCCGTACGTATTTTGTAGCGGCAAGACATCAGCTACGAAAATTTCAACTCAACTCTCTAGTTATCACTGTTCTTGAGATACTGGTGACATACTGCCAGACAGCGAAATATCAGTAACAGAGGCCCGTTTTACTTTATGATAAGGAATCCTAATAAATATTTCTTACAAATATACCTACAGTAGTAATTATTCTTAGAGAAAGTAAATACTACCTACCTACCAATTAAACTAGAAAACTCTAAAACAGTGACAGCAAACTAAACTAACTGCTAGATAACTAGCTGATATGAACATAGTGTTTTACTATAACAGATTATAGATACATTTGACATTTCCTATCTAATTATGTACCAGTCACTTACTAATAGTCTTGTTAGGCAGTAGATAAGTTGGCATACGTCTAGTTATCTATCCAATGTTGTAACCAAAGATAGAAGCAAACCGTGGACTCAAGCGGGTATAAATTTTCGCTAGTATGTATCTATGAAAGACTTATATAATCTGATCTCTTTGCAGTTTCACAAGTAAGACGAGCCTCGTGGTTGAGTGGTTCACGTAACGGACTGCCGATCAAGAGCTCGCGGGTTCGATTCTCGCTCGGGACTATCATTTGTGTTCTTTTTCTAATTGTCATACAAATGTTTGTACTGCGTCTGGGTGTTTCTATGTATTATAAGTATAATAGTATATATGTATTCTATCCGTATTCTGGTACCCATAACACAAGCATATAAGCTTAGCTTGGGACCAGAGAACGTTGTGTGAAATGTCCATGAAAAAATAAATAATTGGTAAAGTGCGAGTCGGACTCGCGCACGAAGGGTTCCGTACCATTATCTATGCAACATAAGGCAACGTTATTAGTATCGAGCAAGAAACGGTAAAAAAATCATGTTTGTTGTATGGGAGCCCCCCTTAAATATTTATTTTATTTTATTTTTAGTATTTGTTGTTATAGCGGCAATAGAAATACATCATCTGTGAAAATTTCAACTGTCTAGCTATCACCGTTCTTGAGATATTGGGTACGGAACCCTAAAAATCATGTTTGTTGTATGGGAGCCCCCCTTAAATATTTATTTTATTTTATTTTTAGTATTTGTTGTTATAGCGGCAATAGAAATACATCATCTGTGAAAATTTCAACTCTCTAGCTATCACCGTTCTTGAGATACAGCCTGGTGACAGACGGACGGACGGACGGACGGACGGACGGACGGACGGACGGACGGACGGACGGACGGACGGACAGCGAAGTCTCAGTAATAGGGTCCCGTTTTTACCCTTTGGGTACGGAACCCTAAAAACGACGTCACGGATAACAACCACTTTAGTAATGAAGGACAAAAATCTCAGACTGCCTTCAGCCTAGACCTACCTAGCCTCAAACTTATAGATTCTATCTAAGCGTCCGGAGATTTTGCAGATGCGTATATCCAGATAAGTTTTTTTCTGCCTCAAATATTTACCTAATGGTCAGTTAACATAACTATGATTTTATTTATTTTCACTAACAATAAAATGTTATCAATAAAAGTTATTTCAATAGACAGGATTAAAAGAGCTTCGGAAGAAAGTCAGAAATTTCTTACCTTTCATTCACACAGACATTTTGATACAGGGCTCTTTGAAGGCAACCTACGCTATTGGTTCCTATATAATTTAAGCTGAATAGCACAACTCAAGAATAAAACCTAGAAAGAATAATCTATCTATTCTTCGAAGAGATATTTATTTCTTTTCACAACTTAAATGCTAATACTTTCATTCATAAGTGTACCAAATTTGGTTACTACAGTTACTACATTTGTACCACTTACTTGAGTGAGAGGAGGTCAACGACCTTACTATCGGTCAGACGGACCGAGCTAACTGATTGCTATGATAACAACTTACATTTTATACCGCATTCTAGTGTTAAGTCATTGTTGTATTAAACCGGTCCGACTCGTTGATCATATGGGTGAAAGATTTTATATTTGTACTGCATCATTTTGGTAGCTACTTGCATTTGCATAATTTTCGAGTTCGATTGATGGGGAGGAACAAATAGTGAATGTAGAATTTTTACGTTGATATTACTGTGCTGTTTTTAGGGTTCCGTACCCAAAGGGTAAAAACGGGACCCTATTACTGAGACTTCGCTGTCCGTCCGTCCGTCCGTCCGTCCGTCTGTCACCAGGCTGTATCTCAAGAACGGTGATAGCTAGACAGTTGAAATTTTCACAGATGATGTATTTCTATTGCCGCTATAACAACAAATACTAAAAATAAAATAAAATAAATATTTAAGGGGGGCTCCCATACAACAAACATGAGTTTTTACCGTTTCTTGCTCGATACTAATAACGTTGCCTTATGTTGCATAGATAATGGTACGGAACCCTTCGTGCGCGAGTCCGACTCGCACTTTACCAATTTTTATTTTTATTTTGTCTTTTTTCCCTGCCGGGCCATGATGGTGCCTTGAGCCTTACCATGACCCAGCAAAGGATGGATTTGCTAATCAGGATCCGAAACAACGGGGAGAGCATTAGGTCTTATCGTCGCGTTGCCTTGGCAGAGTGCCACATTTGCCGAGACGGGTCTCTGAAGTGCCCTTGCATCCAGTGACTATCTGCAACCCTAATAAAATCATTATCTCTATGGACGAGAAAGTATCAAAAAGACACAATACATGCTAATGTCATTCTTTCAAAAGGGCCGAGTATGTAGCACTTACAACCGTCATGCATGTAAAACCAGGTGTTTGAGTGTAAATGAAGAAAAGGAAGTATGTTTAGATTGTTGCAGATGGAACTTTATAGACTCTGCATTTACGGGAAAAAGCCGTGACGGTATGAATAGATTTCAACAGATTTCTATCTATTTAGATTAAACAGGTCTTTTGAGACTTTAAAACACGAATTTCTTACCAATATACTAGGGAAGCAAATTACCAGTTATTTCCAACATTAACTTCCTTGTAAACTAATAAGTACATTGTGTAATTGTAGTTCGGTATTCGTACCCGCTACACGCGTAATCACATTCCACTCAATTAACCAACAATTAGATGAAACCAACTGATATATCAATATTAGTTTTAATATTGCGTTTATTCAACTACTTGGGAAATAATTTCCTGGTGATAATTCCGTTTGTCACGATCACGACGGCTATACATGTTCAAAGACTGTCACAATCTTGGTTTCATGAATAAAAATGATTACCATCATACAGTTTCGTTTGCTTAAACCATTTTATTTCTTAATAACACTCGCGGAGACTGTAGCTTTCCATGAGTCTGACAATGAAATAACAATCGTAAATTTTGGCATAGGTATATCAAGTTTCCCCGTTGTATTCTAGATGGCGTTGACGATTTAAAAATTGCAAGCGTTTTGTTTCAATTATTATACGTATACATTTGAATGCAAGCAATGATAAAATGTCTCGCTCAGAGGTGATGGCTTTCATTATGAATCGCAAGCTTTTGGATATAAAATTTGTACCGGAACTGTGCACAAACATTACATCTTTATAAGATCAAAATGTGAGAAGTTTATAAAAATAGCCTTTTATTTCAAACCAGTTACTATTCATATAAAATTAAATCAATAGTAATTAGAATCTAAAGCTTTATTTAACCTTTATATAAAACATCTGGTCAATATAACTAATCACTTGCATGCTCAGGCTCACCTTATGAATGGGCATATAGTTCTATATACATACACCTTTCTAGTTTCTATCTTATGAATGCTTTCATTATGCTTATTACATACAAAATAATGCTGTACTTCTTATTGTAATTTGACTATGTTATCCCTACTAATATTATAAATGCGAAAGTAACTCTGTCTGTCTGTCTGTTACGCTTTCCCGCTTAAACCTCTCAACGGATTTTGATGAAATTTGGCACAGACAATCTTTAGACCCTGAGAAAGAACATTGGCTACTTTTATTGCGAAAATAAAACTTCCAAATGGCACGCGGACGGAGTAGCGGGTAAAGGCTAGTGTAATAATAATTTGCGTAACGGGTTCGAATCCAAATGTGGGACCAGAGTTTATTTTAATACTTTGGCCGCCGCGCCATTTAGGACAGATTAAATATTCAATTTTTAACTAAGATTAAGATAGGTATAAAATATTGGTATCTCCCTCTCCAGTCCATTGACGTCCCACTGTTGGGCACGAGCCTTCCACTTTAGAAGGGGTTTATGGTCTGTGGTGCCGTGCGGACCGGGCGTGTTGGCAAAGGGTTTATTTTCGAGATTTCCGTCTCTCACAGAAGATGTTATCTGTGATAATACTCCTACAGCACCTTGAGTTGGAAATGGGGTGGTAACACTTGTATTCTTAATCCGTCACCACACGGACGATAACATTGGTATAGTCACCGAATATCTATCTAGTCGATCTCCTAGCCAAATGGTCTAGTTAGCCAACATGGAAAAATAAAAACACTTATGTTTTAATCAGTGGTGAAATTAATGTTTTATACCAACCAACCGTTTGGAGTTGACACTAAATCGGTACTGATAAAAATAACCATGAATCAAGCAATAAAATGGTTGCTTCATTTGAGCCACGCAATAGAACAAGCTTTCTTTATGTTTCAACACACGTCCAAAGGGAAAATTCACTCACACGCATTACTTAGGGTTGTCACTCGCGCAACTAACTATAGGCCTAATAATAATTATTAATTACTAATATCTTTACTTATCATAAAACAAAGTCGTTATTTTGTATTACGTCCCTATATAAGCTTATATCTTCAAAACTAGGCAACGCATTTTGATGCGGTTTTTTTTAACATAGCGTGGTGTGATGCGAAACGCAGTTAATTCCATAAAACAGTATTTTATCCAATAACGACGGAAGTATTTAGGTACCAAACTTTATTGTAAACCAGAAGATAATAAAATAGATAGTCATGGGAATTTCACACAGTGTTTTCAGGTCCCAAGATAAGCTCATATGCTCGTTTTATGGATACCAAAATATGAATAGACTACATAAACTACTTTTCTTTTGTAAATACAAACTTTAAAATACATAGAAAACACCCAGAAGCATTACAAACATAAGTATGATAATTATAAATATTACACAAATGATTGTCCTGTCCGGGAATCGAACTCACGCACGACCTCGTGAACGGCAGTGTCCGTTACATGAACTACCAGATCACGATGCCCGTCAAAATTGTTATAGGGTATGATTGAGTAGAAAAGTTACAGGTAAAATGGGGGGGGTCCTAATCGCACGATGCGATATAATTTTGGCTGGTACAATTCAACCTGTCACTTGCATATTATTATAGTTTATTGATTCTGAGTGTCAACCCTAATCTACAATAGTCCTACACGTACATAGTAAATGTAAAAAATGACAACATATCTATTCACAGCGTGCACCAAATGTCACAGTTGTCTATGGTATTTGAGTAACTGTTCTACCGACCCACATTTACACTACACCATACTTTTACGAGGCATAGAACTTTAGGCAAAGGTAACATGTGAAAAGTCATAACTGTCATAGTTTTTTTTAATCATCAAATGCTTAGGTAATGGCCATTATGCCTACTGAAATTGATCCTGAAGTCCTACTATGACACGCTGATCAAGTGTGTTGGCATAGCGTTAGTTTCGAGATTTTCTTCTCTGAAGAAACTGATAAAGTGGATAAAATGTTACAAGAACTTTTTAACCAACAGTTTGCAACCCAGTTGATCTTTCATAAATTACGTCAGATTTATAACTAAGAAAAATGGGATGGCGTCACCAAAATGCCTCACTGTACGCAAAAGATGAACCATCAGTTGAATATTGAAATGCAAGTAATGACAAAAGTTTAAATTTTTCTGTTGTTAGTTTTTTTTTTTTTTTTTTTTTTTTTTATAGTTTGGGTAGGCAAATGACCACACTCCACCTGATGTTAAGCGAAAGTGTAATCCAGACATGAGGACGGCTAGTACGTTGTCAGGGCACTAGCCGCCCCCACCTTGCCGGCCCACAAGATGCCTTTTCACGCCTCGCTTGAAAGACCCCATATTGTAGGAGTAGGGAAAAACGTGTGCAGGGAGCGAGTTCCATTTCTTCGAGGTGTTGCAAAGAAAGGAGTTACCAAACTTTTTTGTGCGAGATGGTATGGTGTCCACAGTATAGCGGTGGCATCTCAGACCTGCGCGTGTGGTGCGATTTAAAAAAGGAGAGGGAGGAATAAGGGAGAATAACTCTTCAGAACATTCTCCGTGGTAAATTCTATAGAAAGCGCTAAGTGCCGCAATATCTCTGCGCATTTGTAGAGTTTCTAATTTGTTGGAAACATCAGCATCAGCGATAATGCGGACTGCACGTCGCTGCAGCCTATCCAGGGCATCTAAAAGGTACTGAGCGGATCCATCCCAGAGGTGCGAGCAGTATTCAACGCATGGCCGGATCTGTGTTTTATACAAAAGGCATAATTGTTGAGGCGTGAAATACCGCCGCACTCTGTTCAGGATACCGAGTTTCCGCGATGCAGTCTTGATCACAGTCTCGATGTGAGCCCTGGGATTAAGGTCACAACGAACCTCTATACCGAGCATGGTGATGCTGTTCTGAAGAGCTAGGGAAGTATTATGAAGGGAGGGAAGAGGGAGGAAGGGCGATTTTTTTGTTGAGAACGCGCACACCTGGGTTTTCTTGGCGTTGAACTCAACCAGATTGGCAGTACCCCATTTAGCAACGAGATCCAAGACCTGGTTGAGTTCAGCAACAAGACTCCTGCGTTTCTCCACGGTGTCCACGAGTCCGTCAGTAGCGTGCCCCAGGTACCCAGCGTGCACCGTACTGTCATCCGCATAACAATGAATGCCTCCTAGTGGAAGCATATCATTGATATGCAGAAGAAAAAGTGTTGGAGACAACACAGAACCCTGAGGCACGCCAGCGTTCACTATGTGAGATTGTGAAGTGCAGCCATCTGATAGTACGCGGATTTTCCTCCTATGCAGGAAGCTGGCAATCCACGTGAGAAACTGGACTGGTAGACCGTATGCCGAAAGCTTAGAGAGAAGGCCTTTGTGCCAAACCCTGTCAAAGGCCTTGGCGATGTCGAGGCTAATAGCTAACGACTCGCCCCGCTTGTCGATCACCTCACCCCAGAGGTGCGTTACGTACGCTAGAAGATCACCGGTGGATCGCTTCGGGCGAAACCCGTACTGGCGGTCGTTTATAAGGCTGTGATCTTCTAGGTAACGGATCAGTTGGTTGTTAAGGATCCGTTCCATAACTTTGCAGAGCACTGAGGTGATGGCAATCGGCCTATAATTTACAGGATCCGAGCGGTCTCCTCTCTTTGGAATGGGCTGGACTATAGCCTCTCGCCAAGCCTCCGGCACACAGCCCGTGTCAAAAGACAATTGGTATAGGCGCGTGAGCGTGGGTGTCAATTCAGCTGCACATTTTTTGAGAACTATCGCTGGAATGCCATCAGGTCCACTGGCTTTCCGAGCATCGAGTGACTGCAGCTCTGCGCGTACATCACGCTGCCTAATCTTGATCTCAGGCATCGCGACGCCACAATGTGGAAGCGTTGGCGGCACTGAATTGCAGTCATCGATTCGGGAATTAGCCGCAAAGAGATTTGCCAGGAGATCGGCCTTCTCCTGAGGCTTGTGAGCCAGTGTTCCATCCGGACATTTCAGCGGTGGCAGTGAGGGTTGGCAGAAGTTATTCTGGACGGTCTTCGCCAAACGCCAAAAGTCGCGAGAACCTGTTGGATGCGACACTAAGTCGAGGCCTACTCGAGTAGTGCGTTGGGCATCGGCTTTGATGTAGGCTTTCTTACAAAACTTGGATGCCTTATTATAGGCCGCTTTCAGTAAGTTGGTTTCCGAGTCCCCACGTGCGCAGCCTCTGATCCAAGCGCGATATGCCATCTGCTTGGATGAAACCGCATCAGCGCATTCGCGGTTGAACCAGCGGTTGCACCTACCCCTGCTGATGAGATCAGAGTAGGGGATGTAATACTCCATTCCTAGTACAATCTCATCAGCAATGGCTGCTGCGCAGACTGTTGGATCCTTCTCACTGAAGCAGCGCTGCTTCCAGGGAACCGACGCAAAAAAGTTACGCATACTGTCCCAATCGGCCGATTTGTAATGCCATACGCGACGCTTAGTCGCTACTGGTTGGCACGGCTGCGTTGTTGGGACCGTACTGGTGATCAAGCAATGGTCTGAAGACCCTAGTGGGGCCCTACATTCCACTTGATACTCCATCGGATATGATGTCAATAATAGGTCCAGTAAAGATGGTGTGTGACTGGCGATGTCTGGGATTCGAGTAGGCTGATCAACCAGTTGCGTTAGGTCATGAGTGAGAGCAAAGGCATGAGCACATCTTCCAGCGTGGTCTGTTTTGGAGGAATTTAGCCACTGTTCGTGGTGACAATTGAAGTCCCCAAGAAACACTAATTCAGCATTGGGAAACCGGTCCTGTGCATCATCGGCCATCCGACTCAGATGATCAAAAAGCCGAGTTGTTTCCGCATCACCCGAGTGGGATCTATAGAGGCACACGTAGACTCGACTATGTGTACTGCTACCCAAGTCTACATGTACCGCTAGTAAGGAGAAGGAGGGATCTTCCAGGCAGTGCAGGCGGCGACAACAAACATCAGCCCGGACGAACAAGCACACGCCAGCTTTAGATAAGAAGGACTCCTCAAGTACATAGCCAGGGTAATTAAGATAGCTCGTGACGGCCGGACGGAGTATTTGCGTCTCAGTAAGGAACAACATTGCTGGGCGTGCTGTTTCGAGATGATGGTGGACAGCATTAAGATTAGCGTGGAGTCCCCGAATGTTGCAGAACTCTACAACTAACAGCGAAGAAGAAGATGAAGTGGTGGGGGTGTGCACCGCTGAACGACTACAATTGTTATCTTGCACTGCCATTAATGAGAAGAAGAGTAATACGAGGCGTGAAACGAGAGAACTATGCTACGACAGAACCGGTCAAAAGTGTGGCGGCTTGTTTCGCCAAGGGACTGCCTGAAGAAGAGATACACTGATCCGCCGGACGGAAGGGCCCCCGAACCCTCCCGAGAGTGGCCGCCGGGACCCCACCTTCCGGTCACCAACCGGCACGACGGTCCACTCCGAGATTATGCGTGGTATGGTGGGGCAGCCTCACAAGTTGGTTAGCCTCGTTTGGGCCCCTGTACTGTACCACGGGCGGCCAGCGGAACAGCCGTTTCTACGGGTCTCCCTGGCCGGCGGGTCAATGGAGTCGTCCCGACACTTGGCTTGACGTACCTTACCACCGGACCGATACGTGTCGTAGCATAGCACTCTCGAGCACTGGTTATATGCTGGCTGAACATGAAACGCGGCCAAACGGCCACTTCACATGTGTTGCACCATGCATACGGTGGTGGCTAACCAGGCGGGCATTTAAGCCCTACCACCAGCTGAGCAGTTAAAAGCTCTGCTGTCCCTAAGCTGATTTTTACAGCACCCACGGGAAGAGACGGGGTGGTGACACGTGTATTCTTACTCCGTCACCACACGGAGAACTGCAACTTCTGGGGATAAATAGAATATAGAAAATGGCCGTAAAAAAGCAAGGTACAAAATTGAAAAACAAAAGAGAGAAAAAAAGAGTCAAAAACATTGAAATGAGTGTGTGGCATAATTGGTCAGAAAGAAACTCACTTTGTAATTTTTCTAACACATGCATATAAAGACAATTTGATATGACGTTTATAATAGTTATAAATATAGTGTCATTATCAACGACTTTCTCCTGCCAAGGTCACGTATCTATTGTTATAATATATTGTTGTCATGGGAACCGATCACGACTATTCACCACTGTGATCATATTTGTTCACTTGATAACGTTCACTTTGTTAATTTGTCAGATACCTATTGCATCATGCTGTATATCTCTTTGCGATTGACAGGTAGTACTAAACTTATATTGATAAAACACTTTTGGTCTAGAATTATAGATATACCATGACCATTTTTTAAAAAAAAGTTCAACCGGCTTCATGTTCCTTTGAAGTTTCAGGGTTTTCCTCGATTTCTCAGGAGATAACCATCATAATGACCTAGTGCCAAGGACTACACGAGAACCACCTGCTTTTAAATAAAAAAAAAATTATTGCTTCGACCAGTTAAAAGTTATGAGATAACAAACATAAAAAACATACAGACGAATATTGAGAAAATGAGAACCTCCTGCTTTTTTTGAAGTAGGTTAAAAAGTGCATTAGCACAGGAACAAACAATCCGAATGAATTAGCTATTAACATAAATTAATAAAAATTAATAATAAGATGATAACAACAAAATGTCATTAAATGTCAAGATCAGATTTTTCGACTACAAAAAAAAACCATTTAGCATTCATTTTGTGGGTTTATAAAACCTATATATTATGTTAGGTTAGGTTAGGTTATGTAGGTTTTATTTAGAATTACTAGACTACAAATTCCACGAACGTTTTTTGCAATATTTTTCATTGATACTTCGCTCCTATTAGTCGCAGCGTGATGTTATATAGCCTAAAGCCTTCCTCGATAAATGTACTATATAACACAAAAATAATTTTTCAAATCGGACCAGTTAGTTCCTGAGACCTACGGGAAAGAGGCTAATAATATATTGTTACATTCTAGAAATCTCGTAACTGAATTTGCAAGAAATACAGTTTCTAGAAAGTGGTTTTCAATGCTATACAAATACAGGCTCACCAGTGTGTTTTTTCTGTGAGAGACGGAAAGCTCGAAAATAAACCTTGTACCAACACGCCCGGTAGCGTGGTATATTAGATATAATCCCTTCCAAAATGGAGGAGGTCCGTGCCTAACAGGTCCCAACATTAACGGGCTGGAGAGAGAAAAAAAAAGAGAAGGAAACGGACTCTTCAGCTTCATAATATTAGAACAGATAATAAAAAAGTCGGTGAAATTATTGCTTAAAGAACTAAATAAATAAATAAATAATAATTCTAAATACCATGAAAGAACTCAATTTATACAAACAGGTGTTTAAACTTAAAACGACCCATTAAACCAATTTAACAATAAATTAGTACAACGCCAGTCTTTACAACATAGCTGTAAAACAGCTGAACAAATAATTGATTTAACAGTTCTATATTTATTACTTAATCGGTAACAGTAATGAACATACTTTTAGTATTTATATATTTGCTAAATGACATCTGGTATTTATTAAATAAATAAACTACTCACTAAATAATTACTAGCTGTACCCCGCAGTGTTAACTCATGGGAATGTCTAATTTCAAATGAAAAATGTAGCCTATAGGCTACTCCGAAACGAAACGAACGCCTAGCGCGCCGAACTCGTTGGTGTGCTGGGTGAGGATTTGTCGCTCTCGGCCATCATTTCGCTTATGGCCGAGAGCTAACAGTGTTGGGCCGCTGTCGCCTCCTTCGCTGGGGAGGTAATGGCGGCCAAAAGGGAGGCCCTGCGGGAGCGCGAACGCGCTGGCGAAACTTTGCCACCCCGCAGGGCCCCGGGCAGGGGTATCGGCGCGCAATAGCCGACGGCCCCCGCAAAAAGAAGGTCGCGCGCAAACGCGACAGGGGCGCCTAATGCTCCCCTCATCGGGTCGGGCCCCGTTTAGCAGGGCCACCCCTCGCCGGGTCATGGTAAAGCTCAAGGCACCATCATGGCCCGGCAGGGCAAGGCAGAGGTAAAAAAACACACACTCCGAAATGTAAGATATTTTTTTATTCCGATCCGCCTTGTTCTTGTAAATGAATAAACAAACCGAATCATTCGATTATCCCACGAGATCATCGGATTTTAGGTGGAACAAAAGTATCATATACGTTGATCTGGTATGTAAGCTATCTACATACAAAATTTCATTTCAATCTTTTAAGCAGTATGTGCTTGAAGAGGTAACAAACATACACACAACCACACACACCCACATACAAATTTTTGGTTTATATTATTAGTAAGATAATTGTACGGACGTATTTAAAATCAAGATCGGATCTGCGTCTAATAAGCCACAAAGCAGGTCAAGTGTTTCCATACTTTATGTTGGCTTAACAATCTACAATAGAAAGGAAACCAAGCCGTAATGCTATTGTAAATGATTCGTTACAACTACTGACTGACGATGGCCTTGCTGTTTCACATTACTTATTATTATTAAATATTATAAAGCTGAAAAGTTTGTTTGTTTGAACGCGCTAATCTCAGGAACTACTGGTTTGTAGCATTCTCATCATCTCCACTCATTTCGCACACTTTTCTTAAGGTTTAAAGCCCGGTTTCCACCGCGAGCGGAACGGACCCATTAATGACTTCGTTAAACTCGCAAACGCAAACTGCATACTTGTATTTCCACCAACAAATAGTCGGACGGAAAGAGCCGAGCGTGTAGAAAGAGTAGAAATGAGCTCGCTCAGTTCTAGGGAGCACCAACTCTTCGTTGGTGGAAACTCAAACCTATTTAATTAAAAAGGAGTCCGTTCCGCCTAACCATTTTCCGCACATATTACCCTTTCGCAGTGGAAACCGGGCTTTAAACCTTAAAAACATACACAAACTTAAACAACACTATATTTCGTAATTCACTGCTTTAGCACTAATTTAAATAGAATTTTGCGAGCATAAGAAAAATAAGTCTTACTTTTGGTTAAATTAAAAAATATTTTTGTGTTGGAAAGTACATTTATCAAAGAAGGCTTTAGGCTATATAACATTCGTTTGATTCATAGTTCAGGGCAATTATAATATTTAAGACACCCAGGACTGTATTGCATGATAAAAACTAATAGAGTTATGCTAAATTTGGGACCCGTGAACTCTTAAAAACTTCTACAACATAAAGTAAAGAACCTGTACCGAAAACTATGATGATCCATCGATATATTGACTTCAGTCAAAGTAGATTAACCTCGAACATTTAACAATTACATTACGTTTGTTTACAAACTCGTCATTATTCTCATAATATAGTTTTACTGTTTATTGAGAAATAATATTACGTTACTATATATGTATTGTTATGTACAGTTATATAATTATATACAAGCATACAACGCATATACTGTTATTAAAGACTTAAAAACTATATTTTTAGGTGAAGAAAAAAAGAATACAAGTTTCACTTCTGTTCAGTGGTGATGCAGATTCAAGGGCGAGTGATTTTATTGAAATGAAACCACAATGAGACGTGTTACTAACATCTGTATTCTGTATTATCTAATTGACTTTGACTTTGAATAATATTATTTTTGCGTGGCGTGTTGTCGCCGCCGCGGTCCGCCGATGACAAGGGGCGAGAGTCGGTCTCGCTGCTCGCAGCCGCACGCGCACTAGTGCTGCGCGCCATTCTTAGTGATGTGCGTAGTCTTGAACATTTCCCTAAGTCCCGCTAACGTTGTAAGAACAGACAGAAGAGATCCACGTCGCATTGCATTACACCTACACAGTACATACATACCCAGAGATGTTAGGCAGACGAGCGACGTAAAAATCAGCCAAAACCCATTATAACATAGACACATGTTGTTCTGCCCCGAAATTACGGGATAAGGGTAGGAGTATGACGATCGAAATAGGATTATAATGTAGTAAATACAGTATTAGACTGCTTCAACTTAAAATTAACGTACTACCGATCAAGAGGTCGCGGGTTCGATTCCCGCTCGGGACAATCATTTGTGTGATTTTTTTCTAATTTTCATACGTATTTGTACTGCGTCTGGGTGTTTCTATGTATTATAAGTATGTATTTACAAAAGAAAATTAGTATATGTATTCTATCCCTGTTCTGGTACCAATAACACAAGTATATAATATAAGCTTGGGACCAGAGGACGTTGTGTGAAATGTCCATGAATATTTATTTATTTAACCACGATTTGCGCTAACGTCCCTAAGTGAATTAGCATCAAGTTTGTTAGTGTAACATCCAGATGCTTACGAAATAGATTCCTACGATAATAATTTATCAATCACACACATAATATAATATTAAGTAATTGTATTCAACACAACGTCATGACATGTAATAATTATCAAATTACAACATACAATTACATATTAAAACAAGAATTTGTTTTGCAACGTTTGAAAATGGCCGACATGATCACAATTGGCTTAATTAATAGCTTCCTTGCACATGTCTTCATTTAATAGAATCATTAAGGTAGAAGGAAATACTATTTTAGGGATCTCTTTCCCTCTCTCCAGCCCATCGACATCCCACTTCTCCACTTTGGGAGGGATTTTATCTAATGTGCCGCGCTGACCAGCAGTGGTATTTAGTAAGAAAAAGTGAAGTGAATTTTCGGTGAATCTTGATCACGTGACAGCGCTCCTCTATTTTAATTGGAGGGGCGCTGTCACGTGATCTAGATTCACCAAAAATTCACTTCAGTTTTTCTTACTGAATACCACTGCAGGCATTTAGGTTTTATTTTCGAGGTATACGACTTTCAGAGAGGATTTTATCTGTGTACAATATTCCTTAACTGGCTTTTACAGCACCCTGGGGAGGAAAAGGGATGGTGACAATTGTATTCTTAATCCGTCATTGACTATTTTAGGGATTATTTTGATATTCTTCTTTGATAATCACGAGCCACATTACAAATTGGACCCGGTCGACGGGTGCTTCGTAATCATATCATGAAACTACCATATCATCAAGAATCATAGAAAATCATTGTTGTATGTATGTATACTAGTATACGACAACAGAAATACTTCATCTGTTAAAATACCAAGTATCTCTCTACGACCGCTCATGAGATACAGCCTGTAGATAGACAGAAGGACGAACAGGTTAAAGTCTTCTCAATAGAGTACAGAACCCTTAGGTATGGAACTATAAAAAACGTGACGGAAAAATCCCCTTTTAACAGGCTTAGTATGTATCTATCAATGTATTAATATATGTAACAGAATCTTTAAACACGATATTCACTTACTTGCAGTAGTAGGATTGATTTGAAATTTTGCACACATATCAAGGACTGATGACATGCAATAAATTTAAAAAAAAAATTCAGGATATTTAAGCGTGTTTTTTTAGTTTTCAAACCAAACAAATTATATAAAATACTAGTACCATTTGAACTATATAATTTAACAAAAGCCAAAGGGAATGTTCTACCAACCCACGAACTTTTAAAACCATTAATTACCCAGACATTTACCTGTCCAACAAAAACTCAAATGTTTGTCTAGAATACAAAAACTCATAACAAACAACTAGTCACGACTGCATTGTTTGTAAATGTTATTTACAATTAAGTATTCAAGAAGTTTCCAGTATTTTGTCGCTAAGTTTAGTCTTATACAAAACTAACTGCAGTCCGCGACTTTGTACAGGAGGGTTTTAGAAAATTTTCCCCGCTTTTGCAACATTTTTCAGTAATGCTTCACTCCAATCAGTCTTAGCGTGATGTTATATAGCCTATAGCCTTCCTCGATAACGGTACTATCTATCAAACAAGGAAACAATTTTTCAAATCGGACCAGTAGTTCCCGAGATTAGCGCGTTCGAACAAAACCCTTCATCTTTATAATTTAATATCGAGTGAAACTGCACAGCACAGTTTCATAGATATAAGTATATTTTTTCAAATGCACTTATTTTTTACTCTCAAATTTTTAAAGACGTTCTACTATAAAAAACTTATAACTACAATCATAAGGTCAGATATTCGGACAGGCGCACCCATTATACACAATCTTACATTAAAAGAAACAGTACAAATACGATAAAATTTAATGGCTTTTAGAGTTCCGCAAGCTTATTCAATTAAGAGGACCTTTACGGGTTATACAATTTTCAAGAAATGGATAATAACCTGCCATGTTCTTATAGTGGCGGCTTCAATGCCCACTAAGAACGATCATGTACGCAAAACAAAATAAAAAGTAATATCTAGACTCTAGATATTACTTTTTTACATAATTTTGTTATAACATGAGTTACCAGTTAGCGCCTCTAATGCAGATATAATATTTGTAAAAAGACTTCTAAAATCTAGAGGAGATTCTCTCATATAAATAACCAATTTTGCTATTCTTTCTACAAACATTTTCAGGAAAACGCGAAAGATTTATGCATTATAAAGGAAAACTAGAGAATAACTAACATATTTGCACACACATAGCTAGACTATTATACAAAAACGGATTCAGGCGTCCATCATGACGAAGTGCAAACAAATAATATTTGTCATAATATTAATATATTTAGACTGCTTTGGGCTGGTTACAATATTGCTTTTCTAGTAACTTAACAGTTTACATGTCTTTGTGTACAGCTTTCGGAACCCTTCATAAAAAACCATCACACGCTTATCCCGTTTTTTATCCACAATGGTTACTAACGACCTTGGCTCAATGTCGATGCGATACAGATCTCAAATAACTCATTGTTATTACTTTGAGAATTTCTTACAAAGATATTCATTGGAAGTTTATTTACAGTTATTTTTATGGATAACTTGACCCATATGAACGTTTTTGTTTATTGTTTTATAATATTACTAGCTGTCGCCCGCAACTTCGTACGTGTAAATTCGCTGGAACCTAAACAAATTATACAAAAACACCATTCTCTTGAACCACTCTATGCATTAAAAAAGACCGCATCAAAATCTTTAATGTAGTTTTGAAGATATAAGCTCGAATAAGAACTTACATACAAAAACAACGACTTTGTTTTATAATAAGTAAAGAGTAACTATTTCCCGCAGCTTCGTACTCGTGGGATTACTACCTTATACTGTAGACAGTCCTCCGTGTGGTGACGGATTAAGAATACAAGTGTCACCACCCCATCGCCTTCCAAGGGTGCTGTTAAAGTCAGCTAAGGGATATTGCACACAGATAACATCCTCTCTGAGACAGAAAACTCGAAAATAAACCCTGTTCCAACACGCCTGGTCAGCGCGGCAAAGTAGACCATAATCCCTTCAAAGTGGAGGAGTCCCGTGCCCAGCAGTGGGAAGTAAATGGGCTGGAGAGGGAGAGAGACTGTAGACAGTACATATATGTAATTTTTTTTTTTTTTTAAATTAAGTACTTAAAACTTTTTACAAAATACATAATATATTATATCGATGGCATAACTAGGGACTTGAGAGAACCTTAATTTTTTAGGGTTGCGTACCAAAAGGTAAAACGAAATTCCATTACTGAGACTTTGCTGCCCGTCTGTTTGTCAATAAGATGTATCTCTTGAACGGTGATAGCTAGAGAGCTAAAACAACATAAATATACTAATCATCATCATTATTTTATTTTCCTTATTTAATTGTTAGGGATCCCGTTATTTGGGATCGTTATGACAAATATATGACAATAATAATACGGAACGATTCGTGTGCGAGTCCAACTCGTACTTAACCGAAAATAAATAAATAAATAATAAATAAATATTCATGGACATTTCACACAACGTCCTCTGGTCCCAAGCTTAACTTATATGCTTGTGTTATGGGTACCAGAATACGGATATAATACACTACTTTTCTTTTGTAAATACATACTTATAATACATAGAAACACCCAGACGCAGTACAAACATTTGTATGACAATTAAAAACATCACACAAATGATTGTCCTGACCGGGAATCGAACCCGAGACCTCATGATCGGCAGTCCGTTATATAAACCACTCCACCACGAGGCCCGTCAAATATAATAAATTATTTAATCGAAGTATTTATTTAGTTATCTTGACATTGGCAATTTAATTACTTAGACAAAACAATTTTGGACAAGTATAATAAAACTATTAATAAAATAATATTCATACAAGTATGTAATGGTCGTGTATAGTATGTCAAGGTGAGATTCTGGATGTTTTAATGTATGTAAATCTAATATGGCGGACACTTGGTGATTGGAATCTTGACAGTGCATGTGAAACGTTAGTTATAAGGTTATCTATTTATTACTAGGTTTTTTGTTTATGTTTTAAAAATACAGTTATCATCATCATAAAATTACGCCTTTTTTCCAAGGGGGTAGGCAGAGACTATAGAGCACCATCTGCTACGATCCGAACATACTTCCTTGGCTTCAAATACAGTTATAAAAATAAATATAAAATAGGTAATAAATATATTCACGGACATTTCACACAACGTCCTCTGGTCCCAAGCTAAGCTTATATGCTTGTGTTATGGGTACCAGAATACGGATAGAATACATTTATACTACTTTTCTGTTGTAAATACATACTTATAATACATGGAAATAATAGACATTTTACGAATTTTTTAACGTTTGATTTAAGTAATTTTTTCTACCAAAGTTAAATTTTAAAGACCTCATGACAATTACATAACTACACTATTTCCATTACTTTATTTTCTGTTATACTGGCATGAGTGTGTCTCTTTTAAATAAATAAATATTTATAGTTTCACACAATGTCTTCTAGTCCCAAAGTACCCACTACTAGTATGTGTGGATTACAACATAATCATACATACATAAAACTGAAGAGTTTGTATGTTTGTTTGTTTAAACGCGCTAATCTGATGAACTACTGGTTCGAATTGCAAATTTATTTTCTGTTGATAACACAATAATAATTTTGACGAGCTTAAGTGTTAACGTGTGGAACGAAACGATAGCGCAATTTAAAAAACGTACAACGCCATCTATTGAGCAGAAGAGTAAACTTCTGTTAGTTAAGGATTGATTTCTAAATATCACGCGTACGAATTCGCGGGCAACAGCTAGTATTATATATTGTAATGTTTTATTAGCATAGTAAGTATAATTGACATTTAATTAAAAAAAAAAATTGATTTAATTAAAAGCTCTACTGAGTTTCTTACGCCGGTTCTTCTCAACAGATTGCGTCCTGAACCGGTGGTAGGGAAAAAAATTTGACCTGTCATAAGCACACAATTTTTCTTAAAAAATAAAATGATGTCTACTTGATTAAATGATTTTTAGTGTTCCGTACCCAAAGGGTAAAAACGGGACCTTGTCTCCAGGCTGTATCTCAAGAACGGTGATAGCTAGAGAGTTGAAATTTTCACAGATGATGTATTTCTATTGCCGCTATAACAACAAATACTAAAAATAAAATACTCTGGCTCCCATACAACAAACATGATATTTTTACCGTTTCTTGCTCTCATACAACAGACGTGATTAATTAAGTATTGTGTGTGTTGTTTGCTCATTTATAAATAACGTGCCTTATGTTGCATAGATAATGGTACGGAACCCTTCGTGCGCGAGTGCGACTCGCACTTGACCAATTTATATTTCATTTCATTATTCAGACGGACAGACACGGAGACAGCTGATATTGGTTAAAGGGTTTCTAAAGGAATGTTATAAAACATCACGTTTTATTAACAAATACATGTTCAATTAAACATTATCAACGCAATGGCATTTTAATATTAGTAATTACAGCGTTAGTTTATGGAATTTTTTACTGCCATCTATACAAATATTATAAAGCTCAAGTTTGTTTTTTGAACGCGCTTATCTCAGGAACCACTGGCTCGATTTGAAAAATTCTTTCAGAGTCAGATAGTGCATTTATCGAGGAAGGATATTATATCACGCTGCGACTAATAGGAGCGAAGCATCAGTGAAAATGTTGCAGAACAGGGAAAAATGTTTTATTCCCACGCGTATGAAGTCACAGGCAGCAACTATTATTTAAATACATTTATTCACATGCTAACTCTGCGTTGTAGTTAATCTAAAAAGAAATTGACGAACTTAAGCCTATTATTCTCTCCCCAGCCTATTACCGTCTCACTATTGGGCACGGGCCTTCTTCACTTTGGGAAGATTTTCGCTTTCCAATATCCTTAGCAGGCTTTTACAGCATCCTTGATAGGAAATGGTAATATTTGTATTCTTAATCCGTCACCACACGGACAGTCTACTCAAATAAGATCAAATCGGTACTAACAAAGAGATACAAGTTTGTCAGATCATTAAGTTTTTTCATAAATTAATCGGAAAACGAGTCTCCGAAAGGATAAGAGGATACCAAAATAGCTTCGTGCATTTTTCTACGTACGAAGTTTTCATTGTTTCTTTAGATTGAATGGCTAGAGCTCTAATTTTTAAGTATATGTTTTTTCAATATATGATCTAGGATCGCATAATCTCAGAAACGCGATTGAAAAAAGTTTTCTCGATAGAAAATCTTAGCGAAACAACCTCTCATTTTTTTTTTTTTTTCATTTGTCGGTAACTAATGAAATAACTTTAAAAACATAAGGTCTATTATCGCGTATTAACTAATGAAATAAATTTCAAAACGTAAGTAACTATTATATATAGAAACACGTAAATCAGAATTAAAATATATTTAGTAGATTTTGAGTAAACAAAAAAATATCCCTAATTCTTCATTTTCTATACCTACTAGCTGTGTTAATATGTACATGTCGACGATAATATTGATGTAGGCCCTTAAAACAATATAGCTAATAAAAGCGTTTTTTAATTGAAACACAATATGTCTACTGATAACTAATCGAAATTTATATTAGTAAAAGCATAGTTCAAATCGTTATAATAAGTATTAAAGTATTTATCGAATGATAATACGAAAATTAATAATACTTCGTTGTCATAATCGACACTGTCGTCTTATAATTCAATACCCATTACCCCACTTATATTCTTATGAAATACCAAGTAACTCATGATAAATCGTGTAACTAAAACAAAACACCCTACGGTGAGACTCTTCAGAATGGCGACCTTTAGAATTTAAACTCTATTGTAAATTAATTAGAAATAAAAAATAATAGTTTAAAAAAACTAAAAAACACGCTTTATTTAATCGAATTATTGCATTGTCATCGGTCTTTGACAGGTGTGCAAAATTTGAATAGAATCTGACCGTTGAAAGTGGGTCAAAATAGCGTCCAAAGGAGTCGGTTACAAACATACAAGTGAAGCTAATATAAAGCGTGTAAAAATAACTTGTTTAAATAAATGAACAAAAGATAAAACTACTTTCTACGGATTTAGACGCGTATAATTGTTTTAAATTTTGACCCGATGTTTTAGAGACTTTGCAGTCACCATGGTCACGGGGGTGAGACTGAGCTGTAAAGTGTCCTTTACGAGCAGTTATTATAGGGTTTACCAACATTCGATTTTAATTTTACATTGAGTCAAATAACAAATGAGTCGCGCAAGTGTTAGAGAATATTATGAACAAAAGATTTCGAAATACAAACAAAAATTAATAAAACAACTATTTGAATAATAAATTAAATGCACAAAAGATTTCGAGAATATAAACAAAAATAAATAAATTAGCTATTTCATTGATAAATTAAATGCACAAAAGATTTCGAGAATATAAACAAAAATAAATAAATTAGCTATTTCATTAATAAATTAAATGCACAAAAGATTTCTAGAATTGAAACACAAATGATGAATTGGCTATTTGATTAATAAATTAAACGCAGAAAAGTATTTATGTTAAATTGTCGTACGTCCTTGGTATTTCTATATGTTTGTTAAGATGAATTCTAAATAAATGTATTTATATACAATTGTATTGATGTCAACCTGATCATTCATAAACTCGTTAAGAAAAATGTCAAAATTGTTTTTTTTTTATTATTAGCTGGTAAAGACTTGACCGCATTCCATCTAATGGTAAGTGACATTGTAACCTTGAGTGTTAACTATGAAAAATCTATTCATACTTGCCATAATTGCTTCTTAATTGTGTTCAGAAAAATAGTCGTAGGAACGATATTTTAAGGACATTAAAATAACCAAATACTTAAACTAGAACTTTAGATAAAGTATGTCACAAACTTGGTCCCATCTTGTCCCAACTTTTTACGGGTCTCCTCCAAATTGGGAGAGTATTTAACTTTCATGTATCTCTTCTTTTTTGATATGCTTAGATTTCGATTTGACTGTTAATACACCTTATACGGAAAAATATTCCTTGTGGTGACGGATTAATACTACAAGTGTCACCACCTCATTTCCTCCCCAGGGTGTTGTAAAAGCCATCTAAGGGATATTTTACACAGATAACATCCTCTGTGAGAGATGAAAACTCGGTAACAAACCCAATATGCCAACACGGTGGACGTGCCCAGAAAGAGATGGGGGGAAAATCGATGGCGAACATCACTGAACTGCGTCGGTAATCAGGAATAAGGAAACACTAGGGTGGTCTAATTAAACTAATGTATTTTGAACTTGCTGGTTGATCTTTCACTAAGTAACACACTAGGGCCTTTATTTGAACACACTACAATCTTATCGTAGTGTACGAATGATGTACACACCAAAAAATACAAATATCTTATTTAAATACCAACTAATAAAATAACAACAGCGATATTCAACAATGTCAAATGTCGCTCGATAGATGGCGCCTATCGAGCGGCCATATTATTTACATTCTTCGTAAACAGATGGTGTATTCTTATTGTCATACAAAAGTTTAGTTTATAAGATGCATTAGTAACACAAGATTGCACAAATCCTAATTTGTTTCAAATTGATTTAACTATTACTCAGTGTCAGTTTCGCATGCGTGACTCAACCCTACTTAATTCTCTATACACGACGTATAATATACAATCATCGTTCTCTCATCGGCAAATACCTAACACTACTGTTAGGGTTATCACACGAAGGAAAGTAAGAAATAGATATTAAATATTTTTGGTACGTGATGATGGTCATATGAGGCTGGCTATAATAATAATAATAATAAATTATCTTATAATATTTTATCTTCGGTAATCTTTATTTCAGATAAAATTATCCATATTTAGTTAGTAGCGAAATATTATTTCCTTGCTATCCAATTTTATTATTTGATAGGTCAGCTTTATCACCATTTCTTTGCCTCATATGGAAATGCACATAACGCCTGAAAGATATGGCCAGATGGCCACAGCTTATCATCCAGAAAAGTGTCAATTCGGTGCTTGGTGACAAATAAATATGCAAAGCATATATTTATCTAAACAGATATCTTAGTAAATCAGGCTCATAAAACCCTGGGGTCTAATAGATTTAACAGGCAACAGCTGTGGTCTATTTAAGACACAGGATTTTGAAATTCTTTCGGATTGACAAATTAGAATTTGAATTTAAGCAGAAAATGTGATTTTCAAGAGTGGTGACAAAATTTCCTGATAAGCTTTAACAACCCTATTTATAATGATTCACTACAAACAAGTTGCAACACGCCTGGACGGACAACAGGTCACGTTGGACAATAGCCTTGAGATCAGGAGTCATCACGTACAGGTGACAAACATTATGCTTATAATCATCTCAACGGCATTGAAGAAGTGTTAACATCGATAATGCAATTAGAATGTATTGATGACGTACCTTTTGTCACGCACATGCACGATGCCCTCTGTAACCACGTCTGCGGTCCTCTTGTTCAAAAATGTTTAATGTCAAAAATCTTGTATTCCTAGGGAAGATATGACATAACTACAGAGCTATGTAATCGAAATCCCGTTTGCTAGTTATATCATTTACCAGAATGTTTAAGGCACCAGAGAAAACGGTTGACACAAGGATGGAAGTGCGATTTCTTTGAATCTTAGTATAAGGTTTTTAGTTATAATCGAAGTATCCATCTATCCATCCATCAGCCTTTCTCCGTCTACTGCTGGACATAAGATTATCCCATAGAACGCTATAACGCGCGGTCCTGCGCTATCTACTTCCAGTAGCTCCCAGCACATTTGATTTGACGATGTCGTGAGTACACCTTATTTGGGACCACCGCGCCCCACACCAAATCGAAATATGTAAAGGTATTTTTCAGGAAATTCAATTTACCGTCAGTTTTGAAAGTACCGTTAAGTAACAGTCGAAATACTGTCGTTATCGATTCTGTTTCATCATATTAAATACCGTCCACTTAACCTACCTGCTAAATGATCGGCAACACTTTGTTAGATTAAGTTTATCGGTATTGTAACTGAATACAAACGTTATCTATCTGATAAACTATCTGGTATTAACCAACAAAAGATGACACGTGGCCTAAACCTATTGAAATATATCTTACATTATTTCACATTATGTACTTGAAAAACAAAGAAACTCTAAGCCTCTATAATTACATTTTTGATAGCATTCCATTAACTGCATTCCTGGGAGATACCACAACTTTGGTGTAGTGGTGATCTATCTTTCTCTCCAGTCCCTTAACGACCCACAGCTGGGCAAGAGCCTCCTCCACTTTATTACTCTGGATTAGGAATAGAGTTCTTCCAAAATTAGCGGACCAGCTCTTTTGTTTAAAGTACAACCAATTTTTATAGGTTTATGAACACAGATGTGAATTTTTAACTTTATTTATGTAAGAGGATGGCAACCCTAGCAAGATCTTCGCCAAATCACACTTAACCTTCAATCTTAGCAGTCTTGTTTTCATCGGTGCATTTACGAAGCAAGTTGTATCATAAATAAGAAGTAGGATAATAAATAACTAGGCTATTAAATGTGACTTAGAATCGATTGCACAATAATTATATGAGATTAATGATGACTGTGTTATGTGAAGTTATTTTATACGCAACGTGTTGGGCCAATATAAAGTAATATAAACCAATGTGATTCACAATAACGATATCGTAAATATTCTACTACGTAATATGCCAGCATACGGGCTCAATCTATTCTATAACTTTTACTGCAATGATTTTATCTGACTACCAAAGAAGTTGTAGTGTAGACGATGTATGGTTTCCCGATTCTGTGATATGTTCTGCAGCCTGAACTATCCAGTTATATTCTTTGGATATTAGTTACTCTCTTTTTAAGTATGTGTCTTCGCATTTCTGATTTTTGAAGCTCATAAATGTTCTACTTCTGGCTTCGTCGTGACAGTCATTAGTCCTGACGTATTCAGATCGTTTTCAGTCTCTTATAGACGTTATCATCTTCTTAAGAATATCCCTACATTGACTACAGGACCTTCTTACCTCCACAAATTTGGTTAAAAATGAAAAAGAACCAAAAAAATGTTACATCATTGCCTTTCTTAACTTTTTCCTAAGGGTCGGCGCAACATGCCTTTTTCTTTCTTGCTAGTTTAGACTAAAGTAACTATGGACTTAATTTGTACAATTTAATTGTTGTAGTACTGTCTTTATAACGTAAAGCACTGTCAAGCATTGGCAATTGGCAATTGTTGGGCCAATTTCAAAGTTGTTGCTACAAATCATAACTGCATATACCCATTGCATAAACAATAATACTCGTGACTGTTACTAAATGTGCTAATTTGTTTTGTGCAATGTACCTTTGTCTGGTAATTCAATTCATTTATCTTAGTTAACACAGTCTGTAAATTAAGTTTGCTTTAGCCTTTTTATAGACTACAGAATTGGGCTTATCATATTACTGTTGTGTGTCCTTAACGCTAATTATTAGTTTGGCGTCATTCCCTTTGTTAGACAGTTGTAACAAAGCAAATTAAATGAATTTAAGAGATGCTCTTCTTTGTGCGTGTGGTGACGGATTAAGAATACAAGTGTCAACACCCCATCTCCTCCCCAGGATGCTGTAAAAGCCAGCTGCGGGATATTTTACACATATGACATCCTCTGTGAGAGACGGAAAAAAAAAAAACCCTGTGCCAATACACTTGGTCAGCGCGGTACAGTAGACCATAATCCCTCCTAAAGTGGAGGAGGCCCGTGCCCAATAGTGGAACGTTTATGGGATAGAGAGAGAGAGAGAGAGAGAGAGAGAGAGAGGGGGGGGGGATCCTCACAATTGTCCATTCGCTCTCTCCAGCCCAGTAACGCACGGGGCGTTAGGCGTGTTGGGCACAGATCTCCTTCACTTTGTAAGAGTTTTTGGACTGCTATTGCGCGCTGACCAGTGTTATCATAGGGTTTATTATTGTGTCTCTTACAGAGAACATTAACTGTGTACAATACCCCTTGGGTTTAACAGCACCCTGGGGAGTGAATGGGATGGTGTCAGAGTCAGAGTCAGAGTATTCTTACAATAAGTAGATGATACATGCGTTTAACATTAAAACCAGCTATGTTCTACCGATTTTGGTGTACAAATAATTAAAAAAACAAAAATAATACAATTCTAAAATCAAATCAATACATATAAAATCACAACAATGTCAAGAATTTATTATAATTTTTTCTTTTATATAATTTAGATTCTAATAAACATGTCATATTATTAAATTGTCATTAAGATAACTAGAAATCGATGTGAGGTGACATTCTCAATCTTTAATCACACGGATATTTTATTTAATTCACTTATACATTACAAGAATTGAGAATGGAAGAAGAGAAAAATCTCTACGAATAAAAACAAGACTTAATTTGGAGCATTATGTTTGTTTATTTTTACTAGGGAATAAAAATGTTATGTGGAGCTAAAAGAAATAAGTATATTTATTTATAGAGTAATATTTTAGTTCTAGACCAAAATAATCTTTCTCTCACAAAACAAAAATAAACTAACAAGTAACTTTCTTTGCGTTTCACATCCAATTCAATGCATTTGTACTTCTATAATCCGACTCGAAGGTCCAGAAATGTACGCACTATATGTACATTCTTTGCTGATTCGGTTTGTTGGAAGAAAAAGTACCACGTTCTATAATTCTATACTATTTAATTTCTATTCCACAAATGATTCTATTCTAATCTTAACTATTTACTGTTGCTTGTTCTTGACTGTTGTCTGAAGTGGACTGTAGTGGACTGTAGTCTGAAGTGGACTGTAGTCTGAAGTGGACTGTAGTGGACTGTTGGAAAACGCCAGTTTATATATGCTCAGGAGGCCATTGTCAAGCGCCCTGACAAAGCGCCGAACAATAAAGAGCGGGCAGCTTTGTGGCTGCGACCACCCACTACGATCCTGTACTGTTAGGGATTGTTCTCTTAGACTATTGATTATATATGCGCAGTTATGTCCATTGTGGAGCGCCATGACTAAGCGTCTAACAATAGGGATCGCCAGCTTTTATGTCTGCGACCACCCAAGTTGATCCTTTACCGTTAGCGATTGCTCTATAAACTATTGTGTTACAATTTCGCTTAGGTACAAAGAAAAATACCGCCCTTACAACTATTACAAATTATAACTAAAACAGGATTTTATCTAATGTACTACATTTATGCTATATCACCATTACACATTAAAAAACACTTTTCCAGTCACTATCTGTTATCACTATTACTGTCCCGCACATTACTCCCGCCGTGCGATGTCAAGGGCGTCGCATCACTCTCGCGTGCGGGCTCGGCGTCTGTAGTAACCGGAAGGATGACCAGTTTTCTTACGGGTCTTCTAAGCACTCCTCCTTTGGTTCGCACATCTACTGTTCTTACGATGCCTTCTGGGCCCGGGTATGTTGCTTGTACTCGTCCTCTAATCCAGGTGTTTCTGGGTAAGTTGTTGTCGACTATTTGTACGAGGTCGCCGGTCTGTACAGGTGCGCCTCGTCCGTGGGGCTCCCGCCGGTGTTGGAGCTCAGGAAGGTACTCCTTCACCCAGCGGGCCCAGAAGCAATCAGCGAGTGCCTGTGCTGCTCGCCAAGTAGCTCGGGAAACTGCGTCTTCTGCGGTGAACGTACCTGGATTCGGTACTCGGCTCGGACCCCCCAACAAGGAATGATTGGGAGTTAGAGCTTCTGGGTCGTCTGGACTAACCGATACATGGGTCAGCGGGCGACTGTTAACTGTGTTCTCTACCTCGGCAAGTAGAGTGTGCAGGACCTCTTCTGTTGGATGTCTTTCATGGAGAGTGGCAGCTAGTGCGGTTTTGACGGATCGCACTAGTCTTTCCCAGGCGCCTCCCATAAAAGGAGCGCCGGGGGGGATGAAGCGCCAAGATACTGTTCTCTTGGCCGCTTCTGCTTCGGTGGCGACGTCTATCGATTGTCGCAGCTCTTTATCTGCTCCTTGCAAATTCAGGTTGAAGGTCAGCTCATCTGTTTCTATTTTCCATATAACGCCGAGCACCCGTTCTATCTGTTCATTGTTTCTATACAACTCTATGTCATCTATTTTTCTATCGATTCCTAGTTTTTCTATGAGTGCCGGTGAGTTGGATTTCCACTGTTTCAGTTCAAAGCTGGCTTTCAGATGTACTTCTTGTACTCCTTTTGCTATTCGTTCTGCATCTTCTATGGTCCTGAAGCTATCTAAGTAGTCATCTACGTAGTGCTTCTTCACTATTGCTGCTGCGGCCTCGGGATGACTCGTCTCGTGTTCTTTAGCGTTTAGATTCTTAACGTATATGGCTGTCGATGGGGAGCTCGAAGCGCCGAAGATCAATGAAGTCATTCTGTATTCTTCTGGCGGCTTATCGTCTCTCCGGTCCCCTCTCCACAAGTATCGTAATGAGTCTCTATCTTCCGGGCGCAGCTTCACTTGCATGAACATTTCTTTGATGTCCGCCGATACTGCTATTTCATGTTGTCTGAACCGCATGACTACTCCTGGTAACGATTGTAGTAGGTCTGGTCCTTTAAGCAGCATATCGTTTAGTGCCACTCCTCGTGTCTTGGCAGCGGCGTCATGGACCACCCTTAACTTTTCAGGCTTCATCGGATTGATAACACCAAAATGAGGTAAGTACCCGGTTTTCCCCGGAGTCTTCTCTGCAGGGGCGGGTTCGGCATACCCCTTCATGACGAGTGCTTCCATTTGTTCTATGTATTTTCGTTTGAGTGCTGGGTCGCGATCTATCTTCTTTTCTATAAGTTGTAAGCGCCTCAGCGTGTTCTCATAATTGTCCGGAAACACTACGTCTTCTTTCCGCCATAATAGACCGGTTTTGTATCTATTTTCATCTATTTTCACCGTCATCTTCTCTAGAATGCGCAGGGCTTGTTCCTCGGGGTCGGACTTGGGCTTCTTCGGTTGTATGCAGAGGGCGTCGATTTCGAAGTACCTTTTCACCATTTCTTCCAATTCGTTGTTTTCCATGACTGTAGCATGTGACACGAAGTCTATGTTTCTTTGAAGTGTTCTAGTTTGGCTACCATGTAATACCCAACCCAGAGGCGTAAAGGATGCCACCGGTTGGTTTCTGCTGCCCCTTCTAATGTCCGATGTTACTAGTAGGTGCCAATTGTCCTGCCCGATCAATAGCGTTGGTTTTGCCTTCGGATAAATGAGGTTTTCGTAGATATCCGATAGGTGTTTGCATTCTTTCAGGAGTGCCTCGGAGATCTGTTGTGACGCGACTTGCAGCTTTCTTACGGTGCGGGCCTGTATTTCCTCTACACGATAGTTGGGACCTTTGATTTTGATGGTCACTCTTCTTGACGCCGACTCAGCCGTCTTCATATCATTTATCCCTTCTATCCTTAATGGGTCTATCGGTCCTTTAGCTCCAACCGCTTCAGCGACGTTGTTGTCGATCAATGTGACCGTTGATCCGTCGTCCATTAAGGCGTATGTGTCATAGAACCCTTTCGGTCCTTGTACCTGCACCGGTAAGATCTTTAAATAAGACTGCTTCTTACTGACCGTCCAAGCGGAGTTTATTGTTTCCGTGCTTTCTTCCTTTTCTATGTCTGCCTTTTCTATCTTCTTGTCATAGTGCAACATTTTGTGATGTGTATTCTTGCAGCTATTTACACCACATACTATTAACTTGCAGCTATGCGTTCTCGTCCTCTGTTGTAGACATCTGAAGCACAGATTTTTAGACTTTGCTTCGTCCCATCTTCTATTCACTTCCATGTTCTTAAGTTTCCCACAATCGGAAGCGGTGTGTCCCGTAGCCTCGCATACTGGACAGCTCTGTGTATATTTTCTTTCCACTGCACTGTGGACTTTCTGAGGCCTTCTCTGTGACATAAACGGTGTGTGGGTCGATACCGTCTCTGGCAACGCGTACGGCGCGCACAGGTGGGCTTCTTGTTTGAAGAACCTCTCTATTTTGACAAGATCTGGTTCCTCCCGCGGCTGTTTAGCTGAGAAGTCATAGTAACGATAGCGCAATGTTGTGGTAAGCTTGTCGACCATCACTTTGGCAACCTCTGGATTGTACAGGTAGTTGGTACAATTGAGCGTCTTTAGTATAGCTACGATGTTCGATACTTTTGACGAGTAGATGCAGATGTCTCTCGGCGACTCGGTGAGGCGTGGCAGAGCGCGTAGTGCCTCCATCTCCATCATGGCGATCGCTTCAGGTCTTCCAAAGCGTGATTCTAGAGTTTTCATAACTTCTATTGGATGCGCATTTGTTATAAGCAATCCGTCGACGGCTTCCTTTGCTATTCCTTTCAGATTTCTTCGGAGTCTATTGATATTTTCTATGGCGCTAAACATATTCTCAGTCTCATAGTAGGCGGCGCGGAAAGGTAACCACTCTTGATGTAATCCGCTAAATATAGGCAGTTCTATATATTTTGGTCGCTGGGCGGCTTTGACTGCTAAGGTAATGGCGTCAGCCAATGCTTTGATGTCTGGCTGAGCTCCCGCCGGTGTTGACCCCGGTAACTGCGACGGCTGTTGTTGCGGTTGTAGCGGCGCTACTGTCTCACTGACTGGAGTCTCTTGACGCACGTCCCGTTCTATCTGCGGCGCTTCTATCCGTTCAGCGTGGTGGCGTACGTCCGTAATTGCCAACGTGGGTTGATAGACTTGATTTTCCAGCCAGTTATCCACTCTTTCGTTTGCTTCTAACTTGGAGCAGATTGATGCTTCTTCTTCTTCATCGTCTTCATCATCTGTGCTATCTGTTAGCGCGGCGAGGCGCGTCGCTGCTAACTCTATTTGAAGGCGCAGCAATTCTTCTTTGGCCTTCGCTATCTTTTTGGTTTTACTGTATGTAGAACCTTTCTTGTTCCCCTTCTTGCTCGGGGGACGTGCTCTTTGTAGCCTGCCGGGTGGCGGCATACTCGATATGTTTTCTCTCTTCGGAGTTAAAGTTTCTGTACTTCGATGAGCTTCTATAACAGGCTGCTTCGTGAGGTACTTCTGAGACGTCGCGTCGATTGTCATCATCGTTGCGGACGAATCTTCTACGGTGGCAGCGGTGGCGGCGGACGCGGTGTTGACGTCAGCCACGGCGGCGGTGATTACAGCGGCGTTGATGGCGGCGACAGTCGTTGACATCGGTGCGACGGAGGGCGTGCACACGGAGGCTTCTATATATTCTGTATCTATTGCCCCCGTGGTGCTTCTATCTATACCCTGATCCGTGCTGGTGCCGGTCGTTGAGGTGGTTGCTTCCTCAGACGTGGACGGCGTCTGTCTTGTCAGCGGCTTGCGGCTCTTTCCTGCGGAACGAGTAACAGGCATGTTCGCAGCTGGTAATCTTCTATGTTCGATACTGCTCACGTAGTCTATAAGGTTTTCACGAAGACTGCTGGACGATCCACTGTTCGATATTCGTGGTGATTGATCTTCTATAATCTGGTTCGAATGACCAGAAATGTACTTCTATAATCCGACTCGAAGGTCCAGAAATGTACGCACTATATGTACATTCTTTGCTGATTCGGTTTGTTGGAAGAAAAAGTACCACGTTCTATAATTCTATACTATTTAATTTCTATTCCACAAATGATTCTATTCTAATCTTAACTATTTACTGTTGCTTGTTCTTGACTGTTGTCTGAAGTGGACTGTAGTGGACTGTAGTCTGAAGTGGACTGTAGTCTGAAGTGGACTGTAGTGGACTGTTGGAAAACGCCAGTTTATATATGCTCAGGAGGCCATTGTCAAGCGCCCTGACAAAGCGCCGAACAATAAAGAGCGGGCAGCTTTGTGGCTGCGACCACCCACTACGATCCTGTACTGTTAGGGATTGTTCTCTTAGACTATTGATTATATATGCGCAGTTATGTCCATTGTGGAGCGCCATGACTAAGCGTCTAACAATAGGGATCGCCAGCTTTTATGTCTGCGACCACCCAAGTTGATCCTTTACCGTTAGCGATTGCTCTATAAACTATTGTGTTACAATTTCGCTTAGGTACAAAGAAAAATACCGCCCTTACAACTATTACAAATTATAACTAAAACAGGATTTTATCTAATGTACTACATTTATGCTATATCACCATTACACATTAAAAAACACTTTTCCAGTCACTATCTGTTATCACTATTACTGTCCCGCACAGCATTGTTTGCAACTATGAAATACTTTTTATTAACTTTGTAAAAAGTAAAATTGTTTAGATTTTTGTGTTTACTGTTATTTGGACGTTGCTGACGTATACGAAGTCGTGAGTTCGATATCCATTCAAAACAAATTCTTAGTTCTTGAACGCCACTTCGTACGCGTTGAATTTAACACCAAACCTTTACTAATTACAAAAGATATTCCCTTGAACAACTTTATTAAATAAGCTACTTATTTCAATAACTAAAAAACACGCTTGATAAACCGAAATATTTTTTTAAATTATTACATTGTCATCGGTCCCTAAAATATGTGCAAAATTTCAGATCAAACCGACTACTGCAAGTGGGTGAAAATCACTTTCAAAGATTCCGTTACATAGATTAATACATTGATAGATACATACTGAACTTATATGTATAAGCGTGTTAAAAAATTAAATGTTTATTTAACAATTTTATACACAAATAAGGTACAAAGGCGGTCTTAATGCCGGAGGCATTCTCTTCCAGTCAACCAAAATGAAATGTACTGAACATTTCGAGACTATTTTAAGATGGCATGCTTTAGTCTCTGCCCACCCTTATAATAAAAAGTCGTGACTTTATGTGTGCGAGTTGTCACTTGAATTGCTCTTACTTAGCTATATCATTTATGGTAAATGTAATATTCAAATTTGTCCTCGACGGGAGTTGAACTCTTGCCCTCTTGCGCAGTATCTGCTGCGCGCTGCGCAAGGTGCTGTGCAAAAGGTCGTGGATATGATACTTTTAGTACTTTACACTTTACCAGTCCAAATTAAATTATAACTTAGACAGAGCTGGTCTAACCCGTGTAATAAATAATAGTGCTAGAAAGCAGTTCTAGTCTATATATAGACTATACACAAATTAACTATGTTTCATTTTATCTCAACCAGCAAATAGCGGTCTGCGATATTTAAATTCCGTAAATCGGTCGCTTATTCCTTATTAAGTTAGTTTATTTGACACCATACTAATTTTTAGATGATAATAAATTATGTATACCTACTTGGACAATGCACATAACATCTAGTCCCAAATTAAGTATAACTACTAGACTAAGAATATTCTTAACACTAAATTGAGCGTAATGCTTGAGCCCACACATTAACCAAAAACTAAATTTGCATCGTTTAAAAACTAGAAAAACACACTTGAAAATCCCGATTATTTTGTTAAAATATTGCAATATCATTGGCACATAATATGTGTGCTAAATTTCAAATCACTCGACTGCTGCAAGTGTGTTAAAATCACTTTTAAAGATTCTGTTACATAGATTAATACATTGATAGATACTTACCGAGCTATTAAATGTTAATATTAATAAACCTTAAGAGATATTACGTAATATAGAGACGGATCCTAATGTATTTTTCGTTGTTTAATCCTAAATGTAGGACGTAGAAACACGTCCCAGTTAAACAGTAATACGGCCGCTGCCGGTACACACAGGTCGACGTACTAAGGCTTCTGTTTGTACCACTGATTTACACATTTGTATTACTAAGTCTCGTTTAATTTAATATTGTGGAATTTTAATTATATTCTAACCTTGAGACAGGTTAAACGTGTTAGTTAGGTAGTTTTCCATATGGCAAATTAGAAACAGGTACAAAGCTTAATCTGTTATCCCGGATAACAGATTAAGCTTTGTACCTAACTTATCCGTATATAAATAATAAATAAATAAATAAATATCCAAAGGATGCTGGGGCACCCAAGGGAAATACGGATAACAGGTAAGGGATATTAGGAAAACGGAAAACAAAAAGGGATATTATAACCAGGTAAAATCAACTGTGAGAAACGGAAAACTCGAAACTTAACCCTATATAGAGTATAGTGTTTCGAGTTAGTCGTCTCAAAGATGATGCTGTAGTAACTGTTCACTGATAACATGTTAACAGTAGAACTGCGTATTGCGTGCGTTTTAAAGACTTCCCCAGTCTGTTTGCAGCAATGGACGGCTGATAGCCTGTAGAAAGTATAAATTCTATATTACTATATTTTTCCAGATTCAATTATAATATTCGATTCTTCAATTTGACCGCAAAATGAAATTGAAATCGGTAGCAAGCAGAGTCACGCACGATTTTTTTAAAACTTTTTTACGTGACCTTGTCTAGATTATCTCTTTATTGTGGTAGAACTCCAATCAGTTTAGTTTTTATTTATATATAGTTACAGCCTTGCGGTTATTGTAGAAACTTACCAATATTGGCTATTTACGTGTTAAAGGCCAATAAAAGTAAAGTTATTACAAAAACGGTGTTTTAAAAAATCAACCGATATAATAAATGCTAAACAAAAACATATTTTATAGCTTAAATAAATTAAAGCTTTTGTGGAAATAGATCTGGAACCAAAAACTGTCATTCGCAAAAGGAGTTATATCGTTTATTGGGTTTAATATAAAAAAACGTTATCAAATTTGACAAAATGGCATTAAGTAGTATGTATAAACTTCACAAAATATTAGACACCCTTTATATTCCTACTCTTTCCCTCTCCAGTCCATTACCGTCCTACTGTTGGGCACTGGCCTCCTCCACTTAGGGAGAGATTATGATCTACAACGCCGCGCTGATCAGGCGTGTTGGCACAGGGCTTATTTTCGAAGTTTCCATCTTTCACAGCAGATCTTCTCTGTGTACAATATTCTTTAGCTGGCGGTTTGTGTTCTTAGTCCGTCACCACACGGACAATATTCCTACGTATGAGTCGATTACGAAAAATATGTAGGTATATGTGCCATGCAAGTAACGAACTCAAGAATATTAATAAAATAATGTAACTTTTTATCGCAAAAATCCAACTAATATATCTAATATATAAAATTCCCGTGTCACAGTGTTAGTTACCGTACTCCTCCGAAACGGCTTGACCGATTCTTCTCAAATTTTGCATACATATTCAGTAGGTCTGAGAATAGGCCAACATCTATTTTTCAAACTTTTTTTTTTAGTATGGCAAAACAACGTTTGCCGGGTCAGCTAGTCTAATATATAAAATTCCCGTGTCACAGTGTTAGTTACCGTACTCCTCCGAAACGGCTCGACCGATTTTCCTGAAATTTTGTGTACATATCCTCTAGGTCTGAGAATCGGCCAACATCTATTTTTAGGGTTCCGTACCCAAAGGGTAAAAACGGGACCCTATTACTGAGACTTCGCTGTCCGTCCGTCCGTCCGTCCGTCCGTCCGTCCGTCCGTCCGTCCGTCCGTCCGTCCGTCCGTCCGTCCGTCCGTCTGTCACCAGGCTGTATCTCAAGAACGGTGATAGCTAGAGAGTTGAAATTTTCACAGATGATGTATTTCTATTGCCGCTATAACAACAAATACTAAAAATAAAATAAAATAAATATTTAAGGGGGGCTCCCATACAACAAACATGATTTTTTTACCGTTTCTTGCTCGATACTAATAACGTTGCCTTATGTTGCATAGATAATGGTACGGAACCCTTCGTGCGCGAGTCCGACTCGCACTTGACCAATTTTTTAAACCTTTTTTAGGGTTCCGTACCCAAAGGGTAAAAACGGGACCCTATTACTGAGACTTCGCTGTCCGTCCGTCCGTCCGTCCGTCCGTCCGTCCGTCTGTCACCAGGCTGTATCTCAAGAACGGTGATAGCTAGAGAGTTGAAATTTTCACAGATGATGTATTTCTATTGCCGCTATAACAACAAATACTAAAAATAAAATAAAATAAATATTTAAGGGGGGCTCCCATACAACAAACATGATTTTTATGGTTCCGTACCCAGTATCTCAAGAACGGTGATAGCTAGACAGTTGAAATTTTCACAGATGATGTATTTCTATTGCCGCTATAACAACAAATGCTAAAAATAAAATAAAATAAATATTTAAGGGCCCCCCTTAAATATTTATTTTATTTTATCCTATTTATATCCCATACAACAAACATGATTTTTTTACCGTTTCTTGCTCGATACTAATAACGTTGCCTTATGTTGCATAGATAATGGTACGGAACCCTTCGTGCGCGAGTCCGACTCGCACTTGACCAATTATTTTTAGTACGGCAAAACAACGTTTGCCGGGTCAGCTAGTAAATATATAAAACACAGGAATTCGGACAAAGAAAGTAGTGACACTAACTATGCCAGCCAAATAAACCACGTGAAAGGTACCCCTAATTGAAATTACACGAACTTGTACAAGATATTTTTGCAAAATGTAAACCAACAATTCTAGTACTTACGCTAATTTGATGGCGTCCGATTATTAACAAACTTAGACGTATAATTTAGAAAAATAAAAGCTAACAGACGGTTATACCAATTTATCAAGAATTTGAATTTTTTGGTTTATCCACTTTCTTTAAGAGTCCTGTTCATGATGTAATTATCTTATGAATTCTATCCTGTCCTACTTCTTATTTTAAAACAAAGTCGCGTTTTCTGAGTTTTACTTTTAAAACTACGCAATCTTGATGCGGTTTTCTCAATTATTCGTCTGTAGGTTTTTTTTATGATTGTTACCTCATAACTTTTTACATGCTTTATAGCTTCACTTGTATGTTTGTTTGTATGTTTGTATGATTGTAACCGACTCCTTTTGACGCTATTTTGACCCACTTTAAACGGTCAGATTTTATTCAAGTTTTGCACACCGTTCAAAGACCGATGACAATGCAATAATTCGATTAAATAAAGCGTGTTTTTTAGTTTTTTTAAACTATTATTTATTTTAATTATTCTTTTTTATTTAAAAGCTGGTGGGTCCCCGTGGTCCCATTGGCACCAGGTCAGAATCTGATGGTTATGTATATCCTGAGAAATCGAGGAAAAGCCTCAAACTTCGAATGACGAATTTACTTCATAATTTACAGCACATATAAAAATTACTTAGTTAAGACGTTACAACAGTATAAAGCAATTTATCTGTATTACTCTAGCGAGACTATTGGAGGCCAAGAAATATAAATGAATGGAAAAAATCCTATTGTGTATAAATCCCACGCTATGTGATGATCTCTTAAAGTATTATTACTTAAATCATTAAAGTTTACCACATACCTATTCATTCAGTAACTTGAAAATCTAAATTAAATAATCCTTAAACTCTCAGAAATGATAATGGGGAAAACAGCATATTTAAAAATTAAAATAACAATCGAATAATATTATGGCAAGATTTCATGTCTTCATGAATTGTCAAAGAGATAAGAGCATAGATATAAGACCTAGATACTGTGTGAAAAATTTGTTGCTCTGGAGGCAATATCCACGAAGAAAACAGCGGACCTCGATGCCCATATTTTTGTATGGAGCATAGTTTGGTGTCGTGCCATATCAGTTAGCCTACTTCCTCCTTTAGTTAATTACATCCTTACTAAATTATAATTGTGAAACCGAGATGATACCGAACGAAAATTTTGACGAGCTTAAGACGGTACGATACCAAATTATGCTCCATACAAAAGTATGGGTATCGTACTTCCGTTTTTTCCTCGCGAAAGTTAAACCGATTTTAATAGTTTTTGCGTTATATTATAGATAAAGAGTATATCTATGCTTCTATCACTTTATTTTTTTCAAAACATAATAACTAAAAGAAATATGACGATCCGAAAAACCTACTTTTTTCGGTTTTCTTTAGATAAAGTTGCAGCGTCTATCACACATATTTGGTAAAGTTTTACCACAAAAGAAAGTGATAGAAGCATAGATATACTCTTTATCTATAATATAACGCAAAAACTATTAAAATCGGTTTAACTTTCGCAAAAAGAAAACGGAAGTACGGAACGTCTTTTTTCAAAGAATTTGTAGGTAAAATCCGCTTCATCTATATTTGTCCCTTTCAGCGCGGCGCTCGGAAATAGGGATAGCAATACCTAAGGCAAATACCTAAATGAGGAGTACAGTACCCTCTTAGGTGTTAAAGGTGTGTAACGAAACTATAGCGCGATTTAAAAAACGGTACAACGCCATCTATCGAGTGGTATAGTAAACTTCTGTTTGTTAAGGTTTGATTTCTAAATTTCACGCGTACAAAACAAAATCGACGAATTCGCGGGCAATAGCTAGTAGGTAGGTACTTATAATATAGTTGTACATATTTTAATCAGTTAAATTAAAACTATGAAACGAACTATCATCAAATAATAAATCAGTCACACTGTACCTTATTAACATTGTGAAAGCCAAAGACAATTATTTCCGTACCACTCACCGAAATATCAGATACCGTATCTAGGTGACCGGTACCGAATCGATCAGGAAGTATCGTACTTGACCTTAAAATGTAACCGGTATTATATTGACATTCGGTCGAACTGGCTCATTTCTATTGTTCTTGGCTATAACTAGAGCATTTTGTTTATATGCTAATGAGAGATAGGCGATGTGGCTGTGAGATTATTAGGAATGTATTTTAGATGTAAATTAAATACGCATAGGATTTTTTATACCTTCTGAGAAATCTGCTAAGGAATTGGGATTGTACATAATTTTCAACCTGCTGTTTTTATATATTTTGTTGAAAATATAGACTATTTTAAGCAACTAATTTCAATATTATTGACTATATAGAATTTTTTTTAAATACTTAAAGATATTGTTTTAAATGTTGTGACGTCATCTTTGTACGCAATCTGTGTATTGTCTTTTCCTGATAATCATAAGACAGATTGCAATACATCTTTTCAAAGTTGCCAAGTTGATATAATAGACCAATTTCAACTCCACCACAGAGTAGTATATCCCTAAGAATGCCTTAATATTTTAAGTCCTTCATTTCAAGGGCAAACAAAGATCATGGGAAAATAATCGTTAATATAGCAAATTTTCCGAAAAAAACTAGTAGATCATGATCAGAAACTCTATTCCCCGAAATGGTTTTCGAATTAAGAATTTTAAAAAAATATGAACAATGCCAATTGTCAAATGTGCCGGGGGCCGCTGGATGCAGATAACACAGGACCTCGCGTTGAGGCGCTCTATGGAGGAGGGCTAATTTAAAACCTCGTTACAGAAAACCTCTAAAAAGGCGTTAGTGGACCGTTTGTTGACAAATTAGTAAGTTGGGAGCGGTCCCACAAACAGACAAACATACACAAAATATATCATAATAATTTCAAATGTAATCGAATTTATATCGATTTATATTTTCAATTCCTGTGTTATCTGATAGAATAACTATGAATAACGAAAGGTTAGACGGTCGAGGTTACAATATTAGGTATAATGGTTAATACAAAAACCGATTGATTCTAAAGCTATCGATAACATCTAGGTAGTATCGATAATGTTCACATTTAAGTAACAGGTTTGATTTATCATTCCTTTTACATTCACCTTGATCGAAGTAGTTTCACCTGTGAAAATGAGTCGAAAATATATATTTTAACCGCACAACCCGCATATATGTTTTGACGGGCTTCGTGGTCTAGTGGTTCACATAACGGACTGCTGTTCACAAGATCTCGGGTTCGATTCCCGGTCAGGACAATCATTTGTGTGATGTTTTTAATTGTCATACAAATGTTTGTACTGCGTCTGGGTGTTTAATATTTATTATAAGTATGTATTTACAAAAGAAAGTAGTTTATATATTTTATCCGTATTCTGGTACCCATAACACAAGCATATAAAGCTTAGCTTGGGACCAGAGGACGTTGTGTGGAATGTCCATGAATATTTATTTATTTATTATTATTTATGTATGTATATCAGTTATGCGGGTTACTGAACTGACTCGAACTGAACAATTACTGAAGTAATTTATTAATTTTGCAATTGACATGCTATGCTTTTACTTAATAATGGTAACTATATTACTGTATATAATTTAATTAATTATATAAACTAGGTCGCCCGCGCACCACCTGGAGGCGAACAGTTGTGAAGGAGGCTGCAGCAACTCGGCTGTCCAAAACCAAAACCTAGCAAGGTACATTGTTTTTTTAAATTCGTTTTCTTAAACCATTATTTTTCATTTTTTTTACTGCGTCTAATGCAAAAACAACTGTATTTCTATCTAAAATAGAATCAGAGATATGAACATGTTTAAACCTAGGAAGTGTACTTCGTACTTGTTGATTGCAAAATGAAAAAGCTTCTCCTAAAAATTTACTCAAATATACTTGCTAGGTTTTGGATTTGTACAGCCGAACTGGCCTAAGCTGGGAGGAGCTGGAGGTTGTTGCACTGAATCGGGTGAAATGGAAACGCCTTATTAGAGCACTATGTCCCTGATGAGGGACAAAAGGATGGCATCATTATCATCATCAAATTAAATACAGATAGGTTTTTCAACATCAAATTCCGATCATTTCTTCACTTAAATCTCCGGTTATTTATTTAATACCGAAGTCATTTAACATCTAATAGAATATGTGAACTATCAATAAAAACTCTAATATGATATAAATAATTTCTCTCATCCAATTAGCATTGCAAATGCGTGTATAAGAAATATAATATGGCGTCTGTCACGATGTTAATATATAAGTGATGCAACAGACCGCTTTCTTTCCGTCTGTCATAGTTATGTGATATTTAGAAATGGACCGAACTCTCCATAATGAAGGTATATTAACTAAATGAAACAGGACGGAGTTATGTTTATGTAATATAAGTGTAATTTCACTTGTGTTTATAATTACTCCTTGGCTTTTAACGGAATATGTAACTAACTGTTGCCCGCGACTTCAGAATTTTCAATTACGAACCAGTAGTTCCTGAGATTAACGTGTTCAAACAAACAAATATATAAGAGAAGAGATGGAAAGAGAAGAACTATAGATGTGTTTTGCTTGTAGTGCGACTTAACTAATCATTACGCTGATCGCCGACGAGCCTCGTGGTTGAGTGGTTTATGTAACGTACTGCCGATCAAGAGGTCGCGGGTTCGATTCCCGCTCGGGACAATCATTTGTGTGATTTTTCTAAAGCATAGAAATATAGCTTACTTTGGGACCAGAGGACGTTGTGTGAAATGTCCAAAATATTTATTTATTTTATTTATTTATCGCGCGACCCCGTCGTGGTCTTCCGAATGCCACCTTAAATTGAGAAATAACCATACATTTTAGTTTCAAAAATACCTACCTACCTTCAAAAGCACTTTTTCTGGACGAGGCTCGTCTAGGAAAGGTGCGCGAGGGCATTCAGCATAATGTAATAAAGCTTTTAATTTTTTTACCGTGTTTATGCTAGGGCGAGATTTATGTAAAAATATTTCAATAGGCTAGCAAAAAACAAGAACTCGATGCCAATAAAAAACAAAAGAGAAAAGCGGATTCTGAATTTTATAGGCCTATAAAATCCTTTTGCCTTATCTTCTAAAGAATACGTTTAAATATAATATTACTAGCTAATATTCGTGATTTTACTCGCGTTTATCGTTATTGAGCCCCACCTCCCCAAATATACACGAAACCTTAACAAATCATACCAAAAAGGCATCCTTTTGAACCAATCTATCTATTAAAAAAAACCGCATCATAATCCGTTGAGTAGTTTTGAAGATATAAGCTCACATATGGACATACATGCAAAAATAACGACTTTGTTTTAGAATAAGTAAAGACACACAGCTGTAAAGTTTTGTAGTTTTGCGTGACAAATAACAAACATCATTATCATTATCACACCTTTTTTACATGGGTGTAGGCAGAGACTATAGAGCGCCATCTGCATCGATCCAAACATACTTCCTGGGCTTCATCCACACTCATACATCTGGTCCTGTCCGACAGTTAAGTGCTACGCACTAGGCCCTTTTGGAGTATACCGGCGATGACATCGGAGTATATTTTTCTCGGGGTCGTCCAATAACGAACATTAAATATATTATGTAAACAACGTTTTAACCCGGCACATAACCTTGCCCTTCTAACTTCTAGATAACTGTTTGTAATAGTTATTATACTTACTTAATAAATGATACATAAAATCTTATTTTTAGCTAACTAAATCAACATTTCTTTTGCCAAATGCACAAATTTAGTAGAGCTGAACAAATTTAAGTTAATGTAATCTGCATTTTGTTTCATTTACCCATTATAATTAATTTTTTTACAAACAACTATATGTATTTACTTAAATAATAATACAAAGTCGTTATTTTTGTATGTATGTCCCTATGTGAGCTTATATCTTCAAAACTATGCAACGAATTTTGATGCGGTTTTTTAAATGATGGAACGGTTCAAAAGGATATCTTTTTGTATTATTTGTTAAGTTTTGGTTTCTAAATTCCACGCGTACGAAGTTACGGACCACAGCTAGTAAATTATATATACGTAAATAACTAGTCAAGAATGAACCTGAAACCTCGTATGTACATATACAATTATACATAGCGTGTGTATAATAAGCATGAATGAAGATCTACTAATAAATATGTAAGATTTTCCTTTTACAAATTACATCACAGATGATTTCCAACAGCAATAACTTACAAATTATGATGTTATGTGTGAGAATATTACGTTGTTGTGGCCGTAAATAAGCAGTTGTTTTTTGTATTTTTCCCGTGTCGATGTATTAAGACTGCGACAGAATTATATTTCAGAAGAATAGAGATGGGTGCTAAGACTCAGCTGACAGAAGGGTATAGAAGAAAAAGACACATAGTGTCGACCCCAAATAATGGCATAAGGGCAGGAGAATTATGATATTAAGGTTGTGGTGTTCTAGCGGGGAAGCGTATGCCCAGAAGTGGACGGAGAAATGCTGATGGATGGATGTCATAAATCTAACATAGTTATAGTCATGGTTAATTAAAAATTTAAACAACTTGAACCTTTTTACACACGTCTAAGCGAGGATTATATTTTTTTCTGAGGTACCCTAAAAAATATCGCAGTGATCAAAGAACAGACAAGGAAAGGAAAGTGTATATATACCAGATGGTATCCAAGACATGACCCTTAGCATTACCGAACCAATCGAACTACGGATTACATTCGAAGGCCGACCGGTGCGCCCGCGCAATCAAATGTCAGATGAATTAAGGTTGTCACTCTAATAACTTGATATAAGGATTATTAGTTTTAAAAATTCAAGAAACTGCTTAGCTACTAATTAAATTGTACGTTTTTTTACATATTCATGGATATTTTACACAACTTCCTCTGGTCCCAAGCTAAGCTTATATGCTTGTGTTATGGGTACCAGAGTACGGATATACTACCTATAGTTACTACTTTCTTTTTGTAAATACATGCTTATAACACATAGAAAACACCCAGACACAGTACAATCATTTGTATGGCATTTATAAATATCATACAATTATCCCGAACCCGCGACCTCGTAAACGGCATGCAGTTCGTTAGATAAGCCATTAAGCCACGAGCCCCGATAAAACGTGTTGGCACTTGATCCTATTCCACCTAATGGTAAGCGGCAATGGAATCTTTGGTAAAATGTACCATCTTCTCCTCAGTAAGCGTTCCACTATAGATAGATCTTATGTGATCTGTGTGTTAATCTGTCAGCAGACTATTAATGTCCACCTGGACTAACTACATAATTAGTGACTTAAAGAAGTGATTATGGGGATAACGAAATTCCTCGAAATCACGCATCAACGATTTACGAAAGTTTCATTCAGTTAGTTAACCAATGATTGCTGTCAATCATCAGCGCAAGGTTGCAATGTTTTTTCTATTATATTGTCTTAATGGCAATGTAATAATATTAAGGTGGTAGTTAATGGAAAAAGCCTTGTATTGGTCTGCGCATCCAAATATCCCTTCACTTTGAAGAAGACTGCTGTTTCACAATACAATAACACAATAACTAAATAGTAGTTATATCGTATGTAGCTATATCGTATGTAGCTATATATAAGCGTCAACTTGTTTAATTGGCGTATTCATTAGGGATGTTGATTGATATGCAAAAGTTCGTAGGTTCGTTTCCCACAGGTGATAAAATAACTAACTATAGTTAGGTTGTTCTTGTGGTGACGGACTAAGGATACAAGCCAGCTGAAGAATAGTGTACACAGATAACATCCTCTGTTAGAGAAGGAATACTCATAAATTAACTCTGTGCCAACACGCCTGGTCAGGGCAGTAAAGTAATCCATAATCCCTCCCAAAGAGGAGGAGGGTCGTGTCCATAGTGGGAGGTTGAAGGTCTAGAGACAGGGTTAGGGAGTTATTTGTCTTATTAATAGTTATGACAAGTAGTGGAAATGTTGGGAGAGGACGCCCGAGAAAAATATACTCCGATGTCATCGCCGGCATACTCCAAAAGGGGCAAGTGCGTAGCACTTATAACCGTCGGACATGTAAGACCAGATGTATGAGTATGGATGAAGCCAAGGAAGTATGTTTGGATCGTAGCAGATGGCGCTCTATAGTCTCTGCCTACCCCCATGGGAAAAAGGCGTGATGTTATGATGATGATGATGATGACTAGTAGTTTAGTAAGTACATATTATTTTTACAAAGCATTACTTAATTAGTTGTGGTATGTGTTACATTCGTTGCGATTAAATGTTTCAGTTGTTGATTTCATCAGACATTCATATTCATTTCTCTATTGTATATTTTACCTTTTTTTGTTTCTATGTTAATATTATAAAATTATTTTGCTATGTGATAACCCTACCGTCGTCCGGGCGACAGGTGCATAAAAATAACAGATGCATTGTGTATCGACTGAGATTGGCCGTGGATCTGCGAGGCCCCTTACATTCACATCACTACCTACCTGATTCCAAGAACAAGGAATAAAGAAACTTGATTTTTATAAGAAGAAAAAATACGCAATTTTCGCTCTATGAGAACTGGAATGGTTACTTTTGAATTCAATTCAATGACGTCATAAAACTTATAAGGTTGAGTTCGAATATGATAAGGGGAGAAATAATATCGATTTTTTTTCAATATTTACAACATCATCGGTATGCTCACGGCTATTTTCCATAGGGGAAGGCAGAGACTGGCCTTTAGTTTCTTTAATAATACAAAAAAATAAGAGCAGAAGAATGATAATAAGTAACTATATGTTCTAGCTTTGATGTACAATCAATTATGAAATTATCAGGTCTTTAGCTATCATCGTTTCAAGTCAACAGTCTGGTGACAGACAGACGGACGGACAGCGTAATCTCAGTAATAGGGGTTTCCCTTTTGGTACAGAACCCGAACAAAAACATCAGGTATATTTTAAGTGGACCGTGCCCACAAGTGGTACATATATGGAGTGAGTCGAGACATAGATTCAATTAAATATAGACGGTGCATCTTAATATAACTAAGTTGCAACACCTACGGAAATAAATTGGTACATCTATTCTTGTATTAATCAGGTCTTTCCCACGCGAATTAGACAGCCCGAGTTTTGTATCTTTGTTACGTTCTATCAGGTCTATGGATGTAGGTAGTGTATAGTTTTGTAAGGCAATCCCAATCTATCTATTTTTACTCTTATAGAGATTGCCTTTTAAGCCCATCCATCAATCAGCGTTTCTTCCTCCATTGTTGGCCACCTCCCCCGTAGAAAACCACAATGCGCGGGCTTGTGCCGCTTGCATCCAATGGCTCCCTGCGACCTTAACGATATCGTGATCGTCACTTCAACTTGCCGGCAAGCCCAGCCTATAAATGTCCCAAATTTGGGCACGTGCTCTAAAACGAAGGTGTATTTCGTCTTGTAGCTTTTATAAAAGTGGCAATGATATGTGATATCTTTAATTGTCTCTATAACTGCGTTTAACATGCAAAGCCACAGCAACTAGTTAATTAAATCACAACTTATAATTCAATTATTTCAAGTTATTACCAAGAAGGTTATAAATAGGGAGTAACAACTCGGGAACATAGATTTGTTCCAAGGCAGGGCCGCCCTGTTTATGGTTTAAAAGTAAAATAGTAAATAGTAGCCTTGCTTTCTCTTTTACTCCCGCTTAAAAAGAAAGAGTTAGAAAGGCTACTAAATCATTTATTTTTCTTAATGTGTTCAACTAAAACAAGCAGCAGGCCGGATTCGTTGTACCGAGTGTTACGTCTAGATCTATATCCTAAGTCTATGGTTATTACCGATACGTTCACTGTCAATCACGCTGTAAAACAAGCTGTATAAACCAGACTGTCATATCAAAACGACAAATATTTAGGTATGAATATTATTACGGCACATTCCCTTCACATGACAAGATAAAAAGATAGTTTAAGTTCACATTTTAGTTATGTCCAGCTTGTTTATTTGATATCTTAGAGCATTAATCTGACTGGAGTTAACATTGGCCGAAAAATCCCGCTGAAAAAGTTACAAGAACAATGTTCTAATACTACCAACTCTTTATACGGTCAGACGGAAGACCGGCGCTAGTCCTAACACAACGTTGAGTCTGGTCGCATTTGTAACTCCCTTTGTAATTATTTAATTAAATACTATTTTGTGTACTTTCATATTTATTGTTATTGTGTATGTATGTAAACAAAATCTTTCTTTCTTTCTCTTTCGTAGTATACATTTCGGACAGCGTCGTCTTTTAGTAGGTAATTATGGTTGTGCTGATTTTGTGCGGTGCATAGAGACCAATGGAATTATGTTAGTGTGTTCTGTAATACCACAGACCTGGCAGTATATTTGACAAAACACTATATTATGTAACAACTCCTGTAGGTTTTTATACTCTAAGCCTTAGCATGACAAGATATTCTGATAACTTCACATTTACGTCCAAGTTGTTTATTTGATACAGTATCAGTATAATCTATGTTAATAATATGACTAATAACTAGTTACTACATCCTTGTACTGAATGGTTCAAGGTTTGAATCATGGCCGTCACAAATTCTTATAGATAAGCAATGTTAAGTGTTAAATATTAACGTTAAGAGGGCACGATATCAAATTATGCTCCATAGGGGGATCGTAATTCCCTTTTTCCTTCGCGAAAGTTAAACCGATTTTAATAGTTATTGCGTTATATTATAGATAAAGAGTATATCTATGCTTCTATCACTTTTTTTTTCAAAACATAATAACTAAAAGAAATATGACGATCCGAAAAACCCACTTTTTTCGGTTTTCTTTAGATAAAGTTGCAGCGTCTATCACACAAATTTGGTAAAGTTTTACCACAAAAGAAAGTGATAAACATACACACAACGAACACAAACGAAAACTATTAAAATCGGTTTAACTTTTGCGAAAAAAACCCGAAGTACGAAACGTCTTTTTTCAAAGAATTTGTAGGTAAAATCCGCCAATTTGTCCCTTTCAGCGCGGCGCTCGGAAATAGGGATAGCAATACCTAAGGCAAATACCTAAATTAGGAGTACAGTACCCTCTTAATATGACACGAAAAGATCTAGTTATTGTACATTGTAGCCATAGATACCAGACAGTAGATACGCGTTCAATCTAGCTCCTCCTCCTCCAGCTCACTAACGTCCCACTGCTGGGGACGGACCTCCTCCATTTTGGGAGCGATTATGGTCTACTGTGCCGCCCTGACCAGGCGTGTTGACACAGGGTTTATTTTCGAGTTTTCCATCTCTCACAGAGGATGTTATCTGTGTACAATATCCCTTAGCTAGCTTTTACAGCACCCTGGCGAAGAAATAGGGCGGTGACACTTGTATTCTTAATCCGTCACCACACGGACAATCTTAAAGACACATAACTTCAAGCTGGCTGAATCGTACTTCATAACCAAATAACATATTTCATACAAGGATGAAATTAGGAACAGAATACCTGTTTAATTAGTCTATGGTTCATTCGATTTGTAGACCATATGTTTTAATATTCACGTACACATTGATAGCTTCAAGCCGAGTGAGTGATGTAGCCGTATCTAGTAAAACTATTATTGTAACTAACTGATTGATATCACTTAAAATTATAAATAACTAATTACCAATAACTTGATTTTCAATTTAATGATTCATACATAAACACGGAAATACCAACTTCTTCACCATATTAAACCATGTCTATGTAAAATATTTTATATATCTGATAAACCTTTTAAGGTTTATAAACATTTTAAGGTTTAATAACGTAATTATTTACATATATAATTATACTCCTACATACAATTAAGTAAATATCAACGTATCTCCACATTTTTAGAAGTCCGTAGTAAGTTATAACCAAATTTTCATTTAATTTTAAGAAAAATCTTTAATGATATTAAAATAATATACCTACTCAATAATATATTAGCAATTATCTATGTCAAGTGATTCCTGTACAACCGGCCAGTGCTATTTCAGTACGATCTTGCGTTCAATAAATGACTCGCTATAATTAACATAAGACATAAGTGGATAAATTGAACACTTTCGTAATTATTACTCTGTGTTTATTTTAAGATAACTGAACTGACATCCGTGTGGTGACGGATTAAGAATACAAGAATCACCACGATATAGGGATGTTCACACTTCAGGAGGGATTATGGTATAGGAGGGATTATGGTATAGGGTTTATCTTCGAGTTTTCGATCTTACGACAGGGTGGTGACACTTATTTTCTTAATCCGTCACCACACGGACATAACAGATTTGAACACATAAAAACATTTACTTTTGACTTTGTTCAGATATCATCTCTATAAAATACGCTCATTTCTGGTCAAGTCTCATTTGTATTGCAAAATATAACATTGACACCCGACATCCTTTCACAGAAATTTCATCATCGGAATTTCACTCGGTCATAACAATTCAAGGGTATCACAAATACTTGGAAAACGACTTGAATGGTGACTGTTATTTGATTATTAAATACATAGTTATCTGTAACAATATAAAATAACTAAAGATTTCGTTATCTGTTAATTATATTCACATTTAAAATCGTTTATTAGATAACTATTTTGCGGTGGCAGCCTCCGCTCAACCTACCCACAATATTTCAAGACCAAAATTACCAAAATCGGCCCAGCCCTTCTCGCGTTTATATAACAACTATGTCATCACGATGTCATAGAAACATGACATCATATGACCAGTCATAATAGTAGGTAACTAACAACTAATTAACAAGGTAATACTATTACTGAATACTACTGAACTTAAAATACACACAGATCTTGATTACGTAAATTAAAAAAAACTTAGGTTTGTTTTCAAACTTACCTTTGCATAATTATGACAGTAATGTTAAGAAATAGTTAGTTATACATATATTTGCGCGTCTAGGATGTTATTGCGAAATATTTTATATATAACTCATAAATATAGATAGTTAGTTATGGCATACGCAACCATATTTTACACGCTTTCATGATTGCTATCCTGCTCTGAGGTGTAGTCTAATAATTTAGAAGCCTAGCTAGGGATTAATTATTCAGATTACGTATTCTATCTAAAGATATCCGTAAAAATCATAAAATTTTGTATACTAGTTTTTGTAGGAAAGGATAAAAATACCATAGATTTCTTGTACTAGAACTTGTAAAATACCATAGATGGCACGTATGGCCTTGTTGTTACTTGTAAAATACCATAGATGGCAAGTATGGCCACCCAAAGTTTGTTGCAGGAGGAATTCTGCCTAGGGTCAAGATTTTAAATACCATAGATTTCATGCGCTAACTTTAACCAAGTATGTATTAAGCGATGTAAACTGTAAAAGAGACTCTTAGAAATATTTCACGTACCTAACCAAAACTTAACTAACTATATCAATTGCTAAAAAAAATAACTAATAGTTGACTAATAAGACAGAAACACACGACTGACCTAAAAGAATAGAAATATTTAAAAAAGATTATTAAACTTCAACGACAGACCCTCTAAACTAAAGCAAACAAAAAGATTAAGAAAAGAAAATTCAAAAATTGAATTTAGAACTGCAACGATAAACCCGCTAAATTACAACTGTAAAAACATTATTCCATAGCATAGTGCGTAACAAGAGAACGGATAACGGATAAATCAAAATAAAGAAAAATAAAAGATATAAAAACTACTTTTTACGCGGAAAATGATAGTGAAAGTTATTCTTAACGCATCGCTGCTTGCTTATTTACCATCGAAATAAACGTTATTCTTAAATTAAATATTGGTTTTAGATTGTCAAAGCGTTGATAATCAATTTGAATCGAAATAACCTGTTTTAAATAAAAATTTGTATTTTGACGCAATTTTTTTTATTTTTTTTTTGGTCCCCTCGCACTGCGTGTCTCTACGAAAGACTGGGGATATAGTATATTTATCGGATTTTATCGTTACTAATTATAAAACAGAGTTGTTATTTTCGTATGTATGACCCTAATGTGAGATTTTGATGCGGTATTTTTTATAAATATACAGTAAATCAAGTGGATGTGTTTTTTTTACAATTATGGGTTTGGTTTTTAAATTCCACGCGTACGAAGTTGCGGGTGTTGCCCGCAACTTCGCGAGTAGGTATGTTATAGACTAGAATTAAAACGTACTCACTATAAATTTAATTCGAATATTTCAATAACTATGAAGTTATTTGCGTATGCGGAACTCATTTCTGGTATTCAAGGTCGTTGCACTTGTAACACAAAGTGCGTATGGACGACTGGGCCCGATGCATACAAACGTAGGCATAGATTTTTTCCTTCACGTATCTATCTAATTACCTAAAGTACGAAAATATCCTTCTATACCATCGTCCGTATGGTGATGGATTAAGAATACAAGTGTCACCATCCCATTTCCTTCCCAGGGTGCTGTAATAGTCAGCTTAGTACATCCCAAGTCAGAGACGGAAAATTTTACAATAAACCCTATGCCAAGGAGGTTATAAGTAGGGAGGAACAACTCGGGAACATAGATTTGTCACAAGGCCCGGCCCGTTTACGGTTTAAAAGTAAAATAGTAGCCTTGCCTTCTCTTTTCTCCTTACTAGCTTTGTCTTTTACTCCAGCTCAAAAAGAAAGAGTTAGAAAGGCTACTGAATAGGCTCTTTGTCATTTATTTTTCTTAATATGTTCAACTAAAAAAAGAAGCAGGCCGGATTCGTTGTACCGAGTGTTACGTCTAGATCTATATCGTAACCCTATGCCAACACGCCTACTCATCGTTGCATAGTAGACCATAATCCCTGGCCAAAGTGGAGGAGACCCGTGGCCAGCAGTGGGAAGTTAATTGGCTGGAGAGAGATTCTTAACCTAGTTCATTAAAAAACAGTTACTGTAACTTATTATAACTATCTGGTTAATTGTAGTTATTTCAGTAGCAACTGTTATTTAGCATTTTAATGTAGTTTATATACAGTTATAGTTTAATTAATAATAAAATTAATTAGGAAAAACCGGTACCTTAAAATCGTTAAGTTTATTTACTTCATACATTAAATTATAGTGGAAAAGTGATTACCGCAAGCGGGTCTTGAATTCACGATCTCGAAATACCTTTCCGTTGTTTCTCTGCCATCTGAGATATTGCGGCCGTGCTAACAACGTTAAGTTTATGAAATAAAATAATAATATTTTTACGTTTGTTTACGATTCGCAAAACAGGTCAAGTACGAGTTGGGCACGCTAACGAAGGGTTCGATACCGTTATTATCATCAAATATTCGTCACATAGTCCATAACTAATCATGTGGTCCAATGGTAACTATAACTAATTTACACAAAAATTGTGAAGAGTTGAGTGGAGCCTCTTTAAATATTTATTGTAATCTAGGTTTTTCAATAACTGTTGTTATAGCATCAACTGATGTCCATAAACTGAAATTTTCAGCTCTCAAGCATAATCTTTCCAGAAATGTAGCCTGATGTCAGACAGACTGACGCGATGACGGACAGCAAAGTCTGAATAATAGGATCAAATTTTACCTATATAATAATAATAATAAATATTTAAGACATTTCACACAACGTCCTCTGGTCCCAAAGTAAGCTATATTTCTATGCTTGTATTATGGGTACCAGATACGGATAGACTACATATACTACTTTTCTTTTTAGGGTTCCGTACCCAAAGGGTAAAAACGGGACCCTATTACTGAGACTTCGCTGTCCGTCCGTCCGTCCGTCCGTCTGTCACCAGGCTGTATCTCAAGAACGGTGATAGCTAGAGAGTTGAAATTTTCACAGATGATGTATTTCTATTGCCGCTATAACAACAAATACTAAAAATAAAATAAAATAAATATTTAAGGGGGGCTCCCATACAACAAACATGATTTTTTTAACGTTTCTTGCTCGATACTAATAACGTTGCCTTATGTTGCATAGATAATGGTACGGAACCCTTCGTGCGCGAGTCCGACTCGCACTTGACCAATTTCTTTTTTTTTGTAAATACATACTTATAATACATAGAAAACACCCAGACGCAGTACAAACATTTGTACGACATTTATGGATATCACACAAATGATTGTCCCAAGCGGGAATCGAACCCGCGACCTCGTGATCGGCAGTCCATTACATAAACAACTCCACCACGGAGCCCGTCAAAATATATATAATATAGCCCGTATAAAATATAGTTTTTAAAAATTCGCCATAAGAAAAAGTATTTTTTTTTTATTTCAAAAGTTGTGAACTAAGTACTGTCTAATGTTCTATATTTTTAGCAGACTGGCGCCAGATGACTAATTTAGAACTGTCGACAGTCGATACAACAGTTCAGGTACATTTGTTTTGTAGGAAGGTCGGGATAGATCTTATAATTATAAATATAAATGGTATCTATCCTTCATTACTTCCTTTTATACCTAACCTATTTTTCTACATGTAGTTTTATTGTAAGTATGAGCAGCTGATCGACATAGTACGGTAGACTAGTTGCTTTTGTTATGGTACGGCTTCATTAGCGTTATAACGTATCGCTATTGAAATTAGCAAGAAAAAATTACAGCAGATATCGTTACCTTTTGACATATAAATCTTGTTAGCTGCGCAGGCTATGAGAATACCAAGTTTTCTATAAAAATTGATCAAGCATTTGAGCATAAACATATACAAACGCCTTTATAATATTAGTTTGATAAGCTTAGCTTGGGACCAGAGGACGTTGTTTAAAATGTCCATGAATATTTATTTATCGTCATAATGCAATATTGCCGTAAAAAGCGTAGAAAGTTCCATAAAAGTATCATCAACATTTGATTACAGGCTATTGATAGATATTTACTGATAGCCTATCTATATTATTGAGCCTTATCTCCAATATGTAACTTCTGGTATCGAAGAAATCAAGAGTTTTAACATTCGATTGCGTAGCGATTATTTTTAACGATTCACGGTGACCCTATTCATATAAAACCAAGACTAGAACAAGATATTAATTACATTGCAACATTAATGAGATTTTAACGTAATATTCTTAACTAATTAGCAGTTAACTGTTTTTTGTTAAACTTAGTTTGGTAATGACACTGTCACAATTTTATAACTAGTTAAATTAAACGTAATAAATAAAGTAACCCACGTCTTATTATGTTATCTACGCAAATCACTGAGTTTTTGTAATAACATTAAATATAATAGTTTCTATGAATAAATTAAGCAAAAATGGCTTGTTTTATAAGATACATTCACCCTATCGAGTACTTTAATTATGCATTTCCTTTCTCCGACATGTCTTGTGTAAGAATTCCCATGTTCTTAGCTAGGCACAGGTTCTAGGTATATTAATAGTTAACATAATCTATGGTGTCATAATGCCCGGTCTCCAGGAGAGTAAACGCTGAACGCAAATGTGGCCAACGTTAACTAACATAGCTACATTTCTTTGAATCTAGTTAGCTTAGCATAACGCGAGTGGAGCCGTAGATTAACTATGGTATTATCTAACTACATCAGAGCTTGAAAGTAGGTAATGCCTACATCAAGATTCCACTTTAGGTAAGTCATTAAGTGAACAGGTAGACGTTTAAAACACACTCAAGAATGTAGGTTTTAATCTATCACAGAGTTTAATAACACTTCAGATTGAATACTAGTACTTACAACAAATTATTACATGATTGCACTAGCGTTGGAAAGGTGATTGAGTAACAAAGGGGCAACTAAACAAAAACAATTTTATTAAAATACAAAACTTACTGCTTTAGAATAACCGCTGCAGGCGCTGCCATCAGATGAGTTACTTAATCTCCTCTCGCTATTAGAAGCGGGCGGCGACCACGCCGAACCACTGTCAGAAGGCATTTTGACCAGCACAACTGTCTCACATCATAGCTATCAACCACTATTAACTTGTTATTAACCGTTATTCACAACACTAGCACATCACTGTCGGTTCCGCGGTCCATTTTACGTGTCCCGTTTACCTGCGGAAGAAAAAAAATGCCTTTAGAGATTTTTTGTTCGAGTGTCGCGACTATCTGTTAGATAGAAAATGTTCTTACAAACATGTGTTTAACCTAAATATAGATAGAGGAATGTGTTAAATATGAACTCACACAAAGATGGGAGTATCTAATTAACAGAAAACACAACAATAACAATGTTAACAAACGTTCGGTTATTTCGTAAATAGCCGTCGTTGTTCAACACGTCTGCTCGGCAGCGCGGCGCGCACAAAACTGCCCCACCCCGCGCGCGTCGCTCACTCGCCCTGTCACTCGACAACGTAGCCATAAATTAAAATTTCTCAATCTATAACCAGTTTTTTTTACTATTTACTTTATTATTTAATATTTTGCACAACACTACTAATATTTGTTATTATAGTAAGTGCTTTAGTCCAATTAAATAAAATTTATGCGTAACTCAAACGCTTCACTTTATGTAACAATTACTACAATGTGGGTGTTACAAAAACGGTTTCAATAAAATTGACATTGACCAATATACTGATGTATTTTGTTATCGATCTACAGTTGCATTTTGAGGAAAATTTATCGCAAAAAGATGCTGTAAAACTAGTGAAGCGAAATATTTCTTAATAATGTTACAAAATTTCCTTTTTCATGAATGCAGTTCCACAAAGAACCTATCGCGTCATTCTAAAGAACAGTGGTAATCAACATTTTCACTCATAAAGTAAGTTTTGATAACTTACCTACCTAATAATAACCTCAGCCAATAGGAAGAATAAAGAAATGAATTAAACTTCATCATCATCATACACTCACGCCATTTTAGGGTTCCGTACCCAAAGGGTAAAAACGGGACCCTATTACTGAGACTTCGCTGTCCGTCCGTCCGTCCGTCCGTCTGTCACCAGGCTGTATCTCAAGAACGGTGATAGCTAGAGAGTTGAAATTTTCACAGATGATGTATTTCTATTGCCGCTATAACAAAAAATACTAAAAATAAATTAAATAAATATTTAAGGGGGGCTCCCATACAACAAACATGATATTTTTACCGTTTCTTGCTCTCATACAACAAACGTGATTAATTAAGTATTGTGTGTGTTGTTTGCTCATTTATTAATAACGTGCCTTATGTTGCATAGATAATGGTACGGAACCCTTCGTGCGCGAGTCCGACTCGCACTTGACCAGTTTTTTACATTGAGGTAGACAGAGACTATAGAGCGCTATCATTAAATCTAATTTTGCACTACGTTTCAGACAAAGAAAATAGAAGTGTTTTTGTTGTTAAAAATAATTGGTCAAGTGCGAGTCGGACTCGCGCACGAAGGGTTCCGTACCATTATCTATGCAACATAAGGCAACGTTATTAGTATCGAGCAAGAAACGGTAAAAAAATCATGTTTGTTGTATGGGAGACCCCCTTAAATATTTATTTTATTTTATTTTTAGTATTTGTTGTTATAGCGGCAATAGAAATACATCATCTGTGAAAATTTCAACTGTCTAACTATCACCGTTCTTGAGATACTGCGTACGGAACCCTAAAAATCATGTTTGTTGTATGGGAGCCCCCCTTAAATATTTATTTTATTTTATTTTTAATATTTGATGTTATAGCGGCAATAGAAATACATCATCTGTGAAAATTTCAACTGTCTAGCTATCACCGTTCTTGAGATACTGGGTACGGAACCCTAAAAATCATGTTTGTTGTATGGGAGCCCCCCTTAAATATTTATTTTATTTTATTTTTAGTATTTGTTGTTATAGCGGCAATAGAAATACATCATCTGTGAAAATTTCAACTCTCTAGCTATCACCGTTCTTGAGATACAGCCTGGTGACAGACGGACGGACGGACGGACGGACGGACGGACGGACGGACGGACGGACGGACGGACGGACGGACAGCGAAGTCTCAGTAATAGGGTCCCGTTTTTACCCTTTGGGTACGGAACCCTAAAAAACATGTTTAATTAATATTTTAGACATATTAATTAAATTATCATTTCCTTACAAGTTACAAGTTAATATAAAATTCGAACAAGAATTAAAATGAAGGCGAGTAGTTTGCTAACAGTATTAAATACAGACATAGTTTCAAAGAATGCGGTGACACGAAGTAATTGAACCAGATTATAAGCAATGACCGTACAATATGGCCCAAATACAAGTCAGATCAGATCTCTCGACTTATTAGTTAACACGCGATCAATTATCCATTCAAACGTAAAGCACGTGACACTCAAACGCACTAGAGAAATGGCAGCCATTGTGATCCGAATAACACCATGATTTTGAAAACTTAGAGATAATCCTGAAAATTAAAAAAAAAACTTTTACGTAGAAGAATTTTAAAATGTTATAGAACAACATTAGAATTTGGAATACTGGCATTTAAGGACCTGATACGATTGTAACCCGGTTATTAAATACTTACATTAGATTTTTAGCACCGCAAAACTTTACTGCATTAAATAAACAGAATGAATGACGTACCTAATATTTTTTAAGTGTATCTTATAACTAGAATAAATCTACAATTATTACAATACAAGTTTTTTGTATAACTTCAGGTATAGCTCATATGAAATTTATCGAGGAATTGCAAAAATACATTTAGTGGTGCTTTGTAAATATATAGCCCGCTCGCCATTCATTTTCTTGAAAACTATTCTTGTAATCGACGTGAAGTTTTATGTTTCAACAAGAAAGCTATAATAAATGTAACTATTTAAGAAACTGTGATTTCATAAGTGACTAAATGTACTATTTTGGGAGCTAACAAATTTAAAGCCAGTACGCACAGGTATTGAATTTTAATGCCATGAACATATCGTCAAATATATTTCATTTTTAATGTTTATTAAATTATAAAACAGGTATGTACATATCTTAAAAGATAATGTCGCCTAGTCAAAAATATTACATAACATTACTTTTACAGGGTCCTTACAATTATGAAGTTGCTAATAAAAATGCTTAATAGAATTCACAAACTAAAACGAAGCGAATAGTCGGTTAGAATTATTGAATTGCATAATAAATGCTGTATGTTTTATCAAAACTGACATAGCAGTTACATATTTATCACTGATACATTCAAATGTTAACGATCAAATAGGTATCAAATGCCAAGGCATTTAGCACAAAATGTTGATGCTATAATTGCGTATTAATTCTCAGGTTGTTCTGATCTTACTCCTGTTTTTAGCAATGAAATACCGAACATGTAACTAAACTATATTCTCTGGAGTGTTGTGAGAGTCAATTATAGGGCCAGTAGGCTAAGAGAGGTGAAATCTAATATTATAAACCTGAAGAATTTGTTTGTATGAACGTGCCATTTTCAGGAACCGCTTTATCTGTTTTGAAAAATTCTTTTTGTGTTGGGTAGTAAATATATTGAGGAAGTTGGGACCAAAGGCTAGTCTGAAATAAACTCCTACATCAACCCAGTTATCTTGAAAAACTTAGGACTCTCAATCGTCTGATATCAAGAGCAAATGCGCTCAATATAGAGACTTAAATTATAATTTACATTAACATTCTGCTACAACATAAATAACTATTAAATGATTTATGTAATAAATTAATATTGATACCAATTTTAAATAATGAAATTAAAATCAAAACGGGAAAACCACATCAAAATAATCCTGGATCTGCACTAACGCTATCTCGGTTAGACTATAAGCTAGACGGCGGCCATATTTTTTGTAGTTACACATAATCCTCATTAAACATACTTCCTGCAAGAATAAAAAACTACAGTAGGTATGTATTTTGTGGTACTTAGGAAATAATTTAGTGACTTAGTTGATCTTTTTGACTTGGTCCGGGAGCCAGGTACTTTTTTGGTCAATGATTTCTTCTCGAGTGTGTAAAATGCATAAGGGACTTATACTATGAATACTCGCGACCGTCAGCTGCGACTCCGTGGGTGGGGTCCTCCCAAACATGGAGGAACAAAAATTTTTTTCAGTCATTTCCTCTCATTTGAAAATTTGTCAGATTATAGTTTATCGAGTGCTTTGATAGAAAAACAAAGTCTGCTGACCATAACACGGTGGATTATACGTCAGCTGGCTACTTTAACATGAAAAAATATATTATATTTTCAATGATTTCCTCTTAACTAAAAATTTACCTCGTGATTGTTTATATACTACTGTGAATGAAAATTAATGTCAGCTTGCTTTTAGATTGAGAAATTTACACGTATATATATGTAAATTGCTCTTTTATTTATTCTATCTATTCTGATCGGACTTTTCGTTTAATATCACGGTCTGATTAAATAGCAAAAATATGATTTGCTATTTAATCCAACCGAATCAACAATTTTACCTGTAATAATTTTAGGGATCCTCCCTCTTCCAGACAAATATAATAATGAACACTGTTAATGCAACTGTAATGTGCATTTTTTACAGTATTAAAAGATAATAATCATTGCATAAAATAATTCTTTAAAATAGTACTGACCTTAATTTTAACTATATCTTGAGCTTTTATTCATAATATGATTAGCTAATGGGCATGGAATTTTATGGTTTTTGATATATACAGACTACATAATTATGTTTTAATAGTATTTATAGAAAACTGTTTTACTTCAAAATCCAGTCAGGTAAGGTACTCGTAAGTCATTTTGCGTGAATAAGAAATGACTATGCTCGAACACTTTCTTATTTATAATATTAATAGGATGAAAGTAAGAACATATATCATAATATAATATTTTAAGAATAGGAAATAATTAATTAATAACTTAAGAAATTTAGAAAATAAAGTTTGGCTACTAAGATTATGTATTTTAAATTTTGAATTAAAAACATATTTTTTATTTTTGTTCTATATAAACAAAAACCTGTCAAGAGCGAGGTAAACTCGCACACTTAGGGTTATCGTAGGTAATCGCCTACATTTCAGCTACTTCATAAGTTGGTATTAGTATAAACACTTTTTTACTTGTGATGTGATGACAAATTATAAGTTTTTGGATTTTTCCCTATATCAGCACTATATAGACTTGATCAATGTCAAATTTCAAGGCTCTGGGGCAACGGGAAGTAACCTGTGAATTTTGATTCTCTAGCATAAGTCGAAAAATTCTTAAAAATGGGAGGTATAAGGTTGACTGTATTTTTTGCAGCAAGGGACCGCATAGATCTACATATCGTATGAGTTTCAAGTTGATACCTTCAGCCGTTGCTGAGTAAAAAAAGTTTGACAGACGGACAGACAGACAGACAGACACCGGAGCGATCCTATAAGAAAAACATATTATAACTGAGTAAATAGGTACACAATTTTTGAGAAAAATTACTCAAAATTAAATAACTAAAAGCATATTAAGATTTTATTTCATTATTATTTAAATAGTCTTCATTTGGTTTTATTTGCATTAATTATAATTCAGTATCGACCTTCAACAAGCAATTATCATGTGTCAAAGAAGGTGATCACCGATATGGTTATTTAAAAGACATAATATTAGCTGTTACGTCATCACCAAAGAATTCATGAATCACAGTAGGTACTTCTAACCAATATAGATACTATTGCTCGCGACTTCGTACGCCTGTAATTTAAAAAAATTACCTCGATTTTACAACATGTTTCACTAATGCTTCACTCCTATAAGTCGCAGCGTAATGTTATATAGCCTATAGCCTACTTTGTTAAAAGGACTGTCCAACACAAAAAGATTTTTTCAAATCGGACCAGCGGATACTGAGATTAGCGCGTTCAAACCAACAAACAAACTCTTCAGCTTCATAAAATTAGTATAGAACTATAGATGATGACTGTAATAACCTTGACCTTAAAAATAAATAAACTGATTCAACAAAAGGTCCTCATTGTATTGACTTTGCAAATTATTATTATATTATTTCATTCACCCAACATTGTACATTATTTACAATTTACGAAAGACGATATTTGCTAAGTGCTTTTATTGCTTTCCGTGTTTCTTTGCTGTCCCCTTTTCTATCCCAAGGTGCTCTAAAAGCCAGCCAAGGAATATTGTACTCAGAAGACAACCTTAACAAAACTCGAAAAAAGGCTATGCACGCCTAGTCAACGCGGCACAGTAGACCATAATCCCTCCCAAAGTAGAGGAGGCCTGTGCCCAACAGTAAATTTAATTTTGTAGCTAGGGTTTAACAGTTGAAATTGACACTTCTCAAATTAGACAATTATGTTATTCTACCTATCAGTTTTGATTACCTCTAAATGGTTTTTACATTCGATTTTAAAAACTAATAACAAATCTAATTTATTAACGATTTGATTTAATGACGTAATAAATATAATCGCCTTACTGATAAGCATACGAAAATATGTATCGTGTTCCATTAAAATACATTTTTATGTATCTATTAGGTCTCTCCATCCTCACATCAGTCGTTATTCGGTCACTGTTGGACTTAGCTTCAGAAACAGGACACGATAATGCACATGTTTTTTTCTATTAAGCGGCTCCCTTGCCTCTACTTTCTTGACGATGCTGTAACATCACCTTTGCGATATACGCCTGTAATATAAATCCTATTTTAACGGACTTCAAAGAAAGGAGGATGCTCTCAACTCATCAGTATTTTTTTTCTGTTTTTTTATATTTGTCAGCTCATAACTTTTAACTGGGCGAAGTGATTTAATGATTCTTCCACCAGGTCAGGATCTGATGGTTATCTTCTAAGAAATCAACATCAACATTGTTTTCACTTATTATATGTATGTAAATAATCAAAGAGTAGACCTCAGAGGTGATCTAATGAAGTCGGTTCAATTGTTTTTTTAAATAATAATCTTTGCTATTTTAGCCAATCTGTGTTAAACTACTTAGCTAATAAATGTATTTTTTTCTAAAGATAGAAATATCCTAACATCTACAGATATTATATACACCCTAGTTATGGGACACTTTCTACGCGTGCAAGAGATAACGGGCGAAATTGTCTCGCTGAATACAATAGAATCGTACCACCTTATCTCTATATATTTAAGGTTCATTTACGCTATGAAAGGGCACTGTAGGTCATTGCTGAGACAAAGGGCTAACAAGAGAAATCGGTCTCGCCCTGCCCTTATTCGTAAATTTATGTAATAGCTGGCTTATTAACTGGGAGTTATGGGATCAAAACCTATGAAATATTGGACATTAATAGACTTTGAATTTATTGAAATAAAGCAAAGATTTAAACTACATATTTAGTTTCAGAAGTCCAGCGACTTGGTCGCGCGCACAACTCTGATATTGCATTGAATATTCTTTTTTAGGGTTCCGTACCCAAAGGGTAAAAACGGAAACCCTATTACTGAGACTTCGCTGTCCGTCCGTCCGTCCGTCCGTCCGTCTGTCACCAGGCTGTATCTCAAGAACGGTGATATCTAGACAGTTGAAATTTTCACAGATGATGTATTTCTATTGCCGCTATAACAACAAATACTAAAAATAAAATAAATATTTAAGGGGGGCTTCCATACAAAAAACTGATTTTTTTTTACCGTTTCTTGCTCGATACTAATAACGTTGCCTTATGTTGCATAGATAATGGTACGGAACCCTTCGTGCGCGAGTCCCACTCGCACTTGACCAATTTTTTTGACTTATTGGACAAAATGTTCTTTCACATTCCCTCAACTATTATGATTAGGTATGCTAGGACTAATAGCATCGGAATACCCACTTAAACCAACTACGACATCTTACTTCCCCGATTTTTATGAGGCACCAGAGGATCTCCGTTCCGAATTATCTCTCTAGTGATAGAATTATGATATAATTTAAACTTACGTGAAGCCCCTTGGCCAGGCTTTAATTTTTACTCAAAATCTTCAACTTATTTCTGTGATACTGCAAAAGAACAATCTTGTTTGCGCACATTGACGTTAGAATAAGATAAATGGGAGATAAGATATTGATAAGATTGTAAAAACACTGAGATAAACCCATCAATGCACAGTACAATAGATACGTAAGAAAATACATAATTCGAGAATATTCTTATACATATCACTTATATATACCTATACTTATTTTTTAACCAACTTCAAAAAGAGGAGGAGGTTTTCAATTCGTCTGTATGTTTTTTTTTATGTTTATAATAACTTTTCACCGAGCAAAGCGATTTTAACGATTCTTTTTTTATTTGAAAGGTGATGGTTCTCGTGTGGTCCCATTGTGGGTCAGGATGTGGTAGTCATCTCCTGAGGAATCGAGGAAAACCCTCAAATTTCAAAAGCAGACGAAGTCGGTTGATCTTTTAAAAAAAATACTTAATTATTTTTATTATTCGCTCTACTCTATGCACTGTTTTCACACAATCAAATAAATAGATGATAATCTAGGTTCTAAGTTTATTCTATTTACAAAATAATAAAGAAATTTTGAAATATTCTTATATAAAATTAAAATTTTAAAGCTGCCACCTAACGACTTGGAGCAATTTACTTGCTTTTACATTTAATATTAATAATTCAACCATGCAATATGCAATATGAGATTGTCAATATTAATTAAATCATGGTTGACATTTACAAGAATCTTGCCGTTGCAGGAAGAAACCTGAAGGTCAACCAGCTCACTGACACTCTCTTGAATACGGAATTTACAATCTCCTCTCAAAAATGTTGCCATTTACAATGATTTTATTTACATTATGCACGAAACAAAATCATTTTAATTGCATATAAAGTCTGTACAATCTAAAAATAGCAATCACAGAACATAAAAAAATCCTATATTTGTACTTTTTTATATTTCCGGATAATTTACAAAGTACTTGGTGTCAAACAGAGTTTAATGTTTTGTACCAACAATGATGATATGCTGATGAACTCCGGAATACCAGGCATAGCCTAGCCAAGCCGCTGCCTACTAACAAACATACTAACAAACACCCATAATATAGTTCATTTATCACACAAATGATTTTCCTTTCTGAGAATCAAAACAATCGCTCTTCCGATATTCAGACGGGGTCTTGTTCTTTGTGTTCTTCAATTCAATTCAATTTCATTTATTTGCGATAATGGGTAGGTAATAAATAAGATTTTACAATAAAGAATGTATCACCACAATCAGAAAAAATAGCATGCAAATATTTAACATAATTTTAACTTTGTTAATACAATAAATCAAAAGCATTATTACAATTAAAATAATATAACTTCATAATTTCCTAATTTAGGTAAAAAAGCAATAAATAAATAAAATACATGTCAACAAGAAGTATAGGCTAAGTCAAATAATAATAATTACTAAATTGATTATTTACACATCAACAGATCATTATATTTATTAAAAATCTACACATTAGCTTCGGTCGTTTAAATATTCTTTAGTGCTATAATAACATTTGTTAATCAGTAACTTGTTATCTTTAGTATCTCAGTAGGTAAATTATTGTAGAGATTATTCTTCTATATGTATGTCAATTGCATGACATAGTCCTCTCCTATAAAAAGCCAATACATACCTGCTCTTATTCCACATTATTTAGAATCGGATATGTTTATCTTCTCAGCAGATTGCGTCCTGAACCGGTGGTAGAGAAAAAAAAAAATAATTGGACATATCATAAGCACATAATTTTTCAGAAAAATTGTGTCTACGTGATTAAATGATTTTTCATTTCATTACATTTCATTTCACTATTTCCTCTAAGCTCTACTGTCAGCTATCACATTATTTTTTACCCCTTTCTAGGGTTTCGTACAAACCCATATAATCTCACTACGATGTCCTGTCTGTCTGTCTGTCTGTCCGTCTAACTTTATTTAATCAGCAACGGCCGAAAGTATCGACTTGAAACTCATACCAAATGTAGATCTATGCGGTCCCTTGTTTCTTCCATATCATCATACAGTCCATTCATATTTACTTTGATCTTGCTCTCTCTTCTAGGCCATCAAAAATTAGGTTCATCATCTTTTGTCAAAGAACAGGTATCTAGTAACTGTGTAATACTGCAGCTGAAAGACATTTTAAGAATCTGGATCTATATCTTGGGCAGTAAAAATAAATAAATATTCTTGGACATTTTACACTTCATTGTCTGGTCCGAAGCTAAGCTTATATATGACGAGCCTCGTGGTTGAGTGGTTTATGTAACGGACTGTCGATCAAGAAGTTGCGGGTTCGATTCCCGCTCGGGACAATCATTTGTGTGATTTTTTGTCATACAAATGTTTGTACTGCGTCTGGGTGTTTCTATGTATTATAAGTATGTATTTACAAAAGAAAAGTATTATATGTATTCTATCCGTATTCTGGTAGCCATAACACAAGCATATAAGCTTAGCTTGGGACCAGAGGACGGTGTGTAAAATGTCCATGAATGTTTATTTATTTATTTATATGCTGGTGTTATGTGTGCCAGAATACGAATATGATACATAAACTGCTTTTCTTTTGTAAATACATACATATAATACATAGAAACACACAGACGCAGTATTTGAATGACAGTTATTAATATCACACAAATAAATTCAAATAATTGTCCCGAGTTAGAATCGAACCTGCGACTCGCGATCTCGTGATCGGCAGTCCAATACATGAGCCACTAGACCACGAGAGCCGACAAAGTATAATATCTACATCAATGACTTTGACTTTGACGCTTTCTTGCCTTCAAATCTTACACCATGAAAGCAGTCAGTGCAGTTATGCTAAGTCAAAAACAATTTCGCCTTATATAACGTTAATTGCCGCACGACCAAACGGGTCTTTAAAAAATCTAATATTGTATTAGATTATTAAACTTTGTAGCATTACGACTGTGTGTGAGAGAGAGATAGATGTATCTAACTCCACAATATAGCTGTACTAGTCTCGGAAACAGTAGTGTTTAACGGTGTTCGACCGCATTTACCTTAATACGTGTAATAGTTTAATATTATTATGTTCGTGGTCAGTTTTAAAGTGCTAGATGACAACTGCAGCGGTATGAATATCAGCTTTGAAGAATATTTCTAGCTGTATATTATTATACTAGCTGTCTGCAGCTGCGTGAAATTTAAAAAAAAAATCCCCGTTTTTGCAACATTTTTCACTACTGGTTCTACTTCTACTCTACTACTCTAGCTTCTACTGGTCGTAGCGTGATATTATATAGCCCAAAGCCTTCCCCAATAAATGCCCTACCTAACACTGAAACAATTTTTCAAATCGGCCCTGTGGTTCCTGAGATTAGCGCGTTCAAACAAACAAACAAACTCTTCAGCTTTATAATATTAACTTATAGATTGGTGACCACATGGGCCAGATGCAGAGGCGTACTTTGAAATTTAGCGACTGCGAAATGAGGCGCTGATTTGACGCCCCGGGGCCAATTTAATTAGCCGCCCTATAAATTAATAGAGATAGAGTAAAATTTTAAACTTCAAGGCTTACGCCGCCCTTCTCAGGCTAGCCGCCCCGAGCCATGGACCCTACGGCCCTAGGGTAAATACTCCTTTGTTCTGATGGGTAGATGGAATCAAGGCAGTAGCGTAACAAGAAAGCCCTTAAATATGAATAAATTTCCCCGATTTCACAACATTTTTCACTGATGCTTCGCTCCTATTAGTCACAGCGTCATGTTATAGGTATAGCCTTTAGCCCTTCTCGATAAATGTACTGTTCAATAAGGAAAAAATTTTTCAAATCGGATTTTTCAAATCGAATTTCAAATCGGTTTCTGAGATTAGCGCGTTCTAACAAACAGACTTTTCTGCTTTATAATATTAATACAGATTCCATAATATATATTTCAAAGTTAAACCACACGCACTCTATGAAGAAGTTATAACTTAGCTATTTTGCTTATAAGCTTTAAGTTTCTATCTATATAATATGACAAACACTAGTATCCCACGTACGATCAGGTTGTAGAATGAACTCCCTGCCATGGTTTTCCTACAGGACTACAGCATGGGGCTCTTCAAAAAGGGCGTCAAAAGGTTCCTTCAGGGTCGGCAACGCGCGGGTGGCACCTCTGGTGTTGCAAGCGTCCATAGGCTACGGTAATCGCTTATCATCAGGCGAGCCGTATGCTTGTTGGTCAACCCATTCGTATAAAAAAAAAATGTCTTGTGGTCTTATTCTTAGTGACTTATCGAAGGTTTAAAAGTTCGCTAAAATAAGTTCACGAAAATTGTCAAAATTTGTTATTCTTATTAGTCTTTTTACGCTAAAACGTTTATTATCTCTCCGATAAAATCTCCGTTTAAACCTCCGATAAGTAATGTAATTAAATGAATGAATAAGACCGTTAAAATATACATAACTAAGTTACGCCCGAAAGGCGTAACCAAGTAAATGTTAATGAATTCATTGTTATTTCGTTCACAACAAACAATTATAAAACAAGCCAAAGGTTTTTAGGTTATAATTGTAATTCATAATGTAAACTGATACATTCATGTTACCGATACATTCTGATATTATGTAAAGAAAATGAAACTGAATTTGAATTAAGAGGGCACGATACCAAATTATGCTCCATACAAAAATATGGGTATCGTACTTCCCTTTTTTCTTCGCGAAAGTTAAACCGATTTTACTTAGTTCTACGCTATATCATAGATGAAGAGTATATCTATGCTTCTGTCACTTTCTTTGTTTCAATACGTAATAACTAAAAGAACAAACCATCCGAAAATCCCGAGTTTTTCGGTTTTCTTTAGGTAAAGTTGCAGCGTCTATCACACAGATTTGGTAAAGTTTTACCAAAAAAAAAGTGATACACGCATAGATATACTCTTCATCTATAATATAGCCTAAAAACAATTAAAATTGGTTTAACTTTCGCGAAGAAAAAAGGGGAGTACGCAATGTATTTTTTTCAAAGAATTTGTAGGTAAAATCTGTTTCAGCTATATTTGTCCCTTTCAGCACGGTGCTCGGGTATAGGAATAGCAATACCTAAGGCAAATACCTAAATTAGGAGTACAGTACCCTCTTAAGGTGTGTTTTTTTCAGTGTATGCTATGCTAATATTATAAAGCTGAAGAGTTTGTTTATTTTAAACGCGCTAATCTCAGGAACCAATGGCCCCATCTGATAAATTATTTCAGTGTTGGATAGCACATTTATTGAGGAAGGTTATAGGCTATATACCACCACGCTACGACTAATAGGAGCGAAGCAGCAGTGAAAAATGTTATAAAAACGGAGGAAATTTTCTTAATTTTACGCGTACGAAGTCGCTGGCAACAGCAAGTGTAAAATATTGAGCTATATACCGGTAGCTAAAATGGAAGTGGACAGGCCATATAGCACGCATGAGTAATGAAAGGTGGACAAAAAAAATAACAACATGGCACGGACCACTGGGAAAAAGAAGCAGAGGAAGGGCAGCAGAAAGGTGGCTTGATGAAATCTTAAAAATTACAGAAATGAAATACGAAGAGAAAGCAAAGGATAGAAAAATGAGGAGTAAAATGGAGGAGGCCTTTACTTAACAATGGGGTACTTAATGACGAAAATAAAAATGACAAATTGTTATTCTACAATAAACATAAAAAATAAAGGAATAAACAAGGCTATAATAATAATAATACCGGTAGCATGTATTTAGTAGGAGACAAAGAATTAAGCAGAATGGAGATATTTTTATCATTGAAAGACAGAGTAAAGAAAAATCTAAGGACAGAGTAAATATCTATTTGTGTTCATATAATTTGTCCAAATTCAGAATCTAAAAACTGGGTCCATGGTTGGACCCAGTTTTACCAATACGACAACACGCGCGAAATAATTACTTCAAAATACTTTTCTTTCTAACCTTAATTCATTTGTACTTAATTAATTTATTTGTACTTATATATTTATTTTTATATTATATATATATTTATATTTGACGGGCTTCGTGGTCTAGTGGTTCATGTAACGGACTGCCGTTCACGAGGTCGCGGGTTCGATTCTCGCCTCGGACATTCATTTGTGTGATGTTTATAAATGTCATATAAATGTTTGTTCTGCGTCTGGGTGTTTACTATGTATAATAAGTATGTATTTACAAAAGAAAAGTAGTTTATGTAATCTATCCGTATTCTGGTACCCATAACACAAGCATATAAGCTTAGCTTGGGACCAGAGGACGTTGTGTGAAATGTCCATGAGTATTTATTTATTTATTTTATTTTTTTTTATTATAATTTCTTTACTGAATGTAAAATGCTATACTGTACAATAAAGTGTAATATTCTATTCTCAATGGTCTAGATAAGCTTTTTAAGCTAAGCAGAAGCTTTCCGCTAAACTTTCTTTACGTAGTTTTCGTCACGCCCTAAAGCTAATAGTTATTAAATAAATTAACGTTAAAACGAATTAATACATTAGAATGCTAATGAGCGGTGACACTTTCATATTTAGTGATTTCACTCTCAGATCAATATGGCTACTAGAAAAAAGCCTTTCTCGTTGACAAGTTATTCATTACTAGCTGTTGCCCTCGACTCCGTCCGTAGAATTTAGGAAATTTTCCCCGTTTTTGCAACATTTTTAACTACTGCTTGAGTGAGAGTATTATAAACGTAAGAGTAAACAAATATAATCAGAATGAACGAACTGCTAAGCTATCAGGAGTTACACGTGTTATTGTGAGTCAACCATAAAATATAGATATGTGCTGTTTCGCGATATTTTTTAGACAATTTTATGTAGAATATTTCCGTCAGATATGATTTCTATGTAACTTTAACCATTAAAGCTGCACACGCGACGCAAGCTTAAAAAATGGAGCACCTTTTCCCGTTTTCCCAACATTTATCTTCACTACTCTGCTCCTATTGATTGTAGCGTAATGAAAAGTATACTATAACCTGCCCAGGAGTATGAAGAATAATTGTACCAAGTTTCGTTAAAATCCGTCGAGTAGTTTTTGTTTCTATAAGGAACATACAGACGGACAGACAGACAGACAAAAGTTTACTAATTGCATTTTTGGCATCAGTATCGATCACTAATCACCCCCTGATAGTTATTTTGAAAATATATTTCATGTACAGAATTGAACTCTCTACAGATTTATTATAAGTATAGATGAGCAATTTGGGCGTTGTAAAAATTTAGATAGTAAAATACTAATGTAGGCATCTTAAATGCATAGTTAAAGTATTTATAAGTGGCAACGTAATAGTGTAATCAATAGTTACTCTGCACAAATAAATAAATAAATATTCATGGATATTTCACACAAGGTCCTCTGGTCTCAAGCTAAGCTAGTTATGCTTATGTTATGGGTATCAGAATACGGATAGACTACATATACTACTTTTTAGGGTTCCGTACCCAAAGGATAAAAACGGGACCCTATTACTGAGACTTCGCTGTCCGTCCGTCCGTCCGTCCGTCCGTCCGTCCGTCTGTCACCAGGCTGTATCTCAAGAACGGTGATAGCTAGACAGTTGAAATTTTCACAGATGATGTATTTCTATTGCCGCTATAACAACAAATACTAAAAATAAAATAAAATAAATATTTAAGGGGGGCTCCCATACAAAAAACTGATTTTTTTACCGTTTCTTGCTCGATACTAATAACGTTGCCTTATGTTGCATAGATAATGGTACGGAACCCATCGTGCGCGAGTCCCACTCGCACTTGACCAATTTTTTGTAAATACATATTTATGATACATAAGAAACATCCGGACGCAGTACAAACATTTGTATGAGATCTATAAATATCACACAAATAATTGTCCCGTGCGGAACTCGAACCCCTTGAACGTCAGTCCGTTGCATGAACCACTCGACCACGAGGTCCGCCAGTATACAAAATAGATCACGAATTCGATTCTCGATCAAGACAAGAATTCTGATGATCATAGGTTGTACTACGATGACCTCTATGATATGTGAATGAAATTAGTAAATGACTATTGTATCTTATTAATCTATACAACAAAAAAACAGAATCTGTAATGTACCTATATATATATAATATAATGTTTAATATATTTTATCTGTGTTATTACTAATACAAGTAATAAGTAGATACATATTACAGATTCTGTTTTTTTGTTGTATAGATTACTGGTGCCAATTCTGTTGGCACAACTAAAATTCAGTAACTAAATTCGGCAATATTGATTGAACTTTCTTAATATAATAACTGTGTTAGAGGCTAACGATTTTAATTAATTTAAATGTGTGATATGTACCTACACATTTATATTAGAAAGCCAATTAATCCAAAAAACACCATAGTATAAAAACCTAAAACAATTCAGTGCAACACAAATTATCGACGTAACATTATGTTCTTACTATATTACGAACTGGGAAGAAGACGAATGTTTTACCTATTATACTTTGTAATGTAACCTATAAAATAGTAAGACTCTACATGCAAGTTGTTCCAACATCATTATCATCACAGCAACAGACTAAAAACTGAGCCGAGTCTACATTCCGTAGCTTGCAAAACAAACAAGTAGATATTCACCTTAAAAGGTGTTGGCACATGTTCTATTAAGATACGTACACACTTATCAAGACAAAATCGTATTGATAACCGTTTATGTAGACTAAAATAAAGTATAACCATGAGGAACGTAGCAAAAACTGCTGTAAAAAATAGGCACTTTCCAAAGCAAATACTTAACAACAGTTCGGATTAGCCAGCCGTCAATTCATTATTAAGCGTTTTTAAAACAAAGATAATTGAGTCTACATCAAATGCGATGTAGACTCAATTGAGTAAAATTGTAGTGGCGAAATTGGTTACTGTTAGCACGGCCGCAATAGCCCAGATGCATCAGATGATGCAGAGTGACGGAACGGTATTCCGAGGTCGTGGGTTCAAGTCACGCTTGCGGTGATCAGTTTTTCCACTACTGACAATTTAATTTATTATTGTGTGGTGGTTATTAGTCTTTTTGACAAAACAAAACCCTGCATTGCCTCTTCAGCGACCGAAACCCGCCAAAGTGGACACGGCCTATGTACCTACAAAAGTGGGGCTTGAATTGTATTGAATTTACATACTAATTATAAAAAGGCTAGCTGTTGCCCGCGACTCCGTACGCGTGACATTTAGAAAATTTTCCCCGTATTTGTAACATTTTTCACTACTGCTTCGCTCCTATTAGTCGCTATGAAACTATCTAGATAATATATAGGGCCCCTTATAAAGGAGCTGGAATCTGGTAGCATATGTGACGAAACTAGATCCTCCACAGATGGCGACGTTGTGTAACAAGTTGGTAATTTAATTCGAACGAGTGAACCGTGGACTATGAGGGAAACTGATTTTGGTGTCAAGTATCCGGCAGTTCTTCCTATAAATACATGTATGTCTTTATTGTTTTAGAAGGTACCAATCCTTGGGTTAATATATAATTGCTCTGATTTTATTAGCATAACTAGCTGTGGCTCGTAACTTCGTACGCGTGTATTTTAAATACCAAACCTTATAAATAAATTATACAAAAAAGTCATCCTCTTAAACCACTCTATCTATTAAAAGAAATTCATCAAAATCCGCTGCGTATTATTGAAGGTATAAGCTCACATACGGACATACATACAAAAATAACGATTTCCTTTTATAAGTATAAGTAAAGGTGTTATCTGGAATGAATGCTACAAAGAGCTGTCCTTGTCCAGAAACTAGAACCTATATGGAAAAGACTAACACTTGGCCAGCGCACTTGGCAAGATAAGGCATTCATATTTTTGAATACCATAAATATCTGAGCTCTTACTTACTTCAAAACTTTAAGGTGCTTGACGCATTATTTATTCGTTAAAAGTAGCCGTAGTACCAGAGCAATTTCACTTTGGCCAGACCTGAGTTCAGTTCTAAATGTTGATTTGCAAATTTCTTGAAAATGGTTAGCTCACGATACGACTACTATACGAGTAAGTGATGAAACAATGAAAATTGTTGCAAAAAAAACTTGGAGCATTTATTTTACAATGGAAGTGACCCGTGCTTAACAGCAGGGAGTTAATGAACTGAGAAGAATTCCATATCAATGTATTGAGTCTTTTTAAAAGTAATATGTAGCACCTATTAGTTTTTGTGCAAGCTGAAATCATTTCAATCTCCATTGTTATATAAGAACTTATACAAGGAAATAATATTTAATCAGAAGGTCATTCATACTTGGACAAAAACTAACAGAACTGGTTTGGTACTTCGATCTATAACAAATATGGATATTAAAGTAATTTATTAATTTTGCAATTGACATGCTATGCTTTTTACTTAATAAATCAAATTATGGTGGAAAAAGTGACTGCCGCAAGCGGGACTTGAACCCACGACCTCGAAATACCGTTCCGAAGCTATTCCAACTGAGCTTATTGCGGTCGTGCCTGCAACATTCAAATTAACCCGTATATAATATATAAATTCCGAGGTCGTGAGTTTAAGTCCCGCTTGCGGCAGTCACTTTTTCCACCATAATTTGATTTATTAAATATGGATATTTTTCTATGGTCTCTAGTTTCACTCGCATAGGTTTTATGATGATAAATGTTAATGATGATGATTTGTATACAAAGGGCAATATCCAGCATGCGATATACATATTTTGCATATATCAGTAAGGGTCTTCATGTTATCAGGTCATAAACGTCACCCTGTCAAAAAGGACCTTTTTTCTTATTGATAGCGTTGGGCAAATGACTGTAGTCCACCTGATGTTAAGTGTTCAAATAATACCCATTAATGCATATTGGTGCTTGGTTTTCGTCTCTTGAAGGAAAAATTTTCTGTGATTATTCCATAGTTGCTTTAAGCAGCTTCTTTTCAGCTATTGGATTTTCCAATTCCAATATTTTGAGCGTTCAATAACGATTTCTTTTAATCGAAGGCTTCAAGTATTATTTTTAATCATTAGAAGACAAAATTAAATGACAAAAGTATCAACATTTTGACAGAACAATAAAAAATGTCTTTTTAAGAAAGCTTCAAAAATGATAATATGTCATTGCATCTTATCTTCTCATATTACGTTATTTAATAAAGTGAAAAGATTTATTTGTTTGTAATCAGAAACCTTAGCACTATACATACAAAATATTTACTTTTAACATCATTTGTAAAGATTTTTTTTGATTTAAATTAAAAAGAAACGAAAATCTTTATACATGAAGAGTCCATACGCTTTTATCACAGGCTTTTATAAACCAATGTAAATGTGTCTTCATCGAATCGACAGGCTTCAAAGTTACTATTCAATGGTTCTGATTTTTCTAGCAGTCAAAAATACGGATAACCTTTCTTACGAAGCTTTTTAAAGCCAGAGTTAGTATATGATACTTCTATTAAAAACTTAGGATTAAATTTTTTCCAAACTAACAGCAAGTACAAGGTATTAAAATCCAATACAGATATAATCTTAAGATAGTAATCGTATCGAATCCCAAACAGAGAACAGACAACACAACCCACAATTTGGTACAAACAAAAAATCTTTTGCAAAAACGACCATAACACATGGCCTGGACGACCTTTGGAATTCCATTGACGATAAAGCGACTGGTAAAAAGAAACTCAAACAGTTAGTTAATAAAGATGAAAATGCATATTCGTGGGATGTGTTTTATGATGTTTTTAATATGGTAAGGAAGAAAGATGGTATCCAAAACGAGGAGTTAGAGCGTGAAGCGGTACTTATACGACCTTGGGGTACTGTAGGCCGCGGACCGGCTGTTGATCCAAGCCCAAAGCCGGTTAATTTTTTTGTGAAACCACTTTTCGGGTCGCTTTTGATGGATGAATATTTCGGGAGATAAGTTTCGAGTGTATAGAAATATTTTTTATTGAAGACAGTGGTTAATAAAATGTAATGTGTTTCTTGTATCTTAATGTACTCGATTTTGTGGTTACTTTAAATTAACTGTATTGCCACTGATTGGTGCAGTCATTGTAAATGATATTATTGGTTGGAACAACGAGAAATTTAAGCTGTATTATATGTATAGTAAACACCTAAACGCAGTACAAACATTTATATGACGTTTACAAATATCGCACAAATAATTATTGTACTGTGCGGGATTCAAACCCGCGATCTCGTGATCAGCAGTCCTTTACGTGAACTACTACACCACGTGGCCCGTCGAAATGACCGGATTAGTGGACATTTAAAAAAAAACACTATTTGACAAATTCGTTATTTTTATCATCGTCCGTGTGGTGACGGAGTAAGAATACAAGTGTCACCACCCCATCTCCTCCCAAGGGTGCTGTAAAAGTCAGCTAAGGGATATTGCACACAGATAACATCCTCTGTGAGAGACGAAAAACTCGAAAATAAACCCTGTGCCAACACGCCTGGTCAGCGCGGCACAGTAGACCATAATCCCTCCCAAAGTGGAGGAGGCCCGTGCCCAACAGTGGGACGTAAATGGGCTGGAGAGAGAGAGAGAGAGAGTTATGTTTCAAGAGTTAGTTTTAGCCAAAACAGTATCGATATTGGGTATGGGTTTCTCCACAATAAAAAGGTTTTTCTTATAATATAAAGACACCTTTCTATTTTCGGTATGTAAAAACGAGGTGTGTTTAACTCTAAATGCTTAGTACATACTTTGAATCTTTTGACATGTTCTTAGCAATTATGTATTTAATAAATTGATTATTTCTATCAAAAACTTTCATATGCGCCCTGTACTGTCAAGTTTGGCCAGCTCGCCCGCGCATCTATGCAATTAACTTTTACTTTCTTTGATATTTTTCTGAATATTGATGCAGATGTCACGTGAAAGTTCTGGGAGTGTGGACAGCTTTTTATATATCATTAGGTATCTAATTTCGTAAGCGATAGACAGATTTTATAATAATTATTTTGTCATTAAATCATTCATGAGTGTTTTGTAAACTTATAAGGAGTTATTTTTTAACTCGATTCATATTTGATGCGTATCTCTCTTCTCTCTCCAGCCCAATAACATCCCACTACCGACCATGGGCTTCCTCCACTTTGAGAGGGTCTACGGTCTACTGTGTCGCGCTGACCAGGCGTGTAGGCACAGGGTTTAATTTCGAGTTTTCCGTCTCTCACAGTAGACGTTAACTGCTTATATTGCCTCTTAGCTGGCTCTTACCGCACCCTGGGAAAGAAATGGGGTGGTGACACTTCTAACATTCTGTAACACTTGCGTGACTCTTTTACTCAAGTAAAACCACAGCATGGACACAGCTTTTCGAAAAGACTCAAAAACATTCGGCTAAAATTTAAAAACAAATAAATTAAATTGTCTAAATCTCTAAAAAGCGGTTTTATTTCAAAATTCTAAGCTAACATCCCTTTATCTACTAGTTCTATATGTTCCTTAGAAACCATAAAACGGTGAGTAGAAGTACAACAAAAATTGTATAATTGCTCCATAATTATAATAAGTAGAACGGAACGTTACCGATGTGCGGATGTAAGAATTATAATTTTGGATGTATAATGTATGTTATAAATTATAATTATATTATAATGATAAGTTATCTTAGGTTATTGTCTTGTAGCGGTAATGTACCGTCATATACGTTCATTATATTTAAGATAAATTTCAACTTTTTCTAAAATTTAAAATTACTTACTGCCGGCGCATTATGAGCTTTTTAAAATCATTCAAGTTCCAGGCAGGCCGTAAACTACATGGCTAAATTAGGTATTATGGCAAAAATAAAACTTTTAGTTGAAAATTTTTAGTTAGTACTTTAACTTTTAGTTGTACCTTCTCCTTAAACATATTAATGTATGACTGGTTTAGCGAACTGACTGACTAAGAATTTGTTCATAATACGAATTTGCCAGACAGTTTAATTCACGGCGTAAACTGCCTGTAAATAAAAGCTCATAATACGGCCGCTGTAATCTGATTTCAAGGTGTTTTCATCTATACTATAATATTATAAATCTGAAGAGTTTGTTTGTTTGTTTGTTTGTTTAAGCGCGATAATCTCAGGAACCACTAGTCCGATTTGAAAAATTCTTTCAGCGTTGGATAGTAGATTTATCAAGGAAGGTTATAGGCTATGTAATATTACGTTGCAACCAATAGGAGTGAAGCAGTAGTGAAAAATGTTGCAAAAACGGGAAAAGTTTTCCAAGTTCCACGCGTACGAAGTCGCGGGCAAACCTACACTAGGTAGGTATAAAATAACAACAAAATAGTTCCTGATCGAAGCCGAACCAGTACCTATGAGAAACTAATTAAAAGATTTTTAATTCTCGCCATTCACTTTGTTCATCCATACCCTTATTTTATTAATAATGCTTAGACACAGGTATAATATAGTGGCCTATAAATTAGACATATATTGTGTACTAAGACTAATTTAGCTAAAAGATAAATAAATATATTCATCCTATGTGTTGTTATAAATACATTCATCCTAACTACTACTAACTAATTGAAGATTCGTGGTTGATTGGTTTATGTAACGGACTGCTGATCATGAGGTTGCGGATTTGATTCCCGCTCGGGTCAATCATTTGTGTGATATTTATAATTGTCATACAAATGTTTGTCAGTACAAACATTTGTAAAGAAATTATAAACAATTATAAAGATAGACCCAGACGCAGTCATCTGGGTGTTTCTATGTATTATAAGTATGTATTTACAAAAGAAAAGTAGTTTATGTATTCTATCCGTATTCTGGTACCCATAACACAAGCATATAAGCTTAGCTTGGGACCAGAGGGAGGACGTTGTGTGAAATGCCCATGAATATTTATTTATTTTATAACTTTCCGGTAACATCCAGTTATGACAATAATTTTAGCTCTTGTATTCGTAGTTTCAAACAAAATATTGGGGCATTGTTTATCTTTACTAATAAGTAAGCATTTACAATAACATGGCATAATTTAACTATTTTCTATATCAAATGGCAAGCAATAATAAGCCTAACATAGGACCAGAGGATGTTGCATAAAATGTCCGTGAACATTTATTAAAAGAATACGAATTGCAACATAATATATGCAGTAATCAAATCAAGATAAAGCATCTACGAACACATATGCAGATAAGGGAAATATTTTTTAAAGATAACATGCATTTTTATGGTGTTCTTGTTCAAGTATTGCAAGAACTGCTGCATCAAGTGGCTACGTAAAAAGAGCGGCGAAGGGACAGTTTCAAGTGGTGTATGTGCGATTAACGAAGATTACCATATGTAAAGGTATAAAAACGTTTTAGGGTTTATTGGATCAGAGATTACAGACCTTTTGGCCCAAAAAACTATTTTTGCTATCCCGTCAGAAGTTACCAACATATTATCAGAATAATCCCATTACAGGAGAATCAATCCGAGGCTTTACGATAATAAATCAATGAAATCTATTTTTAAAATGTACAGCATATTCAAATTTAAATTTTCTGTCAACCTCCCCCCACCCTTCCTCTCTCTATCTCTCTCTAAACACTGTTCGCAAATTCACATTTTTGTCGTGACTATTTAGGTATTAAAAATCCTATCTCCCTAATACAAGTAAAACCTCAAAGGATACTATGTATAAGGTTCTTTGTTCGGAACCTCTTTTTGACTTTTCGGTTCATCCATTCCATACGGAACGCTTTATATTCCTGTTCTTAGTCTATACAAAGCAACACAGTTGCAGCCTTCACTTGTATATGACAAGTGAAGGCCCTATCTGAGGACCTTTAGCTCCGCAATACCAATTTAGCTACCGGGATCTGACAATACGATAAACAACAATGCTTATTGTCTACAAACTCGCTACTAATGTCTTAAATAAGCCATTTACTATATTAAAGCTAGAGGCGAAAGAATCTTTAAATTTAGAAAGGTTACATATAAATTTTTCAATGCCTACTAGGTTATTAAATCTGGTCTTTTTCTATAAAAAAAGGCTTAATGCATGCTATGTTCTATGTATACAATGCGGCGTAACGTAATAGTTAGACTAAATACCCTCGCGAACTGGAGGAAGCCCTTGCCCAACAGTGGGACGTTAATGGGTCAAAGTCAAAGTCAAAGTATTTTTATTGTGGAAAAATAGGTACATAAGATGTTGAGATCCGTAGAAATTAAAACAGGTTTCACTATGTCCTGCCATTTAGGCGTACAACAAAGGGTGTGAATTGTAAACATTTAATATTAAACATGCAGTTTTCATTTTGATAAAAAATAAATATGCCATATGTAATAATAATATTAGAAAAAATGTCGAAATTAGCACATCTGAAAATATCATTGGAAATAGTATGTCATTTTAAGGTGTCATCATTCAAAAAGTCATTGACGGAGTAGTAACACTTTTCAAGTATTAAAGACAAACTTTGGGCTGGAAAGAAAAGAGAGATTCACGCAAAATATTCAAACCACAGACCTCATCCTCTAAAAATACTAAACTTAAAGGTGATTAATTATTAATTCCAATATTTCTCAAAAATACTTTAAATGAATCATTTTAGCCATTTTTGTTATTCATTAAACGTAATAAAAATAGCTCAATTAAAGAATCAACCAAAAATAAAACCTTAATGGCTGACATAAAACATATCGATAAAAAATTGGACAATTTTGTAACACGTTATTGAGACGCATTTTAACGTTAGTTGCGTCAGACACAAACGGGCGCTGAATATTAACAAAAGCGCCCATCGGTTTCTTGTTGAATATTTCATGACAGCAGATACTAACAACACGTTTGCTAGATATTATGCAATGACAACATTGAGATCAATCACAAGCGTCATGATGGTAACAAGAGAATTGGAACTTTCTGGCAAAACTAACTACGTCAATCTACGTCAATATACGAGATCTTTCCTCCCGAAATTCCTCGTCCTACCTCCATGAAATGCCTCCTTTCCCATGTTTTTGACCCTTCCTCCCATTAATTTATTTTCACATTCAGTACTTATAATACATAGAACGCATAATACTTCTGTATTTTCATCAAACAAATAATTGTCCCGAGAAAGAATAAAACCTTCATAAAAGAACTTACGATAAAACACCACAATCTACGTATTATACAAATTAAAATTACTCAACATATCTATTTTAGAGGCAATCACAAGCAATATACATAAACAAATATGGCTAAATAATTACAAGTAGCCGTACTATTAATTTTTAATAGCTTCTAATAGCCTCCGAGGTTATCGTATTTATATAATACAAATTGGATATACAGATAATATTATGCAAAATATTGTTTTGACCTAATATAATAATTTCTAACAATTATAAATTTATTTAAACTCTAAATAAACGCATGTAAAGACTATGGGTCATAGCACGGGCATGCTCATAATCGGCAGAATCCTAACTTAGTCCGTAGTCTTGCCTATGCAGCCAGAGCCAAAAGTGTTATCTTGTTAGAATGCTATATAACAATAGCCTAACTAATCACGACTGAAGACGATACTGCAAAGTCGTATATTATCACTTCCACAGTAGTGTTTAGAATACGGATTCCTTAGTGTGTAAATCTCTTGTGGTCTTTTTAATTGAAATATCTAAAAGTATGTTATAATGGTTAACTTAGACATGATATTAAAATCAAAACAGAAGGCACCATGACCTACATTTTGAGAATAATTTTAAAACAATAATAGCTATAATAATAGTGCATTGCTGTGAAATAATAAATGGATACCGGGCAACAAAAGGCTAGTGTGAAACTCATGGGTACATAGCAACTGACATACATTCGGTAGCATTTTGTAACGGACCGACCGACCGGGCGATTTTTCAATGATTACAATTACATTATACTATAATTATGGTCTGTCAGTATAAATTATGGATAAATACAATTCTTCTTGGAAGAACTAACCACTCACACGTCCCGACATAAATACCTATTATACCCTTGTCCGTCCAGCTACGCGTGGCGCTGATTCGATCGGTACCGCGCTCGCATGTTGTAACAAAAAACCTTTATAGCTTCTTATCTATAATATCTAGAGTGAAGACAAATACTACGAAAAATTGCTAAAAGACTACAGATGAAATCTATGTATTTTTTAAGATCTGAAAATTTATTTTAAAGTATTAAAAATAGGTGTAAATATTGAATTTGGAGAAAACATAACATTTATATTGTATTAATTTACACCACAACGAAAAATTATTGTTTATTTTACCAATTAAACAATGTAACAATAAACTAGAAGTGTTTTCCTGTAAAACGATGCATGGATCATTATGTTTAATTAATCCTAAGTAGTTAAATAAATCGAAACAAAACACCTTTCTTCATAATTTTATCGTGATGGCCCCGAACGCTTTCGACTCGCTCGCGAAGTCAAAATATAAGCAAGATGGCCGCCTAAGGTCTCGTTCAGACTTATTTACGCAACTCAAAAAAGGCGGCTATGTTTTTTTTAGTTGGGCTTTTAAATTAAACAGCAATAATAAATTATATGTTGTGTTTTATTTATTAATCCTTATTCAATAAAAAAAAAAAACAAATGAAATGATGATGAAATAATATTTATTTCTGTAAATAGAATAATAATAATCTTTGAAGACACTTTTACAAGTACGCTCCCACCTCTAGTACGAACCCCTCGTCCACGTGTGCGACTTCCACGAGCCAAGGAAAATTCAATTGGTGATCTAAAATTGGTGTATGTATTAATTTTAACTATCAATATCATCAAGGCAAAAGGCAAAAATAATGTGCATGATGCATTAGAAATATCAGAGTCAGTAGCTAGTAACTTATAACAAACATTCACATTTTAATAGCAGCGTATCTTCAAGCAATACTAAGTATGCACATGGTATAATTATTACAATAATGACATCAATATTAAAAAAATAATAAGCCCGACACAAATAGGCTTAAAACCGGAAACCGAAATATTAATAATTTTGATAAAATATGAGAATTAAATTCTTCTAACAAGAGAAAAAAAGTGAAACCATCACGAAAATTTAAAAATGATAGCAAAACTCGACAATTGTTAACAAGCATAACATTATTATATCAAACAAACGAAGAAACACACCACCACACAAAAATATTGCAAACATATTTTGCAGTTTGTACACACCCTTATTTTGAACCATTTTAGTTCCGTCCGTGGATAGTAATCTATCCATGCTTAAACACCTGAGGAACACAAAGACATTTTTAAGGAATCTTCCGTAATTATTGTATATTTCTGTTTTTAAAGTGTATTATTATGTTTATGACGAACTATTACTCGTTGTTTAAACAATATTTTACTGAAAAACTACGTAAAAATAACTAAAATTTGGTCAACAACAAGAATGGCCGCTCTTACGCTATTTTTTTCGAACTTTGAATTCAAAATATAACACTATTTTACTCTTAAAACTGTGATATGTATACTTAATTATAACGCACAAATCATCTAGTTTATCTTGATGTATAATAATCTATGAACTCATAAATAAAACTGAAGTACTTACGACATAATCACTGGGACTTCAAAACCACTTGTTCACTAAACACAAAGCGTAGAGTGGACTGAAGAAAAAAGTTTGTTTTTATTCGTTGATGCTTCTTACACTGCCATCTAGTAATTGTGATTGTAAAGTAATTCATCAGCTATCTACTACACAACTTAAAGATGCAAAAAATAACGCAATTTATCCATAGAGGTCGGTTTTATAAAATATGTCGCTATGGATATAAAAGTATCCTTGGACGTAAGTTGCCCTTTTTTTTTTGGATATCAAAGTATCCTTGAACGTGTGAGTGGACGGATTATATTATAAAAAGTTAATTAAGAAATTCTTTATTTGCTTTAAATGCAATAGTTTGTACTAGCAAACATAGGGAGAAAAACTACAGTAGGTATTAAATTGTGAGGACTACGAGACGCTTCCCTGTCACCATATGTTGCAACACTCTGAAAAAATTAAATAATAATTGGTCAAGTGCGAGTCGGACTCGCGCACGAAGGGTTCCGTACCATTATCTATGCAACATAAGGCAACGTTATTAGTATCGAGCAAGAAACGGTAAAAAAATCATGTTTGTTGTATGGGAGCCCCCCTTAAATATTTATTTTATTTTATTTTTAGTATTTGTTGTTATAGCGGCAATAGAAATACATCATCTGTGAAAATTTCAACTGTCTAGCTATCACCGTTCTTGAGATACTGCGTACGGAACCCTAAAAATCATGTTTGTTGTATGGGAGCCCCCCTTAAATATTTATTTTATTTTATTTTTAGTATTTGTTGTTATAGCGGCAATAGAAATACATCATCTGTGAAAATTTCAACTGTCTAGCTATCACCGTTCTTGAGATACAGCCTGGTGACAGACGGACGGACGGACGGACGGACGGACGAACGGACGGACAGCGAAGTCTCAGTAATAGGGTCCCGTTTTTACCCTTTGGGTACGGAACCCTAAAAATCGGTCAAGTACGAGTCGGACTCGCATACGAAAGGTATCGTTATCACTCGTATCATATAATATATTTGTCTTACAGACGCTGAATAAGAGCAGCTCAACTGAGTATACACAAACTGTGAAGTCTTCACCGTTTCAGAGATACAGTCAAAATTCCACTGGATCCGTAACTAATTACATGTACTCTCTCCAGCCCATTTACATCCCACTGCTATGCACAGGCCTCCTCCACTTCGGAAGGCTTTATAGTCTATTGGGCCGCCCTAACCAGGCGAGTGGGCACATAGCCTATTTTCAAGCTTTCCGTCTCTCAGAGAGGATGGTATTTATACATACAATATTCTTTAGCTGGCTTTTACAGCACCCTGGGAAGGAAAAGAGGTAGTGACACTTGTATTCTTAATTCCTCACCACACGGACACGGTTTTTATTTGAATACACGCGCTCTATAGTTACTTATTTACTCTGTGTAAGCGAATTTTACAATAAATATCTAATACAGTTGTGTAACTACAGTTACATTTAGCTGTACATAGGATGCTGAATTGCTAATGTATTACCATCAAAAGATGTTCAAAGAGCATGCAATCATCAACAATGAATCAAACGAAATCAATATAAAATGCACGTCATTTGTTAATTTTAATTTATTAGCATGAAATAAGTTTTGTATAGGGTTGGCACTTTACAAAATATTCAATTATTTTATAATACATATTTGTAGGACAGACATTTTGGTAGTAAATAAAAAAAATATTATTATTACAACTATACAATAATAATACACTCGGGACTCAGGGATATAATTTTACCTTAGAATTCGTTCAAATTATTTTTGTTTAGAGCCGTGTTTGTGGGCTGGTGAATAAAAATAATACAAGTGTCACCTTCCCAATCCTTTCCCGTGGGTGACGTATAAACTGACTAAAGGAACCAAACATGACATCTGCATGTATATTACGAGTATATATTCGAAAAGGATTGACGCAGGTCATAAAAATCAGTCAAAATCAATATGTTCCGCTGACCCCAAATTATGAGGTAAGAGCAGAAGAATGATTATGGATTTGAGAGTCACCTTGTTACAACTCTTTCGGACTGTCAATCGGGAAGCGAAAACACTACTTTATTCGCTTATAAATCAAGGTCAAGTGCCAATTGAGAGGATAAATGTGTTTTGTAAAATCGTGGTGTGATGTTGAGCTTAATGCTTCACTCCTATGAGACACAGCGTGATGTTATATGGCCTATACCTGTCCTCGATAAATGTAATATCCAACACTGAAAGAATTTTTCAAATTGGGCCAGTAGTTCCTGAGATTAGCGAATTTAACAGACTTCTTTAACTAATAATTATTTTAATTCTTTAGTAATCATAATACCGTTTTTCAAGGTGTGACAACCCTAGCCATATCTATGAAATTGCTAAGAAGTTAATACATAATAGAACAAAGTCATCAATGCAATTGAAAAAAAATATCAAAAAAAGAATATCTACACTGGCATATATCCATATTTGATCTGTGCTAATGATCTTAAAATAACTATGGTAAATGTTAATTTTCGCTGTGTACTGTTGTAGAGAGTTCGTTGCCCTTTGTCCGCCATATTTGACCATAGAATATAGAGTTGTGTTGTCAGTTAACAGAGCATGACCATAAATTACAAAAGCCTCCTATTTGCTTGTTAGTCAGTTTTGTGACGCATCAACGGATTTTTATTTGCATTCGTTATTTGATGGATATTTTTTTACTGTCTAAAGTACATCTGCTTGTTTTGTTTTAGTGTTATGTAAATTGTCTTGACTAAAATGGAAGGAAAGTGGGCTTTAACAGCCTTGTCGTTACAGGTTTCTCTCTCTCTCCAGCCCATTAACGTCTCACTGTTGGGCGCCTCCACTTTGGGAATACTCTACAGTGGCGCGCTGAGCAGGTGGGCTAGTCCCGTATTTCAATGGTGTCACAATGGCATCACAATGACACATTATAACCTCAAAAAATTAAAAATAGACTACCGAACTTGATAAAATTCGCCACTAAGCAATCAGTTATTGCATTTTTTTGCAATAACACTAAATAACTAATTGTTTAGTGGCGAATTTTATCAAGTTTGGTAGTCTATTGTTAAGTTATTGAGGTTGCCCACCAGGCGTGTTGACATAGGGTTTAGTTTCGAGTTTTTCATAACTCACAGAGTATGATATCTGTGTACAATATTCTGGCGGCGGCTGGCTGGCGTTTAAAGCACTCTGGAGAGGAAATGATCTGGTGACACTTGTATTCTCAATTCCCCGTCACCACACGGTTCACGGATATAGGTTTTACCTACATAGTTTTATCCTATCCGTCTATCCTTAGCTTTTTTTATCGCTTCCATCCAGCCCTCTCCGCGATCTTTATTTCGCCACATCTACTCGTAGCATAACAAGCATCAAGCTTAAATTGGGATCCGAGGTGGTTGAATAAAATACTTATGAAATAACTCTGGTACATTAATATTTTAAAAAGTTTAGTTTTTAACCGACTTCAAAAAAAGAAGGAGGTTCTCAAATCGTCTGTATGTTTTTCTTTATATTTGTTACCTCATAACTTTTAACTGCGCGAAGCGATTTCAATGATTTTTTTATATGAAAGCTGGTGGTTCCCGTGTAGTCCCACTGGCACCAGTTCAAGGTCTGATTGCTACCTCTTAAGAAATCCAGGAAAACCCTCAAATTTGAAAGACACATGAAGTCGGTAGAACTTTTTTTTAATGCTCAATTATTATGTTTAAAATGTCTATTGAATGAAAGTGACAAAATATGTAGGTATATTATTATATTCTAATTAACACTGATATGACGTAACTTATTCTATTTGTTTTTCAAAACGTAATTAGACAATTCAATCAATATTTGTCAACTGTCTATACAATATAGTGATTAGACAAATATTTGTTAACACTCAACTATCTAAACATTCTACCATTGACAATGTTTAAGAATAATATTATTTATTGTTGTATATAACAATCTTAATACAATCGTAGACCAAAAAATTTGCTTTGTTCGCGACTTTCTATGCGGAATTGTAGAATTTTCCCCGTTTTTGCGACATTTTTTAATAATACTTAGCTCCTATTAGTAGCAGCGTGATATTATATAACCTATAGCCTTCCTCGATAAATGTACTATCCAACACTGTAAGAATTTTTCAAATCGGATGAGTAGTTCCTGAGATTAGCGCGTTCAAACTAACAAACTCTTCAGCTTTTAATTCAATGTATAAGATTGCGTTATTACTTGTAATAGGAAATAAGTATGAAAGAAGTACTTACTATTTTAGTTATTTTTTTCTAAGTGCTTATTACATTTCGCTAAAAAGTACATAGAACAGACGCGTAATATCTATCAGCTTTTTTCGGCCATAGGTACGTGTGTAATAAGGCCTTCGCAAATAATAATAATTAATATATTGTTCTCCCTTTTCTTTCTTTGTTAATCAAGACATCTTCTCTCATTGACACTAACAGCTTGTGCTTTCAAAGTCAGACTAATCTAAACTTTTGTCCTTATTTGCATTTTATTATGTTACTGATGACAGCATTATCTATTGAAAATGTGACAGGAGATACATCTTACTGTAAAACGAGAATATCTATCCGTAATCGTAGATAGATTTTTTATTGAAATAATAAATAAAAAATAAATAAAATAAATATTTATGGACATTTCACACAACGTCCTCTGGTCCCAAGATAAGCTTATTATGCTTGTGTTATGGGTACCAGAATACGGATAGAATACATAAACTACTTTTCTTTTGTAAATACATACTTATTATACATAGTAAACACCCAGACGCAGATCAAACATTTGTATGATATTTATAAACATCACACAAATGAATGTCCGAGGCGGGAATCGAACCCGCGACCACTAGACCACGAAGGCCGGCTGTAATTCGCACTTAAAATGTAGTCTGTGTTCGCATAAGTGTAATAAGCACTAATGAATAACACAATGAAACAAGATTACATTGTACACAATCATATTTGATCATATCTGTGATAGACAACTTGATATAAAATTTCTTCATATTATGAAAGGAAATGTAAAGAAACAATAATAACTAATTTGATGACATTAACGTTTATTGCAAAAGAGAAGAATCTAGCTGTTGCCTGCGTCTTCATACGCTTAGTATTACAATAATAAACAGCATCCTCCTGCCCTTATCCCATTATTTGGGGTCGGCGCAACATGTCTTTTTCTTCCACAGTCTTCTATTAGCCGTCATGTCTGTGTCAACTCCTCTTTCTTTCATGTCCTCTTTCACACAGTCCATCCATCTTTTCTTAGGTCTTCTTTTAGACTTTTTTCCTTCCACATTTATACTCAGAACTCTCCTAACGACATTATTTTCCTCTCGCCTCATGACATGCCCATACCAGGACATCCGCTCATTGTTCAATTTTTCAGTCACTGACTGGTTTAGTATTACATTAATAAACCTTAACAAATTATACAAATAGCAACTTGAATTATTCTAAATAATAAAGAATACTGTATCAAGATCCGTTGCGTAGTTTAGAAGATATAAGCTTACATAGGGACATATATACAAAACTAACGACTTTGTTTTATAATAAGTAAGGATATCATCTTGTCTAAGTAGCTACTTCCATCATCTCACGGGCCACGGCTGCTTAAATAGAACAACATTTTAGTTGAGATTTAGGATTTTCTCGATCGCTGTCTGGCTGTTGCATTCGTCGGTTGACCGGTTTTGAAGTTGGATATGCCTATCTCGAAATGTCTGTCAAAGGCAGACATGGACCAACACACTCTCAATTTATACTGCTGCTGGAAAAACATGGAAATTGAACTCAACTTTAGTTCAAACCATATTAATTCTTAATCTTATGCAGAGCCATCATGTCTACTAGGTACATTGGCATCATGTCTTGTGATTATTAGGTCTTCCCAGTCGCTACTCAAATACGAAATTATAACGATAATGCCTTACTCATAGGGGCTTTAATATCCTAAAGTACCCAGGTGAAACACGGACCTGAAATCAGGACGATAGAGTACGAAAGTTCCGAACACCAACAGATTAAACCATCGATGATTATAGAGATCCTTATAGGAGCCCTTTGCCCACAAATGACGGCATCTAACTGATTGATTGATTGAAAAGAACTTTTAGATAACCCGCTAGGATAGTGTCAAAACAATTTCTCCGCTATTTTAATTGCATGTTGTGATAAGAACCGGCCCAAGATTGAAACCTTGAAGCATTCTGGTCACGAGTTTTATTAGAAATAATATTTTTAAACATTCATGATAATAGCAAATACAATAATTTTAATGAAACGAACGCATATAGTCCGGTTTTAAATCCGTAAAAAGTGGTTTTATTGAAATAACTAAGTTATATGCAAGTTTGTAAAGACTGAGAAAACTTCTCAATGACGGGCCTCGTGGTCTAGGGGTTCATGTAACGGACTGCCGTTCCCGAGGTTGCGGGTTCGATTCCTGCTCGGTACAATAATTTGTGTGATTTTTATAATTGTCATACAAATGTTTGTACTGCGTCTGGGTGTTTCTATGTATTAAAAGCATGAATTTACAAAATAAAAGTAGTATATGTAGTATATATCCGTATTCTGGTACCCATAACACAAGCATATAAGTTTAGCTTGGGACCAGCAGACGTTGTGTGAAATGTCCATAAATATTTATTTACTCAAGCTAGATACTGCTCGTTTTCTTTCTCAATTGGAGTTAATGTTATCATCATCAGTGAAAATATTGTAAAAATAAGGAAAATTTTCTAATTTCCACACGTACGAAGTCACGGCAACAGCTAGTCACTCATATAGGTAGATAAGTTATCGATTAATTTACTTAACCCCATCGATTCTCAAAGTAATAGTGTACCGAGAGTAGTTTATTTGCAATATAACATTATCGTTATTAACTTGTCAAGTAATATGAAGATAAAATTGCTTATTAAAATATTACAATATTAATAAATTGGAAATTGCTAAACCGATATGGATAATCAACGCTTATTACATTATTCGTTACAACATTTTGGTTGTATGTTTCGGCATTTAGGTCATAATTCGTTATGGTGGTATATCCTATGGTATAATTTTATAAACATTACACAATATTGAACTAGTAGACACACTAGTCAGTAATCTTCGGAGACTAAACCACGTACTAAGTTGTAGTGTTTTTAATGGTCTATATACTTGCCATTTAGGTCGGTTTGACGGACGGTTTCGATTCCTGCACGGGACAATCATTTGTGTGATGTTTATAAATGTCTTACAAATGTTTGTACAGCGTCTGGGCGTTTTCTATGTATTATAAGTATGTATTTACAAATGTAAAGTAGTATATTATGTAGTATATTCGTATTCTGGTAACAATAAACACAAACATATAAGCTTAGTTTGGGACTAGAGGACGTTGTATGAAATGTCCGTGAATATTTAATATTCATTATAATTTTATTGTGGTATTGCCATAATGACCACCTTTATAGTTATTTAGGAACGGTATTTAAGTTATAATTAGGTTTGCAATACACCTGTTCAATCAATTATTATAATATTATATATATCGGAGAAAATCACCGTAGACATCACCTGTAACTATTGCCAGGGTAGTCTCCAATCCAAACACGCTGTAATACTGAATAAGTTAACTACGTTAACTACAACATTCTACTACGATGAGATCGATCCGTGGCTTACGACACGTGTAGCTGGTTTGGAAGGCGCCTTTTATGAATATTCAACGGGTCACCATTCGAACTCATCAAATAAAGGAATTACTCACCATTGACACCATTTAAGGACCCACTTCACTGGAACCTAAGTTAAAACTAAAAATCCTTAAGTAAAGCATTTTAATCAAGTCTCCTACGACACGGCCATTCTGCGAATACACACGTCCCCGTGTGTAAATCTGCAATAGATCTAAGTTTTTCCGCTCGGCTAAATCTGACCCAATATAAAGTCGCAAAATAAAGAAATCCACAACTAAGATTTGTCCATACACTCGGTCAGTTACAACAATTTCCACAATAATTCAACATTCACACTCGGTCAGTTACATTAATTCCGCATTATCGTTACTTTGCACGTTCTCACAAATACACACTAAGCAATAACACTGGAGGATATTCTAATTGTTTAAGTTATAGAACTGGGCAGCGTAACGACCTGTATAATACTGACTGCTCTAGTTGTCAGGTTTTTCGCATTATTGCTAACGAACTTTAAGTTGTAGTGGGTTCGTATCGACTTATCGAGCCAATATAATTGTAGCATTAAATAGATGGTTTCTAATCATCAAATCCACTACACATTAAAATTGTGTTTTCATAAAGACAACCACTCGACTGTAATTTGATAACGAATTATTTAGAATTTAGCTAATTAATCGTAAACTACTCAGAAAAAGATTTTTAGCTACGTTGGCAAATACATTAAAAAAAATTTTTTTTTCTTTTCTTTCTTTCTTTTTTTTTTCTTTCTTTTCTTTTTCTTTCTTTTCTTTTCCTTTCTTTACTTTGTTTTCTTTTTCTTAACTGTCACACGGCCATTCTGCAAAGGCACGCGTCCTCGTGTGTTCCCTATCTACTTGAAACAAAATAGAAGGGTTTCCGTTTGGCCTATCCTGCTGATCTAGACGGATTCAACAGTAAAGGAATGATTTTCTAATTTAGTTTAAATGCTAATGATTAAACTATCAGTGAATAAAAAGTTGAATTTAGAATTTTCGTACTGGCATACGAATAAACACTGTTACTTTACCTCCTACTTGTAGCTCAAGTAGAAGTTAAGCCTACATAACTCTTTTAGCTGTTGCTACTAAACACCTAAATCGTGAATAGTAACCGTTGGTGCATAGTATCGTAACGTGGTATATTTATGAGTATAGCGTCTTAAGGATAGAAAGGATTAAGGATTTAGGAAGGATAAAGGGTTTGGGAAGGATAGGTAAGGGAAAGGTCGACGTTGCCGCGTAGGCAAGGGCCCTAGGAATAAAAGGATAGGTTGATGCTGTGCCATAGGCGGTCCTGTTCGCCGTCGTACACAGGGGACCATTATTCTTTCAGGATAGGATAATTATAGTGGCTTATATTGGTCGGCTCCACACGCCAATATAGCATCTTTTATTTATTGAATAATTTTCATTTTTTTTTTTGGCTTATTGGTCGGCTCCACACGCCAATAGCATTTTTTATTTTTGGATTACTGTAACGCTCCACGCGCCAACAGCTCTTTTAATAATAATAATTAGTTTACTCATGGATACACCACGGTAAACTGCTTTGTTAATACTATAAATAGTTCACTGAACGTCTCTGTAGACCAAAAACGCTCGCAAATTAAAATTTAAGCGGTAGATAATTTGTTACGGTATGTAGATCTGCTATAGTCAATCCACTACGACAGATTCTTGTTCAAGTAAATAAGGTCAAAAGTTATGCTCGTGAATACTCAGAGGTGATCTCCTGTCACCTCGATAATTTGTAACAAGGGTCGTATGCGCGAATAAACGGAAAGTAATAAAGTTAAAAACAAACGGTAGACTTCATTTACAATGAGAACCACGCGAAACAGTTGCAGATTGCTAGTGATAATTTTTTTTTTTTTTCAGCCTGCATAGACCAATAATATTAGTCGCATACATTTAAATCAAAATACAACTGAAGTATTGTATGGGCATTAAAGGCATTTTGGAATTAAATATTTGTAATAAGATGAACCTGCTATACTGGACATCTCTATGAAAAGGAGATGACTAAATAAAGTATGGACGACTGCCCCAGCAATGTACAAACATGGCACCTAGCAGTATATAACACTGAATGGCTGAATATTAGTATTTTATACAAAAAAAGTTCCAGGAACTTGTTATAATTTTGTAATCCTGAAAATAAAATGGATTAACTCCTACGTCAATAGGTACAAAACCTTCAAACAAATGTCATTGCAATGAACTTTTACGTAGGCGTTTGAATGTATCTGCTATAAATAATAGTGATAATTGTATTTTTATTTTAATAAATAATTAAATATTCACGGACATTTCACACAACGTCCTCTGGTCCCAAGCTAAGCTTATTATGCTTGCGTTATGGGTACCAGAATACGGATAAAATACATCTACTTTTCTTTTGTAAATACATGAAAACACCCAGACGCACTACAAACACTTGTATGACATTTATGGATATCACACAAATGATTGTCCAAAGCGGGATCGAACCCGCGACCTCGTGATTGGCAGTCCATTACATAAACTATATACTATAACTATATTGAACCAATCTACCTACTAGTGATAATCTGATCATAATCTGTTTGTTGATAGATCCGTACAGACAAACACTCTGGGGAACTTAATTAATATGTGGTGATTAATAAATCATACTTTCCTGATAACAACCAAGTTCAAGTCATGAACAAACCCAATAACACTGCCCAACCCGAGTATCAGACCCAAGACCTCGTGCTCTGTGGTAAAGGTGTTGAAATAAAGGAAAATAAAAATGCTATTTCTTTACTTATTTATTCATACAGCCAGTCTAACAAGAACATTATCCAAAAATGAAGCCGGAGCTGATATTGGTGTTAATTAGGTAGGTTTAATTCCGGTTCTGACATAGGTCTAGGTGCTGGTTTCGTCCGGCTTGTGGTTCAGGTGCAGCTCCAGGAAGATTTACCCGATTTTGATCTTAGTTTATCTGCCTTTGATGTCTCATCCAACAGGGATGATATGCATAATTCATAGCCTAAAAAAGTGAATTTAAGGTCATCATTATACTGAAATATAAGGAGATCTAAATGTCCACTTACATTAGGTGGTTTAGGGTGTTTCTATGTATTATAAGTAGGTATGTATGTACAAAAAAAAGTAATATATGTATTCTATCCGTATTCTGGTACCCATAACACAAGCATATAAGCTTAGCTTGGGACCAAAGGATGTTGTGTGAAATATCCCGGAATATTTAATATTATTATTTATTACACTACAGCAAGCAAAAATTAAACAATGTAGGAATTAAATACAAACATATAATAAACAAACAAAAATATTGCAAAGAATAGCAGCCAATCTTATAGAAATCAGCCTATAAGTGTCCAGAGGAACAACTTAAGACTTAAGGACTTGTTTTTATTACCCAAGTGATTCTATAAACACCTATACAATTGTATTCTATCTTTCTTCACTCTCAAATCATTCTGATCGGATGTTAGCTCAATATGACATTCAGAGAGAGGTTAGAGACAGCTCTGACTATTTATAGGCCGAGAAACTTGATCTCTAAAGAGGAAGATGAACCATGCTACCGGGTGGCCATGTATTATGTTATGAAAGGACTCACTGTGTTTGAAAACGATTTTATTTACCTGATGAAAAGCTTGATGTGACATAGACAAATTCTGCAACATGGGGTCGTATCTTTCCACTACATGGCATCGTATATTTCTCACAGAACGACCACATATTATGCACACCATTGTATGGCCAAATAAACGAACATCAGTTGAAAAACTTTTGTTACATGTTTCTTATATTTATTAGTTCTAGAATGATTCTAACTGGATATACTTACCTCAATTGTTAACCATCGTGCTAAGATAGTAAGTAGAACAGCAGGCAATGAAGAGGTGATATGCCGCCGCAGTCTGCGTGGCAACACCGTAGTTTATGCATTGCATGATGAATTGATTGCAGTTCAAGTCCGTGTCGAGTAGCGAGAGTTCAATAGGTAGGCGAGCACACACAATTACTCCAAAAATAATAAAACAAAAGTCAACGAAAAGCAAACGACGTCTGATAGTCTGACGTGACGTTTAGGGATGGCGATTACTTATTAAAAAATCGATTTTTAAATCGTTTCGAAAAGTAACCCGATGCAATAATTTCTAAAAAATCATTAATTTTTTAAAATCTGTTTTTATAATTATTTTTATAGCAATATTAAAGTATCAGGTATGAAATAAGACATTTATTTTCTATGTATTTGGAACATTAAAAAGATCTACTTTAATCGATCTCAGTGATCGATATTTATATCGACATTGATCGATGTTTATTCGCCATTGCGAATGTCGAGCATCCCTAGTCTGTATGATTGACTTTAACATGTCGGACAATAAAAAGCAATTAAGATACTTTTTTATGTTCAAAAGTTCACGAAAGTTCTAGGAATTTATAAAACACTAAATAATTCATCAATTAATTTTTAAATATTACGAGATATTGTAAGATTCCTGTACATGCTTGGGGCAGTCATTTAGTCATCGCCTTTTAGAAACATGTTATAGGTAAAGCACAATAAAACGTGTGGTTAATGTTATTAATAGTTTACAAGACGTCTCTGCGTTCTCAAAATCATATTTGTAAGTAGATGTTTTAAACAGAATATTTCACGAACTGACTGAGTAAGCCACAATAAAGCGTGTGATTAATATTATTACTGCCTCACTAGACGTCTCACACGTCAGTAAGTTAAAGATTTCAAAAACTCATTATACACCACAAAAAGTGATGTTAATAATTATTAATGGTTACTAGACGTCTCCATACGTCAATAGCACCGTCAGGTTCGTATTTATAGCTAGATATTTTAGAAAGGACGAATTTAACCGCATATTATAAGTACACTACAATAAGTTGCGTTGGCAATATTATTAACGACTTACAGGACGTCTGCATACGTCAATAGCACAGTCGAGATCATAATGGTAAATAGATTTTTCGAAACAGTATTTCTGAAACGACTGGCACGTATATAGATTTCCTAAACTTTCTTTCGCTGTCTAAGGATTTAAAATTTTAAACGAATATTTCGTCAAACTCTTTTTATCACAACTCTATCTTCTACATGTAACTACATGTTGGTCTAATCTTGAGTATTTAGTCAACCATGATTTAGATTTTCTCACTACCTCTCATCAAGGTGAAAGTTTCTTGCGATATTATTTGCCAGTCACAAATAACAAAGTTTAATAACGCGTTAGAATATGTAATAACACATTATTACACGGCGGAGATTAAATCTTTATTTTTCTTTATAACTTTTTTCACGAACACTTTGAAACGAAGTGTTGAATGTTGATAAAGCCACACTATATTTCTGTTCGCAATCAAGTAAAACGATTTCACAATTATTTATTGATTGATACACGAGATAAATTAAGCAAATGAACACTGTAGATTTATAAAATTACTAATAAATCATTGTCATTTAATTTTTGTTACGTAGTTACAGTGTAATTAACTAATTACCTGTGACTTGTTATTATCAGTCTTTGCTTGTTAATATAATCAAAGTAATTTTTATCCAAAAAGAAACTTTGCGAAAACTTTAAATTTTTACTAGAACGCTGGTTACGGTTAATTTTACTGTTCTAGTTTTTTTTTTTTAAAACAAAATCGAATAACGACTATTCGATCCCACTTCTGATATCGGAGAAAATCACCGTAGACATCACCTGTAACTATTGCCAGGGTAGTCTCCAATCCAAACACGCTGTAATACTGAATAAGCTAACTACGTTAACTACAACATTCTACTACGATGAGATCGATCCGTGGCTTACGACACGTGTAGCTGGTTTGGAAGGCGCCTTTTATGAATATTCAACGGGTCACCATTCGAACTCATCAAATAAAGGAATTACTCACCATTGACACCATTTAAGGACCCACTTCACTGGAACCTAAGTTAAAACTAAAAATCCTTAAGTAAAGCATTTTAATCAAGTCTCCTACGACATATAAATAAAACTTGCTGATGTTGAGGAGAAAGTATTCATAAATTATGAAATTTATGACCATACTATACCATCGTGGGACAATTTTTGTTTACATATTTTGATTGAAACTAATACCACACTTGAAACTAAATATTTTTGTAACTATTGTTTTGTCAGTATTGTCATTGGTCCTTAACATGTGTGCCAAATTTCAGAACAATCCGACTACTAGAAGTAGGTAAAAATTGCTTTCAAGGTTACATACATTGATACACACTTATACAGATTGATAGATAGATATGAACGAAGCTAACAAAGTCGAGTAAAAGAAAATATAATATTTTCTAACACTTGCGCGACTCATCCGCTCAAATAACCTTACCTTACCTTTTATTTACCTACCTTTTTACGGATTTAGACGCGTATATTTGTTTTAAATTTTGGCCCGACGTTTCGGAGACTTTGCAGTCACCATGGTCACGGGTGAGACTGTGCTGTAATGTGTCTGCTACGATCAGTTATTACAGGGTTTACCCACATTCAATTTAATTTTACATTGACCATAAAGATAGACTTTTACCATAAATTATATCATACTACATACTTTGTACTCTGTAGTCTGAGTGACTGCAAAATCTCGGAAACGTCGCCGTGCGTCGGGCCGAAATTTAAAACAAATATACGCGTCTAAATCCGTAAAAAGTAGTTTTATTTAAAAGAAAAGATGTGAAGGTAAAGTGACTGTAGGAATTAGGCTAATTTTTTTTTTAGAATTCTGTTTTCTTTCTTTTTTTTCAGTTATAAATAAATAATAAATATTCATGGACATCTCACACTTAGCTTGGGACCAGAGGACGTTCCTCTGGTCCCAAGCTAAGCTTATATGCTTGTGTTATGGTTACCAGAATACGGATATACTACATAAACTACTTTTTTTTTGTAAATACATACTTATAGTACATAGAAAACACCCAGACGCAGTACAAACATTTGTATGACATTTATGGATATCACACAAATGATTGTCCCAAGCGGGAATCGAACCCGCGACCTCGTGATCGTCAGTCCATTATATAAACCACTCTACCACGAAGCCCGTCCCAATTAGGTAATATTTACAACTAGTTGAGATCTACATAGAGATATAATATGAGTAGGTACTTACATAAACACGACTCAAGTATGACACCTCTTGACCCCTAATAAATGTCAACTACATCATATCTTGTAACGTTACTAACCGAGTTTACATTGCATAGACCATATTATTTCTTACGCGTATAATTTAGAAAATTTTCTACCGTTTTCGCAACATTTTTCTCTGATGCTTCGCACCTGTTCGACGCAGCGTGATGTTATATAGCCTAAAGCAGGTGTGGCGAACTTTTGCGCACATAAGATCTACTTTTTATTTTAAAATTGAGTCGCGATGGACCTATTTTTTTGGTAAGAAGGGGGACGTTTATGCAATTTGCTTTTATACCGCAGTGGACTCTTGAAAATAGTAGAAAACTACTAAAAGAGGTCACGCTGAACGTCTCCCTACTCGAAGCACATGGACATGCGTACATGTTCATTCCTGTATCAAGTACTATATTTGGCATTGAATGCATCCCCTCATGGAACTTGCGAGTGATCGCCCAAAAATGCCACTTGTTGGCCACTCCTGGCCTAAAGCCTTTCTCGATAAGTGTACTATCCAACATTAAAATAATTTTACAAAACAGACCAGTGGTTCTTGAGATTAGAGACAAAGAGACAAACAAACAAATTCTTCAGCTTTATATTATTAGTATAGACAGACTATAGATAAATAGTCTGTAATTCTGACTGGTCTCGTGGTCTAATGGTTCAGGTAACGGTCTGCCACTCATGAAAAAAAAAATAACCACTATCTATCCTAGATATTTTATTCATCCTAAGGTTGCCTGGTAGAAATCACACTAGTGTTAAGGCCGCCCTTTGTACAATACTTTAAGAATTTGTTATGTTAGTAAAATGAACCTTTGTGGTGTAGGTACAAATAAAGAGTTTTCTATCTATCTATCTAACATCTATCTAGTCATAACCGAGTAAAATGTAAAAATATACGATTCAATGCCGATACGATTCAATTTTAAAATTCCGTATGCACAAGCGTTGTAATTACGTGTCCGCGTAAGACCAGATTCTGTATTACGACATCACCCATTCCTTCATGTTATGGCTGACACACATGTATAAGATATATCGTAGTGGTTTATATAAATAAATAACAATATTTTCTTTTGACATTTTAAACGACATCCTCTGGTCCTAATTTAAGCTATAATACTATGCTTGTGTTGTGTGTATCATTTGTGTGGTGACGGATTAAAAATACAATTGTCACAACGCTATTGCTTCCCAATGGTGCTGCAAAAGCCAGTTAATAAATTTTATGCAAATCACATCTCCTGAAGGAAAACTTGAAACTAAACCATATTCCAATACGCCTGGTTAGCAAGGTTAGTAAGTTAGATTTTGTAAATTCGTACATACGTATTGACATACATAGTGCGTATTTTAAGTATGAATATATAAAATAGAACTTTTAAAAAAAGCCCAGACGCGGTCTGTGTGCCAATAATACAAATATCAAGCAAATAATTGTACTCTGCAGGAATAGAACCCGCAACACACAAACCACTGCAACACGATTACGAGCCCCGTCAAATCAATAAAAATCTCTGATTTATTGATTGCTTGTATCATAATCACAAATCGTTGCAGACTAACTGAGACAGATTAGTCGCTGCGACGTATTTTAACACGTGTATCCACCTTAATACACACAGTTTTGTAACTTTCCTTGTTTTATGATCGCATTAATAATGACAAAGCTCCGTGGTCGAATACATTTGCCTAAATTAATATTTAAACGACCAATTAGGTAGAACAACGCCAAGTTAATATATTTACATTGATTTTATCAGAAAAGAAAGCAACCTTATAATGTTACTAGCGTTTGCCCGAGACTTCGTACGCGTGGAATTTAGAAAATTGTCCACGTTTTTGCAAGATTTTTCTGTGATGTTTCCCTCCTATTGGTCGCAGCGTGATGTTATATAGCCCAAAACCTTCCTCCATAAATGTACTATCCAACATCATCATCCTCCTGCCCTTATCCTATTATTTGGAGTCGGCGCAACATGTTTTTTTCTTCCATAGTCATCTATTAACCGGCCTCACTCCTCTTTCTTTTATGTCCTCTTTCACACAGTCCATCCATCTTGTCTTAGGTCTTCCTCTAGACATTTTTCCTTCCACATTTATACTCAGAAATGTTATAATGTGATATGAATATACTATCCAACACTAAAAAAATGGTTCTATTTGAACCAGTTGTTTCTGAGATTAGCACGTTTAAACAAACAAACAAACAAATTCTTCAGCTTTATAATAATAATATTCATAATGTATAATGAGTTGGATATACAAAGATGTCGTTTTAAATATTCCTGATAAAAATTAGGTCAGTTTTTAATTAATATTTGTTTATATTTAGGTACGTAAATATGTTTGCTTCTTCATTCTTACTAATCTAATACATATTATGTGAAAGTATATATGTCTGTCTGTCCCTCTTGCACGCCAAAACTACTAAACAAATTTAATGAATGTCACACACATAAATAATGAATTAAAACAAACTGCTCTAGTTATTTTATATATATTTATATCGCGCAATATCTTTTGTATGTCTAATTATTATTTGTCTTAAGCTTAATCCCCTTTTGTTGGATCTTTGAGGGCGGGAAAAGGAAAGTTTGTTAAACACAATTTTATTATACTTCATGTTGTCATTTGGTTACATAAGTTATTGTAAAACAACAAATATATGACATTTAGGTGGTTCGTATTAATAGCGTCATAATATTTAATATATATTATACTAAATATATAATAATAATATATAATTATACTATAATATACGTATAATTATACTAATATTACTAGCTGCCCTGGCAAACGTTGTTTTGCCATACATATGACAGGGGTAGACAAATAATTTGCAATAAAATAAAATTGCGACTATAATTAAAGATCTAAGCTATCCTATCTCTCAAGTTGGACCAGACTGCTCACGGTGTGCCAATTTAATTTAAAATCGGTTAAGTAGTTTAGGAATCCATCGCGGACAAACATCATGACGGGAGATTTATATATATAAAGATAAAGCTGAAGAGTTTGTTTGAACGTGCTAATCTCAGGAACACCTGGTCCGATTTGAAAAATTCTTTCAGTGTTGGATAGGGCATTTACCGCGGAAGGTTATCTAATACATAAAATTCTTCTGTCATGGCGTTTGTAATTATACTCCTCCCAAATGGCTATGTGAATTTTTGTGTACGTATCCGTTAGGTCTGAGAAACGGACAACATGTATTTTTCATCCCCCTAAATGTTAAGTGTGGTCCACCCCTGACATTTGTATGGCAAAACAACGTTTGCCCGGTCAGCTAGTAAGCTACGAGTATATAACGCTGCGCCCAATAAGAGCGAAGCATTATTGACGGGCTTCGTGGTGTAGTGGTTTATATTGCAGACTGCCGATCACGAGGTCGCGGGTTCGATTCCCACCTCGGACAATCATTTGTGTGATGTTTATAAATGTCATACAAATGTTTGTCCTGCGTCTGGGTGTTTCTATGTATTTTAAGTATGTATTTACAAAAGAAAAGTAGTTTATGTATTCTATCCGTATTCTGGTACCCATAACACAAGCATGATAAGCTTAGCTTGGGACCAGAGGACGTTGTGTGAAATGTCTGTGAATATTTATTTATTATTATTATATTATTATTATTGAAAATTTTGCAAAATTAACGTGGAAATTTTCTAAATTATATTCGTACGAAGTCGCGGGCATCACGTAGTCTGTACTAATATTATAAAGAGCTAAGATTTGGTTGTTTGTTTGGAACGAAAAGGCTCTGAAACTACTGCGCGTATTATAAACTTCTTGCATTGTTGGGAAGCTACATCAACTCTGATGAAAAGCAGGCTATAATTTATTGCCTTGCGATGTTGGAGCGAATTTCAAGTTCATCGAAACTGTTTCATACAAATCACTGTAGTTTTTACGCAAATATAGCTGCTTGGAAAGGAAGGACGGAAGAACCAAGAAAGGAAGGAAGGAGGAATCAAGGAAACCCCAGGTATGTTGCTAAGTCATTACAGATTAGTATTCTGTAGGATAGGAGCCTCCTCTGCTTTAAGAGGATACCAAAATTCTTCGTGCATTTTTCTACGTACGAAGTTTTCATTGTTTCTTTAGATTGAATGGCTAGAGCTCTAATTTTTAAGTATATTATGTTTTTTCAATATATGATCTAGGATCGCATAAACTCAGAAACGCGATTGAAAAAAGTTTTCTCGATAGAAAATCTTAGCGAAACAACCTCTCTCATTTTTTATTTTTTTCATTTGTCGGTCTATTATCGCGTATTAACTAATGAAATATTTTTCTACGTACGAAGTTTTCATTGTTTCTTTAGATTGAATGGCTAGAGCTCTAATTTTTAAGTATATGTTTTTTCAATATATAATCTAGGATCGCATAAACTCAGAAACGCGATTGAAAAAAGTTTTCTCGATAAAAAATCTTAGCGAAACAACCTCTCTCATTTTTTATTTTTTTCATTTGTCGGTCTATTATCGCGTATTAACTAATGAAATAACTTTAAAAACATACTCGTAAGTAACTATTATATATAGAAACACGTAAATCAGAATTAAAATATATAAACAAAAAAAATATCCCTAATTCTACATTTTCTATACCTACTAGCTGTGTTAATATGTACATGTCGACGATAATATTGATGTAGGCCCTTAAGGCAGTATTTATCTGCTTGTGACGCGCTCATCGGCTAATATCAAGTTTTTTCAATCATAGAACAAAATTCTGCTTATATCATACCTTCACTAGTTCTTACAGGACAGGATGATGTGATAATATTTCTGTCAACAGACGGATTAGTATTATTATGTCATGCTATCACATATCACATACTTTCAGTTTTGTCGTGTAATCCACAAGATCACTTTATTACTATTGTGTATATATCATAGAGTTGTATAGAACAGTGACGTAAGGGTCGTGCAGTTCTATAACACCTCTCATTACTACATTTATGACATAACAGCGATTTGTGTACGGTTCACAGCTTAAGCCATGAGCGATCTGGTAAATGTTTAAAAGTGTTCTACATGTTTGTTATTGTGAGTTGATAATTTAATGATTCTGTTTATGTATGTATTTATTTTGATAGAACACTGGGTCCCCTCGAAAGGCGGAAGGATGCACTCGGACGAGATTGGCACCAGTCGAGCAGTGGAGCTAAATGGGAGAGAAACCGACGGACTATACGATCCGGACGTTAGAAATACAACTCCAAAACCCGATTATCTCACGTAGTTAAATCATCTCTCTCTCCAGCCCATTTACGTCCCACTGCTGGGCACGGGCCTCCTCCACTTTGGGAGAGATACTTGTGGGTCTACTGTGCCGCACTGACCAGGCGTGTTGGCACAGGGTCCATTTTCGAGTTTTCCGTTTCTCACAGAGGATGTTATCTATGTGCAAGATCCCTTAGCTGGCTTTTAAATCACCCTTGGGTCCTCCCAAGGGTGCTTTAAAAGCCTAGGAAAAGGGATCTAAGGTTTTAAAATTTTTTTTTTATTTTATTAGTGTTAAATCATCTATCAAACTGAAATAGGACTCTTCTGGACATATCTGACTTAGAGGTAAATGGATACCACAGCACAAAATTCATCGAAATAACATATTCCTGAGATCTGAATACGATATGAAAAGGTTACCTCTCAAATATAAAAAAAATACTCACCTCATTTACATGTTTCTAAAATGACTTGATTAAATAAAATATAAAAGCTATATTCTTTTCACTTGGATCAAACTGCATTACTGCAATAATGATGTGAGCAAAACTAGGTAACGTAAGAACTATATAGATCGATTATTTATACACACATATAAAGATTTTAAGCACATACACACACTTTTAGATAAATCTCTTGCTAAACGAGAGTAAATACTTTGCGATGGATATTAGTGTAGTAATGGATTAAGAATATAAGTGGCACCACACCATTTCTTTCCAAGCGCTGTAAGAGCCAGGTACCTAATTAATATAAAAAATTATCCTCGATTGTACGAAACGGAAAACCTGAAACTAAATCCTATGCCCACCGCCAGACCAAAAGTCCTCATAAAAGGAACCAGGCGGAATTTTATATGAAAAATATGTATTGTATTTGTTGTTTGCCATAGCCATTTTTTAAAATTTTTATTTCCTTCACAAGCTACATTAATTCAAAATCATTCTAGACAGAACAGCATTCTAGACTAAACAAACACTAGCGTTCTAGTACTTAAATTAATTTATGTCATGTTATTATGGACATAACAAGATCTAGATAACCTGCAGTTATTTATTTAGCTTCAGTTTAATATTATTAAACAAATATGTTGTAGATAAGATACTGTAAGATATTATGGTAGGAAAATAACTAAAGAATTTTAATGATTGATCTATCACATTATAACAAAGAACTCATTGATGTAAATGGGGTGGCGACATACGTTATGGAATAGGTTTATGGCAAGTGAGAATCACTTTCAAAGATTCCGATAGGTACCGAGCCAACTAAAGCGTCTTAAACCGTATGAAAACAAAATTTGAAACTTTTGCCAAAGGGTTTGTCTTTTATAGCACCTAGCTGGCGACATCCTTGTATCTTCATCCTCATCCTCATATCCTTTGACGGGCTTCGTGGTCTAGTGGTTCATGTAACGGACTGCCGTTCACGAGGTCGCGGGTTCGTGTGATGTTTATAATTGTCATACAAATGTTTGTTCTGTGTATAGGTGTTTCTATGTATTATAAGTATGTATTTACAAAAGAAAAGTAGAATATGTATTCAATCGGTATTCTGGTACCCATATCCATAACACAAGCATATAAGCTTAGCTTGGGACTAGAGGACGTTGTGTGATATGTCCATGAATATTTATTTATTTATTTATTCACTATATCCATGAACTAGGTATTGCAGTTAGGTAGGAGTTAAAAAAAATCCTCGTTTTTGCAATATTTCTCACAAATATTTCCCTTCGTGATGAGCGTGATGATTTGCAGCCTAAGTATAGGCTTCCTCGATAAATGGGCTATCCAAGACGAAAATAATTTTTCAATTCAAACTGTAGTTCCTGAGATTAGCGCGTTCAAACAAACAAATTCTTCAGTTATATATGTATCGATTCTCAGTTGAATGACTCGTAAATTTAAATACATAAATAAAAAACACCAGGAAATATCATACTATGTCCTTATATTTAATTACATCTTGATAAGTTTCAATTCATAGATATTTATCTGAATACAATCGATTAACTACAATAGATTTATTGAACTGTATAGCCTTCCTGTATCTTACCATTGAGAAAATACATACTCTGTAACTAGAGCGACTACTACGAACATAATTTTGACTTCAATGAATAAACGAAAAGGAAAAGTAATTTTACACAGTCAAACTAAGATTAAATATCTACATCATATGTAATAATTGGTTTAAAAACCGCTAAATTTAAGTATATATCCCAGATTATTTGCCATTGCAGCAATGTCATCGATATCGATATATATTTGTGTTGATGTCAGTTTAATTTGGGAAAGGAAAGAAGGAAAAACGCATTTAACAATTCTCTGCCAATGATATATAAAAAAGAAAATCGCTAAGCGATGAGAATCCATAAATGAAACAGATAGCGAAACGTAAGCATTTTGGTTACATTTTGGCAAAGACACATTTAATAATAAAATAGTACTTTATCCATTGGTATAATAAATACAACATTCTTGATATCACTACAGTATCAAAGGCTGTATTTGTTTATGGTAATATAAAGGTAGCTGCAGGCACATTAAATGTCAAGTCGCTTGCTCAACTGTAATTGTAACACACCCTAATTTTAGATTAGCGACTTTATAAATGTCATGTTTGTTGTATTCCTTGTTATAAGGACATGACAATCATTTTGTACAGAAGTAAATAAAAAAAAACATTTTTAGCAAAAAATATAGCAAAACAAAGTTTGCCAGAACCGCTATTTTTGTATGTATGTCCATATGTGAGCTTATATCTTCAAAACTACGAAACGGATATTGATGCAATTTTTTTCAATTAGTAGTATGGTTCAAGAGGATGTCTTTTTTGTGTAATTTGTTAAGGTTTGATTTCTAAATTTCACGCGTACGAAGTTGTGGCCAACAGTTAGTTTCTTCTTCTCTAGCCCATTTACGTCCCTCTGTTGGGCACGGGCCTCCTCCACCTTGGGAGGATTTATGGTCTACTGGGCCGCGCTGACCAAGCGTGTTGGCACAGGGTTTATTTTCGAGTTTTCCGTCTCTCACAGAAGATGTTATCTGTGTGGAATATCCCTTAGCTGACTTTTACAGCACCCTTGGGAGGAGATGGGGTGGTGACACTTGTATTCTTCATTCATCACCATACGGAGACACACAGCTAGTTTATAAAATAATAAAACACAAATTGTATCAGTATTTCTTATACGTTATCGACATAATTAAATACAAAACACATTGAAGGTTGTAAGTCCATTTACAATATTATTATCTTAATGTGCCTTTTACCATTAATGTCAACGTGTAATCTAACGATATACTACCATACTGCCAACACTAATGAAAATCAAATGAATGTTGCTTCGACATTCTATAGCAAACTTAAGGGCCTACATCAATATTATTCAATATCATCGCCGACACGTACATATTAACACAGCCAGTAGGCACAGAAAATGAAGAATTAGGGATACTTTTCCTATTTACTCAAAATCTACTAAATATATTTTAATTCTGATTTACGTGTTTCTATATATAATAGTTACTTATGTTTTTAAAGTTATTTTATTAGTTAATACGCGATAATAGACCGACAAATGAAAAAAATAAAAAATTAGAGAGGTTGTTTCGCTAAGATTTTCTATCGAGAAAACTTTTTTCAATCGCGTTTCTGAGTTTATGCGATCCTAGATCATATTTTGAAAAAACATATACTTAAAATTAGAGCTCTAGCCATTCAATCTAAAGAAACAATGAAAACTTCGTACGTAGAAAAATGCACGAAGCTATTTTGGTATCCTCTTAAAGCATTTAATGCAACCAGAGTTACAATTACGACGGGCCTCGTGGTTGAGTGGTTCATGTAACGCACTGTTGTTCACGAGGTCGTAGATTCCCGCTAGGAACAATATTTTCATTTTATTTTTTTATATTCACGGACATTTCACACAATTTACCACATCCCAAGCTAAATTGTAAATAAATACTTATAATACATAGTAAACACTCAGACGCAGTACAAACATTTGTATGACAATTATAAATATCACACAAATGATTGTCCCGAGCGGGAATCGAACCTGCAATTTGTGTGATATTTGTAATTGTCAGACAAATGTTTGTACTGCGTCTGGGTGTTTACTATGTATTATAAGTATTACAAGTATGTATTTACAAAGGAAAAGTTAGTGTAAGTATTTAATCCGTATTCTGGTACCCACATAACAGAAGCATATAAGCTTAGCTTGAGACCAGAAGATGTTGTGTGAATGTGTTTTTCATTATTCATGAACAATGAATAATGAAAAATAAAAAAATAAAATATAACCCTCGTTGAAAAAAAGCAATAGTACCACTCATTGTGTACAGACACTGTCGTCTGTTAGTGTGCGTAAGACGATTTAAGGCGGGGAAAACGTAGAAAATAAATTACTTTATATTGTCATCATCATCATACGTCACGCTTTTTTACGTCTACCATAGGGGACGACATATATAGAGAGACTATAGAGAACTATAGGCCTAAACACACTCCCTTGGCTTCATATTGTATGTGTGAGTTATCTCGGCAGTCTTTATGTGGCAGAATATTTTTTGACAAAGAAAACAGCGTATCTAACTGGTCCTGTTGGTTTAAAGCTCTGAGATTGTAAAGGAATTGGTTTAATTTGATACGTAACGACTATTGTATGACTTCTACACTTAAACGGATAATTGTACAAAAGTCAAACCAATATCTGGCGTATTCCTTTTATTAGGTACTAGCTGCTGCCCGCAACTTCTTACGCGTTGAATTTTGAAACCAAACCTAAAAGCCATCCTCTTGAACCATTCTATCAATTGAAAAACTGCATCAAATTTATACAAAAATAACGACTCTATCGTTATCCTTACTAATTTATAAATGCGAAATCCGGATGATAACGCAATAATAATTTTGACGAGTTTAAGTGTTAATGTGTGGAACGAAACTATAGCGCGATTTAAAAACCGTACAACGGCATCTATTGAGCAGAAGAGTAAACTTCTGTTTGTTAAGGATTGATTTCTAAATTTCACGCGTACGAAGTCGCGGGTAACAGCTTGTTATATAATAAGTAAAGGCTTAGCTAGCCTTTAGTATTCCCGTTATTCAAATGATATACGAGTACATATAAACCTATCTTTTAGTGTGATGATATACAAACACATATAGATACATAACAAATATAGATATGTGTAAGTCCATGAGCTATATGACTGTAGTTACATTAATATCTATTCGGTAGTTTTTTTGTGAAAGTATTACGAACATATAATCAATGCATTCTTACATACTTTCACGTTTATAAAATTAGTAGGGTTTATTTTGAGCCCATTTATTAATTTCAAGGCACTGGTCCCATTTCTGTTGGACCAAAACTTAAAACTTTTAAACTAACAATCTTTTCCTCAGCCCATAAATGTCATACGATTTACACTTTTATTTTTAGTTGCCAGTTTAATTTACGTAACAATTTAATTTAACACCTGCTTATAATATTTTGTCATAAACAACATGCGAAACAAGACAAAAAGTTGCGACCTCGACTCAACAATAGCATATCAAATTCACGTCACAGTTGCTGGTTTGAGCACAGAGCGTAACAATTGACAATGGTTGAGCACCTCTGCCTCTTTGCACTTTCGCTGTGCCGCGCCTTCCGTCTACCAATCGGAGAGCATCATGACGTTTAACGATCAGATGACGTAAACAATTTTTTTATATATCTTAATCATATCACATCCATGCACATGTGCAACTACAAGAGATGTAAAATGGGCATATGTGCATATTTTACATCTCTACTTTCTTATTGGATAAACGAAGAAAAATGTGTTTATTTAGGTTAAATGTGTGTTTGATTTTGTTGCCAAAACAGTGAAACGAAATTAATTAAAGTTTTTAAAATTCATTCAGCATTGTTGTTGCAGTCGTTAAACATGAAAATCGGAAAGCATTTACCGTCTCTCACAGAGGATTTGTTTTTGACGTTAATTTGTCCCTGGGCCGGTTTTTACAAAACTCTGTAGAGGAAATGGACTGGTGACACTTGTATTCCTACAGTTCATCATCATCATCCGCCTGCTCTTATCCCATTATTTGGGGTCGGCGCAACATGTAACTTGCATTCCTACAGCTATTGTTAATATTTTATCAGTTCATGCTGTCAAAGTCCAATACCAATCAAAACTTTTGTCCATACTTGAATATCTATAAGCTTCTGATGTTAACATTCTTTCAACCAGGCGTGCTGGCTCAGGGTTTATGTTCGAGTTTTCCGTCAGTATTCTTAATCCGTCATTACAAGGAGTGAAAATCACTTTTAAAGAATCTGTTACAAGAGTTATAGATATAGGCGAAGATAATAAAAACATGTTATAAATATAACTAACTGTTATAGCGAAATTATTCACCATCAAAATTCTTGGTTGAAATAAACTTCAAAATTTATTAGGTGCTGTTAAATTACATAAGAAACCAAAGCCTTTTATAGAACCTTGACACGTTACAAGAATGTCGTTAAAATTTCTATTTCTAAACTGCTGGCCCATAAAAAATGTATTTATGGTATGAAAAATTAGATTAATGTATTCTATTAAGAAAAATATGCACATATTAATGTGATATCGTCGTTGTGAAACTAAAACCTGCTATGTGCCATATATTGAGATTCGAACATTTTAACCATACTAAATAGTTCACTACCTTATCTATCGTATGAAAGAACTTCTATGTGGTTAAGGTCAACATTTATCGAGATATAAACTCTTCAAAAAATCTGCTATGTGCAGCAGCTAGAATTTTTTCAAATAAATACTGCTATGTGACATTTTGCCACATAGCACATGTTATTTGATCACGACAAAAGGCAATAACAAATTTGCTAAGTGATTCGAATAAACATTAGTAACTGTATTCAATTTAGCTGTTTTAAAAGTATATAGAAAGTAGGAAATCTCCATTATTTGTACTCGTATATTGTCTTTATTGTAATAGTGCTTAGATGTAGAGACGATTCCTTCTAAAAAGCGAAAGTCCGAGTAAGCCTATGCTTTGCCAAAAAGCATAACATAAATTGCGTACATAATGTTCATTTCCAGTAGTTCCTGAGACTAGTGCTTTCGAACAAACAAACTCTTCATCATTATAATATTAATATAAGATGTATGGTATCACAAAAATCGGTCGAGCCGTTTTATAAAACCGTTTACTAATACTATGATATAAGATGTTTATTATATTAAACTAGCTGATGCCCGCTACTCCGTACGCGTGGAGTTGTAGATTCCCATGTATTTTGTCACCGTTTAAACCTTCCCTGGACTTTCACGAATATTTCAAGACCAAAATCACCAGTATCGGCCCAGTCTTTCTCGAGTTTAAGCGAGACTAACGAACAGCAATTGATTTTTAACACGCATATATTAGTTCGGAATGTATCTATCAATGTATTAATCTACATATGTCGGAATCTATGAAAGTAATTTTCACTCAAATGTAGTAGTCGGATCGATCTGCATTTATATTAAGGACAGGACAATGCCATATCTTAAAAAAAAATTGTATTTTCAAGTATTTTTTTTTAGTTTTTGAACTAAGAAAATTTTAATATATAAGATTAACTGAGACGGTAGTTAGTATCTGTAAGGTATATCTGGTTGTCCTCGAACTATAAAGGCATCTATATAATATGGGCAGTGGTCCTCACATTTTATATTAGCTTTTATACGTTAGTTATTTATGTGGTCGTGACTATTTATTGCAGACAAAGATAATAACCTTATTGCTTTTGTAATTGATTTCATTTAAAATGATTAAACATTACGCAATGAACACATAAAGTAATACAAGTTGTAAACCGCAACTTCGTATGCGTAAAATTCAGAAAATAAAAAAGACGTGTGGCACTCGGGGACTGCCGCGGTAAAGCATAGCATTTTTATCAACTTTTGCAATTATAATTATTTATTTATTTTATTTATACAGAATTTTTTTCCTTTGTTTTTTTTCTTTGATATTTCTATTTACACTTTTTGAGCGTGGTGACCTATGGGTGACCTTTCTGTCTGTCTGTCCGTCTGTCTGTCTATACGTCTGTCTGTCTATACGTCTGTCTGTCTGTCTGTCCGTCCATCCGTCTGTCCGTCCGTCTGTCCGTCGGTGTAAGGTTATTTTTGTTACGGAATTTCTGGAATCGGTCTCCACGCTCAAGGCCCGCGATAGAAGCTATGCAATAGCTTACAAAATCCCGTAATAAATTATACAAAAAGCCATCCTCTGGAACCACTCTACCTATTAAAAAAGCCGCGTAAATACAACCACGCAACAGATTTTGATGCGGTGTTTTGTAATAAGATAAGTAATGTCCGCGAACATTTAATAATTTAATTATATCTTCCATTCATTGTCATACAAGTTTATCAAAGTATATGAATCACAGAATGCACATACAATATACATACTAGGTTTATGTAAACAAAGCTTGTTGTCTTATCTGCTGGCCTAAATAGAGGTCAACGTACCTGTAACAAGAAACACATATGTTTAAGTATATTTATAAACTAGCAGTTTCCCGCGATTTCGTACGCGTTGAATTCAGAAAACTTTCCTAATTTTTTGCAACATTTTACACTGAAGCTTTTATCTTATTGGTCGCAGTGTGATGTTAAATAACCTATAGTCTTGCTCGATAATTGTACTATCCAACACTGAAAGAATTTTTCAAATCAGACCTACGGTACTTGAGATTAGCGCGTTCAAACAAACTAACTCTTCATCTTTATAAAATTATTATAGATGGTCGCGTGATAGTGAGAGAATATTTAAATCTAAACCATTATACCAGAGAGATATTAGCTGTGATAAGTTAGGTGTTTGGTTCTTTGCCTTGATAGCCCTTTATAGTCCAAGACCCCTGACGGGCCTAGGCCTCCTTTAATGGGTGTGATTGTCGAAAAAATTCAGGTCGTCTCCTAAGGGCGAAGCTTAATCATTGTAAATATTCATGAACATTTCACACAACGTCTTCTGGTCCCAAAGAAAGCTATATTTCTATGCTTATGTTATGGGTACCAGAATACGGATAGAATAGATATAATACTTTTCTTTTGTAAATACATACTTTTCTACAGCTTCGCTCCTATTGGCTGCAGCGTGATGTTTTATAGCCTATAGCCTTGCTCAACAAATGTACTATCCAACACTGGAAGAATTTTTCTAATCGGACCAGTAGTTCCTGAGATTAGCGCGTTCAAACAAACAAACAAACTCTTCAGCTTTATATTATTAGTTAGTAGTATTAATATAGATAATGCAGTCTTTTAAAACAATGTAGTCATCATTTTCTTGTGCTTATCCCGTTATTTTTAGGCAGGCATTACATATTTCTACTTCCATATTCTGTGAGTATCACTTCACTTTCCGACACTTTTTAACCGTAACCGTGTGAAAAACTCACTCAAAGTAATCCACATCAACAGTTTATACAACCGACATTATAAAGAATATTACGGTAATAATATTGCGCGGTAAGAACATAATGACTACTATCTAAATGGTAGGCAGATGTAGAAACGACCGCTTCATGGAATTATTACTGTAGTCAGCGGTTAAATGCAAATTAACACTTTTTAAGTAGTTAATAAATTAAAAGAACAACCGTCCCAAGTTCGTATTGGACTCGAACATAAATGGTTCCGTACTGATATCCTTATAATATATAGCAGTTGCCCGCGACTTCGATGCGTAGAATTTAGACAAATTTCCCCGTTTTAGCAATATTTTTGATGATGCTTTTCTCTTATTAGTCGCAGCGTCTACCTTATAGATGGCTGGCAGGCTAGACCTTATGAACATCAGTTCATAAGGTCTAGCCTGCCAGCCATCTATAAGGTACAGCCCGTTGATAGATGAAGGGACAGACGGAAAGACAGCGAACTCTGAGTATCATCATCATCATAACATCACACCTTTTTTCCATGGGTAGGCAGAGACTATAGAGCGCCATCTGCTACGATCCAAACATACTTCTGTAGTCATTTCATAAGTCTTAGTATTAGGATATATAAAGATAGATAGATAGATAGATAGATAACTCTTTATTGTACACTTTACAGACATTGAAATAAAGACAAGATTCTTAAGACTTGGTACAAATGGCGGACTTATCACATAAAGTGATCTCTCCTAGGATGGAAAGAGAAGTAAATAAAATAAGATGGGGTTGTAGTGTACAGTTAGTGAAAGAAGAAAATAAAATAAAAAATAAATTAATATTCACGGACATTTTACACAACGTCCTCTGGTCCCAAGCTAAGCTTTTATGCTTGTATTATGGGTACCAGAATACGGATATAATACATAAACTACTTTTCTTTTGTAAATACATACTTATAATACATAGAAAACACCCAGACGTAGTACAAACATTTGTGTGACATTTATGGATATCACACAAATGATTGTCCCAAGATGATGATTTCTCATTGATTGTATTATTTATCAAAATAAATAATATAATAAAATAAATAATATAAATAATATATATACCTAGGAAGAAGATGCTAGCTGTCTAATTTAGCTTGCAACACATCTTTTATTCGGAACTCATAATTACAACTTGTCGATTCCGGCCGAAGATAAAGCAGCCCTCGCCGGGTCATGGTAAAGCTCAAGGCACCATCATAGCCCGGCAAGGCAATGCGAAGAAGAAAAAAAAATCTTTGCCGGCTCATGATAAGGCTCAAGGCAACACCAATGCTCGGTAGGGCAGAAGAAGGGAACATAAAAACTCTATGAATTAAGTACTTCCTTCTTCTTTTGACGGGCTTCGTGGTCTAGTGGTTTATGTTACGGACTGCCGTTCACGAGGTCTGAGGTTCAATTCCCGCACGGAACAATCATTTGTGTGATGTTTATAAATGTCATACAAATGATGGCCCTACGTCAGCGTCTATGTATGATAAGTATGTAATTACAAAAAAAAAATTGTTAACGTATTATATCCGTCTTCTGGTACCCATAACACAAGCATATTAGCTTAGCTTGGGACCTTACGTTGTGTAAAATGAATGATCTCCATGAATATTTATTTATTTACTAGTCAACATCCAAAAAGGCAAATTACATAAACAAAAGCATTCTAAAAACATCAAGGTATAGGTAATATTATAATATTTGAGCGCGTATCATATATCACGATATCGTGTCATATCAGATATCAGTTACTTTCTATTCAGTATTTTCTATATGGTTGTAATATGAGCGGTTGGTGTTTGATCACACATGAGATTATTGTACGTACCTACTTCCGGTGTTAAAGGTTGGAAAAATGTTACAAAAGCGTGTAATTTTTCCTAAAGTCAACGCGTACGAAGTACAAGTTTATGTAATATTTCGCAAATACTAAAATTCTTAAAGGTTTGGCAAACTGGAACAATGGAAACCGTTACAAATTTATATGGAATGCTAACAGCTTGCAATATTTGATATGATGAAATATTGCGTTAAAAGATTGTTTACATTTATTGTGTATTGTTCTCAAGTTCGATTCTCGTTTATTGAAGTTGAAACTAAATGTGTCAGAAGCAACTGCAACGTTTGTTTTATTATGTGGAGTAAATATGATGACAGATTAGGTTTATACAAACAGACGAACAAGATCGTTTTTCATTTATCTCATTTTCATGAAACTGATCGATTGAAAGCAATTTTCAAAAAATATTTCTAGTAACTTTAAAATAAATTCTTCCTATATTTTATTAATTGAAGCAACTCTGTCTGTGGCCCTTTTAAGACAAAACTACAGCCTCGATTAAAACCAAATTAGGTACCGTAAAACTTGGTGCATAGACACCTAAGTTTTCATATTTAGCAGCGATTTTCGCATTGTTGCCGAATCAATACCTGAATTTTTTTTAGTGTTTATTTATGGAGTCGGTAGGTAAATATTAAATAATAATGGACATTAATTTGATGATAATAATTCATTTATTATAATCCTTACCCATATTTAAGAGGATACCAAAATAGCTTCGTGCATTTTTCTATGTACGAAGTTTTCATTGTTTCTTTAGATTGAATGGCTAGAGCTCTAATTTTTAAGTATATGTTTTTTCAATATATGATCTAGGATCGCATGAACTCAGAAACGCGATTGAAAAAAGTTTTCTCGATAGAAAATCTTGGCGAAACAACCTCTCAAATTTTTTATTTTTTTCATTTGTCGGTCTATTATCGCGTATTAACTAATGAAATAACTTTAAAAACATAGGTAACTATTATGTATAGAAACAAGTGGATCAGAATTAAAATATATTTAGTAGATTTTGAGTAAATAGGAAAAGTATCCCTAATTCTTCATTTTCTGTGCCTACTGGCTGTGTTAATATGTACGTGTCGGCGATGATATTGAATAATATTGATGTAGGCCCTTAACAGTAGAATCAACAACGACAGGTATGCTAGATTAGATTAGAATTTTACTGAATAATCATTTTAATGTTGTGGGCTCAACGGTAATAATTTTTTGCACTACAATCAGATTTATTGAATAAAATTTCAATTCAATTACTGAGATTCTATAAATTTTCCGTAATTAAATGTTTAATTGCGATACGAAGGCTGTTCAAATAAATAATTATTCCGTCAAAATACTCAACTACAGATCGTATTTATCATAAAATAGAATACGTAGTATGTTGTCCTAGTTTCCATAGTAAATACGTAGGTTAGTTAAGCGGTTTTACCTTTACGTAAAGCTGTTACGACCTTGGTTACCTATAGGGCTTCAGACATGTGCGCCTTCGTCACTTAATGAAATAGTATTTCAATTTTCCTTCAATGTTTTTAATGTTAAAAATAGTTCCGTGTATTCTCGATTCGAAACTTATTTGTTCGGAATAATATCAATAAGTATCGATAAGTATCAGTTCTATTTGCTTTGTGTACTGTCCAACGGAGCGACTTCGTCATGCTCACTCAAATGTCTCGAAGTTGGTAGCGTTGCACGTCGGGTCGCACGGTTCCCTATAAAATGGTCGAGCTGTGCGGGGCTGATGTGTGCGTTATACTCGTGAATGGGTGCCTTCTGCTGGGACAGGACGATTTGCTCCAACAAGGCTATTTTATTATTAAGTTAGTTTTAGTTTTAAAAATGTTAGTTTTAGTTAATCGTGATAGTACTGATCGGCATCATTCTCACAATTATGTATAATATGTTAAAAAAAAAATGAAAGGAAATGAAAAAAAAAAAAAATCTATGGAGTTTCTTGTCTGTTCTTCTCCATAGGATCCGCGTTTGGAACAGACACCTAGTTTCTGACGTTTCAAAAGAGCTTGTAAAACATGCCAACTTGAAATAAAATATTTTGACTTTGACTTTGACTTTATCAATATTTCGATGAATTTCATATCGAAAATAAATCTTAACAAATAACAAATCTTTTAAATCAAAATTAAATAACATAACAAATATCTTTTCAAACAAATAACAAATATCTTTGATTGAATATAATATTTTCTAACACTTGCGCGACTCATTTGTTTAAATAAAACTACTTTTTACGGATTTAGACGCTTGTATTTATTTAAACGCATGTATTTTCCCGTAGAGGACACTTTACATTTTAGTCTCACCCGTGACAATGGTGACTGCAAAGTCTCCGAAACATCGGGCCAAAATTTAATACAAATATACGCGTTTAAATTCGTTAAAACTAGTTTTATTTACACATCTTTGAAAACAAATAACTTAACAAATAACAAATATCTTTTAAAACAGATCATTCCAGAACTTTTAAGCTATCTGACTTTGTATTAACAAACCAGAAACAGATATAAAACAATTTATCTGTTCGGTAACCACTAAAATATTAAGTTTATCGATCTCTGCGTTCACCAGACGAAATATACCAAGGGCAATGTACTGCAATACTGCAGCTATATTTAATTATCAACTATGGAATAAGGTGAGTGCTTCTGTTTGTATATAACTCTCTCACGGGCGTTTGATTTAATTGTCAACACAACTGAGGCTGTAGAAACGAAATGATTTTTTTTATTTGTTTGAATTATAGCTTACTTAATTTGGAAATAATAGCACAAAGTTAGTTTTACATATTTCGTAATCGATAAATAATAGATTACTGTTTATTTGTAAAATACGCTTTTATTAGCTCCGTACGTATCTATCAATGTATCTTTCTTTATCTTTACATATACAACAAAGTCTTTATGTAAGTTTATATCTTCCCTATGTCAGTTTATATCTTCAACACAAAGCCACGGATTTTGATGCGCTTTTTTGAATAGATAGAGAACCTCTCTAGAGGATGGGTTTTTGTGTAATTTGTTAAAGTTTGGTTTTTAAATTCCAAGCGTTCGCGCTAATAGCTATTAATCTATATAACGGAATCTTTGAAAGTGATATAATAAGGACCGATGTAATATGAAATGAAATATGAAATAATAAATATTCATGGACATTTCACACAACGTCCTCTGGTCCCAAGCTGAGATTATATACTTGTGTTATGGTTACCAGAATACGGATAGACTACATATACTTCTTTTTTTTTGTAAATATTTATTTATTTATTTAAAACTTTAATGCTATTACATGCATAGGCGGGCTTAATGCCTCATGCAAATACATACTTAAAATACATAGAAACACTCAGACCCAGTACAAACATTTGTATGACAATTAGAAAAATCACACAAATGATTGTCCCGAGCGGGAATCGAACGCGCAACCTCTTGATCGGCAGTCCGCTACATGAATCACTCGACCACGAGGCTCGTCTGACCGACTGTCGTCGACCGATGATAATGCAATGATTAAAAAAATATTCAGCAATTTCAAGCGTGTATTTTAGTTTTTCAACTAAATTATACATATAAGATATCCTCAAACTAAACTCAGGTGGCATGGGATCAAGTGTTAATATGCTTTATTAATAATTGAGGATTTTTTAAAAAGAATTAATCTACTTCATTTATGCCTTTGAGATTTATAGGGTTGTCCTCGATTTCTCAGGAGATAACCATCAGATCCTGACCTGACGCCAATGGGACCACACGGGAACCAAAATCTTTCAAATAAAATAGAATCATTTAAATCGCTTTGTCTAGTTAAAAGTTATGATGTAACAAACATTAAAAAAAATATACAGAATTGAGAACCTCCTCCTTTTTTGAAGTTGGCTAAAAACTGTTCGCTCTTTAGTAGATTTTTGACCGGAACTAATAAATAAACCCTGTGCCAACATGCCTGGTCAGCGTGGCACAGTAGACCATAAACCCTCCCAAGTGGAGGAGGCCCGTGCCCAACAGTGGGATGTAAATGGGCTGGAGAGAGAGAGAGAGAGAGAAATATACAATCTACTTAGTTTAAAAACAAAAAAACCAGCTTAAATATCCTGAATATTTTTTAAATGATTGCATTGTCATCAATACTCAATTCTATTCTATGCTACCAACTTACAAAAAGTTGACAGTTTATATTGTCAGAGACATAAGTTTCTGTTGTCACAATACATGTTGTCACAACCGTAGTAAACACAAGTAAACAATTATGATATTTTTACCTGATTCTATAAACAAAGCGTTTTTATGTGAAATTATCTGATTGTATATGAAAGGCATACGTAGAAACACAATAATCTTGGTGAGTCTACTCATAAACAATTAAACTATAACGTGTATAATTAAAAATACAAGTGTGGTCATAGTGATACTTCAACATGCTATTCTAGTAATTCTGATCAAGGAATTAGGATTATTCTTTTAAATTATTGCATTGTCATCGGTCCTTGTTAGCTGTGCAAAATTTTAGATCAATCAGTCTAATGCAAGTGGCTAAAAATCGCTTTCAAAGATTCAGTTACACAGATTAATGCATTGATAGATACATACCAAACTTATAAATAATAAAAAAAAGCGTGCTAATATTAAACTAAGTTTAGTCTATTTTACCCAAAAGTATACCATACCATATCAAGTTCATTGAACTATAGGCACGTTAGCACCATATGCGAGTGCTAATTTAAGTATAAAGAGCTTTTTCATATATTAACTAGTTCTGTTTAGCCTATTGCGGAAACGGTTACGTCAGTTTTCACTGCCTATAAATTATAAGTCTAGTTTTTGAAAACAAAACGTGTTTGTTTAGGTTTGCAGCTGTTTACCTATCTCTCTCCAGTCCATTAACATTCCTCTTTTAGGCATGGGCGTCTTCCACTTTGGGAGGGATTATGGTCCATTATAATTTGTGCTACGCTGACCAGGCGTGTTTGTACAGGGTTTGATTTCGAGTTTTCCGTCTCTAACAGAGGTGTTGTTATCTGTGCAATATCCCTTAGCTGGCTTTTACAGCACCCTGTGAAATACGTGTGTGGAAAAACTGGTTGGTAACTCTTATATTCTTCTCCCTGCCCTTATTCCAAATTATTTGGCGTTGGGGCAGCAATTTTGTTTACTTCCAGCCTCTTCTATCAGTCGTCATATTCTCATCAAGTCCTTTTTCTTTCATATCGTCTTTCACACAGTCCATCCATCTTTTCTTTGGTCTTCCGCTCCTTTTCCTACCATCAACATTCATATTCATCATCTTTTTGCTTAAATGCTCTCCATCCCTCCTCATTTCATGCCCATACCAAGACAGACCTTTCAACTTTTCTATTACGGGCTCCACTTTCATACTTTCTCTTATAAACTCATTTCTTACTTTGTCCATTCTAGTCACTCGACTCATCCATCTCAACATTCTCATCTCTGCCTCGTGCAATCTTTTTTATCATTCTTCTTAACGGCCCAGCATTCACTTCGATACAATACGCCACGTCTAATCGCTGTCTTGTAAATTTTCCCCTTTAACTTAAGGGGAATCTGTAGGTCGCAAGTTGTTCCTGTTACCTGCCGCTACACGGACAACGGTATTTACTTATTATTCCACAACTATATTTATTATAAAAACTGAGAACCCTAAATCCAGGGTCATTACATTTATCTCCATAATGCTTTCATCCTTCAATGTTGTAACTGTTAAAAACAGATTATTAAATAGCATCTTGCAAAATGATCATTACTTAGTCATATTTGACTTAAAGTGATTCATTTTCCACGATATTTTTAAACCTTTTTATGTTGGCCAACGTTATGACTGGTACCAACATAATCAGCAAAATGTGATTAATCACTGGACTGAAGGTTGTAATGAAAGATGTTAAAGGAACAGTCAATTTTTTATTATTTGTTTCTTGGTATTTGTATAATTACTTTAAGAAGAATTTTAACTCGATTTTTACCAATTTATGATTGTAATTTTAATTCTGTGTGTAGGATAAAAATCAACAAACAAAATTTTATGGCACAATGTAAGAATAATAATATAATGTCAACTGTACAGAACGAGATAATGATAAATAATGTTCATCCAATTTTAATTTGGCTTATAACTATTGAAATAATATTTAACGGCAGGGTCTTGCCCTGCCGTTAAATATTATTAAAACACGGAGAAAAAAAAACACTAACACACAACACAAAAATCACTTTAAGAGGATACCAAAATAGCTTCGTGCATTTTTCTACGTACGAAGTTTTCATTGTTTCTTTAGATTGAATGGCTAGAGCTCTAATTTTTAAGTATATGTTTTTTCAATATATGATCTAGGATCGCATAAACTCAGAAACGCGATTGAAAAAAGTTTTCTCGATGGAAAATCTTAGCGAAACAACCTCACTCATTTCTTATTTTTTTCATTTGTCGGTCTATTATCGCGTATTAACTAATGAAATAACTTTAAAAACATAAGTAACTATTATAATATATAGAAACACGTAAATCAGAATTAAAATATATTTAGTGGATTTTGAGTAAACAAAAAAAATATCCCTAATTCTTCATTTTCTATACCTACTAGCTGTGTTAATATGTACATGTCGACGATAATATTGATGCAGGCCCTTAATCAACCGAAAACCAAAAAGAAATTATGACACAAGCGACTTCTTATAAAAGCATAACTTTAAATCTAAATCAATGTATTACAATTAGAAGACCCCATTTCAGTAATAAATGGGTACAGTCAAGTACAGTATACAGATTACAATATCCACTATCTGGGTTAAACTAGTCCTGATTAATGAAGATTTATTTTGGACGTATATCATTAGACCACACTGGTCCGTTCAAGTTCATTACAATAACACAATGGCTATAAATGTCAACTGTACAGAACGATATACCTAATGATATAGAATTGTCATAGATGCAGCTAGGCTTGTTGAAAAAATATCAATATATCGATATATCGGCGATATTTAATTTTTCGATATATCGATGTATCGATATAAAATTTCAAGTATCGCAATGGTATAAAAATCTATATCTTTTTCAGACCGAAAATCAAGTAGGTACGCAACGCCATCTATTGAGCGGTTTGCACCAAATTGAGAAGGTTGTAGTGGAAGATTTGGTAAACATATGCGGGAACCATGATAGCTCAGATGGAAGAGCAACGGAACGGTATTCCGAGGTCGTGGGTTCAAGTCCCGCTCATGGTTATCATTTTTTCCACTATAATTTAGTTTATTTAGTAAAAGCATAGCAAGTCAATTGCAAAAATTCATAAATTAATGTAGAAAGACATGTACAGTCATTATTTCGGTCCAATTGTGTTCTGTAAAGAACACTAAGTGATCGATTGATCGAGTTGGTGCAAACCGCTCAATAGATGGCGTTGTACACAAAAACATCGCACGATGTTTAACTCACATTGAGAAGGTTGTAGTGGAAGATTTGGTAAACATATGCGGGAACCATGATAGCTCAGATGGGAGAGCAACGGAACGGTATTCCGAGGTCGTGGGTTCAAGTCCCGCTCATGGTTATCATTTTTTCCACTATAATTTAGTTTATTTAGTAAAATTGTATCCGTTAATCGGATCCTTACATATTATAAAACAAAGTCGTAATTTTTTCATGCAAGTCCCTGAGAGCTTATATCTTCAAATCGCAATCAAATTTTATGCGTTTTTTTTTAAGATAGATTTGTTTTTGTAAATTACATGTTTCATAATAAAACAACAAAGATAGATAGGTGTAGAAATAATGTACTGGACTAATAATTAAAAAAATAATCTCTCTTTTTGTCGCATTCAGATAAAAACAATTTAGAAGCAATTTACTTTTCTACGTATTCACGTTAAATAGCTACTGTCTGGCAATGTTGCCTAGAATGTGGTCGTAAAGACGTCGTGTGGTACAGTGTTACTCAAAGTGAGACCCTTCAGGGGCTTAACGAATTATTTTATGCAAAAGTAATAACCAAATTTCAAATAAAGGTTTGTTATTTATTTAATTTAAGAAATAATTGTACCTAAAATAATCACCAGTTTTATAGCTTAGAATGTGTTGATAAATCAGAATCTAATGCCATTTAGATATTGGTACCAATTCTACGTGCACAACTAAACTTAACTTAACTAAAAATGAAAATTGATAGTGTCAGTAACACAATTCCGTGATGTTAACTGAACTTTCTTGTTATTATAACTTTTAAATATAGACTAACGATTGTAATTAATATAAAAGTGCACAACAAAATAGCCAAATAATCAAGATACAGCAATAGTTGTTTTCATTTTTTAGTTAAATTAAGTTTAGTTGTGCACGTAGAATCGGCAATGGATAATTTATATTTTATTAATCTAATATTTTCTAACACTTGCGCGACTCATCTGTTTAAATAAAACTACTTTTTACGGATTTAGACGCGTATATTTGTTTTAAATTTTTAATTTGTTTTAACTTTGCAGTCACCATGGTCACGGGTGAGATACAGTCTCACCCGTGACCATGGTGACTGCAAAGTCTCCGAAACGTAAACAAAATTTAAAACAAATATACGCGTCTAAATCCGTAAAAAGTAGTTTTATTAATCTATTAGATATTGGATAATATTGGATTCCTATACAGGAATCCAATATTTTAAGGCATTAGATTAAACTTATACAAGTTGTCATTGAAAAAGCCAATTGTTGCAAGGTAGCATCCTCTGTGAAAGAGAGAAATCTCGATAATAAACCCTGTGCCAACACGTTTGGTCTGCGGGACACAGTAGACCATATGTAATACCTGTAACCTGTGTGTAATATTATCTAAAACATGAGCTACTCATTAATTTATTTATTTTTGCAATTGACAACTGCAAACTAAGATAAAGTGGAAATAATGACCATCAGGAGCGGGACTTGAATCTCGGATGCACAAAAACATTGATGCGATTTTTAACTCACGCAACATGTTCAGCCACTCATTCATTTCGATAAGAAAATTATGTATACAGTAAAACGTATCTTTTATTGATTCTTCTAGATTTAATGGGTACATAATGCTGTAAGTTTGAGAACTAGTGATATACAGTAGACTCGAGTTTAGCTATAACGGTAGTTACAACGTTGCACAAATATGCATTAAATATTTATTTGCAAGGTCACACATTACGTTCGTCATGCGTTCCTTAATATTTATTGTGGTGCAAGTCAAAAGATATATAAACAACAAGCTGTTGCCCGCAACTTCGTACGCGTAGAATTTAGAAAATGTTTCGCGTTTTTTGTAACATTTTTCACTACTGCTTCTATCCTATTAGTCGCAACGTGATGTTATATAGCCTTCCTCGCTAAATGGACTACCCAACACTGAAAGAATAATTTTTCAAATCGGACTTGAGGTTCCTAAGATTAGCGCGTTTACAAACAAACAAACTCTTCAGCTTTATAATATTAGTATTGATTATTTCGGACAATTTATCTATATTCAATACTAACTGTCGCAGCTACTTCGTATGCCTGGTATTTTGAAACTAAGTCTTAACAAATTATTGTATTATGTTATAAATATGCCTTAGGCATTAAGTCCGCCTTTGCATAGCTTAAGTATAAAGTGTTAATAAATAAATAAATTATTAATAATACTTAGTTCAAAAATTTAAAAACACACTTGAAAATTCTGATTTTTTTTTAAATTATTTCATTGTCATCGGTACTCAATATTTGCGCAAAATTTCAGATTGATCCGACTACTGTAAGTGGGTGAAAATCACTTTTAAAGATTCCGATTAATACATTGATTGATACGTTCCAAACTAATACAAGCGTGTTAAAAAAGCCATTCCCTCGTATCTTCAAAACTAAAAATAATTAAAGAAATTCAATAACCTAGTAATTAATTTTGAAATTGTTTTATTATATTTTAAATAACAACCCGCTTCCGCTTATCAATTGCTCGACAAAGGTCCAGTACGTTCCGTGATGAAGTTAAGAATAATGATTTGTAAATATAATACATAGCGTTGTCAATGTGTCACAGACAGAAAAGGTGCGTCTAATTGATGTTCCGTTCCAACATTTCATAAGTTTTGTTTTTCACTTTGCCTACAATCTCAATGTCAAGTTTCATTGAACATATTTACGCGAATATCTAATGTGTTTTGGTTATAATGTTTTTAGGATTCCGTAAAAAAGAAACCTTTAGAAGAATATTTCGTAGTAGTCACTCAGTCTATCTAAACGTTTCTTTCGTAACAAATCTTCGGTATCAGCAAAATTAAACTTTTGTGTCCGTACATAAACAGAAAATATTAACATTTTCGCTACATAAATACACAAATTTACCAAATGTAGTGTCTATCGCTACATCACTCAGCCGACTTGAAGCCATGAAGGTACAGATAAAAGTGGAGTCCAGACTCTGAATACCTACTTGAAGCAAAAATGATGTATGGCTATCTCGCTCACTGTGGTCAAACCCTTTCTTTCTAAGTAGGGTAACCTTTATTGTATTTCTTCCAGGACAAAACTTCAAGTAGTTGTGTTCCATATAGTGTCAACAAAATGTTCACTTCTAAGACCTAGCCCGTATAGATTTTATGTGTCGAGATACTTTATGTACTGTGCGTAAAAAAAATACTCAAAAAACAAACTGTTTGTTATCGCGTGAAAGTTTGGATAATTCTAGTTTTTTAACAGTAACTGGAGGTTCGGTTGTTAAATTTATTATTCTTTTTACATTTATAAACACGTAAAATTTCCTAGTTCGTATGTACGATGTACCTATAGAATATTGGTGGGAAATAGATAATTACTAGAACAAAGGTGTAGTTCCTACGGCAATACGAAATTAATGAATGATTGTGAGATCTGCTTGAGTTAAAATAATGATAATTTACCTTTATTTCAGACCTAAATACATGTTACAAAGATACAGAAAAATGATTCCAACGAATTGAGAACCTCCTTTTTTGAAGCCGGTTAAAAATAACAAGGTGTTAGTAATTTCTTAGTAAACAAAACAAGTTACACAATAAACTCTATTTGGCATACCTAAGTGGAAACATAACTTTTTGTGTAGGTAGCGTAAAAACGAATAAAATTGGTCAAGTGCGAGTCGGACTCGCGCACGAAGGGTTCCGTACCATTATCTATGCAACATAAGGCAACGTTATTAGTATCGAGCAAGAAACGGTAAAAAAATCATGTTTGTTGTATGGGAGCCCCCCTTAAATATTTATTTTATTTTATTTTTAGTATTTGTTGTTATAGCGGCACTAGAAATACATCATCTGTGAAAATTTCAACTCTCTAGCTATCACCGTTCTTGAGATACAGCCTGGTGACAGACGGACGGACGGACGGACGGACGGACGGACGGACGGACGGACGGACGGACAGCGAAGTCTCAGTAATAGGGTCCCGTTTTTACCCTTTGGGTACGGAACCCTAAAAATTATGTGCTTTTGACATGTTCAATTTTTTTTCCCTACCACCGGTTTAGGACGCAATCTGCTGAGAAGAACCGGCGTAAGAAACTCAGCAGAGCTCTCAATTAAATCAATATCTTTTTAAATTAAATGTCAATTATACTTACAATGCTAATAAAACGTTACAATAAAGAATATATTATATTGCTCCAGAACAACCTACTCCCAAGCATTATCATCTTTAATATAATCAAAAATTTTATAATACGCCTTTTTACATAATTTAGTGTATAAGATTTTTTTAATTTTAGATTTGTTTAAATCTCTTACATCAATAGGGAGTTTATTATAATAATTGGTCAAGTGCGAGTCGGACTCGCGCACGAAGGGTTCCGTACCATTATCTATGCAACATAAGGCAACGTTATTAGTATCGAGCAAGAAACGGTAAAAAAATCATGTTTGTTGTATGGGAGCCCCCCTTAAATATTTATTTTATTTTATTTTTAGTATTTGTTGTTATAGCGGCAATAGAAATACATCATCTGTGAAAATTTCAACTGTCTAGCTATCACCGTTCTTGAGATACTGGGCACGGAACCCTAAAAATCATGTTTGTTGTATGGGAGCCCCCCTTAAATATTTATTTTATTTTATTTTTAGTATTTGTTGTTATAGCGGCAATAGAAATACATCATCTGTGAAAATTTCAACTGTCTAGCTATCACCGTTCTTGAGATACTGGGAACGGAACCCTAAAAATCATGTTTGTTGTATGGGAGCCCCCCTTAAATATTTATTTTATTTTATTTTTAGTATTTGTTGTTATAGCGGCAAAAGAAATACATCATCTGTGAAAATTTCAACTCTCTAGCTATCACCGTTCTTGAGATACAGCCTGGTGACAGACGGACGGACGGACGGACGGACGGACGGACGGACAGCGAAGTCTCAGTAATAGGGTCCCGTTTTTACCCTTTGGGTACGGAACCCTAAAAAGGGTTATTGTACTCATATTTTTAAACATGTACTGTTATTAAGGGACCAACCATGAAATCGCAAAAGATATCTGTTTCATTAATTTTGCAGATTAATTAAACATTATGAATACATACTGGACAATAGTTTTTCCTAGATTTCTGGGTTAGCCAATGTATTTCTATTTATTAATGTAAGTTAAAGGGCAAATTCGGTCAATAATACTTCTGAAAAAAAAAATACGTTACGTTGATTAAAATTAGTTTGTCGGAAAATCTGTAGTTAATAGTCATTTTAACTGACAATATGAATGTGGTTAAAAGTGGCTGACGGAAGAACGGAGAATCAGTCAAAATCAATTTTTACGTATATTTCTGTCTACAGCGTTTAAAGGAACCTATCATGAATGGCATGACGGGAGCTAAAAACCTAACCCACCCTTGTCGGGTTGCCCTTGGCTCCCTGTGCCTTGTGTTCCACTACTTGGCGCTAGGCAAGTCAGTTAAAATTACATTTAAACAGCTATATTGGGTAAAATTAGTTTTCAATAATTTCAGTCAAAAGTACTACTGTCGAGAGCTTACAGTCTATTGAGTGGTTATAAGTTTTGACTGTGACATATATCATAGGGGGCTATAATAGGAACGATAATAAAGTTACAAAAAAAGGGCAAAAAAGAAACAACAGCACTTTCCAAATTAAAATCATTTAATAACTTTTCTTTTATACATGACTAAATATTATTGTTTTGTGTAATTTCTGTCTCTTACCACGTAAATCACTAAGTATATTTTCTGTATGACTCTTTAAGTGTTAAAAAATGAATTTGCAATTTTCTTAATTAATACGCTTTCATGCAAATCATTGCAATAAATTGAGTCCGTGATGGGATGCTTAAACATTTCTTGCAACAGAGGAGTAAAATGTTGTGATACAACATTAATTAATTTGTTTTCTATATTGTTTTCTCTGAGTTGGCCCATCAGGAAGGATTACTTTCATAAATGCCAGAGCTAGGATTTGGTACACCCAGAGTAGCTACTTGCCCCATAGACTCTTCCTGTAATGAACTGTCTATCTGAAAATTATAATATATTTTACAAAATATAGCCTTTTGCCATATATTCGAACTACTACATTTCTGAAACATAATAATAATGTAAGGCTCTCATTAGGCAGTCGGATCGGGGGGGGGGGGCTGGTTCAGAAAGCAGCAATTATCTCTGGAGCCTTGAGCGCCGGTAGTTTGGAAAATGTTCCTGATACTGGTGGGGTATTTTTTTCATACTAGTTTTTATATTCCTTATAAATTCAAATATTTAACATTGTATAACATGTGAGACAATTAAAGGAGTTTGTAAATAGATATTTGAAATTTTACCTTGCAAGGTGATACTGCTTCTTGATTTGTAACTATAGTAGGAACTGCTGTTTGTTTTAAAAAATCCTTGCACTTTCATAAAATTTCATTTTCAATGGTACAATGGATAACCATAATTTCCTCTGGGTACTATTTTTAGGAAATCTAAAAAAATAATATTGTAGGTAAGTATATTAATGTTGTAAATAATGTGAAATAAAAATTAAATGACTAAGCAAACATGTATAATTTAGTTCAGGTCCCACAGAAAGTCCTAGATATGTCCTCAGTATGGTCACACTATTTCAAAATTACTTCTTGTAAACAAGAAAGATAAAATTGCACTAAGTCCATGAAATTCAATGTAAGACTATTAGATCTTTACATCGTTATCAGTATAGTTAGTTAGAAGTATGCTGAAAACATTGTTTAATCATTTTATGAAGTATTTAATTGAAAATACAAAGAAATATGTTTGCAGTTATTCAATGCCAGAAATCACGATCTAAACACTTACGCGTGAAATTGTATATCACCTCCTGGACACCACGTACTACCGCAACCACGCACTACACAAGTTTGCACCATTTCTTTAATTATAAAAATAATTAGAGTCGAAAATTTGAAACGAAGCTGTGAACCGTAAAGTAAACAACCGACATATTGGCACAATTTTGTCGACAACTTGACATATGGTGACCAATGTTGCCAAATTACGAAATCCTTAGGAAATGGGGAAAATATTTCACTGATTCGTCAACCATGAAAAGCATCCGTGATCTACTATTTTATTATTTTTAATTTCATTCATCGTATTTCAACTAGTTATTTATAGTTACGATTAAACCCTATCAAATGACAGTGTTTAACTTGTGATTTGATATGTGTGGTGACTCTTTTTAAGAATTTACTAGGAGATTTTAATAAGGAGATAGCAGTACTAAGGCCACACTAAAAAGAGAGGTCAGACCACAGAGAGTGAGATAGAGATACGTAGGTATTTGCCTCAAACCGATGTTCCAAGTATGGCCTCCTTTTTTTTATCTATACCTTCATGCTTGAAGCCACTTACTTATTTATGTTTGCGTGAAAATGTATGGATGTATGTTTATGATACAGGCTATACGTCATATGAAATGTCATTATTTTATATCTGTGTAAAAATATAGGAATCAAAAACTCCAGAGTCATGAAAGTTACCAAGAAGTAAGCTGCCTTCTTCTTCTACTCATCTTATTCTGTCCTACTTTTGGACTAGAGAGATTAGTATGATATTTAGTCTACTTACGGTACATGGAACACGCTTGTTGGCACAGGGTTTAGGTTTGAGTTTTCCGTCACTAAAAGAACTCGTTATTGCTATCTGTACCTACTTGGATTATCGCTGAGCTGTTTCTTGTAAGAGCATTCTAGGAAGGAGATGAGATGATGACACTTGTATTTTTAATCCGTCAAAACTCCCGCAACTGTAGACATACACTCTCTCTTTCTCTCCAGCCTATTTGCATCCCACTGTTGGGCACAGGCCTCCTCCACATCGGGAGGGATTATGATCTACTGTGCCGCGCTGACCAGGCGTTACCAGGTTTATTTTCGAGTCTTTTGTCTATCACAGAGGATGTTATCTGTGTGCAATATCCCTTAGCTGGCTTTTACAGCACTTTTGGGAGGAGATGGGGTGGTGACACTTGTATTCTTAATTCGTCACCACACGGAGACATACACACAGACATACAATCACTTAATTGCAACTTCTAAAGTATGGCAATGACCTTCCTTAACGGGCATACGGCCAAGAGCGAACGGCAATTAGAGTGCAAGTGTGGTACACTAATTAGCCAGTGGCCTACAATGGGGTGACGCCCACAAATGGTGTGAATTATTCTTTGTTTTGTATTTGCTGTAGCAATATAGGTTTAACAAAGAAACTAAATAAATGTATAAGACTGTGAAAGAGAATTATAATTATACTAAACTGGCTGTTGTTGCCTGCGACTTCGTACGCGTGGAATTTAGTGAATTTCCCCCTTTTTTTTTTTGCAACATTTTTCACTACTGCCTCTCTCCTAGTCGCAGCGTGATTTTATATAGTCTATAGCCTTCCGATAAACGTACTATCGAACACTGAAAGAATTTTTCAAATTGGGCCAGATGTTCCTGAGATTAACGCGTTCAAACAAACAAAAAACAAACTCTTCAGCTTTATAACATGTTATATATAAAATTCACGTGTCACAGTGTTAGTTACCGTACTCCTCCGAAACGGCTGGACCGATTTTTATGGAATTTTACATGCATATTCAGTAGGTCTGAGAATCGGCCAACATCTATTTTTCAAACTTTTTTTTTTAGTGTTCCATAACAACGTTTGCCGGGTCAGCTAGTTATTAGTATAAATATAAGTTCTGGTTTAGGAGTTTGTCGCGAACAGATAGACAGACATGCGTAGTCGGAAACGTTGGATTAATAACATTAATTTAATAAATAAAATAAGCTACAATATTTATTGCAAACAGCAATTGTGCAAAATAAACAAAATCAAAAAATTCTTAATCCGTTACCACACGAACAAAATAACTTCGCGAAATTGAGTAGCCGAATAGCGTACTTGGTCACAGTTAAAATGAATAATTATATAATTTATTTTAGATTTGGTATATAACAGAATTAGCACCATTGACTAGTCTTTGTATAACAAAGCAAGATTTTATAAACATCTTTAAATATTTCCTACAAAAATACGATTTAAAACGCGCGATAACATATAAGAAATATATCTAAAATAGAAATGAAAGGATAAATAATTCACAAATATGTAAACAAGTTGAAACATCTGTTATGCTTTGGTGTCAATTTACATATATTATACATAATTTAAACATATTATGTACTTTGTAATGTGTATAATTACCTATATAGTATTGTCGACGTAATTCCAACTGTTCATGGTAGAATTTCTTGTTTTAAAAATATTTGTTTTTTCATATTTTGCGAGCAAGGGTTTGACTTATGATTTGTGATATCCGCAAATTATATCAGCTACATACTCGTATATTGTCCATGTTGTGACGGATAAAGAATACAAGACGGGTAGTGCCCCCTTCCTTCTCAAAGCGAGCTAAGGGATATTACGCAGATAATATCATCTGTGAGAGACGGAAATTTCGAAAATAAGCCCTACGCCAGATCAGCGAGGCATAGCAGACCTTAATCTCTCCCAAAATGAAGGCTTGTTTCCAACAGTGGGACGTCAATAGGCTGGAGAAAGAATAGTAAACGTAAGTTGGTATACTTATATATATATTTTTGACGGGCTTTGTGGTGGAGTGGTTTATGTAATGGACTGCCGATCACGAGGTCGCGGGTTCTATTCCCGCTTGGGACAATCATTTGTGTGATATCCATAAATGTCATACAAATGTTTGTACTGCGTCTGTACAAAAGAAAAGTAGTTTAAGTAGTCTATCCGTATTCTGGTACCCATAATACAAGCATAGAAATATAGCTTACTTTGGGACCAGAAGACGTTGTGTGAAATGTCCTGAATATTTATTTATTTATTATTTATATGTATATACTAGATGCAGTGTTTAGAAGCTCATCATTTAGCACATACAATAAATACTTGCGGTAACGTTAATCAAGATACGAAGAGGCTATTAGTATCAAATTATAAAATTACTAAGTCCTATGTGTTTTTGTAGATGGGCGCTATAAAGGTCGACACACAGTGGCCGCACGCACCGTTACAAGCGGGTATTTAGGTCGGCGCACGCGCCCGCTACAGTATGCCACGAAGGACGCTGTCTATGCCATAAGCGGTAGCGATACCTGGCCAATGGTATTTTAATATTTTTTTTATTAATAAATATTCACGGACTTTTCACACAACGTCCTCTGGTCCCAAGATAAGCTTATTTGTTTGTGTTACGAGTGACAGAATACGGATATAAATAAGAATAAATAAATATTCATGGACTTTTCACACGACGTCCTCTGGTCCCAAGCTAAGCTTATATGCTTGTGTTATGGGTACCAGAATACGGATAGAATACATATACTACTTTTATTTTGTAAATACATACTTATAATACATAGAAACACCCAGACGCAGTACAAACATTTGTATGACAATTAGAAAAATGACACAAATAAAAAAAAACGACGTAAATAATAAAAATAATAAATATAACTACTTTTTACGGATTTAGACGCGTATATTTGTTTTAAAATTTGGCCCGACGTTTCGGAGACTTTGCAGTCACCATGGTGACTCCGAAACGTCGGGCCAAAATTTAAAACAAATATACGCGTCTAAATCCGTAAAAAGTAGTTTTATTTAAACAGATGAGTCGCGCAAGTGTTAGAAAATATTATAATACTAAATATACTAATATTCTTATGTGCATACATAGAATAAACCCAGAAGCAGTACAAATATCACACAAAGACTTGTGTTGTGTGTCTAGTGTGCTGGGATCAAACCCGCGACCTCTTGAATAGCAGTGCGTTAAATGAACCACTAGAGTATGAGGCCCGTCAGATAAATGCCACATACCAATGTAAATATTTAAGAACATGTTATACATATTAATTATATACTTTAAACATAATTGAATCGAGATCATAAATATCTTAATGGCATTATAAATTTAATAATATTTATAGCTAAATGATTGTATATAAGTCAAGGTGATCTTCTAGCATTGTAATATTGTTAAGTAAAATATTTTAATACCAATTTATTTATTAGATACTGGTATGAGATAATCAAAGCTATATTTTAATCCTACTAATATAATAAATGTGAACGTTTCTACGTGATAGGATGCAGAATACGGAGATACGTAGTAGCACAGATATATACGACATAGTACATAGACTGTAAATATTTATATGGCTAAAACTAGCTCTTGCCCGCGATAGATTTTTCTCGTTTTCTACAACATTTTTCACTGAGTCTATGCTCCTATTAGTCGCAGCGTGATGTTATATACCCTTAGTATAGCCTTCCTCGATAAATGGACTATCCAACACTGAAAGAATTATTAAATTCGAACTAGTAATTCCTGAGATTAGCGCGTTCAAATAAGCAGCAAAACTCTTCAGCTTTATAATATTAGTATGGTTAAAATAAAAAGACCATTTATTTTTGTTTAAGACGGCACGATACCAAATTATGCTCCATACAAAAGTATCGTACTTCGTATCGGGTATCGTACTTCCGTTTTTTCTTCGCGAAAGTTAAACCGATTTTGATAGTTTATACGTTATATTATAGATAAAGAGTATATATATGCTTCTATCACTTTCTTTTTTTGAAAACATAATAACTAAAATAAATATGACGATCCGAAAAACCCACTTTTTTCGGTTTTCTTTAGATAAAGTTGCAGCGTCTATCACACAAATTTGGTAAAGATTTACCACAAAAGAAAGTGATAGAAGCATAGATATACTCTTTATCTATAATATAACGCAAAAACTATTAAAATTGGTTTAACTTTCGCGAAAAAGAAACGGAAGTACGAAACGTCTTTTTTCAAAGAATTTGTAGGTTAAATCCGCTTCATCTATATTTGTCCCTTTCAGCGCGGCGCTCGGAAATAGGGATAGCAATACCTAAGGCAAATACCTAAATGAGGGGTACAGTACCCTCTTAAGGTTAAGTACTATCCATCCATCAGCCTCTCTCCGTCCACTGTTGGACATGTATTCCAATATTTACAATCTTTCCTGGTACCTACATGCAATCGCGAAAATCTTATAAATTGTGACCTCTTTATTTGACAAGGGAACCACTCGGTCGATCGTGACAAATAATATCCTATTTCCGTCTCCGTGTCAAAAACCACTCAGCTGTGTGCCAAATCGACGATCGATCGTTCTTACATGATAAACATACAAACTGATATTCCATTTTGTTTGGATTTCTTTCCATTTATTTAAAATATTTTAGAAGAAACTGTATGATCCGACTTAAAAAAAGGATGATGTTCTCAATTCGACTGTATATTTTTTTATGTTATGTTAGTTACCTCGTAACTTTAAAAAAAGTATTATAATGATTCTTTTTTTAATTGAAAGCTGTTAGTTCCAGTGTCGTCTCATGGGCACCAGGTCAGGATCTGATGGTTATCTCCTGAAAAATCGAGAAAAACCCTCAAATTTGAAAGCCACATGAAGGTTTAACATTTTTTAAAATCTCCATTATTAAATTCCACACGTACAAAGTTGTGGACAATGGCTAGTTATTATTATAAATACAAAATTAACTATGTGAATCCGTCTGTCTCCCTTCCATACAATTTTAGTGTCAATGACGGTGTATGGTTATCGTTATGACGTCATTCTAAATCAAATATGGTAGCGCACCCAAAAGTAGCGAATCTTTTTTTTTTAATGTTTTCCTATAGTTTGTTAGCTCCTAAGGGTACCAACAAAAGGTTTTGCTCAAAATATCTAAAGTAAAGATAGTTAACATAAGCTTATCTGGTGCCCATAACTGAAGCATCATAACTTAGCTTGGGACTAGAGGACGATGTGTGAAATGTCTATGAATATTTATTTATTTATCCCGCAAAAAATATTTAGCAATTAATTTAAATGGTATATAATTTAAATGATGATGAAAGGTAAATGAGTCGCTTGAAAGTCATAAGTTCGTAACTCATACCAAACTGTCAGAAACAGTAATCTAGAATGTAATATGTTATGTACGTGATGTGTCTAGCTCTGTGATGGAATGTTACCGTCCATACACCACGACACGACTGGTCAATACCCTAAAGAACAGCTGACTGATGAGTCAGTGGTCGGAATTGGGAAACTATTTGACCAGTTTAAAGCAAACAAACACACGGCGAGCCAGAAAGATTTTTGAAAGTATAGGTCAACTCCACGGGTTATCACCGACCTGGTAACAGACGGACAGAAAAACGGTCAGCGATATCTTAGTAATCCCGTTTAATACATTTATAAGGAATTTTTGTTTTCATCTCGCCCTTATCAAGCCTCGATATATGGTTTAAACTTTACCATGACCCAGCAAGGGAAGGCCCTTTTACATGGGGTTCAACCTATTGTGGAGAATATTAAGTCCTTTCTGCGTCACGAACTTTTTTTACACGGAACCTTAAAAAATATATCTTGAGTATAAGAAATCCATGACTTTTCTTATGAGTCTCAGTGTGGGGCATTTAACCTCAATAATATTGTTGGACATTAATAGAATCTGTTTGTTTATAAAATTTAAGTGTGTCTGACCTAATTAATTACAAAACACTGATGTAATCTTTTACGATTACATTTAACCGCGTAGACACAAATATAAACGTCACCAAAATGTTTTTCACATGTGACACGAGATAGTTCATAAATACGCGACCGTGTTACTATAATCGATTTCAGAATACCGTAAATGATTATATACACTAGTAATTGTATCCCTTAGATTCAGTTCTTCAGTTGACGGGACCCTTTTTAACACGCTTAAATAAGTTCGGTATGTATCTATCAATGTATTAATCTATGTAACGAAATCTTTGAAAGTGATTTTCACACAATTGCTGTAGTCGGATTGATCTGAAATTTTGCATATATATCAAGGACCGATGACAATGCAATAATTTAAAAAATATTCATGATTTTCAAGCGTGTTTTTTAGTTTTTAAACTAAGGAAATTATTAGAACATAAATACGCGCTTTTAGGTGGAATGGGATCTAGGACTCGCATGTTTTATAAAAAAAAATACGTGTATATTTAATATTATTTGATTTTAATCATATTACCGTGTGGTGACGGATTAAGAATACAAATGTCACCACCCCATCTCCTCCCAAGAGTGCTGTAAAAGCCGGCTAAGGGATATTGCACACAGATAACTTCTTCTGTGAGAGACGGAAAACTCGAAAATAAACCCTGTGCCAACACGCTTGGTCAGCGCGGTACAGTAGACCATAATCCCTCCAAAGTGGAGGAGGCCCGTGCCCAACAGTGGGACGTAAATGGGCTGGAGAAGAAGAAGAAGAATCATATTCTCAGGACTATTGAATACACAAATCTATACTAATATTATATAAAAATCTATATTAATATGAAGAGTTTGTATATTTGTTTGTATGTTTGAACATGCTAATTTCAGGAACCAAAAGTTGAAATGTTGATTCGAAAAATTCTTACAGTGTTGGACAATTCATTTATCAAGAAAAGCTATAGGTTATGTAAAGTCACGCTGCGACCAATATTAGCGACGCATTAGTAAAAATAAAGTCTTACGGTCTTATTCATAATAACTTATCGGAGGTTTAACAATTCGCTAAAATTCTCAAAACTTGGTATTCATAATAGTCTTTTTACGCTAAAACGTTTATTATCTCTCCGATAAAATCTCCGTTTAAACCTTCGATAAGTCATTTTGAATAAGACCATTATAGTTTACGGTTTATAAGTATAAATTGTTTTTTAAGTTACACGTGTACGAAGTCACGAGTAAAAACTAGTTAAATATACAAATCGAGAATATATCTCATTATCATCTCAAAATAGAATGGGAAAATACTCTTCTACTTCTTCTTTTTCAGCCTCTCTCCGCCCACTGTTGGACATAGGCCTCCCCCATAGAACGCCAGAACGCGCGGTCCTGTGCCGCCAGCATCCAATGTCTCCCCGCGACCTTGACGATATCGTCGCTCCACCTTGTCGGGGGCCGCCCAACGCTGCGACACGCATTATTTTGGATTGAGTATTTTCTCGGAGATTCTTCGCATCTCCGGGAAAATACTCAATCCCTACTAATATTATAAATGCGAAAGTAACTCTGTCTGTCTGTCTGTTACGCTTTCCCGCTTAAACCTCTCAACCGATTTTGATAAAATTTGGCACAGACAATCTTTAGACTCTGAGAAAGGACCAAGGCTGCCTTTTATTGCGAAAAAAAAATTTTCCAAATTCCACGCGGACGGAGACGCGGGCAACAGCTAGTAATTTATAAGACTTACCATTTAATCCTTGGAACTATAACAAAGATGTACCTGAAAGAAATATCATGATTAGTTTTTTTTATATTTCCGCCAAAATTATTCTACCACGCAAGTTTAAATCATTAAGCATGTATGAAATAATATGCAAGAAGAAAGTCGACATTCTTGCATTGATAAAATTGCCTTGACCTAACGCAAATATGAAAATAATGGTAAAATAATGATACTAACATAAGTATCATAAACAACTGAAAGTTTGCATACATAATGTCGCTGTAAGTTTAAACAAATGCTATCCATATATATAAATTTTAGCCTGACATTTCGGAGACTTTGCAGTCACCATGGTCTCACACGTGACCATTGTTGCAATGTCTCCGAAACGTCGGGCCAAAATTGAAAACAAATATACGCGTCTAAATCCGTACAAAGTAGATATTAAATGCTTATATTGTCCCTTAGCTAGCTCTTATAGCACCCTGAAAAAGAAATGGGGTAGTGACACTTGTATTCTCAATCCGTCACCACACGGACCATTAAAATATTAGAAAAAGTCTATTGAACCCAGACTAACAAATATTTTTCTTTAATAAGTAGTTAGAAAATTGACGCGGACACAGAATTGGCAGCGTCAAATAATAATCAACAATTAACATGGCAATAAATAAAAAAACTAACAAAGTAGTCATAGAACATTATTTTTTGTCGCGTTCTATTGTCCAGATTTATAATTACAAATGAAGTAGCCAGTTATTAATGGTGATATTTATTTCAATAGCATTCTTTCAATTAGTAGATCAATGCACTATATTATGGTAACTGTTCTAAATTGATATAATTAACAAAGTCTGCGCAATAATAGTTTTGCTACTTATTACATGTCGCCAAGAGAAGTAATCGATTTTAAACACGGTTGAATGGGAATGATAGAAGACTATACTCCCTCTTCCTCCAGCCCGTTGACGTCCCGACATGGACACGGATTAAGAATACAAGTGTCACCACCTCTTTCTTTTTCCACAGTCCTGTTAAAGCCAGCGGGAATATTTTACACGATAACATCCTCTGTGAGAGACGGAAAAACCGAAAATAAACCCTGTTTATCAATAAATGTTAACAATGCAATCGCAATAATTAGAAAAGTCATTGTTTAACTATCAGAAATTCACTCAACTAATTGTCTAAGTCGTTATAGATAAATATTGAATCACTTATAGATATACTTTGACTCCCTATTGGCAACAAATAAAACAAAAAACTCTACCTAATCTAAGGAAAATATACCAAGTAATTTATCTCTACTATTGGGCATGGGTCTCCTGCTTTGAGGCTCCTTATGCCACGCACAAGTATCACGGTATTAGGATTAGTTCCGAGTTTTCCTTCTCTAACAGGAGACGATTTTTACTTTTATGGCCCCTTACCTCTTACTTATGGCGTCAAAGCACCAACACATAAATGTGCAATATACTATTGTATTTCAAAAGAATCTAATTTTATACATAAGCAAATAACAGTACTTTTTTAAATTCATATATTGATCATATTTTTTTTGACATTACACACAATGTCTTCTGGTCCCAAGCTAAGCTTATATGCTTGTGTTATGTTATTAATAAATACAAATATTAACAAGACTTAAATCAGAAGAGCTAAAAACATTGCGTTGTTATTCTATGTACTCCTACTGCTATTACTCTATGAATTCCTATCGCGATTACTCTATAAATTATCGAGTCAAATTAAAGCTAATCAAGCTGAAGGTCCGGTTGTTGGTCTACAAACGTCGTGCTCAAACTCCGGGGCCACTATTAAGCCAATTACGCGACAAGATGAGCCATAAAAAGTCGCCAGTCGCACGACCTAGCTAACCAATGGGTGGAAGGTGAGAGTGACAGAAAAAAGTGACTAAAAAGTTTCTAAGAAATAAAAAGGGCTTCGTGACAAAGCGGTGAAAATGTTTAAGAAGTCGTGACTTTGATTTTCACACAGGTTAATTATTTATGTGATGAATACATTGCAATTTGCTTAGCGCAATCTACAATAGTACAGTTTATATTTCTTATCAGCCCATTAATAGTCAAATATTGGTCACGGGCCCAACAGTGTAACAATAAGATTTAGCGTGGGCTTTCACTGCTTTGGGAGGGTATTAAATCTACCTGTGAACCGTTCACCAGATGCGTTGGCAAAGGCCAGGCGTTTAGTTTATGTTCTTTAAAGAAAATGTTTTCTCCTTTCAGTATCCCTTAGCTGCCTTGTACAGCGCCCTACGGAGGAAATAAAGTGATTATACCTGACTTCTTAATAGCACAGTCTACATTTAACAGTGTAAAATTACTGATATAATTTAAAGTTAATTATAATTAACTTCCTGAAAGATATAAAGCTTGTGTTTTAAGGTCAACAGCTTTAAGTAACCTTCATTATATAATATTTCTTGACCTTAGATAACCAATTGTCACCTTAATTTTAGTACTACAGGTGCAATCTATTTATTAGCCTATCTCTCTTTGATTTATCAGTGCTGATAACGGTGTTTAAAGAATATTTTCTACTATTATTTTAAATAAGTACACACGTAGAGACAACAAGAGACAACAAGATGCAAATACAAGTCAAAAGACAATAAAGACTATTTAGGCATCATTTCAATTATATAGTTCATTATTTTTGTATGTATGCCCCTATGTGAGCTTATATCTTCAAAACTAGTCAACAGATTTCGATGCGGTTTTTTTAATAGCTAGAGTAGTTCAAGTGGATAGCTTTGTTGTATGATTTGTTAAAATTTCGTTTCTAAATTCCACGCGTACGAAGTTGCGTGCAAGAGCTAGTATGTAATAAAAGATTTTTTTTTTACCTAATTTATGATAAAATTTTCTAACACTTGCGCGACTCATTTGTTTAAATAAATAATTTAAAACAAATTTAAAACAAATAAACTAAATTATAATGGAAAAAATGATAACCATAAGCGGGACTTGAACCCGCGACCTCGGAATGCCGTTCCGTCGCTCTCCCAACTGAGCTATTATGGTGGACCATAGCAGCTATAGCTCAGTTGATCAATAGTCATAAGAGCGACGGAACGGCATTCCGAGGTCGCGGGTTCAAGTCCCGCTTATGGTTATCATTTTTTCCATTATAATTTAGTTTATTTAGTAAAAACATAGCGAGTCAATCGCAAAAATATTAATAAATTAATCCGTAAAAAGTAGTTTTATTTTATCAGTTTAAAAATTAACAAAAAGACATATCACTGGATGACAATTTTAACATCAAATCAGACCTTGATTTTACGAATACTTGACTTGCTTAGTAGTTAAACTCTAATACTATCATTAACACAATAGTAATGACGAAATTATCAAAAGAAACTTTTGTGTTTTGTCAAATCAAGGTGACCAGTGATTACAGATTACAATATAGATAAAAACTAAGTATAAGCACGCACAAGCGGCCCGCATTCAGTCAATCTGCGTGACGAATCATATGACACGAGTGACATGAAAGCCTACTTACCGCAATTTTGTGTTCTTGATGCAAGAGTTAGCGGCGAAATTATTAATGACTTATATTGCAATCATGATGGATGTTGACAAGAGACCCCTAAACCCTAGATTTCAGGAGGAGGTGCGGGAAATAACTTTAGATCAACAATAACTAGCTGTTTCCCGCGACATCGTTCGCGAAGGATTTAGAAAGTTTTGCCCGATTTTGCAACATTTATTACTGATATTCCGCTCTTATTGCTTGCAGCGTGATTTTATATAGCCAATAGAATATCAAATCAGACCAACGGTTCCTGAGATTAGCGTGTTTAAACAAAAAACTCTTCAGCTCTATGATATTAGTATATATAGGTAAGGTAGGATCCAAGTCGAGTTATACGGGAGTTGACGGGCTTCGTGGTCTAGTGGTTCGTATAACGGACTGCCGATCATGAGGCCGCGGGTTCGATTCCCGCCTCGGACAATCATTTGTGTGATGTTTATAAATGTCATCCTAATGTTTGTACTGCGTCTGGGTGTTTCTATGTATTATAAGTATGTATTTACAAAAAAAAAATAGTATATGTATTCTATCCGTATTCTGGGACCCATAACACAAGCATATAAGGTTAGCTTGGGACCAGAGGACGCTGTGTGAAATGTCCGTGAATATTTATATTTTATTTATATTTATTATTTATATTCTTTTTGATATTCTAACATATAAATGACCAGTAAAAAAATTAGGACTTTTTACTTATTATAATTTTCTCCATAAACTGTAATGGATAAAACAGCGTTCTTCTATCTATTACAGGTTATGGAGAAAACGTTATGCAACGAAAATTAGTAAAATTTTGACAAACAATTTGACTAATACGATATCTAAGAAATATACTCACCTAATTGTAGAAATACGTTATGTGAAATGTCCATAAACGATTTCAGGGTTTCTAGAAAGTGTGGAAATAGAAATGTGCAAATATACCTTGCTCATAATTAGCGTTAGAACAGAACCCAGGAAAGTGCAATTGTTTTATAAACAATTTTATGTTAAAAAGAACACAACCAAAGAAGTTACAATAGACTACTAAATTGAATAGTGTGTATCTAATATGCAACTGTTATGTGACCATTACGAACATATATAATGTTCGTATATCACGATATTTACTGGTATCTTATTGTAATTTAACTGTTACAAAATTGACCCATAAAATACGTGCATTTTCATTTAACTAAAGTTTTTAACTCTCAAAGAGAGTACTATTCTTATGTATTACTTCTTTAAAGTATACTAACTGTTGCCCGCAACTTCGTACGCGTAGAATTTAGAAACAAAACCTTAACAAATTATACAAAATAGCCATCCTAATAAACCACTCTATTAAAAGAAACCGCATCAAAATCGTAAATACGTACAAAAATATTTTTTTTACAAAAATGTAGTTTATGGAAAAAGTCTATCTTTATGGTCAATGTAAAATTAAATTGAATGTGGGTAAACCCTGTAATAACTGATTGTAGAAGACACATTACAGCTCAGTCTCACCCGTGACCATGGTGACTGCAAAGTCTCTGAAACGTCTGGCTAAAATTTAAAACAAATGTACGCATCTAAATCCGTAAAAAGAGATTTTATGAGGAGATTTAAAAATTCGCTAAAATAGGTTTGCGAAATTTGTCAAAACTCGTTAACTTAATAGTCTTTTTACGCTAAAACATTTATTACCTCGCCGATAAAATCTCAGTTTAAACCTCCGATAAGTCATTATGAATAAGACCGTTAAGATAAAGGGACATACAAAAATAACAACTTTGTTTTGTTTTGCGTCTGGGTGATTTCTATGTATTATAAGTATGTATTTACGAAAGAAAACTAGTACATATATTATGTATTCTATCCGTATTCTGGTACCCATAACACAAGCATATAAGCTTAGCTTGGGATCAGAGGACGTTGTGTAAATGTCTATGAATATTTATTTATTCGCAGAACACTCTTAACAATATTCCTGTCCTATCATTTCATCACAGTGGGAATCGAACTACAACCTCTTACATCAAAAAGCAGCACTTCCGGTTACGATCAGGTCTATTATTATAATAAACAGGACCTATAATATATATTAATGAACTATCGTCAAACATTAAGGGCCTACATCAATATTATCGTATATCATCGCCGACACGTACATATTAACACAGCCAGTAGGCACAGAAAATGAAGACTAATTCTTCATTTTCTGTGCCTACTGGATACTTTTCCTATTTACTCAAAATCTACTAAATATATTTTAATTCTGATTTACGTGTTTCTATACATAATAGTTACCTATGTTTTTAAAGTTATTTCATTAGTTAATACGCGATAATAGACCGACAAATGAAAAAAATAAAAAAATTGAGAGGTTGTTTCGCCAAGATTTTCTATCGAGAAAACTTTTTTCAATCGCGTTTCTGAGTTTATACGATCCTAGATCATATATTGAAAAAACATATACTTAAAAATTAGAGCTCTAGCCATTCAATCTAAAGAAACAATGAAAACTTCGTACATAGAAAAATGCACGAAGCTATTTTGGTATCCTCTTAAAACATTTTTTTAAATAATGACTTGTATATCATATTAAAATATGCATACCGTTAGCAATTATACTGTGGCATTAAAAAAATAAATTAAAAATGTGTTAAAACCTGTGTATTTCCAATCAATGTTAGCTAAAATAATAAATTATTAATAATACCACATGTCGTGAAGTTATTATGATGAAAATGAACGAAATATGGGAAGGTGTCTTAATATTGACAAATATTTGATGTGAATTTAATAATACTTATTTTAATATTAACATCCGTCATTAATATATTGTCCGTGTGGTGACGGATTAAGAATACAAGTGTCACCACCCCATTTCTTACCCAGGGTGCTGTAAGAGCCAGTTAAGGAACAATATTCGTGACGGGCTTCGTGGTCTAGTGGTTTATGTAACAGACTGCCGATCAGGAGGTCTCGGGTTCGATTCCCGGTCAGGACAATACTTTGTGTGATGTTTATATTTGTCATACAAATGTTTGTACTGCGTCTGGGTGTTTATATGTATTATAATATGTATTTACAAAAGAAAAGTAGTATATGTATTCTATCCGTATTCTGGTACCCATAACACAAGCATATAAGCTTAGTTTTGGACCTGAGGACGCTGTGTGAAATGTCCATGAATATTTATTTATATTTATTTATTTAATATAAGCAGATAAGGTCTAGTGTGAAAGACGGAAAACCTGAAATCAAGCCAGTGCTAACACGCCTGGTCAGCGCGGCACAGTAGACCAAAATCCCTCCTAAAGAGGAGGCGGCCCATGTCCAGCAGTGGAAAGAAAAAGGAATCGGGATACCGCAAAATAAATAAATAAGTAAATAATGTGTTTGTACGCTATCTATCGAGCCGTGTGCGCAACTCAATCTATCGATCACTTTGTGTTCTCTAAAGAAATACAATTGGACCGAAATAATGACGAGACTCTTAAACTACTAGGTACTATCATAAAAAATTTAATAGTAAATTGCTAGACTAAAATATCTATAAGTATAACTATCTACATAATTATTAAATTAAAAGTATTTTTTTGCTGTACATCCTTATCTACTTAAAGCTCGGTCACGACTGTTTTAATTAATTAGAAAACTTTTACTAATTTTGTCTTCATGACGATCGTGACTCATTATCCGCCATCTTTTTTTAAGGTAAGCTAATGTGTTTGACATGTCTAGTTTCGAGTAATAATTTGAAGTCGGTTAAAAATAACAATAATGGTACCTACTTTCCTGGCACGACTTAAACTGACTTAACTCAAATGTAAGTAGGTAGGTATTGATAGTATCGATAACAAAATTAGATATGTAATGTTAAATGAACTTTCACATTATAAAAACTGTGTAAAGACGATTTTAATTAATATAATAATTAATGTTTTCAATAAAATAGCCATTAAAAAACTATACCGTGGTTGATTTCGTATTAGTTATGTTAAGTTATCGACTCAACAGAATTGGTACCGATGCTCCATTACTGAGGAATTTCGAGACCTTTCGATGAGCTCCAAATCTCATGTTATAGCTGTATGTTACAGTGTGAACAGACAGATGTGATATGAAGCTGACATGTTAAGTTATACTAATGTATGTGATATTACTATCGGAGCAGACATAATCTAAGTATGTGTTACTTTCGCGCACTTTTTGATGAGAATTAGTTTATGTTTGTTTTACAAGAAACTCATGATCAATTTGAATATTACATTTATTTAGTTCATCTAATAAGATATATCATACAATTTTATAAAAATCGATTATGCCCGCCCAATAACAAACAGCTTATTAATCGACTTCAAAAAAAGAAGGAGGTTCTCAATTCGACTGTATGTCTTTCTTTATTTTTGTCACCTCATAATAACTAATAACTCTTAACTGGGGGAAGCGATTTTAGTGATCCTTTTTTTATTTGAAAGCTGGTAGTTTCCGTGTGGACCACACGGAAACTACCAGCTTTCAAATTAGCGTTAGCGCATTCAAACAAACATACTCTTCAAGCTTTATGATATTAGTATAGAAGTATTGATATGAGATTATTAGTTACACATAGGTACGTACTGTAAAGCCATGTTTATCACTATCTCAACATAAAAATTGGTGTAACATTAATTCTATTAATTTACAACATTTTATTATCATGCAAATAATATGTGCGGGATTGTTCGATGGTGTTTTTTAGTGTTAATTTAGTCTAGGGTTGTCAATCGTCAAATTAAAAAATTTAAGTAATATTAATATCAAGTATTTTTTACTGATTTTTTCAAGAAGAGGAGGTCTTCCATTCGTCTGTATGTTTTTCTTTATTTTTTTTATGTTTGTATCCTCATAACTTTTAACTGAGCGAAGCGATTTTGATGAAAATTTTTATTTGAAAGCTGGTGGATCCCGTTTGGTCCCATTGGCACCAGGTCAGAATCAGTCAAATTTAATATTAAATTGTGGTGGATTACTTAATTACCGCAAGCGGAACTTGAACCTACGACCTCGGAATACCGTTCCATAGCTCTGCCAACTGAGCTTATTGCGGTTGTGCTAACAGTAACCAATTAGACCAACACAACGTTCCTCGATTGAGTCTACATCGCATTTTTAATGTGCAACGCCTTTTCAAATCGAACACCAATAACTTTTTCCATCACAATTTAATTTATTAAATAAAAGCATAGCAAGTCAATTGCAAAATTAATAAATTGCTACCTGCGTTGACACCCTTGCGCCATCTCATTTACCAAGTACTTCTGTAGGTGCCGGCGCTGCTGCTGCATCGGCGGAGGCCCTTAAGCGGCGCAAATATAGCAAACTTTCTGCGGATAATTTGTTTGAGCCGTTTGGGGTCGAGACACTTGGATCATGGGGCCCGAGTGCGCAGTCTCTTTATAAAGATCTTTCTAAGAGACTGGTCGACGTTTCACGTGACCAAAAGGCTGGCCTGCATTTAGCAATTCGTATAAGCATTGCTATACAAAGAGGGAATGCGGCCAGTCTTTTGGGCACGTTTCCCAATGATTGCGATGCGGATGAATTTTTTGATACCTAATTTTAAGCTACCCCCTTTTTTTCCCCTCCTGTTTTATATTAAAAGTGTATTTAATTTTAAAATTATTGTAATAATAAAGAAATATATTTAAAAAAAAAAAAATTACTCGAGTCAAATTTGTTTTCTGCATACCGGAAACGGTTGAATATGACACTACTGTAATTATTATAACCTCATTACCTCATACGAGTATATTTTGCTAAACCATATTCCGCGAATAAAAGATTCTTAAAATAAAATGTAAAGTAAAGAAATGCAACAAAACAGATAATGATTTTTTTGTCTTCCATTCTCCCAAACTATCCGGCATTTAGCTAGAGTTTTAAATTTATACAAAATAAGCTCGTATGGAATTAGGCCAATGACTAATCCATTTCGATTTTGCTTTCTCTGTAATCTATTAAATGAGCGTGAGGTCTTATCCATCAAACAACGAGCCAGGGTATTTGGGTGCATCTCAATACATTTTTTATATGAATTAATTTTGGCTGTAATTTCCTGTTTCACAGTTGGGATATATTCAGGTCACGGTGAAGCTGATTATTTGTGATATACCAAGGTGGTTTGCAATAATACGAAGTGTTTTCGATTGAAATAGATAATGAATAAAAATAAAATCGACAGCCCTATTAGTTGACTGGTTTAGGCAAGTTACTGACGGAACTAGTTTACATCCCGTTTTTCAATATTAGCTTAATTAATTTATTTTGATGGTATCTTAAAGGAATGTTTAGTATCTATATTTTACATATATTTATGATCTTTGACCCACCAAATTGGCTAATGTTGTGTTTAAATTTTAATATTAATTAGACATTAACAAGTATTGTTGCGAAATTCTAACCTTTCGATGGGTTCTTAGTAACAGCCTAATGATTTACGGAATTTCTACAACATCAAATTTTATTTTTATTTTATAATGAGGAAGAATAGAGAAAAACAAATTTTAAAACAGTCTTTTTAAACCACTTTTGTTTATGTAACTATAGTCCATGGAAATATTACAAGAGCCTTGCATTTTTTTGACGCAATTTTATTTTTGGGTGTCTATAGAAGCATAACCCCAAGTTTGTGGGGTTGCCGGTCTTGATCCCTGTAATAAGAGCTGGAAAAAGAAATGCCAATAACTTTTTTCGGGATATCTCGGGAACTATGCGTCCTAAATAAAATCCTAAAGATATATCTTTTTTAGCAGCAAATCGATTTGCTTAAAAAAATGTATACTAAAATTACAAAGCTGAAGGGTTTGTTTGTTTGTTTTAACGTGCTAATTTCAGGAACTAGGTACAGAAAAAATTATTTTTGTGTTGGATAGTCCATTCATCAAGGAACACTTTAGGCTATATAACTTCACGCTGCGACAAATAGGAGCGAAGTATAAGTGAAAAATTTTGCAAAACGGTACGGTTTTTCATAAATTAAAATAATAAATAATTTAGGAAGTCATAACTTTAACTAAGTAACTTATAGAGTTACTTTTTACGGATTTAGACGCGTATATTTGTTTTAATTTTAGCCCGACGTTTCGGAGACTTTGCAGTCACCATGGTCACCAGTCCAGACCAGTCTCACCCGTCACCGTCTAAATCCGTAAAAAGTAGTTTTATTTATGCAAATGAGTCGCGCAAGTGTTAGAAAATATTAACTTATAAAGTTGTTAGAGATGGAAAGGGATGATGACATGTCCATTTTACAAACAAAAATATACCTTACAATAGCTACTGTGGTTTTTTTTATTAATATTTTTAACCGACTTCTAAAAAGGAGGAGGTTCTCATTTCGTTAGAATGTTTTTTTTATGTTGGTTACCCTATAACATTAAAAAAAAAACAATTATTAAATCACCAATACCCATTATCAGTATGAATGCTTGTCCAAATATTTGTACCACTTCACAAGAACTGTCAACGCTATGACAGTGATATTGACAGATAGTGTCACCAGTGAAAGTGGTTAGTCTGAATTGTGACATTAATATGAACCATACTGCTAGGATTAATCTCTAAGTGAAATTCAAAGATTAACTCAATGAAACCGGAGTTTTAATCTGATCATTGTACATAGATGTTTTATTACTGATAGCGGAACTTCTCCTTAGTTACTAAAACTAAACCTATATCTAGTTTTTATTAAGTTTGACTTGGGATGTAACCATAATTAAATATTTGTATACCTTCCGACCCATTTCCGACCAAATATAGTGAGCCTTGTATTCTATACTAATCATTGCTTCGATGACTTCATCTGCGAACATTTCAACAATCTAACCATCATTGATCAGATGCTGTGATCAGATGGTAAACCCAGACGATGACGGATGGATAGTGGAGTCTGAGTGAGTTGGCCCTTTTTTACTTTTAAGTGCGGGACCAATACTAAAACACAGTAAATTCCATTATTATATCATGCTTAAAGCCCGGTTTCCACCGCGAGCGGAACGGACCCATTAATGACTTCGTTAAACTCGCAAACGCAAACTGCATACTTGTATTTCCACCAACAAATAGTCGGACGAAAAGAGCCGAGCGTGTAGAAAGAGTAGAAATGAGCTCGCTCAGTTCTAGGGAGCACCAACTCTTCGTTGGTGGAAACACAAACCTATTTAATTAAAAAGGAGTCCGTTCCGCCTAACCATTTTCCGCACATTACCCTTTCGCAGTGGAAACCGGGCTTTATGCTTACAAAAGTGTTTAATAAACCTTCAAGGGCCATTTCTGAATAGATATAACCACAAACTATGACGTCATAAAGACAATATGCATTTCACTCACAAGTTACGAAATCAAATCGAATCGTTATACGTTTGTGGTTAGCCGAAATAACCATAACATTTACCCTAAATTTAATGTTCTATGGGAACAATATTGGACTGAGGTAATATTACGTAATATGAGAATTTTCACTTTCTTCGTTACTATAGAGTGAGTGTACTAATCGTTGCCCGCGACATATACAAAGATAATATTGGAATTTATGTTGGAATTTATTATGTATTATTGAATTTTACAACACAATTACACAAAAGACTTATAATGATTCCTTTAGGCAACTGTTAGGAGTAAGGGAGCAGACTGTTATAGTTTGAATGATAGGAAGAAAGTATTAGAAATGAATAGTAAGCATAAAAATGATAGGGTTGCCAATATGGCTAATAGTCTTCCTCGATAAATGTACTATCCAACAGAGTAAGAATTTTTCAAAGAAAATCAAGGAATATAGTTCACTAAACGTTGCCAAATCTTTGTGATCTTGAATTATTAAGAACACGGTTACCTACTAAACGATTTAGATACTTAATTCAAAAACAATAATACTTGTGATATAAAAAGAAATCGAAGGCATATTTTTTTGTACTATATTGAAGGATCAACAGTCACAGATATTGAAACCTTTTTCCTAAGTTCTGGCTAATTGGGCTGGCTATGCCTTGTATCACTGCCACCAGATTGATCTATTATAGTCACCACTAACGGAAATCTCCCCTATCTCTCTCCAGAAAATTTACGTCCCACTGTTAGGCACGGGTCTCCTCCACTTTGGGAGGGATTATGGTCTACTATGCCACGCTGACCAGGCGTGTTGATACAGGGTTTGTTTCCGAGATTTCCGTCGATCACAGAGGACGTTATGTGTACAATATTTCTTAGCTGACTACAACAACCTGGGAAGGAATAGGGGTGGTGACACTTCTATTCTCCGTCATCATATTATGGACTACGGAAATCTCAATATCTTGTAACTAATAATGGTCTTTTTCATAATGACTTATGGAGGTTCAAACGGAGATTTTATCTTTAGCGTAAAAAGACTATTATGAATAACAAGTTTTGACAATTTTCGCGAACCGATTTTAGCAAACTTTTAAACCTCCGATAAGTCATTATGAATAACACCAGCCTATATAGTGCTGATATAGGAAGAAATCCAAAAACTTGTAATTTGTTATCACATCACATAAAATAATCGTTAAAATTAATACCAACTTATGATGTATGAATGTAGGCGATTCCCTATCTTGCAACTACAAAGTTAAGTTGGTGAGTTGCTTTAAATTTAATTAACTGTTTATTTGAGTTTAGTTAATTATGTTTTTCGGTCGTATAGGTACGGCCGCCGTGGCTTTACGTGTATTCTTACCAATATTTTAAACTTGAACGTTAGTAATTTTTATATTAACTACTTAGGTATTTGGTTGTTGTATGTTTGTGTATCTTCATAATTTCAAAATTACATCAGATCATATCGCAAATAATTTAAGTAGTTGGCCAAAATAGCACAAACCAGTAATAAATGTAGTTGTAATCTGTACAAGTGGACTCTAGTCCTATTGACCCTTCTAGTTCAGGTTATGCCAGCAACGAAATATTACATAATAGTATAAGATTGTAAATATGTGGACATGATTGGCTGTATATTACTTAACTGCTGTATTTTGCAAAACCTGTATATATTTTTTTTAATATATAAATAAATATTCATGGACATTTCACACAACGTCCTCTGGTCCCAAGCTAAGATTATATGCTTGTGTTATGGGTACCAGAATACGGATATAATACATATACTACTTTTCTTTTGTAAATACATACTTATAATACATAGTAAATGCCCAGACGCAGAACAGTAGTTTTATAAGGCTAATTTCCATTCTTAATCATTTATCTATCCTCGATTCTTGCTATCAAAGTCAGCCTAATCCTAACTTTTGTCCTTACTTGCATATAAATAATCTACTGATGATACTCTACTGAAAATTTGGCAGGAAATTGAATCTAAGTGATAAAGGAGGATTACAATCTATCTGTAATCTGTCGTTGTTGAAATTTGTCGTAAATGTCTTTCATATTGTACCACGAATTTAATCCATACCATTCGTAAGCTCTAAGAATACAGATTTTATTTTTATTCTAAATTTAAATAAAAAACTATTGGCAGCACATAACACATGCATGTTAATATTACATCACTTGCATATACATCACTGCATTACCAAACAACCATAGGACCACATCAAAATGAAAACCGCAATGAAAACCAAACGTAGTTTTTATATTCTTCGTACATCTGATTCATTGCTGTAAATAATTCTGGCACATTGTATTGCGTGTTGAATTTAGTTGCAAATTATGTAACACATACTATTTTTATTGACTACAAATAGTCCGATTCGGTCGATATAAATATTTCATTTATTTTTCAGACTCTTTAAAAAAACTGCTGGACAATAAAGCTACCTATAGAAAACAATCAAGTGCAGTACAAATATTAATGCCATTCATTTAAATAAATATCTTAAAGAGTAACAAACCTACGGATTTATTATTTGTTATTATGTTGTTTATTTATTATTATTTATTTATTATTTAGTATTTGACGGATTTATACAATTACAATTTTTAACCGACTTCAAAAAAGGAGGAGGTTCTGAATTCGTCTGTATGTTTTTTTGTTTTTTTTTGTTTGTTACCTCTTAACTGTTAACTGGGCGAAACGATTTTAATGATTCTTTTTTTTTATTTGAAAGCGGATGCTTCCCGTGTAGTCCCATTGGCACCAGGTCGGGATCTCAAGATTATCATCATCATAATCATCATAACATCACGCCTTTTTCCCATGGGGGTAGGCAGAGACTATAGAGCGCCATCTGCTACGATCGAAGCATACTTCCTTGGCTTCATCCACACTCATACATCTGGTCATACATGCACGACGGTTGTAAGTGCTACGCACTTGCCCCTTTTGGAGTATCCCGGCGATGACATCGGAGTATATTTTTCTCGGGCGTCCTCTCCCAGCATTTCCACTTACTTTCGCCGTGTATATGCCTTTCGTTAAGCGTCTCTCATCCATCCTCTCCACATGACCAAACCACCTAAGCATACTTTTCTCCACCTTAGTCACTACATCCTCTTTCAGACCACAACGTTATCTTATAACTTCATTTCTTAATCTCTCTTTCAAAGTCATACCACACATACTTCTCAAAGAGCGCATCTCTACAGCATTTATTCTACTTTTGTGCTTCTCCTGCCACACCCAACATTCGCTTCCATACATAAGCTTAGGTAACAACACGCCATTGTGGATCTGAAGATTATCTTCTGAGAAATCGAAGAAAACCCTCAAATTTCTAAGGCACATGAAGTCATCTGAACTTTTTTTTAAAATACACAATTATGCAACATTGTAAGACCACTAAAGTCAAAAATAATTAGATCAAAGAAGACCATTCACTTTTCAAATACTCAAATACTATATGGGTACGTTTCAATAATGAAAAATGTTTTCATACGTTTTCAAACTACGAGAAATCCGGGGGAACGGACGGATGGCAGTTCTGGCAACATAATAAAATGTATTTCTCTGGTACACAAAAATGAGAATAGTGATCCCAGAAAAACATTGAGACATAATGCTACTGCAATAAAACTGCCTTTTATATTCACGATATGTCTGTATTGAGGTAATATTAGCAGTTGTAAGGTAAAACAGGTCTTTGACAATCTGCCAATTGCGTGACCGAATAACGAGTTGAAGGTTAGCGATTAAGTAATCGTACAATATATCTTGGAATTGCGAGAAATTGCAGTTTTTAGTGCGACCTCGGACGAGATAAGAATACGTATTGTTTTATGTTGATGAATGAATGGTGTGGTTAATACACCATTGGAAAATTTGGTTATCATGTGCTGGTTCCATGGTAGCTCAGTTGGGAGAGCAACGGAACGGTGTTCCGAGGTCGTGGGTTCAAGTCCCGCTCATGGTGATCATTTTTTACACTATATTTAATTTATTAATGTACCTAGTCGGTTTTGCGCGAGGATTTGATTCCCATTTAGATTAATATATGTTTTTTTCCGCCTCCTGCCCTGCCGGGACATGATGGTGCCTTGAGCTTGACCATGACCTGGCGAGGGGTGGCCCCGTTAATCAGGCCCCGTCCCTACGGGGGAAGCACTAGGTCCCTAGGTGAAATCTTAATTTCGTCGCCCCATATACTGATAAAAAGATAATCATAATATCTAGCTATAAATGTACAAACAATAAACAAAAGTAAATAATATATAAGTAAAATATTAAATAGAACATGGATCTCTGAGCTAACATAACATAAGTAAGATAAATTTGCATTAAACATTGCAGTCACACTTAGTCATAAGTCAACAACTACAAGAGTTGAGTCCAAATAAACAGTAAGAAAGTCACAATACATTCGTGTGAGGACATGATCATTTTGCAAAAGACGAGCACTCTTCAATATTCAACACATCATCTCAACACAAAAGGTATATTAATATGGGTACATTCACCATTACTGATGCAGCATGCGAATCCATCATTATGCATTCCGAGGTAATAGGGTGACCATATTATTACTTTTTACGATATAATTTACAACAGAAGGACATGCAGAAAGTGCCTGCTTTTGGCGTCAAAAGGATCTTAAAAAAATGCTTTTTTTAAAAAGCAATTCTAAAATTACCAAACCTAAGCAATTTTAAAATCTTATTTTATAAGTTAGTAACAGCACTGGGACTACCACACATTGAATTAAGGAATTAAATAAAAGAAGGATTACACGAACCATATTAAATATAAAAGTTTTCACCAAAGTAAGACATCGTACATCGCATATAACATAACTATCATAAATATACAATGAAAGCCAAGATTTTACTTCTTATTGGTATGTTAAAGAAAAAATGATAACAGTAAAATTTGAGACAAGGATTTATCACGAAGCTGTATTTGTAATAATTTTCAAATTAAATTAAATTTTTGTCCGATTTAAAGTATGGGACAGTACGAAACAATCATCACAAGAAGCAAAGACATATCCTGCATTTTCTTTAAAATATGGTGACAATACTCGTGTTTTATGCTTTTAAAACGTCCTTGCGTACTATGAACCTGTCAATGCAGTTTAACACAGCCTTACCTTTCTACTATTAAAGTTGATATTGCAAATTGCTTTTGTTAACAAATTTTTGTCAAGTCATGGCTAAGTACTGCATGACAAGTTAGGAATAATAACGGGTAATTTTAACACAAATATTTTGTCATTGTATTTGTTGAGAATAGTTATTTTTGTTTCTTTTTTATTTGCATTGAAGATATACCAGCCAGTTAGAGTTTCAACTTCATAATTAGGTACAAAAACTCGTTTAGAAATGTTGTGACATAAACAGTAATAAGGAGAGAGCAGACTGGATAACAAACTCCTGGACAGCATGGTATAGCTATTCTCGAAGGAATGTTGTTTGTTGTTGTAAAGATTTTCAGATATCCTGGATTGAACTTTCAAACAAAAAGAACAAAATATTGAAAAATTAATGCTACCGTCTCGTAGATACGAGAGCATAAAGATGGACACATTTAAAATCCTGTAGAGACACGTCAATAAACAAGTTAATTTAATTCGAGACCTTATATAAAAAGATAAACTATTAAAATATGGACGTATTCTGTACAATAACTTATAAAATATCTTTTTTAATACAATATACTATTGCTGTACATTTTCCTATTTTTTTGCAATATGTACTTTTTAATATTCAGTAAATTATTTAGTATATAATTATGCTTTGATCCTTATTGCGCACTAAAAAGTAAATGAAGATAATATATTTTCATACAAAATACATATTTATTTCGAGACACTAAAAATACTTCGACAAAGAGCATCTTGGCTGTGCAATTGTAATTTTAATTCAAAACGCAGATACCCTATTCTTCCTAGAAGACTGTCTGCGACAACCGACATAAGTAAAACTATACTTAACATTTTCAACATAAAGTTTAATATTCTTTCACTTTTACTCTACTTTGCGACTAAAAACAGGGCTTTGAGTTGTTTGTAGCAGAACTTGTTATGTATAAGTCGCAAAAACGTACCAAAATCCACCTTCTACATACTAGTTAAAGTTTTAAATGCTTTGCGGCGGAGATACGTGTTTAACAGCTGTTTCATACTATCCTTTTGTTTTTAAATTGTACGTCACCAAGGACTGACAAAGGACTAAGGACTCTTTGGTGGCTCTTCAAAACAATAACTCTGGCTGGAGTAATCTAAGACACAAAAGTGCTCAAAACAAAAAAACGTAATTAGAAAAGTTTTTAAATTTCGAACGTTTTAAAGGGAGCTTTTTGATGTTATGACAAGAAAATATATTTTTTTTAACATCATTTTTAGGGTTCCGTACCCAATTACTGAGACTTCGCTGTCCGTCCGTCCGTCCGTCCGTCCGTCCGTCCGTCTGTCACCAGGCTGTATCTCAAGAACGGTGATAGCTAGAGAGTTGAAATTTTCACAGATGATGTATTTCTATTGCCGCTATAACAACAAATACTAAAAATAAAATAAAATAAATATTTAAGGGGGGCTCCCATACAACAAACATGATTTTTTTACCGTTTCTTGCTCGATACTAATAACGTTGCCTTATGTTGCATAGATAATGGTACGGAACCCTTCGTGCGTGAGTCCGACTCGCACTTGACCAATTTTTTAACAACAGTGACTGGACAAAAAAGTGGCATTTAAAGGTAAATGAGTCAAAATCTACTCATTTAGACTTTACTAACAAAAGGCCAAACTACCAACCGGTGTACTTAAATGACAAAGTTATACCACACGAAAATACAGCCAAGTACCTGGGCATGACATTGGACGCTAAGCTTCGCTGGAAAGCTCATGTCAAAAAGAAACGCGCTGAGCTAGAGCTGCGCTACAAAAGCATGTACTGGTTACTTGGAAAAAATTCTTCGTTGTCGGTACACAATAAAGTTTTATTGTATATACAAGTCCTTATGCCTATTTGGACCTATGGTAGTCAGCTATGGGGCTGTACCAAACAAAGTAACATACAAATTATCCAGAGGTTCCTGAACAAAGTACTCAGAGGCATTATAAACGCACCTTGGTACATTCGCAATGATGACCTTCATCGAGATCTCAAAGTAGACCTGGTCACCGATATTATAAATGTCGAGGCTATCCAGCTCCTCGACAACACGGACATAGTAAGAAGACTCAAAAGGACTAAACCTTTTGAATTACTTTATTAATAGTGTTAGTGATGTGTAGTGCAGTGTGTCAGTGCTACTTATAAAGAACACATGAACAAAGTGTCTTCCCCTTAAGGGCCCACATCAATATTATCGTATATCATAACCGACACGTACATATTAACACAGCCAGTAGGCACAGAAAATGAAGAATTAGGGATACTTTTCCTATTTACTCAAAATCTACTAAATATATTTTAATTCTGATTTACGTGTTTCTATATATAATAGTTACTTATGTTTTTAAAGTTATTTCATTAGTTAATACGCGATAATAGACCGACAAAAGAAAAAAATAAAAAATGCGTGATTTTCTATCGAGAAAACTTTTTTCAATCGCGTTTCTGAGTTTATGCGATCCTAGATCATATATTGAAAAAACATATACTTAAAAATTAGAGCTCTAGCCATTCAATCTAAAGAAACAATGAAAACTTCGTACGTAGAAAAATGCACGAAGCTATTTTGGTATCCTCTTAATAGAGACAGTAAGATAGATGTTAATGGACACTTTCTGAAGTAATTATAGTCAGCAATTTAAGTTAGGAATAAATTACTCATTAGTCTGATAGGCTAGATTGTAATGTCTTTAAATAATCTGGGTATCTTAGATTATTTAAATTAAAAAAAAAAAATTAACAACATTAATTAGGTAATGATTTTGTGTAATGTTTATCTGGTTGGCAAAGTGTTAGAACTCAAAATAGTGACTTAAATAAAATGATAAAGTGACATAACTACATATATATCTAGTAAGCTTCACTTGTTTCTATATTCAGTCATAACTTTTCATATTTGAATACGATTTTCATCCTATTCAAGACGTAACCTTAATCTAGTTAAACCCTTACGTGTACTGAATAATTGGTCAAGTGCGAGTCGGACTCGCGCACGAAGGGTTCCGTACCATTATCTATGCAACATAAGGCAACGTTATTAGTATCGAGCAAGAAACGGTAAAAAATCATGTTTGTTGTATGGGAGCCCCCCTTAAATATTTATTTTATTTTATTTTTAGTATTTGTTGTTATAGCAGCAATAGAAATACATCATCTGTGAAAATTTCAACTGTCTAGCTATCACCGTTCTTGAGATACTGGGTACGGAACCCTAAAAATCATGTTTGTTGTATAGGAGCCCCCCTTAAATATTTATTTTACTTTATTTTTAGTATTTGTTGTTATAGCGGCAATAGAAATACATCATCTGTGAAAATTTCAACTGTCTAGCTATCACCGTTCTTGAGATACTGGGTACGGAACCCTAAAAATCATGTTTGTTGTATGGGAGCCCCCCTTAAATATTTATTTTATTTTATTTTTAGTATTTGTTGTTATAGCGGCAATAGAAATACATCATCTGTGAAAATTTCAACTCTCTAGCTATCACCGTTCTTGAGATACAGCCTGGTGACAGACGGACGGACGGACGGACGGACGGACAGCGAAGTCTCAGTAATAGGGTCCCGTTTTTACCCTTTGGGTACGGAACCCTAAAAACCATAACAATGGAATGGTTAAGATCTTTATACCATTTTATAAATATTAAATATCGTTATACAATCTTTATTTTAACTCTATTACTATGAACAATATGAACATAGAGGCAGGGAAGATGTTTTTATAATTCTTGATCATTTCCATCACGCGATTGCTTTTAGACCGATGGGAATTGCTACAACGATGTATATTTTAAGAATTTCTTGAATTTTTCTATCATTATTACGTCTCTCTCTCTCTCTAGTCTATTAACGTCCCACTGTTGGACACGGGCCTCCTGCACTTTAGGAGGGTTAGGCTTTACTGTGCTGCGCTGACCAGGGGTAGGGACATAGGGTTTATTTTGGAATTTTCCGTCTCTCACAAAAGATGTCAACTGTATACAATGTTCCTTAGCTCGTTATTACAGCACCCTGGGAAAGAATTGGGATGGTGGCACTTGTATTATCTATCCGTCATCACACGCCTAAAACAAGAAATACAAAAGCTTGTGCTACCATTAACAAAAGAAAATAATTAAGTTCAAAAACTCATTTTTATTTATATTGAAAGTTCAACTACCGGATCTGGGGGTATTTTTGAATTATCCAGATGTTTTAAACATTTTACTGAACAAAACAAACAACAGCTAAAGTTACACGCCATCTTGCGGTGACTTTTACAAACATAATGAATACTATTTTTTAAATGTAAAGGAGGCAAAGATCTTTATTAGTTAAGACAACATATTATTAAGATACAAAATAAAGGCATCAAAAAATATATATAATCTTTAGTCTTAAAACTTGGGATTGTTTATAGAAATCGTTAGATGACTCGACAGTTCCGAAATTTAGAAGAACATGTGTGTCCTGTGTCTGATAAATCTCGGCTTTTCTTTCCATCACTTTCCACCTTCTCCGTCTTTTTATATTACCTTATAGGATTGGGTGCAGAATTGGCAACGGTCGGTTAGTGAATAGTTTACTTAAAGGTGACGTTCTAAGCAAGATCGCGGGGAGATGCTGAACGGAGATGAAACAGGATAACGATTTGTGGCGTTCTTTATAGCCGTATATAATGATAGTTTTCATTTTAATATTCATGGACCATTCACACAACGTCCTCTGGTCCTAAGCTAAGCTTATTAGCTTGTGGTACCAGAATACGGATATAATACATATACTCCTTTCGTAAATACATACTTATAGTTGATAATTATAAATATCACATTAATGATGAATAATAATGTGGGAATCGATCCGCGATCTCGTGAACGGCAGTCCGTTACATGAACCACTCGACCACGAGGCCCGTCGTAGTTTGATGATTACTTAATTGATCATTTATCTCACTCATTCGTCGTGCGGATAACACTAAGAATTTTAACTCCTGCGCATGCATTTGTGTTTATCTCCGTTACTCGTAAATTTAAATTTAGAACAGACACGTGTCAAAGTTACGATCTGCCGTACGCTTATAGTTTTTATTGCTGTTTTACTATCATTCAGTTTTTGAAGGGATATGACGGTTTGTTTTTCAAGTAATTTAAGTCATTAGTCGTATTTTTGTAACTCAATTTTTTTCCAGATAACAAGCGCCATTAATAATGTATCGTCAATTTATGTACCTATTTCTAGGATTTAGAAATTTACTGATAGACTTGATCTACTCATCCCAAATCTATAACAATATTATAAAGCTGAAGATTTGTTTGTTTGTTTGAACGCGCTAATCCAAGCTAATCTCAGGATCCACCAGTCCGATTTAAAAAATCTTTCAGTGTTGGATAGTACATTTATTGAGAAAAGCTATATGCTATATAACATCACGCTGCGACTAATAGCGAAGCGAAGAGCGAAGCATCAACGAAAAATGTTGCAAAAACGGGAAAAAAATTCTGAATTTCACGTGTACGAAGTCGCAGGCCACGGCTAGTATCTAATATTTCCCGTTTCGTTGTTATAACCAAAAAATAATCAGGGCATATAGTGGTTATCCGTACTACAGTATTATTACATTTATTATGTAGAGTTAATGGACAAATACGATAAAGATGTTCAAAGAATGAAGGATCCTTGTGCCCAACAGTGGGATGTACGTTATTAAGCTGGAAATACAGTGTTAAAAATGTCTTTTTATAACCCGTACATAATGAATGTATAAGATCCAAAATAGTTAGCAACCGTCGAATGTTGTCATAGCGCAAGGATACTATTTAAAAAGGTCTAAAAACCGGCTGAGCTATCTCCCAGTAATGAAATTGACACATACAAAATTAGAGTTCAACAAGTTTATGAGGAACAAACACGGCTACATCCAGGCAGACAAACAATGCGCCCACCCTTTCCGGCGTTTTGTATGCGCTCGCATGATCTAGCGTTACGGGTTGTGACTCGATTGTCGGCTGATAAAAATTGTGAACATATATTTTACGGTATTGTAATTAATTGGCTTTGGCTGCAGATTATCAAAAAAAACTTTTTTATTGATTTAAAAAAAGGAAGGGGTTCCTAATTTAAATATTTTTTTTAAAATATGTTCGTTGCCTCTGTATTTTGGATAGAATTTTGACAGTCTAAACACAGATTTAACAGATGTAGTGTCTAAGGCTACATTACTCAACCGGCGTAAAGCTACATACAATCTGACGGGCTTCGTGGTCTAGTGGTTCATGTAACGGACTGCCGATCACGAGGTCTCGGGTTCGATTCCCGCTCGGGACAATCATTTGTGTGATGTTAATAAATGTCATACAAATGTTTGTACTGCGTCTGGGTGTTTCTATGTATTATAAGTATGTATTTACAAAAGAAAAGCAGTATATATAGTATATCCGTATTCTGGTACCCATAACACAAGCATATCAGCTTAGCTTGGGACCAGAGGACGTTGTGTGAAATGTCCGTGAATATTTATTTATTTATTAATTATTTATGTACAGAGGTTAATTAAAAATAAGACTATTTTTCATCCGTCAATATTTATGTCATCTTTATGCATCTCAAATAATAAGTGGAGTCATATAATATTTTATAGGTACTAAAGGGCGGACATCTTAAATGATTTTATGACAACCCTAAAGTACTCGTGTACAAAAACCATTCAAATACAAGTTGGACTTAAACACGAAGGGTTCTGTACTCAGTTATTATATTATTACTAGCTGACCAGGCAAACGTTGTTTTGCCATACAAATGTTAGTGGGGGGGGGGAGGTGTTTGAAAAATAGATGTTGTCCGATTCTCAGACCTACTGAATATGCATGTAAAATTTCATAAAAATCGGTCATGCCGTTTCGGAGGAGTACCGTAACTAACACTGTGACACGGGAATTTTATATATTAGAAGAGATAATTATACTAATATTTTAAAGCTGAAGAGTTTGTTTGTGTGAACGCGCTTATGTCAGGAACTACTTGACTGATTTGAAAAATTATTTCAGTGTTGGATGGTCCATTTACCGAGGAAGGTCATAGCTATATAACATTACGCTGTGATTAATAAGAGCACAGCAAAAAAATGTTGCAAAAACAGGCAAATTTTTTTAAATGTCACGTTTACGAAATCGCTGGCAACAGCTATCCTAATATGTATATTTATCCTGTTTGGATCATATCAAATGGCGCTCTAAAGTCTCTGCTTTAACCCATGGGTAAAGGATGATGATGATTAGCATCTGTCGTAACATCAATGGATATACATAAAAAAACTATCATCGTTTTAGAAGTGCACCCTGGAGACAAACCGACAGACTGTGAATTCTTAGTAATAGGGTCCAGTTTTACCCTTTAGCACGGAACCCTAAAAGCTTCCCATTATTAAACAAAGATACTTTCACACATCTTAACAAATTAAATAATGAAATTTTATGAATATGAAAGGCGTAAAAATTATATAGAGATGCTCGTTAAAATAATAATGATTGACCGTCTTTGGCTTCTGCCCTGTGTTACACGTTACTTTAAAGGTATACAATGTAATCTGGGTTTACTGTCTATTATTTATACACTTTATATGAATAGTGAACGCACCATGCTCAAATAAAAGGAGAAATGAACGAGGACAAGGCGCTCGAGGAGCTTGCACGCCTCATCCAGCAGGACAATAGGGCGGTAGGCCAACGGCGAGATTGTGGGCCGCCCTCTGGATGAGCACGCTTCTCCGTCTTCCACTGCCGCGAGATTTTGCCGGACACCAGGCATTGAGACATGAGGGAGATCGTCCTCCTCTAGGACCGGCATTATGTGGGCGAGAAGCCGCCGAGGCACTCCGTCTGGACCCGGGGCGTCTTCTGTTTGAGCTATCATATAGACTCTAGTTCGGCCCCAGACACGGGCGAAACAACCTCGCCCGATACCGGTCCTACCTCGGGTACTGCTATCTTGGGCGGTACCCATTCTTCTCCCAATGGGAATAGGGACCTGACCCTTTCCTCAAAGAGTGGCTCAAGAGTCCTCGTCAGTGGAGGCGTCGAAGGTCATGCATCATGACCTTGTACGGGCGCCCCCACGGATTAGATCCTTGAGTCACTCTTGCCAAGCCTGCTACTTGGCGGAGGTGAAGGCACCGCGAGTGGCCCGGTATGCGGCAAGCAATTCCTCCTTACTTACTTACCTTACTTCTCCTATTTTTAGGGATCCGTACCAAAATTGAAACAAAGTATAAACTGTTAATGACTCTTCAGATAAGATAAAATATGTATTGCCATGCTCATGGACGAAAATAAAAATATTATATACCATAAATTCGGTACATACCACATTTTATTACAGCATCTTAAATTCTTTAATCTGAAGGTGATGCCATCATTATTGTTCCGACCCAGGGTTGGATGAATAAAATAATAATCTGACTCCAATTTATAGTAATTTTATATTAATTTTCATAACTGTTACATCGGTTACGTGTATTACAGTATCCGCCATATCTAGACAATTAACTGAGAACGAGAACGAATGTACGAACGCCGCGCGTCTTCATAGTTCACTCACGTTCACGGGAGCAGCCCGAACATCCTCCGGGGCCATGGAATCACTAGATTCCAGCGATGAAGTCTGACTATTGTCGAATAAGGGACACAGATATTTCACGCCTCTTCGGTAGATGCCCGTGGCCGTTTTAACTTCTGCTACTCGTGCAACTCCATCTTTGCCAGGAAACAGAGACTGAATGCGGCCCAGTCTCCAAGACATAGGAGAAATATTCTCTTCTTTTATTAAAACCAAGTCACCAGTCTTCAGTGATCGTGCGGGTATCCTCCATTTCTGCCTTTGTTGCAGTTCAGCAAGATACTCCAGCTGCCATCTTTTCCAAAAAGCTTGACGTAACTGCTCAAGTCGCCGAAAACGGTCTAGTCTGGTTACATTTTCATTATTGAGGTTAGGAGATGCCGTCGATGTCAATGGTCGCCCGATGAGGAAGTGACCCGGTGTTAGGGACTGAAGGTCATCGGGAGAGGAAGATAGAGGATATAAAGGCCGACTATTGAGAATAGCTTCAATTTGGGAAAATAATGTGGCTAGTTCTTCAAATGTCAGATGAGAATTGCCTAAAACTCTCTTTAAGTGAAATTTAGCTGATTTCACACCAGCCTCCCATAAACCGCCAAAATGCGGCGCATACGCTGGCTGAAATTTAAAATTTATGCCTTCACCAGAAGTAAAGCCTGTAATGTCATCAGCGTGCTTAGAAATTAGTTCGTGTATCTCCCTATTTGCGGCTACAAAATTGCGACCGTTGTCGCAGAATATTTCCATGGGCTTTCCTCTGCGAGAAATAAAACGTCGTAAGGCTAATATGAAGGCATCCTTCGATAGCTCACTTACACCTTCGAGATGCAAACATTTGTATCGTAAGCAAACGAAAATACAAAGGTTTAAAAAAATAAAAAAAATACAACATTTTGTTATCTTACAACCTCTCCCTTTTCTATCGGTTATTAAAAAGGGACCAGCAAAATCAACACCTGTACTAATAAAGGGGAAGTCAGCATTAACGCGTTGCTCCGGTAGAGAGCCCATCATAGGTGTCAATGCATTACCACTGGCTTTTCTACATACAACACACTGTCTAGCAGTAGTACGAGCAAGATCCCTGCCAGCTATGGGCCAAACGAACTCACGAATAGAAGCAAGCAATAGCTGGGGACCAGCATGAAGAAGACGGATGTATGTGCTCATTTTGAAATAACAACTTCGTAAGCCTGTGCTTTGCGTGCAATAACATTGGATGGCGCTTTTCAAAGGGACAGTTAGAATACGCAAGACGCCCTCCAACTCTCATAATATTATTATTGTCTATAAAAGGGCTTAAAGCTAGCAAAGAATGCTTAGAACTTAGTGACCCTCGTGAAGAAAGCGTCTTCAACTCTGAACTATATAGTTCTTCTTGAGCAAGACGTACGAGGCCTTTAAAAGAAGCTTGCAGTTCTTCAGGCTGTAAAATACCCGTAATTTTATTATAGGGCCTTCTACAATTATGTATAAAACGTAATACATAGGCGAAGAAACGCTGTAGTTTAGAAAATTTGGAATAATTATCAAAATTTATTAATGTATTTTTAATATTAGTAGTGATACACACATTTAATTTTATTTCAGGTAATTCATTTAAACTATTTATTGTTTTAATTTGTTCAGGCCAGAATGCTTCAGATTTAAGAAGAAATGCAGGCCCATTACACCATAAATCGACATAGTCGGTTAAATTTGCATTTACTCCCCTAGAACCCAAATCTGCCGGGTTAAGTTTAGTAGGTACGTGACGCCATTCCGAATCATCGGTTAACTCTAATATACTACATACTCTATTAGCGACAAATGTTTTTAATTTATCGTATCGAGCTTTCAACCATGCTAACGCGATAGATGAGTCGGACCAAAATATTTTTCGCGTGATAACACATCGCAGTGCGTGACAGGCTGCTGTGGCGAGCTGCGCTCCCAGTAGGCACGCACATAGCTCTAGTCTGGGAATCGTGGTGGGTTTCACAGTCGCCACTCGAGCTTTAGCACATAAAAGCCGCACTGTGACGTTACCTCGGTCGTCCACTGATCTTAAATAAATACACGCAGCATAAGCAGTTGCAGATGCGTCACAAAAACAATGCATTTCTACTAAAATCGGATCTTTACATAACACATGACGGGGAATGAACAGATTACGAATATTAGCCATGTCATTTATAAACGAGTGCCACGACTGAAGGATTTCGTTAGAAACCGGTTCATCCCAATCGATTTTTTCAATCCACAATCTTTGAATTAATATTTTAGGTTTAATTGTAAATAAACTTAACAGCCCGAGGGGGTCGAATACTTTACATGAATCGGATAGTATGGACCTCTTGGTGGGGATATTAGCTCGGTTTTGAAAATTTGTGGGAAAGTGAATATAGTCCTCATTAGGATTCCATCCCACTCCGAGTATGTGCGATGACGAGCTGATTATTAGATTGCCGTGAACATTATTTGTATCAGAAATTAAAGCACGTGAATTTGAGCGATATTTACGCAAAGTAAAACAACCAGCTGACAATGCACGTTCTACTGCCTCTTTAATTTCTATTAATTCACTTTCGCTGTTGCAACCCGTTAGCAAATCATCACATAAAAAATCATTTTGTATAATAAAACGTATTTTAGGGTTGTCACACTCCTCACCTAGTTGCCATAAACAACGTGTGCTTAAAAAGCTTGAGCTAGTGTACCCATACGTAACAGTGTTCAACTTGAGTGTTCTCAACGGCTCAGTGTTACTGTTACGCCATAGTATTAGCTGTAAATTTCTATGATTTTCATGAATTAGTACCTGTCTGTACATCTTTTCTATGTCGCCCGATAATACATAGGCGTACTGGCGAAATCTGAGCAGTATATTTAATAATGAATCTTGTATGTTTGGACCAGTTAACTGTAAATCATTAATAGAATATCCGGATGTAGTAGGTGCGCTTCCATTGAAGACAACACGCAATTTAGTTGACTCACTACTAGGTCGTAGGACTGCATGATGCGGAATGAAATAGGACTGTTCGGGCATTAAAACATTGACTTTTGATAAGTGTCCTAGATCAGCATACTCTTGAATGAAGCTTGAGTACATTCCTTTCAATTCAGGATTTTTATTAAAACGTTTTTCTAATTTAAAGAATTGTCTTTTAGCCCCAATGAACGAATTGCCTAAACAATCTGGTTCAGTATGAAGAGGCAACTTGACAATGAACCTACCTTCTTCATTTCGAGTGGTATTAGCTATAAAGTGATTCTCACATGCTATTGCTCCCTCGGTCTCAAGATTGTGAGATTGAGGGATTTGTTCAAGCTCCCAGAACTTAGCTATACTTTCACTTAAGTCTTCGTTAGATACACGGTTTTTTGTGCTATCGATATTAATATAGTTGCAGGCTATGGACTGCTTTCGTGATTTATAATTATCTCTTATAAACAGTGGGCCTGCCAATACCCAACCTAACTTCGACTTGTGCACGATAGGTTGGTTGGGACCGAGAGATAATTGATCACCCTGTATTACTGACCAAAACAAGTCAGCACCAATTAACATATCAACCGTAGCGCATTGGTTGAATGTGGGATCAGCTAATTTAATGTTGGGAGGTAAATTAAGATGCGAAATGTCAAATGTTTTCTTTGGTAGATTGCCTGTAATCTGAGGCATTACTAAACATGACACACTGGCATTAAAATTATTGTGTTTTGATTTAATTAATACTACACAGCGATGTAGTGAGTGAAAACTAGACTCATTTCCTATACCTACAATATCGACCTGGGTTGGCTGAGGAGTCAATTGTAATTTATTTCTTAAATTATCAGTGATTATAGAAGATTGACTCCCGCTGTCTAGCAAAGCTCGAATTGTGGTATGATTTTTCGTAACTGGGTTATAAACATCTACCAGGGCAGTAGACAGTAACGTACTATTACCGGTATTGACTGACACACTGAGCACGTCATCAACAACAGCACTGTTTGCAGACACGTGCTTGTTTTTGCTATCAGTTAAAGCGGAAGAAACTTGGTCAACTAGATTGCCTACCAACAATTTGGGTTCCCTATGCAGCAAATTATTGTGTCGTTTTTTACAAAAAGAACATGGACCTAACCTGCACTGGCGTGGCGAGTGCCCTTTACGCAAGCAATTCAGGCACAACTTCAATCTCAGCACCTCCGAGAGACGATTTTCTGGTGACTTAGCAAGGAAAGAAGCACAGTCATACAAACGATGATTACCCTTGCACAGGACGCACGCAATAGAAGAAATAGCGTCAGCATCCGCTGAAATCACAAAAGATTTGGTGTGAGACTTATCACCTTTATTTGAAAAGGAGCTTAATTCTGCCGTCGAGTTGATTCGACGCTCGCCTTTATTAATTTGGACTGATTCTAAAATATCAGCTCGCCTTTTAAGAAATTGAAAGAAATCGTGTAAACTGGGTGACTTCTCAGTAGAATTCGTATATTCTTCCCACTTAAATTTTGAACTATTATCAAGTTTTGCTACGACTAAATGAATAACCAATGTATCCCACGACTCCGTAGGCTCACCCAGAGTCTTCAGAGCACGTATGTTTTTAGATATATGATCAATTAAAAATCGTAAAGAATTTGCAGAGTTTGAGATAGATTGTAAGTTACAAAGTGAATTTAAATGATTTCTTTTTAATTGTTTCTCATTGTTATATCTCTCGCAGAGGAGATTCCAGGCGTCCTTATAATTTGCAGAAGTAACGGATAAGTTGCTGATGACACGCGAGGCCTCTCCCTCGAGGTACGAATTCAAATAATGGAACTTGTGTATTGGTTCGATTGCATTGTTGCTGTGAATTAAAGAAGTATAAGTGTCACGAAACTCCATCCATTTAAAGAAATTACCATCAAATTTCGCTATACTTATCGTAGGTAATTTAAAGCCCATAGGCTTATTATTACTGCAGCATTTCGAGTCACGTGAAGACTGACAAGATTCGGTCTTATTTAATTTTGGTGAATTAGTATCTATAAATAATTTAGCTTTCGCAATAAGTGAATTAAAATCATTTTCTATGACATCTCTAATGTCTAGTTCGCTGTCTAAATCAGAGGCATTTAACAATTCTATATCTGATTGCACATCCTCAAAATGACTAAATAATTCGCGAAACCTTTCGAATTTATTTACTAATGTTAGGACTTCAGTCTCACTAGGATGCTTAACTAAAGACAATTCACTTAAATAATTTTTAAACCTTGTAATGCGACCCTTTACTGAACTACGCTTTGTAATTAAATGTTTTAAATCGTTTTTAAAATCACTAACTGTGGGAACTTGTAATTTAATATCTTCTACGGGTGACTTACTGCGCAAATCACTAGTACTTGTATACGACATTGTTAAAACAACGATACAAATCGAACACAAAACTAAGTTACGTAGGTATCAATAAAATATAAATACTTAAATGCAATCCAGCGTATGCGTCGACGATTCACGATCACAGGTGGCTAACGGGATAATCAGCTGACGGGGCGACGTTACGCTCACAGTTGAAAGGGTATGCAGAGGTCGTGGCCGGCCGGCCGCCCGCTGCCTTATTTAATACCGCACAAAATGCACTGGAATGCACGATATAACACCAACGTAAATATAACAAAAATAAAATAGATAACTTAGGGCGAATAGCAGGGATTAGCAAAGTATATAAAATCAATTAATGACTATTAATGATGTAGCAAAGCACAAGAGCACTAATTGCTAGTTTTTAATATGAAATATTGAAATTTAAGGGATATTTTTCAATACCTAATAATATTCTACAGCAACCGCGTAGTTGCGTTATATGCGCATGCGCTCGTGGCTATGTATTACAATGAGCTGCACGGCGTGCGATGAAATAATGATTCGGGTTTATAGACGTATAGTTTATAGAGGTAGGCTTTTATTTTATGCAATTTTTATATGAAAACTATTAGCATCTGACAATTTGAATACCAGCACACATATAGGCAAATGAAGCTAAGAAATAAGTATAAGAAAATAGTAGAAGGGAAATATAGGATGGATCACTTTCCTGGCTTAACCTTGGCTGCGGAGCTCCCTTTTTGATAGAAGTTGTCCGGCGGGCTACAAGCTGTATTGTGGGTTGACCTCCTGATGACCTCTGGATAAAAGGCAGTTTCCTTCCACAAATCTTCTTAAATATATCCTTTTCTGGATCACGTCGGGGTCACCATGTTCCGACCCAGGGTTGGATGAATAAAATAATAATCTGACTCCAATTTATAGTAATTTTATATTAATTTTCATAACTGTTACATCGGTTACGTGTATTACAGTATCCGCCATATCTAGACAATTAACTGAGAACGAGAACGAATGTACGAACGCCGCGCGTCTTCATAGTTCACTCACGTTCACGGGAGCAGCCCGAACAATTATGATTGCAGATTATATTACTAATTAACAAGATTCCATATTTTATTACTCTGTATAATAAATTAAGGTCAAGTTAACTTTACCCCGTTTTATCATTAAGTGATAGTGGTAAGACTTAATAAGGTATTTAATTAAAGTATACTAATATTATAAAGAGGCATTTGATTGTTTGTTTGTTTGAAATAAATAGGCTACTGGACCGATTTAAAAAATCTTTCATGGGTCAATGAAAAAAAATCAACACATATTTTACAATATATTAAAAAATTTTTTTTTTTTCTAACACTTGCGCGACTCATCTGTCTAAATAAAACTACTTTTTACGGATTTAGACGCGTATATTTGTTTTAAATTTTGGCCCGACGTTTCGAAGACTTTGCAGTCACCATGCTTTAATAGTCTCACCCGTGACCATGGTGACTGCAAAGTCTCCGAAACGTCGGGCCAAAATTTAAAACAAATATACGCGTCTAAATCCGTCAAAGTAGTTTTATTTAAAATAATTTATTAATTTTTGCATTTGACATGCTATGCTTTTACTTAATAAATCAATTGTACGTAAAAATATATAAACTCATACGAGTGACAAGATATGGTGGTTAATTTGAAGTGTTGCAAGTGGACCGCAATAAGCTCAGTTGGAAGAGCTTCGGAACGGTATTCCGAGGTCGTGGGTTCAGGTCCCACTTGCGGCATTTCACTTTTTCCACCATAATTTGATTTATTACAATATATTTTTTACAATAATTGCTAAAAGTGACAACCCTAATATCTGTTTGTTTTCTCTGAATGAATTGCAAGGGAACCGTTACTCACAAATCAAGTAACCATAAATACGAAGTTTCTCAATGTATAAATAAAATCTTATTAAGGATATATCGTTAAAAATACTTGAATTTATGAGAGATAATAAAATAAAAATAATATGAACAGTCGTTTGTCTCAGTAAAATTGTATATAATAGTACCAGAATCCAGTAAATATTTATCTGAAATATGTATTTAAATCTAAATAAACCTACTTACTTTTCTTTACTTAATATAAAACAAAGTCGTTATTTTTGTATGTGTGTCCCTATGTGACCTTAAATCAACCAAACTACGCAACGGATTATGATGCGGTTTTTTCTATTAAATAGAGTGGTTCAAGAGGATGGCTATTTTGTATAATTTGTAAAGGTTTGGTTGCTAAATTCCAGGCGTGCGAAGCTAGTCAATTATAATTACGTTTACATATTGGATTTTCACGTTAAGAGGGCACGGCAGCAAGCCATGCTGCCTTTAAAATTATGGACATCTTACTCTGCCGCATAGATATACGTTTAATTTATATTATTGCGTTAAAATTTTTAACAATCGGTCTAAGTTTTATTCACGAAAAAACAAACAGAGGAGTACGAAGCTTTCTCCTTCCTTCTGTTGGTAAAATTTGGCTTATCTATAGCTGTCCCTTTCGGCGCAGGCAGCGCTAAGGAATAGGGCTAGCAAATTTTCAAGCAAACACCTGAACTGTAAATTTGTCTGGACAAGTTTGATATAATAAGTTGACGTTTAAGTTTTTTTGGAATAAGTTCCCTCCCTCCAAATGTCAAAAGTACTTAAAACTGATTGGGTGTTTTTACATGTTTAGTACCTGCCTACTTGCATTTCATAATACCTTTACTAAAACCTAACTACGTCCTTGTCCTATAACCTTCCTTGTCTGATGGGGTTCTGTCGGCGTATTATGAGCTTTTAAAAATCATTCAAGTTCCAGGCAGGCCGTAAACTGCATGGCTAAAATAGATATTAAGGCAAAAATAAAACTTTTAGTTGAAAATTTTTAGTTAGTACTTTAACTTTTAGTTGTACCTTCTCCTTAAACATATTAATGTATGACTGGTTTCGCGAACTGACTGACTAATAATTTGTTCATAATACGAATTTGCCAGACAGTTTAATTCACGGCGTAAACTGCCTGTAAATAAAAGCTCATAATACTGCCGCTGTAGGTTAGTTTCAGATATGGACCCCTAAAAATAACCAATTTATTAAACACTTTACTGAATGAGTAACTATCGATATTCGAGCGTGACTAAGAACACTATAAACGTTATATATACAGACAATATACCGAGAAATTGGCTCAAGCCAATACATTACAGTCCCAGCTATGGGCGTGGGCGTTACCTTGACATCAGGTAAAGAGGTCGATGAATTGGTATTACGATTTGTGGTTTCATTCGTAATTGGTGAAATAAAATACTTTAAATCTGTTTTGTCTGATAGGTTATTGCCCTATTTTCTTTTCAAGAATATATTTGTGTATTAAGATATATTTAACACAATTACAGGTAACATTAACATTATTTTAATAAAGTAAATAATGAAAATAAAGAAAAATCACAGCAACTGTATATTTTTAGGGTTCCGTACCCAAAGGGTAAAAACGGGACCCTATTACTGAGACTTCGCTGTCCGTCCGTCCGTCCGTCCGTCCGTCTGTCACCAGGCTGTATCTCAAGAACGGTGATAGCTAGAGAGTTGAAATTTTCACAGATGATGTATTTCTATTGCCGCTATAACAACAAATACTAAAAATAAAATAAAATAAATATTTAAGGGGGGCTCCCATACAACAAACATGATTTTTAGGGTTCCGTACCCAGTATCTCAAGAACGGTGATAGCTAGACAGTTGAAATTTTCACAGATGATGTATTTCTATTGCCGCTATAACAACAAATACTAAAAATAAAATAAAATAAATATTTAAGGGGGGCTCCCATACAACAAACATGATTTTTAGGGTTCCGTACCCAGTATCTCAAGAACGGTGATAGCTAGACAGTTGAAATTTTCACAGATGATGTATATCTATTGCCGCTATAACAACAAATACTAAAAATAAAATAAAATAAATATTTAAGGGGGGCTCCCATACAACAAACATGATTTTTTTACCGTTTCTTGCTCGATACTAATAACCTTGCCTTATGTTGCATAGATAATGGTACGGAACCCTTCGTGCGCGAGTCCGACTCGCACTTGACCAATTATTAGGTTATACCTACATAGAAGTATTCGTATTGTATTAACAATAGTCACCGTTATATATAAATAAATAAGTAATTAAATATAACATGGACATTTCACACAACGTCCTCTGGTCTCAAGATAAGCTTATATGCTTGTGTTATGGGTACCAGAATACGGATATACTACATATACTACTTTTCTTTTGTAAATACATACTTATAATGCGTAGAAAACACCTAGACGCAGTACAATCATTTCTATTATTATAAATTTATAAACATCACACATATAATTGTTCCGTGCGAGAATCGAACCCGCGACCTATTAAACGGCAGTCCGTTACATGAACCATTAGACCACAAGGCTCGTCAATATTATTTAACTATTGTTTTGATGAATACTTGTTTTGATTGTCAGATATTTTCCACCTTGTCGAAGTTTTCTTTAGTTTTTTGATAAATTTGTCAATTTGTTATTTTAATACGATATTTTTTATATTAAATTTTATGAATAATATTTTATTTAAATTTTCGCCTTCAGAGGACCTTCAACCACGTATAACTTAGTGCTTTTTAAATGGAAATTTGAACACAGCAATGTCTGTCATATCGTTTCCAAACTCATGTATTAATATTCTCACGTCATATTTGAACGGATGTCAATAAAAATTCATTGATTGGAATAGTCATGATTTCTCTGAAAGTAAAAGATAGTCGGTGGTAGATATGGTAAAATAAATATTATTTTAACATAAAATATTATAGTTAAAAACTGCAGTTTCGATCCTATTAGTCTTACAATTTACAAATTTATTAAGACTATTTATTTACTATATCATAATTATATTATAGTCTTCGTCGATAAAATTGAGTAAATAATCCCAAAGAATCTAAGACATTCAAATATTTCACAGATCACATGAAATGCTTATAAGTTAGTAGAGCAAAGAAAAGGTATTATTCCAAGGGCATGACTTAAAATTCATATCACAGTAACCACTTTTTATGTTTTATTAAAAATATTAATTTTAGAACCATTAATTATTTAGCACCAAACTTGCGATTTACATTATAAATATAATAATAGTCTTTATATCGCCTGAATACAATGTACATACTAAGCCTATATTTTAGGTACTTTTAACCTGTAATCTTATCATCTAATCACCTCTCTTTTCAAACAATACACACGTCTGGTAATAAATTTAAACACAAAGAAACTTCCGGCCTTTTTCTATACAACTATCGAAGCGTACACGCTTCTCCTAATATCTACTATATATAGCTGTGAATATAGGCATAAAACAAATATTCTAATGGTGTGGCTTCATTGGCGTGCTAACAAAGTTATTATTGGCATTGCTCTCTATCTTTCAGCTCATTAACGTCCTACTCTGGGGCCGCCTCCACTCTGGGGCCGTCTCCACTCTGGGGCCGCCTCCACTCTGAGGCCGCCTCCACTCTGGGGCCGCCACCACTCTGGGAAGGATTATGGTCTAGTATGTCGCGTTGATCAGGCGTGTTTGCATAGGGTTTTTTTTTCGAGTTTTTCATCTCTCACTGAGGATTATATCTGTGTACAATATTCCTTAGCTGACTCTTACAGCACCCTGAGGAAGAAATAGGTTGACGACACTTATATTCTTAATCTATCACCACATGGATTACTATTTCTCTACAATATACAGCATACCTAACTAATTTAATTTCGAGTTGTCATTATCATACTGGATATTTTTTGCATACTTTATCACCTTTATAGAAGGGAGGAAATGAGGTGGTGATACTTTTATTTAAGTTAGGATTCGGCGCGATACGGATAAATACAAAAGTTAGCAATGTTTTCATTCTCACGCATTATAACGATATCAACGCAGATGTGACCAAAATCAACTAGCAAAATTATGTATTAGTGTAACCGTATTTATCGCTATAGTCTTGACTCAAGTAGAACTGCAGCATAACGATTATTACAATAGAAAATACTTTCCTTCGCATTCGTAGAGCGTAAAATCGACACAGATTCATAAGTGATTTATCTCGGGCGAGTATAAATCGACATCTTGTCTTTATCGGCTAATCTTGAATATTGTAGTGTGTTAAAATGCGTGATTAATTGTGGCAGAGAAAGCTTTTATATTGTATGCAAATGCAAATATACTAGATCATACTATATTATATATTTAAACGACTTAAAATAATTGGTCAAGTGCGAGTTGGACTCGCGCACGAAGGGTTCCGTACCATTATCTATGCAACATAAGGCAACGTTATTATATAGTATCGAGCAAGAAACGGTACAAAAATCATGTTTGTTGTATGGGAGCCCCCCTTAAATATTTATTTTATTTTATTTTTAGTATTTGTTGTTATAGCGGCAATAGAAATACATCATCTGTGAAAATTTCAACTGTCTAGCTATCACCGTTCTTGAGATACTGAGTACGGAACCCTAAAAATCATGTTTGTTGTATGGGAGCCCCCCTTAAATATTTATTTTATTTTATTTTTAGTATTTGTTGTTATAGCGGCAATAGAAATACATCATCTGTGAAAATTTCAACTGTCTAGCTATCACCGTTCTTGAGATACTGGGTACGGAACCCTAAAAATCATGTTTGTTGTATGGGAGCCCCCCTTAAATATTTATTTTATTTTATTTTTAGTATTTGTTGTTATAGCGGCAATAGAAATACATCATCTGTGAAAATTTCAACTCTCTAGCTATCACCGTTCTTGAGATACCGCCTGGTGACAGACGGACGGACGGACGGACGGACGGACGGACGGACGAACGGACGGACGGACGGACGGACGAACGGACGGACGGACGGACGGACGGACGGACGGACAGCGAAGTCTCAGTAATAGGGTCCCGTTTTTACCCTTTGGGTACGGAACCCTAAAAAGGTTTTTTTATACGACTAGGGTGACAAACAAGCATACGGCTCGCCTGATGGTAAGCGATTGCCGTAGCCTATGGACGCTTGCAACACCAGAGGTATCACTCGCGTGTTGCCGACCCTGTAGGAACCCTTTGACGCCCTTTTTCAAGAGCCCCATGCTGTAGTCCTGTTTTAATGTAATCGAAATCAAATCACATAAAATTTTGTGACAATCTCGCTAAAACTCTAAAACGTCTGAGTGGATTTAGCTAATTTTGGTTTTGTAATGTCTGTCGTAGTCTAGGTGAGGTTTTAACGATGAAAAAATACGGAAAAATTACGAGAAAAACTGTGGGGTACAACCCTTTCTCTCTCTCTTTAGTGCCGCGGTGACCAAGCGTGTGCACAGGGTTTTCTTTCGAATTTTCCGTCTCTCACAGAGAATGTTATCTGGATGCAATATTCCTTACCCGCCTTTTTCCCTGGGAAGGAAAATGAGAGGTGTCAATTGTATTCTTAATCCATAACAATCCCTATTGTACGTATGGTGACGGATTATTGAGATTGTGTATGAAATTATGCCCTACACAGCCACTAATTATTATTTTATATGTATATTGGTCCATTTCTTGAAACCAACCGACCTGGTGGTCCTATACATAGACTTTAAAATCAACATTAAATAATGTAAATATTAAAAACAAGAATATTTTTGACAACCCTATGTAGGATGATACGACGCCTGCATTTATTATACAAGCAATATTCTCTACAAATAATTGCCGTGTATTCGAGATAAAGCGAGAATTGTATATATTCTCTATAGTAATATTATAAAGCTGAAGAGTATGTTTGTTCGAACGCGCTTATCTCAGGAACCGCTGGTTGTATTAGAAAAATTCTTTCAGTGTTAGATAGTGCATTTATCGAGGAAGGCTTTAGGCTATATAACATCACGCTGCGACAACTCGCGTTGGCGATGGCGTTGTACAGTTCTTTTAAATCGCGCTATGGTTTGGTTACACACATTATTACTTAAGCTCCTCAACATTATTTTTATTAATTCCGATTTTCGCATTTAAAAATTAGTAAGGATAAGGATATAATTTATTTGTCAATTGAGACGCTGACCTGACGCCTGACGCTTTATTTCAGTCTAATATGTGAGGAACCATTAATGTGTAAATTCGGTTCGTACTTGGCTTTCTTATATATGTCAAATCGTAAATCTTCAACAGTAATTAAAAATCAGCTTACGTGCAACGTGCAGTATAAAGCCATAACTTACAATTAAAATAATCAATATATCTTGTGTAAATATAAGGTGTGGTTGCGTAGTAAGTGAAATAATTTGCATTTAATTGTAATCACGACATCTGTTGGAGAAAGTCGGGAAATGTTTATATCTATTTATATTAACTTCTCATCCTATTTATGTCCCATGGCTAGGGACGGGCCTCGTCCAATTTGGAAGGGTTATTGTCTACTTTTGACATACTGACTGGGCGTTGAAAAGGTTTACGGTCTTATTCATAATGACTTATCGGAGGTTTAAAAGTTCGCTGAAATCGGTTCGCGAAAATTGTCAAAACTTGTTATTCATAAGTCTTTTTACGCTAAAACGTTTATTATCTCTCCGATAAAATCTCCCATTAAACTTCCGATAAGTCATTATGAATAAGACCGTTAGAGTTTTACGTTTTGCTATAAGTGGCAACAGATTTGGCACCTAGATATTATCGCAAATTAGACAAAAACTAAACTAAAGTGAAATGAATCCAATTTGTCAGTTTTTATGTACATTTCACACAACGTCCTCTGGTCCTAAGTGAAGCTTATATATTTGAGTTATGAATACGGAATTTCGAAATTGTTTTGTAAATACATTTTATAATAATGTAAGACGTATGATGATTATAAATGTTATATAGATGATTGTCCCAAGCGGGAGTCGAATCTGTTTATCTAGCTCTTTATGTTACATGAACCACTCAACCACGAGGCCCGTCATAATAATAGCTATTCTGTATGTTGGTAAAAAGCTGTTATATTGTTATGTTAGTTTACCTTTTTCTACTTTCTTTAAAGGGATTTTTTTTTTATATTTCCGTAATGTGTTAAAAACAGTATCATTTTTATTAACTTTTGTTTGATTTAGCTGAGCAATACAGCACCCTTGGATGGAAATGGGGTTATGACACTTGTATAATTGATCTGTTGTACAATTATTGGTCATGAAAACATATCATGCTAACAATGTCAATACACAAGGTCGAGAACAAAGCCGCGAGAAAAACTGTATCACAAAAACAAGTATGATTTAGATAGCGCATTGAGATGTAAATATGCGTTTTATTTGAATTGTAAATGACTACGTGATTGTTTTTGTAATAGATGCAAGAACAATAAATTATGTATGTAGAGATATGCTGAAAAAAAATTATATGTATAGTTAGAACATTATGAAAACTTTCGATGCAAGTACCTACAATACTTAAATTTTGTACGTATTAAAAAAAAATTGAATATCAATCAAAGTTTTACATAGGAGTAAAGCTATTCTGAATGTTATCATAATATAGCTATTCTATATGTTACACAAAATTTGATGTATTGACATGTCTGTGATGTATTTATTTATATCAATTGTGTCCGCATTAAATAAATTAAAGTATCGATTAAAGTTTTACATAAGAAGGACTCTTAGAGAGTAAAGTTATTCTGGAATTATTAATATGGTCTGGGACTGTAAAATGTAACGGCAAAATGTAAAAAAAATTGATGTTTAATTACTTTGTATCACAAACATTAGAGTTAAGGCGAAGTCATAGACTAGAGGCTAGTAGTCAGAAAACTGTTGCTTTGTTTTAAAATAAAATATAATTCAAAGAAAATGTTCTGTTGTCTGGTCGCACAGTCACCTTGAATGTTATAAAAACAATCATTTAGTTAGTATTATTGTGTTCACTTTCAACACAATTGTATACCCGGAACACGTTTCAGAACTAATCGCTTTTATCATCATCAAAAGTTAATCGTAGTATTAAATTCTTTTATAATATTAAGATTATAGTTTGTAATAAGCTTAAAGTTGTACAGTGTGCTATTAAAAGAACTAGGTACGTTTGAAGTTTCCATAGAGGATAACAGCCGAAATAAGAACAATTTAAAAAGATATGGCATCATAATTGTTGTTCTGATTAGTATCTCCATAGGTGGCCAACTTGATTTAGACCCACAATCTCTTCTTTACTAAAGAAATCCTTTGCGATCTACCAAAATGTGAAAATTATTTTTAATTTACCTATAAGTAACGGACCACTTAAAAAATATAAATATGTAGGTTAAGAGGATACCAAAATAGCTTCGTGCATTTTTCTATGTACGAAGTTTTCATTGTTTCTTTAGATTGAATGGCTAGAGCTCTAATTTTTAAGTATATGTTTTTTCAATATATGATCTAGGATCGCATAAACTCAGAAACGCGATTGAAAAAAGTTTTCTCGATAGAAAATCTTGGCGAAACAACCTCTCAAATTTTTTATTTTTTTCATTTGTCGGTCTATTATAGCGTATTAACTAATGAAATAACTTTAAAAACATAGGTAACTATTATGTATAGAAACACGTAAATCAGAATTAAAATATATTTAGTAGATTTTGAGTAAATAGGAAAAGTATCCCTAATTCTTTATTTTCTGTGCCTACTGGCTGTGTTAATATGTAGGTGTCGGCGATGATATACGATAATAGGATATACAAAAATAGGGCCTTCATCAATATGTAGGCCCTATTTTTTACCTTCTTACGATGGACTGAAGTCACAGTCGCGATTGTCCTGTTGGCCACTCCTATTCTACTATACTATAGAAATATCCTTTGAATAGGACGGAATAATCCTTAAAAACCCTATCCTTAATAACAAAAGTAAATTTTAAAATACAGGTGTAGTTATTTTTATTTTGGCAACTTGCAATTTATTAGCCATTCCAACTTTGATTAAAATTATAATTACGACATCCGACACCGGCATTTCCAAAATTTTATTGCAGTATGTACATCTATAGCAATAAATAACATTTTAATTATCGTAAGTAATATAATCTATACTAATAAAGCTGAAGAATTTGTTTGTTTGAACGCGCTAATCTCAGGAACTACTGGTTTGAATTGAATATTTATTTTTGTTTTGGATAGTCCATTTATCGAGGAAGGCTATAGGCCAGGAGTGACCAACAAGTCGATCGCGCGACCTATTTTGCTCGATCACTCGCATGTTCCATGAGGGGACTCATTCAATGCCAAATGTTTCTAGTACTTGATACAGGAATGAACATGTACGCAGCTCATGCTTCGAGTAGGGAGACGTTTGGCGTGACCACTTTTAGTAGTTTTCTACTATTTTCAAGAGTGCACGGCGGTATAAAAGCACATTGCATAAATTTCCCCCTTCTTACCTGAGAAATGGGTCGATCTCGACTCACTTTTAAAATAAAAAGTAGATCTTATGTGCACAAAAGTTGGCTAAACCTGCTATAGGATATATAAAATCACGCTGCGACTAATAGGAGCGAAGTATTAGTGAAAAATGTTGCAAAAACGGGGAAATTATACTTAATTCCACGCGTACGAAGTCGCGGGCAACAGCTCGTTTTATTATAAAAATTTAATAAAATTAAATAATAAATTATAATTCAGTCTTTCTTTTGTTTTCACGGAATAAAAATACGAGTTTGATAATATTGCTAATATGTGTTTTAGAGATATCCTTTGTTTAATTATCCCGACAATATAATATTATGTAAAATTAGGTACTAAAGCTATTGATAGTAAAAAAATAAAATAGAATTAGGTTCTTTGTTTATAATAAATATTTCAAATAGTGCGACTAAATGCACAGAAAAAGTTATTTCAAATAAAATTAATTAAGTAGTGTACGAGTAAGTTAGTGAAGGCTTAGTTTGGATTTAAGTATCAAAAAAGAGTTTCAGATGAAAAGTCCAAATATATTTACAGCTATAAAAAAGAATTATCTTGACAGAGAACTATAATCTCTGAGAAAAATAATCTGTATCTACCTAATCTGTAATAATCTAGTAGGTAACAAGATAATCCCATTTTTTCGAAGATAAATCCAATTTTCTTTAAAAAGGAATCCGATCTGGCCATTTTGTAGAAGTGAAAACTGTATAGCCGCTTTTTACATTTTTAGGAAAAAACAATGGATCTTTCGTTACGTACGTACACAGAACTAAGTATAACTTATAAATATTTTTCACTTCTATCAAGGCTCCCGGAGTGCCGCTATTTATTATTCATTGGTTCATAGTACAGTACACTATGTTTACATAGAAATCTTATAATACATTCATCATTGAAAATAAAACACTATTTGTTTCGCACGGATATGATCACGACTCAATCTTGTAAACTTATTAACTCGGTAGTTGATTTATCTGTTTAACCAATACCATTTGCATTATAAATGTATAGTTTTCAATCTCCAATTGTGATAAATTTTAACGATAAACAAGTTCTAGAGAAAGGAAGCTATGAAATATTACCGGCGCTAAATCATACGATACGTTTATGACAGCTGACCGATTTGTTTTAATGCATAGGCACACTATATTGGAAAAGAGAACTTATTATATTGTTCTGGTTTTCATTTGGTTAGTGACTGCTAAAGTAAACTAAATTGGACTAACTATAAAAGTTAAGTCCCAGTCTATTACCTAATGTCCCACATTGGACACGGGCACTTTTGGGTCTATTATGCCGCGCTGACCAGGCGTGTCATAGAGTTAAATATCTAGTTTTCCATTTCTCTCAGTTGATGTTAAGTAACTGCTTATAATATCCCTTTACTGATTGTTAAAGCATCCTGATGGAATGGAATGGTGACACTTGTATTCCTTATAAAATTACTACTATGTTATATGCTAACTATAACCTATATTGACACGGTAACCAGTATCAAAGGCATTACTAAAATCAAACATGTGCATCAATTTATTTCAGTATCGTGTGTAGCTGTCAGTTCTGTTTATGTTGAGTTTATTTTGGGAGATGTTCCCTGTCTGTATTTACGTGCACCTTGAACAAGGATGAGAATTTAAGAGTGATGTGTTTTATGTCTTAGGTAGATATAAACATGTGTTGGTATTTTTACACAGGCGGACTTAATTCCAAAATGTATTGACCTAGCTTTCGTAAAGATTATGCTCAGTAACCTATTTTCTGTAAACACCACATAAAGTTTTGGTCTGTTGTTATGGTGTAGATAAAATTTGGAGTTAGACACATTTTCTTCTCCACTTAACAAGAATAAAAGAAACTAGAAATCTAACCAATTATTAAATAAATGAGCATAACCAGGACTATCATCACCTGAATCGCCGAAACCGCATAAATACGACGAAGTCCCGGACATTTATCATTTTAGTCGAAATATGGATTCTCTCCAATGTCAAATGTCAAAACAAAAATGTGTCGTGTCTAGGGTTTTAAAACCATGCCAGACGGTCCTCTCGCTTTAAAATAGGGAAAATCCCGGGAATCCCGGACGGGTGGCAAATCTAAGCATAACCAATAGTTACTGAAAAATATGTTGCATCTTCGCATTGAGCTAATATTTTATCACATCCGTTCGATATTAGTAACGATAAACATTGATGGAACCGTTAGTTAGTTATTGAATATAGGTACACGGCTACCTCTACATACCATGGAGGTGCGGATGTGACGAGCTGGTTTATTCATAGACAGAGAACGGTAAATAAACATCCGCAGATTGAGCTACTAACTCGACTTTATCCATAAAATGGATAACATTTTACTAATAACATCAAATTTATCACGAAGCGTTAGTGTTTGTACCAAAGAACGGCGCAGTTAATAATAAACGTGCGTGGAGTCACAGGCGTTAAATATTCGTTGACTAAAATCAGTGATAACTTCAGAATAAACTAGTTATCATCTGACAGCAAACAGTAGCCAAGAACATCAAATCCGGCGATCAACACAAAACCGGCATAATAGGGGGCCAAAAACCTCCAAATGTTTAATAATTAGTAGAAAACTAACGTCTGTATTCACTAAAATGCAAATCGAAAACCAACCGATTTGAGAACGTCACTTTTGTATACACTAATGTTTAGATACAGTCAGTCATCTAAATTTGGTCAAGTTATAGATCAGTATACGACCTACTTCGAGATCTGTGATACAGTTTATTAGACTATAGCTCAAAAGTTCTTTTTGGTAAATATATCCATTCATGCGTCCATAGAAAGCCATAGAAGATACAGTTAAATAGCTTAAAAAATACTTACGCGGAGGCAACTGGTTGATGTTTAGAAAGATTACGTTTTCATATGATTTACACTTTAAACGATACACTAGTTCTTGTGTCCACTGTTACATTCACATATAATAGTTTTAGTTTGTAAGAATATTTCTTATTTTATATTCTAATTCACAGGTAAAATACTGTAGGCGATTCACGAGATCGCAGCGAAATGCAGCAACGCAGTTCATACGTGAATTATACGCCGCGCAGCGCGACCAACTGATTTAGTAAAACGAAATGAAACGTCATCGTTTGAGATCGCAATCTCCCACTCTCACATACGAAATAGTTTTCTTTTTATGATAATTAGTTTATAAATGTCCTTTAAGAGGGTACTGTACTCCTAATTGAGGTATTTGCCTTATGTATTGCTATCCCTATTTCCAAGCGCCGCGCTGAAAGGGACAAATATAGATGAAGCGGATTTTACCTACAAATTCTTTGAAAAAAGACGTTTCGTACATCCGTTTTCTTTTCGCGAAAGTTAAACCGATTTTAATAGTTTTTGCGTTATATTATAGATAAAGAGTATATCTATGCTTCTATCACTTTCTTTTGTGGTAAAACTTAACCAAATTTGTGTGATAGACGCTGCAACTTTATCTAAAGAAAACCGAAAAAAGTGGGTTTTTCGGATCGTCATATTTCTTTTAGTTATTATGTTTTGAAAAAAAGAAAGTGATAGAAGCATAGATATACTCTTTATCTATAATATAATGCAAAAACTAAAAAATCGGTTTAACTTTCGCGAAGAAAAAACGGAAGTACGATACCCATACTTTTGTATGGAGCATAATTTGGTATCGTCCCGTCTTAAATAATTAAGATGTCATCTAAAAATTCTTTTTAGGCTAGTTAAGTTGTCCCACGGTCGTTAAGTTTGTCCGCTCGAGACAAAATTCGTAATAGAAGCGGTAAGCTAATACGTACAAGGTCATCTTGGTCCAAACATTTGCCTCTCCTCTCCAGCCCATTTACGTCCCACTGTTGGGCACGGGCCTCCTCCACTTTGGAGGGATTATGGTCTACTGTGCCGCGCTGACCAAGCGTGTAGGCACAGGGTTTATTTTCGAGTTTTCCGTCTCTCACAGAGGATGTTATCTGTGTGCAATATCCCTTAGCTGACTTTTACAGCACCCTTGGGAGGAGATGGGGTGGTGACACTTGTATTCTTAACCCGTCCCCACACGGACATATACAACACAACAATACAAACATTTGCCTCAAATTACTTAAATTCCTATTCAAATTAATATTTTTCTCTACGCAAACAACTAATTTAGTAATTTGTTTATGATCAAGTGGCTAACTTCCAAGCTTTGGGAAGTAATGCTTGATGTTGAGTATAGCAAAAATCCCGGACATTAATGCAAAAATGTCTTTCTTTATGCCTTTGCCTTCGTGCCGACGGACGTCCTTTTGAATTAGGAAAAATCCGGAAATTCCCGGACAGTTGGCAGCCCTACTATAAACGCTTATGGGTATTTCATACAAGTATTACCTTTTGTATATGGTTAGGCTATAAAATGTGTCTATGAGTACATGCCCTAATAAAAACATTGACATCCCTTATGCTGTATTAAAAGGAAGTCTTAAATAATAAAGTCTATTTTATGATATGATATTAAAATTACATAAGATATGATTTATGTTTCTGTTTACGAGTTGCCCGCATCAACCAGCACAGCTATTATAAATAATATAGTTACATATTATTTTGTCATAGCATAGATACATGTTACAGTACGCCCATAACCTGAACATATGCTCGGAATATAGACTCGGTGTTTTTAGAAAAATAAGCAGGTATTAAGAATACTTCAGTATTGTGTGGAGACTTATTATGAAGTTGCGGGCAACAGCTAGTATAAATAATAAATTTGATTTAATCTTCGACAAACTAATAAAAAAAAACATAAATACAAAAAGTTGTCACAAATATAACAAACTAGCATCCCGCCCGCGACTTCACTGATGCTTCGCTCCTATAGGTCGCAGCATTATGTTATATAGTCTATAATATAGACTATATACTATATAGTCTCCCTCGATAAATCTACTATCTAACACTGTCGACTAAAGCATCAGTGCAAAATGCTGCAAAACGGGGAACTTTTTACGCGCTTTATATTAGCTTCACTTGTATGTTTGTTTGTATGTTTGTAACCGACTCCTTTGGACGCTATTTTGACCCACTTTAAATTTCGATTCTATTCAAATTTTGCACACCTGTCAAAGACCGGTGACAATGCAATAATTCGATTAAATAAAGCGTGTTTTTTAGTTTTTTTAAACTATTATTTATTTATTAAATTCCACGCGTACGAAGTCGCGGGCAACGACTAGTGTTAGTATAATTGTGAGATAGCGGACAAGGTTACAGATTAAAGCTCAGGATATTGGATAAATGACATAATATTAAATAATTCATACAACTTGAACATTAAATATGGCCCTAGATCATGAGATACAAATTACTCCATATTAAAACAGTGACTGTATTTTATAAAGTGCATGCTTTATCTGTTCTCAATGTATATGATCACATCAATAAGTTGAAATTTTAGAGATGTGTGTCACAATTTACAGATCAGGCAAAAAAAAATTACTGTGATTGATATTCGGTTTCGTAAAAAAATATTTAACCCCTATATAAAATAATTTTTAAATAATCTTGACGCAAAAGAGGCTACTCTATTCTTTGGGAAATGAGCTGACGGTTCACCTGATGAACAGTATGATGATCATGGACTCAGACTCAGGATCAATACAAGCCCTCACCTACCATGAGTAGATGGGTTTGAACTTTTGAAGATGCTCATATCGTTGAGGAAACACCGCAATCGCGGATGTGATGGAATCCAGTAAGGAAACCCTGCTATGGTTTCAAATGGTGCAAATTCAATTGACACCTTTTTACCAGAAAAATTGGTCAAGTGCGAGTCGGACTCACGCACGAAGGGTTCCGTACCATTATCTATGCAACATAAGGCAACGTTATTAGTATCGAGCAAGAAACGGTAAAAAAATCATGTTTGTTGTATGGGAGCCCCCCTTAAATATTTATTTTATTTTATTTTTAGTATTTGTTGTTATAGCGGCAATAGAAATACATCATCTGTGAAAATTTCAACTCTCTAGCTATCACCGTTCTTGAGATACAGCCTGGTGACAGACGGACGGACGGACAGCGAAGTCTCTGTAATAGGGTCCCGTTTTTACCCTTTGGGTACGGAACCCTAAAAAGGGTGACAATGGAACCAAATCGAATAATTCCTCAAAACATGCAACCTTTTCGGTTCCTAAACCCTGTGATTTCGGCTCTGCATTGATAGATATCATAGGTATTGATATCCTCTTAACCAGGTACTCCATACGTTAATATTATTTATTAAAAGATTAAATATTATTGCACACATTGCAGACAGCTTTAATTTAGAACACAGTACACATTCGCTTGACAAGGTAACCTGCGTATTTATATAATAGTCGCTATTATTAATTTATGTATGTATTAAAATCTTGTTTGTATTAACCTACTTGAAGGTAAAGTATGCGTGCTTCTGATAATTCAATTATTTGTCGTAAGAGGGCGCTACTAAAAATAATACGTCGTTTTAGAAACATTGCAGTTTCAATTTTTTTCAGTGATGTTATTATGACATTTGTTTTGGAGTTATATGGGATCTATTCCCAGCCGCGGTTGGAGAAAGGACACATGGGTAGACGATACTGCTAAAATATATTATCATGCACGCATTTCATTAAATTAGGTAACCCGCCTCCATTAAAATTTCACTTTCAGTGCTTTTTAACAAAACGAAATAAAAATTAGAAATCCCACAAATGAAAACCTGGTTAAGCCTAAGACAATCACACTCAAAATTGATTGAACCCCTTATTCGCCGACGACTCCCTTTACGAATAAAGTCACAAGCAAAGGTTAGCAAAATTCTTTATCAATTGCACCTGCATTTTAATAGGCTTATAGGCTCTGACACAAGTGAACTAGCTCATGACCTTGTGACGTCACTTGGTAGGATGTAGGTGTTTTGTGACTGTTACATAAAGGCGTGTTTATATTAAAGACTGCTATAATTAAATGAAGATTTTATTTGGACTACAAGTCAGTGGTTTTCTGTAAACGTGGTATTAAGCCAGGGTTTTATTCGCTAAACGCAAATGGGGCCTAAAAAGCTATTTAGTGACTTCTGAGAGTAAGTGCAGTCGAAAGCATTTCAAAGATTTCCTCAAAGGTTTGTACCTATGGTGTTGCAAATATAGGCTGTTGAAATCGCTTACCACCAGGTAGGCGAGCTATATGCTTGTTTGTCATCCTTGTAATAGGTATAAGATATATAGAATTTCGGCAAACCGTCATTGCTACTGATAACGCAGGTGGAGCCTTAGCAAAAAGTAAGGCAAATAAAGTAAGAGGTAAAACACGGAGGATTTGAGATAGAGTATTGGAGTAAATATCTACAAGCGGCTATAGCCGTGTGGTTATACGTGTGGGCAACAGTAAATGAAAATATGTATTGTATTCAGGTTTGTTTATTAGCTTGGTCAAAATATGTTTTTTTATTTTTCTGTGATTTCCTGTAGATGAACTATTACAATTTTCAATTCCATTTATATTAGACTAAAGACAGTCTATTTAATAGTACAGATTTATCCTAAAAGTTTTTTTATTTGAAATCTGATGCTTCTCGTGTGGTCCCATTGGCACTGGGTCAGGATCTGATGGTTAAATCGCCTAAGAAATCGAGGAAGGCCCTCAAATTTTAAAGGCACACACATTGTTTTCAAATAATTATTATGTATCTAAATAATCATATAGTAGACTATCGAGGTGGTTTCATGAAGTCGGTTCAAATTTTTTAATAATAACCAATTATTTCATATCTACTTATACTGGTGACAAAAACACCTACATAAAAGACTACACAATCGAAATAACGCCTTCGAATATTTAATCTCAATTTCTAAGCCGTCATATCAACCATATATTATCTATACGAGGTGATATTAGTGATTAAAACAAGTTTAGCGATATTATAGCGATATTAAAACGACATTTGCATAAGACTTTCCATACGCGAACGATATGCACTTATGATGTCAATATGTCTGCGAAATAGCCGGTATTATACCGATTTAATATTTTAATCAGTTTATATTTATTTATTTAGATAAGCTATTTTAGTCTCTAAGGTGGATTTATAATTAAAGGCAACTTTCGAACAACCAAAGTTAAGATAATATTAAGTCCATTCAATGGTGCCGTTGTTCTCTTAACCGTTGCTCCACAAAAATAGTTTGACATACTAAACGTGCAGAATGAGTAACGGAAACGGAAAAAAACCCTAAAAGGGTTGCTATGTACGAAACTCAAAAAAGCTGGCTAAGTAAGAGTCACTAATTTTTATAGAGTCTAGAGAATATTTATATTTTACTAGCTGACCCGGCAAACGTTGTTTTGCCATACTAAAAAAAAAAAGGTTTGAAAAATAGATGTTGGCCGATTCTCAGACCTAGAGGATATGTACACAAAATTTCAGGAAAATCGGTCGAGCCGTTTCGGAGGAGTACGGTAACTAACACTGTGACACGTGAATTTTATATATTAGATAAGAGTCTAATCAAGCTACACTGAAAATGTTTGGCTTTTTAATATTTGTAGTTAAGCAGATACACATCGCCTGTGAACATTTTAACTCTCTAGCTATCAATGTTTCTGAAATACAGCCTGGTGATAGAAGGGCGGACGGATGGACGAACAGCAAAGTCACAGTAATAGCGATAATAATAATATAATAATCATATTATTATAATAGTTTAACCTGTTGGTACGAAACTTCAAATAGAATCACGCTAATGTTATAGATATTCCCATTTATCTCCATATCGCGTCGGCGTATATATACAAAAAAGATCTTTGTGCTGAACTTCAATTACACTTGCATTAGAATAAATCTTATACTTTTAATATAATTATCTTTACTTATTATAAAACAAAGTCGTTATTTTATATATTTCTTGTGTGCGTGTGTATGTGACTGAACTCCTCCTAAACGACTGGACCGATTTTGATGAAATTTTTTTTACACAGAATTGTATGGCAAAACAACGTTTGCTGGGGCAGCTAGTGTATATATATATATCAACTTTCAAAACTTCAAAACTACGCAACGGATTTCGATGCGGTTTTTTAATAGATAGTGTAATGAAACAAAAAAAAGGTGAAAGAAAGTTTAATTTATTGGTCCCTGAATCACTATTGTCCCTAAATCACTGCTGTCACTATGAAGAAAACTGCACAAACAAATAAAGTACTTTAAAAGTCACTCCACTCGCGAGTTACGAAAGAAAAGGGAAAAAGAAAACACTTAGTTCTCCGTGGAAGAGTTGGCCGTGCTTTGACGGCCGCAACAGGAGACCGGTCACCAGGTCAGGACTGTCCCTCCAAGTCCGGTAGGTGGAATCTGTATAATAATATACTTGAGTTTATAAATTATTTTAGGCCTGGTCGGCGAACTCGGCGACTCCAATTATTAGATGAGATCTTGGATCACACTTAGGCGTAAAAGATTTTCAGATAATCTTGCCAGCAACTACCACTCGATCCTCGACCCAGACCAAACTCGAACTGTCGCCTTCTCTATTTTTTTTTACGTTCCAAACTTCCATCTATAAATTTAAATAATTTAAAAATAAACATCGATACTAGAATATTCTAGCAATCAGCCAGTATCTTAGGTAAAATGATTCATAGTACTTAGAAACTCCGTAGTTTTACATAGAGTAAAGAAATAACATTAAATTTATGACAATTGACAAACATCAAAATTTTGACATGTTTACTTAAACATATTAAATATATTTCATTACATATCAATTATCAATCCAGGATATGTACAAGGATATTAGAAAACGAATAATTGCAAAATAAATAAGGAATAAACGTAAAAGGAATTATGTAAAGTTAATAAAGATATTATGGAAATGTCACCATGGACGGTATCAGGTATAATATTAATTTAAGAGAACAAATCATATTTATTCTGGAATTAAAATAATTATAAAGTTACAAGCGTTTCATTTATGAGAAGAAATAGATTTATCGTATCCTTACATTTCCCCAACAACCCGGCAAAAAAAAATTAAAATGTCCTCACAACATTTTGATTTTTTTTTTTTTAGAAGAAAATACCTATCAGCAGGCTTAGCATACCTAGCAGTAGGCCTAGTTTACCTCATAGCTCCGATGGCTACAAGATCCTAAGAGACAAATAGAAAAATTACAGACACCTAGGGTCTTTATGTAGTAAGTACTCCCCTTAAAGCTTGGTATAACAAATAGTGACACGTTAAAGGTTAATGGCTATCACATTCATTATTCATCTTTCATTCCTATAATAATATTTAAAGATAGATATATATTTATATACTGCATTCATCACCATTAAAAACAAGCGAGGTAGTTACTCACATCCAATGGCAACTACACTCTAACCATACCTGAACCGCCTGCACTATATTGTAAACCTATACCTAAAGTAAGTCTAAATATAATGGCCCTATAACGTCCATAAAAGAAATACCAAAAAAAATATAATATGTAAGGATAAGATAAAATTGGTTCAGTATATTAAGGCAATCATTGTACATATCCCTTCGCAACTAAAATTAACTAAGTATTAAATTTAGGAACAACAGCATCGATACCTATTTAGAGCTTGAAAGTTAGTGACATCTGTCCACTAGAGTTAATTTTAAAGAAATTTGAAAACATACCTTTTTAGCTTCATTATATACTTAGATGTGGACAGATCTCATAGTTACAAGCTCCCTCTCTTCATTACTTATCTGTAAAACACAATAAGTTAAAGTACATTTTTACAAATATAAAATTAACAGAAAAAATTCATTAAAAAAATTACACATGAGTATTATAAAAGTAAAAGTAGTTACAGAGTTACAATTTTAAGTCCTTAATATGCCATTTTGTCTTTGCACCTTTACTGTCCTGCAATATATAGACGAGTGGAGATAGTTTTTCTACAACTGTGCATTTGATAAATTTTGGTGCTAATTTTGCACTGAAATAGAATCCTGCCATGTCTCACAGGTTAAGGTATTTAGTTCAAACTGCGATTTATAAGTTGTAGCGTAGTATTTTTTTTTACTTTTCGCTGCAAAACCGCACAAGCTGCACAGTCACACAACAGACTTCTCCCCTGCCAGATTACCACCGGACAGTTAAGATTAGAGTCTGAAATTACAAAAGAAAATATCTATTTCAAAATAATATTTATCGACACAATGTTATTAATAGAATGATAGATGAGAGTTAAACAAATTAAAAATGTCAAATACGATGCCAAAAAAAAATAACACCAGGCTTGAGCAAGCCGAAATTTGGAATTTTGAGAGAATTGGGGTGAGTTCACCCAGTTGAGGCGCCACTGTAATGAAACAAAAAAAAGGTGAAAGAAAGTTTAATTTATTGGTCCCTGAATCACTATTGTCCCTAAATCACTGCTGTCACTATGAAGAAAACTGCACAAACAAATAAAGTACTTTAAAAGTCACTCCACTCGCGAGTTACGAAAGAAAAGGGAAAAAGAAAACACTTAGTTCTCCGTGGAAGAGTTGGCCGTGCTTTGACGGCCGCAACAGGAGACCGGTCACCAGGTCAGGACTGTCCCTCCAAGTCCGGTAGGTGGAATCTGTATAATAATATACTTGAGTTTATAAATTATTTTAGGCCTGGTCGGCGAACTCGGCGACTCCAATTATTAGATGAGATCTTGGATCACACTTAGGCGTAAAAGATTTTCAGATAATCTTGCCAGCAACTACCACTCGATCCTCGACCCAGACCAAACTCGAACTGTCGCCTTCTCTATTTTTTTTTACGTTCCAAACTTCCATCTATAAATTTAAATAATTTAAAAATAAACATCGATACTAGAATATTCTAGCAATCAGCCAGTATCTTAGGTAAAATGATTCATAGTACTTAGAAACTCCGTAGTTTTACATAGAGTAAAGAAATAACATTAAATTTATGACAATTGACAAACATCAAAATTTTGACATGTTTACTTAAACATATTAAATATATTTCATTACATATCAATTATCAATCCAGGATATGTACAAGGATATTAGAAAACGAATAATTGCAAAATAAATAAGGAATAAACGTAAAAGGAATTATGTAAAGTTAATAAAGATATTATGGAAATGTCACCATGGACGGTATCAGGTATAATATTAATTTAAGAGAACAAATCATATTTATTCTGGAATTAAAATAATTATAAAGTTACAAGCGTTTCATTTATGAGAAGAAATAGATTTATCGTATCCTTACAATAGGATGGTTCAAGAGGATTGTTTGTATAATTTGTGTTTTTTTTTTAATTCCACGCATAGGAAGTTGCCGGCAACGTCTAGTTTTTCATCTTACAATGTCTTTAAATTAACAATATCCTCTACAATGTTACAAAACTATTTATTCACTAATTTGTCACAGATATGTGAGTGCAATAACAATCACTTACAACCATTAGCACTGTGTCCACATTCCTGAAAGAACTATGTGTCGTATTAAAGGAGTTTTATAGTACTGCCTCTCTGATTTATAATATTTGCTTAGTTTGGTACAAGATATAAGAAAAAGCGAGTTGTGCTAAATATTAAGTAAGTTACACATTTTGTCGATACCTCTCTCTCCAGCTATTAACGTCCCACTGTTAGGAACAGGCCTTCTCTATTCTGAGAGGGATTATGGTCTACTGTGCCGCGCTGACCCGGCGTATTAGCATAGCTGTTAAATTCGAGTTTTCCGTCTCTTACATAGGATGATATTAATAACAATATCCCTTAGCTGGCTTTAACAGCACCCTGAAAAGTAAACTGTCATCACACGGGCAGTTGCCGATGCCTATTTATTCCTATTCTGGTTTTTAATGTAAAGAAGTGCAAGGATTATCCTCCCTTAAGATGCAGTCAGACAGACAAAATTACTACCACAGCACTTAATTTTACAACTGTGAGCATTGACTGTGAGAAACAGTTACATTACTTTAAACAACTGAGAAATCGTGGAACTTATAATTTTTTATTATTACTGGGATTATAATCACGTTAATAACTGTTAAAAAGTCACAATATCTCTGCTCCCGACGTTTCGTCCAAGTTGCATCGATCGTGGTCACGGGTCGACGGGTCGACTTACCAAATTAAGAGTTCAAATCGCGTACGTTTAAAATCAATAATCGTGGAAGTTATATATTATCGCTAAAAAACTAGTTTTAGTAAATTATAGACAGGCATAAGAATACATTTTTTGCTGTCCCAATTTCCTTAGACAGAGTAATGTAAGAGCCGGCTGAGGAATACTATTACATAATATGAGCATCGAGCATATAACTTTGGTACCAATTCTAAGTGCACAACTAAACTTAACTTATCTAAAACATAAAAACAACTATGCTGTATTTTGATTAAATGGCTATTTCGCTATATATATTCACAATAATTGAAATTGTTTTTCTATGAGTGCATTACATAGTTTTTACTGTAAGAAAATTCAGTTAACATTCCCGAATTGTGTCATTGACAAGTTTTATTTTCATTTGTCTAGTTTAGTTGTGTATTTAGAATATAATTGGTACAAACGTCTTCTTGGGACGGAAAAAGTTGAAACTAAACCCTATGCTAACACGCATGGTCCAAACACCCTCTTGAAGTGGACGCCACCTAGTCACTAGCCTATAACTTGGACCACATCCTGTTTAAAGCAAAGCGCCGCATCTGTTGGCTCTGCTGTCATCTTGAGCCATCATCAACCACAGCTTAGCGGCATTATTCGGTGTCACTCACTCACTCTCATTACTACGAGAATGCGGAGATTAATATCTAGGATATGTGTCAGCGACAATTCATTTCTGAATTCCTCAGTATACATACTCTTATAATGTTATTGTTTAACTATTTATCTTAACTCTTAACAGAAATAAGTTAAAATATAGATATTGTTTTATGAACTTAGGCATTTATTTTTAGAGGAGAACTATAATTCCATTTTTAAACAATCATTTAACTTTGGCAGATACTTTATTGATGAACAAAATATAATGTACTTGATGTTTCTGTCTCTCTCTCTCTCTCCAGCCCACCAACGTCCCACTGTTGGAAACGGGCCTTCTTCACTTTGGGAGATATCTCTCTACTGCGCCGCGCTAAACAGATGTGGTGGCACTGGTTTCATTTCGAGTTTCCGTCTCTCATATAGAGAATGATATCTCTGTACAATATTCCTTGCTGGGTTTTACAACACCCTAAAAACTTCGCGTACATTAAGAACCAAAGTAAATGTGCTCTGAATGGAAATAGAACCTTTAACATCAGACGTGCAAGCTGGCTAAGGGATATAAAGTATAATTTTAATAACTATCGTTCAATACAATGAACTAAACAGTACAATAGTTCGCAAACATAACCTAGATTTCACTTTGTCGTTGCTATTTCAGGAAGGCCTATGTTCTGTCCAATTACCAGCAGTTCTACTACAATATAATGTAGTAAGTTAAGTGTTTGTGACCTTATAGCCTGGGAGTGGTTAGCCCAGTTCTGTCTGGTTACAACAGGCCAGGCCATGATGTAAGGTAAACGTCTCTCATTTATTTCTAAGATAAATCTATTTCAATAGGAACCAGACTTCAGATTTATAATTAGGTTACTAAATAGCTATTAGACAGTTTTAACCGAGGACTGAAAAGAAGGTGGGGTATTGTATCCATGGACGGATTAAGAATATGTATGTCATGTGTGTATGTGTGCCGTGGGGTGCCGGCACAGAATATTGCACCTCCCCATCACTTCCCGTGGGTGTCGTAAAAGGCGACTAAGGGATCACCAGGAGAACGGGCAGCAGCGTTCTCCTGAGTAACACAACATCTACTGCGATCGCCAACCCGCCTGCCAAGCGTGGCGATTATGGCAATAACCCCCCACATGAAAGGCAAAACCACAACGGCCCCGAGTCACGGCGACCCCGCTATTCCGGCTCACGGTGGCGGGCTTGGTAACGGTGGGATACGGGGTGCTAAGAATCTCCGGTCGAGATCCGGCCACCAAACAAAAAAGACTCTGGCCCTGGTAACACACAACATCCGCACGCTCAGGACTGACGAGAAGATCGCCGAGCTGGAAGAGGAATTGAGCAAGATTCGGTGGGACATTGTAGGGTTGTCAGAAGTCCGAAGAGAGGGGGAGGACACGATAACCCTCCGGTCCGGAAACTTGCTCTACCACCGGGAAGGCGACGACTTGTCGCAGGGTGGTGTCGGGTTTATCGTTCGCAAGTCTCTCGTAGCCAACGTGGAGAGGATTGAGAGTGTGTCGAGCCGGGTAGCGTACCTGATACTCAGAATAACCAAACGGTATTCTTTGAAGGTTATCCAGGTCTACGCGCCGACCTCGGCACACCCCGACGACGAGGTGGAGGCTCTCTACGAGGACATCTCGAAGGCCATCCACTCGTCCAAAAATCAGTTCACCGTGGTTATGGGAGACTTTAACGCGAAACTAGGCAAAGGAAAAGGCGGTGAGCTGAGAGTGGGGCAATTCGGATTCGGGCAGAGAAACCAGAGGGGGCAGAAGTTGGCTGATTTTTTGGAGAAGGAAAATCTCTTCATGATGAATTCCTTCTTCAAAAAACCACAACAAAGGAAATGGACCTGGATAAGCCCTAATGGTTCGACACGGAATGAAATAGACTTCATCTTGTCGGACAAACGGCAAATATTCAATGATGTCTCTGTGATCAATAGGGTGAAAACCGGGAGCGATCACCGAATGGTACGAGGCACATTGAATATCCGTGTCAAAGCCGAGCGGTCCCGACTGATGAAGTCTACAGTACGTCCTACACCTGCCGAGTACGAAAACCCCGAAAGCTTTCAGCTCGAACTCCAAAATCGCTTCCAATGCCTAGACGAGTGCGAAACAGCGGACGATATGAACAACAAGTTTGTGGAAACTGTGCACACGATTGGGTCGAAATTTTTCAGGACCCGCCGTGCTCCTAGAACCAATAAACTCTCTGACCACACTCTTGATCTCATGGAACGGAGGAGGGAGATGACGGTGCAGTCTCCAGCCTCCTGGTCTATGCTGAGGCAGCTAAACAGACAGATCTCGAAATCTGTGCGACGCGATATTCGCCTCTACAATACCAAGCGTATCAAAGAGGCGATAGAGCGGAACCAAGGCTCCAAAGTGTTCGCAAAAGATCTGTCTGTTGGGCGAAGCCAGCTAACCAGACTGAAGACCGACAACGGCACTGTCGTTTCTTCCAAAGATGAGATCTTGAGTGAAGTTGAGCAGTTCTATGGACAGTTGTACAAGACATCCCAAACTCCTGTTGTCGGCTTGGTCCAAGATCCACGATCCAAGCTAACCCGGCACTATACCGAGGACATCCCGGACGTCAGCCTGTACGAGATCAGAATGGCTCTCAAGCAGCTTAAAAACAGTAAAGCACCGGGTGATGATGGAATCACTACGGAGCTCCTGAAGGCGGGCGGCAAGCCGGTCCTTGTGGCCCTTCAGAAGCTGTTCGATTCTGTCATCCTCGGGGGCATCGTTCCAGAGGCGTGGACCAGGAGCATGGTGGTGTTGTTTTTCAAGAAGGGCGATAAAACCCGCTTGAAAAACTATCGACCTATCTCGCTCTTGAGCCACGTCTATAAGTTGTTTTCGAGAGTCATTACAAATCGACTCTCGCGCAGGTTCGACGACTTCCAGCCTCCCGAACAAGCCGGTTTCCGAAAAGGCTTTAGTACCATAGACCACATACATACGCTGCGCCAGATTATACAGAAGGCTGAGGAGTATAATCGGCCTTTGTGTCTAGCGTATGTGGACTATGAGAAGGCCTTCGATTCAGTCGAGACTTGGGCGGTGCTGCAGTCCCTCCAGCGGTGCCAAATTGACTACCGGTACATCGAAGCGCTGAAGTGTTTGTATAGAAACGCCACTATGTCAGTCCGAATCCAGGATGGGAGCACAAGACCAATTCCACTGCAGAAGGGTGTCAGACAGGGGGATGTAATTTCCCCAAAACTGTTCACCGCTGCATTGGAAGACGTTTTCAAGCTCCTCAATTGGGCCGGACTCGGCATCAACATCAACGGCGAATACATCACTCACCTTCGATTTGCAGACGATATCGTGGTCATGGCAGAATCCCTGGAGGACCTTAGCACAATGCTCAATGACCTCAGCAGTGTTTCCCAACGGGTTGGTTTGAGGATGAACATGGATAAAACCAAGGTCATGTTCAATGTCCATGTCACTCCAGCACCAGTATCTGTTGGGAATGCGATTCTCGAAGTTGTCGATCATTATGTCTACCTAGGACAAACAGTCCAGTTGGGCAAATCCAACTTCGATAAAGAGGTCAACCGACGAATCCAACTCGGCTGGGCAGCGTTCGGGAAGCTTAGGCACATCTTCACGTCCAAAATACCTCAGTGCCTGAAAAGAAAGGTCTATGATCAGTGTGTGTTACCAGTGATGACTTACGGAACTGAGACGTGGTCCCTGAATGTCGGCCTCATAACAAAACTCAGAGTCGCGCAGCGTGCTATGGAGAGGGCTATGCTCGGTGTTTCCCTACGTGATAAGATCCGGAATGCGGAGATCCGTAGAAGGACTGGTGTGTACGACATAGCCCGAAGAGTTAGCACGCTGAAGTGGCAATGGGCAGGCCACATCGCTCGACGATCTGATGACCGTTGGGGACGGAAGGTCCTCGAGTGGCGACCACGAACCGGACGACGCAGCGTGGGGCGGCCCCCAACAAGGTGGACCGACGATATCGTCAAATACGCCGGGGGCCGCTGGATGCAGTTAGCGCAAGACCGCACGTTGTGGCGTTCTATGGGGGAGGCCTATGTCCAGCAGTGGACTGAGAAAGGTTGATGGATGGATGGATGGTGTGTATGTGTCATGACTCCATTTTCTCCCAAGTAGTAGCGCAGTAAGAGCCAGTTAAGATGGCATATTAAACTAAAAGTAACTAAGTTATTAAACTAAATAAAGTCCGTGTGGTGACAGATTAAGAATACAAGAGTCACCATCCTTTTTCCTTCCCAGGGTGCTGTAAAAGCTAGCTAAGGAACATTCTCAACACCCTTTAAGAGACAGAAAAAAGTAAGAGACAAAAAAAGTAAGAGACAGAAAAAAGTAAGAGACAGAAAACTCGGAAATAATCCCTGTACCAACACGCCTGATCAGCGTGCCATAGCAGACTACAATCCATCCCAAAGTAGAGGAGGCCCGTGCCCAGCAGTGGGACGGCAATGGTCTGGAGAGAGAAACTAATTAATCCAAATGAGTATTAAAAAGAGCTGAGCAGATGTTAGAAATACAAATAATTAACTTAGACAAATAATAATTGACAAATCAAATTATGGTGGAAAAAATTGACTGCCGTAAGCGGGACTTGAACCCACGACCTCGGAATACCGTTCCGAAGCTCTTTCCAACTGAGCTTATTGCGGTCGTGCTAGCAACATTCAATTTAACCACCACATTTGTCACTCGACTGAGTTTATATATTTTTACGTACAAATAATAATTGCTTGTAGACATAGTGATGTAACAATACTTGTGCCCTTTAAGTATGTTTGTGCAATGCGTAAGCCCTTATTTGCAACATGCTAGGGTTGCTATACAAATATTTATTACTATTACTTGATACTCGATATAGATCAATAATAATATAATTATGGTTAAAACCGTGCTTTTTGAGTTTGCCTTTTCTGCCGAGAAATTTGTTTGCCTTTATCATCATTTTTATACAAATTAAATTTAAAATTCATGTACTATTTACGATTACATAAAAAAATCTTAGGTATACTGTGTACAGTCGTTCATTACACAAAAATAATAAAACACAGTAATTTCTTTAGTACTTTTACTACTATTTATTACTGTATACTGTACATAATGTACTATTTATTTGCTTTGTATATTACATAGCCTCGTCCGATAAAACAGCAGTTTGATATACATAATTGAAAGAAAGTTATAAATGGAATTGTATTTTTAAACCGTTGTGACAGCCCTGGTCTAGCCTAAAGGGACTTACTAACTGCATACAAAGCTGTTGAGTCAAATTCCAAATGATTTATATACGATACCTTACGGGCAAATGCATTTAGGTATCTTGGCTGACTGTGTAGGTATAGCTATACGTATCATAAATAACTTAAAATACGCAATAAGTTAACCTCGCTCAGGGGCCGTATTATGACCTCTTAAAACCATCATGTTTTCGGTGTGAAAAAGAGACGGAGCTTTACAGGACGAATAGCACTATCCTTTTCTCATACAGAAAACATGATGCTTTTAAGATGTCATAATACGGCCGCAGGACACCTTCCTTTAAACAAGTTCGCATACTTGATGCGTAAAGTTCATTCACCAAACTGCACTATGTGTAATTTGGTAGAAGACATTCACCACATACTCAAAGAGTGTGTCCGAAGCGAAACATATAGGCTAAATTACAAATTGTTAGAATCATATAATGTAGGTGATTACCTTAGTGTACCGTCATCTCCATTATCAGAAGAAGCAAAAAATATTTATAAGATTTGCCAGATAGTACTTAACCTCTCAACTGGCACTTGACACTTGACCTTTAAGGATAGAGTGTAAATGTTTGTAATTATTGTACCAATGTGGGCGACATTATCTTGTATGATAAAGCCTACCTCTTTAATATTTAAATAAAGATTTTAAAAAAAAAAAAAGGATGATTCGCTACTGCGAGTGGGTTAAAGGTACAAACCCAATAAATAAATCAGAATATTAAAAAATAAATAATTCCGGAATTAAGAAATTGATTAAGTGTGATTTATGAACAGACTAATCACCAGCCAACTTTATCCTAGGTGCTGTAAGATTTCGGAATAGTTGAAGAATCTGTAATACTATGCACGTATTTTTGAATTGCTATGGAAATACTTGTGAACAAACATAAATGCAGTCTTTACTAAAAACCGTAACTTAATTAAACCTTTTTAATGAAAATATTAATTGGCAAAATGAATTAATAAATATTGAAACGCATATTGAGTTTAAATCTTCTATACAGTTTCAAAAATCAAATAAACCAATTCAATACTTTAATATGTATTTTATTAATTTCATCGTAATATTGCAAGGTAAGGAAGAGTTGACGCTAACCTTCAGAAGTGTTTTGACAGAACATTTATATATTAATTGCTAAGCTTAAAACAAAACTATAAAATCACGTACCTATTAAACCTTTACACGAATCAGCAAATATCAAATCGATCAAATTAAATACTAGATAAAAAAGAAAATAATATTTAGTCTAAGAACAAAAATCTTCAGACGCGTGCGCGCGTGCTTCAGGTGCGGACCCCTAAAACACTCTAATAAAGTTCAAAAGTCAAATAAACAACCTATTTATAAGCACGTGCATTACTCTATGCATTAGTCGAGAATAATGTAATTGAAATGTCATATGAAAGTTAAATTGTAGAAGGCCACTCTTATCATAAGGATTTTTTAAATCCTCAGCCTGCTTTTTTTATACTACTAAAGGGTGACAAACAAGCATACGGCCCGCCTGATGATAAGCGGTTACCGTAGCTTATGGACGTTTCCAAAACCAGGAGCGTCACTCTCGCGTCGCCGACCTGTAAGAACCTTTTTACGCCTTTTTTGAAGAGCCCTTCTTCTTCAATATTATTATGCCAATTATATGGAATACCACTTAGGTACCTTGGTAGTTGGTATATTTTAGAAAATAACCAATATAAACAATATTTTCGATAACAATATGTCCGTGTGGTGACGGATTAAGAAAACAAGTGTCACCACCCCTTTTTCTTCCCAGGGTGCTGTAAGAGCCAGCTAAGGAATATTGTACGCAGATAACATCCTCTGTGAGAAACGGAAAACTTGAAAATAAACCCTGTGCCAACACGTCTGGTCAGCGCGGCACAGTCGACCATAATCCCTCCCAAAGTGGAGGAGGCCCGTGCCCAACAACAAAAAAGAAGTGGGACGTTAATGGGCTGGAGAGAAACAATATTTTCGAGAAATGCGTCTCATTACAAACTCCTGGAACAAAACTCGTCATCTTATTTCCCTTGTTAGAAGCAGTTTAGAATTCAATCGAAATTATGAATCACAGTTTAATTTTAATGCAGGTATCATTTGTTGTAAAAGCTATAAGCCATGACAGGAAGAGTAAAACAAGACGTTGAAATCACGTATATAAACTATTATGTTCCAAAGGAAGCGTAATATAGACCAATTGGTAGAGCGTAAACGTGACATCTCGACACAATCTTATGCTGGTATCACCAAAAATCTTTGCAATAACAAATATGTATGTTAAAGTATCCTTCAACGTATCAGTACAGACTAAACTTTCTGCAGAAAACCTGTACCTATGTTGTACAATTTGAACAATGCCAATGGAATGTTAAGGTTTGATTGCAACTCAGTTTACAATTTTATTGTTAGTTCGCATGGTGAGAGTTTCCTTGGTCTAAATCTGTAACGCTTGGATTTTTGCATTAGAAAATATCTTACCTACATTTTTTGTACACGACATTTCACTTTTAGCATAAAAACACACATGATAATTATAAAAAAAAAACATTTATATCAGTTTAGTGATTTCGCCATAAAAGAGCGACAAACAGTCATTTTTCCCATTTACAATGTTAGTAAGGTTAGAAAATAAGCGTAAAGTAAGACCAGAAAAACGAGCACTTAATAGCGAATGGCGAGTATAATTTTATTACCAGTTGTCTATTAATATTTATTGATTCAGATTGAAATAGCGATAGTATTTATCATAATGTTAACTTTATAATTAATATAAAAACTACAAAAACTACATCCCGATTTTATTGAAGCGTCCACAAAAAGAAAAGCTATTGAAATATATCGAACTATTAAATTTTTAAAAAAGAAATTTCTCTGAATAGTTATTTAATTTTTTACAGTTGTCTATGTTATTTAAAATATTTTTTTAAAAATTCCACATAATTCATTTAAAGTAAAGAATAAATAAACATTAGTCTATTACGTCTTAAAATATCAAACATGACAAATATTCTAGAATGACACAGGGAACATTGGAGTGGATCGCTATTAGACAAATCTATAAGAAGCGCCTACAATAAGTATATTGTAATACTATGAACATAGTATTGCTGTAAAGTTTATTAATTAATTCCACAGGTATGATATATTTTGTCTTGCTGGAGTATCTAAATGCACCCACGATAGCAATAATTATGTACTATAAGCCATTAATGGAACATGGGCATAAGAGTTTAACTTTCAGTGCTATGCCAATTCGACGGATTTAAAAAACAATCTATCCATCAACCTTTCTCCGTCCAATATTGGACATAGACCTCATTCTAAAAACAGGTGTTACCAACTTACACACAATGTATAATATAATTGAAAAAAAAAAAAAGAAATGAAGAGAATAGAAAAAAAAATCCATGGAGTGTCTTGTCTGTTCTTCTCCATAGGATTCGCGTTTAGAACAGATACCTAGTTTCTGACGTTTCAAAAGAGCTTGTAAAACATGCCAACTTGAAATAAAACATTTTGACTTACCTTTCTGAGGTGATGTAAAGCCAGCACAATATACTATGCGTAGATAATAGACGAAAAACTTTGAATTAAATACTATAACCTCCCACGTCTGGTCAGCGTAGCAGATCAAATAATCGTCAGAAGTAGAAAATGCTAACGCCCAACTGAGGGTTAAGAAGAAGAAGCTATCTCCAAGCTATAAATATAAGAATTCAGTATGCACAAGCCTGTTTAGAACTAGTTATATCTAAGTGGTTTAATTAAAATCTTCAGGCAGATGACTGGTGTAGCTATACATCATTGAGAAAGGCTCTGATTGACGCTGCATGTTAAATCTTAGATTATATACAAATCTGACTGGAATTTAAAACTAAGTGGACAAATATTTCCTTTTTTATATTTGTATAAAATGACCTTTCTAAGTTAACTTACTTGTTTAAGTATCTTCACTAATATTATAATTCTAAATAGTTTGTTTGTATGTTTGAACACGCTAATCTCAGGAACTACTGGTTCAAGTTGAAAATATCTTTTTGTGTTGGATATTGCATTTATCGAATTATCGAAGGAGGTTATATAACATCACGTTCTGACCAATAGGAGTGGAGCATTAGTGAAAAATTTTGCCAAAATCTGGAAAAAAAATCCTTAATAAGGTAAAAGCACCCATTACCGCGGTATGCAAAATCGGCATCAATTACCGATGTATGAGATATTTTCGTATTTTAATTTAATAACAGTAACATCGGCACAATATTATTTCGGACAAGTTGTAACTTGTAGTATTTTACATCGTACCAACGGGCGCTAGGGAGTATACCAAAACCCGAACGGATCAAAAACGCTCTATTTGTGCGGCGGGATCGCAGGAGCAGGTTCTGTCCATACAAGCACGGGCCAATTCATGCAAGTGCACTCACATTTTTGATACGAGATATTTAAAGCAATATACTTTATAATTGTCTACGGATACTGTTTACTTGTTTTTATGATGTTCTAGGAGTTTCATCTCATACTTTTCATGGCGAAATTTTGTAAAAATACAGAATAATATCGATAAAAAAAATACGCCGTGATAGGTGCGTAAAATTAGGGGTAGCTTCTAATACCGAGGGTACCATCGGTAATGGATAATATTGAGGGTCGAGATATTTGCTTGTTATTTTCAAAATCACAATCTTATTAGAGAACTGTCCACTATATTTCATTACTAATGTATTCTAAAAACGAAAAATATATTTCCGATGTATGCAAATTCCAGTAAATTTCATCAAATTATAATAAAACGTAGTGTACTTGAAGTGTAGTTTTGTACTGCGAATCCAAAATGGCATAAAACATTTGCTATATTAATTTGACAAAATAATGATAATACGGCCTATTTACTAATTTGTAATACTGCTTTTCATTAGGATCGAAAACTCTTCCTGCGAATTGGCAACAAAAAATCATAAACTTTTGTAGTTTTTATGGGTCGGAATTACATTTTAAAATATATTATTCCAATCCCATTACCGCGGCATACCTCGGTAATAGATTATACCAGAATCTATTACCGAGTGTCAAGTACTCGGAAATAGAGTTTTCATATATCGAGAACAGAACCTATTACCGATACCGAGTGATAAGGCAATCAGTATCCGTATGTAGGGTACCGTTTCTGAATAGATATATTTACTTAGTAGGTAATTATTTTTTATGATAATGAATACCTATTTAAAATAATTTCTGTGTGGTGCCGGCTACGAATAATACCAACAATCTTCTCGTGGGTGTCGTAAAAGACGACTAAGTCAATGAAAGAACACCATAGCACGGGCAGCAGCATATCAAGCTCAGTGTTGTGTGTATTTTATTTTGTACGGAACCATCAGGACAGCAGATATATTTTTTCTTCTATACTCGGTAATAGGAGACATATACCGCGGTAATGGATAAAAATAGTAAGGCATACCTCGGTAATAGATGAAGTAGTAACGCTGGCTAAAAATATTTTTTTTAAAAATAACGCTTTAAAGTAAATAAAAAGAAATGAGAGAAGTACGAAATTTAAAGTCTATAAAACGTTAAAAAAATCCTTATTTATCGAGGAAAGTCCTGCTCCCCCAAATATTTTATTCTAAAGTCAAACTTCCTCGATTTACCTCGGTAATAGGTGCTTTTACCTTAACACCGCATAGCGGCAGCTAGTAAAATATAAAAATTTGAACAAATTAGATCCTCAGTCAGTCAGACAAATGATACAAGTCTTCGACTGGTAGTACATAGTTATATGTATACACATCCTGATTGAGTATAAACATAGTTTATTTCCGTACAACACAACGACCGTACGGTCATGTGAGGTGGTAACCTTTCAGGAGCATTGAACTTAACCGTCTCATATATAATATTGTGTTTAAAACTATAATAATGTTTATAATAACTCAGCTACTTATACATATAATAATTTGTTTAGTAATGTAACTGAAAAATGCGCTTGATAATCCTGGATATCTTTAATTACCTATTGGTTTTTCATCGGTTCTTAAGATATTTACTAAAAAGTGAAATAAAATATTCTTAATTGCACACCATAATTATTTACAAAGCTTACATAACAGACATGTCATAGGTACAAAGGGCGGTCTTATCGCAAACTGCGATCTCTTAATCTGTCTAAATTTCATATCAATGCATTTCTTTTGTTAAAACTATTCGATTCCCGCTCGGGACAATCATTTGTGTGATATTTATAATTGTCATACAAATATTTGTACTGCGTCTGTGTGTTTCTATGTATGTATTTACTAAAGAAAAATATTATATGTAGTATATCCGTATTCTGGGACCCATAACACAGTTAAAAATACAATACAATACACAATATACCTACTATACAAGATGTAAGGCCAGATCAGGTGTAAATGTGCATGTAATAGTTTGAATTCTATGCAAGGCCAACTACATTTGAATACCGTTGATTTAAATGCAACGAATGTGGATCTGAATTTATTAGAATTGTTATTAGGTAAATGTAGTTTTAGGCAAATGTTAAAATTACAATAATTATGTTGCTGTTTCCAGAAATATCCAGTAGTTCGGTGTCTGGACATGCGAAGCCATTTGTATGTCAAATATAAATATCATACTGGGTGTTTTCTATATATTACTAGCTGTCCCGGCAAACGTTGTTTTGCCATATCAAAAAAAAAAGTTTGAAAAATAGATGCTGGCCGATTCTCAGACCTACTGAATGTGCATGTAAAATTTCATAAAAATCGGTCAAGCCGTTTCGGAGGAGTACGGTAACTAACACGTGAATTTTATATATGTATAAGATATAGGTTAGGTTATCTTATACATATATAAAATTCACGTTACACGTTCACGGATATTTCTGGAAACAGCAACATAATTATTGTAATTTTAACATTTGCCTAAAACTACATTTACCTAATAACAATTCTAATAAATTCAGATCCACATTCGTTGCATTTAAATCAACGGTATTCAAATGTAGTTGGCCTTGCATAGAATTCAAACTATTACATGCACATTTACACCTGATCTGGCCTTACATCTTGTATAGTAGGTATATTGTGTATTGTATTGTATTTTTAACTGTGTTATGGGTCCCAGAATACGGATATACTACATATAATATTTTTCTTTAGTAAATACATACATAGAAACACACAGACGCAGTACAAATATTTGTATGACAATTATAAATATCACACAAATGATTGTCCCGAGCGGGAATCGAATAGTTTTAACAAAAGAAATGCATTGATATGAAATTTAGACAGATTAAGAGATCGCAGTTTGCGATAAGACCGCCCTTTGTACCTATGACATGTCTGTTATGTAAGCTTTGTAAATAATTATGGTGTGCAATTAAGAATATTTTATTTCACTTTTTAGTAAATATCTTAAGAACCGATGAAAAACCAATAGGTAATTAAAGATATCCAGGATTATCAAGCGCATTTTTCAGTTACATTACTAAACAAACAACATTGTGTTACTATAATTTAATAACTATAATTATAATATACTATAATTTACTAGCTGTCCCGGCAAACGTTGTTTTGCCATGGGTACTAAAAAAAGGTTTGAAAAATAGATGTTGGCCGATTTTCAGACTTTACTGAATATGCATGTAAAATTTCATAAAAATTGGTTAAGCCGTTTCGGAGGAGTGCGGTAACTAACACTTGTGAATTTTATATATAAGATATTATATACTATAATTTTATTCAGTTTATGAAGTAAAAGCATAGCAAGTCAATTGCAAACAATAATAAATTAATGTAGAAATACATGTATTGTACACTATGTACAGTTATAATTTCGGTCCAATTATGTTCTGTAAAGAAAACTAAACGATCGGTTAATCGAGTTGTTCAAGTTTGTTGTTCAAGACAGACTCCACTTCTTGTCGGATGTAGGTGTCCCACCACATTTATTTATTCATTAAAATTCTCAAAGGGCCTCTGCATGTTGGACCCATGTCCCCATGTAAGCCTTACAAAGGACCGGGTATTTCTTATAATAGAAATATACCCGTGACTGCAAAAGTGAGAAACAAATAATAATAATAATAAAAGCCTTTATTCGCTGACCTTTTAACTTACGTACTATTCTTATAAAACATTACTATTCTTAAATCTAATTCACACAACAAATAAGTAATAATTTATAAGCAACCAGTTTGGTCAGGTTGTCTGTCGACATAGGCCTCCCTCAATTGTTTCCACGTCTCTCTATCCTTGGCAGACCTTCTCCATCCTTTTGGTAGATCGTCCTCCCATCTTTTGATTTGACCTCCTTGTTGTCTTTTCCCGTTCCTCGGATACCATTCTATTACACCCTTAGTCCATTTTTTTTTTTAGACCTCATTGTATGTCCACTCCAGTTCCATTTAAGTTTTCTTATTTTTTGTACAACGTCACTGACTTTTGTTTTTTTCCTTATTTTTGAAATTGTTTATTTTTGAAATTGTGTTGCGATGTTTAGCTCACATTGAAAAGATTGTAGTGGAAGATTTGGTAAACATATGCGGGAACCATAATAGCTCAGATGGGAGGGCAACGGAACGGTATTCGTGGGTTCAAGTCTCGCTTGCGGTTATCATTTTTACTATAATTTAGTTTATTAAGTAAAAGTATAGCAAGTCAATTTCAAAAGTTAATAAATTAATTGCATTACTTAGTCATAAAAATATATGCTGATTTATTTATACCATGGTTTTCTATATTTTTACTAACACGCATTTATTAGTTCGGTACATATCTATCAATGTATTTATAATAAGTCTGATTCTATTCTATTCTCGCACAAGGCAATCGTTTGTATATATTTATGGACATTTTACACAACGTCCTCTGGTCCCAAAGTAAGCTATATTTCTTTGCTTATGTTATGGGTACCAGATACGGATATACTTTACCTATATTATTATATCCTTTTTTTTGTATATACGAAGGTACGAGTAGGTATACCTAACCTACCTACTCGTACCTTCGTATATACAAAAAAAAGGATATAATAATATAGGTAAAGTATATCCGTATCTGGTACCCATAACATAAGCAAAGAAATATAGCTTACTTTGGGACCAGAGGACGTTGTGTAAAATGTCCATAAATATATACAAACGATTGCCTTGTGCGAGAATAGAATAGAATCAGACTTATTATAAATACATTGATAGATATGTACCGAACTAATAAATGCGTGTTAGTAAAAATATAGAAAACCATGGTATAAATAAATCAGCATATATTTTTATGACTAAGTAATGCAATTAATTTATTAACTTTTGAAATTGACTTGCTATACTTTTACTTAATAAACTAAATTATAGTAAAAATGATAACCGCAAGCGGGACTTGAACCCACGAATACCGTTCCGTTGCCCTCCCATCTGAGCTATTATGGTTCCCGCATATGTTTACCAAATCTTCCACTACAATCTTTTCAATGTGAGCTAAACATCGCAACACAATTTCAAAAATAAACAATTTCAAAAATAAGGAAAAAAACAAAAGTCAGTGACGTTGTACAAAAAATAAGAAAACTTAAATGGAACTGGAGTGGACATACAATGAGGTCTAAAAAAAAAAATGGACTAAGGGTGTAATAGAATGGTATCCGAGGAACGGGAAAAGACAACAAGGAGGTCAAATCAAAAGATGGGAGGACGATCTACCAAAAGGATGGAGAAGGTCTGCCAAGGATAGAGAGACGTGGAAACAATTGAGGGAGGCCTATGTCGACAGACAACCTGACCAAACTGGTTGCTTATAAATTATTACTTATTTGTTGTGTGAATTAGATTTAAGAATAGTAATGTTTTATAAGAATAGTACGTAAGTTAAAAGGTCAGCGAATAAAGGCTTTTATTATTATTATTATTTGTTTCTCACTTTTGCAGTCACGGGTATATTTCTATTATAAGAAATACCCGGTCCTTTGTAAGGCTTACATGGGGACATGGGTCCAACATGCAGAGGCCCTTTGAGAATTTTAATGAATAAATAAATGTGGTGGGACACCTACATCCGACACTCCAAACCTGCATTATAGAAGTGGAGTCTGTCTTGAACAACAAACTTGAACAACTCGATTAACCGATCGTTTAGTTTTCTTTACAGAACATAATTGGACCGAAATTATAACTGTACATAGTGTACAATACATGTATTTCTACATTAATTTATTATTGTTTGCAATTGACTTGCTATGCTTTTACTTCATAAACTGAATAAAATTATAGTATATAATATCTTATATATAAAATTCACAAGTGTTAGTTACCGCACTCCTCCGAAACGGCTTAACCAATTTTTATGAAATTTTACATGCATATTCAGTAAAGTCTGAAAATCGGCCAACATCTATTTTTCAAACCTTTTTTTAGTACCCATGGCAAAACAACGTTTGCCGGGACAGCTAGTAAATTATAGTATATTATAATTATAGTTATTAAATTATAGTAACACAATGTTGTAATGTACGGCTACTTGCATTACTCATGCAAAATTCCTAAGTCCATCTACAAAATAAACTTTGCATGAAAATATTTTATCATTTATAATTCTAATAATATTATGGCTTCATATAATCAAGATGACATTTATAGCATAGATAATAATAATATAATCAGCTCTATTGAGTAGTAGTAACACGCTCCGACTTCGCTTAGTTAGCGTGTTTGATAACAGTTCCAAGGCGTATTCATTTAATTAGAATTTATCATATAAACATATTATTGTACTAGTTTTGCCTCGCAGTGTTATCTCAGCGAGAAAAGCTTAAGAGATAACTCTCTGTCCCACCAGCCAATTAACGTCTCATTTTTGGACATAGATCTCCTCCACTTTGAAAATTATCGTGGTCTACTAAACCACGTTGATCAGGCGTGTTGGCAGGGCTTATTTTTTTTATACTACTAAGTTGGCGAACAAACCTACGGCCCACCTGATGGGAAGCGGTTACCGTAGCCTATAAGCGTCTGCAACACCAGAGGTATCACTGAGTTTTTTCTCACAGAGGATCTTATCTGTGTACAATATTTCTAAGCTGGCTTTTACAGCATCCTGGGGTTTTTATTACCATTCTAACTCTGTCACCACAGGGCTATAAGAGGTGATCGGTAGTTTGGAAGATTATCACAAACAGACAGACAGATGTCCACTTTATAATATATAAGAATATACAAGTAATATTAAGCGCTTTACGATCAATGTCGATGTAAATCTAAGATGGCCATCTCATGTAGCTACTTAAGTTTTATCTAGTTTCGTCGCCGCTACATTATAAATGCAAAATATTGCGCATATATTTCTGTTTACTACTTTTCTTCGGAATTTACAGCGAAATGTTAAGATAAAATAATATTTGTGAAATATTTTAGAAAATTAATGGATCATAAATAAAAAATCCATGTATCCGTACAGTGAAAGATTTTAGTCTTATTCATAATGACTTATCGGAGGTTTGATAGTTCGCTAAAATCTATTCGCGAAAATTGTCAAATCTTGTTATTTTTAATAGTCTTTTTACGATAAAACGTTTATTCTATCTCCGATAAAATCTCCGTTTAAACCTCCGATAAATCTTTATGAATATGACCAGAAAACAGGTAAAACCACCCCATTTCTTCCCACTTCTTCTTCTTCATTTTCGTGTGAACTTCGTAACTTGTACATATTATGTATGTACCTGTGTATGTCATACAAATATATAATATATAATATGGATAAAAACACGCGCTATCTGCACAAAAGTGCACACTACATTAGTGTGTAATAGACTCTACATTTTTATGAGCAACGCAAATAAGGAAAAAATAACATATTGAGACGAGAATTCACACTTTCTCATACTCATTTCTTAGAAATAAACTAAAAACCATTGAAATGGAAAACAGATGCGTTTTCCAAGTATTAATTATAGGAAACGAATACTTGACTAACATGAAAGAAGTTATCTTTTCACACTCTATTAAAGTGTTACCCTATCAAATTTCAACAAGCGCCGTCATAACGGTACGGGCAGCTGTCAAGTCACCAGTTCGATTCCCGGTTGGGTGAGCTTGTCTGATTAATTGTCTTCGATACTTAGATAAAAGATTGCGACTTGAATATGCTGAACTTGACATTGATTTGTTGCTGAATAGTGACCAAAGATTAAAGAAAACTTCTTAAGCTTATGTGGATATTACAGTGTAGCCTCTAGGAAGAAGAAAACATCATTATCATAACCTCACTCCTTTCTCCTATAGGGGTAGGCGTAGGCAGAGTAAAGAGCGCCTTCTGCTACAATCCAAACATACATGGAAGCAAACATGATATGATTATATTTTATTTTCTTGTGAAATAATATGTAGTGCTCTCCCAAATGATTATATATTATGATTTTGAAATATTATGATATTAATGGATTTAGAAAAGGCGAAATATTTACACCTGCGCGGCTACGTTGTGAAGATGCTTGAAACTAACAAATACTTTCGCTGAATATAATAGCATAGAATATACATTAAATTTTAATCAGTTAATTGGGTTAACAAAAGATTGAATAAATCTGTATTATTCTCAATTTTTGAAGTGAAAACTTCTTTAGCGGCGTTGAGCACTTTTTCTCTAATGGGTATAAAATCTTAAACTCGCGTCAGGACACGTGACCTGATCGAAAAAGCGTAAGACTACTAGCTAGCTACTATTGATGCGGTCTTTATTAGACATTTAAATAGGTTCGAATCAAAACTGTTCGTTTCTTACTTCAGCTACCATAAACCTATCGTATCAGTTTTAGAGATTGGCGATGATAGTTCTGGTAATGATGATGGTGAAAAAGTCGTTGAAATTATGGATGAAAGTTGATTTTTCGGAGAGATAAACTTTTTAATGTAAAATAATTGTAATAGTTTTAAAGTGTTAAATTTTTAATGTAATATAAATTGTCATGTTTGTGTACGATAGCGCAATAAATGAATATTGTATTCTACCACATAAATGATAGTACTTTTATACTGATAAAGCAATTGGTGCAAAATTATTCCCTAACCATTCCAAAATATCAAACATGCTCAACGTTAATAATCAAGTTTTCACTTCTGCCGGCACTCCCGGAGTGCAACCCGTCTTTTTTTTATAATATACTTATTGTTCTACGCATAAAATTACAAATAATGACCTGTCTGTATTATTTTCAAGCTCACAACAAGTTACCATCACTTTAACAAAGAAAGCATACATATATTATTTACAACCTACGACAAATAAAAATTAATATCCTACATGAAGCGAAAGAAAGTAGGTTTACTTTTATACCCATGTATGTATTTTATCACTTTCTACAACTGCTAATCTATTCTTGTTGTACACCTAGCTATCCTGTTATTACTATTTCTTGACTCACTCAAGGGTTTTGCTGGAAGAAAACTCAGTATTGAGTTAAGCTCGCCTTTGTACCTATATATTTATGCTTATATCAACTATGTTTGTTCTTCTATATGTACAATAAAGAATAAATGAATGAATGAATGAAAGAAACAATATCGATTTCATAAAAAAAATATTTTGGTGTAAAAAGATTTCGGGGTTAGACATTTGAAAAAAATGTATTTAGATGTCTCTGCTAATATACGGTGAACATCCCACGGTTAGGCATGAGCCTCCTCCACTTCTAGTTATACATGTAACACAGAGGAAGTTATTTGTGTCACTAGCTACATATCGCTTAGCTGGCTTTTACAGCACCCTGGTAAAGAAAAGGGAACACCCCGCTTCCTTCTATTCTTAATCTGTCACCACACGGAAAACATTTATGATACTGTCCTCAGTATATTTTGTTCATACACGAAAGTTATTTATTGTACTGATAAGGCACACGGCGCAATGAAATAAGAGTAGGAACGAAAAATATTTACCTTATACGATATATATATATTTATACGACTAGTAGTTCCCCGTTACTTCGTACGTGTGGAATTTAGAAAAAAATCCCCGTTTTCGCAATATTTTCCATTGATGCTTCGCTCCTATTGGTCGCAGCGTGGTGTTATATAGCCTTCCTCGATAAATGTACTATCCAACAATGAAATAATTTTTTAAATATAACTTGTTCCTGAAATTATCATGTTCAAACAAAGAGACAAACAAACAAACACTCTAGCTTTATAATTTATGGTACGATATGTCGTAGTTACGTCTGACGGCGATTTATCGTACACTATAAACTGTAATAAAACGTGTTATTGTCCACTGATCCGTATTTCATAGTTACGATTATTGACATTGCTTAATAAAGCGAAATAAACTAGCGTTTAATACACTTAAATGCTCTCTGAGAGAGTGGATAGTTGTAGGCAGAAAATGACATAATCCGGTCAAGATTAAAATGCTATGCAATTGTTTATGTGAAAACGACCGCGCTTTGGATTTAATGAAATAGGTACAAATATAATATTAATAAAACGAATTTTACAGACATATTATAATTGTTAAATAAAAAGCTTTTGAAAATATTCTGAAATAGTAAGTATCTAAGTATTATTAACTGTTCAAAATTGAAAATAATGTTCTATGGATGTTGTGTGTTTGTCGTAAGAATTAATAATTAAGCAGAAATAAAACGCTTAAATAAAACTACTTTTTACCGCTTTAGACGCGTATATTTGTTTTAAATTTTGGCCCGACGTAAAATTAAAATCGAATGTGGGTAAACCCTGTAATAACTGATCGTAGAAGACACATTACAGCTCAGTCTCACCCGTGACCATGGTGACTGCAAAGTCTTCGAAACGTCGGGCCAAAATTTAAAACAAATATGCGCGTCTAAATCCGTAAAAAGTAGTTTCATTTTTATTTAAACAGATGAGTCGCGCAAGTGTTAGAAAATATTAAGAAATAAAACGCTGTCTTAATCGATCATTATAGCCTTTTTGAAATATGTAAGAGTGGGAGATATGAACATGACAATTCTTATAATTGTTAACATCATACACGTTAAGCGAGTGTGTACACACCCTAATATTCAAGATAATAAAACAAAGGCGTCACAACAAATGGACTACGACACAAATATTTGTTTAAGCACAATGTCGAGGGTGATGTACTGTCAGCTGTCAAGCATTTCTTAGTAATAGGTATTATTGTAATAGTAAAAACAATGTTATATCATAATATCACGTTTTCTCTGTATGCTGTAAAGTATACATGTTTTTTGTTTACATGTAATTGGTATAAGATGGTCTTGTAAAGTGAAGCTATTGGGTTCGACTCCCAAATTTCCAGCTTTGACCTGAACTTAAGAAATACTTTACTAGCCTTATGCAGAATACTAGGATTATATATTTTAAGAAAAAACCAAGAAATTGCACAAAAATAACTGACACGCGCAACGTAGACAGCGAGAAGTGCCTCGAATTTGTTCCTTTATGTAACCAAATTTCTTGTTTCTATAAAAAATTTAGTCTAAATTCCTTGTATTTGAGCCAACAATAACGCAATACATCTTAGGTAATACGAAAAACTAACAGGTATATATAATCTGAATTTAATTGCGCGTTGTCATAAAAATAGCTTCATAAATCATCGCGTCATTTCAATCTCAGTGAGCTCTTGCAAAATATAGATAAGATAACAGCCAGCGTCTGTATTCAGTCACGTTCCGACCATGGACAACTTCGGGTATCGCGAAATGGGGTGGCCTTCAGCCCTCCAAACTCCCACTCCGACAGCAACAAGATCAGTGTTATCAAGCAGTACAAGATCACGAGCCAGGGAACCCGAAGAATTTCCACTAAATTTCAATTATAAATATGTTCGGAATATTGATTTACTGGAGTCCGCACGAGAGCCAGGAAAAACAAATGAATACTTATTCGTGGGACCTTCTCCACCAGCAGAAAATGCACCCAATATGTATCACAGTTTTGATGTTACGGCACCAGATCCAGAAGCTAGATTAACAGAAGAAGCTATCAGAAGAAGCCTTTGTGAAAAAGCTTTAACCCTTGGAGCGACTAGGTTTTTCGATGACGTAGAGTGTGGTTTGATAACTTCGGATAACATAGTGGAACATATCAGTGCAGCACCTGAAATTGTAGTAAATTTGTCACTTATGTGGGCGGCGTTTCTAACGAGAGATGAGTTACTCCCAGCTATACTCGAGGCAGGAGCTGATATTCACTACTCTGAACCAGCAGGACTAACCGCATTACATCTTGCTGCATTCAGCGGTGCAGGTAGGGCAGTATCATTTTTAATTTCTCGTGGCGCAGATGTTGACTTTGCTCCAAAATATTTTGCACCACTACATTGTGCAGCATTTGGAAATTCTTTGGAAGCGGCTGAAGTTTTGATAGCAAATGATGCGTCATTACATGCTGTAGTGCAGAGAGCTGGCTGTGAAGATAATCTAGTGCATTGTTCGGTGCGAACTGATGCTTTGGAGTGTATGGAACTGTTCATAGAAAAGGGAGTAGATCCTGCTTACGCTACATCAGGTGGATTGAATGCTTTACATCTAGCCGCAGAGCTTAGTGCGCAAAGATGTCTTCTTTATTTACTTAGAGAAACAAAGATAAGTGTGAATGGCGTGACTAAACAAAGAGATAAAGAATGTACTGCATTACATTTGGCGGCAGCCAGAGGTTATGCGGAATGTGTAGAGATATTATTATCAGAAGGCGCTAAAGCAAATACAAAAAATTATAGGGGATTCACTGCATTACATCTTGCTGCAAGATGTTGTAGTGTTGAATGTGTTGAAGTATTACTTAGAGATGGGAATGCAGACGTCAATGCTGAAGATTACGACAAAAGGACTCCATTACATGCGTCAATATCTAGATCTGAGAAGGCGTGTGACATAATTGATATGCTTGTTAGTTGGGGAGCACGAGTTAACACCAAAGATGAATACGGATTTTCACCACTGCATTTAGCAGCAATTGATGGATTGTCACAATGTGTTGAGACTTTAATATTCCTTGGTGCAGATGTTACATCAAAGTCAAATAGAGGAGAAACTGCTTTAAGTGTTATAGCAAGGAAGACACCTAAATCCTTAGCTATATTGAAATATAATTTAGACTGTGGTATATCACTGAAACAGTCTAGCGAATCGAATGAAGAAGTTCAAATCGAGTTTGATTTTGGAAGATTACTCAAATACTCGTATCCTCGTGAGATAACATATTTAAACAGTTTGATAGATGAAGGTCAAAAAGACATATTACAACATCCTTTGTGTTCCGCTTTCTTATTTATGAAGTGGAAAAAGATAAGAAAATTTTACTTGGCAAGACTTATATTCTTTTTTCTATTCGTGTCATTTTTGTCAATATATGTACTGACTACCGTTGTAAAGACATGTAAAGGTCAATATAATCAGAAATATGGAGTCTTGAATGAACTTTGTCAGAAGCAATCTTTATTGGGTTCCGTACTTAACTACAATCCAATAGAATTTGAGAGATGGGTTTTGATGGCGATCACAGCTTTTGAAATACTTCGGAAATTAACAAGTATAACTGGGTATTCGAGTTTTCGACAGTATTTTACAACGTTTGAAAATTTAATGGAATGGTTTGTACTTTTATCTGTGTTTTCATTGTATAAGATAAATGAAGACTATAGTTGGCAGAATCATGTCGGAGGTTACGCTGTTTTGGGAGCTTGGACTAATTTAATGTTAATGATGGGTCAACTTCCAATGTTCGGTGATTACGTGGCCATGTACCAAAAGGTTTTGGCTGAATTCTTAAAACTACTACTAGCTTATATATGCCTACTCCTTGGTTTCGCAATTTGTTTCTGTGTTGTTTTTCCTAATGAAGAGATGTTTGCAAATCCTTTGATGGGAATTATAACTATATTGTCTATGATGGTGGGTGAACTAAACCTGAATATTTTAATTAATGATCCAGAGAAAACCGATCCTCCTTTAATTTTTGAATTATCTGCACAAATTATATTTATTTTATTTCTTATGTTTGTTACAATCATTCTTATGAATTTACTGGTTGGTATCGCCGTTCATGATATCCAAGGATTGCGAAAAACTGCTGAACTGTCTAAATTAGTAAGACAAACGAAACTAATTCTCTTTGTTGAAATGGGTATGTTTAGCCCGATGCTTCCAAAATGTCTCCATAAATATGTTTATAAAACTGCACTCGTTTCACCCGAAGCTGGTAAAGTTATTTTAGGTGTAAAACCTTTAAATCCGCAAGAAAAAAGGTTACCTACTGATATTATGATGGCAGCGTATGAAATGGCAAAACTGAATAAGGTGAAAGTTAGTAGATCGGTTAAAGAAATGTTATTTAAGAACAAATTCCATCAGTCAACGAAACATCCAATGAAGCTGGAAGAGAAACAAAGTGATCGTAACTTTAGCTTAGAAATAAAAGGGATGCAGGAAAAAATAGACCAAGCAACGTTTAATTTGAAGAAAATTGATCAAGAAATGAGGCATTTGAATACATTATTGGTGCATCAACAGAATTTATTGCAACATTTCTTTAAATGTATAGATATAACGCCACATCGAACTTCTTATGCGGCGACACCAGTCCATTCCATTGAATCACCCATTTTCTTTTCCAGTAATGCCTCTGAATACTTCAATAAAATGTAGACTGTATTTAAATCAATATCTCCTTACTTTTTATAACACTAAGTCGTTATTTTGTATGTATGTTCTTATGTGAGCTTATATCTTCAAAAATATGCATCGGATTTTGATGCGGTTTTTTATAGTTTGAGTGGTTTAAAAGGAAGGCTTTTTTTGGAAAATTTGTTAAGGTTTTGTTTCTAAATTCTACTCGTACGAAGTTACAACAGCTAGAATTAAAATAGCTTGTTGCTTTATAAACCAACAGGGATAAACATAGAATGGTAGTTATATTAATAATTCAAAGCCACATACATTATTTTTAAGTTCTGCGTTGGGAATTTTATACTAAAATGGAAACAAATAAATTTTATTCGTCAGGGTATTAATATATGTACATACTAGTGTATACTATTAAAATAAACTATTGTCTATTTAACATATATATTTATTTATTTATTTATTAGGAAGACCAACAGCATTTAACAATGGATCATAAAAAAAATCAATATGCAACGTACAGCCAATTATAGGTCTTCACCTATAGTGTTTCAGTAGAACAAATCAAAAATGTGACAGTAGAGCACATCCACAAATTAATACATACATAGTACATTGATAAATATAATACACTAAATAAGTAACAACTGTAACAACAAAAAACAATATATCAGTAACAACTATATAAACAATAATTTAAAAGAGAGAATTTGCAAATCCATCAAATTATTTCCATTGCAAATTATCCCAATTTGTACTATGAAACCTATTAAAGAAATCTATTAAAGAAATCAAGGCTAAGCAACCGCCTCACTAATGCTATATTTGAATTAAAAATGTCAAAGTCGTGCATTTTAATTGCTGAATTTACGGTCTTGCAAGCTCGCACCAGAAAAGAATTCTGCCGGTAATTGGATGTCGCAGAATATTACATATTATTTGTGACTAGTTTTGTCTATTAAAATCATTGTTATTATAACTTATATCGCTATTTGTTGATTATTTTAAGCTACGAAAATAAAATATTGTTTTTAAATGTTGTTTTTAGGGTTCCGTACCCAAAGGGTAAAAACGGGACCCTATTACTGAGACTTCGCTGTCCGTCCGTCCGTCCGTCCGTCCGTCTGTCACCAGGCTGTATCTCAAGAACGGTGATAGCTAGAGAGTTGAAATTTTCACAGATGATGTATTTCTATTGCCGCTATAACAACAAATACTAAAAATAAAATAAAATAAATATTTAAGGGGGGCTCCCATACAACAAACATGATTTTTAGGGTTCCGTACCCAGTATCTCAAGAACGGTGATAGCTAGACAGTTGAAATTTTCACAGATGATGTATTTCTATTGCCGCTATAACAACAAATACTAAAAATAAAATAAAATAAATATTTAAGGGGGGCTCCCATACAACAAACATGATTTTTTTACCGTTTCTTGCCCGATACTAATAACGTTGCCTTATGTTGCATAGATAATGGTACGGAACCCTTTTTTAATTTGGTTATGGCATGATCAGGCATCGTATGTTAACACCTAGGCACGCGGTAGCTAGTCAACCCAAGTTCAAGTAACAGAACTGGCGAACAGCACTGAGTGTAATCTAGATTACGCCGCATCGCCACCTCTTTGCTACCTACTGTAAGAAATCTAGTCTGATAACGTCATCAGCCAAAGATGAAAATCCTCTTCTTCTCTGGAAGGTTTATGGTCTACTATATTGCGCTGACCAGGCGTGGTGGCAGGTTTATTTTCGAAGCCTCCGTCTGTCATAGAAGATGTTATCTGTGTACAATATCCCTTAGGTGGCTTTTACGGCACCCTAGGTACGAAAAGGAGTGGTGATATTCATATTGTTAGGTAATCACCACACGAATGATAGCCATCGAAATACAAACGTGAAATTACATAAAAATATTTTGAATAAAAAAATTGAAGGTAATATGTGTTTAAATATTTAATTATGTATTACGTTACATATGTAATAACGTACCAGATAAAAGTTGTATACATTGCTACTGATAAGCGCAGTTTGGTGAATTTTCTGTAAATAAAGCAATTATGTACATAATACATTGTGTACATAAGTGATAAATAAGGTATTTTAGACGTAATGTTATTTAATTAAGTCTATTTAATAAGACATTTTATTTACAGGGTTCCGCGAGAAAAAGAAACTCTTCTTACTTGAACACTAGTAGGTACTTAAACCATGATGTGTATAATGACGGATTAATAATACAAGTGTCACCACCCTATATCCTCCTCAGAGTAAGTGATATGGGATATTATGAGCAGATAAGTTTTATTTGCCATTGTGGCAATGGGCAGGCTACATCACTCGGCGACCTGACGACCATTGGGGATGGAAGGTCATCGAGTGACGACCACGTACCGAACGATGCAGCGTAAACGTCCCCCAGCAAGGTGGACAGACGATATCATCAAATGCGCAAGAGGCCGTTGGATGCAGTTAGCGCAGGACCGTGCGTTGAAGCGTTCTATAGGAGAGGCCTATGTTCAGTGGACGGAGAAGGGCTGTCGGAAGTCCTATTTAAAATCTGATACCACATACTTAGATACTTTTTGTTTATTTTGTCTACTTAGTTTGAAGTATTTTGTTTAAGAATTTTAAGTTCAACTTAAAGTCCATATTGTCCATTAGCTAATAATCGATAGTAGTATTCTCTACAATTAAATAAATAAAAAAATATTCACGGTCATTCCACACAATGTCCTCTGGTACCAAGCTAAGCTTATATGCTTGTGTTATAGGTACCAGAATACGGATATAATACATATACTACTTTTCTTTTATAAATACATACTTACTCGTATAATACATAGAAACACCCAGACACAGTACAAACATTTGTATGACAATTATAAATATAACACAAATAACTGTCCCGGGCGGGAATCGAACCCCCAACCTCGTGAACGGTTGTCCATTACAGAAACCACTAGACCACGAAGCTCGTCGTTTTTACTTTTATTACTTAGATAGTAATAGGTTTCATTTATTCCGTAATTAAATGGAGCCTTATTTGTAGGTCTAAATAAGCTATAATTTGAGCCTAATAATCGCGCTAGAATCAAAAGAATCTACGCCTTGCCTACTAGCTATTGGAATTGTATAAATATCTGTATAGGCTTTATAAGTAAACCGGGTCTTAGTCTGTAACAATTAAATAGCAATGCTGTTGACTCGCCGGTGTCGACCTTGCGAATGTGTATAGTATAGTACCTTAGACGTTTACACCAACAGGAGCGGTTACATACGCTATTCTCTGACAAATTTATACACTACAAGACGATAGTGCTTATATATAATTTTCAAACTTGTATCGATAATAATTTAAAATAATGTTAAGGATATTCAAGCGTGTTTTTAGTTTTTGAACTTGGCACATTATGATAATGATACGATTAGGTTAGCTTTTTTGTTATCAATTCGTCTGTCTATCAATCTATATATAATAATAAATAATGATAATAAATAAATATTCATGGACATTTCGTACAACGTCCTCTGGTCCCAAGCTAAGCTTATATGCTTGTGTTATGGGTACCAGAATACGGATAGACTACATATTCTACTTTTCTTTTGTAAATACATACTTATAATACATAGAAACACCCAGACGCAATACAAACATTTGTATGACAATTAAAAACATCACACAAATGATTGTCCTGGCCGGGAATCGAACCCGAGACCTCGTCAATGGCAGTCCGTTGTGTGAACCACTAGACTAGACCACGAGGCCCGTCAATAATAAGATAAATAAATATAAATATGCATGGACGTTTCACACAACGTCCTCTGAAAATCACTCACTATTCAAAATCACTATTGTTTTTAAGTAGTAGGTACACCACTTTACCACAGTTCCAGATCAACTGAGTCCATCCAAAGGTTGTCTGGAAGAGATCGCAATATGCGATAAGACTGCCAATTGTACATGTTTTATTTTATTTTCGTTACATCAGTGACATGTAAATTGTTTTGGTGTACAATAAAGTGTATTCTATTCTATTCTAAAATCTATGAAATGGATCTATGCAGCGAAATTTTTATAATGACAATATTTTGATAATAGCGATACGGAACCCTACATGTGCGAGTCCATGTCGTACTTGGGTAATTTTTATAAGAATACAATACATGTAAAGTCCCTTTAAAATACCCATAGACAACATTTATACTAAGATATCTTGAACATAACATTATCTTAGCTTGTTTCCGTTATATCGATTATTTATATGAATGAAATTATTTAAGCAAACTTATTTAAAAATACGGATAAGTCGAACAAAATGCTTTCTGTGACGGTTTATTTGATATCGTTATGGTGTAAAACTGCTCACTGTAAGTAATCTTGTTAAAATTGCTCTAAACATTTTCTTCTTTCTTTATCTTTATCTTCTTTATTTCTTATATAACAAAGTCGTTATTTTTGTATGTATGTCCCTATATGAGCTTATATCTTCAAAAATACGCAACGGAACTTGATGTGGTTTTTTTTTTAATAGATAGAATGGTTCAAGAGGATGGTTTTTTTCGCATAATTTGTTGGGGTTTGCTCTATATTGGATAAGATATGATTAAACTTGCCGGGAAATTCGGACGCGCGCGAGCTATAAATGAAAACGCTGCCTTATCTATGTGAGGTACAACAAAATAATGTATGGAGGAATTGTTTGTTACCTATAGTTCTTCAAAAAAGTCCGCGAGGGCATATGTCTATCTTTCAAAGGAAACCCGCTGTACCCATAATAATGTCAAAAACATTCTCAAATTTAATACAGTGTTTTCAAAAGCTATTTATGTGTATATAGTAATATTTTTTATCAAATTAAATAGCTTAGTTAGCTTACGCAATTAATATAGATTATAACTTTTCTTCGCAGCATGCAATTTAAATGAATATCTTAGGAGATATGACGAAAAAAGTATTACGCGCTATAAAATAAAATACTTAAACTGTTGGCTAAGCAACGCGAACGTCTGCTCGGTCTTCTATCCATACTCCAATGTTTGGATATGTAAGGATGTTTATTGTGCTTTCACGTAAAGACTACTGGATGGATTTTCATAAAACTTTCCAATGAAAAATGGAATAGAAAATGAACTTATTTTTTATCCTTTTTACCGCGGGTAACACCGCGGGGCGCAGCTAGTATACTGATATTACAATGCTAAACAGTTTGTTTGTTTGTTTGAACGCACTAATCTTAGGAACCACTAGTCCAATTTGAAAAATTCTTTCAGTGTTGCATTTTTCGAGAAAGGCTATACATATAGCATTACGCTGCGATTAATAGGAGCGAGGCATTAGTGAAAAGTATTGTAAAAGCTAGTTGTAATATATTTGTCTTATCCTGAACCTCAAATAACAGGATAGAGGCAGAAGAATGGTCATAATTAGTATTTGTTGTTATGGCATCAAGTGATATTATTAATTGTGAAATTTTCATCTCTATAGCTATTGCCGTTCTAGAGATACAGCCTGGTGATAGACGGACAAAAGGATCGATGAACAGTAATAGGGTCCCGTACAAAAAGTTTACTTTATCATCCATCCGGCGTTACTTCGTCCACTGTTGGACATAGGCCTTTCCCTTAAAAAGCCACAATGTGTGGTCCTGCGCCGCTTGCATTCAATCCTTTTACGAAACCCTATTACTGGGTCTGCCCTGGCAATAATGTTACGGATTACGGAACCCGCCGTCCGCGATTACTCGTACTTAGTTGTTTTTTTACTTTCTTCTATTTTTAGGTGAAAAGCTATGTGATTTGGATAATGAGATGTGTGTAACACCTCAATCAAACATATCATATCTGAAAATCCTTTACGCAGAAGACACGAATAAATTATACTATAACTACTGAAACATCTGACTATAAGTTTGAACTGTACAATACTATTTTTTATGGTTTTGAGAATTGCGACGTCTTGATGTACTCGTAAATATATCTTTTATTATATTTGTTGCTAAATGAGTGTAGGTGAAGCCAAGGAAGTGTGTTAGCACAGTAGCAGATGGCGCTCTATAGTCTCTGCCTACCTCCTCTGGTCACAAGCTAAGTTGTAGCCTGTGTTATGGGTACCAGAATACGGATAGACTACATATACAATTTTTCTTTTGTAAATACATACTTATAATACTTAGTAAACACCCAAACGCAGTAAACATATTTGTGTGACAAGTCTTCTTCTCCAGCACATTTACGTCCACCTACTGGGCTAGGGCCTCCTCCACTTTGGGAGGGATTATGGTATAATGAGCTGCGCTGACCAGGCGTGTTGGCATAGGGTTTATCATCGAGTTTTTCGTCTCTCACAGAAGATGTTATCTGTGTGCAATATCTCATCGCTGACTTTTACAGCACTCTTGAGAGGAGATGGTGTGGTGACATTTGTATTCTTAATCCGTCACCCACACGGAGGGTCACATGTGTGACAATTGTATAATTATAAACATCACACAATTACTTGTGCCGAGTGGGAATCGAACTCACGACCTCGTGAACGGCAGTCTGCTACATGAACCACAAGACCACGAATCACGTCACTATAAAATAAAATAACGTAATTTTTCAGATATGACGTACCGAATGATAAATTAGTGTATGTAGTGTTTTGTCCTTGACTAGTTATGACAACCAACCATACATTTACTGGAACCATCGGTAATGCAACGGATATTGAAGCGAAAGGTGGCTTCACAATGTCAGCAAGTAATTACATGAATAATAAATAAATCAATAAATATACATGAACATTTCACACAACGTACTCTGGTTCCAAGCTAAGCTTAATATAAATAATAAATATTCATGGACATTTCACACAACATCCTCTGGTCCCAAGCTTAGCTTATATGCTTGTGTTATGGGTACCAGAATACGGATATAATACATATACTACTTTTCTTTTGTAAATACATACTTATGATACATGGAAACACGCAGACGCAGTACAAATATTTGTATGACATTTATAAATATCACACAAATGATTGTCCCGAGCGGGAATCGAACCCGCGACCTCATGATCGTTAGTCCGTTACATGAACCACTCGTCCACAAAGCTCGTCATCCAAACTAATAATATGCTTGTGTTATGAGTATAGAAACACCCAGACGCAGTACAAATATTTGTATGACATTTATAAATATCACACAAATAATTGTCCCGTGCGGGAATCGAACCTGCGACCTCGTTAACGGTTATCCATTACAAGAACCACTGGACTACGAGGCCCGCCTTTTTATGTATGTACAAAAATATTATGCAGTTTATTTATTTGGTAAATATAATATTAACATTTTAATGCTTAATTTGGGATTGGGAGACGATAAAGATAACAAACAAGTTACACAAAACTTGTTTGTTATCTTTATCCATTCTAGGTAAAATTATCCATATCATAAAAGTGAAATATAGTGTAAGCAGGAAAGACAACAACTTACATATGACTATGGAGGAATTGGATATTGGGATTACGCCAGTTGCAATGTTTAAGTTTGAACAAATTGTCATTACAGATGGAGACGAGAAAGAAGGTCTTGACACAGCTGTGCTTCGCGGTGATACCTGCGGTAAAAAGGATAAAAAATTGTTAGTTAATTATCCTACAGGAATATTATTTATGTAATAACAATAAATTTGAAAAAAAATTTTTGGTTTCAGATTAAATTAGTAATATTGAAAAGAAAATCTGTTAATTTTATTTGAAATAATAGAAAATTTGTATATATTTTAATTATTTAGTTTTCTATTGATTGTGTTTTCTATTTTGCAGCTCAAAAGGCTACCGCATATTTAAATGACAAAGGATATGAGACAACTTACGAATTGGGCATGATTTGGATAAAAGAGGGTGTACAAGCGATTTTACACGGCTTCCAAACATATTTAACATATTACCCATTGGAAGGACAATTTGCTATGAACTAATTTATAAAATACTAGCCGTTGTCCCCAACTTCGTATGCGTGAAATTTGAAAAAGAAACTTAAACGAATTGTATAAAAAAGAAATCCTCGTGAGCAAATCTATCTGTTTAAAAAAACGCATCAAAATCCGTTGCGTGGTTTTAAAGATATAAATAAATAAAATAAAATAAATTCAACAAAATTTAAAACAATTTTGACGAAAGTAATGAGATTGAGTAGACCATACAGAAATAGAAAATGTTAAAAATAACATGATTTGGGTAGCATTTGCTTCCCGTAATCTTTAAAATTTTCAGTAGTTAGCAATAAACAAATTTAATTCAATAAATCCAAATTTAATGGACACCAAAGCGAACAAACACACAGGCGCACAGATTACTTAGAGAACTTGAGATATAAGTTAACATATGACATACATACAAAAAAACGACTTTGTTTTATAATAAGTAAAGATATTTTGATCGAACTTTGCAATTTATTCCGTACTAGCTGCGCCCCGCGGTGTTACCCGCGGTAAAAAGGATAAAAAATAATTCCATTTTTCATTGGAAAATTTTATGAAAATCCATCCAGTAGTAAAATCGAGCAAACGTTCGCGTTGCTTAGCTAAAAGTTTAAGTATTTTATTTTATAGCGCGTAATTCTTTTGTCGTCATATCTCCTAAGATATTTATTTAAATTGCATGCTGTAAAGAGGAGTTATAATCTATATTATAAGGCAGCGTTTTCATTTATAGCTCGCGCGCGTCCGAATTTCTCGGCAAATTTAATCATATCTCATCCAATATACAGTAAACCCCAATAAATTATGCGGAAAAAGCCATCCTCTTGAACCATTCTAAATATCTATTAAAAAAAACCGCATCAAGCTCCGTTGCGGATTTCTGAAGATATAAGCTCACATAGGGACGTACATACAAAAATTACGACTTTGTTTTCTAAGGAGTAAAGATAAAGATAAGTACGCATATAAGTATATTACTACCTAGATATAAATATCATTATTTGGGGTCACCACATCAAGAAGGCCTATTATATATATCGGAGAAACATCGTAGACATCACCTGTAATTACAGCCAGAGCATTAGTCATCCATCTAAAGGCCCTGTAATACTGGACAAACTAACTACGTTAACTACAACATTATATTATTGACTACGATGAGATTGATCCGTGGCTTACGACACGTGTAACTGGTTTGGAAGGATCCTTTTATGAATATTCAACGGGTCACCATTCAGTCTCACCAACTGCAGTAAATAAACGAATTACTCACCATTGACACCATTTGAGGACCCACTTCACAATCTTGGAACCTAAGTTAAAACTAAAAATCTTTAAGTAAACTATTTTAATCAAGCCGACCAGTGATAGTACAGAGCAACAGTGTGGGTGCCAGTACAACGCCATCTATCGAGCGTTCTAGTAAACTTTTGTTTGTTAAGGTTTGATTTCTAAACTTCACGCGTACGAAGTCGCGTGAAATTCTAAAAAAAGCAGTTACAGAACATTAATTTTATGAATTTTTGCAATTGACTTGCTATGCTTTTACTAAATAAACTAAATTGTAGTGGAAAAAATGATAACCATGAGCGGGACTTGAACCCACGATCTCGGAATACCGTTCCGTTGCTCTCCCATCTGAGCTATCATGGTTCCCGCATATGTTTACCAAATCTTCCACTACAACCTTCTCAATGTGAGTTAAACATCGTGCGATGTTTTGTGTACAACGCCATCTATTTGGTAAACATATGCGGGAACCATGATAGCTCAGATGGGAGAGCAACGTAACGGTATTCCGAGGTCGTGGGTTCAAGTCCCGCTCATGGTTATCATTTTTTCCACTATAATTTAGTTTATTTAGTAAAAGCATAGCAAGTCAATTGCAAAAATTCATAAAATTAATGTAGAAATACAAGTACAGTCATTATTTCGGTCCAATTGTGTTCTGTAAAGAACACTAAGTGATCGATTGTTCGAGTTGGTGCAAACCGCTCAATAGATGGCGTTGTACACAAAACATCGCACGATGTTTAACTCACATTGAGAAGGTTGTAGTGGAAGATTTGGTAAACATATGCGGGAACCATGATAGCTCAGATGGGAGAGCAACGGAACGGTATTCCGAGGTCGTGGGTTCAAGTCCCGCTCATGGTTATCATTTTTTCCACTATAATTTAGTTTATTCAGTTACAGAACAGCTAGTTAAAAGATAAAACAAGAACTGAATAAAAATCATTAACTTAATCTGAACAATTCATATTACTGTGACTTCGGTGTCTGTCCGTCCGTCTGTCACCAAACTGTATCTCAGGAATGGTCAAAGCTGTATGTTCTGTTGATGATAAAAAACGCAGTAACTTGATGATTCGTTTAGGCGACATGATTATGATGGTATGACAAATATAATTAAGATATTAATGTTACAAAACCCTTCGTGTTCTCACTTCACTTTGGCTGACATTTTTCAAGTTCTCCTACTACTAGTTGACATCAAAATATCCAGGTTAAAATACACAGTTCTTGCATCTCTCTTTCTAGCCCATTTACGTACTACTATTGGGCACGGGCCTAGACTGAAGGGATTTTGGTCAACTGTGCCGCTTTGACCAGGCGTATTGGCACAAAGCTTATTTTCGAGTATTCCGTCTCCCACAGACAATGTTATATGTGTACAATATCTCTTAACTGGCTTTTACAGTACCCCAGGAAGGTAAAGGGGTGGTGACACTTGTATTCTTAATCCGTCACCTCGCGGACGTTCTTGCATACCTGTATCTTATAGGATGGCAATCACTCTTATTAGTCGTTTAAAAATACATCACATAACTCGCCAGGAATGTGTTATTGATGTCCAGACAGAATTATGACAGTAATTAGTACAGCTATTCCTGTCACTAAAGCTCATCGTAGGAATTTAGAATTAATAGTTAGTTATTAATAAAGAGGTAAAGTTTGTAGACGCATTCAGAGGGAATATAGAGGTCCAATAGTAAAAATTTGACCCACATCGATAAATTTTAGTACCGAAGTGAATTTTCGGTGAATCTTGATCACGTGACAGCGCTCCTCCAATAAAAATAAAGGAGCGCTGTCACGTGATCAAGATTCGCCGAAAATTCACTTCACTTTTTCTTACTGAATACCACTGCTGGGGTCACGGTTTAACTTTTGGTACGGAACCTTACTGAATTTATAATGCCATGTTTTTGTAAGGTGATGATTGATAAAAATGCTGTCAAGGGCAACATAGATTCGCACACTTAGGGCTCCGTATTTACTATACCAAAAATCATAATAATTACCTGTATTAAAACAAGCAGTAAAAGTAATTTATTAATTTTGCAATTGACATGCTATGCTTTTACTTAATAAATCAAATTGTGGTGGAAAAAGTTGATCACCGCAAGCGGGACTTGAACCCACGACCTCGGGATACCGTTCCTCGATTGAGTTTACATCGTATTTTGACGTGCAACACCATCTATCAAGAATGATTTGTAACATATTTTACAAGTTATCAATAGAGTGACGATTGTAGTGATCTAATTTAGTTACTGTGAGGACGACCGCAATAAGCTCAGTTGGCAGAGCTACGGAACGGTATTCCGAGGTCGTGGGTTCAAGTCCCGCTTGCGGTGATCAACTTTTTCCACCACAATTTGATTTATTAAGCAGTTAAAGCTTAAACTTTTTAACAATTTAATTTTGTTGTTAAAATATAAGAAAGCGCCGACAGCTACTTTATATGTTGATAAAATTATTAACATTTTTCATATGATGTGCTAACAAATTACAAGTTTTTGTTTTATTCCCTGTAGTAGAACTATATAGGCTTGGGTCGTGTCAAATTTCAAGGCAACACAACGGGAAGTAACCCGTAGGTTTTGTTCCCTAACGTAAGACAAAAGTGCATGAAAATTGTCATAATTTCGTCATATCTTTTAGCAGAGTATCTCTAAAAGGTTGATTTTATTTTTGTAACAAGGGACTGCATATATCTACATATGGTATGAATTTCAAATTGACACCTTTAACCGTTGCTGAGTGAAAAAGACTTGACAGTCGGACACCGAAGTGATTCTGTGAGGGTTTCTTTTTGACGAAACCCTAAAAATTACGATTAAGCTAATTTGTTTATATAATGTATCGGACATGGCTAAGAAATTTTTATTTTTTTTTACTTGCTGGCTGATGACCACAGATGGATTCCGTATGTCCAGATTGGTTTTATGATGGAGCAGTAGACCTTTAGTTTCTTGGACAGAGATAATGCACTCTGCCTGCCATGGAGCCAGAGTAAGTTTTTGAACCTTAGATTCACTTCATTGCGCTTTGCTCTTAAGTGGCGTCTCCACGTCATCCTTCGGTCGAGGTGGAAACCAAGATATTTAACACATGAAGTTTGGGGCAGTGTGTCAGGGCCTAGGTTAACAGAGGGACATGTTGCGCGTCTTAGCGTGAATGTGATATGGTGTGACTTCAAAGCGCTAGCCTTTATACGCCATTTTTTGAGCCAAGCATAGGTGTCGTCAAGTTGAGCTTGTAACAATCCACTCGCTACGTTTGGATCCCTGTCCCGACAGAGAAATGCCGCATCATCGGCGAAGGTCGCAACAGTAGCACTGGGTGATTGGGGTAGATCGCTTGTAAAAATGTTGTAAAGAAAGAAAGAAAGAAAGAAAGAAAAGAAATTTATTAGCGATAAGACAATACACACAAAAAGAGTAAAAATAAATAAAAAATATTAATATATTAACAGAAAAAAACATAATAAAAATAATTACATGCAATTACATAATAAAAAAATTAAGTGTATTGCTCCATCACTAAACGGCCACAGCTCAGCATAATGCTGGTTAGAACCAGCGCTGGTCTTCCGCTGGGCCGCTTAAAGAACCGGACTACGAAATATAATATTGTAAATAGACTATAATTTTTTATCTTTGACTAGTTTGTGGCTTCTGCTTCGTCCGATACGTAAGATTTTTAGAGATAAATCACAAACTGTGTTTTGCTATGTTTTGCTCTGGAAGTTAAGTCAGCTTATACGACACTAATGAAGCGTGTAGGCTAAGTTTCGAGTTTTCCCGCTATCGAAGACGTTATGTCTGTAATTTACCTGATTGTTATCCCGGAAAGGAAATGGGATGAGAGATACTACCAACCTGTCCTAGGATATTAAATACCAAAACATGGAAGAAACAAACAAACAAACAAATTAATAAAACTAATCTATCTACGCTATCGACTGAATTATTGTATAGGAGTATCTTTAAACCCAGGAGCGGCTGATAGGCTAATCTTTACAACGGATTTCCTTTCATATAAAATTGTAGCGTGAATTTTTTATTGAAGTTTCATAAAGTTTTCAATAAAGGTTAAATATGGCAGTTTTAGTACTTCTATTCCTGGCAGTTTTTGCAAGTATGTATACATATATTTTATTATTACACTGTTGCCCGCAACATCGTACGTGTAGAATTTATGATAAAGCCATACATTTAACCACTCTATCTTTGAAAAAACCGCATTAAAATCTATTGGGTAGTTTTGCAGAGATAAGCTCACATACAAAAATAATGTCTTCGTTTGTGATACTTATAATTGTAATACAAAATGTTTGTACTGCATCTGGGTGTTTCTATGTATTATAAGTATGTATTTACGAAAGAAACGTAGTTTATGTATTCCATCCGTATTTTTACCCATAACACAAGCATATAAGCTTAAATTCGGACCACAGGACGTTCAGTGAAACAGACATGTTATTATTTACAGGCTCCTCCTGTTCAGAAACTTTGGTTTCCCGAATAGTGGGAGGTACACCTACCACAGTCGAGCAATGGCCATCAATAGTACAAGTGGAGACTTTAAGAGGAGGAACATGGTGCCAGTACTGTGCAGCTAATGTCCTCAACTCATTATATGTATTGTCAGCTGCCCACTGCTTCTCAGGAATGTAAGTATTTATTATACAACTAATGTGGTGAACAAGCATATTGCTCGTCTAATAGTAAGCAGATAATGTAGTCTGTACACGTTTACAGTAGCCACTTTATTTTACAACAGGTCACTAAACCGCAAACCATGAATAAATAACTTCATATTCAAATAATCAGTCAAGTCTAAACTAACTCACTGACTAAATTTTGTAGTTGAAATATAGAAAATTGCCTACATTTCAGCCACTTCATAAGTTGGTATTAGTTTAAACACTTCTTTTGTGTGATGTGATAACAAAGAACAACTTTTTGTATTTGTCCCAATATCAGCCCTATATAGGCTTGGTGTATGCCAAATTTCAAGTCTCTAGTCAACTCTAGTGCAACGGGAAGTAACTTGTAGGTTTTGATTTCCTGGCGTAAAACGGGTGGGCAATGTTTGGCCCGAGCGTTCACGCTCCCGCAGGGCCTCTCTCTTGGCCGCCATCACCTCGGACGCAAACGAGGCGACGGCGACACTCTCTGCTGCCGGCCATCGAGGCGATGACGGCCGGTAGCGACAAATTAGTGCCTATTGCGCCAGTGAGTCTGACGCGCTGAGCAGACCAGGCCGTGCACACGGCCAGCGTGTGCTCGGCCGTGTCCACTCCATTTTGCCGCATCAGGGCCCTCCTTCGGTGAACCCCCGCCAGGACCCCAGCCTCGAGGTCTCAGGGGAGGCTATATCTCTTTTATTAGATTGGGTTAGGTTAGGTTAGAACTGTAAACCAAAACGCACGAGCTGAGCAGCAAAGCGAGCGTGCCGCGGCTGCGACCGGCGAGTGCCAGAAGCGACTTTAGGGCATTTTCCCATTAATAATGAAGCATGATGATAACGATACATTTAAAACAACATAATTTACGAAACATATCATTTGATGAAATGAAAAAAGGTCAAATGACATTTGAATACTTAACACATTTGTCAAGTGTAGTGTTTGCTAATGGATCATTTGCTAAGTAAGTTTTTGTAAAATGATACTTTTGTCAAGTGTATTGTTTGCCAAATGATCATTTGGTGAAACGTTGTTTGTCAAATGATCATTTGTCAAAAATTTTTTGGTCAATCGTTAGGGAACCATCTACATTAACTACAAAATTTTCAACTCTCTAGCTAGCACCGTGCCAGATAAACCAATGACGGTCAGAACGGTCTATTATTACGCTAAAGTAGTAAAATGTTTACGTGCGTAAACAGAATTTTTTGGTTCCAGGTTATATGCAGCAGAACGCACACGAATTCGCGCTGAAGCTACCTACCGCAACACTGGAGGTCTCGTATTATACGTAGACAAAGAAATTAACTATCCCTCTTATGGAGTAGCAAGTGATTATGACAGTGATATCACAGTAGTAAGACTGAAAGATGTCATAGTATACAGTCCGGGTATACAACAAGGTATATACATCGCAGCGGGTGCTTATATACCTGATAATTTACCCGTTGTGTACGCCGGATGGGGGACTGCTTCGGTAAGATTTGAACCACTTATTTGCAAATGAGATTAATAAGTTCTACATCATTAGAAGCCTGGGATTCGACCTTTTTGAATATCATTTAGAATCTTAACCAGTTTAAAAATCTTTCACGTACATAACATTTATTTTTTCATTTATATGTGACTGAAATTAAATTGTCTGATGAAAATTCTAAAAAAAGGCGCTGCAAAATCTTGCAATTTTTTCATATATACTGCATTCTCATCGTGTGCAAAATTTTATATCAGTCCGAAAATTACCAGTGGCTTTAAATCACTTACAGAAATTCCGCTGATTAATACATAAATAACTAGCTGTTGTCACAACTTCTTACGCGTGGAATCTAAAAACTAAACACTAACAAATTGTACAAAAATACCATCCTATTGAATCAATCTGTCTATTAAAAAAACTACATCAAAATCCATTGCTTAATTTTGAAGATATGAGTTCACATAGGGATATACATAGAAAAACAATGACTTTGTATTATCCTAATCCTAACCCTAATCCGAATACCTAATATTATAAATGTGAAAGTGTGTGAGGATCTTTGGATGTTTGTTACTCTTTCACTCTAAAACTACTGAATGGATATTAATGAAACTTTACAATAATGTGGCTTATGTACCATAATAATTTATAGGCTACGTTTAATCGCAAAAGAATGCAATGTTTCCGTGGGATGATAAAAATCGAAGAGATTTTTTATTATTTTTACCGCGGGCACAGCTACTAATAAATAAAGATATAGATCGATTCATATGTAGATAGATAAATATGGTTATACTTAATTACAGGAAGAAGGACCTTACTCTCCCGGTCTCTTGGAGACTACTGTCTTCACTGTTAACCGTGAACTTTGCGCTGCGAGATATTTAGATCTACCTTACCCATATATAGTCACTGAGAACATGATCTGCGCTGGACTCCTGGACGTCGGTGGTCGAGATGCCTGTCAGGGTGATTTCGGTGGCCCTTTGTTCTACACTAATATAATAATTGGTGTTATATCTTTTGGTCATGGTTGTAATAATAAAACTTACCCTGCAGTAAGCACTGCTGTGTCACCATATATTAATTGGGTTGCTTCTGTCGCTGTTTAAATTATAAGTTAATCCCAACATCGTTGTAAAGTTCTTTCTGAGTAGAGAGAAAATATTGCTAAAATAAACGTTTTACTTTGGATGTAATACATCTTAAAGAAGATAAGAAAATAAATGTTTAATTATTCATTTAAGTAATGTTTCTTTGTATTAATTAACTGAACAGATCTCACGAAAAAAATTTCACACATCCAGTAAGAACAAAATACAAAATTCTCAAAATTTGTATTCCATTGAAAATGATATAAAATAAAGACAAATGAATTTATAAACGAAATTGTTTTATTTTCATTACTTATATGTTAGTCAACCTATGGCGTAACCAGGACGGAAGTTCGGGATTTGAACCCCTCCTCCCTTACGACATGCCAAAAAATAAAACTGGTTTCGACCAGGTTTTGTGGCACAACATTAAAAAGTAACGTAGACACGAAAACTCTTTGTATAACCTCATTTTATTTGGGGAAAGTGATTTTATTGATTCTTTTTGATTTGAAAGCTGGTGGTTCTCTTGTGGTCCCATTGGCACTAGGTCACGATCTGATGGTTATCTCCTAAGAAATCGAGGAAAACCCTTAAAATTCAAACACTGAGTACTCGCACAGACATAACCTAGCAGCCAGGATCTTACATTAAGAGCTCGCCCTGAAATATGGTCTCATCGAACAGTGGCTACCGTATTACAAGTACGAGCCGGAAGCCGTAGGTATTCAAAAACTACCGTGCCAATCCTCGTCCGGTCCATCATCACGGACAGGACAATTCTTACGAATAAGCATGATATCTTGCTGATGGACTGGACGGAGATTTACGTATTAAGAGGTAGATGTCACCATCCCTTATGACGAGCACCTCGTGCGAGCCAAACAAGACAAAAAGCCAAGTATCTGGACCTGGCGCACGAGATTACCGACATGTAGAGGATGGCATTGACAGAAATAATTCCGTTAGTTGTATCGGTAAACGGTTTGGTCCCAAAGAGCCTCTCACAACACCTCTATAGGCTCGGCGTCAATAGTAAGCCGGTGCTGACTCAGATGCAGAAAGCAATCTAGACAGTGCCTGTATAGTTAGAAAGAAAGAAAGTTTTTATTTCTCCCCCATGGGGACACAACAAAATACACAGTACTACAACTAAACATATACAAGTAAAAATAGAATCTCAAAAAAGACAAAAAATAATAAAAAATTAAAAGATGAATGTACATAATAACTGTTAACATTAATGTACACAATAAAACGTATATTACACCCCCAACATACAACCAGGTTCGATCGTTCCACAAGGCTTTGTTATGCCGAATAATTTGCCCGTAGTACATGTTGGATGGGGCCATACTGAAGTGAGTAATTCAACAACTTTTTTTTTAAATTACGGCTCTAGGGATCATCTATACTGTTACTAAAGAGGTAAAATTTTGTTATGACCAGCAGTGGTATTCAGTAAGAAAAAGTGAAGTGAATTTTCGGTGAATCTTGATCACGTGACAACGCTCCTCTATTTTTATTGAAGGAGCGCTGTCACGTGATCAAGATCCTGCTGCTGATCTTAAAAAAAGTCTATCTATATCTACATATATAATCAAAATCTAAAAAGTCCATGACTGTACTTTTAATATACAAAAAGAAAATTGAAGCCAAAACAATAGTTTATAAAAATTTTGTCTGTCTGTCTGTATGTTTGTAAGCGCATCACGCGAAATCTACTGTATGGAATTAAACACCGTTTTCAGTGAATCGTTGATAGATCTAACTTAAAGTATAAATTTTGCATCCTGGTTACCTTCATTCTATTACACGAAAGGGTTTTTGGAAACATTATTGGAAAAAATGAAAACGGGGAAATTATAAGTCCTTATTTTCACCTATAATATTAAAAAATTGGTCAAGTGCGAGTCGGACGAAGGGTTTCGTACCATTATCTATGCAACATAAGGCAATGTTATTAGTATCGAGCAAGAAACGGTAAAAAAATCATGTTTGTTGTATAGGAGCCCCCCTTAAATATTTATTTTATTTTATTTTTAGTATTTGTTGTTATAGCGGCAATAGAAATACATCATCTGTGAAAATTTCAACTCTCTAGCTATCACCGTTCTTGAGATACAGCCTGGTGACAGACGGACGGACGGTCGGACGAACGGACGGACGGACAGCGAAGTCTCAGTAATAGGGTCCCGTTTTTACCCTTTGGGTACGGAACCCTAAAAACCTTGAATAACCCAGGCAAGGTAATAAAACAAGAAACATTGCATAGCAGTTCTTTAAAGTTTGTCCCACCAGAAAAACATTTCTACCATAAAGTACCATTAGTTATATTCTTCTACTAATAGATATTATTTGCTAACAGTATGGGGGCACTGCATCTCCTGAACTCTTGGAGACAACCATCTACACTATCGACCGTGAACTCTGCGCCGCACGATATTTGAGTCGACCAATCCCTCGAATAGTAACAGAGAACATGATCTGCGCTGGACTCTTGGACGTCGGTGGTCGTGATGCCTGTCAGGGTGACTCCGGTGGTCCTTTGTACTACACTGATATAATCATCGGAGTAGTATCTTGGGGTCACGAATGTGCTAATGAAACTTACCCTGGAGTCAGCACCGCTGTCTCGTCATATACGAATTGGATAGTTTCAGTAGCTGTTTAACTTAATTTTATACAACGTGTTGCAGAAAGGTGTAGTCATAATTTAAAGTTGCATTAGATAGGCCTTAAATATTATAAATATTACAGTTACACATAGAAAAATATAGTATGTAAGTATTTTTTGTTTATTGTCTACTATTAAATAACTACCAGAAACGCATCAATTATGAGATATTTACGGTTTATTGAATGTGATTGAACCTTACGATAAAAGATAACCTCATAGTAGTGTTGTATTTAAAGAAGATCGATTAATTTAATAAATTTATTAAACTTTAATGAACACATAAAAGTCATAATATAACTATTATTTGTAATTTCATCCATGCCTAGTGCCTAGTCACCGGCCATGTGTAACGGTGTTCAAATATGACTACATCTTTCTGAAACACGTTGTATAATTACAACAGCATATATTGATAAGAAATTCCATTTACTTTCGATGGAGTAAGTAAAAGAAAACATAAACATAAATTGTGTTTTAGTAAAAATATAGCTAATTCAATTATAACTTTAAATACCCCGTGATGATGATGATGTGGGCGCGGATACGCTGTTTGTTTAGATTGTATTCGATATTTTGGAATCTTTGCAACCACTGTAATGACTTGCAGCAATCTGTACTAATATTAAAAAGCTGAAGACTTTCTTTGTTTGTACAAAAAAGGCGTTATCATTAAATTTATGGAAATTTGACACAACGTTCTCTGGTCCCAAAGTACCTAAGCTATAATTCTATGCTTGTGTTATAGGTACCAAATACGGATATGCTACATATACCATAATAATTATCGTCATATTATTTTCTAACACTTGCGCGACTCATCTGTTTAAATAAAACTACTTTTTACGGATTTAGACGCGTATATTTGTTTTAAATTTTGGCCCGACGTTTCGGAGACTTTGCAGTCACCATGGTCACGGGTGAGACTCATATCGTCATATTATTAGTTTTATTAAAAATGTAACAGATATCTATAAAAATAAAGGTAATTTAGATAACATTTAACTTATCAAATCAATAGGTACAATAATACTAATGATACTCGTAAGTAAAATATACTTAATAAATATTATTGATGCTATGAAAGTAATGGGAACACAAGAAATGCAATTGACAGAAGTAATGCCAGTGACAGAAAAGCTAAGAAATGGGAATAAATAAATAAATATTTATGGAACGAATAAAATATGAAAGAATTTTGTTTGTGATCCTAACTACTGATTGGCTGATGCCATTCCATTTACTACTTCAGTGACTGAAAGCAATAGAGATACGCAAAAATCCTTCAGAACTTTTAGTGATGTAAAAAAAGCCTTTACGAAAAGTAAAAGTAGTTTAGAAGTAGTATATATTGTTTAAATTAAGTATAACTTTGAAAGTTGTTGATTAGAGTCCTCAAATAAATCAATACTAATATTATAAAGCGGAAGAGTTTGTTTAAAAACGCTAATCTCAGGAACCACTGGGCCGATTTGAAAAATTCTTTCAGTGTTAGATAGGGCATTTATCGAGGAAGGCTTTAGGTTATATAACATCACGTTACGACCAGTAGAAGCAAAGCAGTAGTGACAAATGTTGCAAAAAAAAGGGCAATTTTTCTAAATTCCATGCGGACGGAGTCGCGGGCATTAGCAAGTAAATAAATATTTATGGACATTTCACGTAACGTCCTCTGGTCCCAAGCTAGCTCTTTTCTTAGAATGCGGATAGAATAGGTACATACACAATTTTTTTTGTGAATACATATTATAATACATAGGTACACCCGGAAGCAGTACAAACATTTGTATGACAATTACAAATATCTCACAAATGATTGTTGCGAGCGGGAATGAAACCCGCGACCTCGTGAACGACTGTCCTTTACGTGAACCACTAAATCGTCCGTCAAATATATGTAATTGGTATGTAATAGGTTATAGTTTGAAACAAAAATGCATGATATGAAAATAGATTGTGAATTTGTTTTTACACGCTTTATTATCATTGATATACATATCTTTAATGTGGTATCCACTCAGGGATAATGTTAATCTTTACAATGGGTTTAATTTGCTATAAATTTCGTTGTGAAATTACAATCAGTTTAGTTTGGCAAAAATATGGCAGCTTTGGCGCTTCTAGTTCTCGCTGTTTTTGCAGGTAATTGTTTCCATCTATCCATCCATCCATCTAATTTTAGACATAAGTCTCACCCATAGAACCACATGAGCTGTTGTGCCGCTTGCATTCAATGGCTCCCCGTGACCTTAACGATATCGTTACTTTACCTTGTCAAGGGTATACTGATACTATAATGATACTGATACTGATACTATAATTTACTAGCTGTCCCGGCAAACGTTGTTTTGCAATACAAAAAAAGGTTTGAAAAATAGATGTTGGCCGATTCTCAGACCTACTGAATATGTATGTAAAATTTGAGAAGAATCGGTCAAGCCGTTTCGGAGGAGTACGGTAACTAACACTGTGACACGTGAATTTTATATATTAGACTAGCTGACCCGGCAAACGTTGTTTTGCCATACTAAAAAAAAAAAGTTTTGAAAAATAGATGTTGGCCGATTCTCAGACCTACTGAATATGTATGCAAAATTTGAGAAGAATCGGTCAAGCCGTTTCGGAGGAGTACGGTAACTAACACTGTGACACGTGAATTTTATATATTAGACTAGCTGACCCGGCAAACGTTGTTTTGCCATACTAAAAAAAAGTTTGAAAAATAGATGTTGGCCGATTCTCAGACCTACTGAATATGTATGTAAAATTTGAGAAGAATCGGTCAAGCCGTTTCAGAGGAGTACGGTAACTAACACTGTGACACGTGAATTTTATATATAAGATATTATTAAAGGTAGCGGTAAAAACCACTAAAGATTCTTTTACACCAACTGAATTAATGAACAGGTGGTTCATTAATTCAGTTGGTGTAAAAGAATCTTTGTAAAAGAATTTTTTTTTTCTATTTTTTTATTTTAAATTTCCATAGTCTCGTCCTGGGCAGCGCCCGAGGCTAGCCGCATAGTAGGGGGCTGGCCAACGACTATAGACCAATACCCTTCCATCGTTCAAGTGGATTCTTTGGGAGTATTCACAGGCGTTTGGGGTCAATCCTGTGCTGCTAATATACTCACCACTCGTACAGTGATGTCAGCTGCCCACTGTTTCGCAGGAACGTAAGTAACTTTTGGTTTTAATCAATTTAATTATAATTATTTGTGTTACGCAACCCTACTAATATTATAATTGTGAAACACTAGAAAAACAAAAATTATATTGCTTATACATCGGAATAACATATAGGTTACAATTTATAAAGATAATGTGTGAATTATCCAAAATGTGTCGATAAGGGCCTCTTTCACGATCTACAAGTAAAGTGTCAAGTAGGCTACTCGCAAGATGTAGTCACCGTTATGTTGTCTCAAGTCTATGTCTCAAGTAAGTAGGAAACCGTCAAATCGCTGTCAAAACCGTTACACATATGTAATGTAAATTCAATTCCATGCGTACGAAGTTGCTGGCAACAGTATATAGTAGTAGTATTAAGCTATTGCATAGCTTCTATCGCGGGCCTTGAGCGGTAAGAGTAAATGCACAAAATTCGAAATTTAATACCGTAACAAAGATAACGTAACTAAAAAATACTACACACGGCGCTTATCCGCCGTTTGCTTATGTGCCATTTTTTATAAAAACATAATAACTCTCCTACGTATAGTCCATATGGAATACAAATGTCAGCTTACTAATTATTTCTCCAAGTACTGTAAGGACAGTTCGGGGTTAGATAAGTAGATAAAGGTTAGCTTAGCATAGTAGACCAAAAACCCTCTCGTAGTGGAGGAAGACTATATTAAATAATGGGATGTTTATGAGCGTAAAAAGGGCTACCAATAAAAGTATAATATTTTCAATTACAGTCTATATAGTATTGATCGCCGACGCATTCGTGCTGGAAGTTCCTATCGTAACAATGGAGGAAGCATTCATTATTTAGAGAGAGAATTTAATCATCCTTCATATGGTACATTAGGCTTGGATGGTGACATCACCGTAGTACGCCTATCACAACCACTAGTCTACACCCCCGCCGTACAGCCGGGATCAATCGTAACACAAGGCTTCAATATACCGGACAATTTGCCCGTTGTACATTCTGGATGGGGCACTACCACAGTAAGTATTTCAACTACAGTTAACGGTCATTATCTTACTGGGACTTCAATGCTATCCGATGTCCGATGGTGATAGCTAGATAATTGAAATTTTCACTGATGATGTATTTATTTTTTTATAGCCGCGATATTAACAAAGATCACCGTACAAAACACGTTTTGAAATTACCTGGATGATACGACGATATGATTGTGACATGATATGATCGCGAATATATTATGATGATAATGGTAAAGAACCCTTCAGAACCTAAGAGTCAAACTTGTCTTTGCCGGGTTTAATATAGGCTAGGCAGTATTATAGGAAACATGGCATAGAGTCGACTAAATTTATCTCACAAGAGTTCAGTTACTCATGATAGACAGTATTAAGAGACTAGTAATCTTCGATTTTATTAATTACTTTATCTTCAACAGCAAGGAGGTACTGCATCTCCTGTTCTCTTGGAAACCACCATCTACACTATCAACCGTGAACTCTGTGCCGCTCGGTATTTATCTCTACCTACCCCTCAAGTAGTCACCGAGAACATGATCTGCGCTGGTCTCTTGGACGTTGGTGGTCGTGATGCCTGTCAGGGTGACTCCGGTGGTCCTTTGTACTACACTGATATAATCATCGGAGTGGTATCTTGGGGTCACGGATGTGCTAATGAAACTTACCCTGGAGTCAGCACCGCTGTTTCGTCGTATACCGAATGGATAATTTCGGTGGCTGTTTAAGTTATTAATCTCTGATTCCAACATCATCAGCTTATTATAAAAATCCTGGGCATTTTTTAAAATTACTGCGTTAGCATTGGTCAGAATATCAGATAAATCCGACTACTGCAAGTGGGTAAAATCACTTTCAAAAATTCTGTTACATAGATACTAATAATACTGTGTTAAATAAATTGAAACCACGAATAAATGACACAATCTATATGAGACTGGTTTTATTTTATCAAGCGTAGTTGTTGCCTGCGACTTTGTACCTACGCGTGACATTAAGAAATTTTTTTTCTACGTAATCTTAGAAATACAACAGAAAACAAATCTGAAGTAGGTACTTCCAATTTAGCATAATCCGGAAGTATCATTAAAGAAAATAAATAATCAATTTACTGCTATAGGCAATGTGTTGCCTGCTAGCGTTATTGTATAAATACAGAAGGCATTAGTTAATACAAAATCAAAAAACCCAAAGGCATTCCATGTTCCTGTCGCCTTCACACTTCTATGAAGTAGATAAAATTATACCTGGCTTAGGTCTGGTCTAATAAGGTTTGGCATTCTTAATTCAAGTGACTTGATGGTATTCGAAAATAACAAACATGATTTTTACTAGGAGTAAAACAAGTATGTCATTGGATGGTCATTGGGAAAAGAAGACCCTGTTTTATTAGTCTATGGTTCAACCACACTTGTGGCGTGTGTATGAGAGACACACAAAGCACATTATTTGACGGGCTTCGTGGTCTAGTGGTTCATGTAACGGACTGCCAATCAAGAGGTCTGGGGTTCGATTCCCGCACGGTGCAATTATTTGTGCGATATTTATAATTAATGTCATACAAATGTTTGTACTGCGTCTGGGTGTTTTCTATGTATTATAAGTATTGTTACGAACACACAAAACACAAAGGAGCTAGCGCCATCTAGCAGCAACTAGTAAAACCAATTAAAGAACCGAACAGAGTGAAACCCCTATTAGATACTAGATGGCGTTAGAGGAACTACCGTACATGCGCGAATCTTCTAGAAACATTCGTTGCGGGCGATCACGTTCGCGCACAGTCGGGAACATTCTGGAATATTCTGGAACTCGTCTCGGCGCATATAAATAGCGGCAGGGAGGCGAGCCCGGGCAGTTCAGTTCGAGCTACGATAAAGGCGACTTCGAGAGCGAAAACAAGTGATCAAGAGTGATACCAGTGAAACCTACAACTTGGCTACGATCTAGGACATTGTTAGTGCTTAGTGTTTGGACCTAGTGCTTAGTGTTTGGACCTAATGCTTAGTGTTTGGACCTAGTGCTTAGTGTGTAACTAGTGCTAGTGAATAAAGTCTTCTAAAAGAGTCAGCAGGTCTTTCTCTCCAAATCCTTCGAACCCTAGCACGTAACAACTGGTGTCAGAAGTGAGATTTGGAGATGCCATTGACCCCGAGAGAGGACTTCGAGGGCGTCAGGACAAGGGCACAACGAGCTGCGGAGGCCACGCCCGCTGTGGACCAAGCCCCGCCCACTGGCCCCACCTACCAGGCCCCGCCCACCGACCACGCCCCTCTAGACCCGCCCACCGACCACGCCCACCATGCCACGCCCACCGACCACGCCCATCGGGCTCCGCCCACCCAGGCCCAGGCTCCGCCTACTCAGACTCAAGCCCCGCCCACTGGCTCCGCCCACCTTGCCACGCCCACCACACCGGCCACGCCCACTAGACAAGCTCCGCCCACTGGATCCGCCCACCTTGCCACGCCCACTAGACAAGCCACGCCCACCAGCAGCAGCGTAGCGTCAGTAGCACTTCAATTAGGAAGTTTAATTGAACTGATAGAGATGCAAAGGGCTGAAATTCGGTCAATGAAGGAGTCACAAGAACGCAAGCTCGGCGCTTTGCAAGAGTCACAAGAACGCAAGCTCGGCGCTTTGCAAGAGTCACAAGAACGCAAGTTCGAGTCACAAGAACGCAAGCTCGGCGCTTTGCAAGAGTCACAAGAACGCAAGCTCGGCGCTTTGCAAGAGTCACAAGAAAAAGTGATTTGTGCTATAAATGATGTTAGTAACACGGTGATTAAGCTTCGAAAAGATGTCGACGTAGTGGAAGAACGAGTTACCGGGTTAGGATTGGATGTCGAAAATGTGAAAACCGGCCTCATTGAACTACAGAAGAAAGTAGTGCGCCTTGAAACCACGGGAGTTGCGATCTCTAGTGGAACTATCGGAGTGGCACAAGGACCAAGAGTGAAAGTTCCGCCATACGACGGCACTACTTCCTGGAACGCTTATCGTCAGCAATTCCAGACGGTTGCTACTGCCAACGGATGGACGGAAGAACAATGCTTGACCGCTCTCACTGTTGCGCTCAGAGGGCAAGCTTTGTCGGTCCTGGAAGCACTGCCACATACAGGAAATGGGTTCCAAGACCTGATGGAGGCACTTGAATCCAGATACGGGGAGCGACACCTGGAGCACGTGTTCCGTGCCCAACTGCGTGACAGAGTCCAACGCTCAGGAGAAGGACTACAACAATGGGCGTTGGAAATTGAAAAACTCGTCAGAAAGGCACACCCAGGAGTCGACACCAAGATGGTAGACACGAATATTGTTCAAGCATTTGTCGACGGAATCAAAGACCTGGAGGTCAGAACTGCAGTGAGGCTTCGTCACCATACCTCGCTAAAAGAAGCATTGGCGCATGCTTTGGAGGTCGAGGCTGTTCGTTATGACATACAGCATACCCATAAGATCCGCGAGGTCTCTGAGGAAGTCAAGGAGGTTAAGGCCCCTACGAAGAAAAGTTCTGGAGCCATGTGCTACAAGTGCGGTGAGAGGGGCCATCTTCAGCTCAACTGCCCGCAGAAGGAAACCCAGATGGCCAGGATGAACAGAATCGAGGAACAAATAGAGGTTCTGAAGAAGCAGGGGGCTTTGTCCCTTGCCCGGGATCAGGGAAACGAATAAAAGCCAGGACTAAGGGGCGAGTGCTGGCTGACGCGGAGGGAGCCCCGATAACTGTTATCTCCCAGGCATGCAGCGGGAATAGTCTTACGATTCAGGGGACTATTAACGGGACGGATTGCAAAATGACTCTGGACACAGGAGCCTCTAGAACAATAGTGAACCCAAATCTGGTAAATAACGCAACGGGACACAAGAGGAGAATTAACTGTCGGCTTCTTACTGCCTCCGGTCAGCCAATACCCGTCCTGGGAGAAACGTCAGTTACGATGTATGTAGGGGGGTCCTCATACTCTCATAACGTAATCGTGGCTGAGATTGTGGATGATTGCATCTTGGGTTTGGATTTCATGAAGAAACACAACTGCAGAATTAATGTCGCTGACGGAGTTTTCAAGTGTGGTGAAGAAGAAATCTTCATTCTTGGAGGCGCCTGCGGGAAAGTCACATGTGTAAAGAAAGTCATCATACCTGGACGAGCGGAAGCTCAGGTACTGGTGGAACTACCGCCAGCTGGAAAGAAAAAGTCAAACAGATGCGTGTTGATCGAAGACACACCTACCAAGACATCGTCACAAAAACTGATGACGGCGAGAACCCTTGTTAGTGGAAGCAGAAACGCTGTGGTCAGGGTTTTGAATCTTGGTGATCGCGAGATCTGCTTGAACAAAGGTGATGTCATCGGAAAGTGCGAGGAAGTTGTCTGGATGAAAAAGTGTAGTTCGATGACAGGCGCAGACTCAGCAAACAGCAATAACTACGGTTTAGTGACTAAGCTACTTGATGACTGTAAGAGTAATCTGACTTATTCGCAGAGCATGAAAGCTAAGAAGTTTTTGCAGCGCTACGCGAATATCTTCTCCAGTCAAGAAGGGGACCTTGGAAGAACGTCGATGGTTCAGCACAGGATAGATACCGGAAGCGAGAGACCAATTCGTCAACAAGCAAGACGGATACCAATTGCAAAGGAAAAAGAAGTTGAAGGCCTTTTGGAGGACATGAGAAGGAATAAGATTATTGAACCGTCTACAAGTCCGTGGTGCTCACCTGTTGTATTAGTGAAGAAGAAAGATGGTAGCACGAGATTTTGTGTGGACTATAGGCGTCTCAATGATGTCACTAAGAAGGACAGTTACCCGTTACCTCGAATCGACGACACTTTAGATACCCTGAGTGGCATGAAATGGTTCTCGACCCTAGACCTGAAATCTGGCTACTGGCAGGTGGAAATTCATCCAAAAGACAAGGAGAAGACAGCTTTCTCGACCGGTAAAGGTTTATGGCAATTTAACGTCATGCCCTTCGGATTGTGCAACGCACCTGCCACCTTTGAGCGACTCATGGAGTGTGTACTGGCAGGCTTAGTTGGAGAGGCTTGCTTAGTCTACTTGGATGACGTCATAATTGTCGGCCGCGACTTCGAGGACCATTTGCGAAACTTGGAGCGAGTTTTCGCCAAAATAGAGGGAGCCAAATTAAAGTTGAACCCGGAAAAGTGTCATTTATTCAGGAGCAAGGTCAACTATCTCGGCCATATTATCTCCAGTGATGGAATCCAGACAGACCCGGAGAAACTGGAAGCAGTTCAAAAATGGCCTACCCCTAAGGACAAAACCGAAGTGCGGGCATTCCTCGGCCTATGCTCATACTACAGGCGTTTTGTTAAGGGATTCGCAGAGATAGCCAAGCCATTACATCGGCTGACAGAAGATAAACGACAATTTAGTTGGGATGAGACTTGTGAAGATTCTTTTCAGAAACTAAAGAAACATCTGTGTGAAACACCAATCCTGGGGTATCCACAAACTGAAGGTCAGTTTATAGTTGACACGGATGCAAGCAACACGGCCATTGGAGGGGTGTTATCTCAAAAACAGGGTGAAAGAGAAGTTGTTATTGCATATTTCAGCAAATCTTTATCCAAGCCAGAGAGAAACTACTGTGTGACAAGACGGGAACTCTTGGCTGTTGTAAAGACGCTACAACATTTCAACAAATATCTCATCGGCAGACAGTTTTTACTACGAACTGACCACGCAGCCTTGAAGTGGCTACTGCAATTCAAGAACCCAGAAGGTCAAGTAGCTCGATGGATTGAACAGCTCCAGGAGTATGACTTCAAGACGGAACACCGCAGCGGAAAGACACATGGGAATGCCGACGCACTCTCACGAAGGCCGTGTTCGGAGGACTGCAAACATTGTGTTAAACAAGAATGCAATGAGGTAGCATTAAAGCTAACGAGAACAGATCCTTTGAGTCTCTGGGAGAATGATGCTATGAGGGAGGCTCAAGAAAAAGATGACGACCTTCGGCACATCATCACATGGAAAAAACGGGGTGACGTAAAACCAATATGGAGTGAGGTTGCACCCACTGGCGCTGTCACTAAGGCGTACTGGGCGCAATGGGACAGTCTGATACTCCAAAACGGAATACTCTACCGGAAATGGGAGAAGACTAACGGCAGAGAGTTCCATCTTCAGATAATTGTCCCAAGAACGAGAGTACCAGATGTTCTCCGTGAAATACATGATGGCGTATCAGGAGGTCATCTAGGTGTCAAGAGGACGTTAACAAAAGTGCGAGAACGATTCTACTGGTTGCATTGTCGAGATGATGTACAGGATTGGTGCCGCAAATGTACTACTTGCGCTGCTGTAAAAGGACCACAGACCAGGAGCCGTGGGAACCTGCGGTTGTATAACGTCGGTGCACCGTGGGAACGAATTGCAGTTGACGTAGCTGGGCCATTTCCTGTAACGGATTCGGGAAATAAGTATTTTATGGTCGTCATTGACTACTTCACCAAATGGCCCGAAGTGTTCGCCATACCAAACCAAGAAGCCACAACAGTCGCTTCCAAGTTAGTCGAAGAAGTGATATGTCGCTTTGGTGTGCCTCTGGAAATCCATTCTGATCAGGGCAGGAACTTCGAATCGCAGGTGTTCCAGGAAGTGTGCAGAATTTTGGGCATGCATAAGACGAGGACCACCGCGTACCATCCGCAGTCTGATGGAATGGTTGAGAGATGTAACCAGACCCTTGAGAGGCATTTGGCGAAATTGATAGATGACAAACAAAAGGATTGGGACAAGTATATACCACTCTTCCTTCTGTCTTACCGAACCGCCGAGCATGAGAGCATAAAAGCTACCCCGGCGTATGTCAATTTCGGTAGAGAACTACGAATACCAGTAGACCTATTGACAGGAGGGTCACCGGAGGGACCAAAGACTGTACAAGACTATGTCTGCGATTTAAGGGAGAAGATGCGCTATATACACGCCTTGGTTCGGGAAAATGGGTTACAGTCAAGTGAGAACATGAAAACCAGATACGACCGGAAATCGAACACGAACGGCTTCGAGGAAGGGACACTGGTGTGGCTACATAACCCAACTCGCCGGAAAGGGAAATCTCCAAAGTTGCAGAGCAAGTGGGACGGTCCATACAAAGTGGTTACCCGATTGAATGATGTGACCTATAGGATTCAAAAGCAACCAAGAGGGACATTCAAAGTGGTACACATAGACCGTCTGGCGCGTTACCATGGTAGTAACAACGATGCTCGGGACGAGCATCTCTAAGAGGGGAGTAGTGTTACGAACACACAAAACACAAAGGAGCTAGCGCCATCTAGCAGCAACTAGTAAAACCAATTAAAGAACCGAACAGAGTGAAACCCCTATTAGATACTAGATGGCGTTAGAGGAACTACCGTACATGCGCGAATCTTCTAGAAACATTCGTTCCGGGCGATCACGTTCGCGCACAGTCGGGAACATTCTGGAATAGTCTGGAACTCGTCTCGGCGCATATAAATAGCGGCAGGGAGGCGAGCCCGGGCAGTTCAGTTCGAGCTACGATAAAGGCGACTTCGAGAGCGAAAACAAGTGATCAAGAGTGATACCAGTGAAACCTACAACTTGGCTACGATCTAGGACATTGTTAGTGCTTAGTGTTTGGACCTAGTGCTTAGTGTTTGGACCTAGTGCTTAGTGTGTAACTAGTGCTAGTGAATAAAGTCTTCTAAAAGAGTCAGCAGGTCTTTCTCTCCAAATCCTTCGAACCCTAGCACGTAACAGTATGTATTTACAAAAGAAAAGTAGTATTATGTAGTATATCCGTATCTGGTACCCATAATACAAGCATAGAAATATAGCTTACTTTGGGACCAGAGGACGTTGTGTGAAATGTCCTGAATATTTATTATTATTTATTTATTTATTATTTCACGTTCACATAGATATTTATGTGGCTTAAGTCACCTGGCTTGTCCAGGTGACTTAGGTAGCCGTTGATCTGATACGTCTGTGGTTATACATATAAAAGGTCCTATTAGTAATACGAATGTAAAGATAATGTGGAAAACTAGACCATAAAATTGTTTTTATCATTGATAGGCATTAGTCATGGATGGATAACAATAATCTTTACAATTGTTTAACATGAAATAAAAATATTCGTAAAATTTTAATCTGTTTAGTTTTGGCAAAACTATGGCAGCTTTGACGTTGCTACTTCTCGCTGCTATAGCAGGTATTTATTGTCTATTTATGATAAGTTTTTTATTTACATTCGGCCAAATTACAAAGAGGCCTATGCAATTTTCGTAATAATGTCTGGTCTCTCGCCATCCTTTTGTGTAAGACGTAGACCATGGATATAGCAGAAGCTGAAACGCAAGTGGCGGCAAAAGCATATTGAATGATATATGGACAGAAGGCGACTACTTCAATTTCAATGATGTAGAGAGACAAGGTGTACGTAACTGGAGTAAAGTTACAATGTGGAAAGTTATTTGGACTTAGGTAGTTGTCTTTTCATTCTCACTAGTAGTTACTGACATTGAATGTAATACTTCTTCTATTAATTTCTTATTCACCATTAATTTATTATAATTTAATATATTTTGCAATTGACTTGCTATGCTTTTACTAAATAAACTAAATTATAGTGGAAAAAATGATAACCATGAGCGGGATTTGAACCCATGACCTCGGAATACCGTTACGTTGCTCTCCCATCTGAGCTATCATTTTTTCCACTATAATTTAGTTCATAGTTAGGAAAGTAAGAGAACTTATGTCAGAACATAATTGTACGTATCGGAAAGCCCTGTCTTTATATACACCGCCATGTATCATCTCTAACTCTGCACCAGTAATAGCTGAACAATCGTTAACAGAAGAATCACCAAACGAATTCCAACCAGAACCGGTTGAGTTGACGAGTAAGGACGATTTGAAGGAAGATAATAGGCCGGCATTATTTTCTGAGGTTGTTAAATCTCATAGAAACAGAGTACGTAAAAATCAAAAGAAGCAGCATATTCCTCCTATAATACCTACCACACAATTTGAGAAGGCAACACCAATACAACCAGAACATAGCAATAAGTCTGCGTCAGATAAGGTTCCCGCTAGTTCGTCACAATTTTCTTCTTCAAAGGAGTCATCAAACAATAACAGACATAGTAAACCAGAATCGAGTTATAGTAGCTTATTTGATAAACTAAAATCTATTGTTTTCAGCATTTCACCCATAGAAACAAAAAACAAGTTTTATCCATTTGTACTGACTGGTTGATATGTAAGTTGGTGAGTAGCATTACCAATTGTTCTCTTTTCAATTTCAACCTTAATAATGACTAATTACTTCAATAATTCTAACCTTAGTAATGCTATTCTTTCTGACACCTCAACTGATAAAACCAAATTGTTATGTAACTTAGCGGACTTATTATGCTAAGATCGATTTTGTTTTTTTTTTGTATTTTAATGTAACTACACATTATTCACTTAGTTAAGGTACTCTAAGGATTTGTACTGATAGGGCGATATAGTCGCAAAGCGACCAAGCCTTTTAAATAAAATTAAAAAAAAAAAAAATTATTTAGTTCATCATTCTCATCATCATAACATCACGCCTTTTTCCCATGGAGGTAGGCAGAGACTACAGAGAGAGACATTTATTCATTTATTTACATCCTCTTTCAGACCGCAACGTTCTCTTATAACTTCATTTCTTAATCTCTCTTTCAAAGTCACACCACACATACTTCTCAAAGAGCGCATCTCTACAGCATTTATTTATTTTAACAGCAAGGGGGTACCTCATCTCCTGTGCTCTTGGACACCACCATATATACCATCAACAACAGACTCTGCGCGGCACGGTACTTAACTCTACCTAACCCTCTATTAGTCACCGAGAACATGATCTGCGCTGGTGTCTTGGACGTCGGTGGTCTTGACGCCTGTCAGGGTGACTCCGATGGTCCTTTGTACTACACTAATATAATCATTGGTATAGTCTCTTGGGTCATGGATGTGCTAATGAAACTTACCCTGGAGTCAGCACTGCTGTATCGCCGTATACCGATTGGATAGTTTCAGTGGCTGTTTGAGTTAGTTTTGGCCAAAATTTAATATTAAAAAATAGTAGTTTTAGTAGTACTAGTAAATTAAAATCACTTTCAAGATTTCATTCTTAGATAGGTAGATACGAACGAGGATAATAAAATTTTGTTAAAAAGAATAATGAAAGAACAATAAGGAAAATTAAACATGGTAATTGTACCATGTTTAATTTTCCTTATTGTTCTTTCATCAATCAATCAATCAATCAATCAATCAATCAATAAAATCAATGCTTAATAAAAATAAAACCAGTCTCATATAGATTGCTATATGAGACTGGTTTTATTTTTATTAAGCATTGATTTTATTCTTATACTGAAGAATGTATTTCTCACGTTAAGTATAGAGAATATGAAATTCATTTTTCTATTATAATTAGCATCATTATTTTAAAATGGAGGAATCACAATGTGATTCATCTTTGAAAGTGATTTTTACCCACTTGTAGTAGTCGGATTGATCTGAAATTTTGCACACATATTAAGTACCGATGACAATGCAATAATGTAATATAATATTTAGGATTTTTAAGCGTGTTTTTTAGTTTTGAACTAAGCAAATATTAAGTATAAAGACAGATGGAGTCAATTTCGAATTTATAAAATTAGGAAATACTGTTTGCCAATGTAATGTCGTTAGGAATGTCGTGTATGTAATGTCGTTAGGAGAGTTCTGAGTATAAATATGTGGACGGAAAAAAGTCTAGAGGAAGACCTAAGAAAATGTGGATGGACTGTGTGTAAGAGGACATGAAAGAAAGAGGAGTTGACACAGACATGCCGGCTAATAGAAGACTGTGGAAGAAAAAGTCTTGTTCTTGTTCTCTGAGCTACTGGTACTCACAAAAACGAGACTTTGGCAGGGATAATCTAAGCAAATTTAAAGAGTGTCTACAGAGTCTAAGTTTCCAAGAAATTTATCATAATGGTGATCCTGAGGTGGCGTATGATACTTTTTATGATAGTTATAGGCTTTTTTATGATCTTTGTTTTCCGATAAAAATAATTAAGAATAATATTCTTAAGAAGCCACGATGGATCTCAAGAGGTATTAGGACATGCTGCAAGCGAAAGAGAACTCTTTTGTGGAAGTATAGAACAAACCCCACAGTTGAACAAAAATGGATTTTAAAAACTTACAGTGCTCGGCTTGCAAAGATAATAAAACTAACACAAAAATCTCAAAACAATCACTCTATATCTAAAGCATATAATAAATCCAAAGCAACGTGGGCTATCATAAATGGTAATAAATTAAACCTTCCGAAACAAAATATTACCTGTATAAGGGGTAATAATAATAACAATATGATCTCAGATCCAGAAAGTATTGCCAATGCGTTCAATGACTTTTTTGTTGACATAGTTCAGCCTATAAATGCAAAGCCTACTGGCGATCAGTTATCATCTAATCATAAACTTACAACTGCTACTGATACATCTAAATCTTTATTCATGGCGCCAGTTGTGCCATCTGATGTTTTTCTTATAATAAAGACATTAAAAAATACTCAAAGCACAGGTTATGATGATATCACAACTTTATCCGTAAAACATGTTGCTCATATTATAAGTCCAGTTCTAACACACATAATAAATTTATGCATAGAACATGGTGTTTTTCCAAGCAAACTTAAAAAAACTGTTGTTAAGCCTCTGTTTAAGAAAGATGATCGTAAAGACCTAGCTTCTTATAGGCCTATAGCCCTGCTGCCTATATTCTCTAAAATATTAGAAAAGGTTATTTATAACACACTCTATTCTTATTTCGAGAAGTTAAATCTATTTTCAAATGAACAGAAAGGTTTTAGAAGAAATAAATCAATAAATATTGCTTTCTATGAATTCTTAAAGTCTGTGTACGGAAATATCGATAAACGAACTCCTATAAGTGTACTGTTCATGGATATGACTAAAGCATTCGATTGTGTTCACCACAAATATCTCTTGGATAAATTGTTGATCTATGGAATAAGGGGCAATGTGAATAAATTAATAGAATCCTATTTAAGTGACAGATATCAAATAGTGGAAACTTATAAAATAAGTTTACAGAACAAAACAGAACAGAAATATCAGTCGACATATAGGAAAGTACAGTATGGTGTTCCACAAGGAAGCGTACTGGGGCCTCTTTTATTCCTCATTTATATAAATGACTTAACCCAAGCCATAGAAAATCCCATGATACTTTTTGCTGACGATAGTACTGCTATGTTTACGGGAAATAATTTAAATACTTTTGAATCTGACATTAATGAGAATCTTAATCTAATTGTAAAATGGATGACAGAAAATAATTTAGTTATAAATTTAAATAAAACAAAACTTATGACATTTTCAAAAGAGTACAGTAATGCTCTGAACATACAGTATAATACAGCACAAGTTGAGGAGGTTAACTGTACGAAATTTTTAGGACTCTGGATAGATAATGATATGAGATGGCAAACGCACATTGACACTATATGTAAGAAATGAAATCAATTTTCATATGCTCTATACAACTTAGCGAAAGTTGTAGATAAACCTGCATTACTAACAGCATATCACGCGTATGTATCATCGACAGTAAGATATGGTATAATATTTTGGGGTAACGCCACAAACAGAGAATTAGTGTTTAAAGCGCAAAAAAAATACGTTAGAGCATTGGCGAGCATACGTATACCTAGTTCGTGTAAACCATATTTTAGAAAATTAAAAATTTTGACATTTACCTCAATCTACATTTTCGAAATCAGTATTTTTATAAAAACCAACGAAACTCTTTTTGAAAACCTCAATTCAAGGAGAAATGCATTACACATTGCAGCGATGCCTCATAAATCTGCAAAATTTGATAAAGGCTTTTTTGGTATGGCATCAAAAATCTTTAATAAATTACCACGAACAATTTTACAAACCTCTGACATAAAAAGTTTTAAGAAAAATTTACTGACATTTTTATATGACAAGGCGTATTATACAATTCAAGAATACTTTAATGATCGAGCGATTATTAATTAATAGTGTAATAATTTAATTATATTAATAACTAGCTGACCCGGCAAACGTTGTTTTGTCATAGTAAAAAAAAAAAGTTTGAAAAATAGATGTTGGCCGATTCTCAGACCTACTGAATATGTATGTAAAATTTGAGAAGAATCGGTCAAGCCGTTTCGGAGGAGTACGGTAACTAACACTGTGACACGTGAATTTTATATATTAGATATTCATTATGTATCTTTATTTTTTGTTTTTAAATATTGTATGCTCTTTAAGCAGGACATAGTGATACTGTATCTTATATTTTTGTACCTCTTTTACCTATGACCACAATAAATTAAATTTGATTTGATTTGATTTGAAAAAAACATGTTGCGCCGACCTCAAATAATTGGATAAGGGCGGGAGGATGATGACTGTTTGCCAATGTTTTCGCTTAGGCGCAGGCATTAAATTACAGAACGTATTTCTCTCTAAATCTCAGTTTTAACATAAAAGTAGTACTTTAATGTTGTTGGCCAGAAAAGGAGAGGAGACCAAAGAAAATATGGACAGACTGTGTGAGAGACGATATGAAAGAAAAAGCAGTTAACGGCTGATAGGAGAGGTTGGCAGAAATAATTTGCTTACTTAGTTCAAACGCTAAAAAACACTCTTAAAAATCTCAAATATATATTTTTGCATTGCATTTTCATTGGTCCTTAATATGTGTGCAAAACTTTAGATCAATCCAACTACTGCAAGTGGGGGAAAATCACTTTTAAGATTCCGTTACATAGATTAATACATTTATAGATACGTCCGGAACTAGTGAAAGCGTGTTAAAAACGTGCGTGCAAACCGCAAACAATAAGAGATAAGAGCAGGAAGATAGAAGAATCAGCACTTTCTCTTCTTCTTCTCCAGCCCATTTACGTCCCACTGTTGGGCACGGGCCTCCTCCACTTTGGGAGGGATTGTAGTCTACTGTGCCGCGCTGACCAGGCGTGTTGGCACAGGGTTTATTGTCGAGTTTTCCGTCTCTCACAGAAGATGATATCTGTGTGCAATATCCCTTAGCTGACTTTTACAGCACCCTTCGGAGGAGATGGGGTGGTGACACTAGTATTCTTAATCCGTCACCACACGAAACATCAGCACTTTATAGATCTAAAATATTGATACTATGACTTAGATTTCGTTGGTACTATAATTACACCACAACTCTCATAAGGCACGTTTGATTATTTATCAGTTTCCTGGTGTCCTTTCCCATTAAATAAATATTATAGACATTTTACACAACGTAATCTAATTCCAAACTAAGCTTATTATTCATGTGGCTGGGAACCAGAACACTGACATAATACGTACTACTCGTGGCTGTTGATCGCACTCCTGGCGCGTAGAATTTAGTAAAATATCCCCGTTTTTCCCTGTCTCAATAAATGTACTATCCAACATTGAAAGATTTTTTTAAATAGGACTCAGAGAGAGAGAGAGTCAAAAAACACTCCGACGCAATATAAATTTATAATTAATATATTATTATATTTATATCTATCTGTAATTAATACAAATACAGTCGACTCTCGTTAATTCGAAACTCGAGGGACGCTTAAAATATTACGAATTATCGAGTTTTTGAAATATCAAATGGTTCGAAATTTGTGAGAGAAAATAAATAAAACTTTGAATTATTAAGTGTTGATCAATTATTATTTGTTAACTGCTACATATTCTATAATAATGACAAAAGTTTAGAGGTACATACGTGTCCATGTACGTATTTATAATGTGAATTAATTAATCTTTTGAAAGAACTCTGTTATACTGGTTTGCTTCAAAGCACATTGCTGCTCAGACTGCTCAAAATGTACTAAGTACTAACAATCATTCCGACTCTTTCTCTCTGCATCTTTGAATTGTCGAATGTTGGACGCCGATGACTTCGAATTAACGCGTGGTTGTGTTATATAGCAATGATTTTTTCGTACGAATTACCAAGTGCATAAAAATGTATTGATTTAGTTCGAAATATAAAGAGATTTTGTAGGGAACTCGTGATAACTTTGAATTATAGAGAGGTTCGAATTATCGCAGGTTTGAATTAACAAGAGTCGACTGTAATGGTCTTGTACAGGAATCAAAACTAAGACCTCGTAAACTGCTGAATGAGGCAGCCGTATGTGTATCTGTTAGGTTTAAAATAAAGTATCTAATCATTTATGTTTTATTGTTTGGCGTCATGAACTGTCTATAAAATATGTATCTATCAACTGTGCTATATATATAAATAATATAAAGCTTGTTTGTTTGAACGTGTTAATCTCAGAAATTACTGGTTAAAATTTTTTTTTTGTATTGTATAGTCCATTTATCGAGGAAGGCTATATAATATCACGCTGCAACCAATAGGAGCGAAGCATCAGTGAAAAATGTTGCAAAAAGGGGAAATGTTTTCCTAAACTTCACGCGTACGAAGTCGCGGGCAACAGCTTGTAAATAATATGAATGTAAAGATAATTTGAAAAATATACTTAGATCGTAAAATTTTCTTATCATTGATAGGTATATTTTTAAGCTTTAGCCATGGTGGGATATAGGATAGGATAACGCTAATCTTTCTAATAGATTAACATCAAATAAAACTATGTGTCAAGTTTCAATCTAATTAGTTTCGGCAAAAATATGGCGGCTTTGGTGTTTCTAGTTCTTGTTGCTTTAGCAGGTATTGTCTGTTTAAGATAAAATCATCAAACCATACAATATTTAAAAAAAAAATCACAAAAAAGACTTACTCATTTTGATTAACAATTTCTGGTCTCTTACCATCCTGTGGTGTCAACCGCAGATTACGAGGTTTAACTAAAGCTGCAATGCCAGCGGGATCAAGAATGGTATACAGTCGGTGATTCTGCAAAAATCATCAGTACAGCAAGCATTATTTAACAGCTAATTTCTAAAGGCACTGCATAGCGGACTATTCCACGGTCTCTAAGAGTAGGGAAATTCAGATTTACTAAAATAATATATACTATTTATATAAAAAAGTACACAACATGTATTTTGTTAATTCTCCATAGGCTCGTCCTGCGCCGCGCCTGAGGCTAGCCGTATAGTAGGTGGCTGGCCAACTACTATTGACCAATACCCTTCCATCGTTCAAGTGGATTCATTGGGAGTATTCACAGGCACTTGGGGTCAGTCCTGTGCTGCTAACATACTCACCCGTTATTATGTGTTGTCAGCTGCACACTGTTTCGCGGGACTGTAAGTACTGACTTTTAGTTATTTATCAAGATCCAACCTTTGTTGCTTTTATGCAATTTTTTATACAAATAAAGTAACTCTACCACGGATTGTCCAAATTTGAGTATCCTATTTCTTTCTCCATGTAATGCATGTTTAGGGTCTTTTTTAGGGTTCCGTACCCAAAGGGTAAAAACGGAACCCTATTACTGAGACTTCGCTGTCCGTCCGTCTGTCACCAGGCTGTATCTCAAGAACGGTGATAGCTAGACAGTTGAAATTTTCACAGATGATGTATTTCTATTGCCGCTATAACAACAAATACTAAAAATAAAATAAAATAAATATTTAAGGGGGGCTCCCATACAAAAAACTAATTTTTTACCGTTTCGATACTAATAACGTTGCCTTATGTTGCATAGATAATGGTACGGAACCCTTCGTGCGCGAGTCCCACTCGCACTTGACCAATTTTTTATTTTAACTCAAATATTATTTATTAGCTTGTTAGATATAAGTAGATGCCTAACATAAAACATATAACAACACGCCTGGGCAGTAACACCTAGTAGATCAGATGTGCCGTTAAATAATGAAACGTTTCTCTCTCTCCAACCCATTTACGTCCCACTGTTGGGCACGGGCCTCCTCCACTATAGGAAGGATTATGGTCTACTGTGCCGCGATGACCAGGCGTGTTGGCAAAGGGTTTATTTTCGAGTTTTCCGTCTCTCACAGAGGATGTTATCTGTGTGCAATATATCCCTTAGCTGTCTTTTACAGCACCCTTGGGATGACACGGGGTGGTGACACTTGTATTCTTAATCCATCACCACACGGAATGAAACGATTATGAACTTAAAATAGAACTGTAAATGAAAGTAAAAATTTTATATTGCAGTCTGTATGATATTAATCGCCGGCGAATCCGAGCTGGTACTACTTACCGCAACGATGGAGGATCGATTTACTATTTACAAAGAGAAATGAATCACCCTTCGTATGGTGTAGCAAGTACCTATGACGGTGATATTAGTGTGATACGACTATCCCAAGCGATAGTCTACAACCCTGTCGTACAGCAAGGTACAATCATACAACAAGGCGTAGAAATGCCGGATAATTTGCCCGTAGTACATGCCGGATGGGGCCGTACAACAGTATGTATTCCAACCATTAATGTTTTAACACGCTTTTTATACTTTCGTTGATACCTATATATCTATTTATTAATCTCTGCAGTAGAATATTTGAACTTTAGCTTGACGCCCTTAAAAATGTTGGATATAACTGAAATTTTTTACAGTTATGTGATCACACTGATCACGGACTAATGACGATACTTTTGAGTTTCCACGTTGAGGCTAATAACTTTGTAATTTGAAGTTATTTGAAAATATGCCTAGGATTACATCTCGTTGTCTGTGCTATAACATCACATTCATTCATCAGCTTTTTTCCGTCACCGGCCACCTCAATCATCCAAAATGATGCAAGCGGCATAATATCAAATATCCCGAAAATGTGACTCCAGGCAGAGAATACATAGAATATATACGTATCTAAACTAGAATATCTTCTGCTCTTGCAGACTACGCTTTAAGTGATTCATTCAAAATTTTGGCGGTGTATTGTCCTATCATCAATAATCTATGTGGTATTAAAAGTCCCATGTAGTAATTAAATTGCCAAAAAGATACGTATGGTCTTGTGTATAACGCCATCTGTTAATCGTCTCCTATATTTTTAACAGCAAGGTGGTGTTGCATCGTCTGAGCTATTGGAGACCACCATCTACACTATCAACCGTGAACTCTGTGCCGCTCGGTACTTAACGCTTCCTACCCCTCAAGTAGTCACCGAGAACATGATCTGCGCTGGTCTCTTGGACGTTGGTGGTCGTGATGCCTGTCAGGGTGACTCCGGTGGTCCTTTGTACTACGCTGATATAATCATCGGAGTAGTATCTTGGGGTCACGGATGTGCTAATGAAACTTACCCTGGAGTCAGCACCGCTGTCTCAGCATACACTGGATGGATAATTTCAACGGCAGTTTAGGAAATTGTCATGTCTGTCATTCTATTTCTACCTCTCTTCAAACATGTACCTACAAATTCATATTTAGTAATAAACAACTTTTAACACATTTTCTTTTTCATAATAAATCAAGTTGTGGTGGAAAAAGTGATGGTGGTGTTGCAAAACATTCTCGATAGATGGCGTTGTACGTCAAAATGCTATGTAAACTCAATCGAGTGACGGTTGTGGTGGTCTAATTGGTTACTGTCAGCACGACCGCAATAAGCTCAGTTGGCAGAGCTACGGAATGGTATTCGGAGGTCGTGGGTTCAAGTCCCGCTTATTTATTAAATAGTCCCGATTTATTAAGTAAAGGCATAGCAAGTCAATTGCAAAATTAATAAATTACATTTTCTTTTATTTATGTAAATTGTAAAACCTGCTAATAATATTACAGAATATAAATTAAATCTGTGAAAAATTGAAATAATGTCATATAATCTGACCAGTTATAGAAGTATCTTAATTACTACATTGTAAAATAACCATCTCTACATCGCTTTGCTAACAAATTACCTAATGTTATATTCTTTTGATTCGGTACAAGATTTAAAACAAAGCTTTCCTGCAAATTGGTATTATAAAATCACATGTATCACAACTTGATTAATCCAAATATCAGCATCATAAAGGGGTGCATATGCAAGGTTAAGAAAAACCGCAATATTAGGGCAAATGAAGTGGTTGTCTGAGCGCTGTAGGTTTGAGTTCCAATAAATCTATGTTTGTTTATATGATGTCCTTGCCTATTACGATCAAGTGCTAATAGAGAGCCGGCTCGTAATTAGAACCAAATCGCAAATGTTGATCAAATTTTCTGGTGAAATGTTTCTCAGTTACATCGCATATAAGTACAACGCCATCTATTGAGTTACTTGAACACTTTCATGGTAATTTTTTTCTGTTATAATTTTATTTATATAATTATTTTATTTTGCATAATTAATAAACTACTGAAAGAGATTTAAATTACGATGAGGCCCAAAGTGGTTTCAAGATAAAAGGGATTACTTTGTGGCTTATGAAAACTGACGATTAGACAAAAATCTTTGTTTGCTAGGCGTTCCACACGAGGCACTAGCAGCTCTCTCAGATAATATTAAGTAATAGTTGTGAAGAGACAAGAAAAAACACCGGCTAAATATGAGTTGGTTTCTTTTACTAAGGGTTCCGTACTCGTATTTTTATATCATAATTAACATCATGTTCATATCGTGGCCCCTTCAAATATTTGTATTTTAAACTAGGAGCAATAGGCGACCCGCGATAGTAATAAATAAATAAATAAATATTCATGGACATCTCACACAACGTCCTTTGGTCCCAAGCTAAAACCAGGTACCAGAATACGGATAGAATACATAAACTACTTTTCTTTTGTAAATACATACTTATAATACGAGTACATAGAAACACCCAGACGCAGTACAAACATTTGTAAGACAACTAGAAAAATCACACAAAAGATTGTCCCGAGCGGGAATCGAACCCGCGACCTCTTGATCGGCAGTCCGTTACCTTAAAAAAACACATAAGCTTATGCTTATGTGTTCTTTAAAGGTATTTATTTTCTTTTAAGGTATTTAATTATTTTTATGATAAATGAAAAAAATCATAAACTTACTTGACACTATGCTAAACAATATTGTTCGAAACGCATCAATTAATGTTCAGTTGTCATTATTATCTCATATATTATCTGTGCTCATATCTAAAATTTTACAAAGGCAAAGCTACGAGTTAAAACTAGCAATCTATAAATGCGTACTGTCATAGTTTAAATAGGCATCATAAAGTATTAAATTAGATAAAGTCCTCAGTAATCTATAGTTCTATACGATTATCTACCGCGCTACCTATTGTATACCTCAAGATTATACAGAATAAGATAATATTATTAGCAAGATAATGATAAACAATTCTTTAATAAAATTTATTCAACTAAGGAAAGAGAAACAAGTAACGCCATTTACCATAGACAGAATTCAAAAGTATAGCATAAACCAAAGTTTTTAAAGTACCTATACATAGTACCTACTAGACATAATTTATTTAGTTTCATAAGACTCGATAGTAAGCCATGCTCTATACAAAGCTGTGGACACGGAGTTCACTTCTAAAGCTACGAATATAGGTTTTGTTACTTTAAATATCTTTTTCTTTTAAAAGGCATGATTACTTAAGGAACTATACCGCCCATACAATAAACCCTTTACACACTATTCATAGATAAATACGAAAGAAGCCAATAAAACCGTTTTGAAAATATGTAGCCCATTAGAAAACCAAGCCAGTAGATGTTATCTATATTGTAGTGTGAATACTTAAGATAATAAATCTTGTCTTATACATAAAAATCAGTTGCTGTTCGTTAGTCTCGCTGAAACTCGAGTAAGGCTGGGCCGATTTTGGTGAATTTGGTTTTGAAACATTCGTGAAAGTCCAGGGAAAGTTTAAACGGTGACAAAATATAATTAGGATCTAAAATTATACGCACACGGAGTAGCGAGCGTCAGGTAGTAAGATAATAAAGTTTTTATTGGTAAGGAATAAAAAATTGTTCGCGCACAGCAATGTTTCAGAGAATTTAAATATGTTGTTAACCACTTCAGGCATTTTATTGGACTTCTGTGCTCTTAAGTAGTTAATTGAAGAATAGGTATTGTAAAATAGCGGATACAATAAAACATTCGGACAGTTAAGAATTCCATCCCAAAATTGTTTGGAAGCCATTGCAGATAGTCATTAAACCGCATTGTGCGCCTGTTTTAAACTCATCATCATTCCGTATCCAGGCGTTCTGTGAAAGTCCTTTATAAAATTAGTTTTAAAAGGTAATTTATGGATATCAGCAATCAAATCTTGGTGTACAATAAAGAATATTGATTTTGAATATAGGGGTAACATCACTGAAATATCTTCTAGTTTTCCTTGTAGCATATTATTTTGATCAGACCACTTGGTATCAGAGTCGCGCCCCCAAAATGCTTGCCTTGACAAATCCATGCCTACCTATATCGGTAGACATTGTTACTGAAGGACGTCAAATCCGTTAACGTTTCCATATTTATTTGCATAATCTTAAGTAGGTAGGTTAGCGTAGTTACTAACGGTCACGTCTTGAATAATTGGAGCCATGAAATAAGTGACAAGTGAGTGTCATTCTCGCGGAGACAGCGTGTAGCTATAGGTATATTTAACGTGGCATATAGATCTTTGTCTCTTAGATATACAATCAAAGGGTGACAAGCAAGCCAAATCCGCGCAACCGGATTTTCGCCAGCGCAACAGGGCGCTGGCGAAAATCCGCCTTTTGGTAAACAGTTACCGTAGCCTACGGACGTCTACTGCAGAGGTATCACTCACGTGTTGCCGACTCTGTAAGACCTTTTTACGTCCTTTTTGCCCTTTTTGAAGAGCTCCATGTTGTAGTCCTGTGGTAAAACCACGACCGGAAGCTCATTGCACAACCTGATTGACGTGGGATGAAGTTTCGTTAGAACCGTACGGCAACATTTCACACGTTTCAAAGAGTTTGATGAATCTGAAACATTATAAATTCATCAGGGCTGTTAACAACATTACTTTGACTGATGAGATTAACTTAAAGTATATAAGTATTATTTTTAATTTTTTTTGGGATTTCAACAAAAACACTATTTCTCTTTTTTTTAGACAACCTATGCGATGAGTTTGATGAACGATGTTGTCGGTTCCTGCGATTTAATGTGTCGATTTTCGGAATATATCAAGACGGTATTAATAAGATGCTTTAGATTTCATTTAATAGTAGATTTTATCGTAGCTGTTTGTGCAACTATGAATGTTGTTACAAGTCCAACATTTGGAAAATTGACCTAGTATTATGACTCGCTTGATTTATAGCCTCATAATCTTTACAATTATTATTTTACAATGGAATAACTGATGTCGTATATAATAAACAGTATATATTGCCGCCAGTTCAGTTTGGTATCACAATGGCGACGTTTCTGTTTATTGCGTTGGCTCTCTGTGCAGGTATTTATACTAAAAAGTGCTTTTCAACATTTTTTATAACTTCTTAGCCATCTATGCTGCTAGCTATCGGCATTGGCTGCTAACAGTGTCAAACTATGACATATTATGTCTACGTCGCTTGGGGTCGCCCCCCTAGTGTATTGTAATATAAGCTTTTCTAGTGAAACAGTTTCTTAGAAAAGATAATACCGCGATGAGAGTATATCACAAAAATTACCAAAAATATATTTAAATATAATTACAAATACTTATTGAAGAAATTTTCCTCTAATTAAGAAATTGCTTTCGTATATTCATTCTAATTTCTCTTATATGTTTGAGGTTCCGCGCAGGCAGTCTTCTTTACCGTTGGTGGGAACCCAACATCAATCGAAGAGTACCCTTCTTTGGTTCAGATCGATTACATGAGTGTCTCCACTGGTATATGGGGACAATCTTGTGCCGGTACTATTGTCACATCTGGATATATCTTATCTGCTGCGCACTGCTTTCATGGAATGTAAGTATAAACATTTCTGTGTTTTCTTCTATATTGTGTAATCTTCTTATGCCTCGTCTCAAATTCTTCCCAAGATGCAAAAAGTGAGACATAAGTAGTGCAAATCAATTAAGAAATACAAAACCTTGTTATGTAAAAGTAAATACTCGTGTAATAAAAATGAGTTCAAACATGTTGATAGATTGATAGAATTTGATCTATTTAGTAAAATTTCCATTTCTTCAGATAAATTTTACAGTGTTTACTCTGTTGAAGAATATTATCGCAACAAAAGAATCATTGCAATGACAAATAGTCCTTGTGATATTTCAATAAAATACCGACGGTGCATTGTACATACTATCTACATATACCTACTAATATCATAAAGCTGAAGAGTTTGTTTGTTTAAACGCGCTATTCTCAGTAACTACTGATTCTAGTTGAAACATTATTTTTTGTAGGATAGTTCATTTATTGAGGAAGACTATAGGCTATATAACATCACACTGCGACTAATAAAAGTAAAGCATTAGTGATGTTGCAAAAACGGAGAAAAATTCTAAATTCAGCGCTTATGAAATCGCGGGCAAAAGCTGGTCTGTAAATAATCCAGAACCTGAATTGATTATCATGCTGATTAGTGATGAGTAATATTTAATTTCATTTTTGTTTTCAGTAACTACGATCCAAAGAATCGTCGTATCCGTGCCGGTTCCACCTATCGTAATGACGGTGGTGTTTTGTCATATGTTGAAGTGGAATTCAACCACCCTACATATGGGTTAAACGGTGAAGATGGGGACATAACCCTAGTGAGACTAGTTGAAGCCTTGACGTACGGTACTGGAATAGCCCAGGGTACAATAATAGCGTCTGGAGTTGTATTTTATGAAGGGCTACCCGTGGTGCATGCTGGTTGGGGTGCAACCTCTGTAAGTATATTTATAGGATATAATTAAAAAAAACGATTTTGGCCTATTATCACATTTGAGATAGTCTACGCAATATAAAATATTACTAACATTTAAAGTTAAACAGATCTAATACCCTCCCGAAGTGTAGGAGTTCTATGACCAGCTGTGGAATCTTAATGGACGAATAAATAATACTGTAAAAATGCATATTAAGCAAAAATTGCATGTCTAGTAGAAGTTTACGAAGCGAGTACAACAAGTTTTGGCTTCAGATAATTCGTCATTGTGGTCTCTTGTGTTCATTTTTCTTTCCAAATGAAAAACTAACATTAGAGAATACAGTTATTCTGCTTGACAAGTTTTATAACATGAACCAATTAATGTCCGATCTTATTCACCCTTCTTCCTCCCCAGGTTGCTCTATGAGATACTGTGAGAGACGCCAAATTTAAAACTAAATTGTTGTAAAGGTTAACACGACTGGTCAGCGTGTTATAGTAGACTAAAAACTTTCCCAAAGTGGACTAGATTCTTCCCCAAATGGCTGGGGATGTGAGTCCGTTTACGGAAATATCTGAGCCATAATTGAAAAAAATATTTCTGCTTTCAGCAAGGTGGTTCCGCTTCCCCTGTACTCTTGGACACTACCATATACACTGTGAACCATGACTTATGCCGTGAACGTTACGGATCTCTTCCCATACCAGGAATAGTTACAGAAAACATGATTTGCGCTGGAATCATAGATGTGGGAGGTCAAGATTCTTGTCAGGGAGATTCTGGCGGTCCACTATACTACTATGACGCTACTCTTGGCAACATTGTGATTGGTGTAGTGTCCTGGGGATATGGCTGTGCTGATGAGACTTTACCAGGAGTCAATACTGCTGTTTCATCTTACACCAACTGGATAGTTGATACTGTTGTTTAATCTTAAGATTTTCAAAATGTTTGAGTTTTATAAAGTAAATATTATGTAAATAATGAAGAAATCAAATTTTGACTTAATAAAGAAAATAGGCTTTTATTATTTAATACCAAAACAAAGTCGTGATTTTTGTATGTTATGTGAGCTTATACTCGTATATTATTTTCACAACTCCACAATGGATTTTGATGCGGTTATTTTATTAAACAAAGTGGTTAAAGAGGATAGCTTTTTTGCATAATTTCTTAAGTTTTGGTGTATCTTAGAGGAGGGGGGCTCAATAACTATAAAGGGGTTTGAAATCGCGGCCATTAGATATTTAAGGAAAAATTGTAATCGAAATAGTCGTATTTCTACACAATAACCGCTAGAGTTACAATAAATCCACTTTTTACCAATGCTTCTTACGGATTTAGATTCATGTAGTCACCCGTGACCTTGACAGGAAATTTTTCGATACGTTGGATAAAAATATAACAAATTAATATAGCTTACTTTGGGACCAGAGGACGTTGTGTGAAATGTCTTGAATATTTATTTATAATATACGCGTCTAAATATGTAAAAAGTGGTATTATTTGTATAAATGAGTCGCGCAAGTTTTAAAGAACACCACCAACATAGGATTTTTGCTACGTTTGTGGCTTCAGGATCATTTTTGTAATAACTTTTAATTAGGTAAGAAATTGAAAGTAAATTGTAAATTTTGGTAGTTTGATTCAGCGATAACCTGAATATGCAAAAGTGTCTATTATTGCTACTTGAAGGTTACTTTTTCATGGACTTTTCACGCATTATGCTAAACCAAGCTTTAGGTATGTTTGAGCTATACATACCAGATTACAGACATAATTAACAATATGCTTTCTTATTTTTTTGGAAACATGTATACGGAAAGAAAACACATACAAGCGAAAAAGATATTTCTGTTCAAATAAAACTACGTTTTACGGATTTAGACGCGTATATTTATTTAAATTTTGGCCCGACGTTTCGTTTGTTAGAAAATATTAAGATATTTCTGTTTATCATTCCTACTAATATTATAAATGCGAAAGTAACTCTGTCTGTCTGTCTGTTACGCTTTCCCGCTTAAACCTCTCAACCGATTTTGATGAAATTTAGCACAGACAATCTTTAGATCCTGAGAAAGGACATAGGCTACCTTTTTTTGCGAAAAAAAACTTTTCCAAATTCCACGCGGACGGAGTCGCGTGCAACAGCTAGAGCAAAAAAATTAAAGAATGCTAGAAAGCTGTGGTATTTTTAACCACGCCATCTGTGATGTTCTCCTGAACTATTAAAAACTTTTCAAGCTTTCACATTATGCAAATAACGCAACAAAAAAGTTACTACTGTGTTCAATAGATGTCACTTTGACTAATTACACTTGTTTCACAATTTTCCTATCTGCTAACTGGATTTTTTTTTATCTGTTCTCATACGAAAAATTATCTCGCTATTACATAACAAGCGAAATTATTCACAAAAATCTTAGTTTTAAGATTCAATAAAGATAAAACTAGGGTCCACTCCTTCCAAGGCCGCATTGCCCTTAACCACTAATGGTCTTATTCATAATGACTTATCGGAGGTTTAAACGGAGATTCTATCGGAGAGATAATAAACGTTTTAGCGTAAAAAGACTACTATGAAGAACAATTTTTGACAATTTTCGTGAACTGGTTTTAGCGAACTTTTAAACCTCCGATAATTCATCTATACTTATAATAAATCTGTAGAGAGGTCAATTCTGTACATGAAATAAATTTTCAAAATAACTATCCGCGGGTGATTAGTGATCGATACTGATGCCAAAAATGGCATCTGTAAAATTTTTGTCTGTCTGTCTGTCTGTCTGTCCGTCTGTATGTTCCTTATAGAAAAAAAAACTACTAGACGGATTTTAACGAAACTTGGTACAATTATTCTTCATACTCCTGGGCAGGTTATAGTATACTTTTCATCACGCTACAATCAATAGGAGCAGAGTAGTGAAGGGAAATGTTGGGAAAACGGGAGAAGTTACTCCATTTTTTAAGCTTCCGTCACGTGTGCAGCCTTAATGGTTAAAGTTATATAGAAATCATGTATGACGGAAATATTCTACATAAAATTGTCTAAAAAATATCCCGAAGCAGCACATATCTATATTTTATGGTTGACTCACAATAACACGTGTAACTCCTGATAGCTTAGCAGTTCGTTCATTCTGATTATATTTGTTTACTCTTACGTTTATAATACTCTCACTCAAGCAGTAGTTAAAAATGTTGCAAAAACGGGGAAAATTTCCTAAATTCTACGCGGACGGAGTCGAGGGCAACAGCTAGTTATGAATAAGACCATATAAGACCATTAGTCGATTGTTATCAAGCACCTAAATGTTACAATGTAATACTAAAATTAGCAAATTCTTAACTAAATAATTAATCAACACATTTCTAATAAGAGACAGAAAAGAAAAGCTAGAAATCATCTCAACTTTAAAAACTTGGATTATTTCTCGTATATTAAACTTCAAGTCTGCCTCTTGATCATATTCAAATGGTAAAACAGGTCCCTATTATACGAAGATAAGAAAATACCGCTATTCGTATCGAATGTGCACAAAGACGTTATTGAATCGGATATTGTAAATTATATTTATGACATGACAAAAGAGAAAATCACATTAAAAATTAAAAGTAGAAAACCGAGAGATTATAATTCCTATAAAATTTATGTAAATAAACAATGCATTGACTTATTAAATATTTGGATAGCAATATTTGGCCTACGGGAATAACATTTAGACGGTTTGTGAATATTCATGGCCCCTCTGGTGGGACTAGCGAGGATAAGCAGAGCTAGTTTCATGAGTGCGATTAGATGGACAGCAAACATAATATGAGTGGTATACTAGTCAGCTTCAACTGTAAATCTTTGAAGAGATCTATAGAGGGGATCCAAGCGTGGTGTAAAGACGCAGATATACTAGCGTTACAGGAGACGTGGTTGCTCCCGCACGATTTGCCCCTACTTGACACTATACACGAGGAATTCGGGTGTATGGGAACGTCAGCTGTGGATACGTCGATGGGTGTTCTGAGAGGTAGGCCGTATGGTGGCGTAGCAATCTTGTGGCGGAAAAGTGCGTTTCAATCCGTATCTATCATTGACTGTATTAATGCGCGTATGTGTGCTATTAAAGTGAAGGCGCGAAATAGGTCGGTATTAATATTTAGCGTTTACATGCCTGTTAATGACAGTGAAAATTTACATGTATTTACAGATTGTCTTGGAATAATTAAATCTGTGTTAGAGACTAATTTTGATAATGAGGCCGTCTACGTTCTAGGCGAATTTAATGCTCATCCAGACGAACTGTTTTGTGATGAGTTGTTGAGTTTCTGTTCGGAGCATGACTGGTTGTGTGTTGATATGGAGTTATTAGGTCCGCAGTCTGACACATATACATTTACAAGCGAGGCATATGGATGTCGTAGATGGTTAGACCACTGTGTGGTAACCAAAGCCGCCCGAGATACTATACGAAATGTTTGGGTGCAGCATGACGTGTTTTGGTCGGATCACTCTCCTCTTTATGTGGAATGTGATATTGATAAAGTTGTTGTAAAATGTGATAGGAATAATAATTTGTTAAATGACGGTGTGATCTGGGGTAGAAGGGAAGCCAATCAGATAAATATGTATCACGACCTATGCCACGCGCAGCTTAAAGGTATACATTTCCCTGTGGAATTCACGATATGTGCTGATGGCTTCTGTTCTGACCCGGAGCATAGACCAAATTGATAGATAATTTATATTCTAATGTTAAAGATATTTTAACCATTTCATCTGTGCAATCGTGTAAACGTGTGTGTCCACGAAGGAATGGGTATATCGCCGGTTGGAACAGGTACGTCGCGGGCACTCACAGGGACGCTCGGCTAAATTTTCAGTTGTGGTGTTTAGTAGGTAAGCCTTCGTTTGGTCCTGTTTATCAGAAAATGTGTGACAATAGAAAGGCTTTCAAGGCCAGGTTGGGGTGGTGCCAGGATAGACAAGAACAAATCAAAATGGATATCCTGGCATCACATCATTCTAAAGGGAATTTTGTACATTTTTGGAAAAGCACTAATAGGTTTAAATCCTCGACCGGGCGTGCATGTGAGTGTCAGCGGAGTCAGTGATCCAAAGAGTATTGCCAACAGTTTTAACGATCATTTTCGAATAAAATCCCCCTTACGTGCGGGAATGACTGCTGAGTGCGATGCAGAGACCGCCATGGCTGGATGTAGGCCCTGTGGGAATGCGCAGCGGTTTTCAGCTAAGCAAGTAGGTGCTGCGATTCAAAGCATGAAGAGAGGTAAATCACCTGGACATGAAGGTTTCAGCATCGAGCATTTTAAGTACGCGGGAGTACATTTACCGCGTGTGTTGGCAATGCTCTACTCGTTGTGTATAAATCATTCATATCTACCAAAACCAATGATGAAAACTGTGGTTATACCCATTCTTAAAAACAGGACGGGCAATGTGTCAGATAGGTCGAATTATAGGCCCATCTCGCTTGCAACATCAGCTGCCAAAATACTTGACAGTCTGCTTAATGAAAGTTTAGTGGATATTTACACTTACATGACGCACAGTTTGGTTTCAGAGCGCCATATTGTGCCTTAAGCATACTGTCAGGTATTATACGGAGAAGACGCCGATTTATGCCTGTTTTCTAGATGTCTCCTAGGCTTTCGACTCGGTTGTTTATGACATACTGTGGCGGAAGCTCGAGAGAATGGGTGTGCCGGCACACCATATTAATATACTTAAATTTTGGTATACCAATCAAATAAATCAGGTGAGACCGGCGAATACTTTGTCTGAAGAGTATAAAATAGAATGCGGAGTGAGGCAGGGTGGCCTGACTTCTACTGGTCTCTTTAGCCTGTATGTAAATGAGTTGATCGAAGGGCTCAGCAGAACGCATGTCGGATGCTATATCGACGGTACTTGTCTCAATAACGTCAGTTACGCTGACGACATGGTTTTGCTGGCCCCTTCGGTGAACGCCTTGAGGATTTTAGTTAAAATTTGTGAAAACTACGCCTCTGAGCATGGTTTCACATACAATGCTCAGAAAAGTGAGGTACTGGTTTCTAGAGCGGCTAGACGGCTAGAGACCTACAACCGTGCCTTCAGTAATTGTTAACGGGAGGGCCTTAAGGATTGTTACTAGTTTTAAATACTTACTGTTGGGGCTCCCACGGTATTGTAGTGCCTCATTGATGTTTGCGAAAGCTCGCGTTGACGGATTCCATGCTATAATGCGTAAAAAGGTGGCGTCACTACTTCAAAGACTACGCGTTAGCTCTAACAGCATTCTGAACACGATTGCAGACCGTAGGGACTGTCCCATACAAGCCTACTGGGTGGGGTTAGTTACGGTGAACATATAAGTAAGAACACAGTAAATAAAATTAATGATAACAATAATAATTTTAATAGATAATTCACTAAATTTAATGTATAAAAACAATAATTATAATAATCACAAACTATTTAATAAAATGTATTGTACATATAAATTAATAATGATAAGTTTAAATGTATGTATGGAATAGACAAAATATAAATTTTAAAATGAATATAGTTTATAAAAGAACATTGTAATTAAATAAATAAAATTGTAGCAACTAACATAGGTTTTTAAGAAAATTGTTACTAGCGTTTTATATGGACTTGCTCTGAAATAAATGTTTTATTATTATTATATTATTATTATTATTGAGACTACGCTGTCTATCCGTCTATCCGTCTGTCACCAGGTTGTATCTCATTTAGACAGAAAATGTATACTTACTGTTGTTTTAAATACCGCTATAACAACTAATACCAACAAAGGACAATCAATATTTAATGTTTGTCAAATAATTTTTCATATAGTTAAGCTAGGTTAAGTTTTTTTCTCCATGTGGTGACGGATTTAGAATACAAGTGTCACCACCCCATTTCCCCCCATAAGATGCTGTAAAAGTCAGCTAAGGGATATTGCACACAGATAACATCCTCTGTGAGAGACGTAAAACTCGAAAATAAACCCTGTGCCAACATGCCGATTCAGCGCGGTACAGTAGACCACAATCCCTCGAAAGTGGAGGAGGCTCGTGTCCAACAGTGAGATGTAAATGGGCTGGAGAGACAGATTAAGTTTTAGTCACCTGAGAATTGGCCTCGACACATTCATTCCAGAAATTCGGTCTAGATTTTATCCCATTTAATTTAAAAAGTTCAATCAACTTACCTTCAAGACATTTATAGTATCGTTCTAAGTTTTCTAAGTACATTTTCTAAGTACAGTTCTAAGTACATTTTCAGTGTTGAACAGTCAAAACTGCTTAAAACTTGGTAAGCACTAACTTGTCTTAGATTTTAGTTATACGAAATTCGCAGATAAATTGGACAGAAACTTTACTTAGGTACTCCAACTAGAGGATCCATTCCAGCGGTAAGTTAGGCAAAGTTGTAGTAAAGTTATTTAACTGATATACTTAATTACTTTTGTATTAAACATAAAAAGACAAAAAGTCAAAAAAAATTTAAGTCCAAAAATTATCAATTTTATTTTGATCTATCGATTGCTGGTTCTACACTCTAGATTTTAAGTTACTTTAATCTATGTACATAAAATACGCGACGCATTTTGATGCGGTTTTTTAGTAAATAGAATGGTTCAATGGCTTTTTTGTATAATTTATTATGTTTTGGTGGATATGTGGCTCAAAAACTATCAACGCGAGTGCAACCGCAGGCAAAAGCTAGTTGTTTATAATTTTGAGTGTTTGGCAGTGAAGAATGACGTCTGCCAGGAGAAAAATCATGTTGCACCGACCTCAAAGTATGGCATAAGGCCAGGAGAACGAGGTTTATTATTATTGTGCGTGCCGCATATGTGTTAGCATGCCTGATACGTGTTTGCATGCGTGTTAGTGATATACATACTATTATCTTTAGAATGAATTATCCAGTTAAACGATTAGAGTTTCAAATTTGATTATGTTTTGCAATTAATATAGATAAAAATACGACAAAATAAAAAAGTTTTCTGTAATGTTTTACTTTCTTTCTTACTAGCTGTTGCCCATGACTTCGTTCGCGTGGAATATAGAAAATTTTCCACGTTTTTGTAACATCTTTCACTGTTGCTTTACTTCTATTAGTTGTAAAGTAATAATAATAATAAACCCCTCTGGGCCAGTCGTTACCTCTTCAAATGAGACTAACGCAAAACCTGGAGGCAGATTATAGGCTTTCGAAAATATTGTGGTATAAACAAAAAATGTATCACAGGACCTAGAGAAAGCCTACAGACCGCAGGGCAGCTTGTGGCGAGCTGAATGTGAGTGGTATACAACCAGTCCATCAAACACCTAACACAATAAACTAGTTCGTTTCTCTACATCATTTTGCAATAGATCTACAGTTACCATTGGCATTCCATGACTCCACTTCTATAGTGCAGGTGTGGAGTGTCGGTGGTAGGTGTCCCACCACATTTATTTATTCATTAAAATTCTCAAAGGGCCTCTGCATATTGGACCCATGTCCCCATGTAAGCCTTACTAAGGACCGGGTATTTCTTAATGGGAATAACCCGTGAACGGAAATAGAGACACAAATAATAATAATAAATATTCAGGACATTTCACACAACGTCCTCTGATCCCAAAGTAAGCTATATTTCTATGCTTGTATTATGGGTACCAGAATACGGATAGACTACATATACTACTTTTCTTTTGTAAATACATACTTATAATACATAGAAAACACCCAGACGCAGTACAAACATTTGTATGACATTTATGGATATCACACAAATAATTGTCCCAAGCGGGAATCGAACCCGCGACCTCGTGATCGGCAGTCCATTACATAAACCACTCCACCACGAAGCCCGTCTTAGTCTAAAGTGATGTTATATAGTCTGTAACTTTCCTCAACAAATATACTATCCAAAACAGAATGAGTTTTTTAAATCAGGATCGGTGGCTCCTGACATTAGCGCGCTCAAACATACAAACTAATGGTAAGACCATTAGTTTGTATGTTTGAGCGCTATTATGAATAACAAGTTTTGACAATTTTCGCGAACTTTTAAACCTCCGATAAGTCATTATGAATAAGACCATAACGCTTTCGCTTTATAATATTAGTATAGTTTCTCTTGCTCTATATAACATCACGCTGCGACTAATAGGAGCGAAGTATCAGTGAAAAATGTTGCAGAAATAAGGAACATGTCTAAATTCCATGCCTACGAAGTCCTGGGTAACATATAATCTATACATATAATACTTCTCTAACAAAAAATTACGAAATTTCTCAACGTGGTTACTTGCAACGCCATCTAGCGGCTAAAAAAGAATCAAAGATTGATTGGGTCAATCGAAAAAAAATCGATCCACGCGGACGGAGTCGTGGGCACAGCTAGTCCATAATAAACACACAGATGCAGTACAATATTATATGTATAACAAGCACAAATATTTGTGTTCATAAAACAAATTGTCATGAGTTACCAATAGGTATCCCACGGGATCCATCCAATCTATTTTCATAAATTTATGATAGTAACTAGTAGCAATGAATTTTAATGAAATAATATTATTATTGGCATAATTTCATAATCAGATTATAAGATTATATCAAAGATATCACGATATCATTTATTGCTTTAAATCAACATGTTTATTGTCAATAAAATGGTATATAATAGTATATATACAAGTGTGATACAGTTGCAAACATCAGTAAACAATTCAATAAAGATAAAATAGAATGCTACTGTTTATATGTAGCAATCGAAATTTTTTTGTTTAGAAGACTGAAAAATAACTAACATACAATCCGAGAGTACAATATGTTCTTACAAATTACGTATTATTAAGAAGAAATCAAAAGGGCAGCTTTTCCATAAATAAATATTCATGGACATTTCACACAACGTCCTCCGTTCACAATCTAAGCTTATTATGCTTGTGTTATGGGTACCAGAATACGGAAGAATACATATACTACTTTTCTTTTGTAAATACATACTTATAATACATAGAAACACCCAGACAAACATTTGTATAACAAATATAAACATCACACAAATGCAAGATTTTTCGCGGTGCTTCGCTTCTATTAGTCACAACATAATATTTGTTGCCTATAGGCTTCATTTATAAATAGACTATCCAACACAAATAGAATTTTTCAATTCGAACCCGTAGATCTTGAGATTAACGCGCTCAAACAAAAAACTCTTCAGCTTTATTATCCTACTAATATTATAAAGGCGAAAGTTTGTATGTATGGATGTTTGTTACTCTTTCACGTAAAAACTACTGAATGGATTTGAATGAAACTTTACCACAATATAGCTTATACATCAGAATAACACATAGGCTACAAATTGGCTGGACCGATTTTGATGAAATTTTATTTTATACAGAATTGTATGGCAAAACAACGTTTGCCGGGGCAGCTAGTCTACTTTCGCCTTTATAATATTAGTAGGATTCACGTGTCACAGTGTTAGTTACCGTACTCCTCCGAAACGGCTCGACCGATTTTCCTGAAATTTTGTGTACATATCCGCTAGGTCTGAGAATCGGCCAACATCTATTTTTCAAACCTTTTTTTTTTATTTAGTATGGCAAAACAACGTTTGCCGGGACAGCTAGTATTAGTATAGAAATATATATTATTATGAGAAATCGAAGCCAAGGAAGTATGTGTAGATTGTATCGTAGCAGATGGCGTTCTATAATCTCTACTTACCTCGATGGGAAAAAGGCAGGATTTCATCATGATGTATGAGAAATTATTCATTACATTATTTCTTACATAATGACCGACGATTTTACCGCCGTAGAATCGACACCAAATACTTGCCTCGTCTAAAAGGTAAATCTATAAGGTAAAAATAAACATTACGTAACAAAATTTAATATGTGCTAACAAATATGTGTTATTTTACGTAGATGATATGCTTAATATGTTATAAAAGGATTCCACAACAAATTTATTGAACTAATAATGGCTTATCAGAATACGTCATACCTATATTTTACTCCGATTTTATTACATATATGCAAATATGCAAGGAAATGAGGATTTCTAGAAACTACGAAATAACTGTCACGAATATCTAAAAGAAAATGGCCATCTTTGTCAATATAAAGTAAAAAATCATTTAGTTTTTTAATTAGTGATTTGGTTGTGCTCGCTCATATTTCTCAATTTTCTACAAAATTGAGGTTTGCTGGAAGAAAATTCATCATTGAATTAAGCTCGCCTTTGTACATGATGTTTCTTTCATATCTGTATAATAATGTAATTTACAGATTAAAAGATTTTATTGTGTTGTCAAAATTTATTTAGGAAAACAACAAATAAAGTCAATATATTGGTCTTAATTCTAACATTACAATATTTTTTTTTTTGGCATCGGTATTACCTTTCGCCATATTAAAATTTGGGAAAGAAATTATTAAACCAGAATATTCTCGGATAATTTGTAAAAATTTGGGTCAGTTCAGGAGAGGTTTCGGAAAATAATCACAATTTCAAACTAAATAAATGAATGAATGAAATGAATGAAATGAATGAAATAAAAAAAAGGAATTAATAATATCAAATTTAATATCAAATTGGTATTACAATAATAAGTAATATTTTAAAGTTCAAATTGACGTCACATCTTTATAATATTAATATTTTGTCATAAAAATTATATTTTGGTTTTATGACCAATGTGGCCGAAAACAAACTAAAGAGGACATATATGTTCTCTTTACATCTGTATTCTTTTTCTGTTTTGCGTTGTATGTGTGTAATAAAGAATAAAGAAGAATGAACAAAGAAAAAAGCTTTTGCCGGATATAAAATTATTCCTACCTCTCTCCAGCCCACTAACGTCCCACTGTTGGGCTTCAGGTCAACGTTGGTAATTTACATAAAAAAAAATTCCATCTTTGCCCTTACAAGTGTTTTTTTAAGCAACCAATAACAATAACTGATTTGGGAATCGAACACAGCACCACTTTCTCTATTTCTCTTCAGGCCATTAATGTCAAACTGTTGATCACGGACGTTCTCCACTTTGGCAGGGATTATAGTAATTAGGGTATAGATAGACATTTAGGGCATGTCCTTGTGGTGATGTATTAAGAATCAAAGTGTCACCATCCCTTTACCTCCCGAGGGTGCTGTAAGAGCCAGCTAGGAGATATTGTTATCAGATAACATCTTCTATGAGAGACGGAAACTTCGAAAATAAACCCTGTGGCAACATACCTGGTCAGCACGGCACAGTAGAACATAAGCCCTCCCAAAATAGAGAAGGCCCGTATCCAACAATGGAACGCTAATGGACTGAAAAGGGTTTCGTATCAAATATGAGAATCTATTACTAAAAAGACTCCACTGGCTATCCATCTGTTTTTTTAAATTTACAGCCTATTATTTCCATCCTTTTTTTTCTCCGTGTAGTGACGGATTAAGAATACAAGTGTCACCACCCCATCTCCTCCGCAGACTATAATCCCTCCCAAACTGGAGGAGGCCCGTACCCAACAGTGGGGCGTAAGTGGGCTAATAAATGCGCTATTAAGAAAAAACAGAAATTACTCAAAGTCAAAGTCAAATTTTTTTATTTCAAGTTGGCATGTTTTAAGCTCTTTTGAAAAGTCAGAAACTAGGTGTCTGTTCCAAACGCGAATCCTATGGAGAAGAACAAACAAGAAACTCCATCGATTTTTTTTTTCTATTCTCTTCATACTTTTTTTTTCAATATAATTTTACATTGTTGGAGGGGTGTGAGGATGATGCCGATTAATGCTATCTAGACTAAAATTAATAACTAATTTAGAGACAAGATTGCCTTGTTTGAGCAAGTCGACCAGTCCCAGCAGAAGGCACCCGTTCACGAGTATAACGCACACATCCATTTTTCCACACAGCTCGCCCATTTTGTAGGGAACCGTGCGACCCGACCGCAACGTGCAACGCTACCAACTTCGAGACATTTGAGTGAGCATGACGAAATTGCACCATTTGACAATACACAAGATAGAAAAAATACAATAAAATCACAATAAAATATAGTATAAGTATAATACTTTCGAAGGAAACATTTTAATGTAGGTTTTCGGAAGCACAGGATTACCGTATTATCTTTTAAAGCTATAAATATAACAGATAATGAAGTATCACCTCATAATCGCCATATTTTGATATTTGTCCTGACGCAATAAATAATTGACGTAAGAAACATGCAAGCCCTGTATTACCTTTGCTAATTAAATAACAAAGTTGTTATTTTTGTATGTATGTCCCTATGTAAGCTTATATCTTCAAAACTATGTAACCCATTTTGATGCGAATTTTATAATAGACTAGCCGTTGCCCGCGACTTCGTACGCATGGAATTTAGAAAAATTTCCCCGTTTCTGCAACATGTTACACTGATGCTTCGCTCCTATTAGTCGTAGCGTGATGTTATGTAGCCTATAGCTTTCCTCGATAAATGAACTATTCAACGCTCAAAGAGTTCAAATCGGACCAGTGGTTCCTGACATTAGCACAAACAAACAAAGAAATTCTTCATACTTAGTTTAATAGTTTTTTTCTTCTGGGATATTTTATCAACCCTCACACTCTTATTAACTCTTTTTACTTTCATATCACTTTAACACAGTCGATCACTATTTTTTATAGCCTTATTATTTTCTTTTTCTTCTCATTCTTTAAATGTCCCAGTATTGGTACGGACCTCCTCGATCGAGAGGATATTTAGTCTACTAAGTTTCACTGACGGCTGTCCGTATAGTTTTAGTTTTAATTCTCTCACAAATGCTATTTGATAATATCCATTAGCTGGCTTTTATAGTGCACCAGGGAGAAAAATACCTTTTTTATTCATCGCCCCTTACTTAAAGCGTTTCATCTTTACTTATCATATGCCCTTAATTATTTTTTAAATTTGGAAATTTGGACGGTGTGGTGGCCTAGTCGAACAGAGAGATGCCTTTTACAAGTCGTCAGGAGGATTTTTGGTACAAGCATTAGAAGTAAATAAACAAATATTTATGGATATTTCACACAACGTCCTGTAATTCCAAGCTAAGCTAATATGTGTGTGTGTATGAGTTGGTACTCATACACACACACATATAGAATATATATACTAGGTACTTTTCTTTTGTAACATACTTATAATACATACTTATAATACATAGAAACACCCAGACGCAGTACAAACAAACATTTGTATAACATTTATGGTACCCATAACACAAGGATATAAGCTTAGCTTGGGACCAGAGGACGTAGTGTGAAATGTCCATGAATATTTATTTATATTTATTTTAATTATAAACATCACACAATTGATTGTCTCAAGCGGGAATCGAACCCGCAGCTCTGTGAACGAAAGTCCGTTTTATGAACCACTCGACCACGAAACACGTCAAAAATTAACGGTTCTCTATGCAGATTGTGATGTTCTGGAACACATAGCAACATTAAACATAAATAATCATAGCGCAAGTATGTAGCATATTTATCTAGATAATACCTCCTGCATCGGTCGATGCCATATAAATTGACACCTGCACTATTATCACATTACTTAAATAATTTAATAAGTGTATAAATTATAAGCATAGTTATAAATAGTGTTTCTCAAAGTTTTCAATGTTATTACTATTACTAGCTCGTTGCCCACAACTCCGTCCGCGCGGAATTTAAAAACCAAACCCTAAGAAATTAAACAAAAAAAAAACACCCGTTAGAACCATCATATCTATTAAAAGAAACCTCATCAATATCTGTTGCGTAGTTTTGAAGATATAAGCTTACATACAAAAATAACAACATTGTTTTGTAATAAGTAAGATTCTCTCTCTCTCTCTCTCTCTAGCCTATTAACTTCCCACAGTTGGGCACCGGCCCTCTCCACTTTGCGAGTTGTCATAGGTTTTAGTTTCGAGTTTTCCGTCTCTCACAGACAATTTTACCTGCGTACTATATCACGTAGCTGGCTTTGCACCGTAGCACCCTTGGGAGGAAATTTAATAGTGACACTCGTATTTTTAATCCGTCACCACACAGTGAAATAGAAAACGGAAAAAAATCCCTCTATACCAATTGTGGGAGTTCGTTTCTACAACGTTTTAACATACCAACGAGAAGGATACCCATAGCAACTATTTATTTAACACGTGCTTTCATCCGCATTTAATATATTTTATCTTCTTCTAAGCCTTGTTGACTTGTGCCTACTTCATTTCGGTGCCTCATTCATTCGCCACGCTGCCAAGTGAGTTGGTTATGTTTCTAGGATTTTTCGCCTTTAGCTTTCGATTTAGCCTTATCTGGTACTCATTTTCACCTCATTTTGACCCTAGTGACAACATCCTAAGAAAATAGGGTAATGGCAATTGTGTTCTTAAACAAACACCGTACGGGCGCACATATGGTATAGCTCTTTTCTCTTCGACTTTGCACCATCGTAAAAGTATCTTGCATGCAAGCATCTTTCGCAGATTTTTTGTCCATAATTTTTTTATGCTTTGGTCTATAATTTATATTGGAATGGTAGAAAAACAATTAAGAATTTGTTCTTGTCTTTGTGCCAAATTTTATCATACTGAAATGGCAATAGGCAGGTCATGTCATTTGGTAAACTATTATAATGCAAGAAGACGTAGCGTGCGTGGGGCCCTTAACAAGATGGGATGACGATATTAAGACTGAAGGGAGCAGTTGGATTCAAGTGGCTTCATGCCACTTGCAGAAGTCAGTATTTCGTTAGCAAATCGATTCCCGCACGGGACAATTTTTTGCGTGATATTTGTAAAGGTCATACAAATGTTTGTACTGCGTCTGTGTGTTTTCTATGTATTATAAGCACGTATTCACAAAAGAAAAGTAGTGTATGTAGTATATCCGTATTTTGCATGGGCGTGCACTCTAATAAGGCACAAAGGCACTGCTTTACTTGCCATTCACAGATATTTTAATAAAACGTTCGTATGTTTTAGATGACTTTATTAATTTATTTACTATTAATTAAACAAAATATTAGGTATAACTTAAAAACGCCTAATAATTCATAAATAGCACCAATATGTGCTTGCAAATTGCTTTTTGCTAGGCGTTTGGCGAAGGAATAATATTAGCGTAGCTAGCAAGCTCGGCGCCGCCCGCCTGCCATGAGTTCATATGTGTGTAGAAATTTTGGTGTCCGTGCACAGTTCGCAAACGCACACAGGCTTGCATATTGAAGACGCCTTGAACCGGAACTCCTGCCGTATGCTTTCGCGATCGGATATTTCCGCGAGTATTCGGCGTTCGTTCGTTACCTATTATAATCCGAATAAATATAATAGTCGGAAGTCTAATAAATCACGTATGCATTTTTGTTTAGTAAGGTTTTATTTATTTAAATAGCAGAAATATTTTGGTTCGACGGAGGCCATTTTATTTTTTCGTGTGATTCATTGAACTGTTTAATATTGAGTTTCTATAATTTAATAATTGTATGGATTTTCGTTTGTTGATTTTAAAATGTTATTTGATTGTGAAATGTGTGTTGATAGTGTGTGTTTGATAAAAATTAAAAATAAGAAGTTCTCACAATTGTCATTTGAAAAGATTCAAATTGTGTCTAAAGGACAACTAAGCCAGCAAAAAGGTAGGTAATTTAACTCGAAAATTTCATGTTAAAAGTTATGAAACGTATGTACATACGTACATGTACGTATGTATGTACGTACGTAGTTATTGTTTAGTAATTCTAGTACAGTGTGGACTGATTCGGGATATTCAGATTTAAATTTGTTCTGTTGGCATGGTTTCCGAATTAGAGATCCGTCGCGTGGCTATGCTAAAAATCTATAAAAGAAAAAGTTTTTGTGACTGCCTACCCTCGGTTACGTTCCAGTGCACGCCGCTGGTATTTTGGTACCCGTAATCTTAGCTTGGGACCAGACGACGCGACGTGAACATTTAATAAGAATTGAAAGAAAAAAGAAATCCGTGATCATAATATTTTCTAACACTTGCGCGACTCATCTGTTTAAATAAAACTACTTTTTACGGATTTAGACGTGTGTGTGTGCCCGACTTTTTTTTTACGACGAAATTTTTTTTCTTTAAATTTTAAAATTAAAAAAAAAAAATCTTGATATTGTTACAATTTGTTAATATATTTTAGAAACTAAAATAATGTTATTGATTTTATGTAGTCTGAGTACAATGTAATATGATATAGTTTATAGTAAGTCTATCTTTATGGTCAATGTAAAATTAAAATCGAATGTGGGTAAACCCTGTAATAACTGATCGTAGAAGGCACATTACAGCTCAGTCTCACCCGTGACCATGGTGACTGCAAAGTCTCCGAAACGTCCGAAACGTAAAAAGTAGTTTTATTTAAACAGATGAGTCGCGCAAGTGTTAGAAAATATCCGTAAAAAGTAGTTTTATTTAAATCCGTGATCATTTAATAAAATTCAAAAAAACTGAATATAATGGACAACGTTAACGTCAAACAACTTTGAGATGCACTGTTTATACATTTATCGATTTTCGTACGGAAATATAAGATTATTCTTTATATCAACTAAGATAACATTAATACGTATATATAGGGTGTAATCGGACAATGAATTACAATTTTTGAACTAACTTCAAAATGTCTCCACTCACCTGGGCTATCGTTCTTTTGGCAGGTTAGTTAATAATTGATTTTTGTAATCAAAATCATTCATTATTATAGGATTAGAGTGTATTTGCCAGACGACTCATTTATTTATTTTATTTATTTAATAGATTTCACACAAGGAAACAACAATTAATACAGTCATAAGAAAAGTAGTGAGGATAAGGCCATAAGGCTAATTTATCATTAGCCTTATGGCGCTGCAGTCACAACATTTGGATTAATTGTTAATAATATTACTGATAAATATTCGCAGTTCGCTAGTTGCAATTGTAGCTATCGCACGTAATCCTTTTGTTCAATAAATACCAATAAATAAACCGGTTCATTAAGTGATGGGAACGATCAACAACTTATCGATGTCGATAAATTTCCTGAAGTTAATATAATGGATAGATTTATATATAGATCTAATTATATTCCTTCTTTAACGGGCGGCCGGTCAAAAAGACCCAGTGACACCGAGCTGGAATGGAAAACTCCGAAACGAGTGGCACCCACTGCCCAATTACAGTTTCAACAGCCTGTGAAAACGTCTAATAAATTTAGTGTACTTCCTGCCGACCAAGGTTCATCAGCAGCCAATCCGCAACTACGTGAAGCAACCTTAAAGAGAAATTCTGGTAAGCTGACTCATGAATATATCAAGACAGTAGTTTTCCGGTACACTAAAGGTTTTCATCTTAGATATAATGGAAATAACCAAATAGCTGTACATTGCTACCCCATTGAAGGACATAAAACACTTCAAGATGGACTACGATCCGAAAAAATATCATTTTTTACATACTCAAGAAAAGACGAACGCATGTATAAGTACGTTCTCTTCGGACTGCCATTATACGTTGAAGATCAATTATCAACAGAATTGTCTAGCCTCGGATTTTCAAATGTTATTACTCGTAGGATTCAACGCGCTACCAAAGACACATCTGTATGCCCATTTTTAGTACAGCTTCTACCAACAACTGACCTGGCTGCATTCCAGAAAATTAAATATCTAAGCAACTGTACAGTTCAAATTAAAAAGTTTTAAGCTAAGTCTTACTTCGGGACTCAATGCTATCGTTGTCATGCATTCGGACACTCTTCAAGGTATTGCAATCTTCCGCCAAGGTGCGTGAAATTTACTGACGCTCACCCTACCAAGGAATGTCCGAAAGTAGATCGGGATACTCCAGCTAAGTGTTGTAATTGTAACGACCACCACCCTGCAAACTATAGGCTTTATAAGGAGCGGCAACGTTATTTGAAAACAAAGGAAGCTAAAAAAGAGGAGTAGAAATTGGCCCAACATTCAAGTAAACTACCTCGTAGTTCGTATGTGGATGACCGTCCTTGGTCCACTGTAGTAGGGGGTGAACAGATTCAGCAACAAGACAAAGTAACACAGCCTGTACCAACACAAACCTTTAACCCAACTCAACATGACAATGCTACTGCTGAAATGCTAAAAATATTATCTGCTGTGAAATCTCTGAAACTCGAATTTCTTGCTTTTCATTCAATGATTGATAAAGTGATTCTCATTCTGACACACCTTGGTCAATATGTATAATAGACTTAAGGACTTACTTTAGGATATTATTTTGGAATGCCGATGGCATCCGAACTAAACTTATAGAATTATGTGATTACGTACATGAAAATCCTGTTGACATTGTTGCACTGTCCGAGACTAAATTAAATCCGAACAATACGTTATGCATTCCAGGGTACTTTTGCTATCGCAATGACAAGAGGCAAGAAGGAATTGGTCAAGGGGTTGCCATATTCATTAAATCAGACATTCCTCATACCCTTCTTAATATTCCTTTAACTGAGAAAACTGAATGTGTAGGAGTCAGCACGTGTCTGGCTCAAAAAGATACTGCAATAATATCTGTTTACAACTCTCCAAATAAACCTCTTCTTAAAAATGACCTAGACGTTCTATTTAATATTAAACCCACTGCTTTAGTAATGGGTGACCTGAATGCTAAACACCCCTACTGGAACGGTGACACTATTAATTTTCGTGAATCTGTCCTGTACGATCATATGATCGAACATGACTACAATGTACTGGCGCCTGTTTTACCTACATTGATACACTATCAGGGTAGCTTTACTCCATCAAATCCGGATGTGCTTATCACTAAAAATTTTTACAATGTTTTAAATTTACAAGCATTTAATCGATTTTCATCTAATCATTTACCTGTCGTATTTTCTCTAACAGGTATTTTCACTCGTAGGGAATACATCCAATATAGGTATTCGGAGGCGGATTGGAAAGGCTTCAAATGGTATCTTAACTGGAATATTGCGCTAGCCTCAGCCACTAATATTAATTTTTTAAAAATTCTGTATGGTAAATATTTCAATAATATTGAAATTAGTTGCTTAAAATAGTCTATATTTTCTGAAAAGAATATAAAAACAGTAGGTTAAAAATTATGAACAATCCCAATTATTGACAAAAGTTAGTCATAAGATATTTGTTTTACAGTGTAATTACGTGTATATGTATACACTTTAGTATTAAATGTTTGTAAAGGCGTTTAGTCTGTAAAAACGTATACCTTTATGTATAAATGTTTATTTTTACTGTAACGTTTTTGTACTTTTATGTGAATAAAAGTACAAAATCAAAAAAAAAACAAAAATCAAACTGATAAATATTATGTCCTCCTGTTAATTACAGGCGTTGCTGGCGTCTACTCAAATGATACTACTGTATCTGCCTGGCCCAGTTTAGTTCAGGTTGAAGATCGCCTTGTAGGGATATGGATTCAGCAATGTGTTGGGAGTTTGATCACTTCCTCCCACGTTCTTACTGCTGCAACATGCACCACTCCTAAGTAAGTTCTTTTGTTCAATTGTTGTGGCCTTATAGTAAACCTCAATGTTGTTGTGAGGAAGTGAGAGCATAGAAATAGCTGCCATCTTTGGCTGATAATAATATCACCCCTAAAATTATGCTATTTAAATCTCGTGTTATCAAACCGGCATTCATGTGATTTTTAATCCCCTCGAAAAGTACCGTGTAAAAGGAGGCTGTATAACAATATTATAGTAATTCTATGGTTATGTAAGTGATAGTTTAATTAAAAGATCATCATTTTCTGTATCTGATTTTTCTATCAGACATCATGTCTTTGTGTGCTCTTATACTTGTTTAATCTCATCTTTCTTAGATCTTTATTTAGACTTGATTCTTTCCATATTCATTCACCAAACACTTTTAAGAGGATACCAAAATAGCTTCGTGTATTTTTCTACGTACGAAGTTTTCATTTTTTCTTTAGATTGAATGGCTAAAGCTCTAATTTTTAAGTATATGTTTTTTCAATATACCGGGTGCTTCAAAAAAATGTATACACACTTTGAACTTCCATAGAAAATTTATTTACCGTTCTACAAAGTTAAATTTCAGGAAAATAGAAAGCTGAAAGTCCATTGTAAATGAAACATAAATAACAAATGTTAATGCTGTTCAAATTGGTGACCTGCAGCATCAATACAATTCTGAGTACGAGTCACCACTGATTCTGTACATCGTATCAAAACGTCCAAAGAGATTTCTCTACACACTGCTTGAATCTCATTCCAAAGAATGTCTAGGTTACGTGGTTTACGTTTGTACAACTTATCTTTTACTGTGCCCCACAAGAAAAGGCCAGTGGATAGGACGCAGGGGCCAATCGAGTTTCCAGCACGCTCTCCAGACCTTACATCGCTGGATTTCTTCTTGTGGGGCACAGTAAAAGATGAGGTGTACAAACGTAAACCACGTAACCTAGACATTCTTTGGAATGAGATTCAAGCAGTGTGTAGAGAAATCTCATTGGACGTTTTGATACGATGTACAGAATCAGTGGTGACTCGTACTCAGAATTGTATTGATGCTGCAGGTCACCAATTTGAACAGCATTAACATTTGTTATTTATGTTTCATTTACATTGGACTTTCAGCTTTCTATTTTCCTGAAATTTAACTTTGTAGAACGGTAAATAAATTTTCTATGGAAGTTCAAAGTGTGTATACATTTTTTTGAAGCACCCGGTATAATCTAGGATCGCATAAACTCAGAAACGCGATTGTAAAAAGTTTTCTCGATAGAAAATCTTAGCGAAACAAGACTCTCTCTCTCTCTCATTTTTTATTTTTTTCATTTGTCGGTCTAATATCGCGTATTAACAAATGAAATAACTTTCAAATCATAAGTAACTATTATATATAGAAACACGTAAACCGGAATTAAAATATATTTAGTAGATTATAGAAATATCCCGAATTCTTCATTTTCTATACCTACTAGCTGTGTTAATAGGTACATGTCGACGATAATATTGATGTAGGCCCTTAAAGCCCGGTTTCCACTGCGAAAGGGTAATGTGCGGAAAATGGTTAGGCGGAACGGACTCCTTTTTAATTAAATAGGTCTGAGTTTCCACCAACGAAGAGTTGGTCATTTGATTTCTACTGCAAAATGAAACTGAGAAAGAGAAATGAGCGGACTGAGCTGAACGGAAAATGAGAAATGAAAAACGAATAGATAATTTCCACAGAGAACGAGTTCAGTTGAAGTTTTGAGCTGGTTGCGTGTGGTCGTGTTGTTGCGATGTTATCGAGTGAGTGAGTGTTTATGCGAGCGAGTCCGTTCTGAACTAGTCGGTGCAGGCCTTGCGCAGCGGACTCTTTTCAATTTCTTTTTACTCGCTCAATCCGCCCCGCTCACCACTTTCTGTGTGGAAACGCTACTATGTAAATTGTAATTGCGAGTTGAGCGGAGTCCGTAAGTACTCCGCTCCGCTCCCTAGAACTAAAGCGAGCTCATTTCTACTCTTTCTACACGCTCGGCTCTTTCCGTCCGACTATTTGTTGGTGGAAATACAAGTATGCAGTTTGCGTTTGCGAGTTTAACGAAGTCATTAATAGGTCCGTTCCGCTCGCGGTGGAAACCGGGCTTAAGATAATTACATTTTTCTCGGCTCATTACGTGACCCTACCAAAACAGTTGTTCATTTCTAAGATTTTTCTGTCACTCTTTAAACTTCCTGCATATATTCCTGCCCATGATATAATATGTAAATTTATTATTTGTAGGGACACATTGTATGAATTCATTGTTTGCAAGTAGACGTATGTCAACTGGTCTACAAATGCATAGAGATTGTGCTCGCCACCTAAGTTATTACCTATATACAAATATATTATGTATGGATTCATGGTATGCAACACTATGTGTGTCAGCAGTTTTAGGAATATATAGAAACGATTATTCTCGCTACCTATATAAGCTATTATTATATCAAATATATAGAGTCGCAAATAAACGCCATTCAAGTCCGGACGTATTTCATTTTATCCTCTAACCAACCGACACGACATATAACCCTAAATTATCGTCCTCCATATTTTTTATATTTATTTAATGAAGCAAATTAACGGAAGTTTTTTTTCAGCGTCAGCACCCGTCGTTTACGCGCTGGTGCTGATGAGCGTCATACTGGTGGACAAGTCAGAGAAGCAAATGCTATTATCGTCCATTACAACTATGGTACGCTCGGAAAGGATTCCAACATCGCACTGATTAGAACAGTCAGCCCGTTCATCTTAGGACCTGGTGTACAGCAAGCTCAAATTCTCGGCGAGGGTATCCAGCTGCCTGTCAACTTAGAAGTCACATTCGTTGGTTGGGGCGCTACTGCCGCAGCAGCCGTAAGTTTTAATAAATTTAGTTTTAAAACCCGCGCTTTAATACCGCTGGTACATCATGAGGAAGCATAGTAGTGAAACTCAATAATGAGTATAAATTTTCTAAATTCCAGCCTAGACGCGTCGAAATAAGGAGAAGGAACTGTAGATCGTTACTTTTTTAGCTATATATTTGACGGGCTTCGTGGTGGAGTTTGACGGGCTTCGTGGTGGAGTGGTTTCTGTAATGGACTGCCGATCGCGAGGTCTCGGGTTCGATTCCCGGTCAGGACAATCATTTGTGTGATATCCATAAATGTCATACAAATGTTTGTACTGCGTCTGGGTGTTTACTATGTATTATAAGTATGTATTTACAAAAGAAAAGTAGTTTATGTATTATATCCGTATTCTGGTACCCATAACACAAGCATATAAGCTTGGCTTGGGACCAAAGGACGTTGTGTGAAATGTCCATGAATATTTATTTATTTATATTTATTTATTTATATATAAAAAAAAATAGAAGAAATAATCTATGCATTTTCTAATGCATTCCAACTAAAAATAAGTACTTTAGCAGTTTTCTTGGTTGAATTCATTTTCTAATCAATGCCATCAGAAGTTACAGAAACAAGACAGTTCAAAAAAATTATTGAGACACAGCTCACTCCTATCAGTGCCCATAGTGGATGCAATTATTGACGTGTCGGAAACGCAAACAGTGTGTAGTTTTCGTCCATTAGCCGTTTTCCATGGGGGAAGGCAGAAACTATAAAACGCTATCTGCTACTATCCAAGCATATTTCTTTGGCTTCATCCACACTTGACCCTTTTGAATTATGTCAACGATAACATCGGAGTATATATTTTTCGGTAGTGCTCTAATTGAATTTCATATCATGTATTTTTATTTCTAGGGAGAAAACAATAATCGCCTCAAAGAATTGAACCTACGTGTTAACGACATTGACGCTTGCACGAACAAGTACCTTTCAGCTGCAAGCTCTGAAGTTATTACTGAAAATATGATCTGTTCTGGTCGTACCTACAATTCTGGCCTTGATATTGACACAAGAGACATTGGTGCTCCTATCTTTTATAGTGGTGTGATTGTTGGTGTTACCTCATTCGGTGTTACCAATGGCGATAATGAACTCCCCATCGTAGCTTCTGCCATTAGCTCCTACACTTCTTGGATTGTTGAGGTAGCCAGCTAAACATAATCAAGAATCAACGAACATACAATATTTAAATTAACTTATTTAAAATTGCAATAAATGTTTGAATAAATTATTATGTTTTATTTTTCGATGCAAAAGTTATTTTAAGTTGAAATATAGTTAATATAAATACTAAAGGATATGGATGCTAAATATGCCCGCGCCATTATCCGTATAGAATAGTGACCAAAAAATTATGGCATCAAAAAGTACCTAGCCCGTGTCCTTTTTCAGACTCTAAACTATCTGTATACCAAATTGCATTAAAATGGTTTCAGTAGTAATAGTTAGAAGACGCGACAGGTTGAGTTACTTTTGCATTTTCAATTAAATAAGGGTTTCTCATCAAAATCTCTTGCGTGGTTAAGAAGATCGAAGCTCACATAGGGACAAACATAAGGAGGGACTTTATATTATGCTAATATTATAAAGCTGAAGAGTTTGTGTGTTTGTTTGTTTGTTTAAACGCGCTAATCTCAGGAACCTCGGGTTCGATTTGAAAAATTCTTTCAGTGTTGGATAGTCCATTTAGCGAGGAAAGCTATAGGCTATATAACATCACGCTGCTACTAATAGGAGAGAAGCAGTAGTGAAAAATGTTACAAAAATGGGAATATTTTCTAATTTCTACACGTACGTCAAGTCATGGGCTAGTTTTTTATTAAGTAAAGATAAGTAATGATAACTGTCATATTGAGCAATAATAGTCATTGTGTCAATAAGCGTTTATTATCGTTAAGAAGAAGTTAAACACGGTTATAATAGCAAAGAAATTACATTTTCACATGATAGCTATAATCTATATCTTCAAAATAAATACTAATATTAAAATAAGTCTGTTTGTCTATCTTTACCGCTAAAAATACTAAGAGGTTGAAATGTTATTTGGTACATTAGCCTAAGAGGCTACTTTTAATGCGAAAAATGGTGATGACAAAGTCCTTAGCGCTGCTAGTGTATGTAGCATATTCATATTTTAGTAACACAAGCGCATAAGCTTAGCTTGGGATCAGAGGATGATGTTTGAAATGTCCATGACTGCTTACTTAAATAAAAATAAGAAAGACTGACTAAGTGAAGAGTTGATCGTATGCATATCAACATACAGATACATTACTGGGCATAGTGGGCATCAGGCTAGAAATCTGAAATCTGCACCATAGTTTCATGATTCTGTAGACAAGTAAAGCCCAGGAAATATATATCATAGCAGATTTTTTTAATAAATATTATTTACAGATGTTACTATCTAGCCTATCAGACTAATGAGTAATTTAAATCTAACTTAAATTGCTAACTATGAGTTACTTCAGAAAGTGTCTATTAACAGCATATCTATCTTACTGTCTCTATTAAGGGGAAGACACTTTGTTCATGTGTTCTTTATACGTACGTAACACTGACAACACTCCACTACACATCACTAACACTATTAATAAAGTAATTCAAAAGATTTTGTCCTTTTGAGTCTTCTTACTATGTCCGTGTTGTCGAGGAGCTGGATAGCCTCGACATTCACATGATGGAGATGTCTATGTTCATCATAGCAGATGATGCTCTTTAGTTTCAACACGCAAAAGATATCCTCAAGAGAAAAAAGTGATGACGAAAACAACTTTTTTTGAAAATCTTACCACAGATTTACACTTTAGCGAACGAAGTTGTATGTTAGAGGCTAGTATTGTTATGTTATAACATAAGAGGACTCGTTATAAATATTCGATGAGACATAATATAATAGTTAGACTGAAGAAATGAGCATCGCTACAATGATGTTTGCTCTACTATTGTTTGTTATCTTAAGTGTTGGTGAGTAAATAAATAATAATATAATGATTCGCTAATAATAACATTAATGTTATTTTAACTGGTTTTTTTTTCAACTAAATCTGTCTCCCTCTTTAGGAAATAAAGCAGTATTTTAGAATATATTAATTACATTGACACCTGGGTATGGGATCAGTGTCACATTCATTTAATTGTAAAAGAACTGTAATTTTACAGTGTCTGCACCAAATTTTTACTAAATGAATTCAAATTTATGGACTTTCAAGAGATAAGCGCTAACACCCCAACGCAGTTCATTATATTTTTTTGACAAATATAAATATAACACAAAAAATTAACCTGTGTAAAAATCGAAATTCCGACATCGTGAATGGCAGTTTGCTACACAACTTCAGCAAGAATTGGCTCATCTGGGCCTTATTGTAGAAGGCATTTTCGTCTCAGCTCATTTCTCTGCCCTGCCGGGCCATGATGGTGCCTTGGAGTATTTGATATACTATGCCGCCTTAACCTTGCGTGTAACAGGGTTTAGTTTCGAGTTTTTCTCTCATACAGGATGGTATTCACATAATATATTCCTTCAGCCAATTCATTCCCAGAGAGAAGAATTAGCGGAGAAGAAATAGCGGAGAGGAATTAGCTACATACTAAGACTTGTATTCTGAATCCGTCACCACCTGGACAAAAAGTAAAATTTTTTTATAAACACAGAATTATGAAAATCGCGAACTGAGTTATGGACAATATGTCTAATAGTTACATAATGACGATAAATAAAGTTACAGGTATCAGTAATGCCCAGCAGAATGGCACTCCTACCACTATTGACCAATTTCCCAGCCTGGTTCAAATAGAGATGGGCACGGGGCCCTTATGGGTGCACACTTGCGCGGGTGGTATCCTAACTTCGCATCACATACTATCAGCAGCTAGATGCTTTGCTGGACCGTAAGTAGCAGATCGAAACACATTTTTTTTAATACTCCTAAAGTTACTAAAAGCAATAATTTTGGGGTCGTCCTAATTGGATTATTGCCGTTAACACACTGATAGTGTAATGATAAATCTATCAAAATCGGTCTAAGTGGCGATCCCTTATATGGACAATACCCTAAAGACTGAGATGGAATAACAAGTAAAACACTACATACTTAGTGCTCCTGCGACACCAGAAACTTTACTCCTTGCCAGTGCATTTAAAGCCACGACCCACATGCTGACGAATTTGCTATAGCAATAATTATAGGCATGTCTCAACAGCTATATTTTATAATCTTAAATGGTTGAATTTTTTACATGCTTTAGACTTGCTAACCCTCGATTAAGACGTGTGAGAGCTGGTGCCACCTATCGAGGAAGCAGCTCTGGAATCATTGTTAGCGTTGAATCTGTGACCAATCATCCAACGTTTGGTACAAACCAGCTTGATGGTGATCTCACAGTGGTTCGTCTCGTCACTTCTCTAAACTTTGGTACCAATATTCAGCAAGCCTCCATTCCTGAACAGAATGTGGTTCTACCCGATTCCTTTTCTGTTGTTTACGCTGGTTGGGGAAACACTGCTGTAAGTATTGTTTTTAGTATTTAAACCAAATATTTATTATTGATTCCATTTTATGATTGTTAAGGTCTTCAGCAATTGATGGGCCTCGTGGTGTAGTGGTTCATATAACGGACTACCGATCATGAGGTCTCGGGTTCGATTCCCGGTCAGAACAATCATTTGTGTGATGTTTTTAATTGTCATACAAATGTTTGTACTGCGTCTGGGTGTTTACTATGTATTATAAGTATGTATTTACAAAAGAAAAGTAGTTTATGTATTATATCCGTATTCTGGTACCCATAACACAAGCATATAAGCTTAGCTTGGGACCAGAGGACGTTGTGTGAAATGTCCATGAATATTTATTTAAAAAAAAAAAAAAAAAAATATTTAATTCCCCATCCACTATCAGAACAAGGCTTCCCTAATATTAACATAGGATGCCACTACAAGATCGTTTCGAACTTGTTTACGTGTGTTATGGGCCGGCTTCTTGTTAGAGGGCTGCCCTACCGTCATTTATGGTCCCCTCTCAGTGAATGATGTGGTCTGCCCATTACCCTTTCATCGAAAACACCTACTTTACATTAAAGTTAATAACTCTATATAAATTTCTATTACAGCAAGGCGCAATTATATCAAGTAGTGAGTTATACAGCATAAATTTATCAACATTTAACCATGATGCCTGCGTTACTAAATACAACACCCTGATGTTCCCATTGTTAGTTAGTTCTAACATGATGTGCGTCAGGGAGCTTACTGAAGAAGGTGCTAGGTACGGGCTCAGAGATGTTGGTGGTCCTATCTACTATAATAATATTATTGTAGGTATTGTATCATTCGGTAGTCCTATCGGTAATTCATATCCAATTGTTGCTACCAATGTCGGTTCTTATACTAATTGGATTGTCGCAACTGCTGCTTGATTTAATATTATTGTTTTATTTTTAACAAATTCCAAAAAGTTACGAATATCGAAGCTACTAAGTATATATTAATAGGTTCTTTATTCATAGAGATCAAAAAACTTAAGATGTATAGCATAAATAAAAATATTAATAAAGTATTTAAGTATGGTTCTTTTAATTTTTTGACCCCATTTTTTATAAATTTAATTACGAATTTTTAGAAAGTCAAGTTTGGAATAAGTGCACATAAAGTTCATAAAGTGCACATGGCCTTCAGCAGCATACTGGACAGGTCGTGAACTTGAGTACATTTGGCATAATGTATTTATACAGGCATTATTTGTGGAAAATACAGCTCACAAATCACCATAATACTAGACAAGGAAGTACGGCATTTGCTTAATTTTTATGAAAATAAAGTTTTTTAAAATTCATACTGGTATTATAAAGCTGAAGAGCTTGTTTGTTTGAACGCGCTAATCTCAGGAATATCTGATCCGATTAGAAAAATTCTTTTCATGTTGAATAGTACATTTATCAAGGAACACTATTAAGCTATATAAAATCACACAGCGACCAATAGGAGCGAAGCGTTAGTGAAAAATGTTACAAAAAACGGGGAAAGTTTTCTAAATGTATCGCGTACGATGTAGAGGGCAACAGCTAGTTATGGAGATTTTTGCCTTAAAGTAAGAAAAGTCAAACGATTTTATTTAAAGAGTAATATATTTTACGTTAACACTGACTACACTCAAAGGCGTATTTACCCTAGGGCCGTAGCGGCCATGACCTAGGACGGTAGCCTGCAAGGAGCGGCGCAACCCTTCACTTTCTCCATAATTTATGGCGCGCCAAATCAAATTGACTCAAAGCCCCAAATCAAACCACCCGGGGCGCTAATTTTCAGAATACACCACTCAATCATTCTCCTGTACTGCCTTTATTTGAGGTCTGTGCAATATTTCTTTTTCTTCCATAGTTTTCTGTCAGACGTCACATCTGTGTTAATTCCTCTTTCAGAATAAACCACTGACTAAAGTTCAATTTCTTTTCGTATTGTGTATGTGATAAAGAAGTTGTATTTAAGCTTTATTGTTTTTATATTATCAAATCCAGTTATCTGCGATTAGTAAGTCGGCCTTATCAGATAAATCATTGTATATTCAAACTCAAAGTCAAAAATCATTTATTTATGTAGGCTTATTTCAAAATTAATTATTTTCGATTCTACTATCTATATCTTTTTCTCCCTCTCCAACTCATTAAGGTTAGGTTACGATCTCTCCAACATATTAAGGTTAGGGTATGATTTACCATGCCACCCTGACAAGGCGTGTTGGCAAATTCGAATTTTCTTTTGCTCAAACAGCATTTTATCTGAGACAATATCCATTAGCTGGCTTATACAGCGACCTAGAAAAGCAAATGGGTGGTGACACTTGTTTTCTTAATTCGACACCACACGATAATTCTATATTAAAGGAATCTTTGATAATACACTCAGAAAACACTTAGACAAAGTATCTACAAATATGGCGTTCCGATCTTTGTGACCACGTCGCGCGTCCTGCGATTTTTTTGTACTGAAAATATTGTTTGAGATTGTGAGATCTTTTGGAAAGTTCGCGAAGATCTGAAGGCTAGCTTTAGACATAAAACAGCCGTGTTGCACTCGGGGACTGCCGCGGTAAAGCTATTGCATAGCATTTTTTATCAACTTATGCATTTATTTTTATTTTTTATTTTATTTATGCAAGAATCTAAATACCATAAACTAAAATAACATTAATAATCCTTATTTACTTATGCTTACATCTATCCATTGTTTAGGGTAATTATGATAAAATAGTGATTGTCAATCAAATTTCAATAAAATAAAATAAACATTAACGGTCTAATTCATAATGACTTATAGGAGGCTTAAAATTTCGTTAAAAGCTGATTGTCAAAAATTGTAATTCATAATAGTTATTTACGCTAAAACGTTCTATATCTATCCGACAAAGTGACATTATTCCGACTACGGTCTTATTCGTAATGACTTATCAGAGGCTTAAAAGGTAGCTATAAGCGGATTGTCAAAAATGTAATTCATAATAGCTTTTTTACACTAAAGCGTTCTATAACTATACCATAAAGTGACATTATTTTAAACAAGCTCCGACCCTACTTTAGGCCTATATTAGTGTAAAAAATGGCGTATATATTCATCAGCTGATTATTTATATTGACGTTTGCCCCGTCATTTGCAAAGGTGTTGTTCATAGAGTCACAATAATTAACCAAAAAGTTATTAAACTAACGAGGTTTTATATTACAGTGATACGTGCATAAAATCACGATAAATATCCGACACGGAATTTGCTTAATTATACATGTCTTATGAACCCTGCAAAGCATTGCGGCATTAACAATCTTGTTAACAATCGGCGAAGAAAAGTGTAGCGCTAAAGAAGTAAGATATTTTCTTTGGAAGATGAGGAATTCTGAAAGTGGTAGTTTACAATGCGATGGAGGACAATGAGCCCATTATAGAAGGGCTAATGGAACAGCCAATTAAAGTAAATGCAAACCATATGTGAGGTAGAAATGCCGCAATCTTGAAAACTTTTATTGCAAGGCCTTGTAATGAACAAAAGTTCACCCTACTTGCAAGTAAATAAAACAAAATAAAATGATTGATTAAATAAATTTATTGTTTTTCATTTACCGAGTTACGGGCTATTTCTATTAAAGAAGAAATTCTTTAATGGAAATAGCCCGTAACTTGAACATCGAAGAACACTGGTGTGAGTGGCTTGGGGTGTAGATATTCTATTTTATATTTGAGTGATTCTTGCTCCAACTTAAAATTTTCAGATTTTTTATTCTCATCATAGCTATTATGTTTGTAGGTTTTGGACCCAGCGCTTGCGAATCTCAAGACATTAGTGGATCCAGCAAATCCGCAGGTGTTGGATGAGCTGGTGCCTCTACTGTATCATACATTAAAGATTACCTGATTTTCACTTTCCTGCTGTAGTTTATTTACTACAATAACACTTCTCGAATATTGTGTAAATTACAATGTTTGTTTATAAACGCTATGTCAAGTTTGACAACTAGTAAGATTTTTTTTTCTACCATCCATATTTCACCATGTTTCTACGAAATGGTAACATTCTGTAAATTAGAGACATTTTAGCTATCGGAAGTTTTTTAAACGAATATGAATTAGGATTTTTATCTGACATCTGATAAGCTTAAAAGACTTTTTAACTAATATAGGATTATGCTTTAATTTTTGAATATTATGCTGATCTTCATCATCTAGTTATTGATGTTTGCAAAGAAGTTGAAAAGAAAAGCCATTAAAATTGTTACATTCAATTATAATTCTTAAATATCAAGCCTTACAAATCCTACACAGTATTGGGATTGTTCATAATTTTTGACCTGCTGTTTTTATATGTTTTTTTAGAAAATATAGACTCTTTTAAGTAACTAATTTCAATATTATTGAAATATTAGCTATATAGTTTTTTTTAATGCTTAAAGATATTATTTTAAATGTTGTGACGTCAACGTTATACGCAGTCTTTGTGTTGCCTTTTCCTGATACACTTAAGACAGATTGCAATACATCTTTTCAAAGTTGCCATGTTGAAATAATAGACCAATTTCAACTCCACCCCAGAGTAGTATATCCCTAAGAACGCCTTAACAATTTAAGTCCTTTATTTCAAGGGCAAATAGAGATCATTTCCTTTTTTGGAAAAATAATAGCTAATATAGCAAATTTTCCGAAAAAAAAATTGTGGATCATGATCAGAAACTCGATTCCCCGAAATGGTTTTCGGAAAAAGAGTTTAAAAAAAATATGAACAATGCCAATTGCGGTGATTGAAAGTCTTGCTTTTAATCCGCGCAGAAAAGTGAACGTTATGTTTACGAAACTACAAATTCTTCTTCTTATTTTATGGCTTTCCCTCTGTCCAGCCCATTTACGTCCCACTGTTGGGCACGGGCCTCCTCCACTTTGGGAGGAATTATGGTCTACTGTGCCACGCTGACCAGGCGTGTTGGCACAGGGTTTATTTTCGAGTTTTCCGTCTCTCACAGAAGATGTTATCTGCGTGCAATATCCCTTAGCTGACTCTTACAGCACCCTTGGGAGGAGATGGGGTGGTGACACTTGTATCTTAATCCGTCACTACACGGAGAAATTTTTATGGCTTTGTAATTTGGAAGAAACATACCACCAAAATGATCCATAAAACTAAAATAACTAAGTGAGAAAATAAAAAATTATACTAAAAAGAAATAAATCAAGAAAAAAAAAATAAGAAGCAGAAAAACTAATGTAATGAATGAAAATCAAAACTAATAATAGTTTATAATAATAAGATTATTAACAAATAAGTTTGTTTACATTTACAAACAGCGTCAAAGATGCATTTTGTTAACTTGTATCAAAACCAGGGATAAAACTCATAACAAATTTGAATGGTAGAAAAATGCTACCATTCATATTTCACCATTTTGCTACAAAATGGCAACAAAGACATTTTATAGTTATCGGAAGTATAATAGACGAATATGAATAAGGATTTTTATCTGACATCTGATAAGCCTAAAAGACGTTTTAACTAATATAGGAATATGCCTTCAATAAGCGTTTCAATATGAATAAGACTGTAAGTATTTTACATTATTAAAATCTAAAATACGCTGTTATCTGAACATTTAGGATATATGTTGTCGATTCAAAATCCTTATTTTAATACGCTGTTTAATTTGAGGAAGGCGCTTACCCTTGGTATCAACAGGATGAAATAAATTGCGGGGCGAAGAGGGGATTACGCATGCGCAGTAGCGCCGATAATGTAAGGTTTTTTCATTACGCTATTTTCGTTACGGAATTTCTGGATTCGGTCTCCACGCTCAAGGCCCGCGATAGAAGCTATGCAATAGCTTACTAATAAAATAAAAAACCTTCGATCCTTAATATTACTAATAAAATTTTTATTTCCTGACTTCCAAACTAAGTAATACAACTTATAACATGGAAATCAAGGAATTTAAGCTCGCGTTTACAGAAAAAGTTATGTGAAAACTACAAAACAGAAAAATATCTTGACAAGTAGTCAATAATATTGTTTGTATGATGAGTGTTTGTGTGCGTGACAGTGTATATGAATTTAGACATAAAATTGTCAAGTGCGGGGATCGAACCCATGAATTAGATTAACGGCTGTCAGTTAAACTACTCACTAAACCACCAGGTTTGTCAATTAGTAATATAAACGTGTTATATTAACAAAACAAGGATTAACAAAATCAGATATGTAATCATATTTTCGGTATCCATTAATCCATAAAATAATCCAAATTGATATTAAATTTACGTGTAAACTTAGCAGTAAATCTTATAGATTAACAGATAGATGTAAACGTTGTTATAAAAACGATTTTTGAAAGTAATTTAATTGCATTCCGGTACAAGCAAAATGACTAGTCTTTCATGGATATTGGTACTCGTTGCGGGTGAGTAAGAACATACTCGTTAATAGCTACTGTGATAATAGACAGTCTGTGTTATACAGTTATAATAAAGAGTAATCCTACCTAGTATCACAAAGATTTCAGTTTGTATGTTAAGCTATTTTGCGTAAACATAACTCCATAATATTAAAAAAACTAGCTGTTGCCCGCGACTTCGTACGCGTGAAATTAAGAAATTAAACCTTAACGAACAGAAGTTTACTATGACAGTCGATAGATGGCGTTGTACGTTTTTTAAATCGCGCTATAGTTTCGTTCGACACATTAACACTTAAGCACGTCAAAATTTCTACAGTGTCATCATCTCGTTTTCACATTTATAAATTAGTAAGGATTATTGAAGCAAAAAAAATGTCATATTTAATAACAAAGTAAAGACAGTAAAAACATTAGGTATTTAAATTTTAAGTTATAAAAAACAAAGTCATTATTTTTGTATGTATGTCCCTATGTGAGCTTATAGCTTTTAAAATACGCAACAAATTTTGATTCGGTTTTTTATGGGACAAAGTGGTTAAAGTCATTGGACTTTTTGTTTATTTTGCTAAGGTTTTGTGCACATTTCATATACCTACCACGCGTAAAAAAAATTCTGTTGTTACTGTACAGTAAAATAACTCGACGGGCCTCGTGGTCGAGTGGTTTATGAACGGTCTGCCATTCACGAGATTGACGGTTCGATTCACGCACGGGATAATCATTTGTGTGATATTTCTAATTATCTTACAAAAGTTTGCACTGCGTCTGAGTGTTTTCTATGAGTAAATATTTACAAAAGAAAAGCAGTATATGTATTCTATTCGTATTCTGGTACCCATTACACAAGCATATAAATTTTGCTTGGGAACAAGGGACGTTGTGTGAAATGTCCATGAATATTTATTTTATTTATATTCATTTATAAATAATTTCAGCGGCAGTCTGCACTACTTCTGCAAACCGCATTGTGGGTGGAGATGTGACGAACATTGAGGAATATCCTTCCATAGTCCAGGTCGAAAGAAGAACTGGTATCGTGTGGGGACAATCCTGTGCTGCCAACATCCTCACCTCAAGACATTTACTGTCAGCTGCTCATTGTTTTGAGGGACTGTAAGTCAATAAATTCAATTGTTATGGTCGTAACTTTTTTTTATATTTATTGACATTTCACATAACGTCCTCTTGTTCCAAGCCAAGTTTATTTGCTTGCGTTATGGATACCAAAATATGAATATGCTACAAATACTAATTATCTTTTATAAATATATATGGGCGGCAAGAACCCTTTTTTCTACGGATCTCTCAATGATATAAGCGACTATCCAATTTTCCAGTTGTTTCCGTTTACTTGAAATTATTATTTTCTATTTTTCAGGTTATTTACGGTTAGAAGCCGTCGTATAAGAGCTGGTACCACAAATAGAGGATCTGGTGGTACTGTCATATCTGTCTCAGCGGTCCGCAATCATCCAAGCTATGGAAATGTTGGCAATGATGGCGATATAAGTATAGTTACATTAGCTAGCAACATTGTTTTCAGTAATGTTATTCAACAAGTCCCTATTTTGTCTCATGGATTTCAATTGCATGACAATTTGCCCGTGGTGCATGCTGGATGGGGAACCACTTCGGTAAGGTTCTTTTTCATTATACGTGTTATACTACATAATCCAGTTTATTAATATCTCTGGGTTTCTCATAGAGGTCCACTATGATATACTGACCTCATATATAAATACATATACATAAAGAGTTCTGTTTAGACATATTTCCTCAACTTAGTCCGTGTGGTGACGGATTCATTTCTTTCCCAAAGTGCTTTAAAAGCCAGCTAAGGGATAATGTACACAGAAAACGCACTGTGAAAGATGGAAACCTCGAAAATATATCCTATGCCAACACGCTTGGTCAGCGCGGCGTAGTAGACCATAATCCCTCCCAAAGTGGTAGAGATCCGTGCATGACAGTAGGACCTTAATGGGCTGGAGAGAGAGAGAGAGAGAGAGAGAGAATCAACAGAGCTATTGACCCTCCGCAAGTATTTTCCAAATCTCTGGTACTATTTTTCTCCCTTGTATCTACATCGCCTTGCATTTATTGAAGACTTGCTGATGCCCGCCATTCCGTACGCGTGGTTTTAGATCCCTATTTATTTTGAAACCGTTTAAACCTTCTCTGGACTTTCACAAATATTTCAAGACCAAAATCACCAAAATCGGCCACACGTTCTCGAGTTTAAACGAGGCTAATGAACAGCAATTGATTTTTATATATATATAAGAAGTTCATTAATAAAATCTAATATTAGGCGTTATAAAATAAATCTAGCATAAATGTCTTCTATAATACAGTAAAATTTATGCTTTTCCTTTTTTAATAATAAGGTTTTAAAGTCAAATTATAATCTGTTAATTCTTGTTTTTCAGTCAGGAGGATTAGCATCAGCATTGTTACGTGATGTCACAATTTTCACAATCAATCGTGATTTATGTACTGAAAGATACGCATCATTGCCCAGACCATTGATAGTCACAGAAAACATGATATGTGCCGGTATCCTCGATGTTGGTGGTAAGGACGCATGCCAAGGAGATTCTGGAGGTCCTCTTTACTACGATAATATTCTTGTTGGTATCGTATCTTGGGGAAGAGGCTGCGCAGATTCTCATTTCCCAGGCGTTAGTACTGCTGTTTCATCATACACTGAATGGATTGTTGCTAATGCTGTTTAATTCAGATGTTATTACGTTATTGCAATGTGATATTTAAAATCTTGGATAAAATTGTACAGAATCTTTAATAAATGTATTAAAATACTTTGGCTGTGTTTATTTTTGTTCGTGTAGTTTATGTTTGGATGTCACCATACTATTTCCTCTACTTCTGTGTAAAATTTAGCTACATGAAATCTGAATAATATTAATTCATATCTACCTAATCGGATTTATCTAATTGAAATCGATGAGAAGTTAAATAGTAATTACTATTTAACATTTTTAAAAATAGAATATAAAAGAACCTAAATATTGAGTTTATCTAATTGAGGTTATAAATCTGTTTGTAAATTACCTACAAGCACAGGCGATAATAAAATTAGGTTGAAACAATGTCTCATTGAGCTCCAAATCTAGACTTAGAATTTCCAGGTATTCCCAGGCCAGCGATCAATATCTCCCGCCTATCCCGTTTCTTTCATCACGCATGCGCTGTCATCATTTGGGATTGGCACAGACACGTCACAGTTCAGCCAGTCTACAAAATTAAAAACAAAACATTGAGCTTTTGATTTTGGAAACATGGGTCCAGATAGAGATGCAGAAGGTATGTTAAATAATTCTAATTTTAAATAGATATGTAACCTTAATATATTCATTTTCTTTACTTTATAATTTAACGAGAATAACCCGCCAGTGTTAATTTATGGAATTTTTTTTTTGTTTTTTATTAATGCAAGTGCTATAGTTGAGTATTTTATAAAGCACCCTAAAACGATTGTTTATTTTAGTTGATAACAAATTAAAGATAGCTAAGTATAATCAGTTTTCTTTTGCTTATCTGTGTAACTGTAAACATAACCCGTAAGCTTAGCTTCTGAGACGATATTTTGTACCGTTTTTATTGACTTCTGATAATTTTAAGTGCACAAATCGAGAAAGTTTTAAAGACCAGAAATTTTAATAAAAGAATTTCGTCAATTTTTTCCGCTGATAATAAGGTTACTTTTGTCAATACTACTTATGTATCATATGAAACGTATTTAAAACAATGTCTTGATCTTAATAGAAAATACATAAAATATGTGAATATGTGTAAGGAATTCAAATAAATTTCTGCTAGTGAGTGACATGTGAGTCATCCCTTTGATGCTATAACATAAAAGAGCGGGAATTTTTTAAAAATATACTTTTTTTGCAGTATCTGACGATATGATAGAGTCAATAGACGAGTTGAAAGACCGTTTGTCATCAATGAAAAGAATGATGGAGGAACGGAAGGCAGCTGGTTCAGGGACCAAAGATCTATTCCAGGGTCAGGCAAGAAGCTTGCAAGGAACGACGATGATCGATGGAAATTTCCTAAGTTTTGTCTTCGGTGGATCTCTATGTGTTATTCTAAGTGTGTCAGTTTATGCTTTTTATAACTTATATCACGCTGTCTTGAAGAAATTCCCCTCCACTCATACAGAGTTGTAAAAAGTTTAAGTTATTACAAACCAGTACAGATGTGTGTGTGCAAAACTTATGAGTTCACGTGAACGTATGTATGACGTTGTAATGTATCGAAGTGTATGAAATGTGTGTAAGAAATCTGAAGCGAGATTGCAGTTTTAAGATCTGGTAGAGTAGAAATAACAATCTCGTGAAATCTCGGCATTTTTGGGATATTGAGTGACATTAAAAATAGTTTTCATTATCTAGAAACTAAGACGCCATAGAAACAACTTAGTTGTGATTATAATAACACATTGTAATTGATATTTTTCTTTTCCTTTTTCAAACATTTTATTCAATTCATTTCGAGGAATAGAGTGTTTAGTCATCATTCAGTGGTAGTTTTTTTTTTGGAAATTGTTAGGAATATACATTTATGTGTGTGTATTATTTTACAACTCCATTTATCATTGTGTGCACATGTGTAAGTGCAATACATGTCATGATGCGCACGCAAACGTTCCGTGCTGGCTTTTAATCGTAAACATAAGTTGTGTTTGATGATAATGTCTAATTGCTCTTTTTTGTGCCCTTTTTATACCCTCGCTAGAAGTAATTAAAAGAAAATACTTTGGAAATATCCAATTTGTGTTTTATTCCGACATTACGTCATTGTGTTTCTTTTTTTATAAATAGTAGAGAATATATTTTCCTATAAATCTAAAAAAGAGAACTTATTAAAAACAATGCTTAAGGCTTTTTAGGCTAGGTTCATGGCATCTGACGACATGACGTCTGTATGACTAATACAAACTTCACAGAAATAACATTCCTGATTGGGCATTAAACCGACGACACCGCTGGTAGCAGGCCGTTGCTTGCTCTGACCACTACACCATGAGTCCCGTCGACAGAAAAGGTCTGAAAAGTCAGCCTAATTCCTTCCTATACCTCACACCATACCTTAGTATTTTAAAAGTAAACTAAGGAAGGAGCCTTTTTATGAGAGACGAAATAACAATACTTAACGCTATACCTATATAACCTCAGCGCGAAATAGAAGACAAATTACCCTATTTTACAGAGAAGCCGTGCCCAACACGTTTGCTTAAAAGCTAAGAAAAAGAACATTTAACCCGAAACTGACATAACTACGCAGCGCTAGATGGCGCTGTACATTCACCAGACTATAGTCTTGTATATCATGTTGTACTAGTAGGTACTTGGGCTTACTTTACCAATAAACCTAACCAATTACAATGGGTAGGATCTGCTGATGAAACATAGAAGTCAATAGTAACACATTGCTATTAATTCTACGTGCACAATTGAACTTAACTAAAAAATGAAAATTAATAGCGTCGATAACACACCTCGGCAATGTTAACTGAACTTTCTTATTGTAAAAATTGTGTATAGTATAAAGAATTTTGTTAATAGATATAAATGTCTACAAAGAAAAGGCTAATTAATCAAAATATACCAGTTGTTATCATTTTAATTAAATTTTTGGCGTATCAGAATTGGCCTTATTGATAATAAAATCTTAAATCCAATACTTGAAAGCAAAATAGGAGAAATGAATTTACCATGATACAAAAAGTCTTACTTAAGTCGTACTTAAAAAGTTAAGCAACGAGTGAATTATGGGGGCACTCACTAAGCAGAAACAAACCACGACCTCTCAAATTAGGTTCTTCAAAGGCTCAAGGACCCGTGAATCAAGGTAAGAATACTCCTTAGGGAACATCAAAAAGAAAATACATTGGTGCTGGAAAACTTTCAAGTGCAAATACTTGTTTGTTTTCTGCACTATTAGGCAAGCTGTCTATAAGGATATATGGCTTTTTTTTTCACACAACGTCCTCTGGTCCCAAGCTAAGCTTATATGCTTGTGTTATGGGTACCAGAAGACGAATAGACTACATGTACTACTTTTTTTTTATAAATACATACATATAATATATAGAAATACTCAGACGTAGTACAAACATTTGTATGTCAATTAGAAAACTCACACAAATTATTGTCCCGAGCGGGAATCGAACCGGCGACCTCTTGATTGGCAGTCCGTTACATAAACCACTCAATCACGACGCTTTGATTTGTTGATCGTTTATTCGCAGTAGGTAATTTTTCACTAACGCTCCTATTAGTCTCAGCGTGATATTATTTAGCCTAAAGCCTTCTTTATATGGATTATCAAACACAAAAAGAATTTTTCAATTCGAACGAGTAGTTTCTGAGACGAGTGCGTTCAAACAAACATATTCTTCAGCTTTCATATCTACTTCATGTGGGACGTTCTATTTATAAATGCATTGCATGGTTTGAATATCTATACTAAACATTAGTAATAAAACATAAAGTACCTATATGCAATTTTTCAAAAATGTATGTACATCAATTAAACAATAATAAATATAGGAAGTAATTAAAATATGTTCAGCGTTTGTTTGCTGGGTGCTGTAAGATCCTGCTCCGCTATTCGGTCTTGTTTATAATGACTTATCGGAGGTTTAAACAATAACTTTATTGGAGAGATAATAAACATTTTATCGTAAAAAGACTATTATGAAAAACAATTTTTGACAATTTTAGCGAACCGATTTTAGCGAACTTTTAAACCTCCGATAAGGTATTATGAATAAAACCACCTTAGACTATAATCTCTCGAAAGATGGAGAACTCGCCCAAATTGAATTGAATGCAAGTCGAATTTTACGAAAAACTCAGTTTTAAATATCATAAAGTAAGAAGCAATTTTTATGGCTCTCTCTCTCTAGCCCGTTAACGTCCCACTGTTGGGCACGGACCTCCTTCACTTTGGGAGCGGTTATGGTCTACTATGCCACTGTATGACCAGCATTTTGGATATTTTTACCGAGTTGACTATTTTATTTGAGCAAGCGTTGTACTAGTGACAACACTCTACCTTTAGTTTACATTGTAATCTAAATGCGTAGAGATCTAATACAACATCAATATACTAGTGTTTGGCCCACTAGATGCCTTTTCGTGCCTCGGTCCATATTATATCCCACTTCTTTATCACCATATCAGCCTATTGCAGTCCACTGCTAAATATAAGTCTCTCCCAATTAATACCACAATATTAGGGTCCTCCGTTTTTCACATCCAATCCCACCCTGGCCATCTGCAGCAGATATGGCCATCCCATTGCCACCGAGCTACGGCGTCAATCTTAGTTAAACCATATAAATACTACATAAATATATTTATGTAGTATTTATATTAATTTTTTTTAAAAACATTCCATTTTATTTATAAACCTAATAAATAAATACAAATACATTGAGTACTGTCTACAAACACATCACAAGGCAATTATTTCTACTTTAGACTTGTATCAAAACCACATAACCAAAAGCTTTCAAATTTAGTTCTCTCTTTAGGAAGCATATAATTTAAAAATAACAAATACGACCTCATGCAAATAGTTTAAAGTTAGATATTAAACGGAAATACCAATGTTTATACCGAAAACTTGCGCTATTTTCAATAGGTGCATAATATACTCTGAAAATTTCTCATACTACAGTCTGGCCCCCTCTACACATGTGCTGCAGTCGTAAAACGCGAGTGTTGATCGTTTTGCGCCTTCAAGCCATTCCCTGATTGGTGTCGGTTTTTTGGCCACAACAATTAGATCGCGCTTGGTTTTCGGTACACAAACACGAATCCATGCGTGTTCGCAGCTCTTCGCACTATTCGCGTCGCGACACTTCGCGATAAGTTTTTTTTTAATTTTTTATTTATTAGGTTAATCAACAGTCGATTGTACAATACATTCACAGACAAGAAAAGATAAAATATAAAAGTACAACCAATTATAGATTAACACCGCTTGCGCATAGCGGTTATTATAGAACAAAGATTATTCAACAGTATTACAACATGAAGAATTCCAAAGATATTATGCCTATATTCGGTCAGATATTAATTATTATAGTTATTAATATATTAAAATTGATTAATTATGTTATAAAAATGTCACATTAACATAATAATACTAATAACACACGATTTGCGCGCGAGTGTAGAGCGTACTTATGAGGGTACTGTACTCCTCATTTAGGTATTTAGCTTAGGTATTGCTATCCCTATTTCCGAGCGCCGCACTGAAAGGGACAAATATAGATGAAGCGGATTTTACCTACAAATTCTTTGAAAAAAGACGTTTCGTACTACTGCTTTTTTTTCGCGAAAGTTAAACCAATTTTAATAGTTTTTGTGTTATATTATAGATAAAGAGTATATCTATGCTTCTATCACTTTCTTTCGTGGTAAAACTTTACCAAATTTGTGTGATAGACGCTGCAACTTTATCTAAAGAAAACCGAAAAAAGTGGGTTTTTCGGAACGTCATATTTCTTTTAGTTATTATGTTTTGAAAAAAAGAAAGTGATAGAAGCATAGATATACTCTTAATATATAATACAACGCAAAAACTATTAAAATCGGTTTAACTTTCGCGAAGAAAAAACGGAAGTACGATACCCATACTTTTGTATGGAGCATAATTTGGTATCGTACCGTCTTAATACAAAATCGTTAAAGCGTAAACCACATACGTTGTTCAAGTAATTTGTTATTCTGTATGCATATAAACTACTGCAAGTCAGTTCAGAGCTTGTTGTTGGAATTTACTTTAACTTGTAAGTTCCAATGCATGTCTAACTTTGACTAACTCATTTATAAATGCTTGCATATACCTTGGGATTTACTGATACAAGTCTAGACTTACGTCACCGTTAACAAACTAGACTAAATATCTACTAATTTTAAGGTTCCGTGCCGCTCGTCTATGACCAGGCTGTAGGTATCATTCTAACCTTGTTAGTTAGCTATAGAATTTTGATGCTACAACAACAAATACTAATCACCGCCATTCCTTATCTCGTTATTTGGATCAATATGACGAATATATTATGATAATAACGGTAAGAAACCCTTCGTGTGCGAGTGCAACTCGTACTTGACAGGTTGTGTAGTTTAAAAAAAATATACGGAATTCACTTGAAACGTTAAAACCTTAAATAGAATACAAAGAACTAACTGCGGTGTGATTTATTGTCGCAGTTTGTCAAGTTACAATTGCTCAAGAGGTAAATCAGGCAGTTTTGAAATCAGTAGACAGCGGTTTGAGTCCTGTTGATTACATACTTTTTTCACTATTTAGAATACTTTTTTGTTTCTTTTGAGCATTTTTTTTTATAATAACGACCCAATTTTAGCCATCCATGTACAGAATATAAGATGAAACGGGTGTAATATATCAACTAATACCTACATATATACAAATTACGATAGGTGTTGTATTCTACTTTGAACAAAAGATACCATAATACCTTTGAATTTCTGAAACAATGTATTTTATATCTTTACTAACTGACCCGGCAAACGTTGTTTTGCCATACAAAAAAAAGTTTGAAAAATAGATGTTGGCCGATTCTCAGACCTACTGAATATGTATGTAAAATTTGAGAAGAATCGGTCAAGCCGTTTTGGAGGAGTACGGTAACTAACACTGTGACACGTGAATTTTATATATTAGATTACTTTCAAGAGCTTTTGTTCGAACTGTCTTCGCTTAATAAAATCCTTAATATTTAAGTATTTAAAACATTATTCTCACTTGTTAATAGATTAAATTATTATACAACTAACATTGTCACGCAGTTTTACTTGCGTGTAATTCTGGTGAAGTCTATTCCTATGGCATTTATACAATTAACGACGTGGAGCGATGATATCGTTAAGGTCGCGGGGAGCCGTTAGATGCCAGCGGCACAAGACCGCGCGTTGAGGCGTTCTATCGTGGAGGCCTATATCCAAAAGTGGACGGAGAAATTCTAATGGATGGATGGATGAATGAAATGAACACGAAAGCGGATTAAAATAATCATAAGATTAGAAATGCCAAAAGAAGCTAAATATATTTTCTATTACGATAATATATATATTACAGATTAACTAAATATATCTTAGAGACAAAATGAGAAGATAATTATCCCAAGTGTCGGACATGGCAATACATAGAAGCTGTTTAATGAACTAATCTTGTCTATAGGGAAAGAAAAACTGTTATCCACGCCCTGCGAATATGTCACATAGGGTTGTCAAATAAAAACATTATTAAGCTATTGCATAGCTTCTATCGAGGGCCTTGAGCGCGGGGACCGAATCCAGAAATTCCGTAACGAAAAAAAACCTCACGCTCCCCACTCCGACGGGCACAAAGATGTAGCTTGAAGGCCGTGCATTGTCTAACGTCGTTTCTTTTCGGCAGTCTTCGACACGGTGCATAAGTTGATACAAAATGCTATGCAATAGCTTTACCGCGGCAGTCCCCGAGTGCCACACGTCTTTTTTACTTATTATAAAACACAGTCGTTATTTTTATATGTATGTCCTTATGTGAGCTTACAAACTACGCAACGAATTCTGATGTGTTTTTTAATACATAGATTGTTTCAACAGGATGCCTTATTTGTTTAATTTGTTATGATTTGGTGTATATTGGGGGAGGGGGGTCGCAATAACTATAAATGCAGGTGAAACTGCGAGCCTTAGCTAACTATAATATAAAAAATTATCACTAAATGTTTTGCTAAGCGCTAATCTAGAGAAAAGCTGTACCGATTTTGCCAATCCTTTTTTAGATATCTATTTCTTGAAGTACGAGGATGGTTCTTACGTAGTAATAGATTAGAAAGAATGTCTAAAAATGTATGAAAGTGAAACTTCCGGGCACAACTAGTGTTTGTTATAAAAGTATCGTAATATTTAGATAGATTATTTGTAAGGAGTTATTTGTAAATCAAAGTATGAGTGAGGAAAACCAAAGAAAATATAGATAGCCTTTAAAAAAGAGGATATGAAAGAAAGAGGAGTGAACGCAGATTTATCCAGTAGATAATTAAAAAAATTTATAGTGACGCATTCAGATAATCTTATTATATGTATGAAAAGATGTCTAGCAGAAGCGTATGGAAAATTTATTGAAAATATTTTTTTAGACTGACTGATTTGATTGATATATATTTATTAATTTTTATAATCACGCATAAAGGTAATCTTATTTTATGTATAAAGAAGATGTCTGACAGAAGCATATGGAGGTATAATTAACTTAGATTGAAAACTAATAGACACGCTTGAATATCCTGGGTATTTTTTCAAATTACTGTATTGTCATTGATCCTTAAATGTGAATGACATGTTATTCTACCAACCCCAAGTTATGGGATAAGAGCAGGATAACTATAGTTCATGGAGATTTCACACAACGTCGTCCAGTTGCAATCTAAGCTTATTAACTTGTGTTATGGGTACCAAAACAGCTAGTATTTAACCTGTGGCCTCGTTAACAACATTTCGCTACCTAATCACTGCTCCATGGGGACCGTTTCGCTGATTATATATATTTTTTTTTACAATAGACACATGTATAGAAATAAAGTTTTTATCACAAAGGTAATTGTAACTGTATTGTAATATTGAATAATATTTGTAGTTATAGAGGCGTTCGAATACAAAACAAAAATATATATACAGCTGTCCTTACTTATATACAAAGTGAAAGTGAGTTTGTTTGTTTGTTTGTGACGCTTTTACGCAAAATCCACCGAATGGAATTGCACGAAAGTTGGTATAAAGATAATCTATAGTCCTGGAAGTAACAAAGGCTATATATTATTTCGCTAAAAACTCTGTACGAGATGTGTGATTTGTGAAACATGGTGTAAAATAACAGTTCAGCCATATTGTTTATATTATAAAAAAACAGAATTTGCAAAGTTTAATGTCAAGTACTTGAAAATCTCGGACATAATCCCAAAGGATCACAGACTTTTATCTAGAAATAATATTATATTCCATTCAATTTAAGCTAGCGATGAAATTTTTGTATTACTTTACAAACTTTTCAAATTCTTAATGGAAAACCCACGCGTAGCAGCCCTATCAAAAACTGACTCACGCTGGAATCGTTAACGACAACACTTATGACAGCTATCTATCTCTATCTTGCTAAAACAATGTTAGGATTGTAATACTGCGTGTGAGAGGGATGGTGAGAGGTTAAATTATATTATGGGGTGGGAAAATGTGACGTGAATGGAATAAAAATATGGCAGGGTAACAGACAATGTAATACAACGATGGCATCGAGAGACATTAATGAAAACGTTACTTTAAGGATGCAACTTGCTACTAAAAATTATCAGTAACAGTGATCACCTACTGAGATATATTTTATGTATTTGTTTCACTAAATAGTTCCTAAAATAAGTGGTTGAGAAAGTTTCAAGCGATATGATATCACTTGATATGATATTACTGTAATGAATACTGGAACATTTTATTAATTAATCTTTCAAAATTCACCTTTTTCTTTAATATTCCCGATATCTCTCTGTGTTCTTTCTTTTGCCCGATTTTCAGAATTTTCCCTATTATTTCCGATTTATTCTACAAAGAGTTTTGGATGAGCGGCATTTATATATTTATTAATTTGATTAGCTCTACGACATGCCAAAAGCACAATTTGTCGATATTTTTTTTATTTACCAGCTGTATACCGTGATTACGGACTTATGAAAAGTGGCCTATATTTAGACTATCTGAGAACCAAATTTACATTTAAATCTGTTTAATAGTTTTGGCATAACAAAGCTAGACATTTATAATATCAGTAAACATACATTCTTACACAATATCCAAATGTTATCATCATCAACATCATACCGTCACGCTTTCTTGCGATGGGGGTAGATAAAGACTATAGAATGTCATCTGCTACGAACCGAACACGCTAAATTATAATTATAATACTACAATTACGGTGAATATGTGCTTTACATAATTAACTATAAATTTCTAGATCAGACCATAATTTTGAAAGTAACAGCTACAAACAGTATCGAGTAAAAATATCGGATATTTTTATTCTGTATCCAACCCTAGACTCCCCATGGCATGTAACAGGTAAAGGTACTTGCAACTGTAGACTTTCAGCGGCAGTATCGTTCCGGCAGCCAATCGGAACGGATGCGCGGTCGGTATTACAAAAATATTATTTAGTCTTCTAATTATATTTTTACATACAGTGAACCGTTACCGTCGCTTCCAAATTTAAACAAGTTACTGTAAACGGTAAGTTTATTTTATTCATTAATTTTATTGTGTTTCAATAAACTGCGTTTTAGTTTTTTTTTATGTTTAACACAAAAGAATTGTCATGGCTCTATATACTACTTCTATCATAGAGCTTTTTATTGTTACCCTACTCTATATTTCGCTGAAAAAAAACCAAATTGTAAATAAAATTTGAAAAAAGAAGCATTGTTAAACAAAGGCTTATAAAACTGTTGCTTTCGTACTCAACAAGTAAAGAACATAGTATTTTCGTTCCAAATACCAGCGTATTATTCTGTGCCACAGAGTAGGTATACCTACTATATAAATACTTTTTATAGTCCCCTTTGTTGTGTCAAGAGTAATAAGGCAGCTTTTGTTTTTCATGGATATAGGGTTGGCACAGTTTATCTTTTATAATATCTTCGGTATATTGTTGCTTTTAGATTTAGTATCAAACATGTGTTAGAAAATATATACTCCTTTGTTGTTTGATAATTTTCGTTATATTTTTATAACTTTCAGACAAAGATAAAAATAAAAAACCAAATACTTGGTTTTTTGAATTTTTCACATAAATTTTGATATGATGATTTGATTTATGTGAAAAAAGTGTAAATACAAAAGTTTTAGATCTTTATTTTACCTATAACTTTGCCATTTGACTTTATTCCATAGGACTTTTAGTTTGGCCGAAAATCGAGAAAAACCGTTTATTACCATTAAAACTCACCCCCTTCCCTTCCAGATCGCCTGTAAATTATTTTTCCTTTCATTTTTATAATAAACTAGCTGTTGCCCTCGACTCCGTCCGCGTAGAATTTAGGAAATTTTCCCCGTTTTTGCAACATTTTTAACTACTGCTTGAATGAGAGTATTATAAACGTAAGAGTAAACAAATATAATCAGAATGAACGCACTGCTAAGCTATCAGGAGTTACACGTGTTATTGTGAGTCAACCATAAAATATAGATATGTGCTGTTCAGGGATATTTTTTTGACAATTTTATGTAGAATATATCCGTCATACATTATTTCTATGTAACTTTAACCATTAAGGCTGCACACGCGACGGAAGCTTAAAAAATGGAGCACCTTTTCCCGTTTTCCCAACATTTCCCTTCACTACTCTGCTCCTATTGATTGTAGCGTGATGAAAAGTATACTATAACCTGCCCAGGAGTATGAAGAATAATTGTACCAAGTTTCGTTAAAATCCGTCGAGTAGTTTTTGTTTCTATAAGGAACATACAGACGGACAGACAGACAGACAGACAGACAGACAGACAAAAATTTTACTGATTGCATTTTTGGCATCAGTATCGATCACTAATCACCCCCTGATAGTTATTTTGAAAATATATTTCATGTACAGAATTTACCTCTCTACAGATTTATTATAAGTATAGATTGGAAGAAATCGCTTTAAGCGATAAGGCCGCCCATTGTAATTGATCTTTTTTACACGCTTTATATTAGCTTCACTTGTATGTTTGTTTGTATGTTTGTTTGTATGTTAGTAACCGACTCCTTTGGACACTATTTTGACCCACTTTAAACGGTCAGATTCTATTCCAATTTTGCACACCTGTCAAAAACAGATGACAATGCAATAATTCGATAAATTGAAAAGCGTATTTGCTAAAACGAGTAGCTGGGCCAAACTAAGAAGAAGTTGAAGTTGAAGTTGAAAAGCGTGTTTTTTAGTATTTTTAAACTATTATTTATTTAGTATTAGTTTAATTTTAAGATATGTATGGTGTACAATAAAGAATAAAATAAATAAAATAAATAAATATTCTCCTCCTTTTCTAATGGGTTTCATCCTACTATTATTTTTTTTTGGTTTTAAAAATTATCGGCTGTGGTCTATTGCAGAGCAATGTCTTAAAGGAGGCAGCAAAAAATCTTTGAAAATGGAAGACTCGGCTACAATTTAAATGCTTTTAATTTCATGCCTTACGAAAAGAAAGCTTTTTATAATATAAAAGCTTTTAATAAACCCATTGTATAGAAAATTCGCTATTATACTTTCATTCAATATCTCTTTTCTTGGTCTAAGAAAAGAAATATTCTGAGAGGTTCATTAAAAAAGCACTAGTAACCTACGACCTAAAAACCGTGTTTCATCACAATACAGGTTGTAGGTACCATGTTAGTTAGAATAGGGTTAGAAAAAGTGCTTTTTATTATTTTAGTTTTGTCATTCTCTGTACTAATATTATTATTAGAGTTCGTTTAAACGCGCTAATCTCAAGAACCACTGCTGCACTGGTCCGATTTGAAAAATTCTATCAGTTTTGGATAGCACATTTATCGACGAAGGCTATAAGGCTATATAACATCACGCTGCGACAAATAGGAGGGAAACATCAGTGAAAAATGTTGCAAAAAGGAGGAAATTTTTATTATTAATTATTAACACTCTTTTAAATTATGTTCAGTATGTATTATCAATGTAATAATATATGTAACGGAATATTTAAAAGTGATTTTCACCCACTTGCAGTAGTTGGATTGATCTGAAATTTTGCACACCTAACAAGGATCGATGACAATTGACTATGCAATAATAAAAAAAAATATTCAGGATTTTCAAGCATGTTTTTTTTAGTTTTTGAACTAAGTAGATTGTTCTAAATTCCACGTGTGCGTTGTCGCGGGCAACCGCTAGTGTCATTATATTATGTCCTTATGGATATAATTATTAAATCCACGTCCAGTTTTATGTGTTTTCGTTAGAGAGGTTTTGAGGTTTAGAAGGGTCAAAACAAAGATATGCTAGATGGTAGGTTGACGTTTATAATCGAGGACAAGTAACTTTAGTCTGGCTAAATTGTATTTCATAGAATAATGACGTTTTATATGACGGATTGCCTATAGGCACGCATAGATATATTTTCACGCACACACATAATTATATGCATCCGTCTGTCAACGGGATGAATCTCTTGAACGGTGATAGCTACAAGGCTGAAAATTTCATAGTTTGTGTATATCATTTGATGCTATAGCAACAATTACTCCAACAAATTCTCCTGCCATCTCATTGTTTGGGGTCACGTTACATGATATTATTTAGGGTCGATAAGACGTTTATATTATGCCAATAACGGCATGGAACCCTACATTTACGTATCCAACTCGAACTTAACCATTTTTTCTGTATTGATTTTGATACTATAATTATAATTGTTCATATATTATTTATTTAAACTACGCACTAAATAATAGGTCAAATACAGTTTTCCAGTGGCTTCATGAATTATTAATGTGTTATACATAGAATTTCATGGTGTTATTCATTACAAAGCCACACGCCATGGCTCGGACTACATTAAATCATGAAAAAATTATGTAATTTGTAAAGTTATATTTGAAACATGATATTAACATTCTACTTCGTCTAGAGTTTTGTGGTTATGTTATAGTTTTTATGCCATAATTCACATAATAATGCGGATAATTAGTTGTTGCTAGCAACTTTGAATGCGTAGCGTTCATTATACAAAAAAGCCATCCTCTTCAACTACTCTATCTAAAAAAACAAAACCCATCGAAATCCGCCGCGTAGTTTTTAAGATATAAATTTTTTTTTATTTTTTTATTAAATATTCTTGGACATTTCACACAACGTCCTCTGGTCCCAAGCTAAGCTTATATGCTTGTATTATGGGTACCAGAATACGGATATAATACATAAACTACTTTTCTTTTGTAAATACATACTTATAATACATAGTAAACACCCAGACGCAGTACAAACATTAATTGTATGACAATTAAAAACATCACACAAATGATTGTCCTGACCGGGAATCTAACCCGAGACCTCATGATCGGCAGTCCGTTATATGAACCACTACACCACGAGGCCCGTCTATAAGCTCACATAGGGACATGCATACAAAAATAACGACCTTTTTATAATAAGTAAGGATATATATCTAAAAGAAGTATGGATGGTGATGGATTTAGAAAACAGTTGTAACCACTCCATTTCCATCTAAAGGTTATATAAGAGTCATCTAAAAGATAATTCCTCCTAATTTGTGTTGGATAGTACATTTATCGAGGAAGGCTATCGGCTATATAACATCGCGCTGCGACCAATAGAAGCGTAGTAGTAATGAAAAATGTTGCAAAACGGGAAACATTTTCTTAATTCCACACGTACCTACAGAGTTGTGGTCAATAGCTGATTGTATATATCCAATGGACTAGATACGAGAAAGAACATTCGTAGCAAATATCAATTAATTCTAGCAATTGTCTAGGGAGTACATAACAATAACTTAGGTTTTAGAGGATTAACAGTGAGAACACAATTTCATTATATACCCCAATTATGTGTTTAGGAACGTAGCATGTATCTATTTATATAAATGTACTAGCTGTGCTCTTTGCAATTATTGTACTTGCTTATTTACTAGACACCCTCCTCTTTATGGTCAAAAAGTATAAACTAAACTAACTAACTTTATGACAAAATTCGGTGAAGCCATTGCGTGGGAGTTTTGTGGCTAACGCTGCGATAAGAGAATTTTATGTGCAAGTTGTTTATCAAATTACTGAAATTTTATGTATATTATAGGATATCTCACATAGCATCATTAGCATATTAATCAAATTATCGGAAGAAATACTATAAATGCGTTTTACATCTCAAAAATATGACCATAAATGGCACGGACCTTCTTGATTTTGAAAGGATAACGGCTTACTTATACCATTCTGATTATTTATTTATTTCACTCTTTATTATACACAAAAGACAGACAAACAGGAACAATAATTTTAGATGTACAAGTGGCGGTCTTATCGCACTCGCCAATTTCTTCCAGACAACTGTATGGATTTAGTGATAAGAAATCAGTATGCTTCTTACTTACAGCACCCAGACAAGAGGTGCAAATCACGGACTAAATCCATCATTGTATGAACCTATTTATACCATCTATAACTAGAAATACTGTATATGTTTCTAGGTGTAACTAGGCCTATCCTTTAGTTAATCAATAGCGATCTAATCAAAGCTAGATTGCTAAATCAACAGGCGGTCTCAACTGTCTAGCAATCAACAACTCTCTCTAATTTATGCGATCCGGTTTGATTGCATAAATTAATTTCAATATACTGTTTAACTTTGTGACTTTAATTTGATGATAGCAACATATTATTGTAACTATATAACTGCTCAATAAAAATACTTACACTTGTTATATCGAGTACCTAGACATATCATTCGAAACGTTTTTTTTATTAATGCAAAAGTATTTCTAAGAAAAAATCTCAAATCAAATTAAATTAAAAAAGTAATGGTTAATACGAGTAGGTAGTAGTCATTTATAATCAATAAAATTGAGTTAGTTTTAAGAGGTAACTAAAAGTTTTTAAGCTGGTCGACCGTGTAAGGGCAATCATAAAGTTGAAGAGACAAAAGCAGTATAAGAAAGGCTCTGTAAGTCCCCCAGGTTACCGACGGGGTTATAAATGATAACAATAATTGTATCGGTGATTGTTTTCGTCTTAAAAAGCCTCTCACAGAACCTCAATAGATGTCAAGAATAAGTGGATAATGACTCAGATGTAAAAAGCAGTCTTGCTGTGCAGTGCCCATTTAGCCCGTTGAGTTCTCTTTCATCAGTCTTCAACGCTCTGGCAGACTGTTGTCAACCTCGTCGGACTACGTCCTGCCGACTTTGGATATGCAATCCAAAAACTATTTTTTCTCTTTTTTTGGTTTCGGTGCCAAAAGGTAAAACGCGACCCTTTTACCGTTGTCCGTCCGTCCGTCCAACAGGTTGTATCTTTGAAACAGTAATAGCTAGAGAGCTGAATTTTTTTATTGTTATCTCTTCTCAGTGCTAGGCCTTTTTAGCTTTAAAGACATAACATCTCTCTATCTATCATCTCTCATCTCTCTATCTATTTCTAAAAGTATCTGACATAGTGATCATGATAGGTAATAGTGATTATAAATAAGTAATATCCACTTCAATTCATTATTAAAGAATCAAGACCATGTTGTGACGTACAGTCAGAGCGACAACTTTATATAGAAATAGTTTATTGATCGGTCTAAATATGACCTTAGCTATGATATACGTATATACAATGATATATCTACAAGCTTTATGACGTCATTTGAAGAGTTATTAAATTATACGTCAGTAGATAATGAATATTAAATGCTCAGTAATTGAATTATCCGTATACGTAGACGGACTAATTTCAGTAAAAACTGTTGGTTTATTTATATTTTTATGTGTGAAATTATATCTTTTGAACAATCGAATATTTTCTATCGATTCATAAGCGTCTTTACATTTGGTAACGATCATAACATAACAATGGAAAGAAGTTTTAAATAAATATAGAAATAATTTATTTCCGCCACAATCAGACATCAAGTTATTTGACCTTATTTTATATTAGAAATTGTATATTATTGGAATTTTTTGGATTATTATTAATTGGCAACATTTTGGATTTTAATGCGGTTTTTTAATAGATAAAGTGATTCAAGAGTATAGTTTTTATATTGTTTGTTAGACTTTGGCTTTTAAATTAACCGCGTACGAAATCGGTATTGAAATGACTTTTGAGCTTGCTTTCTTTTTTAGATGTTGTCTACAGAATTATACGACGTTTAACTCCATAAGAAAATAGGTAGGTGACGTGTATCTTCTTCGTCAGTCACCAACGAAAAATAGTAGTATTTCACCTGTTTTGGTAACACAGTGGCTGAAATATAGACCATGTGAACCTCTAATTAGTTTAGTTACATCAAATCAAGCAAATACTACAAATAGTATAATTTAGAACCCTAATTATAAGAGAAGCCAGTCAAGCGCGAAGCATACTCCCACACTGTGTTCCGTACCTACTAGACCGAATGAAAGCATCACAGTATAATGCTTAAAGGTCAAATTAACTGATAAACTTCATTTTGTAGTTAAAATATGGGTCAATGCCTATATTTGAGCACTATAATTATACTATTTTAATACAGAAATTCGTGGAAATTCTGCTTTTAGGCGAATGAAGTCGCAGGTAATAGTAGCTAGTTGGTAAATGAAATTCCCATGTAACGGTATTTAATACCAAACTCTTCCGAAACCCTCGATCGATTTTGATGAAATCTTTTAAAGGAGTTCCTATATCAACAATATGTTTAGTTAAAGTGATATAAAAAACCTAATAGCCTTTATTACAGAGAAAACATGTTCCCGCTAAGAAGAAAAGAAAGAATGAATATTTATGAGTCACATAACATTACTGTAATTACTTACTTATTCGTCCATGTGGTGACGGATTAAGAATATGAGTGTCACCACCATTTTTCTTTCCCAGTGTGCTGTGAAAGCCAGCTAAGAGGCATTGAACACAGATAACATATCCTCTGTGAGAGAAAAATGAACTTTGTTTACCAACGGGTCTGGTTAACGGGGTGTAGTAGACTACAATTCCTACCAAAGGAGGCCTAACAGTAGGACGTGAATGGACTGGAGAGAGAGAGAGAAAGATTACTTAGAACTAAAAGTAGGCGTTGCTAGGTCTTTGTAATGTTACAGAAATTTAATTCTGCCATCATCCAAATTGGATCGAAGTCACGCGTTTGTACTTAAAGTACCCTAAGGCCCAATGAACCGTAAATACAAAAATAACACTTAGAAATTTAAGGGTACGACCTTTTTTGCTTTGGTGAGCTATATTTTTTTGTAAAAATTCATTGGTAAAATTGATTAGGTTTTTCTCTATAGATTGGTTAGTACCCAATTTTAAAAAAAAAACCAGGATTTTTTTCATATTTGTGTAATGAAAATACAAAAACAATGTAGCGCCATTTGGTCAGTTGTTAACGGAGGGGTTCAACTATAAATTTGCTAACAGCCATTTTCAATAACCAATCTACGATTTCGGATAGATTTTAACCCTCGTTTATCAGTTAGAAATCATTATCTCCAGTCTAATTTTTTATAGGGTGCTTCTATGTATTTATGTATGTGTTAAAGTTCTTATAAAAGAAAAGTAGTATAATGTATTCTATCAGTATTCTAGTATCCATAACACAAGCATACTCGTATAAGCTTAGCTTGAGACCAGGGGACGTTGTGTGAAATGTCCATGAATATTTATTTATTTTATCTAATTTATTTTTAACAGAGAATGCTATCATCAGTAGCTTATAGATACTCAAGAAGGGACCAAAGGTTATAGTCTGAATTTGAAAGCAAGAGATAAAGTATTGAAAACGACCTTACTAGTTCCACAGTAACATAGTATGTCTTTTACGAGAATCCATCATACTTGCAAAACATTCGTTTAAAATCAAATCAAATATTAGTTCGCAAGAATATGATACAAACGATGATAATAAGTTTACAGTTTGCTAGAACACTGACTAAAAACTGACAAAATGGCCATTTGTTTTGCCTGTTCATCGACTATGTATGGAAAAACCCTAATACTTAAAAAACAAAGTTATAAGCTGGCTGCGTATCTTACTGTATGTACTAGGGCGCTTTAGTATCACTAGGTCATGGCAAACATGAACAGATTTAAACTAGTTTTAATTAATATAAGAACTTAACCCATGTTCCCAGTATTCCCTTAAGAATTGAACATAATCTGTAGAATGTTAGCTATGTAATACAGGTAGATATTTCTACCTTAATACCTTAATCTCCTTTATGTTTCTCAAGGGATCTGTTTGAATAGCAAATGTTTTGAACACTTGGCCAGTTCTATGTACTAATACAGAAGATTTTGTTAAAATACTTAGATTATTCTGTAACGCTTATGCTATTTATTTATTTACGGGCCACGTAACGGTTCGACCCCGCACGGGACTATTATTTGCATGATATTCATAATTGTCATACAAATGTTTGTACTGCGTCTGGATGTTTTCTGTGTATTTTATGTATGTATTTACAAAAGAGAGGCAGCGGAAGACTAGTGGAGAGATGGAAGGACAAAATAATAAAGTCGCAGGAACAAATTGGACAGAAAAGGCAGAAGAGACAATGGACACATGAAGACACCTGGAAGGCCCTTACTCGTAGAGATGTCCCTAATACTAACAAGATATAATTGACGATTAAAAAAAATGTACTTAAGGAAATAAAAGAGGCTATAAATAAATAAATGTACAAAAGAAAAGTATTATTATGTATTCTATCCGTATTCTGGTACCCATAACACAAGCATATAAGTTTAGCTTGTGTGAAATGCCCGTGAATATTTGATAAAAAATCCTATACATAGATTGAGTTGTTCGTGAGGTGACGGACGAAAAGAACACAAGTGTCACATGTCCATGTCTTGTCCGCGGGGTCCTCTTAAGAACCGATCATCCGAACCTAAGAACCGATCGAGAGAACCACGTCGATTGACACCTGCGCGCCAAGGAGGGTAAAAATCAGCCAAATTCTAATGCCATATGAACAAGTTACAATATTGCGCCGACCCTTAATAACGGGATAAGGGTAGGAGAATGATATGACAGATCGGATTGATAGCTGATTACCAAAACTAACACTAGACAAATTACCGTTTTACAACCCCATTCACAATAATAAATGTCGGACATTTATCTTTTCCAATGATCCACTAAATCATTACTCAATGTGACATTTCTTGTTATAATCTAATAAATCATATCTGAAATTATATTTCACAAAGTTATATGAGGCCATTGTCATAAAAATATCTTTATTAGTTTTGATTTTGTCACAGCTAATAAAATATTTACAAATTCGTTAGTAATGTGATGTTGTGTTTGTTATAAAATATTTTTCGCAGAGTTTATTGTCATTGAATCTCTGTTTGGTATAAGAATGTTTATATAGAAATTCTAGCTGACCCGGCAAACGCTGTTTTGCCATACAAATGTTAGGGGTGGACAACCCTTATGACTTAGAGGTATGAAAAATAGATAGTAGCCGATTCTCAGCCGACCTACTGAATATGCATATAAAATTTTATAAGAATCGGTCAAGCCGTTTCGGAGGGATATGAGAACGAACGAGAATTTTATATATTAGACTAGCTGACCCGGCAAACGTTGTTTTGCCATAGGGGTGGACCACCCATAACATTTAGGGGGATGAAAAATAGATGTTTTCCGATTCTCAGACCTGTACACGATATTACTTACTGTACACTATTACTGTATGGATATGTACACAAAATTTCACGAAAATCGGTCGAGCCATTTCGGAGGAGTATAATTACAAACACCGTGACAGGACAATTTTATATATTAGAATATGTACATACATATAGTGGTACGAGCTTTTTCTTTTTTTTTTCTTTTTCCTCCATCACTTGTCCACGTATTAAGGAGCCATGGAACCCTTTCGGATCAACAATGATTTGGCACAGAACCACAAAAACATGATGTAACATGTTTTCATACAGAGTCTCTCTATAGCAATCCGCGATACTGTTTGCTAAAGAAAAATTACATTTAAACAGTTATTTTTTACTTCAACGCTTTAGTATATAAAAGTTATAAAACAAAATATTACTTGTACTAAAATTTTACATTTGGTTACCTCATATTTTACAAAAAAAATATTCTTTGTGAATTTACGCATTGGTTCACAAAGGTTTTCAGCATGTTTCAAGTACATATTTCACGTGAAATCCTCGCCCGAAGGCTTACCCTGAAATATTTTACAATAACCTTCCCAAGTATTTTCTTTTCTACATAAGTTCAAATAAGAAACTATTTACTTGTTAAATTTGAGTGGGAGCAGCTAGTTTAACTTTGTTTAATCAAATACTCTGCTTAGTAATCTCTTTTCATGACTTTGCGGTGCAAAAAATTAACCATTCACAAAACTCTTGCCATTTAGTCTACATCATAAGACTTCATTAAGTTTTGTCTAATATTTTACGGCAGTCCAGTGAATGGTGCCTTATTTCATATCACCTACGAAATTAGAACCTTGCTAAGAAGTGAAAGGATTGACTGACGCAAGCCCTATACTATAAGGACTGTAAAGGTTCCTTTTACGGAGGGAACCACTAAGAAGGATTCTTGATAATCCGTCCCCTAATGGGGTAAAACGGAGGTGCAAAGTTACTTTAAAAATGTATCCCTTTTGAAGTTATTCTCATAAAATTTTGTATATAAATAGTGATTCCACTTCCTAGCTTGCAAAGTCATGGGCATCACCTAATATAATCTTCTTATATATAAAATTCATGTGTCACAGTGTTAGTTACCGTACTCCTCCGAAACGGCTTGACCGATTTTTACGAAATTTTACATGCATATTCAGTAGGTCTGAGAATCGGCCAACATCTATTTTTCAAACCTTTTTTTTTAGTATTGCAAAACAACGTTTGACGGGTCAGCTAGTCTTATATATAAAATTCACGTGTCACAGTGTTAGTTATCGTACTCCTCCGAAACGGCTTGACCGATTTTTATAAAATTTTACATGCATATTCAGCAGGTCTGAGAATCGGCCAACATCTATTTTTCAAACTTTTTTTTTAGTATGGCAAAACAACGTTTGCCGGGTCAGCTAGTGTATTATAAATTTAAGCCAATAGCTACAAATACATTCCTTCATATGAAATTCATACAATTTATTGATTGTGATTTTGAAAATGATTTGACATACTGTCCTTGGCCTAGTGGCCGACTGGGAAACGGTTGGGTATTCGCTTTGCTAACCTGTAGCTGTGACCCTGATCGAGTTTGTGCTACATACTGAATACTGCATCGTTAGTGTTACTTTAGTGCAGATTATACACTTTTAGAATTGAAACATGTAATGAGTTTCTTAGAAAAAGCTTTCAGTTTATAATAAACTTATATTTTGTTATCATCATACCGTCACGTCTTTTTTATGGGGGTAAGTAGAGACGGTACAGCACCATCTGCTACGAACTAACTACAATTCAATAATTGTATTGTAATTGCTACGCAAAAAAAATGGTTTATGATGCAAAGGCTATTGCGATATCACTTGTGGTATAGTGATAGTATAACGGGCTGCAGTTAACGCTCCTTTTTTCGATTCCCACACAGGAAAATTTATTGGTGTGGTGAACACTTCTGCTTTCATTTGGGAACAAAGGAAGTTGCATAAAATGTCCAAAAATGTGCTGAATATATTTGCGTATTATTCCGGTCATCTCCGCAGACGATAAAGGAAATAAATTGTTAATGGGCGTTCGGTCAAAAGAAATTTTACATTCAAATAAAAACAACCATAATCAAAACAGTATTTGTTATTTCCATAATTTTGTACATGGACAAAATACGTGGTCAATATATTATAGGAAGTTTAAAAGTAACGATGGTGTTAGAAAAGTTGAAAGGGAATCGACTGTCCTGTTATGGGTACATAATGAGAGATGATAAAAAGGAGTTTTATGAAAATGTAACGGCTGATAGGAGAGCTTGGAAGTAAAAAACGTATTACGCCGATCCAAATAATTTGGGATGAGAGCAGAAAGAAACAGAAGATGTTTGCAAAGAAAGTGTCCAGTTAGTTATCTAATGCAGATTACATATGCCTTTTACAATCTTCAAAACCTGCATTTTAACAGCAGCTGGTTTTCAAACATCTAACTATTCCATTTCACGAATATACCAGATGGTGGATAGGCATTAAAAATTGAGGATAAGTAACTTTAGCTGGGCTAAATCGTACTTCATAGAATAATGACGTATCATATAAAGCCTACACATAGATACATTTTCTCGCACACATAATATATGTACCTAAGTGGTTTCAAGCTGACTAAGTGATGTAACTATAGACATATTTAGTATACCTGTGTGGTTCCTTGGCAACAAAATTTAATCTGCCAAATCCAATTGCCCGAAAAACCCCTTTAACATTTGGGAATAAAAGTTCAAAAAAATAGTTATAATGAAAAAAAAAGCAAAACTTCGCTCCAAAACAATTTGTTTCCGTTTCTGCAATTCTCCAAGGAATATACCACGCGTATATTTGCCTTAATTTGATCAGAGGCTGTATTTCAAGGGCTTATTTGTATTTACTATTTTGTGTGCACTGTAAATTTATATAGGTTCCCCAAAGTAATATTCAATCTAATATATATTTAAGTAGCTGACGCTTGCGGGTTATCCCGCATTAATGAAATTAAAACCATTTAATTATGTAGGCACAAATCGTTTTGCCAAAAAAAAACAATCTGCTCTTACAAAATAAAATACGCCCAATTTTTTTTCTATACCACCGGTTCAAGACATTCAATCCACTGAGAAGAAACGACGTAAGAAACTCAGCAGAGATCGTTATTTTTGCTCACAATGCTAATCTATACAATATAAACAAATCGCAATTATTTTAATTGTAATTTGTTAAATTTCTCCGGAATAATTTACTCCCAAGCTTTATTATCATTAACATAATCTAATATTTTATATATAGGCTTTTTACATAGTTTAGATTTAGTTTTTTTTTATATCAAGTCAATTGCTGCCCCGTCCCCGACTAACAGCGTGATAATATAGCATTTGTTTTTTAGTTTGCCAACCTTTACGAATTGTAGCACCTTTAGGTACGCACTAAAGAAAAGTTTATGTGTGATATAAGCACTGCATAGCAAAAGATATTATATGTTTAGATTGTAAAATTGAAATGGAACGATAATTTATAGTTAATGTCAAGAAAAGTCAAGTCTCCTAAAAGCTTTTATCAATAACGTTAGCCGTTCTAACCTGGGATGGGTTGCTGGTAATTTAATAAACTCAAAATGATTACCTCTGTCATCTGTTGGGACAATTTGTTCAATTATATTTATGTATGTATAACTATGTATAGTGCAAACTATATCTTTTGTGGAAGAAATAAAATAAAAAAATTATAAAACTACTAGCTGTTGCCTGCGACTTCGTACGCGTGGAATTAAAAAACGAAACCTTAACAAAATACACAAAAAAGCCATCCTCTTGAACCATCTATCTATTAAACAGAACCGCATTAAAATCCGTTGCGTAATTTTGAAGATATAAGTTTGCATTCACATACCTACATACAAAAAAAACAACTTTGTTTTATATTAAGTAAAGATTATAAAGAAACTCTTTGTCTCTGAGCTAGTTCGTGCAAATTATAGAAACGAGGAAACCCCTGAGGTTGCGGTTCATTATTTTAAAGTATTGTTTCATTCATATTTTTATTTTATAATAGATGACCCGGCAAACGTTGTTTTGCCATATATTTGTTAGGGGTGGAAAACCCTTATCACTTAGGGGTATGAAAAATAGATAGTAGCCGATTCTCAGACCTATTGAATATGCATATAAAATTTCATAAAAACGGTCTAGCCGTTTCGGAGGAGTATGGGAACGAACATTGTGACAGAATTTTATATATTACATTACTGTGTGTTATTACGCGTATATTTGTTTTAAATTTTGGCCCGACGTTTTGGAGACTTTGCAGTCACCATGGTCACGGGTGAGACTGGTCATGGTGACTGCAAAGTCTCCGAAACGTCGGGCAAAAATTTAAAACAAATATACACGTCTAAATGCGTAAAAAGTAGTTTTATTTAAACAAATGAGTCGCGCAAGTGTTAGAAAATATTCGTGTGTGTTTTACAAAAATTTTGTTGATTAATATACCTAAATGTGTTGAGCTTCTAATATTTACTAGAATAATAATCTATATCCAGTTGTTCAATAAACCATTGGATTCGAGATCTTTTTATGCCAGTTAAAATACTACTAACTATGTCATCGTAAAAAATGCCTACAGCTACTAAATTCCAGGTTAAGAGGATACCAAAATAGCTTCGTGCATTTTTATCTAATATATTCGTGCATATATAATCTAGGATCGCATAAACTCAGAAACGCGATTGAAAAAAGTTTTCTCGATAGAAAATCTTAGCGAAACAACCTTTTTTTATTTTTATTTTTTTCATTTTTCGGTCTTATCGCGTATAACTAATGAAATAACTTTCAAAATATAAGTAACTATTATATATAGAAACACGTAAACCGGAATTTAAATATATTTTGTAGATTTTGAGTAAACAAAAAAAATATCCCCAATTCTTCATTTTCTATACCTACTAGCTGTGTTAATAGGTACATGTCGACGATAATATTGATATAGGCCCGTAATAAATAAAAAAATGGCATCTACGCTTATTTAAAAGAAAGTAGCTCACTAAAATATTGATAAATGTCTTGTTAATGGCTAACTAATGACCATTAAGTTAAATTTACCTGGAGTCATTATTTGTAAGTATGCTAGAGCTGTCGACATGCTATTATTCATGCTGTCATGTGGTCATTATTAAAGATGGTACCTACCTACCTAATAGCGCTGGAATCTTTTCTTCTTTTCTTTCTGGTCGCACTCTTCATTTACTGAAGGTTGTGTCTAAATTATTATTAATCTTTATCAGCTCCCGCCGCTTCTCTCTATCCTCCGCTCTTCGAAGAGCGATTGTGAATGGGAGGTCTGTGATCCTCGTTATTTGGCCCAACCAACGGTGAGGTGGTCTTCCACGTGATCTTTTACCCTCCACCTTACCAGCGCTGGAATAGCTATAGCTTTAATACAAATGTCAGTTATATGTTTATTTTTTCTAGTCAAAATTTTTTAAAGAGCTTTTGTCACTTGACATGTCAACCCTATCATGCCCAATTTTGCCTGACTACTTATTACTTACATACGTATTATACATATTATCGTTTCGATTATTGTTAAATATGAGAAAATCGTTAATGAGGAACCAGCTGACAATGTATAAATGAATACTTATGTTTAACAAAATTTTATTTTTTATTACGCTGAGATGAGTTGAAAGATTACATAAAATCTTATTCCGATATTTCACAAGTTATGCTGCAACTTAAAACTATCGGTAATCTGCAGAAGCTTCCCTTATCTGCACTTCATTTTGCACGTTAATATTGCCTTCATCCTTTAAAATTACATTTAACACATGTTCACTAACTGATTGCATATTTAACAAGTTGATACCCTCTCAAGGATGACACAGAGGCAGTTTAATACAATCAAGCTAGGGAGATAAAGTTCGAAGCAATATAATATTACGATCACATCTGGCAACCCTAAAATAAAGTCGCCAATTTACCCTTGACTGAAAATTTCCCGAATTGTATTTCATAGTCACTAAATTCTACTAAAAATTAATAAGTATTTATTAGAAAGCCTAGCTAATAAAATTTATTTATATATAATTGTGATATATTTCAACTGGGGTCCTGAAATGAAATCCGCTTATACTACGCATTAAATGATCAAAGTAGCTAAATTAATATTTACGTTTATTAAGTTAGTTTTAGTTAGTCGTGATAGTAGTTATCGGCATCATTCTCACACTCGTGCTACAACTATGTATAATATTATTGAAAAAAAAATTGAAAGAAATGAAAAAAAAAATCCATGGAGTTTCTTGTCTGTTCTTCTCCATAGGATCCGCGTTTGGAACAGACACCTAGTTTCTGACGTTTCAAAAGAGCTTGTAAAACATGCCAACTGGAAATAAAAAAATTTGACTTTGACTTTGCCTACAAATTTAAATGCTGGCTATTACAATTCAAATTAATGGTGATTAAATTTAAGTAGTCTCTCTCCAGCCCATTAACGTCCCACTATTGGGCACGGACCTCCTCTAATCGGGAGGTTTTGTGGTCTACAATGCCGCGCTGACCAGGCGTTTGGGTTTAGTTTTCATGGGTTTATTTTCAAGATTTCCGTCTCTCACAGTAGAGATTAACTGTTTATAATATCCCTTAGCTGGCTCTTAAAGCACCATCATCATCATCATAACATCATACCTTTTCCCCATTGGGGGAGGCACTTAAAGCACCCTGAGGAAGCAAACGTGCGGTGGACAAACAGCTAAAGCGATGTAATAAACTACTCCTCTTTCCTCTCCAGCCCATTTACGTGCCACTGTTGGGCACGGGCCTCCCCCATTTTGGAGGGATAATGGTCTACTGTGCCGCGCTGACCAGGCGTGTTGGCACAGGGTTTATTTTCGAGTTTTCCGTCTCTCACAGAGGATGTTATCTGTGTGAAATATCCCTTAGCTGATTTTTACAGTACCCTTGGGAGGAGATGGGGTGGTGACACTTGTATTCTTAATCGGTCACCACACGAATAAACTACTATCTTCTACGAATGGTAATTACCATCAAGCAATCTATGTGAAGCCTATGTCCAGCAGTGGACGGAGAAAGATTAATGGATGGAATCTTTGTGAAATAGACATTATAAAATAATTGCAATGTGATTTGGCTGATTTCTATCTATACTTCCTCACTAATATTATAAAGCTGAAGAGTTTGTTAGTTTGTTTAAACGCGGTAATCTCAGGAACCACTGGTCCGAATTGAAAAGTTCTTACAGTATTGGATAGTACAATTATCAAGGAAGGCTATCGGCTATATAACATCACGCTGCGACCAATAGAAACGAACAATCAGGGAAAAATGTTGCAAATACAAAGATTTTTTTTTAAATTCCTCACTTACGAAGTCGCGGGAAACAGCTATATCGAAGAAAATCTAAAATCACATAATATTATTCTTATATGCTGATTGTTAGCTCAAGAACAAACTACAATATATATGGTTTACCATAAACACGTCTAAAATGCTTTTCCAATAGGTTAAACGATGTGAAAATACTCCATTATAATAACGAAAGTTAAGAGATTCCATTACTCAATTTATTTTAACGCAAGGATATAACTTTTCTTAACTTGGATCGAAATCTTCGAGTTTGAAAGTAAGAAAAATATAACTAAGCACAGTTGTTAACTTTTATAAGACTAGAGAAAAATAAGGGTGCTGTTTCATATATATATTTTATGTTTTATATAGTAATATCCTCTTGTGTAAGAAAACAGACGGAGTTTTCAATTTTCATTATTTGTTTTATCTTGGATAGTATTTTTTATCTCTCCGTGTGGTAACGGTTTAAGAATAAAAGTGTCACCACCCTATCTCCTCCCAAGGGTGCTGTAAAAATCAACTAAGGGATATTGCATACAGATAACATCCTCTGTGAGAGACGGAAAGCCCGAAAATAAACCCTTTGCCAACACGCCTGGTCAGCGCGGCACAGTAGACCATAATCCCTCCCAAAGTGGAAGAGGCCCGTGTCCAACAGTGGGACGTAAATAGGTTGGAGAGAGAGAGTATTTTTTGGAATATTTTAAAAAAAGGTACTCGTCCTGGATTCTCTGGACCTTCCATGATAAATTAAAATAACGGAGAGTGACTCTTATAGGGCAATCTACGACTAGTACACATTTGCGAGACTACATCACTATAGTCTTTAACTATAGTCACTTTACTTAATATAAAATTGGTCAAGTGCGAGTCGGACTCGCGCACGAAGGGTTCCGTACCATTATCAATATAAATTTCAACTGTCTAGCTATCACCGTTCTTGAGATACAGCCTGGTGACAGACGGACGGACAGCGAAGTCTCAGTAATAGGGTCCCGTTTTTACCCTTTGGGTACGGAACCCTAAAAAAAAGTCGTTATTTTTGTAAGTATGTCCCTATGTGAGCTTAAATCTTCAAAACTACGCAACAGATTTTGATGCTGTTTACTTTAATACATAGAGTAGTTCAAAACGATGGATTTTATGTAAAATTTGTTAAATTTTAGTGGATATTTTAGGCTTAATAAATATAAAAGCGGGTGAAACCGCGGGCATTACCTAGTAATACATTATATTAACAAACAATTAACAATTGTCAATCTAACTTCTAATCAAACACGTCATTACTAACTATAACGCTACGTTAATTACGTTACGTAACGGCATATAATCTTATCATTTATTGTATTAAAACTTTCTAATCTCTTCCTTCGTTCTGAAGAAAATTTCTTCCCAACTCGTTTGCTCCGAGTTTGTACAAAGTTTTATCCCCTGATTTCTGCTGCAATAGTGTGTCATATATTATGTTTTACCGAGTAACAGCTCTCTTGAGATATAACTTTATATTCTTAGTACATTCCAAAGATTCTGAAATACGAACACAATTTAAATTCGAATACATAAACCTTTGCAAAATCCTGACCGCACGCGTGACAAGAATTATATTAGGTGGACTCGTGGGCGAACTTCTGCTGATCTTGTTAAAACTTATTCCCTTGCTCTGAATAGTAATGTTGTTCGGATATAAATGTTTTCTTTGTGTTATATTTGAATATAATTCATAATTATTTTGTTTATGGAACAAAACTTCAGTGGGGTACCTAATTCAATAATCTCTTGGGTCACACAGGAAACATAGCTTCAAATTGAATTCCTTGTTTCTACTATGAATACGGGTATAAAATAAGTACTTATAATATTTTCTTTATAAAATTCTCTCTTGTTTACCAGACCACTGTGCATTTTATCTCTACAAACGATCCTCTTCAGTGGCAAGTAAACCGAGCAAGTAAATTACCAACTACAAATTTATCTTCTGTGCTACGAGTCTATTTTAAAATGAACCCAACAAATTTATTTAAAAGATTTAATATCGTTTTTAACAACTACAACAAAAATTTATCAAATAATCATTCCTCTTTGTTTTGATCCAAACTACGATAGTGTCACGGCGGTCAGCTATTATTCATCCTACTGTTTTGGTTGTGGGCCGCCGGGGATCAACGGAAGTCTGACATAAAGATTCACTATTCACAAAGCGGGGATCTACTAAAATTAAATTTGCAAACAACTACAATTTTGGCCAACCTCTTAGCCAAATCTGGGAATAGGGGATAATTATGTCCATTATAATATAGTTATGTCAATTATAATTAGAGCAAGGGGTCCAGGGTCTACCCAGGACTCTACCTACGAACCTCTTGTTTAGATTCTTTAATTAATATGTTAAGCATTCGTTGACGTAACTCCGTATTACAGAGCAAATGTTATAGTCATTTCACCACTAAAGCAATCAAGCATAACACAAGTGTAATTACGCTACAAAATTGAATAAAATAATCATTCAATTACTTCAAAGAGTCATGAATATTTTATACAGTCTTGTAGACACATTCGCGTGTCGAATAGAATAAATATTAAAGTGATTTTCAGACTGAAAGCGACAATTGTTAGAATCTATCTAATTCTATTAGAGTACGTAGAATGTTGGCTTTGATCTGAATCTTTTTAGTATATTTTCATTTTTTTACCTTTCGTTCAATCTAGTTCAATATTTGCAGGGATTTTTATTGAATTTGTCATATTGTAGATTTTATTACGTCTATGTCTTAAGAATAGTATGTTACTGGACCTTATTTCTCGCTGAAAGTGTTATAAGATTTCAGGAATAGAATATCAAATCAAGTCCTATTGTATGTATTTCAAAAGGAGGAAAACTTGAAATAAATCCTTACAGCAACACGTCTCGAGTCACCTCGGTTATAAGACATCATTTAATCTACCGTACATTGAGTTTAATTTCAAGTTTTCTGTCCCTTGAGGCCCTTTAAGATGGCCTCAGGAAATCCTTACTTATGTATAAAGGTGAAAGTGAGTTTGTTTGTTTGTTTGTTTGTTTCTTCGTTTGTGACGCTTTCACGCAAAATCTACCGAATGAAATTGCACGAAAATTGGTATACAGATAATTTATAGTCCTGGAAGTAAAATAGGCAATATATTTTTTCGCTACAAACTCTTTACGAGATAATAAAAACAAATTTTTGTGAAATACGGTAATGAAATAATATTTCAGCCATGTTGTTATTTTACAGTGTTGTCATAGCAACTCTTAGAAGCCGTCAACTAATTTTTTTTTTAATTTGGCCACGAAGGTTTTGTTTCCAGACTGACACATGCGATTTACGCGGTTGTTCGGAATACAAACTCCTTGTTGGTACTTAGTTCCATTTTCTTTTTTTAGGGTTCCGTACCCAAAGGGTAAAAACGGGACCCTATTACTGAGACTTCGCTGTCCGTCCGTCCGTCCGTCCGTCCGTCTGTCACCAGGCTGTATCTCAAGAACGGTGATAGCTAGACAGTTGAAAATTTTCACAGATGATGTATTGCTATTGCCGCTATAACAAGAAATACTAAAAATAAAATAAAATAAAGATTTAAGGGGGGCTCCCATACAACAAACATGATTTTTTTACCGTTTCTTGCTCGATACTAATAACATTGCCTTATGTTGCATAGATAATGATACGGAACCCTTCGTGCGCGAGTCCGACTCGCACTTGACCAATTTTTTATTGAAATGCTTTCCTATTTAATTAAAAAGGTTGGAATAGTTAAGTATGTATTTATATTCTAAACCTACTACGTTTTTTTTTTTTTTTTTTTAATCTTTTTTTTTTGGAACTTTTACCCTTTGGGTATGACAGTCCCATCGTACCCTAATCTTTGTTTACAGAATATATATAAAAAAAATCACTACCTACACCTAACCTACTACGTTGCTTTTTTTTTCAATATTGAATTAATAATTTCTTACACTTATAATAACAATTATAAATTAAAAATTAAGTTCCGGTTATTTCGGTTAAGTTCGGTTAATTTCGGTTAAGTTCCGGTTATTTCGGTTAATTTCGGTTAAGTTCGGGTATTTTCGGTTAAGTTCCGGTTATTACGGTGAAGTTTGGTTAATTTCGGTTATTTCGGTTAAGTTCCGGTTATTTCGGTAAGTTCAGTTCGGTTAAGTTTCATTTCTGTTATTATTTTAGGTTCGATTTCAAATTCAATTCGGCCACTAACGCGTGCAAAGCCGCGGGCAGAAGCTAGTGGGACGATAAAAATAAGCATCGGTAATGGTCAAAACTAGAAAAATCTCTAGAATATACATAAAAATAATTTAAAATGATCACTAAAATTTCAATACAAGGATTAATTGATTATTAAACACATATTCGTAGTACCATGTAGTATTAAATGCCATTTAATAAGCTTAGCTTGGGACCAGACGACGTTGTGTGAAATGTCCATGAATATTTGTTATTATTATTTATTTGCTTTTTAAATGCCCATGAATCCGCTTACTCAAAGAGAGAAAATCACCGCACAATGATTTTATCTCTCGTTAAGAACATCCCTGGAGAGTTTCCTGGCAGTTCGTTAAGGCACATCCGAACAATCAGTGCCGACCGATGGCCGGAAGTCAGTCTGAACCGCACCAATCAAAATCAGATAGAGCTGGTTTTAAAACCGTTTTAGAATCGTTTTTACGATGTTGTTGCGAGCTTATGAAAGTGAATAGAATTTTTTTATCTTGTAAGTATTTGATTTTTATTTATTTTTTTTCAAATAAAACCACTTTTTACGGATTTAGACGCGTCTATTTGTTTAAAACTTTTGGCCGACGTTTCGGAGACTTTGTAGTTACCATGGTCACGGGACTGAGATCAATCCCTCAGCCTGACTCAGTTCAGTCCCACAACGACCACGGTGACGCCACTCTATCATTTTGAAATAAGGGTTTCTTTTTTAACGAAACCCCAAAGGGTCATCAAAATGTGTGTACTGTGGCGTAGCTTTAAAGATATATGGTCTTATTCATAATGACTTATCGGAGGTTTAAACGCAGAGATAATAAACGAATAAACGTTTTAGCGTAAAAAGACTCTTATGAATGACAAGTTATGACAATTTTCGCGAACCGATTTTAGCGAACTTTTAAACCTCCGATAAGTCATTATGAATAAGACCGATAAGCTCTCATAGGGACCTACATACAAAAATAAATTTGTTTTATTTTTTATTTATTTAATAGCGTAGTAGAAAAATGGATGATGTTTGTGAAAGACAATATTAAAGAAAAAGAGTTGGTGAGAGACAGTATACAGGAGAGCTTAGAATAAACGTGTTGCGCAAACCATAAATTATTTGGGATAAGGGCAGCAAGAAGTATTATAGCGCTGCCTAAATTATTTCGGATAAAATATTTGGGATGTCTGTCTCGTTTAGTTATGTTAAATGTAGATAAAATTGTAACAGATACGAAATTTTTGTAGCATATTACTATGTGTATCTTAACAGACACATTGTTATACGTTATGCAAGAGGTAATATTTACATATTGTACCTTGTATAATACCTGATTTATACAGCTTCCCTGTTATCTTATAAGATTTGCAGTTTAATTAGTTTGAAGCGCTGCAAGACGGTACAAAGTCATATTGTGTTCTACCGTATAATTTTGTAAGATGTTACGTCAAAACTGTATAGATCAGGTGGGCTTAAGAGGGACTTGTATGTATATAGACTAGCGTTTTCCTGTGATTGCGTTTTCTAATTACCAATTTTATTAAAAACTAGCTGTTGCTTACTCCGTACTTTAGGAATTTAGGAAATTTTCTAGTTTTTACAACATTCTTCACTAATGCTTCTCTCCTATTGATCGCAGCGTGATGTTATATAGCTATAGCTTCCTTGATAAATCAACTATTCAACAAAAAAGAATTTTTCAATTCGAATTTTTAGTTCCTGAAATTAGCGCGTTCAAACAAACAAACAAACTCTTCTGTTTTGTAATAAATAAATAAATAAATAAATATTCATGGACATTTCACACAACGTCCTCTGGTCCCAAGCTAAGCTTATATGCTTGTGTTATGGGTACCAGAATACGGATAGAATACATATACTACTTTTTTTTTTGTAAATACATACTTATAATACATAGAAACACCCAGACGCAGTACAAACATTTGTATGACAATTAGAAATATCACACAAATGATTGTCCCGAGCGGGAATCGAACCCGCGACCTCTTGATCGGCAGTCCGTTACCAGAACCACTACACCACGAGGCTCGTCAAAAATATAAGTATAGAATGATCATCTTTCATTACATGAATATTCATTTTAAGTGTTGTATTTGAAATAGTCAACAGCATATATACCTATTTATGTGTAAACAATATACATACAACTTTTCATATTTATTTCTGAAAAGACTAAACATAAAATATAATGCGCATTTGCAAGATAACAATACACTAATGCAAAAATTTCATAATACTGCTGGGTAAAAAGATAATTTTAAGTCTATTATCTTAAGTGTCATTTTTAATATAATAATACTTAAGATTATTAAAAGCCATTATTAAAACTCGAGTTCGTTTCTTTTCGCTCCATTTTCTTCGCACTTTTCTTAAATAAATAATAATTTAGAGATCCTTACTAAAGGGTGAAACAGAAGCCTATAACTGAAGCTCCTGTCCGTCCGTCCATACGACCTCAAGGTACGAATTAAATAGCCATAGCTATTCACTCTCCACACACTCTGGTGACGGATTAAGAATACAAGTGTCACCACCCTATCTACTCCCAAGGGTGCTGTAAAAGTAAGCTAAGGGATATTCCACACAGATAACATCCTCTGTGAGAGACGGAAACCTCGAAAATAAACACTGTGCCAACACGCCCGGTCAGCGCGGCACAGTAGACCATAAACCCTCCAAAGCGGAGGAGGCCCGTGCCCAACAGTGGGACGTTAATGGGCTGTAGAGGAGGAGCTACTCACTAATTATGAGTTTTCACAAATTATGTAGATATTTATTGTAACAGGCCTCGTGGTCTTGTTATTCATGTAACGGACTGTCGTTCACGAGGTCGCAGGTTCGATTTCCGCTCGAGATAATCATTTGTGTGATATTTATAACTGTCACGCAAATGTTTGTACTGCGTCTGGGTGTTTTCGATGTATTATAAGTATGTATTTACAAAAAAAAAGTAGTATATGTATTTCATCCGTATCCTGGTACACGTAACAAGCATTCACAAGCATGCTTAGCTTGGGAACAGAGAACGTTGCTTAATATTTAGTCATAGTTCTGTTGCCGCTACAAATATAGGTATACAATAGAATATATTAAACATTTATGACCTTATTCATAATGACTTATCGGAGATTTTATCGGAGAGATAATAAACGTTTATCGAAAAAAGACTATTATGAATAACAAGTTTTGACAATTTTCGCGAACCCCTTTTAGAGAACTTTTAAACCTCCGATAAGTCATTATGAATAAGACCATTAATGTGACTTCCATACAACAAATAATTTAGGCGCATCTTGAATATAATATAACGAAGAGTTTGGAATCATTCATGCGGAAGTATAGCTCGAACTAGAGCCAATTTTTTTTAGACAAGTATTACCTTTATTTTAAAAACACACTGCTAATTTTAAACATTTACAAAAAAGGTATAAGTATATAACTAACTAACTCTCTATCAAATTAAAATACATAAATCTGTGTACAAATAAAAGAAAAAACAATAAAAAACATGAGTCTACGCGTCTACCTCCGCATCGCTATCACCCGGTAAAGTGGTTAGAACGCTGGCAGCATTGCCGCGTTGTATAGCAATGCTGATACGTTGGGCAAACTATAAGCCAACGTTCTGGTCACCTGAGGCGTCGACAAGTCGTTTGGCTAAATCTTTATAAAGAGAGTGAGCACTCGGACCCCACGCAAGCGTTATTAATTATTCTAACATACTCATGAGAGCAAAAAAAGCGTTGTGACAAGTGCAATATAAATCCATAACTGCATATTTAAACCTCTGAATCCAACTTATTTTATTGATACTTTCTAAGGAAAAGCCAAATGTAATAATATTTTTCAATAACCTTTCAAAATAACACATTTTCCTCGAACATAAGCATTAAAATAAATAGGTAAGGCTTCTCTATAAATCACAAAAAACAATAAGGACTCGTTCTTTATCCTCGGATTTATGGAGTCCCTACAAAGGATTTTTGCTTTAATTTTCTGGCACCATATGGTATGCGACGAAAGATGTTGAGGTTATTTGTGTTTAAGATTGTCTTATATTTATAATAAACTAGCTGACCCGGCAAACGTTGTTTTGCCATACTAAAAAAAAATGGTTTGAAAAATAGATGTTGGCCGATTCTCAGACCTACTGAATACGCATGTAAAATTTTCATAAAATCGGTCAAGCCGTTTTGGAGGAGTACGGTAACTAACACTGTGACACGGGAATTTTGTATATTAGACTAGCTGACCCGGCAAACGTTGTTTTGCCATACTAAAAAAAAAAGTTTGAAAAATAGATGTTGGCCGATTCTCAGACCTACTGAATATGTATGCAAAATTTGAGAAGAATCGGTCAAGCCGTTTCGGAGGAGTACGGTAACTAACACTGTGACACGTGAATTTGATATATTAGATAATAAATAAATATTTATGAACATTTCACACAACGTCCTCTGGTCCCTGGCTAACCTTATTATGCTTGTGTTATGGGTACCAGAATACGGATAGAATACATAAACTACTTTTCTTTTGTAAATACATACTTACTTATTATACATAGTAAACACCCAGACGCAGAACAAACATTTGGGTGACATTTATAAACATCACACAAATGAATGTCCGAGGCGGGAATCGAACCCGCGACCTCGTGAACGGCAGTCTGTTATATGAACCACTAGACCACTCATATATATTTAAATATGGTGATAATATAACATTAAAATTATAACAAATAAATGTCCGCGGATGCTAGCAGTTCCTATATTGGTTAATATTATATTATAACTAGCTGACCCGGCAAACGTTGTTTTGCCATCCAAAAAAAACCAAAAAGGTTTGAAAAATAGATGTTGGCCGATTCTCAGACCTACTGAATATGTATGTAAAATTTAAGAAGAATCGGTCAAGCCGTTTCGGAGGAGTACGGTAACTAACACTGTGACACGTGAATTTTATATATTAGAAGACTAGCTGTCCCGGCAAACGTTGTTTTGCCATACCAAAAAAAAAAGTTTGAAAAATAGATGTTGGCCGATTCTCAGACCTACTGAATACGTATGCAAAATTTGAGAAGAATCGGTCAAGCCGTTTCGGAGGAGTACGGTAACTAACACTGTGACACGTGAATTTTATATATTAGACTAGCTGTCCCGGCAAACGTTGTTTTGCCATACTCAAAAAAAAAGTTTGAAAAATAGATGTTGGCCGATTCTCAGACCTACTGAATATGCATGTAAAATTTCATAAAAATCAGTCTAGCCGTTTCGGAGGAGTACGGTAACTAACACTGTGACACGTGAATTTTATATATAAGATATAATAATAATAATAATAATAATAATAAAGCTTTATTAGTACCACATTAATAGATTTTGATCACAAATATACTCGTATCATATTTCAATATTCTCCTGCCTTTGTCTCGTAAATATATCGATTTTTACCGATTTTCACAACCAGCCCCTTGCCGGACGCCAATCCTTCTCGACTGTTTATGCAACGTGGTTCACTCGGTCGGGTAATACCTGCGGGTAAGACTTGAAAGCAGGGCGTTTTTTCCTTCCAGCCTTTCTTATCAGCCGTCATACTCTTATCAACTCCTTTTTCTTTCATATCGTCTCTCACACAGTTCATCCATCTTTTCTTTGATCTAAATATCCTTCATCCCTCCTCATTACGAGCCCATACCAGGACAGAGTCAGACACAGAGTATTCTTTATTTGTGAGCATAGGTTTACAATAAGTAGATGATACAGTATATGTGTTAAACATTAAAACCAGCTATGGTCTACCGTTTTTGGTGTACAAATAATTAAAAAAAATAAAAAATAATTAAAAAACAAAAATAATACTATTCTAAAAATAAATACAGTTCCTTTTGTTATGTACTCATTTTGTACTATGTCCATTCTAGTCACTCCAAACATCCACATCCAACCTTCTCCTTCCTTCTCCGCCACATGCAACCTTTTGTCATCCTTCTTCTTCTTAAAAAATATAACAATTTAAATAAAACTAACACTTTAAATTATATTGATATTTTCAGGCGTGCACTAAACCTTTATTAATCACTTAGTTTAACTTAAGCTTTCAGTCACTTGGTTCACCATAGGTTAATAAACTGCTGCATAGTTACACTAATGAAGTTCTAGTTGCCTATAAATAACATTAACTAAATATTCATAAAATTTATATACCGTTTCCGCGCCAATGAACTGTAAATGATATAAATCTATTTTGGTACTATAAATTAAGGGTAGTCATTTGACTACAGACTAACGTTAATAAATCAAATAGCCACACATTGAAATGGCCAACTTCCAGTTGATGGAATATTTCACATTCTCCTTTTATTAATGGCTATTAATTTGAAAGCTCTTGATAATTAAAATAAAACAGTCCTGTCTTCTTTGCCTAATAGTGGCACATTAAAAAGCTGAAAGAAAAAATAGTTCAAGTACGAATTGGACTCGCACATAAAGAACCCTTTATGTGCGAGTCCTATTCCTGCGAGTTCGTACCGTTATTTTCATGAAATAACGGGATAAGGTCAGGAAAATGATAATGATGAGTATTTGTTGTTATAAAGTCCACTGTATACAAACTGTGAAATTTTCAACTCTCTGGCTGTCATCGTTTCAGAGATACAGCCTGATGACAGATGGTTGGATGGTCGGCCGGATGGATAGCGTAGACTCAGTAATAGGGCCCCGTTTTTCTTTTTGTTCTGCGGGCGTATTATGAGCTTTTTAAAAATCGTGCAAGTTCCATACAGGCCGTACACTGCCTGAATAAATTATGTATTATGATAAACATAAAACATTTAGTTGAAAAATTTTAGTTAGTACTTAAACTTTTAGTTGTACCTTCTCTATAAACATATTAATCTATGACTGTTTTAGCGAACTGGATGGCTGGGAGTTATGTTCATATTACGAATTTGCCGGGCAGTTCCATTCACGGCGTAAACGGCCTGGGAATAAGAGCTCATAATACGGCCGCTGGAACTCTAAAAAGAAAGGCCAAGGAACTTTAGGACGAAAATGTACACAAATATTTAAGTACACTCTATAAAATTATATGAGAGTATAAACATGTCATCTATATAGGACATAATATATAAATTAATATTCGATTAAGAAGCACTCGCATTAATATACTTACTTTTTAATTTAACTAAGTAAAGCAGCGTGTTCATGTACAAATCCCTTGACATGCTACGACAAGAAATAACTGTTATGTAGGGTTTTTAATATTTTTAACAACATGGTTTTAACCACGACTAAACACCAACCAGGAAATACTCTGATATGGATTTTAATTGATGAAGTGTCTGATAATGTATAAAAATGGAGCTATATATGTAACTAACTTTAATGCAGTGGCAGTCGATCTGTCACGCTTTAACGTCAAATCAAATTAACTAGTTTAAACAAAATTTGGCACACTCAGATTTCGAAATCGGTGATAGAATACAAGCAACTTTTTATCGCGAGAAATGGGTATGTAGTTAATCTAAGGAATATTAGGCTTAGTCAAGGACTAAAGAACATTCGTGATCCAGTGTCCAACTTGTAATTATTTGAAACACAGCCCTATACATGAACAATATGTTTATGTTGTAGGATTACTACTGTACAGCGGCCAAATTTTATGACTACAAACTTCTAGTTTTATTGTCTTTATAATTAACACCCTATGTCCTTCTTGAGATTTAATGAAAGCGTTTGATAAAGTTATTCTCCTTTGCAATATGATCATGTTACCACAGCACTAAAATAGTTTTAAATAAACTCTCATTCCATCTGAAACAATAAAATTCATTGTTAGCAGTTAAACCTCGGTTTTATAAAACTTTTCACTCAATTTATTTTTCCAGCTAAGTAAGCAACTGGGAATATAGCTATATAAACTAATATATTCTGTATTTCTTGTTTACGTTATTTTATATGAAAATTGGCGTATTCAACGAAGCGAGGCTTGTTAATAAATAACGCATATATCTAGGGAATGTGTGCTTATTGTAGAAAATAGGAATGTTTTCCGTACATGTGTTTCACAAGATATTTTATATATTGTTATATCGTGATTCGTGACGCAATGAATATGAATAAGTTTAACTCTATTGATCGCGAATAATAATGTGTAACATAATACTGGTATATACAGAAACCATAGCCATACCACAAAATATTTACAAGTATTAATTTACCTTCATACATTTCAATTAGTTTTTATGCCTATAAGACTTAAAACTATGCACAAAATTTGCTCCGAAAAACAAATAGGTACCTGCCATTCAGAAAATTTATTGACAATAATATAACAGAGAGACCAGGTAGAAATAAGTTTATGGTTGTTTCAGCAAATCATAAAAATTCGGGATAATGTTATTTACATTTAAATTTTGTTAATACAGAACAATTTCTGTTTCTACCTTTAGGTAGATACGAAAACACCAGTCAATTTGCTTAAAAAGATTTTGTTCAAAGTCGTTAAGTCGTTTTGTTTGTCACAAACAATTTTGTTGGGAAACCAGTAGATGCGATAATATTTAATTGCTTGTATAACAAATTGTAGAATAATATTTGTCCTAAAATAGAATGGAATTTCATTTTAAATTTAAAATCATCTCTGACATTTATCATACTACTATTTACTATTGTAACAAAATTTCTTTTTTTATTTAACTTGTTAGGCTATACTGGAATTTTTTCTTATCACTTTTTTAGGGTTCTGTACTAATGAGTCACTATTAATGAGAAGCTGGTTTCACTCCGTTTGTCCAACCATCTGTGACTTGTATCTCATGCATGATAACAGTTACACAGTGGTTTACTCCTCTCTCCTCTCCAGCCCATTATCGTCCCACTGCTGGCCACGGGCCTCCTCCACTTTAGGAAGGACTAAGGTCTACTGTGCCGCGCTGACCAGACGTGTTGGTACAGGGCTTAGTCTCGAGGTTTCTATCTCTAACAGCAGACATTAACTGCTTATAAAAATTTCCTTTCTTCTTCTTCTTTCTTCTTATATTGTCTCTTAGCTATTACAGCACCCTGGGAAAGAAATGGGTTGGTGACATCTGTATAATAATATTGTCTTAATTTATACACCTTAATCCGTCACCACACGGATGGTTATTTACTGTCAGGAAATTCATGCACTCAAGGAAATTTTTTATTATATTTATCTACTACAAAGTTACAGTATTACCCTAGACTTCCTGACAGAGGGAAAGGATAACGCACTTATCACATAGACGCTTATATAAATTAACATTAAAACCACCACCTTTGTCAACAGCTGAATGTAGAGTTAGATATTTTATCTTATTCATTAATTTTAATTATTTCATTCATTTACTTATAGTCCTAAGAAAAAGTATTTTCAGTCTATTCTTAATATTATAAAGCTAAAGAGTATGTTTGTTTGAACGCGCTAATCTCAGGAACCACTGGCACTGATGCGATTAGAAATTTTTTTCTTAGTATTTTATAGTACATTTATAGAAGAAGGCTAATCGCTATATAACATCACGCTGCAACTAATAGGGGCGAAGCATCAGCGAAAAATATTGCAAAAACGGGGAAAATATTCTAAATTCCACGCGTACGATATCGCGAGCAACTGCTAGTTTAATATATTCTTTTAGTAAAAGTTTTAAATATATTTTTTACTCTCTTTCAAATTTGAACCATTTTAGTGGTGAAATAACTATATAGAATCAATTATTTTTAACAATGCCTCAGTGAACCAATATAAATCAGACAAATTGATTAGGTGGATACGCAATGGTCAACCCCAATTTGTTGTTTTAATATAGACAAAGATTTTAGAATAGCTCGATCACTATTGCTGTTTTGATACCTACTTTAAGTTTAAGTATAAGTTGGATAGCTATAATTGGTCTATTTTTAAGTAATTCTAAATATGTAGATTTGTTTGTGAAGACTGTTGTTATCCTTAATAAATAAATAAATAAATAAATAAATAGAACGTTTTTTTTTGTGTAACTTACTGATAGTTTCTGATTGTAACACGGTTTTATTATTCTTTCTTTCTTTTCTATCTCTCACTGAACATGTTATCGACATAAATGTTTTCCTTCAGCTGTTATAGAAATGAGATGACGACATAATGTGATCTTATTGCAACGCAATCAAGTGTTATTGTATTAAAATACATAACGATCTTTTTAAAATCCATTGAAGTATCTCTTAAATTTTTCTAGAAATTTCTTTTAAAAATGTAACAAGGTCGTTTGTAGTCCTTCGTTCCGATGATGACATTCTCATGGGATCGTCACAGCTGCTACTCAATTTAAAATTCTATTTCAGTTCTAAGTAAAGTCTTATTTATCATTTAAATAAAAATGTATAGTAACCTGATATTGTAATGAGTTTTATAAAAATTATGAATATACCCAGACGCATTACAGACATTTGGTAGACATTTATAAATATCACACAAATGTTTTATACTGTGCGGGGAACAAATCCGCAACTTCGTGAACGGCAGTCCGTTAATTGAACCACTAGATCACGAAGGCCGTCGAAGTTTAACGTCGCTCAAGGAGTTTGTATTCTCAATTACATGTCTGCATACATTATTGTCAAAACATTCGTTAAGAAGCAAATAATTAATATCTAAAACTTATAATATCCAAACCGGACATATCCATTTTCTAATACTCGTCTAAAATCAACATAATGACATATTTCACAAAACTTTCGACCTCTAGAAAGTTAGCATTAACATCAAAATTTTAACATAAAACAACAGTAGAAGTTAGAAAACCTGTTATGATTTCATTTTAACTTTTGGCATAACTTTTGTGTGTTAAGTGGGGACTTATCATGAATTTTTACAGTGTCTTTTTAATAATGAACTCACCAATGCTTGATTTTCTTTTTCACAACTTATTAATGGCTAATTATAGTGCACTTTTAGCGTAACATAAGACAGATAATATATTTATTTATAGATATCATTATCCTTTAGCCTTAATGGCCACATCGAGTGGTATACTTTTAGAAGATGCTTTTATATTATTATTTACTAAATTTGTTTAACAATGTGTAGATATTCCGTTAATTGGTACTTATTAAATAAATAAATATCAAATAGCATCTTTCTATAAAGAAAGCTAACTAACTGGTTGGCTGATGTATAAAGGTAGGCTTCCGAGGGCTACGACGCACCACCCGCGATATAATAGGCTGCTTCATCTCTTTAAAACTTTGTATGAATGGATTATTTTTAATTCATTCAAAAATATAAGTATTTATGTTAACAAGACTCCATAGTCTTGTTAACATAAATACTAAAAGAAATACTAAAAGATGTAACACTAGCTTATGCCATCATAAGCTAGTGTTACATCTTTACTAATATTATGAAGCTGAAGAGTTTCTTTGTTTATTTATTTGAACGCGCTAAAGCGAAACAGTAACGAAAAATGTTGCAAAAACTGGGAAATCTTTCTAAATTCTACGCGTACGAAGTCGCGGGCAACAGCTAGTATGTAATAATGATAGGACATAATATTAATGACCTGTATAGACCTATCTTTTATCAGGCACAGATAGGTTTTCATTCAAGTGAATATGTCTGTGATCTGATCCTTATAACGTGTATTGTACTATTGTGAAGGATCAAATAACGTCTTTGTAGCTATTTTAGTCAAGGGATGAAAGGTACTTTCGTGACAAAGGTTGATCTTTATCATATACTGCCTCGAAAAGGGCGTCTAATATATTTTATATAGCTGTTGCCCGCAACTCCGTACGCGTGGATTTTAGAAAATTTTTCGGTTTTTGCAATTTTTTCACTATTGCTTCGCTCCTTGTGGTCCCAACGTTATGTTATATAGCCTTCCTCGATAAATGTACTCCTCTCCAGTCCATTAAAGTCCACTGTTGGGCATGGGCCTCCTCCACTTTGGGAAGGATTATGGTCTTCTGTGCCGCGTTGACCAGACGTGTTGGTATAGCGTTTATTTTCAAGTATTCTGTCGTACTATTTGTGTACAAACATCAAATCAGTACAACAGCTTATGCATGATAGACCGACAGACAAACGCATCTTTACTAATTTTATCTTTTCTGTTTGTATGTTCCTATGTGAGCCTTTATCTTCAAAACTACCCAACCTATTTAGATGCGGTTTTTTTAATAGATAAGGTTAAGGTTATAGTTGAGTAGTTCAATGTGATGATAATTTTTAACCTTTGTTAGGGTTTGTTTTCAGAGTCTACGCAAATGAAATTGCGGGCAAAAACTAGCTTATAACATAGCATGGATATGTGATTTTAATATATATATAACTACGTATATTTGCATCGTGTTTGCCAATTAATGGCATATTAAATTCTGAAACGTATTTGATTCTGGTCACCTTGAAACTGTAACCTTGTGACTCATAGGGTAACTTCCCGTATTCCAACATTGTACCCCTCAAGCATATTAATGAAGGAACTATGAAAAGCTACCGCAATCAGATAATCTCAGTAATGTACTTAATTGATATTAATTGACGGGCTTCGTGGTGGAGTGGTTATGTAATAGACTGTCGATCACGAGGTCGCGGGTTCGATTCCCACTTGGGACAATCATTTGTGTGATATCCATAAATGTCATATAAATGTTTGTACTGCGTCTGGGTGTTTTCTATGTATTATAAGTATGTATTTACAAAAGAAAAGTAGTTTATGTAGTATATCCGTATTCTGGTACCCACAACATAAGCATATAAGCTTAGCTTGGGACCAGAGGACGTTTTGTGAAATGTCCGTGATTATTTATTTATTTACTTAATGAAAGACTAATGAATTAATATTATGATTATGTTTTCAATAATTCAGTATGCTATTAGTGTATGCCATAAATTTAATTACATCATAACTTATTGTTAAAGATTTTACTTTTGCTCAAGATTTCGGTATTCTTACCTCATCATCACATATTTAAAAATTCGACGTACTTGAAAATTTAAAAGAAATATGCCTTTTAACTGGATTTATATGTGTATTGGAAATGACGAATTTAAAATATCACCACCCCTTATCCTTTACAATCTACTGTAAAAGTCAGCTCAGAAATTACAGAGGTAAAACTTAAAACTAATCTATATCTTAGCAATGTATAGTAGATCAAAATTCCCTCCCGACGTGAAACATATTTCACAATTTCGATTAAACGTAAAACTATAAAAAAAATCTACCAACCGCGTCAGCAAAATTTACATTCTTCGAGTTTTTATTTTGTTTTAATAAAATCCACAAACTGTGGGGTTTTAAAAACAAATCTTTACTTATTATAAAACAAAGTCGTTATTTTTGTATGTATGTCCCTATGTAAGCTTATATCTTCAAAACTACCCAACGGATTTTGATGCTGTTTTTTTATATAGATAAATTGGCTCACGAAGATCGCTTTTCTGTATGATTTGTTAAGGTATGGATTCTAAATTTCACGAAAACAAAGTTGCGGGCAACAGCTAGTAATATATTAAGTTTGATTCCCGTAACTTCACTGAAGATGTTTCTAACTCGTAGCAAACTCGTAGCGTATTCGTAGCACGTAGGCTACATACGTAGAAGATTGCTACGTAGGTATCACACATAATTCCTTTAATTAAAGAGCTTTGCTGTAGTAATAGATTTTGTTTTAGCCTACTGCTACAAAAGGGTGTATGTTTGTTTATTTTTAACACGCTTTTATAATTCGATATGCATCTATCAATGTATTAATCTACGAGTATGTAACGGAATCTTTGAACGTGATTTTCACTCACTTGCAATAGTCGGATTGATTTCAAATTTTGCATACAACATATCAAGGACCGATGACAATGCAATAATTTAAAAATATATTCAGGATTTTCAAGCGTGTTTTTTAGTTTTTAAACTAAGCTTTGTTCAGGATTTTGATAAATGTCCGCGGAGTTACTAACTTTTATTATAACTGTCCTGGACATTGGCTCTTTGCTTCGTTATGTTTGTAAGAATTAAGTACTTCTTCTTGTGAGAATTTATTATTTTATTTATTTCTTTATAAGTTTTAATTGAATTTCATTTTACTTCATTGTTATTTTTTGGTTATTTTTTATTTTCTTTATTCTTTGACATTATAATTAATTATCAACTTTACGTTCAAAGTAAATGTACAAATAAATTTTTTGTGAGCTTAAATCTTCAAAACGACGCATCAGATGATTTTTTAAAAGATAGAGTGGTATTGTGGTGAATATTTGGTTATCATGTGCTAGCCCCATGGTAGCTCAGTTGGCAGAGGAACGGAACGGTATTCCGAGATCGTGGGTTCAAGTCCCGCTCATGGTGATAATATTTTCCAATAGAATTTGAATTATTAAGATAGAGTTTGTGGTTGTTTTAGAAGAAGGTTTGTATGTAACAATATAATCGTTTTAGTTTCTAAACTTTACGCGAACGAAGTCGTAAGCAACAGATATTATTTCAATATGGATTAAATTGTGTGAGCTATAATATTTAATTTGTGTTAACACAAATGACAAAATATCGACCGCAAGTTAACAATTTATATGCTAACGAAGTGTGGGTTGTTCAATCAACGTTGTGCTTATATATATGTATGATAACATGTACATGGAATTATTACTTTGAATATAAAACATTCTATTGTATTAAAATATTTATTGCACATATTAGTTTATATTGTTGTTGTTATGGAATATCTATAAATATTGTTGAATATCGTTGAGTGAAATATCCAAAAATATAAATATATATTTCATAGTAAGGAGGTAGAGTAAAGTCAATTAATTAACATTTTATTCTTACGTACCTATCAATACGTAGATACATACGAAATCTTTGAAAGTGATTTTCACCCACTTGCAGTAGTCGAATTGATTAAAAATTTTACACAATGCATTAACTTAAAAATAATTAGGATTTTCAGCATGTTTTTTAGTTTTGAACTGAGCAATTATTTTAGTAAATAAATATTGTATTTGTCTATGTATTCATGATGTCTAATGTATGTGACTTAATAGGTATGGATTGAGAATAAATCTTTTTCACATTAAAAGGTAACTCAACGAGTATCAAATTTTAACTTTAAATAGTTAGCTACTTCGAAACTATGCCTAAATTAAGAGTTATCTTACAGACTTCTATTTGCGCCAATACATATACATACGAGTAGCAATAACAATTTCGAACGGGAAACAAAAGTATTTGTAAAGAAGAAATGCGTTCTATGCTTATTACAAAAGGATAAACTCCGAAATACAAGTAAAATCAATTCCATTCAGTTCTGAAATCGTCACGTACGTAAATAATATCATATGTTCATATCAGATCTGAACAAAGGTTCAGATACCAATATACTCGGATGTACCAGATGTAGGTACTACTAGGTATAACCTACACATTTATACCAAAACAATATACAACGAGAACAAAACCTTTTTTGTTATTTTAGGGTTCCATAACAAAGGCAAGTCTTCATTCTCCTGCCCTTATTCCACTATTCAGGGTCATTGCAACATATTTTTTTCTTCCATAGTCTTTTGTCAGCCGTCTTAACTGAGTTAACTCCTCTCTCTTGCATGTCCTCGTTCACACAGTCCATCCATCTTTTCTTAGGTCTGCATCTAGACTTTTTTGCTTCCATATATATTTATTCGCAGAACTCTCCTAACGATTTTCGAATTTTCCTTTCGTTATTCGTTCCATAAACGAGTTTTCCTCTCGTTCCTTATAAGGATTTAAATAAATGAAATAAAATAAATAAAATAAAATATTCTTTATTGTACACCATAATAATTTAAAACAAAACTTACTAACTAGACTTACTAACTAGATTCACCGCTCATTCTTAATTTTTCAGTCACTGGCATCTCTTTCAGACTTCCTCTAATATATTCATTTCTTATTTTATCCACTTGAGTGACGCCAAACGAAAGGGACCCTATAACTGAGTCTTCATTTTCCAACAGTACATCTAGTCCTAATTTTTTTTTTTTATGGACATTGATAGCTCGAAAGATGACCGATGCACAGATGATGAATTTCTATTCCCGCTATAATAACAAACTACAAAAAATCAGAATACGAAAAACGTTTTTGTTGTTTCTGGACGACGTGATACGGCATGAAATGACGACAAATATATTATTATACTAGCTGTTGCCCGCGACTTCGTTCGCGTAAAATTTTGGATGACTGGGTTATAAGAAATTTAAAGCAGGTTTTCCCAAAGGAATTAGATATTATCCCGGGATAAATTGTAGCTTATACTTTAAGTTACATCTCTACTATCACGGAAAACGGTTTTCAGTTCCATGCAGTAGTTTTAGGGTGATGCGCGTACAAACATACAGACAGACAGATAATTTTTTTTTTATCAATTATTCCTTTGGCTTATGCTACGCCAATAAAGGCCGCCTATTCAATTTTTTCTTTAATACCTTTAAAGTACAGACTTTTTTTTATCTTACTAGCTGGCAAACGTTGTTTTGCCATACAAATGTCAGGGGTAGACAAATAATTCGCAATAAAATAATATTCCGACTATAAATTCAAATGTAAGCTCTCCTATCTTTCAAGTTAAGTCGAATTACACACGGCGTGCAAATCCAATTTAAAAGCAGTTCAGTAGTTTAGGAATCCATCGCGGACAAACATCGTGACAGGAGATTCATATATATAAAGACTAGCTGATCCGGCAAACGTTGTTTTGCCATACAAATGTCAGGGAGAGGGGGCGGGATGTTTGAAAAATAGATAGTAGCCGATTCTCAGACCTACTGAATACGCATATAAAATTTGGTGAAAATCGGTAAAGCCGTTTCGGAGGAGTACGGTAATTAACATTATGACATGGAAATTTTATATATTAGACTAGCTGACCCGGCAAACGTTGTTTTGCCATACTAAAAAAAAAGTTTGAAATATAGATATTGGCCGATTCTCAGACCTACTGAATACGTATGCAAAATTTGAGAAGAATCGGTCAAGCCGTTTCGGAGGAGTACGGTAACTAACACTGTGACACGTGAATTTTATATATAAGATTATATTGGTACGGAACCTTTTGTACTTGAGAATACGCGAACTTGGCCGGGTTTTGTTATAAAATATCGAGAGGTTTCCTTTTGTTATGTTTCGTAACTCTTTCATTTCAACAAAAGGTCACATTACATTCCACAAAGTGAAATGTATTATGTTTTATTCATACTATGAGACCCTACAGATTTTATTCTAAGTTTTAAGAATAAAAGTAATGTAAATAGCACTTTTTATTTATTTTAATAATTGTTTAATTTTATTAAAAACCCACAGATAATTTTAGACATTTACAAAAAAAAGTATAAGTACATATATATAACTAACTCTCTATCAAAATAAAATATAATATATTATCTATGTTCAAATAAAAGAAAACAAAAAAAAACATAAAAAATTATTTGAAATAAAAAAAAAACATCAAACATTTTATTATGATTTAATATTTTATATCGTCAATAATTCTTGAAAAACCGTTCACTATAAATACTTATGGTCGTATTCATAATGATTTATCGGAGGTTTAAACGGAGATTTTATCGGGGAGATAATAAACATTTTAGCGTAAAAAGACTATTATGAAAAGACCATAAATCAGTAAAGTTATGCATATTTCACTTTAAATATTTTACTTTAAGCCTAACAGAGTAGTATAAAGTACTTAATACATAATAAAAACTAGCTGTGCCCTGCTTATTCACTTATGTGTACTAGTTTTCTTATTTTGTAACATTTTCTAGTGATGCTCCAATCTTATTAGTCGCAGCGTGATGTTATATTTATAGCCTATAGCCTTTCTCGATAAACATACTAATAGGAATTAGGTAACTAACACCTCGACGCGAGAATCTTATACAAGTGTATACAAGTTGTTTATAGATACACGATTAAACTTTATAGGTCTGTTAGATTTTTGTTATGGAATAAATAAAATAAAATATTTGTTATAGCCCACACTATTGAAAGCATAAATTCCACATTATATAACATACAGAGTTTATTCTTTACTAGCTTTTGCCCGCGGCTTCGGACGCAATAGTGGCCGAATCGAATTTGAAATCAAACTTAAAATAAAAACTGAATTCTGAACTGAAATTCATAGATAGGTTTTAAAATCGATATGAAAATCCGGAGCAAGATTTACAACTATCAATAATTGATACAAAATACTATGTTACTCTACTAAAATAAAAGTTAAATACGATACCAAAATGACAACTACGATTGATATCAAATTACAAACCAAATTGTAAGAAAATATTAATTCTGTACAGTAAAACTAAAAAAAATCCACTTAATATAGAATAAAAATACTTAACTCTTCTAACCTTATTAATTAGGAAAGCATGTCAAATTAAAAAAAATGTTAGAAGTAAGTAGACCTACTTACTTGTGGTACCTGTACCACACAAGGAGTTTCTACTGCGTGAATTACATGTGTCAGTCTGGGTTAAAACCTTCTTAGCCAAATTAAAAAAAACCTACACGTCGACATATTCTATGAGTTGCTGTGACAACAGTAAAATAACAATATGGCGAAACTATCATTTTATACCATATTTCACAAACATTTGCATTTATTATCTTGTACAGAGTTTTTAGCGAAATAATAGATAACCTATTTTACTTCAAGGACTATAAATTATATTCATACCAATTTTCGTGCAATTCTATTCGGTAGATTTTGCGTGAAAACGTCACAAACTCACTTTCACTTTTATATATAAGTAAGGATGAAACGTGTGCTCATAAAAAGGTTGTAAATAAATAATTCTATGATCGTACCTAATCCCAGAGTGCGCAATTCTTTATTTAGTGGCATTACTAGCCTTCTTTTAAAGCTTCTGTTGACCGAATGATTAGGTCGCGTTAATGTTTGACGCTCCTCGTTGCCTGGTAGTTCATGTAACGGACTGCCGTTCACGACGTCGCGAGTTCGATTCCCACCTGGTCGTGCAAAATAATAAGACGTTAATCAGCTAGATAGAGAGAAACTTTTAATATCTTACATCATAACCCCTTAAACTTGGCATACATTATTTTATATGTTACTGCCAAGATACAAAGTTATCCTTTATGAAAAGTAAAATGAGAACAAAGCACTATTATAAGTTACTTACCGGATAAAACTTGCCGTGTAATTTCCCGCCTTTAATCTGATCCCGGTCTATTACCGTCAGTAGGTAGAAAACAAATCGCACTTTATACCACAGTTCTTTAGTAACGAGATTTCTTATATAAGCTATTATGGAAATATGTTAGTAGTCGTTGGATTATTTTGTGATAATATTCTCTAATACTTGCTCGAGTTATTTGAAATGAAATGAAAAATCATTTAATCACGTAGACACCATTTTTCAGAAAAATTATGTGCTTATGACATGTCCAATTTTTTTTTCCCTACTACCGGTTCAGGACGCAATCTGCTGAAAAGAACCGGCGCAAGAAACTCAGCAGTGCTTTTAATCAAATCAATATTTTTTTAATTAAATGTCAATTATACTTACAATGCTAATAAAACTTTACAATATAGAATATGTATTGCTCCAGAGCAACTTACTCCCAAACTTTGTCATCTTTAATATAATCAGAAATTTCATAATACGCCTTTTTACATAATTTGGTATTAATGAATTTTTTAAATTTAGACATATTTAATTCTCTTACATCATTCTCTTACATCAATAGGGAGTTTATTATAGAGTTTATTATATAGGGAGTTTATATGTTTAAATAAAACCATTTTTTTACGAATTTAGACGCGTATATTTGTTTTGAGTTTTAGCCCGATGTAACCTAGACTTTGCAGCCACCATGATCACGGGTATGACAACGAAACGTCGGGCTAAAAATTGTAAGAAATATACGGGTCGAAATCCGTAAAAAGTGGTTTTATTTTATAATGTTGTGGTTGAAATAACGTTGTACTTAAAAATACAGAATATACAAACTATTCAACTTTGCCTCGTATATTACTTGCTTACTTTTAGGGGTATAATAACCTCTCAGACCTAATAAACATACACAATGAAAATTCTTATAAATTTGTCAAGTTGTTTTGCTAGACAATGGCGACGAAAATAAATTACAAGAGAATAATTTTCTTATTTAAACTGAAAACCGAAAATACATATCTATAACCTATTATACTTGATAAAATAAGTTATAACATCGATATATTTCTTTTTTGTAGCATTTCGTAGCAATAGATGTGCGGCTGTAGCACTTTAAGTGCTGTGTAGCGACTGTAGTGACTGTTGTAGTAAAGCAATTAGTACGCTCTCGTAGAGAGATTACGAAGTTCAAATGCAATCGTAGCAATAGATGTGCTATCGTAACAACTTGGGTGCTAGCGCAGCGTAAGTTGACTGTCGTAGCATGTCGTAGCTTGAGATGAACTCTCGTAGCAAAGTAATTAGTACGATCTAGTAGAGACTACGCAGTTCAATTACTTTTCGCTTTAATTGTCGCCCATAATGTTCTCAATTTAGATTGTTACAGAAACTTTCGCAATCTTTTTATTAAATTAGGCCATTTAAACTTTTAAGCCTTTGAATTAGTGCCATTAAGCTTTTATAACAACCTCTAATTAAATTAAATTATGTTGCTGTATGTTTGTACGACGGCATAAAATGTTCAATTAAATTTTAACAACAATTTCTATCTTTCTAGAATTCAAATCATTTAAAATACAATATTACGAGTATGGCAGTGAGCCGTTGGATACACACGGCACAGAAACATTACTATTTGCATACATATAATACAAAGCGCCATATGCTTTGAAGTAAACATACTTTACTGTATATATTCACATTCATACATCTGCTCATACATAAGCCGTGGTTATAGTTTTTCATTGGTTGTAATGCATAGTAGTAAAGCTATCAAGGTTAATAAATGGTGATACGAATAATGGAACCATTTAGACTTTATTAAGATGTCGGTGTGGTAAGCGATAAAGTATACAAGTGTCTCCACCCAACTTCTTCTCAAGGCAGCAGAAGGATAAGCAAATAACATATTTTGGATGAGGCAGGAAAACTTTAAACTATACCATATGCCAACATGCCTGTTCAGAGCTCTGTAGTAGTAAATACCGTCTTGAGGTGAAAGAAGTCCTTGCCTAACAGCGGAACATTCGATTCCCGGTCAGGATAATCATTTGTGTGATATCCATAAATGTCATACAAATGTTTGTACTGCGTCTGGGTGTTTACTATGTATTATAAGTATGTATTTACAAAAGAAAAGTATTATATCCGTATTTTGGTACCCATAACACAAGCATATAAGCTTAGCTTGGGACCAGAGGTTGTGTGAAATGTCCATGAATATTTATTATTTATTATTATTATTATTACTGAATAACTAGAATTTTAACAACAACTAAATTTGAGATAATTCACAGCAATATTGTGTTACACACCAAGTGTTAATATTGCTGTGAATTATGTCAAATTTAGTTGTTTAATTCCTACAAAATTAAACCGTAAACTCGTCGCTATAGTTGAATGAATCAATTTAGTCAACGCGACTGTGATTGCTTCACTTTATATGTGAAAGTTCGTGATCAATTAATTTCATTCAACTTATACACTTTTAAACTTTCGCGTTGCATTTTATTACATTGAAAAACACAGGTATTAAACGCGTTTAAATTTTTAGTATAGGTGTTAAGCACCTACCTTTTTGCCGACGTTTCGACCGAGTTGCATCGGCCGTGGTCACGGGCTGACTGGATCTGCGGTGTCACGCCTCCCCCTCTGAGGTGAACTCTTCATCCACCGTCGAACAATTTTTCCAACTACCCACACACACAACACTAACGGTGTCCCTATTCTGTACCACAGCCGTATTCTGGTAGTTAGCCGACCGCGAACAAAGAGGTAGCGTTTTTCATTCAACTTGCTGACACTTCTGAATAATGTAGACGCGAAAAAATATTATATGACAAATTAAGTTTGGTCTCGTATCTCCATTTTATTTTGTATGCATAAGCTGCATAATCTCTGGAGAAATGCTTGTGTGATGATAATAGATGATATTAGTATGAGTTCTATGTATTAAATTTATTTATTCACATATATTTCCACTTTAGAAGGGTAGTTAGTGAAGGTTATATTGGAGTAAAAATACTGATATTGTTAAACTGGTATTTATTCGACGTATGGTATTAGAGTGTGGTTCACAAAACAGCATTACACAGCAAAACTTTTACACACAGATCCGCCATATTTTAAAGTTAACAAACATAGAAACAAGAACTTAAACCATAGACACTTTTTAACAAGTGTTGCCAATAAACAATATTATATTGGAGTTATAATATCAACACCCCCCCTCAATATAATATCCATTTATCATAAACAACAAAAAAAAACTTATATCTTATTTATTCCACACATATTAATAAACTTAATTAACATGTTTTTATTTAGAGATTTTGTAAACATGTCTGCTATTTGGTCTTCAGTTTTTACATATTTCAATATTAGTTTACCTTTTTTAATTAACTCTTTAATATAATGAAATCTTATATCTATGTGTTTTAAACGCTTAACACAATCAGTGTTAGCAACCATTATAGCGCTCTGATTATCACAAAACATTAGCACTGGACAAACACTTTTAATATTAAAGTCATTTAACAAATTTATAAGCCAACAAGCATCTGCGGCAGCCATACTAATTGCCACATATTCTGATTCTGTAGAAGACAGACTAACACTAGCTTGTTTTCTTGAACACCATGAAATTAAGCAATTAGAAAACATAAAACAATAACCCGACGTTGATTTTCTATCTACTAAATCTCCTCCCCAATTGGCATCACAGTAACCTACTAACAAATCATCATTACACTTATAGACTAAACAATAATCAATAGTGTATTTAATATATCTTAGAACTCTTTTAAGAGCTGTTAACAATGAATGGTTTGCTTTATTTTGATATCTACTTAAAATTGACACTGCCACACAAACATCAGGTCTAGTACCTAAAGCTGCATAAGATAAACATCCTATCATTTTTCTACATATGTTTTCAATATTTTTATCACATTTGACATCATTATTTTCTTCTAAAATTTTAGCGTTAAAGTTTAAATCAAGAGGTGTAGACATTTCTTTGCAATTTTGCATTTTAAATTTAGATAAAATAGTTTTCAGATATTCTTTTTGACATAATTTTGTAACTTTAGTTTGTAAATCCTGACTCACTTGTATGCCTAGGAAATTTGAAACACATCCTAAATCTTTCATTTTAAATTCTCTGTTTAACAATAACTTAAACTCAGATATTACATTATCATTATTACCAAAAAATAATAAATCATCGACATACAATAGAACATACATTTTGGAATCACTGGTATGCTTTGTATACAAACAAGTATCAGTTTGAGATTTCACAAAACCTTGCATCATTATTACCGAGTTAAATTTATCATTCCAATATTTTGGTGACTTTTTTAAGCCATAAAGAGATTTATTTAATCTAACTACATTGTCATCACCACTATATGCACCTTCTGGTAATTCTAAGTAAACTACTTCATCAATATTTCCATATAGAAATGCACCTGTTACATCCATCTGATAAATTGGTAAATTTAACTTTGTAGCAATTGACACAAATAACCTAAAAGTAGATAAATTTGCTACTGGAGCATAAATTTCAAATGAATCTAATACATCACTTTGCTCAAAACCCCTAGCAACTAGTCTAGCTTTATATTGAGTACAATTATTAGAATTTTTAATTTTAAATACCCATTTGCTACTTACAGTCTTTATGCCGACAGGTTTTTTACAAATGTCCCAAGTATGGTTTTCATTTAGTGTTTTTAATTCTTTGGATACTGCTGCTTGCCATTGTTCAGCATCTTGCCTTTGCATAGCTTCCTGATATGTTTTAGGTTCATTGTCCTCAGTAGAAACATGATTACATTGGTAGAAAGAGGTTTGCTTCCTAGAGCGTACACCTCTCCGAAGTTGTGTTGATGTTTCATCGTCTTCACTAACTGAGCCTTCATCGCTAGTGCATGGTACATACATACTCCCATCACTTTCTGTAGACTTGTTTAGACTTTCCTCCTGCTGACTGGACAGTTTTTGTATTTCAGAACATTCTACTAGTTGTACATTTTCTTTGGACTGATTGTCTCTTTCTTCCACATTATTCTCCAACGTGTGATCTTGTCCATCCTTTCCTAGTATGTCATGTTCAGGTAGTACCTGTTGTTCCGTAATCTCAGGTTGTTCTAGAAAAACTACATCTCTTTTTATATCCACTCTATTTTTATTTTGAAAGAATACTCTATAGCCTTTGACATCTTCTCCGTAACCCACCATAATTCCTTTCTCTCCTTTAAAATCCCACTTTCTCCTCTTTTCTTTAGGGATATGTACAATAACTGGGGTACCAAAAATCCTTAGGTCATAAATATTGAATTGTTTTCCATACCATGTCTCAAATGGTGTTTCATTGGGTACATTGCTTTTGCTTGTTCTATTTATCACATATGCTGCTGTTTGAACTGCTTCAGCCCACAATTTCTTGGGTAATCTTTTAGAAAATAGCATTGTTCTTGCTGCTTCAACTAGAGTTCGATTTTCCCTCTCAGCCTTCCCATTTTGTTCCGGTGTGAAAGGAACTGTTGTCTGGTGTATAATGCCACGTTTGGAAAACATTTTAGCCACTGCTTTGTTTTTAAATTCCAATCCATTGTCACTCCGAAAATACTGAATTTTGTTGTTTGTAGTATTCTCAGCTTTGTTTATGAAGTTTTCAATGCAGTCTTTCACTTCATCCTTCCCTTTGATAAAGTACACTGATCTGTAATTTGAATAGTCATCTTTCATAATAAGAAAATATCTTGAACCTCCCACTGATGGCACCTCCATGGGGCCACATGTGTCAGCGTGTATAAGTTCACATGGCCTAGTTGTTTTAGTTTCACTAGTGTTAAAGGGTAAACGACTTATTTTGCCTTGCAAACAACTTTCACACTTTGTTTCTGTGTTATCTTTCACTAAAACATTGTATTTTTTAAGTACAGCTTTCACGTGTTGTAGATTTTGGTGAGCAAGTCTTTCGTGCCACTCGTTAAGGCTTGATTGTACATGAGACATGTTTGCTTTTTCACATTTATAGCGTACGTCCAGAAAATACATCTCACCATTACGATTAGCTATCGCACACAGTTTATTTTTCTTATAGAACTTGCACATGTCATCGTGTGCAATCATAACATAACCTCTATCTGTTACACAGTTCACAGAGAATAAATTAATTTTCAGTTCAGGAACGTATAACACATTATCTATGGTCGTGTCTATCCACTGTCGTCCGTCATAAACTTGCAGGACTACTTGACCATGACCTTTCGCACTTATTGCATTTCCGTTTCCGATGATCACCGACTTGTTTGACAGAGGCGAATATGATGAAAAAAGATGGCGTTCATGACACATATGTTGACTAGCGCCAGAGTCCACCAACCACTGCGATTTTTCAAAATGGCCACTCGAATGCACTATCACGAATGCGTTACCAATGTTACTGTTCTTTTCTTTATTTTTCTTGAACCAACACTCACTCTTTAAATGTCCCAACTTTCCACAGTAAAAGCACTTTTGTTTATTATTTTCACTGTTTGAATGGTTTTTATTATTACTACGATTTTTACACTCATTTTGAAAATGTCCGAATTTGTTACATTTAAAACACTTAACGTTTTTCTTGTTTATTTTATTTGCAACGAAAGCCGCTGATTCACTTACTTCTTTATTTTTTAAACGCTCTTCTTCTATTAACAATCTAGCTACGAGGTTGTCATATGTTTGCTTATCTTCGGGTGCAGATTCCCACGCAGAAACGAAATGTTTGTAGTCTACTGGAATTGACATCAATACTTTAGTAATTACGAATTTTTCAGATATATTTTCACCCATCTGCTTTAGCTGGTTCTTTAGTTCTTCAATTTTAGATAGAAATGTAGACATATCTGTCCCTTCTTCGAATTTATATTGAAAAAATCTTTGTTGAATAATATGAACGCTGGTTTCAGATGTTTGCTCATAAACACTAGACAGTTTCTTCCACATTTCAGCAGACGTTGTACATGTTAAAATATGCATCATCGCGCTTTCCGCCATTCTTGTGACAAGCCACGTTTGCGCTTTTGCGTCTAACTTTTCCCATTTTAAGATTTCTGTTGTATCTTTTGGTTTTAACATGATTCCTTGAACCACTTCTAATAAGTCTTGACTGCGTAATAAGATCATAGATTGAAATTTCCACACATTCCAATTCGACGCCCCTTCCAACTTAATATGTGATGACGCGAACTTGCTTTCTTCCATTTTAGCGTAATTTTTAAACTTTCCTTCCTTCCCGTACGTCCCGTCCAAAGTCCCGTCCTTGCTAACAAACAAGTAATATTGCCAAGTGTAATTTTTCTTCTTAGTGACGCCGTGCGGCCCGACTTTGTATTTTACGAATCAGTATTTTTACCAGACCAATAAACTTACGTGCCTGGGCTTCATAACCTGAAGGTTATATTGGAGTAAAAATACTGATATTGTTAAACTGGTATTTATTCGACGTATGGTATTAGAGTGTGGTTCACAAAACAGCATTACACAGCAAAACTTTTACACACAGATCCGCCATATTTTAAAGTTAACAAACATAGAAACAAGAACTTAAACCATAGACACTTTTTAACAAGTGTTGCCAATAAACAATATTATATTGGAGTTATAATATCAACAGTTAGTCTATTAATATTGTGTGACCATGCGTATTAGCATAGGATTTAATACTGAGTTTTCTGTCTCTTACAGAAGATGTTATATGCATATCCTTTAAGAGGGTACTGTACTCCTAATTTAGGTATTTGCCTTAGGTATTGCTATCCCTAATCTCCAGCACCGTGCTAAAAGGGACAAATATAGCTGAAACAGATTATACCTACAAATTCTTTGAAAAAAAGACGTTTCGTAGTCCCTTTTTTTCTTCGCAAAAGTAAAACCGATTTTAATTGTTTTTACGATATATTATAGATGAAGAGTATATCTAATCATGTATCACTTTCTTTTTTGGTAAAACGTTACCAAATATGTGTGATAGACGCTGCAACTTTACCTAAAGAAAACCGAAAAATAACGGGATTTTCGGATGGTCATATTTCTTTTAGTTATTATGTATTGAAATAAAAAAGTGACAGAAGCATAGATCTACTCTTCATCTATAATATAGCGTAAAAACAATTAATATCGGTTTAACTTTCGCGAAGAAAAAAGGGAAGTACGATACCCATATTTTTGTATGGAGCATAATTTGGTATCGAGCCCTCTTAACGAGCTTTTACAGCATTTTGGAAAATAAATAGGGTAGTGACGCTTGTATTCTTAATCCGTCCACCAATGCCACACAAAAGTTATGTTAAGAAAGAATTCACACGGCAGTTTTAGGCCCAAGAATCGTAATAAGTTATAATTATTATTTGTTACTAAACTAAAACATAAACTGCAATTTATTATATGACTCAAAGACAGAGATTAGAAACACTGTCCAAACAAAGATTTATACCCAAGACTACCATTTTAAATTGCAAATATCTTACCACTATGTTATAGAGATAACTAAAGAAAACGAAATACATATTTAAATCAAAATGGTTTCCAAGGAAAATTAACTAAATAAATTAATTAAAATATAATATTTATTCGCAATTTCGACCAACTCTTAGTGTATATATATTATTAATTAAATAATTAACAAAGCGTCAAAGCATGACATTTTAATGAATACAATACAAGGCTTCACGTAGTATTATAATTATTAAGTAGTTATAATAATTTGAATGACGAAACTTGGAAATTAAATGTTATTTTTATACCTAGAATTTTATATGAACTTAATGATAAATTTTACATTCTTTTCTTCTCGATACGTCTGTCTCTCTCTCTTCCTCTTTATAGTCTGTTAGTATCCTACTGTTGGCCACGGGTCTCCTCCATTTTGGGAGGAATTATGGTCTACTGTCCCGCGCTGACTAGGCGAAATGGCATTGGATTTATTTTCGAGTTTTCCGTCTCTCACAAAGGATGTTATCTGTTTAGCCCATACCTGGCTCTTAGAGCACCTTCGAGAGTAAAAGGGGTCATAACACTTGTAGTCTCAATCTTTCAGGCTCTCTCTCACTCAGTCTAGTAGGCACCCGTTTTACTTTTAGGTACGGAACCCTAGAAACTAAATTATGTCGTTTTATTTCCAAAATATAAACTAAAATGTTGCCATATATAGAGGCCAAAATGAAAGTAAAATAAAATGTCGCCAATTTTTTCTCGTTGAATAAAAAATAAGGTTTATAGAAAGAGGTAGAAAGCTTTTAGTTGTGCCCAAGTTGTGCCTAGTGAGTAATCACGTCGGACGGGTTTGTTTCAGTTACGACAGTAACATTCTGAATAAATAATGTAACGTCTGTTTGACGTCAGTAACGTACATGATGGGTAAGCCTGACGTGAGCTTAGATAGATACAAATATTCGCGCATTGTAATGTCACTTTCCTTGTAAAACTAGTTAGCTATTACCCATTTACTAGCTGTGATTAGCTGTTAGCTACATTTTACTTCGTACTCGTGAAGTTTAGAAACCAATCTTAACAAATATACAAAGAAGCTATCTTCTTAAACCACTTTATCATTTAAAAAAAACCATATCAAAATTCGTGGCGTAATTTGGAAGATATAAATAAATAAATATTCATGGACATTTCACACAACGTCCTCTGGTCCCAAGCTAAGCTTATTATGCTTTGCTTGATAAGAAAGAAAGTAAGAAAATGTTTTATTTGCAACTACTCTTAAAAAAAACTTATTAATTAAAAAAAAATTGCAGATAAGCTTAGCTGGTTCTTACAGCATTCTGGAGAAGAAATGGGGTAAAGAAATACTTGTATTCTTAATCCGCGACCATATGAAATAAAAATGCTAGATTGTAATATAGTCAAATAATTTATAATTTACCTTACATTAAATTTCTTTTATTGCTTACAAGAAAACAGAAATTTTGCCTTTCTACATAGTCAGGTAATAAATAGGGCAGTATTCTAGCAAATGTAACATTTAAGAGGGTACTGTACTCCTCATTTCGGTATTTGCCTTAGGTATTACTATCCCTATATCCGAGCGCCGCGCTGAAAGGGACAAATATAGATGAAGCGGATTTTACCTACAAATTCTTTGAAAAAAGATGTTTCGTACTTCCGTTTTCTTTTCGCGAAAGTTAAACCGATTTTAATAGTTTTTACGTTATATTACAGATAAAGAGTATATTATTATCTATGCTTCTATCACTTTCTTTTGTGGTAAAACTTTACCAAATTTGTGTGATAGACGCTGAAACTTTATCTAAAGAAAACCGAAAAAATTGGTTGTCTGTAAAGTCGGTTTACTGACGATAGTTGAACGTGACAACGTCTTAATTGTTTTAATTTTGTCAATTATAGCATAACCTACAATCACTGCACTAGCGGACCGATGCTATTCATTTTAATGATGAAAGCACGTTCTTTGTCGACAAAGAAGAAGTGAAGCGACTCGCTTGCACTTCAAGCCTTACATGGAACGCCTCAGAGCGAGGTAACGCCGCATGAGTCATGTTTTTTCGTGCGTGCAGCCGGCTCTATCGAATTATAAGACGTTGTCACGTCAAAAAGTGGGTTTTTCGGATCGTCATTTCGTATTTCTTTTAGTTATTATGTTTTGAAAAACAGAAAGTGATAGAAGCATAGATATACTCTTTCGCAAACCGCGCGTAATACTTAGTATAATCATTAACAACAAAAATAGACACATAATTAATGACATCTTCAGATTACACTTCTCGTCTTTAACTTACAAAATTCGAGTAAGATTTTCTTTCTGTACAATTACTACAAAGGATACCAATTCTATGTGTACAACTAAACTAAACTAAACTAAACTAAGAGATTAAAAACAAATGATGATATATTATGATTTATTGGATATTTCGTTATGCACATTTATATAAATTAAATTGCATCCTAATTCCTAATTCTAATCCTTATCCTTACTAATTTATAAATGCGAAATCCGGATGATAACACAATAATAATTTTGACGAGCTTAAGTGTTAATGTTTAGAAAGAAACGATAGCGCGATTTAAAAAACGTACGACGCCATCTATTGAGCAGAAGAGTAAACTTGTGTTTGTTAAGAATTGATTTCTAAATTTCACGCGTACGAAGTCGCGGGCAACAGCTAGTAATATTATAAATGTGAAAGTTTGTGAGAATGTTTGGATGTTTGTTACTCTTCCACGCAAAAACTACATCCCGCTTTCATCCCGAAAGAATGCAATGTTTCCGAGGGGTGATAAAAACCAACCGATTTTTTATCCTTTTTACCGCGGGGCATAGCTAGTAATCTATATTTCACTGTTTTTATAATATAAAAGTCCATTGAATTATGGTGGAAAACGTGATTACCGTAATCACTTTTTCCGCCATAATTAAATTTATTAAGTAAAAGCATAGCATGTCAATTGCAAAATTAATAAATTACTTTGATATAAAAGTCCAGTTAACATTGCCTAATTGCGATCGTATTTTAGTTAAGTTTAGTTGTGCATGTAGAATCGGTACCAATACGTAACCTTTATAATATACTAGCTGACCCGGCAAACGTTGTTTTGCCATACTAAAAAAAAAAGTTTGAAAAATAGATGTTGGCCGATTCTCAGACCTACTGAATATGTATGTAAAATTTGAGAAGAATCGGTCAAGCAGTTTCGGAGGAGTACGGTTGAATTTTATATATTAAACTAGCTGACCCGGCAAACGTTGTTTTGCCATAATTGAAAAAAAAAAATTTGAAAAATAGATGTTGGCCGATTCTCAGACCTACTGAATATGTATGCAAAATTTGAGAAGAATCCGCCAAGCCGCTTCGGAGGAGTACGGTAACTAACACTGTGACACGTGAATTTTATATATTAGAAGATAATTCAAGTATATAAGGCAGGTAACAGTTGGTTATAATTTTGTACATTCTACCCTAATTCGTGAACCGGAAACTGGATTATATAAATACAACCTTTTTGGGCATTTAATAAAGTGACTTTGTAACGTTTTACATGTTTTACAGATAGGCTCTTTTATTAAATGTTGTTTAGATACATAATTCATTGTGAGTTTAAGGGTATTATTAGATTATATATGGTATTAGGAATGCCTTTATACGTATGACTAATGAGATTTGAATTACAATCTTTGTAATACTTATTATTTTTAAAATTTGATTTCTTTTTATTAAGATGTCAATTTGAAAACATAACCCTTTAGTATAGTTTATTTTATATTTTGGTTATTTTACGCATTATCCTCTGGTCCGAAGCTAAGCTTATATGCTTGTGCAATGGGTATCAAAATACGGATATACCACATAAACTACTTTTCTTTTGTAAATACATTCTTATTGAATGGGCTGGTCTTCACGTTGATGGGATAAGACTGAATTGAGACAATTTACGAAGTTTTAGCACTGTATTTAATGAACTGTAATGTGGTTTACAATATTAAATTGTTGTTCGTACAAAACCGCGTCTCAAGGCGCACTGGCGGCCTGCAGGATATTAAAACTAAAACACTTATATTAAAAATAAACATCGTCAAAGCACTTGAAGGGCTTTCACTGATCACTTTGGCGTGAACACTTATAATACTTAGTAAACACCCAGACACAGTACAAACATTTGTATGACATTTATAAACATCACACAAATTAATAATTGTCCATGCGGAAATCAAACTCTTGGCAGTCGGTTACATGAACCACTAGACCACGCGGCCCGTCTAATTAAAAATAAAATACATAAACTGACATATTCAATACAAAAGACCAGAATAAATTCTTATTGAGCTCAATTCTTTTTCAATAAACCGAAATGTCCGGGAGCCAGGTACATTTTTGGTCAATGATTTCTTCTCGAGTGAAACTTTGTAAAATGCATAAGGGACTTATACTATGAACACTCGCGACCGTCAGCTGCGACTCCGTGGGTGGGGTGGGCAGTGGCAGCCTCCCAAACATAGAGAAAAAAAATTTTTTTTCAGTCTTTTCCTCTTATTTGAAAATTTGTCAGATTATAGTTTATTGAGTGTTTTGATAGAAAAACAAAGTCAGCTGACCATAACACGGTGGATTATACGTCAGCTGGCTACTTGAACATGAAAAAAAAAATGATTTTGTTAAATAAACAACTATTAAATAGGCTCTCTCCATGTGGTGACGGATTAAGTGTCACCACCCCAACTCCTCCCAAGGGTCCTGTAAAAGTCAGCTAAGGGATATTGCACACAGATAACATTCTCTGTGAGAGACGGAAAACTCGAAAATAAACCCTGTGCCAATACGTCTGATCAGCTTGGCACAGTAGACCATAATCCCTCCCAAAGTTGAGGAGGCCCGTGCCCAACAGTGGGACGTAAATGGGCTGGAGAGAGAGAGAGAGAGAGAAATAGGTTCACAATTAATATAAATCGGCTATGTAAACTAGTTAAATTGTATCCTCTTTAAAATAAAGGGAAACTAACGTAAATTAAGTACAGACGTTCGTAATTAAAGTTGTGAAACAATTAAACTTTGAGTGCATTTCGTTGTAGGCTCCTCGGTTCGAAGATCTCCTTGGGGGGCTGTGTTTTACTTAGTCTGTAGTGACTAATGTTTCGTTCAAGAGGTTAACGGCTTAGAAAGTTTGATGAATTTGAGACGTTTAGACATAAGGGTAGGAAATATTAACAAGAAAACTTTAATTAGTATCGTTTATAAAAGAAATGCCACATTAAATATAACAGTTTCGAGAATATTTAAACGCGATCCACATCTACATAATCTCTCCGTGTGGTGACATATTAAGAATACAAGTGTCACCACCCCATCTCCTCCCAAGGGTGCTATAAAAGTCAGCTAAGGGATATTGCACACAGATAACGTTCTCTGTAAGAGACGGAAAACTCGAAAATAAACCCTGTGCCAACATGCCTAGTCAGCGTGGCACAGTAGACCATAATACTTGCCAAAGTGGAGGAGGCCCGTGTCCAACAGTGGGACATAAATGGGATGGAGAGAGAGGGAGAGATTTGTGGTTACAGAATATTTTAATATAAAGAGATAAATGGTATGAGATTTAATATCATATGATTTGCTGAGAATTTACCAACTCATTACTCACAATGCCGACGAAGCGTAGGGCGGGCCCCGACAAGGCCTAGTGACGATATCGTTAAGGTCGTACCTTCACTTCATTAGTTCGATTAATCTTCTTTATATACAGAGTGAGGCGTAAATGGTGGTCCAACGCTAAGGTGGTTATAGTTCAAGTATTCACCTATCATATAGAAAAAAAAATTTACCATTTTTAGGCATTTTTTTTTACACTACTCACATCTAAAATGCATGATTTGTTAAAAACATTTTAATTTTCAGTTTTTTTTATTTATTGGTTTATTTTTGGGGTTTACATGCAAAAACAAAAATGCATGTGCTAGTACTCGCCCTTACAACACAAAAAACACACTCAAAAAATAATGTCATTTGTCGAAGTTACATTCTCATTTATAAAATACTAGCTGTCCCGGCAAACGTTGTTTTGCCGTACTAAAAAAAAAAGTTTTGAAAAATAGATGTTGGCCGATTCTCAGACCTAGAGAATATGTACACAAAATTTCAGGAAAATTGGTCAAGCCGTTTCGGAGGAGTACGGTAACTAACACTGTGACACGCGAAAAAATCGATAAATCTAATATATAAAATATTAGATTTATCGATTTTTTACAAAAAAATTAAAAAAATCATATTTCCGAAACCAATGGCTAAAAATGGTTAATTTTTTTTTATATGATAGGTGAATACTTGAATTATAACCATCTTAGCGTTGGACCACCATTTACGCCACACCCTGTATATAAATCTCCTGTCACGATGTTTGTCCGCGATGGACTCCTAAACTATTGGACCGATTTTAAATTTGATTTGCACAGCTTTCATTAAAATTTATAGTCGCAATATTATTTTATTGCAAATTATTTGTCTACCCCTAACATTTGTATGGCAAAACAACGTTTGCCGGGTCAGCTAGTTTTTAAATATATTTCTAAATCTTTTTTATGCAATACTCATATCAAATATTAAGTACTAAAGAAATAAAAAAATTAACCTCACTTGCTACTATGTCAACAGTATCTGCTTCTGAACACACATGTTATACAAAATAAATAACTTGTTATTCATATATGCCATATTATTATACAAAATTACAAGTGTTTTCAAAACAAAGCAAAAATACAAAAACATTTTGTATATTATACTCTTAAAAATATTTCTCGAGATTTAATACTTATTTTGCAAAAACATCAGAGTATTACATTAAGAGGATACCAAAATAGCTTCGTGCATTTTTCTATGTACGAAGTTTTCATTGTTTCTTTAGATTGAATGGCTAGAGCTCTAATTTTTAAGTATATGTTTTTTCAATATATGATCTAGGATCGCATGAACTCAGAAACGCGATTGAAAAAAGTTTTTCTCGATAGAAAAACTTAGCGAAATAACCTCTCTCATTTTTTATTTTTTGTCATTTGTCGGTCTATTATCGCGTCTTAACTAATGAAATAACTTTCAAAACATAAGTAACTATTATATATAGAAACACGTTAATCAGAATTAAAATATATTTAGTAGATTTTGAGTAAACAAAAAAATAGCCCTAATTCTTCATTTTCTATACCTACTAGCTGTGTTAATAGGTACATGTCGACGTTAATATTGATGTAGACCCTTAATGGTTTTTCTTATAAAATAATAAAAAGTCATTCTTTAACTCCCACACGATTCGTGGGTGGTTTTCGGTGGTCGTTGGATTAAAAAACTGTTCACGTTTTGTAGATACGCCCTTTTACATTGAGTATTGATTTAATATAGATGTTTTCGTTGTAATAACTACAGTCGTAGAATGTAAATACGCAGATTTTTCCTAGATTTCCCGGTTTCCATCATAAGTTTCTAACTATAACATAATGGGACTAGGAAAACTTTCATTATTTAAAAACCATACAATGAATGAGACCCTCCTTTTTCGGAAATCAGTCTTCAAATAAAACCGGAAATGACATCACTTAAATATTTATATGACAGTCTTTAAATAACTTGCTGAGTCACTTTTATTTCATGTTGTGCATAATAAGATAAAAGCAGGAAAGTAATTTATAATAAGAATAATTAATCAATAGTAAGTTAAATTAAGTTTAAAAAGACAAGTACCTCTTTGTGATGCTGATGCTATCAGTCTACGTCAACATTATAATTAGATTCGGGCAAGTCCACTTTTACCTAATTTAAGTTACATGAACATTTTAATTATTCAAGGAAAAGGAAAATTTGTTCTAATTATATATTTACTTAAAACGGTTTTTCGTACTTTTATGTACTTGTTTTTTTTTATATCTATACTAATACGGGCCTCGTGGTGTAGTGGTTCGATTCCCGCTCGGGACAATCATTTGTGTGATTTTTCTAATTGTCATACTAATGTTTGTACTGCGTCTGGGTGTTCAAAAAAAAAGTAGTATATGTATTCTATCCGTATTCTGGTACCCATAACACTAGCATATAAGCTTAGCTTGGGACCAGAGGACGTTGTGTGAAATGTCCATGAATATTTATTTATTTATTTATTATTTATTAAAAAAAAAAAATATTATAAAGCGAAAGAGTTTGTTTGTTTGTTTAGTCCATTTATAGGGGAAGGCTTTAGGCTACAATAACATCACGCTGTGACCAATAGGAGCGAGACAATAGTGAAAAATGTTGTAATAACGGGAAAAAAAATCTAAATTCGACGCGTACGGAGACGCGGGCAACAGCTAGTTTTGTAATAAATCTAGAAGTCAAGTTTAATAAGGTGAAATTAGGCCTTAAGGGCCTACATCAATATTAACGTCGACATGTACCTATTAACACAGCTAGTAGGTATAGAAAATGAAGAATTAGGGATATTTTTTTTGTTTACTCAAAATCTACTAAATATATTTTAATTCTGGTTTACGTGTTTCTATATATAATAGTTACTTATGTTTTTAAAGTTATTTCATTACTTAATACGCGATAATAGACCGACAAATGAAAAAAATAAAAAATGAGAGAGGTTGTTTCGCTAAGATTTTCTATCGAGAAAACTTTTTTCAATCGCGTTTCTGAGTTTATGCGATCCTAGATTATATATTGAAAAAACATATACTTAAAAATTAGAGCTCTAGCCATTCAATCTAAAGAAACAATGAAAACTTCGTACGTAGAAAAATGCACGAAGCTATTTTGGTATCCTCTTGAGGAACTACAATAGCAGGCCGTGCTTCTACAAAAATATGGTCATCTTAATATTATTAATGTAATAATGTATATCGTATGGACATTATATAATCTATGCTTATATAAACAAAATATAAAGCTAAATTGTTTGTTTGTTTGTTTGAACGCGCTAATCTCAATAACCGCTGATCCAATTATAAAAACTCTTTCAGTTTTAGATACCTAGTACATTAATAGACGATAGCTTTAGGTTATATAACATCAAACTGTGACCATTAGGAACGAAGCAACAGTGAAATATGTTGCAAAATCGGAGACAATATTCTGAACACTAGTTAGAATATATATATAGCAGGTGTAGCCAACTTTTGTGCACATAAGATCGACTTTTTATTTTAAAATTGAGTCGCGATCGACCTATTTCTTAGTTAAGAAGGGGGACGTTTATGCAATGTGCTTTTAAGCCGCCGCGCCGTGTACTCTTGAAAATAGTAGAAAACTACTAAAAGTGGTCAAGCTGAACGTCTTCCTACTCGAAGCATGAGCTGCGTACATGATCATTCCTGTATCAAGTACTAGAAACATTTGGCATTGAATGCGATTGGCGAATGAATTTGGAACTTGCGAGTGATCGACCAAAATTGGTCGCGAGATCGACTTGTTGGCCACTCCTGATTTAAAGTACGTATAAATTCTGTTTTTTTTTAAATATTCATGGACATTTCACACAACGTCCTCTGGTCCCAAGCTAAGCTTATATGCTTGTGTTATGACTACCAGAATACGGATATAATACATATACTACTTTTCTTTTGTAAATACATACTTATAATACATAGTAAACACCCAGACGCCGTACAAACATTTGTATGATATTTATGGATATCACACAAATGATTGTCCTGACCGGGAATCGAACCCGAGACCTCGCGATCGGCAGTCCATTACATAAACCACTCCACCACGAAGCCCGTCGTAGCCCGAAGCCCGTGTTTGTACCAAGTGAACCCACAGTTCTGTTCTGAGAAACTTGAAGTTATGAGCTCTCCTTAAAGTTTGTGCTCCTAATTAAATTTAATGTTGTAAGAAGCCACTGAAGACAGAATATAATGTTATTGCCGATACTCGTCAATAGATGGCGCTAGTAGTAAATTTTATAAGTCGCAAGTGTTTCGTTCTGTAAGGAACATGACCCGGCTACCTATTTAATGTTTAGGTATGCGATCTAATCTAATGCTAGTGAGACAGCCTTCAAGTCATTGAACTGTCTTCGGCTACATTGGAATCAGATACTCTCTTATTACCCCTAGCGTGATTCAGTGTCTCCATCGAAACGCAAATCATTCTGTGAGGAATTAAGGGCTAGTTAAAGTATATACATAGTTGGATTGTACTTATATTCGCCTATTAATAAACTGCTATTTCTACTATTACGGCGTTTCCCTACCCGCTATACCCGACCATAGTGGCGCCCAACGTGGGGCTTAAAAGGACCTAAGTTCTTAGTAACAAAGGCGGGTCGGAAGACAACGTTTCCTATAAGCAGACAGAGAATTTAACAGACGTGCAATTCAAGGCATTACTGGCAACAATAGGAAGTGGAAGAAATGGGACGATGTCCACGTGCACCGCATCCTACAATGGGAAAAAAGACAGAGAAACGGTTGAGGCGTTCTTAACAGCCTTACGTGTCTTCAAACAAATAGAGCATATAAGTGACACAGATGTGTTAGCTGGTTTACCCTTAGTACTACACGACGAAGCTGCAGTATGGTGGCAAGGAGTAAAGGGAGAAATCATTTCCTGGGACAAATTTGAGTCAAGTATAAGGGGAGCGTTTGCACCAAAGAAGCCAGAATACCTAATTTATCTCGAGATATGCGGAGAAAAACAGGAAATGCAAGTGCCAACAGATGCGTTCATTCGGAAGAAACGTATGCTTTTCGCGGAGTTGCCTAGAGAGGAACAGCTGAAGGAAAAGCAGCAACTAGACATAATTTATGGTCTTCTCAAACTAACAATTAGAGATAAAATCCCAAGGGAAAATATCAAAACCTTTGATGATTTACTCAGTCAAGCTCGGGGCATCGAAGCAATAATTGAGGAAAGAGCTGCAAAGTTGACACAACATGGAAAATCTGGCATAACACCTTCATTGAGCACTGCTACTACTCTGCCTCATAAGAAACCAAGGTGCAACTTTTGTAAGAAGCTAGGGCACGTATCTGAAGAATGCCGTAAGCGAAAGAGAATTCAGGAAATTGATGAAAAGTCCGCGGAAGCTAAACCGGAAAACTCGAAACCTGTGTTAGACGTGAAATTTTCATGCTATGGTTGTGGCATTCCCGGAGTATATCGCAGTAACTGCACTCTCTGTAATAATAAACCACAAAAGAAAAATCCAGAAAATCCAGCCAGTTTGGGTTTCTGTGCCCTTAATCTCTCGCAGGAAATTCAAGATAGACCTATGGTTTTTTTAAAGGTCAATGGCACCGAAGGGAAAGCTTTTATAGACACTTGTGCCAAAATTAGTGTCGCGTCCTATGAACTCTACAGGACAGTAAAAGAGCGAGGACAAACTTTCAGTGAAGAATTTGTTAATGTTACTCTTGCTGACGGTGTCCCGCGTCGACAAAAAGTTTTAAGTTTTCAAGCATTGGTTGAGTTATGTGGCCGCGCTTTAAAGACAACTTTTGTCGTACTACCGGAATCCCGAGACAACCGAACATTATTAGGGATTGGGTTTTTACAACGGGCTGGTATCATCCTTAACATTGCACAGTTCACATGGTATTACATTAATAAGCCTGACGAACAGTTTGAATTATTTCAAGAAAAATTTCTAGTGTACTCGAACCAAGATAAAAGATTGACCTGGTCTCCTTCTTACTTGTTAGAGCCTACTATAGGTGTAGCCCCAGTCAACATGAAACCTACAAACCCCGCTCATGAATTTAAACCGGTTCAACTGACAACAGCAGCTCTACCGACTGAAAGTGCAGGAATAGTAAGCACCAAATGGAATTTGATTCCTATGGAATTACCTGAACTACCTCTAAAGAAAAGTAGGACTGCAGTCTTTGATGGATATTCCCCACAAATGGAATTCATGATGCGAGATGCAGAACAAAATATAGCGGAATCCGATTGTTACTTGTCTCCTCATTCGAGAGCTCTGTTTGAAGATACTGATTTATGCGCATTTGATGTAGCTAGTCCATTAAATCAAACTCAAAAGACACCAACTCCACAGAGGAAGAGCAGGAGACGTCAAAGATCCTAGTGATATCCTCGTTGAGGCAACTTCGGGTTTAAACGGGGGGGACTGTAAGAAGCCACTGAAGACAGAATATAATGTTATTGCCGATACTCGTCAATAGATGGCGCTAGTAGTAAATTTTATAAGTCGCAAGTGTTTCGTTCTGTAAGGAACATGACCCGGCTACCTATTTAATGTTTAGGTATGCGATCTAATCTAATGCTAGTGAGACAGCCTTCAAGTCATTGAACTGTCTTCGGCTACATTGGAATCAGATACTCTCTTATTACCCCTAGCGTGATTCAGTGTCTCCATCGAAACGCAAATCATTCTGTGAGGAATTAAGGGCTAGTTAAAGTATATACATAGTTGGATTGTACTTATATTCGCCTATTAATAAACTGCTATTTCTACTATTACGGCGTTTCCCTACCCGCTATACCCGACCATAATGTGTGTTTGTACAAATTGTGTGGGTAGACGATAAAATATTTTATGCATGTCATGTTTAAGATCTTTAATTAAGTGATTGTCGGTTTTGTTTGTATAATAGCACATTTACACAGCGTAATTTATTATATGAATAGAGTGAACGTGTAAATGTATAATTAACACATCACATCTTTATATATATAAATCTTCTGTACGTGTGTTTGTAATTGAACTCCTCCTAAACGGCTGGACCGATTTTGATAAAATTTGTTGTGTGTATTCAAGGGGGTTTGAGGATGGTTTGGATTCACAATTGGCTGGACCGATTTTGATGAAATTTTATTTTACACAGAATTGTATGGTAAAACTACGTTTGCCGGGGCAGCTAGTCTTTACATATTATAAAACAAAGTCATGTTTTTTGTATGTATGTTTCTTTATAAGTTTTAATCTTCAAAACTACACAACGGATCTTGATGTGTGTTGTTTAATAGATAAAGTGGTTTAAGAGGATAATTTTTTTTTTTGTATATTTTCGTTAGGGTTTTGACGTTTAAAATTGATGACAAGTTACTTTAGCCTGGCTAAAACGTACTTCATAGAACAATGATGTTTCATATGACGTAGCTTAGAACAATGATGTTTCATATGACGTAGCTTAGAACAATGATGTTTCATATGACGTACTTTAACTTGTATCATATTATATTGACACACATAGATACAATACATATTCACGCACCATAGATATGATATGTAAGTGTCTTCATGGTGGATTCAAGCTGATTTGAGTGATGTAGTCATACACACTACATCTGTTATATCTGTGGTTTAATGTTTAACGCATTTAGTGCTGAAAACGCTTATGCGCGTTTTTTGGATATTCGCCAAGTGCTGACCAACGCGTATGTGCGTCCATATAAAAAAAATCTAGCACCTGTGCGTTTTATAGCCCGTAATCTGAGTGTCTATTGTTTCGAAGACATCGTAACATGTGGGTTTGTAAAGGAGAGTGTACACTGGACTGAATTTGTTTTTGATGTATCGTATATTATGTATTTTGTTTTGTGTAATATTATTAAAATAAACTATCTGTGCACACGACTCCGTGCGCGTGGATCGATTTATATTCGATCGACCTAATCATTTTTTTTATTCTCTTTTTCGCCGCTAGATGGCGTTGCAAGTAACCATATTGAGAAATTTCGTATTATCTAAATATCTCTTGATTGAGTGGACCGATTGCGATGAAACAAAGATTTAAAATATAATAAAATTAATGTACAAATATTTTTTACTATAGATTTATTATATGTATATACATATACAGATAGATTATCTTAATTCAGAACATTGTTCTTTGTGTACACCCGTCGTCCGACGATGGTCAAACGGATGACAGACTTTATGCGATGACAAGTAACCTATGCTTGATAAGGTTATGACAAAATAAAAAACTTGAGAAAAGTTCATAGTTTAATATGGGAGCCCTGATGATTAGCTGAGATGCTTTCACCAGGGCTCCCCATAATCAATGCGCTGTAATTTTTGTATGTATGTCCCTATGTGAGCTTATATCTTCAAAAATACGCAACGGATCTTGATGCGTTTTTTTTTAATAGATAGAATGCATATAAAATTGTCTTATGAATCAGTCAAGCCGTTTTGGCGAAGTATGGGAACAACCATTGTGACACGAGAATTTTATTTATTAGAAAAAAGATTAGGAATTAGGATATTGTATGTAAAGGAGTCGCGGACTCCGTAGGTGCGTGGAATTTAGAAATTCTTTTCCGTTCTTGCAAAATTTTTCCCTGATTCTTCGCTCCCATTGTTCGCAGCGTGAAGTTATATAGCTTTCCTCATTAAATGGACTATCCAACAAAAAATTGGGTAAATATTTATATACTGTACCTACTTATTATATTAAAAGTTTATTAAGTACAAAAAACACCAATGTGAAAGACCCTTTATATTACCCGTAATTGTTATAATAATAACAATATGACAGTCATAAAACTCGAAAGTTACCGAACGCGCATAAGCGTCGGCCGCACTGCGGGAGTTTTCTATGAACGCACATAAGCGTTCTTAGCACTACGCGAGTTTTCTATGAACGCACATAAGCGTTCTTAGCACTACGCGAAAAATTTTTTGAACGCACATACGCGTTTTCAGCACTGGGCGAATGACTCTTTTATTAGTGTTATGTACCAAACGATTAACTTATCATATTTTTGTCTGCGCACGGGCATCTCTAACTATTGATAACGTCACTATCGATGACGTCGAGAACTGACCGGTGCATCTGTCCTCGTGGCTCGTTGCGCGCGCGCGAAGCGGTTACCGAGCGCGAGTTAGTCGCAAAACACATCTTGTTTGCAAACTACGTCGCGATTTGAATGAGATTTGAAGCGTTTTTCTTGCAACTGTTTAGCGAGTTAAAATTGTCACTAGAATTAATTGTTGATAAAACTAATTATCCTTGTTGTGTGAATCGATAATTACAATTGAAACAAAACCTTGAATGTCACCGCGAAATGTAATGTTCGCCATTTTTGTATGACATAAATGCGTTATAAAAACTAGTGAATTTTGTGTCTCCATACTTAATACTATTTAATGTAAATTGAACTGTTTGATAACTATAATTGTGATAGTATAATTGCATTAAGACGATTGGTGAAAGTTCACGGCTTGAGTCTTGCCAAGGAGTGGTCTTTTGTGGACTTCAAGAGTTCGTGTCTGCCTGTATAAAGTTAAGTATAGTTTGATTAGCATTCTGCGTTATTTTGGCCAATTTATCGTAGTTAGTGTTAATGAAGCTATAGCTAGGGCTTGACAAGTGAAGACTGTGTTGAAGACGAAAACAGGGTAAGTTGTACTATTATAAATTTGTTAACGCTGTGAAACGCAGATTTTAAGTTAGTTCGTCTTGACCTGAAGAATTGTCACGCTTCCACAAAACTAATAAATTATAAATCCCAGGTTGAACGTAACATATTTTTGGTAGCAGAGCGTGGTTTAAACTCCGTTTCTCGAATGTTCCATGTTGAACAAACTATACCCTCATTATTTGTGAAAATTGATTTAATTAATTTAATTAATTTAATTTGATTAATTTGGTTGTTTGTTTGTTTAATCTAAATTGTTGGTATAGTTTTGCATAATTAATTTGAGCACTTGAATTGGCAATTAGATTTTAAAGGGTTTGATAATTATTTGTGCTATTGCTAATCGTATTTGTTGTTGCTCAGGTTATTATTTAATATAAATTATTATTTAATTATTGTCTAATATTGAACAACGTTATAGTTAAGTTGTGGCGTTGTGCGTTTGTGTAATACAACATTTATTTTATACGTTTGTTTGTTTTGTTGTTTACCTTAAAATAAATAATTCAAGTCTTAAATTAATTGCACATTGGCAAAGAATTGTTTTGTTTGTTTGATTTAAACTATTTAAGATTTGATAATTGTTTAGAATAATAGCGGCTTGTCTCATTGAAAGATATTTTGTTTTTCGCTATTGTAATATTGTTTGTTTGTGAAAGATATTTGTTTTTTTTTGTTGTTATTATAAGATTGTTTGTTTCGTGCCGCTTGTGCTTTGAAGATGTCTACCGCCGCGTATAATGTTGTCCGCGAGACATATTCCGGGATTGCGACTCATTTGAGATGGTTCACGTCAGCTGCCGCCTTGGTGAAAAGGGAGAACCGAATCGAGGCATTGTTGGACAGGCATGAGAAATGCCCTACACGACTTCAGGAGGTGGAGGCGCTTTACCGGCGCTTCATCTTGCATCTGGATGATGTGCCCCTGGAGTCATTCCCCCAGGAGCGACGGGACCAAGTCCACGAGGACTACGTCCAAATTATGGACCTTGCCGACGACATCGCCCAGAGCGCGCGGGAGATTTTAGCCTCGCGCGCCGGAGTACCGGCTCACCGGGCCCCCTTGAAGACTCCCGTGGGCCTTTTGACCAGGTTACCCAACTTGGATCTTCCACGTTTTGATGGTCGACTAGACATGTGGATGGGATTCATTGGTTTGTTTGAGAGCCTTGTGGACTCGAGGGACGATTTGGGTCCGTCTCAGAAACTGGCCTATTTACTCTCCGTGCTTGATGGAGAGGCGAGGGGCTTAGTACAGCACCTCCCAATATGTGACGGGAGCTATGGGATCGCGCGGGCGTTGCTCACCAAGCGCTATCACAACCAGCGCTGTCTGGCAGATACCCACGTTGACCAGATCTTGAACCTTCCCGTCGTGAGCAATGCTGCCCAGTTGAGGACCGAGCTGCTGAACCCCCTCCTAATAGCCACCAATTCGCTCAACCGCTTAGGACTGCCGGTTGCCAAGTGGTCTTACCTACTGGTGCGTATCGTACTCAAGCGATTGCCGGTGTCTTTGAGGGCACGTTTTGAACAGGGGCACACTAGGGATGAGGCATCTGCTCTCCCTACCTTTGACCAGCTCCTGACGTTCCTGGAGGACGAGTGTCGCATGGGTGACGTCATGGTCGCCGACACGCCGGTGGAAGCATCACGTCCCAGACCCACCAACCAACGGCGCAATGCCCAACCTGCACCAAGAGGAGGTACGACCGCCCGCTTCGCTGTCGCTCAAGCTGCGCCACCGGACTGCCGGTTTTGCAAGTCGCAGGGACACCAAACGGTGCGGTGCCCAGACTTCGCGGTCCTGCACGTGGCCGCTCGTAGGCGGATTGCCCAGGCCCGCGGCTGGTGTTTCTCTTGCCTAGGGGACCATTACCAGCGCGCCTGCCCCGACACTCACCCGTGTCCTATTTGCGGAGGGCACCATTTGAAAATCCTGTGCGCCAACGCGAATGGCCGTCGCGACCACGCGGGGTCGCCTTCGGGCGGGTATGCCAGTGGACACCGGGACCAGTCCCGCAACTTGGAGTCCGGCTCATCACCCCCACGCCGCGCAAACTGCGCTGCCGTTGATCGCCGAGTTGGTTCGGCGCGCAGCCCCACGGGCGGGTATGAAAGCGGGCCCCGGGTTCAATCCCGCACCTTTGTGTCCCGCTCGCCCTCCCCGCTTCCACGTGATCAAGCGAGATCACCTCCAGTAGTGTACCACGATTACCGTGACGCGCGTCCGGTACCACTACCGTCCCCCCCTCTGGCGGAACGTCCCCGTTTGGAGACGCGCAACCCTCGGTACGGACGCTCCAGGCGCTACGAACCGCCGTCTATGGCTCGTGGCAGTCGTCACCGAGAGGAGGCCGAGTTTAGGCACTACCCGCACTTTGATTTGCCGTCTCGGGACAACGGCGCTCAGTCGCCGCCACGCCAACATTAGGATGTTGGCGTCTGCCCCCGCTATGCACCGCCCCCTTTTGAGACCGTCCTCTTGCCTACGGCCCATGTCAGGGTCTGGGGACGGACGGGCGCCTCGGTTGTAGTCCGAGCGATATTGGACACAGGCTCACAGGGGTGCATAGCCTCGTCTTGGTTGGTAGGGCAGACTGGCCAGACTATTGAAAAATATTCAGATGTAATAAGGGGTGTCGGGAACGCCCCCGTGGCCACGGTAGAGGGCCGCGTTTGGTTTGAGTTCTCCCCCTCAAATTCTCCACGTCCGACGTTGGAATCGTCGGCCATTGTGATGGAGAATATCTTAGGCAATCACCCGCAAGTTCGTTTGTCTGCGGATGCGGTAAAATTGACCGCGGATTTGAATTTGGCTGACCCTAAATTTGACCTGCCTGGCACGGTCGATTTGTTGCTTGGTGCCGATGTTTTGGGTAAAATATTATTCGGCAAGGATCGTGTTTTGCAGCCAGGTGGCTTGGTAGCCCTCCGGACCATATTTGGGTTCGCACTGATGGGGCCTGTATTGAGGACTCCCCCCCCTGCCGAACTTGGAACGGCCTTGATGGTGGGGTCCGCCCTTTCTGACGCCGTGCAGAGATTCTGGGAAGTGGAGGAGCCACCACAAGCTCCCCGCTCTGATCCGGAGCATGAAGAGTGTGAGCAGTTCTACAAGACCAACACCAGTTATCTCCGTTCTGGCCGGATCATGACAAGATTGCCATTTCTCGCCGTACGTCCGCCACTTGGCGTCTCGCGGCCTATTGCAGAGAAGCGTTTGTTGGCGATGGAACGCCGTATGAGCAGGGACCCACTACTCAAGGAGAAGTATATTGACTTCATGCGGGAGTATGAGGATTTGGGACACATGTCTGTGTCAAAATTGGATTGGCGTTCGACGGAGCACTTCTTTCTTCCGCATCATGCTGTAATAAAACCATCCAGTGGTAAGTTACGCACAGTATTTGATGGTTCTGCGCAGACTACTTCAGGAGTGTCATTGAACCAGTGTCTGCATCCTGGTCCCAAATTGCTGAAGGACCTTTGTGACGTCATCACGCGGTTTCGACGTCATCAATTTGTTTTTGTGGCTGACATCAAGATGATGTTCAGGCAAACGGTAATTCACCCGGATGATCGCCGATACCAGCTGATATTGTGGCGAGAAAACCAGCAAGATCCCATGCTTGTCTACGAGCTCAACACGAACACCTACGGGCTGCGGTCTAGTCCCTTTTTGGCTATACGTTCGCTTTGGGAGCTCGCGGATCGAGAGCGTATGTCGTTTCCTCGCGCAGCCGCCATTTTGAAGGAGGACCTATATGTTGACGATGTGTGCACTGGCGCGGCCACGGAGAGAGAGGCCCTGCTCTTGCGTGACGAGTTGATTGGCATTCTAGCCTCCGCAGGATATGAGTTGCGTAAATGGATCTCCAACTTACCTGCGCTCTTGGACGGGCTACCGGACGACCACCAGCAGGATCCTCACCTATTTGAGAACCGTGACAACCCTACCATGATGTCAGTGCTTGGAATCCAGTACAGACCAGTCCAGGACATCTTTACATTTAATGTCAATTTGGATTCGCATCACACTTGGACGAAACGACTGGTTCTGTCGACTGTCGCGAGAACCTTTGATCCTAATGGCTGGATATGCCCGGTCATATTCTGGGCCAAATGCTTCCTGCAGAGACTTTGGACTGCAGGTCTTGGATGGGACGAGCCACTTCGCGAAGCTGTTTTGAAGGACTGGCTCCTATTTGCTTCCTCATTGCCTGCCATCAATAGGATATCGTTACCCCGTGCTCTGCTTCCGCCAGGGAAGCACACCGCGTCCCTTCATGGTTTCTCGGACGCTTCGGAACGTGGGTATGCAGCAGCCGTATACTTGCGCACCGTGACCACAGATGGTCAGGTGAAAGTGTTGTTGGTCATGGCGAAGAGCAAGGTCGCGCCTCTTCGAACTGCCTTGACAATCCCTAAGTTAGAGTTGTCAGGGGCGGCCCTTCTTGTTCGCCTTTTGAATCACGTCATGTCTACCTTGTGCACGTCAATTGACATTTCCACGATATATGCATGGACTGACAGTCAAATTGTGCTATGTTGGCTGAAGACGTCAGTTCACACCTTAGAGGTGTTTGTAGCAAATCGTGTCTCTCAGATACAGAAATCGGAGACCCCGTTGGTTTGGAGGCATGTGCCTGGCGAGGTCAACCCTGCTGATTGTGCGTCACGGGGATGTATGGCCCCCCTTTTAGTTGAGCACTCTCTGTGGTGGGGACCTGAGTGGTTGACCAGATCAGAATCTAATTGGCCGCGAACTCCGGCCTTAGACATTGTCGCACTGCCTGGGTTGCGAACGCTTGCGCTCGAACGGCAGGACCGTCCGTTCGACCCCGATTTCTTACTTAATCGTTACAGTTCATTGGACAAATTGTTGAGTGTCACCGCTTGGATCAAGCGCTTCATGAGAAATTGTAGACATCCACAGAACAAATGTTTGGAGGCCTTCTTATCGCCACAAGAGCTCCAAGATGCTCTTCTTCACTGGGTTCGTTCTGTGCAAGAGGCACATTTTGAAGACGAGATTGACATCTTGAGGAAAGGCAAATCCAAGCTGTCTGGAGCCATTTGTAAGCTGAACCCTTTTTTGGATAGTGAGGGTCTTTTGCGTGTCGGAGGGCGTCTTAGGAACGCAAACCTCCCTTATGGATCTCGTCACCCCCTCTTATTGCCCAAGAGTGGCCACTTGGTGAACCTGTTGGTGACTGATCGTCACATCAAGAACTCCCACGCCGGCTGTAATGCCTTATTGGCCATTTTGCAACGGGAATTTTGGATTTTATCGGCCCGTCGGACGATCCGTAGTGTGGTCTTTCGTTGTATGCCTTGCTATAGGCTCAAGGCCCCTACCATGCAGCCTATCATGGGTGACCTTCCTTCGGATCGGGTCACTGAGATAAGGCCCTTTGCTGGAGTTGGTACGGACTTTGCAGGCCCCTTTTTTGTTAAGACCTCGACCCTCAGGAACAGTAAAACTGTCAAGGCTTATTTGTGCGTCTTTGTCTGTCTGTCCACCAAGGCGGTACATTTGGAACTCGTCTCAGCCCTCTCGACAGAGGCATTTGTTGCGACGTTAGATAGATTCGTGTCACGACGAGGACTACCGTCCTTGATTCGGTCGGATTGCGGTACCAACTTCAAAGGCACAAACAACTATTTAAAAGCGATGTATGATTTTTTGTCGGCTAACGAGACTGAAATTGCGTCTAGACTAGCTACACGTAGAATAACTTGGAGGTTCAGTCCCGTGTCATGTCCCCACTGGGGAGGAATATTTGAAAGCGTAGTAAAGGTTGCTAAGACACATTTGCGACGGGTAATTGGCGAGTCTGTATTGACCTTTGAAGAGCTCGCAACTGTGTTTTGCAAAATCGAGGCCGTTTTGAATTCACGCCCGTTGTGCCCGATCTCTTCAGATCCTAACGACTTGGAAGCCCTCACGCCGGGCCATTTTTTGATTGGGCAGCCACTGAACGCCCTGCCGGAATATCCCCTTGTTGATGTGAGACCTAATCGTCTCTCGCGGTTTGAATTGGTCCAACAACTCACTCAGAGCTTTTGGAAACGTTGGAATTTAGAATATTTGCACATTCTCCAGCAGCGCGTTAAGTGGACCGACAAGACTGATCCACCTCATGTTGGCGACCTCGTTCTGGTTAAGGACGCTAACTCACCGCCACTGTGTTGGCGCAGGGGGCGCATTCTCAACCTCGTCTTTGGAGCAGATGGAGTGCCCCGTTTTGCTGAGGTCCGGGTGGACGGTTCAATTTTGAAGAGAGCTGTATCAACCTTGTCGCGACTGCCAGTGAATTAGCGGCCAGGTAGTCCTGGCCGAGGCGGGTAGATGTTATGTACCAAACGATTAACTTATCATATTTTTGTCTGCGCACGGGCATCTCTAACTATTGATAACGTCACTATCGATGACGTCGAGAACTGACCGGTGCATCTGTCCTCGTGGCTCGTTGCGCGCGCGCGAAGCGGTTACCGAGCGCGAGTTAGTCGCAAAACACATCTTGTTTGCAAACTACGTCGCGATTTGAATGAGATTTGAAGCGTTTTTCTTGCAACTGTTTAGCGAGTTAAAATTGTCACTAGAATTAATTGTTGATAAAACTAATTATCCTTGTTGTGTGAATCGATAATTACAATTGAAACAAAACCTTGAATGTCACCGCGAAATGTAATGTTCGCCATTTTTGTATGACATAAATGCGTTATAAAAACTAGTGAATTTTGTGTCTCCATACTTAATACTATTTAATGTAAATTGAACTGTTTGATAACTATAATTGTGATAGTATAATTGCATTAAGACGATTGGTGAAAGTTCACGGCTTGAGTCTTGCCAAGGAGTGGTCTTTTGTGGACTTCAAGAGTTCGTGTCTGCCTGTATAAAGTTAAGTATAGTTTGATTAGCATTCTGCGTTATTTTGGCCAATTTATCGTAGTTAGTGTTAATGAAGCTATAGCTAGGGCTTGACAAGTGAAGACTGTGTTGAAGACGAAAACAGGGTAAGTTGTACTATTATAAATTTGTTAACGCTGTGAAACGCAGATTTTAAGTTAGTTCGTCTTGACCTGAAGAATTGTCACGCTTCCACAAAACTAATAAATTATAAATCCCAGGTTGAACGTAACAATTAGCATTGACTATAAATTCGCAAATTATTCAGCATTGAATGCGTTAAATGCTATGCTTACTAAATCGTGGGCAGGAACTATTTTTTGTGATAAAACTAATAAACCTAAATTTTTGTAATAGGTCTAGGGTTTTATCTATGCATTACATTATATAGGACGTTTAAAAAGTGATTTTGTTTTGTGAACTTTAAGTTAAACATGTTCTCGTTAAAAAATAAGTGAAATTGTACACTTACTGTTTTAATAGTAAATTGTGTGTGGGAGTTGCCTCCCACTTATATTTGTTGTGTGGGCAGTAGTTATGGGAATACGTGGGCATTAACGATTAGATATTCTTAGTATACTAGAGTCACCTAAAAAATAAATGAAACATAAATTCAAGCATGACATCGTTTATATACCCGCATAAAGGCGTAATTTGGGCGCTTTAGCCTTTTTATCTGTTTAAGTTTTTAAGCTATTGCATTTACGTCCCACTGTTGGGCACGGGCCTCCTCTACGTGGGAGGGATTATGGTCTACTTTGCCGCGCTGACCAGGCGTGTTTTCACATGGTTTATTTTCGAGTTTTCCGTCTCTCACAGAAGATGTTATCTGTGTGCAATATCCCTTAGCTGACTTTTACAGCACCCTTGGGAGGAGATGGGGTGGTGACACTTGTATTCTTAATCCGTCACCACACGGAGCAGAAAAGAAATAGCCAATAAATTATTTATTTATTATTTATAATTAATTCAATTATTGAATAAAACCACCAGTTAATTGAAATATAAACTCTATGTCAAGTTAGTTAGTTAGATGTGACGACTAAAGTTTACCAAAGTTTTGATACAGACTTTAGTAAATGCTTCTAACTTACATTAAGTTTATACCTTTAACTAAACTCTTAGTTGATAGCGTTTAGGCAACTCCAAGTCAGAACTTTATTCTATTATATACATATTTAAGGAGCCTTGCGACTTAAGGAATGACTTTGGATAAAATGTTCGAAAATTTTGCAAAGAAAGAAAAGTATTTTCAACGCAACATTATTTTATGTAAAAATGTTCCGACAAATAACTGTTATTAGATATTGCTGTAATTTTATACCTTTGTCAGTATTAATGAAGTCACAAGAATTGGGATACAGCGTGTGAAATATTGCCTTTGATAAAAACTTTACAGTGATAGGATGTGTGTCTTTAAGTAAAACTTCTATTTTAGCAAGCGCTAGAACACAGAATCCTAGCCCTGATCAAAAGCAGTGTAATGACGGGCTTTTCGGTCTAGTGGTTCATGTAACGGACTGCCATTCACGTGGTCCTTCCTATGTGAGCTTATATCTTAAAAGTTACGTATCGAATTTTAATGCGGTTTTTTTTTTAAATGATAGAGTGGTTTAAGAGGATGGATTTTTTGAATAATTTGTTGAATTTTGGTTTTTGAATTCCACGCGTACGATGAATTCGATGCGTAGTCACTGATTAGAAGTAATTAAAGATTTTTTTTTTTTCATAGATGACGAGGTGCCGTGTAGCGGCGTGTTTGGCAGCGCTGGCAGCCGTCAGTTGTGCACTGCCACATACTGTGCTGGCTCTGGACCTGAACCGTCTCTATGGACACCATACCAAACGTTCTGGTTAGTACAACAACTTAATATGCTTCTCAAAATGCTATATGTTCATGATTTCACGCCATGTTGTGATGTAATAGTTGTTTCCTCTCCTCTCCAGCCCTTTAACGTCCCACTGTTGGGCACGGGCGTTTTCCTCTTTGGGAAGAGTTATGGTCTACTGTGCCGCGCTGACCAGGCGTGTTGGCACAGGGTTTAGTTTCGAGTTAATAGACTGCCAAAGTTTTCCTAAACTTCGAACGGGACGAAGTTTATAGTTTAAAGAAAAAGAAAGGGAAAGAATTTGCAAACGGAAGTAGGTTTATCGCGACGAATTAACAGTTTGTCTATTTGCGCTTGGTATTGCTATCCCTATGTATTGCTAAATTGATTTTATTTATCATATATGTTTACGACTAATTATAACCGAAAGCACTAATGTTACTGACATTTTAAAGGTCGAATCCATTCAATATTATGTTCTTTTTGTTAGCTACACATGTAATTACATTTTATAATTAAAATCCAGAAGGTTTACACGATAAAAGCTTAGTTTTACGTTTTGTAGGCAACCATTAATTTTATCTAAATTGTTATTAACTTCAATGTTTCACGATACCAACACAAACTGTTTGTTTTAACTGTATGTATAATTTTATATTTAAGTAATATTTAGTACTAGCCATTCGTTGGTATCTTAACGTAGAATTTAGAAAAATTTTCCCTGTTTTTGCAAACATTTTTTACTGACGCCTCGCTCCTATTGGCCGTAGCGCGATGATAAATAAACTATAACCTTCTTCGATAAATGTACTTTTCAACACTGAAAAAAATTTTCAAATCCGACCAGAGGTACCTGAGATTAGCGCGTACAAAGAAATTCTTCAGCTAATTATCGTGTAAATATATGACATAGCGTCTGTAAAAGATCTATAAGTAAGGTATCAGCCGTATCAATTATACGGGGCCCCCAGGCCACGGGGGCCCCCAACGTGCGTAAGCAGTAATTAATAAATACTTCCCAAATTTTTTATTATTTCAGAAATGACAAATATATTCTAATATATAAAATTCACGTGTCACAGTGTTAGTTACCGTACTCCTCCGAAACGGCTTGACCGATTCTTCTCAAATTTTACATACATATTCAGTAGGTCTGAGAATCGGCTAACATCTATTTTTCAAACTTTTTTTTTTGTATTGCAAAACAACGTTTGCCGGGTCAGCTAGTTTAAATATATATTTTCAGTATAAAAAATATGTTTTGTCATGGTGTTCAAGTAAGAGCTATCTACAAAATCAAAAAATAGTTTTAACAATAAAAAAAATAGTCGACATCCATAATATCATGAATAAATATTTCTATCAGTTTCATGCACACTTTTTTTTTTTCTTTTGTAAGAAATTTTTACCCATCATAAGGGCCCCCAAATAATTTTTATACGGGGCCCCATCAAGGCACGCTACGTCACTGAAAAGGTGGCTTCATAATAATATAATTAATATTATTATTTATTCCATATTTGTTCATCTAAAAGCTATCCTAATTTATGTACAACGTCATGTAAAGTCTAAAAGCAAATTAATATTCAAATAAATCTTAACTTCTCCGAATATATTAGTAAGTTAAGAGCCCACTACAGTGCCAGCCAATTCACAATTTAGGTATTTATGTTAGGTATTTCTACTTTCGAGCGCCGTGCAGAAGGAGACAATCATATATCAGCCGGATTTTACCTATAAAATCTTTAAAAAAAGATGATTCGTAGTCCGCTGTTTTCTTCGTGAAAACAATATCAATTTAAAAAAAAATTACGCCGTGTTATTGATGAGAAATATGTCTATGCTTTTATTATTTCCTTTCTTGGAAAAACATTACCAAAGTGTGATAGATGCTGCAAATTCATCGAAAGACAACGGCAAAAAGCGGATTTTTTGGATGGTCATATTTCTTTTAGTTATCATGTATTGAAAAGAAAGTAATACAAGCATTTATAATATAAGACCTAGATACTGTGAGAGAAACTCGTTGCTCTAGAGGCAATATCCACGAAGAAAATAGCGGACTACGATGTCCATATTTTTGTATGGAGCATGGCTTGCAGTCGAGTCCTCTTAGCATTTCCCAGTACAATTGTACAAAGTGATTCTCTAGGGAGACTAATTCAAGGATATTTTTACATAAAAAGTCCCCAATTTGTTCAAATTACGACCAGACTAATAAAATTTTGTGTAGCACACAAAATATGAAAGAATTTTTTCTAAGATTATGATAATGAAGAATTGTGATTAGGTGCCTACTTCATTATGTAGTCGCCAAGCATTACAAAAATATTTGATAACATAAAATTTATTTTTATACAAAACACAAAGTTTATTTACGAGCGAAATCGTAAGAATATTTGGCCTATTCATTTCACTTTCAGCACATAAACCTCCCAGATCTCTCTCTTCTCATTATGTAGTTTTTTTAATTTATTTATCTGTATTACTATATATATTATATATTTATATACATATTCTGATTTATCTTATGCTACTATACTATAATTATGTCAAACTCTGTATATGTATGTAATAAGTATTAAGTTGGTGTGTTAGTATGTTAAGATTCATATTATGTGTATATTGCTTAGTATATAGTTGTTTGTGGAATCGCGTGACGTCCTCCAAATACGGCCCAACGGAAGACCAGCGCTGGTTTTTAACCAGCATTATGCTGAGTTGGGTCCGTATTTGTGACTGCTCACATTTATATTTTGTCATTATTTTTATTCACTTTTACTGTATAAGTAGTTACAAATAAAATTTTTCTTTCTTTCTTTCTTTCTTTCATATATGAGTTTGTTTGTTTAAACGCGCTAATCTCAGGAACCACTAGGACGATATGAAAAATTCTTTCAGTGTTAGATAGGGCTAGATATATCAAGGCAGAATAAGTCGAATATACAGCTAATATCTAAAACACATTACAAAAAAGTAGAACATACTCGTAGTTATAAATTAACCTTGAAATTCTCCAGTCTGTCATGGCGTCTTGCGTGACGTCACACCGTGCGAAATTAAAAACATGTTTGCATGAAGACTCTTTTATATAACGTATTTTTATTAAACAATGAATTACTGAACAACAGTACTGTATATCAGTTTAAAATACTCCAAAGTATAACTACTAGTATGTAATTTAAACTGACATCAATTTATTGCTAACAGTTTAAAATAAAAATATGAAAGCTAGTGGGCATTGTTCATATTTTTTTAAAACTCTTAATTCGAAAACCATTTCGGGGAATAGAGTTTCTGATCATGATCCATTAATTTTTTTCGGAAAATTTGCTATATTAACGATTATTTTTCCAAAAAAGCAAATGATCTCTATTTGCCCTTGAAATGAAGGACTTAAAATATTAAGACGTTTTTAGGGATATACTACTCTGAAGTGAAGTTGAAATTGGTCTATTATATCAACTTGTCAACGTTGAAAAGATAAAGTGCAATCTGTATTAAGTCTATCAAGAAAAGTCTATACACAGATTGCGTAAAACGATGACGTCATAACATTTAATGTAATACATTCAAGAATTTTTTAATAATTCTGTATAGTGAATATTTCAATAATATTGAAATTAGTTGCTTAAAATAGTCTATATTTTCTGAAAAGAATATAAAAACAGTAGGTCAAAAATAATGAACAATCCCCAAGTCTCTCCCTCTCTCTCTCTCTCTTACCCATTAAGTCGTACTGCTGCACTTTTCGTTCCATCATTTAGAATTTAACTACATTTAATGTATTTTTTTCATGATGACTTAGAAAAGCTATATTTCCTTTAATTGCCTAAGAAACACAACATAAATCTTTTAATTTAGTGGTTATAAACGCAATAAATTACCTTTATCCTTTCCCGAATCATAAACTGTTACTGTATACGGTATAAGTAATGATAAACACCTGATAAACAACACAAATACGTATAATGGCGTATTAAAAACACAATTGTCACTACCCCATTTTCTCCCAAGTGGCATGTAAAAGTCAGACAAAGAATAACATCCTTTGTGAGAGATGGAAACCTGGAAACTTGATCCTACAACCCTGGTCAACGTTGATCAAATACCAGTGAGTGGAAGAGTGAAGTAATCCTAATAGTCAGACGTTAATTAGCTGCAGAGAGAATGAGACAACAACTCATGTCACATGGGATATTTTTCATGTTTAATAGTTGAGGATCTGACCCTTCCTACGTGCGCTCATATTTGCCAAAATACAATGACAAATTTCGACAGTTATTATGTTCCATTATGTAACTATCTCAAATAAAATCCTTTCCAACCTCATTGTCCAATTTGTAGAAATCCACGTTTTATTTTAGTAAAACGTAGTTTCAATTATTGTATTGTCTATTGTATTTGCTGACAAACAAACACGTTTGCCAAAGACGATTAAGCACTACGCGATTACAATACTAAATTCTATTGTATTGTACAAAAGGAAATCGCAAAACGTGTAAATACAAAGCTTGCCAAGCTTGGAAAATACAACTATTGCCTTTAAGCAAAAGTAATAGAGTCTATAGCAAAAACAAGAGACTATTCTGATTACTTTCATCTCAAGGGATAGTATTTCTCATTATCTCGGAACTGTTACTGGAATTATCTAGATTTCTGTTGTTTAATTTATAAGTTGTACCGATTTTTTTCTATAATGGTATGTAATTTGAGCATTGTGGTGACTGATTAAGGACACGTGTCATGTCATCGCGCTATATTTTCCCCAAGAGTCAGCTTAATGAATACCATAAGCAGTTAAGAGGGCACGATATTGCCAACATGCCAACTTGAAATAAAAAAAATTGACTTTGACTTTGATACTAAACTATGTTCCATACAAAAATATGGGCATCGTACTCCGCTGTTTTCTTCGTGAATATTGCCTCCAGTTTATATAACTATGCTTCCATCACTTTCTTTTCTTTTTTCAAATAATAGAAACTATGAGTTCACTCCTCTGGAAACCATATTTTTGTATGGAGGATAGTTTGGTGTCGTGCCCTCTTAAGCCGGTTTTTTAATAAAAGCCTTTACTAGTTACAAGGTTTTTGTAATAACAAGAAATACTTAAATTAAGAATACAAGTGTTACCACCCATTAATGATAAAAAATACAAGTGTCCACCCATCTCCTTCCAAAGGTGCTGTAAAAGTCACCTAAGGGATATTGCGCACATACAACATCCTCTGTGAGAGACGGAAATCTCGAAAGTAAACCCTGTGCCAACACGCCTGGTCAGCGCGGCACAGTAGACCATAATCCCTCCCAAAGTGTTGGAGGCCCTTGGCCAACAGTGGGACGTAAATGGGCTGGAGAGAGAGAGAGTCACAAGGTTTTTGTAATAACAAGAAATACTTTTATACATTCTTTACAAAATTATCCACAATAGTACAATATAGGTAAATGGATAAACCAAATATTATAAACTTACCGTAACGATGCATAAGGATATCATCCCACAAAGGACATCACATCCTTATTATACAACATCCCTAATATATGCAGGAGCGGACCACTTACATCCATTAGCATATATATTTGCAATACAATTGCTTTTTATATAAAGAAACTAGCTGTCCAGACAAACGTTGTTTTGCTATATAAAAAAAATAAAAATAAAAATAGATGCTGGCCGATTCTCAGACCTACTGAATGTGCATGTAAAATTTCATAAAAATCGGTCAAGCCGTTTTGGAGGAGTACGGTAACTAACACTGTGACACGTGAATTTTATATATAAGATACTATACATATTCTAATACCTTCTTCGACGGACCTCGAGATCTAGCGGTTTATGTAACGGACTTTCGTTCAAGAGGTCGTGGGTTCAATTCCCGCACGTAATACACTTATTTGAGTAATATTTATAAATGTCATACAAATGATTGTACCGTACCTGGGTGTTTTCTATGTATTTTAAGTATGTATTTACAAAAGAAGAGTAATATGTATGGCCTATCCGTATTCTGGTACCCATAACACAAGCATCATATGCGTAGCTTCGGACCAGAGGACGTCGTGTGAAATGTCCGTAAATATTTACAAAAAAAAGTTACTCAAAATTCAGTTTCTTTAATTAAAATTCATTCAATAGATTTAATGTTAAAAACCAACAACTATTTATCCATCTATACATTTTCACAAATTTTCGCGTTCATAATATTGCTAGGGTATCTAATAATATCAACATTTTCGAACCAGAAGCAAAATATGGACAATTTATCTACGCCTATTTATGTACTTGGAAAAAGGTTGCAATAAATTTTAAGAAAAAGGAAGAATCGTTATTATTACGATTCCAAGACAGTAAACAGGGCCACACATTTTACTGTTATTTGAGTGCGATATCCTTATTGTAGAAAGTACATACACGTGTATTAAGTAGATACATACATCTTTACTTATAATAAAACAAAGTCGTTATTTTTGTATGTATGTCCCTATGTGACGAAAAGTACGCAGCGGATTTTGATGCATTTTTTGTTAAAGATAGAGTGGTTAAAGAGGATGCCTTTTTTGTTTAATTTGATAAGGTTTTGTATCTGAATGCCACGCGTACATATTATACAGAGTAATATTATATTGCGAAGTTCACGAGGTAACAGTATCAATCATAAGGGTTGGTAATGATGGGACAGAAAATGTATATATTTACTGCCAAGTTCAAGTTTCAAGGTGTCTAATGATCGTTAGCGAGTACATTATTATACCTGAATATAATTCAGGGAAATAAGAACATCGTCTTTATTTTACAAATTGTGTACTGCATAGAATGAACTGTTTATGTTTTAGTGCTTATTTTGCATATGTTTTTGTTCACACAAACATCGGTTTTCTTAACTCTTTTCTAAAATAACGCTTTTTCTGTTCTTATCTTTTTCTGATCTTGGCATGATGCTATATAGCCTATACGATACATGTTGTTATAATGATAGGCTACACAGCTGTAAAAGTCCATTAAAATCCATTCAGTATTTTTTACGGAAAAGTCTAAAAACATACATAAATAGCGTTTATATTATTGACAGGATAAGGAATAAGATGCCTGTTCCAACACGCCAATCCCTTACAAAGTAGAGGAGGCCCGTTCCCAACAGTGGGACGTTAATGGGCTAGAGAGAGGGAAGGAATTAGATATTAGATATTCTAGAACTCTTTTTATTTAACTTGTCGTTTTACTAATAGAAATAAAAATATTAAATTAATCTCTATTAGACTAAGAACCATTAAAGTTCCCGGAAATGTATCAAAAGCTTCACTTTATACTTAAAAAAAGTCAATTAGCTGTCACCTTTTACTTTGAAATAATAACGTAATAAAAATACAGGCTGTACGACAGCGGCAGCGGTCGTAAACTGTAATTTAAGATACAACGACAACATCCCATTTGCTAAAAGGCTAGATTATTGCTATTGACATTTTGAGGGAATTGGCAGTATCATAATATAGTGTGTGTCCTTCATGTGTATTTGTTACTAACCCATGTCATTCCTGGTACATTTCAGTTAAATAAGACAGAAAATTTAGTAAGGCCATTATTTAATTTTCTGTCTTCAATTGTCTACGATTTACTGGAAATTATAATCTCTCCCTCTCTCTCCAACCCATTATTATCTGACTGTTGGGCACGGGCCTCCTCCACTTTAGGAGTGCTGATTAGTCGTGTTGGCATAGGGTTTAGTTTAGAGTTTTCTGTCTCTCACAGAGGATTTTATCTGTTAACGAAGTCCCTTAATTGGGATTTACCTCCAGAAAAAAAATGGTTGGTGACACTTGTATTCTTAATTCGTCACCAAACGGTGAATTAAATTAAACTTATATTTATTAAAATCGTAAGAGCCCTTTCCGTGCTTCAGAGTTATATATAGCGCCCGTAGGGATTGTGATTCATAGGGATTTCCAGGATGAGTAATTGGTCTAGCTGCTTTCGTTACTAAAAGAAAAAAACTAGAACAATAATTTGAGGTTAGCTCCGTCATCCGCGTACTGTCATTTGATGATAATTATCAACTATAACTTTTTGACGGGCACTATGATTTTTTTTTTACGTGGGGACTGCATTTACGCACTTCGTGTGGAACTCCCGGGTCAGATACGGACCCAGACGGAAAACCCATGGTGTTCCTCCTCGCCCCTTGGCGGGGCCATGATAGTCACTCAGATATTACCATGTCCCAACCAGGGGTGGCCCCCTATCGGTGGGGGCTCACTGCGACGGGGCGGGCCCTAGGCTCCCCGTCAAATCGACGCCTCTCCCCGGAACACGTGGAGAAAAACCGTCTGCTACTGTTGGCGCGTTGCCTCCTCGTCGAACCGGGCCGCCGGCGATTGCGCGCCGACGGCCTCTGCCCGGAGGCCTGCGGGGTGACGGGCCTTATGATGCATGTAGCGTACTGCCTTTCACGAGGTGGCGGATTTGATCCTCGCAGGGTACAATAATTTGTGCGTTTTTTATATTTGTCACGTAAATATTTCTACTGCGTCTGGGTGTTTTCTATGTATTTACAAAAGAAAAGTAGTATATGTATATCCGTATTCTGGTACCCATAAGACAAGCAAATAAGCTTAGCTTGGGACTAGAGCATATTGTGTGAAATGTCCATGAATATTTATTTACATATATCTACTTCCAAGTTGACCTTCCTTTCTGCCTAACCCTATGGGAATTGCAAAGCATGGTAATAATTTTAACAACCTAATAAAAAATCTACAGCAGTGTAACATCTTTGTCATAGACTACGTTTTAAAAAGCTCAATAAAGTCCAAGCACATTATCAAAGCGTTTGATGTGTTAACGTGACACATTTTATAGCTCCTAAAACCAAATTGTTTGCTATCAACTGGACAATGACTCCAAAATTAGAACATTATGTTACACAAAGCACATATTATGGTCTTTTGGCAGACAGTGGTATCAATTCTACAAACACAACTAAACTTAACTAAAAAATGAAAATTGATGGTGTCATTAACACAATTCGGCAATGTTAACTGGAATTTTTGATTAGAAAATCTGTATATTATAGAGACCAACGATTTTAATTAATATAAATGTAAACAAAATAAATACATAAATAATCAAAATACAGCAATAGTTGTTTTCATTAACACGCTTAAATAAGTTCAGTATTTTAGATATTTTTTTTAGATAAGGACATTTCACACAACGTCCTCTGGTCCCAAGCTAAGCTTTATTATGCTTGTGTTATGGGTACCAGAATACGGATATAATACATAAACTACTTTTCTTTTGTAAATACATACTTATAATACATAGAAAACACCCAGACGCAGTACAAACATTTGTATGACATTTATGAATATCACACAAATGATTGTCCCAAGCGGCGATTTATTAATCTATGTAACGGATTCTTTAAAAGTGATTTTAACTCACTTGCAGTAGTCGGATTGATCTGAAAGTTTGCACATATTATATCAAGGACCGATGACAATGCAATAATTTTAAAAAATATTCAGGATTTTCAAGCGTGCTTTTTAGGGTTCCGTACCCAAAGGGTAAAAACGGGACCCTATTACTGAGACTTCGCTGTCCGTCCGTCCGTCCGTCCGTCCGTCCGTCCGTCCGTCCGTCCGTCCGTCCGTCCGTCCGTCCGTCCGTCCGTCTGTCACCAGGCTGTATCTCAAGAACGGTGATAGCTAGAGAGTTGAAATTTTCACAGATGATGTATTTCTATTGCCGCTATAACAACAAATACTAAAAATAAAATAAAATAAATATTTAAGGGGGGCTCCCATACAACAAACATGATTTTTAGGGTTCCGTACCCAGTATCTCAAGAACGGTGATAGCTAGACAGTTGAAATTTTCACAGATGATGTATTTCTATTGCCGCTATAACAACAAATACTAAAAATAAAATAAAATAAATATTTAAGGGGGGCTCCCATACAACAAACATGATTTTTAGGGTTCCGTACCCAGTATCTCAAGAACGGTGATAGCTAGACAGTTGAAATTTTCACAGATGATGTATTTCTATTGCCGCTATAACAACAAATACTAAAAATAAAATAAAATAAATATTTAAGGGGGGCTCCCATACAACAAACATGATTTTTTTACCGTTTCTTGCTCGATACTAATAACGTTGCCTTATATTGCATAGATAATAGTACGGAACCCTTCGTGCGCGAGTCCGACTCGCACTTGACCAATTTTATTTAGTTATTGAACTAAGTAGATTATTTTTAGTTAAGTTTAGTTATGCACGTAGAATTGGCACCATTGACTTCAAAATTAGGACGTTAAGTTACACAAAGCATTTTTGGTCTTTTGGCAGACTTTATGGTGTACTTAGTAGTAATATGTACTACCCGAGTCTAGGAGTTCATTACTTGAATTTTAGAATGGTACCTCTTAGTACAAACATTTTTTCTAAGACATACGGGTCTCGTGGTCAAATACTTCATGTAACGGACTTACGGACTGCCGTTCACGAGGTCACGGGTTCTATTTTCGCTCGGGACAATCATTTGTGTGATATTTATAATTGTTATACAAATGTTTGTACTCCGTCTGGGAGTTTACTATGTATTATAAGTATGTATTTATAAAAAATAATTAGTATATGTAGTCTATCCGTATTCTGGTACCCGTAACACAAGCATAGAAATATAGCTTACCTTGGGACCAGAGGACGTTGTGTGAAATATCCATGAATATTTATACACACACACACATGTTACATGATTTTCTTAGCCATTAATTGCAAAATAATAAAAAGGTTTTTCATTTGAGTAAGTAACTAACAAGTTAGTGAGCTATATAATATAAAATTTATATACCGAAAAGTTATACAAAATGGACGTTGCAGATTCAAATTTTAAGCTTCGATGGGCATTTACCGGTTAAAGCATAATTTACTTTTCATAGCGAGCATAAAGTGGAAATTTAAAAGACCTTGTTACTATGGATTGCTGTTAAATATTAATTGATGATTTGGCACAATTTCTTTGTGTATTCAAAACGTTATTTAATAATTTTCACAAAATTCAAAGCAGAATGAAATATTCAATGCTTATTATTAAAGCTTAAGTGCTTAAATATTATTTAAAAAGGTTCAAAGTTCTTCCTTTTTAAAAGCTCTGCTGAGTTTCTTACGCCGGTTCTTCTCAGCAGATTGCGTCCTGAACCGGTGGTAGGGAAAAAAAATTGGTGTCTACTTGATTAATTGATTTTTCATTTCATTTCATTTTTCATTTCATTTCTGGCGTACCTAGCGGTAGTAACACTGCATGATGAGCATGAGATCTACGGTTCGATTCGCATACAAGTCAATTATTACTATAGGTACTAATATAATAAAGCTGAAGAGTTTGTTTGTTTGAACACGCTAATCTCAGGAACAGCTGGATAATTTGAGAAATTCTTTCAGTGTTTCATAGTACATTTATCGAGGAACTGTAGCCTTCCTCCATAAATATACTATTCAACACCGAAACGCTATATAAAATCACGCTGTGACCAATAGGAGAGAAGCATCAGTAAAAAACCATGCAAAAACAGGAAAAAAAATTCTCAATTCTACAATAAAATATAATAATATTATTTATTTTATAATTATTGAATATCTAACATAAATAAATAAAACAAGTTCACAAAGGGCACTTCAAGTTAAAGTTCAAGTTTTGAAAGAACACTTTAGTTTCCCTTTTGTAAACCTTAGTTAAGTTTAAGAACCTTATCAAAACACTTGATGGGCAATGCGACACCCTTTATAGCTGCTAAAACCAAACTGTTGGCAATAAGTCGGGCAATGCCCTTTAAATTAAGTAGCTAACTTACGACATATTTGTAAATTAACACTAGAATAGGGCTGCCACAATTCAGTGTACTGTAAAAAATATTAATTAGATGAAAAACAAAAAATCAAAATTAGTAATTTATTAAATTTGCAATTGACGTGCTATGCTTTTACTTAATAAATTCTACTCTACTCTTTGTACATCAAATGCAATGTAGACTAAAGCGAGTAACATTGTAGGGGCGAAATTGGTTACTGTTAGCACGGCCGCTTGCGGTAATCACTTTTCCACTACAATTTAATTTATTAAAAAAGCACTCTTCAAAATTTTAGAAGTTCTTTGCAATTATTGCATTGTGATCGGTCCTTAATATGGGTGTAAAATTTTAAGTGGCTCCGACTATTGCGAGTGGCTAAAAAAACACTTTCAAAGATTCCGTTGCATATTTTAATATATACATAAATTAAATGAAAGCCAATTTTTAATAAATTGACGAAATCATACGAGATATTATTGTCATTTCTTTTATTAATGAACTCTTTTTAAGAAAAAAAGCTTTAGCATAGTATATATATAGCTACGAACATATTATATATCTATTATATATAGACAGCTACGAACGAATTTAATAAAAGCGTGTTAATAAAAACAAAGTAGTCTTTAGGTCCGTCTGTCTGTTGCTAAAGCCTTTTTTTTTTTAAGTATTCATTAATATAATATTATTAAACTGAACTACACCATAGTTATTACTTTGTATAATTTTTGTTTAGTTCAGTTTTTGGCACAGCATAAATAACATCAATATCACGTATGATTTCGTCAATTTACTAAAAAATTGGCTTCTATTTCCCATCAAAAAAGCTTATAAGCAAGGGGTTATGGAAGCTCATATGAAAGTTAATATCTCAATATCAACCCTGTTTTCTCCATATCCTCAAAACGTGACAGGATTGGTCTATCCTTGATAAACTCATCTTTCCCCAATCTTGTCATGACAAGATACATATCAGGTTAGCTACCCGTCACTGGGTAATACCCAATTTATTTAACAAAAATACCTCGTCCGTCATAATTTTGGGCAAACATTTTACGCACATCTAGACATCAAATTTATTATATTAATGTACAGTATATTTCATTGTACCCGCACTGACGGGGCCGGCGTCTATTAGGGCTGTCACTTATTTAGATGCCTATAATACCTTTCTATTACGAGTGATATATATTCATGGACATTTTCACACAACGTCCTCTGGTCCCAAGCTAAGCTTATATGCTTGTGTTATGGGTACCAGAATACGGATAGAATACATATACTTACTACTTTTTTTTTGTAAATACATACTTATAATACATAGAAACACCCAGACGCAGTACAAACATTTGTATGACAATTAGAAAAATTACACAAATGATTGTCCCGAGCGGGAATCGAACCCGCGATCGGCACGAGGCCTGTCAAAATTTAGTAAATTTTCCCCGTTTTTTGTAACTATTTTCACTGATACTTTGCTCCTATTGGCCGCACCGTGATGCTATATAGCCTATAGCCACCTTCCTCGTTAAATGTACTATCCAATACAAATAGGGAGGCCCCAAAGAAATAGACTCATGACATCGCCAAATGCACATTGAAGCTGGGAGCCGCTAGATGCAGGTAGCACAAGACCGCACGTTGTAACGTTCTATGGAGACTATGTCCAGCAATGTCTAGCACACATCAGAGAAATAATATTTTTTCCGTGTAAGAATCAAACCAGAAGCAGAACCAGAACAGCCTTATGGACAACAGCCGTATCCTTTATCAACTGTACCCGAAAACCCAACATACTAATGTAAATAAAAATAAATATTTACAAAGGTACGATTTATTTAAAACAATGCTAATGATTATTCATTTTATTTTAACAATAAACAGAAGCGGGAGATTTTAATCTCATTAACATCGCCATTTTAGTAAAGAGAATAAATTTAACCGGAAAAGGGCTAAATACGGCTTAAAACAAAACACATTTTGTATAATACAAGCTTTTGTCAGAGGCTTCACTTGCGTTAAAACAGACAGTAATAGAGATATAACGTATTTTTAAACAAACTAATCTACTCTTTATCACGTCTTATACCTTTCTTTCCTTTCTTCTTTCTTTCTTGTCCGTGTGGTTAAGAATAGAAGTATCACCACCCCATTTCCTTCCCAGAGTGCTGTAAATGCCAGCTAAAGAATATTGCACACAGATAACATTCTCTGTAAGACACGGACAACTCAAACACGCCGGTGTCATCGCCAATGTCCTTAACATAGGTCAAATACCACTTACAACCGTCGAGCATGCATGACCAGCATGTAAATGAAGCCAAGGAAGGAAGATCGTAGCAGATGCCGCTCTATAGTTTCTGCCCACCCCCGTGTAAAGATCTCTTATGATGATAAAGATGGATTTCATAACATTACTGTGCATATAACCTTTCACTAAATAACTTGACAATATCTATTACTAATATATTTCGCGGACACAGATATTTAGTTGAAAGGAACTCGTCAAGCTTATTGGTAGATTTAGGGCGCATAATTACGTTGCGTAATCAAACGGATAATAGTCTCACAGAATTCGGATGTTATTAACTTGATCTATAGAAATAAAAGCTAAAAGTTGTAACACGGCCCGTGCCCAACAGTGGGACGTTAATAGGTTGGAGGGAGAGAGAGAGAGAAATACCTACGAAAGAGAATTACTAAAAATAAATACCGGTACGTCGTTTACCAGTCAGCTATAAGATATACCTAGTTCTTTTAATAAATTATACATCCTAGTCTGTGTATACTTAGTTTTTATATGTACAAAGAAGTCTGGCTTTTGTTTTGTCTAATGATGTCGTCAAATACTAATAAAATTGCCACTCCGTGAAAAATATTACTTACTATTTACGAGTGAATGTGTCTAGAGTTTTCTTTGTTATAAGTTTTTTATTATTATTGAACTAACTATTGACCGTGTCTTCGTACGCGTGGAATTTATATATTTATTTATTTATTTAGACTTTATGCACAAACAGAGTACAAAGGCGGGCTTAATGCCTGAGGCATTATCTATCAGCCAACCGGTAAAAGTGCAGAGATAAAGGTGTGGGTGCAAGTCATGTCCAAAGTCGTAAGGAAAAAAAAAATTCAGGTTTTTTTGCAACATTTTTCAAGCTTTTGCTCCTATGGATCGCAGCGTGATGTTATATTGCCTATAACCTTCCTCGATAAATGCACTATCTAACGCTGGACCTGCAAAATTCTATATTGTTTTTGTTTTATTTAATGATATCTCCCTTCTACATTATAAGCTTTATAAAATGGCTAAACAAAACCGCGTCTCATTATTCTACTAATAAATATTTTAACTTTATAATAAACCTTGAAACCCATCTGGAGTTACGGTATCCAGCTCTGGGGTACGGCTTCTCACTCCAATATTGAAATCATCCAGACATTCCAAAATCAAGCTACAGTCGACTCTTGTTAATTCAAACCTGCGATAATTCGAACCTCTCTATAATTGACGGGCTTCGTGGCGTAGTGGTTCATGTAATGGACTGCCGTTCACGAGGTCGCGGGTTCGATTCCCGCTTGGGACAATCATTTGTGTGATATCCATAAATGTCATACAAATGTTTGTACTATGTCTGGTTTTCTATGTATTATAAGTACATATTATGTATTTACAAAAGAAAAATAGTTTATGTATTTATATCCGTATTCTGGTACCCATAACACAAGCATATTATTATGCTTGTGTTATGGGTACCAGAAAACGGATACGATGATACCAGAATACGGATACGGCTTAGCATGGGACCAGAGGACGTTGTGTGTAATGTCCATGAATATTTATTTATTATTATTTTATTATTAATTCAAAGTTATCACGAGTTCCCTACAAAATCTCTTTATATTTCGAACTAAATCAATACATTTTTATGCACTTGGTAATTCGTAGGAAAAAATCATTGCTATGTAACAAAACCACGCGTTAATTCGAAGTCATCGGCGTCCAACACTCGACAATTCAAAGTTGCTGAGAGAAAGAGGCGGAATGATTGTTAGTACATATAACAGAGTTCTTGCAAAAGATTAATTAATTCACATTATAAATATTTATGTACGTACATGAATAGACACGAATGTACCTCTAAGCTTTTGTCATTATTATAGAATATGTAGCAGTTAACAAATAATAATTGATCAAACCTTAATAATTCAAAGTTTTATTTATTTTCTCTCACAAATTTCGAACCATTTCATATTTCGAACACTCGATAATTCGTAATATTTTAAGCATCCCTCGAGTTTCGAATTAACGAGAGTCGACTGTACTACGTATAGTGACCAATGCCCCCTGGTTCTATACTGTATTGATACTGTTCAACAAGAAATTATAAAACAAACTACTACATATAAAATAAGGATCAAAAACCACCCTAACGACCTAGCTAAAGTTTTGATGGCAGAAAGCCTCAGCCGTAGACTTAAACGTAAAATGCCCCAGGACACTTTATCATAGTGGCTGTTAAATGAAGTGGGTTGCGACATTGGCCGCATACCCAGCAAGTCATCCTTAAAAGCCAACAAATCTACTGCTCAATGTCCCAGAAAGGAGACAGATTGTAGTACCCCAGAAACAAAAAAAATAACAAAAACTTAAAAATGTTGTCATTAGAAATAATACAGACGAACCAACTGCTTATTTAGTTCGTGGAACGACATTAATGAAATTGTATAATTGCTTTTATGAAACAAACGTATTAAATCGATTTTAAGGTTTGAGGGAAATTGAAAGTTTAAACAAGCAATACAGTCGTGGCTTTTGATTTTTGAATGGGATTTGTGGAATCAAACTCTAGAAATCGTATTGAACGAGATTTTGTTTATATTTTTGTAATATAATAATTTGCGCTTTTATGAATACGATTCGATAGCTTGCGGAATTTCTGCAATCGATAAAGGTTCAGTGTTAGCCTTCAGGCGTAGCTACCGCCGTATCAGCCATTTCAATGATACGGGCGCCCCAGGCTAGAATTATTTATGCAAGAAAGGTCTCCTAAATCAAACTGCCGTTTCTTTGCGTCTTTCAACACATTTTGATGGACCCCTTTCAGACTAGCTATGGCTCTAAACTAACCTGATTATGTGATGAGAGTAGATCGATTTTAGACATTTAGGGCCTACATCAATATTATCGTATATCATCGCCGACACGTACATATTAACACAGCCAGTAGGCACAGAAAATGAAGAATTAGGGATACTTTTCTTATTTACTCAAAATCTACTAAATATATTTTAATTCTGATTTACGTGTTTCTATATATAATAGTTACTTATGTTTTTAAAGTTATTTCATTAGTTAATACGCGATAATAGACCGACAAATGAAAAAAATAAAAATATTGAGAGGTTGTTTCGCCAAGATTTTCTATCGAGAAAACTTTTTTCAATCGCGTTTCTCAGTTGATGCGATCCTAGATCATATATTGAAAAAACATATACTTAAAAATTAGAGCTCTAGCCATTCAATCTAAAGAAACAATGAAAACTTCGTACATAGAAAAATGCACGAAGCTATTTTGGTATCGTCTTAAACAATAACTTTATCGGAGAGGTAATTAACATTTTATCGACTATTATGAATAACAATTTTTGTCAATTTTAGCGAACCGATTTTAGCGAACTTTTAAACCTCCGATAAGTCATTATGAATAAGACCAACATGTCTACAAACAGCATAAGAGTACTTGCCTACCTATATGTCGCGATGATAGATAAATACCTAAGTAATTACGTATTACTGAGATGCCTATCGCTGTTAAACAAAAAAAAAATTTACATGTCAAAAGCACATAATTTTTCTAAAAATATATGTCTACTTGATTTTTCATTTCATTTCATTACAAATCCAACTGATTAAAGACTTGGCTTATGAATTTTTTTTTGCATTTTTCAGAATACTGTCATCCGTATGAGCCGTTCAAGTGTCCAGTGGATGGTAACTGCATCTCCATACAGTACCTGTGTGATGGAGCTCCCGACTGCATCGACGGGTACGACGAAGACTCTAAACTCTGCACTGCTGGTAAGAAACAGTTTTAATATACTCAATGTGCTGTTCTTGAGTCCCATTAAATAACTTCTGAGGATGTTAGGCTAAGCCTTAACAAAAACCCTATCTGTAATTTAGAAATCAAAATGTAGCGCTTACCCTACTAGGCAAGTTGAGAGAGCAGACAGATTTACAGCAGTCTAGAAGGAAAAAATTATCTTCTCTTCATATCCCGAGTATCTACCACCATTATACACCCCACTATAACGGGAAGGGTTCTTTTCTTTTATCGTTTATTTTATGCCATGCGACCAGAGGCGTATTTACCCTAGGGCAATAGGGACCATGGCTCGGGGCGGGCCAGCCTAAGAAGGGCGGCAATAGCCTTTATCTTAAAAATTTTGCTCTATCTCTTTTAATTTCTAAGGCGGCCAATTAAATTGTCCCAGGGCGCTAATTTTCAAAATACGCCTCTGCATGCGACCACGTTTATTTTGTAAATTGGGTTTAGGTTGGCTTTTGAAATGCCTATGGCAGGGCATGTGATACATTCCTTAGGTATATTCGTATCAAACAGAAACAGAAACAGCTTTACGATTACTCACGTAATTAAAAATAAAAATTACAAAAGAAACTAGTAATTTTCTAACGTTTCAGAAAATATAATGAAATTGCAGTTCTTTAAACTTTTATAAAAGCGTTGAACCGTACCTCGTAAACATGCGGAAACGTTTTTAGAGGGAAATCTTTTGAAAAAGTAATTTTAACTCACTCGTTTTATGACAAGTGTATATGTGTTTGGAGTTTTAACACCTAAGTGTTAATAGAAACGTGTTTCGGTTTTTAAATTTCGTTCTGTGTTTTAACTGGTTTTAACAAACTTTATTGACGAGTTATAGCAATATAGTTATAGTATACCTACAGGGGCGTAGCCGCGTAGCTACCGCCGTATCAATTATACGGGGCCCCCAGTGCACGGGGGCCCCGAACGTGCGAAAGCAAAAATAAATAAATGCTTTCCAAATTATTTTTTATTTTAGTAATTTTATGCAGTTTTTTTTTTCTTTCGTGAGAAATCTTTACCCTTCATAAGGGCACCCATATAAATTTTTCCACCAAGGCACGCTACGCCACTGAGTACCTATATATAGTTCTAATTTGGTTATAGCTATAATATGTGCCATTATCCGTGTGGTGACTGATTAAGAATACACGGTGTGACCGCCCCTATCTGACAGGGTGCTGTAAAAGCCAGCTAAGATAATATAAGCAGAGAACATCTTTTTTGTTTCGATCGTAATTTTTTGATATTAAAAAGCTTTTGTTAGAAGAAACTTTGGATTACAGAAACCTATAAAGCTACAAAGAACATTACCGCGTACAAACTTGTGTAAATAGCAGACAGAAATATGCCTGAAGGCTTAAATACGTACCTACTATTTAATATGTAGAAATTCTGAGAACTAATCTTGAAAATGAACCTGAAATTACGTATAATACCACCTCTACCAATACCCCTCCAGCTGATTACAGTCGAAGATTATTTTATCTTTTAATGTCTTAATAGTTTAAACATGAATTAATAACAACAAAATCAAATAATTAGATATCCAATACAAAAATTTTCATCACTATAAACTAGTTTACAAGGACGTTGCTTTTCTTTGAGCTTTTCGTCACATTTTGATACAGGGACCCAAAGCAGGGACCCAATTAAGACAAGCAAAGTCAATACAATTGAACAAATATAAATTTACATATACAAGCTTGATCTAACAATTTTGAATGTTATATTGTAACGAATTCCTCGTAGATACAATAGTATATTCGTTCCAAAAACAGACCTATAAAATTTATTTTGCCTACGGGACGAATATAGCCTCAACATTTTATAGTATAATAAATAATATATTTCTGCTCCACAGCAAAAAGGCCACCTGTTGAAGAAACGGCATCGTTCCTACAATCATTACTGGCGTCCCACGGGCCTAACTATCTGGAGAAACTATTTGGAAGTAAGGCAAGGGATGCTCTTGAACCACTAGGCGGAGTTGAAAAGGTCGCTATTGCTCTCTCAGGTAAATATAACCTATTTCTACAACGGCTTTTACCTGTCATCAAAAGTATTCGTTTATGGGAAGTATCTTTGGTGCGAATTTAAGACAGAACGTCTGCTAAGCATGAGGGTTCACACCCTATATTGAACAATGATTATTTAGTTGAATAAACACAGATACCTACTTGTATTTACTCCATCTTGTATTATAACAATAACTGATTTTTTCTAACACTTGCGCGACTCATCTATTTAAATAAAACTAGTTTTTACGGATTTAGACGCGTAAAGGGTAAACCCTGTAATAACTGATCGTAGAAGACACATTACAGCTCAGTCTCACCCGTGACCATGGTGACTGCAAAGTCTCCGAAACGTCGGGCCAAAATTAAAAACAAATATACGCGTCTAAATCCATAAAAAGTAGTTTTATTTAATAACTGAATTTTCAAAAGCTGGAAACGAAATTTAATGTTGAACTACTACACAACCATATTTGGTAAACGACAAATGCAAGAAAACTTATATGCAAACTGGCGTTAATAATATCATAATATTGATCGTCTAAATTTTCAGAATCTCAGACTATCGAGGACTTCGGGGCAGCCTTACATCTGATGAGATCCGACTTGGAACACCTACGCTCAGTCTTCATGGCTGTGGAGAACGGCGACCTTGGAATGCTAAAATCCCTTGGAATCAAGGACTCTGAGCTCGGAGACGTCAAATTTTTCCTAGAAAAGCTGGTTAACACTGGTTTCCTGGACTGAATAGGACCGGAGTCTGCCTCTGATTACTACCATGTTGTCCAATTTGCTCCCATAAGCTCATCCTTCTACAGCTACCTTCCCTACGACTCCATTAAATATAGGAGAAAGTAAAGCATTCTCCTATTCTCCTTTTATCCTGTAAGATTGTTGGAATGTATGAAAACAGAAATTAAGGAACCATTTTGTGAGAAATGATTTTAGATTTCAATATCGACTTCTACAACCGGCCACGTAGACTCGATTATGAACTATAAAATTATTTCTTATAAATAATATATATTTTCACTTGCAGGACAGGTTTCAAGAAAGAAAAGAGGGAATTAATTTTATAATAAAATATGTATATTTTTTTATAAACATACGCTTTTTAATATTATAAATGGTATAACGATATTCTTTTTAAATTTTGGTTATCAGGGCAATAAAACTCGCGTCTGTCATAAGTGAGATATAAAAGATGGGTGAATTTCTTCTTGCCAAATGTATCTTACTTTATGATGCCCTGATGATCCTATCATGGAATGTATGTGTAATGAATGTCGCCCCAAAATTTATCCTTCGTAACTTGGACATATCAGAGGCGACTCCGTAGTAACGTCAAGCGTCCATTCTAAGCGAGATATAAAGCTACCTGTCGAGTGATTTGAAATGTACTTAGATTAAAAAAAAAATAAGAGTCGTTGAAAGAATGCATACGCTTTATATCTGGCTTTTGGAAAAATCCAGAATAGGACCATAAAAAAAACATATCATAAACTTAGGAAGTAGGTAAAATACATATCATAGATTATAATCAGTAGTGAATAAAGTACAATTATTTTAATATGATCGGTATTGTATTTAATGAACATTTTATAGATCCTTTTAGTACTAATATACCTACTAATTTCGTCGTTTAAAAAAAACAAAGAAGCATAGTTTTAAACGGTGCTGCACTTGAATCCACATACATATCAAAATTATTGTGATTTTTTATTAGTGTTAGATTTATTGTACGTTTATTCTAGAAATAAGATGTAGCAAAATTATAATCATAGGTATATTGATAATATTAGAGTCCAAATTCTATAATTCTTTGTCTAATATCTTCGCAATCGATGTTATAATGTTAAAACTTTTGTCAAATGCAGGCTAAAAAACAACGAATTAATAATAATATGTCATTTATTAATGAGAAGTCAAAGGTACATGATGTAATATTGGGAAATTAAAGATCGCAACTGGGATTATATACCGTTTGTTCAAATTCGACGGGATTCGTGGTGGAGTGGTTTATGTAATGGATTGCCGATCACGAGGTCGCGGGTTCGATTCCCGCTTGGGACAATCATTTGTGTGATATCCATAAATGTCATACAAATGTTTGTACTGCGTCTGGGTGTTTACTATGTATTATAAGTATGTATTTACAAAAGAAAAGTAGTATGTATATGTAGTCTATCCGTATCTGGTACCCATAATACAAGCATAGAAATATAGCTTACGTTGGGACCAGAAGAAGTTGTGTGAAATGTCCTGAATATTAAAAAGAAAAATAAAAAAATTCATGATGTAAAAGAAAAAAAATTCAAGAAAGGTAAATCTTTGAACGAATTGCATACCTACATACATTTCTTTAGCACTACAACTAAGTACAAAATGTTGTTTAAGAAGTTGTTAATTTTTTATCACGATTACGTGTATATTTGTGCCTTGTTTCTTTCAATGTTTTAAATGAAGTAATCTTGTTCTGGTTTGACGGCTTCTTTAGAAGCGACTAATCGTAGAGTTTAAGTCGCGACTCTGCCAGATAAATAAAGTAAAAACTAAAAAAGTATTTCGGATGTTATTGAAGACGTAATCAAACCTTACGCCGCCATTATGCGACCGATACGTTCCATTATGGCGTCATGTAATTAAAGGTATTGCCAATAATATTTTTTGAAATTTACATATGGTATTGCCAGAATGAAATAGTTTTGATTATGGTAGCCTGTATTTGTCAGAAGTTATACATTATACCAAAATAGGTTTACTAGAACATCAATCGCCAAATCTTGTCTATCACAATGTTTCAGAATGTACCTACCAGTAGAAAAGTCTAATCTTCGTTAGATTAATGTTTCTCACTATTTTATCTACACGTAGTTAGTGTAAGTGAATTTAATTACATTTTGAAGGTTTTAATAACATAAGTTGTTAATTTTAACTTACGTCGGATTTATTCTAAATTAACAGCAAAATGGCGATCTTTGATCTATGTTAGATAGTACTATATGTTTTGAACTATGTATAAATGGCTTATTGTTCTTAAATAACAAACCAATAAATTAATCATCTTGAATTTGAGTTTTATTTCAATGTTCCATCAAATACCTTTATCTATCAAAATAATTATTACCTACATACAAGAAGGTTATAAATAGGGAGTAACAACTCGGGAACATAGATTTGTTCCAAGGCAGGGCCGCCCCGTTTATGGTTTAAAAGTAAAATAGTAGCCTTGCTTTCTCTTTTACTCCAGCTCAAAAAGAAAGAGTTAGAAAGGCTACTAAATCATTTATTTTTCTTAATGTGTTCAGCTAAAAAAAGCAGCAGGCCGGATTCGTTGTACCGAGTGTTACGTCTAGATGTATATATTATGTCTATGGCTACATATAGATAATCCCAGAGTTCCAAATGTTATCTGACGATTACTATGTTGCTAGGTAATTGCACTTTTAAAATAGTTACCTATGTTCTCCAAGGCTCCAACCGTAATTGAACGAAAAATTATAAGTAAATCTCTAGCAGATTTATATAATTTTGTAAATTAATTAATGTTAACTATTTTTACGGATTCATACGACCAGTGCAACCCTGTGTATTACTTTATTTCTGAGATATGCGCGTACAAACTCACTCACGCGAACAAATAACTAATAACCTTACTAGAGTTCAGCATGGTGCTATACTCGCCAGAATCATAGAACAGTGCAACGAGAATCATATAATGACTAACCGTAAAATGGCGAATTTTTAACCTTGTTTGTTTTTGAAGACATGTTTATTTTACTTTATCTTATATTATACAAATCCGTGATTCCAAATTCCAGGCGTACGACTACGCAGGCAATAGCATGACATTTCTGGTCGCTTCGAATAATCGGTAATAACCGGAATATAAAAATTACGGTAGGCCAACACTATTGCCAAAAATGTGGCAACATTATTTTCAAGTTTGAAATTAGCATCTGTCAAATAACATTTCGAATTCTGGGACGGATAATTTTTTTTTTTTTTTTTTTTTTTTGAATGGCTAGTCGCTATTTACGCATTGCCAATGACAAAAACGGAGAAACTTATGGTAGTATTAAAAATAGGATCGGAATTTTGAATCGGAAAATCAAATTGGACAGGATCAAGTTTAGAAATATTATATTAACTAAAATAAATATTTACAAATCATACATGAATGTTATTTAAAGAAATAAACAGTGCAATACAGTTATATATATTAGAGTCATTAGTAGCTAATAGCACAGGAATAGAAGTAGGAAAAAGAATTCGAAATGAAAGTAAGGAGTGATATAGTTGGTTGTGGTCATGAAGTGAACAGGAAAGGAAAATATGGTTTAAATCGGCGTCACTTTCACCGCATTCACAGTTATTAGAATCAAGAATTTGGAGTCGAGCAAGATGAGCCGGGTAAGCCGCATGGCCCAATCTCATGCGAATTAAACAACTGGTAGTAGTTTTATCAAAATGCAGTTTGTAAAACCAAGGTTTTATCGGTATTTCCGATTGAATGGATCTATAGTATTTCCCCTTAAAGGTGCTATTATCTTTCCAAGAAAGAGTCCAGGACCTTCGAAGGTAAACCATGGCAAGATTAGTAAGGTCAGATGAAAAATTTAAGAACGGATATAAATCTCCACAGTCAATAGCCTCAGCTGCAAGTGTGTCAGCCCTATTATTCCCGTAAATATCGCTATGGCTTGGAATCCATGCAAAATTAATTTTTATATCACACTGAATACATTCAAAAAGAAGTCGTCTGATTAAAATGACTACAGGATGAACCGACGAGTTGCGAAAAGGAACTCGTTCAAGAGCTTGCAAAGCACTTAAAGAGTCAGTAAAAATTACAGATTTCTTTAATTTTATTAATTTTATATATTCCACGGCTTTATAAATGGCATAGCATTCTCCAGTAAATACTGTACATTCTGGTGGCATTTTGATTTTCTGAACAATATTATATTGTTCGTGATAAACCCCAATCCCCACTATCCCCATAGTGGAATGTTTAGATGCATCTGTATAGAGATAATGCCAATCATTCCATTTTTTGGTTAAAATTTCTTTAAAGAAAAGTTTTTGGCAAGTGTTATTTTTGTGTAATCCTATATTAAGATGAATATCTGGTGAGTATACTAATGATTCATAATTAGGAATGAATAGTGGATATGAAGGGGCTTGGTAAATTTGAGCCTCCATCGCTATAATCTTCTTATAACTTTGTATGATTGGAGGTGTAGATTTGTGTGACCAATAACCCTCGGAGTTAGTACAATCAAGAAGAATCGGTAGTCGTGTTAGTAATGGATGTTGAGAAAATTGAAATACGCGGAATAAATATCTGTCACAAATGTACTGACGACGAAGAGACAGAGGAGGATCAACAGACTCAACTTGTAATGCATTGATCGGGCTTGATCTCATAGCTCCCAGTACTATTCTCAAAGCTCTAGCCTGAATACTATCCAATTTTTTAAAACCTGATTTGTTACCTGGTTCTAGCAAGAAGGTCCCGTAATCTAAGACGCTTCTTATTAGGGCATTGTATAACAATTTCAAACAGAAGGGGTGGGCCCCCCACCAAACACCTGACAAACATCTTAATACGTTTAAGCGTTTTTCACATTTTGCAGTTACATACTCACAATGAGGAACTCCGGTTAACTTGCTATCTAATACTACGCCTAAAAATTTTACAGAAGATGCTACTGGGATTTGTTTACCTGCATAATACACAAATACAGGAGGAGGAAAACTCATTCTAGAAAATAACACAACAGTGCTCTTAGATGCAGACAACTCAAGGCCGTTGCTATCGAGCCAGTTATTGAGGAGACTAAGCGATGAAGATAAAGAAGAAGAAGCTTTACTTACAGAAAAATCAATTGAATAAAGAAGGAGGTCATCTGCATATTGTAGTACTGCTGTCTTACCATTTAAAGCTACTTCCAAATCGTGAGTATAAATATTGTACAGTATGGGACTGAGTACCGATCCTTGAGGCAGACCTTTCCAAACGTACCTAATGTCACTAGAGGAATCCAAGTGTACGTGCCTTTCATATAAAATACGTAATATAAAATTTGAAAGGAATAATGGAACCTTTAAGAGGTCAAGTTTGTTTTTAAGCACAGATAACACAACATTATCATACGCTGATGTGATGTCTAAAAATGCTGCGACAACGGATTTATTTTCTGAAAAGGCCAGTCTGATGTCAGTGACTAGGATGCTGATATTATCTATCGTGCTTTTTCCTCTTCTGAAGCCAAACTGAGAAGCACTTAACAAATTATAATGTTCAAAATACCATTCTAGGCGATTTTTAATTAAATGTTCAACGATTTTTAGGACTACAGAAGATAGAGCTATGGGACGATACGAGTTACCGTCGCCAGGATTTTTGTTAGGTTTCAAAATTGGTATGATAATTTGAGATTTCCAAGAGGCTGGTATATTACCACTTACCATAATAGAATTAATTAACCTTAAGAAATATTTTAAAAAAGATTCACTTAGATTAGATATAAAGGAATAAACTATCCCATCCATTCCAGGTGAAGAGTCTTTCAATTTCGCTACAACCCCTTTAATTTCTTCAAACGTGAAACAGTCAGAGATATAATCGGCTTGTGAGATCGGAGCATAGAATGGAAAACTATTTTCGGGGACGTATGGTGGACATAATCTATCTAAGAATTTGTTTTTTACTGTGCATGGTAGAGTTTTTGGTATGTTCTCTGTAAAAGCTGATCTAAACCTTCTAATATTCCCCCACACTGTAGATAATGGAACATTAGGAGAGACATTGGAACAAAAAGAACGCCAACTCTCAAATTTTTTACGTTTAAATAACTTACGGGTTTCTGAAATAACTCTACTCAGTATTTCAAAATTTTCTACCGTAGAATTTTTACTGTAAAGTACTTCCATCTGTTTTCTATGTTTTATTGCGTCTGTGCACTCCCTGTCCCACCAAGGAGGTGACAGATGTTTGTTTACCGAGTTTTTAATTGGAAAAAGTGTATCTGCAGCATCAGTCACGGCTTTCGACATAGCATCAGCGCAAGATTGTTCATTACCTTTATTGATTTCTGGTAGACTATGTAATTTAGAGTCCAATAGTTCCTTGTATGAAGACCAATCTACATCTGCTAACCTATATTTGAAACGAGGCTCGCGCTTCTTGGGTGTATCTTTATTAGCAATCGGAAAAGAGATCAATAAAGGAAAATGATCACTCCCGTGTGTTGAGGTCATCACATCCCAAGTTAATGTTGATGCAAGTTTAGAACAGCATAAAGTTAAGTCTGGAGCACTGGCTCTTTCATTTGGCGATGTACGTCGAGTTGGGGATCCCGTATTAAGTATACATAAATCATGTGTGTCTAATATGTTAAGGATAGTTGAACCATAGATATTAGAATGCCCACCCCAAGAGGGATGTTGTGAGTTAAAATCACCCATCAACACATAGGGCTTAGGAAGAATAGATAATATATTTACAATTTCATTAAAAACGTCAGAAGAAGGTCGCGGAATATATACAGAAACAAAGCAAACACTATTTACAACAGCTGCAATAATAGAAAAATCTCTACTATGATTAGGGAGAGGAACATAAGAATAAGCATGATGGTGTTGTATCAATAATGCAACACCACCATACCCATCTGATCTATCTTCTCTGAGACAGGCGTAACCCGGAACTTTAAATAAAGAATCCGGTTTAAGCCATGTCTCTTGAAGACCGAAGATAAATGGTTTAAATTTATTAATTAAAAAAAAAATTTCCGATTTTTTTGGTATTATGCTACGACAATTCCATTGGATTACCTTGAGTGGATCCATTTTTATTATTATTTACATTTAAATCTGTATTTACAGGGGCAGCGTTGGACGGTGAAGTAAAGTTTATTTGTGATAATGATTGCAATAAAGCAATGATTAAATCTTTCACAGAAGAATTTGATAAGTCTGATTGATTAACTAATGCACATCCATTACCAGAAAGTGTATTATTGTAACCCTGAATAATTTCAAGGTGAGCTTTATGATCATAACCTTTGGAGGCTGATGGTTTTGGTGTATGAGGTTTAATAAAGACTGTTTTAGTATATGATGTTTTATTTGGGTTATTTTTATGTGTATGTTGTATTGAGGGTGATATATGTGAAGTGTTGGGTGTGTTTTGTGAGAACATTAAAGCATCTGCATATGATTGTTTTGATATTGGAGGATGTTTCTTACAAGCTTCTGAATATGAGATGCAACATTTTGCCATTGAATCTTTAATAGCCTTTTGTCGTATGTATTCTAAACATTTTCTACTAATGGCTTCATGAGCTCCTTTGCATAAACAGCATATTAAAGATTCTTCAGGCTCAGTACAGGTGTCACCAGTATGACCTTGACCACACTTATAACACCGTGGTGTAGACCTACACAAATTTTTCACATGCCCAAACCTACAACAGTTAAAACACTGTATAGTTGGATAAATATATAACTCTACTTGTAATGCAGTATAACACATAAAAATGCGTTTTGGTAGAATTTGACCGTCAAAGGTTAGAATAACTGTTTGTGTGTTAATATAATTAATTTTATCATCAGTAGTAACTTTTCTTTTAATCCGTCTTAGTTTTATTACTGGACCAGAACCTGTAGGAACTGATATATTTTCAAGTACCTCATCATCTGACCATTCTACTGGGACTCCTCTTACAACACCCATACGGGTGACAGAAAATGTAGGTATGAAAGCTTTGTACTTTTCACTTTTTAACTGTGTACTGTTAATAAACAAATTAGCATCTCTGTAGTCTGAAAACTCTAATGACATTTTGTTGCGACCAATTTTTTTAAGACTACCGTTAACAATATTCTTGTACGAGTTCCTCTTCAAAACACGTCCAAAGGTAACAATATTAACATAGGCACCGTCATTTGACTCAAATTCTCTCTGAATGTGAACAATGAAAGGTGCTATATCTGATTCATTATAAAGTAATCTAGCTACCGATGCCGGTGACTGTGGAGAAGTCGTTGTTATATTATTTGCAGAATTATTAGCATTTGGTAATAAAGTTACAGTATTTTCTACATTAGTCTCAGTTTTACAAACTTCCATTTCTTGACCGCAAACACAATCGGTATCTTTTTTGCCGCCATTTTTGCGTCTCCTTTTATATTTGTTACATTGTTTACACATAGAATGACGAGTAGACAATCTTTTACGTTTTGTTGTATTGCCTCGGCTTACCGAGCTAGTATCTGTATCCACACTTGTATCATTATTCGAAATAGTAACATAATGAGCGACCTCACCAATTGTCCCACCGGGGTCTATTGGCGGATCCATTACTAAGACATAAAAATAAACTTAAAATCTACTACTTACCGAATAGAAATAAACACTAAAACTACGAAGGCTATCTATATATACACACTAATTACAGAATATTGACAAAAACCTGATCCTGACACCGAAAAATTTAAAATAAAAAAGCACAAAACTCCAAAACACGACCGCCCGATTTGAGGTTTCCCGCGCTTTTTCAGGGACGGATAATTCCTAATGAATAAAAATTGGTCAAGTGCGAGTCGGACTCGTGCACGAAGGGTTCCTCACCATTATCTATGCAACATAAGGCAACGTTATTAGTATCGAGCAAGAAACGGTAAAAAAATCATGTTTGTTGTATGGGAGCCCCCCTTAAATATTAATTTTATTTTATTTTTAGTATTTGTTGTTATAGCGGCAATAGAAATACATCATCTGTGAAAATTTCAACTCTCTAGCTATCACCGTTCTTGAGATACAGCCTGGTGACAGACGGACGGACGGACGGACGGACGAACGGACGGACGGACGGACGGACAGCGAAGTCTCAGTAATAGGGTCCCGTTTTTACCCTTTGGGTACGGAACCCTAAAAAGAAATAATACGTCACTTTTCAAAATAGATATACTTTAATATGTATCTACTTACAAATATCTTTAATTAATATTGTACCTATAGTAATTAAAAACTATGTATAACAAATTATTATTGATATCTTACTGTTACCTGAAATTATAATTAAAAAATAACATCATAAAGAAAAAATACTTAAAGCCTGGTAGTAAATTTTAGTAATGAAACACTAACTATCGTTAGACCTAATAGCTACTAAACGTTCATAAAACTCAAATCAGTTTAGAATTTTGCGATGGACTTCTTAAGCATTTACGTAATAAATCTAATTATAGCAGAAAAAATTTCTCCCGTCAGAAAGTGCAAACAACTCGATAGATGGCGCTGTAATTCGATGCGATGAAGACTATTGAAAAAATTGCAGATAAAAGTTTAAATAACACTTGCACGTACGAGGAAGATTCGTTGGAAAAGCTGCAGCAATTGAACGGTATTCCGAGGTGGGTTTAAGTCCCGCTCATGATAAATTATTTTATATTAAAAAAAATAGTAAAAAGTTTGATAGTAAAAAAAAATTCCAAACTATCAATAAATTAGTAATATTGTGTAATTTTTTAGTCTCTAAATTTCATGTCAATTTATACAATAACAAACGAATGTTTGAAATCTGTTAAACCAAAACGTTGTAATTTGTAACTCCTTTTTACGCAGAAACTTATTCGTAGAACTAGCTTCATAATTATTTGTGAATTCTCATAGAATATTCTCATAGAATTCTCATAGAATATTACTGCATATTAATGTACAGAATAATGTACTATAGGTGCTAAATATATTTGTGCTGACCTTCCTAAGGGCTTTGATTCTCTTTACTTCTGCTACCACCGCAATATTTATTAAATAAAATGCTCTAGTAAAGTCTAGTATAGTTATATATCAATATGGCATAAACAACATGAAAATCAATAACAACTTAACAATTTACAGCTCCTTTTTAACAATTTTTGTTAGTATGTCAGAGTGGGATGGTGTCCAGCAAGGACCTAATTTTGGTCCCATATTTTAACTCGGTGCTTACATTTGGTGCATCAAGTATAAAATCTACATAAATAAAAATGGATTCCTGAGACAGCGTAAGGATAGTCCTTAGCTTTTCTATTCAGACCATATTTAAAAAAAGCAAGACTATATATGCTACCAAGATAAAAATTCCAGTAGAAATATTTCTTCTACAAATATACTACATATTATTATGTATTTTGTTCTTTGTGATCCCAATGTCGTTCTTTTGATCTCAAGCAAGTCTTGGAACTTTCGATAACCAGTTATATTTTTGCGCGAACTCGAAACTATTAAACACATGGTATGCACATCCTTCTATTCTACTAGAATTAAAGCTAAGTATAACGGAAGTAATATGCTAGATGCAGAAAAGACACACTATCACTGCTACAAAAGACGTAAGTACCTAAATAAACCCTAAAATGACCTTTAGTAGATCAACATAAATTATATCGACGAGCACATTTATATTGCTAGAAGGAACACACGAACGATTAATGTTTACCTAATCCAAATAAGTAAAATAAAATAAATTCTGAGAAAAAATCTTCATTTATTTTATTACGCAATAATTAGTTAGTTATTTTGTCAGTAATGATCAACATATTTCCATCAATTAATCTAGGAAATCTGACAAAGCACTTATCTTTGCAAAAGGTTGAAAGAATTTCAGTAGTAACAACAAGAAACAATCTTAACCAAGTAATCTTTCAAAGACAATACTAAATCACAATTGATATGCTAAACTGGGAGTTATGATGTCAAAGATAAACACATTTTTATCTGAATTACTAAACTGCTAGATCCACTAGTGCAATAAAATCATAGTACATGCTAATTCGTCACAAATATGTATCAACGTAATAATAAACTCTGACCCAATTTAGGTAAGAAATAACACATAAATGTTAAAATAAAAAAAAAATGTTTTTGTATAACTTTTTAAACAATTTACAAAATTCTATAATGAAGGTAATTTAAAGATGGTTCAAATGTCACATATATAAAATAACTATTGAAAAGAACTTTAAAGATTTTCTTAAAAATATATTTATATTTCATGAATTGAAAGATGTCTTAATTACATAAAACTAGACACTTAGAAATAATACTACTTATTGTGAGATTTTAAACAATATAACAAAATCAATATTAACATAAGGTCACTTACTAAACTAAAATGGTGTAAACTAGCAGATGTTTCAAGGCAATTCCTTACTGAATAAACAACCAAATTAAAAACACAAATTTCAACTTTAGTTACAATATTTACAGTTATTAATCCACATGAACCTTGTTTATTAATAATATTGTTAAAAACTCAATTCTATCTGTATATTGGCTGAAGAAGAACTGTACAAAATCTCTATTAAGTTATTGCTATGAAAGACTTCATGTCTACTTGTATTCAGTTCGAGAATGTATTACAATCCTACTAATATTATAAAGGCGAAAGTTTGTAAGTATGGATGTATGTATGGATGTTTGTTACTCTTTCACGTAAAAACTACTGAATGGATTTGAATGAAACTTTACCACAATATAGCTTATACATCAGAATAACACATAGGCTACAAATTGGCTGGACCGATTTTGATGAAATTTTATTTTATACAGAATTGTATGGCAAAACAACGTTTGCCGGGGCAGCTAGTGTTAATATAATTTCAAATATTGTTTTAATATTCAAAATGCACAAAAAGCAACTTTCCATTTTTGCAATTGCAATTGGCATGTGACTATTTTTTTCTTTTTTTCTTAGAATTCCTTTCAACTCTCTTTTGATCTTCTTCATCCATTTGATTATAGTGTGACTGAATATGTGACAGCAATTTCTTTTCTCTTGTAAATGACTCATTACACATATTACAACTATATTTATCCTTGTCTGCATTTACCTTATTTTGACCGGGTTGAACAGATGACGATGTCGAAATTTGCGACTCTTGTATAATATTATCAGTTGGTAATACATATGACGGTTGTAATAACGGGTCTACATTTATAAATGTAAAGAAATTAGAATCCTTCTCGTGTGCTAAAGTTCTATCTTCTAATGTTACTTTAAATGGCTCTTTAGTTTCACCATCATCTCTTACTTCTAATTTAGACTTTCGTGGTCGTTTTTTGGGGTTTTCAGATTCCACTGGCTGATGCACAGCTTTTGCAGATATTAATAATTTACTTGGATTTCCTGTCTGCACAATGGTATAAGATTGCTTTTTCATAGCAGGGGTAGTGAATGCTGGTGGTCCTACAGGTGCTGTAGGGTCATAAAGACGGGCAGTATGTGGTAAAGTTTGAAAGAGTCCAACTGGATATGGCTTGGCTTGATTATCTACATCAATCACATCAGGGTTATTTATTTGCTGAATAGATTGGCTCAAATCTGGCTTAGGTGCAATTGCAACATTATGATTACTACTGTTATTTACTTTTTCATTATTAGCTTTTCGTTTTCTACTCGTTTTTTTTGGTTCAACAGCCTGAAGTGGTGGTGGTGCTGGGGTTGGTAATGTATTGTTTGTATCTTCTACCAACGTAAATACATTATTAGGGCCAGGGCATAATTTAAATCGACTATTTATATTAGGTATAATAGCAAACTGAACAGATGGCAGTGTTGAAATATTAGAGGGATCTGTATTTGATGGCATTTGTATTTGGGTACTTTGATTAGGTGTGGGTAAATCTAAATTTGGCTCTTGCCGCCTAGTTTTACTAGCAGGTCCAACTTTAGGTTTAGGTTTAAATTTTATAGAATCATTACTATCATCCTGTAATTCGATTGTTTCTATAATATTTTGACCAGATTCATTCTTTTCTGCATTTCTCACTTTCTCAGTCAATGTTTTTTTCATATCATTATCTATTTTAATATATTTAACTGTAGATACTTTTGGTGGTTCAGGTGTTGGTATTGATTTAGGAGTATCAATTTTATTCAGAAAACGCATACCATTTTTAGCACAATTATGAGATTCAACCATTTCTTTTTTAAGGAAATTTCTATTGCAAATTTTACATTGAAATAGTGTTCCCACACCATTTACTTTAATCATACTAATGTAGTCCATGATATTAAATGGTTTTGTTTCCTCTTTCATTTCTTCTGGTATAGTTTCTTTTACTGGTGGTTCCTTTTCCTCAAAACTTAAACTACTCATAGAATTATTGGTTTTTCTTAAATTTGTTTTATTTTCAAGACTATTTGTAGTACACAGTGATTCATCTAAATTTTGAGAGTTATTTGGATCTGTTGTATTTTGTTGTACAGTCTCATTTGTTTTACTTTTACTATCAGTACCTATTTTAGATAATTTTTTGCTTTTATTTTTGGCTGGTTTAGCTTCAGTTTCAAGTGCCATCTTGACCTGTTGCAAGCTAATATCATCTGTGCTATCAGATTGTGGCTCTGTTTTTATATTCAAATTTAGTAATTTTGATTCTTTGCTCCTAGTTGTTCTTTTATTTTCAACTGGTGCTGTTTCTTCAGGGGGTAATACTTTAGTTTCTTCAGTGGGTAAGGTTTCTTCAATAGGAATACCTTGAATACCTGCCATTGCTTTTTTGATAAGAGCATCACATATATCATCATTACTCATGTTATTTTGATTTAGTTTCTCTTCCCATACTTTCTTGGCTATCTTTGATTTTGTAACAAATGGACCACTTGTCAATGGAGACTTACCAACTGCATTTCTTAAATTCTCTTGTGTTTTAATACATCTCTGAATAAACTCGTAAAGTTCTTCCAGTTTTGCTGAACAACGAAAACATATTTTATGTGGCAGATCATCGTTTTCTAACACCTAGAAGAAACAAGTTTATTATGTATTAAAATGCATAAATAATATTTTAAGGGATTTGCCATTGTGAGACTTACACTTCTGCGACTTACTTGGAGCAGACTAAAAAATTTTAATTTACAATATAATAAATACCTATTGCTCGTTGTAAATATGAGGTTTTTGCTATTAATTTGCAGAGGGAGCAAATTCGTAAAAAATAATTAATTCTTTATTTAATGAATATTTAATAAAAAAGAAGGACTTTATTTACCATGTGCATTAAGTATGTTATCAAGAAAAGTAGACCATCTATTTGTCATAAGTTGTACGTACAGCAAACTATAAAAAAATATTTGTTTCAAATTTTAAGTGTATTTAAAAAGTGCATACCGCAGTAGTTATTTTTTACCTCTATGTTTTATTATACAACGAAGTATTTATTTATATTATTATTTTATATTTATATTCTTATTTATTTTTTATATTTTTTTTTAATGGAAGTAGTTTTAATATTACTTTAATTTTATTTCTCGTAAACATTCTATAATACATAATTCAAACATGTTGTTAATTCATTTTATTGATATTCTATCTAATATATTTTTCTATGTAATAACTAATTAGAATAAGAAATATGTAGGTAAGGCACGACTTGCCAGCGAAAGCCTAGTTCAAAAATAAAATAATTTTCATGCGAGAGTGTACCCATGCGCACCACTTTCTTCCAGCGTTCTTTTTACGTGACGTGTACTATAAATACATACATCAATACTTGTTTTTATGTATTAAAATCGGTGTAAAAATACAGATATATGCAGAAACATGAGTTGATGGATATCCAACACCAAAAGTGCATGTTATTAAATATTTACACATTGATTAGACGATTTACAATGTATTAGAAGATTATAGTAATAGGACTAACTTACACTAAAAGGCATAAGTTCATCTATCTTCTTCGCAGTGACTTTATCAGCGTCGAAAATATTCAAAAAAGGGCCATCTTTACTTTCGCAAAGCCGACAAACCTTCTGCAGGACTGGTGGTACTACTGGACTGGAAACGCTATATGCAGCAGCTAATACTTCATTGCTAATATTTGTAATACTGGCCATAACATCTTGTTCACTTAATTGTTTTCTTTTATTTTTAATCTTCTTCTTAGCCATTTTGTTTAACAAAAATTGTTAATGTTGATGTATAAACCTGCTTACTTTATCACTATTCCCTGTTGAAGTACCGTTGTTTACTGTACGGCAGCTACTTATTTATAATTCTATAAAAGTTTACATGAAACCTAAAACTAAAGAGGGTCAAAAACTTAATTAAATTCAACACATAAGCGGAAAACGCCTGCCCGAAGTACCATAAAAGAGTTAAAAAGAGGACAACATGGCGATTTGACAATTGATCACAATTGACATGTATATCAGCATAGATATACAAACGGTTAGACTTAGAGAATATTACCATAAGGAGTACCTACTACCTAGGTATTGTTCTCTGTACTTCTCTCTGTTGTCTATGGATTAAATGTTTGGAACCGCTGTCATATATACCAAGAATGTTGCAATTCTTTAAAAATTTTTGGAATTATTAGTCCAATTTTTTTGGCGCTTTCAAAAATGTTATGAGTATTTTTTTATGATGGATGAGCCATGCTAATCCTGAATAGTGGTTTCATTTTGTCTTACTCTATCAATAAAACAGAAAAGTCTAACTAGCTATTTTAATGGATACCTACTTAATTTCGCTATGCTATATGGCACATTACATTATTAGAAGTTAGAACTAGTTGATGTGGTGAAGGAACTTACTTTACATCAGCTACTTATTATTATTACATGTAGCATGTGCCAACAGCTCATAGAAGAAAACAGGTGCTCAAGTCCACTATTTTGGAACAATTGTCATACCGGCACAATACCGGCACGATACCGTTGCAATTGAAGTCAAATATCCGTAGTCTGCTATATGCCGTCATAACGGTCTTTCAATGGTAATAGAATTGTCGATCTCTTTTATCTATGCATTGAATTTTCGGTCTCTTTTATCTATGGATTGTGTTAGAATGGTATGTATGTGTTGCCGTTTTTAAAAAATGCGTTAGTTGAAGTGATTTTCGAAAAACTACTAATAAATTTAAACATTTAATAATGCTAGACTTCGTTTAGATATATTTGTACATACTATTTATTAGTATAAAAAGCAATGTGAAGTTTAGGAGATTAGTAAATTGCAATAAATTACAAAGAACAATTTCTAATATTTCTATCTATCTATTTTTTATTTATGGCAATCTGTCGACACAGGACAATTTAAAAATATTACTGCCAAATTCAAAATAGCAGACTACCGAAACATTTCAGTCATTGAATTGCAATTGTGAAGCAGTTGTGTACGAGACTAGCAATTTATGTCACTTTGACAATTGTAAGACAATGATGAAGTCGTTATGACGACACATTAATAGTAGACTACCAAAAACTTTACTATTGCACCATAATGGTACAATAATGGTACAGTTGTGACACCGTTGAAATACCCGACTCAGGGCCCAGGTGCTCAAGTCCACTATTTTGGAACAATTGTCATACCGGCACAATACCGGCACGATACCGTTGCAATTGAAGTCAAATATCCGTAGTCTGCTATATGCCGTCATAACGGTCTTTCAATGGTAATAGAATTGTCGATCTCTTTTATCTATGCATTGAATTTTCGGTCTCTTTTATCTATGGATTGTGTTAGAATGGTATGTATGTGTTGCCGTTTTTAAAAAATGCGTTAGTTGAAGTGATTTTCGAAAAACTACTAATAAATTTAAACATTTAATCATGCTAGACTTCGTTTAAATATATTTGTACATACTATTTATTAGTATAAAAAGCAATGTGAAGTTTAGGAGATTAGTAAATTGCAATAAATTACAAAGAACAATTTCTAATATTTCTATCTATCTATTTTTTATTTATGGCAATCTGTCGACACAGGACAATTTCAAAATATTACTGTCAAATTCAAAATAGCACTACCGAAACATTTCAGTCATTGAATTGCAATTGTGAAGCAGTTGTGTACATGAAGGTATAGATAAAAATGGAGTTCAGACTCTGAATACCTACTTGAAGCAAAAATGATGTATGGCTATCTCGCTCACTGTGGTCAAACCCTTTCTTTCTAAGTAGGGTAACCTTTATTGTATTTCTTCCAGGACAAAACTTCAAGTAGTTGTGTTCCATATAGTGTCAACAAAATGTTCACTTCTAAGACCTAGCCCGTATAGATTTTATATGTCGAGATACTTTATGTACTGTGCGTAAAAAAAATACTCAAAAAACAAACTGTTTGTTATCGCGTGAAAGTTTGGATAATTCTAGTTTTTTAACAGTAACTGGAGGTTCGGTTGTTAAATTTATTATTCTTTTTACATTTTTAAACACGTAAAATTTCCTAGTTCGTATGTACGATGTACCTATAGAATATTGGTGGGAAATAGATAATTACTAGAACAAAGGTGTAGTTCCTACGGCAATACGAAATTAATGAATGATTGTGAGATCTGCTTGAGATAAAATAATAATAATTTACCTTTATTTCAGACCTAAATACATGTTACAAAGATACAGAAAAATGATTCCAACGAATTGAGAACCTCCTTTTTTGAAGCCGATTAAAAATAACAAGGTGTTAGTAATTTCTTAGTAAACAAAACAAGTTACACAATAAAATCTATTTGGCATACCTAAGTGGAAACATAACTTTTTGTGTAGGTAGCGTAAAAACGAAAAAGGGTTATTGTACTCATATTTTTAAACATGTACTGTTATTAAGGGACCAACCATGAAATCGCAAAAGATATATGTTTCATTAATTTTGCAGATTAATTAAACATTATGAATATGTACATACTGGACAATAGTTTTTCCTAGATTTCTGGGTTAGCCAATGTATTTCTATTTATTAATGTCAGTTAAAGGGCAAATTCGGTCAATAATACTTCTGAAAAAAAAAAATACGTTACGTTGATTAAAATTAGTTTGTCGGAAAATCTGTAGTTAATAGTCATTTTAACTGACAATATGAATGTGGTTAGAAGTGGCTGACGGAAGAACGGAGAATCAGTCAAAATCAATTTTTACGTATATTTCTGTCTACAGCGTTTAAAGGAACCTATCATGAATGGCATGACGGGAGCTAAAAACCTAACCCACCCTTGTCGGGTTGCCCTTGGCTCCCTGTGCCTTGTGTTCCACTACTTGGCGCTAGGCAAGTCAGTTAAAATTACATTTAAACAGCTATATTGGGTAAAATTAGTTTTGAATAATTTCAGTCAAAAGTACTACTGTCGAGAGCTTACAGTCTATTGAGTGGTTATAAGTTTTGACTGTGACATATATCATAGGGGGCTATAATAGGAACGATAATAAAGTTACAAAAAAAGGGCAAAAAAGAAACAACAGCACTTTCCAAATTAAAATCATTTAATAACTTTTCTTTTATACATGACTAAATATTATTGTTTTGTGTAATTTCTGTCTCTTACCACGTAAATCACTAAGTATATTTTCTGTATGACTCTTTAAGTGTTAAAAAATGAATTTGCAATTTTCTTAATTAATACGCTTTCATGCAAATCATTGCAATAAATTGAGTCCGTGATGGGATGCTTAAACATTTCTTGCAACAGAGGAGTAAAATGTTGTGATACAACATTAATTAATTTGTTTTCTATATTGTTTTCTCTGAGTTGGCCCATCAGGAAGGATTACTTTCATAAATGCCAGAGCTAGGATTTGGTACACCCAGAGTAGCTACTTGCCCCATAGACTCTTCCTGTAATGAACTGTCTATCTGAAAATTATAATATATTTTACAAAATATAGCCTTTTGCCATATATTCGAACTACTACATTTCTGAAACATAATAATAATGTAAGGCTCTCATTAGGCAGTCGGATCGGGGGGGGGCTGGTTCAGAAAGCAGCAATTATCTCTGGAGCCTTGAGCGCCGGTAGTTTGGAAAATGTTCCTGATACTGGTGGGGTATTTTTTTTCATACTAGTTTTTATATTCCTTATAAATTCAAATATTTAACATTGTATAACATGTGAGACAATTAAAGGAGTTTGTAAATAGATACTTGAAATTTTACCTTGCAAGGTGATACTGCTTCTTGATTTGTAATTATAGTAGGAACTGCTGTTTGTTTTAAAAAATCCTTGCACTTTCATAAAATTTCATTTTCAATGGTACAATGGATAACCATAATTTCCTCTGGGTACTATTTTTAGGAAATCTAAAAAAATAATATTGCAGGTAAGTATATTAATGTTGTAAATAATGTGAAATAAAAATTAAATGACTAAGCAAACATGTGTAATTTAATTCAGGTCCCACAGAAAGTTCTAGATATGTCCTCAGTATGGTCACACTATTTCAAAATTACTTCTTGTAAACAAGAAAGATAAAATTGCACTAAGTCCATGAAATTCAATGTAAGACTATTAGATCTTTACATCGTTATCAGTATAGTTAGTTAGAAGTATGCTGAAAATATTGTTTAATCATTTTATGAAGTATTTAATTGAAAATACAAAGAAATATGTTTGCAGTTATTCAATGCCAGAAATCACGATCTAAACACTTACGCGTGAAATTGCATATCACCTCCTGGACACCACGTACTACCGCAACCACGCACTACACAAGTTTGCACCATTTCTTTAATTATAAAAATAATTAGAGTCGAAAATTTGAAACGAAGCTGTGAACCGTAAAGTAAACAACCGACATATTGGCACAATTTTGTCGACAACTTGACATATGGTGACCAATGTTGCCAAATTACGAAATCCTTAGGAAATGGGGAAAATAATTCACTGATTCGTCAACCATGAAAAGCATCCGTGATCTACTATTTTATTATTTTTAATTTCATTCATCGTATTTCAACTAGTTATTTATAGTTACGATTAAACACTATCAAATGACAGTGTTTAACTTGTGATTTGATATGTGTGGTGACTCTTTTTAAGAATTTACTAGGAGATTTTAATAAGGAGATAGCAGTACTAAGGCCACACTAAAAAGAGAGGTCAGACCACAGAGAGTGAGATAGAGATACGTAGGTATTTGCCTCAAACCGATGTTCCAAGTATGGCCTCCTTTTTTTTATCTATACCTTCATGGTTGTGTACGAGACTAGCAATTTATGTCACTTTGACAATTGTAAGACAATGATGAAGTCGTTATGACGACACATTAATAGGTTTAACCATTATGGTGCAATAGTAAAGTTTTTGGTAGTATATACCAAAAACTTTACTATTGCACCATAATGGTGCAATAATGGTACAGTTGTGAGACCGTTGAAATACCCGACTCAGGGCCCAGGTCTACTATTTTGGAACAATTGTCATACCGGCACGATACCGTTGCAATTGAAGTCAAATGTTCGTAGTCTGCTATATGAGTTCATAACGGTCAGATTTTCGCCTAATTAGTAATGGTCAGTTGCTGTAAATTAAGATACAGTAAAATGCTTGACAAATTACAAATACTTATGTAAAACCATAACTCCGTTATCTAATAAATACATGACATCGCCGTGACAGGTTCAGGAGCAGGAAGCAGACACTAACGACACCGATATTACAAAAAAAGTATTTACAGCAGATATGCAAAAAGCTATATGTATGCCAAAATTGGAAACTAAGGACTATTATTTTTCACGTAAGTTGGTATTATTTAAGGGCCTACATCAATATTATCGTATATCATCGCCGACACGTACATATTAACACAGCCAGTAGGCACAGAAAATGAAGAATTAGGGATACTTTTCCTATTTACTCAAAATCTACTAAATATATTTTAATTCTGATTTACGTGTTTCTATATATAATAGTTACTTATGTTTTTAAAGTTATTTCATTAGTTAATACGCGATAATAGACCGACAAATGAAAAAAATAAAAAATTTGAGAGGAGGTTTCGCCAAGATTTTCTATCGAGAAAACTTTTTTCAATCGCGTTTCTGAGTTTATGCGATCCTAGATTATATATTGAAAAAACATATACTTAAAAATTAGAGCTCTAGCCATTCAATCTAAAGAAACAATGAAAACTTCGTGCGTAGAAAAATGCACGAAGAATTTTGGTATCCTCTTAATGAAACTTTTGTACCTCCAGGAAAAAATGAACTAGCATTTTGTATGCCATAGCATGAGGTAGAAAGCGGCCGTAAAGCCTACAATATCGCCTCGTCTTACGTTCACTTCATCGTTAACTATGCTAAGGACATTCAGGAAATCATAATTTATTGTGATAACTGCACAGCCCAAAACAAAAATCATCTCATTATCTTTGCCATTGGAAAACGGGGTGTTTCTACTATGACTACTATTCTACTAACTGTTTTTAATATTTTCTAGCCTAGCAATTCTATAAATATCTACCTCCGCCGCCATCTTGAATTTAGTATTGTGCCAGTCGGGGGGGCGGTGACATATTTTTATCCGTCATCGTCGTAATTTTGTGATTTTTTCAAAAGGGAAATAATAAGTGTCGTTTTATTGTGTTATTAGTTTATTCAGGACTGAACGTGAGGATGGCGGGTCAGACAATAAATGATAGGCTTTTAGCAGCCCGTCACAGCATCGCCGGGCAGGGTTTAGCCAAATCCGTTTGCAAAGCCACCACTGAAGAGATGATAGCACCTAAAAAGAAACATTTAGATTGTAAGTATTGTTATTAGAAATCTGTCTGTTAGAATATTTTGTCATTTAGGCAAAAGATTTTTGTCCGATAAATCGTCACTACGTCGGTAGAGCGACTTGGCCAATGGTCGATAACAGTTCTATAGTGTCGGACGTTTTTCTTGACAACCTTACTTGGTAAAACTACCTCATAAATTTATAAATTAACAGTCCTAATAATCTGTAAGAATACACAGTCAATACGTTTAATACATTAGTATTTCCACAATCGTTACAAATTCCATTATGTCACGTAAACTGGACTATTTATCGGCTACGAAAAAAAGATGTACCTACTTACCTACCTCCTCACATGATAATTGATTTTGTATAAGAATCTAATACGATTTATCATCACCATCCTTCTACCACTGTCTAAAACTACAAGTTATCTTTACAACATACATTCTTCTGTCAAATTGGAGAAGGTCAGCATAAATTTAGCTAATTTAAAAACTAGCTGTTTCTCTTGTGTCTACAAACCTATTAAATATCTTAACAAAATTTCATAAAAATCAGCCAAGCTGTTACGGAAAAATGGTAACAAACACAGTGATATAAGAATTTTATGTAAAAGAAGTTGACATGATAACTTTATATCCTTCATATTATTACTATAACTCACAAATCTCTTTTAATCCTTCAGCCTGTTTAGTTTAAGCATAATGATTGTGAAATTGAGGATATACCATGTAAGCTGAAAAAACCAAACAGCAGCAACACTTAGTATTTATAATCTATTATCTTTGAAGGTAGATAAATATAAATATTTATTTAAATCTTTTTTTCGCTGATATATGTTCCAGAATGCTCTGAGCCAAAATCAAAAAAACTAACTAATATCACCTTTTCTAAATCCAATAATAAACTAAATTTCAAAGTTTCAGAATTTTAAAACAATTAACGCCACGGTGAGAGCTTCCCAAAATTTTAATTTTTTTGTGAAAAATGTTTTATAACTCAAAAAAAAATTTGTTTATTATCACCTGTAGGTATGTCAACGACAAACAATTTTCCAATTTCATAAACTTGGAAAACCTTATTTTACTATAGATATCCCTATCTGAAATTTCATTTTGTCTGCTGTCTGCTAAATTCAGGGTCATTAATTACAAGGTTAAGTTCTTATTTATCATGTCACACATGTAGAATTTTATGTTAATGTCATTATTCATATTACAAATAAATATTATGTTATACATTTGTGATGAATAAATTAATAAAATTAAATGTTATGATTAAATTATGGTGGAAAAAGTGATTACCGCAAGCGGGACTTACAGCCGTATTCACAAACGTTACTGTGAGGTCACATATTAGGCATGGACGCACGGGGGTAGCAAAATCATTTCACAAACAATACATAGGTGGTGAAGTGCACTATGCGTTTGTTAAACTAAACGCATAGCTAAGTTTTGTCTATGAATACAAAGGTTCGATGAACAAAACGCACTGAGAAGTGTTTTTTTTTTTTATCTTTGAGGATCTCCTCACCCTAACCGGGCCATGGTGTGTGCCCTGAGCCTGACCATGAACCGGCAAGGGGTAGCCCCATTACGAGGGGCTCAACGCAGTGGGGGGAGGCACTGAGAAGCGTTACCCTTTGCACAGTGCATCAACACTTAAGTACTTCCTTAAGAAAATATTGTTTGTGAATACTGGTGTTATACCCATTATTAAGTAAAAGCATGCCAATTGCAAAATTAATAAATTACTTTAAATGTTATGATTCATATTCAAGCAATTGAAGTCATGTGTAAAGGATAATCAGTATTTTTTGCCTAGATTTCTGTTCAGCAGACATCTTTCTTAAATATTGACTATCAGCTTGCAGAGTTTCCTTGGAACAAAAGTAGAAGGATCTAACTATGCTTAGTAATATATAAAAATCTCATGTCTCAGTCTTCTAGTCTAGTTTCTAGCTTACTTACGTAACCTGACCAGTGTTTTTAAAGCTTTTGATTTCTGTGGTATCGAAGTTTGTATGTATTGAAGCATAACCCTTTGCTTTAATAACTCTTTAGTTGCCAGCAGTGTACTGAAGTATATTTAATTTCTTTGCATAGGTTAGATAAAAGCACGCTCAGACTGAGGGAGCAGATGCAGGGAGCAGTCTTGTTAGACATTTCCTATAACATTTTTGTTCATAAGCATACTAGCTAGTTTTATTTTTTTACAATATTTTTGGGATGAATGTACATCATGATAGTATCAGTGTACAGCAACAGTGCATATTGTATGTTAGGATATTAATTATTGTAACAAGACACGATAAACAGACAGGGCCGTTTCCTGTCTAGCTATCATATCGAATTGTCGTGATAATGTATTGTAAGCATATATGTATGGCTCTGGCATATTGAAATAATAATCAGATGACTCACTAACTGATAGAAAGAGAAGGATATGGACTTGCTTGTCTCTTGGATGATCACTGGATTGGCAAATCCAAGATTTAGATTTGGTTTTTTTTTTTGGTATGCATAGTATTTAAACAGACATTGTATGCTACAAAATTACTTTAAAAATGACTATGAATATTATTATTCTTCTCTATCACACACCATAACATTAGTCTTGCTTACGTTTATTTTAGTTTATTCTTAAGAGGGTACTGTACTTCTAATTTAGATATTTGCCTTAGGTATTGCTATCCCTATTCTTGAGCACCGTGCTGAAAGGGACAAATATAGCTGAAACAGATTTTACCTAAAAATTCTTTGAAAAAAAGACCTTTCGTAATCCCATTTTTTCTTCGCGAAAGTTAAACCGATTTTAATTGTTTTTACGCCATATTATAGACGAAGAGTATATCTATGCTTGTATCACTTTCTTTTTTGGTAAAACGTAACCAAATATGTGTGATATATGCGTTTTACACGCTGCAACTTTACCTAACGAAAACCGAAAAAAACGGGATTTTCGGATGGTCATATTTCTTTGTTATTATGTATTTTTGTATGGAGCATAATTTGGTATCGTGGCCTCTTAATGCTGTATTCATTTTGTATTGATTCTCTTCACCAGCCCACTTACGTCCTACTGTTGGGCACGGGCCTCCTCTGTCTACTGTGCCGCGCTGATCAGGCGTGTTGGCACAGGGTTTATTTTCGAGTTTTCCGTCTCTCACAGAAGATGTTATCTGTGTGGAATATCCCTTAACTGACTTTTACAGCACCCTTGGAAGGCGATGGGGTGGTGACAATTCTATTCTTAATCCGTCACCACACGGACATTGTATTGATTGCATTTCTTGTAATTCTTTCGCTAATGATGCTTAGTAGAACTGGTAGTCCGTGTATGTTTTTTATGATTACGTTTAGTTTGGGACCCCAATATCATTGCGTGATATACACGTAACACAGAATAACTACTTCAGTCGGAGATTAGTAACAAATATTGAACTAATAACTACAAAACTTGCGATAATAACGACTATGAAACAAAACAACCTTAGATACCTAAGTATCTAAGGTTGTTTTGTTTCATAGTCGTTGGAGACTGTGTCTAAACACAGTCTCCTTTCAATTAATAGAATGAATCTGAGTCAGTGGCTCGTACAAATTGGGATGATTCGACGCTGGTCATTTCTTGGAAATTATAACTGAAGTTCCGTAAGCGTATTATTTGCGGGATTAATTTGATTACTAAAGGGTAGTTAGTTTTTATGATAGTTTATATGATAGATATCACAATAGATAATATCGTAATGTGGAAAAGTTATAGTATCGTTTGCGTCCTTTCGGTATGTAATTATTTTACTTTCAGTTTAGTTCAACTAATGCTAACGCAAAAAAGTTTCGAAAATAAAGTTACATTTTGTCGGATTTTAGCACATTAAATTTTTTGGTACTTTTATAGTAACTAATTGCAAGACTTCTGCTTACCCTTCGCAAATGTGATGGTTGCAAGAAAATTTTCCTTGATTTTAATGATTACTTCACACATTGATCATTATGTTTTCATAATTTGTTAACACACAATCTCTTACTGTCATATGACGTCGTAACACGCAATGATTCGTGACACAAGACTGTAAATTAAAGTGTATTCTAATAAAAACACATTTTCTCTTGTTGCATAACAAATATCATGAGTTGTTGGGTCAAGTGCATTGCAATAATAGGCAAATTTGCTAGACTCATTGACCTCCGAATGTTGTAAACTGTGGTTCTTTTTTGGTCGTTCGTAGTTAAGTGGACTTTATGTAGCTAGAGATGTTATCTTCTAATATATAAAATTTCCATGTCACAGTCTTAGTTACCACACTCCTCTAGCTAGTTTAAGTATAAAGATGCGGATTTTGTCTTTTCTAGCTCTTAATTGTGTCAATCTGTTGGATGGGATCCTCTTCCACTAATGTGTATAGTATTTCTTTATACCACGCCATAGATATGTTAGTAAAGAACTTAGTTTTAGGGCCGATTTTTCAATCCCCAGATAAACAGTCAGGTAGTACTTATTAAACAGATAACAAAATATTGCATTTTTCAATCGTCAGATAGGCACTATCTGGTCAATAACGGCTCTAACTGAGGAATAAATCTATCTACCTAGCCATTGAAAAATGCAACAATTTTATTTGTCCTTTTATCAATCAGATAAGTTAATTCCCTAGTTAGTTATTCGTTCAGTTATTCGATGATTGAAAAATCGGCCCTTACGAGTTTTGTGTCTTAGGTTTATGGCTATCGATTTGAACAATAGCTGTCTATTCTTTCTGCATATTTGATTACATAAAATAACATGCGTGATGTTTAGTTTTTTAAACCTTTAGTTATCTGTTCATAATTTTGTTGCATTTAGTAATTTTATACTTTTAATTAGTTGTCGCAACATAATTTAGTAATTTTATACCAGTTAATAGTCAACTAAATGTGACATAGTCACATATTGCCCTGCAATACTTCAGGGCTTTGGAAACTGGCTAGGTACACGTAATAATTTTAAAATTAGTAGTAAATTGGGATAATAATCCTGGAATATAATTCCATTCGTTTGATCCTAGGTAACTAACTAAAATATAGTAACTAATTAACTAACTATTTATGCTAAGTTCGAAAACTACTAGATGTAGTACTATCTCTATAATCAATATCGAACTTTGTACTTAAGTATTTATGTATATGTAAATTTATGGTGTTTGGTGTGTATCAAAAGCCGGATCTCTAAAGTTTCGTTAGATTTGTGTACATAAGTATGTAGTTAATATAGTATAATGGTACCAATTCTACATGCACAACTAAACTTAACTAAAAAATGTAAATTGGTAGTGTCAATATAGCTATTACTTGCTATTTCGTTGTACACATTTATATTAATTAAAATCGTTAGTCTATAATACACAGTTTTAATGATAAGAAAGTTCAGTAAACATTGCCGAATTGCGATAATGACGCTATCAATTTAAATTTTTTAGTTAAGTTTAGTTGTGCGTTCAGAATCGGCACGAATGTATCAGTTAGTCATTCGAATACGTAATTGATATCCTTGAAAGACAAGCCGTTTCCAAGGTTAGGGCAATGGCCAAACGTACAGATACAATTGTATGGGTTGGGTTGCAAATTAGATCTCAAACAGATCACGTTAAAAAATTGAGATACGGGTTCACTTCGTTCTGAATGCTAGTGTTTTTGGCCTGCTAAGATGTGTAGATTTTAATCAGAAATGATAGATATAGGACTTTTGCCTGTAAGCAATAACTGTTTTACTTAGCTATGCTATGAAGAACTCCGAAGTCTTTGCCTATCTCTGCTCCCACCCAAAGATAGTGGCAGACTTCGGCGGAATGACTTATATGTACTACTGACTGCATACCAACTGGTAGTTTTAAGTCCTTAAGGAAACATCGATGTCGTTCCAGTAGTTACTAAAATATTTATTTATTTATGTAACTTTGGAACGCTCTGTCATTATATTTTTTTTTCTTTACACGCGTACATAGAAGTGATACAATAGTTATTTGTATGTTGGTACGTATGTTGATAATCGTGTTATAGATAGTAAAAACAGCTGTTTACATCACTTACAGTTAGAGCGGACAAATCGTTTATAAGTTTTTAATCAACATAACGCCGACCTCGTGGCATTTGCTATGACCTTTATGACTGTTACTAACTAGACGATCTCCTGGACCAGTCTCGTTATGTTAGCTATTAAATTCGTAATACTTATTACTTTTAACCATTGACATAGTTTTATGTGAATATATTTCGGAGTAGTCTGGTGATAGCTTAAAGATTAAATTGACTCAAAGATGGATGTGTCTTTTAGATCCATTATTAGTACTTTAGTAATTAACTTTTTCGCCTCCTCTCCAGCCCATTTACGTCCCACTGTTGGGCACGGGCCTCCTCCACTTTGGAGGGATTGTGATCTACAGTGTCGCGCTGACCAGACGTGTTGGCACAGGGTTTATTTTCGAGATTTCCGTCTCTCACAGGGGATGTTATCTGTCTGCAATATCCCTTAGCTGACTTTTACAGCACCCTTGGGAGGAGATAGGGTGGTGACACTTGTATTCTTAACCCGTCACCACACGGAGGCACTTTTTCGCCTATGTCGTCGGATATACTATTTTACTGAGATTTTAGTATTTCGAAACTTGTCTCGTAAGATGCCAAGTATTACCTTTTCATAGCACACTGTTACTTTTAGGTTTATTATGAGACCAACATTTGGTAGTATTCAATTCCATAAGTCATCACTCATCAGCCAGTCTGGTAACATCAGTGTTTTTGGCACTAAGGTTTTCTTAAACTAAAGAGTACATTTAATAAATCGATACTAACTACTAGTTAGTAACTTCCGCTCAAATGTATAATAGGATTTTAATATAAACTTACTGAACCTTTCGGATTATAAGCGTGATTTCTTTCACGATTTATTTGCCTTTATTTGTATCTATCTATGCATGTTTATAATCTAACAATATTTTGTTGCTTTTAGTCATGTGGCTTGTATTACATTTGTTTTGTTTTGTACCTACTGCCGAATACATACATTGTAAGGAACGAAATTATCATACAAATGACTAAAGCTTGTACAGCCACAGATTTTAATTTGAATATTATCATGTTTTGAAACTTATACTCTTATTACTTATTATACAAGTTACGAAACTTTGCAACGTCAAGTTTTACCATCTGGGAATATTTGAGTAGGTACTTGGAGTCACGGCGTCTCTGGAGTTTAATCTAACCCAGGAAATATTAGCAATAATTTATTGTAAATAACAAAATATGTAATTTCCCAATATTTAGTACCAGTTGGTATTTCCCTAGTGTAAAAGGTTATCTCAATTGAATGTAACATAATGGTTAATACGGATGCAGATCACTTGCAAAACAAAAGACAACAGAGTACCAGCAGATCACACTTTGCGCGATGATGCAAAAAAATAAATGAACGACTTGCGATTTGTCTGTTTGGGTAGTGTAGGAATAATTTCGGACTGATGGGAGTAAAAACTTAAAACCCTATGTCAACAAGACTGGTCAACATAGGCTAAATATCCTTCCGTTGTGGTTTTCCCATTTGCAATTTGCCAAACAGTGAGAATTGTTAACTTTTTTCTGTCCACTGATCATAAGCTTGTCAAAATCCACAAATCGCAATAACTGTTGTGTTACTTCTTGTCAAGCCGTTAATGTCCCACTTAAGGAAGCAAGCCTCTTCCACCTTAGGATTTAATTTCGAGTTTCTAACAGAAAATGTTATCTGTTTATACTATCCTGTAGCTGGCTCTTACAGTACCATATAAAAGAAATCAGATGGAATATACTTGTTTTTGACCTACATCCATCAGTCCAAAGAAAATCCACCAGTCTATCACTAACTACACGGATTAAATGTTTCATTTGCATTGATGTAACTAAAATCTTATATAATGTGTTTGTTTCAGATCTAGTCCACTGCACAAACGAGCCCAATGTGTCTATACCACAGCTAGCTAACTTGTTGGTAGAACGAACACAGAACACGAATTGGGTGGTGGTGTATAAAGCACTAATCACCGTTCACCATTTACTAGCATATGGAAATGAGGTAACATTGTTTAGTTTTTATAACAAGGCCATTGTAACCCCCGTGGGATTTTTGTTAATATTGCAATTGTATAGTTTCGCAGTAAACTATTATGTTTATAGTTAGGTGTAACCCGTGTTACTTCTTACCTTGTAATTAGTTACGTCACATTGAACTGGTCGTGCGGTAATTGATTAATTAAATGAATAGCTATCCACGGACATTTATACAACGCCATCCTGCTCCGAACGAAGCGTTATGTTTGTTCTGTAGATACCGTGTTGTCTATCTGTTTTTTATTGGGCTGTATCTCATAATTTGGTTGACCTAGAGTACATAATATGTTGCCGCTGTATAACTGTTTAATTCTTTTGTAGATTATTTAAATAAATAAATAAATAAAATAAGTATTCACGGACATTACACAAAACGTCCTCTGGTCCCAAGCTAAGCTTATATACTTGTGTTATGGGTACCAGAATACGGATAGAATACATAATACTACTTTTCTTTTGTAAATATATACTTATAATACATAGCAACACCCAGACGCAGTACAAACATTTGTATGACGATTAGAAAAATCACACAAATGATTGTCCCGAGCGGGAATCGAACCCGCGACCTCTTGATCGGCAGTCCGTTACATAAACCACTCAACCGCGAGGCTCGTCATTTCATCTGGTTCTCAAATAGCAATTCTCCTATAATAGTCATTCTTAAATCTTTTGATGATAACCTTGTTATTGATCTTGTTTTCTTATCGTCATAATAACTACGCTACCAAAATGGTTACAATTTTCAGGGATACACGCTTTATAAAAGCGTAGACGGAAAAGCTTTTCCAAGAATGTGTTGCTAAAAATATGTTGTTTACAAAGTTTGTGAATGAAAACGATAAAGGAAATGATTCGGCTGTTTTTTTGTCAGTCTTCATATAATAATAGCGAGGTTTATAGGTTATTGGGTCAGGTTGACGAGTTTTATTTTACACCTGTGTTTCGTTATTGAAAGTACAACTTTTTTGTAAATATCTTAAAGCTAAAGTGTGTTTTGTAGGTATAGATCTGTAGGTCTATCTATCTAACTGTAGCTGCTTAGAGGCTATTTAAGCAACATAATGAATAAGTATACAAGATATTTTGTCCTATTGTGGCTTTCTAAGAATCGGCAACCAAGTTAATAAACAGCATGCTCTCTGAAAGTCTTGGTGTTATGTATTGTTATCTTAATTCAACACTATCTAACTTAACACACCATTATTTGTAAATAAAAATAATAATAACTGGATGTTGTCCGCGACGTCGTAGGTCTAGACTTTACAGTCACTAGGTAAGTATAAACATATTATATGTATCATAAAACACTAGGAAACTGTAGCTTCTATTAATTGAAAAAATTTTCGGCTCGGACCATTTCTTTCGGAGGTTATATATATAGGTTTTTAAAACGCTTTTTTTTTTTTAATAAAACCACTTTTTACGGACACTTAACAGCTTAGTATCACCCCTGACTGTGGTGACTGTAGTCTCCGAAACATCGGGCTATAATTTAAAACAAATACACGCGTCTAAATCCGTAAAAAATTGGTCAAGTGCGAGTCGGACTCGCGCACGAAGGGTTCCGTACCATTATCTATGCAACATAAGGCAACGTTATTAGTATCGAGCAAGAAACGGTAAAAAAATCATGTTTGTTGTATGGGAGCCCCCCTTAAATATTTATTTTATTTTATTTTTAGTATTTGTTGTTATAGCGGCAATAGAAATACATCATCTGTGAAAATTTCAACTCTCTAGCTATCACCGTTCTTGAGATACAGCCTGGTGACAGACGGACGGACGGACAGCGAAGTCTCAGTAATAGGGTCCCGTTTTTACCCTTTGGGTACGGAACCCTAAAAATGGTTTTATTTGAACAAATGAGTCGCGCAAGTGTTAGAAAATATTAAGCTTTTACTAACTTGATATGTGTCTATCAATATTAATCTATGCAGTAGTTAGTCAAATTGATCAAAAAAATTACACAGAGTAACCGATGACCATGGACCGATGACAATGGAAGATCGTAAAATAATATTAAGGATTGGAAAGCGTTTTTTATTTTATTTTTGTCCTAAGCAAATTATATTTAGAAAATTCAGAATTGATAAAAAATTGGATATTATAACCTCGACAAAGAAATCCTTGATAGTAATGAGCTAATAAGTTGTCTGTGAATCTAATGCGCTGTTGATACAACTGCTTGTTTCAGATGGTATTCATATATTGGTTATACCTACTCACGACACGATGTAAGGCCGTTACTAGACTTCGTCTATAACTTAGACAAACGACATTTAAAACTGTAACTAAGCATTTACATTCTTTGGTCAGATTGTATGTTAGGAAGTTTACATAAATTAGTTAAGTGAGATTTGGAGGATATAGTTAGATTAGCTTTTGCTTCGCTCCTATTGGTTGCAGCGTGATTTTATATAGCCTATAGACTTCTTAAAATAAATAAATGTACTATCCAACACTGAAAGAATTTTTCAAATCGGTTTGTTCCTGAGATTAACGCGTTCAAACAAACAAAACTAACTCTAACTTTATAATATTAAGAGGGTACTGTACACAAATATAGACAAATATAGCTGAAGCAGATTTTACCTACAAATTTTTTGAAAAAAAGACGATTCGTACTCCCCATTTTTCTTTGCGAAAGTTAAACCGATTTTAATTGTTTTTACGCTATATTATAGATGAAGAGTATATCTATGCTTCTATCACTTTCTTTTTTGGTAAAACCTTACCAAATATGTGTAATAGTCGCTGCAACTGTACCTAAAGAAAACCGAAAAAAAACGGATTTTCGGATGGTCATATTTCTTTTAGTTATTATGTTTTGAAAAAAGAAAGTGATACAAGCATAGATATACTCTTCGTCTATAATATAGCGTTTACAACAATTAAAATCGGTTTAACTTTCACAAAGAAAAATGGGGAGTACGAAACCCATATTTTTGTATGGAGCTTAATTTGGTATCGTGCCCTCTTAAAGTATAAATTTAGGAATGGATGAGGTCTAACTTAATTAATGGATACTCTTTAAAATATGGCTTAGGGATCATCTTGACAACATAAATAATAGCCTCGGATATTGTCCACAACGTCCTACGATCACAATTTAAAGATATCTAATACTTGTGATATCGGTAATAGATTAGGGATATAATAAGTGCTCTTACAAAAAACTGGACTTTGCTTCGACATTGGTTGTCATTGGCAAAAATATAAAAAAGCTAAACGCATCGGTTATTCAATGTTATTGATATTCAAGTCGTCTGCGTTGCACATAACTACATAATCTCCTTTTTCTTGTCAAATCAGTATTAGAATTTGAATGTGCCTTAATGAAGAGTGACTAGCTTATTCGATGACAATCTCGTTTTCAAATTTGTTTATTTTTTTAAATATTAATTGTTTATCTTCTTTTGTAGTTACCTAAAGGTGCTATAATATCTTAGTCTTTTTAAGCACACCTACTCCTAAGCTTGTATATAAAAAATCAAAGTTGTTAGTTAAAGTTATTATGTATATTGTATTCTTTAAGTATTTATCATTTAAATACACAAGTATAGCTTTATTCTCTGAAACAGCTGCGTAAATCAACATAGGACTTGTAAATGGGAATTTATGCTCCGTGCGTCATGTTACACTGTTCGTATGCCATATTTTTGTGGATAAATTGAAATATTTTAATACTAAAATGGGTTTAGATGTCGGTAAACAGGAAGTTGGGATGAATCTATCACATATCTAAGGAATTTAAAAAAAAAAGCCTTCGGATTGTTGTTAGGTATTAATATATATATATAATATGTGAAATCTATTGTATTGATAGTTTGACCATGTAAGACTAATGTAGGATGTAATAAAAATTTGTTAATAAAGATATTTAGTCCTTAAGACCAAAATGAAAGGTTTTCGCTAAATGTACATTTAAATATTCATGAGTTTTATACATCCCTTGGGATTACAAATCACCCAGTAAGCATTAGTCATTGTGAAGTAGCTTCTTGGGTGTAATATTAAAATGAATTTGTGCTTTTTGGTTTAAATATATTGGATAGTATCTTAACTAGTATAATGGGAATTTAGTGAGAAAAATATTTTTCGCAGTTCTAGACTGGGATTGATCACAATTTATTGACGCAATTGAAATTCGAACAAGTATAATGCCACAGATTACAGATAGTTGCTGATTGCCTCATGATTAATATGTAACGGGAATATTAGATAGAATTTCTGGAATAGGCAGAAGTAAAGGACATTGGTCAAATCTGACGCAGTTTTCAAAAAGTCGTGGACAGAAACAATTTCATTATTATACTGTTCAAGTCTGGAGTCAGCATCAACTTCACAATTTTTTTTTTTTGCCCCGGGGAAAAAAGTTACAACAAGAAAACTGACAGAAGAATAAAGCTACCTGTGAGGTTTTGCGTTTGCCTATGGCCGCTGTGTGTGCTGCCTCGGAATCTTCTATCTCACTCTCACTCATTTAAATCTTTGTCAGTCTGTAAGAGGCTATCACGACGGATTTCCCAATATTAACCTATGAGGACTTAATCTTATTTTCACTGGGGTCTTATCACTTAAAATTAGCAAGGAGCTATTGCCATGAACACACCAGAGGAAACGGATTGTACATGTTGGATCTCTACCGTCAACCACAATTAGTCAGGGGATTCATGCTACTAAGAGGTAGAATTCAATCACGACACATACGTAGGATGCAATACTACACGTACGTTTTATTTGAGCCTCACATTAATAGGAGAGATGGAATTAAGGGACATTATTGTTTTCATTCATGGTCGACGAACTCTAGGTAGTTGCGCGCATGTTATTAGTGTTATATATAAATCTTCTATACGTGTGTTTGTAATTGAACTCCTCCTAAACGGCTGGACCGATTTTGATGAAATTTGTTGTGTGTATTCAAGGGGGTTTGAGGATGGTTTAGGTTCACAATTGGCTGGACCGATTTTGATCAAATTTTATTTTACACAGAATTGTATGGCAAAACAACGTTTGCCGGGGCAGCTAGTTAGTGTTATATATTATCTATCGTGGGCAAGGCATTTGGATTTAAATATGCCCCCCGCAGCTTTTCTGGATGACATAATAGCGCCTATCGATATAGACGGAGTGGAAGAAGAATTCGTAGTAGATTAGATGGAATGCATCTTGCTGTTAATCTCATTAAACTTTTGATTTTACATGTCTTTATTTCCGATTCCCATTACACACAGAGATGCGATTACTACCGTTTTAAACTATATGTTCCATTCTATAATATCACAAAGTTTCAGTAGTGTACGCCCGGGTCACGCTTCCATACATTTTGACCAATGTCCTTTGAAGTATCCAATAACTTCGGTTAGCCTTATTGTTTGTCTTTTATCAATTTTAACCTAACACCCTTTCCGGTATCCGAATGATCTGTACTCTTGCATAGTTGTGTATACTGCGAGAAAAATGTGGCAATGTAATATTATGGGGACATGGGAGCAAACGAGAGCTGGGAGGAGGCCATGGGACCTCTGTAATAAAACTATTTTTAGTTTTATTTTATGATCATCGGATTTTGTGCCGTTTGAGAAAAGCATTACTTTTATTTTAGACTAGCTGTAAATAAAGTGAATTTTGCAACTGTTTTGATTGGAGCAAGCTTTGTTTTTGTAGATTGTCTAAATGGTAACGTAACTTTGACATGTCAGGTTCGGATACCTGGTCGGGTTTTGTCTTGCTTAATAGAAATTGTTCGATGGCAGGGTGTATTCATGTTCTCAGAGTTTTCTTCAAATGTGCCCCGATTTAAATCACTATTTTCTAACTTCTTGCCAAACTAGGCTTATTTTAAGTCTAGTCCAAAATTTATTACTGAAAAATCCAAAATTTGATCCGTATTTTGTTTATCGTTATAAATTGTCGAAAACTGGTTCAAAAAAGCGTGTCATAGTATCGAAAGAAAAAGTATTACGCTTAGTTTAGGACCAGATAATGGTCCAACAATACAATTTTAATGCTCTAGATTTATCATCAAGGACACATAAAATTGTCCTCTATTAAATTGTTTATCGGTCTTCAACCGAATAACAATTACGATTGGATTCATGACCCTAGCACCTTACAAGGTGAATGAATCTAGACCGTAATGAGATGACAAGCGAGAGGCGGGGCATATACGTCATCGTGAACACGACAAAGTTGTATAAATATGTTTTTTTTTTCTTTATTTATGACTGGCTGTATGATGTTGTAGTTTTGCCAAATATTTTCTTTTGGCTAGACTGTGACTGTATATTTGTTGTTTTTTTAAACTAGTGGGGAAAGATAGTGTTTATAAGTATTTATGTAGGTATGATTTTAATGAAAATTTACAATATAACATACAATACAATATACTTTATTGCACACCAAAGATACAGAATTTTTCAATTTATATACAGACAATTAATGTACAAGCGGCGGTCTTATCGCTGTCAGCGATCTCTTCCAGACAACATACTATGTGTAGTTAAGTTATCTGTAATCTGTATATCTGATCATGTTAAGAGGATACCAAAATAGCTTCGTGCATTTTTCTACGTACGAAGTCTTCATTGTTTCTTTAGATTGAATGGCTATAGCTCTAATTTATAAGTATATGTTTTTTCAATATATGATCTAGGATCGCATAAACTCAGAAACGCGATTGAAAAAAGTTTTCTCGATAGAAAATGTTAGCGAAACAACCTCTCTCATTTTTTATTTTTTTCATTTGTCGGTCTATTATCGCGTATTAACTTATGAAATAACTTTAAAAACATAAGTAACTATTATATACAGAAACACGTAAATCAGAATTAAAATATATTTAGTAGATTTTGAGTAAACAAAAAAATATCCCTAATTCTTCATTTTCTATACCTACTAGCTGTGTTAATGTCGACGATAATATTGATGTAGGCCCTTAAACCATGAAGTGTAAATATTGGTGAAAAGGCGGGTGTTAACTAGAATAAATAAATAAATATTTAGGATATTTCACACAACGTCCTCTGGTCCCAAAGTAAGCTATATTTCTATGCTTGTATTATGGGTACCAGATACGGATAGACTACATATACTACTTTTCTTTTGTAAATACATACTTATAATACATAGAAAACACCCAGACGCAGTACAAACATTTGTATGACATTTATGGATATCACACAAATGATTGTCCCAAGCGGGAATCGAACCCGCGACCTCGTGATCGGCAGTCCATTACATAAACCACTCCACCACGAAGCCCGTCGAAATGAACTTTTACTATAAAAATAATTCTTAGTAACTTAACTATTTATAATATTGAAATTAATTCAATCTCCAAAGTGCTGTTACTAAACGTTTTTGATAAAAAAATAACATGATACTGTGCGCCTGCGCCGATTATATTGCTGGAAATTTAATAGGCGTGACGTCACGCGTAAAATTAATATTTGATAAGCAACTAAGTTTGTATGTTAATTGTGATCATGTGGTACATTATTTTACACTGTGTATCATAGTAAGTATATATTATATTGTATAGCTATTGCCCTCTGCTTCGTACGTCTGGATTTTCGTCGGATTAATGCATAAAAGTATTTTCTGTATGGCACCTGTCGTATATAATCACCTTCCAAGACAGTTGAAGGATGTGACGTCATTTAATTTATTAAAAAAAAAACTTATGCTATAATAACACTTTATTAACAAAAAGTCTATCAGATTATTTATTGGAAAAGTTATAATCTTTGTCAATTAGTTTCATTCAAAACAATTTAGTAGATTCTTTTAGGTTACATTGTTATTATTATTAGATTCTTTTCTTTTCTTTTTGTGTTTTTATATTTATTTTATTGTTAGTTTTTGTTAGTGTCTAATAACTTTACTAATGTTTTATTTAATTTCATAATTTTAAGTTGCATGATATTTTATTTTAAGTTTTATTAAAGCAGGAATTGTTATCTAGCTCCTGGACTATAAATTTGCACACCCATTTGGTAAAGCATGATTAAGCTACATTATGTTATATTCCACAAATTGATAACTCATGTTCTTGCAAATAAATGTTTTCTTATTCTTATTCTATTCATATTCTTAAATATTTATTATTGTATTGTGGTTTTTAGGGTTCCGTACCCAAAGGGTAAAAACGGGACCCTATTACTGAGACTTCGCTGTCCGTCCGTCCGTCCGTCCGTCCGTCTGTCACCAGGCTGTATCTCAAGAACGGTGATAGCTAGAGAGTTGAAATTTTCACAGATGATGTATTTCTATTGCCGCTATAACAACAAATAGTAAAAATAAAATAAATATTTAAGGGGGGCTCCCATACAACAAACATGATTTTTTAGGGTTCCGTACCCAAAGGGTAAAAACGGGACCCTATTACTGAGACTTCGCTGTCCGTCCGTCCGTCCGTCCGTCCGTCCGTCCGTCCGTCCGTCCGTCTGTCACCAGGCTGTATCTCAAGAACGGTGATAGCTAGAGAGTTGAAATTTTCACAGATGATGTATTTCTATTGCCGCTATAACAACAAATACTAAAAATAAAATAAAATAAATATTTAAGGGGGGCTCCCATACAACAAACATGATTTTTAGGGTTCCGTACCCAGTATCTCAAGAACGGTGATAGCTAGACAGTTGAAATTTTCACAGATGATGTATTTCTATTGCCGCTATAACAACAAAGACTAAAAATAAAATAAAATAAATATTTAAGGGGGGCTCCCATACAACAAACATGATTTTTAGGGTTCCGTACGCAGTATCTCAAGAACGGTGATAGCTAGACAGTTGAAATTTTCACAGATGATGTATTTCTATTGCCGCTATAACAACAAACACTAAAAATAAAATAAAATAAATATTTAAGGGGGGCTCCCATACAACAAACATGAGTTTTAGGGTTCCGTACACAGTATCTCAAGAACGGTGATAGCTAGACAGTTGAAATTTTCACAGATGATGTATTTCTATTGCCGCTATAACAACAAATACTAAAAATAAAATAATATAAATATTTAAGGGGGGCTCCCATACAACAAATATGATTTTTAGGGTTCCGTACCCAGTATCTCAAGAACGGTGATAGCTAGACAGTTGAAATTTTCACAGATGATGTATTTCTATTGCTGCTATAACAACAAATACTAAAAATAAAATAAAATAAATATTTAAGGGGGGCTCCCATACAACAAACATGATTTTTTTACCGTTTCTTGCTCGATACTAATAACGTTGCCTTATGTTGCATAGATAATGGTACGGAACCCTTCGTGCGCGAGTCTGACTCGCACTTGACCAATTATTTCCCGTTTCTTGCTCGATACTAATAACGTTGCCTTATGTTGCATAGATAATGGTACGGAACCCTTCGTGCGCGAGTCCGACTTGCACTTGACCAATTTTTAGTAGGTAGTTATTTGATCTTATACCATCATCACATCTACATCCCGAAAGTTCGATAATAATAGCTTTCAAAGTCTAAAAATATTTTTATGAAACAAAAGGCCAAATACACTCGGCGAAGTAAGCTTTTATAAAATGAAATCGATACAAACTCTTGAAAGGTTTTTGATAGCTGTTATGTAAAATGTCCTTGATATATGGAGACTTCCATCTTCTTATATCTTCGAGTCTCGGCAGAAATCTATGAAGTAGCTTAGATATAAATTTTTACTTTTAGTTTCTCCTTTACGTTATCCTAAATAACTAACTTCAGAGTGACGATATGTTCGATTTTTACGTTTATACTGGTTTCTGTTTTACTTGTGACTGCGCATCATCTCTGTGTAGACGGTTTAACAATAGAGGTTTCGCCACCTATTTTCTTCTACAGGGTGCTGTAGAAGCTACTAAAGGAATAAGCATATAACCACGAGAGACAGTAAACTCGAATTTAAACAATATGCCAACATGAGTGGTCAGCGCAGCATAGTATGCCAAAAACACTTCCGTAATAACTCAATCTGTAACCAACATAGGGATGTTAATGTGATGGGACTGTATGAGAACATATCGTAAAAATTTACTTGTTTTTTCTAATCGCATCAAAAAAGTCTTAGTGCCATCGTGATTGAAATAAAAGACCGCTAAACGCTTCCAATGTTAAAGCTAGGTCAAAGTAGTAATATTACACAGTTTTAATTAGTTAGGCATTTAATTTTTGATTCTTCGTAATTATCACATATACGAGTATAATATTTATTCACTTATTGTTGCAAATATGTAACTTACAATTACATTGTTTTATATAATTAATAAGGTCATAATACATTATGTATGTATATTGTGTATAATATTATTTTAATTAGTTGAAAATAGACTGATACACAAGCACTTTAAGCTTAATTTGGGGATAGATTATTCATTGCAGCTACCATATTCATACGAGCAAATGTACCAGAAACATGCGTGTCTTTACTTATTATAAAACAAAGTCGTTATGTTTGTATGTATGTGTCCCTATGTGAGCTTATATTTTCGAAAATACGCAACGAATTTTTGTGCTTTTTAGGGTCCCGTACCCAAAGGGTAAAAACGGAACCCTATTACTGAGACTTCGCTGTCCGTCCGTCCGTCCGTCCGTCCGTCTGTCACCAGGCTGTATCTCAAGAACGGTGATAGCTAGACAGTTGAAATTTTCACAGATGATGTATTTCTATTGCCGCTATAACAACAAATACTAAAAATAAAATAAAATAAATATATAAGGGGGGCTCCCATACAAAAAACTGATTTTTTTTTACCGTTTCTTGCTCGATACTAATAACGTTGCCTTATGTTGCATAGATAATGGTACGGAACCCTTCGTGCGCGAGTCCCACTCGCACTTGACCAATTTTTAATAGATAGGGTGGTTAACGAGAATGGCCGGTGGTAGGGAAAAATTTTTTGGACATATAGGAGCTTACTCGTATTTTTCCGACGAAAAAGACGAAAATAAACCCTGTGCCAACACGCCTGGTCAGCGCGACATAGTAGACCATAATCCCTCCCAAAGTGGAGGAGGCCCGTGCCCAACAGTGGGACGTAAATGGGCTGGAGAAGAAGAAACTTATGTAGTCACATAGGGGAAGTTCGTGTAAATATTATGTCCCAAAATGGAGGATTAAAGAAATTCTGCTTTGAAGTTGATTTTTAAAAGAAATTTCTAATTACTGTGTTGAAAGATTAACTAAAACAGACGGAAAATTTTGGTGTTTCAACAGGCGGGACATGTTTAGAAGATCGTTACTTGTTTGACCTAAAAACTTATATGGCACGGTGCCGCTGTTTCAGCGTCGTCTGGCATTTTATGATATGAGTTTTTCCGCTAATGAAACTTTAAAATTTTGCTCTGGGTTTAATAGCAAACACGAGTATATATTAATGTGGGCACGTTAAATACTCTCTTAATTCTCTTATTAGTTAAATTTCAAAAGCTATAAATGCGACTTGTGCTATTGAATAATCGAAAGAATGTAAATTAGAAGCTTCTTGGAACTTTATGTTCATATATTATTTTCCATATCAATTATCTTGTATCAGACTTAGTGTCCGTGTTGTTCGTTTGTCCGTGTGGTGACGGATTAAGAATACAAGTGTCACCACCCCATCTCCTACCAAGGGTGCTGTAAAAGTCAGCTAAGGGATATTGCACACAGATAAAATCTTCTGTGAGAGATGGAATACTCGAAAATAAACCCTGTGCCAACACGCCTGGTCAGCGCGGCATAGTACACCATAATCTCTCCCAAAGTGGAGGAGGCCCGTGCCCAACAGTGGGACGTAAATGGGCTGAAGAAGAAGAAGAAGAAGACTTCGTTCCTTCTTTAGATAGTAAGTATATTTTGGGGATGGAAAGCTCGAAACTAAACCTATACTAACACAGTCATGGGTTAGTCTTAGTAGATAAAAAATTCTACTGAAGAGCACAGCGCCCAATAGTGGGTGAGGTCCCACTTTTTGGCGCGGTACTCCTTTGACAGAGAAGTGAAAAGACGGATGTCTATTTGTGTAATAAGCTGCAGTACCTACGTTTTCTCACATCTCGTTAAAATAACGAAATAAATTAAAGACCCGACCCCGACTATTATTCTTAACTAGCTGTTGCCCTCGACTCCGTCCGCGTAGAATTTAGGAAATTTTCCCCGTTTTTGCAATATTTTCAACTACTGCTTGAGTGAGAGTATTATAAACGTAAGAGTAAACAAATATCATCAGAATGAACGAACTGCTAAGCTATCAGAGTTACACGTGTTATTGTGAGTCAACCATAAAATATAGATATGTGCTGTTTCGGGATATTTTTTAGACAATTTTATGTAGAATATTTCCGTCATACATGATTTCTATGTAACTTTAACCATTAAGGCTGCACACGCGACGGAAGCTTAAAAAATGGAGCACCTTTTCCCGTTTTCCCAACATTTCCCTTCACTACTCTGCTCCTATTGATTGTAGCGTGATGAAAAGTATACTATAACCTGCCCAGGAGTATAAAGAATAATTGTACCAAGTTTCGTTAAAATCCGTCGAGTAGTTTTTGTTTCTATAAGGAACATACAGACGGACAGACACACAAAAATTTTACTGATTGCATTTTTGGCATCAGTATCGATCACTAATCACCCCCTGATAGTTATTTTGAAAATATATTTCATGTACAGAATTGACCTCTCTACAGATTTATTATAAGTATAGATTAGCAATATTTTTCTGAGTAACATACATTTTACTAACCCGTTTTATTTTTTTTTTTCAGAGATTCACACAGTATTTAGCATCGAGTAATTCAACATTTCAACTTAGTAATTTTCTAGACAAAAGTGGAGTGCAAGGTATGTAAAATGTTAGATTTCTACATAAATTATAAGACTATTAAGTATTAAAATTTAGAAGATATTTTCATATTATCTTCGTTTAAATCTAGTTAGAAGATTTTTCGATTTCTCGTCCATTTATATTATAGTTTTCACTTGTTCGTTCTAATAAAAAGGTCGAGTAAAATAATTATTTTTAAATTTTAATTGGAGATACGTAAATCCATGAAATGAGCACTGTTTATATTGAAAACAGGATATAGATAAATAATCAAATAGGTATATTATTTTTGTTAGGTATAAATAACTGTAAATGGAATCTTAATTAAAAAAAAAATTGGTTAAAGTAATTATTTATCTTTATTTATTATATTTGTAAGACTTTAATATTAATTACTGTGTTAAAAATTATTTAAACCGATCTCCTAAGAGATCTAAAAGTTACTATAGTGTGAAAAACAAAGTTGTTATGTAGTATGAAACAGATGTTATAATGTAATAATAAAATATATGCTGATAAGTAAAGCCGCGACTCAAAACGAATGTTCTAAAGGTGACAATATTAATTGTAACAGCAGTTAACACCAGCCTGTGTTCACAATAAAACCACAACACGACAGTAATTCGATTAAAAGTTACGCGTAGGTCATACATAGCGTTCTTATTATATAAATGGAAATCAATATAACTTTGTTCCATATTGTATTTTCCACATAATTGACGATGATAATTAGTCTTCCCCGATGAAACTCACATAAATCACTTTCCATTATATAGTTGTCTATGCTTAATGAATAATTTAACAGAATGATGTATGTGTAAATATTAAATAAACATAATCAATATACACGCGATTGAGAAACTTATTACATACTAGGTGTTGGCCACGACTTCGTATGCCTGAAATTTGAAATAACTACAATATTTTTAGATAGTAAACCCAATGTTACTCAGGGGCAATGTAGCATTCTAGTAGGTACTGATGGAAGAATTATTGAAGATCATCGATATTAATTGGTTGTCAGCCCATAAACTGTCCAATATTGGGCACGAGCCTCCTTAAATGGGAGCTTGTTTTATTATTCTAATCTGATCATACGAGTTGGCATATGATTTTGTCGATTTTCATGTTTACTTGACGGGCCTCGTGGTCTAGTGGTTCATATAACGGATTGCCGTTCACGAGGTCTCGGGTTCGATTCCCGGTCAGGACAATCATTTGTGTGATGTTTTTAATTGTCATACAAATGTTTGTACTGCGTCTGGGTGTTTACTATGTATTATAAGTATGTATTTACAAAAGAAAAGTAGTTTATGTATTATATCCGTATTCTGGTACCCATAACACAAGCATATAAGCTTAGCTTGGGACCAGAGGACGTTGTGTGAAATGTCTGTGAATATTATATTATATTATATATTATATATATTATCCGTATTCTGGTACCCATAACACAAGCATATAAGCTTAGCTTGGGAGCAGAGGACGTTGTTTGAAATGTCCATGAATATTTATTATTTATTATTACTCGGATAAATAAGGCTACCGCTTTGTTAATTTCCCTTATTGACAGTAGCGATTTGAAGGAAGGTGTATTTTTAAATACCGCATTTACGACATTATTAATAGTTTGCTAAGAACATAATGGTTTGGCTTTGTCATTTAACTTATTTTATTACTTCGCGTGGCGCTCGACTCTTTCAAATTAGCGTGCTCAGAAAAAGCCTTGAAATTAACTTACCACCTACTGTTTTCTCCCGATAAACAAGGCTCGTGTAAAAATAATAGTCTGAAACTAGATTTTTTTCTCTCTCTCTGTCTCCAGCCCACTAACGTCCCTCTATTGGGCACGGGCCTCATCCACTTTGGGAGGGATTATGGTCTGCTGTACCACGCTGACCAGGCGTGTTGGCCCAGGGTTTATTTTTTAATATTCCGTCTCTCACAGAGGATGTGCAAAATATTCTTCAGCTGGCTTTTACTGATGTAAAAGCCAGCTGAAGAATATTTAGCAAGGAAAAATGGGTGATGACATTTGTATTCTTAATCCGTCACGACATGGATAAGATGTTCTGTGATGAGAATTGTTCATTAACATATAATTATTCTCGTAAATCAGTGTTGGATAGCAGATTTATTGAGGAAGGCTATAACATCACACTGTAACTAATAAGAGTCAAGCATCACTGAAAAATGTTGCAAAAACCGGGAAAATCTTCTAAATTCCGCGCATACGAAGTCGCGGGCACCTGTAGTCATGTATAAAATCAATATCAAAATGATATCCGTTCGAGAATCCTTAGTAGTACGTGTATACATATTATGCAACGCAACTATTGAATGGAACGCGTGTATTGGCTTCGTCATTACGTATACAAGCGTATACACTTGCCAAGACAATTACGTCTCTGAGTCGTAAAGCATTTATTCAACAGTAGTAGACATTGAAATCCCTCCGTGTGGTGACGGATTAAGAATACAAGTGTCACCATCCCATCTCCTCCCAAGGGTGCTGTAAAAGTCAGCTAAGGGATATTGCACACAGATAACATCCTCTGTGAGAGACGGTAAACTCGAAAATAAACTCTGTGCCAACACGCCTGGTCAGTGCGGCAAAATGGACCATAATCCCTCCAAAGTGGAATTGGCCCGTGCACAACAGTGGGAAGATAATGGGGTGGCGAGGAGGACCTTTATAAGACGACCTGCGCTGAAAAATATACGAGAGCAATGCTCATACTCATTTTGTGTACGAATACTGTCGTCTCTTAGTATGTCTAAGGCGTATTTGGGCTAATGAATTTTACGCTATAGTGTTTATGTGTACTACCTTTGTACCGTGTCGTATATTTGTCAAAGAAAATTGAATACAGCGTGCTTAACTGGTCCTGTTGGTTTAAATGCTCTAAGATTTTAGTACTGGCAAGTAATCTTGGCGCCCCACTGGCGTTTACGGTGCAAATCTTCTGAGTATATTGCGATTTGAGCTCTATATTTGGTAGTACAGGAAAGTGGAGCGTGTATACTTTTTGTATTATGACGAATATTTATATTATATATTGTATTTATATATTGTCTTTTTATTTTACTTTTTTACTGCAAATTAAATACATAATCGAATAACTAATAAAAAATATCTTTACTTATTATAAAAACAAAGTCGTTATTTTTGTATGTATGGCCTATTGCGAGCTCATTTCTTCAAAACTACGCAACGGATTTTAATGCGGTTTTTATAATAGATAGAATGGTGTGAGAGGATGACTTTTTTGTACGAGTAGGTATATTTTGTCAGGGTTTGTTTTCTAAAGTTTTCTAGTTGTTTTATAATTACTAGCTGTGCCCTGCAATTTCACTTCTGTTTTTATTAGAGGTCCCCTTCCCGCTTATGAATTAGAGGTATATATAATATAAAAATAATTGAATAGAAACGCACTTATGAATGAATATTCTATATTTTCAAATGTCGTAACAATCGATTCAGTCAGTTTTGGAACAGAATGTTACCAAACACTGTGACACGCGAAATTATGTTTCATTTTTTCTTAAAATCTAAAATTTGTAATATTTTAGACACATATTTTATTAGTTGACCTAGAAAAGACGTGTTTTACGTCAGAGTACTAAAACATTTTTATAGTGGGCGTTGCCAGACAAAGATAAGTATAATGTGAAATATGTGGGGTTAATCTGAGCTTAGGCATAGGTTATTGATAACGATATCAATAGTAACAAATGTATGTAAATATATATTTAACGAGACTAGGCGTTAATATAAACAAATAATATCACTTTTTACGGATTTGACGCTAATGGTACCAATTCTACGTGCACGATTATCATCATCATCATCATAACATCACGCCTTTTTCCCATAGGGTTAGGCAGAGACTAGAGCGCCATCTGCTACGAACCAAACATACTTCCTTGGCTTCATCCACACTCGTACATCTAGTCATACATGCCCGACGGTTGTAAGTGCTACGCACTTGCCCCTTTTGGAGTATACCGGCGATGACATCGGAGTATATATCTCGGGCGTCCTCTCCCAGCATTTCCACTTTTCCACCATTTCCATTAATTAAACTTAACTAAATAATAAATAAATAAATATTCACGGACATTTCACACAACGAAATGAATTCAATTTCAAATGAAAACAGCTATGGTGTATTTTTATTAATTGGCTATGACGTTGTGCACATTTTTATTATTTTAAATCATTACTCTATATAATACACAGATTTCTAATAAAAAAGTTCAGTTAACATTCGGGCTTCGTGGTCTAGTGGTTCATGTAACGGACTGCCGTTCATGAGGTCGCGGGTTCGATTCCCGCCTCGGACATTCATTTGTGTGATGTTTATAAATATCATACAAATGTTTGTTCTGCGTCTGGGTGTTTACTATGTATAATAAGTATGTATTTACAAAAGAAAAGTAGTTTATGTATTCTATCCGTATTCTGGTACCCATAACACAAGCATAATAAGCTTAGCTTGGGACCAGAGGACGTTGTGTGAAATGTCCATAAATATTTAAAAAAAAGAAAAAAAACATTGCCGAATACATAATAAAACATATCACTTTTAATTTTATTTTTTTATTTAAGTTTAGTTGTGCGCTTAGAATCTGTACCAATATTTGTGACTCGTGACCATGGTGACTGAAAAGTCACCGAAACGCCGGCTCGTCTAAATCCGTGAAAAGTGGTTTTATTTGAAAGTGATTATTGGGCGTTGTCGTATAAAATGGAAGTATGAAACTAGACTTATTTCCGCGTAATACCCAATGCTAAGTTTTTACTTAGCATAATATTTATGTAGATGGTTTCAAAGCCTGCTACGGTTATTGAATTTTGAAAGAGATTCTGTGAACTTGCAAATGTATAGCAAACTGTTATTTATCTATCTCATAATTTGCCACCCCAAATAGGTTTTAAAAGCTGTTATTTTACGCTTCTGGTAGAAGCGTAAAATAACAGCTTTTAAAATTTTCCTTTCAACCTAATGCTTGTTAATGACGGGCCACGTGGTCTAGTGGTTTAGGTTCGATTCCCGGTCAGGACAATCATTTGTGTGATATTTATAATTATTATACAAATGTTTGTACTGTGTCTGGGTTTTTACTATGTATTATAAGTATGTATTTACAAAAGAAAAGTAGTACCTATATGTATTCTATCCGTATTCTGGTATCCATAACACAAGCACATAAGCTTATCTTGGGACCAAAAGACATTGTGTGAAATGTCTGTAAATATTTTTTTTTACTTCATTTTAGTTAGGAGTCCTGAATGCTTTACAGTATTCAAAGAATGTGGTTATTTCTTACCCCACATAAATGGCGCAATCTTAAGCGGAACTGTGAAAATATTTGTAAAAGTATTACTTTTATGAGTTACCATTATAACATTATATAACTCACATAAAAAGCTCATACCGCACATATATAGTAGGACGTGGGTGCATTTCTGGATCGCTCACGTTAGGGTTGGCAATATTTTAATATTTGTTCATTTTTGACTAAATAAATCTATTTAATCTATACATGCTAATTATAAAGAGTTAAAGTTTGTAATATGTAAGAGATAATCTCCGAAAGTCCCACTACTTCCTAATCCTAGAAATTTATTGTGTTCAAAAATGATTCATAGGAGAAGGCACGTTTTAAATGGACTAGATGTTATTTAAGTTATGCATAATTCTTATTTATTTTATATTTTCTAACACTTGCGCGACTAATTTGTTTAAATAAAACTACTTTTTACGGATTTAGACGCGTATATTTGTTTTAAATTTCGGCCCGACGTTTCGGAGACTTTGCAGTCACCACTCACAGTCTCACCCGTGACAATGGTGATTGCAAAGACTCCGAAACGTTGGACCAAAATTTAAAACAAATATACGCGTCTAAATTCGTAAAAAGTAGTTTTATTTATTTATCAAAAAATAACTTAATTTTTAGTTACGGATGAGCTTGCAGGATGTGCCCTACAATCGATGCGTGAAAGAATGACATTTATAATATATGTATAGATATAGAACAGCTGTTATGCAAGTTGACAACCCTACTTGGTATTTGTACTATTGGTTGACCGGTGACCTTAAGGTCAATGACATGGCGGCATCGTCATAGCTGCGAGAGTCGTGATTTTTTTCCATTTGTCTATTGTGTGTATGAGTGACTATGAATTATGATCTATGGGTTTGATTTGTTTGTTTTTGTGAGATCAGATGATATCAACATTGACTGTGAAAAATTATATTGACAAATTGAGGAGTTCAAACTTTTATAGAGTTTTGTTTTATCTTTATTGGCTAATATAGTTTTTTACAGAATTGATGCTATTAGACACCGTGCTAGCTTTTTGGAAAAGCTGTGTTACAGGGCCTAAGTTATACTTCCGTTATACGTGAGACATACTTAATCCTAAATTAAAATCTAGCATGCAGCATAATAGGAAATTAAAATTCATAAAGTTGAGTGGCGAGGCCGTGCACAGTGTGTGTCCACATGTGTAAATTGTACGTATATATATATGTGTGTGTATGTATGTGTGTGTTAATCTGTGAAATAGTTACTATGTAACATTTTCAAGCAATTTTTCCGTCCCTGCATAGTCCAAGCTCTGCAACCACCGTTTGAGTACAGTTTTAACAACTCGGCTAGCATTAAACCTAATATCACTATGTCCATTTAACATATTTGGGGCCCATTTAACATATAACTGTTTGGGGCCCATAAAATCGTAGTGTCTTTGACCATACGAGCTATATTAAACCTTGGTATAGAAAATTTGTTGATACGTTTCACAGTCGTAGGTAGATGTGACAATGCACTCTTATGGAATCTTAATATAGACCGATAGATGAACATTTGCCTGACAGTAAAGACACCATATTTCTCATATAAGTCGGCAGTAGGATAACGATATGGAAGGAACAAGGCTACTTTAAGTAGGGCTCTTTGAGCTCGTTCTACTACCAAAAAATGCTTTTTGGCTGCGCAACCCCATGCACATATGCAGTAAGAAATTATACACTCACAAAGTGCCTTGTATAATTCAATAATAGATTTGGCATCAGTAACAGATCTAAGTGTTTTAAAAATTGGTATAAGTTTCCTAATCCTTGACGCTACAGTTCCCACCTGTTTATCCCATCTTAATTTGTCGTCAATAATCACACCCAGATATTTAATGTCAGACGAACGTGACAATGGTGCACAGGTACACGCTGTTTTATCAGCAAGCCGGTTGCAAGGAAATGTGTGCGCTCTAATAATAATTTCCCTTAGTAAACTGTCCACATTGGTTTTGGTAAAGCAAAGAAATTTGGTTTTTCCTATGTTCAGGGAGAGAAGGCTACGAGTATCTTCAAGCCAACTAATTATATCACCCAGTCCTTTTTCTGCTTTATTTTGTACGCAGGTATAGGTATAGCAACTGATTAAGAATGCACGGTTTCTCTGTTATTTTTTTAATAGTTGATGTTGCTAATAATCAGCATAAGGACAATTAAAAACAGAGAGGGAAAGACTGAAATGTTGAAACTTTACATTACAGTCTATGACATTGTATACTAATTATTTTCCCAACAGTGATGCTAAGGTGACATATTATAATATACAAGGTGTCCCCAAATTCAACGATAAGCGGGCACCAGAAGTTAGACCTACTCATGACTACTCAAGAAAAAATTTAAAAAAAAATATTACGTAATTTATTTTAGAGATATCAAAAATGGCTTTGAAAATTTACACCCCCTAAGGTATTTTAACTATAATTACCACAATTTTCCAAATATTTTCGATTTTTTTTTGTATCGGAAACCGTATTAGTAGGTACTGCTGTCTACCACAATATTTAAAATGCCCACAGTACATAAAGGTTTTACGCAATAAGCAATCAAAGTTGATATTTTCCCTAAAATTTTGAAGGTTTTTTACTCTCAGTTCCTTTTCACTCAGCGTGGTGTAAAAAAAATGTACTGACACTAACATGGCAAGTATTTTTAAAAGTTGACCCAACTAAAGACGATTCTGAAATGGTATAATACTTTAGAAAAACTTGCCATAAAAAAAGTTGTGAACAACAGTTAAACAGGCACGAAATTCATAAGTTGTTGTTTTTATATTATTAGCGTTTACTGAGTCCAGAATTAGTCTTTTATTGCCAATTCTTCGAATTAAATGGCATTTGTGCGTGGGCAATTAACTATACAAGTTAGAAAGAGATAGATATGAGGAAATTATACGTTAGAAAAAGATAAGCATAAGGGCTGTCGGGCAACAATAGGGCAAGTACTTCTGGTGCCCGCTTATCGTTGAATTTTGGGACACCTTGTATATGTTATGTGTCTAGCTCTTAGCCTAGTAAATACATACACGGTAGCGAGAGGCCTGGAAACAGGTGCAGGCTATAGTACTTCGAACATCAATTTAAATAACTGATCATCCTTTTTTGAAAACAATGTAACGTAAATACTATTATTCTAAAACAATATACAACCTACCTTTTTAACTACGTCATAGCGTTGCTATTAATATATTCTCTCTTCAGTTTGATACAATATCCCGAATTTCTGTGCCTGTTTTTGTCCCTTGAGTAATTGACGTGTGACAGCAAAGGCCGGGATAAATATGGCAACACTGTTTACGAAAATAGAGACGTGGGTGGAAATATTTTTCAAAAGCTACTTGACGAGGAAATAACTTAATTTCTTCTAGTACTGTTTTAAAATAAAATATTTACTAAGAACTTAGTATTTTATTTTTTTAATAGTTGAAATAAAATAATAAAACAATATTTACGAAGTTTCTAGTTCGTCTAAAAGTCGCTAATGCTCATGTGAAATGAGAATCAATTAAGATTTCCAATTTCCCAATAAAATTCTCATCAACCTTATCTTTTGAGCCAGTATTCACAAATACTCTACTGTACGCACAAATAATGCGTTATTACTTTTAAATTAAAATATTATTTTTATCGAAATATTTAAAAGGCTATCACACGTCAGATAAAGGACATATTGCAGAAATCAGTAACGGTTTCGTAAATTATTCAGGTGATCCTTCAACCGTGAAACAAATAATTAACCTTGATAATATACGGAATGTGCCAGCGGAAAAAGAAATATTTACATTTTGTATAAAAATAAATTGTTTCGTTGAGAAAAATCAATATATGGACGGAAATAGATGTATGACATTGTACTATATTATGTGAGTAGTACGTAATGTCACTTTCATGTAGACAACACGTGGGGGGACTTGTTGGCAGTCAGCACCATTCTGGTACATGATCCATGTGTTATTTGTAAACAAAACAGCTGCTTTATACTTGTATGATCCTGCTTCTAAATGATTTATTTTAGATCAAATCCGGTTTTACTATAAAATAAACCTAGATGGATTTGTTACTTTTGGAAATACAAAAATTTTAATAATGTGCTCCTATATTGTAACTATTGCATTTTGGTTTATGTAATTTACTATTAAGAGGATACCAAAATAGCTTCGTGCATTTTTCTACGTACGAAGTTTTCATTGTTTCTTTAAATTGAATGGCTAGAGCTCTAATTTTTAAGTATAAGTTTTTTCAATGATCTAGGATCGCATAAACTCAGAAACGCGATTGAAAAAAGTTTTCTCGATAGAAAATCTTAGCGAAACACCCTCTCTCATTTTTTATTTTTTTCATTCGTCGGTCTATTATCGCGTATTAACTAATGAAATAACTTTAAAAACATAAGTAACTATTATATATAGAAACACGTAAATCAGAATTAAAATATATTTAGTAGATTTTGAGTAAACAAAAAAAATATCCCTAATTCTTCATTTTCTATACCTACTAGCTGTGTTAATATGTACATGTCGACGATAATATTGATGTAGGCCCTTAACAAATATTCAATCGAGGTGGGTAATTATGAGAGAATTTATAAGCATTAGGCACAGTTTTATAAATTCATTTTGCAATATACGCTATGGCGTATAATACAAAATAATCTACTTAGTTCAAAAACTAAAAAACACGCTTTAAAATCCTAAATATTTTTTTAAATTACTGCATCGTCATCGGTCCTTGATATATATGCAAAATTTCAGATCAATCCAACTACCGCAAGTGGGTTACAATCACTTTCAAAGATTCCGTTACATAGATTAATACATTGATAGATACATACCGAACATAAATAAGCGTGTTAATTAAATGATTATGGGCGGAGGAATATGTTACTATAGAATTGTGCTGATAATCTTTAGCCTGAGAGAATCTCGCTAGGCTCATTACTTTTTAATTTCCGCATTGCTGATCTTGATTCCATAGACTTGTGTAGATAGATACATACATACTATACAATAGCAGTTTCAAATTTCAAATCTCATATAGGATATGAGATTTGAAATTTTCTGCGCACGTGAAATTAAGGAATGCAATCTAAAACATATATGTTTAATGTTATAAGTGATGGCCGTGAACTTTCAACCTGACTCAAATAGGACGAGCTTCGTCATTATGTTATTCTCCAAGTGACACTTAAAAAGGATTTGTCTCCGAAAATACGGCATTGTAATTAAAGAAAATAAGCCTATTTCGGACACATCTTGAGGTTGCCGAGGTCCTCATTCCGTCCTATTAAAACATATAACGATAGCTGGACTTAACCTTAATCTCAAGTTATTTCAAGTGATATTGTAAGCTCAGTCTAATGAATTTTCTTAGTAAGTCGTGTCTTGTTTCCTCTGGAATGTATGGTCGTGTCTGGAATTCTATAGTTATTTGTCTATGTTGTCGAGACATGTCACGTCTCATCCTATTACGTCAACGCCTACTATTATTAATTTTAACTGAGCTTTGTTTCTGAAATAAGTAAGGCATGTTCACTATTCTTACGTTATTGATGACAATCTTTATTGCTTTTTAGGGTTCCGTACCCAAAGGGTAAAAACGGGACCCTATTACTGAGACTTCGCTGTCTGTCCGTCCGTCCATCCGTCCGTCCGTTTGTCACCAGGCTGTATCTCAAGAACGGTGATAGCTAGAGAGTTGAAATTTTCACAGATGATGTATTTCTATTGCCGCTATAACAACAAATACTAAAAATAAAATAAAATAAATATTTAAGGGGGGCTCCCATACAACAAACATGATTTTTTTACCGTTTCTTGCTCTCATACAACAAACGTGATTAATTAAGTATTGTGTGTGTTGTGGAACCCTTCGTGCGCGAGTCCGACTCGCACTTGACTAATTTTTAATTAATGTTTGGTAAAATTTCTAACACATTTTAATTTCAAAAAAAAATAGACCAGAATAAAAAAACCCTTTTTTTAAACGTTAGCGTCAGGAATTACTATCACAAAATTTTAATAGACGAAAATTATTCTAATTTAAAAATACCTATTTAAAATATCAAACTAGGTACATATATTTATTCCCTAAAACGTTACATAAATTAGCACATTTGTTCAACCCGTGTTACTAATCAGACTTCCTGCATGGAACTGGACGGGATCACAAACCCATGTGCCAAGAAATGAGTCCCGTTATGACTCATAACATTTATGTTATCCTTACCGTGGCATGGCGCCTTCCAGAGAATATGAAGTTTGATATGAATAATGTCTGTAAAATTTAATGAGTCACTACCATTCTGTGATGTTAATGATCTATAAACGACTAAGGGATGCTTTTTAAAAATAAATACAAGATATAAACTAAGAAGTATAAGTTATTGATAAAATACGTTAAAAATCAACGCGTCTGTATGTGTCTCTTAAAATGACTTAATTCCGTATACGTCTGTGTTTATTTATAACGTTTTTTATAAGATTTAGGAAGTCTACAGACTTCGCTTCTTTTAAGCGAAAAAGTCACCGTTTTTATTGAATCACAAATTAAGCAGAAAGCTCCATTATAAAAATAAAATTGGATATCGAATGTGCGGGCTTCTGTTAGGATATTCGAATATTCTAAATTACTAAATATTTTTAGGACTGATTTCCATTTGCAGTATTTATATTTGTCAAATTAATAAAGACCGAAACTGAATATTATAGTTAGTAAAAGCTATACAACCACAGTTACAAATAAGGCTAAGTTAATATAAGCATTAGGTATTTATTATGTTTTCTATTTAGTTTTCTTTTTAGTCTGGATTAACAATAATGAGCATTAAGACTTGCCACTTACAATCAGAGATTGGGTAAAAACGTATCTCAAATATATTCACATATTTGCATGTGATATGTCTCTTGCTAAGAATTTGTATTTATTTGTGAAATTTTTTTGAAACAAACTTTGTGTTTTTATTATTAGCTAATAAGCCTAATAAAATTCTTATCAAGAGTGCTGATGCAAACCGTCTGTATGCAGCCAGCTTTAATTTATAATTTACTATTTAAGACGTGCCTTATGAAGTCAGATGACGATCAAATGGATTTGCTCTACACCAATTAAGTTCACAGTTGCATGACATGTACATTGTTTGTATGTATATACAGCATGTTTCAAAAATAAATTCACGGTTGAAAAATATACACATAAATTATAAAGTCGTAATCGCCATTTTGTAAATACATTGACCGTCAATCACAATTTATGGCCAACGTTATTTTAATATCAACAAAACATGTATTTATCAGGCATATTAAAATAAATGTAGCGATATGCTAATTAATGGTTTATAAAAAGCATTACATTGTATTTATCAGTACATTTTAAATTAATTGGCAATGTTAGGGAATCAATTTTATAAATGGTTGCCAATATAGCTTTGAGGATTGACACTGATAAAGTTTTTTATCTCTAATTATTATTTATTTTAATTTCTTGTTCGTTCACTGTTTAGAATTTAAAAAATTTATTCTTTTGAAATTGCATCGATTGTAAAGAATTTTTGAAACAATACCACACTGATTCAATTGCGTCTATTTTTGATTTTATCATCTCAGTTTGGGGCATACAACCATAACCACAAAAATTGGGACCTTAAAACCAAGATACGATATGATTTGTGTTATCAGCTCATAAATATTCCAATGTTGGGCACGGGCCTTCTTCACTGGTTTGTCTATTATTGAAGGGTCTATTATGTCGCGGTTTACTTTTGAGTTTGCCGTCTCTCACAGTTAATATTACTGCTTAGAATATTACTAAGCTGGCTTTTTTACCACCCTGAGAAAGAAACGGGTTTTTGACTCTTGTATTACTTATACTTAATCCACGCAGATATATTCAATATACTACAGAGTGGTAATGTTTGAAAATTTTGCTCGCGTCATTTAATTCATCATGAATTGTGTTAAACTCTCATAGGATACTGCATGGGTTATTAATATCTATTGTACTGGGACACCATGTTAACAAGTCACGTTGCTCACAAGTGACTAGTAATTACATCGCCTGTGACTTTTTAATATAACTATGTCTAACTGAATTTAATTTTCTCTAATGCATCGAAAGGCGCGGCCGGCGCGAGGATTGGTGAGTTTTCAAAATTAAATGTCGGCTTTTTGTACTTCTGTAAATGTCTGTCCGTCTTTATTTGTAGCTTCACGCTTGGGTTTGTCCTTTTCTGAGCACTTTTTTTTGTTAGGCCTGTTTGCTTTGTAAAATGATGGTAGGTTTGCTAAAACTCAATTATGGTACTCCCAACGCTTGGATCAGCTGGCCGTGGCTACCTGATGAATATTTTTTTATTTTTTTTAAATATATTTTGTAATGTACCTAAACTTGTCATACTTTTTTAGCGTTATAATACGAACGTTATACACGAAAACTAAAAGGAAATAATTAAACTGTCAATTTTACACTCAATGTCACAATACGAACAATTCGATAAAACATTTTAATTGCAAGAAATTTATATTAAAAATATAAATATTTTTGTTTTTAAACATTGAAATGAGAATCTATTTCCTAGTCTGGTATTGGTTGCTAGAGTGTATATAGATTATACAATATACATATTTGTTTCCTTTCTGCGTATTATTTTTTGTATATATATTTAAAATAGTCGTTAAGATGTCAATTTTATGTCTTTTGACGAATTTATACTAGGACTTATTTGAAAAAATGTCTACCTCCAGTTTCTTCATGTTAAAATATGACACATGCTTTGAATTCTCTAATCCCAGAAATTGCTGCCGACTTTACCGACGCCAAGCTTAATTTTATGTCTTGCAATCAGGCTTTGTAAAAAAATACCTTCCTGTATAGTACATAACTCATTGGGATGACATCCCAATTGAAAGATATTTGTTTATAGGCATGTATGTGCTTGCAATATCATTTCTTGTCTACGGTATCACAAGAAAACATGATACAGACGAGTTTGGTTAGAGAATTTATTTTTATTTTATTGTTTTATTCATATTAAAACGTAGCTTACCATTATTAGACATGGTCATGTTTTTTGTGACACACATGCTTGTATCATCATTATTTTCGTCATGTAAATATTCCATTTTTATGTCTAGACGTTTAGGACCGCATGAGATGAAATGTAACAAAAATAACATATATGTAATAAATATGTTGTGATTAGATGATGGCTAAAATAACGGAGACTCTAAAGTAACAATATTTATATTTCGTTTTTGTTTTCGTTGGAGCTAAACTCCTCTTAAAAAATTAGAGCTATTAACTTTTACACAGGCAAAATACGAAATTATTAAAATACGGTAAACTAAAAAAGAAGTATGTGCATTTGTTTGTCCTTACTAGTGAATTATAAAAATGACTGCACAAAATCTGTTGCCGTTTAAACTAATATCTAATGTTCTCCAACACTTGTGCGATTTTTTTTCTAATAAGGCTACTTTTTACGCATCGAGACGCGCGTATATTTTGTTTTAAATTTTAGTTCGACGTTTCAGATTCTTTTCTGTCACTACAGTCACAGCTGTAAGATGTTGTTGCAGAGTTTACCCACATTCTGCGAAATGTCGTCGCTCTAAAATTGAAAACAAATATGTGCCTCTAAATACGTAAAAAGTAGTTTTAATAGTAGCAATATCTACTTAGACATGCCACAGATATATAACATTTGCACTGTTTACATTTTATCTCTACGCGTTATAGATCAAATGTGTAAGAAAAATAAACCACTTGATATGAGAAATTCGTTAATAAAGTAATAAGTACAAATCACTTATGTTATAATTAATGTTTGTAATAAACTGTTAGTTGATTGAGATTTAATTGACGACCCAATTAACAGTAGAATCAACTCTTATGTTGTTGACATATAGGAGCACTTAGCGAATTAGTACCACTGTAAATGATGTTATTGCTATTTGCACAGCAATCCTGTGTAATTTTTGGGTGTTATTCTTATTTGGATCGTGAAATTATGTTACTTACGCCAATGCGTTTCAATTATGTAGTCATGTCTAAATTTATAAACCATTGGGTATAATAGTGGAATAGTCAGAAAGTAGATTTTGTATTATTAAACAATTCTTTTTTTGTTTTAATCTTTATTTTTTGTTGAGGACATGATTTACAATATTGGTTAACGAGTGAGGCTTGATAAGAAGGTACACCTAAAAATTACAAAATTTACATATGTGCACTCCCATATTCCTGGCACGTATTTAGAATTTTGATCTGATTAATTTAGTAACTCAAATCACTAGTAAAGTTGACTTATGGTCTAGTTTCTGACGTTTCAAAAGAGCTTGTAAAACATGCCAACTTGAAATAAAAAATTTTTTACTTTTGACTATTTGACTTTTGGCTCAGACAGAAGAGGTTATACTCGCAGAAGTCTCTTCGTTTACGGGACTCTATAAAATTTTTTAAATATCTTGCTATTTAATATTTGACTATCGTATTACTTTCAAATTAAGCTATACGTAAAGATGCTTCACATAAATCTGTTTTAAATTTGGCTCCCAAAGTGTATGTCTTTACATTTTAAAATTTGACTCGTATTATGCATTTTATGCTTATGTATCTATTATGAATACGTGTGTTTCTTTTTCTGTTTGTGTGTGTAAAAAGTTCTATGTGATCTTGGGTGGATATTTTTTATATCTGACTTTATTAGCGTTTTGCTTATCTATTTTGCTTTTGTGTAAAACTAAGCATATTTTTACCAATGTCGAAAAAAGAAACCCACGAATTCAAAATCCTGCTGTATAATGCATATGCATGATAGCTGTACTGTCTGTTTGCACATTCACATCTATGTTAACACGCATGAGCGTAGCCAGAGAATGCTATGATCGTAAGCTTCACAATAAGATCGCAAATAGTACCATATTAATGTACAATCCTATTGCTTTTGTTCCGCAAAATGAATTTTCTCCTCGAATTTGAAAACTGGCTGTGCTCATGCTGGCACATCAAGGTGTTGTAATTTAATATTTCTACATTAGTTGCGTATGTTTAGGATATGACATGTCACCGTTCATCCGCCGGTACGCCAAGTACCTCAATGAGAAGGCGCTGTCATACAGGACGGTTGCCTTTGACTTCTGCAAGGTCAAGAGGGGGTGAGTACATCATGTTTCTTTTGATTCTTTAATATCATCCGGAATATTCTGTTTACTAGTCTAGTTATATAAAGTCAGCTGGACCTGATATGATTACCCCCAAAAACAAATTAAAAAGTATTATATTGTGCTCTGAAACGAGTAAAATTTCACGTGTGGATGGCAAAACTCACAACCCAAAAGGTTGTGCGTCTTGTCTTGCTTACATCGAGTCTGCTTGATGGAGAGCTACAGATATAATTTCGGTCTTATTTGAAGCTAGATTTCTTTAGTTAAGTGAATACTGAACAGCGCGTGTCTCTCGATATAATGAATACTAAGTATGTGAATGAAAGCCTATTACGTAACTTCGCAGTTAGGTCTAAAAAAACATATTCTATATTGTAATATTGTGCTTGTAACTAAACATGATATTAATTTGTTTCCACAGCAAAGAAGAAGGTTCCTTAAGGATGATGAATGCTGAGAAACTTCTCAAGACATTGCCGGTGCTTCAAGCTCAACTGGACGGTCTACTGGAGTTCGATTGCACTGCTAACGATCTCACCAATGGTGTCATTAACATGTGTTTCATGTTGTTGTTCAGGGACCTCATTAGGTAATTTATCATCATACTAAACGCTTTTTTTTATATATCCTAAAGAGCATAAATCTCCGTAACAATTCAATGGCTGTAACATAAGAGATGAAATAAATTTTAGTTTTGTTATAGTCTTTTTACACGCTTTATATTAGCTTCACTTGTATGTTTGTTTGTATGTTTGTAACCGACTCCTTTGGACGCTATTTTGACCAACTTTAAACGGTCAGATTCTATTCAAATTTTGCACACCTGTCAAAGACCGATGACAATGTAATAATTCGATTAAATAAAGCGTGTTTTTTAGTTTTTTTAAACTATTATTTATTCTCTGTCAGTTGCAAGCAAGCCCAACTCACTTAAAAGCAGTTTTGGCATTGCATACCTTGTTGTAGAACCCATTTTACGTTACGGTAACAATGGGTTTTTCATCTTTTTTCAGTTATAGCAATTGGAACATAGCTGGATTTGTTTGAAACCTGCATCCACTCCTCTGCTTTTATGGTTTTCTGGTATTACTAAGGATTTCTAAAATAGTTAATAAATGTAATCTCTTCAATTTTCCAGACTGTTCGCTTGTTACAACGATGGAATAATAAACCTGTTGGAAAAATACTTTGACATGAACAAGAAAAACTGTCGCGAGGCTCTCGACCTCTATAAGAAATTCCTCATCAGAATGGATAGGGTTGGAGAGTTCTTGAAGGTATACTTCAAATTATATAATGTACCTACTTGTGAGTAACGTTCTAAGGTTTCTCCATGTCGGGAGGATATTTTAATCTTTGCAATTCATAGCAAACCAATAAATAAGAGATATAATTAAAAGATTATTTGAGCTTGCCTTATTTTTTTAGAAGATATATTTTATTTGGACTTTTACGGCATAGGTACTTCGGAATTACCTGATAGTGTCGTGTTCATGAACCATATGGGACTGTTTCGACATGATTTTAAGAATTTTATCTGTGATAGCATAATGAATTGTCAGATCCTTAGAATATTAAACTAACAGGATTGTACACGCTGTGTCTTTGATAAAAATACTGTCATGTTTGCGGGGAGCTGAGGTAAAGCACACAAACACGATAATGTAATTTCGTTGGTCGCTACGCACGCCCCGCCCAAAATTACGTCGCTCACACTGAGAGACGACAGTGTTCGTGCACAATAACTATGAGCAATGCTCTTGTAACTTTTTAGCGGGGGTCACTTTAAAATGTAAACTCCTGATGAATTAATGCTCTAAGGTCAAATAAGTGTATTGTTACCCATTTTTCTCACCACAAAATTATTTTAAATTGCTTCTATTGTTTTATCCTGTTCCATCAAATATGTACTAGTGGCTATAGAAATTAAATAAATAAATAAATATTCACGGACATTTCACACAACGACCTCTGGTCCCAAGCTAAGCTTATATGCTTGTGTTATGGGTACCAGAATACGGATAGAATACATAAACTACTTTTCTTTTGTAAATACATACTTATAATACATAGAAAACACCCAGACGCAGTACAAACATATTTGTATGACATTTATGGATATCACACAAATGATTGTCCCAAGCGGGAATCGAACCCGCGACCTCGTGATCGACAGTCCATTACATAAACCACTCCACCACGAAGCCCGTCACTAATTAATTAATAATTAATTGAATGGATAACAAATATTTATACTCTAATACCCATAACACAAGCAAATAAGCTTAGCTTGAGACCAGAGCACTTTATGTGAAATGTAAATATTTATTTTTTTAATTATATAAGTAATTAATATTCTGAAATGGTAGACTTAACAATTGAACTAACTTTGATGTCGCCTGTTGGGTCGGCTAGAGTTCCCAATGTCATTTTTCTTAGTTTTAATAGATACAAAATAATATCTTAAACTTGTAGGTGGCAGAAAATGTGGGTATAGATAAAGGAGATATCCCCGACCTCACTAAAGCTCCAAGTAGCTTGTTGGACGCACTTGAAGGTCATCTTGCATCGATCGAAGGAAAGAAGGGTTCCGCTGCAAATACTCCTACACAAACTGCGAGGTAAGAACAATAATAATAAATATTCAGGACATTTCACACAGCGTCCTCTGGTCCCAAAGTAAGCTATATTTCTATGCTTGTATTATGGGTACCAGATACGGATAGACTACATAATATATTACTTTTCTTTTGTAAATACATACTTATAATACATAGAAAACACCCAGACGAAGTACAAACATTTGAATGACATTTATGGATATCACACAAATGATTGTCCCAACCGGGAATCGAACCCGCGACCTCGTGATCGGCAGTCCATTACATAAACCACTCCACCACGAAGCCCGTCAAAAATAAAACATCAGTCAGGATGATAGATCTCTGTTTAAAATACTAGCTATTTCCGCGACTTCGTATGCTTTCAGAATGTCAATTCACTACATAAAAATGCCAGTTACGGGATATTGGACACAGATACAATCCGCTGTAAGAAAAGGAAAACTCGAAAATGAACCCTATGACAACTCGCCACGGTATAGTTGACCATAATCCCTTTCTAAGTGGAGGAGGTCATGCCCAACAGTAGGACGTTAATGGGCTGGAGAGACTGTGTTTGTGCGTGGGTGATCCAAATTTTCTATTTTGAAAATCCTGTGTACTTTCCAGTGCCCAGAAAAATGTAGCAAGTGTGATGGGTGCATTATCATCGACTTCATCATCATTCGGTAACGCGGCCGCTTCTACTCGTCTAGACAATCAACCTAATGGTGCTTCGCCGTTATTCATTGATGATACGCTCAGACAACAAGCATTGGCTGAAGAAGAGGCTGCTATGAATCAGTATAAGGTAAGGTTCAACATTATTATCATTTATATAACAGCTATCTAATGTTGTGGGAATCAATGCCCCTCTTAAAAATGTTCTAACGCCCCTTTTATTATAAAAATAGCCAGTTAAAAAGTTCAAACGCCCATGTTTCAAAAAGTAATTTGTTTCTACGCCCTCTTTAACATAAAGTTTCAACGCACCCTTTATTAAAAGTTTACATACAATTACATGATGTTCCTAAGCACCTTTTACAAAAAGTTTCCACACCTTTACATAAAGTTCCTACGCCCCTTTAACAAAAAGTTTCAACGCCCCTTTTATTAAAAGGTCTTACGCCCCTTTCACAAAAAGTTCTAACGCTCCTTACGTGTTAAAAAATAATTAAATCTTTATTTAATTATGGTCATACTACTGGCAATTGGTCTTTTGACTGACTACACAAAAGGGGCATATTAATGGCATATAGAAGAAATGAAGAAATAAATAATGAATTAGTATTTAAGTGAACTGGAGGTGATATTTCCAGGTCCGATTATACCAAGGCGAGGAATGGACGGGCGAGGAGGATCTTACCGATATTGTTGTAAGCCAGCCGTATAATATCAATTGAATATCAATCTTACTGTTGTCTAAAGTTCTAACAATGTAAACTATCTGTTAGTAACTAAAATAATTTTAGATTTACATTAAAATTTTTTTTTTTTGCGAATCACACTTTTTTTTTAACTGAAGATTTTAAGATTGATTTCAATTGTATTCAAATTGTATGGCTTATAAGGTTTTTGTGGGCTTTGGTAGCGGCAATTTGTTTTCAGGTTCAATATAAATGTAACATATTTTGTTCTTGGGTATTGTTTTGTATATATGTGTGCTAAAAATGTATTTCGTATCTTATTCGTGTTCCTATCTTGGGTTTCATAGGCCGTATAAATAAATATTCATGGACATTTCACACAACGTCCTCTGGTCCCAAGCTAAGCGTATTATGCTTGTGTTATGGATACCAGAATACGGATATAATACATAAACTACTTTTCTTTTGTAGATACATACTTATAATACATAGTAAACACCCAGATGCAGGGCAAACTGTAGTATGACAATTATAAATATCACACAAATGATTGTCCCGAGCGGGAATCGAACCCGCGACCTCTTGATCGGCAAACCGTTACATGAACCACTCAACCACGAGGCTCGTCGTTATTTAAACTAATTATAACAATTGTTCGTGACCTATTAAAAATACAAGTGTCACTACCCCTTTTCCTTGCCAGAGCCAGCTAAGAGATTATTGTACACAGATAACATCCTGTAAGAGACGGGATTTCTTTAAAAGAAATTCGGGTGTCTCTCTCACACACTAATTGTCTAAAAAATTGGCCAAGTGCGAGTCGGACTCGCGCACGAAGGGTTCCGTACCATAATCTATGCAACATAAGGCAACGTTATTAGTATCGAGCAAGAAACGGTAAAAAAATCATGTTTGTTGTATGGGAGCTCCCCTTAAATATTTATTTTATTTTATTTTTAGTATTTGTTGTTATAGCGGCAACAGAAATACATCATCTGTGAAAATTTCAACTGTCTAGATAGCTAGACAGTTGGCAGGCTGTATCTCAAGAACGGTGATAGCACCGTTCTTGAGATACAGCCTGGTGACAGACGGACGGACGGACGGACAGCGAAGTCTCAGTAATAGGGTCCCGTTTTTACCCTTTGGGTACGGAACCCTAAAAACGTACGCTGTATGTCATCATGCTACAAGCTACGGATTGGTAATATTAAACTACCCTCATTCGCTAATATGTACATATATGCGTGATGGTGTAAGAAAAATGCTAGCAATACAAATTACATTTTATAAATTGTACAGTACTTTTTTAGTTTAATAAATAAATCCCGCGTGGTTACGGATTAGAATACAAAAGTCACAACCTCATTTCCTCTCCAGGGTGCTGTAAAAGCCAGCTAAGGGATTTTGTACACAGATAACAAATTATATTACTCTCTCCAGCCCATTTTCGTCCCACTGTTGGGCACGGGGCTCCTCCACTTTGGGAGGGATTATGGTCTACTGTGCCGCGCTGACCAGGCGTGTTGGCACAGGCTTTATTTTCAAGTTTTCCGTCTCTCACAGTGGGTGTTATTTGTGCGCAATATCCCTTAGCTGACTTTTACAGCACCCTTGAGAGGAGATGGAGTGGTGACACTTGTATTCTTAATCCGTCACCACACGGAGAATTATTACTAGACACTAGAATTTAAACCCTGTGTCAACACGCCTGACCATCGCGGCACAGTAAACCATAATCCCTCCCAAAGTGGAGGAGGTCCCGTGCCCAACAATGCGATGATAATGGGCTGGAGAGAGATAGAAAGAGATTGGTGAAAATTTATAACTTTTTTATATGGGTGTATATTATGTTGTTATTACACCAGAGGCGTATTTACCCTAGTGCCATTGGGGTCCATGGCCCGGGGCGGACAGCCTAAAAAGGGCTGCGAAAGCCTTCAAGTTTAAAATTTTGCTCTATCTCTATTAATTTATAGGGTGGCTCATTGACCCGGGGCGTCAAATCAAATGGCCTAGGGCGCTAATTTTTAAAATAAGACTTTGTATTACACTATTTGCTTGAAGTCTCATCTGTCATCATATCCATTATTGTTTAAATGTACAAAATAATGTTTCAAGTGTGTGTCTGTATTTATCGGTGAAGGTAACTACACTAAACAGAAAACAAATATTTAACATAAATATTGTGTTTTTTTAGAATAAAGTGCAATCACCAACGAATGCAGCGAACAATCCGTTCTTGTCTTCAGCACCGAACAATCAGAATCAGTCTATAGTGGATCTGTTTGGACCAGCACCGGCTGATACCAACAACAGTGCAAGCAAAGCGTCTGATGATTTACTGTCTTTGAGTAACCCCTTCACTGATATGTTTGGAGGTATGAATCAAATTATTACTTCTTATTCATTTAATAACTACCCGCAATTTTTTACGTGTGGATTTATACAAAAAAGACATCTTCTTGAGCCACTATATCTGTTAAAAAAAGACATCAAAATCCGTTGAGTAGTTTTAAAGATATAAGCTACAAAAAATAATGATTTTTTTTATCAAAAGTAAAGATCCAGGATACGAAAAGCAACCATGTGTATGGATATAAAAATATTTAAATTATATTCAATACAAAGAGGCAATAGGACTTTGATATAATATTAAAGTGTGTGATAGAACTGCATGGCTAGAAGGTAAAATATTTTTGTCATGTTCTATGAAGGTGAAAACAAATGCTTTAGAAATATCAAGGATTAAAATAACTTAGCTAACTTTTAAAGCACCCCAGAGAGGAAACAGGATGGAGACTCCTTTTTTTTTATATACTTGGACTTTTCACACAACGTCCTCTGGTCCCAAGCTAAGCTTATATGCTTGTGTTATGGGTACTAGAATACGGATAGAATACATATACTACTTTTTTTTTGTAAATACATACTTATAATACATAGAAACACCCAGATTTGTATTATTTATTCGTCACCACACGAATTAAATGGCGTTAGATTTCTATGGTCTCTGGCTATCCCCATGGGGAAAAGGTCGCGATGTTATGATGATAATGATGATGTAAAAAGATTTAACCTAAATATTATAACTTGTAAGAAAAAAAATCTATCCAAAAATTCTTCTGTAAATAAATTCTGTGCTTGTAGTACTACAGAAATATTGGGAATAGCACTTAACTATTGTATTATTAGCACATCCCAAGCTTCGGGGATGGTACTAGCACTTATACACTGTTAATTATAGTTAATTATAGCTCATATATTAGTAACATAATAAAATAACAGGTACAAGCCCCGCGCGTTGATATTGCGATGGAACCTTGTCACAATAACAGCTGCGTGACGTCATCCATAGCAAAAAATTACAGATAACAAAATGTAATGTTCTCATCTATACGTCACTATGACGTCACCAAGATGGCCGCCAATTGCAATATCAACGCGCGGGGCTTGTAAAAATAATGTTAATAACGATGCAATACACCGATTTATTAAATATGTCTATAAATCTTATTTTTAATCGTTCATAACTTAAAAACACTGAATAATAATGTACTGCATTGCTATTAACGGTCTTATTCATAATGACTTATCGGAGGTTTAAAAGTTCGCTAAAATAGGTTTGCGAAAATTGTCAAAACTTGTTATTAATAATAGTCTTTTTACGCTAAAACGTTTATTATCGCTCCGATAAAATCTCCGTTTAAACCTCCGATAAGTCATTATGAATAAGGCCATAATTGTAAAAATAACATTTAATTTGCGGGTAGATCAAATTTATTTCTTGAAAATATTTGATTACCCTCAAATTGTAATTATCCGTACGCAACATTTGGACCATTTGTTTACTTGTATTTTTAGTAAATTAGTGTATAGTACTAGCTGACTTCCGCTACTTCGCACGCGTTTAATTCAGAAAATAACCCCGTTTTTGTAACAATTTTTACTGATGCTTCGCTCCTATTGGTCGCAGCGTGATGTTATGTAACCTGTAGCCTTTCTTGATAAATGTTCTATAGAATACTGCAAGAATTTTTCAAATTGGACTAGTGGTTCCTGAGATTAGCGCGTTTAAACAAACAAACATACAAACAAACAAATTCTTCCGCTTTATAATCTAATATATAAAATTTACGTGTCACAGTGTTAGTTACCGTACTCCTCCGAAACGGCTTAACCTATTTTTAAGAAATTTTACATGCATATTCAGTAGGTCTGAGAATCGGCTAACATCTATTTTTCAAACATTTTTTTTTAGTATGACATAACAACTTTTGCCGGGTCAGCTAGACTTTCTTCTAATATATAAATTTCACGTGTCACAGTGTTAGTTACCGTACTCCTCCGAAACGGCTTAACCAGAGGAGTATTTTGAAAATCAGCGCCCCAGGCCATTTGGTTTGACGCCCCGGGTCAATCTAATTAGCCGCCCCATAAATTAATAGAGATCGAGCAAAATTTTTAACTTGAAGGCTTTCGCCGCCTTTCTCAAGCTGGCCGCCCCGGGCCATGACCCCTATGGCCCTAGGGTAAATACGCCTCTGGGCTTAACCTATTTTTAAGAAATTTTACATGCATATTCAGTAGGTCTGAGAATCGGACAACATCTATTTTTCAACAAAACTGACATTTTTATGTCAAAATAAGGAACTTCGTTCCAACAACGTTTGCCGGGTCAGCTAGTATTAGTACAGATTGTAAGAGACGGTAGAATCGCGAAGTGTCAGTACCAGGGTCCTGTTTTACCTTTTTGTATAGAACGCTGTAGTCTAAATGTTGCGTAACGCGTAATTAGTAAGGTACGGATGCCGTAAGGTGGGTATATTCTAGCGGCTCCAGCGTCGAACGGTGCGCCTGTATGGAGCGCTCCGTCTCCATCAAGCAACGGGTTCAACGCGTTCACCACACAGAACAATACATTTGTGTCTGACGCTAACTTCTCTAACGTATTTGATAATAACGACACCACAGGTGAGCTTTACACTTTCTTCTTTAATTTTAACAACCCGTTTCAAATAAAAGTGCTTTATTATATATATTTCAGTGTACAATCCGTAGGTACTAATTTATAAGTGTGAAATCTGGTCGATGATACAATAATAATTTTGACGTGCTTAAATGTTAATGTGTGGAATGAAACGATAGCGTGATTTAAAAAAACGTACAACGCCATCTATCGAGCAGAAGAGTAAACTTCTGTTTGTTCCGATTTCTAAATTTCACGCGTACGAAGTCGCGGGCAAGCAGCTAGCAAATAAATGCTTAAAATAAATGCTTTATTGAGACTCGTTTAAAACTATAGTATTACATAAGTTGTAGCTCTAATCTCCACACTAGGATATCCTGTTTTGTAGAGATTGGTCTCTTTCATTTAAATATACAATCTGAGCAGTTTTAGTAATTACTGATATTATACTGTAACGTCTATAGATTTGTGTTTAGACATAGTAATTTGACTGTATATCTATACGTGTTATCTGTGTAAAAAACTTTGCCCCACAAAGCTCAGCGTTTTGCTAGTTTCATTGTAGGAGTTTCGTTTAAACAATTTTCAAATTGAACAGCGATAATAGTAAAACAGCATAATTAAATGTACTTATAACATACAGAACAAGACGAAAAGTTTATTGTGGACTTCTATTTTGAGATCGTATCGGTTTTACATATTTAGAAGACATCTACAGATTTGTTTATTATAACTTTTGCTCAGACGAAACAGCAGGTTTGTCCAATCAGCTTTAGGGAGTCTGTAAAAGTGTTCAAATACTTTGATTTTTGTTTATTTAGAAAAAAATATCGCACTTTTTCTTGAGACAGGGCTCTATGTGGAGATTGCGTGTGATTACGTCTATATTATATACTAATTTTGTATACATTTTGCAGTAAAAAGGCTATCATATACCAAAAATCGGCCTAGAGGCTCTTAATACCTTGCCATTATTGAGAAGTCTATGCCTATCTGTGGGAAATAAAAAAACATACAGAACTAATTTATATTACTCCAAAAAAAAAAGTTAAAGTAGAGTCTAAATCACACACAATGCCCACCCTTTGCTTTAAATATAATCTTTCCGGTGATTGGTACACTCGTATGTATTGTAAAATTACATGTCTATCTTTTCTTGTGCAAGCTGCCGCGGCTAACCCGTTCATGGGTATGGGAGACCCCACACAACCAATAACTGCCTCCCCTGCCCGACCCCCTCCCCCCACCATCCCACCACAACCTAAATCAGCTTTTGATGACCTCGAGGAAGTCATGCGTATGTCTCTTGGAGGATCCCCAGCAAAAACTCAACAACAACAACAACCGATAACTCAACAACCAATGGCAGCACAGCCTTTCAATGACGTCATGTCGATGCCGATGTCTCAACCAATGATGTTCGGCTCTCCAGCGCGGCAACCAATGATGCCGATGGGCGCGACTGGTTCGAAATTTGAATTGGACCGTTATTCGTTGTTTTTTTTTTTTAATAGCCTGCAGCCAGTGTTGCCGCTGTTTGCTTTTTAATTCACAGGTTTTTTTTACATCCTTGCACAGGTTTTAACTTAATTTTTATGTAAATAAGCCAAAGTTGTTGTGTGTTGTACATTTTTGTTTCTTATTTGTTTTATAACACAAACATTTGTATAAAACATCATAGCATGGTGTTAATGTGACGTCGTTTTGCGTATTTATCATTCGTTGCGCTAAAATATCAGCAAAATGTTCATTGCCTTTATATTGCATATCAAAAAAGTTTGAAAAATTACGTGTATGATACATTTTTTTCTCTAAAGTTGCCCCATTGCATATTAGAGCTACATAATTTTGTGCATCATACACAGATCACCTCCAACGAGATTGCAGGAAGGTGCGGGGTATGAATTAATGCATTTTTATTAGTTGTAGCAAAATCACACCACGCCGAGTTCTCAAACATCCATTTTTCACATATGCATATAGCTAACGCATATTTAGGAATCTAGTGGGGGGTGATCTGTGATATAACTGTTGCTATAAGTTAATTATGTATACATTAATAAGTTTAATAAGACGCATTACAGGTCAGCAACCTCAACAGCAAGCAGGCAAGGTGTTGACAGGTGACCTGGACTCTTCGCTCGCATCTCTAGCCAACAATCTGTCAATCAACAAAAGTGTCACAGCGCAGAAGTGAGTTTTTGATTTTCTTTTCTCTCTTTTACTTTACTTACACAATGTTATGTGCTAAGTAGTTTGGTACAGTTTCAGTCAAAACTACTGTTATTTTTTCTTTGTTATTCAATGTTTTTTTTTTCTTAATACACCATATAAAATAGTATCACGTCTTTTTTGATTCACTATTTATTTTATGCCACTTTTAACTTTAAATGCAGAAGACAACGCTTAATAAACCTTTTAGAGTTTTCTACAACTACCTACATATTCTGTAATTTTAACACTGTATGTCAAGTTAGCTATAAAAACTGCTTATGCCGTGTTTTCAAAACAATAATTTTATAAAAAATATTTGAATGCAAAGTTAAAAAAAAAATTGTAACCAGATATGGTGGCTGTGAGGTCTCCAAAAGCTCGGGTTACATTTAAAACAAAAGATACGGATGTAAAACATGACATAGCGCCTTGTCTTTTTCCTATAGGGGCAGGCAGAGATTATGAAACGCTATTTGGCATTTTAATTATTTGCGTTTATGATATTTAAGTAAAATACCCTGAAATAGTTAACGTTGGTATGTATTGACTGAAACTTGTAATTTTACGCAATAATAAGTCTTTTTTAAATTAGAATAGAGTGATAATTAAATAGCTAGTTTAAGTTTTGACATTTCTAAAATAGTTTTTTATAAATATCACGAAAAAGCACTTTTCATTTTTATCTATTGTATGACCTTCTACATATTGCCTTATCATATAATTACTATTTAAATGAAATTAGATATAATGTGTAAATAACTTTTGTTGGTTATATAATATATTGCACTTTTGATGATAGATGTAGTTTGTAGTTACCAAAGCACAATATTCAAGCTCCCTATCTCAAGTACTAAACTGTCAATTGCATTGCCAGGAATAGAATGAATAGCTGTTCTATTATAGCTTCCCCAGGGACCTAGCTAGCGGGTGGTAGGTAGGAGTTTCCAAATAAAATCCTCCTTTTGGTCTTCGCACACATTTTGATTCAGACCTTTTTATGACAAGCTATTCTTCATTCTTCCCAGCCCATTATCCCACTATAGAGCACTAGTAAAAAATGGTGTGGTGACGCATTTATTCTTAATCCGTTACCAAAAGGATAAGCAAAGTTATACTAAAAGAAAGCTAATGGATAGGATCTATCCATTAGCTTTCTTTTAGTATATGTTTCTTTTGATTTATGTTCTTAAGAAACTTTCCTCAGTAAATTGTCACTTAATCGAGTTATGTGGAATGCCCATCTACCCTCAAGTTATGTCAATTATCTTTGTTAAACTCTTCTTTTTATAGTATTTAGAATTTTCTCTCATCTGAAATCTAATTCGTACGGAGCCATTTTTTTCCCGTCTCCTTATATAGCAGATGAACAATTCCTATAACATACTGCCTTGTATTGTAGATAACAAGTTAAAAAAAGCTGATCTCAATATTAGTGCCAAATTATAAGTGCGACAATTATTTACGATTACAAAGTTCGTCGAAACACAAGTAGATTGCTGAATAAAAGAGATTCAGTGGTTCATGTTTCCTGAAAAACACTTTAGTTTTTAGACAAGATTTTATACAACATGACAAAATGTCTTTCGAGACATAATAATATTATCTAAATATTTAAAAATGATAAAGGCGATGTGTATGATGTAAAAGCATTACGATATCAGCTATTTCAATTTTCATTGTTAATAAATATCCGTAATGGTTTCACAATGGTCTCGCATGACGTTACGTACTCACGCCATTGTGGTGGTAGGCCGATGCAGTGGAACTCGCCGAAGAACGCGTCCAAACCAGCCAACACTTGGAGTCCACAGCCTATGCAAGCCACCACAGGAGCCGGGTACCGCCCTATGGTAAGCATGCCGGAACGTGCTACATGTGCAAACTTTTTGTATAGCAAAAGATAGACCCAACATTTTACATTTATCATGTAGGATTTTTTTTTAGTTATAGCCTTAGAGCATTAATCCAACAGGACTCCACATTATGAGGTGACCTTTGCCTTTGAAAAAGGCACGAGAGCAATGCTCATAGTCATTGTATACGGATACTGTCATGCCATAGTGTACTTATTGTAGGCTTATTTTGAGTGGGGCGTGCGTAGCTAAACTAATGAAACTTCGTTATATTGTTTTTGTGCATTACCTCAGCACTACGATAGAAATGCTTATAGTCATTGTATACGGACAATGGTACCAATTCTATGTGCACAACTAAACTTAAATTAAAAATGAAAACAATTATGCCGTAATTTGATTAATTGGCTATTTCGTTGTGCACATTTTTATTAATTAAAATCGTTAGTCTATAATTCACAGATTTTCTAGTAAAAATGTACTGTTAACATTGCTTAGTGTTATCGACACTATCATTTTCCATTTTTTAGCTAAGTTTAGTTGGGCGTGATGATATTTTGGACGGGGCGTGCGTAGCATCTAATAAAACTAGGTTGTATTTATTGTGAGCGTTACCTCGGCACCAGCACCCCGCCGGTAGTGCATTTCTCAAAGAAAACACCATGTGATACTGCTCCTGTTGTTTTAATACTCTAAGGTATATAATATAGCATTTACAGGTAACTTATATTATACACTTAAGTTTACTGTCCACAAGCTTATTTTTATTTTGTTTTCTAAATTATATTTCGGAGTATAGTTTATTTATTTATTTATGCTTTATTGTACACAAGAGAAGATAACAACAGAAATAAACTAAAAAAAATAAATGTACAAAGGCGAGCTTAACTCAAACCTGAGTTTTCTTACAGCAAACCCTTATAGTTGTCTCATTTATAGTCCATCTATCTTTCAATTCTATTTTGAATCGCTAGATGGCGTTGCAAGTAACTGAATTTAGTTCTTTAATTTCTTAATACTAATTTAGTATTTTCTAAATAATATCTCTTGATCGAGTGGATCGATTGCGATAAAACAAAGACTAAGTAATACCTTGAGTTGTGTACAATTTTTACGTATAACATTTATATTCCAAAGTGAAGTATGTTTTACGTAATGCGTGCACAGACAAACAGACAAAAAAGAATTCTACAGATTTATTATATGTAATAAACTATCCCAGCATTGAGCTGGATACAGAATGACGTATATGCTGTACACGCATCATTATACATGTGAGGCATGAGACTAGAGTAATCCAAGGCTGCTAGCAAGGTATGCTAGCTGTTATTAGCTGGTATGTTTCATAGAACCTTCTTGGTGTGATTCTATTACACAAACACTACAAATGCAATGAGCTAAAATTCAAATTGTACATACGAACCTAATTATTACAGAAAATACACAGAAATAGTCCATTGGCATTGTTCATATTTTTTTAAAACTCTTAATTCGAAAACCATTTCGGGGATTTACAACAGATTATTTTTCCAAAAAAGCAAATGATCTCTATTTGCCCTTGAAATAAAAGACTTAAAATAATAAGGCGCTCTTAAGGATGTATAACTCTGTGGTGGAGTTGAAATTGGTATATTATACCAACTTGGCAACATTGAAAAGATGTATTGCAATCTGTCTTAAGTCTACCAGGAAAAGGCAATACACAGACTGCGTACAACGATGACGTCACAACATTTTAAATAATATCTTTAAGTATTTTAAAAAAATTCTATATAGTGAATATTTAAATAATATTGAAATTAGTTGCTTATAATAGTCTATATTTTCTAACAAAAAAAAAACAGCAGGTCAAAAATTATGAACAATCCCAATTGGATAACTACGTTTTCTCTTTCTATTCTTTACAAACTTTCTAACTATACTCGTGTAACTTTGTTGGTGGAAATTGTAATAGGTCTTTAATAAATACTCTAGAAAGATAAAATTGTTTTAAATCGCGTGGCAGTAACGGCAAATAGCTGCTTTCTGCTTTTAATGTATCGCATTTTATACACCTTATTTGCTTAGAAAGTGCTCAACCTTTTTCTTTTCTTTTTTTTTGTGTTTTTCTCTTTATTTTCTCTTCCCGTAGCATGCCAGCATCCTATTTATTTTTGCGTTTCAGGGTCCAGGCATGCCCCTCCCGCCATTGCCTCATACTATGCCCCATACATACCATCCCCCGCATTATGTTATGGTAAGTAATGCTAATTTTCTTTTTTTTTTGTTGGCTTACAGTAGTGCAGCACTTTTAAACTTTAGATGTATTTTAGATGTGTAAACTGTTGCGACAAATTTTAAACAAAAACATTTTGTACATATGATAATAAGCAGCTGTATTTTTGTTTATAATTTGCCAATGGTACCAATCTTACGTGCACTACTAAAATTAACTATAGGTGTATTTGTATTTATATTCATTAATATCTTTACTCTATAATACACAGTATCTATAATAAAAAATTTCCTATCAAATTGCAGACTTGTGTTATTGACACTCCCAAATTCAATAATGAATTTTGTTAATAAATCATATTGTGGTGGAAAAAGTGATCACCGCAAGCGGGGCTTGAACCCACGAACTCGGAATACCGTTCCGTAGCTCTGCCAACTGAGCTCATTGCGGTCGTGCTAACAGTAACCAATTAGACCACCACAATCGTCACTCGATTGAGTTTTGCACTGAATTTTGTTAGTTTAGTTGTGCACATAGAATTGGTACCAATGTATATAAATAATATTTTGTGTTAAATTATACTTTACTTTGTAATCTTTGGATTGCAAAGAACTGAGTTCTGTTTATAAAAATTTTTGTTCATGCAAATCTATTACAAAATTTATAATTTCTAAGTATCAGGAATTTTATTAGCAATTTAAAAGAAATTGCATGTTTAAGAAATGTTTGCATGAATACTTGATCTCGTTATCATTCCATACTGTGTAAGAGAATTCTTAGGTCTTAAATTCATTCTTTTCTATTTTTACTACTTAATAAATAATATAACATTTATAAAAGAGTTTAAATACAATCTAATATGACCGCTGATACGACCGTCTGATAGGGCCGTTAAAAATCAGCGCTCGTCACTAATCTGCTCGGCATAACGGCTGAAGGCGTTTCCTTTTGGCGGAGCCGTGGGGCATACATATAGTTCAGAACTTTTTGACATTTATGTACTAGCTATAATAAACCCCGCTGTCTGCCAAATAATTTTTTTTTCTTTCTCTCTTCTTTCTGATATAAAAAGAACAGTGGCCAGGGAACATAACTGCTCGTGTGACCAGTTATGCTTTACAGCGTCGGATTGCTCATACATTTGGCTCATGTATTGTTCAGCATGTGAGCTCCCGGCCACCCTCCCTGAACCCCTCGGTTTACACCATCGATACATTTTGTGCTCCAGACTTGTAGCCCCCCATGCCCCTTTGGCGAATTCTAACCCTATTACGTTAAAGTATCTGCAATGCAAAGAAACAAGGCGTCTGTGTGGACTGGCCCTTAGTTACAAACGCAGAATGAGGCGAAGTATGAATCATTTTTTACTTTTTCAAATTTCCAGCAACAGCCAGGCATGGTAATGGGTATGCCCAGTGCACCAATGATGCCAATGGGCATGCAACAACCAATGCGACCAGCCGTACCTCCGCAACCAGCTACGAACCAGTTCAGTTAAGCATCACAACTTATCATAATAGGTTTATGTTTTAAAATGGCCGACTGCCTAGGTTACTACAATCACATAAAAATAGTGCTATGAAATTACAAATATTTTTAATTAGATTAATTTTAATTTGTTTTTAAAACTTATATATTTTATGGTGTACATTAACATAATTAAAACTTTAGGCAGTCCGGCCAAAGTCATCTTAGAATCAAGTGACATTGAGCACACTTTTTTTTAAAGTGTAACGTTCTGTTGCTGGTTTTAAACGAAACTTATGAATTGTCTATGGTAACAAAAAAAGTTGCCAGTAGAAATGAATAAAAAGTTACCTAAATTAAATATTTACTACCGGAAATTATGAAATTCACTTAGTCTTTGTTTTGAAATTCAAATTTAGAATTGTCATTTTCTCTTTTTTTAATGAAATTTATGAATGGTCGTCCAGAATTAAATTGTCAATGATTTTTTTTTACAATATAATATTCTTATGATTTATAAAATTCTTATGATAAAATAGCTCTTAGTTTATTTTACAAAATTAAAAACTTCACATTCCATGATTGTACAGAGAAATGTAATAATATTATGTATAATTCATATGAATTGTTTTTATAGTTTAATTTCTTGGTATAGCAAGCATTTAAATATTGAAACTAATTTGATACAATGTTTTGGCAAATGCAACGCGAAGCTATCCCTATCAAGAAAAAAACATTACTGTTTCAATTATTTAAAATATGTATTTACATAATGCAAAATTATTAATGTGAGATAATAGTATTCGTTCTTTATTATATATACTCGAACTATATATACCTATATTATATCTGTATGTTAAAAATGTGCGTATTTAGTCTACGTATATAAATATAAGCCTATGTGTTTCGATTATTTTGCGCTGTTTGAATGGAAATGCATTTGAATAAAAAAATAACTATTTCCATATCATCACAATTGTCTTAAGCTATATTCGCATTTTGATTAGTTAACACCGTTAAGTGTTAAATGTATGAGTAAATTTAATTAATCAAATTTACAATACACAAATAACCCTAAACAATTTGCGAATATTTAATTATGTAAAAATTTTATTTGTCATATAGATAATTTATATAGAGGGTTATTGCATTAGATTGTTATAAATTTAGATGTTACGGGTGTATAATAAATATGTATGGCTGTTGTGAATATATGAACTAGGTGCTTGATATAAAAAGCTCCTTGTCGCACTATGAAATAGTTAAAAACTGAAAAAAGTTCAATAGAACTAAATATAATTATTGTGTTGTAATCCATGATAGTTGTGCAAAAAAATTAATTATTTCATAGATGATTATCTAGAATATTCCGTTACATAGATACAAGCAAGGCTAAGTTTAGTGTGTTAAAATCATATACATAGAATCCTGTTTCTATTAATACTCATTTTACACATAATACTTGTTTTGGTGCGATAAATTGAATAGCTCAGTGTATTTTAGTACCACTGCTTTTTTCAATAATGTATAAGAAATGGACTTCTTCGTGGTAATAATTTTCAGTTGTTCAACCAATTTTTCTAATGCTAACCAAGATGTTATAATAATTGGTCTCGAAGTCGAATGGTCTGGTCCTCTGATTCTGTTTAAGTTAATCAAAGTTTCCGCTAGAGGCGCCAGCTACAGCTCACAGAGGCGCCTCCAGCGGAAATGTTATTGAAACATCGTTACATAATCAAACTTTTGAGGAACTATTTGATTAACAACGTTTTGTTAGAGTTGCATCAGACTGTGAAGACTAGTTACACTTTTAAACTTTCGCGTTGCATTTTATTACATTGAAAAACACAGGTATTAAACGCGTTTAAATTTTTAGTATAGGTGTTAAAGACCTACCTTTTTGCCGACGTTTCGACCGAGTTGCATCGGCCGTGGTCACGGGCTGACTGGATATGCGGTATCACGCCTACCCCTCTGAGGTGAAATCATCATCCACCGTCGAACAATTTTTCCAACTACCCACACACACAACACTAACGGTGTCCCTATTCTGTACCACAGCCGTATTCTCGTAGTTAGCCGACCGCGAACAAAAAAACGCGTTTAATACCTGTGTTTTTCAATGTAATGTGAAGACTAGTGTTTTTAACACGAAGAAGTTCTCTTACAGTACATATATGCACAGTATTGCAAAAACGCGGTCACGTAATAACCATACAAGCCGATTAACCGATTCTGAAATAGCATTTGCTTTTCTTGTTTTACTTTTAATTAATAAACATAAAGAAGAAGTAGCAAATGCTACGGGCCCTGTGCCTTTAAGGGCCCCGCACCGAAGCAATAAGGGGCCCTTTGATAGAGTGCTGCAAAGCCCGCGCTCGTTTAATCCGGGACTGTCATCACGAGTTAAAGTTTATGTTGTAATGTTATTGAAATTATCTGGTTTTACTGCTACCTAGCAATAAAGTACTTTGGCCAAATTCGACATTCGCACCTTGTATATTAATAATTAAAATATTGCTGTAGTACAGTGCTAATTATCGTATTATTGAATAAATATTATGATATGAGGTAGCTTACATAAAGCTCTTTGCCTATAAATTATATTATCCTTCCTTGTCGATTCTACCGACTACCATAGATAACAAAAAAAACATAATAAAGTGGCAACTACTAAGATAATGATACCAGATCAAGAATAATTATTCCTACCAAAATTATGAGTAATGTGATTTACTATACGTTTCAACTGAGAATAGGATTGGCTATGACCTTTAGCTGTCAAAAGTGATTAGAAAAGTACTGTCAGCATCGAAACTTTATTTACGTATCAATAATGTTTTTTTTTTCTTTTACCTAAACTCAGTAATTTGAAGCTGTAAACGTCAAATTATTTAGTAATAATAGTTATAATATTATTAAAAAGAAATTCTTTCAATAATTTCATTGTTGGATACTATGACATTAAGTTGAATTGCCAACCGCCATTTTGTAGTTGTTGGTGTGCCTTGTTGAGTAAATAAATTATAAGGCATTTTATTTTAACTTCTGTTAGTTATGTGGTTGTTTCCCGTTAAAAAAATAAATTTGTTGTTATTTCTCGGTGTTTTTGTTTGTTAGTGTGGTTATTTCGAACTATTCGTTATATGTTATAGTTTTTTATTGTATTTGTCTCGCTAATCGCTCGAAAATTAGTAAACGATAACGACAAAATGATAGATAAATTATATTATAAAAATGTCTTATTTTGCTGACCCTTCCAAAATTGTTCAAATTGACAACGATGACGTTCCAACATGACGCAGAGACAATCCTATTCTCATTTGAACAGCATAGTAGGTGATTTTCGACAAAGTTGGTAGTTTTGTTTCGAGCCATGAATGTTGCTTTATTATTTTTAAATGTCCAAATTAATGATATATGATATCATTTGCAATATTTGTATGATCTGTTTATTGTTTCATCGTTCGAAATGATTGCTATTAATTTTGTGCAATATTTTTAAGTTTTTTTAATGGCAACATTTAAATGTTGTAGGTGTTCTAAATTTGAATATTACTGATAGTTTATAACCAGTGATTTTGTGTATTTCTGTTGGCCATACTGTACTTTTCCGATACATACTGTGATGTCATGTGGTTTCGACTGATTTGTGTGAGATAGTGGCATTCGCTTTATGTTACATAAGTTTTTTTTTTCGTAAGAGAATGCTAGTTAACACATAATTATTGATTATTATATTTTGTATTAGTTTTAGGACTCTTAGTGGTCTCTAAATTTATAAGTTGTAAATTTTGTTCATTTATTTTTATCATGAGTTACTTTCTATTATGTAAATATGCCTTCTATACTATTTTACTAGCCCTGTCTTTAGATATTCAATTTAGATTATTTATGAAAAATAAATCAATAATATTATTTTGTTTTTTATTTTATTTTATTCCCCTCATGTTGCTTTAACCATGGGTCCACATTAAGCCTATCCTAACAAGTTCAAAAAGCCATAGTTACTTTCTAGATTAGATAGAAAAATGTACCTACTACTTTTTGTGTAGAAATCATACATTTAGTATTTATAGCGTGTAAGCGGTAAGTGATTACCGCAAGCGGGACCCGCTTGCGGTAATCACTTTTTCCACCATAATTTGATTTATTAAGTAAAAGCATAGCATGTCAAATGCAAAATTAATAAATTACTTTAGACCCTATCTATCTTCCTCCTGGGCATCAATACTCAAGTTTTTTCGCATTGTCGATCTAACGTTAGTTTATTAAATCTATGATTTAAATAGCTGTTAATAACTTTACGACAATATCATAGTATGACCGCTTGTCATAATAAAGTTATAAGTATATTATTATGTTGTTTTTAATTAACGCTAAACTAAAGAATTTTTGTACCCAAGGATCTCTAATATATTTAATAATATAAAAAATTAATAAGTTAAGCCTCAATGAATGGAAACCGCTTTAACATCACAAAAATAATCCTTAGACCAGCTTGAAATAAACTAAGAGATCTAATTAAACCAAGTTAAATTCTAATTTGGTTTTATACTTTTTTGAATAATTACTAAATGTGATGTTGCCATTGGTATAAAATAAACTACCATCATTTTTTTTTTTCGAACACTTGCGCGTCTCATACCATTTTTTACGGATTTAGACGCGTGTATTTGTTCTAAATTTTAGCCCGTGAGTCTTTATGTGATTGTAGTGACCATGGTGACTGCAAAGTCTCTGAAACGTCGGGCTAAAATTTAAAACAAATACACGCGTCTAAATTCGTAAAAAGTGGTTCTATTTAAACTACTTTCTGTTTATTTATCATGGTATGATAATTTTTCATATTTACCAGAAATACTCTTAGAGCGTGTAACTATGTCCTCTAAGGAAATCTAGATAATTAAAAATGTAGAAATAGTTGGTACAAAATAGTTTTGCGTTAATTAAATAACAACTTCTTGTATAATAATCTTAATGAATAAAAGTGTTTTTAAGGTCTTGCAATAATTAAAATTACTAAAGACACTCATTGTAACCTAGTCGTATATTCAAGAACACAGTATTAAATTAGCACTTTATAGATGTCTATATGAGATTATTATTAGAGCTGTTACAAGCATTAACTAAATTAAGTAACTTCGGGCAACATTTTATTTATTATGTATCATTTTTGGTCTAGTTTATTTTTATAGATGATTTTTAGTAAGTAAAATGTTGCCAGCTGTAAAATATATTTTTGTTAGGATTGGAGTGGTTTCCCTTAATGTAACGCTGTCACTTCGTTGTAATTATTAAAAATGCTTATGAAAGTCGTGTAACTACTTATCTTGTTATAACTCAAATAGTGGGACTATTGATCTGTCTATAAATACAATAAATCAATAAAACTTCAAAACTGGTCTTTTATTCTCACCGTATTTGTCCTTAAAGTGTAGTCAGTATTATCGCTGATTTTTTTACGTCGCATCGTGGGTTCCATTCGTACCCGGCACATAATAATATCTGTGTTGTAAACACTATGTGTTTTTTAAGACAGTGTGAGAGTATGAGCAATGAAAGAAAATATTCAGAGTTTGAGACAGTCAAAATATTAAGTAAAATTACCTCAAATATCTATTTACTAACTGTTGCCCGCGACTTCGTACGCATAGAATTTAGAAAATGTTCCCCGTTTTTGTAACATTTTCACTACTGCTTCTCTCCTATTAGACGCAGCGTGATGTTATATAGCCTATAGCCTTCCTCGCTAAATGAACTATCCAACAAGAATTTTTCAAATCGGACCAAAGGTTCCCAAAGATTAGCGCGTTTAAACAAACAAACAAACTCTTCAGCTTTTTAATATTTATTTATAATTACATCTATTTATAATAATTATTCTTTTATGGATATCTAAGTAAGTATCATAATTACACAAGCGGACTTCATCAAAATTTTCTAGATTCTATGTAAAATGATAGATAAGTAATTTTACCAACTATTTGTCATTCCTTCCTCCATCGGTTGATTGTGGTTAATGGTTTTCCAGAGCAAACTGAACGAAACAACCTGCAACTGTGGTAATAGTGACTAGGCAAAAAGTTAGCGAAGTAAAAGAAAAGTTTTAATTAAACACAGCTAAGAAAACTAAGCTAAAGCGGGCTTGCAAGCTGCAACAAGACTTACTGCCGCACTCAGAGACATTTAATGGTTACTTAAGGAAAGTTAAGGAGCTCTTTAGTATTGATTTAAAAAAGTAAAAGTTAAGTTAAACCTTTTTTAAATCAATACTAAAGAGCTCCTTAAGTAACCATTAAATGTTAATGGTTACTTAGGGAGCTCTTTAGTATTGATTTAAAAAAGGTTTAACTTAACTTTTACTTTTTTAAATCAATACTAAAGAGCTACTTAACTTTTCTTAAGTAACCATTAAATGTCTCTGAGTGCGGCAGATAGAGTCGTATAAATCATCTACGATCTACGATGGTCGTTAATGTATCGGTTATCAAACATTTCGACGGAAGCTAAGTGTACATTGATGCGAATAATTCTACATCCACAACTAAACTTAACTAAAAAATGATAACAACTATTGGCGTATTTTAATTAATTGGCTATTTTGTTGTACCTACCTACACATTAATTAATAATATCTAAAATCTTTTGTCTATAATAAACAGTTTAAATAACAAGAAAGATCAGTTAACATTGCCGAATTGTGTAATAGACACTATCAAAATTCATTTTTTAGTTTAGTTGTGCGCGTAGGATTTGTACCATTAACTATACTTCTATACGATTGAGATACCTAAATAGTGTTTTAATAAATCATTGTTCTATACTAATCTATAATAATAATACAAAGCTGAAGAGTTTGTTTGTTTAAACGCACTAATCTCAGGAACCTCTGGTTCGATTTGAAAAATTCTTTCAGTATTGGATAGTCCATTTAGCGAGTAAGACTAAAGACTATTTAACATCACGCTGCGACCACTAAAAGCGAAGCATTCGTGAAAAATGTTGCAAAACGGTAAATTTTCAGAATTCTACGTGTACGGAGGCGCAGGCAACAGCTACTACGATAAATTTTGAATCGATTCACGAACTTAGTACAAATACAAACACAAGCCTATAAGCTAAGCTTGGGACCAATGGACGTTGTGTGTAATGTCCATGAATTATCATTATTAAATATTATATTTGGGAATTTTAAATTTATCAATATTCTATATTTATTTCTTGAGATTTGTATTGAATCTCTTGAAAGTTTGATAAATACAGACCCAGTAAATTGATCAATAAATACGTTCACTCATTCATTCATTGCAGGGAAAATTTTCTGACCTCTGGTAACTTGCCCCATTTTTGCTTATGACAATGTCTTGTCTCTTTCTGACTGGTATGATTTGACGGCGGTAGGAACGAGACAAGCGTAGCTTTCTTATGACGTTTGTTGGGATTATGAAGAGCTTAAGTATCAGTTGCAAAGCTACTTTTCAAATCGTAAACCGGTAACGCTTATTGTAAGATGTTAGATGGATGTTAGTTCGCTATTGTACTCTACCTATTTATCTCAATGGGCTTGAGATGATAGTTTGTAAGTTATTTGTTGTTTATTTACTAATAGTTACTGCCTTAGATTAGGTATATTGATGATGAATGAAGTGCTACAATGTCACCTGTTTTAGAATTCTACCATTTTTTTCTACCCATATTTATACCAAAGCGGAATGAACGCAACTAAAATTCTTAAATTTTTAGTTCTGGCAACACCAAATCAATCGATGACAGCGACGAATTTTCGCGTTTCGTTTCTGACGACATTTTGTCAATAAATTGCAAAATTCAAGAGAATTTAGGGATTTTAACTTGGTGTTTAGTGTTAAAAAAGCCACGAAGATGGCAGATAATGAACAGAAAGCTATGCAGTTAATGGCCGAGGCGGAGAAAAAGCTGAGTTCGTCGAAAACTTTCTTTGGATCACTTTTTGGGTGAGAACAATGAGTTGAATATTCGAATTGTTGATTCAATTCTAATTAGGAGCTCTATACTTAATATACAATTATCACACAGTGACGCCAGGGACCCTGGTCTTGTTATACTATATATTTATTTGTTATTTATTTGAAATTTATTTGCTAAACGCAATTTACTGTTATTGTGTGCCACAAGACTGAGGAATGCAAATTGAATTTACAAGATTGTTTTGCAAAATTCGACAGTTCCGTGAGCGATGAGTAACATTAATATTTGAGAGCAAACAGAAACATGATTCATGATCTAGATATGTAGTATACCTATCTAATTAGTTTAATAGAACACTTGACAGTAACTTAATTCTGTTAATATAACACTATTGTTCACTGGAAATAAGAATTGGGCCTCTTATACATGATAGATGCTATTAATCCTAAAAATACAAAGGATTTTATTCATTTGTTTTGATAAAAATTAGTGAATATATATATATATATATATATACCTAATATTCTTCTAAGAAAATTTTTTGAAATAATGCTATGAAAGGTTGGTTTACTGGAAAACTGTTTTTGATTATTTAAAATAAGGCCATTTAAATAAAATAAACTACTATCTAAAAATACTGTTATCTATTTTCCCTTTAGCAGAGCATAAATAAAATAGTGAGCTGTTGTTCTCCCACTTAATTGTACGCAATTTTGTGTCTATTATTGTGGGAAATCCCTGGACATGTAGTTTGTTTGCAAGGTTAAATTGTATTTGTATTTTACTTTCATTGCAAAGTGCACTAAACTGTGGAGAAAATCTGATAATCTAAAGTTAATTTATAGTACATCTCTTTCCAAAAATAAATAAAAAATATTCCCCTAACTTATTTAATAGTTAGCTATTTTGTGTATGAGGTGACTGATGTCCATGTGGTGAACAATTAAGAACACAAGTGTCACTACCCTATTTCAGTCAGCTAAGGCTTGTTATTAGATAAAACCCTCTGTAAGACACAATTGAAGCCGTAAATTGAAATTAATTGTAGACCTATTGAATACCTCCCTAATTGGAGGAGGCCTGTGTCCTTTTAATGGGATGTTTATGGACTGAACATTTTATGTTATTTTAATGTATATAGCTCAAATTATTGGACTTTCTTGTTTGTTCTTCTCTTTAAGATACGCTTTTGGAACAGAAGACAGGTTTTGATGTAATGTGCCAACTTGAAATAAAAAAAATTGCCTTTGACTTTAATTATGATTATGATATATTTTTTTTTTTTTTTTTATATTATTTCACACAACGTCCTCTGGTCCCAAGCTAAGCTTATTATGCTTGTGTTATGGGTACCAGAATACGGATATAATACATAAACTACTTTTCTTTTGTAAATACATACTTATAATACATAGAAAAAACCCAGACACAGTACAAACATTTGTATAATAATTATAAATATCACACAAATGATTGTCCTGACCGGGAATCGAACCTAAACCACTAGATCACGTGGCCCGTCATTAACAAGCATTAGGTTGAAAGGAAAATTTTAAAAGCTGTTATTTTACGCTTCTGGTACGCTTTTGTAAATACATACTTATAATACATAGAAAACACCCAGACGTAGTACAAACATTTGTATGACATTTATGAATACCACACAAATGATTGTCCCAAGCGGGAATTGAACCCGCGACCTTGTGAACGGCAGTCCAGTACATGAACCACTACGCCACGAAGCCCGTCAAGTATATTACATGTTTGTTGAATTTTTAATTAGTTCTATTTCACATAAATTATTCATTAACTTTATTTAAGTATTAATATGTAAATAGAAACAGGAAAAATAAATTCAGCCAATAATAAAGCATTTATTATGTTACTACTTTTTTATGTCTGGATTTTTGTAAAGGTAATTTAAAAAAAAGTGATCATGGAATTTTCACAGTAAGGTCTAACCCAGTCCCAAATCTAAATTTGAAGGTGTTATGAGTACTAGGTTAATAGGTATCAAAGAAACTTGGTGGTCTAATTCTATGCAGTATGTTAATATTTGTGAACTGGTTCTATCGACCCCAATATCGTCATATCTTCATTAACACATCATCTTTTTAGTTCTACGAAACATTGGTGTTTGTAGAACAAAAAACAATTTATAAACAAAAATAAATTGGCCATTTGAATTCGCTAACCCACCTGAAGTGCAATTTTCGTTTGGTAAGTTTGTAATCTCATAATACCACTCGTTTTTTTCCGTGGAGGGTAGGCAGAGTCTATAGAGCGCAATCTGCTACGATCTAAACACACTTGGCTTCATTTGCACTCATAACTATATCTGGTCATACATGGACGATGGTTGTAAGTGCTACATTCTTTGCAAGCTAATTTATTTTGAAACCGGTTAAGCATCGGTGACTGTCACTCCACATTTAATAAATAGGAAAGATTCATCATGAATATTTGTGTGTTATCACAGAAATAAATGTCCTAAGCGGGGTTCGAACCCGCGATCTCGTAAACGCTTTTACTGTTGGCGACTAAACGACTAAATATCAACTAACTACATAGTTACATTCATGTTACATTTCCCTGAAGAAATGCTGGTCAACCATTTAAATAAATTTACGAATCCGCTGCTCGCTAAATCGTTTATCGCAAATGGTAGGGAGAAGTTCTTTAGATAATATTATGATAGTTTATATTTACTAACAAACATACAGATTTTCACTTTTATAATATTAGTATATAGAACACAGTTAATGTACAACATAGGTAAAAGGTTTTCCTGCATTAAATTATCGCTTATTCACGGAGTAGTTTATGTTTTTGTGCCTATTGTCATCTAAAAACCGTTCTTCGAATATAAATAATGTTATTACGGAGCTAGTTATTTCCCTATTATGTTTGTTTGATAAAAAATTTTATTACATAAAATTTTAGTTAATTTGCTTAATTAAAACACATCCGGAATTCTGCTATACTTGGGTGTCATCCATCCGGGTTTCCTAGCTGTCCTAGTTTGTGGATTGTCTAGGGGCCCTCCGGACGGGGTTTGTAAAAAGTCGGGAGAAACCCGGCCCCTTTAGTTGTCTAGGTAGACAAATAAAAACCCGGTCAAGTACGCGTTGGTCTCGCACACGAAGTGTTCCGGAGTTAACACAGATATGACGTCTGACAGACGACCACGGAAGAAAAAAACATGTTGCGCCGACCCCAAATAATAGGATTCGGGCAGATCACCATTCTGCCCTTATTTTTGGGCCCGGGTTTTTTTGCTGTGTTTATTCGGTGTTTATCCTCCTCCACTTAGGGAAGTATTATAGTCTACTATGGCTGACTAGGCGTGTTGGTAACTATAGAGTTTAATTTCGAGTTTTTGGCCTGGATTTTTGGTCCCGCGACTTTTGCGCCGTGTTTATTCGGCGTCGGCAATTTCCGTGATGACTGATCACAGCATAATGTTTCATAGTGTATGTTTGTTCCTAGCGGTTCGTCTAAAGTCGAAGAGGCTGTAGATTGTTACCTCCGTGCCGCGAACCTGTTCAAAATGGCAAAGAAATGGGCCCAGGCTGGACAGGCATTCTGCAGCGCGGCTCAACTGCATCTGAAAGCTGGTGTCCGTCATGATGCTGCTACCAATTTTGTTGACGCTTCCAATTGTTACAAGAAGTGTGACCCTAATGGTGAGTTAAAGTTACTAAATGTAAAAGCACGGATTGACAGATGATCAGACAATGGGTACGCGTGCAATCTTGAAGACAAGGAATTTTAGCTAGGCTAAATTTTACTTCATAGAGTAATAATGTTTCATATGACGTATAGCCTATCAGCATGGAGACTAGAAGTAAGGAGGAATATCTCAGTATATTAAAAAGTGTCCGCTGAAAGGCAGCAAATTAAGGTGGCGCCATAGTAGCAAGTGGAAGAATTTTAAAAAGAGCGCCACAAATTATTAGAGAGGAAAGAAAAACTTCCGCTTTGTTACAGAGCAGTTTTTTAAATTATTATATTATATAGACAAACATGAGTATGAAATAAATTTATATTAATTATTATTATAATTATACGGCGTTTTTATGTACCCCAAATACTTGTAAATAGCAAATAGAAAATAGTATTAAAGAATTACTGCAACAGTAGCACACTTCACTCTGCTTATAACTGCTACATTCATATTATTCATCTTGCTACACTAGCGCTATTTCGGTGAGTGTTATTTGCTGTTTACAAGTGGACACTTTTTGGACTGATCCCCCATACAAGATATTCCTCCTTACTTCTAGTCTCCATGCCTATCAGAGACACGCGTAGATACATATTTCACACACACGCATAGATATTTACGTGGCTTCAAGCCGAGTGATGTAGACATAAACACACTGTTTGGTCAATCTGTATTTGTGTTTGTAAGAATGTAAAGACGTTTGTTGCTCTTTCACGAAAATACTACTGTATGGATTTTAATGAAACTTTACAGCTCTACAGCTTATAGGTCAGAATAACATATAGGCTATATATTATCACGCCAAAAACTATGGAGCAAGGCAGTAACTAAATGTTAGTGAAACCGCTGTCAATAGCTAGTTGTTAACTAGAATTATTGTTGAAATTAACTACGGTGACAGGCGTAAATTATAATTATGGTAATATATTCATCACACCATTATACCTACGGGTAATAGAATTTTAAAATGGTTTTAAAAATCACGCTATGTTACATTTTCTATTTGTCGTGTTATATTTTTTGTCCCGGTAATCCTGGCCAACATAGTGTGTTTTATAAATTACATCTTCTTTTAGTTGATGGCTTTTGTATTATACAGTTTCGCCAACATCGCGTAACAGGATATTACACAAAATGAAGGAGATTTTTTAATTATTAATTACTGTAATAACATCGTTTTTTGACAAGTGTGCTGAGTTCCAAAGTCAATCTTAAGTCTTAAAATACTTACGTTCAGAGATTCCTTCCAGCGATGCTAATAAAATCATGTAAAAAGGGTTGTTTGCCAACATTTTGTGTTTTCTACTCCGCTAAAAATGCAAGCCGTCATTATTCTACCCTATTTGGATCTGATCCAGTGATTACAGCGAACATGCGAGCAAAGTATGTAGACATGATGTGACTAATTACGTCATAAAATTTAACAATAGAAGTATACGCAATTTTCCATGTAGTTATGGAATAATAAATATTAAAGGGCCATTTTAAATAATGTCCTCTGGTCCTAATCTACGCAAAATACTTGTAAAATGAGAATCAAATAAAATGCACAAGCTGTTACCTGCAATTTCGTGGAATTTCAAATAACACTAGATATTTTTCGTATTGAAATGTAGCCTGTCCTTTCTTAGGCTTCAAATTTTCAGGGTACCTAATTCAATTCAGTAGTATTGGCTTAAGAAACCCACAGACAAATTCTTGCGCATTAAAAATTGCATTTTGAACTCCCATCAGACCCTGGCTTCGCTCATCAACAGTGGTCCACATTCTGTCTACTTTTGGGAATAATAAAATATCCAAATAAAGAGGCGCTACTGTGGCAGTCCATTTCAAAATTTGGATAGTAGCCAAGTTGTTCCTTTGTATTCACGACTTACCCGAGTATTGAATGGGATTTTTATGTACACATTCTACACACATCTGAATCGCAAGACAAAGATATGAATTCGATGGTGGTAGCTCGTCAACCCTTATTCCTTGAAAACCCGGGATTAAAAGTACCTAACCTGTACGGGTATTTCCCGTACTATTAAGGACTGATAAGAGGATAGGCTGATATAAACACTGATTTGATAATAAAATAACTGTATTATAATACTAATATTATACGTAGTTAATGAGTGAATAGAATAATGGTACGGTGAGAACGTGCGGTTTACTTGATGACCCTCAAAATTATACATATTGTGAATAATTTAGACAAAACTTATTGCTGATTCCTTAAATGTACGTGTTTGCTCGTACATAGCCTATATTATATGTTAATTTAGAAGAGAGGCTATTATGAAAAGTCCAAATCCATTCAAATGTTTAAGTGTTAACTATTAATAAACATACCTACATGACGGGCCTAGTGGTTCATATAATCGACTATTATTCACGAAGCTGCTGGCTCCGATCCCTCAGTATTTGTACTGCGTCTGGTCCTGTGTTATAAGTATGTATTTACAAAAAGAATATTTTATGTAGTAGAACCGAATTATTAAGCTTAGCTTGGAACCAGAGGACTTTGTGTGTTATGTCCATAAATATTATTATTGTGTTACATACATACTTTCGAATTGATGATGTCTGTTATTGTGATTGCTCCTACTATTGTGGACATACAAGCGTCCGAGTGATGTTATAGTACATTACGGTAAAAGGTGTTAAAAATACATAATAAGGGTGTTAAAAATAAATATAATAGTTTAAAAAAACTAAAAAACACGCTTTATTTAATCGAATTATTGCATTGTCATCGGTCTTTGACAGGTGTGCAAAATTTGAATAGAATCTGACCGTTTAAAGTGGGTCAAAATAGCGTTCAAAGGAGTCGGTTACAAACATACAAACAAACATACAAACAAACATACAAGTGAAGCTAATATAAAGCGTGTAAAAAGTAGATAAGATTTACATTACATAACATTGATCGCGCAACTAACTGATAACATACTACTCAAGCCCAAGGGCAGGATTGAATATTAGCTTATCTATCTATCTGTACACAAATGATAAGTAAATTTATTTTGTTTATGTCATCCGCGAATATTACAAATTCACTTGTAATGTTGGATAGATTATTTATTAATCAAATTGATTTATTCAATCACCATGAATATTGATTTTAGGACAACGTTCAATATCCTATTTTCTTCTACAGTTATTGATTACTAGCTGTTACCTGTGGAAATTTTCCCGTTTTTGCAACATTTTTCACTACTGCTTTGCTCCTATTGGCCGCTGCGTGATGTTATATAGCCTAAAGCTTTCCTCAATATTTGTACTAGCCAACACTGACCTGTCACTGACTTTTGCTTGTGGGCTGACAATACTTCGCCCAACTGTGAGATTTTAACCGGCGTCAGCAATTTAAGTGATGAAAATACATCCATGTCAGAAATGAAAAAAATTACTCAATTTTTTTATTACAGAGGCCGTATCTTGTCTTCTGAAAGCAATCGAGATTTATACAGATATGGGAAGATTTACTGTTGCCGCAAAACAGCATCAGGTAAGAGATTTTAACTTAGCGTTATCATTTGAAACTCTAATAGGTTCTAATAAAATTACTCTAATTAATAAAGACCAAAACTCGTGTATAGTCATATGGAGAAACTCCTGGGCCAGGTCCAACATAGTTAAGTTATATTTAACCACGGATTAAAAAAAATTATAAAACCGTTCACACGCAGTTTTTTGTTTTGAAAGCCGAGATTATACAAACACAAACAATTACAGTAATTTCATTGGTCTCTTCGCACGACCCGCCCAAAATCGCCTTACGAGACGATAGTCTCCTACAATATAAAATTTGTAATACACCCATTCTCATAGTTTAGATTTTATAAACTTTTTAAACTTAGAAATATTTAATTATCTAGCATCATTAGGCAGTTTGTTATAAAAACGTAATTATACAATGACAGAGTTCTTATTTTATGGATTACCATGATACCATGCATTAGAAGATTAATAAGCTTATGTTTAGTGTTAACATTATGATGACCGCTATTGTTTTAAAGTGACATGTTTTAGAATCAGATATTGGTACCAATTCTACGTGCATAACTAAACTTAACTAAAAAATTGGTCAAGTGCGAGTGGGACTCGCGCACGAAGGGTTCCGTACCATTATCTATGCAACATAAGGCAACGTTATTAGTATCGAGCAAGAAACGGTAAAAAAAATCAGTTTTTTGTATGGGAGCCCCCCTTAAATATTTATTTTATTTTATTTTTAGTATTTGTTGTTATAGCGGCAATAGAAATACATCATCTGTGAAAATTTCAACTGTCTAGCTATCACCGTTCTTGAGATACAGCCTGGTGACAGACGGACGGACGGACGGACGGACGGACAGCGAAGTCTCAGTAATAGGGTTTCCGTTTTTACCCTTTGGGTACGGAACCCTAAAAATGAAAATTGATACTGTCAATAACACAATTCGGCAAGGTTAACACAACCCTTTTTATTAGAAAACCTGTATATTATAGACTAACGATTTTAATTAAAACAAATGTGTACAACAAAATAGCCAAATAATCAATAGTCAATCAATAGTTATTTATATTTTTTAGTTAAGTTTAGTTTTGTTGCATACAGAATTGGTACCATTTTCATATTGCTAGGTGTAATCAGCTCTCACGAGGTTCTATCTAATGTTTATTTTTGTGTACAGAACATAGCGGAGTTATATGAGACGGAGTGTGTTGATTTGTCGCGCGCTATGCAGCATTACGAACAAGCGGCTGACTACTTCAGAGGCGAGGAGTCAACCTCGTCTGCTAACAAGTGTATGCTTAAGTTAGCACAGTACGCAGCACAACTTGAACATTATGATAAAGCTATACAGATTTATGAACAGGTAACACTGTATTTTTTTTATGCTTTTCTGTTTTACAGCAGGTTAATAAGTGGGTATTTCTTAAAAAAACAGTTGAACAAACTTCATGTGCCTTTGAAATTTGAGGGTGTTCATCGATTTCTTAGGATTTCATCAGATCCTGACCTGGAACCACCACCTTCAAATTAAAAAAGAATCGTTTAAATCGCTTATACAATCATGAAAATATCAACTTTACCTATCACTGTTCATGAGATCACTACTAACTGGTGAAACGGACAATCGGACAGCAAGGTCTCAATAATAGGCTCCCTTTTAACTTTTGGTACAAATCCTATAAACAAAATTAAGATGTTCCTTAGTATTAATTTTTGCAATTGATTTGCTATGCTTTTAAGGGTTTCGTGCAAACCCTTATAGGATCACTCCAGTGTCTGTCGGACAGACAGACACCGGAGTGATCCTATGAGGGTGATCTGTCAAACTTGGTGATAAAGTGATCTGTCAAACTTTTTTTACTCAGCAACGGCTGATCGTATCAACTTGAAACTCATACGATATGTAGATCTATGCGGTCCCTTGCTGCAAAAATACAGTCAACCTTTCACCTCTACGCATTTAAAAGATATAACCGAATTACGACCATATTTAAGAGTTTTTCGACTTATGCTAGGGAATCAAAATTCACAGGTTACTTCTTGTTGCCCTAGAGCCTTGAAATATGGCATAGATCAAGTCTATACAGTGCTGATATAGGGAAAAATCCAAAAACTTATAATTTGTCATCACATCACAAGTAAAAAAGTGTTTATACTAATACCAACTTATGAAGTAGCTGAAATGTAGGCGATTCCCTATATTTCAACTACAAAATTAAGTTGGTGAGTTGTTTTGAGTTTAATTAAATGATTATTTGATTGCAGTTACTTATGTTTATATGTCTAGTAGGTACGAAACCCTAAGTGTGCGAGTTTACCTCGCTCTTGACAGTTTTTTTTACTAAACAAACTAAATTATGGTGGAAAAAAATGGTCACCTTATCCGTAAAATAAAATTTAGAAATACATGTACAGTCATTATTTCGGTCCAATTGTGTTCTGTAAACAACACTAAGTGATCGATTGATCGAGCTGGTGCAAACCGCTCAAAAGATGGCGTTGTACACAAAACATCGCACGATGTTTAACTCACATTGAATAGAATGTAGTGGAGGATTTGGTAAACATATGCGGGAACCATAATAGTTCAGGGCCCCAGTCGGGTGTTTCAATAGTGTCACAATTGTACCACAATGGTACCATTATGGTGCAATTGTAAAGTTTTTGGTAGTCTACTATTAATGTCTTGTCATCATTGACTTACAAACTTAAAATTGTGAAAGTGACATAAATTGCTAGTCTCGTACACAACTGCTTCACAATTGCAATTCAATGACTGAAATGTTTCGGTAGTCTGCTATTTTGAATTTGACAGTAATATTTTGAAATTGTCCTGTGTCGACAGATTGCCATAAATAAAAAATAGATAGATAGAAATATTAGAAATTGTTCTTTGTAATTTATTGCAATTTACTAATCTCCTAAACTTCACATTGCTTTTTATACTAATAAATAGTATGTACAAATATATCTAAACGAAGTCTAGCATGATTAAATGTTTAAATTTAATAGTAGTTTTTCGAAAATCACTTTTTAAAAACGGCAACACATACATACCATTCTAGCACAATTCATATATAAAAGAGACCGAAAATTCATTGCATAGATAAAAGAGACCGACAATTCCATTATCATTGAATGACCGTTATGAACTCATATAGCAGACTACGGACATTTGACTTCAATTGCAACGGTATTGCAGTTGCATCGTGTCGGTATGACAATTGTTCCAAAATAGTAGACTTGACCACCAGATGGGAGAGCAACGGAACGGTATTCCGAGGTCGTGCGTTCAAGTCCCACTGCTCATGGTTATCATTTTTTCCACTATCATTTAGTTTATTTTTAGTATTTAGTATTTAATTATTAATCTTTGTATCACATGGGTTAAAAATACCCATGTGATACCTTAACGTGATATCTTAAATATAAATTAAATATTAATTATGTTCAAATAAAACTACTTTTTACGGATTTAGACGCGTATATTTGTTGTATGGTAGTATATTAGATAAAATAATAAAAACTAAATAATTAAAATAAATACTAATTTTCTATAAATTCAAATAAAAATTGACAATTTTTCTTCTTTTTAATTAATATAAACTAATTTAAATCTTAAACCAATAATTCTTTTTTTTAAATTTCTTTTTATTATGTAAATAATATCGTATTTAAGTATATAAACTTAGTTTTACTTGCTATATTGTATACTACCTCTATAATAATTAAAACTTTAGTCTATGATAAAATTATGTATGTTTTACCTTATATAATTTAAAATTTCTTTAAATTGTTACAATTTGTTAATGTATTTTAGAAACTAAAATAATGTTATTGATTTTATGTAGTCTGAGCACAATGTAATATGATATAGTTTATAGTAAAAGTCTATCTTTATGGTCAATGTAAAATTAAAATCGAATGTGGGTAAACCCTGTAATAACTGATCGTAGAAGACACATTACAGCTCAGTCTCACCCGTGACCATGGTGACTGCAAAGTCTCCGAAACGTCGGGACAAAATTTAAAACAAATATACGCGTCTAAATCCGTAAAAAGTAGTTTTATTTGAACAGATGAGTCGCGCAAGTGTTAGAAAATATTATATTAGTTATGTTCCTTAGATTTTAGGTCAAATAATGTAGCGATATAATGTGCCTAAAGTGTATTAATAAAATTGTTAAAATTCTGTTCCAGATAGCAAAATCCTCATTAGACAACAGTCTGTTAAAGTACAGCGCTAAAGAGTATATGTTCCGTGCAGCACTTTGTCATCTCTGTGTTGATATATTAAATGCTCAGCATGCACTTGAGAAGTACTGCGGTTTGTATCCGGCCTTCGTTGATACCAGGGAGTGTAAACTTATAAAGGTACATTATAACTTTTACTAAAAATTCCTTTTTGCGGGTTTGCTGGGACATTTCTTAAAGAAATAAGATGTTAAAATAAACAAATATGTAAAATAACCGAAATGAAATATAAAATTAACTATATGAAGTATAAATTAAAACTAAATCTAATATATAAAATTCTCCTGTCACGGTGTTTGTAATTATGCTCCTATGAAACGGCTCGACCGATTTTCGTGAGTGTACATATCTGTTAGGTCTGAGAATCGGATAACATCTATTTTTCATCCCCCTAAATGTTAGGAATGGTCCATCCCTAACATGTATGGCAAAAGAACGTTTTGTCGGGTCAGCTAGTACAACATAAATAAAATTAAACTGATTAAAATATATTTTTTTGCGATTTGTGTGTGGTTTTTCCCTTTTAATAATTTTCGTTTTCAATCTTATAAAATAATTTAAAAAATTAAATGAAACGAAAGAAAAAGACAAACAAGTCCATGGAGTTTCTTGTCTGTTGTTCTCCATAGGATTCGCGTTTGAAACAGACACCAAGCTTAGACATTTCAAAACAGCTTTAAATCATGCTCGCTTAAAATAAAAAAAAATTACTTTGACAGTTGATAAAGTTATCGATCGAATTAAAAGAAGTATAAAGTTTTCTTCTGCTTATCTGTAAAACAGTTATAATATTTTTACAGGAATTAATTGAACATTTGGAAGAGCAAAATGTAGATGCATTCACCGAAGCGGTTAAAACTTATGATAGCATATCTCGACTGGACCAATGGTATACTACCATGTTGGTTCGTATCAAGAAACAGATCAATGACAACCCTGATCTACGTTGAGTGTGTAAGCAATATAAACCCCTAGGCCTTATATTCCCTATGTGTTGCAAGCCTTACTCAGCCTATATGTTGCAGTATTAAAAAAAAACCTCGAAATTTAAGTGAAATATTTAATTGTCTACTGGTTTAATTTAAAGTGACAATTTTTTTTATTATTGTTGTATAGTTTCCAAATTTGATTTGAATTAGCAATACTTGCAATATTAAAAAAAAAACTTCTAATTTTTAAAAAAAAAACAGAGAAAAAAGAAACATTTGAATTCTATACTTCAAGGAGGTTATAAGTAGGGAGGGACAACTCGGGAACATAGATTTGTCCCAAGGCCCGGCCCGTTTACGGTTTAAAAGTAAAATAGTAGCCTTGCCTTCTCTTTTCTTCTTACTAGCTTTCTCTTTTACTCCAGCTCAAAAAGAAAGTGTCAGAAAGGCTACTAAATAGGCTCTTCGTCTTTTCTAACACTTGCGCGACTCATCTGTTTAAATAAAACTACTTTTTACGGATTTAGACGCGTATATTTGTTTTAAATTTTGGCCCGACGTTTCGGAGACTTTGCAGTCACCATGGTCACGGGTGAGACTGTCTCAGTCTCTGTCTCAGTCTCAGAGTCTCACCCGTGACCATGGTGACTGCAAAGTCTCCGAAACGTCGGGCCAAAATTTAAAACAAATATACTTTACGCGTCTAAATCCGTAAAAAGTAGTTTTATTTAGGCTCTTCGTCATTTATTTTTCTTAATGTGTTCAACTAAAAAAAGAAGCAGGCCGGATTCGTTGTACCGAGTGTTACGTCTAGATCTATATCGTAAGTCTATGCCTATACTACATGTATTAAAAATAAAAAAAAATAACTTGTAGAAATTCCAAATTTGAATTTTGATTTTTATTTGTTTGTGGCGCCAAAATATGAGGTTATTTGTTGTTATATAAAAATCCTTGATTATTTTTAGATAGACTGTTAAAACTTTTTGTTTAATTATTGCAGTTGCTGTATTCGAAATTAAAAATTTTAATAATAAAGTTTGTTACACAATCTCTCTTGCACATCATTATAAATGTTGCCATTATAAAAATAATGTTCTTAATAAAAAATAAGGTTTAAAAACTAGGTATACAAGAAATATTAAATTTTACATAGATATCAAAATTAGTAAAAGGTCAAAACAATAAATGCTGTTTTGATAATATCAATATATTATGTTATAACTTACACTAAATATTGGAAGGCAAATATTGCTCAACATATAAATATGCTTGCAATACTAGAGCGGGTGAAGGCGGGGAGCAATAATATGTTTCCTTTCTATCATTAACTCTGTAGTATATTTCATTATGCCTATTTCATTGTAAAGTTTAGGCGATTATCGACGTGTGTTACATTTATAAGCATTCCTTTTCTAAGTATAAAACTATAAACACTAATTAGCCCAGATATAATTTGTAGGCCTGTGTCCAGCGGTGGACTGAGAGAAGCTGATGGTATAGCAGTTAAGGAGGAATATAATTTATTATATTTAAAGTCTTCATAGTTTAATGTTTATGTAATATGTGTTCCTTAATATAGTAGAATTCATAGAAAGTTGGCAACCCTAAGGCATGGTAATTGTACCAATGTTGAGGTGCTGTTTTAATAAAGGGTTACTTCATTTTAGGTAACTTTACAATATAGCTTCGATATGTATATTTTAATGGCGTAGACTGTAGATTTTGACTGAAAACGCTAAAATTTTCAATATTTTTTACTTTGGAGTGTAAAGTTTTGAAATAACTACGATAGATTCTACGAATAAATTAAAAAAGCAATATTTCCTTTATTGAAAAAGTGTTGCTTGTAAAAAATATTACCAAAATAGTAGTTTTTGTACACAGTGTGTGCTTGATTGGTAAATTTTGGGTATTGAAGTACAATTGAATATATATTATAAGAATTGCTTAAAAATGTAACACAAGTGTGTTTTAGTATTCAGAATTTAGTCTATATACTTAGAATGTAAGTCATGAGGAAAACCATTAACGAAGTTTGTTCTATTTTTAATCTGTGAATTAAATTGCATCTCTGTTATACGCTATTTGAGTATGTACTCGTTATTTATAATTATTATTTGTGGAAATGGTATTGTATATATTATACTATTTATTATTCTGATTGAATGGCGTTAGAATTAAAAAATCTTTGTGTGATTTTGTTTTTAATTGAGAGTGGTAATGCCTAAATCGAAAGGTTTGTGTAATATATTGTGGTAATAGTTCGGTTGATAGCTTAGAGCATCAATCCAATAGGAGTTAGCATACTTAGGCGATCCTGTTGAAAAATATACAAGAGCAATGCTCATACTTACAGGGTCACAGTGATCGTCTTACTAAAGGCGATTTTGTGACGTTCGTGTGTAGTGACCAATGTAATTAGGTCAATAGTGTTTGTGTACAATACTTCCGACTCCACAGACCTGACAGTATATTTATTAAAGAAAACAGTGTTTCTATAACGACTCCTGTAAGTTTAAAGCTCTAAAGATGATAGAAATAAACTGGGGTGGTATTTATTAGGGGTTTGATAACATAAAATAATTGTAATCAGCTTAATAAATACATGTTAATAATGTAATATTTCTATTTGTCGCACTATAATAGCTTATAGCAATAAATTGGTTAGGCAATCACATAATAATATTTAAAATTTGTATTCTTTTAATAGTTATTAAACCCGTGATTTATTATGAATAAAGTCTTAGTTAAAATATTCATACAGACATTACATATATAGTGTATTATTGTAGCGATAAATAATTAATATAAATAATTATAATTTAATAAAATATAGTTAAATAATTTAGAATTTATTTGCCTATTGCATTCCTATATTTTAAGTAATAATATTAAAGAAGTTGGAATGGAAAAGTATAAAGTCTAAAATAACTGATTCTTCCGACTTTTAAAAATTCTTTATACTGGTTTTCTTTTTCTTAGCCCCTCTCAACTTCAAAAAGCTCTACTATGGGCACGGGCCTCGTCTAAAACAGTTTCATTTAAGTACCACATATTGTATTAGACTTTTCTAAAGTTTTAAAACGGCCGATCTAAAATTCGATGAAAACTTAACTGAACAATGATTTTAGTGATAATAGTTCTATTAAGTTTTTTAGTAATTATAGTTATATTGAGGTTCATTGTGTTCAATTTAGTATTCTGCCCAAAAATTGGTAATATTAATCGCTTGGCCAATTTACACAATTTAATGTTTGCCAAAAAGCCAAACGTGGACTAAAACTTGTACGTGGCAAATGCGCAAACCGCGCGAGCCAATAAAGAATAAAAAAGTAAAAAATGTTGCAACTCCTAAATGCGAAAAAATATATTATTTCGGTTATCGGCGTTATCACTTCTCAATAAAATTATTGTTTCCCATATATTTTTTAATAACGGGGCCTATTCTCATTTAGATTTAATTAATTAATGTTTATAACATTTTATTTTGTTGTTGTAAATAATGTGTTGTTTCGTTAATAAATTTTTTATTTTTAAATTTTATTTTTATTTTAAGCCCTTTTTAATTTTGTAGACGGTGATACCAGCTTTTTTACTTAATTTTCTACCATTGTTTTTTGTTTTAGACATATGGTAGGTTTTTTTATGCAGTTGTACTGTATGTATACCTGTACTTTAATCTATCTAGTAAATAATGTTGGCATAACTTTGCAGAAGTAATAATGGTTTATAAAATCAATAAATAAAATGCTAGAAAATATTGTGTACTTATTTATTATTTAATGTGATTGATATTTTGTTAAAACGCTTACGTAACGTTGAATAAGGCTTACGAATTCGTAAACCTTATTCAACGTTGGCTTTGACAAGATATTTACAGTTACTATAATAAGTATTAACCTTGAGTAACGTGTCGTAACTTTCTTGGGCTTAGAGCAATAATTCAACAAAAGTGCGGATTGTCTCTTGTGTGCGTGAGCGGATAGTGGGCGGGGCGAGCGTTTCGACCAATGATATTACATTTTGAATTTTGTGGGCGTCACCTCGATGCCATGGCATACAGAAAAAACTGGCTAAGTCCGTCTCAAAAATTTATCGCTTATTGCGGTATTTCCAAATAACTAAAGCAGTTATTTTTAGTGCAAACCGAGTTGGTGCAAACCGCTCAATAAAAACATCGCACGATGTTTAACTCACATTGAGAAGGTTGTAGTGGAAGATTTGGTAAACATATGCGGGAACTATGATAGCTCAGATGGGAGAGCAACGGAACGGTGTTCCGAGGTCGTGAGTTCAAGTCCCGCTCATGGTTATCATTTTTTCCACTATAATTTAGTTTATTTAGTAAAAGCATAGCAAGTCAATTGCAAAAATTCATAAATTAACATAAATTAATGCAGTTATTTTTAGTTTAAATGAATATAATAATGCAAATATTTAACAATACTTATCTTTACTTATTACAAAATGAAGTCGTTATTTTTGTATGTATGTGCCCATGTGAGCTTATATCTTCATAACTACGCCACAGATTTCGAAGCGGTTTCCTTTAATTGATAGAGTGGTTCAAGAGGATTGCTTTTTGCATAATTTGTTATGGTTTGATTTCTCAATTCCACGCGTACGAAGTTGTTGGCAACAGCTTGTACAGGATGTGGCGTAACTGGTGGTCCAACGCTAAGGTGGTTATAGTTCAAGTATTCACCTATCATATAAAAAAAAAAATAACCATCTTTTTTTTTCTTTTTTTTGGCATTGGCCGTGTAGTACATTTTTTTTACACTACTCACATCTAAAATGCATGATTTGTTAAAAACGAGAAATTAATTTTCAGTTTTTTTTATTGGTTTATTTTTTTACATGAAAAAACGAAAATGCATGTGCTAGTGCTAGTACTCGCCCGTACAACACAAAAAACACACTCAAAAAATAATGTCATTTGTCGAAGTTATAAAATATTCATCGATTTTTTACAAAAAAATAAAATAAATCATATTTCCGAAACCAATGGTTAAAAATGGTTAATTTTTTTTATATGATAGGTGAATACTTGAACTATAACCACCTTAGCGTTGGACCACCATTTACACCACACCCTGTATATTATGATACTTAACTATACTTTTCCTTATTCTGATCGCTACGTCTAAATATTTTTATCCAAGCTATTATTTTCTTTGCTGCGATGTATTGGATAAGGTATTAAAATATCTTTTTCGCCTTTGTTATTAAACGCTTGACTTAAAAACTGAAAGAATTGCATAACGGCATTAGCGAAACCCCCTTCTTCGGTATTTTTTTTCCTCACACGAAGATTTCTTCGCTAATTCTTGTTCCATATCGGTATTAGAGTTATTATTTTCTTTACTTAGTTCAAGATTAAATATTTCTATTTGTATTTCTTTTATAAGATCCTTAAGATAATTTAAATGAAGTTCTCCATCTCTTTGAACACTCGCTTCATTCATTTGATTGAAGAAACTTACTAGTTTTGAAGATTTGTCGTCGCTCATTTGAATTTCAGCGTGAGCTTTGATTTTGTAAGCTAAGGTGCTGTCTGGAAATAGAGTTAAAAAGCTGTATTTATCAATATTTTATCAAAATTTCATCAAAATCGATCCAGCCATTTATAAGTTCACTGACACAAACAGAAACAGAAGAAGATTTGCATAATAAAAAAATAAACACGTAACTAGTAACAAGTTAAACTTCATTGTAGAAGAAAACTTAAGTGTACTCGTACGCACGCATCGTAAAAATATATTCTGATTATTTTTCTTAAACGCGTCGACAGAAGTATAACTACTAATAGTGAGTATCTTACTAAACAACATGATGATTATGTAATACATTTTCTAATATGATTTAGAAATTCACAGATTGATTAACCAAACCTTTACAGATTTTCTACAAAATTCCTTCTATTGATAAGAAATACTTAATTAAATTTTTTATTAATTGAATTTGCAATTCATTAAAATTTTATTAAAATCTGTTTTATATTTATACCAGGTCATTTGGGTAGGTACGGAGAAAGCTGTAAGAACCAGATTAGGGATAATAAAAGCAGGCAAAATCTGCGAGAGAAAGAAAAACTTTATACTTAACGTATGCCAACACGCCTGGTTAGCATGGTGTAAGATTTACAGTAGTGGACAAGGCTCAGGCCCAACTCTCTCAAGCCTATTTAACGCCCCGCTGTTGGGCACGGGCCTCCTCCACTATGGAAAGGATTACGGTCTATTACGACATAGGGCTATTTGTATGAGAGCCCTCTTAAATATTTATTTTATTCTGGTTTTAGTATTTGTTGATAAAGCATCAACATAAATATAAATATCTAATTAATTCCAACATATTTATGCATTAACTAACTACATATTAATATAAAACTGTACCTAGCAATGTTAACATAATTTATTTATAATGATTACAATATTTTCGTTATTTTAGAACCTAAGTAGATACCTACGAAAATAAGGTCAATTGACCGCGTAGAACAATAATAACTTTGCATAATTATGTACCTAGTATTCCAATAATAATAAGGTCTGCCTATGTATTAATATTAGCATAAGAAACACAACAAATATATCTATTTAAGTAATACTACGCCAAACAATACAATACTGTACGTGTAGTCACAGATAATCTAATAAGGTGTAGTGAAGTGACGGCTTAAGAATACATGTGTCATCAACCCTTTTCTTTCCCAAGGTGCTGTAAAAGCCAGCTAAGGAATATTGTACACAGATAACGTCCTCTGTGAGAGACGGAAAACTCGAAAAAAATGTACTATGCAACAATGAAAGAATTTTTCAAATTGGACTAGTGACTCCTGATATTAGCGCATTCAAACAAACACAAACTCTTCATAGATGTAATGGGTAGGTAAACTCCGAAACTTCAGAAAGCCTCACTGTGTTCATCATACAGATAATGTTTAATTTATACGGGGATTTATATGTTTGGCGTAGTATTCTCTCCCCAGCCCATGAAATTCCCTCTTCCCGTCTTCTCCACTTTGAGAGGAATCATGGTCTACGGTGCAAGCTGACCAGGCGTGTTGGCACAGGGTTTAGTTTCGAGATTTCCGTCTCTCACAGTAGATGTTAACTGCTTATATTGTCTCTTAGTTGGCTCTTACAACACCTTGGAAAGGAAATAGAGTGGTGACACATGTATTCTTTATCCGTCACCACATGGACCATGCCACAGAAAGTCTAATAAGTATTAATTACATTTCTTTTTTCGTCCTAACCAGCTGTGGTACGTGCCGTGAGCCTGATCTTGACCCGGCAAAGGGCAGCCCCGTTACGTGGGGCTCAGCACAGTGGGGAGGACATTATGTCCCCCCATTGCGTTTGCATGGTCTCTTCCCGGAACAATCAAAGGAACCTGGCTGCACAAGAACTCTTCTACTAACTCCTAATTTAAAAAAACCAATCAAAATATAAAAAGAGAAACACAACTTACAGTACAATATTATGTACACATAATTCATATTGCTACGAGTATTTACTGGCAGGTATTAAGAAAGTATTTAAAATTCATAATTATTTCTCCAAATTGCTAAATAGTTAATGGCGTGGAACAGAACGTAGCTTATGGTATTAGTAAAATTATTTATTGCCGCTATATAAAATACACATAACTCTAACAGTATCCTTAAACAGATACCAATTTACTAGAAGCTCTATTTACATGTAGAGTTTACATCATAAATTACTTACTTACATTATTTTTGAGTTGTAACGAGTATATACATACATGAGTTAATGTCATCTGTTATTTCGGGCCTTCGCAAACTCTGATTGTTCGTTATTTAAGACAGCATAACTATTACAAAATTTACTGCATTTTTTATTACCACAAAGCAAATGTACAAGCCTCTCGAAACTTATAATGTACCTACAATGACTTACATGGGTTCAGATAATGCAACCTGATGTCGTTATTAATGGTATTGATATTATGCTGTGATTTCATTTACTTAATTAGGTCTTACACGTGCAGTATATAATTTTATTTATTTACTTTTGCAACAAGGTCTGACTGCTACTGCAGTCTACAGTAAAGAAGGGCTACGCCGCCGACGGGAAAAATGCGTGACGGTATGATTAAGGCCCTACATCAATATTATCGTCGACATGGACATATTAACACAGCTAGTAGGTAAAGAAAATGAAAAATTAGGGATATTTTTTTTGTTTACTCAAAATCTACGAAATATATTTTAATTCCGGTTTACGTGTTTCTATATATAATAGTTACTTATGTTTTGAAAGTTATTTCATTAGTTAATACGCGATAATAGACCGACAAATAAAAAAATAAAAAATTTGAGAGGTTGTTTTGCTAAGATTTTCTATCGAGAAAACTTTTTCAATCGCGTTTCTGAGTTTATGCGATCCTAGATTATATATTGAAAAAACATATACTTAAAAATTAGAGCTCTAGCCATTCAATCTGAAGAAAAAATGAAAACTTCGTACGTAGAAAAATGCACGAAGCTATTTTGGTATCCTCTTAAGAGGGAAAAAGAGTTTTATTTAAAACCAATGACAACAATATAACAAATTTTCGAATCGGTATTTAAGTAAAAAGGTCAAATTGAACGAGATATAATGCTCAGAGGCGTATTTTGAAAATAAGCGCCACCGGCCATTTGATTTGATGTCCCGGCCAATTTATAGAGATAGAGTAAAATTTTTAACTTGAAGGCTTTCACTGCCCTTCTCAGACTGGCCGCCCCGAGCCATGGCCCCTATGGCCCTAGGGTTAATACTCTGATAATGCTACTAATATTATAAATGTGAAAGTTTGTGAGTATGGATGTTTGTTACTCTTTCACGTAGAAACTACTGAATGGATTTTAATGAAACTATACAATAATGTAGCATATACATCAGAATAGCATATAGGCTACTTTTTATCTCAGAAGAATGCTAATGAATTCTCGTGGAATAATGAATAAAATTGGTCAAGTGCGAGTCGGACTCCGCACGAAGGGTTCCGTACCATTATCTATGCAACATAAGGCAACGTTATTAGTATCGAGCAAGAAACGGTAAAAAAATCATGTTTCTTGTATGGGAGCCCCCCTTAAATATTTATTTTATTTTATTTTTAGTATTTGTTGTCATAGCGGCAATAGAAATACATCATCTGTGAAAATTTCAACTCTCTAGCTATCACCGTTCTTGAGATACAGCCTGGTGACAGACGGACGGACGGACGGACGGACAGCGAAGTCTCAGTAATAGGGTCCCGTTTTTACCCTTTGGGTACGGAACCCTAAAAATAAGGCTTATTTGGAAAATAAAGAGTTATAAGTAATCATTTTATTGCACAAAACCAACAGGTTTTCATACAAAAGTAACTAAATAATATTCTATAACACTTGCGCGACCCATTTCAATATAAATATTGATGGACATTACACACAACGTCCTCTGGTCCCAAGATAAGCTCATAGGCTTGTGTTATGGATACCAAAATGGAAAGTCTCTCTGACTTTAAATTCTGGCTTTTGAATAAAGAACATAAAGTTATAAAATATTCTAAAACAGTTATTCCCTGCAAATGTTAGTCCTTGCTAGAATCGAACTTATAAACTCTGAAAGTAATTTTTCCTAATTAAATTAGTCACTTCATAGAAACTGAATACGTATTCTATTCGAATCCTTTGTGAGGCTTAAACCAGGCACTTCCTCTATGGGATCTGTTTAAACCAAAGACTTCTATATTATGGACTTGAGTAGGATATTTGATACTTTAAATCCTTCTCCTCTTCTTCTTTAATCCATCTCCTCTATATCTCGGAAAAAATGAGTCAATTTATTTCCACCAGTCTAGAGTAATAACCTATTTTATGACTGAAGTAAAAATAGGAAATCATTATACCTAGTTAAACTGGCAAATCGAATTGCACGATGATTTAAACTTTGGACTTTGGAGCAACCTAATTCACATTAAGTTGTAACACACATAATTGTATTATCATAATAGTAATTAACTATACGGGCCTAATGGCGAGACTGAATAGGCTAACTTACATGTTAACAATCTTGTTTTTTAGGGTTCCGTACCCAAAGGGTAAAAACGGGACCCTATTACTGAGACTTCGCTGTCCGTCCGTCCGTCCGTCTGTCACCAGGCTGTATCTCAAGAACGGTGATAGCTAGAAGTTGAAATTTTCACAGATGATGTATTTCTATTGCCGCTATAACAACAAATACTAAAAATAAAATAAAATAAATATTTAAGGGGGGCTCCCATACAACAAACATGATTTTTTTTACCGTTTCTTGCTCTCATACAACAAACGTGATTAATTAAGTACCTATTGTGTGTGTTGTTTGCTCATTTATTAATAACGTGCCTTATGTTGCATAGATAATGGTACGGAACCCTTCGTGCGCGAGTCCGACTCGCACTTGACCAGTTTCATTAGTGCATCTTAAGACAACGTCTATTTCTAAGTATAATGTAATGTGTTAGATGGGTCATAGCTATTTTTAGATCAGACGTGGCAATGATACGGTGACTTCAAATTAAGTGGTCCCGGAAGTAATAAAGGTTCTTAACAAAAACCTGAACAAATCTCTACATAAAATAAAAATCTACAAAGTCTATGTATTGTACTATGAAGATTTTGAAAAAAAAAACACCACACAAATACTTACGTCACAATAGCCTAGCTTATATTTATTACATGAGATAACTTTGAAAGATTTCACACAAGACAACTTTAATGTGAATGTATGTAACAATATATTAATGAAATTGGTTCCGTACCGAAAGGTAAAACGGGACACATTAGTCCCGTCGGCCATTAGGCTGTATCTCAGGAACGGTAACAGCTAGAGGGTTGAAATTTATACAGAAGACTAGCTGTTGCCCGCAACTTCATGCGAGTTCAATTTAGAATCCAAACATTAACAAATTGTAAGAAAAAGCCATTCTCTTGAACCACTCTATCTTTTAAAGGAAACTCGCATCAAAATCCGTTGTGTAGTTTGAAAGATATAAGCTTACATAAGGACATACGTACAGAAATAACGACTTTATTTTATAATAAGTAAAGAAATATATCTGTTGATGTTATAATAACATACTAATAAATATTTAAGGGAGCTCTCATAACTATGATAAATGTAATGTATCATGTCATTATTAATGGTAGTAACCCTTTTTTTTTCACTGGGGACTGCTTTTACGCACACCCACTCCTGTCACCTCGGTCAAAAGAGCGTCATGGTAGGAGCGAGTAGTGTCGGACTCATCGATGAACGGAATACCGACTAAACCTAACTGCGGCGCTCTCCACGTCCTGCTGGAGCGCCAGAGCCTGGCGTGACGGCACCCGGTGTCGAAACACATTAAGGCGGGTGGGGGAGGCAAGCATACTCGCGTCGCCTCCTCTCTGGCCTTGCTCGGCGAAGCGGGTCTGCGTTGACATCAACCTCGCGCTCCCGCTCCGCAGCCTCCTTCAAGAGCATAACTGCTTCACTGAAGTCAGCGACCGCTCGCCGGCACCTATCGCTGTTAAGCATGGCGCCGACTACCACTTTATTATCTCCTGGGTGCGGGTCGTGCTTGCCAGGCGGCGCAACTCTTCAAGGTGTGGCGCGCTGTCTCCTTGTGCGCACCACACGACTTGCAAGAAGGCGAGGACTCCCTTCTTGCGATCTTGTTCACGTTCTTACCGAAACAGCTGTGTCCGGTAAGTACCTACGTCAACCAATAGGTCAGTTGACCGTGACTTCTACCAAGCCATTCTTCAAGCTTTGGAATGATACAGAACCCTTTGTGTTCGAGTCCAACTCGTACTTATCCGGGGTTTTCTCTTATCTTTACTTACTCTTTATATACTTGAGTCAAATAAAACTCACAAAGATTTTATTTTTAAAATCGTTCTGTTTAGTACAGAAATACGTCAAAGGTGAGAACGCTTTTCAGTAAAAATATTTAAATATTCAAGTAGTTCGTAGGTCACTCATTGAAATGGTAATATTTACGCGTCGTTTATCGACTGAATGTCAGTATCTTTTCACAGTTTAGTGTGGAAACACGGACTAAATATATTGATAAATATATTGAACAAAATGCTTCAAGATAATGACGTAGGTGGTTTAGTAGAGAAGAATAGATTCGAATCCTCTATTAGTGAATTAAAGAAGAAACCACTGGGGCAATTTAATGTGTTAGATGATAGCGGTGAGTTTAACATATTACTTATTTAAAAAACACGCATCTATTATAAAAATCCTAATTTTTTCTTATGCATGCAACTGTTTTATAAATGTTCAGACAAATGTAACGTAGGGATGAAGATGACGTTTAAAATTCCGTTACATATATAGATTTACTAGCTGATGTCCGCTACTCCGTACGCGTGGAATTTTAGATCCCCATACAGTTTGTCACCGTTTAAATCTTCCCTGGACTTTCACGAATATTTCAAGACTAAAATCATCAAAATCGGCTTAGTCTTTCTCAAGTTTTAGCGAGACTAACGAACAGCAATTGATTTTTATATATATGAAGAAGAAAACAAGAATAGAGCTAAATAGATCTACGATCAAAGCTAATAAAAGTGTGTTGAAAACAAGATCATTTTAGCAGTAAATCCGTGATTAAGAATGAAAGAAAGATTTAGTGTTGCCAAACGTATTGTAAAACCAAGAAGTACAATAAAAGAATTATATTACGAAGTTGTTTCATGACTGATAGTCTAAATGATAGAGCAGGTAAATACTTGGATTAGAATAATTGTCCAGAGTGGCTATCTAACCAAAAACTTCGTCAACGAAAGCCAGTTACACTACTCTATGTTAGCAGCTTTTACTTGTATTAATTGTAATATTCTAGCATCACTTTACATTAGTTAAGTACCTACTTAATAATGAATATCGCAGCTAATCTAATGGATCTTTCATAATTTATCGACCATATTTGTACCTTGTTGAATTTGTATCTAATACACTAGCTGTTGACATAGCATAGCATAGCTAGCATATTGCATGGAATTGAATACCGTTTTCAGTGATATAAATAAAAGAGAGTCCGTGTGGTGACAAATGTCCGTGTGGTGACGGATTAAGAATACAAGTGTCACCACCCCATCTCCACCCAAGGGTGCTGTAAAAGTCAGCTAAGGGATATTGGACACAGATAACATCCTCTGTGTGAGACGGAAACTCGAAAATAAACCCTGTGCCATCACGCCTGGTCAGCGCGGTGCAGTAGACCATAATCCCTCCAAAGTGGAGGAGGCCCGTGCCAAACAGTAGGATGTAAATGGGCTGGAGAGGATACTGGCTGCTGACTGCGGCTATGTGCACGTGGAATTTCGAAACAACACCTCTCTCTAGCCCATAAGTGTTAGGCACGGACCTCCTCCACTTTGAGAGCGATTATGATCTACTATGCCGCCGGGCTGAACCGGCGTGTTAGCACTCGGTTTATTTTCGAGTTTCTCACAGAGCATGAGAACACTCTTAGCTGGTTTTTACACCACCCTGGGAAGGAAAAAGAATCTGTCACCACGTGAACATTACGTATAGTACCATTATATAAATAATAAATAAATATTCATTGACATTACACACAACGTCCTCTGGTCCCAAGATTGTGTTATGGTTACCAGAAGACGGATAGAATACATAAACTACTTTTTTATTTGTAAATACATACTTATAAAACATAGAAAACAGTCAGACGCAGTACAAACATTTGTACGTCAATTATACAAACTTCGCACAAATGATTGTCCCGAGCGGGAATCGAACCCGACACCTCGAACAGCAGTCAGTTATTTAAACCACTAAACCACGAGGCCCGTCCACCATTATTGATAGCATATAGTTCTTTCGTAGATGGTAGCTTCCGCTGTTTTAGACTGTAGCTTCCTATTATTGAAACAAATGTTCTTCTTTCAAAATTCTTTCCGAGATTAGTCGCTACAAATATATTGCAAGATTTAGTATACATTAGTAGGCTTATAATTTTGTAAAACATTAATTTAGTCAATAATTTTTAAAGTTCTGTTTGTTTAATAATTTGTTTAGTTATATATATGTTGGAGTAACATAGATGAGGATGGAATTGCCATGTTTTAAAATCAGTCTACAAATTGTAGACACTGTCTTTAAGATGTTCATACATCAATCTGACATTCTCTTTCACACATAAAAGGTTCCACAGCAGGTCTCCAACCAAATCCCCTATAACCTGCGCCTCTACCACCATGATAATGATGTTCACACAAAACATCACCTCTCAATCGTCACTTTACACTTTCTCACAAATACACACTTTATAATTATACACTCGCGATTATGACCGGAATAAACTCTTTATCACTAACTATAAATAGATAAATAGCAACGAGCAGCGTAACGATTCCCAAGAAAGGTCCGTACTGTACGGCGGCTTGAGTGTAACTGCCTCGATTGCCCACCGTGCGGCGGTATTTATAGTGCCGGCGCACGTGCATGTCATTCGGTCGTACCTGCACGTGTTCGTAAGTTTTTAGGTTAAGTATTGAATTTACAATGACGTTATTTTTACATCGTAATAAACCCTAAAGTAATCAACTTGGTGGTTTATAAATTAATATTGGAACAATCAAATGGTTTAACTTAATTATTCTAGGTTCTCTAGACTAATTGTTGTGGTTGCGCCGACACGGCCATTCTGATAGGCGGTGCGCGCTCTGCACCTGGCTGCGATGTGATGTGTGTTATCTGAAATTAAGAGTTTTCTCTGAGATCGGTATCTGTAAGCAACCCATGTTGCTCATTTTGAAAGGGTTATTGTTAGGACAGTACACAAAGACATCTCCAATGTACTGACTTATTCATTTAGTATCTGTGGTGTGTACGTGTCCACTCATGGCTCCACAAGGCGTCCCAACGGTATCTCATGGTTCACATGTGGATGCATCAAGGATCCGTGGTTAGCTCAAGGGTAACACATGGTTTAGCTCAGAGGTACCACTCTCCAGATATTTTGTTCTCGTAGATTATTATTACAGAGATGTAATTGTGTACTGTTATCGGGGTAACATAATAGTAAATGGAATGAAATGAAACGAGTGAATGAATCTGGGAGGTTCTCGGAGAGTGAGGAAGGTCGATGCTGGGGTCTGGGCCTTATTATTATGACCGTGGCCCCAGAGGCTCTAAAGATCAATAGGATAAGAAAAAGCTAATACGAGCAGATAAAATGAATCTGACCAAAACAATGTCAGATACAACGCAACAATTTAACGCTTATATCCTCAGAAGACTCAGGAGCGCATCAAAAGTATTTGATTCGTGATTTTGATTGTTAAGAACCCTTAACATCCATTATTAAAATTATTAGCTTAAGAATTTCTTGTATTGCTTTTTTTTTTATTACTTTAATATCTTCGATAAAATTGCTATCACTAGAAGTTGTCAACACTGACTTCATTATTTGTATAGAGGTAAAAATATTAATCACACACCGGAAATCACTGTCTATTAGTTCCTTATTTGATTTAAGAAATGTTTTTTTTTTTTTAATAACTGATCGTAGATTTTAAAGAAATGGATTATGCGGATTTGTTATGAAATCGTCGACTGTAAATTTTAATCAATCTATTCCAATTTCTTTCAAAAAGAAAAATTTTTAAGGTTGAAGCGATTTTTAACTTGTTCCAAACATATTGATTTAATTGGCCATTACTAATCGACTCGACTCTAATTCGAACGATGTCACGATGATAAAATTAAAATAAATCAAAACGTTATCTATAAGGATTGAAAACTGCACTATATTCTAGTTACGGTAATGTCTTCGTTATCAAGATGAAATTCTCAACTTGGTTTATCATTTTACAATGTGTGTGTAATTGTCGAATATAAAATCTATCGATTTAATCACAATTGTTAACTTTTATACCAAGTCAAAATTAATGACGGTAGTTCAACAAAATCATATTATTATAAAGTTCATTTCGGTAGTGTAGCAACCGGTAGTGAAAACGTTGATTACGAACGAAGCGCATCTAAGCGATAAAATTACGTGGTGTTATTGTGAAACTTATTCAGTTTTAAAAGATAACCAGAGAACATTGTTTTTTTTTTTTATAATGAGTGTACCTAATGTGTGGTGATCTATCAATTAAGTGTTTTGTGATAAATTTTAAACAAATTGAGTAGTTTTATGGAAAGAGATAAGTGAAGTGAAGAAGCATTGTGAATACGTTTTAATTTACGCAGTTATAACATGGGGTAAGTACTTGTGGCTTGTTTTTATCAATCTTACTTTGAAGATAATCAAAGCAATATAAAAAGTGTCTATTAAATCTGTGTATTACGCAATTTTACAATAAACTTAGCTTTGTTACGTGACGTTTTATTTTCTTATTACAAAGATGAACTAGGCATATGAAATGTCATAACAATATGAAATTTCATGTCGAATTTTGGTATTTTTATTGCACCACAGCTTATTATTGCAAATGACTTTTGTTTTTATCTTTCTCTCTTATTTAATAGAAGAATGATACTGCTTACCGAGTATGATGACGTGGTTCCATAGCCACAAGTTGCTGCTTTAAATATCACCTTTGCTTACTATGACGACTATTTGAAAGTAATAAATTTTACTCACTTGTGGAGACACGTTTTTAACTACTTTTTATTATTGGTAGGAACGCGGTTATGCGCACATCCTACTCGTACTATTTATTATTACGACGACAAAATTGCACGATATCTTTACTTTTGATTTTAACAATTTAAACGTTTTACACTTATTGAGTTAGTCGTAGGGGCCGCCTCTCGGGTTTTTTATCCCACACTTCTGATGTTGGAGTAACATAGATGAGGATGGAATTGCCATGTTTTAAAATCAGTCTACAAATTGTAGACACTGTCTTTAAGATGTTCATACATCAATCTGACATTCTCTTTCACACATAAAAGGTTCCACAGCAGGTCTCCAACCAAATCCCCTATAACCTGCGCCTCTACCACCATGATAATGATGTTCACACAAAACATCACCTCTCAATCGTCACTTTACACTTTCTCACAAATACACACTTTATAATTATACACTCGCGATTATGACCGGAATAAACTCTTTATCACTAACTATAAATAGATAAATAGCAACGAGCAGCGTAACGATTCCCAAGAAAGGTCCGTACTGTACGGCGGCTTGAGTGTAACTGCCTCGATTGCCCACCGTGCGGCGGTATTTATAGTGCCGGCGCACGTGCATGTCATTCGGTCGTACCTGCACGTGTTCGTAAGTTTTTAGGTTAAGTATTGAATTTACAATGACGTTATTTTTACATCGTAATAAACCCTAAAGTAATCAACTTGGTGGTTTATAAATTAATATTGGAACAATCAAATGGTTTAACTTAATTATTCTAGGTTCTCTAGACTAATTGTTGTGGTTGCGCCGACATATATATTCAAACATCACCTTAGAGCAGGGGTTCCCAAACTTATTTTATATACTGCCCACTTTGAGAATAAATTACTTTTTAACGCCCTCATTTTATTACCAATTTCAAAAATTACTATAACCTCATTTCTGATTTTTCTGGGTCTGTCATCGCCACCCTTTAGCCTTCCAGCGTCCAAGAAACCGTTATCGCCCTCTAGGAAATGGGCCAATAAGGTGACATAATAACCTTACGACAAAACCTTTACACCAAAATAAAGGAATAAAAAAAATAACAAAAAATAACTTATAAATTCTTAACAAGTATACTTTGCCACAGAGTATATAACTAGGCTAAGCTATTCTGTATTTTGGCCTTAGAAAAACACATAAACAACGAATAATTTTATTATGTCATTGTGTTATTTACATGTAATGTCGATACCAAGAACACCAGCGGAAGAAAATATGATAAAAGCAGACGTAACTTAACCCATTTTATTAATAACATTATGTTATATTTCTACATTGGATTAATGTAATTGTAGAAAGAAATTAAATGTTTTTTTTTTTATAAATGAACTAAACTATAGTGGAAAAAATTATAACCATGAGCGGTACTTGAACCCACGACCTCGGAATACCGTTCCGTTACTCTCCCATCTGAGCTATCATAGTTCCCGCACATGTTTACCAAATCTTCCACTACAATTTTCTCAACGTGAGTTAAACATCGTGCGATGTTTTTTGTACAACGCCATCTATTGAGCGGTTTGCTTTTATCATAATATTAATTATTAAAAAAAAAAATTCATGAAATTAAATACCTAGGTGTATTAAGATTTATTAAATACCTAATAGTGTATACTACCTCATTTGGTTGTGGCACGTTATACTCGTGTTTACATATGTTGCAGATGATAAATTGGATAAGAAAGATTTAAATGTTTGTATATTTACATGCTACTTAATGCCCGCGTTATAAATAGATATTAAGGCCGCCTCCCTAAATATACACCAAACCTTAAAAAATTGTACAAGAAAGCCATTCTCTTGAACCACTCTATCTAATTAAAAAACTGCATCAAAATCAGTTGAGTATTTCTGAAGAATAAGGCTCACATTTGGACCTACATACTTATAATAAATAAATAAATATTTATGGAGATTTCACACAACGTCCTCTGGTCCCAAGCTAAGCTTATTATGCTTGTGTTATGGGTACCAGAATACGGATAGAATACATATTATTACTTTTTTCCTTTTTTGTATCAACAATATCCTTGTCTAAAAAGGAACAATCTAAATCAGGATAGCAAAATTTTGCGTACAGAAGTAGCATATTTGAAACAAACAGTACGTAATTCTCGTCAATCTAATATATAAAATTCACGTGTCACAGTGTTAGTTACCGTACTCCTCCGAAACGGCTTGACCGATTCTTCTCAAATTTTGCATACATATTCAGTAGGTCTGAGAATCGGCCAACATCTATTTTTCAATTTTTTTTTTTTTAATATGGCAAAACAACGTTTGCCGGTTCAGCTAGTAATTTTATATATTTAAAGATGTCATTGTATGGTCTTATTCAAAACGACTTATCGGAGGTTTAAAAGATTTTATCGGAGAGATATTAAACGTTTTAGCGTAAAAAGACTATTATAAATAATAATTTATAGTCTTCACCATGATCTCACCCGTGACCATGGTGACTGCAAAGTCTCCGAAACGTCGGGCCATAATTTAAAACAAATATACGCGTCTAAATCCGTAAAAAGTAGATTTATTTAAACAAATGAGTCGCGCAAGTGTTAGAAAATATTATATTTTTTGACAATTTTCGCGAACCGATTTTAGCGAACTTTTAAACCTCCGATAAGTCATTATGAACAAGACCATTAGTGATGATGCATGATAAGATCACAATAGATTCCTTGACATGCATGGTGTAGGCAGAGACTATAGAGCGCCATCTGCTACAATTCAAATGGTGCTCTATAGTACCAAACTGTTTTTTAATTTTTTTTCCTTGACGTTTCATTCAACGTCCTCTAGTCTCAAGCTAAGCTTATATGCTTAATTATCTCTTAAAAAGTGTTCTGTTAATTTGTATATAGGTGAGATTGAATCTACAGCTGAATATAAAGAAGCTTTCCGTCGTTCCCTGGATGATCCTGAAGGATTCTGGAGTGAAGTAGCCCAAGAGGTAGAGTGGACAAAACCTTGGGACAAAGTACTTGATAACAGTAATCCACCTTTTACTAAATGGTATGCAAATAAATACAGTTTTTAGATTTATACGGAACTTACCATCATCATCATCATTATCATCATAACATCACGCCTTTTACCCGTAGGGGTAGGTAGAGACTATAGAGCGCGATCTGCTACGATCCAAATATACTTCCTTGGTATACACACTCATACATCTGGTCATACATACCCGATGGTTGTAAGCGGTACGCATTTGACCCTTTTGAAGAATACCGGCGATGACATGGAGTATACTTAATGTTGTCAATTGTATTCGGACAAAAAACTAAACTGAAATAAAACTAATTTGGATGTTTTTAGTTTAATGGCTACTATGCTCTATATAGAATAGAATGGAATATACTTTATTGTACACCATAACATACTACATGTCACTTATGTAAGGAAAATAAAATAAAACATGTAAAATTGGCGGTCTTAACGCATATTGCGGTCTCTTCCAGACAACCTTTGGATGGACTCAGTTGATCAGCAACTGGGGTAAAGTGGTGTACCTACTACTTAAAAACAATAGTGAAAAAACTTTAGTTAAACCTACCTAAAATTAAATATACATACACATATAAAATATACATATATTATACATACATAAACCTATAGGTACATACATACACACTATACATAAAAGTAATAAATAAATACGCATAATGACTTAACTGTAGAGGGGGGGTATCGAATAGTTTGCAAATAATGTTCCTTGAGAAGTTTATTAAATGAGACAATAGATTGAGCATTTTGAATCCTGTTTGGCAGTGCGTTCCACAGGAGAGCTGCCTCTATAGTGAAGGATTTATTGAAGAACCTAGTGGAGTGCGCTGTCGGGGCCAATCTCATATTTTCCGACGATCTTAAGGTTCTCAGATGTGTGTAATGGAGAAACATGAAACGTTTTTTCAGATAAGTAGGGCTAGTGGGGTTAAAGAGAATATCATAAAGTAGATTGAGAATATGAGTATTCCTTCGAAGTCGAATGGGCAACCACTTGAGCTTATGACGATATATATTTAGGCTAGTAAAAATCGCTATCTTGCTTTACGCATTCTCATAATAAGTAACTAACTAAATCAAATCGTGTTAGTGATACTACAAAATATTCATGTTTTAGTTCAGTTTCGTCGTGCATGTATATTTGGTATCATTGTTATTAACTACATATTACTGCATTACTTATTGGAGCTTGACTGACTGACTAACGCCTCAAATTGTCGAAATTACAGGGGCAAGAGGGTCTTAGCGTTCAGTCCCTTTAGGCCCTACGATTCTGACTCTTGGTATTGTTAATTTTAAAACCAGGTGGGTTGGCGGTGAACTATCAGTATGCTACAATGCCGTAGATCGTCATGTTATAGCCGGGAAAGGAGATCAAGTGGCTCTCATCCACGACTCACCCTTGACGGACACTGTTAGAAAGATCACATATTCTGAAATTAAGGAACAAGTAAGTGGTGCAAACGTGTTGAATTCCATTAAATAAAGAGAACTGCCAAAATTATTAATCATAAAATCTTACTGCTTCCATAAAATATTTTGTTTCTTCGGAAAAACGAGGGGTAAACTTTTAGGTAACGTTGGCTACGCTCATTGGCTTATTTAATCAAATTAGGTAGATAGATAGATAAAATTCTTTATTTTTGAACCAAAACTTTACACATTAAATAAGCTCCACAAAACCGAATAATCGGTTTGCCTGTGGAAGATGAAAAATACATTGTATTTACTTAATTGTAAAAATATATGTTACACACAGTACATGAGTTGGTTGCATCTTACATTAGATGTAAGATGCAACCAACTCATGTACTGTGTGTATATTATGTAATATATTACGGCTTACTATAATTAAAAAGAAGTTACAGAGTCTCAATTAAATATTTCTTGTAACATTTTGCAAAACTCTTTTTATTTTTCTTTCCTATTTTAATATCATTTAATAATAAATTTTAATATGATTTAATTACTTGTTTATTTACTAAGCTCATTCCGAATAATCTCAATAACATTGAGATACAATCTTTGACATATTGCTTTATAAGATACTAGCTGTTCGTCTTCATACACGTGGAATTTATAAAATTATCCCCGTTTTGCAACAATGTTTACTAATGCCTTGCCCCTATTGGTCGCTGTGTGATATTATTTAGCCTTCCGCGATAAATGAACTATCTAACACAAAAAGAATTTTAGATTAGCGCGTTCAAACAAACAAACTCTTTAGCTTTTTAATATCAGTATAGATTTTAATGCAGCTCTATGATATTATATATGTGCCTCAATTTATACATAGGTATCTCGATTAGCTGGTAAGTTATCTTCCCTCGGAGTAAGGAAAGGACATCGTGTTCTCATCTACATGCCTCTAATCCCTGAAGCAATATTTGCCATGTTAGCTACAAACAGGATCGGTGCTATACATTCTGTTGTATTTGGAGGTAAGGACTGATTTAAGAACAGAAAAACATTTCTTTTCGGTAGGTACTTCAAATAAAAACATTTTTACGGATTGAGGCGCCTAGTTATATTTGTTATAAATTTTAATTCTAGGTTATGGAGAATTTTTAGTCACCTTATATGCGTATAAAACAAATATACGCGTCTCAATCTGTAAAAAGTGGTATTATTTGAATAAATAAGTCGCGCATGAAACATATGAATATTAAGGGCCTACATCAATATTATCGTATATCATCGCCGACACGTACATATTAACACAGCCAGTAGGCACAGAAAATGAAGAATTAGGGATACTTTTCCTATTTACTCAAAATCTACTAAATATATTTTAATTCTGATTTACGTGTTTCTATATATAATAGTTACTTATGTTTTTAAAGTTATTTCATTAGTTAATACGCGATAATAGACCGACAAATGAAAAAAATAAAAAATTTGAGAGGTTGTTTCGCCAAGATTTTCTGTCGAGAAAACTTTTTTCAATCGCGTTTCTGAGTTCAAAATTAGAGCTCTAGCCATTCAATCTAAAGAAACAATGAAAACTTCGTACATAGAAAAATGCACGAAGCTATTTTGGTATCGTCTTAAAATAAATAATTAATCTCCCTTGAGGAGGACAATAGGGTCCTTAGCCAGGAGTCTGTAGTTTAAGAGCTAAGGTAAAGAAGAGGACTTACATTTTCTATATTCATTTGATAATTTTTTTCCAAATAATAAGCCAAACATTATTCTAGCGAACTATCTAAGTACGAGTTCAGCGCTAATAAATTATAATGAAACCCAATAGAAAGTTTTGGATTTTCATATTTAAATATCTTGTAATTGACTAACTACTTATGGTCTTATTACTTATAAACCTTATTTTTATTTATGAATAAGACCACAAGTCTTTTATTTCTTTTTAACTAACAAATCAAGTAGTATAAGTACTTTCTGCGATAGATCGGCTGTAAAATAATGTTACGGTACCTATGCTCTATGATAATCACGTTTTCTGCTGTAAATATTTTGATCTTTAATTAATTTCAATAATAACCACGGTGACCATGGTGACTGCAAAGTCTCCGAAACGTCGGGTCAAAATTTATAGTAAATACACGCGTCTAAATCCGTAAAAAGTAGTTTTATTTAAACAAATGAGGCGCGCAAGTGATATAGAATATAAATTTAAATAATGTTAATATTTTTTTTACTTTTTAAGGTTTTGCTGCCCGAGAGCTAAGAACAAGAATTGAGCATGCGGAACCCACAGTTATCATAGCTGCCAGCTGCGGAGTGGAACCAAATAAAATAGTCAGGTACTTATGAGCTATAACATCACAGAAATACAAAATTGATATGGAATTTCTTGTGTGTTCATTTATGGTTCTTCTCTACAGAAAAATTATTAAATTTGTAAGTGAAATTCGTAACAAATTCGATAGAATGAGGGATTAAAATATCGAATTAGTTTACTTGTATTTTATAGTCATGATAAAGACAAACGTACCGTAATTACCACTCAACAGTTTACAGGCTCGTGTAACGTAGGTGTTACATTGTACATAGGTACATATATTTAAATAGTTGAGCAGAATAATTAACAATTGTACAGATGTATACGTTTACTATTTAAATACTTAGTAATAATGTGGTTTGAGTTTTTCGTTCCAATTAGATTTTTCATGGTTCATGGTTCAAAACCATTCTGTAGTTTTGCTTAAAAAATAAATAAGTTATTTCTAAAAAGTAGTTTATTAAAAAAGAACTATTGTATTCTATTTAGTAATGTAAGTTAGGTTGAAAAATACTTATTAGTCTTGGTTGGCTAGATTGTAATTTTTTGATGAATGTGGTCTGCAGTGACCTGAGTAATCGAGTAAGAAAAAAAAAACGAAATAAGGTAGACTTTATTATTTCCCAGAAAGAGACACAACTATGTAACTTAAGCAATAACTACGTTAAACTAGAAAAAATGTGTCGCATCTACGGGGAACAAAAGGAACTTAGCTCGGCAATGTTGCGGGATACAATGAAATGACACAACGCTGATTTTCAGCAAAGCCCTAATTTGTGATTCTGACGCTCATCTGCCATGTAGTAATATATTTAAAATCAATAATGTGGTATCATACATATTATTCTTAAATTATACTCTATTCTCATTAACGATCTCCTTCAAAAGAGTTAGGCGCGTAGTAGGTAGTACTTAAAATGTTCGTGCATGAATGACCATTGAGTCACTGATTGCATAATGGTGAATATGACTCCATTATGGCGCCATAATGACGTCGAAGTATGACAAAAAATTTATAGTAGACTACCAAACTTGATAAAAATTCTCAATTATGCAATCAGTGACTGGTCATCAGTTAATCAGTGACATTGTAATAGCGGACTTGGGCCCCAGATGTATGGGTATAAATAAGCCATGAAAGTGTTAAAAAAGATTAAATCAGAGGGCACCCGACAGGCTGTCCTATTTCTGTAATTCAAATCTTACTTATTTGTTAAAATGTTGTCAGTATCTAAACTAAAAGTCAACTGTATAATCAAATGCGTCAGGTTAAGCTTAATTTACATTGTATGTACATGAATTAGTTTGGTCAGTTAAATACAGTATACCCAGTACTCGTTGTGTTTCGGCCAGGCTCTTAATTGGCATTGTTCATATTTTTTTTAAACTCTTAATTCGAAAACCATTTCTAGGAATAGAGTTTCTGATCATGAGCCATTTGTTTTTTTCGGAAAATTTGCTATATTAACGATTATTTTTCCAAAAAAGGTGAAATGAAAATGATCTCTATTTGCCCTTCAAATGAAGGACTTAAAATATTAAGGAGTTGTGAGGGTTATACTACTCTGTGGTTGAGTTGAAATTGGTCTATTATTTCAACTGGGCAACTTTGAAAAGATGTATTGCAATCTATCTTACGAATATCAGGAAAAGGCAATACACAAATTGCGTACAACGATGACGTCTCAACATATAAAATAATATTTTTAATTATTTTTTAAAAATTTTATATAGTTAATATTTCAATAATATTAAAATTAGTTGCTTAAAATAGTATATATTTTCTAAAAAATATATAAAAACTGCAGGTCAAAAATTATGAACAATCCCAATTAGGCTGCATCGCCTTAATTGCTGTTGCCGGATTAAAATTGCAAAAGTCCAGACATTTGTTTTTAAATAAATAAAAATTTATGGACATTTCACACAACGTCCTCTGATCCCAAGCTAAGCTTATTATGCTGGTGTTATGGGTACCAGAATACGGATAGACTACATATGCTAATTTTCTTTTGTAAATACATAGAGAACAACCATTAGACGCAGTATAAACATTTATATTAATATGGCACAAATAATTATCCCGTGCGGGAATCGAACTCACGACTTCGAGAACGATATTCGATTATATGAATTTGCCACAAGGCCCGTCACTTGAGCGAACTATAGAATTTTCTGCGGAAACTCTCATAATTTTTTCTACAAAAATAAAAACATCTTTATTAAAATTGTTCTTCGTAGATACAAAGATATTCTAGACGAGGCACTCTGTCAGTCAGCACATCAGCCAAACAACTGCATCATCTATCAGCGTCGTCGAGTGTTAGAATGTTCTCTGGAGCCGGAGAGAGATATCACATGGGACGAGGCTATGGAGGCAGAACCAGTCGATTGCGTGCCGGTTGAAGCCAATGAGCCACTCTACATTTTGTATACTTCAGGTAAGTTGCAAATAATGCAAATTCTAGAAAACCAAGAGCTGTAGCTCATTTTTTGCCAATCCGAATGGGTCATGTAAATAAGTTATTACCCATGTATGTATTTGCTTTGTGTTTGTTTGAATTGAACGCGCTATTCTCAGGAACTACTCAGGTCTGATTTAAAAAACTCTTTCAGTGATGGATGGGTTATTTATCGAGGAAGGCTATATAACATCACGCTGCGACCAATAGGAGCGAAGAATCAATGAAAAGTGTTTCAAAAACGGGGAAATTGAATAAATTCCACGCATACGAATTGACAGGCAACACCTAGTGTATTTATATGTATCAAAGAAGAACCTGCATGATTAAATAAATAAATAAATATTCATGGACATTTCACACAACGTCATCTGGTCCTAAATTAAGCTATGTTTCTATGCTTGTGTTATGGTTACCAGATACGTAATACATATATCTATAGTCTTGTTTGTAAATGCATACTTATCATACATAGGATAAACCCAGACGCAATACGTTTGTTTTGCGTTTACACTAAAGATTGTTCCGAACGGGAATCGAACCCGCGAGCTCGTGAACGGCAGTACGTTACATCAACTACTAGACCACGAAGCCCGTCAGTGTTGGAAATGAACACAATTCTTCGTAAGGCCGTCACTTCTTATTGCTAGACTGCCTGGTGCACTAAAGATTGTCCCGAAAGGGAATAAAACCCGCGACTTCGTGAACGGCAGTACGTTACATTAACTACTAGGCCACAAAGCCCGTCAGAGTTGCCGGGACGCTAGACGCACTATTACGTGGCATCATTTTTACCACAGACGGCGGAGTGGTTATGAGTATTTTCACGTGAAAAAATATAAATGAAGTACAGTTACAACACTTGTTTGCAGTCGATTAATTTTTCATACATTTATTTGACACTAGCTGTTGCCCTCGACTCCGTCCGCGTAGAATTTAGGAAATTTTCCCCGTTTTTGCAACATTTTTAACTACTGCTTGAGTGAGAGTATTATAAACGTAAGAGTAAACAAATATAATCACAATGCTCCGAACTGCTAAGCTATCAGGAGTTACACGTGTTATTGTGAGTCAACCATAAAATATAGATATGTGCTGTTTCGCGATATTTTTTAGACAATTTTATGTAGAATATTTCCGTCATACGTGATTTCTATGTGACTTTAAACATTAAGGCTACACACGCGACGGAAGCTTAAAAAATGGAGCACCTTTTCCCGTTTTCCCAACCTTTGCCTTCACTACTCTGCTCCTATTGATTGTAGCGTGATGAAAAGTATACTATAACCTGCCCAGGAGTGTGAAGAATAATTGTACCAAGTTTCGTTAAAATCCGTCGAGTAGTTTTAGTTTCTATGAGGAACATACAGACGGACAGACAGACAGACAAAAATTTTACTGATTGCATTTTTGGCATCAGTATCGATCACTAATCACCGCCTGATAGTTATTTTAAAAATATATTTCATGTACAGAATTGACCTCTCTACAGATTTATTATAAGTATAGATTTATTCAACTTTATTTCATTCAAAATGTAAGTTTATACAAACATTATAAACGTAACGTATTATTAATTACAAATTCATTACTTTTAACCTGAATTAACATAACTACGTCAATTTTATTTAATTGCTAGCCATGTCTCTTATGTTTATTTGCGTCTAATTCTGTTGAGAGTCTCTCTTATGAGATGAGTTTAAAAAACAGTTTAGGGGCGACCATTAATTACGTGAGGTGTTCTAGGGGGGGAGGGGGTCAAGCGAAATGTTTCTAAATCTCACTTTTGTCTTAGCAAATATGTACCACGTAATTTTTTTTCTAGCAGAAATCGGTGTAAAATTATGTGAAAAATTATTTCTAGAACAAAATATGGCCAAATCTGACACAATAGTGTTTGTCGTATTCGTCCGAACCCCGCAGAGTAAGTACTTAATTTCAAGGGCAAATAGAGATCATTTGCTTTTTTGGAAAAATACATAACTATTGGTTCATGATCAGAAACTCTATTCCCTGAAATGGTTTTCGAATTAAGAGTTTAAAAAAAATATGAACAGTGCCAATTCGGTTCGACGCTGCGTATAAAAAACACAAGAGAAATCTTCCATGCTCTTCTGTCATATACTATCAGATGATATCTGTGTACAATCTATCTCTTTTACGTCTTCTTGCGCACTACTAGACCAGACTGACTAGAGGAAAACCAAAGAAAAGGTAGGTAGGCCTATCTTGTCTTGGTCTTCCTCTAGTCTTAGTTCCCTAAGCTTTCAATGGACATGCAGCAATAGCCACTGGTAGGACCGAGTTGAAGGTTTCTTTTATGATCATACTTTTATCCCATCCCACATAGGTACTTATCGATAAGAGTTTCATGATTTTTGGAGTGAACTCACAAAATGAAGAAAATTGATGAAACATTATCCTAATTATTTTGATTTCGACGTTTTGATTTGTTTTGGGTTTTAGCCCAACGCGGCAACGTTTCGAAGACTTTGTAGTTACTGTGGTCACGGGTGGACTGTTGGGCTATAATTTAAAACGAAATACACGTCTAACTCCATAAAAGTCGGTTTATTTAAACGAATGAGTCATGCAAGTGTTAGAAAACATTAGTAGACGACTTCAAAAATAAATAATTTAATGACGGCCTTCGTGGTTGAGTGGTTCATGTAACAGACTGCCGATCATGAGGTCGCGGGTTCGATTCCCGCTCGGAAAAATCATTTGTTTGATATTTATAATTGTCATACAAATGTTTGTACTACGTCTTGGTGTTTCCTATGTATTATAAGTATGTATTTACAAATGAGAAGTAGTATATGTATTATATCCGTATTCTGGTACCCATAACACAAGCATAAAAGCTTAGCTTGGGACCAGAGGGCGTTGTGTGAAATGTCCATAAAAAAAATAGGATTATTAACTATATTTTATTATATTATTTCTTTGACAAATCCTTCACCGTCACAGCCATACGTTTGTGGAACGCACTTCCAGAGGACATTCGACGAGCCAAAAATCTAGCCACATTCAAAACTAAAGTTAAGAACCACCATCTGAACATGCAGTTGTAACTATTCCCGTTTGGAATTGTCTATGTACGTTTATGTATGTATTATGTGTATTGTTTTGTAGATATGTTTATTTGTATGTAGTATATAAGTGTATGTCTATAAACGATTTGGGTTATGATAGTTAGTACAACTACTGCTCTTCTCTCTTCTAAACATCTCCATCCAAAGGTTGCCTGGCAGAAATTGCTTTTAGCGATAAGGCCGCCCATTGTACTATATTTATAATTAAATATTATTGTAAATTTTATTGTTATGGTGTACAATAAAGAGTATAATAAATAAATAAATATACTATTGACTTTGTTTTTAGATGTGCTACAAAATTTTTAAAATTTTAAGTCTCTGTTCATAGAACACAGTTTTGTTCATGACACCTACGATATATATACCTTTTACAATAAGTCTAACAATTTTGTTAGGTACTATTTAATTAGTAGGGTATTGAATTTTTTAATTGTTCATTGGCATTTCAAGAAAGTAAATTGACCACAATGAAAGCGATGACCCCTTTTTACTTAGAGAGTAATAGTATGGGGTCAATATATGCAAGTATAACGTATCTATACAGACAAGTATACATAGGTATATAAATAAAATAAATAAATATTCATGGACATTTCACACAACGTCCTCTGGTCCCATATTGACTAATGGTCAATATGGGACCAGAGGACGTTGTCTATTTTATCTATCGTAGTCTATTTTATTAGTTGTTTCTGCCAGGCAACCTTTGGATGGAGATGTTTAGAAGAGAGAAGAGCAGTAGTTGTACTAACTATCATAACCCAAATCGTTTATAGACATACACTTATATAATACATACAAATAAACATATCTACAAAACAATACACATAATACATACATAAACGTACACAGACAATTCCAAACGGGAATAGTTACAACTGCATGTTCAGATGGTGGTTCTTAACTTTAGTTTTGAATGTGGCTAGATTTTTGGCTCGTCGAATGTCCTCTGGAAGTGCGTTCCACAAACGTATGGCTGTGACGGTGAAGGATTTGCCAAAGAAATAATATAATAAAATATAGTTAATAATCCTATTTTTTTATGGACATTTCACACAACGTCCTCTGGTCCCAAGCTAAGCTTATATGCTTGTGTTATGGATACCAGAATACGGATAGAATACATAAACTACTTTTCATTTGTAAATACATACTTATAATACATAGAAAACACCCAGACGCAGTACAAACATTTGTATGACAATTATAAATATCAAACAAATGATTGTTCCGAGCGGGAATCGAACCCGCGACCTCATGATCGGCAGTCTGTTACATGAACCACTCAACCACGAAGGCCGTCATTAAATTATTTATTTTTGAAGTCGTCTACTAATGTTTTATAACACTTGCATGACTCATTCGTTTAAATAAACCGACTTTTATGGAGTTAGACGTGTATTTTGTTTTAAATTTTAGCCCAACAGTCCACCCGTGACCACAGTAACTACAAAGTCTTCGAAACGTTGCCGCGTTGGGCTAAAACCCAAAACAAATCAAAACGTCGAAATCAAAATAATTAGGATAATGTTTCATCAATTTTCTTCATTTTGTGAGTTCACTCCAAAAATCATGAAACTCTTATCGATAAGTACCTATGTGGGATGGGATAAAAGTATGATCATAAAAGAAACCTTCAACTCGGTCCTACCAGTGGCTATTGCTGCATGTCCATTGAAAGCTTAGGGAACTAAGACTAGAGGAAGACCAAGACAAGATAGGCCTACCTACCTTTTCTTTGGTTTTCCTCTAGTCAGTCTGGTCTAGTAGTGCGCAAGAAGACGTAAAAGAGATAGATTGTACACAGATATCATCTGATAGTATATGACAGAAGAGCATGGAAGATTTCTCTTGTGTTTTTTATACGCAGCGTCGAACCGAATTGGCACTGTTCATATTTTTTTAAAACTCTTAATTCGAAAACCATTTCAGGGAATAGAGTTTCTGATCATGAACCAATAGTTATGTATTTTTCCAAAAAAGCAAATGATCTCTATTTGCCCTTGAAATTAAGTACTTACTTAAAATATTAAGGCGTTCTTAGGGATATACTACTCTGTGATGGAGTTGAAATTGGTCTATTATATCAAATTGGCAATTTTTAAAAGATGTATTGCAATCTGTCTTAAGTCTATCAGGAAAAGGCAATACACAGATTGCGTACAACGATGACGTCACAACATTTAAAATAATATGTTAAAGTATTTCTTAAAAATTTTATACATAATATTTTATTTCAATAATATTGAAATTAGTTAGTTTCTTAAAATAGTCTACATTTTCTAAAAAAAAACAGCAGGTCAAAAATTATGAACAATCCCAATTGGACAAGGGCAGGAAGATGATGATGATGAGATAGACATATTATGTGAGAGATTATTTATTTTAACAGGTACAACGAGCGCTCCAAAAGGCGTCCAGCGTCCCTGCGGTCAAGCCCCCGTGCTTTGCTACAATCTGCGCAAGGTTTATGGGCTGCAGAAGGGTGTATGGTGGGCGGCTTCTGATCTAGGATGGGTTGTTGGACATTCCTATATATGTTACGGACCGTTACTTCTGGGAATCACATCTATACTATATGAAGGGAAACCTGACAGGACACCTGATCCAGGACAATATTTTAGGTAGGTCCTAGATAGATTATTTGTTTGCATGCTATTATGGTGTGACAGGATTATTTGCATGCTAACATCATCTCATGCAATCTAAAGAACATCTTAATAGTCGACAATTTTTGTGAGAGACAGAAACTCCGAAACAAAGTAGAGAGCCCAATGCTGGCCGGGTGTGGTATGGTAGATCAATTCTGAGTTATTTCTCCAGAGTATTTCATTTAACATTGTCATTCCAGGCCCTCAAGATGCGTATATCAATGGTGTTACAATGGTATCACAATGATACATTATAACCTCAACCACTTAACAATTAGTTATTTAGTGTTATTGCAAAAAATGCAATAACTGATTGCTTAGTGGCGAATTTTATCAATTTTGGTAGGTAGTCTATTGTTAATTTTTTGAGGTTATAATGTGTCATTGTGATGCCATTGTGACACCATTGAAATACGCGACTTGAGGGCCAGATTCCTAGAATCCAACCCAAAATGTTTTCTCAATATCCTTCCCAACTTCCGAGTACTAACTAGCTTATTCAAATATTGCACTTAAACCTCGTTGTGTGTTGTTTTCTTCCCAGAATTATAGAACAACATCGAGTGAATGCGCTATTTACAATTCCTACAGCAATCAGAGTATTAAAACGTGCTGATCCTAACTCTAAATATTCTCGGAGGTATTGCAGCCAGTCGTTAAAGAGAATCTTCATTGCTGGTGAACACTGCGATCAAGATACCAGGGTAAATAAACTAACAGCATAAATTTCCAATCGGAACCTCTAGAAATATTTTTTTGTGTTTGTTTCCGAGATAACGAACGACATATAAAATGTCTTTAGTTCCATGTTGATAAATATCTGAAAATTAGATAATATTGAATCAAAAATCTATTTTGTATAAGCGCTGTTTAATTAGGCAGGTTTTGACAATGTGTAACGCATAAATTGAATTAATTTTGACGACATTTCAAAGTTTATTGTATTCCGTTAGTTATTGCGTTGAAAAACAATAATAAGCCCTGGATTTATCGTCAAGGCTAATTTATTCATTTTGATTCAATTAACGTTATATAATTACCATTGTGTAAATTTGTAACGTCACCATTACAGCTTAGTAGCTGTTGCCTGAAACTTCGCACGCGTGATATCTATACTTATAATAAATCTGTAGAGAGGTCAATTCTGTACATGAAATATATTTTCAAAATAACTATCAGGGGGTGATTAGTGATCGAGTCTGTCTGTCTGTCTGTCCGTCTGTATGTTCCTTATAGAAACAAAAACTACTCGACGGATTTTAACGAAACTTGGTACAATTATTCTTCATACTCCTGGGCAGGTTATAGTATACTTTTCATCACGCTACAATCAATAGGAGCAGAGTAGTGAAGGGAAATGTTGGGAAAACGGGAAAAGGTGCTCCATTTTTTAAGCTTCCGTCGCGTGTGCAAATTTAATGGTTAAAGTTACATAGAAATCATGTATGACGGAAATATTCTACATAAAATTGTCTAAAAAATATCCCGAAACAGCACATATCTATATTTTATGGTTGACTCACAATAACACGTGTAACTCCTGATAGCTTAGCAGTTCGTTCATTCTGATTATATTTGTTTACTCTTACGTTTATAATACTCTCACTCAAGCAGTAGTTAAAATGTTGCAAAAACGGGGAAAATTTCCTAAATTCTACGCGGACGGAGTCGAGGGCAACAACTAGTCTATACTAATATTATAAAGCGAAAGAGTTTGTTTGTTTGTTTAAACGCGGTAATCTCAGGATCCGCTGGTCCGATTTGAAAAATTCTTCAGTGTTGGATAGTACATTTATCGAGGAAGGCTATAGGCTATATAACATCACGCTACAACGAATAGAAGCGAAGCATCAGTGTAAAATGTTGCAAGAAACGGGGAAAATAGTCACGCGCGCGAGCTTTAAATGAAAACGCTGCCTTATCCATGTAAGTTACAACAAAGTAATGTATGGAGAAATTGTTTTTACCTATAGATTTTAAAAAAAGTCCGCGAGGCCATACATCTATCTCTTAAGGAAAACCTGCTGTACCCATAAGAACGTCAAAAAATTTATCTAATTCAATAGGGTGTTTTTAAAAGCTATTTATGTGTATTTGGTAAAAAAAATTATCAAATTAAATACCTTAATTAGCTTACGCATTTAATATAGATTACAACTGTTTTTTACAGCATACAATTTAAATGAATATCTTAGGAGATATGACGAAAAAAGAATTACGCGCGGTAAAATAAAATACTTAAACTGTTCATGTTGGCTGAGCAACGCGAACGTTTCCTCGGTCTTCTATCCATACTCCAATGTTTTGATGTTTGGTTAATGTTGGATGTATGAATGTAAGGATGTTTGTGGTTCTTTCACGTAAAGACTGCTGGATGGATTTTCATGAAACTTTCCAATAATATAGCTTACAGGTCGTTACGCTGTGCAATCCCCGACGTATCGGTGTTGAGTTGGTCTTTATAGGCGTCGGCGTCGGCATCGGCGTCGGCATCGGCGTCGGCATCGGCGTCGGCATCGGCGTCGGCATCGGCGTATGGTCGTTACGCTGCTCAAATCCCGACGTACGTATCGGTGCTGAGTGGGTGTTTATAGGCGTCGGCGTCGGCATCGGCATCGGCATCGGCGTATGGTCGTTACGCTGCTCAAATCCCGACGTGGTTTTGAGTTGGTTTTTATAGGCATCGTCGCCAGCATCGGCGTTGGCGTTGGCGTATGGTCGTTACGCTGCTCAAATCTCGACGTACGTATCGGTGCTAAGTGGGTGTTTAAGGGCGTCGGCGTTGGCGTCGGCATCGGCATCGGCATCGGCGTATGGTCGTTACGCTGCTCAAATCCCGACGTATCGGTGTTGAGTTGGTTTTTATAGGCGCCGGCGTCAGCGTATGGTCGTTACGGTGCTCAAATCCCGACGTACGTATCGGTGCTGAGTGGGTGTTTATAGGCGTCGGCGTCGGCATCGGCATCGGCGTCGGCGTCGGCGTATGGTCGTTACGCTGCTCAAATCCCGACGTACGTATCGGTGCTGAAGTTGAAAATACTCAAAAATGGCTGTAATTCGGTTATATCTTCTGAATGCGTAGTCCTAAATGATTGATTGTATCTTTTAGCAAGGGACGGCATAGATCTACATTTGGTATAAGTTTCAAATAGATACCTGCAGCCGTTGCCGAGTAAAAAAAAGCTTAACGGGCGGATAGACAGACAGACGGACACCGTAGTGAGACTATAAGGGTTTGTACGAAGCCTAAAAAAGGTAAAACTCAGAGATATCATTTACTAAAATGACATTGGGGCCATGTGTGTTACTTCTTTAGAATTGTGCAAAAAAAGAAAACCAAACGGACAATTTATTAATTCGCTGTAAAATGGCGTTATTGTTAGTTCATTTAATTTTTCGTTTCTAAATACCACGCGTACGAAGTCGCGGGCACTGCTAGTTTAGAATATAATAATAGTCTCAGAGTCTCTAGATAGTAGGTACCTACTCTGGTTCCAATTTAAGCTTATATTATGCTTATGTTATGGGTATCAGAATATGGATAGACAACATAATTATACTACTTTTCTTTTGTAAATACATTCTTATAATACACAGAAACACCCAGACGAAGTACAAACATTTGTATGACAATTATAAATATCAGACATATTTTTGTCCCCTCCCACTGTGGTTCGTGTAGAACAAGCTAGCTAGACCAAATAACTCTTCAATTCCTGGAAGTTACTGTATTATTATTACCACAGTATTACTAATACCAACTCATACAACCTATACATTAAGGATTAGGTACTCCAATTAATTATCATTACAACCCCTATTAATAGCATTATTAAGGTATGTATATACATAATAAATTATGGTGGAAAAAGTGATTACCGCAAGCGGGACTTGAACCCACAACCTCGGAATACCGATCCGTAGCTCTGCCAACTGAACTTATTGCGGTCGTGCTTTCTGTAATCAAATCAATCGAGTGACGATTATGGTGGCCTAATTTGCATAGATTAATACCTTGATAGATACATACCGAACTTATAAACGCTGTTAAAAATTAAAACAACTATGGCGTATTTAATTCATTGCCTATTTCGTGGTGTAGGTACATTTATATTAATTATAATCGTTAGTATATAATACACAGTGTTTATAATAATGAAGTTCAGTTAACGTTGCCGAATTATGTTATTGACACAATTTATTTTAATTTTTTTGTTAACTTTAGTTGTGGACGTAGAATTGGTACCATTGTTTTTTTTTTTGTATTTTTCGTCGAGGTTTGGTTTCGCGGACAAGAACTAACTATAAACAAATAAACTAAGTCTGCGTATAACCGATGGGTTATACTTATAAATCTACTAATTTAGGTAGATATGTGGGAATTATCTCTTTAAATCATAAATAAATGATCATAATGATGAAAATATCACATAATGGTATAGACTTTAACAGTCAATGTTGTGCGATAATTAGCACATAGTTATTTAGTAACAAATCAAGACGTTGTAGAGATATGAAATTGTGAACTAACCAGACGTTTTAATACCTACTTGCTCAAGAAGAGTTCCGCACTAATATAAATCACTAGCTGACCCGGCAAACGTTGTTTTGCCATACAAAAAAAAAAATTGAAAAATAGATGTTGGCCGATTCTCAGACCTACTGAATATGTATGCAAAATTTGAGAAGAATCGGTCAAGCCGTTTCGGAGGAGTACGGTAACTAACACTGTGACACGTGAATTTTATATATTAGACTAGCTGTCCCGGCAAACGTTGTTTTGCCATACTAAAAAAAAGGGTTTGAAAAATAGATGTTGGCCGATTCTCAGACCTACTGAATATGCATGTAAAATTTCATAAGAATCGGTCGAGCCGTTTCGGAGGAGTACGGTAACTAACACTGTGACACGTGAATTTTATATATTAGAAGATAATTTCAAATAGTCCTAATTGTTGTATTCTGGTTTTTAGTATTCGTATAATTTTTTAAATTCGGTAATTGAAATACATTTTATTTGAGAATTTAACTTCTGTAACTTATTATCTTTCGTGAGATAGAATAGCCTGGTGGCAGATGGAAAGCAAAGTCTGAGTGCACAACTATCCTTACCTAAAAATGAAAATTGATAATGTCAATAATACAATTCGGCATTTTCGGAATTTTTATATTAGACAATCTGTGAAATATAGACTCACGATTTAAATTAATGTGGTGACGGATTAAGAATACAAGTGTCACCATCCTATCTCCTCCCAAGGGTGCTGTAAAAGTCAGCAAAGGGATAATGCACACAGATGGCAGCTTCTGTGAGAGACGAAAAACTTGAAAATAAACCCTGTGCCAACACGCCTGGTCAGCGCGGCACAGTAGACCATAATCCCTCCCAAAGTGGAGGAGGCCCGTGCCCAACAGTGGGATGTGAATGAGCTGGAGAAGATTTAAATTAATAAAAATGTGCACAAAGAAATAGTCAATTAATCAAAATACACAAAAGTTGTTTTCATTTCTTAAGAAAGAAAGAAAGAAAGAATCATTTATTTGTTACAACATGTGTATAATATGACGTAAATATAAGAGAATAGGTTCAACATGTTCTGTCTGATTATAGACGTACAAATTAAAACATAAGACTGAGAATATGAAATTAATAATACACTAGCAAAGAATACATACATGACATGCAACTAGGTACTTAAAATTGAATATTAAATTATTATAATCTTAATTTATTAATTTTTGCATTTGACATGCTATGCTTTTTACGGTACTTTGAACGGTATTCCAAGGTCGTGTGTTCAAGTCCCACTTGCGGCACATTCACTTTTTCCACCATAATTTGGTTTATTATAATCTTTCCACGTAATGCTAGATAATGTCAAATTGTATATTTGATCTTAGTTACATAAGTTAAATAAATAAATATTTTTGGACATTTCACACAACGCCCTCTGGTCCCAAAGTAAGCTATATTTCCATGCTTGTGTTATGGGTACCAGAATACGGATATAATACATATACTACTTTTCTTTAGTAAATACATACTTATAATACATAGAAACACCCAGACGCAGTACAAACATTTGTATGACAATTATAAACATCACACAAATTATTGTCCCGAGCGCGAATCGAACCCGCGACCATGAGAACTGCAGTTCGTTACATGAACCACTAGACCACGAAGCCCGTCGTAAGTTAAGTTTAATTGTGCACGAAACAAAACACGTACCAATAAATATTCTATTTACAGAAATGGGCAGAGCAAGTATTCGGTGTGTCTATATTGAACCACTGGTGGCAAACAGAGTCAGGTTCAGCTATCACAGCGCCATGTGTTGGTTATGGTGTTAATAACGTACCGGCTCATTCTTCTGGTTATCCTGTACCTGGTTATGATGGTAAGATCGCGCTCTCTCTCTACAGCCCATTAACTTCCCACTGCTGGCAACAGACCTGCTCCACTCCAGTAGGGTATTTGGTCTACAATGCCGACTGACCAGTAGGGTTACTCTTGAAAACAATTCCGATCCATTAGCATTGAGATTATGACGTTTCATCACGTTTCGTACTCTTGAACACAACACTAGCGCCATATTGTGTTAATACTGAGCGGATATTGAGTGAACTAAACATGATTGGTCAATGTCGCCAAAACCGTACTCTTGACGCCTTTTGACAGCTCCGTATTGAAATAGAAATTGCGTTAGAGATTGGGATTAGCACAATAACCAAAGAGTAACTTTTTTGAAATTGTGAAGGTGATTTCGATTAATTTTACTGTTTAAAGTTGTAAGGTAATATACAAAAATGGCTTGACTGTCTCTTCCATATCTCATTCTTGGCGCAGCTTATAGAAATGAGTTGAAACAACGAAGATATGAGTGTCATTATGCACATTATATGACCAATGATTTTGCTATGGGTGACGATGAATTTACAGCTAATTATAGCGAAAGCAGAGTTATTTTACGAAATTTAATTAAATTGGCTTGGACTACTAATTCTGAAATATTAGGCGTGATGTTTATGATGATAATGTTCTATATTGTTTTACTAAATTGGTGTACAATAAATAATGTAATAAAATATATAATATAATAAATGATGATGTAAATAAAAATAAATTGTATCAACCGTCTATTTATCTAATACTCTTACAGGAAAATAGGTGCCTAGGTATTTATTTATCCATTTATTTATTGCATTCATGTTGTTCACAAGTTGGTACATAACATAATTTTTAAATGGACTGAATCATGAGCCCTTAGGGCACAGCAATATGTCAAACTAAATAATTAGACTCAAAATAAACATAACATTTACCTAATCATAAATCTTATGCCGCCTATGTACAATAATTGTGCTGAAGTTTTAAATACGGTCATGCTATATTTATATTTAGACGGTCGGTGAGATACCGAGGTAACACTCACGAACTCTATTCATTCCAACGGTTGTTTAAAACTGTAACGTATTATCTTATGTTTTCAGTTCATGTCCTAAAAGAAGATGGCACTGATTGTGCAACAGGCGAAGTAGGGAGGCTAGTGGTGAAACTACCACTATCACCAGGTTTTGCTTCCACTTTGTGGCAGGCTGATGAGAGGTTTAAAGAAACTTATTTTGAAGCATATCCAGTAAGTGTTCAGTAGATGAACAATGATTTTTTTTAGATAGTATTATTGCTTGTATCCATTGAAAGGTCAATAAATAAAATAAATACTTAAATAATTTATTTTCTCACCACAATGATTACCTATGTGAGAGACTGGTGCTTGTATTGGGTTTTGTAAAAAAACCTGTGCCATAGGTCGCAACTGGCAGATTGTGAAATTAGGAAAGCAATTATTACTAGCTGACCCGGCAAACATTGTTTTTTAAAATTTGATAAGAATCGGTCAAGCCGTTTCGGAGAAGTATGGGTACGAACACGAGAATTTTATTCATATGATTATATGCAAAAGGTTTACGAAAGAATGGTGTGAATGTTGTTAGGTTCAATCTGAATCGTGTGTGTACATGTGCATATGTATATAATGTATGTGTGTACGTCTTAGACGTCCTTTCATCTAGATCTTGGTAAAGCATCAATACTATACCTAAATCTGGTGTGTTATTTTTAAGGTTCAAAGTTAAAACGGGACCGTATTACTGAGACTTCGTTGTCCGTGTCACCAGCCTGTATCTCAGGAACGATAGAGCTAGAGAGTAGAATTTTTTTGGCTTCAAATGAAAACACATTTCATTGCCACATTTCAACTCAAGGGTGCCATTATGAGTCAGCTGTCCGTATTAAAGTTTTTGGGTCCTCCTTCTTACCATAAACTGGTAAGGACTGAAATAATTTGCCGATGTCTGTGTTCCCCGAGAGTTACAATGTAGACGTGTTCAAAAACTTACCTACATAGTTGCACCTTGCTATCATAGATTCAATTTCCGCTTATCTTCAGGTAGAATGGGGTCTAGCGCCAACATGTATTATTTAAAAAAAAATGATAAAAACAATTTTGATCAGTGCGAGAAACTCTAAGTTTGCTACAAAGAAATCTAAGCAAGCTGTCTTAGAAGCCTAAAGAAATGTGAATATTTATGGGGTTTTTTCTAGGGCTACTATGATACCCAAGATGTAGGCTGGATGAATGCCGATGGTGCAGTCTGGGTGGTAGCGAGAGCTGATGACGTGATCAACGTAGCAGGACATCGGCTATCAACCGCAGCACTTGAAGATGTCGTACTTAGACATGCTAGAGTCGCCGATGCCGTTGTTGTCGGGGCTCCAGATCCAACTAAAGGAGATGTTCCATTGTGCTTGTATGTGATGAGACCGCCACAAGATGGTAAGACTTTTTTACTCTTTATAATAAAGATGTAGAGTTTATTACGTGAATTTGTTTTCAGGTGGGAATCAAAAATAAAAATTCTTGGACATTTCACACAACGTCGTCTGGTCCCAAGCTAAGCTTATATATGCTTGTGTTATGGGTACCAGAATACGGATAGAATACATATACAACTTTTCTTTTGTAAATACATACTTATAATACATAGAAACACCCAGAATAGATAAGAGATAATCTCTGAAAAAGGTAAAAAGGTACAATGTTGGCCCGTACAAAAAGGTAAAATGGAAACCCTATTACTGAGATTTTAATATCCGTCCGACCGTTCCTTTGTCACCAGGGTGAACCTCTGGAACGATGATAGTTAGAGAGTTGAAAATTTCACAGCTTGAGTTGATGCTATAACAACAAATACTTATTACGATCATTTTCCAGCCCTTTGGTGGTATTTTTAGGTAGTAGTTTTTTAGGTAGGTAAGTGATAATAACGGTACGGATCCCGAAGTGTGCGAGTCAAATTTTTTTTTTTATAAATAAATAAATATTCATGGACATTTCACACAACGTCCTCTGGTCCCAAGCTAAGCTGATATGCTTGTGTTATGGGTACCAGAATACGGATAGAATACATAAACTACTTTTCTTTTGTAAATACATACTTATAATACATAGAAACACCCAGACGCAGTACAAACATTTGTATGACAATTAAAAACATCACACAAATGATTGTCCTGACCGGGAATCGAACCCGAGACCTCATGATCGGCAGTCCGTTATATGAACCACTACACCACGAGGCCCGTCAAATTAGTCAAGTCAAGTAATTCGTACTTGACCGTTTTTTTTATATTGCAGAAAATAAGTAAATAACTTTAATGCACATTTTAGACATACAATAAGTCTATGGACTATAAATAAATAAATTATTCAAAGAAAATTAATTTGCTTTGTCCACAGATGAAGAAATGGTGGCTGAAAGTACTGTTACACACGAATTAATTGCTCTAGTTCGTCACCTGATTGGTCCTATTGCAGCGTTTAGGAAAGCAATTGCCGTCCCTGCTCTGCCTCGAACACGATCCGGCAAGGCCCTACGAGGAGCTATTGCCAAATTAGCTAGAAGCCAGCTAGTAAAACTACCATCAACGATAGAAGATCCAAGTGTTTTCCCCGAAATAAAAGCTGCATTGCAAAAGTGTGGTTATGCAATAGACGCTCCTGATCCAGAATTATAAAAAAGTAAAAATAATTTAATCTGTGCTAAACTTTTTTACAGCCAGTATGTTTAATTTGAACATATAAATACGTTTCGAACCTGACTTGAATTTAATTTTTTTTTTATTATATTCTCGGGTTTCCGACCATAATTTTTTTAATGTTAATTTTGTATTCGTATTTTTTTTATAAATAAATATTCATGAACATTTCGCACGACGTCCTCAGGTCCCAAGTTAAGCTTTTATGCTTGTGTTATGATAACAGAATACGGATAGACTACATCAATTTATAATCATCATACATATTTCTTGTGAAAATAATACTTTTAATAGGTATATAAAAAACACCCAGACGCCGTACAAACATTTGTGTGACAACTAAAAATATCGCACAAATAATTGTCCTGTGCGGGAATCGAACTTGCGACCTCTTGAACGGCAGTCCGTTACATGAACTAATATGACCGCGAAGCCCGCAAAATTATCAATTTTTTTTAAATTTTACAAATATCTTCAAAATTTCTACCTGCACTGGGATTGGGATTTACGGCGGAATAATTAAGAAACAATTCTGTAATTTATGCTGGTTGTAAATAAAATCTTACTTCTTATGCTCTCTTAATGGTCTTATTCATAATGACTTATCGGAGGTTTAAACGGAGATTTTATCGGAGAGATAATAAACGTTTTAGCGTAAAAAGACTATCATGAATAACAAGTTTAGACAATTTTCGCGAACCGATTTTAGCGAACTTTTAAACCTCTGTTAGGTCATTATGAATAAGGTCTTATTCATAATGACCTAACAGAGGTTTAAAAGTTATGGTATGGTCATAACTAATCACTTTATAATTAATAAGTTTGTATCGTTTTATTTATCTTATCTACCTATCGCCTATAGTCTTGCAAAGTATAATAAAATAGCTTTATGGGCGTCATAAATGACATATTAATCTAAATTAATACTAGCTGACCCGGGTAACGTTGTTTTGCCATACAAATGTCAAGGGTGGACAACCCTTATCACTTAGGGGTATGAAAAATAGATAGTAGCCGATTCTCAGACCTACTGAATATGCATATAAAATTTCATGAATCGGTCAAGCCGTTTCGGAGGAGTATGGGAACGAATATTGTGACAATTGACAACATTGTGAGAATTTTTTATATTAGATAGATATATCTTTCGGTGACGTCATAAGTATAGATACATTTTAGTATATTAATATATATCTGTCTCTCTCTCGCTATATTAATATATCGTAATATGCCGTTTGTGGTGCCCTTTAAACTTTGCCAAACTATTTGATTGATCTATTTATATTATTTATGTTACAGTGCTACCCTAAATGTTTAGTTTTTTATTGTGATATTTTTTAATATTAATAGTTGAAATATATTTATCAACATTGATCGTCATGTCTATCTGGTAAATGGATTTTTTATACAAATAGAGATGTAAATATTTTTCGTACCTTCTAAATTTTGATTTACCTAAACTAGCCTAAACCTAAAATGTAGGCATTTTATGTGAGTAGGTACCTATGTAGAGTGATAGTTTACACAGATATAACAGATAGTGTATTGGGGTTCAATCTTAAAGACACTTCATTTTAGCTTGGATAAATCGTACTTCTTAGGGCCTCGTTCACCATCTTCAAGTAAAGCGTTGATTAGTTATTTATCGATTAGCGTTAATTGTCAAGTAATAGTTACGAGTATCTTCTGTCAATTTAAATTTTTTAATCTTAAGATTACTGCTGCTCGTGAACGTCGCACGTGTAGTTACTGGTGACTTTATCTAGCGATTAGTCTACTTGGCGCTTTACTTGAGAATGGTGAAAGAGGCCCTTAAACTAATAATATCTCATAATAATATGACGTATAGCCAATGTGACCATTTTTTCTTTCACTCAAAACGGGACAGCGGTTTGTAGGTACTTAAACTAAAATTAAATAAAAAAATAACATTTTTTAAGTTATTTATTCACAAAAAGCTAGTAGCGTCATAAAATATTAGGTTTAATTATATTTATACTTATCAGAAGAACAAATTTGCTTTAATATATCTGGTGATGATTTCAAATAAGAATGATACTCTGGGCATGTTTTTTTAATATTAACCTTCACTATCAACATCGCCTTTAAAACTGATACCTGTAACTGAGTCTTCTCAGACGTCCACAATTTGTTCATTACGGAAGATACTATTTCTACTGGAGAACTAAAGTAGAGAACAAAACAACAGCGGTTAGCTGAGAACTGTATTTGTAGAGCGAAAACTTTAATGGTTTTTGTACATTGTAAACAGATTGCTAGGTAGGTACGTTTCAACAAAGTCTAACACCAATTCCTTCGCGCCTTATGTCCTGATATTTAACTTAACAATATTGATAAATGTATTTCTGCCATATGGGTGATTTTGACCAAGCCAAATCTACGGGTACTTGCGTAATCTCTTAATAAATACAATTAAATAATCACAAAATATTATTGAAGTTTCATTTGTACTGCATTAGCAGTGTTTTAGGACATGAAGTTTATAACCTATCCATTTACATAACTCACAACATCACAAAATCCTAAATCTAGAGCCTTAGAATTGGAAACTAGCACAGCGTTGCTTATTACTCGAAATAACTATATATAATTTATTTATTTATTTATTTATTTATTTATTTATTTATTGAGATAAAAACGAATTAACCACTTACATTTATCTCACAATAACATTAGAATAAAAATTAAATAATATTAGAAGCATGCAAATAAATGTTATACATTTTACATACATTTATATTAAGATATGAAATAAGTAGTTGGATTTAATAAAGACGGGCCTCGTGGTCTAGTGGTTCATACAACGGACTGCCGTTCACGAGGTCTCGGGTTCGATTCCCGGTCAGTACAAATATTTGTGTGATGTTTTTAATTGTCATACAAATGTTTGTACTGCGTCTGGGTGTTTACTATGTATTATAAGTATGTATTTACAAAAGAAAAGTAGTATATGTATTCTATCCGTAGTCTGGTACCCATAACACAAGCATATAAAGCTTAGCTTGGGACCAGAGGACGCTGTGTGAAATGTCCATGAATATTTATTATTTATTATTTATATTTATTTATTATAAATATTTATATTTAATTATCCACATCATGCACATCGGCGTTGCGTCTATCCCATTGGTCTATTAAATTTTCACAATATGTTTTGAGCGTTGAAGCTATAATATGCCAATTATCGGCAATAATGTCCAAGTTGCTGTCATTGGCAAGGAGTGCATTAAAGTGTCGACGCGCACGAATTAGCGGTGACATAGAATGTGCTACAGTGCGGCAACACTCGACATGAAACAGATCCGGTAACCTTTCACGTCTATTACGATGAACCCCAGGCTTATCAGGCACGGTGAGAGTACACAGGTGGTCGTGCAAGTTCAATGAATCCACCAAACCTCTCAGCACCTTAACAGACGTGATTAACTGTATAAAAATCCTCCTCACCTCAAGAGAATTGCAACCAAGTTGACCAAGCAAGAATTTAGAAGGGTACCTGGACGGGTAATAACCGTAGACTTTCTTATAAAGTGCCCGTAAAAATACTTTTTGGACCTTCTCGAGTAGTCGAGTGTAGGTAACATGGTGTGGATTCCAAACACATGCGCCCACCTCAAGTTTGCTTCTGACTAACGCATTGTACAGAGTTCTCATCACTTGCGGGCTTTGAAAATTCTTAGAATTCCGCAGAACAAAACCCAGACAGCGGAACGCTTCCTCAGCTAAGTTAGATACATGGTCGTGAAAAGTTAATCTCTGGTCAAATATCACCCCTAGGTCCTTGATTACATTAACTCTTTTTAGAGATGATCGTTGCAGCTGGTAATCAAAACAAATTGAGGTGCTCTTACGATGGAAGGAAAGGACATTACATTTGCTAACGTTGAACGTCATCTTGTTGCTAACACTCCAGTCGTATAACTTGTCAATATCATTCTGCAAATCCTCACAATCACTTATTGACTTAATTTCAAGAAACAACTTAAGGTCATCCGCGAACAAAAGACATTCAGCTATAGCCGGTAGCCTTGGGAGATCATTTATCATTATTTGAAAGAGTAGCGGCCCCATAATTGAACCCTGGCTCACGCCAGATCTGGTGTCATATGGTTCCGATATATGCGTACCATATCTCACGTATTGACGTCGATCCCTCAAATAGTCCGCGAAAAATCGTAAAAGACCTGAACTAAAACCGATAGTGGCTAGTTTATTAAGTAGAATGTCATTGTCAATTTTGTCGAATGCCTTCTGGAAATCGAAATATATAACGTCGACCTGGGATCCGCGATCCATTGCGCCAGAGATATATTCAACCAATCCCAACAGATTAGTATTTATAGACCGGCCAGGCCTGAAACCGTGTTGTTCTTCGCATAAATACTGTTTCACCTGTCTAAAAACATTCTTATGTAGGATGTACTCAAAAACTTTCGCCGTGGCGCACAAGATCGCTATAGGACGGTATTCCTCAACAGACATTTTGTTCTTACTTTTTGGAATGGGGGTCACTCTGGATAGCTTCCATGGGATGGGGTAGTTTCCATTTTTGAGCGACAGGTTAAAAATATGGTGCAGTGGATGTACAAGGTGTTCCTTAGTGATCTTAAGAACAGAACCGGGCAAACCATCTGGGCCAGGGGAACCATCGGATCTCAGCCTGTCAATGCTGCTGGATATTTCCTCAGGTGAAATAGTGGGCAGACTAATAAAACCTCCCGGTCCATCCTGGGCCAAGGAGACGGCCATATCAAACACGGGGGATCTGTCTAAAAAGACACTAGCAAAATGATTTGCAAATGCTTTAGCAGCCTCAATACCACCACAAGTCTTTCCTCTGTAAGTGACATTGGTTTCAAAACCACCTCTAGACCTGAGACTGTTTATACTGCTCCAGAAATCCTTTGGACGACTTTGCAGGTTTCGCTCAATACGAGCCATGTGACGCTCAAAAGCTTCGGCTAAGCAATTCTTTAACCGTGAGCGCAATAAGCTGTATTCTTCATATATCTGACGCCGTCTCTCGGACAACCAGGCCCTGTGTAGCCTGTTTTTACGATGAATACCATTTATAATGTCAGCATCAAACCACACTGGGAACCTGTGGCGTGGGGTTCTGTGTCTTTTTTTTTTGGGAACCGTCCTATCAAGCAATTGATAAATAATATCATAGAATGCGTTAGTAGCCTCGGAAACATCGGTGGACCCCAGCACTGGTGCCCAGGATGTCTCGGCCAATAGCGATTGCAGGAGAGGAATGTTTATGTTAGTAAAATTCCAATCACGGGACCGATCTATATTGCTCGGTGAAAGAGCGTCCCGATTATTTTTACTTAAACGAAGCGTAATCACTATATCTAGGGCAGGATGATACAGCCTGTCAATAGGTACGAACCCATCATTGGCTTCGAACACGTGTACCTGCCGCGCGCGTGATCCATCGCACCCCTGTGCCAACACAACATCCAGGATACTGCCATGTGAGTTAACTATGTTGTTACAGTTTATTAGATTACAATATGTCAAAAAATAACAATAATATTTTTTTATATTATTAGAAGCACTATTTATGTTTATAAGTCAGCCTATAAGCTATAACCGCACAAAATATAATTTAGGACTCGATATCTTTGTAACTATCTGAATTTAATCTACTAGGCCGTGACTAGGTCTAGGCTTCTGAGAACTCACTGGAGTTCCACAACCGCTATTAGAACTAGCCTCAAAAACTCTATGTAGAGTTTCTTAGGAAATAAAATATTACCACTGGAGACTCAGTTCCTACCCATCTAGGGTATTTTGAAAATTAGCACCTATTAAGACCTGACACTGACTCCATAAGATTTTCCGCCCCGTAAATAATGGACATAGAGCAGTCTCCCGCCAGACACCTATTTCTATCTGGTTAACTCGACCCTCACAGGCTGCCGTCTTGGGCCTTGACCCTTAAGACCCCGTTGACACTGAAAGAATTTTGCCAAGAATATTAAATAATAATAATAAATAATAAAAACGGCAGAAAGCTAATTTGCTAATTTTATTAAAAAGTAAAACGATACATTATTTGGTCTGGTAATACTAGTTGTCACTTGATTTTGATAGATGTGACGCTATTGACACTAGTGACAGCAGCTGTCATCATTAATTCGTGACGCATCGCGGCTTGTGGGGTATCGCCCTGTTTTTCAACAAAAATAAAACTAAAATTAACCATTTAGTGATTAAATGATAAAGGGATAATATTCTTGTTTTTAGAGATCCATGTAATTATTGACTGGAATGTTCATATTGCGTAAATAATAGAGGAAGCAAAGTACCCCTACGTGTTATTCGAAGACCGGCTTAAAAGGTAATAAACTTTCTTTTTTAACAATTAGCGATAAAATCTATTTAAATTGCTTAGCACTTAACCACTAAGAGAAAGTTTTTTTTAAATCATGTTTAAAAAAAAAGATTCTTTGTTTTTTTTTAATTTATATACTATTACAGATTCATAAAGTTTGAATGAAGCACTATCTCTTATCTAGATAATAACTAGATAAAAATATATAATGTAGTACACATACATGTATTGAAAGTATTAGTCATACAGTACATATTATTATATGGTATTTCATTAATCATTGAACTATTCAAAATATTCATTGAAGATGAAAGCAGTATCTATAGAATATTTTAATAAATATAGTAGGTTTTGTAAGGAGGTTTGCTTTGAAATTACTTATTTTCAATAGACTTAAAAAAAAGGGGGGAGATTTATAATTTGTCTGTATATTTTTCTAATAGAATTAAATATTTGCTAAACCTTTTCCCTAGTCAATGATGTGTGTATGTACAAGTTTTTATATATTGGTATAATATAGGCAGCAAGGTGGATTCAAGGTTTCTAACTAGTTAAGTTCAAATCCTCTGGAAAATGCTTTAATGGTACCCTAAACCCACATTTGACCCTATTTCTACCAGATTTAGTGCTTTAGTGTCAAAAAAACGTAATAATGTACAAATTATAACTTTGTTTTGCTGTGTTTTTAACCTAAATATATATTAAAGATGTGGAAAGCAGCGACAGATGTAAAACCCCCGGCATTGCCTGAAGCTGATGATTGGGAAACAGATCCTGACTTTGTTAATGATGTTACGGAGCACGAACAAAGATGGGGGCCTGGTGGACGGAATGTGGAAGCTATTGAGTAAGTAATATCCATTTCATTTACTCTTTATTAAAAGAAAGAAAGAGAAGAAAGAAAAATATATTTATTTAATTACTAAATATACTTACTCAGTTTGCAAAAAAATATAAGTAATGATAGATGCAACTAGAATATAAAAAAAAAGAAATAATTGCGTGCGGTTACACCATAAAGTTACCAAGTTCAGTATCTTGCTAGATTTGTAGTTGTGGGTGTAGAGCGGGGTCACCAATGTAGGTGAGGGGAGTAGATAAATGATACACAGGTTTTACGTGTTAATAGTCTATTCAACCCTGTAATTCACTGACATACCCTACTTATGTTAATATGTTTACATTACAATGCTTTTTATAAGACTTTACAAGAGATTCCAGGATTTCCAGGAAGTCCTGAACCTGGAAGGAAACCGGCTCTTCAAGCTGAGCCTGACTATATCAATAATATTTTTAATCCTGACAATTGTGTATTCCAAAAGATATATTATGTCTATTTTAAATTCAAATATGTGTACCTATTCTAGGATATCGTGTCAAACGACACAATGTCCTAAAATAGGTTTTATTTGAGTAGCCTACAGATTCATGCACTTGCGCTGCTTTTCAACTAGGCTGCAGGAATATTTGTTTGTATATGTTTGTATTGTACACTTAATTTGTGTAAAATTACAAAGTTGTAGCCTCCATAATATAGGCATAAAGAAGGCATAAAGATACACATTTCTAAGTTTTCTGCCTTCAAACCCTTCATTAACTAGAGACAGTAATTTTAGAATAGATAGACGCGCAACTAGTTTATTTTTCTAAAATTACCACACATATTAATAACTTCTATAATACAAGCATAGAAATATAGCTTACTTTGGGACCAGAGGACGTTGTGTGAAATGTCCTGAATATTTTTTTTATTTATTTCTATGTGTTTCAAAGCCTATATGTATGGTAATTTGTTATTACTAAATGCTATGTTTCAAGTTTTCCTTAGTAATGTGGTAATTATAAGGAAAATGTTACTAGGATCAGCAAAATGTTATAATTATTGTATATTTTTGATATGAATTCAATTTGTGGTATTCTTTATTATTTATTTTATTTTATTTTAATTTACGGTTTGATACTACATACTTCTTCTTCAGCCCATTTACGTCCCACTGTTGGGCAGGGGCCTCCTCCACTTTGGGAGGGATTTATTTTTGAATTTTCCGTCTCCGTCGCCAGAAGATGTTATCTATGTGCAATATCCCTTGTTGGACCCTTGCACCCTTGGAAGGAGATGGGGTTGTGACACTTGTATTCTTAATCCGTCACCACACAGAGTTACATACATACTACATACATATTATTATTACCATGGGGGTAGTCAGCGACTATATGTTGCATCTACATTACTATCTAAGCATGGATTATTTAAATTTGTTTGAGAGTGCATACTCCACGAGCAGTCCAATACTATTATCGTCATGCCACGAATTTCCACATAGTCTATTTGAAAGGGTCTCCATACTGTGTCGACGTCATCGCGGTGATACAAGTTTCAATGTACGCGCGTAATACAATGGGCGCGTGGCATCAATTAAAAAAATATAAAAGCACATTGTTTCGTAGCAAACGCAGCGATTCCAGCGATTTGGTTATGACTTATCACGGATACGCTGTGATTCTTTAACAAGCTCTGACGATAAGCTGTCCTAATAATCGCTGGTTGGTGACGACGATAAAAGCGCCGATTCGTCGCGTCGCTCTTGTAGTCAGACCCTAATACGTCAAAACTGTTGTATGTTAAAATATTTCATTGCTATTTTTAGCATGGCCAAGCTAAGAGAGGAAGTCCTGGAGGCTGACACGCAAGCTAAGAAAAAACAATATGAAGACGGACCTAAATCTTCTTATGGGTATGTTTATTTTTTGATTTATGTATTTTAAAAACATGAAAAGACAAACCTTGGCAAAAAGCAGTTCTTAGTGGATTAACTTGTCTGTTAATCTGTGGAGTAATCTATTCAACTGTAATCTTTCATTTTATGTTCCAAGAAATAATCTACTTTTTAATTCCAATAGTATAATAGCAATACGAGTCAATTTCTTATTTTATTTCTACAATTTTACGGTGCTATGTTTTGTTGTTAATAGTTATGGTGGTAAATTCGGAGTACAACAGGATCGCATGGACAAATCGGCAGTAGGACATGACTATGAGGGCAAAACTGAGAAACATGTCTCACAGAAGGATTATGCTCAAGGTACATATAGATTTTTAATTGATAATACTGTGTGGCATGGCCTCCAGTAACATAGGGTAAATTAGTATCGACAAGATAGGATGCAATTGATGTAGGACAGTGCATTGTAGCGTTCTATGTTGTTAGAAAGCCTGCAATACATGAGCTTTGTTAATTATTTTTTTATTAGCTATTTTTTTTATTATTTGCTTTGTTTATTAGGGCTCAACTGGTCATCAGCAGGTAAGTCGATGTTTGACCGGCTCCTAATCTTATGGGGTAGGCTTGAGCCTACCCCATAAGATTAGGAGCCGGTCAAACTGATCAGCATTTCTATGTTCCACTGCTGGACTTGAGTCCAGCAGTGGAACGTAGAAATGCTGATCAGTATATAAAATTGAGTTCCTTTTATTTCTTTTTAGGGATTAGGCGATAATATACAGTATTGAATTTTTTTTCTTGTAGAGGTCACGATGATAGATTGCCTCTAGCTTGTATTATTGAAATATTTAATACAACCTCTGCTTGACATTTTTAGGTAAAAAAACCTAAATTTAATCTATTTATTTGTAGGTTTTGGTGGCAAGTATGGGGTTCAAGCGGATCGTATGGACAAATGTGCTGTCGGACATGATTATGTTGGTAAAGTTGAGAAGCATGTCTCACAGACAGACTACTCGCAAGGGTTCGGTGGCAAATATGGGGTTCAAACTGACAGGGTTGATAAGGTATGTACCTCTACAAATCTTAAAAAAAAATTTTACTGCTATTTTGTACAGGATTTATCGCATTTTTTGTGAAATAACATGACATAGTAAGTGTTACTTACTTGTGTGGATGAGGTCTTGGATTCTTTACTCATTTACGAATTGATTCCTACATAGGACAAGTGTGTGATCTTTGTTACATAAATATTTATACTGCTTCTGGGTGTATAATATGTAGGTATTTACAAAAAAAAATATAAGTCTATCCGTATTCTGGTACCTATGACACAAGCATAGAAATATAGCTTAATTTAGGACCATACACGTATGTTGTAGAGTGCTGCTGGTTGGGAACACAAAGAACAGGTAGAGAAGCATTCTTCACAGAAGGACTATTCAGTTGGGTTCGGTGGCAAGTTTGGGGTTCAGGCTGATAGGAAGGACGCTTCCGCTGTAGGATGGGATCATAGAGAAGATGCACAGCATCATCAGAGTCAGAAAGGTTGGTATTAGAAATACTACTGCTAATGGCTTATAGCAGAAAAAAATTAAGAGAAAAATTTAATTTTTGTTGGGTTGGTAACCTTGTATTTACCTGGTAGTAAGTAGTGGGATTGCAAAAAACAGGTTCTTGAAAAGAAATACTACATATTAGCAATTCAGAATTATTATAGTTTTCTAGGTATTATTAACTAAACACGACATTTTTGGTAGACATAAAAAAGAGGCCTGGCTTAAAAGTTTTATGTTAAACAAATATCGTGGTCACGCCCCTTTTTTATGTTTAAAATTTATATAAAATTATTTGCAGTATATGGTACGACAACCGTAATTCGTCATCATACCGTCCCGCATTTTCTCAGGGGGGTAGGCAGAGACTATATAGTATATATTTTCTGTTGTAGATTACGCAATAGGTTTTGGTGGCAAGTATGGGGTACAAACAGATAGACAGGATGCTTCAGCGGTCGGTTGGGACCACCAGGAGAAGACAGAGGCTCATGCTAGTCAAACAGATCATAAGAAAGTGAGTTCTTCATTAAAATTTGTTAAAGGCCTAATCGTCTAGGGATTCATTTAGCAGATTGGATGTTTTCTATTCAGTAATAAGCATTCGTTGGATGCAAGCGGCGCAAGACTGCGTGTGGTGGCGCTCTATGGGGAAAGCCTATGTCCAGCGGTGGATGGAAAACGGTTAATGGATGGATGGATGACGTATCGAATTTGTTTATGTATTATATCTTTTTCTACCCATAACACAAACGAGTAGCTAAATTTAGGATCAGAGAATGTGTTTATGAATATTTATTTTTAAAACAGGGTTTTGGTGGCAAATTCGGTGTAGAAACAGACCGGGTTGATAAATCAGCACATAGGTTCGATGAGGTTGCTAAAGTTGGTACAAACTATACCAAACAGAAGCCTGATATTGGTGGAGCAAAGCCTTCGTCTATACGAGCCAAGTTTGAGAATATGGCCAAGGAGAAAGAACAGGTAATCATGTTAGCATATTGTGTATTGAGGGACATACATTAATTACGTGAAATGAAAGCAGGTTGATCATTTGGAGGAGTGTGGGTGATCAGGGCAACCACAAATGAAGAACTTATTGATGTGTTTAGAACCAAGACAAAAAAGATGTTCTGATTCGCTTGGATCGCATTAATCGTTTTGATATAGGTATGGTCCAAAGCAGGGGCGTGCGCTTCCTATAGGCAGAAAAGCAGTGCTTTACTTGCCATTCACAGATATTTTAATAAAACGTTCGTATGTTTTAGATGACTTTATTCATTTATTTACTATTAATTAAACAAAATATTATAACTTAAAAAGGCCTAATAATTCATAAATAGCACCAATATGTGCTTGCAAATTGGTGCTTTTTGCCAGACGTTTGGCGAAGGAATAATATTGGTCACACGGACGAAAGTAAGCCCGACGCCGCCCGCCTGCCATCAGTTCATATGTGTGTAGAAATTTTGGTGTCCGTGCACAGTTTACAAACGCACACAGGCTTGCATATTGAACACGATTCGTACTCGTATCTCCTGCCGCCTGCTTTGGCGATCGGATGTTTCCGCGAGTATTCGGCGTTCGTTCGTTGCCTATAATCCGAATTAAAAATAATGGTCGGAAGTCTAATAAATCAAGTATGCACACTATGCATTTTTTTTAGTAAGGTTTTATCTATTTAAATAGCAGAAATATTTTGGTTCGACGGAGGCCATTTTATTTTTTCATGTGATTCATTGAACTATTTAATATTGAGTTTCTATAATTTAATAATTGTATGGATTTTCGTTTGTTGATTTTAAAATGTTATTTGATTGTGAGGAGAAACACACATTTATAGACACTGTCTATAAATGTGTGTTTGTTAAAAATTAAAAATAACAAGTTCTCACAATTGTCATTCAGTGAAAAGATTCAAATTGTGTCTAAAGGTAGGTGTGTACCCGAGTTACGACAACTAAGCCAGCAAAAAGGTAATGTAACTCGAAAATTTCATGTTAAAAGTTATGAAACGTATGTACATACGTACATGTACGTATGTATGTACGTACGTAGTTATTGATTAGTAATTCTAGTACTAACAGTGTGGACTGATTCGGGATATTCAGATTTAAATTTGTTCTGTTGGCATGGTTTCCGACTTAGAGATCCGTCGCGTGGCTATGCTAAAAATATATAAAAGAAAAAGTTTTTGTGACTGAGTACTGCGACGCATACCCAGTGTCATATTCCTGTGCACGCCACTCCAAAGTACTCTGTCAAACGCAATTACACCTGAAGCGAGATGTTTATTATGTGAATTAGCTGTACAAAGCTTAACTTAATTTTATTTTATATATTTTTTTGGCCTATGTAAGCTTAGGGTACGATGGGACTAGCATGTTTTTAAAATAAAAGGCCCAAAAAAAAAAAAAATGGAGAGTTCTCGGACCAGGCAGGTGATCAGCACTGGTCAGGGCTTTCGCTCCACGATTGCTACATATGCAATCGTAGGGCGGAAGCCCTGGTCTGATCTGGCGATCTTGTTGCCGTCTCAAGTCGTATGCAATTTTCGCAAGCGCGATGTAGGATCCTTTGTGACGTCACATTTATCAAAGCACGCCATCTATCATGATTGTGCTGTACTATGTAGTTACAGCTATTCTTCACTAGATTTCGCTACAATCGTGTATCATCACATCAAAATTCATGACTATGATTTTTTTTGTCAAGAGTTACGATTACTAAAACTGTACATATAGCTTTTAAAACAGTTCAAAAGAACTTGTTAATCACAGATTTACCAAATAATGGACACGTGCTCAGTCTTGAGGACACGTAAATTTATTTAAATTTAGCCTGGCTAAAAGCACTCGCACTTTAATAATAATGTTCTAATAAGATATGGTATTCTTAATTCCATTGACATAGTAATTAATAAAAAACAAGTAAATATATCATTGGGAAGAGAAGACCTGTTTTTAGTCTATGGTTTAATCTCACAATTGACGCATATCAGAGAAACATTTATAATGTATTTCACGCACACAATTATATTTCTGTGGCTATCTAGTAAATGTGTGTTTATTCATAACGTTATTTGACTTTGACTTTCACCTCCTTTCTCCTTCTCTTTTTGATAAATCTTCAAACTTATCTGTATATTAACGTAATAATATATTTAACGGAATCTTTGAATGTGATTTTCACTCGCAGTAATTCTGTTTGCGTATATATTAAGGACACAATGCAATAATTGAACAACAATTAGGAATTTTAACGTGTTTTTTAGTTTTTGAACTAATCAAATTTTCCACTGTACTGTACTACATCATAGATATTGTAATAATAATATAATAATGTAAAATAATAACTGGCAACCCAAGACATCAACATTGTGGCAGCCTTCCAATTTTACAAATATATTATATTTATATTAAATATACATATATAGTACGGGATCCGTAGTACATTTTTTTCACTTGATTACTATCAAGCTGATTTTCTGTGAGTAGCTTTATTATGACGAGACGCCCAATAATTTTCTATTCCAAAATCTCGATTGTGGTAGCTAACAGAGGTAACAAGGATAAAATATCGTAGTTTTACTGGAAGAAAGCAGTAAGTGATTTTTTTGAAATTTTTGTTTGAAATTTTCGACGCAAGTTCACTTACGTCTTTTTTTACGGGTAGTACGATATTTTATCCTTGCTATCTCTGTTAGCTACCACAATCGAGATTTTGGAATAGAAAATTATTGGGCGTCTCGTCATAATAAAGCTACTCACGGAAAATCAGCTTGATAGTAATCAAGTGAAAAAAATGTACTACGGATCCCGTACTATTACCGATTTTTGCTATAAATTTATTAGAAATTCATCTTATGGTCAAACTGAAGTAAAATTGTATAAAAAATATCACTGCAATGAAGAATATTGAAAATTTTACAAATAGTCGAATGACAGGTCAATGTCAAACACAAATTAAGAAAACAGAAAATTTTACAAAGAATGAAAAAATTTTGCACTAATATAATGTTGACAAGAGCAAAAGCCAGGAAACTAACAATACCACAGCAGATTTCATCCCCGGGTTCACAGCTTCGCTCCGCCTCACCACAGTCGAGATCAACGTCGCCGGCTGCTGCAGTTGCGTCGAGCTCAAGCAATGAATACTTTTCTCCATCTTGATCGTCGCCGTCACCAGTACGTCGAGGAAGGAGAGGCCGGCCGCCGGCATGCTTGGGTCCCCGCAGCCCACAGGCTACGCAGAGGGTCCCCGCTACCGGTGTTTTTGTGCAGCGCATGAAGTGGACAAGCCAAATAAACGAAAGTGTCATGCGCGCATATTATGAGGCGACAGAAGGGGGAACTATTCTCACTGCGTACCGGGGTCGTATGTTTTCTGTATTTCAGCGTCTTGAACCAACGATCAGCGTAACGACACAACGATTGGCTGATCAGGTGCGAGCCATTCAACGATGCCTATTGTTGGATGATACTGTGCTTGATCGGCTACGCTTAGAGTACACACGGGCTATCCACATCGTCCCTACTACAGAACAAGAAACTGAAAACCCAGATAAGATAACCTTAATCTTAGAAAACAGTTTTAATGTAGAGATGGATAATGTGGCTACCCCAGTGGGTACACAATGTAATGAGGAGGTTAAGCTAGCTTTGGAATGGGCGGTTCAAGAGTACCGCTTGATGCTCCAAGAACTTAGGCCACGTTTACCACGCTTACCCATGAATAAAAGAAATAGAGCACTGGTGAGTGCTCTTGATTCGTTACTATCAGAATATTTCACAACTAGTGAGAGTCTGATTGAGCTTGATGCCCTGGACCGGAAAGTGCGTACACTATTGACCGCATACCGAATGCATCACCCACGTTCATCTGTGATGAAGTTGTACACCCCGCGAAAGGATCGTGGGTTTCTTAACGCCAAGACCAACAACAAGAATCGTGAGGTGTGCAGACTCTGAATATTTCCTGCGGATGGACGGGGGCATGCATCGTGATGTGGTCACTGTGGACTCTGGACTAACCCCGCTCTCCTTGGCAAAAGAGAACTGGCGCAGACCTGTAGTGCTTAGCAATAGTGACCGCAGGGAAATATGGCGGAGCAAGGAGCTACATGGTAGGTTCTACAGGGCCCTTCATGGTCCTAATGTAGACCTACCAGCCTTAGTATCCTGGCTACGTTTCAGTAATCTCTTTGGAGAGACTGAAGGTTTTGTCCGTGCAATTGCTGACGAAGTTATCAAGACGAATAACTACCGGAAGTATATCCTGAGGGATGGTACGATAGATATCTGTCGTGCCTGCCACCAACCTGGTGCATCCCTCAGGCATATTGTTTCCGGCTGTTCTCGTCTTGCTAACGACGAGTACTTGCACAGACATAATCTAGTAGCCAGGATAATTCACCAACAACTTGCTTTGCGGTATGGCCTTGTGGACATGGAATTGCCGTACTACAGGTATGTACCAGAGCCGGTTTTGGATAATGGTCATGTCACATTATACTGGGATCGATCTGTCATCACGGACAGGACTATTGTCGCAAAAAAACCTGATATCGTGGTGATAGATCGTCCAACACGTCACGTAATGATTGTTGATGTCACCGATCCGCATGACAAGAATCTCGTGAAAGCTGAGAGAGATACACAAATAAAGTATCTTGACTTGGCTTGCGAGGTTGTCGACATGTGGGATGTTGACATGGCAATCATTGTGCCAATCGTAGTGTCCGTCAATGGTTTAATACCCAAGAGCCTCGACCGTCACCTAGAGAGGCTCGCGTTAGGTCGTTGGGTCAAGGGTCTGATGCAGAAAGCAGTACTACTAGACACGGCCCGTATAGTGAGGAGGTTCCTCTCTCTGGAGCCTTGACCACCGGCAGCTTGGCATCTATGCCCGCTGCTGGTCGGTGACTTTTATTTTTTATAATTTTAAATGTACTTTTATTTTTTAATTTTATATTTAAATGTAATTTATAAGATAAATAAATGAATAAAGAAAAATGTAATAATGTAATAAAATATTGTAATAATTGTAAAAAAAATAATACTGTATCATAAATTTTATATAAAATATTATTTACAGGAAGCTCAACAGTCTGTCCAAAGAATAAGACAACAGAGAGAACAGATAGATAAAGATTTGTCACAAAAGGTAATTTAAATTATTATTAACATACTTTAAACTATAGCGAGGAAAAACTAGTGAATGAAATCAGACACATAGATAGTTTTACATAAAAGATTTCAATTCGTTACGTAGTACTTACAACTGTCGTGCATGTATGTATGACCAGATGTATGTAAACGAAGACAAAAATGTATGGATAGACCGTAGCAGATAACGTTTTATAGTCTCTGCTTATCCCCTATAGGAAAAAGGCGTGATTGTATGTTTTTTTTTAGTATTATAAGTAGGAGGATTGTTGTTAATATTAAAAAAAATCTCGCCTATAATATAAGCCGTGCGAAGCCAGGTAACTAGTCATGTCTAAAAAGAAACTTAATAAATGAAATGTTGTTTTATATAAAAACATATATTACAGGAAAAGGATCGTCTAGCCAAAGAAAAAGCTTCACAACCAGAACCTGAACCTGAAACCCCACGTCCTCCAGTAATCAGACAACCAGAACCGATTGAAAACCCAGAACTGGTGGTCCCACATTCAGTGCCGGTTGTTGAAAAGAAGCTGCCCGAGGTTGTTAAACCGCCAGTGCAAGAGGATGAACCAGTTATCATTCCTCCACCAGAGGATGTGACGTCAGCGGATGTGAAACAGACAAACCTACCGGATGTTACTCTAGTTGGTGAACCGAAGGAGGATAAAGAAGAGGTTTGTTGTGTTACAAATTTCACCACTAATTTGTTTTCTGTCAAATTTATTTATTTTCTCCTAAATCCCATTTTTAATTAATTATTTTACTTGCTTTTAATTTTATTCTTTATTATTTACCTACCTACGAATCTCATTTTTAGGTTCTTATCCCACTTCTGATAATTATTAATTCCACATTAACTAATTTTATCGTCAATAATATCATTTTTGACCTTAAATGCGGCGGCTTATAATAATTATTTTGTCACTTTATTTTGTTTATTAGAATATAAACAAATATTCTTCACAATTTGCACACAAGTAGCATTTTAAAACTATTTTGACTACACTTCTACTATTACTATTACTTTTTACTGGTTAAAATTTAATTATGTAAAAACGCGTATTATTAAATTTCTGATTATATTAACGAAGATAAAGCTTGGGAGTAGGTTGCTCTGGAGCAATGCATATTCTATATTGTAACGTTTTATTAGCATTGTAAGTATAATTGACATTTAATTAAAAAAATATTGATTTGATTAAAAGCTCTACTGAGTTTCTTACGCCGGTTCTTCTCAGCAGATTGCGTCCTGAACCGGTGGTAGGGAAAACATGTTTGAACCCGTCATAAGGACATACTTTTCTCAAAAAATTATGTCTGCGTGATTAAGCGATTATTCATTTCATTTCAATTAATTTTAATCTTCATAATTTATCCAGAAATCATTTTTGGCTCCAATCTTTACTTATATTCTTTTTTGTTTTTTCGATTTTACCCACACCAAGTAGGTATCATCTTTAGACTCATATCCCACTTCTGAAAATATTTTTTTCAACTTTAAATAAATTTTTCTCGTTTTGTTTTCCCCAGTTAACTCGCCAGCCCACAATAGTAGTGTCACCAGTTGGTTGGGAGAGTGAGATGGCTGGTGAAGGTGAACAGGAAGGTGATGATGAAGACGGGTATACAGCGCGAGCGTTATATGACTATCAGGCGGCCGCACCTGATGAAATATCCTTCGATCCTGATGATATTATCACTAATATTGTTATGGTAATACTAAATTAATATTTTTTTTTATTTAAAATGTTATTTATAGTTGTTTGAAAAATCAATGAAATAGAATAATAACGTTAAATCGCGGCTTCGAGTTCAATTCTCGCACGCGACAATTATTAGGGTTCCGTACCCAAAGAGTAAAAACGGGACCCTATTACTGAGACTTCGCTGTCCGTCCGTCCGTCCGTCTGTCACCAGGCTGTATCTCAAGAACGGTGATAGCTAGAGAGTTGAAATTTTCACAGATGATGTATTTCTATTGCCGCTATAACAACAAATACTAAAAATAAAATAAAATAAATATTTAAGGGGGGCTCCCATACAACAAACATGATTTTTTTACCGTTTCTTGCTCGATACTAATAACGTTGCCTTATGTTGCATAGATAATGGTACGGAACCCTTCGTGCGCGAGTCCGACTCGCACTTGACCATTTTTTTGTGTGTGATGTTTATATTTTTCACACAAATATTTGTATGGTTAGATTTTGTTTATTATAAGTATGTATTTACATAAAAGGTCGTAATATGTAACACAAACTATATCTGTATTCTGGAACCCATAACAGTAACATAGAAATATAGCTGAATTTGGGACTTTTAGCATTTTATTAGTAAAGAGGTAACATAATAAATTAAACTATGGTGGAAAAAGTGATTACCGCAAGCGGGGAGTAATCACTTTTTCCACCATAGTTTAATTTATTAAGTAAAAACATAGCATGTCAATTGCAAAATTAATAAATTACTTTAGTAATGAACGTCGCGTCATTATTTTCAATCCAATTGTATTCTGTAAAGAATACTAGGTCGAGATTTGTGTGTCCCCATGGGGGAGGAATAAAAACTTTCTTTCTTTCTAAGGAAACCGAAAAAACGGCATTTCTGGATTGTCATAAGTTTCACATTTTTTTCAAAACATAATAACTAAAAAACTTTAGTTATTATGTTTTGAAAAAAAAGAGAGTGATAGAAGCATAGATATATAAGACAAGACAGTATCTAATTGTGAACAAAATTCTTTCCACGAAGAAAAAAGGGAAACACGATGCCCATATTTTTTTATGGAGTATTTGTATTTTTTACTTATTATTTTGTAATTTTTTTCTATATTAATATTTTTTTTTATTATTATTATTTAATTTGGTATCGTGCCCTCTTAAGGCAACCATGAGTTTTATAATATATTTTTTTTACAGATTGACGAAGGTTGGTGGCAAGGGTTATGCAAAGGCGCTTACGGATTATTCCCAGCGAACTATGTACAGTTACAAGATAAGTGAACACATTCCCAATAGTTATTATAGTTTTTATAATGATCGGGCTCCAACTGCGTTTTAACTTATATAAGCTAACCTAACCTAATTTATTTCCACTGAATTAAAAAAATCAATTTTTATTTTTATTTTTCTATTTCACTGCCTAACATTGTATTATTACGTATGTATTTACAAAAGAAAATTATTATTTGCAGTGTATCCATATTTTTGTATCTATCACATAAACTAAGCTCGGGAGCAGAAGACCTTGTGTGAAAATTCATGCATAATTATTTATTATAGTTGTATTCTAACGCATTTACTTTTTATAGTTGCCGATAACGCAGGTGGAGCCCTAGAATAATAAATATATTTGTATTTAAAAGCAGGACTTTTGTAGTTAATTTGACGTAAATAAAAAATGAATTGATTCATCGATATCATTTGTTTTGGTTATTAAAAATGAAATCCAAAGGCTAATTTTCAATCTTATGATATAACTAGGTGTGCCCCGCGGTGTTACTCGCGGTAAAATGGATGATAAAAATCAGGCAGTAGCTTTTAGGACATCACTGCTTATCCCATGGGAACCTTGCATTTTAGCACTGCAGGCTACTTTTTATCCCGAAAAAAAGTAGCCTATGTGTTATTTTCATGTATAAGGTATATTATTGTAAAGTTTCATTAAAATACATTCAGTAGTTTTTGCGTGAAAAAGTAACAAACATCCTAACTCCATTCTCACAAACTTTTACATTTGTTATATTAGTAGGATAATATTATGGGTAATTCTGATTTTTTTAAGTATATTAAGTTTTATTAAAATCCATTGAAAAGTATTCGCGCGAAAATTAAATATTAAAAAATATTATCAATGTTATAAAATCAGTCTTATGTAGATTGTTTAAGCGTGGATAACTATTTAGTAAAGTTGTGTCGAATATTAGGCCGAATATTAATATATGTTTTGGCATTCCATTCAGCCTTCCGTCTTGTTCAAATTCTAAAATAAAATAAATAAATGTATTTCGATTCGAACAATTCGACAGAATGAGTTTTTGTATTAATTATATTCGGCCGAATGCTTGTTATCACATGCTTTGTATTTTTTATATTCGGCCTAACTATTCGGCTTACATATTATAGAGAGAGAAAAATATAGTCGGCCGATATTGGCGTTCTTCTACTTTTAAGTTAATATTATCATAAAAATTATGTGAAATAGAAATATTTTTTAAATTCTAGATTAAGAAATTAGGTGTAAAAAATTTATAAAACATCTGTTTTGCCTGTTTTTTTTTGCAATTTCAGTATTTACCAAATTTAATGTCTAGAATTTTTTTAACATGAAGAAATCTTATTATAACTTTGTTTACTTACGTATTTTTTTTATTAAATTGTAACATTAAATCATAAATTAATGAAATTATTTTTGATGTAAAAAATAATGCGATTTTATGTATTTTTAAGTACATTTTGTTGAAAAGTGCGGTAACTTCGGTTAATGAGAAAAAGTTAAATTAAAAGAAATCTTTTTTCTCTTTTGGGACTCATTTCACACACATTTTCACCTTTTTACTCCTTTGGGACTCTTGCTCTTTTGGGACTCTTGCTCTTTTGGGACTCTTGCTCGTTTGGGACTCTTTTTCTCCTTTAGAGCTCTTTTTCTCCTTCGCGACCCCTTCTCCTTTGGGGATCTTTTTCTTTTATCTCTCTTTTATTAAAAGACGCAGTCTTCCAACTCGTACACCAATCATGATTATTTTTATGAATTATGATAATGACTTTAGAATTTAGCAAAAGACATTTGTATAGTTTTTTTTATTTATTAATTACTACACAGATTATAAATGTGTATAAGATAATTGAGATTTGCAATAATGGAATAACTTCTGAAATATACATATAATAGACGGTGACTTATGAGACAATGGTGCCAATTCTGCTTGCACAACCAAATTGAACTAAAACATAAATTCAACAATTAATAGAGTTAAACTAAAATTTCTTATCAAACAAATGTGTAATATAGAATAATCATTATTAGTTAGTATTTAATATAAATGTGCATAACGTAAATAGTTGTTAAACTAAAATACACCAAAGTTGGTTTCATTTTAGTTTACAATAGTTAGTTTACAATATACTTTATTGCACACCAATAATACATAATTTTTACAATTTATATACAAAAGATATATGTACACTCGGCGGTCTTATCGCTGTCAGCGATCTCTTCCAGACCAAGAAGGTTATAAATAGGGAGTAACAACTCGGGAACATAGATTTGTTCCAAGGCAGGGCCGCCCTGTTTATGGTTTAAAAGTAAAATAATAAATAGTACCCTTGCTTTCTCTTTTACTCCCGCTTAAAAAGAAAGAGTTAGAAAGACTACTAAATCATTTATTTTTCTCAATGTGTTCAACTAAAAAAAGCAGCAGGCCGGATTCTTTGTACCGAGTGTTACGTCTAGATCTATATCCTAAGTCTATGTTCCAGACAATCTGCATGGACATGTCGATTGGACAGTGTTTAAATATGTGTGGTGTATAAATATAAACAAATAAATACTAATAAACGTTAGTTTCTGTTGCAACAGAATTGGTACCAATAAATGCTTTCTAAATGTATCTATTTACAGAAACATATATGTTTTTAGATTACTATTATGATAAGAAATAAATGTTCAAAAACAGCGATTTAGCGTTGTATTAAAATGTAGTGCATATTTCTTTAGGTATATAATGCCAAACTGTTTTATAAATATGAAAACTATTGTTTAAAAATGAATAAATAAATATTTTATAGCTATCTTTGTCTTTCATTATTATTATAAAATTATGATAGGATATGAGTATTTTAAAAAAAAAAGTACAAAATGCGTTTGAAATTTTTGTGATTTCCTTTATTTCTCAGGAGATTATCATCAGATCTTGACCTGGTGCCAATGGGACCACACGGTAACCATAAGCTTTCAAATAAAAAAAGAATCATTAAAATCGCTTCACCCAGTTAAAAGTTATGAGGTAACAATGATAAAAAAACATATAGACGGATTGAGAACTTACTCCTTATTAGTAGACTGTTAACAAGGCATCTATCTATCAGACTTTCTCCATCCACTGCTGGGCTTGCCTTGCGGTTTTGCAATTTTGTTGATAACGTTGCCCCACTTTATAAAGGGGTGCTACGCGCTGTGCCGTGATACTTATGAGCTTTTCCAGCGAGCAGTTGTCATCAAGCAATGTCGCCTATAAAGAATACCTACATTTTATAAAAAAATATCACAAATTATCTTATAAGTGAAAAGGAATTATATACGAAAATAAGTACCTTCATCATCATCATAACATCACGCCTTTTTACCATGGGGGTAAGCAGAGACGATAAAGCGCCATCTGCTACCATTCAAATATACTTTCTTGGCTTCATCCACACTCATACATCTGGTCATACATGCCCGACGGTTGTAAGTGCTGAGTTTATGTAGCGTATTTTGAAAATTAGCGCCCATCACCTGTAAGATTTGCCAGCTTTCAAAATGGAGATAGATTCGGCCCAGCTGACGCCTGCTTTTGCCTGCTTACGCCGCTCTTTAGAGGCCATGGCCCTTATGACCCAAGGATAATTTCGTTCCTTACTAAAATACAGAGCTTTCGACTACCTAAATATGAGATTTAGACAAAGCCTTTCGATGCAATAAAATACTACGCTAATATTTCTCTCTGTTATCTACGAGTATGTACAATGAACATTTGACAATTTTTTTAAGTCAAAATTGTCAAAGCAATGTCAAAGTTTTACCAAAACTTGTGAGCTACATAATTTATTATTTTAAAAAAAATTGTAGTATGAATACAGAAAAAAATGCTAACAGTTACATACATAATTCTTTTCTCAATTACTTTTAAAGTTACTTATGAAATTAACATTATTACTACTTTAAACCATACGAACGTAGCGAAGAGATGGAAGCCTACTGAAGTACACGGCGAAAAAGCACAAAAGACGGACTTTTTGTTCTTAGTTTCAATTAAAAGGCAATTCCAACAGTTTGCTGGCAAAGTGTGGGTATGGGGCCATTATTGTGGAGGCAGCATTATCCCTCCTAGAATGATTTTATCAGCTGCTCATTGTTATGATGTTGATAATTTCTATTTTTATGATTTCCCGCAAAAATTGAGGGCTGTAGTTTGTGTAGTTTAGTTTAGTAGTGTAGTAGTTGATGTTTAGTCAATGATGTTATACATACAGGTAATATTTAGATGTATATAACGCGATCGATCACCCAATCATTTTAGTTAGTGCTGCTGTTAAACCCATAATACCTGCACCTGCTTCCGGATAAACTTTATTTTCTTACTTTCTAGAGTATAAATTTGTGTTAGCATATTTTCTTGTGTGATAGAAAATAATTATAACCTTGACCTTTGCGACCTTTGACCTTAGGAAATTGTGACTGAGGTTAGTTGTGGGTGGTTTAAAAGGGTGGTAAAATATTCATTATGTTTCGTCAAGGACGCACTGTTTTCGAGATATTTGCTTAATTGTAATCTGTACTAATATTATAAAGCTGAAAAGTTTGTTTGTTTGTTTGTTTAAACGCGTTAATCTCAGGATCAGGATTTGTTATTTGTTGTATTGGATAGTCCATTTAGCGAGGAAGGCTATAGGCTATATTTTTGCAGGAGTTTTATGTTGCAGTGGAATGTATTATTGTATTTACTGGTTTTAATATTTAATAATAAACATTCTTCTTCATGTATAATCCTTTATTTTTATCCTTACATTTTGTTACACATATTCTTCCATCTTGTAATTATCTTGTCTACTATTTTGTCTATTGTACACACAGAGTATTTAACATATTATAGAGTAAGTTACTTTAACACCTTCTCCTATTTTTAAAATTTTTCACTTAACAAATTTTTAAAAATACTGCATCTAACTTTAGAACATTTTTTAGTACAATAGCTTTACAAGTTTTATAAATCTAATTTTTATATAACACACATTTGAATGTTACTAAACCTTTTTTATCTTATATCTTTAAACATTTATAAATCAACTTTTAAATTTCCTTAATAATTTTCTCACAATGAAACTTAAACTTTTCCTTATACAATGGTTTTGTAAACATATCTGCAATTTGCAAATCAGTAGGACAATATTTAATATCAAGATTTCCTAACTTATAATTCTCATGTATAAAATAGAATCTAACATCTATATGCTTAGACCTTTTACTAAATGAACCTGTTTTTATTAACTGAATAGCACTTTGATTATCTATATTCAAACTTATTTTAACACTTTGTCCAATTAATTCACTTATTAATGTCTTTAAATATAAACACTCTTTAACACAATCTGCTGCTGCTATATATTCTGCTTCTGTTGACGATAAGCTTACTATTGGCTGTCTCTTAGAACTCCATGATATGGGTCCACCTGATAATATTATTATAAATCCTGTTGTACTTCGTCTGGTCTCCGTGCAGTTTGCATAATCTGAATCACAATATGCATTAAGTTTTAAAATTTCTTCTCCCTTTTTATACATTATTCCTTTATTTCTTGTTCCATTTAAATATTTTAATATCTTTTTTATTGATAATATATCTTTTTGTTCAAAACCTCTCGCTACGAGTCGTGCTTTATATTTTCCATTTTCTTTTATACAAAATACCCATTTATTTGTCAGGACTTTATGCCCTTTTGCTTTCTCTAAATCTACTACTTCCCAGGTATTATTAATTCTCAACGATTCCTTTTCTGACTGAATTGCCTTCTCCCAATTTTGTCTTTCATCAGATTCCATAACTTCATTATAGGTAAGTAATACATAATCTTGTAGGTAAGTTGGTTTTTTCTTTATTCTTCTTTCATTGATATTTTTAATTTCTTCTTCTGTTTCATTCTCAGTATTTTCATTCACTTCATCTTGTTCTATTTCAATTTGAGTATGTTTATCAACATGACTTTCTTCTTCTATTATGGTAGGAATATTTATATCCATTCTCTCTTCTTGTATTTCAACTTGGTTTTCGTTAACTACTTGTTCATTTTCATTTATTTCTTCACCACTGTCTAATATTATTTCTGTTCTTTCTGTATTCTTATGTATGTGTCTGTTCTCTTTCTCTTTATTTACATTATTATTAAAAATGACTATATCTCTTGCTATTACTATTTTTTGATCTTCCTCATTCCATAGTCTATATCCATTGTTTGTATATCCAACCATTATTAATTTCTTACTTCTTGAATCTAATTTCTTTATATTATTATGTAACTGTTTTGCATATACTATTGAACCAAACTTTTGTATGTTAGCTATGTTAGGTCTTTTTCCATGCCACATCTCATATGGTGTTTTATTCTCTAAAGATTCACTTGGTAGTCTATTTATAATATAGGTAGCACAATACATGGCTTCACCCCACATTTCTTTTTCAAACTTAGAATCAAATAATAGTGCTCTGGTCTTTTCTAATAGTGTTCTATTTAATCTTTCTGCTTTCCCATTTAACTGAGGAGTATATGGTACTGTTAAATCTAACTTAATTCCTTTTTAGGGTTCCGTACCCAAAGGGTAAAAACGGGACCCTATTACTGAGACTTCGCTGTCCGTCCGTCCGTCCGTCCGTCCGTCCGTCCGTCTGTCACCAGGCTTTATCTCAAGAACGGTGATAGCTAGAGAGTTGAAATTTTCACAGATGATGTATTTCTTTGACGGGCCTCGTGGTGTAGTGGTTCTGGTAACGGACTGCCGATCAAGAGGTCGCGGGTTCGATTCCCGCTCGGGACAATCATTTGTGTGATTTTTCTAATTGTCATACAAATGTTTGTCCTGCGTCTGGGTGTTTCAATGTATTATAAGTATGTATTTACAAAAAAAAAGTAGTATATGTATTCTATCCGTATTCTGGTACCCATAACACAAGCATATAAGCTTAGCTTGGGACCAGAGGACGTTGTGTGAAATGTCCATGAATATTTATTTATTTATTTATTTCTATTGCCGCTATAACAACAAATACTAAAAATAAAATAAAATAAATATTTAAGGGGGGCTCCCATACAACAAACATGATTTTTAGGGTTCCGCACCCAGTATCTCAAGAACGGTGATAGCTAGACAGTTGAAATTTTCACAGATGATGTATTTCTATTGCCGCTATAACAACAAATACTAAAAATAAAATAAAATAAATATTTAAGGGGGGCTCCCATACAACAAACATGATTTTTTTACCGTTTCTTGCTCGATACTAATAACGTTGCCTTATGTTGCATAGATAATGGTACGGAACCCTTCGTGCGCGAGTCCGACTCGCACTTGACCAATTTTTGTATACACCATTGCTTAAAACTGTTGCTTGTATATTCACCTCCATTATCACATCTTAATACTGATACTGATACTTTTTCATTTCTTTCTCTTTCTGTTTCTTCTATATAATTTATTAATTTATCTTTGACATCATTTTTATATTTTAATAAGTAAATTTTTGTAAAATGAGTGTAGTCATCCATAACTGTTAAGACATACACATAACCATCATATGTTTTATTTTCAAATGGTCCACAAACATCTGAATGTATTATTTCTAACGGTCTACTCGCTCTTCCTCTTATTGTTCCAAATGGCAGCCTAGTTTGTTTTGCCTGTACACATATTTCACAATTTTCCAACTGTTTTATTCCTTGTATTTTTATGCCATCTACCACATTTGGCAACATTTCTAACATTCTTTTTCCTGGATGTCCCAATCTTTTATGCCATTCTAAAGCTGTGTCCATTTCTTTTGTCAACAAAGTTTTTTCTTCATTATTTTCATTTAAATTTATTTTATATAGCCCATTATCCTTTTTTCCTGTTAGTAATAATTCTGATTCTTTATATATCTCTACTTTATCTTTAGTGAATATAACTTTTCCTTTATTATTTGTTACTGCATTAACGGACAGTAAATTTTGTGATATATCAGGAACAAATAGTGTATTATTCAATGAACAATTATAACCTTCTACAGTGCCTCGACCATATGCTTGTACTTTCTCATTATTTGCTGTTACTACTATTGAACTCTGGTTTTTTATATTTGTTAGTATTTCTCTATTATTGGTCATGTGAACTGTACAGCCTGAGTCCACTATAAATTCTTTATCTTGTAAGTTTTTATTTATTAATTGAGCGCAAAATGCTTTATCTGATCTTCTTTCTTTATTTTTAAAGAAACAATTTTCTTCTTTGTGATTTGTTTTCTTACAAATGGCACATGGTGTTATTTTAAATTTACATTCTTTTTCTCCATGATTATATTTCTTACATATTCCACACATTTTACATTCCTTTTTCATGTGACCTTTTTTATTGCATTTATAACATATTATTGTAGAACTTTCCTTTTTAATAGCTTGAAATGCTAGTTGATTATCTATTTTAGTTGCTTTTCTAATATTCATTCTATTTTCTTCGCTAAGTAATCTGTTTGTTAAATTAGTTATGTTTTTCTTTTCATCTGGCGTTGATTCCCAAGCAGTAATAAAATAACTTAAATTCTTTGGCAAACAAGTAAGTATTTTTGATATTAACATTTCTTCATTTATATTTTCTCCAATCTGTTTTAATCTAAATTGTATATTTTCTAACTCTGAGATTAATTCTGATATAGTACCACTTTCTTGTTTACAATTAAAAAATTCCTGAAGTAAAGAGGATTTGTTTCTTTGTTCTGATCCTTCAAAAATATCACACAACTTTGTGTACATCTCTAAGGCATTTTTACATGACAAAATATGACCTTTTAACTTTTTATCTATAGTATTAATAATCAATCTTTGTACCTTGGCATCCTTGGTCATAAATTCTTCTGTTTTTCTAGTTTCTTCTTTGGTTTCTTTGGACATAACCTCACTCAATTTTGTTGATTTTATATATATATTAATTTCGAATTTCCATAGCAGAAAACTCTCACCATCTTTTAGTTTTTCGATATGTATGGTATCTTCTTTATCCATTTTCTTTTTTATTTTTTTTATTCTTATTAGTTTCAGGTATATTTTTTTAATTGCTGTTCTTATTTTTAGTTTCTGGTCTTATTTTTAGGTTTCTGTTCTTATTTTTAGTTTCTGGTATTATTTTAGGTTTCTGTTCTTATTTTTACGATTACTCACTTTTCCGTTTCTGGTTTTTACTTTCTATGATCTCTTACGATCTCCAACCGCGTGTCCAAACTTGTCTTCTTTCTGTTTTTTTTTTCTGGTATTATTTCTTTTATCCGGTTTTTATTTTTCCATCTGGGCGCATAACCTTTTGCAGGAGTTTTATGTTGCAGTGGAATGTATTATTGTATTTACTGGTTTTAATATTTAATAATAAACATTCTTCTTCATGTATAATCCTTTATTTTTATCCTTACATTTTGTTACACATATTCTTCCATCTTGTAATTATCTTGTCTACTATTTTGTCTATTGTACAGACAGAGTATTTAACATATTATAGAGTAAGTTACTTTAACATATATAACATCACGCTGCGACTAATAGGAGCGAAGCCGTAGTGAAAAATGTTACAAAAACGGGGAACATTTTCTAAATTCTACGCGTACGAAGTAAATAAAAAAAAATTGTATCAAAATGATTTGCGTAGTTTTGAAGGTTTAAGCTTACATGGAGACATACAGAATTAACGACTTTGTTTTATACTATGTAAAGATTTCAACCTCAACCCTAACGCCTGGTTACCATCATATAATAGATCATCACAATGTAGAGGAGAATCAAGATCAATGCTGGGAAGAGATCTTTTTAGAGCTATATATACAGATTCTATGTGCAAAACTAAACTAAAAATAAAAATATGCTTGTTCAAAAACTAAAAAACACGCTAGAAAATCCTGAATATTTGTTTTATTATTGCATTGTCATCTGTCCATAATATGTGTGCAACATTTCAAATAAATCTGACTATTGCAAATGGGTAAAAAGCACTTTCAAAGATTTGACGTTACATAGATTCATACATTGATAGATACATACATAATATATAGTATAAAAGCCTGTTAATAAAAATCAATAGTGTCAATAACACATTTCTACTGTTATTCGTTATGTTAAATTGTATGTTGTATTAAAATTTGTTAACAGATCTTTGTTATTAGAAAATCTGTATAATAGAGACTAAAGATTTTGATTAATAAAAATGTTTACAACGAAATAGCCAATTATTTCAAATACGCCACAGCTGTTTTCATTTTTAGTTAAGTTTATGCACGTAGAGTGGCTACCTACATATTTAATTTGATTTACAGGTGATCCTATCGATGTAGATGATCAACAATGGCGTAAAATAAACTTAATTAAAGTTCACGAGAACTTTCATTATCCCTTGCATGATATAGCTATTGTTTACGTAGACTTGCCGTTTGATAGCAAAAGAATAATAAATTATAAAATATCCGAGAATGCAATGATTCTAAGGGAAAACTATATGAATTTGCGTTGCCACAGGTTATGGAAAGTTAGATTCTGGGAATGCAAATGATAATTTGTTGTGGGTTGAAATTAATGTGAAAAGTAAAAATAACTGCAGTCAAGTTTGGGAGATGGAAATGAATACGTTTGTATGTAGCGATTCTGTTATTAATGAAATTAGTGTGGATAATTCTGGCAACGCTTTAGTTTGCAATGATGAGAGCCCTTTTAAAGATTTAACTAGGACGATCGGAGATAATTTACTAGTAGGTATAGTGAGTGGACAAAATTCAGATAAAACTCCATTATACACTCGTGTGGAACCTTATCAGAAGTGGATAGAAGATAACTACATTAGTGAATCAAGTGGAAGCAGATTGAATGGATTTCAAATTAGTGTTATAATGCCTTTTGTCATTAAATTTTTCAGTTGTACGTGCTCTGGTTGTATTTATTGACGAAACATTTATTCTATAGTATCTATAGAATACAAGTGTCACTGCCCCTTTTCGTTTCCAGGGTGCTGTAAAAGCCAGCTAAAAGATATTGTACACAGATAACATCCTCTGTGAGAGACAGAGAACTCGAAAATAAACTCTGTGCCATCGCGTCTGGACAGGGCGGCACAGTAGATCGAAATTCCTGCCAAAGTGACGACAAGGTGCGTGCCCCGGATTTGGACGTGTTCGGCATTTAGATATCTCATTCTCTTAATAGTTATGTGAATTGCTGTCAATTATCACATTTTGCCTCAGTTTTACTTAATCTACGTAAGAATATCACAAAATAGACACATTCAAATATAATAAAATATATTTACTCATAACAATATATAGAAATACAATATTGAAACTATGAAACTCTGATCCATTTCTTTCAATCCAATCTATATATGACGGAACGCGGGTAAATAAACTAGTTTTATCATAATTCTTACCGCACACTACCCCGACTAATATATGGTCATCATTTTCTTTATCTGTTTGTGTGTTTGGACATATCAAAGGACCACCTGAATCACCAATTGCAATGTCAGCTAAAATAGATCTGCTGCAAATAAATCGATCCATATACATGTCCCATATAAATCTGCATTGCTTTCTAGACATTATATGTATTTCACCCCATAGTAACTTTGATGAAGGGAATATTCCTCCAGTTCTACCAAATCCAGCTGAAAAACAAGGTCCAGAATAGTCTGTTACTCTTCTAGCAGGAACCGCGTAGTTGACTACAGATGTGTAAATAAATGGAGCGTTAACAAAGACAAGAGCGATATCATTTAAAGGAAAATTAAAATCTGTGTGGAGAATAACTTTTCTTATTTTCCGCCATTGTTCGTTACTTTTATTTGTAGAGTTATCTGTAATTAATTAAGACAATATTACATATCTATACTGAGGCTGAATAGCTTGTTAGTTTAAAAGCGGTAATCTTAGGCTATATGACATCACGCTACGACAAATAGGAGCGAAGAATCGTAAAATAGTTTGCAAAAGCGGGAAAACTTTTGTAAATACCAGGCATTCAAAGTTACGCTTTGTTATATAAGTAAAGATGAAAAAGAATAGAAATATATTTCTTAGTGTATCTATTTTATTGACGGGCCTCTTGGTCCAATGGTTCAGGTAACGGCCTGCCGTTCACGAGGTCGCAGGTTTGAGTCCCGCACGGAACAATCATTTGTGTGATGTTTATAAATGTCATACAAATGTTTGTTCTGCGTCTGGGTGTTTCTATGTAATATAAGTATTAAGTATGTATTTACAAAAGAAAAGTAGTATATGTATTCTATCCGTAGCTTATAAGCTTATAAGCTTGTGTTAACCAACACAAGCTTATAAGTTTAGCTTGGGACCACAGGACGTTGTGTGAAATGTCCGTGAATATTTATTATTATTACTAGCTGCCCCGGCAAACGTTGTTTTGCTATACAATTCTGTGTAGTCTGTGTAGTGTGTGTCTGTCCAGCCAATTGTGAATCTAAACCATCCTCAAACCCCCTTGAATACACACAACAAATTTCATCAAAATCGGTCCAGCCGTTTAGGAGAAGTTCAATTACAAACACACGTACAGAAGATTTATATATATAAAGATTAGAATATATAAATCATGATCACCTCTATGCATCAAAATATTAACTAAACTTCCAGCGACAATTCTTAATATTTTTGTATTACGTAATAAATAGAAATTGTTCAATTCCAAACAATGCGCTGCCGTGAGTACTGTTGTCGGCTTGATAATACTCCCACCACAGATATTTTTCCATAAAGTGTCTGTAATTTTCGTCTTTATAGAAACTAAATATGGGAACTTGCCTTCCGGGGCCGAAGTACCGTTGATTATTGTAGTTTTTACCCGATGTTTAGAATATTTTAACGATGTGATAATCCGTCTATCTGCCTTCAATGTAGAGAACATTGTTAAGAATAGAATTACAGTTAAGATTACATTTTTGCTAATCTTCTGCATATCATATATTATAGTGTTAAATAAATCTCTGAAGCTGAATTGAATTAAGGTTTCTGCATAGGTTTTTGGAATTTCTGAAGTTTACAAATATGCCAAAAATTGCGCGAACTGAAGAAGCCATTGATAAGCTAGAGTGAAAAGTGTAACCGTCAGAATTGTCTATGGACTAGTAACACAAAGGTGTTAAATACTAGGAGATAAATAAATATGTAATAACTAAATCTATGTTATGTATATAAGTCTATAGGTACATAACAATGCGGTCATCAATAGACAGTGATTTTTGAGAATGATTTTGGCGTAGAATTAGTTGCGGCGTATGGTTGCGGCTTTATTGAATATTAGTCGAATTATGACAATAATACATTTTATTGGTGCCGGGGAATACTATACAGGGTGACTTTGCAAGGTGTTGCCAAATTTTTAGGAGCGACTCTGAATCAGTAACTTAAGGGCCTACATCAATATTATCGTCGACATGTACATATTAACACAGCTAGTAGGTATAGAAAATGAAGAATTAGGGATATTTTTTTTGTTCACTCAAAATCTAATCCTTAATTACTCCTTATATATCATAAAATGTAAAACTCTACATAATGAAAAATAACTAAGTGACTCGTAGCGTAAAAATTGCCAAGAAATTTTCTCAATAATAACTTTATGCAAAGCGAACTATTAATTTAAAATACCATCAGATCTTTTGCCTTATAATTTTAAACAAAGGATGACATAAGAATTGAATTGACTACTAAATTAAAGTGAAGATATCAAAGGAATAGAACTATTAATAACTTAGAATATTTTTCTCGTTTATAACAAATGGCTTTCGACATTAGCAATATTTTACATTTCATACAAATCTTTGTATTGTTGTATTTTTAATGCTGTTGTATGTACTATCACCTATCAGTTATCGCGTAATTAATAATTAAAATAGTGATTGGTTGACTATTATTAAAGGTGGAAAAAAAATATATGATAATAAAGTTGAGGATCATTTAATAAAGGCAAAACGAAAAATAATATCTTAGATACGTTATTATTGTTTATCTACTTAGAATGTTGCAATTAAATTAGTAAAAACAATAATATTTTCTAACACTTGCGCGACTCATTTGTTCAAATAAAACTACTTTTTTAGACGCGTATATTTGTTTTAAATTTTGGCCCGACGTTTCGGAGACTTTGCAGTCACCATGGACTTTGCGGTCTCACCCGTGACTCTAAATCTGAAAAAAGTAGTTATATTTAGTAAAAACAAGTTTTTAAAGCTGTAATAAAAAGACTATGCTTTACGAGCGACAGCGCGATTGCAATGACGCTTACAAACGCGTTCCAACTATGAATACTACGATCGCCCGTTGGTTAGATAATATTGTAAATAGTATATAAGTTTAGGTATATCTTAAAGTCGATAAAGACCGAAGCGTTAGCACGCTGAAGTTGCAATGAGCAGGCCACATCGCTGATAGGACTGATGATAGTTGGGGAAGAAAAGTCCTAGAGTGGCAACCACGTACCGGATGATGCAGCGTTGGGCGACTCCCGACAAAGTGAAGCGACGGTATTCTCGAGGCCGCGGGGAGCCGCTGGATGCAAGCGGCACAAGAACGCGCGTTGTGACGTTCTATGGGGGAGGCCTATGTCTGTGAGTGGACGGGGAGAGATTGACGGATAAATGGATGGATATCTTTAAAATACACAGGTGTTATCATAAACCTATACGATAAATAAAGTCTTAAAAAGTTCAAAATCAAAGAAAAGCAATGAACTTGATTACAATTTGTTATGACGATGGTAAAACATAAGACCTTGAAATGACATCGAAACACTAATAAATTCATAGAATATTAAGAACATATAGCCTATAAATCCACTATAATTCCTTCACTAATTGTCCACCGCTCGACACAAACGTCCAAAGTCTTTAATTATAGAGTTCTTTATTAATCGTTTGTCTACATTAATTTGATACTGTATATTTTAAGGCTGTATTTACAAGTTGTTGACCGTAATCACAGACTGTGGCCAAATGCCTTGGATTTAACTATAGTGAATGATTTAGTGATGTCATTGATTTGAAGATATTTACTGATATTTATATGAAAACACAGATGTCTATGTATGAAAACATATAAGTCCAGTCGTACGTTGCAGCTACTCGTCACATCATCTCAATAATTAGTGTAATATAAAAAATAAAAAACACACTTGGATACCTCGATTATTAGTTTTTGGAACTGAGAAAGCTTTATATGTGTGGAGAAATTCTGATTATTCTGATTTATTTGTAAGTCTCTACAAGTGGGTGAACATCGCCTTCAAAGATTTGGTAACATGGATTCAGAGACATGGATATAAATAGATACGAACGAAGGTAATTATAAACGTGTTAAAATTTATTAACTATAATACGAAATCAAAGAAAAATGGAAAGAAAAATTTTATATATTCAATAGTTTGCAGGTTAGGTACGACGCTATAACGCTATATACCTACAGCTATATATAAATAGACAGTGGTAGAGGCATGGTAGAGGTGGTAGGTATGAAATGTTCTCTGAGTTGCGAAGATGAGACTCGAATACGCATCGTAGGAAGCCTTTAGAAGGCCAATCATCCTTTAGAAGGCCAATCATTCGAAATTCGGTAAAAGTTTATAGTTTTCTAAGAACAGAATCATAACTTGTAGAGATCTTAGCCTACATAGATAATAAACTGTAGCGATTATAAGATATATTTTTTAGTTATAACCTGGTTCAGGGCCCAGTGCATCACCTAGGAGGAATAAATAATGTATATCCTAATTCTATGGGCATCACACAGGGCATCGTGCAATAAAATAATGTCAGTTGCTGTCAGATTAGTGTGGATTCTGTGGATTTGTGTCAGATAAATAGAAATTTAAAGTGATTTTATCTTCTATAAAATAAGATTATTGATACAATTAAAGGAGCTTACTCCTAATGAGTATTCTGATAATCCTTGTCATCATTCAGGCAGCTACTTGTACAAATGACAAAAGAGTAGTAACCTCATTAAAGTACTCCAAATATAAAGAAAATTATGAACCAGGGATAACAAAAGGTCAAGTGGCAAACATCAACGAAGTCCCATACCTGGCGTCTTTGAAGATTCCAACCCATAAGTACGAAATATACAATGAAAAAGAAGGGAAATCTATCTGGAAAAATATATGTGGTGGGAAAATAATTGATAGCAAACGAGTTCTAACAGCATCATATTGTTTTGAAACTAATGATTTTTACTTCCTACATCATCCTAACATATTGAGATATGTAGCTGGAGATTTAAGCGATAGTCCAGCATATACAGGAAAAACTGTGACTACTTCAAAGTGCCAATGGAGACGAGTGATTAAGATCATGCTACATCTAGACTATATATTTCCTAACCACGATCTGGCGATAGTTTTTATTAATACGCCATGGAAGTTTACTTACAATATCAAGCCCATTAAATTGACTTCAAAACCCCTAGATTATGCAAGATATTGTAGCTTTGCTGGTTATGGGAAAGTTGGAAGGCCATTTTTGGCTAAAATCAGTATAGTTCCAAGTTGGCAGTGTTCTTTACTATGGGATATGAATTCGTTTATTTGCTCAGATAGTGCCGTTAGTAATGTGATTGGGAGTGATTCTGAGTGTCCTTTAGTTTGCAATGGTTCTTCAGATGTGAGTGAAAAGCTTGGTGATGTTTTGGTAGGAATGGTTGGTGCTAAAAATTATGACAAAACTTCATTATACACGCGTGTCTCGGCTTATCATTCTTGGATTGATACTAACGATCAAATTAATGAGGCCATCAAATTGTATGCAAACGTTTTGTTACTAATTATACCATTATTGTTACTATATCTTTTGTTTATTTTTAGTTCCTTGCGCAACTATCCAAAAGCTTGTGTTAATATACAAGAAAAAATTTCTAAAAAACATTACTCTTCTTTGAAAAAGGTTGGATAATAAATCGAATGAATAATTCAGATTTAACCCTTACAAAAATCCCATATAACTTAAATATATTCAGCAATAACGTGATCGATTATCTCGCTCGACCTCTTCTCGATGCAGAACATATTATAATGAAGCGATTACAATGATAAACATGTGCATTTTGTGTAATAAGAAACAGCGGCTCTCAAACTTTACTGTACGTTTCTTTTTTGTCTGCTGATGAGTCAGCTACAAGTAAACTCAAAAAAAGAGAAAAGAGAAAGAGGTGAGAGACGTAAATCTCGTAATCAAAAAGCTTACCTGGTCTGGTAGTATAGTAGAACAATACACTCCCGTTTTGACAAACGCTTTGCGCCCCACATTTTTTGGCAGAAGTGCATACTATATCATATATACTAATAAGAAATAGACATTTAATACTTTTATGAAAATTGTTATCTTTCATTAAATAACATTGTAATATACTGCTTTCTGTACAGATTAAAAAACAAAGTTGTTCGAAGTTGTTATCACTATTGTTACGTCATAAAGTGAGATAAACTTAGAAAATAAATAAAGAAATAAATAAAGAAAAGAAATAATCATTTATTTGACACAACCAGCGGCATAATTACACAAATAGATTTAATTAAAAGCTCTGCTGAGTTTCTTACGCCGGTTCTTGTCAGCAGATTGCATCCTGAACCGGTGGTAGAGAAAAAAATGTTTGGACCTGTCAACAGCACACAATTTTCTAAAAAAAAATGACTACTTTATTTAAAAAAAAAGATAATCAAAATGTCATGCCATTAAGCGATGACGACAACCATCATTCACATTGAGAATATTATAGTGGAATATGTATATGGTTAACATGTGCAGGTCCCATGATAGCTTAGTTGGCAGAGTAATGAAACGGTATTCCAAGGTCGTGGATTCATGTCCGCTCATGGTGATCATTTTTTCCACCATAATTTTATTTATTACGTAAAAGCATAGCAAGGCGTTTGGAAAAAATAAATAAATTACTCTAAAGGTATAATTATTTGTATTCTCATGGCTGCATCAAGAGGAACGCGTTTAGCTTAAGCCAGACAGTTAATACTGCTGGTTTTTAACGGCTTCTTGCTTTTGGCTTTCGCCAAAACCCGACATCGTTTAGTTGAAGACAAAAATTGTGTAACAAAACATTTTAAAAAGTTTGAGAATCTCTGCACACATCCCGTAGTGTGCTTCATAAAACGGGAATAGATTTTATGGTACGTGTTTACCATGAGGTGATTGTGTCGTGTATGAAGTCATCGCCTTTACATTTATATCAAAACAATGAATAAATTGAATAGGTAATCGCATGAAATAATAGACTTTGAACTACATCTTCTTATATATAAAAATCAATTGCTGTTCGTTAGTCTCGCTAAAACTCGAGAACGGCTGGGCCGATTTTGGTGATTTTGGTCTTGAAATATTCGTGAAAGTCCAGGGAAGGTTTATACGGTGACAAAATATATGGGAATTTAAAATTCCACGCGTACGGAGTAGCGGGCATCAGCTATCTAATATATAAAATTCACGTGTCACAGTGTTAGTTACCGTACTCCTCCGAAACGGCTAGACCGATTCTTATGAAATTTTGTATGCACATTCAGTAGGTCTGAGAATCGGCTAACATCTATTTTTCAAACCTCTTTTCTTTTTTTTTAGTATGGCAAAACAACGTTTGCCGGGTCAGCTAGTAACTATATAATAATATGTAACCTATATACTTTAATGAAAAAAAAATCATCAATTTGTAAATGACAATTCCCATTAAATTTTACGTCCCCTTTTGGACAGAACCATGGACAGAACATGACCAAAACTTTTCTGTGTTAATCCAGAGACTAATAATTTTAGCGATTCTACGTGAAATATGAAAATTGGCAGTGTCAATAACCCAATTCGGCAATGTTAACAGAACTTTTTTATTAGAAAATCTGTATAATTTAGACTAACGATTTTAATTAATAAAAATGTGTGCAACAAAATACCTAGCCAATTAATCAAAATACGCCATAGTTGTTTACATTTTTTAGTTAAGTAAAGTTTAGTTGTGAACGTAGAAATTATACCATTCTCTAATAATTGTGCGACTCGAGTCCTTACAGCTACCTAGTTAACTTGGCTGAAAAATCTCCGAAACTTCAGGCTAACCAACCTTATTATGATAACGGACTCTTACGTTTTAACGGCCGGTACTTGGTAACACTTAGGGCCTCGTTCACCATCTTCAAGTAAAGCGTTGATTAGTCATCTAGATAGTTATATAGATTAGAGTATCTTCTGTCAATTTCAATTTTTTTATCTTAAGATTACTGCTACTCGAACGTCGTGAACGTCGCACGTGTAGTTACTGGTGACTTTAACTAGCGATTAGTCTACTTGGCGCTTTACTTGAGAATGGTGAAAGAGGCCCTTAAACTCACTCAGTCACAGTACCTTGCGGTTATGAAAAAAGCGTTGCTTAAACAATGTCACACTCGAATGTCACAGATTTCCATATTTCTGTTTGATTCTATCGATTCTATAATAAAGCAAGAAAATAACAAACATAACCCTGTCAATATCACACTATGTAACTTTGTTTTTTTCGAGACCAACACTTAGAAACAACGTTTTAGTTTTGTGATTTTCATTTCTTAAACTATCGATTATAGAAATAAAAAGATTTTTATGTAAATTCATAAAAAAAAAATTCTTTAACACTTCCGCGACTTATTTGTATAAATAAAACTACTTTTTACGGTTTTAAACGCGTGTATTTGTTTTAAATTTGCCCGACGTTTCGGAGACTTTACAGTCACCATGGTCACGGGTGAGACTGAGCTGTAAAGTGGCTTCTACTATCAGTTGTTACAGGGTTTACCCACATTTGATTTTAATTTTATATGTATTCATAATTATATTTTTCAAATTATGAATGATTGTTTACCGAATCCATTTATTTTAATTTCATTCATTAAGGGCCTACATCAATATTATCGTATATCATCGCCGACACGTACATATTAACACAGTCAGTAGGCACAGAAAATGAAGAATTAGGGATACTTTTCCTATTTACTCAAAATCTACTAAATATATTTTAATTCTGATTTACGTGTTTCTATATATAATAGTTACTTATGTTTTTAAAGTTATTTCATTAGTTAATACGCGATAATAGACCGACAAATGAAAAAAATAAAAAATTAAAGAGGTTGTTTCGCCAAGATTTTCTATCGAGAAAACTTTTTTCAATCGCGTTTCTGAGTTCATGCGATCCTAGATCATATATTGAAAAAACATATACTTAAAAATTAGAGCTCTAGCCATTCAATCTAAAGAAACAATGAAAACTTCGTACATAGAAAAATGCACGAAGCTATTTTGGTATCCTCTTAAGCTCTTTTATGTTAAATCAAACTTAAAATACGTTTCAGTTTAATTTAAACATGTTATGAATACATTCATTAATTAAAACTGCATGTTCATATTCTTATTACGTATGCAACATTTTCACAACATTATGCTGAAAAGTGGCACAAGGCACAGTCAAAAGAGCACATTTTATTACTTTACAAGCTATTGACCGTGACTTTGAACACATGGAATTTAGTAAAGAAACCTTTACAAAATTATGCATAAAACCATCCTATAGGTACCACTTTGGTTTGTAGATAACGATTTTCTATTCGATAATGCAATTTTTCTATTCAGGCGTAAGGGATTAATAATTAGGTTAGTTAAAACACTTAAAAAATTATTGCATTATGATGTGTCCTAAATATGTGTGCGAAATTTCAGATCAATCCGACTACTGCAAGTGGTTAAAAATTACTTTTTACATTCTGTTACATAGATTAGAGAAAAGATACCTACTTACGAAATAATAAAAGTGTGTTAAAAAGAAGAAAGAAAAGTTAAAAAATCTTCAAAAAAATTCAAAAATCTTCTTATACTCTCTTATGAGGAGGAAACACATACCCAACAGTATCAAGGTTTCTCTTTCCTTTCTTATGAACCCTGATAATACAACAAACATAAAAATTTTGTCGCAAATATATCCGAAGATATGAGTGTCAAAGAATTTGTAATAAAGTAATATATTGAAACGTATTCCAGCAGGTATATCATAGAAATACCTATGTTCAATAATAACCTGCTCATATTATAAATGTGAAAGTTTATGAGTTTAAATGTTTGGATGTTTGTTACTCTATCACGGAAAAACTATTGAATGGATTTTAATGAAAATTTACAATAATGTAGCTTAAATAAATACATCAGAATAACACATAGGCTACAATTTATAAAGATACTAGCTGACCCGGCAAACGTTGTTTTGCCATACAAATGTCAGTGAGGGGGGGGAGGTGTTTTAAAAATAGATGTTAGCCGATTCTCAGACCTACTGAATATGCATGTAAAATTGCATAAAAATCGGTCAAGCCGTTTCGGAGGAGTACGGTAACTAACACTGTGACACGTGAATTTTATATATAAGATTGTGTGCATTGTCAAAAATGTGACGATAAGTGTCAAGTAAGTAGAAAAAAACCTACTATCTGCGACCTATTCTAGCATTCGTGTCCTGAAAGCAACCTTTACTACCTTTTTATCCAATATACCTTTTTTATCCTATATACCGCGGCTTACACCACGGGGCACAGTTAGTCTTATACATACCGATATTACTTCAATATTGCGTAAATAATTTGAGCTGTTTGATTTCGAAATCTTATTTTGAAATTTGATTCTGACGAATGGTTTATTTTGAAGGGATTAATTACGAGAAAATGAAAGTACTTTCGTGTTAAAGAAAGAAGCCATACTTACGGAGATTCTTTTGAAATCAATGAAGAAACTAATTAGCTAATCCCTACGGTTTCACTAGCGTTTTTTTTTTATTATTGCCTCGGCTCTTAGCGTGATGATAACTATATAGCCTACATGTTATTTTTTTATTATTGCCTCGGCTCTTAGCGTGATGATAACTATATAGCCTACATGTTATATTTTTATTATTGCCTCGGCTCTTGGCGTGATGATAACTATATAGCCTACATGTTATTTTTTTATTATTGCCTCGGCTCTTAGCGTGATGATAACTATATAGCCTACATGTTATTTTTTTATTATTGCCTCGGCTCTTAGCGTGATGATAACTATATAGCCTACATGTTATTCTGATCTATGAGGTATACAACTGTAAGGTTTTGTTGAAATTCATTCAGTAGTTTTTGCTTGAAAGAGAAAACCTCCATCCATCCAGATGTTCTTTCAAACTCTTACGTTTATAGTAAGTAATAGGATATTACATCATCGTTATCATCATACCGTCAAGCCTATTTTCCATGGGGGCATGCCGAGACTATAGAGCGTCATCTGCTACGACCTAAACACATTTCCTTGGCTTTATTTACACTCATACATCTGGTCATACACACACGAAGTTTGTAACTTATTTTATTATAGTACAATTTGAAAAATAACTTTAATTCAATCGGTCTAAAATTTTCGATCCTACGCAATTACATTCACCTTACTAATGTAGTTCTAAAACTGAAAAACACGCTTCTCCTAAATACTTTTTTAAATTCCTGAATACTTTTTTAAATGATTGTATTGACATCGATCCGTAATATGTGTGCAAAAATTCTAATCAATCCGACAACTGCAAGTGTGTGAAAATCACTTTCAAAGATTCCATTACATAGATTAATACATTGATACGTACCGAGCGAGAGAAAAGCGAGTTAAAAAAAGTATAATGATAGTAAGATAAACGGTTGAGGTTGGGTTATGTTGAAGTGGCACAGGATTAATTTTCATGATAACATAATCGTTTTTAATGGAAATATGACGCCTGCTTTTTAAGTGAATGTCAGTTATTGTGATAAACTGATACACAATTATATTTTAATCTTACATATAGATTAAATTATTAATGCTACTATGGTGTCTATCTTATTAATACGCCAAAAACTAAATCTAAATGAAATTAGTTTATTAGTTTGTTTTAATGGTTAATAATGCTGTACATTCAGTTTGAGTTGTCTATTTTTAATCTGCCACCTCATAAATAGATACGTTAAGGGCCTACATCAATATTATCGTCGACATGTACATATTAACACAGCTAGTAGGTATAGAAAATGAAGAATTATGGATATTTTTTTTGTTTACTCAAAATCTACTAAATATATTTTAATTCTGATTTACGTGTTTCTATATATAATAGTTACTTATGTTTTTAAAGTTATTTCATTAGTTAATACGCGATAATAGACCGACAAATGAAAAAAATGAAAAATGAGAGAGGTTGTTTGGCTAAGATTTTCTATCGAGAAAACTTTTTTCAAATTATTTTGGTATCCTCTTAAGCAAAAGTATTGTGCTTAGTTAGGGACATATTTTTTACCTGTTACCTGTATTTGCGCGTTAACGTCCCATAGCGCGGGCCTCATGCACTCCAGGGATGATTAGGTCAGCCTATACCACGCTGACTAGACGTGTCGGCATAGTGTTTGGTTCAGAGTTCTCTGTTGCTCATAGAGGGTAATGTTTTTTTATATTACTTAACACTTAGTTGGTTGGAGAGGCAAAACGGTGGAGACACTTACTGTATTCCTAATCCCTTACCACACATTCTAACCCTCAACAAGAAGAAAAACTGCAGAAATAAGTCAGTGATATTTATATTCATACTAGCTGACCCGGCAAACGTTGTTTTGCCATACTAAAAAAAAAAAAGGTTTGAAAAATAGATGTTGGACGATTCTTAGACCTACTGAATATGTATGTAAAATTTGAGAAGAATCGGTCAAGCCGTTTCGGAGGAGTACGGTAACTAACACTGTGACACGAGAATTTTATATATAAGATAACGTCACCACTATAAGTAGAGGTGATCGTTATATTAGATAGCTGATAAAATAATCTAATATTTATTAATAATCATTCAACCTATTATTTATTACAACTGGCAAGCGTTATTTATGTTGTGATTTTTTTGTTTTTTTTATTAGTTAAGACCAGGTTAAGACCCATTCATTATACACACAACACATCACATGCACTATTCGAAACGAAACGGAACGTCCCATTCAAAGTCGATTGCACTTGGCAGTATAATATTTTTGTCACCTACCAAATTATACTCTAAGGTGACCGCATAAGAACTATTTCCGTTAAATAATAAAATAATATATTAGTTTGCCTAATATATTTATTAAATATATTATGCAAACTAATATATTTTGTTCGGCTAAAAGTCGATTGCACTTGGCAGTATAATATTTTTGTCACCTACCAAATTATACTCTAAGGTGACCGCATAAGAACTATTTCCGTTAAATAACAAAATAATATATTAGTTTGCCTAATATATTTATTAAATATATTATGCAGTCACCTACCAAATTATACTCTAAGGTGACCGCATAAGAACTATTTCCGTTAAATAACAAAATAATATAACGATCTTAACTCTTATCGCTATAACGATAATCAAAACGGGTCGTTGTACGAAGCGAACTAATATAATGTAAAGGTTGTGATCATTGAATATAACCTATACAAAAGTAAAGCTTTGTAAAGCTTGTTCTTTACGTTAATTTATAATAATAATTTAAAACACATTTAATTAATTTGTTATATTTTTTATAATAAAGAAAAACTAATTGTAATGCTTATTCTTTACGTTAATTTATAATAATAATTTAAAACACATTTAATTAATTTGTTATATTTTTTATAATAAAGAAAAACTATTTTACAATCATTTTTCAACATCCTCTGTTCATGTCCTATTCACATCTCACTATTCTTTTATTTTTATTTTCAAATTTTAAATTTTTTATTCCTTTTTTAAAAATATATCTTAAGTGGCCTGTATCATTGTATAGGTTATATTCAATGATCACAACCTTTACATTATTATATAATATATTATAGCGTATAAAATAATAGGCGTTTTAAAAATAGCGTATCGTTATAACGCGTTTGCAATATATAGCCGTTGCGAACACTCCTAACTATAAGTAAACTTCTATAAAAGTTAAGCTATATTTTTTTAATATGCACTAGTGCAAGATTCATTTAACTTGCTTCGTAAATATTCATGCTATCACTTGCGCGGCTAGGGTTGTCAAAGAATATTTTATTACAAAATTATTTCATTACTTTTATCACATCGTTTTCCCAAAAGAACTAGGCAGATTTAAAAGCAGTCATAAAGCCTTTCTTGTGTTATCAATTCTATAGTAACTCCGTCTGTCACTTTCCATGGCAAACGTGCTGAACCGATTTGAATAAAATTTGCTACACAGATGGTTAAGAGCCTGAGAGAGAAGATAGGCCACTATTTAATTGTCCATATAGTAGTGAAAGTCGCAGGCACATCTAGTATAATATAATTAGAGCTACGGTTTGAAGTTGTTAGTGGCCATTATGGATTCGAATCCTGGCCTGTAACCATTAATTTTGTGCCCAAAAATTTGGGGCACAAAATTAAATTCTGATAATTAACCGAAAAGTCGTTTAATTAACAGAATTTAATTTCTTTCATTAAAAAAGTTCTTGTTTAAAAATGAATAGAATATTTAACTAGAAATTTCATCAATCTTGAAGAACAGAGTCTACATAATAGGACAAAGTTCACATTACTATATTGTCATCGGCCCTTGCCCTAATGTCTAAAGTTTCAAATTAATCTCATGTCTTGATGTAGGTGAAAATTTTGTTCGAAATTTCTGTTACATTGATATACTAACTATTGCCCGCAACTTTGTTTGCGTGGAATTTAGAAACCAAATCTTAACAAATTATACAGAAAAGCAGTCCTCGAGATACATTCTATCTTTTAAAAAAATCGCATCGAAATCCGTTGCCTAATTTTAAAGATATACCTAACCCCACATAGGGACATACAAACAAAAATAACGACTTTGTTATATAATAAGTAAAGTTAGGTACTGTATGGTGATGTATAAAGAATAGATGTGTCATTAACCCATTTTCTCCGCTAGTTGACCTAAAAGCGAGCTAAGAAGAAAATAATGATATAGATCCGAAAATAACATATTTTAAAACCAGTAAACTTAATTTCAGCCCAATTGTATTCTGTAAAGAATACTAGGTGGCTGGTCGAGATTGTTGCAAAACATTCTCTATAGATGGCGTTGTACGTCAAAATGCGATGCAAGCTCAATTGATTACTGTTAGTACGACCGCAAGAAGCTCAGTTAGCAGAGCTACGGAACGGTATTCCGAGGTCGTGGGTTCAAGTCCCGCTTGCGGTGAACACTTTTTCCACCACAATTTGATTTATTAAGTGTAGCGGCCCGTCCCGGCTTCGCACGGATAAATATAGCCTATGTTACACAGTGATAATGTAGCTTTCTAATGAAAAAAGAATTATTAAAATCGGTCCAGACTTAAGACTTGAGACTTTCTGAGTTTATTCGTTACATACAAAAATACAAATCTTTCCTCTTTATAATATTAGTGTAGAAAAGCATAGCAAGTCAATTGCAAAATTAATAAATTACTTTAAAACAAAATTTTTTGACAATACGTCTGATCACCGTGGCATAGGTTTACCATATGTGGTACTAGCTGTTGCCTGAGACTTCGTACGCGACGAATGTAGAAAAATTTCTTTGCTTCGGTCCTATTAGTTGTAGCTTGATGTTATATAGCCTATAGGTAGCCTTCCTCAATAAATGTGCATTCCAACACTGAAACAATTTTTCAAATCTACACTAGTGGTTCCTGAGATTAGCGCGTTCAAAGAAACAAACAAACAAATTCTTTAGCTTTATAATATGAGTATAGATATACCCTCTCGAAGTTGAGCAGATAGTGAGCTGAGGAGCAGGAGGGGGAGGATATACTACCTACGTAAGCGAAGCTTAAAAAAGCCTGTTAAAACGCAATGCATGTCTAGGAGGTATTGGATTTAGACAAATTACAGTTCCTAATAAACATACAAAATACTAATATTATACAAAAGTCACAGTCAGGCCCGTCTTCACCACTGGTCACACTGAGATGTGTCCAGTATGACCAGAGCCCATGGCCTCCCGATTATTCTATTGCATCATAGTTTTCTATTTATGTCTGATAGGTGATAGCGGGGCATACATCATAATATGCCCAGGGCTTTGCAAGTAAAAGACGCCCTGCTCACAGTCAAGGCATAATTGAAAAGAACTACGGTCTATTTCGATTGAATGGCTATATCATTGTACATATGTTAATAAATTAAATTATGGTGGAAAAAGTGATTGCCGCAAGCGGGACTTGAACCCACGACCTCGGAATACCGTTCCGAGGTCGTCGGGTCAATAAGTTCAGTTCGAAAGAGCTTCGGAACGGTATTCCGAGATCGTGGGTTCAAGTACAGCTAGCGGCAATCACTTTTTCCACCACAATTTAATTTATTAAGTAAAGCATAGCATGTCAATTGCAAAAATCAATAAATTACTTTAGTACATATTATATTAATTAAAATTGTTAATCATTATTAGATAACGCACTTTTTATATTAAGAAAGTTTAGTTAACATTGACAGATTGTGTTATTGAGAGCAACAATTTTCATTTTTTTAAGTTATGTCTAGTTAAGCACGTACAATTGGTACATTGATACCAGTGGTGTTCATCAATGAGGTAATAATGGACAGAAAGAATATTTGAATGTCTCGCACACCTTATATTACCAAAACTTGTATTTACAAGCAAAAATGTAATTAGTGTTGCGGTAAAGTTACTTGGTTGTTCAAATATTTGTCAAAGTGGAAACTGTGACAAGTTAGCCAAGTTAACAACCAACAACATCTCAGATATTTGTTTATTCCATAATGGGTTGGAACAAAGCGGTGACAACGTGCACTTTGTTTATAGTGTAATGTCAACACCCCCCCGGCTTCACAGCGTGAAGTTTTTAAGAAAACTCCCAGATAAAAAATAAATAAATAAATATCCATGAACATTTCACACAACGTCCTCTGGTCGCAAGCTAAGCTTATATGCTTGTGTTATGGGTCCCAGAATACGGATAGACTACATATACTACTTTTCTTTTGTAAATACATATTTATAATACATAGTAAACACCCAGATGCAGCACAAACATTTGTATGACAATTATAAATACCACACAAATAATAGTACCAAGCGGGAATCGAAACCGCGACCTCGTGTACGGCAGTCCGTTACATAAACCACTCGATATATAATATTATTATAGATATATCTTTTACATTTATTTTAAATATCACAACACCTTTTCTTACCCCTTTCCACCATATATTGTTATCTTGACACGCGTATCAAGCTTGCAAAATTTACACAAAATTGCAATTGAAATTTAACGACTTTGATATGAATTCAAAGCTTTATGTTTGTCTCTAAAAGTGCGTAGGTTTTCTTTGATTTCTTGTTTCTTTTTCAGTCTGTTAACGTCCCACTCTTAACGTCTTCTCTGTGTGGTGACGGATTAAGAATACAAGTGTCACCACCCAATCTCCTCCCAAGGTTGCTGTAAAAGTCAGCTAAGGGATATTGTACACAGATGACATCCTCTGTGAGAGACGGAAAATAAACACTGTGTCAACACGCCTGGTCAGCATAAGTTGATGTAATATTTACCTATATCATATCCATTGGCTACTCTGTTAGCTGTGAACGTGTCCAAGAGAGCTTTTTGTATTTCAACAGCATCCTTATTATTCTCTGATGCCTAAAATTATCACAAAACTACTTACTTAGGGTAATTATATAACTTTTTATCTCTCTCTCCAGCCCATTTACGTCCCACTGCTGGGCACGGGCCTCCTTCACTTTGGGAAGGATTATAATCTACTGTGCCGTACTGACCAGGTGCATAAGCATGCAGTTTATTTTCGAATTTTCCGTCTCTCACAGAAGATGTTATCTAATATCATCCCATCTACGTTATCATATAAGGAGAATTATTGACGGGTCTCGTGATCTAGTGGTTCATATAACGGACTACTGTTTATGAGGTCACGGGTTCGATTCCCGCTCAGGACAAACATTTGTGCGATGTTTATATTTGTCATACAAATGTTTGTACTGCGTCTGGGTGTCTCTATGTATTATAAGTATGTATTTACAAAAGAAAAGTAGTTTATATATTATATCCGTATTCTGGTACACATAACACAAGTATATAAGCTTAGCTTGGGACCAGAGGACGTTGTATGTAATGTCCATGAATATATATATATTTATCTTATCTATTAAGCCAAAAATAAACATAAGTAAACAAAAATTCTATTTTAGAATCGCGTGATTAGTAAGGCAAAGATCTTTCTGTTATTAAGTGTATTGTGAGTTATTATTAACATTGTGGTCAACAAACTGTCGTTTGATGGCATCCTGCAGAGCCTTGAAGTGCTATACAAATGGCGTATATCAATCTGTTAATCCGTTGTAATAGGCTTTTATGAATGTTTTATTTGATAATAATGATTTGTTACAATTACAAAATCAATCAATAACAAATAAAGAATACTAAGAAACAGAGGAAGAATGAAAATAAAAAAATAATTTAGAAATAAAAACATAGAAAGTTAAAACTAGAAAAATATAAAATACAAATAAACAGTATTTCAACAATAAAACTATTGGATAATTTGCTTCGTCCAAGAACTAAAAAATTGGTCAAGTGCGAGTCGGACTCGCGCACGAAGGGTTCCGTACCATTATCTATGCAATATAAGGCAACGTTATTAGTATCGAGCAAGAAACGGTAAAAATATCAGTTTTGTTGTATGGGAGCCCCCCTTAAATCTTTATTTTATTTTATTTTTAGTATTTGTTGTTATAGCGGCAATAGAAATACATCATCTGTGAAAATTTCAACTGTCTAGCTATCACCGTTCTTGAGATACAGCCTGGTGACAGACGGACGGACGGACGGACGGACGGACAGCGAAGTCTCAGTAATAGGGTCCCGTTTTTACCCTTTGGGTACGGAACCCTAAAAACACGTTTGAAAATACTAAATAATTTTTGTCATTTGTCCTTGTTAAGTGTGCAAGATTTCCGATCAATTCGACTATTGCAAATTGGTGAAAATCGCTATCAAAGATTCTGTTATATAGGTTAATGCATTGATATTTAATATATGTACCGAGCTAATGTTAATAAATATAGAAATCGGCACGGATAGCTCGAACGAAAAATCACCACGAGTTAAGTGTGTACTGTGGCAGCAAAATAATTATTACAAAGCTTTTTTCAAAACATGTTTCAATTTTTATTTCAAAGTCAATATATTTTACAACGAGTCTCGTGGTTGAGTGGTTCATATAACGGAATACTGATCAAGAGGTCGCGCGTTCGATCCCGCTCGGGACAATCATTTGTGTAATTTTTCTAATTGTCATACAAATTTTAATACTGCATCTGGGTGTTTCTATGTATTATAAGTATGTATTTACAAAAGAAAAGTAGTATATGTATTCTATCCGTATTCTAGTACCCATAACACAAGCATATAAGCTTAGCTTAGGACCAGAGGACGTTGTGTGAAATGTCCATAAATATTTATTATATTTATTTATTTTAAAATGATTCCAAAACTTTTTTAAGATTCTAACTCTATTAAAATGGGATAATATTTTTTAAAAAATCAGTTGCATTTTCAGTTGTTTGGATCATAGCAGATGGCGCTCTATAGTCTCTGATTACCCCCATGGTAAAAAGGCGTGACGTTATAATGATGATGATCATATTTAGGCTTATAAAATTTTACTAAAATTAATTATTTCCAAAAACTTATTAAAATTAAAAAACATATATAGAGATCAAAAATATTATTTTGCTGTTACAAAGCAATTTCTCGGTATTCATTATATTATTTGATGTCTTAAAAGCTTTTCTTTATTATTCATACTCGTAAAACGAATTATTTATTAAAATAAGAAGGTTGTTAATATTAAGAGTTGATACAAAACATTAATTGACAATAAAGAGCAACTTTCTACGGGTTGCCGCCGTCGCCGTCGCCCCCTTCGCTTGGGAGGTGATGGCGGCAAAGAGAGAGGCCTTGCAGGAGCGCGAACGCGCTGGCGAAACTTTTCTACCCCGCAGGGCCCCGGGCAGGGGTCGCCGGCGCGCAATAGCTGGCGGTCCCCCCCCCACCGAAGAGGTGATTGCGTGCGGCGGGCCGGTACTCAGAGACCCGCCGAGCCAAACATGATGGGGGGACCTAATGCTCCCCCCGTCGGGCGGGGCCCCGATTAGCGGGGCCACCCCTCGCCGGGTTATGGTAAAGCTCAAGGCACCATCATGGCCCGACAGGGCAAGGCGGAGTTAGGAAAAAAATAAATAAAAAATACTTTGTACGGGTTGAATTTAGACAACAAAGTTTAACAATTTATACCTTCCTCTTGAACCACTCTATCTTAAACATTATTGAATATATTTTTTTTAAAGTTCAAGCGACTTTGCAATTTAAGGGTTTTCCTTGATTTCTCAGGAGATTAAAATCAGATCCTGACCTGGTTCCAACTGGACCAAACGGAAACCACCAGCTTTCAAATAAAACAAGAATCATCAAAATCGCATCGCACAGTTAAAAGTTATGAGGTAACAAACATAAAAAAAATAATAGAATAAAGCGAAATGAGAATGAATTGAGAACCTCCTCCATTTTTGAAGTCGGTTAAAAAGATAAATATAAAATTACACGACCTTAAAGAGAGAACTCTAGAAGAAGTGTTTAATTTACTGTTACTTAAAATAATGTTTATTTTAAAGATTTTCAGATATAACTTACAACATACATCCATTTGAGAATACGAATAACACATAGTAAACACCTACAGACTATAATATTAAATACATATGAAAAGAAATCCACTTTCGAATAGGAACACATTTCTGGCGGTACAAAGTTCGTATATCACAATGCGATTATTTCTGAAGTTACTATACAAAATTTCCTTTAATAGTGTTACTGTCTGTTAACCAAAAAAACAGATAAATTTAAATAAAACCACAAACTACACATAAATAAATTAAATAGAACAGGTTTGTACAAAAAATAACAATTAATATTCATCAAGGAGCAATATGTGTGCAAATGTAGGTTTGCAAGTGGGCGGAGCTACATCCTCGCTACGGGATATAAAAGTTCGCACGGCGCTACGGATGGCAGAGCTGTAGCGATCTCGTAGCAGTTGTAGCACCGACATAGCAAACAGGATAACACAATGGCTTCAGGGTAAGTCCCTAATTATATTTTATTTTTACCTTTTAATATTTGGTAACTTTTCGTGTTATTTGTCGTTAGAATATAAAAAAAAGATTTTCGATTTCGTCATTTTTTAAAATAAATTTGTATTTCTACCTAACTTTTTCCATTTGTATTTTAAATGAAACATCGTTACTTATATAAAATACTATAAAAATAAAATCTTTTTTTATTAAACTTCAAAGAAAAATTCTAACATTAAAATAATTTAACTTAAAAATTATTTTAATCTACATTATCGAGAAAATATTTTTTTTTTTTTAAATGTTTGGATAAAGAATTTTCATGAAAATGTATAATTTATTATTATTATTTTTTTATGAAATTCCAATAGTTTTACCCATTTATAAAAAAAAGGTTAAAAATTGAAATTTTTTTTTTGATTAAAATAAATTACTTTGTTTGTAATATTTACAAAAAAAAAAAATTATTGAATATCTTAAGTTCTGAAACAATTTTTAAAATCATCCTACTATGTCCTAAAAGTTAGCAAAATATACATTAATTCATAACATACCTACTCGTGTTACGAAATGCACTTCACCACTTTTGGCAGAAAAAAGCGACAAAATGGTGCTGATATTTTTTTGATAAACGCAATTAATATTTATCGTTTTATTAAGGACGTTTCGTATATTCTTTACTTAATTTACTTATGGTCTTATTCATAATGACTTATCAGAGGTTTAAAAGTTCGCTAAAATAGGTTCGCGAAAACTGTCAAAAACTGTTCTGTTCATAATGTTATTTTTACGATAAAACGTTTATTATCTCTCTCCGATAAGTCATTATGAATAAGACCGTTAAAGTTTACATATAATTTTATTTCAGTAGTTACACTTTTTATTAACATCACAATTCTTACCTTATATTAAAAAAGAAATAAGAGTTTTTTTATAGTTTAAACGATTTTCTTTAAATATACGATTCTTTATGTTACTTTGATACATGACAATAATTTTCAAATTCAAATTCAAATTCTTTTTATTGTGGATCACAGGTTCAGTTTATGTTGGTACAGAGATAATTTGTTCAGCTATGTCCTGCCATATAGGCATACAATACTAATAATTAAAAATATAAATTCATAGTTACATTAATTTAAATTAAATCAAATACTAAAATAAATTACATAAATATAACTTCAGTCACAAAATAAAACATAACAAATTAGTACATAAATAGAATTAAAACGTCATAATCAAGAACAATAGTCAATTATCAATTGCTACATCCATATGTCAAGTATACATTATAAAACCCAATAACAATAATTACGATGCCATAAAAATAATTCAATACGAGTATGTCAAAAAAATTTATAATTATATCAATAAAATAAAAAACAAAAAATAAGCTTCACATATTGACACAAGTGTTATACAAGCGAGCAGAACTAGTCAGTAAGGGTTTCATCATTCAAGAATTCATTTAAACTGTAATAGCTTTTATTTATTAATACTTCGTGAAGTGCCTTTTTAAATGCTTTCAAATTAGTGATGGTTTAAATGTGCTTCGGAATTTTATTATATATATTTACTGACAGACAAAATACACTCTCATGTAGTAATCGAGTTCTACTGGGGATTATTCTCAACTTTTCCTGTAGTCTTGTTCGGGTTTGGAAGTCAAATAGATTTATGTTGCACTTCACAAACACAGCGATTTCGAAAACGTAAAGGCTAGGTAATGTTAAAATTCTTAATCTTCGGAAGTATTTTTTGCAAGAATCTCTCTGTCTCAAACCACACATTGCTCTTAAACACCGTTTTTGGGCTAGGAAGGCACGCTTTTTGTCAGTGGAGTTGCCCCAAAAAATTAGTCCATACCTTAGTGTTGCGCTAACATATGCATGATACCTGATCACTAATGTTGACTGGTTTGCAATTTTTCTTAATCTATAGAGTGCATATGAAAATTTACCAAGCTTTTTGCACACATGATCTACACGAAGCTTCCAGTTTAATCTACTGTCTATTATTAAACCTAAGAACTAAACGTAAAACCTAAATATTTCAAAATAATAATTAATTCGATTTATGTTATCACACATAATTATTAAAAAAAATCAAAGACTTGATTTGAAAAAGAGTTCTAGATATTTAAATAAAAGATGGTATAGATCCTTTGAAATATCTTTTAATCTACCACCATTTCGGAACACAGGTTTAGTGGAGAAGAACTGGCAAGAAACTCCACTATTGTTCTTTTCATATAAATATACATATTACAATTTATATATAACCTACAGTATCATGGTATTCAAGCCTAAACCCTGCTTAATATGAAGCATACACACCTTTATCTGCCATAATAATAATTCAACAACTTTATTAATCTGACAGCCACTACTCTGTACGCGTGGAATTTTAGATTCTCATGTATATTGTTACCGTTTAAACCCTCTCGAGACTTTCATGAATACTTCAAGACCAAAACACCAAAATCGGCCAAAGCCGTTCTCGAGTTTTAACGAGACTAACGAACTGCAATAGATTTTTATAATAATATAAAAGATTAACGATACTTTTAAAAATACGATTTTTATACAGTATATTATAATATTTATGCAAGTATTTTATAACATGGTAACTCATTAAAACTTACCTGTAGTAACATATTTTCTTTTTAAATATTTTGAAACAATATTTTATTTTTCTTTTAAATAAGTTTGTAAACAGTTTGACGATACTGGCCATGTAACATGATATATTTTCCAATTATTATAAACAACTTATACAGAATTTAAAGCTAAAAAAGTACGAAAAAGTTTTATTTAAAAATAAACTCCCACGTTAAGGTATCTAAGCTATCCTTAGAGTACATATGTTGTAAGGGTTTAACTCATCATTTATGAAATACTAGCTGTGAAATGACTTCGTATGGGTGGAATTAAAAAAAAAATCCCGTTTTTGCTATATATATTGAAAAACTATATACTTCGCTCCTATTGGCCACAGCGTAGTATTATATAGCTTAAAGCTATATTCGATAAATCTAATATACAACGTGTTGCAGAAAGGTGTAGTCATATTTTAAGGTTGCATTGGATAGGCCTTAAATATTATAAATATTACAGTTACACATAGAAAAATACAGTTGGTAAGTTTTTTTTTTGTTTATTGCCTACTATTAAATAACTACCAGAAACGCATCAATTATGAGATGTTTACGGTTTATTGAATGCGATTGAACCTTACGATAAAATATGACCTCATAGTAGTGTTGTATTTAAACAAGATCGATTAATTTAATAAATAAATTCAATTTGTATGAACACATAAAAGTCATAATATAACTAGTATTTGTAATTTCATCCATGCCTAGTGCCTAGTCACCGGCCATGTGTAACGATGGTCAAATATGACTACACCTTTCTGAAACACGTTGTATAAAATTCTCCTGTCAAATTTTGTGTACATATCCGTTAGGTCTGAGAATCGGACAGCATCTATTTTTCATCCCCCTGAATGTTAACGGTGGTCCACCCTTAACATTTATACGGCAAAACAACGTTTGCCGGGTCAGCAAGTATTACTATAAAACACTAAGAGAATTTTTCAAATTGGACCACCGCGAACAAACGAACTCTTCAGCTTTACAATATTACTATTGATTTTAATTATTATATAAAATATTTTATTTATTATATTGTTGTATTCATATAACAAAAGCTATCGTATCTGTTTACAAAGTATGTCTCGTTTGTAAGAAAAGTTTTCTTTGTAAATGCCTTCGGTTATGTCATAAAGAACAGAGTGACAGAAATCCTTGAATTCTCAAGGTGTTTCAACGTTTTAGGGTTCCTTAACAAAACGTAGAATGGGATGCTATTGCTGAGACTTCGCTGTCCATCCATCCATTTGTCACTAGGCTGTATCTTATAAGCTGTCAAAGCTAGATATTTAAAAATTTCAGATGCCGCCATAGATTTAAAAGATGTAGTTGTTATGGCCACATTACTCTGCCGGGTTGAAGCCGCCAATAATATATCTATGTGTGCTTGAAATATGTATCTGTGTTACTAAGATATGGGCTATACGTCATATGTAACATTATTAGTCTATGAAGTTTGATTTAGACAGGCTAAAGTAATGTGTCTTCTAAATTGAATGCCAATACAAAACTAAAAAACACGCTTGAAAATCCTGAATATTTCTTTTAATTATTGCATTGTCATGGGTAAGTATCCATGATATATTTGCAAAATTTCAGATCGGTCCGACCACTATATGTGGGTGAAAATCAGTTTAAAAAATTCCGTTACATAGATTAATACATTGATAAATACGTTCCGAACTAATATAAGCGCGTTAAAAACCAGAATACAATTAAAATTTAAGGGGACTTCTTTACCACCTTTACAGTTTAATTTGATGATAGGTAACTACAATTAGCCGAAATAATTATGACAATATAATAATGGTACTGAATCCTTCGTGCACGATTCTTACTCGTATTTTGAATAGAGATCACATATCCTTTAGAATACTTGCACGGGAACAAAAGTTTAATATGTAGAAGCCCTTTCAAGCCTTTGAGAAGAAAAACTTGCGTTGGTACATGTACACATATACACACACTCATTTTCAGATTTCATATCTTTAATTATAATAAAACAAAGTCGTTATTTTGGTATCTATATGAGCTTATATCTTCAAAACGATGCAATGGACTTTTTTAATTCATAGTGGTTCAAGAGGATGGCTTTTTTGTATATTTTTTTTAAGGATTGGTTTCTAAATTCTACGCGATAAAGTTACTCCTTAAGCTTGGAGTAATTCCGTAGGTAGTGGATTGGCTACGCCCTTGACATTGCTGAATCTAATCCATGGTCAATGAATACCATATATAATAGTAGGCCTTTGAATCATCTGTCGACCAAAGCAAAAAAAATATCCGATACCATTTTGTTATATATGCCGGGGATAGGGATTGTTCATTATTTTTGATCCGCTGTATTTATATTTTTTTTTAGAAAATATAGTCTATTTTATGCAACTAATTTTAATATCATTAAAATGTTCGAAATATAGAATTTTTAAAAAATACTTATAGATATTATTTTAAATGTTGTGATGTCATCGTTGTACGCATTCTGTGTATTACCTTTTCCTGATAGACTTAAGACAGATTGTAATACATCTTTTCAAAGAACCAAGTTGATATAACAGACCAATTTCAACTCCACCACAGAATAGTATAACCATAAGAACTCCTTAATAGTTTAAATCCTTCATTTCAAGGTCATTTGCTTTTTTTGAAAAATAATCGTTAATATAGCAAATTTTCAGAAAAAAACTAATTGATCATGATCAGAAACTCTATTCCCAAAAATGATTTTCGAATTAAAAGTTTAAAAAAAATATGCACAATGCCAATTAGAGGTAATAATATAATGTTAAGATTCTAGACTTTTTGCGATCACATGGAATATCTTATTTTAGTTATTTATTCCCTTAGCTGTCTCTTATAGTAACCTAAAGAGCAAGTGATAACTTGTATTCTTAATCTATCGCTGCATTAAACACAAGAAAACGGTTTCTTTAATAAAACTTCTAATCATATTTCCAGAATATTCGTTACAATATGAGTGGGTTAACAAAAGATCAACGCACTCGTTAATTACATAGGACTTAATATGGGGTTTCTGAACAAACAATTAACCCAGAACTGAAATTAAGTCACAACCATATAGCTTGTTGTCTGAGATGTGGCTTTCAACTAAACCGCATACATGTCGTTAAGGCAGCACATAAAACAAAAGATTTGTCAGTTTTTTTTTCAAATTCAAATTCAAATTCTTTTTATTGTGGATCACAGGTTCAGTTTATGTTGGTACAGAGATAATTTGTTCAGCTATGTCCTGCCATATAGGCATACAATACTAATAATTAGAAATATAAATTCATAGTTACATTAATTTAAATTAAATCAAATACTAAAATAAATTACATAAATATAACTTCAGTCACAAAATAAAACATAACAAATTAGTACATAAATAGAATTAAAACGTCATAATCAAGAACAATAGTCAATTATCAATTGCTACATCCATATGTCAAGTATACATTATAAAACCCAATTACAATAATTACGATGCCATAAAAATAATTCAATATGTCAAAAAAATAAATAATAATATCAATAAAATAAAAACAAAAAATAAGCTTCACATATTGACACAAGTGTTATACAACCGAGCAGAACTAGTCAGTAAGGGTTTCATCATTCAAGAATTCATTTAAACTGTAATAGCTTTTATTTATTAATACTTCGTGAAGTGCCTTTTTAAATGCTTTCAAATTAGTGATGGTTTTAATGTGCTTCGGAATTTTATTATATATATTTACTGACAGACAAAATACACTCTCATGTAGTAATCGAGTTCTACTGGGGATTATTCTCAACTTTTCCTGTAGTCTTGTTCGGGTTTGGAAGTCAAATAGATTTATGTTGCACTTCACAAACACAGCGATTTCGAAAACGTAAAGGCTAGGTAATGTTAAAATTCTTAATCTTCGGAAGTATTTTTTGCAAGAATCTCTCTGTCTCAAACCACACATTGCTCTTAAACACCGTTTTTGGGCTAGGAAGGCACGCTTTTTGTCAGTGGAGTTGCCCCAAAAAATTAGTCCATACCTTAGTGTTACGCTAACATATGCATGATAACTGATCACTAATGTTGACTGGTTTGCAATTTTTCTTAATCTATAGAGTGCATATGAAAATTTACCAAGCTTTTTGCACACATGATCTACATGAAGCTTCCAGTTTAATCTACTGTCTATTATTAAACCTAAGAACTTAGTGTCCTCAGTTTCTGTAACGTTGTTTTCTAAATATTTAACAGCTAGCATGTTCCGCGCCTTTGGCCTTTGTTTAAAATTCATAATTGTTGTCTTTTTTAAATTTATCATTAAGTTATTACCCTGCAGCCATTCAATTACTTTTACTAAGGAACTATTAATGTCAATTTCAATGTCATCTATGGAGTCTTTTGTAAATAAAATAGTACTGTCGTCAGCAAATAGTGTTATGTCATTATCAACTACAGTCGGCATGTCATTGATATATGTCAGAAAGAACAATGGTCCCAGGATACTGCCCTGTGGTACCCCCATCAAAACATTTCTTATGTCGGATACATGTGTTACTTCCACTTTCCTACTAGCATCCACTCTTGTTATTTCAGTATACTGCAGCCTCCCTTCAAGATAAGACTTTATGAGACTATGAACATTACCTCTTATACCGTACGAATACAACTTTTCCAAGAGTATGTCATGTTTCACGCAATCAAAAGCCTTGGAAATATCCATGTACAATGCCACTGCCGGTAAACCTTTATCCATGTTAGCCATTACTCTTTTCAGAAAATGATATACTGCTAAATTTATAGATTTATCTTTTCTGAAGCCATATTGATTTGGAGTGAATATATTATATTTCTCAAAGAATGGATACAGACAATTATATATAATTCTTTCAAACACTTTGGCAAATATGGGTAGCAGTGTTTAGCAGTTTAATAATAATAATAAATAAATATTAATGGAAATTTCACAGAACGTCCTCTGGTCCCAAGCTAAGCTTTTTATGCTTGTGTTATGGGTACCAGAATACGGAAAGAATACATATACTACTTTTCATTTTTAAATACATACAAGCATAGAAACACCCAGACGCAGTACAAACATTTGTATGACAATTAGAAAAATCACACAAATTTCGTTCACATACGATTTATTTTTAAGATAAACAAATCTAAATTTGAAAATACTATTTTATTATATGAAAATACTATTATATTTTATTACTAATTTATTTTTTATTACTATTACTAATTGATATTATTTTTTATTACTAATTTATTATTAATTTGTAATTGAATTTAAAATTGTTCTGTTATTAATATGGTGGGGTGGACACTGACGCCTGCAAAACAGTTTTTAGGTACTAGCGGGGGGGCCAGGGATATCCTTATTGTAACATTTTAAATAAGAGACAAATAAATAACTTGTAATTATATTCTATTACAGAATATTTTAAAGAGTATTTTTCGAAATTCTGATTATATCATTGGAATCTATTAAAACAGCTATAGCTATTTTAATGAAATTAAGTATGTAGACCACAAACCCTCACAAAGTGGAGGAGGCCCGTGCCTAACAGTGGGACGTAAATGGGCTGGAGAGAGAGAGAGAGAGAGAGGAGTATACAGGGATTTTTGAGACGATATTAAAATATTTAAAAAACACATATTATCTCAGTACTGAGTATTTATATAAAGCATGTTTTTTTCTTAATTTCTGTTTGGAATAATCTCATTGGTTCTCATTCATTGTAAAATTGAGAATAGAAGAAATAACCTATTCATTTAACAATAATTCTGTTAGAGATATAATTTAATATTATCTTACAACTTAAAAAAGTATACTTGTTTTTAAATTTAAAAACTTAAGGTAATATAACCAGTCAATATACTAAAACACAAGCAATTTTTTTTAGCTTTTCAATTATATAATACCTACTCATATCCAGATGGAATAAATTATATAAAATCACTAGTTATTACTCGCGACTCCGTAGGCGTGGAATTAAGAAAACTTTTCCCTTTTTTTTTGCAACATTTTTCACTACTGCTTCGCTCCTTTTGATCGCAGCGTGATGTTATATAGCCTATAGCCTTCCTCGATAAATGTACTCTCTAACACTGAAAGGAATTTTCAAATCGGACCCGTGGTTCCTGAGATTAGCGCGTTCAAACAAACAAACAAAATTTATATTATTAGTATAGTAGGTATATAGTATAAAATCATGAATACAGCTCGTAGAAACGTTAATTAAATTTAAAATAGATAATATTATCTTAACATAATTTGAGAACAAAGTATTTTATATACCTAATATTTGAACCGTAAATTACTGAAATTACACCATCCGATCGGATCGTCCCTTACTAAGAAAATTGCGCAAAGCAATTCAATTTAATTATCATTATTAGACAAGACTAGAGAAAATTTACTTTTACAGTAATGTTAATTTTATTTTACCTATTTTCTTAGATCTTTAGTTTATTCACATGAAAAAACCGTCAAGAGCGAGGTAAACTCGCACACTCAGGGTTCTGTACCTAGACCGAAAAATATAAATAACTATGTACATTAAAATAATCAGTTAATTAAACTTAAACCAATTCACCAACTTAATTTTGTAGTTGAAATGTAGGGGATCGCCTACATTTCAGCTACTTCATAAATTGGTATTAGTATACACACTTTTTTCTTGTGATGTGATGACAAATTACAAGTTTTTGGATTTTCCCCTATATCAGCACTATATTGTCTTGATCTATGCCAAATTTCAAGTCTCTAAGGCAACGGGAAGTAACCTGTAAATTTTGATTCCCTAGCAAAAGTCGAAAATTCTAAAATATGGTCGTAATTTGGTTATATCTTTAAAATGCGTAGATGAAAAGGTTGATTGTATTTTTTTGCAGCAAGGGACCGCATAGATCTATATATCTTATGAGTTTCAAGTTCAACCTTTAGCCGTTGCTGAGTAAAAAAAGTTTGACGGACGGACATACAGACAGACGGACACTGTAGTGAGACTGTAAGGGTTTGTACAAAACCGTAAAAATTAAATTACTTTGCTACCGAAAAAAAGCAATAGATAGCTTTTTTCTTTTGTAATATTCGTTTTATTCTTTATTTGAATATTTGGCGCTGTTGCTATCCGCCATCTTTTTCATGCAAATAGTTTTTGCTCTAAATTTTTTTTTAAATGTTGCTAACATTTTTTATGAGTCGAAATCACACAAATTCTTGCAGCCAGGATTTTATTATTTTTAATTATCTTATTATTTATCTTTAAAATTCTTTTAAACTTAAAAATATATATGTTACCGGCTAACACTCGCTTTTATAGGATCGATGATGTCGACACAGGTTTCGTCTTCCAGGTTCTTATATACTGTTAACGAACGAACGTATTACGTTAATTGAAAATAAAACGTTCCCTTTATTCAAGTTTCAATTGTATTCTCCTTCCGGCAGTGCAAACACCTGTTGCCACACTTGGCTCATACGTCCGACAACTTTCATTATTGTATCTTATTCCCAAGCGAACTGGAGGAAAATGTCTGACATTTGGAATTTAATACATTGAATTATTTTACGGTTTATTGCAAGATTAGTCACTACACAAAGCGATCTTCTAAATGTTTATGTGTTTAAGTTTTTACATTGTATGCTGTGCTATTTTTTGACAGGGAAATAAGTGTCGCTAAAGTCGAGATGTCGTATGGTGACGGCTTAAGAATACAAGTATCACTACCCATTTTCTTTGCCATAGAGTACTATGACAGAGAGTAAAAGTCAGCTAAGGAATATTGAGAGACCGAAAACTCGAAAATGTGCTTAACGCGGCACGGTAAACCATAATCCCTCCTTAAGGGCCTACATCAATATTATCGTATATCATCGCCGACACGTACATATTAACACAGCCAGTAGGCACAGTCCATTCTGATCCACGTGTTTCTATACATAATAGTTACCTATGTTTTTAAAGTTATTTCATTAGTTAATACGCGATAATAGACCGACAAATGAAAAAAATAAAAAATAGAGAGGTTGTTTCGCCAAGATTTTCTATCGAGAAAACTTTTTTCAATCGCGTTTCTGAGTTCATGCGATCCTAGATCATATATTGAAAAAACATATACTTAAAAATTAGAGCTCTAGCCATTCAATCTAAAGAAACAATGAAAACTTAGTACGTAGAAAAATGCACGAAGCTATTTTGGTATCCTCTTAAGTGGAGAGCGCCCCATGTCTAACTGTTGGACGAGAAAGTTGAGATGTAACGGGACTTTTTGTAAAGCACGTAGCATTAAATTAATAGAAAAAACTTCTATTTGATTGTTATTAAGAAAACAAATTTGAATCGTGTTCGAGTTTTTCCCATGTTTCGTACCACAGAAGAGTTTTTTCGTACCAACTAGTTTAGTTCTTATAATGCATGGATTGCCTTTTGGAATCATAATTCATAACTCACTTTCTAATATCTGCGTTCTTTATTACAAATAATTATCCTGAGTCGGAATCAAACCCAAAACACATGATGCTATTGTGTTCCTAGTAACTACACCTCTAGACCTGTCGGTAGTTATTTATTGCCTATTTTTACTTCACAAAAAGTTATAATGATAATTCTATATTTTTATGGTCCTACACACGTAATTTTGTTACAATAGGATATTATTTGATTAAAAAAAGAATATTTTTCTTCTCTTATCTTTGAAAATTACTTTCAGCGTAGGTAAGTCTCGAAATAATAAGTGATTTTGAACTTTATAAATATACTAGCTGTTGCCTGCGACTCTGTTCGCGCAGAATTTAGAAAATTTTCACGTGCGACGGCGCGATGGCTTATTTCATGTATAAGTTTGGTGTTTCTATACCGATTTCTATGATTCTTTTTTTATTGAATGTTAACTTTTTTAAATTAGGAATGAGTGAGAGTATTATAAACGTAAGAGTAAACAAATATAATCAGAATGAACGAACTGCTAAGCTATCAGGAGTTACACGTGTTATTGTGAGTCAACCATAAAATATAGATATATGCTGCTGCAGGATATTTTTTAGACAATTTTATGTAGAATATTTTCGTCATACATGATTTCTATGTAACTTTAACCATTAAGGCTGCACACGCGACGGAAGCTTAAAAAATGGAGTAACTTCTCCCGTTTTCCCAACATTTCCCTTCACTACTCTGCTCCTATTGATTGTAGCGTGATGGAAAGTATACTATAACCTGCCCAGGAGTATGGAGAATATTTGTACCAAGTTTCATTAAAATCCGTTGAGTAGTTTTTGTTTCTATAAGGAACATACAGACTGACAGACAGACAGACAGACAGACAGACAAAAATTTTACTGATTGCATTTTTGGCATCAGTATCGATCACTAATCACCCCCTGATAGTTATTTTGAAAATATATTTCATGTACAGAATTGACCTCTCTACAGATTTATTATAAGTATAGATTATATTGAAGTAATGAAAAAAGACAAATCGTACGTAAAATAAATTAAACTACCAAAACGTTATTAATGTTTCTATTCAGATGTACCTATTTTTATCTGTCTAAAAGGTTTATTAATTATTAGGGTTCCGTACATAAACGAACATAAGAAACTTACATAACTTTACCGAAAAGTATTTTTTTTTTTACTGTTCTTTATAATTTTTATAACTTTTCAAAAATCGAAATGTAGGGATTTATTTTAGATCAACAAAAAATCGTTATCATTTAATTACACAGGTCCCCCAGTGGAGAAACATGTACACATGTTTCTACGTTAGTATATTATAGTAGTTATACTTATATAATTACTTAAATTACGAGATTCTTAACAAGACTTAGATAGACTATTCCAAATATTAAAACTACAATCTTTATTTATTTTTTAAAAGTTTGTTTTGTATATAAAAGTTTGTTTAAGTTAGATTCCAACTTTAAATGGTTGCGTTCAAGACTCAAAGAAGTCGGAAATTGTTTCACACTGGCAAATTGAACGACTGACAAGCAAGAAATTTAGGTTGTTGGCCCTTTGTGTACCAAATTGGTCGTTACCTGGGTAATTCTAAGAAGCCATATCGTTCTTTGAGATGCTCGTGATATTTTATAACAAGATAAACTTAATTTTGTTAAGAAAGTGTTGCCATCCTTAAAATGATACGGTAAAATGGTAGAATTTGATCCCAAGACATATTTGGCGAAATTATGTAATGTTGTATAGTTTACACATATTTTATAGTTAAAGTTTGGCTGTAAAAGACTTGTAGAATATTGTAACGACCCTTAAGTTTATAATTATTTTGTTACTTGACGTTGAATAGTGTTCTTATCACAACACTCAAAATTCTTAGGCCAGATTTGATGGCTTTAATTTGTGAGAAGTATCTTAGAAATGGTGCTGATGATGATTGTGATGATTTCGCTAATTGTCTAACTTCATTTGAGAATACTGCCCAGAATTAAGTTTCTGTACAAGCCTCTAAAAACGAGAAGGTATTTTTGCAAAACCAAATTATACAAAATCATTAACAACTACGTTTTCATCCCTAATCCATTATAAAACTTCTCTAAAATTGCCAGATAGCACATTGCATTAAAAAAATACAATATATAATATAACTTAATTATGGTAACACTGTAAAAAATATCAACTCTGAATATCTACCAAATAGTTACCTACTATAAATTGGTAGGTATTCTGTCAATTTCTAACAATTTATTTTTGGAAACCATTGTAATTACAACTTAAGGTTCTTGTTTGCCCACGCCTACATTATCTAATTTCCTCTTCATAGTAGTTTAGTTTGAACTTTACTATATTAAAATTACTTTCATTAAAGAGTTCTAAATGGCTTAAGAATTGACTTAAATTGGTAAGTGATTCTTTCTTATTTCAGGTAAAAATTCTTTCAAAAGAATCTCTTAGTGGGATAATTATACTATCATTTCTGACCTAAAATTATCAATTTTGTTTGATTTAGTTGGCGAAACCATTTCCTTTTATGGCTATTTTTACTAAAATAGCTAGTCAAGTAAATCATTGGAAAAATATCATTGGAATAACCCGGAACTAAAATCTACTAAAAAGTCTACCGGTGTCAGTATAGTACCTACACTAAATACAGTTCCATTTTAAAGAAAGTTTGTTCTTGAACCGATAATAAGCGTTTTAGTCCAAGCATGGCAAAGCCGATTTAGAGCGAACAAAAATGTCGAATACAGTACTGAAAACTCAAAATTTGTCTACATTCTACATATTTAGTGCTTTTTCACCTGAAATAGAATGTTAAAACAAATTATATAATAATAATAACAAATATTCATGGACATTTTACACAACGTCCTCTGGTGCCCAGCTAAGCTTATATGCTTGTGTTGTGGCTACCAGAATACGGATATACCTACTATATATACTACTTTTCTTTTGTAAATACATAATTATAATACAGAGAAACACCTAGACGCAGTTCTAATATTTTTATGACAATTATAAATATCACACAAATGATTTTTGGCAGTCCGTTACATGTACCTACATGACCAACTAGACCGCAAGTCCCGTCAAAATCTTAGCTACATGTGAGTTTCCCCGATAAAATTTTTTTTTACTTTCAAGTTGTATATCTGTAGATGTATTCTTCGCACATAACAAACAATCGAAATATGACGAAAATTAAAGAATAATACATACTATTAATAATATTCTACCTTAACCTCATTATTGGAACGTGTCACTCTCATGTCATTTACAAAAAACATTGCGCTAATGAGACATGAAGCCACTCTGTTATGCCTTACATGTGTATTCATTTAATTAATTATTAATTGTAACATTTTATTCGACAATCAACATGTAAATTGATTTTTTATTTTTTTATTCGTGTAGGTACTTAAAAAAAGGTTGGTATAATTTTTTATTGAAAATTCAAAATGATTTCGATCAGTTTATGTTTTCATCTAAAACTAAGTAAAACATCAATATTTTTCCAAAAAGTCTTTATTTTGTCAAGTTTCTGTCCTTAATAATACATATGTAAACCTTCTAAACTTTTCCATGAATCCGACGCAACCTTTAAGAAAATGACAATTGATTATTCTCTGCGCCATAAAATAAGCTTAGTTACCTGCCATGAGGAAAAACCAATAATCGCGACATGGCAAATTGAAAACTAAATAGTTACCTGTCTACATAATTGTAATAGATAGTCGCCTTGTCTCTCCCAAATTGTTTGTACTGTCGAGAATAAAGTCAGGACACAAGATATTAAACGATTGTAATTTCCGATAAGGAAACATCGAGTGATTACACTTTCGATTGTTTATCGATATAGTGTACTTTGAACTTTGTGGTCTAGATATCACATCCATGTTATGATCTAGATATGTAATAAAAAATATGGTAAGTATTATATTTAGAGCTAAATATAATACTTACCATATTTTTACGGTTAAGGTCTTACTTAACAATAGAACTTACTTTTTCATTCTAACAAAATGAAGTAAATCTTGCATACAAGTAACTGTTTAATATTAGTCACAAATAAAATTTTAAATTTAGAACGCTAAATTCAAAAATCACAGAGCAATGCAATTTAAATATCCTGCTTACATAATATAAAATTATAAAATGATCTACTCTGAGCTCTACATAAAGACAAAAACTTCAAGAAAATTTAATTTGCAATGTCTTTTTCAAAAAATAACTTTACTTGTATGTTTATTGTTACAGACAGCATTTATAATGTAATGTTTTACCAATTTTTTTCCCCGAGATATCGTTAAGGTCTCAAAACAACGCTTTAGAATAAATTAAATTTTCTTTTATGGTAACCTTATAAATAAAATTGTTCTTAAATTAAACATTCATGATGACGACATCCCCAGGCTACACTTATCATATCACCCGTATATTATCTTGAATATAATGTCACGTAAGCTTGTGTAGAGCAGACTTATACTTGCTTTTACTTGCAAAAAGCAGCCAAATATGTTTGAATTATAACATAATTATGTACATTACATGCAAAATGTATGCTTTGAAATGTAAATAGATCATATAAGTAATGCGTAAGCAATTTAAAAACAAAACGGCCAGCACTTACTAAGCGTAATTAACATTTTTATGAAACTTTTTTCTGTAACCTCTCATAGAGTAGACGTTTTTTTGCGGAATTTGAATTACAAACCGTGGTTTGATTAATTAGAATTTTAATAGAGTTCCTGTAGCAACTCGAAATGGTTTAAAGACATCACAGAGGTTCCTTATACCTACCTACTTGTAGTTATAATTCTAAAAAATATATCAACACAGGTAAGTATGCTGATCCTTCATGAAGTATTTTGCCTATAATATCCATATATTCAGGCTAGGTGACAACGAAGGCTCTATATAACCTACCTATTAGCACTTAAACATGTAATTCAATTTTTTTTAACGATTTCTCTATCTTGCTATTAGTTGTAGACACTCTCTCCTCATATAATATTATACACTAACACATGCTCATTCGCTGTTAATTTCCTGACTAGAACCAGTTACCAGAGAGAGAGCAGATTAAATCCCCCTATTTCACATCCCGAAACAAGCGTCACACTATTTAATTGCTGCATTCGGCAATCTGATTAGGAGTCAACCCGCGTTTTGGCCGAAAACTGACAGCTGACGAGCGTCCGCCATGATGGCCGCTATTATGCAATGACACGACCGCGTTCAGCCTAGTTAATTACGACTCGCCTAATTACTCTGACAATATAAATGATGGACAAAGACTGGGTTGCAGTTAAAAGAGTTACAAAGAAAACACTGAAAATTTGCTTTTATCAAAAGAACCTAATTAAATTTCGACTGTATAAAAAATTATTGTAATTTAAATCCAATTTGTTACTTATATTAGATGTACTATGAAATACATACAAAATCATTGTGTGATCTTGAAATTAATAACAGAAATAAAAATAACGTTTGCTTTTCCAATCGATGTACAATATTAAAACCAATCAACTGAAATATTTCCGAAGGGAAATCTTTCAAAGATTGAATACAATGCAAACAGAACATAATAATCTTTATACTTATTTTACATTACACACAAAAGTACAAGTCACATGGTCGATAATCAATCAAAAAGCTAAAAGGTTCTCAATTTAAAAACATATCGCTGGATTTCGTGGTCTCCTTAAAAATTATTACAAAAAAAATGCAAGAGAAAAGAAAATCATTTCATTAATAAATAATGTACCTACTTAGTTACATATAACAGTAACTAACTCCTTGTTTAACAAGAAACAATATCTTTTCTGACTTAAAAATCTCTAAACATTGAATTACAAAATATTTCGCACATAATAACAAATTGCATTTAAGAATAAAACTTTCAAGTAATCGTGTATATGTAGCTATCACGTCAAAACATCAAGACATCTCAACACTGAAACTCTGGTACTAACAAGAAATATTGTTAAAGTTTTAAATTGATGGAACTTTTAAATATGCATTTTATAATGCAATTTTGTTTAATATTCTTTTTTCATTACTCTTTGTGTCTCTATGGTACAAAATTTTATACTTTAACTTCTTACCGTACGAACTTAAGTGCTATTTAGAGTTTCACTAAAAAGTGCTATGCAATCCAATTACAGCAATCACCAATCACAAACAATAATAACGCTATCAAAATAAAAAAATAAACCATAGACAGAAAAGGATGTTTTGAGAGACATTTTAAATTTAAACAATCATTGTTTTTTTTTGTTTGGTAGTTCAGTGGCCATTAGTTGCCAGCAATTCGTGCGGCAGTTGTAGGTACATTAAATATAAGCATCCCTAAGATATAAAAAAAAATCCTTGACATTAAATAGGTATATATTTAGAAACATAATTTCCTGAAGGACAAATGTTATCGACTTTCATAATCGGAACGAAATGTATTGTTCTCTAGGGCAATGTCGTAAAGAGGATGTAAGCCTATTAGAGGTAATATAAAAAGAAAAAATATGTTCCAAAATTGAAACAAGGAAAAAAAAAACAACAGAACCACATTTTAATTTGGAATAAAAAAATAATACCAACGAAGATTTTATACATTTCGTCCGATTATGACTGGTCTGATATATACAGAGTGTGGCGTAAATGGTGGTCCAACGCTAAGGTGGTTATAGTTCAAGTATTCACCTATCATATAAAAAAAAATTAACCATTTTTAGCCATTGGTTTCGGAAATATGTTTTTTTTTTATTTTTTTTTTGTAAAAAATCGATAAATATTTTATAAATGAGAATGTAACTTCGACAAATGACATTATTTTTTGAGTGTATTTTTTGTGTTGTACGGGCGAGTACTAGCACTAGCACATGCATTTTCGTTTTTTCATTTAAACCCCAAAAATAAACCAATAAATAAAAAAAACTGAAAATTAATTTCTCGTTTTTAACAAATCATGCATTTTAGATATGAGTAGTGTAAAAACAAAAAAAATGGTTAAAAATGGTTAAATTTTTTTATATGATAGGTGAATACTTGAACTATAACCACCTTAGCGTTGGACCACACGCCACAACCTGTATAATCACTGATCTTAACTGTTTTTTTTTGCATTACGTGGTGTTTTTATATAAAAAGCTCTCTTTAACAAGTGAAGTTAAAAACAATTACGAATCATAGCAAATATTCGCGATCATTCACCTTCCAAAATATCATTAATCTGTCTTTGAAATAAAACTTCACAGTAAGTAGGTATGTATAACCACAATGCTAAGTACTGACTAATGCAAAAACAAACATACAACTAACGGATTTTATTCCTGTCATATGATTATTAATTATAAGGAAAAGGAACTTTTTTGAGGCACAATACTTGATGTACCTACTTTTAATGTCATCAATAATCTCATAAAACCTGCTTCTTAAGTCATAAAGTCATAAGTTTGTACTTATGTATATTATATTATTACTAGCTGTCCCGGCAAACGTTGTTTTGCCATACCGAAAAAAAAAAGGTTTGAAAAATAGATGATGGCCGATTCTCAGACCTACTGAATACGCATGTAAAATTTCATAAAAAATCGGTAAAGCCGTTTCGGAGGAGTACGGTAACTAACACTGTGACACGTAAATTTTATGTATAAGATTTTCTCTTTAAAAATAAAAAAAAACCTTACGTACAAAGACATACCAGATGGTGTGTTGACGTTTAAAATTGAGGACAACTACTTCTTCTTTTTTTTTAATGGCTCCGCTAAATGTTTTTGCAAAGTTTCGCGATTCCGCCAGTGTAGGTTATGATAGTTTCATAAACTATAGGAAGTACAGCGGTTTAAAAAAAAAAATTTGGGCGGTTAAATGGTCCGGTGGGTTCTTCAACCAGGATGGTTTATCTACAAAAAAACATGAAAGACAGCATAAACTAACTTATGCCTGGCTAAACCGTACTTCATAGAATATTGACATTTCATGTGACGTATAGCCTGTATCATTGACTCACTTGGATACATTTTGACGCACACATAGTTAATATGGTTAAATGGTTTCTAGCCAGCTGAGTGATGTAGCCATAGACACTATCAATACACACTATCAATATTAGGTAAATCTCAAGAAGGTTATAAATAGGGAGTAACAACTCGGGAACATAGATTTGTTCCAAGGCAAGGCCGTCCCATTTATGGTTTAAAAGTAAAATAGTAAATAGTAGCCTTGCTTTCTCTTTTACTCCAGCTCAAAAAGAAAGAGTTAGAAAGGCTACTAAATAGCTCCTTTGTCATTTATTTTTCTTAATGTGTTCAACTAAAAAAAGCAGCAGGCCGGATTCGTTGTACCGAGTGTTACATCTAGATCTATATCCTAAGTCTATGGTAAATCTATGATTGCGTATTAAAAAAAAAATAACGCACGTTGCGAACTCACTTTTAAAACATAGAATTAGGTCTTTACGGTACTTTGAACTAAAATGAGATAGTATAGTTTTTAATTTTCCTAAATGTTACCCTTTTAATATAATTATAACGACGAAGAGTAGATACTGACTTAAAATTGTTACTAGACAATCCTCAAATATTATTCATACCTAACTGCACCCTACAACTCTACAACGGGTGGCCGAATCACGTACACAGTACCTAAGAACTAGTTAAAAAGAGAAAAAAAAAGAAATTGATTTGATTACTGTCGTCTGTGCTGTGGTCGAACAAAAGACTATATTATACCGTTAAGATTCCATATCAATGAGGTTAAGTAGAATATTAAACTAAAGATTTACCTCATATGATGACGCACATGGTTGGTGTCTGCACCATATTAATTTGCTTCCGGCGCTTATGATTTGCTTATTAATTTATTTGTGATATTAACAGATCATTTACTATATGATTAATAGTTTGATATCAAAATATGGTTGATTTTACTAATATAAAGCTGAGGAAGGCAATAGGCTATATAACATCACGCTGCCACCAATGGGAGCAAAGCCTTAATGAAAAATGTTTTAAAAACGGGGATAATTTTTTAAGTTCCACGCGTACGGAGTCGCGGGTAACAGGTAGTTTATATATAATTTCATGAAGCTGAAATGATTGTTTGTTTGTTTGAAGGCGTTAAATCAGGAACCACAGGTCCGATTTGAAACATTTTTTTCCGTGCTAGATGGTATATTTATCGATGTAGGCTATAGGCTATAACATCACGCCGCGACCAATAGGAGGGTAAAAAATGTTGCAAAACGGGGAAAGTTTTCTAAACAACACGCGTTCTGAGCTAGTCTTAATATATATATATTTCTTGTGTGCGTGTGTATGTGACTGAACTCCTCCTAAACGACTGGACCGATTTTGATGAAATTTGTTGTGTGTATTCAGGGGGGTCTGAGGGATGGTTTAGATTCACAATTGGCTGGACCGATTTTGATGAAATTTTTTTTACACATAATTGTATGGCAAAACAACGTTTGCCGGCGCAGCTAGTATTATTATGTATTAATTATGCATGTTGATGATGAAAAATAAATAACAATCTAGACATAAGTTTTAGTTATGCATATACAATATATTTCATAATAGATATTTCACCACCGTGCATGCATATTAAGAGGGTACTGTACTCCTAATTTAGGTATTTGCCTTAGGTATTGCTATCCCTATTCCCGAGCACCGTGCTGAAAGGGACAAATGTAGCTGAAACAGATTTTACATACAAATTCTTTGAAAAAAAAAGACGTTTCGTACTCCCCTTTTTTCTTCGTGAAAGTTAAACCACGCTATATTATAGATGAAGAGTATATCTATGCTTGTATTACTTTTTTTTTTGGTAAAACGTTACCAAATTTGTGTGATAGACGCTGCAACTTTACCTAAAGAAAACCGAAAAAATCGGGATTTTCGGATGGTCATGTTTCTTTTAGTTATTATGTATTGAAAAAAAGAAAGTGACAGAAGCATAGATATACTCTTCATGTATAATATAGCGTAGAAACAATTAAAATCGGTTTAACTTTCGCGAAGAAAAAAGGGAAGTGCGATACCCATATTTTTGTATGGAGCATAATTTGGTATCGTGCTCTTATGAGTATGTCAGACTTTAATTTACTTCCGTTGTTAAGAATTTAATCAGTATAAAAAAGGTCAGACTAAGATTGCTTTTGTTCAAGCAACTTGAGCATAAACTCACGAATTATTTATAAACTTTTATCCTGGACTTATGATGACATAATAAAATACATCCAAAACGTGTAAAAAACATTTATAAAAATTAAATACCTACACAGAAATAGAGGGAAAATTATGTAATGAAGTAATTTTTTTCTTTTTTTTTTGTAGCATTGTTTTATGTTACGTGCATAACTAATATGGAGTTTACAGATCTAATTCTCGAGTCAGAAAAATTATTTTTTTTCTTACAAAAAGACATGTGCATGCACTTTTACGGAAAACTAAATGAAACTACATGAAACTAACTTTTTAATGTGAAATATCATGATTCCTTATTCCACGTGTATGAAGTTGAATAACAGCTAAGCTAGTCTTTCTCTCTCTCTCTCTCTCCAGCCACTTAAGTCCCACTGTTGGGCACGGGCCTCCTCCACTTTGGGAGGGATTATGGTCTACTGTGCAGCGCTGACCAGGCGTATTGGCACAGGGTTTATTTTCGAGTTTTCCGTCTCTCACAGAGGATGTTATCTGTGTACAATATCCGTTAGCTGACTTTTACAGCACCCTTGAGAGGAGATGGGGTGGTGACACTTGTGTTCTTAATCCGTCACCACACGGAAAGCTAGTCTTTACTTATTATAAAACAAAGTCGTTATTTATGTGAGCTTATATCTTTAAAACTACGCTACGGATTATAATGCGGTTTTCTTTAATAGATAGAGTGGTTCAAGAGGATGGCTTTTTGGCATATGTTAAGGTTTGGTGCCTACATTCCACGCGAACAAAGCAGTGAGCAACATCTAGTTTATTTATAAAATATAAATATAAATGTGGGCACAGTTTGATGCAGCGCAAACAATATTGTTTTGAATTTGGCAAAGTGCGTATGACTCCCATTGTACGTATAAATACTTATATAGTACTTCAGAATGTAGAATGCTATCACACATTTACATTTAAGATGTCATATTTACTTTGATACGTCGCCATTGTTCTGTTTATTTTGTTAAATGCCAGATAAATTGGAAATAAGATGAGAATATAATGATGTGTGTTTTGATTGGCAGAGACTATGAATTTTAGCTTTTATTTTTACTCTTGATAATTTGTAATAAAAGGGTTTTTGATAGGTACAGGAATATTGTACGCCGTAATTAGATCATTACGCGTGCTATTTTGCACGTACGCAAAGGAATACGTATAAGATAATACTTATAACAAGTACTAGGGAGGTACACCTAGTTTAAAGCATCGATAAAAATTGTTCTGTTTCTAACTCCCGGCGCCATAAATAAATCCAAAATGGCCGTTAGCATAAAAATTAGTGTTACATTTATTTACAATACTCTGCCGTTCAACTAAGAATAGGATTGACCCCGCGCCATGTTGTGACGTCATAGCTGTCAATTCGAACAATTTTAGTAGGGGCAGTAAAACAAGATATTTTAATAATATAATTTATTTATCACTTTATCGTCATCGCTTACTCATTTTCGAGCAGTTAACGAGATAAATACAATTACAAACAATATCAAATCGAGACAAATACAAAATAAAAACACTAACAAACAAAAACTGCAACAAATAACAAAAAAAAAATTTAACGGGGAACAACCACATAGCTAACAGCATTAAAAATAAAACACAAGCAAGCTTCAAAACTCGACAAGGCATAATAACAAAAACAAAATGGCGGTTGGTAGTTTAACATAATACTATCGTTTCCAACGACAAAATATTGAAATAAAATAGTATTTTTTTATTAATGTTATAAGTATTATCACTCAAAATTTTTGTCATTTTTTCATTTAGAATAACTGAGATTAGATAAAACATAAAAAATAATTTATTAATTCGCAAATAAAGTTTCGTTGCCGTCAGTACTTTTCAAATCACTTTTGACAGATAGAGGTAATTGTCAATCCTATTCTCATTTGAAACGTGTAATACTTCAATATGTGTTTTTGCATTCAATTTTGTAAGAAATTATTACTTTAGTTCTAGTAATAATAATTGATAAACAGTTATTGTTCTCAAATCAAAGTAGTAACGACAAGTTTATAACGGCAGTGTGGTTATTAAAATTTTATGTAATTATTATAGTTCCGATACTGTTTATATGATACGAGTCACTCTGGGGTCAATAGATATAAGACATAACCATTATGTTATACAGATAGGACAGAGAGATAGTAACTTTACTTTTAACTTTACCTCACATACTCAGCCATAGAATTGATGACATATACTCTATGGATTTATAAAAAAAAACTACATTAATAAAGAGTATAGGTCTATATCATAGCTCTCTCTAAACTCTTTACTAGTATAGTTTTTATATATATGCGTTACTAGCTAGGAGGATTGTTATACTAATTCTATGGTTACTAGAAGGTTGACGTTGAACTAAAGAAATCATAGTTAGGTATGTTATCGACAGTTTGGAGTAGACATATAGGTTATAAGTAAATATTTAAAGACATTTCAGGCGACGTTCTGTAGGCCCAAATGAAGTCTTTTTTCCTGTGCTTATATTATAGATATCGGATCATGGATAAACTTACACAACCAACTAATGATTTAGTATCTATCTATTTATCGCGATGCTAGCAACACATAATCGAACCCCCGTATTCATAAACGGTAGTTTTTTATACTATCACTGCACCAGGAGGTCGTTCTTTTATCAGATAAAGAATATTTCGCTATAATACATAATTAAGAATAAATATAAGCAGTGTATCATTGAAAGATATTTGTAATTCATAACCAAAATAAATACTATTGTTTCTTTTGTTTACATAATGTTATCAACATGTAAATTATTGTTTTGTACATGTGACTCTATATTGTGTATCTTTCCTTATTGTCATATCATTATATGAATATCTTTATTGAATATAATTGCTCTTATAAAGTAAACAACGCTCTTTATATACTTATCAGATAATTACATAGCTAATTATAAATATTAATATCGTAAGATGTGTCCTAAAATACTTTCTCCGATAGGCTTGTATATCTCACTTTATCCCGTAGTTTTAATTGCAAAATTAATGCAGGAATGAAATTTTAATATTAAAATAACCAGAGAAACATAAAATAAGAAAAATAGACACACAACAGTAACATTTTAGTATTTGTAGTGTTTAGTAGTTATTTGATAACCTAGCATTAATTTCAAATTTTGCTAAATATAAAAATATTTATAATAAACAGTTAGGACCTGATTGAAAAACAAAGCTTTATTAATTATTTAATTAATTAAAACCTAACAGTTAAACGTAATTTTATTATAAAAAGCTTTTATTCTAATGGAAAGTTTATATTCAACTGTAGGTATGTCTAATGAATGAGCTGTAAAATTATAATTTACTAAAGTAATTTATTAATTTTGCAATTGATATGCTATTATTTTTAACCCAATTGTATTCTGTGAAGAATACTAGGTGGTTGTTCGAGATGTTGCAAAGCAATCTTGATAGATGGCGTTGTACGTAGAAATACGATATAAACTCAATAGAGTGAACATTGTGGTGGGTAATTTGATTGCTACAAGCACGACCGCAATAAGTTCAGTTGGAAGAGCTTCGGAACGGTATTCCGAGGTCGTGGTTTCAAGTCCCACTTGCGGTAATCACTTTTTCCACCATAATTTAATTTATTAATTTAATTTATTTTAATAGGATGATCAATAATGTGTCTTTTGCACTTTATGACGTTCATTTTTAGTAAAAAAACAAATACGCGAAATTTTGATTTCTTTACTTATTAAAAAAAAATTGGTCAAGTGCGAGTCGGACTCGCGCACGAAGGGTTCCGTACCATTATCTATGCAACATAAGGCAACGTTATTAGTATCGAGCAAGAAACGGTAAAAAAATCATGTTTGTTGTATGGGAGCCCCCCTTAAATATTTATTTTATTTTATTTTTAGTATTTGTTGTTATAGCGGCAATAGAAATACATCATCTGTGAAAATTTCAACTCTCTAGCTATCACCGTTCTTGAGATACAGCCTGGTGACAGACGGACGGACGGACGGACGGACAGCGAAGTCTCAGTAATAGGGTCCCGTTTTTACCCTTTGGGTACGGAACCCTAACAAAGTCTAATATAATGTAGTTTGATTTCTACATTCCACGCGTATGAAGTTTTGAACTAAGGGGGCGTCCATTAATTACGTGAGATGTTCTAGGGGGGAGGGGGATTAAAATATAAACATAAACATAAAATTTATCACTCATTAATAAAAAAAACCCACTACTTTGACACCGGATGTGCACCGGATGTGAATTCTAATTCTAATAACATCTATTTCACAACCATATTAAACTATATGACGAACTATATGCAAGTCGTTGATCCACGCATTGACCACAGACAAGTTTTGAACCTGACTCAGCAATACATCGGTCAAGGCAAAAAGTCATTCAGCCAGATATTGCGTAACTATAATACTGTTATGTCCGTAAAACAAGGTTTTAGAAAATTAACGTCATATTTTGTGTATTCAGCCAGGCATAGTAAATAAATAAATATTCAGGACATTTCACACAACGTCCTCTGGTCCCAAAGTAAGCTATATTTCTATGTTTTTATTATGGGTACCAGAATGGACATCTATGGACTACATATACTATTTTCTTTTGTAAATACATACTTATAATACATAGAAAACACCCAGACGCAGTACAAACATTTGTATGACATTTATGGATATCACACAAATGATTGTACCAAGCGGGAATAGAACCTGCGACCTCGTGATCGGCAGTCCATTACATAAACCACTCCACCGCGAAGCCTGTCTAAGTGGTATAAGTGCCCGTATAGTGGACTAGCCCAGTCATATTAGGTAAAAAAAGGGGTCAACCTCGGAATGAAAGATAATAAGCTGCAAATTGGTATGAACCTTTGTTTTGTCATTCTAAATGTTGTCTCAAAAGTCACAATCGTTATCGTGTCCGCGTCTCAAGATATTCAAGGTCAAAGGTCACAAAAATCGGTTTTTCGCGAATATCTGGCTTCCTATCGGTTAAATGAGATTTGCATTTATTATAAAAGTTGTAGGCTATAAAATTCCCTACAACTTTTGTTTAAACTTTTTTTTCATACGACTAACCGTTTTGAAGGTAGAGCGCGAAGAGTGCACATCGTACAGTCATATACGGCCTAATGCAAGGTCAAGCGTGAGTTATGGTTATCAGTACGTTATAAAGTCAATTATTTACTTGGAAATTATAATTATTAAACAATGCCTATTATTTATGTACTAACTATTAGTCGCGCGTAAGCCACCGTGCGGAGCGGTACTCTGTGTTGCTCCGTACTGTGTACCTACTCGAGATTTGCTGCTGTAGCTATAGCCGACGCGGAACACGTCCATCGCGCTTACATGGAAAGCGTGTCATAGTCGACGCTCGTGCGAATGTGACTATTTGTGTTTTAATTTGACGTTATCGGGAGTTATAAATTTAGTTAATTGTAGTGCTAATATTATTATTATTAAAACTGTTGTGCAACAAAACCAAAGGTGACGTGTAACCGTCACCTCTTGCCCCGAGGACATATACCTCAAGGACTATGGCAGGATGCCGAAGTACTTCGGAAGAATACCTAGATGTTGCTGACTCGTCCTCCTCGGATGACGAACAGTGTCTCGTCTCGAAGAGTAAGAGATGCCACGACGAAGTTGACAGTGGCGACACCGAGACTGACCTCGGTCAAGCCGTTCAACCACGACCTAAAGTCCATACTGCTGCTCGTGGTAGAAGCCACAAAGCGGGTCTATCTAAGGCCCGGGCGATATTGAGAGAAAGGATGAGCGAGGACCAAGACATACCTCCTAAGCAAACATCGCAGCGTAGTGCTTTCCTCAAGGAAACTCTTCTGGCGGCCAACGAATATGTGGAAGGCGACGGTGAAATACCCGTAGCAGCCGACCCAGAAGACGTTACCCATCTGGCTACAGAAAAGTTACGAGCTGAAGCGGGACGTTTTGCGGCTGACATTCTTGAGGTAGCCACAAAATCAAAGAACCTGAAAGGAACGTTTGTTAAAAAATTGAAGGATGCCGCACACGGGTTACAAACCATTACAGACGACTTGGCTGACAGAGAACCGGATGAATCACGCCAACTTAGAGCGGAGAATGCGCGTCTAAAGCGGCTTGTTGAAATTCTCCAAATAGAGGCTAAAGCCTACAAAAGGGAATACCAGGAGATGAAAAGTGCAGTGCCCAAAAAACCCATAGTAGACGTAGAGAAAACACTGCAGAATTTACAAGTATCACTCACAAAAACCTTAGGAGAAATGATTAATGCAAGGTTGGCTGGTATTGAGGACAGACTCTTGCCTGTTACGCCAGCCCGCCCTCCACTGGCTGCGGACAAGAAGAAGGCTACCTCTACAACAAAGGGGCCCTCCAGGTCGTCGGAAGACACCGGTCTTAATAATAAGTCAACCCAAAATCATGCGATGGATGTGCCTTCTGAAAAGCAGCCACCGACAGCCGGCCCGTCTTCAGCCCAGACGGAGCAGACCTGGGCTACCGTCACAAGACGAAAGAATAAACAACCCTCCTCCCCAGCGGCAGTCACTACTACACACCACAATGCAGCTAAAAATCGCCCATCAGTGCGTAATACCGCACGATCACCAGCCGTCGTTGTCACGCTGCAGCCCGAAGCAGAACAAAGAGGTGTTACTTATGCTAACATTATGGCGCGCGCCGAAGAAGCTATTAACTTAGAAGAATTTGGCGTCGGCGAGGGAGTCAGAATCCGACGAGGTGCTACAGGTGCTCGAGTGTTACAACTTCCCAAGACACAAACGCCGGAGTTGGCCAGGCGACTGGCGGATAAAATTCGCGACACGCTGGAAGGAGCAGCAAACGTCGCTGTACCAGAGATTTGCGCTGACATTCGTATCACGGAATTAGACGACTCTGTTAACCCAGAGAAGGTAATAGCAGCAGTTGTACGGGCGACGAAGTGCTCAGCTGCAACCGTGAAAGCTGGTGAAATATATCAAGGTCCAAATGGTATGGGTTCACTGAAAGTGAGATGTCCGGCCGATGCAGCAAAGATATTGGTTGATGCCGGGAGAATCCTAGTAGGATGGAGCTCGGCTAGGGTGTGGGCTTTGGAACAGCGACCTCTCCGCTGCTTTAAGTGCTTAGTATTGGGACACACAAGTTCACTGTGTCCAACCGGCATTGACCGGTCTACCCTCTGCTTTCGATGCGGCTGTGAGGGACATAAAGCCTCCAGGTGCGACAGACCACAGCGCTGTGTTGCCTGTGCGGCAGCAGGGGTGCCCTCCGATCACATAATGGGCGGTCGGTTATGCAACCCTCCCAAGATCAAAGGGCGAGCTGCTAAAGACACTTATATTATACAGGAAGACAATACAACCCAGGCTGAAGAAGTTGCTATGACCATATGAACAGTAGATATAGCAACTTCTTACAGACTAATATCAACCATTGCGCAAGAGCTCAGGACCTTTTGACGCAATCTATGGCGGAATGGAACATAGACTTGGCAGTGGCCTGTGAGCCATATTACATTCCACTACAGCCAAACTGGCTGGGCGATATGGATGGTGTAGTAGCGATCTTGACCAGGTCAAGTTCTAGCTATCCCCTCCAATCTATTGAAAGAAATAGCGGATTTGTCGTGGCAAGTTTCCGTGACTTTGCAATCCTGGGAGCCTACTTTTCACCAAACCGTACACTGGCAGAGTTTCAAAGCTTCCTTGACTCTGTCGGCAATGCAGTCCGACGCCTATCGCCGAAGCCCGTCATAGTCATGGGCGATTTTAATGCAAAGTCGTGTGCATGGGGAAACCCAGCTACGAATGCAAAAGGAAGAGCTGTGGAATTATGGTCCCTCCAGACCAATCTATGTCTCCTCAACAAGGGGACGGTCTATACTTGCGTCCGCCATCAAGGTGGCTCAATTGTAGACCTGACGTTTACGACACCTGACGTTGCACGTGGTATCAACGACTGGAGAGTGGAGACCGAGGTGGAGACACTCTCTGATCATCGTTATATCCGTTTTAGTGTCTCCACCTCGCCGGGACCCACAACACGTACTCGTTTCTCCCGTCAATTCCCTAGATGGGCCCTCAGTCGCCTTAACCCAGAACTAGCAGCGGAAGCAGCAGTCGTGGAGCGCTGGAGCTCTAGAGATCAGCAGGATCATGTCAACACCGACGTAGATATACTTGCTCGTCGAATGCGCACTGCCCTATCGGCGGTCTGTGACGCAGCAATGCCGAGAGTACACCATAGGCAGTCGTCCCGCGGGCAAGTATATTGGTGGACACCCCAGATCGCAGAATTTCGAACAGCTTGCATTAGAGCGCGACGTGCTTTCCTACGTGGGCGAAGACGATACGGGCAAAGTGGATTCGTAGAGGGGGAACTGCGCGATGCCTACCGACAAACGAAAAAGGTCTTGCAGCATGCCATCAGCCAAGCCAAAGCGGATGCCCGCAAAGAGCTGCTAGAAGGCCTCAACCGGGACCCATGGGGGAGACCCTTTCTCACTGCGAGAAAAAAACTACGCACTCAAGGCCCTCCAGTTATCGAGTCTCTGAGAGAGGAAGACGTGCTGAGATTGGTGGAAAACCTTTTTCCACGCTCGGAAAGGTTTGTGCCGCCAACAATGGCTCAGGTAGCAATGACTGCTTTGGAGATCGAAGATATCCCTCCTGTCACCCTGGATGAACTGGATAATGCTGTAGCACGGCTGAAAACCAAAAAGACTGCACCTGGCCCAGACGGCATACCTGGCCGAGTTCTCGGCATCGCATTGAAGGCCCTCGGGCAGAAGTTCCGCGATTTATTAGATAAATGCCTAACGACAGGACAATTCCCCGCGGAGTGGAAAACGGGCCGTTTATGCTTGCTGCGCAAGGCAGGACGCCCGTTGGACTCTCCTTCAGCATATAGGCCACTGGTTTTGCTGAACGAAACGGCGAAAATTTTTGAGAGGATCTTGGTGGACCGCCTCGAGCAACATCTCAAACACGTGGGACCGGGGCTTTCAGATTTGCAGTACGGATTTAGGACAGGGAGATCGACAATCGACGCCTTGGCAGCCCTGAAAGCTTTATCTACAGACGCTGTGGACCAGGGGTACGTTGTTCTAGCAGTCTCTTTGGACATTGAGAACGCATTTGGCAGTTTACCATTTGAGACTTTAAAGGAGGCACTTCGATACCATGAAGTGCCCGCTTATCTACAGAGGCTGTTGGAGGCGTATCTCGATGAGAGATACGTGGTCTGGGAAGGTCATGACGGGCGCCTATGCCGACAACGCATGGAATGCGGTGTTCCACAGGGTTCGGTCTTGGGCCCCACCCTGTGGAATATCGGGTTTGACTGGCTGCTGAGGGGCTCCCTCCTCCCCGGGATGAGGATGCTTTGCTATGCAGATGACACCCTCGTCACGGCGAGGGGGAAGGACTATGTAGCAGCAGCCCGCCTTGCGGAGGTTGGCGTAGCACTCGTCATAGAACGTATCGAAATGCTGGGACTAAAGGTCTCCGCAAGCAAAACCGAGGCTGTTTTATTTCATGGTCGCCGTCGAGGTCCGCCAAGAGGAAGCAGCATAATTGTTAAGGGTGCTACAGTGCCTTTACGAGCCCATATGAAATACCTAGGGCTGTACATTGATGGCCGGTGGAACTTTAAACACCATTTTACACAGCTGGCTCCAAAGCTAATAAGCGCTGCCGCGGCCCTAGGTAGGCTTTTGCCTAACACAGGTGGCCCTGGGTCGGTATGTCGCAGGCTGTATAGCGGGATTGTAAGGTCCATGGCACTATACGGTGCTCCAATCTGGGTGGATACCCTCACTACACACAACATATCCCTCCTAAGGAGATCGCAAAGGATCCTAGCATTGAGGGCTATAAGGGGTTATAGGACGGTGTCATGGACGGCAGCTACAGTCCTGGCGGCTGACCTACCTTGGGAACTGCAGGCAAAAGAGCTAGCCGAATCATATCGGAAACGGGTGACCGCTCGAACCGAGAGCACTACAGCCGGGACAAATGGCACACAAGCCCAGGGAGGAGAAGCTTTGACTCGCAGCTGGGAGACCAATCTACGGTCACCTACTGCAGGCAAAGTGACTATAGAAGCAGTAAGACCATGGTTAACCAACTGGCTGAAGCGTCGTCATGGCGAAATGACCTACCGACTGACACAGGTGCTTACCGGGCACGGCTGCTTTGGTAAGTACCTGTACCAAGTCGCTAAGAAGCGACCAACCCCTGCCTGCCTGTCATGCGGAGCTCTAGAAGATACCGCGCGCCATACACTGGAACTATGCCCAGCCTTTCAGTCACAGCGCTGCGAACTGGCCGCTGTAATTGGCCAGGACCTGTCACTGACTACAGTCGTCAAAGCGATGGTAGACAGTGACAGGGGCTGGCAAGCAGTAGCTGACTACAGCGAAGCCGTTATGCTATTGAAGGAGGCCGCGGAAAGGCAGCGTGAGGCAAATACGCTCACTGAGTCATCCCGCCGAGGCAGACCTGGGAGGAGGAGGCGTCGCTACGCCCAACTCCTTTCCGTACCCTAGACAGTGGCCACGTTGGCCTGCGCGGGGTCGCTGGAGAGAGTTCGGAACGGAGATCCTCTGGTGCCCCATAACAACCGGGAAGTAAGACGTCGTAGTCGGTTTTTAGTGGGTATTCCTATGCCTACGGCATGGGCGAGTCCCACATACCCTTTGATCATCTTCACCTATGGTCAAAGGAATGCGTAAAAAGCATTTTCCGACTGCGTCAAAAAAAAAAAAAAAAAAAAAAAAAAAAATGTACTAACTATTAATTATTTATATTTAATTAAAGTAAGTAACTTGATTATTTATATATAATTATTCATATTTAACTATTTAAGTATAAAATATTATTAATTCTGGATTATATATTTTAGTTTTATTTTAAGTTAAAATGATAGTAAGAGTATATATTTTACACATATTTTTATTTATTATTAAATACGGCATAATATACATTTATCAAAATGTGAGTTCAAATATCAAAAGTATCTTTGTTGATTTTAATTGTAATGAAATTGGAAATGGAAGCTAATTATCTTCTTCTTCTTCGTCGTCTTCTTCTTCTTGTCGCTCAAAAATGTTCGATTCATTGTCATCATCCTCATTATCTGTCATGTTCATCTCCAAACCTTCCAGAATATCGGGATCATATGTATTTTCTTCATCGGGATTACTTGGATACAGTGAAGCGTTGAGGCAAGCTTGTCCGTTGCACTGGCCGCAAGCTAAAGAACATTGTAGCCCTGATTTTCTGCATCCACAGCGGGAACCACAACCATTTTTGCAATTGCAAAATATTACGTTTAGTAGTTCGGCTGGTGATGGAGGTAATAACGTTCGTATGGGCTCCAGGATTTCATTTTCAAGCATCCAGCCCCATTCTTGAGGTTCTAAGTCCTTCCCTAACCACGTTTGAATCTGGTAGTAGACACGTTTTATGTGTTGATGAGCTGCTACACTTGTTGGTGGAAGTGTTGACAGTTGTACAGGTTTATTTAGTTTTGTAAATTTGATGAATTGCGTGTAGCGGAAATGATCAATGTTGTCCTCAGATTTTGGAGCATTATATAATGCCAACAAGATGCGCACTCCATTTTCTAATAATGTTTGTTTTGGGCAGTTTTCTTGTTGAAATACTTCCACCAGTTTATCTAAATCAGGAATTTTTTCCAATGCTCTAGTAACAGTTTTTTTTCCTTTTTTAAATAGCGCAGAAGTCGTGTCACAGCCACTGAATGCGTGTAAAAATAAAATGTGCTTTTTAGTACGAGGATATTGGTCAAAACTTTTAGTAGAATATATTTGTGTTTTGACATTGCCTTTGCCAACTTTTTTCAAAAAAATTTCCTGATGATGTGACTGAGTACGTCCAATTAAAATAACGAGCAAATCGATATCTTCTCCTATGATGACAGCAGTCTTTTGATGTTCTGATAAGGCAATAGCTGTGTCAATGATGAGAACATCAGCATCATCTCTGGCTTGTTTTGTTGTGATATTAACAGTTTTAAATTTTTCAACAAGCATGTCGATAAATTCGGTCAATTCGGTCAATTCGGGATAAAGTCGGTACAATTTCAAACTAACGAATAATCTTGACTCATACAAAGTGGAGAGAGTGGCCTTGAATACTATAGAACATCTGTCCCGGCAATGAATAGAAAAGGGCATAGGGTAGGGACAAGTATTTCCAGGTATATAAGTATTGAGAAATTTACGCGTTTTAAAGAAAAGATATATAATGTCGTGTTAACTTAAAATAAAACTAAAATATATAATCCAGAATTAATAATATTTTATACTTAAATAGTTAAATATGAATAATTATATATAAATAATCAAGTTACTTACTTTAATTAAATATAAATAATTAATAGTTAGTACATAAATAATAGGCATTGTTTAATAATTATAATTTCCAAGTAAATAATTGACTTTATAACGTACTGATAACCATAACTCACGCTTGACCTTGCATTAGGCCGTATATGACTGTACGATGTGCACTCTTCGCGCTCTACCTTCAAAACGGTTAGTCGTATGAAAAAAAAGTTTAAACAAAAGTTGTAGGGAATTTTATAGCCTACAACTTTTATAATAAATGCAAATCTCATTTAACCGATAGGAAGCCAGATATTCGCGAAAAACCGATTTTTGTGACCTTTGACCTTGAATATCTTGAGACGCGGACACGATAACGATTGTGACTTTTGAGACAACATTTAGAATGACAAAACAAAGGTTCATACCAATTTGCAGCTTATTATCTTTCATTCCGAGGTGAAAGCCCTAATATGACTGGGCTAGACCCAATATCCTTCCGAAGAGGATCAGTTTCGTGCCCAACAGTGGGATATTAATATGATGGGAATAAGAATACATCATTAGTTACAGATAAACTCGGACATAAACTCCAAAATAAAAAGAAGCAACCAGGAAAACTAAGTTATTGTCCAGTTATTAGCCCTATGTAAGTAACATTTTACCAAGTGACCGTTATTTACGAAAGTTTTGCGAAAGTTTCTCGCTTCTAAGGTATGAAAGTTTTAGTGAATAGTTTGTTAGAATCCCGACTGTCATTGCATAGTTTCATTAAATTAATATTAAATAAGTTTTAGTGAAACATTTCTATACGACTTTTGGAAAAAGTCAAGTAACTAATACGTAACTAGTAGGAAAAACTAATAATTATGGTATAAAATTAAAAATATTTTTCTAGGTCCATAACAGACCCACTCACTAACTTATAACCAAAGTTTTTAGAGATTTCTTATTTCATTTAGTCTTAAACGAAGCGCAAAAGTTTACGTACTTGACAGGTTAGATAAAACATAGGATTTTTTACCTACAAAATAAACATAATTATCTATTAATAAAACATTTAAAAAAGCGTTTTTTTTTATGTTTATTTAAGGAACTTCGTCAATATTGTCGATGCCGTTCCGTAATATATAATACAATGTATTACAACTTGAATTTTTGAATTTTCTACAACAAATAATTACCAGGTAACAACTAATTCTTATTTACATTAAGTCATTCTGGATAGGTATATTGTACACAGGATCCTGGCGCTCTCTGAAGACGGAGCTGCCAGGATACTGTTACACATTCCAACCTCATAGCCAATGCTCATCGATCGGCGGCGCTGAGACTCATTCCGTACACATTCACACAAAACATGCTGGATATCATCAATGACATTACATTCTGGACAATTAGATTAGAACTTAGAAAAGCGTTAATATGTATAATTGTTAATATGTATAAATGTTTTACTTCTTTCTTTCTCTATTGGGTTTATTCTTCTTTTGTAACTAATTCGGAATTCAGGATATTTCCTAATGCGCTAAAAGAAGTATAGCTTCAAAAATATCTACATGGAATGTCAATATTTAAGATCGAACCTATTTCATCGTGTACGAGAGTCCAAATCGTTAGCAACTACGTCATAAGAGTTATCTTTGTTTAAACTGTGTTATGACGTCAGAAGATCAAAATGAGTGGGTGTGTATACAGTTTTACCATCTATAACAATATTATTCGTTGCGCTAAATCTTTGGAGTCAATCAACACAGGATTGATCGTTGTAGAGGCTCATTCATTCTATTCCCAAATAAATCACTAAAAAACAAACAAGTGCATTGATTTTGCGTAAAAACCCAAAGGGAATTTCTATCGACCACAAGGTGAATCTCTAAGCGATGCGTCAAGTATTGAGATAAAATAATGCGTATCCCGGCACAGCCTCCAGTCTCAGTCGGTCATGCGCGCGCGTCGTATTCCTATCGCGCAGTACTATCGATGTAGTTAAACCAAACGTCGATAAGTTTTAATAATAGTTCGAACATCACTATTAAGAAACTAATTGAGTATTAAACTTTAAAAAAAGGAAAGAAGTGATGTGAAGTTTGAATTTGTTTGTTTATTGGATTACTAGCTGCCCCGGCAAACGTTGTTTTGCCATACAATTCTGTATAAAATAAAATTTCATCAAAATCGGTCCAGCCAATTTGTAGCCTATGTGTTATTCTGATGTATAAGCTATATTGTGGTAAAGTTTCATTCAAATCCATTCAGTAGTTTTTACGTGAAAGAGTAACAAACATCCATACATACAAACTTTCGCCTTTATAATATTAGTAGGATTTTAAAAGGATTAATGACGAATTTTGTGTAAGTAATAAGAGAGCATAACTTCAATATTCTTAGGAAAAACCCACGTTCTTTATAAGGGTAGGCAGAGGTTGTATCACCACACACAATTATTACGTATTTAAAAAAAAAAGTTGAACCTACTTCATGCGTCTTTGAAATTTGAGGGTTTCTCTCGATTTCTTAGGAGATAACCATCAGATCCTGACCTAGTGCCAATGGACCACATGAGAACCACCAGCTTTGAAATAAAAAAAGAATCATTAAAATCGCTTCTCCCAGTTAAAAGTTACAAGGTAACAAACATAAAAAAACATACAGACGAATTGAGAACCTCCTTCTTTTTTTAAAGTCGGTTAAAAAGAGTGATGTTGAAATGGTAATTTTTAGGGTTCCGTACCCAAAGGGTAAAAACGGGACCCTATTACTGAGACTTCGCTGTCCGTCCGTCCGTCCGTCCGTCCGTCCGTCCGTCCGTCCGTCCGTCCGTCTGTCACCAGGCTGTATCTCAAGAACGGTGATAGCTAGAGAGTTGAAATTTTCACAGATGATGTATTTCTTTTGCCGCTATAACAACAAATACTAAAAATAAAATAAAATAAATATTTAAGGGGGGCTCCCATACAACAAACATGATTTTTAGGGTTCCGTTCCCAGTATCTCAAGAACGGTGATAGCTAGACAGTTGAAATTTTCACAGATGATGTATTTCTATTGCCGCTATAACAACAAATACTAAAAATAAAATAAAATAAATATTTAAGGGGGGCTCCCATACAACAAACATGATTTTTAGGGTTCCGTGCCCAGTATCTCAAGAACGGTGATAGCTAGACAGTTGAAATTTTCACAGATGATGTATTTCTATTGCCGCTATAACAACAAATACTAAAAATAAAATAAAATAAATATTTAAGGGGGGCTCCCATACAACAAACATGATTTTTTTACCGTTTCTTGCTCGATACTAATAACGTTGCCTTATGTTGCATAGATAATGGTACGGAACCCTTCGTGCGCGAGTCCGACTCGCACTTGACCAATTATTACGTAGATACACATTTTATGTCAACACCTCACAAACAGCGGGATTACTTTTATTTGGTTTGTTACTGACGGTCATGGGTTCAATTTCCACCAATAATAATAACAATAACGCTTAAATAGAGATTAGCGTCATTCTTCTAGGAAATATCTTACAAACAAAACTACTTTTGACGGATTTAAAACAAATATACGCGTCTAAATCCGTAAAAAGTAGTTTTGTTTGAACGAATGAGTCGCGCAAGTGTTAGCAAGTAAATATCTTACAAATAAAAAATATCACGCATAAAACACACAAATACGTAAAAAGTATCTCCTCTGACATAAGATCCAATAGTTATTCAACCAAATAGACACAAAAATGCAATAAATATCGTAAACCGAAAATGTATCAGTAATCCTTCGACCTTTGTTGCTCGATTTGGGCAACAATTTAAATAATTTCCCGCCTTTTTTCACGCAATATTCGGATACGCTTATGAATTCTTGTAGCGGCCATTTTATTTACATTTGAAAACATTGATATCAACTTTAATATCAAATAAATCATTTTTATGTATTTAAACTGGTGTTAAATATAAGCCCTATAAATAATTCTGGCCAGCTTACGTAGGACTTATCATAACCAAGTACATTTTAATTTAATAAAACTCTTCACTTTACAAAAGTTTTTGTTCGCGTGGAATTTAGAAACCAAGCCTTAACAAATTATAAAAAAGCTATCCTCTTGAACCACTCTGTCTATAAAAATAAAACATATTAAAATCCGTTGCGTAGCTACGAAGATATAAGCTCACATAGCAACGTATATACAAGAATAACGACTTTGTTTTATCATAAGTAAATTTCTATTATGTATTCATATAGTAGTCAATACAATACTAAGCTCAATAGTTCATAATAACTGTTACAATTTACAAACTCACTATAAATCTTAGCATAATATTATCGTAAACAGTGATAAACATTTGCATATTTGATAATGTAGTGTTAATTATAATAATATGCAATAATATGCATTACTTGTGCATGCAAACTATGCATTATTTACAGTACATGCGTTTAGAAACTAGATAATTATACAACGTGTTGCAGAAAGGTGTAGTCATAATTTGACCATCGTTACACATGGCCGGTGACTAGGCACTAGGCATGGATGAAATTACAAATATATAATATGATGTTATATTGTGACTTTTATGTGTTCATACAAATTTAAATAATTTATTAAATTAATCGATCTTGTTTAAAACACTACTATGAGGTCATCTTTTATCGTAAGGTTCAATCGCATTTAATAAACCGTAAACATCTCATAATTGATGCGCTCCTGGTAGTTATTTAATAGTAGGCAATATACAACAAAAAACTTACCAACTGTATTTTTCTATGTGTAACTGTAATATTTATAATATTTAAGACCTATCCAATGCAACCTTAAAATATGACTATACCTTTCTGCAACACGTTGTAGTAGATCCTATTCATCCTCTTCTCTCCAGCCTATTAACGTCCCACTGTTGGGCACGGGCCTCCTCCACTTTAGGAGGGATTATGGTCTAATGTGCCGCGCTAACCAGGCGTGTTGGCATAGGGTTAGTTTCGAGTTTTTAGTCTCTAACAGTAGACGTTACTGCTTATATTGGTTTGGTAGCGATTCTAAGTGCACAACTTAACTAAAAAATGAAAATTGATAGTGTCAATAATAAAATTCGGCAATGTTAGCAGTACTTTTTTATTAGAAAATCTGCATATTAATAATTAATATGCATCTCCTACAATATGGGGTCTTTTAAGCGAGGCGTGAAAAGGCATCTTGCAAGGCAAGGTGGGGGCGGCTAATGCTCTGACAACGTCCTAGCCGTCCTCATGTCTGGATTACACTTTCGCTTAACATCAGGTGGAGTGTGGTCATTCGCCTACCCAAACTATACAAAAATAGTATATTATCGACAACGATTTTAATTAATAAAAATGTGCACAATAAAATAGCGAATTAATCAAAATACACCATAGTGCTTTCCATTTTTTTGTTAAGTTTAGTTGTGGATGTAGAATTGGTACCTACCATTGTCTCTTAACTGGCTCTCACAGCATCCTGGGATAAAATAGGGTGGTGTCATGTATTCTTAATTCATTACCACACAAACATTTTATCAGTAAGTTATAATGTTAATTGTTTAAACATAATATAATAACAATCTTAACAATACCTAGTTGTTATGTAATTCATTGTGAACATAGAATTGTTATGGTATTATGATTTTGTAATATTAATAATATAATACCTTGTTAAGGAAAATATATGATGGAGATTAAATCCTATAGATCAGTCTTTCCCAAAGTGGAAGATAACGGCCCTTGTAGGCGTTGCAGGCCTAAAAGCGGTCGATAAGAGACCCAGAATCGTCAAATCCAGACTTTTCAACGCCAAAAAGGAGCTGAAGGTGGTACAAGCTGACTCCCATAGTAAAAACTACTCGGGTGGACCTCCCCAACACGCTATCATTTCTTTTTTCGTTAGCCTGGCACTTTGATTTTTGGGCTGGACAATATAAAAACGGGAATATAACATGTCGGTAAATATATTAAGCGCATATTGCGTTGTTTCTATAAATACTTTTTAAAAAACCTAAACACACAATACTGTGCCTAAACATGAAAAAAAAATCAAACATGATCCATGTTTCGTACATGACCCATGTATAAAAGTACCTATCAAAGTTTTAATGTAACGGTTGGCAGCTCTGAAAACCTTTTTTAACAAAAATTAAAAATTAATAATTGAGTGGTAGGTAGCATAATGTTACTTTCAAGAGTTCTTTTTTAAGAATTTAGTTTTTTTTTAATAAATGCTTTGTTAATCTGTGATAAATGACAAGAAAAAGGTTGTATGCTTTCTAGTTTAATCTGTTTAAGAGGATACCAAAATAGCTTCGTGCATTTTTCTATGTACGAAGTTTTCATTGTTTCTTTAGATTGAATGGCTAGAGCTCTAATTTTTAAGTATATGTTTTTTCAATATATTATCTAGGATCGCATAAACTCAGAAACGCGATTGAATAAAGTTTTCTCGATAGAAAATCTTGGCGAAACAACCTCTCAAATTTTTTATTTTTTTCATTTGTCGGTTTATTATCGCGTATTAACTAATGAAATAACTTTAAAAACATAAGCAACTATCATATATAGAAACACGTAAATCAGAATTAAAATATATTTAGTAGATTTTGAGTAAATAGGAAAAGTATCCCTAATTCTTCATTTTCTGTGCCTACTGGCTGTGTTAATATGTACGTGTCGGCGATGATATACGATAATATTGATGTAGGCCCTTAATCACTAATTACTAAGCTCATACAATGGATAGAAAGACGTAGACATCTATTTTGAATATAAATCTTCCGTCTTACAAACAAATATAATCTAGTAATATGCTACGTCATTTATGCTAAAAAGTTAATTCGACGCATTTGCAAAATACGAAGACTATGTCCTCTGCTCCCAAGCTAAGCTTATACGCTTGTGTTATGGATACCTACCAGAATACAGATATACCACATATACCTAATACTTTTCTTTTCTTTCTTTGCTAGTAAATTATGTAGAAAGTAATTTTACTTGAACGATTGAGTCGCGCGATTGTTAGAGAATATTCTCTGTAACCAGTTCATTCAATTTGTTCGGGGGTTATTCCCGTGTACGTGAATCACCCTCTTCATAAGAAGACCACATAACTAAATAATAACTCCAGTTAAGGCAGCGCCACACAACATCTTTATTGCCTATTGTATTTCATTTGATTTGAAATAACTCATAAATATGTTTTTAAAACGTCCTCTGGTCCCAAAGCGAGCTATATATTTACGCTTGCGATATCGGTGCCGGATACGGATATAACATATGCCTACATACTTTTTTAGGGTTCCGTACCCAAAGGGTAAAAACGGGACCCTATTACTGAGACTTCGCTGTCCGTCCGTCCGTCTGTCACCAGGCTGTATCTCAAGAACGGTGATAGCTAGAGAGTTGAAATTTTCACAGATGATGTATTTCTATTGCCGCTATAACAACAAATACTAAAAATAAAATAAAATAAAGATTTAAGGGGGGCTCCCATACAACAAACATGATTTTTTTACCGTTTCTTGCTCGATACTAATAACGTTGCCTTATGTTGCATAGATAATGGTACGGAACCCTTCGTGCGCGAGTCCGACTCGCACTTGACCAATTTTTTTTGTAAATACGCAAGTACTTTATAAGAAAGAAAAGTACTCCGCTGTATGTCCATATTTTTATATGAAGCATGGCGTACCTACCTACTGTGGAGCTCTCATAATATTAGACTGTTACATTAAAGCCAAATCTTAATAATATTCACAATAATGTAAGCTTACACATCAGAATAACATATCGCACTATTCCTGAAAGAAAGCAGTAAGTGATTTTCGCCAACTTTTCAGGAGCGTAAAAAAACTGTCCTATCTTTTTGTATGAGTTCTATAAATAAGTTTCAAAGAGAAAATCGTAGGTAACACTTGCCTCCAACTACACGTGTTATTTAGTTTAGGAACAGCTTTATGTACTTCGAGATAATATAAAAAAACCCGGTAACTTCTGTATTCCACGAAACACAAAATATATTTGCAGGAGTAACTACACTTATGGCTTATTCGTTATAAAAGCATTTGAGTATTCAAAATTATCCAACATCAATCGTGTGAAATGTTTCGTGTAATAAAGAAGTAACTGCAACTACACTTTAAGCATTCTGAAGTTATGCTGGTTAGAAAGTACATAACTATAATTACACAAAAGTCCTAGATTCTTAAACACGGGAACAAGTATTTAAGTAGTTAAGTTTTTTTGTAAATCTTCTGTTCAAATTTACGTAAACGTAATTATGACTGTATGAGCGGGAAAAATTTTAAAGCGAATAAGTGTAAATATGCATACCTCTTTTTTATCTCGAATTTTATTTTTTCTAAAGTCGCAACTTTTTAGTATTTTGGTATTTACTTCTTCATTTTTGTCGATAGCTTCACCAGATTTTGACAGAAGGTGTAAGCCGTGAAGCTCTATTTATTTATGCAATAAAAAATTATTGACGCAAGTTTGGGTAGTGCGATATAGTCTTTTTATCCCGAAAGAATGCAACGTTCTCGTGGGATAATAAAAAACGAATCGATTTTTTATCCTTTTTACCACGGGTAACATCGCTGGGCACAGCTAGTAGTTACATAATGAGTGAAAGTGTCACCTATCATCGTAGATTTCCGTCAACAAACTAATGTATGTTACACAACTTTGATACAGTGAGTACATTCTGTTATCACTACTTTGTTATCAGTAATGTAACTTTGGACAATAATTAATATATTGTGCAACGACTTGATAATAAAGGAATGGGCATAAATATAAATTAATTGATTTGTTACTATTGTGAACTTGTTTGTTTGACTGCGCTAATCTCAGGAACTATGTAGGTACTGGTTTGAGTTTAAAAGTAATTTTTGTGTTGCTTAGTTTATTCATCGAGGAAGGCTATAGGCTATATAACATTACAGCATTAGTGAAAAATGTTGCAAAAACGGGGAATATTTCCTAAATCCCAAATTTCCTAAAATCTACGCGTACGGAGTCGCGGGCAATAGTTAGTTAATGTTAGCTATTTTTTCGGTCTTACAGTTTGTATGTTTGTAAAAAACACTTAAAAACTACTTGAAATTCAATGCAATTTCTATTGGGGCTAACACGAAATATAGCCTCTATATTATCATGAGAAAAGCTGTTGGTTTCTAATATAAAGTTCCCAAATCATAGGCAAACTACTTTTGAAAACTAAATAATAGATCGAATACAGCTTTTTCATAATAATAATTTCATAAAAAGTGAGAAATGATTATTATAACCATACTTATTCATACCCTTGACGCGCTTTTCTTATTTTAAAAGAGTAAAAATAAAAAAGGGCAACAAAGCTAGATACAGATACCTCATTCTTTTTAATATCGTCTAAATCGGTAGCTACTTGTTCATTATATCTTTGTCGCGTTTTACTTATTTTAAAAGGGGAAAAAGAAGTGCCTTCTACGTCTACCTCGTCCTTTTTAATATCGTCAAAAAATTCCATTTACTTTGATCAAAATATCATATATATGTGTAAACATAGGTAATTACATATAATATAAGTAAAAATATATATCAAATCAACTCACGTGATAATTACGTGACTTATCTTCAACCTCTCATTCTATTTATTTTAATATCAAAACACATATTCTCATAAAAAATTTAAAAAAATACTCCCTTTTACTGTAGATATAAATAATCCAATGTACGCTTCGTAATTGGCACTTCACAGAAAAGCTATTACATATCATATAAAGAATAAAAAAATAAAAAAAGCTTCTTTGATTTATCTATCTTCTATAATAAAAACCTAATTCCTAAACATAGGTATGTGTTTTAATACGCACCTAACTTCCGATAGACTGCACATAATTAGATAATAATGGAAATTTTATGTATATTTAAGAATACATGTGTCACCACCAACTCTTCCTCAGGGTGCTGTAAAAGCCAAAAGCTCTCTGGACAAAGGACAACATCCTCTGTCTGTGAGAAAACTTGTAAACAGCCTTTTGTAACAGGTCACCGCAGCACAGAAGATTGTAATCCCCCCCGAAGTGGAGAAGGCCCTTAACCATGCTTACATTAAAAATAAAAGTAAAAGGAATTGTAAAAATATATGGCAGTACAGTACATAGTATGAAACTTACGTAAATGTCTAAACTTCTATTTTTCCTGACTATGAGTCTTAATTTATTACTCTTTGAATGGGAGCTGCTTTCTAGTACAGTAAAATAACTTGTGGTATTGCTGTCACTAATGCTATCTTCTAGGGTAGTGGATAATACATTTCGCTAAAAATTAAAACACGCAGCAAAATGCTTCGTATTTAACGCGTAACTTTAACGCGCTAAAAAGGCTTTTATTTTAAAAACACACATAATTTAATATTCTCTAACACTTGCGCGACTCATTTGTTTAAATAAAACTATTTAATACAAATTTTAAAAATACACATACACGCGTCTAAATCTGTATTTAAAGTAGTTTTATTTAAACACACATAATTTTTAAATTACTTTATTCAGTATCTTTATCCTTACTAATTTATAAGTGCGAAATCCGGATGATAACACAACAATAATTTTGACGAGCTCAAGTGTTAATGCGTGGATCGAAACGATAGCGCGATTTAAAAAACGTACAACACCATCTACTGAGGAGAAGAGTAAACGTCTGTTTGTTAAGGTTTGATTTTTAAACTTCACGCGTACGATGTCGCGGGCAACAGCTAGTATTTAATAAAGATAAATTAAAATTGGTACCGATTCTACGTGCACAACATAACTAAACTATAAAATGAAAATTGATGATGTCAAAAACAGAAATCAGCAATGTTAACAGAACTTTTTATTATAAAATCTGTATATTACCTATAGACTAACGATTTTAATTAATAAAAATGTGCACAACGAAATATCCAATTAATCATTATCATCCAATTATTCATTTTTTAGTTAAGTTTAGTTGTGCACGAAGAATTAGTACCGTAGTAATAAATAATTTTATTTATTTGTAATTATTTTGTTGTGTTAAATCTTTCTTTTTAGTTTAGTTTTTCTTATGCGTGAATGTGTTTTTATAGTACCTTTCCTTCCCTAATCTTTTAAAAATGTAAACAAAAGATAATGAATAAATAAAGAATATAAATAAATATAAATATTAATGGATATTTCACACAACGTCCTCTGGTCCCAAATTAAGCCATATTTTTATGCTTCTGTTATGGTTACTATGACTACATATAGTTACTACTTTTCTTTTGTAAATACATACTTATAATACATAGTAAACACACATACGCAGAACAAACATTTGTATGACATTTATAAAGATCACACAAATGATTATACCGAGCGGGAATCGAACCCGCGACCTCGTGAACGGCAGTCCGTTACCTGAACCACTAGACCACGAGGCCCGTCAATAATAAAAACGCCAGTTACATATGAACACAATCGTACACAAAAATACGTGCAAACTCACAAATGTGATATTCCAGAATAACCAGTTTCAATAAGATCAGAGAATTAACTTTTTTGTTTGCAATAATTGGTGAACGTCAGGTTGTCTGGACCAACATAGAAATCCAGTGTTTGGTATATACTAAAATTTAGTACCTTTCTAGTACCTTTTAGTACCTAAGTTCAAATATTTAGTACCTCGATAGATTCCGAGAAAATGCGAAAAAAGGTGGTCCAGACAACCTGACGTCAGGTTGTCTGGACCAATTTTTTTTCTCATACTTGCAGACAAAACAACTGAATTATTTTGTTGTCAGTATTTAGTACCTATTTAGTACCTTCATTATTATTTTTTTCAAAATTTTTTGACATACCTGAAGAGAGTTAAGCAAGTTTGAAATTTTTCCAGTACTTGGTCATTTTGCGAAATATAGGACTTATATCACTTTCTTATGGTGTATACTTAGACACGTTTGCGTTGCTGATTGGAAATCATACGTCCTGAACAAGTTGGGACAAGTCTGATATTTACCTTAGGTCCCAAAATAAGCATAATTTTTTCTTAGGTTTCACAGATAAGGATTCAGCTGTTATTTTTTATCAATGCTTATAAATAAGTTACGAGTAAATAAAACGTTTGTTTCTCTCACAATGTACTTAAAATTACATGCTTAAAAAAAGTACAAACTAAAAAGTACAAACTAAAAAGTTTAAATGCCTTCCGTCCGTCTGTTACCAGGCTTTATATATTGAAATCAACGCAGAGAATAACGTGAGTTAAGTGTGGTTCACGCATTTGTACCGTATGAAAAAAATTGTCTGTATTTATGTTGTATAAGTGCGAATTCAAACTCAGCTTTTACAATTATGAATAAGTTTGAAATTATTGATATATGTAGTTTCTTTTGTTTCCTTTCTAGGTTTTAGGCCTTCATCCGACTTTAACTTTCCTAGATTTATAATAACTTTCAATTTATATATCGACGACGGAAAGGCAAAATTACTTAATAGTCCAGTCAAATTATGGCTGAGAATGGGAAAAATAATCACTAAAATACCTAGTTTGGGAATTATGAAGGATCGATCGGGGGGTGTATTCTGAGCTTATATTCCAATTTGAGGGAATCTAGGGAGGTCAGCTCAAGGTCATTTCGATGAAAATGCGTTTAATTCGATATCTCGAGAACGGTTAGTGTTAGGCAAAAAATTGTAGACCTTTTCTCTTCTAAATTAAATTTACTAACTTTTTTATCCGAAACTTTTTTTTTATCATCAATATTTTTCAATTTATTGCTTCCGAAAGGCAAAAATTTTACTTTTTTTCCTCCCTTTTTTTTATTTTTCGCCATTTTCTCCCCAACCGTTCAATTTTATTAAATTTTACCCGAATATGAAAGTGTTGCTTTTTTAATTATGAACAACTTTATGTATCAACTTTTTTCTGTAATGCCAATACCTTCGGAGTTATATATTACTTTACCGAGCGAAATCCGTGCCACTCTGTCAGTTTTTTCTATTAATTTATTATAACATGTCAAATTTAGAATTGAATTATAATTACTGTTGTAGTTACTAAATTGTATGTAATTGGTCTTTGCTGTGTTTACTCTGAGATTATTAGCCTTCAACCACTCGGTAACTGATAAAATTTCTTTGTTTACTAGGTTTTCATAGTCAATTAAATTAGATTTTTTTGCAATCAAAAGTGATATGTCATCGGCAAACAGTACGCATTTCTGTTTCGTAATATTTGGAAGATCATTTATATTTAATAAGAACAGTAATGGGCCTAATATACTCCCCTGTGGCACACCAAATTTATTACACCTATTTGTAGACTTATATGAAGTGGAAAATAAATAGATGACCTATTTTTTTATCAATAAATGTGTGAAACAGTTTCAATTTCGATTCGATTCGATGCGACGTCGTTGCGACGTGCGGACGTTCGCTGGTGCCGTTTACAATTCGCTTTCAAATTTTATTTTTAATGTGGATATTTCCTGGATTAAGTGTCCTATATTGAGTGTTCAAGTTGCGTTTAAAGTCGTGCGACTAACTAGTATCGTGTGCTAAACGAAAAAATGTCAACTGTGTGTGATAATTGTGACAAAGGCATAACTAAATCAAAGCCAGGGATTGAATGCCATAGATGTGAAAAAACAGTACACCTAAACAACCAATGCACTGGTCTCACAAAAAAACAAATATCTACCCTACGCGCATCGGAGAACTTGGAATGGACTTGCAGTGATTGCCAGAATAATGTGTCCAAACGTCGCTCGCTGATTGTCCCTAGTGACGATGAAGACGAAGATCAACCTGGACCATCTAGAATGCAAATAGACCTCAAGAAACTAACGAGTGATATATCAAAAGAAATTGAAAAAGCCATAAAAAAGGAAATGAGGGACGTCATTCAGTCAATACAGTATAACTCGGATAAAATGGATGAAGTTATACAAACTATGGAAGTAATGAAAGGAAGTATAACCAATTTACAAAAGAAAAATATCGAACTTACTAATCGGAATAACAATTTAGAGACGAGGGTAGGAGTTTTAGAGCAGCGCCTACAGGAGATCGAGCAGCGAGACTTAAGTAAACATATTGAGATACACTATATTCCATCCTGTAATGATAAAAACCTTCTTGAAATCGTAAGTAATGTCGCTGTTAAACTAGAACAGAACCCTACAGATATCAAGGAAGTAAAGCGTTTACCCGAGAGGCAGGGGCGACCGGGAGCAATCCAGGTCAAGCTCAAAACAGAAGGAAAACTAAATTCTTGGATGTATGCAATAAAAACAAACAAACCTAAAATAACTATCTCTGATGTTATACCAGAATATCCTAAAACAAATGATAATAACATATTTATATGTGAAGCCCTTACTAATTACAATAAGCAATTATTATATAACGCTAAACAAGAACTTAAAGATCTGTTCAAATATATTTGGATGAAAAAAGGAGTACTACGTGTTCGTAAGGAGGGGGAAAATGCAAAAACTTATGTTATTCGATCTTTAGAGGATATAAAAAATCTCAAATCTAAATTTGCTATTAAAACCTGCCCGTTGTAGGTGTGCTTATATTACTGATTACTGTTAAATTTAAAAATCTTAAATACCTAAATAAATATATTAAAGTATGGATATTTCGTTACGTGATATAGTTCAATTAAAAGACTGTAATGACCTGTGTACTTTTCTATGCAATGTTCCAAAACAAATAAAAATATTATGTATTCACATGAATATAAGGTCAATAATAAAGAACTTTAATACATTAGAACAATGCATCTATTCGTCAACTAGGGATGTTGACGTTATAATGCTGACTGAAGTCAATATCTCTGATAGTCTTTGTAACTTGTATCAGCTCAAGGGCTATAAAATGTATACTAAATTACGACAAAACCAAAAAGGGGGTGGAATTATTATTTATGTTAAAAATGAGCACCAATTCCATTTAAACAGTTTTAAAACACAACATTGTGAAAGTATAATAGGATCACTATCTACTCCACGAAACTACACGATATCCTTGTGTTGTTTATATCGTCCCCCTTCCAAGAGTAAACACTTGTTTGTTAAAGAACTAAATGTTTTGTTAAAAAAGATAGGTAGACAAAATGACTTATATTTGCTGGGCGATGTAAACATTAACTTAAAACATGATTGTCCTATAAAACATATGTATAACACCGCTATGTACGAAAATGGATTAGCGAGCGGGATCACTGATTACACGCGTATAGAAATAGTTAATAGTAGAATCTGCAAATCTTGCATAGATCACATTTATGCGCGATCCCGCTCACTCGACCTATACACGGCGGCTCTCGGGACTACACTGGCGGATCATCGCATAATTACAATTGCAGCAGTCGATGCGTCCGTAGATAGTGAAAACACACGGGCGAATATAAAGTACGTAACCCGATATGACCGAAATATACTAATCAATAAATTAAAAGCTTTAGACTGGCGACCGGTAAAAAATGTAATTGATCCTCACATAATATACAAAATTATAGTTGATAATATACAAACATGTTATAATGAATCTAAAATTAAAGTTAAATTATCAAATAATAATTATAAAAATAATAATAAATGGATCAATAAAAAGATACTAAAGGCTTGCAAATATAGAGATAAATTGTTTATTAAATGGACATCGGACACGACAAATATAATAATAAAACAACAGTATAATAAAGCCAGAAACTATGCAAATAAACTTATTAACAGTAATAAAAATAAAACGATTCGACAGCAAATAAATGATCAGAAAAACAACCCTAGAGAACTATGGAAACTATTGAATGAAATTACTGGCAAGACAAAACTAATTGCAGACGCTGTTATTCTTAACGCCTTTGCTAATAATAACACTACAACAAAAAATATAGCAAATAACTTTGCTAAAAATTTTGCTGATAATGTCAAAAAAATTGTACCAAAATGTAACATCTCCCTGTTAAATAAAAAATCATATGCTATTTCTGTAAATGTAAGCTGCAGATACCAATCAATTACTGCTGAGGATATCGTAAATGAAATTAAATCGATGAATAGCCTAAAAGGACCAGGTATAGATAATATTAGAGCACAGGACTTAAAAATGATTGCGATTGATGTTGCAGGCGTAATGGCTAGATTTATAAACGAATCTGTAAAACAAGGTACATACCCTCATGACTTAAAGACGGGTATGGTTAGACCAATACATAAGAAAGGGAGCCACAATCAATATACCAACTACCGTCCAATAACAATACTTTCCATGATTGATAAAATAGTTGAAAAGATCATATCGAAACAAATACACTCGTTTTATAAAGAAAATAATATAATCACAGAAAAACAATTTGGATTTCAATCAGGAAAAAGTGCCACACAATTACTTTCAAATTTTACTGATAATGTCTATAATCATTTAAATAGCAAAAAACACGTCTTAATAATATTTATTGATTATAGTAGTGCCTTTGACACTCTAAGACATAATACTTTAATTGAAAAACTTTTTGACTGTGGTATACGAGGTCCACTAAGTGACTGGTGTCAAGACTATATTAAAGACAGGTCGTATGTTGTCAAGGTTGGTGATGAGATAAGTAAGAAGGTCATGGTTAATGAGGGCACGGCTCAGGGATCTGTTTTGGGTCCTCTGCACTATATAACCTACGTAAATGATGCAGTCAATCTCATCACCAATTGCGAGATATATCAGTTTGCTGATGACACATGCCTCTTATCTGCAAATAAAGACATTAACATAGCCTTACAAAACCTTCAAAATGAATTTACGACACTTTGTAAGTGGTCCCATGATGCTGGGCTCGTTCTAAACGCGGGAAAAACCAAGCTAATTTACGTGAGTTCCAGCCAAAACCGTAGTCAAACCATACCTGAGATCATATCACATAGTCATGAATGTCTTCATACTAATAACTGTACATCTGACTGTGCATTAATAGAAGTAGTAAGCAAGCACAGATATCTCGGACTAATAATAGATGACAGATTCAAATGGACGGATCATATTAAATTTATAGGTGACAAGCTACGTGCAATGCTGGCTAAATTTAGTATAGTCAAACAGCAGATACCATACTCCACTGTTTTAAAATTGTACAAAGCACTAGGAGAAACAACTATAAATTACGGTCTAAGCAGTTATGGCAGAACTTGCAAGTCGCACCTCGATCTAATCTATAATCTGCAGACGCGAATATTGAAAATCATTACACCTGAAAAAATCAAGAAGAAGATTAATGGGGACATAAATAAGCTTTTCTACTACTCTAAGATAATACCCGTACATGAACAAGTCAAGTATATACTACTCATTGAAAACTATTTTAATGAGTTGTACCTAAACATTGTGCAGCACAAAAGACAAACACGAAGCGCGATGAAAATTATATACACAGTGCCTAAATACTACAATCTCTATGGCAAACAGAGTCTTCAATACCAAATACCTAGGTTAGTTAACGACCTACCTGAGAACATAAAAAAACAAATAAAAGAAACCAATATAAAATACAAGTTAAAAAACTACTTCTTATCTAAATTCATGTAAAAAAAAAAAATAAATAATAATTATAATAATAAAAAAAAAAAATAAAAAAAAAAAAAAATTATAAATACTTACTAAATAAAATTAGTCATCATAATATTCACCCGTGTGTTTTCACCGTGCGAGCTGCCGCCGTATTCGTATAAGCGGTATTCAGTGAGATAAAAACAATAAGATAACATTGTACCTACCCACAAACTAAACTTGTAACTTACTCGTAGATGTTAATCTTACGTGATGCTAGACAAAGCGGTGATATACATACACTGTTTTGTTTGGCATCATGTGTTATTAATACAATATATAAATTTACGTCAAGATGAATACCAGTGTGCGGAAAAACCAATGTTTGGTTTATGCTACACTGTTAATATTAAGTTAGATTTAATAACAACTGTATGTATTTTACTTAAATAAAATAAATAAATAAATAATTATTCGTTTACTTCTTTTTGTAATCCTTATTCACATTAGTATCCCATTGAATGGAATAAAAAATACCCAAATTGAAAAAGTACAATATTTAAATAAATAAATAATAAATATAACAAATATTCATGGACATTACACACAACGTCCTCTGGTCCCAAGCTAAGCTAATATGCTTGTGTTATGGGTACCAGAATACGGATAGAATACATATACTATTTTTCTTTTGTAAATACATACTTATAATATATAGAAACACCCAGACGCAGTACAAACATTTACATGACAATTAGAAAAATCACACAAATGAATGAAATCGAACCCACGATAAACCACTCAACCACGAGGCTCGTCAAATTGTTATTTTATTTAATTAAATGTTATTTCAATTATTTGAAGTTCAATTTTTTAATAGTTTAATCGATTCACCTTTTGATACAGGTAAGTTGGCTAATAAATGATCATGGAAATACTTTAATATTTCTTTCAAATACTAAATACCCACTGATGTCGATGATATTGCGACAGTGGCACGGATTTCGCTCGGTAAAGTAATATATAACTCCGAAGGTATTGGCATTACAGAAAAAAGTTGATACATAAAGTTGTTCATAATTAAAAAAGCAACACTTTCATATTCGGGTAAAATTTAATAAAATTGAACGGTTGGGGAGAAAATGGCGAAAAATAAAAAAAAGGGAGGAAAAAACGTAAAATTTTTGCCTTTCGGAAGCAATAAATTGAAAAATATTGATGATAAAAAAAAAGTTTCGGATAAAAAAGTTAGTAAATTTAATTTAGAAGAGAAAAGGTCTACAATTTTTTGCCTAACACTAACCGTTCTCGAGATATCGAATTAAACGCATTTTCATCGAAATGACCTTGAGCTGACCTCCCTAGATTCCCTCAAATTGGAATATAAGCTCAGAATACACCCCCCGATCGATCCTTCATAATTCCCAAACTAGGTATTTTAGTGATTATTTCTTTCGGTAATTTGACTGGACTATAAGCGCCAATTTGTCGAAAATGACTTATATATATACCATTCGCCTGGTTTTTTTATCTGCGTCGAATTGTCTAGGTTTCTAAGCGATTGGAGAACTTTCTTGGCGCTTAAGGTTTCCGAAAAATGGCCAAAATTTTTTGTCGCATTGCTTAAGCGACACAATTTGAGGTCTTTTTTTAGGTGGTCCCATAAGCCATTTATTTTCAAATGCAATATTTATAAGTTATATTGGCTTCCTAGATGATCATCGCGAATAACTGATACGTAGCTTTAACTTTTCATGTATATAGAATTGTAAACTTGGTACGCATTTTTGCCTTTTACTAATTTTGTTGTTTATCTCGTGTTGGTAAAGTTGCTTTGCCCTGATAAAGTGGGTAAACAGCAAGTAAGTAATTTTGACTTATTGCGCTTTTGATAATTGAGGTAGCTAAGAAATTCAGCTTTGCACAAATTTACACACTACATGACGGTTAAGTAAACATGCTTTACGTAGTATTATCACACCGGGTGTACATCGGCACATTTGAATTACTACAATTTGGATAAAAACATGTCGTAATCAAAAGGAAAGCCGATAATTTTGAAGTCTTCAAAGGTTAAAGTAAATCGGTAGTACCATTTCTTGTAAAAAAATACGTTTTAGTAATGTTTTGGTCACTTTATTTTTTGTACTTAAGTCAGTTTTCGCAGTGTGTTTTTATGAGTTGCGAGTTATAAAACTTAAAATCATAGTAAAACTATGATAAATTGTGAAAAAGTGTACCTCTACGGCATCTTGAATATCAAAATAAAATCTGCTGATGAAAATATGTAGTATAAATAAAAATTTAGAAAGTCACCCAATCTGTGTGAATATCAATAATGATAATATAGATTAAGACAAAGATATTAAATATGAATATAAAGACATATAGAAAAACATAATAAAAGAGATGATGAATAGGTACATTGAAATAAAGATGATGACAAAAACAAAAACAAAAGTAGGTCAACTTTTTGTCAGACAATGAAGATTTTGTTTGGAGCTCAAGTTCTTGGGAAGGTTCAGATAATTATAGAAAGAACAGAATGATAAAAAATTAAATAAGGAGAGAAGAACGAAAAGAAATCAAGTTAACAAAATAAAAAAGAAAAAAAAATTACAATTTTATTTTTGTCATTTTTAAGCAACAGACATGTCTGTTGCTTAAATGGCTGTAGCAGTGGGACTTCCTGCCCAGTCACCATGGTCACGGGTGAGACGGTGACTGCAAAGTCTCCGAAACGTTGGGCCAAAATTTAAAACAAATATACGCGTCTAAATCCGTAAAAAGTAGTTTTATTTAAACAGCTGAGTCACGCAAGTGTTAGAAAATAAAAAAAATTCCCTTATTATGATACAAAAAAAAATCCCTTTTACTTAAGCGCCCATTAATTCAAAAACTCGGCACTTTTTCAATGTACCCATATCTTTAAAAAAACGGCAAATAATTCAAGCACTTGAATGGTCTTGGTTTCAAAAAAATATACTGAATACAAAATTTTATACGAATTTTATCCGAAAAAAAACTTTAAAACTCATTTCCCAACAATGCAGTTTTGGCGCTTCAGTAATTTTGCCTTTCCGTCAACGAATGTATAGTACTCACACAAAGTACACATAACAAAGTTAAATATTACTATAAACTGTGAAATTTTTAGCTTGAGAGCTAAAATTTCGCATTGTTCTAAAAACACAATATTATTTACGGCATTTGAACTTTTTAGTTTGTACTTTTTTTATGCATGTAATTTTAAGTACATTGTGAGAGAAACAAACGTTTTATTTACTCGTAACTTATTTATAAGCATTGATAAAAAATAAGAGCTGAATCCTTATCTGTGAAACCTAAGAAAATAATTATGCTTATTTTGGGACTTAAGGTAAATATCAGACTTGTCCCAACTTGTTCAAGACGTATGATTTCCAATCAGCAACGCAAACGTATCTAAGTATACACCATAAGAAAGTGATATAAGTCCTATATTTCGCAAAATGACCAAGTACTGGAAAAGTTCAAACTTGCTTAATTCTCTTCTGGTATGTCAAAAAATTTTGAAAAAAATAATAATGAAGGTACTAAATAGGTACTAAATACTGACAACAAAATAATTCAGTTGTTTTGTCTGCAAGTATGAGAAAAAAAATTGGTCCAGACAACCTGACGTCAGGTTGTCTGGACCACCTTTTTTTCGCATTTTCTCGGAATCTATCGAGGTACTAAATATTTGAACTTAGGTACTAAAAGGTACTAGAAAGGTACTAAATTTTAGTATATACCAAACACTGGATTTCTATGTTGGTCCAGACAACCTGACGTTCACCAATAATTGACTTTCCAATTGCATTGGAACAATTTAGACAAATGAGGCAGTTTTAAGAATTTTCGGCAGTTGAATAATACGCCACATCCTGTATAGGTACTAATTGTAGCCTTGTAACATAGCCAGCGAAAGCTTTTTAATGCGTCTACTTTGTTTATTGCTGTGCTATTTAGGTAAAACTAAGCAAGCTAAAATGCAAGTATGCACATAATCTTAACTTATAGGTATACAAGAATATTTGTAAAGCCTAATTAAATTGTTTTTAAATAGATTATTTTTTATATTTATTAATTTTAATTATTGTGAAAAAAGTTAATTCGGCCAAGATTCGAATTTGGAATGTCATGTCAATTTCTATCATAGACAATTTAAAAAACAAACTAGTCGTTTATACTTCATTAAACCGTCAATAAATTACATAATAAAACTTTTCCCAAGCTATTTAAGCTTCTTATTGGATAACAGCTCTCCCCCTCTACTTAGCTAGTAACAAACAAGTTGGATATCCCGCCATAATCCATCTACAAAGTAAGTACAAACTCAAACTTTACCGAAAGCCTATTTTTGTCATATTACGTAGGTACAAGTTATATTAAATTGTTTATGCTATCAAAGGAAAGTAACGGCGACATTTTGTAATCGGCCAACTTGTTTGTAGATAATAGGATTTATGATTACGTTTACTTAGTGATTTTAGATAATAAATTACCAAAGAAAAATACAATTTTATAATACATATCGATACCAGCCGTGTGGTGACGGATTAAGAATACAAGTGTCACCACCCCTTTTCCTTCCCAGGGTGCTGTAAAAACCAGCTAAGGAATATTGTACACAGATAACATTCTCTATGAAAGACGAAAAAGTCGAAAATAAGCCAGCTCTCTATCGGTGCAGCACAGTAGACCATAATCCCTCCCAAGGTGAAGGAGATCCATTCCCAACAGTGGGACGTTAACGTCTACTAATATTTACACTTGGCCCACGGGCTGGTGATTCACTTCTCAGATATTACACTTTCTTCTCAAAATAGGGCTTCAAATAACATTAAATTAAATAACTTTATAATAATGGGCAGACATTCTTGTGTAACTAATGCATTCGTATGAAGACATTAATGGAATGTGTGTGTGTGTGTGATAAAATATAACATTTAATGATTATGTTTGTGAACTAAAAGCTGTCTTAATACTAAAGTATTTAGCGTATTTTAACAATACATTATTAAGCATAAATTATTAGTTTATGTCCTCTGAAATCTTGGATGGAAAACTGTAATAAATTTTTAATTTACAAAACTATTATATGGTCACTGACAACATTGACTAGATATCTACAAGGCCCGCTTCAAAACTTTAATATATTTATTAAGAGGATACCAAAATAGCTTCGTGCATTTTTCTACGTACGAAGTTTTCATTTTTTCTTTAGATTGAATGGCTAGAGCTCTAATTTTTAAGTATATGTTTTTTCAAAATATAATCTAGGATCGCATAAACTCAGAAACGCGATTGAAAAAAGTTTTCGCGTATTAACTAATGAAATAACTTTAAAAACATAGGTAGCTATTATGTATAGAAACACGTGGATCAGAATTAAAATATATTTAGTAGATTTTGAGTAAATAGGAAAAGTATCGCTAATTCTTCATTTTCTGTGCCAGGCGTACATATTAACACAGCCAGTAGGCTGTACGTGTCGGCGATGATATACGATAATATTGATGTAGGCCCTTAATTGTAATTATTTACGTGTATCTCTATGTATGTGTATGTAATGTAATCTTTATAAGATTTATCTATGTCAATAAGTCTTTAACAACTATAATCTTTGATAATCTAGCTTTATTTGTTACACTTCTACCTTCCCTTTTTCTGCACCACCCTATGGTTGACTGGTAGAATAATAAGTAATTATTATATATAGAAACACGTAAGCTGGAATTAAAATATAGTTAGTAGATTTTGAGTAAACAAAAAAATATCGCTAATTCTTCATTTTCTATACCTACTAGCTGTGTTAATAATAATAATAATTTTAGCCCGACGTTTCGGAGATGACGTTTTACCTTATATAATTTAAAAATTTTCTTTATATTGTTACAATTTGTTAATGTATTTTTAGAAACTAAAATAATGTTATTGATTTTATGTAGTCTGAGCACAATGTAATATGATATAGTTTATGGTAAAAGTCTATCTTTATGGTCAATGTAAAATTAAAATCGAATGTGGGTAAACCCTGTAATAACTGATCGTAGAAGACACATTACAGCTCAGTCTCACCCGTGGCTATGGTGACTGCAAAATCTCCGAAACGTCGGGCTAGCAAATATACGCGTGTAAATCCGTAAAAAGTAGTTTTATTTAAGTTTATGATCTCTGAAATCTTGGATGGAAAACTGTAATAATTTTTTAATTTACAAAACTATATATGGTCACTGGCCACATTGACTAGATATCTACAAGGCCCGCTTCAAAACTTTAATATATTTATTAAGAGGATACCAAAATAGCTTCGTGCATTTTTCTATGTACGAAGTTTTCATTGTTTCTTTAGATTGAATGGCTAGAGCTCTAATTTTTAAGTATATGTTTTTTCAATATATGATCTAGGATCGCATAAACTCAGAAACGCGATTGAAAAAAGTTTTCTCGATAGAAAATCTTAGCGAAAATACCTCTCTCATTTCTTATTTTTTTCATTTGTCGGTCTATTATCGCGTATTAATTAATGAAATAACTTTAAAAACATAAGTAACTATTATATATAGAAACACGTAAATCAGAATTAAAATATATTTAGTAGATTTTGAGTAAATAGGAAAAGTATCCCTAATTCTTCATTTTCTGTGCCTACTGGCTGTGTTAATATGTACGTGTCGGCGATGATATACGATAATATTGATGTAGGCCCTTAACGGATTATGTTCCGCTCCGCACAGTACAATTATTTGTGTCATATTTATATTTGTCATAGTATAGGTACAAGTTTAAAAAAAAGATACTGTAGGTACTGTGTGAATGAGGATATGAAAGAAAAAGGAGCTAACATAGATATGACGTTTGACAGAAGACTATGGAAGAAAAAAAAATAAAAAATATTTGAAGTAGGTTAAAAACATGTTGCGCCAACCCCCAATAATGCGTTAAGAACAGTAGAATGAACGAGTATTATATTTGTCATACAAATATTAGAACTGGGGTCTGGGGTGGATGTTTTCTTTGTATTATAACGTTCTTTTATCTACTAGGATATCAAATAACTAGTTCCATTTTTAAAACTCTTATTCAACACTTCCAGAACATGAAACGTAATCTTAAAAAATACATTTGAAATAAACCATCATTAAATATTTTTCTAGTTGTTCGCATTATTTAATACGAAATATTACATTCAAAGAGTACAAGATTGTTATACTAACTAAGGAAAGGCAAAGCAGAACTACAAAGGAAGCTGTTGCTATATTTTATTTCTTTAAACCAAACTCCGTTTCTATTCTCAGTGTAATTTAGTATTCGTTCAATATTTTCTTGTTTTAATATGGAATATCTGTAAACTGCGCTTTTGTAGCAGTGATTAAAATATTTTACTTGTGTATATATATATATTTTAAAATTATTTTTGTATGTATGTCCCTATATGAGCTTATATCTTGAAAACTACGCAACGAATTTTAATGCGGTTGTTTTTAATAGATGAAGTTGTTCAAGAGGATGGCTTTTTTGTATAATTTGTTAAAGTTTGGTGTAGGTATATTGGAGGAGAGGTAACTTAAAGACTATAAACGCGTAATTTCATATATGTACATGCAAGGGAAATAAAAGCTTATAAACATGTTGTATGTACGGGATTTAATAGTCTTAGTATTTTCACCCTTCAGTGATAAAGTAGCACCTGCCTCTTATTATCTCTGCACCACTGATGGTTGGCTGTTAGAGAATGCCATTAGCATTAAGTCCGCCATTGTACACTATTTTGTTTGTGCAAAAAGTTTTAAATCTATATCTATATTATATATAAAGCTGAAGAGTTTGTTTGTTTGTTTGTTTGAACGCGCTAATCTCAGGAACCGCTGGTCTGATTTTAAAAATTCTTTTTGTTAGATAGTACATTTATCGAGGAAGGCTATAGGGTATATAACATCACGCTGCGACCAATAGGAGCGAAGCAGTAATGAAAAATGTTTCAAAAACGGGAAACGTTTTCTAAATTCCACGCGTACGGAGTTGCGGGCAACAGCTAGCAAATAAATAAATAGATACCAACTTCTGAGACTGTGCTATTAGATGCCAATGCACAAGTTATTTACAAAGCAATAGAACAAGATAAACTATTACACAATACATAACATTTGGCATACTTACCCCAATTCATTTGATATGCGCTATCACATCCTGTGTCTTGGCGAGTAAACAATATTGTTGTTATTCTATTCTTGTACTGTAGTTTGGCAATCGATATAAATAAAATTGTTATGTGTGTGTATTTCTTCATAATACTTTAACCTATTTAGTTATTAAGTAATCATTATCCCATTTACCTATTTGCTGTTTCGTTTTGATTTAAAAATCATTTACGGTCTTATGCATAATGACTTATCAGAGGTTTAAAAGTTCGTTAAAATAGGTAAAACTTGTTAAAACTTGTTATTCATAATAGTCTTTTTACGCTAAAACGTTTATTATCTTTCTGATAAAATCTCCGTTTTCTCTGATAAGTCATTATGAATAAGACCGTTAGAGTCTAGACGAACAAAATGTTTGTATATAAATGTTCAAATAACTATTTCATAGAATCTTAGAATCAAAACCAAAATAAAACAATAAAAAAAATGTATCAAAATTAATTACTTTGTTTAAGATTAAGGGCCTACATCAATATTATCGTATATCATCGCCGACACGTACATATTAACACAGCCAGTAGGCACAGAAAATGAAGAATTAGGGATACTTTTCCTATTTACTCAAAATCTACTAAATATATTTTAATTCTGATTTACGTGTTTCTATATATAATAGTTACTTATGTTTTTAAAGTTATTTCATTAGTTAATACGCGATAATAGACCGACAAATGAAAAAAAAAATATTTGAGAGGTTGTTTCGCTAAGGTTTTCTATCGAGAAAACTTTTTTCAATCGTGTTTCTGAGTTTATGCGATCCTAGATCATATATTAAAAAAACATATACTTAAAAATTAGAGCTCTAGCCATTCAATCTAAAGAAACAATGAAAACTTCGTACATAGAAAAATGCACGAAGCTATTTTGGTATCCTCTTAAGATAAAATTATACCTCTTTTATGTTGTTAAAGTTGATAACAATGTAATTTCCTGTTGTTTCGAAATAGTGTCCGTTTAAAAGTCGATTTTGCTTATAATTTAATATCAGGCGCTTATTAAACAAAACAAAATGGTGTAATTTGAAAAGTGCTTCACGGTATTCTATACACATTGTAATGTTTATATTGTTCTACAATTTATAAATTTCAGATCATGTCCAAAACAAAGTTATATTGTAATGCCCATTGTCCTCCACGTAACGTACAACTAAATTGGGTGTCAACGTGTTTAGACTCAGTTTTAAATTAACTTACACCCTTTAAATTGATAGTCTAGAGTTAGTTTAAAAGTGGCTTCGTCTTTTTTAGAATTGTATTAGTTTTTATTAGATTTAGAAACCCGTTGTACAAGTGGCGGATACAGAATACAAATGATTTCATTGTAATGATACTATAAATAAAATTAGCTCTTAATCAATCCATTTGATTACAATTTATTAAAATCAACAGAAGCACAGACTCTTATAAAACTTCGAGAATAGTGTTATGTCATGTACAAAACATAGAAAATATACAAATATTTTTGTCGATATTTCACAAAACGTCTTCAGATCCCAAACTAAGATTACTTAATTCTGATATGCGTACGATATGCTATTTTTTTTAATACATACATAAAATAAAAAGGAAATATACAAACGCAGTTGGTACCTATCAACTGTGATGGTCATGCAAATAAATTTACATTGCGGGAATCAAATCTACTACTGTTACCCTTGTCTAATGAATAGGTAAATCAAATATTAACAAAGATGATTCCTCGTCTGAGAAGCAAATATGGGGATAAACGAGCTATACTGACCCTGGTTTATATTGTCCCCAGTGGTGAGATTTACCGTGGTGCGTTGGTGGTAGCTGTGCTAGCGGCCTGCGCTTGCGTGACCCTGGCTGCCCCAGCCCAGCTGTGCGCGGCCGCTGCTGATGACGACCCAAGAGCTCAACGTTTTTGCCAGGCTCTGAACACCTTCCTCGAACTATACGCCGAAGCTGCTGGAGAACAAGTACCCGAATACCAAGGTATTCATCACTCAAATGATTACGGACTTCAAGGCGAGACATTTTCTTCAATACTGATATCACCGTGATTAAATACATGCATACCACCACGCCTTTATCTCATGGGGGTAGCGCCATCAGCTACAAACCAAACATACTTCCTTGGCTTATAATCATACATCTGCACATACATGCACACAGTTGTAAGTGCTACGCCCTTTTAAAGATTATCCCTGATGTATCAGAGTATGGCTTATTCAGGCATCCTCTCCCAGCGTTACCACTTAAATCATTATTCATTTCTTCACACATCAGATATGCCTAGCCACTTATTTATTGTACATTTTTAGACATTAATATGTCTAAAACAGACGAATATAGTACACAAAAGCAATGTCGTTCATTTTAAAACTCTAATGTATTTTGTATATTTACAGCTTTAGTGCGCGACTACCCTCAACTTTTGGACACCGGCATGAAGAGACAAGACGTTGTCCACTCCTTCCTCCGCTTCGGTCGTCGGCGCTGACCTGTCGGCATAACGCGCCACAACCGCACCCCAAATACACCCACCCGTACCGACCAGGCATAGAATATTATTTAACATAATAAACATTTAGTTTCTTACGTTATTTCGTCCAAAATATTTAAAAGTTCCTTTTTTAATATAAGGCAAAAACCCAAGACTAGGTATCCCTATACTGCGAATTAAAAAAAACTCATTTGGAATTGAGACGTCAATGAAATCGGACGTCTAAACCTCTCTCTCCAAATAAACTAGATTAAACTTATTATAATGAAATGTACTTATTAATAAAAGTATTAATAGTTATTAAGGGTGTAATTAAACGATCTTGTTGTCAACATTTTTGTGGCATTTCATTTGATAAGTATAAGACTATTTAAATAAATATTATGATGTTTTAAATAAATAAAGTACGTATTTATGACAGCTTTTGATTTTTTTCTGGTAATTTTAAGGAATCCTCTCCTCTACAACGACCTACAACATAAAAACTATGATATTTCTCGCGCCCTCACTTATTAAGTAGAGTAGGTATACATAGTTTTTAGTTTTAGTTTTCCGTCACTCAAAGAGTCATCTAATTGTAAATACCATTACTAATATTATTTACCTTGCTCACAACACCTTTCAAACAAAATAAGACAAATTTCAAATAAAACAAAATAATATAATATAATAATAATTTCAAATAAAATAATAAAATAACAAAATAATACACTTGTATTTATAATCCATATCACCACACAGCAATACTATGTAATAGATTCTATTAATTGCAGTAATTTTATAGTCAAACTTTAAGATTTAATAACTTATAAACGACATATAAAATATTATTTTCATGATCCTTTAAGTAATATGCGATAAAGTTGAAACAACGTTGAACGTATCAATTTTAACGAGCTCTTAACATTCGTTAATTTTGATTTTAACCAAGTTTTTAATTAGTCGAAAGTTCGGCATTACTATATCAATTGAGGCCTGTGGCAAAATCATCAGATCACGTGACATAAAAAAGTTTAAGAGACGGACAGACAAACAGACGGGCAACGAAGTCAGTCTATAAGATTTTCTTTTTTGTGTGAAACCCTAAAAATGTAAGAAAATAATAATAAAACATGGGAGCTGGGGTTATCCTTTAAACGGGGCCCCGTCCAGGTGGGGGTGTGCAGCATTTATCCAATCTATACTGATACTATAAAGCTAAAGAGTATGTTTGTTTGTTTGTGCTAATCTCAGGAACCGCTAATCCGATTTGAAAAATTTTTTCAGTATTGGATAGTACATTTATCGAAGAAGGCTATAGGTTATATTATAACATCACGCTACGACCAATAGGAGCGAAGCAACAGTGAAAAATGTTGCAAAAACGGGGACTTTTTTAAAGTCTAAGCCAACAGCTAATAATATAAGGTAATGAAAAAGACATCAATAAGATTTCAACATACAGTAATATATTTCATTTCATAGTAAATATAGATAGACAAAATACATAAAAAACATCCAAATATACTACTACACATTTATATTAAAAGTCAAAGTCAAATTTATTTAGCTAATTATAAGTGCGAAATCCGGATGATGACACAATAATAATTTTGACGAGCTTAAGTGTGAATGTGTGGAACGAAACGATAGCGCGATTTAAAAAACGTACAACGCCATCTATCGAGCAGAAGAGTAAACTTCTGTTTGTTAAGGATTGATTTCTAAATATCACGCGTAGGTAGTCGCGGGCAACAGCTAGTTATTCATAAAATGAAAATCTATGGAAGATAAGAAAATTACATCAACGCAAGGGTTTTTAATGCACATTGATTTGATTTGAACTAATATTGAAAGAATAAATAAAACCAGTCAAGTACGGTCTGGGGGCCAAGTCTGCTAATTCTCCTATTACAATGTTGTTATAATGGTCAGTCACTGACGCCATTATGGTGCCATAATATTCATGGACATTTCACACAACGGCCTCTGGTCCCAAGCTAAGCTTATTATGCTTGTGTTACGGGTACCAGAATACGGATATAATACATAAACTATTTTTTTTAAATACATTTTGTAAATACATACTTATAATACATAGAAAACACCCAGACGTAGTACAAACATTTGTATGACATTTATGGATATCACACAAATTATTGTCCCAGGCGGGAATCGAACTCGCGACCTTATTACATGAACCACTATGCCACGAAGCCTGTCGAATAATGGCGTCATTATGAAAAAATTAATAGTAAACTACCAAATTTAATATAATTTCGCCATTATGACACCAAACTTGATTTTTTGTCACAAATAATGCCACTATGGCGCCATAATGGTGTCATTGAACTGTCATTGTGACAACATTGTAATAAAATAAATATTCACGGACATTTCACACAACGTCCCCTGGTCCTAAGCTAAGCTTAAATGCTTGTGTTATCGGTACCAGAATACGGATAGAATACATAAACTACTTTTCTTTGACTATATTAAATTTATTAATATTATATTAATAAAAAAAATATTATATTAATTTTATTTTTATTTATTATATTTTAGACTATATTTTATTAGCAGACTTGACCCCCTGGTCTCGCACACGCATGGTTCTATACCTTTATCATAATATATTCGTCATAGCGACCTAAAACAACCGCACATAACAGAACAGATCCCAAAGTACGGGATAAGGGCAGGAAAATTATAATAATAAGTACATATTTGTTGTAAAAATTGCATAAAAACTTCAACAAAAACCAATATTTTTTCTTATCTTGCAAGGCTTCTAAGAGATTTTTTTAAAGAATTTATCTATCTAATAATTCATAGATATTACATTGCTGCTAGGATGAATTAAATTTTAAGTAAATTAATATATTTTAATTCTAGAAATAACTTATTTATTTGGCTCTCATTTTGTCTTAGAAAAAATATAATTTAAAGGCAATTGACTTACAATACCCAAGTTAAATAGAGAAAGATAAATATAGGAGTATTTTTACACAAAGACAAATATTTTTTTTAATACTTTTCTAACTTAATTGTCAATATGATGCCATTTTATTATAATTAAAAAAAAAACAATAAACAGTCTCACTTATTACTAATAGACGTCTGGGATATTAAATAATAACTGTGCGAATTAAAAAAGAATAAACATTAAAATAAAATTATCAAACAAAGTCACTGAAAAATTCGTAAAACATAATATCAATATGTGTACACAGAATGTTGCGCATACAAATAGTTATTCATGTCGGTAACGGGAATCCACAAGATTTTCCCGCAAAAAAAGTACTTAACGTGACAGAAGTTTCTATTTCGCAAAAAATAAAAAAAAAATTATATCAAAAGTTCGTCAACACATTATAATTTATACTGATTATATTCGTTAATTTAATACGTAGGTATATTTCTAAAGTAATTTATTAATTTTGCAATTAACTTGCTATGTTAATAATAATAAATGAAATTATAATGGAAAAACTGATCACCGCAAGCGGGACTTGAAACGCAAGAAATAGCTCAGTCGGTAGAACGACGGAACGCTATTCCGAGGTCGTGGGTTCAAGTCCAGCTTGCGGTGATCACTTTTTCCACTACAATTTAATTTATGAAACATAGGTATATTACTAAAGTATGAATTAAAATGAAATCCTTGTATATTCTGTGCCAATGATCAAGTGTGACAAATTTGTGTGACACTGAGGGTTTTATAACTAGAACTAGATGGCGCTGATCGCAAATTATAAGCTACGCAAAAAGCGACATCTGATGACAATTCCTAAAATATATTAAATTATTACATAATTATAAATAATTCGGTATTGGCAAGATTACAGTACTATAAAAATTATACTGACTGGACTTAGAACATCATTTATTAGAAAGAAACACGCAACAATAAAAACAGCATATAAATAAAAAAATCCATACAAAATTTTATTAGTAATTTCTGCGTAAGACTAATACAAAGAATAGCTATCTTTATATAAAATTCTCGTGTCACAATGTTCGTTCCCATACACCTCCGAAACGGCTTGACCGATTCTTATAAATTTTATATGGATATTCAGTAGGTCTGAGAATCGGCTACTATCTATATTTCATACCCCTAAGTGATAAGGGTTGTCTACCCCTGACAATTCTATGGCAAAACAACGTTTGCCGGGTCAGTTAGTTAATATACATATATACCTACTGCATGGATGCAAGCGGCACAAGACCGCGAGTTATGGCGTTCTATAGGGAGGATTATGTCCAACAGTGGACGGAGATGGATGGATGGATAACTACTGAAAATTTGGTTACAGTTAATTGCTTTAATGATCGATAACACGATAATTCCCATTATTCTGATGTAATGCCCAGACTCCATTCGTGGATTCACGCGAATATTTTCAACATTAAATAAAATATCGTGATTGTTAAACGCAGATGTGGCTAAAATTAACGTAATAAATTTCTTTTAACATTATAGTTGTGTTCTAGCGTAACTTTATTTACCTATAACGCAGATGATCCTATAGCATTATTAACATTACAAAAAATATTCTAAAAGTTTGATCTTTTAATTTAATTAAATTAATAAAAATATTTAAATCCCAAACGTCCTTGTCACAGATATGTCATGTATTAAGTTAATTATTAATTATTTAATTAGTTTAATAAGTTATATGTACTACGTCACCGCCAACAGACAGCAAACATTGACCCTGTAATAGAAACATACATATTAACACTGTTTATTACTTCTTCACGCGAAAACGGCTAAACAGATTTAAATAAAATTTGGTATTAAAATAGATTAGTTTGACTTATTTGTTATTCTAGAATAGTACCCATAACCTATCTGTACCCCGCAGCTTCACTTGTGCATTCACTCAAACTTATTTTTAACAAATTATTTTTTTAAACCCCGTACCCATAACACAAGCGTATAAGCTTAGCTTGGGATCAAAGGACGTTGTGTAAAATGTCCATGAATATTTATAAAGTAAAGTAAAATACTCTTTATTGTACACCAGACAGTTTTACAGAACTTACTAACTAAACTTAAATAAATAATAAATAAAATTAATCCTTACTTAAATATAAAAGTAAAAGTGAGTTTGTTTGTTTGTTTGTGACGTTTTCACGAAAAATCTACCGAATGGAATCGCACGAAAATTGGTATGAAGATAATTTATAATCCAGGAAGTAACATAGGCTATATATTAGAGTAGCCCAAAAAAAAATATGTAAGTTTATAATGTTTTAAGAGGCCCATCCAAACGACAAGTCAAAAAAAAATTTTTTAAGTCACTTAAAATTTTTTAAAATTTCCAAAATCGTCAAAAATCTGATTTTTTAAAGTATTATTCTCATTATTGTATTTTTTTCTACAATAAAAATGATAAAGATCGGAAATCGGAAGAAAAAAATTTCGGTTTTTTATCTGCTATATATTATTTCACTAAAAACTCTGTACGAGATAATAAACGCAAATATTTGTGAAATATGATATAAAATAATACATCCGCCATTTTGTTATTTTACAATTGTCAAAACTACTTACAGAATCAATCGACTCACAAGTTTTTTATTTTAGGTTTGATTTCAAATTCGATTCGGCCACTAATGCGTGCGAAGCCGCAAGCATAAGCTAGTGATAAATAATAATAATATATAATAATATAAATTTATTTACTTCTCACAAGGAATAGTATATACAAATCAATAAACAAAAACATATAATTCACATCAGACCTTGTGAGAGTCTGGAGTCTGAAATAGGCCGAGACCTGTGCTACAGAACTCCAGGCTCCCTCCAATAGGTGCATATGTAAGTATACAGTTTTTGGATGAGTAGTTGATAACATAGGTACATATTGATTTGTAAAGACAATAGTTAGATGTGGTTGGTTTTTGGTATGTATGTGAATTTGGGTGTGATTGTGTGTATGTGTATGATAGTGTGCGTGCGTGTGTACGTGTCTGTGCGTGTATATTATAATATGTTAGAGTATACCTATTGTATGTTGTAACATAAGTTTACCATGAATTAGATTTTTATATGTAAACTATTTAATTATTGTAATAAATTTTTCCGTATCTTCATAAGATAGTGTTAAAAGCCATTTTATTACTTTCCTCTTTACTTGCCGCTTTGTATTTGGGTAGATACTTATTAGCTTGTTAGCTTTACTATATAAATAAGGGCCGAGAAAACTGAAGAACCTTTGTGCGTGTGATGTGCGAAATAGCTGGGTGTGTTTACATATAGGAAAAGATTTTCGTTGCGTCAAGAGTGTAGGATCAAATTTAATGTCAACGTGCTGCTTCATTATGACCGCGAGGATGTGTAGTTGGCGTATGGTAAGGACCTGACAGTTTTGGTATAGTAGGTTTGTAGGGTATAAAAAAGGCTTAGAAAAGGCCACCTTTAACAGTGCTCTTTGTGCTACTTCGACCGATTTCAAGATGGTTTTTGGGGCACCGCCCCAAATGAGAATTCCATAAGTACAGATGGACTGACATAACGCAATGTAAGTTGACTTGATTAACTTTAAGTTTAAAACATATCTAAGGTTTTTAAAAATTACTAAGAGTCTACGTATGCGATTAGTAAGTGTGTGAATATGTCTCTTAAAACTGAGGTTATTATCAATTTCAATACCTAAATACCGAATATGTGTAGTTGATTCAAGAGGAGTGCATGGACAATGGATATTATTAACGGAATTACAAGAGTGGGCAATTATTGAAGAGTTTGCAGGGGGAATAAAGTTTCTTAGTGAGAAACAAATGAATTTAGTTTTATTGGTATTTAAAGATAGGAAACATCTACGCAAGACTTGTGTAACTTCATTAAGTCCCTTTTGGGCAGCATCATACGTAGCGCTCCAGGTATCACCAGTGAAAATGAGAGCTGTATCGTCAGCATATGAGACTAGTCTTCCCTGTTTAAGCGGAATCTGGCAGAGTTCATTAATATAAATGAGAAAGAGAGTAGGACCTAAGATGCTGCCCTGGGGAACTCCGTACGATATTGGACGTTCTGCACTTAGATAATTGCCAATCTTAACGCGTTGAGATCTGTTACTTAAATAGCTTTTGAAGAGCTGAAGTTGAGTGCCTCTAATACCTATTTGGTTTAGTTTATTTAATAGGATCGGAACAGAGACAGTATCGAATGCCTTCGCTAGGTCCAAGAATATTGTCAATGTCTTTTTACTGCGTTCCATGTGTTTTATTACGTAGTCAGTTAATTGGTGGATAGCATCGTGAGTGGATTTTCCTTGTCTGAAATAAAAATAGGTACTTTATATTATCTCTTTATTATTACCTGATTTTTATGTGCATTGTCCTGTAACATAAGTTGCGTCACGTAGAATGATGTTAACGCATTACCACCTAAAGCTGCCGTGTATGCGCGGGCTATTGCTAAAACCTAATAATAAATAAACAAATATAATAGAAATACTATTTTAACGTAAAGAAAGAAAGAAAGAAAGAAAGAAAGAAAGAAAGAAAGAAGGAAAGAAAGAAAGAAATATTTATTATTCTCCCATGGAGGACACAGACATATTAACAAAATTGAAAATGCACTTAACTGGTAATATAAAATTTGAGAAAACCGACTTACAAGCTACTTAGCCAAAGTGTATGTCTCTCACCTATGGGAAACAATAGGACGTTACTCAGCTTATTGTTGTTGTAGCTTATTGTTAAGTAATTTATTAATTTTGCAATTGACATTGCTTTTTACTTAATAAATCAAATTATGGTGGAAAAAGTAATTGCCGCAAGCGGGACTTGAACCCACGACCTCGGAATACCGTGCTGAAGCTCTTCCAACTGAGCTTATTGCGGTCGTGCCTGCAACACTCAAATTAACCACCACATTTGTCACTCGATTGAGTTTATATATTTTTACGTACAACGCCATCTATTAGTCCTTTTAGCCTATAATTATCCCACTATTGGGCACAGGCCTCCTTCACTTTGGGTGGGTGGTGGTCTACTGTGCTGGCTGACTAGGTGTTTTGGCACAGTGTTTATTTTCAAATTTTCCGTCTCTGTGTAGCCTTAGATGTCTTTTACAGCATCCTGGGAAGGAAAATCTGGATCGTACTCATACTTGCACAGCTCAAACCATAAACAATCATAGTATAATAAGCATATATCTATACTAATAAATTCAAATTCAAATATTTATTGCATACTAAGTGTGTTAAATGGTGGTACAATATATATAAAGTGCTTTAGACTTATGGTCTTATTCATAATGACTTATTGGAGGTTTAAAAGTTCGCTAAAATCGGTTCGCGAAAGTTGTCAAAAATTGTTATTCGTAATAGTCTTTTTACGCTAAAACGGTTATTATCTCTCCGATAAAATCTCCGTTTAAACCTCCGATAAGTCATTATGAATAAGACCATTATACCTTTTACAATATTATAAAATTGAAGAGTTTGTTTGCTTGAACGCATTAATCTCAAGAACCACTGGTCTTATTTGAAAAATTCTTTCAGCTTTGGATAGCAATTTTATCGATTAAGACTATAGGCTATATAACATCACGCTGCGACCAATAGGGTCGAATTATCAGTGAAAAATGTGGCAGTAATGGGGAATATTTTCTAAATTCCACGCGTACGAAGTCACGGACATTTTCGTGTGGTGACGGATTCAGAATACAAATGTCACCACCCTTATCTCCTGCCAAGGGTACTGTAAAAGTCAGCTAAGGGGTTATCCCTTAGCTGACTTTTACAGTACGGAACAGTATTGTACACAGAGACGGAAAACTCGAAAATAAACCCTGTCCCAATACGCTTGGTCCGCGCGGCACAGTAGACCATAATCCCTCCCAAAGTGGAGGAGGCTCGTGCCCAACAGTGGGACGTAAATGGGCTGGAGAAGAAGAAAGAAACCGCGGCCAACAATTATAATATAATACATACCTCACAAGTAAAAGTATGTAAGAACCCGCTAAGTCCTCCCAACTCTCTTACAGCCGTGGTCTCTCTTACAAACAATAGTCTTAACGCACAAAGTCTTCTAGATCCACGACCACCGCTCACCTCACTTAGAGAAGTCAATGATACTGTTGTTGGAACCTATATTGATCAAATCAAATCAAATCATTTATTTGTAAACATCAGTAGTAATTAGTGTCATAGAGGGCTCACTATGTTTGGCCGAAAGGCATACAAATATTTTAATTAGGGTTACATCCCCAGTCAAACTTAAGGGCCTACATCAATATTATCGTATATCATCGCCGACACGTACATATTAACACAGCCAGTAGGCACAGAAAATGAAGAATTAGGGATACTTTTCCTATTTACTCAAAATCTACTAAATATATTTTAATTCTGATTTACGTGTTTCTATATATAACAGTTACTTATGTTTTTAAAGTTATTTCATTAGTTAATACGCGATAATAGACCGACAAATGAAAAAAATAAAAAATTTGAGAGGTTGTTTCGCCAAGATTTTCTATCGAGAAAACTTTTTTCAATCGTGTTTCTGAGTTGATGCGATCCTAGATCATATATTGAAAAAACATATACTTAAAAATTAGAGCTCTAGCCATTCAATCTAAAGAAACAATGAAAACTTCGTACATAGAAAAATGCACGAATCTATTTTGGTATCGTCTTAATAAAACTAACTAGATATAAGATGAACATAAGTATAAAATTAAGTCTTAAGGGCCTACATCAATATTATCGTCGACATGTACATATTAACATAGCTAGTAGGTATAGAAAATGAAGAATTAGGGATATTTTTTTTGTTTACTCAAAATCTACTAAATATATTTTAATTTTGATTTACGTGTTTCTATATATAATAGTTACTTATGTTTTGAAAGTTATTTCATTAGTTAATACGCGATAATAGACCGACAAATGAAAAAAATAAAAAATAAGAGAGGTTAAATAAACTAAATTATAGTGGAAAAAATGATAACCATGAGCGGGACTTGAACCCACGACCTCGGAATACCGTTCCGTTGCTCTCCCATCTGAGCTATCATGGTTCCCGCATATTATAGTATATATATTATATATATATATATTATATTATATTATTATTATTATTATGCATATATTGTAGTGGAGGATTTGGTAAACATATGCGGGAACCATGATAGCTCAGATGGGAGAGCAACGGAACTGTATTATAATAAACTCTCTTTTATAATAAACTCCCTATTGATGTAAGAGAATTAAATAATTCTAAATTTAAAAAATTCATTAAATCTAAATTATGTAAAAAGGCGTATTATAAAATTTCTGATTATATTAAAGATGACAAAGCTTGGGAGTAGGTTGCTCTGGAGCAATACATATTCTATATTGTAAAGTTATTAGCATTGTAAGTATAATTGACATTTAATTTAAAAATATTGATTTGATTAAAAGCTCTGCTGAGTTTCTTACGCCGGTTCTTCTCAGCAGATTGCGTCCTGAACCGGTGGTAGGGAAAAAAATTGGACATGTCATAAGCACATAATTTTTCTAAAAAATTGTGTCTACGTGATTAAATGATTTTTCATTTCATTTCATTTCATTTCATTTCATTTCATTCCGAGGTCGTGGGTTCAAGTCCCGCTCATGGTGATAATTTTTTCCACTATAATTTGACTAGTGGTTTATATATAACGTACTGCCGTTCATGCGGGTTCGATCCCCGTACGGGACAATAATTTGTGTGATATTTATAATTGTCATACAAATGTTTGTACTGCGTCTGGGTGTTTACTGTTTATTATAAGTATGTATTTACAAAAGAAAAGTAGTTGATACGTTGTGTGAAATGTCTATGAATATTAAATATTGAATATTATTCTTCTTCTTCTCCAGCCCTTATATGTCCCACTGTTGGGCACGGGCCTCCTCCACTTTGGGAGGGATTATGGTCTACTGTGCCGCGCTGACCAGGCGTGTTGGCACAGGCTTTATTTTCGAGTTTTCCGTCTCTCACAGAAGATGTTATCTGTGTGCAATATCTCTTAGCTGACTTTTACAGCACCCTTGGGAGGAGATGGGGTGGTGACACTTGTATTCTTAATCCGTCACCACACGAAGAGAAATTATTATAACGAATATTATTATAACGACCGAATGACGAGATAAGGGCCTGTCCTTATCTTAGATAGCTAGAGAGCTGAAAATTTTACAGTTCTCCTGAGAACTGTAAAATTTTCAGCTCTCTAGCTATCACCATTCCAGAGATACAGTTAGGAGACAAGGGGATTGATGTACGAAGAGCAGTTTCAGTAATATGGTCCCGATTTATCTTTTGGTACCTCACAAACCCATGTAGCACTCACCTGTCCATTATTCAAATTCTTTTCATCAACAGCTTCCGATTGAGGAACAGCTTTCACCAGCTGTTCTTCATCCAATGCGAAGATATCATCATCATCATTACCCTGGGTAGTACTCTGTGTACCTGACGGGTTTCCATTACGTGTATCTATACCATTTGTGTCCGGGTTATTTGGGTCTTGTAAGGGTATAGCTGCTCCAGACACCACCAACTGGATTTCATCCTAAAATATTATTAATTAAATGAGAAGTACGATTTATTAAGAATACAAATTTCACCAACCCATTTTTTCCCCCAGGGTGCTTTAAGAGCGACCTAAGGAGTGCTACCCCTTGAGCAGGAAATAAATTTAGTGCAAGACGCAAAATTCGAAATTATCATCATCATCGTAACATCACGCCTTTTTCCCATGGGGGTAGGCAGAGACTATAGAGCGCCATCTGCTACAATCCAAACATACTTCCTTGGCTTCGTAGACACAAAGCCCAAGTGGAAGTTTTTTTTTTTTTTTTTTAAATAAATATTCATGGACATTTCACACAACGTCCTCTGGTCCCAAGCTAAGCTTATATGCTTGTGTTATGGGTACCAGAATACGAATAGAATACATATACTACTTTTTTTTTGTAAATACATACTTATAATACATAGGAACACCCAGACGCAGTACAAACATTTGTATGACAATTAGAAAAATCACACAAATGATTGTCCCAAGCGGGAGTCGAACCCGCGACCTCTTGATCGGCAGTCCGTTACCAGAACCACTACACCACGAGGCCCGTCAGACCGTTGCGGAGACCCATGCCCAATAGTGGGAACGTTAACGTGCTGAGAAGTTAAAGAAGAATATTTGGCAGTCGGTAATGGAAACCGGAAATAAACACCAATTAAATGTCTTTCTTTTATTTTTTTAAATCTTTAATGTCATTATCATCAACCAAACAAAAACCCCCCTAAATATAGAAAGAAAGAAAGAAAACGTTTATTTGTAACTTGAGAACAAGGTTACATAAAAAAAGAAATTACATAAGTACATCTTAATAAAGGCCTACATCAATATTATCGTATATCATCGCCGACACGTACATATTAACACAGCCAGTAGGCACAGAAAATGAAGAATTAGGGATACTTTTCCTATTTACTCAAAATCTACTAAATATATTTTAATTCTGATTTACGTGTTTCTATATATAATAGTTACTTATGTTTTTAAAGTTATTTCATTAGTTAATACGCGATAATAGACCGACAAATGACAAAAATAAAAAATGAGAGAGGATGTTTCGCTAAGATTTTCTATCGAGAAAACTTTTTTCAATCGCGTTTCTGAGTTTATGCGAACCTAGATCATATATTGAAAAAACATATACTTAAAAATTAGAGCTCTAGCCATTCTAAAGAAACAATGAAAACTTCGTACATAGAAAAATGCACGAAGCTATTTTGGTATCGTCTTAATAACAAAGTACAATAATATAAAATAAAAAAAAATTAAGTATTTTTTTAATTTACTTCATTTTAATTTTTAGTATTTGTTGTTATAGCTATAACAAAAAATACATAATCTATGAAATGTCTAGCTTTCACTGTTCATCAAATACAGCCTGGTGACAGACAGTGGGACAGCAGTCTCACTAATAAGGTTTTCCTTTTGTTACCTAACCCTAAAAAGACTTAAAGTAAACTTTTGTAAGTCAATTTAAAAACAATGTTACCTCAGGCAATTCCAGTTGAAACTTAGGTGTAACTAACGCGCACGGATATAACCGTCTTAGTTTATATGAGACACCGTCTAAAGCTCGACGGACATGTTTCTCAACAGTACTGCAGATAGAACTACTGGATAGCACTAGTCGACCACGCCATACCTATTAAAAATTCAGAAAAAAATATAAATTGAATAGTGGGATTGTGTTGAATTGTGGGACCGTGTTGAATAGTGAGATCGTGTTGAATAGTGGAACAGTGTTGAATCGTGGGATCATGTTAAATTAGGAGATGGTGTTGAATTTGGGATCGTGCTCAATTGTGGGACCGTATTGAATTTTGGACCGTGTTGTATTGTGGGATTGTTGAATAGTGAGATAGTGTTGAATTGTGGGATTTTTTTGAATAGCGAGATAGTGGTGAATAGTGGGATCGTGATAAATTGGGAGATGGTGTTGAATTCTGGGACTATGTTGAAAGTGGCATCGTGTTGAATTGTGGGATCATATCGAATTGTGGGATCATATCGAATTGTGGGATTGTGGTAAATAGTAGGACTGTGTTGAGTTGTGGGACCGCGATAGTTAGTGGGATCATGTTGAATAGCGAGATTAATTAATTATAATTTACCTGTGTGAAGGCATGTGGCGGCGCTCCAATAACAGGTTTCAATGAATTTGTATACACTTGCATATTTATGTGACGTTTGGCTAAGGCACGTGCTGTTTCAACCTGACAAAGAAGTTAAAAAAATTGTATATGGGAAAAAACATATTCCTTATTCTTCCTAGCCCATTGCCATCTCACTGTTGGGGGCGGCCTCCTCTACGGTTTATGGTCTATTATATATATAAATCTCCTGTCACGATGTTTGTCCGCGATGGATTCCTAAACTACTTAACCGATTTTAAATTAAATTGGCACACCGTGAGCATTTCGACCCAACTTGAAAGATAGTATAGCTTACATTTCAATTTATAGTCGCAATATTATTTTATTGCAAATTGTTTGTCTACCCCTGACATAATTTGTATGGCAAAACAACGTTTGCCGGGTCAGCTAGTGGTCTATTATGGCCAAGCGTGTTAATTTTCACGGATCCATAATAATAGATGAATTAATATAATAAATAGCTTACATCCTCAGCCTCGTCCAGTTCAAGTACGCAGGCGTCTTTATCCATACAGAGGTCTAACGCTGGTGGGTCTTCGCCTTCAGTTTCAGCGAGTACACCATTAGCATTATGTTCTGACACACCTGATATAAAACATAAATATAAATAATAAATTATTTATTTTTCTCACAGTTACATGCATATAAAACGATTAAGCTAAAGAAGAACAAAGTTTCACAAAACTAAATAATTATTTAAGATTTGATTAGATTTAGTTGATATTCTTTAACACTTGCGCGAGTTATTTATTCAAATAAAAGCATTTTTAACGGATTTAGTTGCTTATATGTATATGAAAAACATTCTTCTCAGTGTATTAAACTGACTGAAAATTTTCTCAGTGTATACAACTGACTGAAAATTTTCTCAGTGTATACAACTGACTAAAAATTTTCCGAGTGTAGACAACTGACTGAAAATTTTCTCAGTGTAGACAACTGACTGAAAATTTTCTCAGTGTAGACAACTGACTGAAATTTTTTTCAGTGTAGGTAGACAACCGACTGAAAGTTCTCAATGTAGACAAGTAACTAAAAATTTTCTCAGTGTAGACAACCCAGTGAATTTTTTTTTCTAAACGTAACTGACGTAAAATATAATAATGATCTTTATGTCTAAGCATAAGTTGATGTAATATTTACCTATATCATATCCATTGGCTACTCTGTTAGCTGTGAACGTGTCCAAGAGAGCTTTTTGTATTTCAACAGCATCCTTATCATTCTCTGATGCCTAAAATTATCACAAAACTACTTACTTAGGATAACTATATACCTATTTATCTCTCTCTCCAGCTAATTTACGTCCCACTGTTGGGCACGGGTCTCCTCCACTTTGGGAGAGATTATGGTCTACTGTGCCGCGCTGATCAAGCGTGTCGGCACACGGTTTATTTTCGAGTTTTCCGACTCACAGAGGATGTTATCTGTGCGCAATATCCCTTAGCTGACTTTTACAGCACCCTTGGGAGGAGATGGGGTGGTGACACTTGTATTCTTAATCCGTGACCACATGGAAATTATAAATTTATAGTATATCTATTGAAAATATATGGAAAAAAATACCGGTCAAGTACGAGTTGGAGTGTGTAAATGTGATTCTGGATTTCGCGCGTACAAAGTCACGGGCAATAGTTAGTAGAAATGTTTTTTTCGAACATATAGTCAGTATAGTTTGCTATAGTTACCACGCGGAATGATGATCCCTATGACGTTTCAACTGACAGTTGTATTAGTTATGCGAAACAATTTCGATAAAATACTGTTTTTTTAGGAAAATGTCATGTCATTCAGCCAGGTCATTCAACATAATAAGCAATATTTATTTATTTTGAAAAAAAGACTACGCGCATCGATGGACATAAAACACTAGATAAAAAAGTAACAGCCTTATTATATTTTATTTTACTATACTTCAATTTTTATTCAAATTGCATAATTTAAAGAATTTAAAATTCTTTTTTAATTGAATTTTAAAGAATTCATAATTAGCTGGCAATTATGGATTACACGGAAAAGTATTTAAAAGGATTGATATAAATAAAATACAAACTCAAAGCATTTGTTTTATTTTTCCAACCAATTATCGATATTTTGTTTATCGACGTGTCCCTTCTTAGTCGATAACAGCTTGACGACGTAACTTTTGCAGCACGTACCATGTACATTTGCATTGAGTTTTTTTCTATTATTTCCGAACATTACGTAATAATTTCTTAATATTCATTTTTATAATTTACAATTTTACACAATTATGATTTTTTCGACTTTTTAATGGACCTCTAAAGGATTTGATGTGATAGGACGTCAGTACAATGTTAAGCGCTAACGAACTGTCATAGGGATCATCATTCGGCGTGCGGAGTATAAGACTACTTAAACTAAAAGAATGTATAGCTTAATAAATTAAATTGTGGTGGAAAAAGTGGACTTGAACCCACGACCTCGGAATACCGTTCCGTAGCTCTGCCAACTGAACTTATTGCGGTCGTGCTTTCAGCAATCAAAGTAGGCCACCATAATCGTCACTCGATTGAGTTTATATCGTATTTTTACGTACAACGCCATCTATCAAGAATGTTTTGCAACAATCTCGACCAATCACCTAGTATTCGTTACAGAATACAATTGGATTGAAGTCCCGCTTGCGGTAATCACTTTTTCCACCATAATTAAATTTATTACGTAAAAGCATAGCATGTCAATTGCAAAATTAATAAATTACTGTAGTAATGTAAAGCTTACTTTAATCCTAGGTGGCGCTGGTGGCGGTAAGGCAGCTAATCTAACAGCGGTACCACTTGCAAGCGCCATCACACATCGCTCACCGATTGATATTTGTGTTTGTAGAGAAAATAACGCGTTCGCACCCTGAATAAAAATAACTGAATTATCATCATATCGTCTCACCTCATTCCTATAGAGGTAGGCAGAGACTACAGACTTCCATATGCTACAATCTAAACACACATCCTTCGCTTCATATACACTAGGTATAGGTACTATTAATAAATATCACGGACATTTTACACAACGTCCTCTGGTCCCAAGCTAAACTTATCTGCTTGTGTTATGGGTACCAGAATACGGATATACTACATACATAATACTTTTCTTTTGTAAATACATACTTATAATAACATAGAAACACCGAGACGCAGAGCAAACATTTTTATGACATTTATAAACATTACACAAATGATTGTCCCGAGCGAGAATCGAACCCGCGACCTCGTGAACGACAGTCCGTTACATGAACCACAAGACCACGAAGTCCGTCTGTACTATTTCCATTTATTTATTTCGTCTACGACAGATCTTATCAATCCATCTAATATATAAAATTCTCGTGTCACAATGTTCGTTACCATACTCCTCCGAAACGGCTTGACCGATCCTTATGAAATTTTATATGCATATTCAGTAGGTCTGAGATTTTTCATACCACTAAGTGATAAGGATGGTTCACCCCTAACATTTATATGGCGAAACAACGTTTGTCGGGTCAGCGAGTTTATCTATCCCAATCTACCCCATACCTATCAGTTAAGTATTCCGTCTGCTTATGCGATGACTTGGCGTGTTGGAATAGATTTTATTCTAGAGTTAACATTTTACAGTTTCTCAGCAATCTTATTTGCCGATAATATTAGTAGGCTCTAACATTATTCTTGGGAGGAAATGGGGTGATGACAAATGTATTTCGAACTCACGTGATAATAATTAACAAATAAATATAATATATAATTACCTGCATCCTAAGTTTAGCAAGTAATAACTTATGTAATTCATATTCTAAGAATGGTAGTTGATCCGATATATCGCGGGCACCCGGCTCTGAAGTGGGCGGAGCACGACGGACTCGGGCCGCTATAATATAATAGGAAAAGTTAGAAAATATATTGGAACTGAATAATTAAATGGTGGGGTAATTTAAACAAAATATACGATAAGCTAGTGCAATATGGCAGGGTAAGTTAGATAAAATATGGTGTGGTAAACTAGACAAAAAAATATCGTTAGGTAAACTAGATAAATTAGAAAATAAAATATGGTTGGATAAGCTAGATAATTTACAGGGTAAGTAAATAAAATACGGTGGAGTAAGCTAGACAAAATAAAGTTGAGCAAGCTCTAGCTCAACTTGACTGCAAAGTCTCCGAAACGTCGGGCCAAAATTTAAACAAATATACGCGTCTAAATCCGTAATAAGTAGTTTTATTTAAACAGATGAGTCGCGCAAGTGTTAGAAAAATATTGAGCAGTTAAACAATAAGATAAGCTTGTTAAATTTATCTACATTACAGGATAAATAACATAAAATATGGTGAGGTAAGCTAGATAAATTACGGGATAAATATAGTAAAAATAGATAAAATATAGTAGGATAAAATAATCATACCGACAGCAGTAAGTGTGACAGCTTTCGCATGTGACACTAATTTGTTTGGTTTAGCACAAGTTGCTAATAGTACAGTGGGCACTCGTGCACGTCTACAACAAATAAATATATTTAAGATTAAACTAGTTTATGGCTGCGGTTTTAAACGCATTTATACTCACTTCATAGTGAGTTTTACAACCCCATTCTTGAGTAGTACAATTTCATCAAAATCCGTACAGCAATTTTTGCGTGTGAGAGCTTCAAACTAACATCCTTACATCCAGACATTCATCCTTACATACTTCCACTCTTGCATATATAAAATATTTACAAGTTACCCTTTCTGAAAAGTAATTGTACGTTTATCATCATAATACCGTCACGTCTCTTTGCCATGGATGTGGCAGATGAGCAGTATGACAGAAAATACTTTGGCCACCTCCACGGGAAAAAGAGGATAGGCCGGAGAGAGAGAATTACGCTTTATATTTCAAATATAATTTCTCTTTCTCCGGCCTATTAGCGTCCCACTGTTGGGTAGAAGCCTCCTCTTCGGGATGGTCTCTGGTCTACTATGCCGCGCTGAACAAGCGTGTGGGCACAGGATTTACTACCGGGCTTTCCGTCTCTCACAGAGGATATAATCTCTGTACAATATCCCTTAGCTGACTTTTACAGCACCCTTGGGAGGAGATAGGGTGGTGACACTTGTATTCTTAATCCGTCACCACACGGAGAATATCATCTGTTACAATCTAAATACTTTCTTGGAATTATTTATACTCAAACATCTGAGAGGGTATTATGAGCTGTTTAAAAGTCATTCAAGTTTTAGCCAGGCCGTACACTGCCTGGCTAAATAACGTATTATGACAGATATAATACTTTAAGTTGAATTTTATTTTGTTGGTACTTAAACATCTAGTTCTGCCTTTACTTTAAACATATTAATTTATAATTGGTTAAGCAAACTGACTGGCTGGGAGTTATGTTCATAATACGAATTTGCTAGGCAGTTCAATTCACGACGTAACCTGAATGGAAATAAAAGCTTATATTAAGGCAGCTGATCATTTATATCTCCGTGTGGTGACGGATTAAGAGTACAAGTGTCACCACCCCATCTCCTCCCAACGGTGCTGCAGAAATCAGCTAAGGGATATTGCACACAAATAACATCCTCTGTGAGAGAAGGAAACCTCGAAAATAAACCCTGTGGCAACACGCCTGGTCATCGCGGCACAGTAGACCATAATCCCTCCCAAAGTGGAGGAGGCCCGTGACCAACAGTGGGACGTAAATGGGCTGGACATATGACCTCTATATATGATTGAAATGACTTACCTACATCCCCCACACGCGGCCAGCTCAGCTCGATAAGGTCCTGAGCCCGGCGAATATGGTACATGCGCTATACTACACCAATCATTCTCTATATCATCTATGGCGTTCTTTGAGCCGGTGTTTACTGAAAATTAACAATTTACATTAATTAAACTAACTTAAAACTAAAAAACCGCTGAAATACGTATTGGTCTCGCTCGAAGACTCAGTAATAAGGTCCTATTACACCATTTGGTGTAGAACCCTAAAAAATTAGGGTTTATACGTTACTAGCTGTTGCCCGGTACTTCAAACGCGTGGAACTTAAAAAGAAAACCCTAACTAACGGTACCGCTCTACCTAATAACAGTGGCGGATTTACCCTAAGGCCCGGTAGGCCCGGGCCTAGGACGACCAAATTTAGGGGCGGTGATTTACAAAAAAGCTTCAAATGAAATAAAATGTTTCTCCTAAATTTCTAAATCCATTTAGATAAAAGTTGGCAATGAAGTAATTTCATTATGTAGTCTATATGGTGGATGCTGAGAAAGAGGCGGCTGAGGGCTTGGGGCCTAGGGCGGCTGATAGCTTAGGGCCTAGGGCGGCTGATAGCTTGGGGCCTAGGGCGGCTGATAGCTTGGGGCCTAGAGCGGCTGATGGCTTGGGGCCTAGGGCGGCTGATGGCTTGGGGCCTAGGGCGGCTGATGGCTTGGGGCCTATGGCGGCTGATAGCTTGGGGCCTAGAGCGGCTGATGGCTTGGGGCCTAGGGCGGCTGATGGCTTGGGGCCTAGGGTGGCTCATGGTTTGAGGCCTAGGGCGGCCGAGACTGCAAATCCGCCACTGCCTAATTTATTGTGATGCGGTTTTAATTATAAAACCGCATTAAAATCCATTGCGTAGTGTTGAAGATACAATCACACATAGGAACATACATACAGAAATAGCGACTTTGTTTTATAATAAGTATAACGATTACGTGTCGACGAGCCTTGTGGTCTAGCGGATCATGCAACGGACTACAATTTGTGAAGCCGAGGGTTCGATTCCCGCTCGGGACAATTAATTTTGGGATATTTATAATTGTCATACAAATGTTTGTACTGCGTCTGGGTGTTTTCTATGTATTATAAGTATGTATTTACAAAAAAAAAAGTAGTTTATGTAGAATATCCATATTTTGGTACCCATAACACAAGCATGTAAGCTTAGCTTGGGACCAAGATACCAGAATACGGATATACTATTATATAATTTTAATTAACCTGTGATAGTAGCATCTGTTTCAGCATTAAAATCACAATCTAGATTGATGACAGCCGCTGTGCCTGAAGCTGATAGTACACAAACATCTTCACTGTAACAAAAAGGGATTTTTATTTCCTCCCAAGGTTGCTGTAAAAGCCGGCTAAGGGATATTGTACACAGATAACATCCTCTGTATAGTATTTCCTAACACTTGGGCTCATTTGTTTAAATATAACCACTTTTTACGGATTTAGACGCGTGTATTTGTTTTAAATTTTGGCCCGACGTTTCGGAGACTTTGCAGTCACCATGGTCACGGGTGACTGCAAAGTCCCGCTTGCGGTGATCAACTTTTTCCACCACAATTTGATTTATTAAGTAAAAGCATAGCAAGTCAATTGCAAAATTAATAAATTACTTTAATTTTAGTTGTTAACATAGAATTGGCACCATCATCTGTGAAAATTGCGACTCTCTAGCTATCACAGTTCCTGAGATACAGCCTGGTGACAAACAGACGCATGGCTTCAGTTATTCATAACAACAATTACTCAGCATCGTCATACTCTTGCGTTTATCCTGTTATTTAGGGCCGGAATTATGGCAAATCTTTATATATACAGGTTGCTTCAAAAAAATGTATACACACTTTGAACTTCCATAGAAATTTTATTTACCGTTCTACAAAGTTAAATTTCAGGAAAATAGAAAGCTGAAAGTCCAATGTAAATGAAACATAAATAACAAATGTTAATACTGTTCAAATTGGTGACCTGCAGCATCAATACAATTCTGAGTACGAGTCACCACTGATTCTGTGCATCGTATCAAAACGTCCAATGAGATTTCTCTACACACTGCTTGAATCTCATTCCAAAGAATGTCTAGGTTACGTGGTTTACGTTTGTACACCTCATCTTTTACTGTGCCCCACAAGAAAAGGCCAGTGGATAGGACGCAGGGGGCCAATCGAGTTTCCAGCACGCTCTCCAGACCTTACACCGCTGGATTTCTTCTTGTGGGGCACAGTAAAAGATGAGGTGTACAAACGTAAACCACGTAACCTAGACATTCTTTGGAATGAGATTCAAGCAGTGTGTAGAGAAATCTCATTGGACGTTTTGATACGAGATGTACAGAATCAGTGGTGACTCGTACTCAGAATTGTATTGATGCTGCAGGTCACCAATTTGAACAGTATTAACATTTGTTATTTATGTTTCATTTACATTGGACTTTCAGCTTTCTATTTTCCTGAAATTTAACTTTGTAGAACGGTAAATAAATTTTCTATGGAAGTTCAAAGTGTGTATACATTTTTTTGAAGCACCCGGTATATAAATCTCCTGTCACGATGTTTGTCCGCGATGGACTCCTAAACTACTTAACCGATTTTAAATTAAATTGGTACACCGTGAGCAGTCTGGTCCAACTTGAGAGATAGGATAGTTTAGATCTTTAATTATAGTCGCAATATTATTTTATTGCAAATTATTTGTCTACCCTGACATTTCTATGGCAAAACAACGTTTGCCGGGACAGCTAGTATATTATAGTTATACAGATCCTTTCCCGTGGGAGTCCAATTTGTACTTGACCGCAAAAATATGCAAGTGAAACTGCGGGCCTTTACTAGTATTATTATAAATATATTGACGGGCTTCTTGGTGGAGTGGTTTATGTAATGGACTGCCGATCACGAGGTAGCCGGTTCGATTCCGGGTTGGGACAATCATTTGTGTGATATCCATAAATGTCATACAAATGTTTGTACTGCGTCTGGGTGTTTGCTATGTATTTTAAGTATATATTTACAAAAGAAAAGTAGTATATGTAGTCTATCCGTATCTGGTACCCATAATACAAGCATAGAAATATAGCTTACTTTGGGACCAGAGGACGTTGAGTGAAATGCCTTGAAATAAAAAAAAAAATTATAATAAACATACCAAATAGCAGCAGTGTCTGAATAGGCAAGTACAGCATTACATCTTAAAGCCCGAGCGTGGGCTCGCAGTTCGGTTCTCAGCTCAGCCCAAGCAGCTGCTCTTGCAGCGCCTTCACCATCAAATAGTTTGACAGAACGAGCACAGACAGTACCACCTACAAACATATCATTATCATTATATCATCACGCTTTTTTACCATGTGGGTAGGCAGTATAGATCACCCTCAAAATATTCCGCGCTCAAGGCGATCAACGCTCATTGAACATATGCGCTGTTCTCGCATAAGTAATGTATGAGAACTTGGCGTGTGATGAACCCACCACTTCCTCCCAGCGTTGGTATTTTAGTTTATTTATGTAAAAATCTCGTAATATTTTATGCATTTTTTCCTTTCTATTTTTGAGCATTACTATTAGAAGTGACCGTACGACCGTGAGTACGATCTAAACACATCTATGTATTCTATCCGTATTCTGGTATCCATAACACAAGCGTATAAGCTTAGCTTGGGACCAGAGGTCGTTGTGTGAAATGTCCATGAATATTTATTTATTTATCTAGCTTCATTTACACTAAATATTGACAGGCTTCAGGGTTCAGTGGATCATGCAACGAGCTGCCGTGAGACCGCGAGTTCGATCCCGCACAGGACAATTATTTGTGTAATATTATATCTGTTACATAAAAACTTATACTGTGTTTGTGTGTTTTCTATCTATTAGAATAATGTATTTACAAAAAATATGTGCATATAGCAGTTATATCCGTATTCTGGTATCAAAATAAGCTTAGCTTGGGACCAGAGGATGGAAAACTTGAAATAAAACCCAACACCTTTTCAGCATATCATAAGTAAACCAAATATCATCACAAAAAAGAGGCCCAAACCCAACAGTACGAAGAAAAAATAAAACTTACCGATATGCACAATAAATCCGGGCGGATACTCCGTCATAGTAAGGAAAGGATATTCCAACATGTCCAAGTTATTGCTGTTCATAGAGGGACGCAAGATGGCGCCACCACCGCTACCTACATTACCCGCCGATGTGTTTAGTGAACCACCTGGTAAAATTTATAACAACATTAACGGTCTTATTCATAATGACTTATCGGATATTTTACGATAAAATTCGTAAAAAAACGATTTTAGCGAACTTTCAAACCACCGGTAAGTCGTTTATTATCTCTCCTATAAAGTCATTGTTTAAGCCTCCGATAAGTCATTATAAATAAGACCATAAATATTTAATAACCTAAATTATAGTGGAAAAAAATGATTACCATGAGCGGGACTTGAACCCACAACCAACTTCTACCGTTCCATTGCTGTACCCGTTCTAGTCCCGCTAAAGTTAGATACCCAATCTATTACACTCTTACCCAATCTTACCCAAACTATTATATTTGGTTTAACAAAAATGTAAAAAAGAAAGGAGTACTTTTAATGGAAGGCTGTTCCTAGCCTGAATGTCGATGGCACAATTATAAATAGCAAGAAAATAATTTACCTTTAGGTGTGACACTTAAATCGGAATCTGACGACCGCCTATGAATTCCCATCGGTGTGGAAGAAGCGTTCAGCGACGAGTTCTGAACATGCGGAGGCGGCGGATCTTTACCACCATACGACTCGTGCCTGGCATGTCTCGGTGATCCTTTCTCCTTGTCGCACTTATCCTCTTGACGTCGTTCCCTCTCGCTCCTGTTGACACCGCACACGGCATGCGAGTTATCACACACACTAATGTTAGTCTCCTCTAGATCTATACTACCTTCAGGCAATGAAGGTATGGTCTCTAATACACCAAGTGTCGGATGAATAGGCGTTTTGGTTATGTTGCATGGTAATATGTTAGGTATATCTGACATTTTAGGCATATCTTTCTCAGTTATAGAATGAACGCTATCTTGACGAACAAGTTTTTTTGCTTTCGCTGCTGGAACTGATTTACTTTTTTCCTTTAACTTTGAGCCTGCTTTAGAATCTTCCACGTTGATATCTGTCACTGGTAGAAGTGAATGGACTTTATCTATCAGAATAGTTTGCATAGCAGTATCGACTATGTTAGGTTGCTCATCGCTTGGGGTTTTTAAATCATCTTCTTTACTATCTACCGAGATTTCAGCTTCAGGTGAAACCAAAGATTGAACTTTATCTAACAAGATAGTTTCAAATGCTGTATGCACAAGTCCAGAATCCTTAAGACTACAATTGTTATTTTTTTCATTTAGACTGTCGTTCTTAGGCTGTTCAACTGTAATTTCGTTATTTGCTACTAATGTCTTTACTTTATCTAGTAATATAGTTTGAACAGCTGTCTGCACTAAACCAGGTGACTTTAAGTCATCAGCGAGGTGTTCCGCTTCTGTCATTTCATCTTCTGTAAAAGTTTTCGGTTCAACAAAAGTCATTCCTGTTTGACCAACTAAAGAGTTAACTTTATCCATGAGGATTGTTTCTATTGCTGTACGTGTAAGACTTTGAGATTCCACCTCGTCAGCTGTTTCTTTAGAAATCGTATTAATTGAATCGTCACTAGGCATCATGGGCTCTGCTACTGGTGAACCGAGTTCAGCCGCATTTAATGTATCTAATAGAATAGTTTCCATAGCAGTCTTAACAAGACCTTTAGGCCTATTTTCAGCATTGGAAGATTGTATATCTATTTTTGGATCTTGTTCCGATAATGTATTAGCAATAGGCACATTAGATGGCCCTACGAGAGATTGTACTTTATCCAATAATATTGTCTCCATTGCTGTGTGTGTTAGTCCAGATGAAGGCAATATCTTTTCTTTAGGTTTTGTTTTAGTAGTATGTTCAGTAGCAATCTCAGTTGAGATATTTACTTCCGCTGAATTTTTCACCATGACAGAAGTTTTGTTATTTTTTATTTCTCTTGCTCCTACATTTTCACAGGTTTGTGAAAACCCAGTAGGATACACATTTTGGTCAATTTTACTATTTACTTTAGGCATGTCGTAACTATCAAATACACTATAATAAACAGGTTCCGGCGTTTCAGGTAAAAGAACAGACTGCACTTTTTCCATCAACATAGTTTCCATAGCCGTATGGACAAGTCCACTTTGTTTTCTTCCTTTTTGTCTCTTAACATCAAAACTTTTTTCAGTTGGTGATGTCGGTTCTGGACTTTTGGGTGCAATCAGTGAGTGAATAATTTCAAGAGGCTTTTTAAGTTTACTTTTCGATGAATCTTGTTTTACATCTGTTTCAGGAAATATAATTTCTGGTTTTGGTGAACCAGGTGTTGATGGGACTAACACAGACTGAACACGATCCATAAGCATGGTTTCCATAGCCGTTTTAACTAATCCTGTATTCCTATCTTTTTTATAAATTGTGCTAACAATTATAGGTTTAGTGCTTACTGGTGACGACTTAGTTATAATTAAAGGAATAGGAATTAATTTGCGTTCTTTTTGATCTTTTTGTACGTCTTTATTTCTATCCTGTTCAATTTTACCCAACTTCTCATTTACATCAGCAAAAAACTGATTTGTTTTAACTGTATCGGGGTCAGATGTCGGGATAAGAAGACTTTGGACCTTATCTAGTAAAATGGTTTCCATGGCCGTGTGAACCAAGCCAGACGATTTAAGACAATTTGAAGACTTCTTGTGATGGTCATGTTCCTCCTTATGTTGTGTGAAACTCGGTCCACTAAGCGATGCCCTCGACGCAGGCTCTGACCCAATATACATTGAAAATTTGCTTCGGTCAAACTCTTCACTTTTATGAAAATATTTCTTGCAATCGCTACCTTCTCTATCAAGACTTAGCAAATCGTTATATGAAAGAAATGGAGCACCTAATACAGTATCACTTGGTACTTTCGCTTGGATATCATAAGAAGACCCTGATTGGCTCAATGGACTTTGAGCTTCCTTTTTCTTGGGGTGGATAGAATAATGGGAAAAACTCTTTATCATATTACTTTTGGACAATTTGGAGAGTTGACGTCGTATGCGTTTGGAGGAGCGATGTACGAAACTACTTTTCTCAACAGGAGATGATGGTTCACTAATACTTTTTGAAGCTTTTTTATGAGCAAATGGATTATGTAGTTTTATATGATGATGTGTGGGTTTAGTTACGCACATATCTTTTATAGACGACGTTGAGGCTTCATTAGATTTTACAAGTTTATGATCATTAACATTCATTTCACGTGGCACCGACTCCAGGGATTTGCATTTATCAATAAGCAGTTGATTGTTGAAGACTTGTTGCTCTACTTCAGTCTTTCTATCGAGTTCTTGTTTCATTTCCAGGTTTTTGGCATTAATATCTAATTCCTTGTTTTGATTGTTAGTATTTTCAAGACTGCTCAGTTCTACAGGGCTAGCATAGTCAAGCATACTTAGTTTATTTTCCATCTGTGCGATTACATTTGGGTCAGTATCGTGACTTAGTACCGACTGAACAAGAGAACATGTGGTTTCTAGGGAACGATCAGTATCTGTTTTGAGATCAGAGCTTTCATCATCTTCATCAGAACTGGAATCTCTAGAGTCTAGTTCGGAGCTTTCTGCAGATAATGCAGATGAAATTGAACCGAAATAGCCTACTTCACCAGGCAAGCTGAGAAGATTTTCACTTCTATTAGGCATAGGTGTCGCCGGGCAGGATTCAGATATTTTTCGCTCTCTTTTTGGCAGCGGATCGTCTGCATTAATGTTACTTAGCGAAGTAAAACGTATTTCTGGTAGATTTGTTTCATTTTCTTTGTATATAACATTAGCTTCTTCATCATCTGACAAACTAAGAGTTGGGTCCGATTCACTTGTTCGTCTCATGGTTGATCCTGGAGAATGCTCAGAATCTTGAGTCTCTGCGATACAAGCAAGACTTGTTTGTGCATGAATAACTGACCTAGCAAGAATAGACGCCATGCCCTCACCTTCATCGTCCTTATTTACAACTACAACTTTACGAAATTTAGGTTTTTTCAATCGCTTAAATATTTTGAGTTCATTTTTAAAATCGGCTAAAGACAGGCGAGAGTTTTCAGATGTATTCGATTTCAACGAAATAGAATCGTCTTGTTTGTCCGATTTTTTGGATCGAGAAGAAAATCTCTTAGAAAAGAAATTGGTTTTCATGTTTTTTATTTTCTGCAATGGTCCAGAGGAGTCTGAATCGTCGCTTTCTTTATTCAAAATTTTATTTAAATCTGTCTGATCTTCAGACAAATGCCTGAGGCTTTTGTGGTAAATATACTCGTCTTGAAATATAGACACACTTCCTGCATTGCTTGTGATACTAGAATGTCGAGTCATATCCATATTTTTTTCGTCCTCTTCAAATGTATCTAACTCGTCCAACATTGCTGAAGCATTAGGATTTAATATATGCAGCATTTTTTGCAATTCATCTTGATGAGTTTGATAGTATTGATTCAAATCAGTTAAACTCTCGTTATCAGTCGCTAAAATGTCCAGATATTTTTTTAATTGTCTATTTAGGTTAGCGCACAGACACGACAAACCATGCAAAGATAAATTATAAGTATATTGTTTTAAAACTCATTTTAATCTACGTTACTACTCGTTTTTCGACATCAATAACTCACATGTAAAGCTTTCGTTAAATTACTTTAAGATAATGCAACCATACAAAATGGAATTTTTAAAATCAAATTATATTTTTTGGTCTCCTGTGGTATTTTCTCTTTCCTTAATGTAAATCATAGACTTCAGACAGTTAGGTACGGGCCTTGTTTAACACGGGCGGGCATTTGGTAAACTATACCGCGCTAACCAGGCGAGTTGATAGACATATTTTTGTTTCACACTTCTGCAGTTCAATCTATGCCAAAATAAAATATTAATTTGAGTATGCCATTTGATACACCGAGTGTTATCTCCGAACAAGTTCCCAAACAGAGAACATTAAAGTTCCTAATGTTTACACTGTACAATTTATTCTAATTCAATGTTCAACTAGTGGTACTATATAGACATTTGTGACTTTAAAATACAAGTAATACTCACTGCTGTGTACAAGGTGGGTTATTCACGGGTTGACTAGGGGTCGGTAGTGGAGTGATGCTTACGGCAGTGCCTGAAACAGCAGATTTCTTGTAAATCCGTTAATATTAAAGTTACCCTAATATATTTATCTTAATATTTATACCATGGTGATATATAACATGACAAACCACCAAGTGTCTATAAGACTTTTAGATAAAAAGATAAATATGCTTTTAATCTTTATCAGGATTAAGGACAGAATACCTTGTTTCAGTAAGAACTGGGGGAATCATCAGCACAATATCAATTTCAAAGCAATATCGATTACCCAAAATCCCACGCGCTGTGCTACTAAGGGTGTTTCAGAGACTTTTCAGCCAGCATAATAGAACAAAACGCTTAAGAGAAATTCGGACATTTTCAACAGCACATAAAACATGACATACCAATAGCTCTGGCGACCACGCCAGCCTCTCCTTCAAGATCAAAATCTTGTTGATAGCCGACTACTGCGTTGGCGCCTAGTTCTGCTGCTTTCAGACCTACTAGCCTTTGTACCTATAAAACAATGTTTTGATAAATTTAAAAGTGTATAAAATAGATTAACGTTTGTTAGAGGAAAAGTAATCAAACGCTACATAACAATCTGGTTTACGTCATAAAGGTAATAAAAACCTTCCATTTTCGTTAACGACGGTTTTCAATATTTTATCTATCCTCGATTATTGCTATTGAAGTCAGACTAATCTAAACTCTTGTCCTTGCCTGCATACCAATAAACCACTGATGACAGCATTCTCAGGCATTCCCTATTGAAAATTTGACAAGAGAATCAAGAGATACATTACTGATAAACGAGGATTACAATCTATCTGTAACCGTTGGTTTTTGAAAGTGGCCGTGTAACCCGTGCAAGAAAGTGGGACATTTATGGGGACTAAGAAGAAATAACTATGAATCCGCCCATTTTAATAAAAATCTATCGCGATGTTTTGTATAGTTTTCAGTGATAAAGCTCACGGGTGGAAAATGCTACATAATGCAACCAAATGTCTGGCAACGTAATACACAAAACTCTAGTACAATTAAGTTTCATTACCAAAAAAAAACGCTATGTCAATAAATTCAACTCACTTGATTACTAAGTTTTATAAAGGCGACCTGTCTCGCCTCGTTAGATGCTCGTGGTGTTCTGATCTTGTCGATCCATTGATACTCTGGGTCATCGTTCACAACCAGCTCTTCAACAAACCCGTGGATGGATGTCGCTCTATAGCCTGGCGGTATCATAGGACCTAGCAAACAACACGTCTTGTTATAGGCATATCTTAGTAATTAATTATCTGTGAGAATGAAGAAATAACCACCCCCACTTTTTCGCGGCAAGAGTCAGCGAAGTAACTAGTTAATATATTAGTTAGATCCTAGCAGCTAATATAATGTATACACTGTAACTCCTGTCTACTTCAGTGAGAAAAGGGTGTTCTGAATTTTAAAAAAAAGAGGTTACTGTTTCTTTTTTATTTTTCTAACCCTGTTCCCACCTTTCAATATGTGTTTTTTTATACCTCTAACAATATCTATAGACAACTAGCTGGCCCGGCAAACGTTGTTTTGCCATACCAAAAAAAAGTAAAAAAAAAAAATTAAAAAAAAAAGAACTATAAACCCGAGAGCCCCGGAGCCCGAGACCTTTCCAACGAATGCAAAACCGCGGAAATCGGTCCGTGCGTTCTAGAGTTATAACGTCAGGAAGGAAAACCCGACTTATTTTTATATAGTAGATATAACTAATACTTACAATGAAAGAACTGTACACCACAGCTAGAAGTCTTGTACTTGTTGAAATCAGAGAACAGTTCCACCTTGACAATGACGTTCAGCTCACCACGGATACCATGCATCGTATCAAACACGGGTATCCAACCAGACATCACGGCACCTGACACATGCAAACCTTAGTGTATACTTTATGCGAGAATCATGATGTTAGCTTTCCGTGTAGTGACGGATTAAGAATACAAGTGTCACTACCCCATTTCCTTCCCAGGGTGCTGTAAAAGCTAGCTAAGGGATATTGTACACAGATAATATGGGTCATTCCCAGTCCTCCACACCCCGTCGTCCACAGTGTGGAGGAATGGGAATAGTGTGGACGAATGGGAATAAAAAGGGTGTGGAGGGAAAGGTGCCGTTTATTTCCAGTCCTCCACACTATAGTGCAGCAGCCGACACTAGAAAAAGTTAAATTTTAAAAAGATGAGTTGGACTTCTAAATGTTTAATTAGGACTGTTTATGAGATATTAAGCCATCAAAATATATCGTAAAAAAAGTTGCAAAGTTATACTGTCGGCTTTTAAATTGTTAGATTTACCAGTGTGTCTAGCCAACCGGAGTCGCCGATAAGAGATAACAATAGATTTTAAGGACAATAGAGTCGTAAAATCTTATCTCCATTGAATCATAGCTAGACAAGAAGCACAATTAAAAAGCTCTTAGGAATATTTACGAGTATGTTTTAGTAGGTATAGATTGCAACATTAAAATCTCTTGCTTCCAAATTACACGGAAATAAGATCAATAATGTTGCATGACTGATGTATATTTAGATCAGCTGTAAAGATCACAGGTCACTGTGGCACATTAGCTGCTAGAATTAGACGCCAATTCAACGTGGATTTAGTTCTTAAAGCAATCACGGAAAATTTTAGTATTCTTGTAAATTGAAACTTCAGCTATAATGACAAATTAAATTACTCATGTGAAATCATTGACCATCATTCTTAATTACCAATATTACTTAAATATTTAGTATAAGACAAATGCATCGAATTTCGACCATTTATCGACACCGCAAAAAGAATCTTTAAAAGATAAAATACATTTTATCTCGTAAAAAATGAGTAAAAACCAAAATGGTCGCAAAAGAGGTAGGTATGTCGGAGAAGGGTGCTTTTATGCTAGACAAAAATACGGATTAGGAATACATTCAGGTAAGCCTTAAGCAAATAACAAAATGATATACGATTAATGGAAATACTATAGTTAAATGTAGTTAGAGTAAATATTCTGTCAAAGTGAAGGTGAAGGAAAATAGCAGGATTGAGGACTGACGGTCTGCGAAGAGATAGAAAATAACTAGGTAGGTTATTTAGCACAAATACCAACCATCAAGTGTGGCTCTTAAACCATACTTCATGGCTGTGGCGGTGGTTTATGGTGGCGTCATTGCACAGAATGTACTCTGGTCTTGACTAGAGAACGTTGTATGCAATGACCGTGAATAATAAATCCAAGAGGTACTTACCACCATGTGGCGTATTCGTATTCTTGGCATTATTGGCTTCTCTCGCTAGAAGTGGTGCAAGACTAATCACCACTTTACCTATGGCGTCATTTGCTGAATAAGTGTCATGGTCCATTAGTCGCAGCTGCAGTGGTTCATCTTGAAGTTCAGATTCGTCTACCTAGATGTCAAAATTACTTTAATAATATGCTGTAAAAGTCAGTTAAAGTATACTGAGCAAATAATATTCGCACGAGGCGAAAATAGTGAAATATAACATTTTACCAACACCCCTGTGCGATAGTGGAGCCCTGGACCCGGTATCGTTTATAGGTTAAAAAGAAGTTATAGTATTATTCTTTTTGGCTTAAACATGAACTAGCACAGAATAAATATTTTGCAGAGTATTCTTTTCCCATTTTATATATATCATTAGCTGTTGCCCGCAATTTCGTACGCGTGGAATTTCTTTAGACACCGTGAACCTCTCTATCTATCAAAAAAACCGCATCAAAATCCTTTGCGAAGTTTTGAAGATACAACCTCACATGGGGACATACATACAAAAATATCAATTTTGTTTTACAATAAGTAAAGATTTGGAGTTCTCCGACTGGACCACTTTCAGTAAGGTTTGAGTGGGTCTCTGAATAGTTGGCAAATACAAATAAACCTGGTGGATAGCGTCAGCAGATGAACACGTGCCATATCCGCAAGTCATTTAGTTAATGAGATGATGTAAAACATAAAAATTATATTTGTCAAAACAACTGTTTCCCATTGCCTACACGCCCTCTCAGAATAAAGCAAAAAATTTTGATGACGACGCGATAGTATTTACGCAAAATTGCGCAAGTCACTAAATTTTCACGTCAAATTGTAACGAAATAGAAAATATCTGCTAAATTGTCGCAGGTCCAATAATAGCACGCCAATGACGCCTGGTTTATGACGTCGTTTGTTGGTTTATGTGTATATAATACGTTTAACTATGTGGTAGTTAGCTTATGACTAGGAAATCGTAAGGTAGTTGTAACTACATAATTTTAAGGCTAAGAAATAGAAATACAGGAACAAAGATTCGAAGATCAAATTGGATGTTTTTTAGGAATTCTACGAAAAAGACTGGGAACTGGACTTTTATTACATTGATAAGAATGCATGAATTATCAATATTACCATCAGTTATTAACCCAAGTGTTCTGAACACTTAGGCAAACACACACATCATTATTGTTAGTTATTGTGAATTGATGTAAATAGTTTAGATAAACACATGAATATTAAGACTAGTACATACAACAATGTCCATATCGTTAAAATATCTAACATGTAAGGAGTAAGCAATAGAATTAACTTTAAGAGGGCACGATACCAAATTATGCTCCATACAAAAATATAGGTTTCGTACTCCCCATTTTTCTTTGCGAGAGTTAAACCGATTTTCATTGTTTTTGCGCTATACATATTATAGATGAAGAGTATATCTATGCTTGTATGACTTTCTTCTTTTTTTTTTCAAAACATATTATCTAAAAGAAATATGACCATCCGAAAATTCGTTTTTTTTCGGTTTTCTTTAGGTAAAGTTGCAGCGTCTATCACACATATTTGGTAAGGTTTTACCAAAAAAGAAAGTGATAGAAGCATATATACACTCTTCATCTATAATAAAGCGTAAAAACAATAAAAATCGGTTTAACTTTCGCGAAGAAAAAAGGGGACTACGAAACATCTTTTTTTTCAAAGAATTTGTAGGTAAAATCTGCTTCAGCTATATTTGTCCCTTGGGCGCAGGCAGCGCGGCGCTTGGAAATAGGGATAGCAATACCTCAGGCAAATACCTAAATTAGGAGTACAGTACCCTCTTAAGGGCCTACTGAGGCCTGGTTATTAGGCGAGGACTTACTAACTATGCCTAAAAGTAGACAATCAAACTGACAGTGAAATCATGCGGGATACCAGTTTATAAAAAACTAGCTGTTGCCCGCGACTTCGTACGCATATTATTTAGAAAAAATTCCCCGTTTTCGCAACATTTTTCACTTCTGCTTTGCTGCTATTGGTTGTAGCGTGATGATATATAGCCTTTAGCCCGTGCCCGTGCTTGAGAATTATGTTTAGAAAGTTGAGACCTGGCTCTCTTAGGCATTTTCAATTCATAGATCTAAACTCCCGTGATGCTCACCCCCGCCTCGGTGACGCTCACTTCGCAACGGGCTGGGCAGCAGAAATCGTAATAACTATTTTAATTTCGCCATAACTTCAAAACTAAACGTCGAATTTGTATCATTCAAAGACCAAATATTATCTACATAAACTATACTTTAATTTGATAAGGAATAATAGCATGAGTAAAATAAATGCGCTTATATGTAGTCCAAAAAAAATTCAAGATTTTTAAATAAAAAAATTGGTCAAGTGCGAGTGGGACTCGCGCACGAAGGGTTCCGTACCATTATCTATGCAACATAAGGCAACGATATTAGTATCGAGCAAGAAACGGTAAAAAAAATCAGTTTTTTGTATGGGAGCCCCCCTTAAATATTTATTTTATTTTATTTTTAGTATTTGTTGTTATAGCGGCAATAGAAATACATCATCTGTGAAAATTTCAACAGTCTAGCTATCACCGTTCTTGAGATACAGCCTGGTGACAGACGGACGGACGGACGGACGGACGGACGGACGGACAGACGGACGGACGGACGGACGGACAGCGAAGTCTCAGTAATAGGGTTTCCGTTTTTACCCTTTGGGTACGGAACCCTAAAATTGGTTGTTGTGCCTTACTTGACGTAGATAGATATAGTGTGTCGCGGACTTTTTTGTAGATATTTATAAGATCTACAATTAATTAGAACATTTTATTGTTCTATCTTTTATAGTTTAAGCAGCGTACGCAAAATAAGTAACTTTTTTATTTAGATTTTTTTCCGAAAAACCCAAATATTTTACGAAACCCTAATTTTTTCCAAAATAAAATCTAGCCTATGTTAAGCGCAGATAATGTAACTTTCAAATGGTGAAAGAATTTTTAAAAACGGTCTTGTAGTTTTTGAGCCTATTCGGAACAACCAAACAAACGAAGTTTTCCTCTTTTATAATATTAATATAGACTAACTGTTATTACATAATACGTTACGTTTCAGTAACAGTCACAATAACTGGCTATTTTATTTTATTTTATTTTTTTTTATTATTATTTATTGCAAAAACAATTAGGTTTAGTTATATAAGTGTCTTTGATGTTCTTCCATCCGTGTGGTAACGGATAAAGAATAAGAAAGAAAATAAATTTATTAGTGATAAACTATTAGTGAATACAACTGTCAACACCTCTTTTCTTCCCAAGGTGCTGTAAAAGTGTGTGAGAGACGGTAAGCTTGAAATTAAACCCAGTGCCAACACGCCTAGTCACCGCAGCACAGTACAACATAATCCCTCCCAAAATGAAGGAGGCCCGTACCCAACAGTAGGACGTAAATTGGCTGGAGAGAGAGCTAAGTGTCTTTCTTATAATTTATGATGGATAGAACACTAAAAACAATAAAAAACCTAAAGAATCTTAACAAAAACGTCTAAATTATTTACGTTCAGTAAACTTCGCAATAAATTTCAATTTTGTCTAAACAATATTATTTACAGATAGCCAATAAACCTGCTTAATTGATGACCAAGCGGAGTTTCAACAATTTTTGGCGATACTTGAATTATCTATGTAGTTAGTTATTTACGGCAGTTTTTGATATTTTATCTATCCTCGATCTAGCTATCAAAGTAAGACTAATCTAAACTTTTGTCTTTACTTGCATAACAAAAAGCTATTGATGACAGCAGTCTCTATTGAAAATTTGACAGGATATAGAAATATCTAACAAAAAAACGAGGATAATCAATTATCCGTAATCGTAGATTGGTTATTAAAAATGGTCTTTAATCCACTAAAGCAAATTCCATTTAGTCATTTAGCAACTAGTTACATAAAAAAATAAATCATCCTTTTTAACATTAGAACGCAGTTATTTAGAAAATTAACAAACGATAAATGCAATGCTTTTTGAGTAACTAGATTTAATAACTTTTATTTAATCATTTCATTTCATAAATATTTGCTTTAGAACCAAAACAACTGGTGCCAGATGTAGAATTGTAAACCAACCGTGTTTGCGTGTGGCGACCGACTCAATTTCCTATCACCAATGGACGTTACCTGTAGTTGCAATAACTAACTCACACATAACATCTGCGAAAGATTAAATTAAAATCGAAGTCTTTAAAGGCTGCAAACACGCTTGATCAGAATGGCAGATGATGATATAGTTAGTCGTTTGTTTTGCATACGTGGAAAACTTCGATTCAATTCCAGTTATGGCTAAAAGTGTTAATTAACTGAGAGCCCAAAGAAATCAGCCCAATTCGTAGCAATATTTTAGTTAAATAGGGAAGCGGAATTTTGTTTATTGCAAATTCACGTGACAATTTCCTGAATCTTAATAGTTTCCATCTGACGATATATGCGTATGCGCAATTTAAACATACCAAAATATTATGTAATCAAATAAAACTGCGCAAAAACAAGCATCTCATATAAAACGTAATTGGCATTAATCCAAAGCAATATTGAATCATTGCTACCACATTGTGGAAATATATAAACAAATAGCCAAATTGCTAAGTAGACGAACGCCAGACGGCAGATAAAAATATTGGCGACGATGTTTGGCATGTCGCCGTGTGAGCGAGCTGCAACTTAGCCAATTATCTGGACACATTTGATCGTTTACAACAGAAATAACTAGCCGAGCGAGAATATAATGTTCATGGTGACTGCCCCGCCTCCGTAAGCTGCAGCGCTGTATTCTAAATTCTTCCACATTAAATAAAAAAAATTGTTCAAAAACTATAAAACTCGAAAATACTGAATATTTTTTAAAATAATGGCATTGCCATAGGTCCATATTAAGTCCTCAAAATTTTAGGTCTGGCAATCCGAGTTCTGTAAGTGGGTGAAAATCACTTTTATAGAATCTGTTACATAGATTGATATATTGATAGATACGTACCGAACAAATAAAAGCGTGATAATATGGACTAGACATACATACATATAACGTAGTTATAAATTATTCAAGTTCGACACTTACATTTAAAGATTAGGATTCGGTACATATTTCTTTCGTTTACGTAACTACATGGTCAATTATGGGCGAGGACGATCCACAATTTTTACCCTATATCTAATATAAAAAAAAACAATGACTAAAGGATGGTGTTTGTATGTGATGACCACGACTCGGCAAGCGTAATGGAAATCTATAATTTGTTATCTATAGGTAAAGAAATAGTCGCGACTTAATCACTGGTATTAATGGTCATATTGATAGGATTGTTATCGCGTTTTAAGAGGACGTAAGAGTTTTTGAGTTGATAAAGTTCGTAAATTTGTTATTTATTTAAAACTAGCTGTTACCCACGACTCTGTCTGCATGGAGTTTAGACACTACTGCTTCGCTTCTACTGGTCGTAGCGTGATGTTATATAGCCTAAGCCTTCCTCGATAAATGTCCTATCTAACACTGAAAGAATTTTTCAAAACGGCCATGTGGTTCCTGAGATTAGCGTTTTTAAACAAACTCTTCCGCTTTATAATATTAGTATTATAGTTTAAAATACAGAGGATGTTCGTAAAAAACATTCATAAAATAAAGACATGGTTGCCGCTTAAGTAGTAACCACACATCTTGAAAATTTGTCAAAATAATGTTAGTGATTATTAATTATATAAACAAATTATCTGCATCATGGACACTAAGCAGATGCATGATGACTATTAGCAGTCAGATGTTGAGTTATATTTTTAAACGACTTCAAAGAAAGCGGTGATTCTCTATTCATCTGTATGCTATGTTTTATTTATGTTTGTTACCTCATAACTTTTAACTGAGAGAAGCGATTTTAATGATTCCTTTTTTATTTCAGAGCCAGTGGTTTCCACGTGGTCGGGATCTGATAATTATCTCCTAAGAAATTGAGAAAAAAGTCCTCAAATTTCAAAGGCACTACTCAAAGAGTAGACTACCAATGTGGTCTCATGAAGTCGTTTTTTTTTATTACCCAATTAATCATATTATCCACCTACCTGAATTATTAAATTAAAAGAGTTGATTAGTCAAACTTAAAAGTTTAGTGGGTAGATACCATACACTTCTAAACATTTTTATTCAAAGCACAACCGATACAACGACAAAAAAGTTTTCTTTCTATTTTTTTTTATTGAATATTTAAAAATAAAAAAATTAATGAAGAATTTTTGTAATCTAAACATTGTCTTTTAAAACTTTAAAATAAACCCTTACTATATATTAACACCTCTTTCATCATATAGTGATGGATTGATTTATTTCCTCCCCAGGGTGCTATAAAAGCAAGCTAAGGGATACTGTACACAGGTAACACCCTCTGTGAGAGATGAAAAATAAACTCTACCCCAAAACACCTGGTCAGTGAGACATAGCAGACCATAATCCCTCCTAAAATACAGCAGGCCCATGCCCAACAGTGGGACGTTAATAGGCTGGAGAGAGAGAGAGAGAGAGATATTAACACACTCAACGAGATATTAACTTACCTCAAACCTATACCATTCTGTACTATTCCAATGTGGGTTTAAAGACTTCCGGCACACATCAGTCTTGTGCGTAACGCCGCCAAATTTTATCTCCACAAACGCATCGGTCGTATCACTAGCCCTGTCCATCACAGGCAGATTCCTACCTGCTAACACCTTCACTTTAATTTTACCAGGCATTTTTACTTATTTGAATTCACACTTAACACTTTAACAATAACTACACTATCATAACAATCACTATTGTAATGTTAAAAGCACATAATGTAATAAATTATCACTTTAGTCAAGAAATATTAACACTTAAAAGTCCTAACCACAGGGACAACAAAATCTTTAGCTTATCAATACACTGATTTCTATAGATCTTTGTTACATGATACTGTTTTATCAAGCGTACGAACTCCTTTCATAATCTTTTTCAATTACATTTTTAGTTGTAAACATTGTCGGTAAAGTAAAATTTTTGGAATTTATTACTGTGTTATTGTACATAATAAGGCGCTTGTGTAATAAACACTGCACCTTGCAGTGCCTCTACTATTTCTAAATGTTGTTCTAAAAGTAATCAGTGGGTTTAATAATAGACAAAAGTGATATTTTATAAATATAATCGGCGCAATCCAAGTGGAAAGCTGCCAGAAGGATGACAGATAATTGACAAATCTGACCACGAATCTGACAATCGACTGACACATCTGACAAACTAAGGTCTTAATCGCTGTCACATAGCTGACAAACTAGGTTGCCATCATCATAAAGGTAATAAATACCGTTATTTCCATGATACCGACCAGAAATATCACCAAATGACGGGGTCCCAAATGATAAGGGCAGAATAGTTATGATGATGAGTGTTCGTTGTCGTAGCATCAACTAATATGCACAAATTGAAATTGTCAGCTCTCTAGTTATCCATATCACCACAAGTACAGCCTGGTGACAGGCAGGCATACAAGGTATATAGGAATAGTCCCGTTTTTTGTTAGTAAATAGTGTAAAGAAAATAAGACAATTCAGTCTTCATCAATCTTTATTTGTGTTAGATGTACATTTGTAACAATTAATAATTATTTCCAATGATTTATTTCAATATGAGGGATTTAAAATTATTAGAGTCCATCTGGTAAACTTTTAAACGGCATAAAATTAGCTACATCATTTGAATTAGGTAATCATAACTTTATAAACAGGCCTTAAAAATTAGGCTTGGTAGGTACGTAATTGATACGAATATTAAATAATAATAAATCTATATAATCTGGCCATCACTCTCCATGGGGCGAAATGGAAACTCCTTAAAAGGATTGCATCATCATCATTATCAGATAATTCACATATTACTTGGTCCTATATTAGAATTAAGCTAGTGACATGAACACCAATGACAAAGAACACTGAAACACTAAACTCAGAAACATAATCACACAAATACAAGCAGAAGCGATGACCGACTACGGGACTAGAAACGTTTCAAGGTGAACGCAACGCTAATGATTGTCACATACTTGTCAACGTCAAGTGAGTGACACAAATAACGTCAAACACCAATCACAATTCCGCGGGAAATTCGATTTATTTTACTAGCATTTGAGCTTATGCGTGTTTCGTTCAACTAAAGAAATTAGAACATTTTAAACCAACCAACCCTCATTTCTGTATAATTTAATTATTCTAGTTAACATCACTGGAATTAATTCCTAAACAATAATTAAGAGTACATAACAAAATTTCATAAATAATACTTAAAATTAACAAAATATTTATTTATCACGAATTTTTTTGAGCATTTCCTTAATATCTTGACTGCCGGTTGATAAAGGACGTTTTAATTTATGTTTAGCTGTTACTTTTGGTATACAACTCTTATATTTCTGTGGTACAGGGAAATCATCGGGCTTAGAGTGTCCTCCCATTCCGTCATATGACAAACCCACTGGTATATTTGTACAAAAACTAGTGTTCATTTTTAATGTTTCTTTTTTTTGGAAAATTCCTTTTTGCTTTGGTATGTTTTTGACACAGTTTCTTAGATACACTTCATCCAATGTCTGCAAAATAAAAAAATCAGTCAAGAGCGAGTGGATCCACTTGAAGAGTACAGTACCGTCATTATCATCGAATAACAATGGTACCGATTCTAGGTCACAAGGTCACAACAAAACTTAACTAAAAAATGTCAATTCCGCAATGTTAACAGAATTATGTTGTTGTAGCATCAACTGAAACACAAATATACCAGATGGTGAGTTTATGTTTAAAATTGAGGATAAGTAACTTTAGCCTGGCTAAATCGTATTCCATAGAAAAATGTCGTTTTATAGGACGTATAGCCTGTATCAAAGACACATTTTCACGCACACATAGATGAGTAAGTGACTTCAAGTCAAGCCGACTGATTGGTGTAGCCATAGACACGACATCTGGGGCCTAAGTCATTGTAATACCAACAATTTTGTCATAATGATCAGTCACTGACACCATTATGGCGTCTTATATGACAATTATGACAAAAAATTAATAGGTGACTATTATCCGTTCCAGAATTCGAAATGTTATTTAACAGTTGCTAATAGATAGATAGATAGATAATTCTTTATTGTACACCATTTTACATTACAGTAGCTTATTCTATGTTAACAATAATATAGTACAATAGGCGGTCTTATCACATGCTGCGATCTCTTCCAGACAACCTTTGGATGGACTACGTTTGGTCAAAAAGAGGGCTTTATGTGGTGTACTCTAACCTGCAAATATTAGCTTTACATATTTACATAAACTTAATACATAATGCAAATACACATACACAAATACATACCTATACATACACATACTTACACAAATACATAAACAAATATGCCTACACTCAGGAGATATAAGAGTATAAAATAATATTTTTTAAATTTAATCACGTTATTTATACTATGTCAGTGATAGATAGTACTCTTTTACCCTTTTCTTGAAAGTAGCTACTGATTGAGCACTTCTTATATTTTTAGGTAGCTCATTCCATAGGCGAGCTGCTTCGACAGTAAATGTCAAATGCTAATGTCAAACTTGAAACTAATGCTGCCACATTTTTGGCAATAGTGTTGGCCAACCGTAATTTTTTTATCCCGGTTGTTACCGATTATTCGAACCGACCAGAAATGCAGTACTTAGCTATTGCCTGCGAAGTTGTTATCGTGGAATTGGAAATCACCGCTTTGTATAATATAACATAAAGTAAAATAAACATGTCTTCAAAACCAAACAAGCTTAAAAATTCGCCATTTTACGGTTAGTCATTATTTGATTATCGTTGCACTGTTCTATGATTCTGGCGAACATAGCACTATGCTGAACTCTAGTAAGGTTATTAGTTATTTGTTCGCGTGAGTGAGTTTGTACGCGCATATCTCAGAAATAAAGTAATACACAGGGTTGCACTGGTCGTATGAATCCGTAAAAATAGTTAACTTTAACAAAATTATATAAATCTGCTAAAGATTTACGTATAGTTTTTTGTTTAATAACGGTTGGAGGACATTACTATTTTTAAAGTGTAATTACCTAGCAAAACAGTAAACGTCAAATAACATTTCGAATTCTGGGACAAGTTATACCAAACTTGATAAAATTCGCCATTATGCAATCTGTGACTGATCATTATGACAACATTGTTATAGCAGACTTGGGCCCCTGGTATATCAGTGAACTGATATACATACACTATGAACCTTTCAGCTCTCTATCATCATTCCAATCAAATCAAAATTAGGTATCAAAATAGTAATCAAAATGTCATATTGTTTTTGCCTACCCCATAACAGATCTGAAGTAAAAATATGTTTTAAGCCATAATTACCACATTATTCTCAGGTGTTTTGACGGGACCAGTACGTTGTAATGCTGTTAAATTAAACATTCCAGCCTGTTTCAGGTTCAAATATGGCGAGTCGGAATTCTCAATGTTATTAACCAGCGTATTCTGTAAACAATTAATGTGAAAGGATGAAACGGATAAGTAAAATGAAAGGAGTGTGACTGCTACCAAGAAAGCTTGCAGAAAAATAAAACGGTCCAGCATGTGTTGGTCTATCGTACGAAGGGTTACCGATAAAATAAGTATATTTTAATAAATTAAAACGGCCAATTAATCAAAACTTAACTAAAAAATTGTTTTAATTATTTAGTTAAGTTTAGTCTAGTTGTGGATGTGGAGTTGGAACGAGTATTTGAAAAAAAATTTGTTTATGTTTAGAAGAATTGTGTGGTGTCTGATTAAGAATACTAGTGTTACTACCCAATTTCATCACCAAGTATCAGGCAATTTCATTTAATTTCACTTATTGTGAAAATGTCACAAAGAAACACCCACTTTCACTTTCATTATAAGTCTGTTATTTATGAAATTAACTTGTTTACTATTTATTTTCAGATAATACTTTCGCTTACCAGAAGAAGAAAGCTCCTAATCATCAAGCAAGCAAGCAAACGGTCAGTTTTAAAGTCAGCCAAAGCCAATTGCAACATCAAATAGTCATATCGCTTCGACAATATTGCCGAACAACAGGATAAGGGAACGTGAATGATGATGATAAATTAATAATAGGTGAAGATATAATATTTTCTAACACCTGCGCGACTCATCTGTTTAAATAAAACTACTTTTTACGGATTTAGACGCGTATATTTGTTTTAAATGGTCACGGGTGAGACTCAGTCTCACCCGTGACCATGGTGACTGCAAAGTCTCCGAAACGTAGGGCCAAAATTAAAAAAAAATATACGCGTCTAAATCCGTAAAAAGTAGTTTTATTTAAATAGGTGAAGATATTTCATCATTTAGTTGTAAAATGGTGTTTCATTTTTTAATGAACTATGAAGTTAAAGGTGCCATTCAGATCCTTGCGACACGCTACTCAAATCTAGTCATTTCCACATTGCCTAAAGAAGTCATAAATGAAGTTCAGCAACGGTATTGCGACTTGAACAGCGCTTTGAACGCGACTACTTTTGCGTTTAAATCCCCACGTTTCATATAGCGCATAGAGGGCTGCGGTCGAGTGGTACGCGCTTTCGTCAATCAAACTGTATTTTCAGTAAAAAATCAGAGGGGATTAAGAATCGCAAGGTTAGTGCCTTTACAATAAAATATTATACTTACAAAACTGCAATCGCTGTCAGATTCTAACCCTGCGGTATTCAAACTACGCTTTCTTTTTGGAATATTTTCGGTATGGACATCAATTTTAACTGTATGAGTGTTGTTATTTGTAGGTGCTTTCAATCTTTCTTGTAATTGTTGTATTGTCGCTTTACTTTCTTTTATATCTTCTTCCAGTAGACTGGAAAATGGATTGTGATTTAGTTATTGAAGTTTGCACAAGGAAAAAAGGCGTGACGGTATGATGATGATAATAATTATAACATTTGTTTTCTTTCTCTTTTCTTTCTCCAGCCCATTTACGTCCCACCGTTGGGCAAGGGCCTCCTCCACTTTGAGAGGGATTATGGTCTACTGTGCCGCGCTGACCAGGCGTGTTGGCACAGGGTTTATTTTCGAGTTTCCCGTCTCTCACAGAGGATCTGTGTGCAATATCCCTTAGTTGACTTTTACAGCATCCTTGGGAGGAGATGGGTGGTGACACTTGTATTCTTAATCCGTCACCACACGGAGAAACATAACATTTGTTTATTAATAGTGTATTGTTAACTTTTTCTTCAGTCCATTAACATCCCACTATTGGGCACGGGCATCCTCCACTTAGGGATTTGTGTGGCGCGCTGACCTAGCGTGTTGGCGCTGCGTTTAAAATCGAGATTTCCGTCTTCCACAGAGAATGTTATCTATGTACAATATCCGTTAGCTGGCTTTCACAGCACCCTGGGAAGGAAAAGGGATGGCGACATTTGATTGTATTCTTAATCTGTCACCACACAGACGTATTGTTAAATACTTACATAATTTTATTTTGTAAATCAGTTTCAGATTTAGTCTTCAATGCGAGTTGTTGTTTAGCTATGTGCAATCTATCTCTACATTCATTCTTTTTTGCTTCGGATTCACAGAGTGCCCTGTAAGTTTTAAAAATGGTAAAATGTTGTATAGAAAAACCTTTTTATACTTCGCAGTAGCCACGGTCGCCAGTCGCTGGCCGTTAAAGTGCCATCCGGATTTTATTAGCGACGCAAATCAAGATAAGAATACATTTATGTCGATCGTTACAGCTCTGGCCATGTCAACCTGTCCTGCGTACACTTTTTCAGAGCGAATCACGCATCGCGAAGATCCGAATGACACCTTAAGAACCGAATGTTATTTTCAATAGCTCCCAGTTAGGGCTCCCACACATAAACACGTTACGACGTCGCGTCGTACAACGATGCGGCGTCGTTTCACGATACGACGTCGTGTCGTGGAAATCTACGATGAGCATCGTAAAAAAACACGACATCGTAACGTAATGTGCCACGCACGATATACGGCACGATGCCGTCGATACAGTGAGGTGGTGTTTAGTTCGTTCCGAAAAATGGACCGCACTAGACGCATTCTGCTTCTGCTGTTAATAAGAAGACGAAGAAAGAAAAGACAGATACTCAGAAGATATTGGATCCACCCATTTCTTTCAAACATGAATAACGGGAGTCACTTTATAAAGAAGTACAATGCCTTAAAAATAGACCACAACAAGTTTTTTGATTACTTTAGAATGAGTGTATCAAGTTTCGAAGAGTTACTTCATCGAATAACGCCACATATAGCAGGAAAATATGGCAGAGGCAGACCACCCATCGAACCTCTCGAGATGCTGGGATTAACTGTAAGGTAAATGAAACAACAACTTTCTCATATTTTTTCATTTCACAAATCAACGACACTAAACAACAATTTTTGAAAATTAAGTTATTAATAAAGAAAGCTTCACCTCAAATTAACAGATATTAAATCAACTTAAACATAATTTTAAATCAACAAAGGAATTCAAAGGTGTAAAACCTTTGGATTCCTTTTTTTAAGAAAAGTCGTAAAGCGATAGGGGTGATGCTATTGGTTCACGTGATGTATTCGAATAATCATTAGATACGCTCTCATCGCTTTGGCCTTGCTGGGCAGCTGGTGACAGTGCTGCTTCTCGGGTAGACTGTGTCGAACTTCCGGCTGTTTGGTAACCACCGTGGTAAGAACTTTGCCATGAACTTTGGGGTCTTTGTGATTCATAGTTACCCTGGTACGGAGATGGACAATTGCTCTGAGAATAATATATAGAGGTATGTTGCTGTGATTGTTCGTATAGATCCGTTAAAACATTTAAGACCCGACTTTGGAAAATTAACGTTTGATGATCATTTAGTTTATTTAAAGATGGCAATATCGCTTTAAAAAAAGATAAATGTCTGTTTTCGGGCTCTTCTAATTTTGCCATAATCTCTTCTTCAAATGTATCGACATTTCTCCTTTTTCGTGATGGCTGGGGTAGAGATGGACTTTTAAATTTTCTTTTTGGACTTTCCTTTTGTGTGTTCTGATTGTTTGTTTCTAGATCTATTATACTATCATCGGTTTCGTTTTGATCATTTCTTTTTAAAAAAAGGAGCTGTTTATATAAATGATATTCTTTAAGTTTGCTAGCGCCTGCTCCAGATTTATTTATTTCTTTAAGTTTTTTTACGTACTTGGCATAGTTATCTTTAATACCAGTCCATTTCTTTAACACAGCATTACCTGAAACAATAGTATTTTATGATTAGACACGCATAAATAAATAAATAATACAATCACTCGCCCATCCCACCAACACACGCACACACACGCACACACACGCACCACACTGATACACATATACACATGCATACCTTCACATAGATTATTTATTTATGTATACACTTTTAATTTGTAGTGTGGGTTATGCCTATACTACAAATTATTTCATTTATTTATTTCTTTATTTTATTTCAGGTTTTTGGCATCAGGAAACACCTTTCCAGACATGCATTTAAACTGCTATCGTGGAGCGTCTACTATTGCTAAAACTGTAAAAATAGTCTGTGGAGTTATATGGAAGCATCTTTTGATCGAAAATATACCGAAAATAACTACTGAGCGGCTAACAAAAATTGCTGAGAAGTTTGCCAAGAGTGCCAACTTTCCTAATTGCATAGGCGCACTTGACGGGAAACATGTTCGTATTTGGAGTCCCAAACATGGCGGATCGCTTTTTTATAATTACAAAAATTATCATTCTGTATTGTTGTTGGCTCTCGTAGATTCTAAATACAGATTTATATATGTTGATATTGGAGCATATGGCAAGGAATGTGACTCAACCGTTTACAATAATTCAAAATTGAATGAATTACTTTTAAAAGGACAACTTCCTTTACCAACGCCAAAGCCTTTACCAGGCTCCCAAACGCCTCTTCCTTTTGTTTTTATTGCAGACGAAGGCTTACCGTTAACAAATAATATAATGCGCCCATACCCGGGAAAACATTTGACGATACAACAAAGAGTTTTTAATTATCGTTTGAGCCGAGCAAGAAGATTTGTAGAATGTGCGTTCGGTATCCTGGCTAACAGGTGGAGGGTATTTCATCGACCATTAAATGTTTCTTTAGATCTTTGCACAAATATCATAAAAGCAAGCTGTGTTTTACATAATTTCATTCTAAACCGTGAAGTAACCGAAACATTTGAAGATATGATAATTGATGATTCTTTTATTGAACTACAACAATCCACACAGGAGGGTAGAACAAGAACAAGAGCTACCGACATAAGGAATGAATTTTGTGATTACTTTAATAGTGATGTGGGAGCTCTTAGTTGGCAACTAAATAAAATATAGGATATTACTTACCATATTTTGTTTTTTCTTGATTACTTAATTCTTTAAAACAAGGAAATAAATTTTCGCACGCCTCTTTCCATGTTGTTTTTGCATTTTTATTCTTGTATTCTTCAGATGTTTTGTCCCATAGTACGGGACGCTGCTCGACTAGGGTAATTAAATGATCGACTTCAATAACATCCGTCATCTTTGAATTTTGAATAACAACTGCGCAGGATTGCATCGTAAGTTTCTAACGTCACGACGTCGTATCGTGCATCGACACGTACGACGTCGTGACGTAGATTTCCACGACCCGACGTCGTATCGTGAAACGACGCCGCATCGTTGTACGTTGCGTCGTCGTAACGTGTTTATGTGTTTGAGCCCTTACGTAGGAATCAACTTACTCCAACAGTCTCTTTTCTACAATACCTTTTAAGTGCTGTTGCAAATACAGCAATTGTTCCTATTTCTGTATAACATTGTAGCATTATTTCCACTTCGTCAACTGTAGCATTCAATACTTTCTGTAAGCTGAAACAAAACAAAATTATGTATACAAATAAATAAAATATAATAATAAAAAAATCTAACTTTAACAAACAGAATTTTACCATATTCCTCGATATATGGCGTTGTACAGTTTTTTTTAAATCGCACAATGGTTTGGTTACACACATTAACACTTAAGCTCGTCAAGAATTTTGTTACATCATCAACTCGATTTCACAATTATAAATTAGTAAGGATAACACCCAAAGGCCCTAAAAGTCCTTGGGACTATCTGATATCATTTCGTAACCGAGTGAGACAGTGTGCCCTAATAATCGCATTCCATCCATCAACTTTTTCCGTCCAAAGTTGGACATTAGCCTCCTTTACGACGCACGATCCTGCGCTAAGTGCATCCAGCGGCCCCAAATTTAACGATATCGTCAGTCATCCGGTGCGTAGTCGCGACTCGAGGACCTGCCGTCCCCAACGTTCATCAGATCGTCGAGCTTTGTGGGCTGCTCATTGCCACTTCAGCGTGCTAACACTTCAGGCTATGTCGTACATCCGGTATGTACGACATAGCCCGAAGTGTTTCCCTTCTACAAATCTCCGCATTCTGGATTTTATCACGTAGGGAAACACCGAGCATAGCCTATAATATTATTATAATACTACCTATCTGGCTGTGGGCCCGTGTCACTTACCCGAGCCTCGCATGATACCTGCGCTATCAAGGATTAAGAATTAAGAAGAATATATGTCTGCCCAGGCAGTCTTGAAAACCAGCTAAACCCTAATGCAACATGTACATAGGTATGTTACGCTAACCCCAAATATTAAGATAAGGACAGCAGAATGATGTGCTACAATTGAAGCTAGATTACTTACCCATTCAATGTTTGCATATTTTTCTTAAGAGCCTCATTTTCTTCTCTTAATTTTTGTGTTTCTTTCAATTGTATATCAGTGTAAGCCTTGTGGTCTTCCAGAGCTCGTATTTTGGCATCTTTACATGCAAGTTTTGTATTATACACACTTAATGTATCCCTGAAAATTTACAGGATTTAATTCACTCACAATGTTAAGTTTGCCTGTAAATAGTAAAACGTTTTTATGCTGCAGACACAATGGCAGAGACTTACTGACAATATTTATGAGTATAATGAATCCATGGATGTTTATTTATAAAGTTAGTAGCATAATGTGATTTAATCTCTGTTTACCCACAAAGAAAAGAGGCAAGGAATGTAGTTACGTCTGTTACAGATAACATCGAGCATACCGCATTATCTGACTGACCATTCATAACTCATTTATAACTATCTGATTTTTCATAAAATATAACTTAACTTAGAATATATAACTTAGAAATAAAACTAACTAATGGTAAAATAAAAAAAAACTAAAATTACACCGCTAGCTTGATCCACTGCTTTCTGGGAATGGGTGTGAGATTTTCAGAGGTTGGATAGTGAATGGTCTACTTAAGACTGTTCACTAGTGTGTATAAGCCTTACTAATAGTATAAATGTGCATGAAACTATGTCTATCGGTCTTTTATATAAACATTACTGAACTGATTTAAGTAAAAGTATACAGACAAAAATCCAAAATTTGTGATACTAAATGCAAACACAATTTTTATTCTGGCATTTATTAAAGAAAGCACTCATAGTAAATATCAAACTTACTCATGTTTCTTCAAGGTTGCACTACAACTAGCAATTTTATCATCTTTCTCTTTAATTATAGATTTTTGCTGCCTTAACTCAAGCTTCACATTGTCAAGCTGTGATTGTAACGTGGCAGCATTGGGTGAACTGTTATTATCTTCGGTTACTGTTAGATACACACGAAACATACATTGTTTTGTTACTTTGTTCCTGCATTGTGGACATGTTTTTGATCTGAAACAAATTTGATATTAATGTTTACTATTAATAATGAGGTAAAGTTAATATATATTGTCTAACTAAAACATAGGATATTTATCAATAATACAAGTATAACTAGATGTCCCATGCAGTTTCACTTATCTCACCATTTAAACCTTACCTGGACTACGACAGACATTACAAAATCAGCAAAATCGGCCCAGCAGTTCTCAAGTTGTAGCGAGAATAACAAACACCAGTTGTTTGTTAGATATAAAGAGTTATTTACCTCTCTAACCATTGAGCCAGACAATGGTAATGAAATACGTGACCACATCGAGTAATATGTATATTCTCAGCTTGATTAATTAGGTCACTGCAAATAGTGCATACAATATTCATCTGAAAATTAATATCAATAGGTTATATTTAATGTACACAATAAAACGTAACTAATATTTAAAAATAAACGAAAAAACTTATTTTACTCACCTTAAAACACACTTAAAACACCTTAAAACACACTTAAAACTACAGTTTACCTTCATAAAACTATTTATAAAATTTGTTAAACTTTCTACCTACAAAATTTATATCAAAACACAGAAAACACAAATAATATTTCTCAAGCAATATAAAAAAATCGATGTACCAACTATAAAAACTTCATTTTATACGTTCAGTTATTTTATATCAGTATGTGATTGAAACAGGCATATTATTTTAAATTAAAAACTAAATAAACTGAACTGAAAACAAATTCAAACAAACAAACAATGACACATTTGACACTAATGACAGTACAGACAGTAATGACATCACGGAATTATGATTTTAACTGCGTTCAGCTTACTTTTAGTTGTCATCGGACGACCTTTTTGGTTTATTACGCACAGTTGATCAATTATGTACACGACACATACACTTACGTATGATTGAATAATATAATACAGCCTTCAGTCGTTCACAAGTCAGTATCCTTCAGTAGTTCCAAAGTTTATCGCATAGAGACCAGCAAACACGGGGGAAACCTCGTTTCTTATTATGCCAAACTCTACATCAACACTTCTGCTTAGCGCGGTAAAGTGAACCAAATACTTTCCCAATGTGGAGGAGGCCAGTGTCCAAGACTTGGACTTTATTGGACTGGAGAGAGAGAGAAAGAGAGGATAAAAAGCACAAACTGTAGATGAAAGTTATTTATTCAAGAAGTTACTTATAATCACAGCTTAAAATCAATAATTTGTTTAATTCCTACAATGAATACAAAAACACGCCATAGATAAATCAGCGCTTGGTTATAAAAGTAACGTTATGAGTTACTTATGAGTTAAAAAATCAATACAGACTTATTTTCTTAGATATACAGGCAACTTAAAATTAAAGTCGTAACAGTTTAAACATCTTATTCATCAAATTCTTTCATCTTATTGTAAGCTTCTTTCAATTCTTGCAGCATTTGTTTGGCATGTAACTTATCTATAAGTAGATCTTTGTTCTTCTGTTCTCCGGTGAATACATCCTCGCTTTGCATTATCAGTTTGATGACATCAACAGTGCCTGAAGGTCCGGGTGATGCAATTACATCTGTTAACTTGTTTACTGCAAAAAATAATTTAAGCAATGTAAATATTCAAGGTGAAGCGACGATATCGTGAAGGTCGCGGGCGAGACAGTGGACGCAACGGCAACGGCACAGGACCGCGAGTTGTGGCGTTCTATGGGGAAGGCCTATGTCCAACAGTGGACGGAGAGAGGCTGATGGATGGAAATATATCAAGTTCGGAATTAACGTTGTTTCTGATACGCTAACTCTTATATCGAGTTTAGTAACAGATTAATAATATAAATGTCCGCATTCCATTGCCTTCCCAAGGAATTTTATGAGCCAGCTGCTAAGGGATATTATAACATCTTCTGTGAAAGTAAGTCGAAGCTAAGCCCTTTGTTAATACGCTTGGTCAGCATGGCATAAATAATAATAAATAAATAATAATAATAAATATTCATGGACACTTCACACAACGTCCTCTGGTCTCAAGCTAAGCTTATATGCTTGTGTTATGGGTACCAGAATACGGATAGAATACATATACTACTTTTTTTTTGTAAATACATACTTATAATACAAAGAAAACACCCAGACGTAGTACAAACATTTGTATGACATTTATGAATATCACACAAATGATTGTCCCAAGCAGGAATCGAACATTGTTAGTGAATTATTTAAATACATAGAAACACCCAGACCAAATACCCTTAAGAAATGGAAGGAGCCCATGCGTAACAGTGGGACGGTACCTAATATTCATTCAAAGTTTTAGATCTATTTTTCCATTCATAATAATATTAGTTAAATATATAGATAAGAATTAAGATATTGGTACCAATTCTAAGCGCACAACTAAATTTAACTTAACTAAAAAATGAAAATTAACAGTGTCAATAACACATGTGCACAACATAGTAGTCAATTAAATAAAATACATCATAGTTAATAAATCAAATTGTTGTGGAAAAAGTTGAACACCGCAAGCGGGACTTGAACCCACGACCTCGGAATACCGTTCCGTAGCTCTTCCAACTGAGCTTATTGCGGTCGTGCTCACAGTAACCAAATTAGACCACCACAATCGCCACTCGATTGGGTTTACATCGTATTTTGACGTGCAACGCCATCTATTAAGAATGTTTTGCAACAATCTCGACCACAAGACGATACCAAAATAGCTTCGTGCATTTTTCTATGTACGAAGTTTTCATTATTTCTTTAGATTGAATGGCTAGAGCTCTAATTTTTAAGTATATGTTTTTTCAATATATGATCTAGGATCGCATCAACTCAGAAACGCGATTGAAAAAAGTTTTCTCGATAGAAAATCTTGGCGAAACAACCTCTCAAATTTTTTATTTTTTTCATTTGTCGGTCTATTATCGCGTATTAACTAATGAAATAACTTTAAAAACATAAGTAACTATTATATATAGAAACACGTAAATCAGAATTAAAATATATTTAGTAGATTTTGAGTAAATAGGAAAAGTATCCCTAATTTTTCATTTTCTGTGCCTACTGGCTGTGTTAATATGTACGTGTCGGCGATGATATACGATAATATTGATGTAGGCCCTCATGTCATTTATTTATTTAAAGCCTTAATACGTTCTCAACTTGAATACGCGGTTTCAATATGGAATCCTTTTTATGCAAAATACAAACATTACCTTGAAATGGTACAAAAATAGTTTTTATGCACAATGCAATACAAATGCTTCCATAGCAGGGTACCATATTCTAATTTATTAGACAGATACAAAATGTTAAGCTTAGAGTCTAGACGCACGCTGCTAAGTGTTATGGTATTGTACGGCATATGTAACAATAATTATGACTGTATTGATCTCACAAATAAATTGAGCTATGTAGTACCTAGAACAGTACGACGAGCAGTGCGTGCCCCGCGCTTATTTCACACTGTAAAATGTAGGACAAACGCTGGTGTAAGGGCACCTCTGCGTCGTTTAGTAGATACTTATAATACTTACTTCTCGGAGATAGGTATTTTTGCAGAATCTCACTGTAAATTCAAAAAGTTAACAATTACAGCACTTAAAGATGTTTCTTGAATTGGTTCGATGTTTAAACTTCTATAACCTGTATGTTACTAGTATATTTAGTTTATTCATTTATCTGTATTTATGTGTAGTGTATTGTGTTCATTGTGTTCATGTTAATTGCTCCTCACTCGTTTCTTTATATTATGTCGTGGACAATTGTGTGGGTTATACTTTTATCAAAACTGTACAAATTGTCATAACAATAAGTTTAAATTTTAATGTTTATCTGTTTATTGTTCCAAATAAATAAAATAAAATAAAATGTCAATTGCAAAATTAATAAATTACTTTAGTAATAACAGTCGCGTCATTATTTTATTTTTGACATAAATAAATAAATAATAAATAAATATTCACGGACATTTCACACAGCGTCCTGTCCCAAGCTAAGCTTATATGTTTGTGTTATGGGTACCTACCCTCGTGGCAGGAGGGCCACATTTGAGTGACGGGGGACCTAGCGATCCCCCCGTCGCGTTGAGCCCCCCGTGAAGAAAGGGGGCCACCCCTGCCGGGTCGTGGTAAGGCTCAAGGCACCACCATGGCCCGGTAGGGCAGAGAGAGAAAAAAAAAAAAAAATGGGTACCTACCAGACTACATAGAATACATATACTACTTTTTTTTTGTAAATACATACTTATAATACATAGAAATACTCAGACGCAGAACAAACATTACGATGACATTTATAAACATTACACAAATGATTGTCCGAGGCGGGAATCGAACCCGCGACCTCATGATAGACTCTAGACCACGAAGCCCGTCAAATAAATTATTATTATTATTATTTTCAGCCCAGTTGTATTCTGTAAAGAATACTATGGGCTGCACGTCAAAAAAATAAGCACAGTTGGCAGAGCTACGGAACGGTATTCCGAGGTCGTGGGTTCAAGTCCCGCTTGCAGTGATCAACTTTTTCCACCACAATTTGATTTATTAAGTAAAAGCATAGCATGTCAATTGCAAAATTAATAAATTACTTTACATCATAGTTGTTTTCATTTTTTACTTTAGTTTAGTTGTGCATGAATATTTGGTACCGATGTTTAAAATGAAACATACTCATAAATCCATTGGCTAGAACATTAGCTACGTGTTCTGGTCTGTGATTATCAACAGCTTCAGCTAATGCCGCAGCATGAGCTCGTGGTACACCCAGCACTAGAAGATCTCTCGTCAGCTGAGCACCTCCACAGTTACAAGCACAAGCCTGCTGTACCACCCAGCGTATTACTGCAGCTGCGCGTGCGCATTCCTCACGCGATGACAGCGCTGTGTCTTTTAAGATTTCCATTATTCCGTCATCCTATAAACAAAAAAAAATACTACATCCTGAAATTACTAACCCATAACTTAATTGTATCTTTATTAATCTTTATTTAGGAACAGAGGGCGTTGCGTAAAAGGGATGGCTGGTTTTTTTTTAACACGCTTTTATAAGTTCGGTATGTTTGTATCAATGTACTAATCTATGTAACGGAATCTTTCAACGCGATTTTCACCCACTTGCGATAGTCGGATCGATTTGAAATTTTGCATACATATCAAGGACCGATGACAATGCAATTATTTAAAAAGATATTCAGGATTTGCAAGCGTGTTTTTTATTTTTAAATACACTTCCATTGCGGAGAACTCCTGTGCCTTACAGTAGTGGGACGTCTATTGATTAGACCTTTTGTACCAAAGAAGCGTATTATATAAGCTTGTAGTACGGGTTACGGATTTATGGATACCCACACAAACGTCGATAACGGATTTTTAATTGTGACGGATTAAATGGTGATAATATTGTCGAAATAAAAATACTAGTGTCACCACCCCATTTCCTTACCAGGGTGCTGTAAAAGCTAGCTAACCGATATTGGAAATATATGCATATATATACATGCTCTGTAAGAGGCGGTTAGCGCGGAAAAGTAGAGGAGACCAGTGCCTAACAGTGGGACGTTTATTTGCTGGAGAAAGAGAGAAACTATTAATTCCTTAAAACATATAAATATTCTGTTGAAATGAGTTACAAATAACACCGTATAACACAGCTAGTATATCAGATCTATTAGTGATACTGATAAGTAGAAAGGTCATATTATGTTAAAACTATTATCATGCCACACGACTCAATTACTATGTTACAAAGAGAATGTTGTCAGTCCATCAAATAAACACCAACATAACAAAATTGTCAAAGGAACGTATCTAATGTAGCAGTAATGTGATGTATTCTACCGGAAAAATACATTAGAAAATACAAAGGTTTTCTTGGTATTATTAAACTTATGTTATTTATGAGATACTCAGCGATATATACTTTGATATCGGTACTAATTTTAAGTACAACACTAAACTAAATAATTTTCTTAGTTCAAAAACTAAAAAACACGCTTGAAAGTCCCGAATATCTTTGCATTGTCATCGGTCCTTGATATATATGCAAAATTTCAAATCGATCCGACTTTCGCAAGTGGGTGAAAATCGCGTTGAAAGATTCCGTACATAGATTTTTTTTTTCTTTTTTTTTAGTTGGGGTAGGCAAATGACTACACTTCACCTGATGTTAAGTAAGAGTGCAATCCATATATTATGCGAGGACGACTTTTTTATTAAATAAAATTTATAGATATGTAGCCACACTCTAGTATCTTAAGAGCTGCAATAAATTTGTAACATTATTACCCTAGTTTATGCATAGCCACTTGAGGACCAATTTTAAATTTAGTTTTTTGTCTAACATTTCGTTCTCACACTTTTATCAATATTAGTTACAAATTTATTGCTGCTATGGACATGTGTTCGACAACCTCAAGTAGCGCGTCCTTTAAATAAAACGGGATCGCTACTTTTCTTGTAGAACGTAAGATTAGTAATAAGTTAGTCATAGTTTGGTCTTGGTCGAGAATAAACGTCTTACGAACTATCATGTGGAGTTATATTATAACACGCACCTTCACCTCACTACCTCTCTACAAACCTCCACAGATAGGTACATACCGAACTTATAAAAGAGTGTTAAACAATGAAAACAACTATTGCTGTGTTTCAATTATTTGGCTATTTTGTTGTGCATGTTTATATAAATTAAAATCTTTCGTCTATAATAAACAGTTTTTATAACAAGAAAGTTTAGTTAACACTGAAGAATTGTGTTATCAACACTATCAAAATTCATACACACGACAAAAGGAAACATACCTAAAAAGTTATGTTTACTTTTGTTGTGTACATAGAATTGGTTCCATAACCATTTAATAATTTGCTTTCAGTAACAAAGTAGCAACTGCCCCATGTTATTTTTGCACCACTGATAGATAGCTGGTAGAAAATGCCATTGGGGTTTAGTTTTAAGCTTTCTATTTATCACAAATGATAATATATGCGTCTTCAAAATGTTTGCATTAGATTCATATTTGGACTACGCAAATATGATCACGTTTCAGAATTTCGCAATAAGCTCAAGTGGTTACCTATACGCTTTCGCCGCAATACTCATATTCTTTCTTTGTTATATAGTATACTGTTTAACCCTCATACTCCCACTTACCTTAAACAACGCTTTGCTTACTTACACAGCACGAAGTTGAGGTGCCTGAGATCCTCGGAAAACCTAATGTTGAAAATGCCGAAGCACTCTACGAGTTTTATGGCTAAATCTTTTACTGTACAAGCTGTTTGCTTATGGAACAAATTACCACTCCCCATAAAACAAGCTAAAACAATAAGCGCCTTTAAAAAACATTTAAATAAACATTATCATAATCAAAGTAATAATCAACCACTCTAGTAAATTAATAATTTTGGTACATATTATTTGAAGATAAGTCTAGATTTTAAAGTAATATGTATGTATATATTATGTTGTATGTATGTATGTAGGTATATTATTATATATTATTATTTTTAAGTATTTATGTATGTATAATTTGTCTTATGTATATTTTATTATCATTTATTTTAAAACTAATTAGTTCTTTTATCTGTACAGAGCAATCTACCCTACCGGTAAACGTTTTTTATCAGTTCTTTCCATCCCGTGGTTACCTGGAAGAAATCGCTTTACGCGATAAGGTCGCCAATTGTACATAATTTTAAGTAGTTCAAGGTTGTATCATTTAAATAGTACAATAAAGAATTATCTATCTATCTATCTATATGCTACTCTCTCCAGCCCATTTACGTCCCATTGTTGGGCACGGGCCTCCTCCACTTTGGAGGGATTATGGTCTACTGTGCCGCGCTGACCAGGCGTGTTGGCACAGGATTTAGTTTCGAGTTTTCCGTCTCTCACAGAGGATGTCATGTGTGTGTAATACCTATCCCTTAGCTGACTTTTACAGCACCCTTGGGAAGAGATGGGTGGTGTCACTTGTATTCTTAATCCGTCACCGCATGGAGATATATGCTTACATTATCCTTTATCCGGTAGTTTTAATCATTGCGCCGGAGAGGCAGTTATAAGTATTGATTTCTACAAAATTTTTACAAAACATTTCAACGAACACTCTGTCTGATTAAAACTTAATTATTTATTAATTTCATAAAAAAATGTTAAAAATAAGTGAATATTTGAGAGTCGAAGAATAGCTTTTTTAAAGGAAGTTCATATTCCTAAGAGATCATCTAAAAATCAAAGAGATTTTCAAACATAGCTCACGAAGTAGTTCAATTTAAAATAACCCGGCATTATTCTTTTAGAAAGTTCGCTAATAATCATAACATCGCGCCTTTTCCCATGGAAGTAGGCAGAGACTATAGAGGAGATATACAGTTAAACACTTTGAGACTATTTTCAAATTTGGTCTACAATGCCGCGCTGACCAAGCGTGTTGGCATAGGTTTTAATTTCGAGTTTTCCGTCTCTCGCACTAGCTTTTATTTGCTTAAATAACCCTTAGCTGGTTTTTACAGCACCCTTGATAAGAAATGGGGTGGCGACACTTGTATTCTTACTCCATAACCACACGAATAGGAAAGCTAAAGTGGTTACAAATATGACTGCTCATGATTTTGGATTTAAGGGCGTTACAAACGGCATATTAATATATATTAATATAGCGACAAAGAGAAAAATGTATATAGGAAAATGATGAGGCCCGAAAGAGACAGATGTATATTGTATATAGAAAAGCATTGCTAGTTATGTTACCGTTAATAACGTTTTAAACATAATGCTCTAAGAAAATAGTAAAGTACTTTAGCCCTTCTGTCCAACCTCCGCGATAAGTAACCGTGATGATATACAGATATTAAAACATTAACTAGATTATCATTATTTTGTCTGCATTATCATCATCATCATCATAACATCACGCCTCGTTCCCATGGGGGTAGGCGGAGACTATAGAGCGCCATCTGCTACGATCCAAACATACTTCCTTGGCTTCATCCACACTCATACATCTGGTCATACATGCCCGACGGTTGTAAGTGCTACGCACTTACCCCTTTTGGAGTATGCCGGCGATGAGATCGGAGTATATTTTTCTCGGGCGTCCTCTCCCAGCATTTCCACTTACCTCCGCCGTATATATGCCTTTCGTTAAGTGTCTCTCATCCATCCTCTCCACATGACCAAACCACCTAAGCATACTTTTCTCCACCTTAGTCACTAGGTACATCCTCTTTCAGACCGCAACGTTCTCTTATAACTTCATTTCTTAATTTATCTTTCAAAGTCACACCACACATACTTCTCAAAGAGCGCATCTCTACGGCATTTATTCTACTTGTCTGCCTATAAATATTATCTTAAAAAGACGTCAACAATGTAACAAAATTGAATTTAGTTATGACGATATACGTAGCACGTGATACAAATATATTCAGACAATATCATTTTTGTCATATATTAGATTATTATGATATTCAAGGTATTGTATACAGGTAGCATTGTAAGAATACAAATGCAAAGAGTTAATTTATTATATAGTGTCAATAAATATGAGTTCTGATCTGAATCTGATAAATTAAGATTTTTTTTAATCCGTCATCCATTCATCAGCCTTTCTCTGTCCACTGCTGGACATAGGCCTCGTCCATGGAACGCCACAACGCGCGGTCCTGTGCTAACTGCATCCAGCGGATTCGCTCGATGCAATATTTTTTATTAACACGCATTATATGTATATGCAGTATATATCCATCAATGTATTAATCTATGTAACGGAATCTTTGAAAGTGATTTTCACCCACTTGCAGTAGTCGGAATGATCTGAAATTTTGCACACAGTATCAAGGACCGATGACAATGCAATTATTTAAAAATATATTCAGGATTTTCGAGCGTGTTTTTTAGTTTTTGAACTAAGGGAATTAATAATAACGCGGTAGAATTAGCGCGTAAAAGGCTAGTTTTTAGGGTTCCGTACCCAAAGGGTAAAAACGGGACCCTATTACTGAGACTTCGCTGTCCGTCCGTCCGTCCGTCCGTCCGTTTGTCACCAGGCTGTATCTCAAGAACGGTGATAGCTAGAGAGTTGAAATTTTCACAGATGATGTATTTCTATTGCCGCTATAACAACAAATACTAAAAATAAAATAAAATAAATATTTAAGGGGGGCTCCCATACAACAAACATGATTTTTTTACCGTTTCTTGCTCGATACTAATAACGTTGCCTTATGTTGCATAGATAATGGTACGGAACCCTTCGTGCGCGAGTCCGACTCGCACTTGGCCAATTTTTTTTTATAAAACATAATTTATACAACTCATTAAACCACTTTGTTAAATATAGATACAGAGTGCCTACAGTGCGTATTATGCGCCAGTGTTGTCATCGTAAAAAATCTGGGCTTGCATATATTAATCTGAATTGCCTAATCTAATGAAAACGAATCAAAAACTGACTTCATTAATTTTAAGAATACCAACTGATTTTCTTATCTGAAGCTTTTGCCGGACATTACACACAACGTCCTCTGGTCCCAAACTAAGCTAATATGTTTGTGTTATGGGTACCAGAAAACGGATATACTACATAATATATGACTTTTCTTTTGTAAATACATACATATAATATAATACATACAAGCAGATGTTTGTTCTACGTCAAGAACAAACATTTGTATGACATTTATAAACATCACACAAATGATTGTCCCATGCGGGAATCGAACCCGCGACCTCGTGAACGGCATTCCGTTACATGAACCACTAGACCACAACCCCCGTCAGTTTGTTCGGACATTTTGTGATTTGGAAGACGAAGAAAAGCCTTAATAACATAACCTTCACGTTCAATTTGTTAAAGTTAACAAATAGGTTACAAATATTAACCATCACTACACATATAACTTACAGGTTGTTCCTCCATAACATGTTGAAGTAAGTTCCTGAATAAAGGAGCTTGTAGACTGCCAAGAGCATTAAGTGCAGCCAGTGCCCAGAGTGGACAGTCACCATCGGAACAGAACTTGAATTTCTGTAAAAAATTATTTAAATATATAAATAAACATTCATGGACATTTCACACAACGTCCTCTGGTCCCAAGCTAAGCTTTATATGCTTGTGTTATGGGTACCAGAAAACGGATATACTACATAAACTACTGTTATTTTGTAAATACATACTTATATGCATAGTAAATATCCAGACGTAGTACCTACACGCATTTGTATGACATTATAAATATCACACTAATGATTGTCCGAGCGGGAATCGAAATCGCGACCTCGTGAACGGCAATCAATTACATAAACCACAAGATAACGAGCCCCGTTATTATGAACAATATTTAACAATGATTGCAAATGAAACCATCCATAAAAATAAAAAATTGGTCAAGTGCGAGTCGGACTCGCGCACGAAGGGTTCCGTACCATTATCTATGCAACATAAGGCAACGTTATTAGTATCGAGCAAGAAACGGTAAACAAATCATGTTTGTTGTATGGGAGCCCCCCTTAAATATTTATTTTATTTTATTTTTAGTATTTGTTGTTATAGCGGCAATAGAAATACATCATCTGTGAAAATTTCAACTCTCTAGCTATCACCGTTCTTGAGATACAGCCTGGTGACAGACGGACGGACGGACGGACAGCGAAGTCTCAGTAATAGGGTCCCGTTTTTACCCTTTGGGTACGGAACCCTAAAAAAGGGAAATAATCGTCAATTATCATCACGCCTTTTATCTTATGGGGGGGAGGCACAGACTATAGAGTGCCATCTGTAACTATCTAAACATCCTTGGCTTCATTTACACCCATACCTTATATATGTACCTACGATATACATGTACATATATGTACGACAGCTGTGCCAATTAATACTGAAAAGTTTCAATAATTTGAGGTTACATTTCTTTCACTCTCTCTCTCTCTAGCCCATTTCCATCCCACTGTTAGACACAGGCCTTCTCCGCTTTTTAGGGTTTACTTTCGAGTTTTCTGTTTCTAACAGAGGATCTTATCTGTGTCCAATATCCTTTACCTGGCTTTTACAGCACTCTGTAATCAAAAGGGGGTACATGACACTTGTATTCTTAAACTGTCACCACACGGACAGGTTCCGTTTAGGCTATATGTAATATAAGATTATTCTCTTTTCTCATCCCCCTCGACCTTTACAATGACATTGAATTACTCACCATAATAAAATACTAAACTTGTGTCTATCTGTAACAAACAACATATAAAATTATCATTTAAATCTATCTGTATGTTACATATATGATAGCCTTCAAGTATATATTGTACGCGCAATAGAATTTAACGTGTAATACAATGGGCTTGTGGTTGTTAGTATGTTCTCTGTTAGCGCCAGTGACGTGTGTATTCTCTTATTATTATGATGGTTGAAAGTAATAGTGTCCTAGTTTGTACATAAATTTTTTTAATATTAACATTTTGTTATTTATTTCATGATTTACTAGCTACTGTCTGTTACTTCGTACACGTGGAATTTAGAAAATGAAACACTTTAACAATTATACAACAAAAAATCGATTCACTTGAACCACTCTGGTGCCGATTCTGAGCGCACACCTAAACTTAACTTATCTAAAAAATTAAAAGTGATAGCGTCATTATCACAATTCGGCAATGTTTACTGAAGTTTTTTATTATTAAATCTGTGTATTATAGACTAACGATTTTAATTAATATAAATGTGTATAACGAAATAGCAAGTAATAGCTATATTGACACTACCAATTTTCATTTTTTAGTTAAGTTAAATTTAGCTGTGTACCCAGAATTGGTACCTCTATCTATTAAAAATCCGCATCAAAATCCGTTGCGTAATTTTGAAGATAATTAATAAGCTCACATTAAAAAATAACTATATTTTATAACTTTGTTTTATAATAATCAAATCATTTATTATCATATACACAAAAGAAATGGATTCACCTGGTTCCTGCGCTAGTTATTACTGTGGTGCACAACCAAACTTAACTAAAAATGAAAATTGGTAGTGGCAATATAGCTATTACTTGCAATTTTGTTGTACACATTTATATTAATTAAAATCATTAGTCTATAATACACAGTTATAATTATAAGAAAGTTCAGTTAACATTGCCGAATTGTGATAATGATGCTATCAATTTTAATTTTTTAGTTAAGTTTAGTTGTGCGCTCAGAATCGGCACCATTTACTACAAATCCAACTTCGACTGCACTTTCACTAAACATCAGGTGGATTGCATTCATTTGCCTTATACCTACTAGCTATAAAAAATTTCGCCGCGGCTTAGGAAGAAAATAAAACATGTGTGAAGGAAATTTTTAAATCGTTCCAGAAGTTTCAGTTTATTTCATTGGTCACTACGAACGCCTAAAATCGCCTTACACACACTAAGAGACGACTGTGACCGTACACAATGAGTATGATCATTGTTATCGTACTTTTTGGTCGCCTTATAATGTCAACTCTTGTAGGATTAACGCTCTAAGAGTTAAATCTTGAAAAAAAAACCGCTATACAAAGTCTATACTAATATTATAAAGCTGAAGAGATTGGTTGTTTGTTTGTTTAAACGCGCAAATCTCAGAAATCCTTTGAAGGATTGGAAGGATTTGAAGTGTTGGATAGTCCATTTAGCGAGGAGGCTATACAAAATCACGCTGCTACTAATAGGAGAGAAGCAGTAGTGAAAAATGTTACAAAAACGAGGAACATTTTCTAAATTCTACGCGTATGAAGTCGCGGGCAACAGCTATAACTACATAACACTACAATCTTTACTTATTAAAAAACAAAGTCGTTCTTTTTGTATGTATGTCCCTATGTGAGCTTATATCTTTAAAACTACCCAACGGATTTCATTGCGGTTATTTTAACAAATAAAGTCTTGCAAGAGGATGACTTTTTTGTATAATTTGTTAAGGGCCTACATCAATATTAACGTCGACATGTACCTATTAACACAGCTAGTAGGTATAGAAAATGAAGAATTAGTGATATTTTTTTTGTTTACTCAAAATTTACTAAATATATTTTAATTCTGGTTTACGTGTTTCTATATATAATAGTTACTTATGTTTTGAAAGTTATTTCAATAGTTAATACGGGATAATAGACCGACAAATGAAAAAAATTAAAAATGAGAGAGGTTGTTTCGCTAAGATTTTCTATCGAGAAAACTTTTTTCAATCGCGTTTCTGAGTTTATGCGATCCTAGATTATATAATGAAAAAACATATACTTAAAAATTAGAGCTCTAGCCATTCAATCAAAAGAACAAATAAAAACTTCGTACATAGAAAAATGCACGAAGCTATTTTGGTATACTCTTAAGCTTTGGTTTTGAATTTCACTCGTATGAAGTAGCGAGCATCAGCTCTTACTTAATAATAGCACATTAGGAAGTATAAAAAGCTTTGAAAACTAGCCAGGCAACATCGGAACACAGCCTTCATTGTAAAGTTTCTAGTTATAGCGGCATTAGAGGCAGTATTGAGACAAACACAATGAGGTCATGTTGACAATTCACTGTATAATAATGATGGATTGAGCACTCTTTAAAGTAACGGACTGCTGATCAAGAGGTCGCGGGTTTGATTCCCGCTCGGGACAATCATTTGTGTGATTTTTCTAATCGTCATACAAATGTTTGTACTGCGTCTGGGTGTTTTTATGTATTACTAGCTGACCCGGCAAACGTTGTTTTGCCATACCTACTAAAAAAAAAGTTTGAAAAATAGATGTTGGCCGATTCTCAGACCTACTGAATATGTATGCAAAATTTGAGAAGAATCGGTCAAGCCGTTTCGGAGGAGTACGGTAACTAACACTGTGACACGTGAATTTTATATATTAGACTAGCTGACCCGGCAAACGTTGTTTTGCCACACTAAAAAAAAAAAGGTTTGAAAAATAGATGTTGGCCGATTCTCAGACCTACTGAATATGCATGTAAAATTTGAGAAGAATCGGTCAAGCCGTTTCGGAGGAGTACGGTAACTAACACTGTGACACGTGAATTTTATATATAAGATATTTATTATGTCTCTCTATAATAAACTCTTACGAATAAAAAAATATTACAGTGTGTTTCTAAGTCTGTCACTACATGAAGCAGACAATATAATATATTAATTTACTATTTATTTATATATTAATTTAAAATCTAGGTCACAACTATGCAAGTAGTAATTGATATTAAGTAAAAAAATCTATAATCTAATTACTACTTAAACTGATTATATGGAACTATTAATATTATGGCAATAATTGTTGCAATATAATAAATTATTCCCAAGTAGCTGTTGCCCTCGACTCCGTCCGCGTAGAATTTAGGAAATTTTCCCCGTTTTTGCAACATTTTTAACTACTGCTTGAGTGAGAGTATTATAAACGTAAGAGTAAACAAATATAATCAGAATGAACGAACTGCTAACTGCTAAGCTATCAGGAGTTACACGTGTTATTGTGAGTCAACCATAAAATATAGATATGTGCTGTTTCGGGATATTTTTTAAACAATTTTATGTAGAATATTTCCGTCATACATGATTTCTATGTAACTTTAACCATTAAGGCTGCACACGCGACGGAAGCTTAAAAAATGGAGCACCTTTTCCCGTTTTCCCAACATTTCCCTTCACTACTCTGCTCCTATTGATTGTAGCGTGATGAAAAGTATACTATAACCTGCCCAGGAGTATGAAGAATAATTGTACCAAGTTTCGTTCAAATCCGTCGAGTAGTTTTTGTTTCTATAAGGAACATACAGACGGACAGACAGACAGACAGACAAAAATTTTAATGATTGCATTTTTGGCATCAGTATCGATAACTAATCACCCCCTGATAGTTATTTTGAAAATATATTTCATGTACAGATTTGACCTCTCTACAGATTTATTATAAGTATAGATTATATAGACTAATGAAATATGAAGTATTTCCTTAATATCTTTAACCCTAACATTTTCAATATACCTATACGATGTTGTACATATTCTAAAAAGAAATAATCATATAACAACATACAAAAGATTATGATGAATTTGAGCTCCTTCACTTTTTAAAATTGCTTAATAAATTGGTATAATGACGCTGTGAATCTAGTTTAGCTTAGCTTTACTACAAAAAGTAACACAAAACCTTATTAAAGATTCAGATCTCGTATGTTCCTGTTACAATACTAATTGGTAGCTCGCCTGTGTCCATTTCAATCAGTGCTATGAAGTGACATTAATTAAAAGCCTAAAGGGTTGAAAGCCACCCTCTGTGCAGGACATAATCCACTGCACGTCACGCCCGTCAGGGTTTACTAATAGTGTTATTAAATTTTACCTTGAAATTGGATAGCCAGTATACAACAATAACATATTGTGCATTTCTATATAAATACTAGCTGACCCGGCAAACGTTGTTTTGCCATACTAAAAAAAAAAGTTTGAAAAATAGATGTTGGCCGATTCTCAGACCTACTGAATATGTATGCAAAATTTGAGAAGAATCGGTCAAGCCGTTTCGGAGGAGTACGGTAACTAACACTGTGACACGTGAATTTTATATATAAGACTAGCTGACCCGGCAAACGTTGTTTTGCCACACAAAAAAAAAGTTTGATAAATAGATGTTGGCCGATTCTCAGACCTACTGAATATATATGTAAAATTTGAGAAGAATCGCTCAAGCCGTTTTGGAGGACTACGGTAACTAACACTGTGACACGTGAATTTTATATATTAGACTAGCAGTGCCCGCGACTTCGTACGCGTGGAATTAAGAAACGAAAAATTAAATGAACTAACAATAACGCCATTTTACAGCTAATTAGTAAATCGTCAGTGTGGTTCTCTTTTCTTGCACAGTTCTAAAGAAGTAACACACACGGCCCCAATGTCATTTTAGTAAATGATATCTCAGAGCTTCATCATGCCTTTTTAGGTCTTTGTACAAACCCTTATACTCCCAATACGGTGTCCGTCTGTCTGTCTATCCACTCGTAAAACTTTTTTTTACTCAGCCACGGCTGAAGTTGTTAATTTGAAACTTATACCAAATGTAGATCAATGCGGTCCCTTGCTGCAAAAGATACTATCAATAATTTTGATCTACGCATTCAGAAGATATAACCGAACTACAGCCATTTTTGAGTATTTTCCACTTTCGCTAGGGAATCAAAATTTACAGGTTACTTCCCACTATCCTAGAAACTTGAAATTTGGAATGGTCCAAGCCTACATAGTGTTGATAAAAATCCAAAAAACTTATAATTTAATACCACATCACATGAAAGATTTGCTAAAAACTAATACGAACTTATGAAGTAGCTGAAATGTAAGCGATCCCCTTTATTGCAGCTACAAAGTTACGTTGGTGAGTAGCTATATGCTTAATTAACTGTTTATTTGTACTTAGTTCTTTATATTTTTCGGTCAAGTAGGTGCGGAACCCTAAACGTTCCAGTATACCTCGCTCTGGATAGGTTTTTGTTAGGTAACCTACCTAACAAAAACCTATCAAGAGCGAGGTATAATTAATAATTTGGGCAGATAATCGCGAAAGAGTCACAGAGAGACAGAATTGCTTCCGTTGCTAAGTTATTGAATGCGACTTTCTTCACATGGAATTTGAAATCAGTGCATTTAATGAGTTAAATCGAGGTAGTAAAATTACAATAATCCTAGAACAGATGATAATCACGTATTTCTTTCCTTGTACCAGTCGAAGCCATCAAGAAAAATGCTTCACCTTCCCGGCGAATAACACTTGATTAAAATTATGGTCAAAATAAGAATTGTCATAAACAGGACTTAAACCCACGACCTCGGAATAACGTTCTGTTGTTCTCTCAATTAATTAAGTTAATTGCAAAATGAATAAATAAAAATACTTCATTATAATAAAGCGAATATAAGAATTTTCCACACAATGTCCTATAGTCCCAAGGTAAGCTTTATATGCTTGTGTTATGGGTACCAGAATACGGATAGAACACATAAACTACTTTTCTTTTATAAATATATACTTATAATACATAGTAAACACCCACCCTTATAATACCATAAACATGGCTCTTAATTTTTTATCCGTGAGGACCTATAATTCGCTTGCTGATGAATATTTCTTTTTTGTTCATATTAATTGAGAAGCTGTTGGTCTTCCTTGAAATAAATAAATCTCATAAATAAATAAAAAATTAGAATATTTTGTTGTTCTATCTTTAAAAGTTTAAGCAGCGTACGCAAAATAGTTAACTGATTTAGTTGATTTTTTTCCGAAAAACCCAAATATTTTACGGAACCCTAATTTTTCCAAAATAAAATCTAGCCTATTTTAAGCGCAGATAATGTAGCTTTCAAATGGTGAAAGAATTTTAAAAAACGGTATAGCAGTTTTTGAGCCTATTGACCATACGCCGACGCCGACGCCGCTGGCGATGCCAACACCTATAATGAGCAACGTAACGACCATACGCCGGAGGCGTCGGCGAAGCCGGCGCCGACAACGACGCCGACGCCGAAGCCGACGACGACGCCGACGCCGAAGCCGACGACGACGCCGACGCTGACGCCGAAGCCGACGCCGACGACAACGCCGAAGCCGCCACCGATGCCGACGCCGACGCCGACGCCGACGTCGTCGCCTACGCCGCTGTAGATGCCAACGCCTATAAAAACCAACTAAGCACCAATACGTCGGGATTTGAGCAGCGTAACGACCATACGCCGACGCCGACGCCGATGCCAACACCTATATAAACAAACTCAGCATCGATACGTCGGAATTTGAGCAACGTAACGACCATACGGCGAAGCCGGCGCCGACGACGACGCCGAAGCCGACGCCGACACCTATAAAAACCAACTCAGCACCGATACGTCGGGATTTGAGCAGCGTAAAGACCATACGCCGGAGGCGTCGGCGAAGCCGGCGCCGACGACGACGCCGAAGCCGACGCTGACACCTATAAAAACCAACTCAGCACCGATACGTCGGGATTTGAGCAGCGTAACGACCATACGCCGACGATGACGCCGGCGCCTTTAAAGACCAACTCAACACTGATCCGTCGGGGATTGAGTAGCGTAACAACCTGTACAATACTGACTTTTACACACACTAAGACGCCGTGACACATAGTATCTTTATAAATTATTGCATATGTGTTAATCTGATATGTAAACTATATTATTGCAAAGTTTCACGAAAATCCATCCTGTAGTCTTTACGTGAAAGAACAACAAACATCCTTACATTCATACATTCAACCATATATCGAAACAATGGAGTATAAATAGATGACCTGAAACGTTCTCGTTGCTCAGCGAACAGTTTAACTTTATTTTATCACGCGTAATTCTTTTTTCGTCATATCTCCGAAGATATTCATTTAAATTGCATGCTGTAAAGAGCAGTTATTATCTATATTAAATGCGTAAGCTAACTAAGGTACTTAATTTGATAAAAAATATTACTATATACACATAAATAGCTTTTGAAAACATCCTATTGAATTTGATGATTTTGTTGACGTTCTTATGGGTACAGCGGGTTTTCCTTAAAAGATAGACATATGGCCTCGCGGACTTTTTTAAAGATCTATAGGTAACAAACAATTTCTCCATACATTACTTTGTTGTAACTCACATGGATAAGGCAGCGTTTTCATTTAAAGCTCGCGCGCGTGACTTTTTTCCCCGTTTCTTGCAACATTTTACACTGATGCTTCGCTTCTATTCGTTGCAGCGTGATGTTATATAGCCTATAGCCTTCCTTGATAAATGTACTATCCAACAACGAAAGAATTTTTCAAATCGGACCAGCGGATCCTGAGATTACCGCGTTTAAACAAACAAACAAACAAACAAACAAACTCTTTCGCTTTATAATATATATATTAGATATATTAGATATATTAGATTATAAGTATGTATTTACAAAAAAAATAGTATATGTATTCTATCCGTATTCTGGTACCCATAACACAAGCATATATGCATAGCTTGGGACCAGAGGACGTTGTGTGAAATATCCATGAATATGCTTAAAAAAGAAAAAAAAAATAGATAGTTGAACGGTTGAAACAAGGACACTCCTCGGCACGGCACGCATTGTGAGGAGGTTCTTTTCTCTGGAGTTCTAACCACACCGGTGCCGCGGTGGCTAGGTTCCTGTACTCAACACCAACTCCGCGTAATTTTGTATTATTAAATGTATTATTTTATTTGTTTTGTATTTAAAAATGTTATAATATTATGAGTATGGAATAAATTTTAATAAAAAAACAAAAAATACTCAACTTTAGGACTCTAAGTTTTAAAGTATAAAAAGTTTTAGTTCATTCTTAGTAAATTATAAATATTGAATAGATTCAATTCATTATTTTTCAAAATTCTTATTACAGTAAATTAAATACACAAAAATAAAATATAACTTTTTTAAAAGTCATTGTACCGTGTAGGTAATACCTTAAACAATTAAAAATTACTGAAATAAATAAATAAATATTCATGGATATTTCACACAACGTCCTCTGGTCCCAAGCTAAGCTTATATGCTTGTCTTATGGGTACCAGAATACGGATAGATTACATTATACTACTTTTTTTTTTTGTAAATACATACTTATAATACATAGAAACACCCAGACGCAGTACAAACATTTGTATGACAATTAGAAAAATCACACAAATGATTGTCCCGAGCGGGAATCGAACCCGCGACCTCTTGATCGGCAGTCCGTTACATGAACTACTACACCACGAGGCCCGTCAAATTATTGTGTGAAATGTGAAAATTATTGTAGTTAATTTACAAATAAAATTTTGTTACAGTCGTTAATAAAGTAATTTATTAATTTTGCAATTGACATGCTATGCTTTTACTTAATAAATTAAATTATGATGGAAAAAGTTATTACTCCCCGCTTGCGGTAATCACTTTTTCCACCATAATTTAATTTATAGAGTCGTTAAGTTTGTTTTGGGATACGCTTGCAGTACATACATGTGCAACGGCTCCACTTGCGTTATCGGTAAGCTGGGGCGATAAAGAAATTAAAATTCTCTACACTGCGATATTGTATCACGTAGTATTCTTTGCGTAGCTCAAGCTACGTGAGTGCTACGAAACAACTAACAAGACAAGGCTACGAGAAATCCGCGTTTCATTCGTGTAGCTACGGACGGCCGTTTTAAACTAGTCTAGTCGACAAGATGAAAATGGTACAAAATAGAGATACTGCTCTTAAAATTACGTGCGATAGCTCATTGGATCCGGAATGACGTCTAGAAAAATGTGCTAAAAGCGTGTATTAGCACATAAAAAATTGCAAAAGTTATAAACAATTAAAGATGAAAAAAAAATGGCATTTCGTTTTTTGCCAATATTTCATAAACTATTAATATTTAAGAAATTTAAAAAAAAGATTCTGAAAGAGGAGGAAATTTCCAATAAAAAACTCCTAACTCCCGGAACTCTATCTAATCTACGTCTATAGAAAATAAAAATAAAATAAATAAATAAATGATGAATTTTTGTGCCGAAGTGGTCTGTGGCCAAAATGAGTTTTATGTGTTGAGAGGAAGAGTTATTTTTTTTAATATAGGTATTCGTATTTCATATGAAAGTTGTACAAAGTTAAAATGAATTAATAAATAAAGATCACGATTCCAATTTTCACAGTTTGTAAAAGAGCCTTCAAATAACAAAGGTTATAGTTGGAACAAAGTAAGTGCGGGTACAAACACCTGAGCAAGGATGCCTACAGACTCCAAGAGGGTGGCTGATTGAATGAAAACATATCGAATATATTAAGTGATGACGTGAAGATGTTCAATTTGACCCTTATAAAAGATATATAAGTGAAGGGAAATGGTTAATTCACTATATAAACTTCGTTCGTCTTCGTTTATGCAAAATTTTTCACTAATGTTTCCCTCATGATATTTTCTAATAAAAACATTACAGCTCAGTCTCACCCGTGACCATGGTGACTGCAAAGTCTCCGAAACGTCGGGCTAAAATTTAAAACCAATATATACGCGTCTAATGGTCTTATTCATAATGACTTATCGGCGGTTTAAACGGAGCTTTTATCGGAGAGATAATAAACGTTTTATCGTAAAAAGACTATTATGAATAACAAGTTTTGACAATTTTCGCGAACCCATTTTAGCGAACTTTTAAACCTCCGATAAGTCATTATGAATCTATACTAATATTATAAGGCGGAAGAGTTTGTTTGTTTGTTTAAACGCACTAATCTCAGGAACCACTGGGCCGATTTGAAAAATTCATTCAGTGTTAGATAGGGCATTTATCGAGGAAGGCTTTAGGCTATATAACATCACGCTACGACCAGTAGAAGCGAAGCAGTAGTAAAAATGTTGCAAAAACGGGGAAAGTTTACTAAACTACACAAGACGGGGTCGCGGGCAACAGCTAGTAAGACCATAAATCTGTAAAAAGTAGTTTTATTTAATGCTTCCCTCCTTAAATTTTCTGAAGTCTCTCTCTCTTCAGCCCCTCAACGTACCACTGCTGGGCACGTGCCTCCTCCACTTTGAGAGAGATTATGGTCTACTGTGTCGCACTGTCCAGGCGTGTTGGCACAGGGTTTAGTTCCGAGTTTTCCATCTCTCAAAATAGACATTAACTGCTTATATTGTGCCATACCTGGTTCTTGGTGACACTTGTATTCTTAATCCGTCACCAGACGGACGATAATTTATTAATTTTCTGAACATGAGTTATAAATCAACAAGCTTAATAAAATTTCATCAAAATGCTATCCAAACGGAGCTGGTGCGCTCTTAAAAATAAGTATGTAATAGGTAGGTATCCACGAAATTCATAACTGTGTGTCTTCACAAAACCAAGTAATACTAAACCACCATCGTAATATCGTCATAATATTGCTATAAAACCCGAATTTGAACCGATTTAGTTATTATTGAAGGTTTATTTTAGGAAGATATTGAAATCTGAAGATATGCAAATATATTAATGGTCTTATTCATATTGACTTATCGGAGGTTTAAAAGTTCGCTAAAATTGGTTCGCGAAAATTGTCAAAACTTGTTATTCATTATAGTCTTTTTACGATGAAACGTTTATTATCTCTCTGATAAAATCTCCGTTTAAACCTCCGATAAGTCATTATGAATAAGACCAAAATTGTTTTAAATTGGGTTTCATAATCTATTATACATAGTTACTAGCTGTCCCGGCAAACGTTGTTTTGCCAAACTAAAAGAAAAAAATTTGAAAAATAGATGTTGGCCGATTCTCAGACCTAGAGGATATGTACACAAAATTTCAGGAAAATCGGTCGAGCCGTTTCGGAGGAGTACGGTAACTAACACTGTGACACGGGAATTTTATATATTAGATAAAGCCTTAGGGCTGCAGTTTACTGCCACGTTCCTTAAATTTATCGTGAAGATATAAAGACTATTCTGATTTATATGTAAGTTGTATATCTGTATAAACCTAGTATGTTTAACAGTCAACGTATAAAATCACAAATATAGTCCGAAATTATAGTCACAGCTCTTGAACCACTCTATCTATTAAAAAAACTGCATCAAAATCCGTTGCATATTTTTGAAGATATAAGCTCTCCGTGTGGTGACGTATTAAGAATAAAAGTGTCACCACCCCATCTCCTCCCAAGGGTGCTGTAAAAATCAGCTAAGGGATATTACACACAGATAACATTCACTGTGAGATAGGAAAAACTCGAAAATAAACCCTGTGCTAATACGGTCAGCGCGGCACAGTAGACCATAATGCCGCCCTAAGTGGAGGAGGCCCCTCCCCAACAGTGAGGCGTAAATGGGCTGGAGAGAGAGAAGCTCACATAGGGACATACATACAAAAATAATGACTTTGTTTTATTATAAGTAAAGAAGACAATAAAATGTCCAACTATGAGAGTTGTATAGGCAACAACGGCAAAGGCAGACCAACAAAAGTGTTATTGTATCACACATGTACACTATGTCAGTAATGTGTAAATCACACTATCCCACAATCTTAGTAAACATTTAACAATAGTGTATTAAACAACACGTTTTGCATAGAACGAGAGCAAGTTTTGATTCGGTTCATCTTATCAATCGATAATTCAACCTTCTAAGTCTACGCAATAGGAAAATACAGCCAAAATTAAAAAAAAATAGTGTTTGTGACAAGTCTATCAAAACCTACAGGTTACTTTTCATTTCCAAATTGTCGGGTCTAGAAGTTATGAAACCCGCAACGTGCAAGTATAGTTTGCTCCTAACTGAATTTTTGAATTAAAATACCTACTGAGAAAACAAAGAAATCATATGCCATACAAAAAAAAATACAAAATACCATGCCTTTGTGAAAAAAAATAATAAAGTGTCATTCCGGCCAGTTATAATCAGGAAAAAAGGTTTTAAATTAGTGCACAGGATATTGTATTTTAGTTTACGGAAATTGCATCCACATAATATAATATATTTTCTTAAAACAAATAAATAAATATTCACGGTCATTTCACACATCCCCAACTGGTCCCAAAATAAGCTAAATGCTTGCGATATGATCATCGCCACATCGGTCTTGTTTGAAACTTTAGATAGCCCATAGGTATGAACTTTTTTTTCCATCCTTTGGTTGCCTGGGGGAGATTACTACACAGTACCGCCATTTGTACGTAAACTTCAACTTTTAATTATTATGTGTTTTTAGTAAAGTGTACAGTAACGAGAAAATCTATTAAATACAACTTTTTAATTTCTTTAAATAAAACTACTTTTTACGGATTTAGACGCATATATTTGTTTTTAAATTTGGGCCAAAATTTAAAACAAATATACGCGTCTAAATCCGTAAAAACTAGTTTTATTTAAACAATAGGTCACGCAAGTGTTAGATAATATTTTTCCTTTCTTTATTATATATAGCTGTTGCCCGCGACTCCGTCCGCGTGGAATTTAGAACATTTTCCCCGTTTTTGCAACATATTTCACTACTGCCTCGCTTCTACTGGCCGTAGCGTGATGTTATATACTTATATAGCCTAAAGCCTTCCTCGATAAATGCCCTATGTAAAGACTTATTATGTATATATTATGTTTTTCAAATGGGCCAAGTAGTTCCTGAGATTTGCGCGTTTAAACAAACAAACAAACAAACAATCTCTTCAGCTTTATAATATTAGTCTAGATAAAATTTACTGTTGCCCAGGATGAAAATTTGTTCCGTTCTAGCGACCTTTTTCACTGATGCTTCGCTCCTATTAGTTGCAGCGTGATGCTATATAGCCTATAGCCTTCCTTGATAAATCACTATCCAACATTGAAAGTATTTTTCAAATCGGACCAGTTGGTTCCTGAGATTAACGCGTTCAAATAAACAAACAACAAACTTTTCAGCTTTTTAATATTAGTATTTAGTATAGATTGTTTATTCTCGAAATAATATGTATGTATAGTATGTATAGTAAATAAAGTTCTAGATAAGAAATACATAACAATTGCTTACTAAATCTTAGCTAAATCCAAAACACCGTTCAGTTTGCATTTGTTAATCAATTAAAGCATCTTGCACAGATTAAGTCATTGTTTGCATGTCAGTAAAGGTCCTGAATATCTCAGATTGTAAGTAATTACTCTGTGGATAGGAGCTAAGCTTTAGATTAAAGACTTGGATGTTCACAAGCAGGCCCCTAAGTCCGGTAAATCAATTGTGTCACAATGGTCGCTCAATGGCACATTATAACCTCAAAAAATTAACAATAGACTACCGAACTAACCGATAAAATTCGCCACTAAGCAATCAGATAACTAATTGTTTAGTGGCGAATTTTATCAAGTTTGGTAGTCTATTGTTAGTTTTATGAGGTTATAATGTGTCATTGTGGTGCCATTGTGACACCATTCATTTACCGGACTCAGTGCCCTGTTCAGTAGTGTTGAAAGGATTATTAAGTTGAACTAATGGATTGGTCGGTGTGGTGGACAAGTGTTATCACCTCTTTTCCTCCCTAGAGTCCTTCTCTTGATCTGTGAGACAGAAAACTCGAAAATAAACTATGCCAACATGTCTGGTCAGGGTGGCACAGTAGACCATAAACCCTCTCAAAGCGGAATAGGCCCGTGCCAACAGTAGGACAATAATGGGCTGGAGAGAGAGAGATAAATAAATATAGAACCGACAAAACTATATTGAAACTCTGTATCTGAAGCTATTATTCTAGAGTCTACACGGCAATCGCGTCAAAAATAATAAATTTGTAACATAATTGGAAGTTATCGGCATTTTAAAATGACAAGCAATAACCCGCCATTCTTTTACAACGACCATGATTGTAACAGTAATAAAAGGGGTAACTCATCATCAGAAAAATAAAACTAGTATAGGTACTTTGAAAATTTTTGTAATTTTTGTTAATAAATGTACAGAATGACTGTACACTTATTAACAAAAGTTTATGAATCTGCAATAATAGTTGTTTTTATAAATTAAACACCACAGAAGTACCAGAAGATGGGTTGGCGTTTAAAATTGAGGGCTAGTAACTTTAACCTGGGCTAATTTGAAATCATGGTCTAAAATGATATGGAACTCTAATATAAGCGACATACCGTGATGACAGTATTTTTTGCAATCTGCAAACGTAACTTTTGAACACATTGATACAAGTATGGCATTTAAAATCAAGATCTGTTTTATTACACCATATTCAATTGACACCATTGACAGTGCGTATTGTGAACGCAGCCAAGAACAACAAATTAATAATTGGTCAAGTGCGAGTCGGACTCGCGCACGAAGGGTTCCGTACCATTATCTATGCAACATAAGGCAACGTTATTAGTATAGAGCAAGAAACGGTAAAAAATCATGTTTGTTGTATGGGAGCCCCCCTTAAATATTTATTTTATTTTATTTTTAGTATTTGTTGTTATAGCAGCAATAGAAATACATCATCTGTGAAAATTTCAACTGTCTAGCTATCACCGTTCTTGAGATACTGGGTACGGAACCCTAAAAATCATGTTTGTTGTATGGGAGCCCCCCTTAAATATTTATTTTATTTTATTTTTAGTATTTGTTGTTATAGCGGCAATAGAAATACATCATCTGTGAAAATTTCAACTGTCTAGCTATCACCGTTCTTGAGATACTGGGTACGGAACCCTAAAAATCATGTTTGTTGTATGGGAGCCCCCCTTAAATATTTATTTTATTTTATTTTTAGTATTTGTTGTTATAGCGGCAATAGAAATACATCATCTGTGAAAATTTCAACTCTCTAGCTATCACCGTTCTTGACATACAGCCTGGTGACAGACGGACGGACGGACGGACGGACGGACGGACGGACAGCGAAGTCTCAGTAATAGGGTCCCGTTTTTACCCTTTGGGTACGGAACCCTAAAAATGACGAAATGCGCAGTCTTTGGCTGTTCTAGTGTATCAGATCGAATTAGAAAATGCCACAGCGTAGGATTTCACAAGTAATTATATCTCAAATAATTCATTTTCACATCAAAAGCACAATTTATCAATTCAATGGCAGTCGTATTTTGACGAACAACAATATGTTGCTAGGCAACCAGGCAACTTCACTTCATGTGTGAAGTACAACGTGATTACACACATAGATTTTTTTTTAACTCAAGCCGGTTGATTGATTTAGCCATAAACGCACTGTCTTTTATTTCTATGTTTAACACAAGCAATGACAACTGTCAAATTATTCGTTTTTAAAAAGACTTCGACGCATAGGTCATTTAATTTTCTCTAGAACGTGTCTAGAACGATAATAACTAGAGAGATGAAAATTTTACGTATGTATATCAGTTAATGCTACAAGTTAATGTTATCAGTTACTCATTATCAACAGTCACCTGTCCTTAGGCATATTTTAATTGGGCCGCCCCTAATTTGGAGTCAGCTTGATGAACATATTACGATAATAAAGGTACAGAACTCTTCGTGTGCAAGTCCAACTCGCACTTGACCGGTTTTTCTAATAAATCATGTACGTTAAAATTAAATCATACAAAAAGCTCTATAAATTTTTTTACTAACAGAAGAAAACTAAAAGGTAAAAGTGAGATTTTAAACTTGTTAAAAATAAACTCGGTAAAATATAGGGCAGAATTTATTGAAACAAAACAATGACTATGAAATATGTAGGGAACTGAAACGTAACGCCCTACAGTCGGCCACAGATTGTCCCGATGCAATTCAACAGTTGGTCACTGTTATTTGTACCGTTCGCAAATTAATTTTATAACTAAACAAATAAATTGGAAAATAAATAACCTACTTAGTTCAAAAATTAAAAAACACGCTTGAAAATCCTGAATATTTTTTTTTAATAGTCCATTGTCATCGGTCCTTGATATATGTGCAAAAATTCAGATCAATCCGACTACTGCAAGTGGGTGAAAATCACTTTCAAAGATTCCGTTACATAGTATAATATATTGATAGATACATAACGAATTTATATTATGCGTGTTAAAAAGAAATATAATAAAACTTTGTGAATATTTAACAAATTTAGTACGTAATAAAATAGTATTTTGATTTTAAATATACATAAAATACCATTTTCGAAATAATTCAAAGGTAAAAAGTTTTTTTTTTTCTTTATATAAACATAAATTATTGTTCTAAACGGCATAGAGGACGTAAAAGAGCTATCTAAGCTCCTTCTAACTGTCAGCAGCAAAGAAGAGTTCAAATTTAAGCTTATAAACAAATACCTGCTACACATTCTTGTCAATTCGGCTGAAGAGTATAAGAAAATCATAGGGATTATAAGAGCCAACGGGCTCATTGGACATACGTTTACACCTAAAGATAGTAAATGCTGCCGAATAGTCATTAAAGATCTCCATCACAGCACTCCCCATGAGGCTATATCGGAAGCTATTGAGGCAACTAATAACAAAATTAAAGGCGAAATTATCAACGCACGATACGGCCCCGACAAAAAACCCACATCTACCTTTTTTATAAATGTCGAGCCCAGTCCCAACAACCCTGCAGTCAAAAACATTAGGTATATATTTAACCAGAAAGTTAGGATTGAAGACCCTAGAAAATCTAAAAATATCGTTCAATGCCAACGTTGCCAACGTTACGGCCATTCAAAGAACAATTGCATGAGGCCATACAGGTGCGTCAAATGCGGAGAAGGACACAAAACATCAGAGTGCCAAAAAAAAGATAGAAACTTACCTGCAAAATGCGCTCTCTGCTCGTGTGACCACCCAGCCAACTACAAAGGGTGTGAAATTTACAAAGAAATTCTTGCCAAGAGGAACAAAAATTCAAAACCGAAACAAACTCGAATAACTCCAATTATTGCAACTCTGCCAGCTATGCCACTCCCGACGGGAACTGAAGAACCCACTAGACCCACTCACCAACGCACTTACGCTGAAGTCACCGACAACAGCAATGCCCAAATAAACCTACAACCGTTTAACAAACTAGAAGAGATCTTAGTGAAACAAAATGGAAAAATGGACATCTTAATACAACAAATAAGCTCCTTAGTGAGCCTTATCTCTACTCTAGTCTCAAAACTTCCAAAATGACTTCTCTACATATTGCGACCTGGAACATCAACGGCCTTGCGCCCAACAAAAATGAACTAGAGGCATTTATGAAATCCAACAAGCTCGATGTTTGCTTAATCTCCGAATCTCACACTACACAAAGAAGCCGCATAGACATCCCCGGATTTTGCGTGTATCTAACATGTCATCCTGATGGTAAAGCCCATGCAGGCACCGCAATAATTATAAGGAACAACATCAAGCATTGCCTATTGGAACCTAACACATCTCCTTACCTTCAAGCCACGACTGTTAAGATAGAGAATCGATCAGGACCCATCATTCTCTCTGCGGTATATTGCCCACCACGCCATGTTATAAAAGAAAAAATGTTCACTAACTTTTTTAACACACTAGGCAATCGGTTCATTGCTGGGGGCGACTGGAATGCCAAGCATTTACATTGGGGATCGAGGCTTACAGTCACTCGAGGCCGAGAGTTAAAGAAAAGTGTTACAATTAACCGCCTATCAGTTATGTCTACTACGGAGCCTACTTATTGGCCATCTGATAGCCACAAAACCCCCGATCTCTTGGACTTCTTCGTCTCTAAGGGCATTAGCATCCAGAACACTCTCATCAAGTCAAGCCTTGACGGCAGCTCTGACCACTCACCTGTCTTACTGATAGTTAGTCCGACGACCATACCTAATGATCCCAGCAATGAGTCTCTCTATAACCGCAAAACAGATTGGCAAGATTTTCGGGAGTTTCTGGACTCGCATATAAACCTTAAAATCCCTCTCAAAACTAAGGACGAAGTGGATGATGCGTGTTTGTATATCACAAACCTAATCCAACAAGCCGCCTGGATTAGCACTCCAGTTATAAAACATGGCCGAAATGAGGTACCCATCCCTATTGCTGTTAAGGAAAAAATCAGTGAAAAGCGTCGCCTTCGCAGAATTTGGCAAACTTCCCGCCGAAGTGCTGATAAAACCAAATTAAATCGTGCAATCAAAGACCTCAGAGAGCTTCTGGCAGACTCCGCTAATGAATCTCTTAAACAGAGATTAGTGAATATGGCCCCAAATGCAAATGGAATGTACAATCTCTGGAAAGCAACGAAACACCTTCCACAACCGCAGCAGTGTTCCCCTCCTCTAAGGTCAGGCAACATGTGGGCGCGCACAGATCAAGAAAAATGTCAGGCTTTTGCGGCATACTTAGCCGGGGTATTTACACCTAACAACGCAGATGGTCCGGAGGATCCTGGGATAGATGAAATTTTGAACCAGGATCTGCAACTGTGCTTACCTTTAAGTCCAACATCACCAAGAGAGATCAATCGAGAGATATCTAAAATGGATCCCAACAAAGCACCTGGATTTGATCTCATATCTCCCAGGATTCTCAAGGAACTACCTAAGAAGTGCATTGTGTTCCTGACTATCCTTATTAACGCTACACTGAGAACCTCTCACGTGCCGGCCCTCTGGAAGATATCTCAGGTTATTATGATCCATAAGCCTGGCAAGCCACCCAATGATGTTTCATCATATCGCCCTATCAGCTTAACCCCAGTGCTATCAAAATTGTGGGAGAGGATCGTTCTCACACGGCTATCACATTGCCTTGACTTAGATCACGTAATCCCCGACCACCAATTCGGCTTCCGGAAACACCATTCAACCATTGAACAGGTACACAGGGTCTACCGCACAATTAGGCAATCTTTGGAGGGTGGGGAGTACTGCTCGGCCGCCTTTCTTGACGTGCAACAAGCCTTTGACCGAGTTTGGCATAAGGGCCTTCTCTGCAAGATCAAAATGTACCTTCCGCACTCCTACTACTCTCTACTGGATTCTTATCTTCGAGACCGAAGGTTCCAGGTCAAGCACCGTGCAACAAGATCCGATCTCCTTGACTGCAGAGCCGGAGTGCCACAAGGCTCTGTGCTTGGCCCGGTTCTTTACAACATTTTTACAAGCGATCTACCCCAATCACCCAGTGCTACTGTTGCGACCTTCGCCGATGATGCGGCATTTCTCTGTCGGGACAGGGATCCAAACGTAGCGAGTGGATTGTTACAAGCTCAACTTGACGACACCAATGCTTGGCTCAAAAAATGGCGTATAAAGGCTAGCGCTTTGAAGTCACACCATATCACATTCACGCTAAGACGCGCAACATGTCCCTCTGTTAACCTAGGCCCTGACACACTGCCCCAAACTTCTTGCGTTAAATATCTTGGTTTCCACCTCGACCGAAGGATGACGTGGAGACGCCACTTAAGAGCAAAGCGCAATGAAGTGAATCTAAGGTTCAAAAACTTACTCTGGCTCCTTGGCAGGCAGAGTGCATTATCTCTGTCCAATAAACTAAAGGTCTACTGCTCTATCATAAAACCAATCTGGACATACGGAATCCAACTGTGGTCATCAGCCAGCAAGTCCAACATTATGTGCCTACAGAGAGCACAGAACAACATCTTAAGGACCCTCTCATCGGCTCCCTGGTTCACTTGTAATTCGGAAATCCACGAGTACCTAGAAATCCCAACTATCACGGAAGAAGCAAAAAAGTACTCAGCCAACTACAGGACTCGCTTAGCAACTCATCCCAACCCGTTATCGAGTGTGCTCTTGGAGCCGAACCCGATCAGACGACTTAAGAGAGCCGATGTGCTAAGTCACTAGAGCGGGTAGAGCAGTGGCTCTATCTCGCGTAACCCCACTTTCCTTTGCAACTCACCTGATTATAGTCTAGGTAGACTGATAGCAGGTATAGAAGAGAAAAAAAAAAAGAGAAAAAAAAAAAAAAAAAAAAAAATATAAACATAAATACAATACAAAAAAAAAGTAAATAATTAAATCGCTTATTGGACCACTATAGATATTTGCTAGTATTGCTTTAATATAGATTGATAGATAGATTTATTTATTTGCTAAAACATAATATGTATTCATAAATTAAATGTGAACAATAAAATGCCTATAACTCTTATTTTCCTCGGTGTATTAATAAAAAATTGACATACTAATCTACAGTTCGGGACCTAATAAAGATATGGCACCAGAGTTTTTTTTTTATCAGAGAAATTCCAAAAATGATAATAATTATACAATGGTACGTACCAATTCTACATGTAACACTAAACTTAACTAAAAAATTAAAACAGTTATGGCGTATTTTGATTATTTGGCTATATCGTTGTGCACATTTTTATTAATTATCATTTTTAGTCTATATTAACCAGCTTTTCGTTAAAGTTCAGTTAACATTGCTGAATTGTGCTATTGACATTATCAATATTATTTTTTTAGTTAAGTTTAGTTGTGCGAGTAGAATTGGTACCATATGTGTTGTTTTAAACGATCATTCAACCACTTAAGTCATAAAGAAATGCAGTTTTACTGTCAATATTACAATTACAAATCACTAACATGACTATAACAGTTTACAAACAAAATAAACTGATTGTTGTATGAGAAAAAAACTTGCGTCTCATTATTTTGCTAACGCTCCTTGGAGTTGCGCGTCTCGAGTAAGGTACAGATGGTATATAAGCGAGGTGGTTAAGAGAAACACATCATATTGAGAGCAAACATCAGTTAGATAAGATCATCTTATGGTTAATAATAACAAGTGATATTTTAACGTGACTATAATTTTGATTTTCATTTAATTTTGTTATGCAGTGATCTATTTACGAGGTAAGTGATGTTTGATGATTTTAATATTTTGTAATGACTTTGATTAGATTTTCTAATAGTGACTGATTTGGAATATAAGTCATTGTAACATTTTACTATGATGTAAGAGTCAGTTAACTGAACTAAGCAGATAATATGCAAGAAAAGATTATTACATGCAAAATATTACATAATACAATATTCTGAAAATATATAATTTCATATTTATTAACTTTTTCTGCTATAATTTAATTTAATAAATCGTAGCAAATCAATTAAAAAAATAATAAATTACGTTTACAAATAATATATGTATTTATTTGGAAACAAAAAACACCGGTTTAGGAAGTATATTAATTAACATTACAAATATTACAGAAGTTTAAAAGTTAACAAAATAGACGTTATATTCTCTAACGCTTGCGCGACTCATTTGTTTAAATAAAACTACTTTTTACGGATTTAGACGCGTGTATTTAGATACGCGTCTAAACCCGTAAAATGTAGTTTTATTAAAACAAATGAGTCGCGCAAGCGTTTTAAAAGAAACATGCTTCTCTCTCTTCAGTCTATTGACATTCAACTGTTGGGCACGGGCCTTCTCATTTAGAATATAATACTCTTTATTGCAAACCATAAAGTTATACAGAAGTTTAAGGATTACAAGAACATCAGGGGCGTAGCGTGCCTTGGTGGGGCCCCGTATAAAAATTTATTTGGGGACCCTTAAGAAAGGAAAAAAAAATTGGGAAGTATTTATTAATTTTTGACTACGCATGTCGGGGGCCCCTGTAGCCTGGGGGCCCTTAAGAAAGGAAAAAAAGATTGGGAAGTATTTATTAATTTTTGACTACGCATGTCGGGGTCCCCTGTAGCCTGGGGGCCCCTTATAATTGATACGGCTGATACGGCGGCAGCTACGCCCCTGAAGAACATAGTAAGTACAATAGGCGGTCTTGTCGCAGTTTGCGATCTCTTCCAGACAACCTTTGGGTGGATGTAATTGCTTTGGAGAGGGCTAATTGTGGTGCATATCCTAACAACTACTGATACACTTACATACAATAATATAATACATAAACAATTTTACTTTACGTACTATTAAGGCATACTGTACCGCGCTGAATGGGCGTGTTGACACAGGGTTTATTTTCAAGATTTTCGACTCTGAGAGGATGCTATCTGTGTAACTCTCTTAGCTTTTACACTACGCTGGGATGGAAAAGCAGTGGTAACACTTGTATTAAGTCGTCACCACACGGATAGCTTTAAATATGATTCCTTGGCTTCATTTATTTGCTGGATAGTAGTAGGTGCTACATAACTGACAATAATGATAAACAAAACAGTTTAAAACATGAAATCGTTTACATCTGCCTAAATAGCAACTGAGAAACAGTTTATCTTTAGTTTTTCAAAACATCATGCGAGTAACTCTTTGTAGTCATACATAGAACTATATTCAAATGTATGACAATGTATCTTTACTTATTACTGGCTGTGGCCCGCGACTCCGTACGCGTGGACTAACTGTGAAAATTATCCTCATTTTCAAATTATTTTCACTAATTCTCTATTGGTCGCATTATCCCCATTTTGAAACATTTTTCACTAATGCTCTATTGGTAGCAGCATAATGTTATATAGCCTTTCTCGATACTGTACTATCCTATACTATACTTGTACTATATAACACTGAAAGCATATTTCAAATCGGTCAAGTGGTTACTGAGATTAGCGCGTTCAAACAAACAAACTCATCAGCTTTATAATACAACTAGTATAGACAATACAAAGTCGTTATTTTTGTATATTCCTAATTAACCTAACCGGCATTTTCACTGCGCCCATGGGAGCCAAATTTACAGTGCTCAGGGGCAATGATATAGTCAAATCTGGTACTGATCACAGTACAGTAAGTGTAAGAGAGTCTGGATTGCTGAAAAACTTCAACGGATTACGTTTGAATCTACATTTTTCCATGGACGTTCAAAGGAACTCGCTATTCGCTTATTTTGAAAATCAACTCTTCCGGGCCGTAAAATTTTTCACCCTATAAATTAATGGACATATAGCAATGCAGCCCCCCAGACTCCGTATGCTTGCGCCATTTCTTACAGGCTTTCACCCCGGACCATGGCCCTAATGACCCAAAGGTATAACGCCACTATTTTCACCTTCTAAAAGTGGGCTGGCGAAACCCCAGCATTTTTGTCAGTACTTTAATTGTGATTATTGAAATAGAATTGACAAAATTGACTCCATTCCTACATGGAATAAGCACAGTAATCATGAAGATGTTGTGGGCTTTTCATAAGCATACTATTTACCTTGGAAGCCGAACGCATCTGTGTTATTTGTATTATATTATTACAAATAAAAGAAATATGTACTGCTCTAAAACATTTTGAAAGAGTCTAATCAGTCTACTAACAACATAACTTTTAGTAAATAATTTGCAAATATTGCAGCTTATTAAGCTTGTTTACTTATTATAAAACAAAGTCGTTGTTTTTGTATGTATGTCCTTATGTGAGCTTAAATCTTGAAAAATACGGAACGAATTTTTTCGATAGATAGTGGTTCAAGAGGGTGGTGTTTTGGTTTAATTTGTTAACGTTTGGTTCCTAAATTCCACACGTACGAAGTTGCGGGCAGCAGCTAGTATTTTATAAAGCAGAAACAAAGTATATGTGCCTATATTGTAGCCTACATAAAGTAATATATTATGTAACTACCTAGCACTTAGATGTATTAAGATTATAGAAATAATCTTTTAAAAACAACGCGTACATTTCGAGAACATAATCCTCTCAATAAACAAATCCACCTGTACAATGATTTTTTTTATTTCCAAGGTTCTAATAACGTAATCTTAATCTCTAGAAAGGTTTATGTAAAATTTCCGATAATAATCCGCGATCTTGTCTGCCATAATAATTATTTCAATGGTCACTGGTGAGACTGACCTGTAAAATGTCCTCTATGATGTCCGAAACGTCGGGCTAAAATTTAAAACAAATACACGCGTCTAAATCCGTAAAAAATGGTTTTATTTTGTGTCTACATGTTTTAAATTTTCAATTCGTTTCATATGCGACTGCGTCAAAATACTGAGTTTATAAGAAAGTTTGTTTCTATGATATACCGAGGTAAACTTTAACACTCTGTGGGAGAGGCATATGTCCGGCAGCAGATTAAGAACGGCTGATGGATGGATGCATACATTAATGTCACTAAAATTTTATCCAATCTTTTTATATATATATATTTTTTTTATATTAATGGACATTTCACACAACGTCCTCTGGTCCCAAGCTAAGCTTATATGCTTGTGTTATGGGTACCAGAATACGGATAGAATACATATACTACTTTTTTTTTGTAAATACATACTTATGTACGTACAAACATTTGTATGACAATTAGAAAAATCACACAAATGATTGTCCCGAGCGGGAATCGAACCCGCGACCTCTTGATCGGCAGTCCGTTACCAGAACCACTACACCACGAGGCCCGTCAAAATATAATCGACCGGCTTCGCAGGTTCGATTCCCGCTTAGGACAATCATATGTGTGATATTTATAAATGTCATGCAAATATTTGTACTACGTCTGGGTGGTAACTATGTATTATAAGTATGTATTTACAAAAGAAAAGTAGTTTATGTAGTATATCCGTATTCTGGTACTCATAACACAAGCATATAAGCTTATCTTGGGACCAGAGGACGTTGTGTGAAATGTCCATGAATATTTATATCCACAGAATTACGATACATACATATCTTTGTATATATCTTTATTTTACACATAACATTTCAAATGCTATCAAAGAAACATAAAATTCTATGGAAATTTAATAAGATACGTGTTATACCAAAGGATACAAAAATAAGGTAGGTACAACTCCAAAAAATAAAGCAATTATTTACTTATTTCTCGTGTCAGCGAAAATGAAGCAATTTTCAGATCAAACATCTCGTTGTAATATAAGGAGTAGGTACCAAAGAGACTCAATGCCATGGCAAAATAATTAAAAAAGAAAAAATAACATATGTAGATATTTATGATTAAAATAATACCTAATGCTGAACCGAGTGATAGCGAATGAATATCTCTTATATATAAAATTCACGTGTCACAGTGTTAGTTACCGTAGGTACTCCTCCGAAACGGCTTGACCGATTTTTATGAAATTTTACATGCGTATTCAGTAGGTCTGAGAATCGGCTAACATCTATTTTTCAAACTTTTTTTTTTAGTATGGCAAAACAACGTTTGCCGGGACAGCTAGTTTTATATAAAATCGAAATATTGGCAAATGCTAAAAATTACAAGTTCTTTTTAAATTTTTTTTATACTTACCAATTTTTTGATTGGATTTCGACCCAGTACTTATTACAATCATTACAAAATTAATAAAATACGCAGTATAGGTCAATAACTGTGAAATCTCTCGAAACTTCAGGTGAAAAACCAAACGCGTTAAATTCCGTAAAAGACGCATTTATTTGAAAACATTGTTATCAGCGGCCGTATTATGAGCTTTTATTTACAGGCAGTTTACGCCGTGAATTGAACTGTCTGGCAAATTTGTATTATGAACAAATTATTAGTCAGTCAGTTCGCTAAACCAGTAATACATTAATATGTTTAAGGAGAAGGTACAACTAAAAGTTAAATTACTAACTAAAAATTTTCAACTAAAAGTTTATTTTTTCCATAATACCTAATTTAGCCATGCAGTTTACGGCGCGCCTGGAATTTGAATGATTTTAGAAAGCTCATAATACGCCGGCAGGTCTGTCTTCTCCACTGGTCACATATCTAGGGCTTCCCGATAATTAGGGGCCCCTAGTCTACACTGGTATCATATGTTTCTACTTACATCTAATAGGTCATAGCGGAGCGTACAACCTAATGTACCTAAAGGATAGTAGGTAAAAGATGGCCCTATAAAATGACTTTGTTCTACCACCAATTAGGTATACTTTCTTATTTCAATTATACACAAGGGATTTTAAAATGATAAAAATAACACAAGTTTGATACTTAGACGATGCTAAAACTAATTTTTAGATTTCCAAATTTTTACTGTTTTATAACGCCTTCATAACGTGGTTTATTGGTGTTGTAAATACGGATATTACAATTTGAAAGCTATAAAATAAATTATATTAAATATTATCATTTATTAGATAAAGTAAGCACAATTTACGTGCTGTGAATTCCGTGTGGGGACAGATTTTGTATTAATATAAGTGAAACCTCTACTTCAGGCTGTAAGAAACAGCTAAAAGACATTATTAAGCAATTCACATCAACTGTGAGAGACGGAGAACTCGTAATTAAAACCTATACGAACACTCCTGATCAGTGAATAATAGACCAAAATCTCCTCAGAAGTGGAGAAAACTCGTGGCGAACAGTGTGTCGCTATTGTCGCTAATAGACTGGAAAGGAAGATAAAAGAAATGGTGCACACTGACCAATTATTACTTAAAGCTGTTGCCCGCAACCGTACACGTGGAATTTAGAAACCAATCCTTGACAAATTATACAAAAAAGCCATCCTCTTGAACCACTCTATCATTAAAGAAAACACATCAAGATCCGATGCGTTATTTTAAAGACATAAGCTCACATCTCTCTCTCTCTCCAGCCCATTTACGTCCCACTGTTGGGCACGGGCCTCCTCCACTTTGGAGGGATTATGGTCTACTGTGCCGCGCTAACCAGGCGTGTTGGCAAAGGGTTTATTCTCGAGTTTTCCGTCTCTCACAAAAGATGTTATCTGTGTGCAATATCCCTTAGCTGACTTCGACAGCACCCTTGGGAGGAGATGGGGTGGAGACACTTGTATTCTTAATCCGTCACCACACGGAGTGCTCGAAGCTCACATAGGGACATACATACAAAAATAACGACTTTGTTTTATCTTAAGTAAAGATAAAGAAAAAGATAACCTTTAACACGAACTTTATTTAACGCTGAATTATATAAGAAAACTAGCCGACCCGGCAAACGTTGTTTTGCCATACTAAAAAAAAGGTTTGAAAAATAGATGTTGGCCGATTCTCAGACCTACTGAATATGCATGTAAAATTTCATAAAATCGGTCAAGCCGTTTCGGAGGAGTAGGTACGGTAGCTAACACTGTGACCGTGAATTTTATATATATATGATATTAAGATAAACGATATACGTAAAATTAAGCTGTCAAACATCAAACTAAGGTTACAAAATAATGGTGTTTGGAAACCCGTACTTTTACCAACTATTCATTATTTGATAGAGTAAATATTCGAGTATAATATTTGAGAATAAAATAAATTTAAAAGAAATAGCGTCGAATCTTGTTTCAGTATTTCGAAGCGGACTGAGGTAAACCTTAGAACCATTCTGGCAGCCATTATGGATAATATAGATACGTAAATATAAGTATCTTTCTCTCCAGCCCATTAACGTCCCACTGTTGGGCATGGGCTTCCTCCACTTTGGTAGGGATTATGGTCTACAGTGCAGCCAAACAGGAGTGTTGGCAGAGTGTTTACTTACGAGTTTTCCGTCTCTAACAGAGCATTTTTATCTGTGTACAATATCCCTATAAAGAAATGGGGTGGTTATAATTGTATTGTTAATTCGTCACCAAACGGAACATTTTGTAGAACTGTTCCAAATGTGAACCCAAGACATCGCGATCCGATGTAAAGTCAGAACTTGTCTATCACCTCAAACATAAGCGAATTATACCAAGACCAAGCGAGAGTGCGGATCACATAAATAATACATATAATTTATTTATATAATTAACACGGCACTAGGAGTGAATCGTAAAAGCTTAGAAATATCGAACTTCATGTTTATTTAGGACAACCACAAACTAAATGTTAATTAAATAATTTAATCTATTACCTTTTGATTCTTGGTGGCATTTCAAACGTTGAGTGAGTCCAGTTCGTAATATTATGGAATATCTAAATATTTAAAAATTATGACTTCGAATACAAAATATAAACTAAAGTTTTCTGACTCTCAAGATTATAATTACGGGAATAACATTTGTTTTAAACGATTTTTATTTATTGCACGTTGATGTCACTTTTCATTTATTGGTTCCAAGAGGATGGTTTTTAGGGTTTCGAACCAAAAGGCAAAACAGTACGCTATTATTGAGACTTCGCTGACAGTCCGCCCGTCTGTCACCAGCCTGTATCTCAGGAACGGCGATAGCTAGAGAGCTGAAATTTTCACAAATGATGTACGTTTGTTGCTGCTATAATAACATACACTAAAAACAAGAATACAATAATTATTTAAGGGGACTCCCATACAAACAACTTGTTTATATTCATGACATGCTGTTGACGATGTTATATAACGTTATGACGAATATGATAATAATGGTAGAGGACCCTTCGCGTGCAGGTCCAGCTCGTACTTGCAAAAAAAAACCTCCTTTTTTGTAGTCGGTTAAAAATAAAGTACCTACATAAATACATCTTCGTAATAACGATAATAAGATAATCGAATTATTAACATGTACGACGACAGTAATACTTGTGAATATAAAAATATCCTTATTAGGATAAATTAATTATCTTACAAACATAATATGTATTTTGGTAGACAAGATAATTGTTACGACATATTCATTGAGGATAAACGATATATCTTATTAATTAATAGATAAACTCGTTGATTTTAATTATTGCGAGAGAATATATTTAACTTGTTGATGAGTTTGTTTTTACGGCCATATTTGATAAACTTCGCTTACAATATTTGATCTATCCACGATTCTTGCTGTCGAAGTTATCTATGTTATCTAAATAAATAAATAAATAAATATTCAGGACATTTCACACAACGTCCTCTGGTCCCAAAGTAAGCTATATTTCTATGCTTGTATTATGGGAACCAGATACGGATAGACTACATACATTACTTTTCTTTTGTAAATACATACATATAATACATAGAAAACAGCCAGACGAAGTACAAACATTTGTATGACATTTATGGATATCACACAAATGATTGTTTCAACCGGGGATCGAACCCGCGACCTCGTGATCGGCAGTCCATTACATAAACCACTCCACCACGAAGCCCGTCATACTTTTGTTTATCTAAGCATCTATACTTTACAAAACGCTACCGATGATGGCATTTTCTCTCCAGCTCATTCACATCCCACTATTGGGCACGGGCCTCCTCCACCATGGGAGGGATTATGGTCTACTATGCCGCGCTGTCCAGCCGTGTTGGCACAGGGTTTATTTTTAGGATTTCCGTCTCTAACAGACGATGTCGTCAGTGTAGAATATCCCTTAGCTAGCTTTAAAATCACCCTGGGAAGGAAAAGAGTTGTTGACACTAGTATTCCTAATCTATCACCACAAAGTAGGTACACAACCACACGAAAACAGAAGGTACTCCCAGCAGTATGTGTGCTATAGCCTCCATAAAAGAAAATAGAATGGTAACCTCTTCTTTAGTCTAAATGCGTAACCGTACTCATTATTTATGGTAAATGTATGGTATAAACTTCATGTAAATCGTCGAATCAAACTATTGAATCAACATCTTTATAATACTTTTTAAAATACAATATTACTACGTTTGATGAGTCCTCGTGTCTCAGAAAACTTTCAAACAATAAAACAGTTTCTATTCTTTAGAGCCATTGTCATCTGTATAGAATGAGCTGTGTTCCATTAGCAACACTTTTTTTTTTTTTTTTTTTTTTTAATGGCTAGACGATATTTACGCATTGCCACTGACAAAAACGGGGAAAAATATTTAACAAGATCCTGAACCAAGAAAAAATAAAATAAAAAACCTAGCAACACTTTAGAATCAAAGAAATGTCAGAGTTAGAAATACGAAGATAAGTTTAAATTATTCAAACCTTTTTTATTTGTACAACGCTAAGCAATTCATAAAAAGGCTGACTATAACAAAATCTCTGGAAATACTTAATGAGCTACTTCACTAGGAAAAGAAAATGCTGAATATAATTTGTTTGTTAAAAATATACGACTGATTTAGTTTACAGAAAAGGCTTATTTTATTAAAAAAAACATTGCATTTTAATGTAATGGAAATAAAGAACAGACTTTTTTTTTTAAACAAACTTTGGAGTTAACAGATTAATTTAGGTGTTAGTTTCAAATCTTTTGAACATAATATCTACTTAGTCCATTTTGCAAATAAGCACGACATAACATAACGCTAACTGATTGTTATACTTGCGAATACCAACGAAAAGCCAGCCATTATAATCCCAACCCGTATAATTCAATACTTTTTCCTAACATTATATTACACCTATTATGATCTTAACCAGGACTTTTCTTACTTTCAGAACCATGTTGCATCACTGTCTTATCATCACGTTCTCATGGGTCAGTTCCGTTAGTCTCCAATATGTTAACGAGAGCCCAAGTACAAGCATAGGTTTTGAACCAGTGGACACCTCACCTTACACTAAATACAACTCACCCACGACAAGAAATGACTTCGAGACACAAAGCGATTCCAATGAACAATTTGGTCACCGTGATGATGTGCTATCGGAAATACAAAGACAACAGCAAACTACAGGCGACGCATCAGAAAACAGAGGCAGACGGTGGGCATCAAATTTAGTAGACGCAGAAAGAGCTATGTATTTACAAACTGAGGATCCATCAAATCCATTTCTATTAGATACTAATGGAGCATTAGAAAATTCTACGGCAAATGAAATTTTGGATCCAATGGAAAAGAGATATTTTAGTCCATGGGGTGGCAAGAGAAACAGTCCCAATGAGCATATGTGGACATGGAAACGTTCTAACAAGGTCCGGGAACCGAGCATGCCAAAGAGAGTACGCTTTAGTCCATGGGGAGGTAAACGCAGTGGCCAAATGGTATACAAGCCAGGATCTAAAAACTCGAGAATCATTTTCTCCACGTCTATACCCGAACTTACGCGAATTGTATCAAACTTATCACCAAGTTTAAAACGGTTAAATTACGCAGGATTTCAATTTATACCAATCTTCGATAAACGGCACCCAATTAGTATTCTAGCTCTGAGTGCAAAAGACGGCGATAGAAAGATAAGAGACGCATTGCCTTTTAAGAGTTTCCTTGATGTTTTGCCGAAACTGTTCAAACCTGGACATTCATATTCAAACGTAATTTTGAAGAAAGATGGTAAGAGGAAGGTCAAATTCAGCGCATGGGGAGGGAAGCGTTCTCCACCGATCATTGGACCTATTTGGACTCCAGCGACTGAGCAAATCAAAGATACTACTTTAGATACAATCATCTTACTGAGAAACGCTGAAGAAAATGCTAATATGGAGCAAAATGAGACATCAAGACCGTAAATTGGACTATTGTTGCTCCCGAACTAGCCATGACTTTGTTGAATCGGTCTTCACTTAGAGTTAAGTTCTTATGTTAGTGCCATATTTGTATCGGATATTAAACTTAAAAAAATGGAAAAAAAAGTTGAGGTTCGGGAGTTGTGTCCCTGGCGAAGGGCTGGGCTCGCCAGGGACACGTAAAGTACCTAGATACTAATAAATTTATTGATAAAGACATTGTTACCTGCTCTTATTTATTGTGAATCCTGTTAGTGGTATAAAGTTATATTAAGTTACCGTTGAAGTCATTTCTCGCCTGTATGGTGAACAAAGTGAATAAAAATTAAATAATAATACTAAAAGACTTATTTTTTAACCTTTCCTCGTAGTATTTGGAGTCACGTCATCAATAAACATTGGTTATTTTTTATTACCTTAATCTATATGATGCCTCAGGGTTTATTTATAAATAAGGAACCTAGAACTGAAAAATATACTTTAAGAAACTAATAGTACAACTTTAAAAACAATATATATAATCATAATAGTTACTGAAATTTTTTACTTACTTTGATAGTCCATGAGGGTTGGCAGATTTTATAGAACGCCACCAGAAAATCATTGATGAGGAAATACTAAGTCCTTCTTCGGCATCCTCTTTCAGTATTTCGGTGAATTTCAAAGATAGATGCCGAAGACCTATGCCAATACTCCAGTATTTAGTTTTTAATTTTACGTTTCAAAATAAAGTTTAGCGAACTATACATAAATATGTAAGAAATAACTAATACATTTTGCATCGTTCTATTTCTACATTCCGGTATATGTGACCAATAAACAAAAAAAATTATTATAATAAAACCCCATCCATGGGAATTATCAGCGTATTATCGGTCGCGTAACGTAGACAGACACTTGACCGTTTACGTTTACGCTCGACGTATTAACGTATAATCGGTCAAGTTTTTTTCTATACATTTGACTGTTCTGGTGTTACGCGACCGATAAATACGCGACGCATGTCCTGTCCAGATATAAACCTTCCCTAAGTCATGTATAGTGTGTTTTATATTTATTTAGCCAGACGTTTTAGACTGATTATAATACTCAAGTACCTATTAAGCTTAGTTTTGAACCAGTGGAATGGATCAGAGAGAAATGTGTAAGTATCAACTTCAGCTGCCGACGCGACGTTCTAGTTTACAACTTATTGTAGCATATTAATAACACTTACACGACAACAGAGACTTTGTTCAGACAACTTTTCAAACATAAGTCGTGATCGACAACGGTCTCGGTATAGCTTCGGATTCGCCCTACATTTTATTATAATGTCAATGTTATTCTCCGATGTTAGTGTCCATAATTTTCTGTATATAAATCAGTGTGGAGTCCATAATGGTGATTAGGAAAACATGTGTCACGACCCCTTTTCCTTTCCAGGGTTCTATAAAAGCCAGTTAATGGGTATTTGTATAACAGTTAACATCATGTGTGAGATGGAAAACTCTTAAATGAATCCTGTGTCAAAACGCCTCTACAAGGCGGCACAGTAGACCTATCAAAGTGGAGGACTCCCATGCCCAACAGTGGGACATTGAGTGGTCAGTGTGGTGAAGCATTTAGAAAACAATTGCCACCACCATATTCCCTAACTAGGGTACCTACCCTATGTATCAATCAGTATTATAAGCATAAGGATCATAACCAACTTTTAGCAAATATATTACAAGAGAAGGAAACCACTGTCTAGTATAGATGGCACTAGTTATATCAGCAAATAAAACTGTATCAACAGATAAACTAAATTATAGTGGAAAAAATGATAACCATGAGCGGGACTTAAACCCACAACTGTGCAAACTGCTCAATAGATGGCGTTGTACACAAAACATCGCACGATGTTTAACTCACGTTGAGAAGATTGTAGTGGAAGATTTGGTAAACACATGCAGGAACCATGATAGCTCAGATGGGAGAGCAACGGAGCGGTATTCCGAGGTCGTGGGTTCAAGTCCTGCTCATGGTTATCATTTTTTCCACTATAATTTTGTTTATTTAGTAAAAGCATAGCAAGTCAATTGCAAAAATTAATAAATTAATGTATAAACAGATGTCATCCTTATAAAGATTTATTTTCTTTTGTGAATCTATTAAACACGCTCATTAAAATACTTAGGTATTAAAATTCAACCATTTGAAAGCCATACACAAAGACTAAGACAAAGTTCCTAATATAAATTTCATATTTAATCTGGCACATTAAAAAGTTTCTCATCTTTGTTACAGAATTTATAGTGAATACTAATAAATAAAATATAAGGAAGAGCTAATAAAACAATAACTTGCATGAATATTTTAATATTCCCAAGAATAGGTATACCCAATATAGTTACAAAGCTTGTGATCGGTAGTGGTTAAGTTTAAACTTGAAAGGCAAACTGAAAAACCGTCATTAGCATGCACAAAACACTTATGCAGTCCTCAAAATGATATGAACACCAGAATCAGTTTCCACAGGCCGGCTCAGCTGTCCAACTTTCAATTTGAAAGCTTCCTCCTCAAATGGAGCCTGCATTTGACCACGTCCAAACATACCCAGATCTCCACCACGCTTCGCTGAAGAACAATCAGAATACTTCGACGCCAATTCAGAAAACGTTGCGTCATTCGCAACAATTTGCTTTCGGTATCCTTTCAGCAACTCAAGCGCTTCTTCCTTAGTGCGAGTTATGTTTTCTTCCCTCCAAGACGATGGCCGTCTACTCTCAGCGTGTTTAACCAAAAGATGACTGCAACGAACTTCTCCAGGATCGGCAGGTGCCTCTGGTCTTTCCCACTGAGATTTCTTAGTATACATATTGAGAAAGTAACTCATACCAGTGGAACGGCTGGTCCTCATCTCCCATCCATCGGGTAAAGGTGCCTCGTTGTCTTGACTTGACATTCTGGAATGTATTTCGCAATTGTTTTGGTCGATATACAGACAAAAACTATGTTTATTGACTTGTGGATTTCGAAACGTTTTTAAAACTTAATTAATTGGAGGAAAAGTAGCTACGATGATTAATATAGTTATTTTGTAGTAACAAAACACTTTGTTCACCATAAAAAGTTTATCGAGTATGTTCTGGATTCATTGTTAATAACAAGCTAACCTATAAACATTTTATTTTTATTATAAACATAATAACTCACCTGAAGTATTTACTTAAAGTACAATTGCAGATTATGAACACTTAACAAGTTTATACTTGTGATTATTATAAAAATATCGAAATATTCACTGTAATTGAAAGAAAACCGAAAACACAACCTTACCCTCCCAAACGTATACTTTCCTGCTTTTTTTTATTACAACACTAGGGAGGGAGGGCAGATTCAAGAGATAACAATCAATAACAATTCAAGTCATGATTGAAATCGATTAATTTGTGATTAATATAAAAATAGACTAACATTGTACTAAATCTGTTCTGTTTTTATTTTATTAGATGTAGATTCATGTGACTTAACTATACTGTAAGGTCTATGGTAATAAATTAATAGATATATTCGCGGATTATTGGTTAAGGAATTATTTATCTATACGTGTACCGATGTGTATAAAATTTAATGTTATAAGCATTATCATCATCCTCTTCTTGGGGTCTTATACGACGCCGACGTCTGATGTCAACACTCCTCGGGTACCTACAATCCTACATGATGTTACTAGAACCTCATCGCTCATTCTATTCTTAACATGCTGTAAGCATCAGATTTATTTAAATTCCTTACTGCACTAGTACCTTTTCCATATAAAATTAACATCAAAAATTTTACAGCCTTGTGTGAATATTTTTACGTAATACATACAAAACTATTAATGCCGACTAACCCCGTTTTCCAATTACAGCACAAGAGCGCATTATGCGGCACAATGCTCAACGTTGAGAGTTCCAACTACAAAAACGCATCGCACAGTCGAGCACTCTCAAAAGTGATGCATGCATGCAATCCATACCAACTTCAGCGACAGAAAATTAACAAGTATTTTTTCTTTAAATTGGCATTGGTTGAAATTTTATTTATATTTATCGCTATTAATATTATTTATTGTTAAAAAAATTTTTAAGGCTTTCGTTTCGTCGGAGTTGTCTGGAAATAATCAAAGTTAAATCAAGCTGTGTTTAAAAAAAAAAATTCAAGTATGGATGAAGGTACAAACAATGACTTTTTTTTATATTCCACACTTATAATGTGAATACAATTTTATTTTAGTATTTTTTTGTCAACACTGAACTTAGCGCACTCTGCTGGTGCATTTGAAAACTAACTCATGTTTCAATTAAGCGTCAGCATAGTTCAGCATTGTGCGGCACTGAGTCGCATTATGCTCGGTAATTATTGGAAAACTAGCTAAATAATTTTTCTATGGAACTTGATATTCGAATCGAGTATGTAATCAATACAACACTGATACAACACTATCGAGAAAAGAAGAATCAAATCAAATATCTCTGGTTTCCCTTCAAAACGTATATCCACGAAGTATAGATAGAAGGAGTCCGAACGTAATGTTGAACGAATGGTCTCAATTTAAGGGACAGATTTTTTGCCGGTAGAGCGCGCCATTTTTCAAGGAGTACTCGTTTGAATTCTTACGCGGGAAATTTTATTGCTATTGACACCTGTGGAAAAAAATATTCTGAGAATTATAATAATATAAATAAAATAATATTATGTATTTAATTAAATTAAATTCAACATTCACGAGCCAGCGCGTGTTTACATGTAATAATAATAATAGCATCGGTACGCCCTGAACACTTGCGCAGCCAGTGGCAGAAAATAGAACTATGATCTGGGTTTATTATTGTGTACACGAAATATTATGGAAAAGCCTATACCGTTCGGACTCCTTCTATCTATACTTCGTGCGTATATCTCTGGCACGAAGTATCTATACTTCGTGATCTCTGGTTTCCCTTCAAAACGTACCTATAAGAATCAAATCAAATTATAAAACATAGAACACCACCTCTTGTCTTTAAGCGGTAGCTTATTACTCCTAGTTTCTTACAAGCTTTGTAACATTGAATTTCGAAACTAGATGTCTCCATAATCTAAAAATAGGCACAACTAAATAAATAGTGGCATATTTCTTTTAGAAAAGGCTTTGTTTCTGGCTGTTACGCAAATCAATCACACAGGCAATCTGGCAACTTATATTTGTCACTTTTTAAGATCCTAATGTTAAGTTTATTGCAATTTCAAAAAAACTAGTAGCGCCATCTCGGTTATTGATACGGTACCGAGATAAAATACTTAATTGTGATATTGTGACACTCTTGAAATAGATGGCATATATATAGTATTGTATAGGCAACGGACTTCGTGGTAGGTACGTGGTTTGTACAACGGACTGCTGCTAACGAAAAAACGAGATCACGGGTTCGTCTCTCACGGACATTATTTAATTTTGAGACTAGAGTTTGAACATAACATTGACATTGTGTGAAATGTCCATGAGTATTTATTACTTCTTCTCTTCTTCTGAACCCGTTAATATCCCAATGCTGGGTACAGACTAAGTGGGTTTCTGGTTTATTACGTCACGCCACAGGTCACGCTGACCAGACGTGTTGGCACAGGGTTTAGTTTCAAGTGTTTCATCTCTAGTGGATGTTTTATGCTTCATCCCTTTTCCTGAGCATTTACACAAGTGTCACCACCCCTTTTCCAACCTAGGGTGCTGTCAAAGTCAGCTAAGGAATATTGTACACAGATAACATCCTCTGTGAGGGACGGAAAACTCGAAACCGTGCCGACACATCGTGGTTGTCTGGTCAGCGCGGCTTAGTAGACCATAATCCCTCTCAAAGTGGAAGGGGCCCGTGCCCAACAGTGGGACGTTAATGAGCTGGAGAGAGAGAGAGAAAAATAATAAAGGGAGAATAAGAGAGATACCCGTCCAAATCTGTTTAAATAAATTGTCACTTCTAGTTTATCTTTCTTACTCCAAGGTATAAGCCTAAGACGCAACGTACCTACTCAAAATTCTTGAGGTAAAACAAATCAAAAATCAAATTGAAACGTTTACCTTTTGAAGTAAAGTTAAACAATAACAGATGGCGCCTCTATTATACACAAGTTTTACATTGTCTAAAGAAATTCAAAGGATGGCAAACGAGAAAACTCAATCAGAGAAAACTCAAACTTAATACAATTAGATTGTTAATGTTATATTTATCTAGAATTCATTTTGGACAGCCCTTGTTAGAAGCTATGTCTACTTAAAACTATTTAATTAAACACCAGTGTTATGAATCTCGAAATTGTAATTGATTTAATGTCATCATCATCGTCTTAACATCACGCCTTTTTCCCACGACAACGGTAGGCAGAGATTATAGACTATAGACGCTGTGGCACAAATTCTAGGCGCACAACTAAACCTAACTAAAACTGAAGACTAATAGCATCTAATAGTGTCAATAACATAATCTGGAAATGTTTAATTAAACTTTCCTGTTATAAAAACTGTTTAAATAGGACTAAAGATTTTAAATAAAACCACTTTTTACGGATTTAGACGCGTGTATCCGTTTTAAATTTTAGCCCGACGTTTCGGAGACTTTGTAGTCACCATGGTTACGGGTGAGACTGATGACTGACTTATTTAAAACAAATACACGCGTCTAAATCCGTAAAAAGTAGTTTTATTTGAACAAATGAGTCGCGGAAGTGTTAGAAAACTAAAGATTTTAATTGATATGTGCACAACGCAATGGCCAAATAATCAAAATACACCATAGATGTTTTCATTTTCTAGATACGTTAAGTTTAGTTGTGCATGTAGAAATGTTATCATATCTGAAATGAAATTTTCCCGCCACCTACGTAAAATGGACAGTTGGCGCCATCGACTCCAATTCACGCAAGCCACAACATTTTCACAAAGCAAAGGTAATTGGACGTACAGCCTACTCATTAGCAGAATTCATTAGTCGTCATAACAATACATGATAGCTGAAATGGAATAAACTTACCTTTGATTATTTTAGCATGAAATTTGCTGCTGACCATGTAAATATGTCATTAATATCTAGAAATATATAGTTTGATAGCTTATAATGGCTACTACGTTGTGTATAGAAAACCTACAAATCAAAGAGGTAACGATCAGTGTGGTGACGGATTAAGAATACAAGTGTCACCACCACATTTCCTTCCAGGGTGCCGTAAAAGCCAGCTAAGGAATATTGTACACAGATAACATCCTCTGTGAGAGAAGGAAAACGTGAAAATAAATACCATTCCAACACGCCAGCGCGACGTAGTAGACCATAATCCCTCTCAAAGTGGAGAAGGTCCAACAGTGAGACTATAATGGGCTGGAGAGAAAGAGATGGATTAAATTGTCACTTCTAGTTTCACTTTCTTCCTCCAAGGTTTAAGCAATACACGGAACAGTACCTCACCTAACTATTTTATGATTTTCTAGCTGTAGGTATAATATCTTGTTGGTATGTATTACTATTATGAAACGTCAAGGATTTCTCCTATTACCGGTTCAGGACAAACAATCCACTGAGAAGAACGATGAACAAGATGAACGGCATAAAAAATTCGACAGAGATCTTTTCCTTCTTTTTTTTAAATAGGTGTTATGGTTGGAGCTCTCTTGGACATAAATTATAATTGCAATAGACTGTCTACATTACATGTACTATAGATATCTAACTCAATTACCTAGGTATGTATAACAACTTCACAAATAGTTCTAGCTTGACAACATACATAGGAAATGTACATGTCTACCAGACAATACCTCAATGACAATACCATGAAAGTGTTCCAATATACTCGACATTAATTACAGTGGTTGTTTACTTAAGTGAATCTGTTACTGGACAAATACCTAGTGTGTTTGTACTTAGGAGATTGCAACTGAGCTTCAAAGAGTAAAGGCAAATAGTTAAACACTTTTGCTTTAAGAGATTCTCGAAGTAGGCTACCTTTAGTTAGAGCATCAATCGCTAGGGAGAACGGAAGATTAGATATTTTGAGATACGAAAGTTAAATTAGGTGTATGCATGCTGTGTATGCATGACAGATATCTATACTTATAATAAATCTGTAGAGAGGTCAATTCTGTACATGAAATATATTTTCAAAATAACTATCAGGGGGTGATTAGTGATCGATACTGATGCCAAAAATGCAATCAGTAAAATTTTTGTCTGTCTGTCTGTATGTTCCTTATAGAAACAAAAACTACTCGACGGATTTTAACGAAACTTGGTACAATTATTCTTCATACTCCTGGGCAAGTTAAAGTATACTTTTAATCACGCTACAATCAATAGGAGCAGAGTAGTGAAGGGAAATGTTGGGAAAACGGGAGAAGTTACTCCATTTTTTAAGCTTCCATCGCGTGTGCAGCCTTAATGGTTAAAGTTACATAGAAATCATGTATGACGGAAATATTCTACATAAAATTGTCTAAAAAATATCCCGCAACAGCATATATCTATATTTTATGGTTGACTCACAATTACACGTATTTTTGTGTAACGGTTGCCGCACTCGACACGGGTCGTGGCAGCGCAGGGTATAAAAAGGTATTTGTTTGTTTGTTTGAACGCGCCAATCTCAGGAAGTCAGGAAACTCAGAATAATAATTTTTTTATTCGAACCAATAGGTACTGGTGCGCATTGGGAAATTCTTTCAGTGTTGGATAGTACATTTATTGAGGAAGGCTATAGGCCATATAACATTGCGCTGCGACTAATAGGAGTATTAGTGAAAAATGTTCCAAAAACGGGATTTTTTTTTCTAAATTTCACGCGTACGAAGTCGCTGGCACCAGCTAGTATATAATAAAAGCCGCCCAAGTAAGAATTGGACTCTGACATAATAGGTTACGTACCGATAATATCACAATATATTTGTCATGATAATAATGTCGTTTAAGGGTCTAAAGAGTGTCTAATTCTAGTCTTCATGATTTTGTTGAGAATGCGTTTCACAAAGATGTTAACTACAGTTCCTTTAATTAGCATAAACTTTTTTTATGACTACCGGTGTGAACGACATAGCCCGAAGAGTTAGCATGCTGAAGTGGCAATGGGCAGGCCGCATCGCTCGCTGGACGACCCGACGACCGTTGGGGACGGAAGGTTTTCGACACATACCAGACAACACTGCGTAGGGCGACCCCAATAAGCTGGACTGACTGATATCGTCAAATACGCCAGAAGCGCTGGGTGCAGATAGCGCAGGCTTATGTCTTGCAGTGGACGGAGGAGGGCTGCTGGATGGATAGATTCCTATAAATAAACACTACTAAACTTTCTTTGTTTCTTTCTATTTATGGACGACGCTTTTGTCGTTTCAATAAACATATTCTGAAAAAATACAATAGAAATAGCACAAGAATAGGTAAATAAGACAATTCAATGTTTATATTATTTTAGAGGCATACCGTTCTTTAGATTTTCATAATATTAGACGATAATAATAATATAGTCATACGTATAAGCAGTGTTATCATGATAGACAAAAATGTTTGCTGTATGGGAGCCGGAGGGCTCCCATACAGCAAACATCACACACATTAAATATTAAATATTTATTGTATTCTATAGGTATTTGTTGTTATAGAATCAACTGATATAAATCATCTGTGAAAATTTTAACTCTCTAGCTAAAACCGTTTATGTAGTACTGCCTGAGATATTACGGGACCCTACTAGTGAGACTCCACCAGTCTTTTAACATCCCCTTTTACCCTTTGTTACGGGACTCGAATGAATCAAACATTGAACACGGCTATCGTGTCACATTTTGGTAGAGGAAAATGATTGTCTATGCAAAGTTGTGGATTCGATTCCCGTTTCAAGATAGAAAAATATATTTAAGTACGTAGCACTTACAACCGTCGGGCATGTATGACCAGATGCATGAATGTGGATGAAGCCAAGGAAGTATGGTTGGATCGTAGCAGATGGCGCTCTATAGTCTCTGCCTACCCCCATGGGAAAAAGGCGTGATGATGATGATGACTAACTAGGTACGCGTGGTATTTAGATAATTTTAGTTTTAACAATATTTTTCACTAATGCTTCGCTCCTATTTGTCGCAGCGTGATGTTAGCGTGCCTCCTCGATAAATAAACTATCCAATACAAAAAGAATTTTTCAATTCGAACCAGTAGCTCCTGAGATCAACGCGTTCAAGAAGATTATCTCTCGAAGACATCGAGAGATAATCTTCTAGAGATAATCTTCGAAAGTGATGGTTTAATTCTGAAAGTATTATCGCTAATAGAAAGTTACAGGGAAAATGCTATAGGGTTTATAAAAAATTATTCTAGACGAACGAAGTCATACATAGTTATTTATTCACATTCATAGTTATTTATTTATAGACACAAAGCCTGTTTTTGTAAACATTTCTAACAATATAATGTTAAAAACTTTTAGATAAATTGTTGTGGATGTTATACTCACTAGGTATACTACTCTGAAATTTTACAGTGCGATAAAACTTTTTGACTAACAATTTCACAATGAAATGCTGTGGTGACAACAACATAAATATAGTTATGTAAGTACTTATAAAGTTTAGGTTAAAAATGCCCTCTAGATCGCTATTAACTGCTTCGTCATGATGAAAATTGCGACCAGAAAATGGAAATCTTGTGTGTATTGAGCCAGTTATTGAAGCTATGGAAGTAATTACCTCTCTCTGCCTATCCCCATGGAAAAAGCCTGACGGTACGATTATAATGATGGTGACAATAACGATAAGCATTAAATCGGGCATAAGTAGGTATTTGTTTAAATATATGTCGGCTAGGCGTAAAGGACATAGGTTTTAAAAGAATATTAAAGTGTTTATAACCAATTTGTAGGTATACGAAATTAGTTCCTGATTTACTTATGCCCAATTAGTTAGTTAAATCTCATTTAGTTTAGTATCTGATTAATGTCGAGATATTAACTAAGAATATGCCCTAAAGATATTGAAGATTACATAACTCGTATCATGGCCGTAATCTTAAGATTGTATTATGTCGCAACTCCCCCACTACCCTCACTCGCAAGTTGCTTTAAATACGATAGGCGAACGTGGCTGAGGTTCAGTATTATTCGAGAATTCGTGCTGTGCACATCACGGCGTATTAGTTGTGTACTCGTAGAAGTCGGTATTGTACGAGTCGTCGCGCTGCTCAATCTCCGACGTATCGGCATTGAGCTGGTCCTTAAAGGCATCGGCGCGGCGTGTATCTGTGTGCGCGTGTGTATACACGTACACACGCGCACACAGATACACGCCGCGCCGATGCCTTTAAGGACCAGCTCGATGCCGAATCGTGTAAAGTCGTCATGTACGTGTTTGCGCGTACATGTATTCCTCATTGTGTGAACGTAGTGATGATTCTTCGTTGCGAGGCTTGGGCACTGGCTATAAGGGGTTGATGTGGAGGCCAGTTATCCTTATAAGTGAGCAAGAGTATGATAGATTGAGGTATGAATATCGGTAAGACAGTTCTTATGCTATGTGCTCGGATTCCTGTTCAGGCCTCTGGTCTATTTTCCGACATATATAAAACTGTTTGTCAAAAATTGTATTCGCTTTTTAGGTGAGAATCGAACTCCGTGTACAGCAAGCAGTAATCACAACCACTACGCTACGAAAAGAGATAATTTATAATTCTAGTTACTTATACGTTAGCGAAGTCAAAAGTTATTCAGTATTTTTATAACTTTTGTGCCAAGTTATTTATTGTTTTTGTTTGTCTTTCCTTACAGTTTTACCAAATGACATTCCTGATATGTAAGTAATTTTGACTTTGTATTTTGTTACAAACTTTTTAAATTTGTCATTCTTCTATATTTAGATTTTCAATTCGGTTGATGTTTATTTTTAAGGATGTAAATAAAGATATTTTTCATAGTTTTACTCCTGACTTACCTAAGTAACAACCACAGATTGCTCCCAATGGATTAGGCTCGTATGTGCAACGCTGACCGAACTTATGCGTTATTCTAGCTCAGGTAATGTATATAAGAACGTGTCTTTTTACTACGACCAATAAAAATACATTATTCCATACCCCGCAACCCGCGCTTTCCTCCCACGTTGACGCGTTTGTGCGTTTAATCGAAAAATCTATTACAGGTGATCTGTGTTACAGAGTCTCGTGGTCTAGTGGTTCATGTAAAATAGACTGTCGTTCACGAGGTCTTGGGTTTAATGCGCACACAGGGCGAGTATTTGTGTGATATTTGCATTCGTCGCATAAATACTTGTAATCATCGACCGAAATTTAAGTAGTACAAAGTTGTTTTGTTTTTTTTCTATGTGTTTTTATGTAATTTTCGGTTGTGGTGAGAAAATAAAGATTTTATTTAATTATATATTTTATTTGCCGATCAGGCGTGTTGGCACACGGTTTATTTTCGAGTTTTCGGATGTTATCTGTGTGCAGTATCCCTTAGTCTACTTTTACAGCACCCCTGAGAGGAGATGGGGTGGTGACATTTGTATTCTTAATCCGTCACCACACGGAGCCGAGGCTACTAGTGAATTTTCAAATTTTCCGTCTCTCATAGTGGATGTTATCTGTGTACTATGTGTATGATGTGATACTGTGTTCCTCAGCTGCTAGCTTTACAGCATCCTGGGAAGCAAAAGATGTTGTGCAACTTGTATTCTTAATCCATTACCACACGGATAGGTGATATGTAAAATATCCTATAATCTTAATAAACTAAATTATAGTGGAGAAAATGATCAGCATGAGCGGGACTTGAACCCACGACCTCGGAATACCGTTCCGTTGCTCTGCCAACTGAGCCATCATGGTTCGTGCCCGTGTTTACCAAATCTTCCACTACAATCTTCTCAATGTGAGTTAAACATCGGTGATCATTTTTTCCATAATTTATAAGTCAATTGCAAATATTAATAAATCCTATAATCTATTTATATAATGTACTGGCTATATATTATATATATATGTACTAAATTTACAACGGCCCGAAATAACCTGATCCATATTTAGATCAGTCCATGTTAAATTTATTATATTTATTCAGTTAGGAATATCTAACACCCGACCGAAGTTCTACTGAATGGGTAGCTTTGATAACGAGTATCATCATAATGTGTTCAATATGTTATTAATATTATATATTCGTTCATAAATATATTATATCCATTCATGGAAATTTCACACAACGTCCTCTTGTACTAAGTAGTACTCTTGTAAACTTATTGGCTTGTGTTATATATAGGACTTATAGGTACCAGAATACGGATATCCTAATCCTAATAATTTATAAATGTAAATACGAGTTGATGACACTATAGAAATTTTGAGGAGCTTAAGTGTTAATGTGTCGAACGAAATTATAGCGCCATTTAAAAAAAGGTACAACGCCATCTATCGACTGTCATAGTAAACTTCTGTTTGATAAGGTTTGATTTTTTAATGTCACGCGTACGAAGTCGCGGGCAACAGCTAGTACTACATAAACTACTTTTATTTTGTAAATACATACTTGTAATACACAGGAAACAACCAGTACAAAAATTTATTTGACGATTATAAATATCACATAAATAATTGTTCCGTGCGGGAATCGAACCTGCGACCTCCATGATCTCTATATACCTATGAGATTGTATTATTGTTATGTATATTAATTTAATGATAATTGTAAATGAAGTAAAAAAGTGTGTTTAGATCGTAGCAGATGGCGGTCTATTGTCTCTACCTACCTCTATGGAAACAAGGCGTAACGGTAAATTGATAATACTGGTCTAATACAAGATTCTAATTTTTTTTCTCCAGACCATTAAAAGCCCACTGCTGGGCACAGGCCTCCTCCACTTTGAAGGGATTATCGTCTACTGTGCCGCGCTGACCAAGCGTGTTGGCACATGGTTTATTTTTGAGTTTGCCGTCTCTCACAGAGGCAATCTGTGTGCAATATCCCTTAGCTGACTTTTACAGCACTCTTGGGAGGAGATGGGATGGTGACACTTGTATTCTTAATCCGTCACCACACGGGGGGAGATTCTATTATTATGCTTTTATTTATTATGTAGTGTGATATTATATGTAACGGACTGCCGATCAAGAGGTTGCGAGTTCGATTCCCGCTCGGGACAATCATTTGTGTGATTTTTCTGATTGTCATACAATTGTTTGTACTGCGTCTGGTTGTTTCTATGTATTATAAGTATGTATTTACAAAAGAAAAATAGTATATGTATCCTATCCGTATTCTGGTACCCATAACACAAGCATATAAGCTTAGCTTGGGACCAGAGGACGTTGTGTGAAATGTCCGTGAATATTTATTTTATTTATTTATTTTATTTATATGTAAACATATTACAAAAAAAATCCGCATCTGGTACCCATGACACAAGCATAGAAATATAGCTTTCATTGGGATCAGAGGACTTTGAGTAAAAGGTTAATAAATGAAGTCCAAGAAGTTTAGATATTAGAATTAGCTTGATTTTTTAAAGGTGTAAGAGGAAACTGAAAGTCCTTTTTAATTTATTCTTCGCGGTATAAATCTAATGGATAAAATTCTCGTGTCACAGTGTTAGTTATATTACTCCTCCAAAACGGCTTGACCGAATCTTATGAAATTTTATATTATGCATATTTAGTAGGTCTGAGAATCGGTTACTATATATTTTTCAAACCCCTTAGTGATATGGGTTGTTTACCTCTGATATGTGTATGGCAAAACAACGTTTACCGGGTCAGATAGTAATAGATATAATATGTTCTTATGCATAATGACTTATCGGAGCTTTAAAAGTTCGCTAAAATCGGTATGCGAAAATTGTCAAAACTTGTTATTCATAATAGTCTTTTTACGCTAAAACATTTTTATCTCTCCGATAAAATCTCCGTTTAAACCTCCGATAAGTCGTTACGAATAATACTATTAATCTATACGTACTTGACAGCGTTTTCATCCTAGGATAATGAAATACTTTCATCATACATCAAGCTATTACTCTACCGGCGCTAACTCCATTATATTTCCTACCCTATGAATGGCACTCGTCATAATATTATAAGCCTCTGTAAATATAATAAAAAAGCGGTGCTTTTCATAACACTATCAGTACACAATAAAACCTAATATTGGCATAAAAGCATTATACAAAAGGCTCTTTACGCAATTATCTCTAGATAATGATAATTTTTCCAATAATTAGAAAGCATTTGAAAGTGTCAACATGAAAAACCTATTAAAGTTTTCAAGTGTTTCCCCTTTAACGTGATTGGTTGGTTGTTTATCACGGAGGCGTCGGAGGGTTCTGATTGGTCGGTTATGTGCGTAAGTAGAGCAGTTTTCGCGCGCTTTCCATCAGTTGATGACAACTTTTCCGCGTGTTACGGTGTCGTGACAAGTTTCGTATGAAAGTTCTGAGTGGTTAGCGACTACTACTTAATACCGCCGGTAATAATTCAAAGGTAAGTGGAATTTTCTTTAACTTCATAATCGTAAAAAAATAAAAAATTGCGTGACTCTATGCCATATACGTGAATAAAAATATAATTAAGCGAAAACTCCACATTAAATGTTTGGTAGATTAACATATCAAGTTACTAAAAAGGTTAAGGTTTTATTATTGAAATTGTTATAATGATTTTTGAAAACTCATAATTATAGTTTCAAACTACTTTTACGACTATATTTAATTAATAATATAAAGGAAGTTAATAAAATGCGACTCAATTGCATCGCCCGTAATCACGCACAGACAGATTCTAAAATAATCGAAAAGTGGTCTAATATTATGCAAAAGTGAAAAATAACTTTGAATTAAAGTAAAGAATTAAAAAAAATAACCACCATGGAAAGCAATGGTAAGCAACAAAACTTAACTATAATATGAAAACTACACTACTATGAAATCTACAACAACAATTAGCTAATTCTGGACGTTTTTATTAATTAGAATCGTTAGCCAGATTTCCTAATGGAAAAATTCAGTTATCATTGCCGCATTGTGTTATTGACATTATCAGTTTAAATTTTTAAGTATTTTTAAGGTTTTTTTTTACATATTATAATTTTAATATTTTTTTAATACTGTACATATTTCCTGTTTTTATTTTAGTTTTTAATCTTATATATAAAATTCACGTGTCACAGTGTTAGTTACCGTACTCCTCCGATACGGCTTGACCGATTTTTTGAAATTTTACATGCATATTCAGGAGGTCTGAGAATCGGCGAACATCTATTTGTCAAACTTTTTTTTTTAGTATGGCAAAAGAACGAATTTTGAAATTGAGAAGAAATTTTGTTGTGCACATAAAATCAGTAGGTACCAATGCCAAAGATTTATTAGTTAGCGCATTTGCGCGTACATAAATCCTGTACGATCAGTTATTACAGAGTTTACCCACATTCGATTTTAATTTTACATTGACCATAAAGATAGACTATTAGCATAAACTATTTTATTACATTATGCTCAGACTACATAAAATTTATAACATTACTAGCTGTCCCGGCAAACGTAGTTTTGCCATACCAAAAAAAGGTTTGAAAAATAGATGTTGGCCGATTCTCAGACCTAGAGGATATGTACACAAAATTTCAGGAAAATCGGTCGAGCCGTTTCGGAGGAGTACGCTAACACTGTGACACGTGAATTTTATATATAAGATATATTTTATAAATACAATATAACTGTAACTAATTATAACAATATGAAGAATTATATAAACAAATGAGTCGTGCAAGTGTTAGAAAATATAACCATATGAAAATTAAAAGGTACATTCAAAATTAAACTTAAAAATAAAATTTTCAAAGAACAGTTTGCAAGAAATTGATTTTGCTAAGTGATTTTTGATTGACTTCAGCGAATCAGGTAAAGAATTATATTTTTTTTTAAATATTATAAAGTTAATATGTTACCTGTTTGGAATATAGTACGGGATCCGTAGCACATTTTTTTTATTGGGCGTCTCGTCATAATAAAGCTACTCACGGAAAATCAGCTTGATAGTAATCAAGTGAAAAAAACTCCGTCCGCGTGGATCGATTTTTTCGATCGACCCAATCTATTTTTTGATTCCTTTTTTAAGTAAGCAAGTAACTAAATTGAGAAATTTTGTATTATGTAAATATCTCTTGATTGAGTGGACCGATTGCGATGAAACAAAGACTAAGTAATACCTTGAGTTGTGTACATTTTTTACGTATAACATTTATATTTAGAAGTGTTGTACATTTTACGTGATGCGTGCACAGACAAACAGACAAAAATTTCAAAAATGCTGGTAATGGGTTCTGTTGGTTGTCCTTTAACCAACTGACTATTTTTTTCAAAAATATATTCAATTTACAAAATTTTTTTTTGTACAGATTTATTATATGTATATATATTTATATAGAATAAATAAGATTGGCCTCGTGGTCTAGTTGTTCATGTAACAGACTGTCGTTCACGAGGTCGCGGGTTTGATGCGCACACAGGGCAAATATTTGTGTGATATTTGCATTCGTCACATAAATACTTGTCCTACGCCTTGATGCTTTCTATGTGTTATAAGTATGTAGTTACAATGGAAGAAAATATAAGAGTTAATAGTATATGTACTTACTTACTTAGTATATTCGTATTCTGGTGTCCATAAATCAAGCAAATAAGCTTAGCTTGGAATCAGAGGAAGGCTGTGTGAAAAATCCATAAAAATATTTTATTTCGTGAATGAAAAATTCTAATGACAATCGGCGACAAATAACGAGATAAGGACAGGAGAATAAAATGAGAAATATCACCTGGCATAATTTTAAAGACATCATCGCGTATATAGAAATAGTTTATTTTTAATATTTTTACTAGATTCTTGGAGGCCAGTCTAAATATAGTTTTATATATAACTAGTTGTTACCCGCGACTCCGTACGCGTAGAATTTAGAAAATTTTCCCGTTATTGCATCATTTTTCACTACTGCTTTGCTCCTATTAGCCACATCGTGATGTTTTATAGCCTATAGCCTTCCTCGATAAATTTACTGTCCAACACTGAAATAATTTTTCAAATCGGACCATCGGTTCCTGAGATTAGCGCGTTCAAACAAACAAACAAAATTTTCAACTTTGTATATTAGTAGTATAGATATTATGATATGTAGTTACTTATTGTTAGTTATTATCAGATGCAGCTATTAAGTACACCCACAAGAGACCCTTTAGATATTAGCAGAGTAGGTTTAAATTAAACAACGTCTTAACATAAACTATGCAGAATTAACTGAGAGGGAATGACAAACAAGACGTTTTAAGACATTACAATAACTTATTAACAACCTATTTTGACTTGCATTACATAATGATTTTCAGCTTATCATATTCTGTCTCCCTCTCTCTCTCTCTCTCCAGCCCATTAACGTCCCATTCTTGGGCACAGGCTGCCTCCTCTTTGAGAGGGATTGTAGTCTACTATGCCGAGATGAACAGGCTTATTGGCATAGGGTTTTTTTAGAGGTGCAAGTCACTCGCTGACGATGTTCGATGTACAATATTCCTTTAGCCTTAATATCAAATGACCAAGCGTGTTGACATGGAGTTTATTTTCGAGTTTTCTCTCACTCACATAGGGATATTATCGGTGTACAATATCTCTTAGCTATCTTCAATGATCTTGCTACGCGAAGCTCATAAAGCTTAGCCTTTTGCGTCAAAAATACATATCCCATCCCACCTCAATGCATTTATGCATTATGGTGAACCAGCTTACGAAGACGAAACGACATAAATGAAGTTTGTCAAACACTCAATAGGTTTTACCTTAAAGTATTCAACCAACAAGAGTAGTTAGTGTTTTCTTTGTCAAATATACTGTCTTCATCTACACTCATCTTTGAAATAAAATATTTCAAGATTGCCAACAGAAAGGCGTTAATCGATTTATATTCAGGCTATTGATATTTTTATAACAAGACCTAATATTGTGAAGAAAATTAATTTTGGATTAAGAAAACATGTAATTATTTGATTTTTTGAGACTTGGTAAGCTATGCTTATCAAGTTATTAGTTAACCGACCGATGCCGGTAGTCTTAGTGAGACCCTTACAAAATGGGCACACGTACGCACACGGAGCCTACACTGTCCACACAACATCCATCCATACATGAGCCTTTCACCGTCTACTGCTGGAGTTAGGCCTCCCAGTTTTACGCCATAACGAGTAGCTTTACGCTACTTTCATCCAACGGTTTTATCCGATCCGGATTATATCGTCTCTCCACATTGTTGGAAGCTGCTCTGCGTCAGATTACATTGTCACCTGACCCTGTTTGCCCAAAAATACGCCGTTCGGTACATGGTCGTCATTCGAGAACTTACCTTCCCCAAGGGTTGTCAGTTCTTGGAGCGATATAGTGTGCTTATTGCTACTTCAGCGTGCTTAAGTGGCCGTATACTAATGATTATGAGGATTGCCACAGAAAAAAGTACGAGACTTTTTTCTGTGAGAGTCGTTGAAAATGCTAACTCCAATTACATTTATGCTCTAAGCTTATAGAGTACGTAGGTGCTAGTAGCGCTTTTAAGACGATTAAAGAGCTTAACATTATCAGTTGTGATGTGTGTGTAGGTAGTTTGATTTTAAGCCGGTACTAAATGTGAGAGCCTGTATGGGGAGAGTACCAGCACTAATTAATTTGTACAGACCTGTTACCAGAACAATGTATCACTAATGGACCTTTCAGTTCAACTTTGAAATGATTTTTTTATGTTAATAAGAATTCAATCATTTATGCATCTATCAGCCTTTCTTCGTCTACTCTTGAACAAATGCCATAACGCACGACCTTGTGCCGCTTGTATCTAGCGACTCCCTGCGATCTTGAAAATATCGTTACTCCACTTCGTCAAAATACTACGATGCGGCTTACCCAGTAATCTCTTATCTAATATAGGTTATCTTCTTAATTTTCTCTCTCACAGAGCTTGCTCAGATTTTTTAATCAACCCATTGAAGACAATATGATGGCGACATGTGTACAATGTACATGTAGATATGTATACAGATATGAAGAAAAGACCATAATTACTACGAGTATATCCGATATCTTAATACCTAAAGCCACAGATGTGTGCCTTTTGTGCTTATTCGCATGTAAAAATGTCAATTAATGTCAATTGCAAATGTTTAAATCGAATTCAACAAAAGAAGTTTATCGATTCGTCCGTATTTTTATTTTGTATGTAATTAGTTACTATTCCACGTGGTGACGGAATTAGATGACAGTTCTCACAAATCTACTTCTTCCTATGGTGCTGTAAAACCATCCAAGGAATATATCCTCTGTAAGAGATGGAAATGTCTAAATTAAACCTTATGCCAACATGCTTAGTCTCTCTCTCCAGCCCATTTACGTTCCACTATTGGGCACGGGCCTCTCCACTTTGGAGGGATAATGGTCTACTGTACCGCACTGACCAAGCGTTTTGCGACAGGGTTTATTTCCAGGTTTTACTTCTCTCACAGAAGATTTTATATGTGTGCAATATCCCTTAACTGAGTTTTACAGCACCCTTGGGAGGAGATGGGGTAGTGACACTTGTATTCTTAATCCGTCACCACACGGAGAGCGTAGTCTACGAAGACCAAATTACGAGTCTGAGTCTAGTAAGTAGGTACGAGGAAACCTAGGTCCAATATTGGGACTATATAATATTAGTATAGACAATGCAGATAATTTTTGAACGTAATTAAAGTGTATTTAAAAGATATTCTAATAAATTCTTTCTCCAGCCGCTTTATGTCCCCACTGTTGGACACGGCCTTCTTCTGTATTGGGAGGGATTATGGTCTACTATGCCACGCTGACCAGGCGTATTGGCTCAAGGTTTATTTTCGAGTATTCCGTCTATCACAGAGAATGTTATCCGTGTACAATATTCCTTAGCTAGTTTTTACAGGACCCCAGAAAAAGGGGTAGTGACACTTGTATTCTTAATCCGTCACAACACGAATAATAAATTATTAGCTAAGAATTATTACTGTATGGAAAATTTACATGTTACAAATATCTAAATGATAATAAAATCAAATATTAATGGAGGTTGTATGCTTCGTTAAGCTTCTCTTTATATATAGGTGATACCAAACTCATTTATGTTTACAAGGTAATTAATTATTAATTTGATTTGTACCTTAAAACTTTACTTATTGTAAAACAAAGTCTTTATTTCTGTATGTCTATATGTAAGCCTACTTCTTTAAAATTACGGACTTTTATGCTTTTTTTGGTAACAGATAGAATACAGGTAACAGGTGTTCCGAGGTCGTGGGTTCAAGTCCCGATCATGGTGATCATTTTTTTCCACTATAATAAATAAAGCTTTTATTTCGGACATCAAAAAGATCCATATCATTACAAAATTCAATTATTATTCAATTATGTGTTAGTAAATGTGTTAGTATCTTATATGTTATCTTATTGCTTAAGAGGGTACTGTACTCCTCATTTAGGTATATGCCTTAGGTATTGCTATCCCTATGAAAGGGACAAATATAGATGAAGCGGATTTTACCTACAAATTCTTTAAAAAAAGAAAAAAACGGAAGTACGAAACTTCTTTTTTCAAAGAATTTGTAGGTAAAATAGATATACATCTATGCTTCTATCACTTTCTTTTGTGGTAAAACTTTACCAAATATGTGTGATAGACGCTGCAACTTTATCTAAAGAAAACCGAAAAATGTGGGTTTTTCGGATCATCATATTTCTTTTAGTTATTATGTTTTGAAAAAAAGTGATACAAGCATAGATATACTGTTTATCTATAATATAACGCAAAAACTATTAAAATCGGTTTAGCTTTCACGAAGAAAAAACGGAAGTACGATACCCATACTTTTGTACGGAGCATAATTTGATATCGTACCGTCTTTATGTTAGTAGTGGTTAGTGGTTACTCTAAAACTAAATTTTCTTAAGATTGGAGAATTGTAACTCCATGCTACGGTGTTTAAGATGCTGTTGCCACTGTCCCGCACTCTCGGCAGCAACGAGGACGTCTTCTTCCTAATTAAGGCGTGAAAGCCATCAGTACGAGCTACTGTAAACATCCCCGAAGCATTGCAGAAGCGAGGCAATTTCAACAGCATCCTAAACGCATTATTATATTGGATGCGCAGGACATCCAATACGTCCTTTTACGACCCACAGATTGCTCGTGTACAGATTCTGACAGTAAGCCTTGAAAAGAGTGATTTTCACTGAATCCGTACAACGAGCTATACTATAATTTGATTTAGAAAATATTTCTATGTTACCTGCTAACACTCACTGTTATGGGATGGATGATGTCTACCCAGGTTTCGAGCATGTCCGATGCTTATCTTCAGGACGACTGCGCAGCGGCGTCTGCGACCTTCCGGCGTGCACTGGTCACTCAAACTCACGAAAATTTCTATACGAAAAGAATTTGATTTATTAAGTAAAAACAAGTCAATTACAAAAATTAATAAATTAATGTTCAGATAGAATAGTGCAAGAAGATAGTTTATATGTCTAATTTGTTAACGTTTGAAAGCTAAATTTCACTCTGAGTCAGCTAAGGGAGGACTCTGCCCTGCAGCAGAACGTAACGGGCGGGAAAGGAAGAGACAGACAATCAACAGGATTTTCTTCTTCTTAACCCATTACCGTTCCACTATCTAGGGCCTACTACTATTCGGTAGATATTTTGACTATTGCTCGCTGACTAGGTCTGTTAGCATAGGATTTAGTTTCGAGTTTTTCATCTTTGAGATATGGAAAACTCGGAACTAAATTCGTACAGGTGGTTTTTAATGCACCCTAGGGAAGAAATAGGTTAGTGAAACTTGTACTCTTCTTCCATAATCACATCGATAATGTTTTTTGTCTATCTTTTTGCTATTAGCAAACTATTTCAACAACTTATTTCGAGAATCGGTCATTTGTAGACTAAACGAACTTGACGTTTTTTTCCTTAACCTGTTAAATTTTAAACGAATTTACATGAGACATACAAAAGCATTTTCTCATAAATCACGCGGTTTATTTATGAAAACCGACCATAACATACAGTTAGAGGCTTTCTTTCATAATAATGTAAGGATTAAATTAGGTATTAGCCCTTAACAAAGGGTAGGACCTCTATAAGACTGGTTAGAAAAGTGACCGACCGAGCAAAATAGAAAAAACCGGTAAAGTACGAGCTTAACACGAAGAGTTTTGTACCATTATTATCAAAATATATTTGTCATATAATGGGATAAGGGCAGGAAAATGATAATTATGAGTATTTATTATTGTAGTAATAACTAATATACACAAACTATGAAATTTTCAACTCTCTAGCTATCACCGTTCCAAAGACAAAGCCTAATAGGAGCAAAGTCTCAGTAACAAGGTCTTGTTTTATCCTTTGGTAAAGAATCCTAAAATCATTTACTGCAAACAGAGCAAATACATCCATCTGTTACACTTTCTCCATCTACTGTTGAAGATAGGCCTATTCCACAGAACGCCACAGTGCGCTTGTGCTGGATGCAAGTAACACAAACTGAGCAAAATAGGTGCAAAATTCCCTTTGTTCACATGATTTATCCGACAAACTTACGTGACGCAGAGTGCACGGGTAAACTTGATATTTATAGATACCATTTTATTTTAGAACATTATGTTTTTTAGACCTAATTATTTATAGACAAATGTATTTTAGGATACTGTAAAATGTTTATAATACATTTTTATGATTTAGTCTCTGAAATATAACTGAACAAGAACTTTAATTTATGAATTTTTGCAATTGACTTGCTATGCTTTTACTAAATAAACTAAATTATAGTGGAAAAAATGATAACCATGAGCGGGACTTGAACCCACGACCTCGGAATACCGTTCCGTTGCTCTCCCATCTGAGCTATCATGGTTCCCGCATATGTTTACCAAATCTTCCACTACAACCTTCTCAATGTGAGTTAAACATCGTGCGATGTTTTGTGTACAACGCCATCTATTGAGCGGTTTGCACCAACTCGATCAATCGATCACTTAGTGTTATTTACAGAACACAATTGGACCGAAAATAATGACTGTACATGTATTTCTACATTAATTTATGAATTTTTGCAATTGACTTGCTATGCTTTTACTAAATAAACTAAATTATAGTGGAAAAAATGATAACCATGCTGCAAACAACCGGTTTGCACCGAGTTGGTGCAAACCGCTCAATAGATGGCGTTGTACACAAAACATCGCACGATGTTTAACTCACATTGAGAAGGTTGTAGTGGAAGATTTGGTAAACATATGCGGGAACCATGATAGCTCAGATGGGAGAGCAACGGAACGGTATTCCGAGGTCGTGAGTTCAAGTCCCGCTCATGGTTATCATTTTTTCTACTATAATTTAGTTTATGAACAAGAACTTAACAATATATTTTTTTTGAGATTTATATATGTTATGTATGATTTACAGGCGGTTAACTTTAATTTTTACGTTGTTTAAATCTAATATTGATCTAATAATTGCGCGACTCATTTATTGAAATAAAACCTCTTTTCGCGGATTTAGACGCCTATATTAGGGGTCTCACTCTGACCATGTTGGCTTAAAACTACTGAAAAGTCTTCGCATCGTTAAGCTAAAATTTAAAACGAATATAAATCCTTAAAAAGTGGTTTTATTTATATAGTATTAATGTAATAAGTTCCAGAGACTTGTTATATTGTAGCATAGAATTTATTAGAAAGTATTGCAACGAATTTGATTGATTAATTTAAAAAAATCACTCGACGTAAACATGGCGCAATTACCCTTTAAAAATACAGTCGTAACATATAAGAATCGCGTTGTATAATTCAATGACGGCCGACTCACTGACGGAATTCATTTACCATACAACTCCCTATTGTAAGTCTGATGCGCTGATCAAATTAGTCGTGTATTTCTCAATGAAATCACTCACAAATAACATTGATTGAAAAATGTAGCAAAACGTCGAACATGATTACATTTGATGTATTTCAAACAGAGGTCGCGGGAAGTCATTGGATGCAAGCAGCACAAGACCGCGCGTTGTGGCGTTCTATAGGGGAGGCCTATGTCAAACAGTTGACGGAGAGAGGCTGATGGATGGATGGAATGTTGAAGTATGGAAATCTAGCAGTTTGAGCGTCGCAAAATATCTGGACTATTGGCATGGTTTCTGGAGACTACTGTAGTTCTCACAGTCGACGTTAACTGCTTATATTGTCCCTTAGCTGGCTCTTATAACACCCTGCGAAAAAAATGGGGTGGTGACACTTGTATTCTTAATCCGTCACTATTACCAGGACATCAGTTCCACACAAAATTAGTTTATTACGCGTCAATAGTTTCTAAAACACATTTCCCTTTTACGATTTTCCAAACTTTGTAGAGATTACTGCAAATATCCCTGGTATCACAAACTTTGGTGTATTTCGTATAAAATTGTTATATTAAATAAGCATTTTCAAAGAATGTTACAACCTGATACAATGAATTTTACAACCATGAACCCTTGTTAATCCGTATAAATTCGAGCGTATCATAAAAACGTGTTGAAAATCTTTAGTTAAATCGTGACTTAATTTTTTAGTCTGATAACCCTACGTTTTTATTATGCTTTTTACGGAAACGTAAAATTTATAATGGCTGTTTTAAAAGTACGTAATTATGTGAAATACCACTAAGCTTCTCGGAAAGATGTTCGAAATTTGAAATTGTACTTTTAAATTTTTTTGGTATTCTATGTTTAAAACAAAATGTAGGACTACTTTTAGCGGATTTAGACGAGTATATTTTAGTTTAAAATGTACTAATTAACAAGACACGACAGAAGATTAGCTGCGTAATTTTCCTGAAAACGGGTAACAAGGTTTACTTAACTCATTAATTGAAATACATTGCTATTTTTAAGCAAAGAGATAATATTGAAAAATTGCGAACAAATTGCGGGGCACAACTAGTTTCATCATAATTTCATTACGGTTGAAAACTGTATAGTTATAAAACAATAGCATCTTATTGTTTAATCTATTATATTATTATATCGGTCATTGAATCGATTATATCATCATTATATCACTATATATAGCTCTACTAACGATGCTTACACGCTTACACACGAAACTATAACACAATTTTTAACTTTTTATATATACTCGTTTTTTTTAACACCTTATAAAACTTCCATTAAACGACGGGCTTCGTGGTGGAGTGGTTCATGTAACGGGCTGCCGATCAAGAACCCACTACGGTTCGATTCCCGCTCGAGACTTTTCTAATTGAAATGTTTGTACTGCGTCTGGGTGTATGTATTATAATGTATTTACAAAAGAAAAGTAGTTTATGTATTCTATTCGTATTCTAGTACCCATAACACAAGTATATAAGCTTAGCTTGGGACCAGAGGCCGTTGTGTGAAATGTCCGTGAATATTTATTTATTTATTTATTTTATTTTTATCATATTATTAAATTAGCTTTTTATGAAATTAAAATATATAATTTTCTCTCATCGGGTAAACAAATAAGCCTTCAACACTCGCGCCATATGGTGTGAATATCTTGAAAGATAATTTCTTAAATATTAAGGCCTTTCATTATTAAAGTATTCCTAAATTATTCTTTGTCTTGGGGTTGGTACGACGAATCCTTACAGTGAAAGCGAGTTATAAAGTAATCCTTACAGTTTGTTTGTTTGCACGAAAATAGGTTTAGAGATAATAAAATTTATAGTCCTGGAAATAACATAGGCTATTTATTTTTTCTCTAGAAACTCTGTACAAGACAAAAAATTAAAACTTTTGTGAAATATGGTATAAAATAACTTAATTTAATAACCTTTGACATTAACCTTTGTTTATTTTACAGTTGTCATAGCAACCCATAGATATCGTCAACATATAGGTATTTTCTTTTTAAATTTGGCCAAGAAGATAATCCCAGACTGACACATACGATATACGCGGTAGCTTGGAATAGAAACTCAAAGTCAAAACGTTGAAAATCTGAGCTTATAAGCAGATATAATTTTTTTTTTGTAAAAAAGTAAGGACTGAGATGGAGAGAGAGAGAGAGAGAGAGAGAGAGAGAGAGAGAGAGAGAGAGAGAGAGAGAGAGAGAGAGAGAGAGAGAGACAAAGACAGTGAAACTAAAATTAAATAAAACACTACCTGTGCAAAACCAGAGCTAATAACTAGCTATGATATAATTAACGTTACTTATACTTTCTTATTTATTAGAATTATAATTATATACGTTATTACTAAAGAAAGATTATTATTCATTACTGTTTCGTTTCGCTGTGATTTATATCAAAATATGCTTGATTATTCACACATTTAGTAAAACTCATAAAGTTCTTTGAATTTGTATATTCAATTAGTCTACTTATAAATTATATTTCATTTGTTATCAAGTGACGTAGTATAATATATGGGTATAACTATGGAGAAATTCTCATAGCAATTTGATTACGTTGCTTAATAATTTATGTGAATACAAAAATGCAAGCATTCAAGCTATATTAGTTTGGGTTTGATGTGTTAGTCATTCATTCATATAACTAGCCAGCCTCTTTTTTTAACACGCTTATTTAAGTTCAGTATGTATCTATCAATGTATTAATCTATGTAATGGAATCTTTGAAAGTGATTGTAACCCACTTGCAGTAGTCGGATTGATCTGAAATTTTGCATATATATCAAGGACCGATGACAATCCAATAATTTAAAAAAATATTCAGGATTTTCAAGCGTGTTTTTTAGTTTTTGAACTATGTAGTTTATTTAAAGCTGCTGTTTAGAGTGCCGGCCGTACGAAAAATAAATACGGTGCTATTTTTAAGACTTTGCAGTCCGTCAATCTATTATTAGGCTGCATCCCTGGATCGCCGATAGCTATAAAGCTAGAAATTTCACAGTTTATGTACCTAGATATGAAATAGACGATTATAAATATTGGAATGAAGTTCCTTATCACGGGTTGTGGACAGGGGCTAGACGGGTAAAAAAATAAGACAAAAAGTTGTAACGACACTTTTTGCTATAGTCGTAAGCCGTGCGGCGTGTGCGTGTTTCTGTCTCTCTCTCTTTTTCTCTCTCATAATATGAATGAAATAATATATATTTTTTATGAATTATTGAGTATCTATCTATTATACTATAATATTATTTATTATATAAAATTTCTTTACAATTCCTTCACTAAATAATCGAAAGGAACTTCGTTTCATCCGGGTGTCCCTTGACATCTCTAAAGTTTTTTTTTTGATTGTTGATGCTACAGCAAGTCTCTCTCTGTCTACTACCCAATAACGTCCCACCGTTAGTCACGGGCCTCATCCTCTCTGGAAAGAATTATGGTCTACTCTGCCACGTTGACCAGGCGTGTTGGCACAGGATTTATTTTCGAGTTTTCCTTCTCTCACAGAACATTTTATCTGTGTACAATATCCCTTGGCTGGCTTTTACAGTCCCCTTGGGAGGAAAAAGGGGTAGTGACACACGGACATAAAATCTATCAATACTTTATATAAACAAAACAGTAGGTATATCGTTCACAAATCATGCAATCAAACTATAACACTTGGTCTACATTACACAAAGAAATAAAAACTTTTTCAGCTGACCTTTTTAAAGGAAATAAATAATCGGCTCGTAAATAAAAGCTATATGTGTATAATAAAGTATGAATAAGCAAATAGCAACAACCCTGAAATGACGTCATTATTCAAAATATTCATGAGAATATGCCAAGTTTGAATATCGAATAGCATTATATGGCGTTAGACATGAATATCTCGTAGCGGTCTAGGAGACAGTGGTCAAATTGTTCTATCTGTTTTGATTATTCTAGATTAGGGTTGACGCTAAACATAACATTAATTGGACTCGTGTATATTTTAAATGAAGATGGATTAAAAATACACATAAAGCCAGCTAAAGGATATTGTACACAGATAACATCCTATGTGAGAATCTCGAATAAACTCTGTCCGTCATAGGCATCCTCTGACATAGGCCTTCCCCATAGAACGCCACAACGCGAGGACCTGCGCTTACTCCATTCCACGGTCCCAGGCATATTTGACAATATCGTCAGTCAGTCCACCTTGTTCGGGGCCGCCCCACGCAGCCTGTGCGTGGTCATTACTTGAGGACCTTCAGTCCCCAGTAGCAGTGCAGTAGACCATAATCACTCCTAAAGGGAGGAGGCCCGTGTTCAAGAGCTGAATTTAATGGGCTGGAGACAGAAGGGTTAAGAATACAAGTGTCACCTTCTTATCATCTCCTCAGAGTGCTTTAAAAACCAGTTAAAGGAAACTAATCTTTTTTTTTATATTCAGGACATTTCACACAACGTCCTCTGGTCCCAAAGTAAGCTATATTTCTATGCTTGTATTATGGGTACCAGATATATATATATATAACTATAAGCAAATAAAATCCTCTGTGAGAGACGGAAAACTGGAACACGCTTGTTCGTTGGAGCATAGTAAAAAACAGAAGCAGAAACACTTGATAGAAGAAACACCTGTGCCCAACATTCCCAAAAGTGGGATGTTAATGGGTTGAGTAGGAAGGTATATTCGTATTCTGATTGGTGTTAATGCGAATGTTAGTGATAAGCGCTGGTACACGTTACTCCGAGTGCGTGTCCGAATACTGTGATAATATTTAACACATGCAATCAACATATACACCGTATTATGTGACCAAAAAAGCAAATAAAACATTAGGTATTAGCTGCATTAATTTATTAATTTTTGCAATGGACTTGCTATGCTATTACTAAATAAACTAAATTATAGTGGAAAAAATAATAACCATGAACGGGACTTGAACCCAGGACCTAGGAATACAGTTCCGTTGCTCTCCCATTTGAGCTATCATGATTCCCGAATATGTTTACCAAATCTTCCACTACAATCTTCTCAATGTGAGTTAAACATCGTGCGATGTTTTTTTTTGGTACAGCGCCATCTATTGAGGGGTTTGCACCAACTTGATCAATCAATTACTTAGTGTTGTTTACTCTAATTTAGTTTATTTAAGATAAAATGTGACGTCTATCACCTGCCTGTATCTTTAGAATGGTGATAGACAGAAAGCATGTATATCAATTGTGTACAAAATTACAACAAAAAATTCTTATCGTCACCATTCTCCTGGCGTTCTTAGGCCGTTTAGAGAGAGACGGCCTAAGAATGAATGAGAATAGTCAGACACGGTTTAGTTTCAAGTTTTTCGTCTCTTATATAAAATATTTTAGAAATATATAAAATATTATCTCCCTATATATCTTATAGTTAGCTCTGACAGCACCCTGCTTTAGGACATGAGATGGTGACACTTGTATTCATATACCACCACCACACAGACAAATTACGTGCAATAGCTAGGTACTTGGTCATAAATCACAATGACATCATTAGTTTCAGTTCAATATTTTCAAACTTTGAAATCTGTTTGTTAGAAGTACAATAGTCAATGGATATAAAAGTTTCAAATAGTTAAAAGTTTATCCTCACACTATTATAATATCCTCTAAAGCATACACTTGACTCTTGCGTAACTTACAAACTAACAAGAATCATAGTTATTTAAGTAGATCAAAGTTACTGAAAACTGCAAATAGGTCGGAATATTTATTACCGTGGAATTTAAAAAATTCGCCATCTTTGCTATAGTTTTCACTGATGCTTCGCTCCTATTGGTCGCAGCCTAATGTTATATAGCCCTTCCTCGATAATTGTACTATTCAACACTGAAAGAATTTTTCAAAACGGACCAGAGGTTCCTGAGATTAGTGCGTTCAAACAAACTCTTCAGCTCTATAATATTACTATATTTTATGTGAAACTATGTCATTCGACTGCATTTTCCGGAACAATGTTAACATAAACGTCCCTCAAAACACGTCACGACGTCAAAACTCGGCCCTTTATCCAAAGAGTCCAAAAGACGCTAAATACAGATAAATCTCGACTTTTCTGTTTACTTAGTTTTCATTATGCTATATTATAACAACTTGTTTTGTACAAAGATAATTTTTGTCCATAAAACACCCAGACGCAGTACAAACTTTTGTATGACAATTATAAATATCACACAAATGATTGTCCCGTGTGGGAATCAAAACTTCGTGATAGCAGTCCGTTGTATGAATCACTAGAGCACGAGGCCGGTCAAGTACCTAAACATATTTTATTCCCCACTCATATTTACGTATACATTACGGATTACATCATTGTTATACAGAACATTGCTTGTGTGTTGCATATAAACAAGATTGCATTGTCTTTCATGAATACTGTATACTTTAGTTATAATAGTTTTTGAACTTGACTCTATTATAGTTTCAAGTTTAATTTGCCGTGAGTTCAATACATGCTCTGAATATTGAGTCTACTCTGAGATGATAGAGAATTGCATTGTATTATTATTGAGAAATACTGGATACATTCATTATGTGATTAGCTCTTACACACAACTACATTCAAATGAAAATTTGAATGCTTTTTTAGCATTAAAAATAGTTTATTTTCTTTCTCATACTCTAAGATATTCATTTAAATTAGTTTAGGAGGTTTGACTTGAAAGAGCAATAGATATACCTACCGAGTACCTAATATTTATATTATCACAAAGTCTTCAGTGTTATAGAAAAAATAAATAATAATTTATCTTTTGCAAGAGTCTCCGCATGTCTATGAAGGGTAACTATTCGATAACTTTATTATAAGGTCCATTTTAATAAGTAAACCAGTCGTTGAAAAGTTATAATCTGTAATATGTAAAAAAGGTTGCAACAATATCTACGAACAATATTAAAGTTATTTTTAAGATAATTTAATAGAATAAAAAAGAAAAATGTTTCTTTTTTAAAGAATATGTACCAAGGAATGTAAAATGTGGGTGAACCTCGTAAGAACTGATCGTAGAAGCACTTTACAGCTTAGTCCTACCTGTGACCATGGTGACTGAGAACTCTTCGCAACGTTGGGCTAAAATTTAAAACAAATATACGCATCTAAATCTATGAAAAGTAGTTTTATTTGAGTACCGAGAAAGTAAGACAAAAACCAAGAACCAATATAAATATCGGGAATAAAATTCTATCAAAACAGTTTTAATAAACTCCGTTCCATTTAAGATTTAAGTAACCACTTAAAGATAAACTTACTAACGAACTTTACACATTATTCTTATTTTATCCAGGAATTGCAAGTCGAAAACAGTTCTAGAGACGCGACCACAATATCGATAAAATCGGAATCGATAAAACGGGAATTCAACATTTAAGTTTGTCGAAACGATTGGGTCAGATTGTCCGCCATTGTCAAAGTTCCAACGATAGCGACTAATTTATATAGCTTCGTAAACTAAAGTCTTATAAATGGACTTTATTGACACTGGTGACATCGATTCTTAGGGGAAATAAGTTAAAATTATTATCAATTACTCTGTTAGTTAATTAATGTTAAAGTTGAGTTTGTAATAAACTACCTGTTGGTCGTAACTATATACGCGTGGAATTTAAAAACCAAACCCAAAAACAAATACAAAAAAATATCCTCTTGAACCACTCTATCTTAAAAAAAAACTGCATCAAAATCCGTTGCGTAGTTTGGAATATAAAATATTCTCACATAGGGATGTACATACAAAAATAAAGACTTTGTTTTATAATTATCGTACATTTTACAAACATCCAAATAAAAACAAGCATAAGACTAAGGAAAATGGCGGCCTTATCACATAAAGTCATCTTTTCCATCTGTTTTTATTCTTTAAAAAAAATACAAACAAAAAGAAAAGGATTGTCAAAAAAGAAAATAAAATAAGAAGGGGCTGTGATAACTGTGATAGGTAGAATCAATAAAATATAATCATTTCAAAATTAAGAAACACAATAATTTGATACATATAGTAAGTAACTAAGTAATATACCGAGTAATTATCAAGACCGCGCAATAAAGCAATAAACCAGAGAACTAACTATACACAAATTAAAAAAAAAAACTAAACAGCTCATTAAAAACTTTGGACTTCAATTTATATATTTTTAATTTTTAGCCTTTGATAGAACCTGAAGTTGTTAATAAATATTTAAAAAGTTTAAAATATAGCTCTATTTATTTTTAATGCAATGAGAAAATTTTCAAACAGCCAGTAATTATCTCATTTAGGTTTTATAATAAGCATCTGGCCTAAAGATTAAAGAGAGTTACGTAGTTATTTTTTATCATTATAAAAAAAAAACAGTATATGGCACAGATAGAAATATACCTAAACATCTATACCTAGCTACTAATATCACAAAGCTGAAGAGTTAGTTTGTTTGTTTAAATAGACCCTATGCCAACATCCCATAGCGGAGGAGGCCTGTGGAGGCCTGTGCCCAACAGTAAATAAATAAATAAATATTTATGGACATTTCACACAACGTCCTCTGGTCCCAAGCTTAGCTTATTATGCCTGTGTTATGGGTACCAGAATACGGATAGAATACATAAACTACTTTTCTTTTGTAAATACATACTTATTATACATAGTAAACACCCAGATGCAGTACAAACATTTGTATGACAATTAGAAAAAATCACACAAATGATTGTTCCGAGCGGGAATCGAACCCACGCCCTTTTGATACTTGGCGTTACCAAGCTGTACTTCAACTTTTAAATATACTTTGTCTTAATAGAAGGTCATGAAGAATATCCGTTGACTTTTGTGTAAGACCAGACACATTAGCCCTAAAATGTAGTGATCCATAAGGGCTGCACTTCAACGGACAGCCTGTTAGATTACTTGAGGCTAATTTTATATAATATCTAAATAAAACTCTACACAACTATATCAATATATAAAAATATCTTTGCAAAAATTATATTTATTTATATTACTAGCTATGTCCCGCATATTCACTTGCTTCCTTGTTGTTAAAATTGTATTTAAATTTGATCCCATAAATGCTTAATTATTTCCTTTATGATAAGTACATTAACGTCAACTTGCCAAAATGGAAGACGCCCGTGCCCAACAATGGAACGTCAATAGGCTGGGAAGGGAACAGAAGTGTAAAAAATTTCAGATTGAACTGAAATCCAAAAGTGGTAAAATTACTTACATTACAAAGTTCCAATACATAGATCCTATAAGGCGATATAGTCGCAAAGCGACCAAGCCCTTTAACTTAAAAATAAATAAAAAATAAATAGATCCTAATAATATTATAAAATATGTGAAAGTGAGTATGGATGTTAGGATGTTTGTTACTCTTTCACGCAAAAACTACTGACTGAGTTTTAATGAAACTTTACAATAATGTAGTTTATACATCAGAATAACACATAGCCTGCAATTTATAAAGAAATTGTACAAAATTTTGCAAAAACGGGGAAAATATTCAAAATTTTACGCGTAAGAAGTCGCGGGCAACATCTAGTATATAATAATATAGACTTATCTATATAAAATCGTAACAAAGATTCTAAAAAGGTGTATACCAATCTGATTTTATAACAGTTACAATATTCCTATTCACATCAAAATAATGAAAATCAATTAACGAAAATACTTCAACTGTAATATAAAAATACAAAACGTGTGGTGACCAAAAGTGAGTAAAAAAGTAATAATATCCGACAGGTAACATATAGGGGACACGTCACTGAGTCCCTACGGAAAACCGGGGGTTAATAGATAAGGTACTTCGTACCAAACGATTTCTAACAAATTGACAACTGGTCAATGTGGATTAGTTTTTTAAGCTTTTAGGATTATTTTTGCGATTCTATTCATTTACAGTTGTGGTTTTAATAGCTTTTTTATTTAGATTTTTATTGAAAGGCTGTTAGTTTTTGCTATTACAATGTATTTCCACGAAAGCTATATAAATTTATTTCGATTGAAATTTTGTTGTTTGCGGAAACCTTGGCATTTAGGTGATTCATATGTGGAAATTGGAATACACATATTTCTACAAAATGTATAAAACCTCTGTACAGAGTATATCTATGCTTCTATTATTTTATTTTTTGGTAATACCTTACCAAAGTGTGATAGACACTGCTAGTTCATGCCAAAGAAGTTCATTCAAAGAAAGCCAAAAAAAAAATAGGAGTTTTAGGCGGTCATGTTTTTAATTATTTTGTTTTGAAAAAAGAAAATGTTAAAAGCATAGATATAAGTATAACAGGTGTGGCCAACTTTTGTGCACATAAGATCTACTATATATTTTAAAATTGAGTCGCGTTCGACCTATTTCTAAGGTAAGAAGGGGGCCGTTTATGCAATGTGCATTTATACCGCCGTGCACTCTTGAGAGTTCCAGCAACATATATGAATATTTATTTAATGGGTTAAAAAACTTTATCCAGGGGAATTAAAACAACATGAGTAATTTATAATATTTATTCATTCAAACTGTTTAAGTATATTTAAATTAATGAGAAACCTGAGTCTGCATTTCTACATGTTCATTCCTGTATCAAGTACCTACTAGAAACATTTGGCATTGAATGCGTCCGCTCATGAAACTTGCGAGTGATCGACCAAAATTGGTCGCGCGATCGACCAGAAGATCGCGATCGACTTGTTGGCCATTCCTGATATATAAGACCTAGAAGATATTTGAAAGAAAACTGTAGCTCTAGGCAATATCCACGAAGAAAACAGCGGACTACAATGTCAATATTTTTGTATGTAGCGTAGTTTGGTGTCGTGCTCTAGCTCAAGCATGTTTTATTTCCGACAAAAATTTTTTTTTTCCTTGCTACTGAATTTGACTAATGGCGAACTAGGCTTATAGCCGCAAGCTCGACCATTAGCAATTAGTTAAGCAATTAAGTTTCTGCTACCTTCATTAAGAGGTTAATCACACAATTAAATACTCTCGCAGTTCAGTTAAAAATAGTAACGAAATGAAATAATTATGTTTGAGTGAGTTATGAAATGACCCCAACGATAATTAAAATATTGCATTTAGTTTGGTGGCTTTTTCACGTAATTAGTATAACTGGAATAATTATAATATTTGAACGTGGTAGTGTTTCTACCAAATCAAAAACTAGCCTAAACTTTCATTCTACAAACAGACTTTTATCATTATACTGCATACTCTGCGTACCCCATTAATTGGGGTCGGTGCAGCATAATGTCTTTTTCTTCTATACTCTTCTTTCAGATGTCATATCTGTGTTCACTCCGATTTCTTTCATGCCGTCTTTGACACAGTAAATTTGTTTTTCTTTGGCCTTTCTCTAGGCTTCATTCCTTCCACATTCGTTCCACTTTCCTCACCATGACCATGTCAGGACAGCCGCTGATTCCTCAAATTTTCAGTCACTGGCTTCCTTTTCAGACTTCATAAGTTCATTTCTTATTTTATCCAGTTATGTAACGTCACATACAGCCCACCCTAACTGATTATGCGAAATCCATTTAATGGCATATTATGTTTCTATAAAATTTCTTAAAAATTCCGATGTCTGAATTTTTATATATTTTATCAATGCCGATACAGTTTTAGATCTTTAGATGGGCAAGAAAAACATTATAGTTATCATGCTATTAGTCATGTCAAACCCTTTTCTTTTTATAATTTGAACTATCACTTCAGAACCGAAACTATAGGATACAATTATCGATAATGTTTTTCAGTACCCAACTTTCACTTAGGTACTATTTTATACGCGTAAAATCTTTTTAGAAAAGAGTATCGTGATATCATTTGAATGTTAGAAAAGATTTCCACAATTTTATTTTGGAGGAAATTAATAGATACTCCTCTCGTTTCCAGCCCATTTACGTCTCACTATTGGGCACGGGCCTCCCTCCCCTTTGGAGGGATTATGGCCTACTGTGCTGCGCTGATCAGACGTGTTGGCACAGGGTTTATTTTCGAGTTTTCCCGCTCTCACAGAAGATAATATCCCTTAAGGGCCTACATCAATATTATCGTCGACATGTACATATTAACACAGCTAGTAGGTATAGAAAATGAAGAGTTAGGGATATTTTTTTTGTTTACTCAAAATCTACTAAATATATTTTAATTCCGGTTTACGTGTTTCTATATATAATAGTTACTTATGTTTTGAAAGTTATTTCATTAGTTAATACGCGATAATAGACCGACAAATGACAAAAATAAAAAATGAGGGAGGTTGTTTCGCTAAGAATTTCTATCGAGAAAACTTTTTTCAATCGCGTTTTTGAGTTTATGCGATCCTAGATTATATATTGAAAAAACATATACTTAAAAACTAGAGCTCTAGCCATTCAATCTAAAGAAACAATGAAAACTTCGTACGTCGAAAAATGCACGAAGCTATTTTGGTATCCTCTTAACTGGCTTTTACAGCACCCTTGGGAGGAGATGGGTGGTGACACTTGTATTCTTAATCCGTCATCACACAGAGAGACAATGATAATAGCGATAATAGATACTGCTACATTTCATTTCCAAAAAATACACATACATACAAGATATAGCAAATTTTTTTTTTGAAAATTACATGGAGCAATATCTATTAATTTGCTCCTAAACTCCTAAAATCGTTACGTTATAGCAAAAAATAATCCATCCTCTCTCCAGCCCAATAACGCCCCACTGTTGCGCACAGGCCTCCTCCACTTTAGAAAAGACTATGGTCTAGGTATTATGCCGTTATAGCCAGGCGTCTTTATTATCGAGTTTTCCATCTCTCACAAAGGAAGTTCTTCTTAATAAAAGAAAAAAATTTAAACATAACAAATTAACATTAAGAGGATACCAAAATTCTTCGTGGATTTTTCTACGTACGAAGTTTTCATTGTTTCTTTAGATTGAATGGCTAGAGCTCTAATTTTTAAGTATATGTTTTTTCAATATATAATCTAGGATCGCATAAACTCAGAAACGCGATTGAAAAAGTTTTCTCGATAGAAAATCTTAGCGAAACAACCTCTCTCTTTTTTTATTTTTTTCATTTGTCGGTCTATTATCGCGTATTAACTAATGAAATAACTTTAAAAACTTAAGTAACTATTATATATAGAAACACGTAAATCAGAATTAAAATATATTTAGTAGATTTTGAGTAAACAAAAAAAATAGCCCTAATTCTTCATTTTCTATACCTACTAGCTGTGTTAATATGTACATGTCGACGATAATATTGATGTAGGCCCTTAACACTCTGTTCGTTAATAGTAACATTAGTTATAAACTATGTCGTAACTATTAGCGCCCACCTCCGGAAGATGAGACAGCGTTCCAACTACAATCATGTATTAAACAAAATTATAATTTTTATAATTTTCAAAATCAAAATTATAATAATGTTAACATTATATAATATTTTCTTTAATTAATTTGTCTTTGATTTACGTTACCGTCTTAAAGGTGTTTGTCTGTATATTTTCAAAAGGAAAGATAAATGTACATTAATATTTATACGTTTCAGACATTGAGTTATTACCTATGCATTTAATATATCTTAATGCTTTCTTGATGTATATGATTATAGCCTTATTATAAGTGTATTAAATACACGGCTTTTGATGTTTTTTTGAGTAATTTACTGATACCAAGAAAATTATTAACGGTCTTATTCATAATAACTTACCGGAGGTTTAAACGGAGATTTTATCGGAGAGATAATAAACGTTTTAGCGTAAAAAGACTATTATGAATAACAATTTTTGACAATTTTAGCGAACTTTTAAACCTCCGATAAGTCATTATGAATAAGACCGTAAGTCTTTACTTATTATAATTATATATTTTATGTATGTCCCTGTGTGAGCTTTATAACCACGCAACGGAATTTGATGTGTTTTTTTAATAGATAAAGTGGTTCAAGTGGTGCTTTTTTGTATAATTTGTTAAATTTTAGTGTATATTGGGGGAGGGAGTCCTCAATAACAATAATGGCGAGTGAAATCGCGGGCCTTAACTAGTATAAAATATTATATAGATGTATATGTATACATACAAGCACTAGACTGCACGCGTGGAATTTAGGAAATTTTCCCCGTTGTTGCAATATTTTTCAATAGTGCTTCGCTCCTATCGATCGCATCGTGATTATATCGCCTATAGTCTTCCTCGATAAATATACTACCAATGCTGGAAGAATTTTTTATATTTGACCAGCGGTTCCTGAGATTAGCACGTTCAAACAAACAAATGAACTCTACAGCTTTATAAATTGAAGAATAGATGTCTGCCATATGTAATCCTTGTGTGTACAATAAAGAGTGAAATAAATAAATAAATATAGATTAAATCGATGTATAAGTATATACATATTGCTGATGTCTTTAACGTTATTAAGCCATGTGGTGAAGTGGTAACTAAGATCTTCTGTGCAAGAACTCCTTGTTTCTAATTTTATACTTGACAAATAAATACAAATATGTACCTATAGCTGTAAAGTTTTTTTTTTATGTATTTTAGTTGCATGAGTGTGGATGAAGCAAAGGAAGTAAGTTTGGATCGTAGCAGATGGCGCTCTATAGTCTCTGCCTTCCCCCATGAGTAAATAATTATTTTTAGGACGCTTAACTATTATTAATGTATTTTTAATAGAGCTCGATGATCTGTGCATGTCGTGGCTGCCTTTAAACGGGTACACAACTGCATTGTAACCTCCTGATATTGTATGTAATTATTGTATTGTTGATGTAACCAATGGCGGTCCTTAATTAAATAAATAAATGAGAAAATGGCGTGATGTTATGATGATGATGTATTTAAGCATGAGAGCTGTATTCAACTGTACCTAAGAGCCAGCTACGATTTTGATTCAACCAACAGTTTCTAACCTACATATTTCCAATAGTAAATCCTTAGTTCAGAGGTGTAAAACATTTTACCTTTTAGAGATCTAAGTCAACAATGGTATTGTTTGTCGTTGAGATTGTTCTATTGTGATAGGTACCGTAAAATGGGGTGAATGGGGACAGTTTTCAACTTTGTGTGACTTTTTCTTATGAATTTTGCATGCAGCTTTTAATTTATAGTACTAAAAAAGTTTAGTCACGACTTGTATATTATAAAATTGTATGCGAAAATCATTGTTGGTCAGCACATTTTATGTAAATGCACAAAATATATGCTATCCCTATTTATACACGTATAGGGGTTAATAGGGACGGCATTGAGAACAATAGAGAAATTTGGTCAGGGTTGTCACAACTCTTATTAATATTGTTCAACGAAATTTACAAGTAACTACAACATAAGTATATACACAATACATAAGTATACATACAAAAAATAATTTCAATCATTCAGGTAAAATAAAAATATTTTAGTTTTAAATGGTTTACTTATTAGAAAACAATGTTACAACAAATATATATGTCTAAAAACAACTAAACAATATAATCTTTTTAGGTAACTACTTAAAATCAATTTAACACTATATGAAATTCTTCACGTACTATGGTGTTCGAGGGTGTTATTTATTAATTTCTGATCATATTTTTTATTTTTTTTCTCACAGCTGGGTTTATATGTTCGTGGCCTTGTACCTGCAAAAAGCAAAAGTCCCTAAGTAAATGATTAATAACCTTAACCAAACCTTAAACCGATTTAATAAAGAAATAATATTAATATTATGTAGCGAAACAAATGTTTACTAGCGAAATTGGTGAGTGACAACCCTGTCCCTATGACTGCTTTAGTGTCCCTTTTCATACAGCTACGTGCCTAGTTATTTTAGCCTTGTCCCGATTCACCCCACAGCCATCCCGATGGTATCCTGTAGGCGTCTCTATTACCCTCTTTTTTTGAGAAATTTACCGGCACTTATTAATTTTCAATTTAAACAAAAAATAAGCTATAAAATTTTAGTAACTTACTTGATTTGGATGGAAAACAAACTAACTTCTGCCACTCAACACGATTTGTTCAATAAAATTCTTTTTTAACCGCTTTATTTACAAAGTTTCTGAGGCACAAAATCTCGAGCTTTCCGACGGCGTACTTCAGATGTATTTTTTTTGGATTTCTGACAATCTTCACGTCAAACAAGTGTTACCATTATAATAATTCACCTTTCTACTACAAAAATGAAAAAAATCTGATGGTTAATGGTATATCTCGTAGTAGTTTTTCTGCTTTACTTTTGATCATCGTTTTTATCCCTATTCACCCATGAATCCCTATTGACCCCGTTTTACGGTACCATATCAGGGGTACTCAACCGTTTCTAACATTGAATCTTTATTTAGGACCCCACTAATGTAAACCTCAAGTCCTGTTTAAATATAACGAGTGAGTTTTAGTACTTTATTCTGTGTAATTGAGAAATTTTAATTAGATTTTTTTTGGTATAAAATTGATTAAATTTTTGTGTTATTGGCAGAAAATAGAGTAGCTAATCTTTATGTCATAACAAAAAACTGGGCAAGTACGACCATTATTATCGTAATATATTCATATCCTGGACTCTATATAACAGGATAGGGCCAGGAGAATGATGTTGTATTTAGTTGTTCTAACAAAAAGTGTTCATTTTATAAACTGTAAAAATCTCACCTCTCTAGCTAACATTATCCCAGAGATACAGTCTGGTGACAGACAGACGGATGGACAGACCGCGAAGTCTTAGTAAAAGGGTTCCATTCTTTTTGTACGGAACCCTAAAAAACTTAATCACCTTGGTCTAACTCGACACTGTTTAAATTTTTCCGGCTGTAATATTGGATGTTATCTGTTTATAATAGCCCTTAGCTGACTTTTACTGAAGAGGGAATTGGATTCTGACAAATCATCATCATCATAACATCACGCCTTTTTCCCATGGGGGTAGGCAGAGACTAAAGAGCGCCATCTGCTACGATCCAAACATACTTCCTTGGCTTCATCCATACTCATACATCTGGTCATACATGCCCGACGGTTGTAAGTGCTACGCACTTGCCCCTTTTGGAGTATCCCGGGATTGTAACACTTATCATAGGAGCTTTTTTTTTTTGGCAAAAAGAGAATATGCTTTCGTGAATAAATGATTTTTGATTTTGTATTCTTAATTATTCACTACACAATATTTAACTGCAGTTTAAAATGGAGGCAAAATTATATTTAAAAGTCTCTCTTCAGTCGATTAAAGTCCCACTGTTGGGCTACGCTGACCAGGCGTGTTGGCACAGGGTTTATTTTCGAGTTTTCGCTCTATAACAGTAATGTTATCCGTGTACAATATCTCTTAGCTGGCTTTTACAGCACCGTAGGAAGGAAAAGGGGTGATGACATTTGGCTTCCTAATCCGTCACCGGAAAAGTTAAATATTAAAAGATAATTTTGAAAAAAAAAAACGGATGAGGAGCCGTCTAGCAAACATATCGTGACAACTAAGAAATAGTTTAAAAAGATATAGTTAAGAGGGTACCATACTCCTAATATAGGTATTTGCCTTAGGTATTGCTATCCCTATTCCTGAGCGCCGTGCTGAAAGGGACAAACATAGCAGAAGCAGACTTTACCTACAAATTCTGTGAAAAAAAGACGTTTCGTAGTCCCCTTTAATCTTCGCGAAAATGAAACCGATTTTTTTTTACTCTATATTACAGTTGAAGAGTATATCTATGCTTCTATCACTTTCTTTTTTGGTGAAACCTTACCGAATTTGCGGGATACCGGGAAAACCGAAAAATACAAAATTTTTGGATGGTCATATTTCTTTTAGTTATTATGTTTTGAAAAAAAAAAGTGATAGAAGCATAGACATATAAAACGTATATACTGTGAAAAAAAAACGTTCCTCTGGAGGCAATATCCACGAAGAAAACAGGGTACTACAATGCCCATATTTTTGTATAAAGCATAACTTGGTATCGTACCCTCTTAAGTAGCAGCTTTAGTTTGTAAATTTAAGTTTACTGTAATTAGAAATGTAAAAGATCTGAACAAAAGGCTATTTAGATTTATGTATATTTACAATAAATATACCATATCAATCATTTCACCTTTTTGCAATCTCTAAAAATAAACAAACATACAAAAAATGTTGATCCAATACTAATTTTTTGTAAGCCATAAATCTCCGTAACCTGTACAGTCGTGTCCACCTGTCAATCACTTTTTAATTAACATGTAGATACAAATATCAATCGTTCTACTCAATAAATGAGATTTTAATGAACTGACTTTTTTACCTCACTGTACATATATTTGAATAATGTGAATCCGAGATAGCAAATGAATAGGGATTTGTAATCATGTTTTTTTGTAATCAAATTGAATAAAAAATACAATATTATGTATATCTTATTTCTAAATAAATATAGAGCGTTCTTTTGCTGATTTTATCGGGTTTTATATAGTTAATCAGTATTAAAACTAAGGTAACCTATAAAAAGAATCTTAATCTCTTTCTTTATCTATTGAAAAAACCGCATCACAATTCGTTGCGTAGTTTACAAATATAAATTTACATAGGTCGACTTTGTTTTATAATAAACTAGCTGGCCCGGCAAACGTTGTTTTGCCATACCAAAAAAAGTAAAAAAAAAAAAAAAGAACTATAAACCTCACGGAGCCCGAGACCTTTCCAACGAATGCAAAACCGTGGAAATCGGTTCGTGCGTTCTGGAGTTATAGCGTCAGGAAGGAAAACCCGACTTATTTTTATATAGTAGATAAGATAACACGGTGTTATTTTTGTATCCTAGCAAAAACATAATTATGTGACATGAAAGCCAAGTTCAAGAAAAAAGGAATGACATCTAAATAGTGCCCAAGTTCAATGAGTGAATCATGAAATTTTTTAATAACATAAAATTAATTTTCTTCTTACGTATTACTAAAATACGGAACCGAAAAATTGGTGAGAAGGAGTGTAAATTGATAAATACGGGTATTTCTATAACGACAATTGAGTAATTTTTAAAAAGAGGTTCATCCGAATTCATTTGCCTTTGAAATTTGTAGAGTTTTCCTCGATTTCTTAGAAGATAAACACCAGATCCTGATCTGGTGCCAATGGGACTACACAGGAACCACCAGCTTTCAAATAAAAAATAATAATCAAAATCGCTTCGCCTAGTTAAAAGTTATTAGGTAATTAAAAGTTATGAGGTAAAAACATAAAAAAACACACAGACCAATTGAGAACCTCCTCCTTTTTTGAAGTCTGTTAAAAATTCTTTAAAAAATACCACTTATCTATTCTTTAAGTAAGTATTCCTGCTTTTTGAAATAGATCTCTTTACCCCGACACGTTAAGTAAATAAGGAATCGCTTATGTTGAAGCATCAAACTGCATTTGACTAAAAGGTTTTCACTCGCTACATATAAATTATTCACGTCTCTAGTTTAAATATGCCTTTTTGTGATTCAATTTTTCATTAATATTTTAAAATCATTATGCAAATTTGAAAAAACCACTTTCTAAGAATTTAGACGCGTAGATTTTGGCCCGAATTTTCTAAAACTGTTCAGTCACTATGTTCACGGGTGCGACTGAGCTGTAAGGTGTCCTCTGTGATCAGTACCGCGTAGAAAGTGGTTTTATTTGAATAAATGAGACGCAAGTAATTTTTATACCTTCTGTTATAAGTTATTCAATATATTTATTTCTTTAAAATATACTATGATATATAGATAAATAGATTACTCTTTATTGTACACCAATTTACATAACAGTTGCTTAATTTATACTAACAATAATATAGTAGGTACAAGTCTTATCATATTATGCTGTGGTCTCTTTCAGACGGCCTTTCGATGGACTATGTTTGGTCAAAGAAAGGGCTTTATGTAGTAAGATATATAAGCTTTACACACTAATACTCACATAAACTAAATACATTATATACATAAACATATATGTATACATGTTTTGGAATCTAAGTTTTTCGCATGTAAAACTGTATTTTCAAAGGCTCTAGAGACTATCAGCGTATGAAACTGTTAAATCGTTTAAGTAGTTTTGGTTTGAGAGAGCAAAACCCAGTTATTTTCTCATTTATAATTATAGTAAGCATGTAAGCTACCTAACAGCGAAGTTCTTTGTTTTAGCTAAGGTTATACCTATCGTTCACTAAGCTTTTTCATAAGAGGTTTTTATACAAACTTTTAAATAGTATACAAAGTTTTAAGTTAACGGCAACAGTAAAAAGAGTCTTTTAAAATAGTAGATAAGTATGACCAAACCAAATCAAACCATCGGACATGTATGATCGGATGTATGAGTGTGTATGAAGCCAAGGAAGTATGTTTGGATCGTAGCAGATGGCGCTCTACAACTTGTTGCAGAAAGGTGTAGTCATATTTTAAGGTTGCATTAGATAGGCCTCAAATATTATAAATATTACAGTTACACATAGAAAAATACAGTTGGTAAGTTTTTTTTGTATATTGCCTACTATTAAATAACTACCAGAAACGTATCAATTATGAGAAGTTTACGGTTTATTGAATGCGATTGAACCTTACGTTAAAAGATGACCTCATAGTAGTGTTGTATTTAAAGAAGATCGATTAATTGATTACACTTTTAAGAACACATAAAAGTCATAATATAACTAGTATTTGTAATTTCATCCATGCCTAGTGCCTAGTCACCGGCCATGTGTAACGATGGTCAAATATGACTACACCTTTCTGAAACACGTTCTATAGTCTCTGCCTACCTACATGGCTACCTACATGATAGATAAGTATTGAATACATAAACTATTTTACATGAGAATATTATCTGACTTGCTAGATCTGCTCTCTGTTTTCTTAACCTATAATATTAACTCTAAGTTTATTCTAAGTTGAAACTTAGAAATTAACTTAGAAACAAGACAACATGTTTATCAGATAACAAACTAAACATAGTTGTTACAACTTACAAAAACTACTTTTATCACATTTCAAAAACTCCAAGTCATATACATTAACTAATTTAATGTTTAGCTAAGTTTATTCAAAGAGTAACTTAGTAAGTTACTGATGCTAAAAGTTAAGGGTGAAGGGACAGAAAACTTAAGATTTATACACAAGTACTGGTAACTAGAAAGATTTGTTGTAATTCAAATATGCCTACGAGTTACAAGAGATTTTGTTGTATGTGTATTTTGTAGTTTTATAAATATTATAGCGATAATTCTTTTGGATTAACTAAACTGAAATGAAACCAAATACACTGTATGATTAAAATGATAATATTTTAGATCATTTATTCTCATAAAAGATTACAAAACGTCGCTTACATGAGAAACAATTTTAACACTTGTATAACATTAGCGAGCATGCAATTCGCTAATCTGGATAAAATACAAAATAGTACAAGTACATAGTAGCAAGATAATATTATGGGTAGTTACATTTCTTTATTCAACCACCACCATAATTTAATTTATTAAACAAAACGATAACCTTAACTGAACTTTCTTGTTGAAAATATTGCTGAAACAGAATATCTAACGTATATACATCTTGTGTACGTGTGGAATAGCAGTGTACTAACAAGAAGTATATAAGAGAATTTGTATTTTTAAAACAAAAGTTATGAATTTTTTTTGTGTTTATTACCTCCATGATTATAATGATTCCTTTTTTATTTGAAAGTTGGAGGTTTTCGTGTAGTCCCATTGGCACCAGGTCAGGATCTGATGGTTACCTCCTAAAAATGAAATTTAAAAAAATAATTTTGTAAAATTATGTGCCTTTGAAATTTGAGAGTTTTCCACTCTCAAATTTCAAAGGCACGTAAAGTCGAATTAGTTTATCTTATTTCTTGTACTGTTGTCGTTGATTACATTGATTGTAAGCAAAATGAGATATATTACAAAATTACGCACGTTACTTAACCTCAAATTCTTTGTATAATTTGTAACCCATTTTATTTGTTTCGGTTTCCAAATTTCTCAGAACTAAATCTCTATGGCGGTAAAAATTAACATTTAGATAGTTAATTATCGTTTTGAAAGAATATATAAGTAAATAAGAGTTAACAAGATCCAAATTTGTATAGAGAAAGAACCACTGTAGTTGTCTCTTACCTCAATGCGTTAGCAAACCCGAATCCTTTCAATCTATTCCTATATAATAATATCTTAAGAAAAGTATAGTTACTACGTGACACACATTCAAGTTTCCAGCAGAATACCTGCAACAGGAAATACTTATACAAATTGTCAAAGAAAGAAAACGTACACTATTTTTCTAACTATTCAGATGAAATTGTATCGATCATGTGTTAGTTGTAAAGCCGCACGTTGCAGCATTGGTTGGACATATTTTTTAGTTTTAAATTTATTGCTTACAACATTAGTCCTATTTTTAAACATATCAAATAAATAAATAAATATTCACGGACATTTCACACAACGGCCTCTGGTCCCAAGTTAAGTTAATGATATTCTTGTGTTATGTGTACGAGAATACGGATATAATACATACACCATACACTACTTTTTTATTGTAAATACATACTTATAATACATAGAAACACCCAGACGCAGTACAAACATTTGTATGACAAAAGGGTAATGTTTTAACAATAAAAATCATAGAAAGTCAATTGCAACAATACCTATTGCAATATCTATGACAGCAACGGTCCAACGCAACAGTGGGATGTTGATGGGCTGGAAAAGAAAATATTTTTTATTATTTTACACTACAAACTCCAGTCTGATAATAAGCGTAAACAAGCCTTATGAATGAATACACTTTATTGTACGCCAGTAAAACAATACAATGAATTTTAACAAACAGTACTTAAGCTAGGTACAATAGGTGGTCTTATTACAAGTTGTGATCTCTTACAGTGCCTTACGTGACTCTACTATCACTAAATAGGGATATTTTTAAACACAAAGTACTTACTTACCTTTTCATAATATAAACATGAACTTAAATTTTTTTTACAAAGTTCTTATTATGTATAAGAAAATTTAATATTAAACATTCTTCTGCCTACGGTAAACAAATTGAGCGGAAAGACGAAAATGTTTATGTTCTACTACATTTTATAATGGTTGCTTTTTTGTTTATGAAATACGAGTAACTAAAGTGATTGTTTCATATGAATTATTTTCACTTCATAACTTTACTTTTTGCGCCTCTGGCGTTGAACAATCCTTAGAAAAATCTTTAAGACAATTCAAGGCACTCGTGGTCTAGTGGTTCATGTAACGGACTGCGGTTCACGAGGTTGCGGGTTCGATTCCCGCTCGGGACAATTATTTGTGTGACATTTATGAATGTCGTACAAATGTTTGTGCTGTGTCTGGGTGTTGTCAAAATTCTTTTTGTGATTTAGTTTTGGGATTTAGACTATATAACATCACGCTGCCACCAATAGGAGCGGAGCATTAGCGAAAAATCTTGTTAAAGCGGGAATTTTTTTTTTAATTCCACGCACGGTACGTACCTATTTGCGTGTAACTTATTATTAAACAAAGTCGTTATTTTTGTATGTATGTCCCTAAGTGAGGTTATATTTCCAAAACTACGTAACGGATTTTTGTGCGTTTTTTTGTAATAGTAAAAATAAATCAAATTATTGTAGAAAAAGTGACTGCTGCAAGCGGGACCACCACAATTTGATTTATTAAGTAAAAAGCATAGCATGTCAATTGCAAAATTAATAAATTGCTATAGCAATAAAAGTTTAAGATGATGGCTTTTTTGTACAATTTTTAGGGTTTGTTAATGTTAGGTGTAAATTTGACGCGTACGAAATTGCAGGCAACAGCCAGTGAAGATATAAAATTGTGTTATAACAACTCGTTATAATATTAAAGAGCAGTAAACCCAACGTAACCGTTAAAACACTGTGTCCCACCAACCGTATTACTTTCAAAGGTGAAATACGTCCTATGATGACATCATAATTATCTTTTAATATTTTCCCATATTTTATAAATATATACACTGTCATCTAAGGCTTTGTGTGGATTATATTTTGATTATGACGGACATAATCCTAAATAATTATTATCACAATAAATTATTTTTTAATATATAATAATAGAGGTTTTTTTTTTTAAATGTTTATCTGACTTCATGTGCCTTTGAAATTTGAGGGTTTTCCTCGATTTCTCAGGAGATAACCATCAGAACCTGACCTGGTGCCAATACGACCACATAAGAACCTCCAGCTTTCAGATAAAAATTGGTCAAGTGCGAGTCGGACTCGCGCACGAAGGGTTCCGTACCATTATCTATGCAACATAAGGCAACGTTATTAGTATCGAGCAAGAAACGGTAAAAAAATCATGTTTGTTGTATGGGAGCCCCCTTAAATATTTATTTTATTTTATTTTTAGTATTTGTTGTTATAGTGGCAATAGAAACACATCATCTGTGAAAATTTCAACTGTCTAGCTATCATCGTTCTTGAGATACAGCCTGGTGACAGACGGACGGACGGACGGACGGACGGACGGACAGCGAAGTCTCAGTAATAGGGTCCCGTTTTTACCCTTTGGGTACGGAACCCTAAAAAAGAACAATTAAAGTCGCTTCGCCCAGTTATAAGTTATGAGTGACACATAAAAAGAATTAAAAAAACCTCAATATTGAATATCTCCTCCATTTTTGAAGTTGGTTAAAAATACTAGCCGTTGCCCACACTTCTTATACGGAATTCCGAAAAAAACCTTCTATTAAAAAGATCGCATCAAAATATGTTGCGTATTTTAAAAAATATTAGCTCACATTGACATAGAGACATACGAGTACATACAAAAATAGCGACTTTGTTTTGTACCAAGTAAAAATGAGACATTTCTTATTTATTTGGTTTTTGTGTTATTTGGTTTTTGTTGTTTTGACGGGCTTCGTGGCGTAGTGGTTCATGTACTGGACTGCCGTTCACAAGGTCGCGGGTTCGATTCCCGCTTGGGACAATTATTTGTGTGATATTCATAAATGTCATACAAATGTTTGTACTACGTCTGGGTGTTTTCTATGTATTTTAAGTATGTATTTACAAAAGAAAAGTAGTATATGTATTATATCCGTATTCTGGTACCCATAACACAAGCATAATAAGCTTAGCTTGGGACCAGAGGACGATGTGTGAAATGTCCATGAATATATATTTATATATATTTATATTTATATTTGTTAATGTGATAGCATAACAATTTGTCATCTTCATTATCTTTACTTATTATAAAACAAAGTGGTTATTTTTATATATTATGTCTTTACGTCAGCTTATATGTTCAAAACTACGTAACGGATATCAAGCGGTTTTTTTTAAATTAAGGAATAATTTTTTATTATAAGTTGTTTGTTAAAGTTTGATTTCTAAATTCAAATAAAAATTGGTTCTAACTGCACCAAATAATCTATCAAAGTGAAATATCAACATTTAGAACTTCAGCATTGAGTACGTGACAACCCTAAAAATTAAATGACAAGTTTATCGTTTAACTGTGACAAGATATCATAAAGTCTAAGTAATTGAGAACAAGAAATTTAACCGAGACGTTACAAGCTAATACTCAGGTGATTGGAGGTAAGAAATGAGGAAATTATTTGTGCGCGGTTTATTTTATTTTGTACTGTACATTTGTAGGGTTGTGCCAAAATTGTATTTGTTTTAAAATGTGTTTATACATTTATACAGCAGAATTGTTGTAGTATTTTTGGAAATTTGTGCGCGTGTGTGTTTAAACTCGTTAATTCCGGGGACCACTGAATCGGTTTAGAAAATAATTTCAGAGATAGTATATTTATCGCGGAAGTCTATAGGCTGTATAACATCACGCTGCGACTAATAGGAGAAAAGCATCAGTGAAAAATGTTGCAAAAAGAGAAAATTTCCTTAAATTCCACGCGTTCGAAGTCGCCGACAACAGCTTATTTTGTAAGTGAAATCACTTCTAAAAATTTTAGTCACCCACTTATAAATATCACATATTTCTTATTTATATGTACGATACGTAAATATATTCGACCACATATGCATCATAAAAAGTGTATATTTCCTTTTCTATTGTTGGCGCTCACGTGTTGCGATAATTCTGATAGCAAATGATTTAATACTTCTTTTGAACTTTCTTTTTTTAGGGTTCCGTACCCAAAGGGTAAAAACGGGATCCTATTACTGAGACTTCGCTGTCCGTCCGTCCGTCCGTCTGTCACCAGGCTGTATCTCAAGAACGGTGATAGCTAGAGAGTTGAAATTTTCACAGATGATGTATTTCTATTGCCGCTATAACAACAAATACTAAAAATAAAATAAAATAAATATTTAAGGGGGGCTCCCATACAACAAACATGATTTTTTTACCGTTTCTTGCTCGATACTAATAACGTTGCCTTATGTTGCATAGATAATGGTACGGAACCCTTGGTGCGCGAGTCCGACTCGCACTTGACCAATTTTATGGAATAATACATTTTAAGGTTACGAGAATAAAAACACACATTCTTAGTAATATATTTATAGACACACTGATAGATAGATAGATTACTCTTTAAATAAAACTAGTTTTTACGGATTTGGACGCGCATATTTGTTTTAAACTTTAGCCCGACGTTTCGGAGACTTTGCAGTCACCATGGTCACGGCTGAGACTGAGCTGTAATGTGTCTTCTACGATCAGTTATTACAGGGTTTACCCACATTCGATTTTAATTTTACATTAACCATAAAGATAGACTTTTACCATAAACTATATTATATTACATTGATTATTAGATCGAATACATAAAACAAAATATCGTTGAGTTTTTTGTTATTCAAATATAAGTGCTATAAATTTAGTATAATTAAGTGACTAAAGTTATTATACCGTATAAAGAAAAAGGTTTACAAAATATTTACTTACTAGGGGACCCGACAGACGTTGTCCTGTCCCACGTTCTGTGTAAAATGTTCTAACATCAACAACAAAAAATTTCATCAAAATCGGTCCAGCCAATTGTGAATATAAACCATCCTCAAACCCCCTTGAATACACACAAAAGATTTCAGCCAAATCGGTCAAGCCGTTTTTGCTATGTCGTGACAAAGGAAAACGGGTTTCAATTTTATATACTCGTACATAGATTAGAAAACAAATTCGTTATTTTTGTATGTATATCCCTATGTGAGCTTATATCTTCAAAACGACGCAACGGATTTTGCTGTGGTTTATTTTATAGAAGGATGGCTTTTTTATATAATTTGTTAAGAGGTTACTGTACTTTAGGTATTTGCCTTAGGTATTGCTATCCCTATTCCCGAGCACCGTGCTGAAAGGGACAAATATAGCTGAAACAGATTTTACCTACAAATTCTTTGAAAAAAAGACGTTATGTAGTCCCCTTTTTTCTTCGCGAAAGGTAACCGATTTTAATTGTTTTTACGCTATATTATAGATGAAGAGTATGTCTATGCTTGTATTACTTTCTTTTTTGGTAAAACGTTACCAAATATGTGTGATAGACGCTGCAACTTTACCTAAAAAAACTGAAAAAAACGGGATTTTCGGATAGTCATATTTCTTTTAGTTATTATGTATTGAAAAAAAGAAAGTTACAGAAGCATAGATATACTCTTCTTTTATGATATAGCGTAGAAACAATTAAAATCGGTTTAACTTTCGCGAAGAAAAAAGGGAAGTACGATAGCCATATTTTTGTATGGAGCATAATTTGATATCGTGCCCTCTTAAGGTTTTGTTTCTAAATTCCACGCTAACGAAGTTGCGGGCCACAGCTATTAACAAATAAAATCCGAACTAAATATATTACGAATTTGAAAAGTGCGAAATGATAATGTTTAAAACAAAATCGATTGTCGGTAAATTGTGTGAATAATTCGACTGTGTTGTAAATATTTAGGTATCCACTTTTATATTGGAAAGTGGAATCCCTTAGAGGCGAGATTGTTGCGATCGCTAGCCGTACCTTAAACCTTGAAAGAAACATCGAGGCAGTTCGATGCATAACAATGAGAAATTTAAAAATATTACTATATTTTTTGTTTTTTAAATAGACTATTTTATATATATTTTTTTTTCGTTTTTACTGTAAATAAATATGATATGCTCCCTTTATAAGGTACACAAAGGCAGAACTCAATATGCCTTCGGTTTTCATATAAAAAAGTCTTTGTAGTGAAAAGTCAAATATTTATTTGAAGTATATCTCAGCTATCAGCCCTACTTAACATCAATAAATATTTTGTTGAGTTGGCGACGTTCGTAATAAATGTACACCGTAAACCGCAGCTCTCGTTACACCACACCGTTTTGTTTTATCGTTGTCAAGGTTGGGTGTCAATGTTGGCGAGAATATGAGCTTTATAAAACTACAAAGTTTTTCTATCTTGTTTTTATTAGCTAAACCAACTTATGCCCGCGGTTTCACCTGCGTTGATAGTTCTTGAGCACCCCTCCCATATACACCAAGCCTTAACAAATTATTAAAACCAATGTAACACTCTATCTATTAAAAAAAATCGCATAGGAACCCCTTGCAGTTTTGAAGATTTAAGCTCACATAAAGATATGCAAACATGCAAAACTACGTAAAACTGTACTAACTACATAAGTACATAAAGAATTTTTATAAACCTTATGAACTTTTCATATGAATCAAAATTTACACATTACATAGTATGCTATTGCATAAAAGAATAGAAATGAAAGAGATTTACGTAGAGTAAATACACCTACTAACACTTTGCTGATTTTATGTTTTATTTATTTATTATGAAACAGAAATAGGTTAAGCTTCATTAACACTTACACAGCTTTACTAATTGTTGCCCACGACTTAATACGCGTGAAATTTTGGATATTTTTACATTTTTGCATAATTTTTCACTCCTATTGGTTGCAGCGTGATGTTATATAGCCTAAAGCTTTCCCAATCAAAATCAAAATCAAAAATCATTTATTCACGTAGGCATATTCTCTTTTTGCCAAAAAAAAGCTCCTATAATATGTCCAAAATTTTTTTTTCCTACCACTGGTTCAGGACTTTTAATCCGCTGAGAAGAACAGGCGTAAGAAACTCAGCAGATGTCGTTATCTTTTGTATATTAATCTTTTTTTTTAAAATAATGATTACAATAGTTTTATAGTTATGTAGTTATACAATAAATGTACTATCCAACAATGAAAAAAATTTCAAATTAGACTTGTGTTTTCTGCGATTAGCGTGTTCAAACAAACAAACTCTTCAGCTTGATAATATTAGTATAGAAACCTAAACCTTCCACATTAACATTTCCTAAACGCTACGTTCCGTTGTTACTGAGGACTCACCCAAAAAATGGCGGTTCATCTTATTTGATTTTATAAGGTCGCGGGATTCAAATTACTTTGTTTTATATCTGTTCGCGATAGGTACTACACAATTTACCTTACTGAAACTATTATGAAAACAAGCTCAGTATTTCAAGACTTTATTTTTGTCGATTCTTTTGTGAGAGTTTCAGGCTTTTCAGGTGCGGCGGCTACTAAATCCATTTATTTAAAATAAAAGAAAACTACAAAATAATTTTGAGCACGTAACAATTTCTATGTAAAAATAAATGGCTAATATCTCCAAAGTGCTACCAAACGATGCGTAGACGTTTCGTAGCACCTGTTTTTGCTCGTAGCAAGAGTACTACGAGAACAAAGAGCAAACGCGTTGTATAAGAAAATGATGACTTTAGATATTGAAATATTTCAAAAATACATTTATTACTTTTAAATACGCTAGTTTTCATTATAGTTTTAGCAATATACGACGATATATAAGGCTAATTTTTAACACGCTTTTATAGGTTCGGTAGGTATCTATCAATGTCTTAATCTATGTAACGGAATCTTTGAAAGTGATTTTAACACACTTACAGTAATCGGATTGACCTGAAATATTGCACACATGTTAAGAACCGAAGACACTGCAATAATTTTAAAAAACATTTAGGTGTTTTATGCGTGTATTTTTTATTTTTTGAACCAAGCTAATTATTATTTAATTTGTAATCTAAGCAAAATATTTTATCTTAATATTTTCTAACACTTGCGCGACTCGTTTGTTCAAATAAAACCACTTTTTACGGATTAAGACGCGTGCATTTGTTTTAAATTTTAGCCCAACGTTTTGGAGACTTTGCAGTTCACCATGGTCACGTGTGAGACTGAGCTGTAATGTGTCTTCTACGATCAATTTTATCTTGTCCAAGATTTTTTAAATTTTTCACGTATACAGGGTGTCCCAGAACTCAACGTCAAGCCGAAACGGGGTGACAGGATAGATCATAACCATCACGAGAAAAATCAGAAAAAAAATCTATCCCATGCAGTTTGGAAATTATGGGCATTTTAAGAAAAACCTAGAAATTTGGTCTAACTGTACCATTTTTCGGTTATTGTGGTTAATTTTTATTATTTTTGGTCATTTAAACTTTGGAACCGTAACCCTAAATAACATCTCGAGAATCACAGTCTAAAATAATGACACAATTACCCCAAGTTTCCTAGAATTTAGACTATTTGTTAAACTATGAATTTAAAATTTTCAAACTTTGTCGACTTTGAAACACCCTCCTTTAAAAAAAATGTACTAGAGTGCCTTGGCAAGTGCCATTAAGAGTTGGCGCATTTAATCAGGATTGTAAAATGGTACAATACTTGTAAGTTTCGTACTAAAAAAAACGAGTAAAAAATAAAAACCTCAAGTAACCCGATTTTTGCTAACCCATTTTACTCAGTTAAAATGTTTTTTATTCGCACAAGCCCTTGGTAGGTTCTTTATTTTACGGTAAAATGATGAGAGATATGGATAGTGGACATGTTTGCCATGAGCGAGCGAGACAGATAGTGACGCCACTTTTACCAAAGCAACAAAATACTAATAAAATAATGAAAAATGTTGACCTTGTTTTGTTTAGGTTTATTGGAATAAAAGTCAGATTTGAAAATAACATTTTTTATTAAAACAAATGTTCAAATTGTTTACCATCAGCTTCAACACACGCCCTACATCTTCTTAAAAAAGATCTACTTATTAGCCGGGCATATCCTCGAGAGTTGATGTCCTCAGCAGCTTGAGAAATTCGTTCACGCAGCTCGGCTACGCTCTCAATGGGCTTAGAATAAACTTTTTCTTTGAGAACGCCCCAATAAAAAAAATCCAGGGGATTTAAATCTGGGGAACGGGCTGGCCACGAGATAGTGCCTGAACGTCCAATCCACCTTCCCGGATATTCTTGGTCAAGGAAATCTCTTACTTGCACTGCGTAATGCGCTGGGCAGCCATCTTGTTGATACCACATGTGGCAACGATCTGTTAGTGGTACGTCCTCTAACAAACTTGGTAAATTTTCTCGTAAAAAATTTAGGTAATTCGTGCCATTCAAATTCTCAGGCAGCTCAAAAGGCCCAACTATTTTGCCGTTTAAAATTCCTGTCCACAGGTTAACTTTAAAGCGATATTGGGATCGGTCTTCTCGCATTAAATGTGGATTCTCCACATGCCACTCATGAAAATTGTGTAAGTTTATGTAGCCATCTTTTTTAAATGTAGATTCATCTGACCAGAGAATTTTTTGGATGAATTGGGGATTTTCATTATGCCTCTGTAGCATTGTTCTACAAAATGAAATCCTTTCAGGATAATCTCGAGGGAGAAGACTTTGAACTCGTTGTACGTGAAATGGATGCATTTCAGCTCTTTGTAAAATACGATGTGCTGTGCTTTTGGGTATTCCCGTTCTTTCTTCAATTCCACGAACGGAAATACTTGGGTCATCTGCGACCTCTTCCAACACTTCTTCTTCGTAAGGAAAGCGAGGTCTACCTCCAGCCCGTATTTGATTCGGGAAATGGCCGTCCTCTGTGAGTGAATGGTGCACATTAACAAACACGCGGTGATCCGGATAGCGCTCTAAATTTGGATATCTTTCACGATAAAGTCTAGCGGCGGCACTTGCGTTGCATCTGCATTCCCCATAAATGAGATGCATGTTCGCATATTCTTGTGAAGTGTAGCGCGTAGGCATAGTGATGAGAAGGATGTCAACACAAAAGTCCAATTCCAAAAGAGAGAAGCCAAAGTTGCCGGTATGTAATCAACAAGTCCAATTCACAAAAATCCAAGTCCAAAAAGAAAAGCCAAAGTTGTCAGTACTAAATTAACACAAGCGAATACGGAAAGGTGCGCAGTAGACGAATGAGCGAAATGTACTAACTGGTGTCAGACTGGCAGCGTAGCTATTTGCTTGGTATGGCGTCTGTATCTGTTTCATTCGCACTCGTTTAAACGATGCATCTCCGTCTCACTGCGTGGCGTCACTATCTGTCTCGCTCGCTCATGGCAAACATGTCCACTATCCATCTCTCTCATCATTTTGCCGTAAAATAAAGAACCTACCAAGGGCTTGTGCGAATAAAAAACATTTTAACTGAGTAAAATGGGTTAGCAAAAATCGGGTTACTTGAGGTTTTTATTTTTTACTCGTTTTTTTTAGTACGAAACTTACAAGTATTGTACCATTTTACAATCCTGATTAAATGCGCCAACTCTTAATGGCACTTGCCAAGGCACTCTAGTACATTTTTTTTAAAGGAGGGTGTTTCAAAGTCGACAAAGTTTGAAAATTTTAAATTCATAGTTTAACAAATAGTCTAAATTCTAGGAAACTTGGGGTAATTGTGTCATTATTTTAGACTGTGATTCTCGAGATGTTATTTAGGGTTACGGTTCCAAAGTTTAAATGACCAAAAATAATAAAAATTAACCACAATAACCGAAAAATGGTACAGTTAGACCAAATTTCTAGGTTTTTCTTAAAATGCCCATAATTTTCAAACTGCATGGGATAGATTTTTTTTCTGATTTTTCTCGTGATGGTTATGATCTATCCTGTCACCCCGTTTCGGCTTGACGTTGAGTTCTGGGACACCCTGTATACATAAAATAAGTATAGAATATAAAATGCATCTAAGTATTTAACTATAATGTACAGGCACTGGCGTGCACTCCATACAAGCTGACAGGCTCTGCTTTACTTGCCATTCACAGATATTTTAATAAAACGTTCGTATGATTTAGATGACTTTATTCATGTATTTACTATTAATTAAACAAAATATTATAACTTAAAAACGCCTACCTAATAATTCATAAATAGCACCAATATGTGCTTGCAAATTGTTTTTTGCCAGGCGTTTGGCGAAGGAATAATATTGGTCGGACGAACGCATCGGACAAGCTCCACGCCGCTCGCCTGCCATGAGTTCATATGTGTGTAGAAATTTTGGTGTCCGTGCACAGTTCCCAAACGCACACAGGCTTACATATCCAAGACGATTTATACTGAAAATCCTGCCGTCTGCTTTCGCGATCGGATGTTATCGCGAGTATTCGGCAATGTTCGTTCGTTACTTTATTACGATTAAATATAGTCGGAAGCAGTGTTGCCAGAAGGTTACATTTTTTACATTTTACGTAACTTTTGATCAGTTCATGTAACATGTATGTAAGAAACAATTTTAGTTAGATTTAAGTAACTTCTCAAGAATTACAAAAGAGGTAAAAATGAAAAAAAAATCTTGAAAAATTAAAATATTCTTATCTAAATTTATTTAATGAAAACAAAAACTACCGCAAAAAATTAAAAAGGTTATAATTATATTGATAAATATAATTTTTTTTAAATTATTGTGTACAAGAAAAAATAAAATAATAATAATTTTTGATCTGCGAGCTGAAAATTACATGAGCGTGAATGTAGCAGACATCAGAAAAATTTAAAACTACAAATAAATAGAGTAAATAATTTAAAAAATAATATTTATAAAAAATGCATTTATTAATTTGAAAATTTTTTAAATGCGCATTTAAAAAAAATCTTTTATTAATTATTTACTCTATTTGTAAATAATTATAAATTTGGCTGATGGCTGTTACATTCACACTCATAAAATTACCACTACGTAAGTTTTAGTTTAAAAATGTAACTTTTCATGGATGCCAACGTAACTTTCGACCAAATCACTCTGGCAACACTGATTTTGGTTCGACGGAGGCCATTCGGAGGTGATTCATTGAACTGTTTAATATTGAGTTTCTTTAATTTAATAATTGTATGGATTTTCGTTTGTTGATTTTAAAATGTTATTTGATTGTGAAATGTGTGTTGATAGTGTGTGTTTGTTAAAAATTAAAAATAACAAGTTCTCACAATTGTCGTTCGGTGAAAAAATTCAAATTGTGTCTATAGGTAGATGTATACCCGAGTTACAACTTAATCAACAAAAGGGTAACGTAACTAGAAAATTTCATGTTAAAAGTTATGAAACGTATAACTGGCTATGTGGTTGTGTACACACGAATAAATTATTTTGTTTCCCTTGCATATTGTTTAGTAATTCTAGTACAGTGTGGACTGATTCGGGATATTCAGATTTAAATAATTTCCATTCCGCGACAAAGAATAAAATATAAAAAAATAGAAAGAAAGCTTAAAATTAAATACTTTTGGTAAATCTCGTATCGAAACGAGTATCAACAGTCAGTTACGATTAGATATACCGACATCTATGGACAAATTGCGTTATTTTTTGCGTCTATAAGTTGTGTAATAGATAGCTGATGAATTACTTCACAATCCATAATCACTAGATGGCAGTTTTTATCTTCAGTCCACTTTACGCTTTGTGTTTAGTAAACAAGTGGTTTTGAAGTTCCAGCGGATTGTCGTAAGTAGTTTAGTTTTATTTATGAGTTCATAGATTATTAATATTATTATACATCAAGATAAACTAGATGATTTGTGCTTTATAATTAAGTATACATATAGCATACATATCACAGTTTTAAGAGTAAAATCGAGTTATATTTTGAATTGTTATGTTTTCTCCTCTGTCCTCTTCTGTTCTCATTTTTAATACTTTAAAATAAGTTTTCAGATCTTAAAAAATAGATAGATTTCATCTGTAGTCTTCTAGTAATTTTTCGTAGTATTTGTCTTCACTCTAGGTATTATAGATAAGAAGCTATAAAGGTTTTTTGTTACAACATGCGAGCGCGGTACCGATCGAATCAGCGCCACGCGTAGCTGGACGGACAACGGTATAATAGGTATTAACTAAAAAATGAAAACAGCTATTGCTGTATCTTAAATGTTTCGCTATTTTTTTGCACACATTTATATTAATTAAAATCGTTAGTCTATAATAAACAGTTTTTATATAAAAAAAGTTCTGTTAACATTGCCGAATTGTGTTATAGACGCTATCAATTTTCATTTTTTAGTTAAGTTAAGTTTAGGTCTGCACATAGAATAGGCACCAATGTAACTCGAAAATTTCATGTTAAAAGTTATGAAACGTATGTACATACGTACATGTACGTATGTATGTACGTACGTAGTTATTGTTTAGTAATTCTAGTACAGTGTGGACTGATTCGGGATATTCAGATTTAAATTTGTTCTGTTGGCATGGTTTCCGACTTAGAGATCCGTCGCGTGGCTATGCTAAAAATCTATAAGAGTACTACCTACAGTATAAGAGCCTACCCTGCTTCAAAATTATGTGCACGCCACTGTGTACAGGTGAAAGTAGGCGATGTTGCAATCTCCTTACTGATTGAGTTATGACGGCGCAACTTCATGAGATTACAGTCTTAATCGTTGCAATTTTTACTCAGCAACTCATTAACGTGGACGAAACAATTCAATGACAACATTCTACAGAAAAAATGTCAGCAGAAATTTTGTATTTTAACATTTGGACGAGTTTGCTTTAGATACTTTAGTTTATGTTTATATTTTATTAGTAAAGTAAGCTATATTTCTATGCTTTTGTTATGGGAACCAGATACGGATATTCTACATAAACTACTTTTCTTTTGTAAATACATACTTATAATACATAGTAAACACCCAGACACATTACAAACATTTGTATGACATTTATAAATATCACACAAGTAATTGCACCGTGCGGGAATTGAACCCCAGGCCTCGTGAACGGTAGTGAACATGAACCACTAGACCACGAAGCCTGCCGAATTTCACTTCAAGTGCAGTTTACGTTGACTTCATAAACATTTTCATGTAGAAAGTGAATAATGGAGTGTTAACATTTGTCCGTGTGGTGACGGACTAAGAATACATTAATTTGTCACTAGCTCATTTTCTTCCCAGGGCTGTAAAAGCTGTAAAAGCTAGCTAATGATCAAGTGCGTAGCGTGCCTTGGTGTAGCCTAGTATAAAATTTTTTTCGGGGCCCGTAGGAAAAACATTTCTCACAAAAGAAAAAAAATCTGTGCATAAAATTGATAGAGATATTTATTAATCATAATGGGGGCCCCCGTGGCCTGGAGGCCCCGTATAATTGATACGGTTGATACGGCGGTATCTACGCTCCTGCTAAGGATTCTTATAAAGATAACGTCTTCTGTAAGTAGCGGAAAGCTCGAAAAAAAACCCTGTGCCAACACGCCTGGTCAGCGCGGCACAGTATACCGTAATTGCTGTTAAAGTGGAAGAGGCCTGTGCCCAACAGTGGGACGTTAATGGGCTGGAGAGACAGAAAGAGTGAAAGAGAAAAAGTACGGGCCGCTTTTAACTTTGTCTCCATCATGTAGGTAGTCATCATAGTCATCTAATTATTTAGAATTCCACGCTGACGAAATTCTGGACAAAAGCTATTGAAGTATATAGCAATACATGACGTAAGATTGTCATGGTTTGTGATTAACACATCAATAAAATTATGAAACAAATAATGAGCAGCCAAACTTTCATAAACACAAAATGTAATGTTCTACAGTAAGGTTTTACAAGACAATTCAAAATAATTTGTGTCAAGTTGTTAATTATAGCAAACTCAACTAATAGAATATGTAATTAAACAATTTTGACATTGTTAAATTATGTAAATAGACGTTGTTTTATTAAATTATATAACAATCAAAGTTTAAAGTACTTCTACGACGATTAGTTAGTTATAATTTAGAATACAGTGTCAAAATATAACCACTTGAGATTAGCTAGGATTTCTCTTGGGTATATTATATCTATAATCTAACACTTGCATGACTCATTTGTTTAAATAAAACTATGTTTTACGGATTTAGACGCGTGTTTTTATTTTAAATTTTGGCCCGACGTTTAACTAACTGATCGTAGAGGACATTTTACAACTCAGTCTCACCCGTGACCATGGTGACTGCAAAGTATTTGAAACGTCGGCATCGGGCCAAAATTTGATATAAAATAACACAAAATAAATATAAATAACAAAATTATTTATTTATACGTTAATGTTACGTTAATTGAAACGAACGTGTGGAAGCGCTTTAGCTAACAATATTATACAGAGTTCGTTCAAGTTTTTACCATAGATTATGATAATTAATTATATTACAAGGTTACGTATGATGTACTTAAGGCGCCTAAAGGTATTAGGTATAGGTATTTTTCATCTCATCTGTTTAAACGAAAATGGTAGTAATTTCCTTATAAATAGTTATACAAGATTCCTTTTTGCTGTAGAAGTTCTAAATTAGTATTAAATATAGGTACAACACATAGGCAAATGGATATCGAAGCGACTACTGTGTTTTTTTGAGAAGTTTTGAGTTTTATTCTGAAGCAGTTAAATGTAGTAATTCGAATATTAGTATACATACGAAGTCCAAGGCAACAAATAGCTTTAAGTTATTTTGTAGTTTTTATACTTTGAAACCTAATCATTTTTCTGCTTCGTGACGGACTTCGTGGCGTAGTGGTTCATGTAATGGACTGCCGTTCACGAGGTCGCGGGTTCGATTCCCGCTTGGGACAATCATTTGTGTGATATCCATAAATATCACACAAATGTTTGTACTACGTCTGGGTGTTTCCTATGTATTATAAGTATGTATTTACAAAAGAAAAATAGTTTATGTATTTATACCCATATGCTGGTACCCATAACACAAGCATAATAAGCTTAGCATGGGACCAGAGGACGTTGTGTGTAATGTCCATGAATATTTATTTATTTATTTATATTTATTTATTTATTTTTATATTTATTTCAGTTAACAAATCAAATTATGGTGGAAAAAATTGACTGCCGCAAGCGGGACTTGAACCCACGACCTCGGGGTGTGACGACCACGACCTCCTTGCTAACACGATCGCAATAAGCTCAGTTGGAAAGAGCTTCAGAACGGTATTCCGAGGTCGTGGGTTCAAGTCCCGCTTGCGGCAGTCAATTTTTTCCACCATAATTTGATTTGTTAAGTAAGGCATAGCATGTCAATTGCAAAATCAATAAATTACTTTATTTCAGTTGTATACACAAAAGACTTCAACATACATAGTATAAGATTATGAAACTTTTATTAACCACCAAATTGATAATATGATGTTATTTATCGCGGCGTATAGCCTGTTGATTCATAAAACCTGTTTATTGTGTAATTTCATGGCAAGAATTTTTTCAGACTAGATTTAAGATACTTAACACGTTGTTAGCTATAAAATAAAGCCGAAATATGTAAAGCATATACATAAGTAAGTAATTTGGCTGTACCTACTAGTTTTTTATAACAGTATTTTTAGTAATTTCTGTCCGTGCCATCATCCCATTTCCTCATCAGAATGTTGTAATTAAATAACATCTAGTTATCAACGCCTGCGGGCAAGACATGGGGAGGTGACCGTATTCTTTTTGCCTATCACCAAACAACCATTTAAATTATCTAGCTAAATATCTAATTTTAGGTAAGCTTTAATCGTAATATAATATTATTACGCAGTGACGCTGTTTTTGTCCATTTTCATCTTTAACACTGTAAAAAGGTCAGCGTGCATAATTAAAATGGTGTGTCACTCATACAGATGTCACACTAATTATGTTAGCTTCACACACTTTCATAATAACTTATTTGTTTAAGCATAACACAATTTTACTAAATTAAAATTTGCTTTTAATCACTCTTTTATTAGCTTCCTTCATATCTATTTAATAATCTGACTATCTATGTATGTATATTTCTCTCTCTCTCTCCAGCCCATTAATGTATTGCAGTGCGCGTGGGCTCCTTCACTTTATGAAGGATTACGGTCTACTCTAACCTGGGGCCCAAGTGTGCTATTACAATGTTGTCACAATGATCAGTAACTGGCGCAATAATGGCGTTATTTGTGACAAAAAATTAAGAGTTGACTACCAAACTTTTAATAACGACTAATTAAATTGGCCTGGAGCGTCAAATCAATTGGCCCGGGGCGTCAAATCAAATAGCCTGGGGCGCTAATTGTCAAAATACACCTCTGCCAAAACGTAAAAGGAGATCTTATTTCTGAGACTTCGCTGTCCACCCGTCTGTCATCAAGCATCAACTGATAGAAATAAAATGTAAAAATTTCAGCTCTCTAGCTATCACGATCCTAGAGATACTCTAGCATCGTGATAGCTAGAGAAAGAGAATTTTCACATTTTATTTCTATCAGGTGATGCTGTAACAAATATTAGTTGATTGGAACGGAACTCTTCGTGTGTGATACCAACTCGTACTTGACCGGATTTTTTATTTATAAAATAAGCAATAACATTTTTAATTAGATTAGAAAGAAAAGCCTTTAAAACCAGAGTCTGTTTATACGCAGTAATTAATATATATACTTTTATACTGAAAATATCACCAAAAACAGACTTCCTTAGTTGATCCGGATGTTATGAGTAAACAACAAAAATAAATGTGGGAAGATCATTTTGTGTGTTGCCTTAGGCTGTATTTAATTGAGACTCTCGTATTCTACGAGACCTTTTCAAATTACGAACAATTTGGCGCCATTGAAATGTGCACCCACAGGCTAAAAAAACGTGTATGATACAACGAAAAATTATAATTTGCATTTCTATAAATCAAAAGGAAAAATATTCTAAAGAGTATAAAATTCTATAGATATGACATTTTGAATACTTAATATTACAAAGCTGAAGAGTTTCTTTGTTTTTGAACGCGCTAATCTCAGCCACTGGTCCAACGTGAAAAATTCTTTCGGAGTTGGTTAATACATTTATCATGGAAAGCTATAGAATGTATAATATCACGCTGCAACCAATAGAAGTGAAGCATCAGTGAAAAAAGTTGTACAATGATATTTTAAACTTTGAACGGGAAGATAGTTGCATTGTTAGGACCGTTCTAAGAATTAATGTAGACGGAATCAAAGGTAGAGAAATGCCGAAGAAATTATGGATGGAATGTCTAAAAGAGGTTATGAAAGAATGAGAAGTAAATATACAATTGATGCCTGATAGAAGAGCATGAAAGAATAAGGCATGTTGACCGACCCCAAATAAAGAAATAAGGGCAGGGCAACGATGATGTGTATGAAATTCTAGTGTTACAGTGATACTTACAATGAGATACGAAAGGACAGTGAAGTCTCAATAATAAGCTTCCATTTTACCTTTAAGGGCTCAATAGTCTTAACCTCCGATATTTAACACGTAGGCTTGATGGGAGAGTGAATATTTGCCTCTAACGAGAGGCGTATGTAACGACATACCATAAAAACCATTCTAGGCTACTTCAAAAATAAGATACACAATAATTACCTAAGATAGGAAGTAAATTTAATTACACATTCACGTCTTTAATTAGCCTGATAATAATATCTTTCTAATCTTACATTGAAGAGAATATCATATATAACATAATCAAACTTTGAATAGGTTTCTGTATACTTAATTAAAGTCTTCATCTCAATTAGAGTATTTGCAAGAATTCTGTAATTTATAAAAATAATATTTTTAAATTACAGCCAATACATATCCCACAAAGGAAAGGTATTGTATGTGTCTATGTATTGGTAGGTTTAAATTTCACATAAGTACATATTTTTAAACACTTATTCGAAATTTTTTATAGCTTTCTAGCTATTGCCCGCGACTTCGTCCGCATGAAATTTAAAAGAAAATCCCGTTTTTGCAAAATTTTTCACTAGTGCTTTGCTCCTGTTGGTCGTAGCGTGATGTTATATAGCCTTTCTCGATAAATCTAATATCTAAAACAGAAAGAACTTTTCAAATCGGTCCCACTCTTCAGCTCTATAATATTAGTATAGAAATATTATGAGGCTATAGGGTGAAAATGGAAGGCACAGCTAGTGTCTACATATTCTACATACACATAAGGGTATATTTAGATAAAGGCTGCTGCTATATATCCGTCAATTTTAGATTCAGTTGAACGGAGTTTCGAAACGCCAATTTATGATCCCGATATAGTTGAGATCAATCTTAGGTGACAAAATATTATTATAATGATAAATATTTATGAATATTTCGTATAACGTTATCATATCTTAGACTAAGCGTAAAGCTTGTATGTATTATGTGTTACGTAATGTATTAGCATACATATATTAAGAGTTTGGAATTTACAAAATATTTTTGTTTTAGATGGCAAATTTTTGTGAGTTGGAAACTTATTAGAAATATTACGAGTATATACGCTACCGTCCCAAGACGAGCATCAGATATGCTTGAAACTTGGTTAGACATCATCGATGCCATTGTGTTGTGTTAGTTAACTAACGCAGAAGGTTGACCGGTGACATAATATTTCCGATACTACCTATTATGAATAAAAAGAAAAAAAAATAAACGTATTCCGTTAAGAACTTGAACAAAATAATTGCTATATAAGTTTAAAAACCTATTTCAACTATTGAACTAGCGAGGTGGCTTAAGGGCCTACATCAATATTATCGTCGACATGTACATATTAACACAGCTAGTAGGTATAGAAAATGAAGAATTAGGGCAATTTTTTTTGTTTACTCAAAATGTACTAAATATATTTTAATTCTGATTTACGTGTTTCTATATATAATAGTTACTTATGTTCTTAAAGTTATTTCATTAGTTAATACGCGATAATAGACCGACAAATGAAAAAAATAAAAAATGAGAGAGGTTGTTTCGCTAAGATTTTCTATCGAGAAAACTTTTTTCAATCGCGTTTCTGAGTTTATGCGATCCTAGATTATATATTGAAAAAACATATACTTCAAAATTAGAGCTCTAGCCATTCAATCTAAAGAAACAATGAAAACTTCGTACGTAGAAAAATGCACGAAGTATTTTGGTATCCTCTTAAGACGGTACGATACCAAATTATGCTCCATACAAAAGTATGGGTATCGTACTTCCGTTTTTTCTTCGCGAAAGTTAAGCCGATTTTAATAGTTTTTGCGTTATATTATAGATAAAGAGTATATCTATGCTTCTATCATATTCTTTTTTTCAAAACATAATAACTAAAAGAAATATGACGATCCGAAAAACCTACTTTTTCAGTTTTCTTTAGATAAAGTTGCAGCGTCTATCACACAAATTTGGTAAAGTTTTACCACAAAAGAAAGGGATAGAAGCATAGATATACTCTTTGTCTATAATATAACGAAAAAACTATTAAAATCAGTTTAACTTTCGCGAAAAAAAACGGAAGTACGAAATGTCTTTTTTCAAAGGATTTGTAGGTAAAATCCGCTTCATCTATATTTATCCCTTAAATCGCGGCGCTCGGAAATAGGGATAGCAATATAGTACAGTACCCTCTTAAGCAACCATTCATATACCTATGTGCCGGAACGATAAAGCTCACTTCTAGTGATCTGTACCCAAAAGTAAAAATAGACCCTATTTGTCTCTATTGTCCGTCCGATTCGTCTCACTATTAGCAGATTGTATCATATGAACCATAATGATTCGGCAGTTGAAATGATTACAGATGACGTATTTCTGTTCTCAGTCTAACAACCAATACTCATCATCATAATTATTCTGTGCTTATCCTGGTAATTGAGATCCTGATATCTCTGGAATGGTGATAGCCATATACCAAAGGGTAAAACGGGACCCATTGTCTCTGACTAACCTTTGTGACTATCCATTCGTCCCCGTCTCACCTTCAACAGGCTATATCCCGTAAACTGTGATAGTTGGACCGTTGAAACCTTTACAGATTACAGAACAAATATGGTTAATACCAGAATAAAATAAATATTTAATAAGACTCCCATACAACAAAAAGATTTTGTGTTACATGATGATATGATGATGATGATTTTACGGAACACTCCAGGTTTCAGACTCACGCATAACCAGTTTTTAAATTACAAAGTTTTAATATGAAACATCTTACGGTGCTTTTAAACAAGCTATACTGAACTGCCGTATTTGCAGTTATTTTTACAATATGGTATTCTGTTAAAACTTTAGTAATTTAGTTGATAACGACAATAGCTGCCTGCTTTTAAATTTTTTACGTAATGTGTATGTTGATAGCATACACTTATTTGATAAACAAAAAAAAAGCGTTTTAATGTAATTTATTCGACAATAAAATGTTAAACTAACTTTAAATAAAAGCATTTTTTACGGATTTAGACGCGTACATATTATGTTTTTATTATGTTCTTATTATACATGCATCTGAAAAGAACCTTTTTAACCGATTTCAAATAAGGAGGAGGTTCTCAATTTCGTCTGTATGTTTATTCTTTATTTTCTTAGTGTTTGTTACCTCATAACTTTTAACTGGGCGAAGTGATTTTAATGATTATTTTTTTATTTGAAAGCTGGTGGTTCCCGTTTGATCTCACTGGCATCGGGTCAGGATCTGATGGTTACCTCCTAAGAAATCCACGAATACTCAAATCTCAAAGGCACATAAAGTCGGTAAAACTTTTTTTAAATAATCTACTTTGATCAAAAACTAAAAAACACGCTTGAAATTTTTTTTTTAAACGGAATATTTTTTTTAATTATTGCATTGTCATCGGTCCTTGATATATGTTCAAAATCAATCCCCCTTCAGCAAGTGGGTTAAAATCACTTTCAAAGATTCCGTTACATAGATTAATACATTGATAGATACATACTGAACTTATATAAGCGTGTTTAAATACTCAATTATTATACTACAAGGGTGACAAACAAGCGTATCTTAGATGGATTGGATTGGATGTTCGCAACACCAAGAACCGTTTAACCAGTTTAACTCCCTTTTTGAAGAGCCCCATGCTATAGTCGTGTGGGATAACCACGGCAGAAAGTTCATTCCACAACCTAATCGTACGTGGAATAATGTTACAGTAGATAAAGTAGGTACATACCTGATTTTAAAAAATTGGTCAAGTGCGAGTCGGACTCGCGCACGAAGGGCTCCGTACCATTATCTATGCAACATAAGGCAACGTTATTAGTATCGAGCAAGAAACGGTAAAAAAAATCATGTTTGTTGTATGGGAGCCCCCCTCAAATATTTATTTTATTTTATTTTTAGTATTTGTTGTTATAGCGGCAATAGAAATACATCATCTGTGAAAATTTCAACTGTCTAGCTATCACCGTTCTTGAGATACTGCGTACGGAACCCTAAAAATCATGTTTGTTGTATGGGAGCCCCCCTTAAATATTTATTTTATTTTATTTTTAGTATTTGTTGTTATAGCGGCAATAGAAATACATCATCTGTGAAAATTTCAACTCTCTAGCTATCACCGTTCTTGAGATACAGCCTGGTGACAGACGGACGGACGGACGGACGGACGGACGGACGGACGGACGGACAGCGAAGTCTCAGTAATAGGGTCCCGTTTTTACCCTTTGGGTACGGAACCCTAAAAACCACTTGAGACATGTTTTTAACTATCCTAACAGAGTGGTTGCATCAATTCTATTGTATGACCGACGTTAATGTCAACTTGAGTTAAGTGCTAAAAGTTTTAGTAGTTTGTATTAAAACAACTTTAGTACCTACTTTTTAAATAAAAGTAAAGCACAGATTTTAATTTACTTTTAGATTGAAATGTTTTGGTTAAGAAATTGCTTTGATTACCTCGGTACGTTTCTATTAGTGTAATAATTTATGTAACAGATTCTTTGAAAGTGATTTTCACCCACTTGCAATAATCAGATTGATTTGAAATTTTTCACACATATTCATTCAAGCGTGTTTTTTAGTTTTTGAACTAATTTATTTAATGATTTTAATATCCCTTGCCTTTTTCTCCAGCATATTAACGACGCACTGTTGGGAATGGATCTCCTCCATTTTGGGTCTATGGTCTAGGTACTGTGCTGCGCTGACCAGGCGTGTAGGCATTAGGCTTTGTTTCGAGTTTTCACTGTCTCTATATTAAAGTTACTAGCTGATCCGGCAAACGTTGTTTTACCATACAAATTTCAGGGATAGACAAATAATTTGCAATAAAATAATATTGCAAATAATATTTATCCTACCTTTCAAGTTGGGTCGAATTGCACATGGTGTGCCAATTTAATTTAAAATCTTAAGTAGTTTAGGAATCCATCGCGGACAAACATCGTGACAGGAGATTTATATATATAACTAGCTGTCACGGCAAACGTTGTTTTGCCATTATAAAAAAAAAAGGCTTGAAAAATAGATGTTGGCCGATTCTCGGACCTACTGAATACGCATATAAAATTTCATATAAATCGGTCAAGACGTTTCGGAGGAGTACGGTAACTAACACTGTGATAGGGGAATTTTATATAATAGAAGAAAGATGGCCAACAGCGAGTGTACATTTAAACTATAATACGTATGAATACACACACATAGAAGATTACACTTATAAACCATTAGCTTTCATCAATGGGGATGAGTGGTGAAATGGATTATTGATCCCTTTTCATGACACTATTAGTAATACATATATATACCTTTTATCTGTAATTACCATTACATTAACTCTTATCTGTCCATTAAACCATATACACATATTATACTCCAATAATTTAAACGCTAAATAAACTATATACGCGTAATGCGCTATTAACATATTACGTACGCCTTTGAAGTGAACGACTCTCTCTATGTGGTGATGGATTAAGAATACAAGTATCACCACCCCATTTCCTCCTCAGGTTGCTGTAATAACCAGCTAAGGAATCTCATAAGTAGTTAATATCCTCTGTAAGAGACAGAAAGCTTGATACTAAACCTTGAGCGGTATACTAGATCCAAATTCCTCCCGAGGTGAATGAAGGGACTGCGAAGAAGTGATGGAATCAGTTCAAATATGACAGTCAGTTTATAATTGTGAAATATCCTCAAACGACGGACCTCTCGGTACAGTTGCCGTGTGTCCAACTACCTATAAAGCAGTTGCTCTGCTTCAGACTGTGCGTTATGACGTCATCTTCAGCCAGTCAGTCACGATCTAACAGATAATACATAAAAGAAATTAGGATATAAGCTAAGCTCTCTAAAACTGCTACAGAAGGTAGTAGTTATTTTTTAGGGTTCCGTACCCAAAGGGTAAAAACGGGACCCTATTACTGAGACTTCGCTGTCCGTCCGTCCGTCCGTCCGTCTGTCACCAGGCTGTATCTCAAGAACGGTGATAGCTAGACAGTTGAAATTTTCACAGATGATGTATTTCTATTGCCGCTATAACAACAAATACTAAAAATAAAATAAAATAAATATTTAAGGGGGGCTCCCATACAACAAACATGATTTTTTTACCGTTTCTTGCTCGATACTAATAACGTTGCCTTATGTTGCATAGATAATGGTACGGAACCCTTCGTGCGCGAGTCCGACTCGCACTAGGCCAATTTTTTTAATATAGACATTTCCCACACCGCGTCCTCTAGTCCCAAGCTAAGCCTATTGTGTATTTTATTTAATAAATTTGCTTCGATTCATTGCCATCTTTATATATTTTTTTATCGATATATGTTTTTATATGCATATGCCTCTGAACTTTAAAGGTCGAGTATGTTTTAGTCATGTGAAAGATAAGATAAAAAATCTGTGTGTGTTACAAGCTAAATAAGTTATACATATTGATATTGATTTGTTTACCCTACGCTACCAAAGAAATGTTATGTTTTCATGTGTATCTTTTACATTCATAACTTTCATGAAACCATTAAATCCACCACCACTCTCTCCGTCCACTACTGAACATTAGTGCCACATCATATCAATGCAGTGTTTAAAGTAAATTCTCCGTGTGGTGACGGACTAAGAATACAAGTATCACCACCCCATCTCCTCCCCAGGGTGCTGTAAAAGCCAGCTTAAGCATATTTTACACAGATGACGTCCTCTGTGAGAGACGGAAACCTCGAAAGTAAACCCTTTGCCAACACTGGTCAGCGCCGCACAGTAGACCATAACCTCTTTCAAAGTGGAGGACGCCCGTGCCCAACAGTGGGACGTTAATGGCCTGGAGAGAGAGAGGGAGACAGAGTAAATGATCTCGTGATGCCTTTAGATTAATTTGTCATCTTTATCGTTATAAGGAATAGCAGAACATTTAACTTCCACAAATGAAATGTCTATTGGATTGTTAATATTCAGATGGTTAATATGTAGTTTATCAGCGTATGTCCATAATATCAAATCACTGGGACAGTATAATAAATACATGACATCAATATATCGTGTGGTTTTAGTCACCAAATGTGTTACACCAAGCGTTAATCCGATATGATGGATAGAGTGATGTAGTGCTATCAAAAGTCAACAATAGAGATTATCATAGATATATTCGCGTACACAAGTGTCTCTTCAAACAATATTATTATTGAACTAGTTATTAACGTCAATATTGCTTAATGTCGTGTAAGTAAGTAAGTAAGTTTTGAAAGTACATAAGTTCACAGTTCATTTGTGTACCGTCCGACACAGATATTAAGGCCGCCTTTGCATGTAATAGCATTAAAGTGTTAAATAAATAAATATACCATGTATGTAGTATGATAATGATGTAGTGTCTATGAATACAGCCGGCTTGAAACCACTTGCATATCTACGTGTGCGTGAAAATGTGTCTATGTGTTTATAAGATACAGGCTATACGTCATATAAAACGTTATTATTTTATGGAGTATGATTTAGCCAGGCTAAAGTTGATGTCCTAAATTTAACCGTCAACCCACTATCTGGTATATCGATGATCGTCTAAATATTGGTCGGTGGTAAAGTAAGGGAAATAATCTATATATGAAAATCTTTGACCGTGATTTTCACTCATTTGTAATAGTCGGATTGAATTGAAATTTTGCACTTGTATTAAGTAGTAATGACAATAAAGTAAGGTTTTTTCACACTTTTATTTGCTCTCAAAACTTAATTTCTTTGGTTGCAGAGAAATTTTATTGCTATCTGTCGACATAATCGACATAATATTCTTTATTTTATTTTTAATTTCATTAAGAGATATGACATATATTAATGTACACACACACACACACACACACATACATCAAAGTATTAAAAAAAAACCTTTATTGAACCTTAATATTACTAATACAATTTTGGTTTCCTGACCTCCAAACTAAGTAATTCAACTTGTAATATGGAAGTCAAGGAGTTTAATCTCAAATTTTAGATAAAGGTAAGTAAAAAAAAACTGCAAATCAAAAAAATAAAAAGAAATAGTTAGGTAACTCGATAATATAGTTTGTGTGTACGTGTGAGTGTATGGATAATGTATTCATAAATACGCGTCTATTTTAATTATGCGACTTAAGGAAGTCCGTATCATCATAATTTAATGACCATAGCCACTTCATCAAAAATTTCTTGAAAACTTATTAATATCACATAAAGATTAATATTAACTACATTAAATCCAATATATCTAAATGTTCTTTAGTACGCGTTTGTACGTGTGACGTTTGCTATTCAAAAACCATGCTTTGTTATTATCAGAGTGGGATAAGCGTTAAGTACTTTCTTTCATCGAACAAATGGCGTGGAAAATCTCTAACCAGATTTAGAATAATATTATATAATAATACTAGCTGTTGCCCGCGACTTCGTACGTATTTCCCCAGTTTTTGTAACATTTTTCTCTGATGTTTCACTCTCATACTGTGACCAATAATACCGTCCTAGATAAATGTAGTATCAAACACTAAAAAAATTTGCTAATCGGACCAGTGGTTCCTGAGATTAGCGCGTTCAAACAAACAAACTCTTCAGCTTTATAATATTAGAATAGATATTATCATAGTGACACTAAAGTCTTGATACATAGTCCGTTTTGAATCCAAATACATGTTTCTTGGAGTATGGCTGCCTGCTCTTTTTATTAGAAACAGATAATTTAGAAACTTCTAGATATTTTTATATAGATTCCTCTATATTGTCCATTTAAACTCGTAACAGATCATGATGTAAGCTCTTTAAAACCAGGCCTTAAGAGGATACCAAAATAGCTTCGTGCATTTTTCTACGTACGAATTTTTCATTGCTTCTTTAGATTGAATGGCTAGAGCTCTAATTTTTAAGTATATGTTTTTTCAATATATGATCTAGGATCGCATAAACCCAGAAACGCGATTGAAAAAAGTTTTCTCGATAGAAAATCTTAGCGAAAAAACCTCTAAAATTTTTTATTTTTTTCATTTGTCGGTCTATTATCGCTTCTTAACTAATGAAATAACTTTAAAACATAAGTAACTATTATATATAGAAACACGTAAATCAGAATTAAAATATATTTCGTAGATTTTGAGTAAATAGGAAAAGTATCCCTAATTCTTCATTTTCTGTGCCTACTGGCTGTGTTAATATGTACGTGTCGGCGATGATATACGATAATATTGATGTAGGCCCTTAACGTAAAAGTTATAATAAATCAAGGCGTTTTAATTGTACTTGATATTATAACATCTAAGTGTTGGTTATATCATTTCGTTAGACCTATTTTTTGTAAACAAACAATATTATTATATAGCTAGCATTGTAGACTAGAATAATACATGTATGATGTAATTTATGAATAGTTATATCAATAAGATTACTTAAGTAGAATAGAATAATGTTTATCAAACGAATGAGCGCTCGTGGACCAAAAGAATTGTATTGTTGCCGAACTTTAGTATACTCATAATTAAACAAATAATTTGCTTAGATCAGATACATAAAAAAACCGCCGGGGAATACTGAATATTCTTTTTAAATTTTTGCATTGTGATCGGTCCTTAATACGTGTGCAGTATTTCAGATCAATCCGACTACTGCAAGAGTGTGAAAATCACATTCTAAATTATGATACATAGATTAATACATTGATAGATATATCGATCTAATAAAATTGTACCTATTAATTTAACTTGTAGCAACAACTGATATACACAGATAGTGAAATTTCAGTTCTCTAGCTATCACTATTCCATAGATACAATCTGGTGCTCAAGTCTACTATTTTGGAACAATTGTAGAATGGTATGTATGTGTTGCCGTTTTTAAAAAATGCGTTAGTCGAAGTGATTTTTGAAAAACTACTATTAAATTTAAACATTTAATCATGCTAGACTTCGTTTAGATATATTTGTACATACTATTTATTAGTATAAAAAGCAATGTGAAGTTTAGGAGATTAGTAAATTGCAATAAATTACAAAGAACAATTTCTAATATTTCTATCTATCTATTTTTTATTTATGGCAATCTGTCGACACAGGACAATTTCAAAATATTACTGTCAAATTCAAAATAGCAGACTACCGAAACATTTCAGTCATTGAATTGCAATTGTGAAGTAATTGTGTACGAGACTAGCAATTTATGTCACTTTGACAATTGTAAGTCAATGATGAAGTCGTTATGACAAGACATTAATAGTAGACTACCAAAAACTTTACAATTGTACCATAATGGTACCATTGTGGTACAATTGTGACACTATTGAAATACCCGACTCAGGGCACTGGTGATAGACGAACGGACAGTAAAGTCTCGATAATAACCCCCTTTAACTTTTGCTAACTTACTAAGAGATTGTGGCAAACACAGCCCTTTCCACATTAATATTAGTGTTAAGATTGTCTTGCTTCATTGTTTTTGTAAATTTTAATAATAACACATAAAACATGATATCAAAATCTCGTTAACATATTATTTGTTTTAAGCGAAATGATAAGAAGCCATACTGTCTGCTGTTCTTATCATTTGTTGTAATAATGCTGACATGTTATGTCAAGTTATGATAAATTTTATAGCTGTCAACGGTAACTGTAATTTACTTAGTTCAAAAACTAAAAAAACACGCTTAAAACACCTAAATATTTGTTTAAATTATTGCATTGTTAGCGGTCCTTAACATGTGTGCAAAATTTCAGATCAATCCGACTACTGCAAGTGTGTTAAAATCACTTTTAGAGAATCCGTTACATAGATTAAAATATTGACAGATACATACCGAACATATATAAGCGTGTTAATAATACAAATTATTTTAAATACAAGTATATAATTTGATCTTTCTTTCTTTCCTCCTAACACATTGCCGTCCAGTGGGATGTTTCTGCAACCTTTTTCACTAATGCTTCGACCCTACTGGTCGCAGCGTGATGTTATGTAGCTTATAGCCTTTCTCGATAAATATATTATCCAATACTGAATGAATTTTTCAAATCAGTTCAGTAGTTCCTATGATTATTGCGTTCAAATAAAAAAAATGAACGAACTGTTTAGATTTCTGATAAATAACATAATTTCATATGTGTAATATGGAATTGCATATATATTGCCGTTTTACAGAAATGATAGGTTAAAGGCTTTTATTCCCATTTTCTTTACATCAGGGGTGTAGAAGATTACTTGAAAAATTGTTTAAGACATTCATTTTACTTATCATTCTTTTTGTAATATACATGGAAATGTTTGTATTTAAAGCTTTTGAAAAATGGATCTTTATGTTAAATGAAACAAAAGATGATAGAATAGGGCAAGACTAAATTGTTACCGAAGGTAAAAAAAATTCAGAGGCCATATTTTTGAAGTAGTTTTTATTTCAGAAAGAAATAAAAAGACAAAAGCCACATGCATACATTATTTTACAATACGGCACACCATCACAAAAAGCCAAACACTCTAAATTTAGTTACATAATAATATGCAGAATGAGCCGAAGTATCAAGAAGTAGAATTTTTGTTACGAGCACACACACATACCTACATACACTACACATTTTATGGTGTATTACATAATATGCGTGATATCACATCGTTAGTTATATAAATACTTTTTATTTATGAAGTTAATTACTACACTTTCGTTTGTTCTGATATGAATGCTATCAGTTCCAATTATTATTTTCAAAGCTTGATTAATAATTACGTTCTAGTAACATAAAACGTATTTTACCAAGAAATATCGTAAAAAGAAAATTGTTTCCACCGTTATGTGGCTTTCTGTTTTATACATACTTAGTTATAAAATGTAATGTAAAAGATTCTAAAAGTGTTTTGACTATAAGCTATTTAAGAAAAGAAAGAAAAAATAATTTGCTTAATTAGAAAACACACCTGAAAATCTTGATTATTATTTTTAATTATTGCATCGTCATCGCTCCTTAATATGTGTACAAAATTTCAGATCAAATCAAATTAAATCGGTCTACTGCAAGTGGGTGAAAATCACTTTCAAAGAGCCCGTTACATCGACTAATACATTGATAGATACGTACCGAGCTAAGAGAAGCGTGTTAAAATAATTATTAGAGAATCTTGATTTCTTTTATAGATGCGTAATCGCCAAGTGAAAAAAAATGTAACGTAATAAATAAAAAAATAAATCATTCAAAGAAAATAACCCCTTTCTTTAACTAAGGTGGCGACTAAAAATACAGCAAGGCTGATGGTAAAGCGGTCACGCCGAGGTCGCAGACCTTGCAGAAATCTTCTTATTCCTTTTTGAAGAACCCCATGCTGTAGTACTCTTAACTAAACCCTCTTCAAACACGTCAAACTAAAATAAATGTTCATGGGCATTTCCCACATCGTCCTCTGGTCTCAAGCTAAGCTTATTATGCTTGTGTTAAGGGTACCAGAATACGGATAGAATACATAAACTACTTTTCTTTTGTAAATACATACTTGTAATACATAGAAACACCCAGACGCAGTAAAAACATTTGTATGACAAATATAAACATCACACAAATGATTGTCACGAGCGGGAATCGAACCCGAGACCTTGTGAACGGCTGTCCGTTACATGAACCACTAGACCACGAAACCCGTATTAAAAATAAAAATTCAGTCTTAAATTGGCTTAGCACTATAGAAATAAACTATCTGTTAGTAGATTATCTGGTCTGGTCTGTCCTAAGACTACGGCTATTTAAAGTCTACTAAACATGCGACATAGCTAGAGTCGAGCTCGGTCATACATAAGCAAATGAATGTTAAATGAGCAAAGTTTCACGCAATACCTACGTTTTCGCTCTTTAGGGAATATCATTTGTTGTATATACAAAGTTTGTTTTCTTTTCAATGAGACAATACAGATGCTTGTATTGTTTAATTTCTAAATATTTATTTTATATTCTATGATGGTGACGGTATCAATGGATTGATTCTTTCGCTCAAAAAGAGCTAGTATATGGCCAACATTTCAGTCTCTTTAAACAGCTGAACATGGGTTTTTGGCAGACCGAAATATCCAGCAGCAGTAAACTGTGCAATATACATTAAACAATACCGGTTCAGCACTTGTAATACCTACTTCAAATTTTACAAATTTTTGTAAATTATATTTGTCTCGAAGTCGAAAACGGTGCGTTTGTGTGTCATTCTAATGTACGAGTATATTGACAAATACCCTTTTCTTTTTGCAGATCGCAACAATGGGTCCTTGTCGAACAATGGGTCGAACTGGTCTCATTTTCATCACAATCCAGCTCCTATCTCTGGCAACAGCTCAAGAACTAGAAAAAAGAATTCCACAAGGCTTTCTTGGTATGAGAGGCAAGAAGTACTTAGGGCCTGACAGTTTCGAACAGCTCTACAAACGGCGACCACAATATTACGTTGGACTCAAAGGTAAAAAAAGCCTTCAAGAGATCATGGAAACTGGTGAAGAATTTTACAAGCGCGTACCCATGGGTTTCGTGGGGATGAGGGGGAAGAAAGAAGCAGCATTTCCTGACATAGAGACCACTGAATACGTTCCAAAACGAGATGGTTCATTAATTGGCCAGATTGATTACTCCTCAAGTGATGTTCAAAATCTGCCAGCCAGTTACCCTGTTTTGAATGCATTACTTGATCAGTATTTACAAAGGTATGAGCTATCTAAAGTGACAGACTCGGCACTGAATCCTGAAACAGATTCTGATAATGACTCGACGTCTAATGAGATTGCAAAACGCGCTGCAAATATGCATCAGTTTTATGGAGTACGTGGGAAAAAATTATTCAACAGTGAGAAACGCCCTTATGACCTATCGTTTCGCGGCAAATTTATTGGAGTAAGAGGCAAAAAAGATTTGAAGAACAGTGGCATGCATGAAATTAAGTTTTTGTTGGATAATCCTTTACCTAAAAGGAAGAGCCAGATGGGTTTCTTTGGTATGAGGGGCAAGAAATGGGACACCACGGACGGTAAGTTTTTGTAACAATTAGTTATCTAGTTATAACGTTTTTTAAAGGTCAAGGGCATTTTATACCACATATTGTGTGTTTTTTGACGAATTATTAGCTTTAACACAAGGTTACAAGCACACATGCTCCCTTAAGTATTACATGTTTGCTTTCGTTATCTGAATTATAATGTTACACATTCCTTAGTTTGGGTGATGACTTACAATGGTATAAATATGTGTTTGTATTTTAATATGTTTATATATTCCTCTGAAGACCTTAGTATATATCCGTTTTACCTTAAAGAGGAAAATCTCATGACGTGATTTTATTGAATAGCCAGATAATCAAATTTCTAAATACATAATTATATTTTTTTAGTTCTTATTCTTTCTACTTAACTATACTTTCCAACTGCAAGTGAGACTCCAAAACGGGGCTAGTTATTTGTAATTAGTTGATACGTCCGTGTGGTGACGGATTAAGAAATAAATGTGTCACCACCCCATTCCCTTCCTAGGGTGAACGATAGTTAAAGATACAGTACTATAACAGATGACATCCTCTGTGGGAGAGAAAGAAAACTCAAAAATAAATCATAAACCGACACGCTTAATCAACGCGGCATAGAAGACTATAGTCTCCCCCAAAATAGAGGAGGCCCGTGCCCAACAGTGGGCCGTTAACGAGCAGGAAAGAAAGCGAAAGAGAGAGAGAGAGCTAGGTGTTATAAAGATTTTTTTTTATTTTGCTTACTTTTACATCATACTACATATTATAAATGTGAAAGTTTGTGAGTATGGATGCTTAGTACTCTTTTACGCCAAACCTAGCAAACGGATTTTAATAAAACTTTACAATAATGTAGCTTAAACATCAGAATAACATAATAATATAGGCTACTTTATATCTCAAAAAAATGCAATGTTCCCGTGGGATGATAAAAAACGAACAGATTTTTTTTCCATTTTACCGCGGGTAACACTGAAAGGCACAGCTAGTTTATTATATGTTTTTGTTTATTATAATCAATGTACCTACCTATATTTAGCGACGTAATATTGTACAGTGATCTCATAATATTATTATGGTCACGTACATAATTAAATTTGTGATTCTAATCCATTCTAAATCTGTACTAAAGTAACGAACCAATTTACTGTGGGATATATCGAGCAATTGGATGATATTATTACAATATAGCTTATATAAGAGAAGTTAAACATATATAACAAAATTATGAACGTGAAGATTTTCGATAAAGAAATACATTAGTTGTATTAATTTTTGCAATTGGCTTGCTATGCTTTCACTTGATAAATCAAAATTATAGTGGAAAAAATTATCATCATGACCGGGACTTAAACCCACGACCTCGGAATACCGTTTCGTTAGTCTCCCAACTGAGCTACAATGGGACTAGTACATGATAACCAAATATTCCACTACAATATTTCTCAATGTGAGTTAAACATCGCTCGATGTTTTTGTACTACGCCATCTATCGAGCGGTTTGCACTAACTCGGTCAATCGATCACTTAGTATTCATCATTATTGACTGTATTTACACATACTGTATACATACATACTGTATATATACATTATTTCGACATTAGTAAAGTTATAACTATCTATCTCACTCTTGAATCACTTTATCTACATAAAAATACCGCATCAAAATCCGTTAAGTAGTTTTGAAGATATAAGCTCACAAAGTGACATACATATAAAAATAACTACTTTGTTTTATGGTAGGGGAGCCCACGATGCTAAATGGGGATTTACTCGAGCGTCAGACCTATTGCGTTGCAAAGCTTAGATGATAAGGAGAAAAAAATGTTATGTGATATATACCTTTTCGTCGGTGGGGGAAGCTGCTATAGATTTTTAAATATGTAATTTTTATATATGTATGAATTTTTATTATTTCGTCTTGCGGAAATCATCAGTTTATATATTTTTCGTTGTCCTTGAACTATTTCCTTCAAAATAAAAAACATTTTGCCACGCTCGAGAATATCGAGATGAGGTTGTTTTTTACAACTTTTCTGCCCTCCCCTTTCTTTACGTCACTCTCAAATTGTCAGATTAGTGGAAGATACGCTTTTTAGGATATAATTAACTCACCTTAGCTTAATCTGACCCGCTCGAGAATTTCTGATGGTCAATTTTTTTTACTCCTGTATCCTTCACGGGTGGCCTTATATATGAGCTCTTCGCGCTTTAGTAAATCCCGAAATCCCCTCTTGGGCTCCCCTACTATAATAACAAGTAAAGATTTATGATTTGATTGAACTTGCCTAAAGTAATTGTTAAAATGTCCGTGTCCGTGACGGATCACGAATACTAGTGGCACCACCCCTTTTTTCTTAGAATGCTTTAAAAGCCAGCAAAGAGATATTGTACGCATATAACTTCCTCTATGGGAAATGGAAAACTCGAAAATAAAACATGTGAACGCCCGTTTCAGCGCTGCATGTTAGATCTTAAACCCTCCCAAAGTGGAGGAGGCCCGTGCCAAACTGTAAACGAGCTGGTGACAGGAGAGAGAGAGGTTTTTAGATAAAATCTTATCTACCTTAGTGAGATCACATGTAAAACTGCAGGGTACAGCCAGTATTCTAATACTATAAATTTCTGTTTCAGATTCCAGCATGGAAATGGAAATGCCAAACTAAGTATCTTTTAAAATTGAATATTACAAATATAAATGTTAATTACATACTATCTATTTCTTGAAAAAGACTTACCTTTATGACATATCCTATAGAATAAGATATTCTTGCCAATTTAATGTTAACAAGGCTTATTTTAGCGTGGGTTTCACAAATGTTAAGGAAAATTTGAAAAATTACGGGGTAGGTTTTATGTTGAAAAAAGAAAATCATAATATTACAAGTAGTTAAAACAACCCCATCGATTTGATAATAAATGATACAGGACCCTTTACTTTATAAATGTATGTTATATCCTTAATTTACTGATATCATTTTAAAACTACAAATAATCGTACCAATTCTACGTGCACACCTAAAGTTAATTTAACTAAAAAAAGTAACAACCTGTAAATTTCGATTGATTCGCGATTTTTTTTGCACATTTATATTAATTAACATTTTTAATCTACAGTAAACAGTTTATCAAGAAAGTTCAGTTAACATTGCCAGATTGTGTTATCGACACTATCAAAATTATTTTTTTAGTTTAGTATAGTAGTGTGCGTAGAATCGGTACCATTGTAACGGTAAATATGTGAACTAATCTCATTTTATTGTAAAATCTTATTAAGTACCCACAGTTCTGCAAATAAATGAAATGAATGAATAAAATAGAAAATATCAAAAATGGAATTATTGTATTGCATCACCAGTACCTATATTATATTAAATCAAATTGTACTGGAAGAAATGATCACCATGAGTGGGTCTCGAACACACGACGTTCCATTCCTCTTTCATATTCCGAAGTCGTGGGTTGAAGTCTCACTCATGGTGATCATATTTACCACTAATTTTTTATTTATTAAGTAAAAGCATACCAATACTTATAGTCTCTGCCTACCCCCATGGGAAAAAGGCGTGATGATGATGACGCATACCAATTTTAAATGCAAAAATTAATAAATTAGTATATTACAATCAATATTAATTTTTATTAGTATTTATTATTTGTATATCCCTGAAGAAAAAGTTATAACTCTGGGGATTACCCAATGAATTACAGCCATCGAAAACCATTATTACTAAATTACAAAGCCATCTGGCGCTATAAAACCTTATGACAAATGTTAAATTTGTCATATTCAATTTAATGTTAGTGAAATTGAAACTGAAATTCACTGAAAGTTACTAAATAATTAATAAAATAATTATTGTTTCAATAATAATAAATTTGATTTCACTAAATTACGAATCTATTTCTATAAGTTTTATAAGTTGTACAAACTGACAAATTTATGTTGTTTATTATTTTTATTTTGTATCTATTGTACACATGTATGAAAATATTTTTTTTCTTAATATTTTGGTAATCAATAGATTCATATCGTAGTCACAGTTCAATTTTGAAAGTTTCTACGCTAAAGTATTACAACTTATTATTAAATGAAAAAATTGAAAATTATAGTTTTCATAGATGCGTCAAAAACTTAACTAAAATAAAAAACAATTTTGATATGTTTTGATTTATTGGCTCTTATGTTATACACATTTAAATTAATTAATATTGTTAGTCTATATTACACAGCTTTTATAATAAGAAAGTTCAGTTAACATTGACGAATTGTGTTATTAACACTATCAATTTTTATTTTATTTTAGTTGCACGTATAGAATTGGTGCCACTGGATTCATGGAAAATCTCAAATCAAGTAATTAATCAACTCTTAATAAAAATTTGTAACCAAAATAAATTTCAAAGGCTATGTGCTTGTAACGGGTAATTGCCTGTTAATATTTTAGGTCAACGAAATCTTTTAACTATTTACTACAGTATTATATTTTTATCGAAATAATAATAAAAATGCCTATTAAATCTATATCATATTTTCTGATTGTTAAAAATCATATTGGCGTAATTGTTAAATATATAGATAGATACATAGATATTTTCAATAATATTTCAAATTAATAATTATTAAAATAAGATATAAAAGAATTGAGTATAATCGAATAAATTTGTGTTTCAATATCGAGTTACGAATAATAAATTATGTTTCTTATTTAATTTATGTAAAAATATCAAATGATAAATAATAAAATCTGTTTTTGTAATTTAATTTTTATCTATAATAATATCTATTGATTAAGAAATAAAACAAGGAATTTAATTTATTTTACTTAAAACACGAAATTATTAAAATATTTTATTCTATTTCTAACTTCATTATAAATTGAATGAAATTTTCCGATTATTATTGTTTATTTTTGTTAATTATACATAGATATTTATTGTTATTATAGTTCTTATTTTAATGTAGATTATTATATCGTGTATATGAGCATTTTGTAAGGCTGGCAAAATGTATAATTGTATTATAACAATAGTGAAAATAATATACGCAGTTGTCAATTTTTGCATTGTTTTATTTTTAGTCATAACCAGGCCTCTCTTTTACTTGCTAGAGGCATGGGCATATTAGGATATACGCCCTTCTATAACCTATAAGAAACAGTAGAAACATGATATAAAAGAGACTAGGGGCCCTAATAATCAGGAAGCCCAATGAAGAAGAAGGACCTAGTTATAATACAAATCTTATTAAACATATCCTATTGCTTGCTTTAAACGTATGGTTGCAAAATTACATACATATTCTTCCTCCTCTACCTATTGATGGTTATTCCAAAATCCACGCTTACGAAGTCACGGGGCACAACTAACCATACTAATATAATAAATGTGAAAGTACCTCAGTCTGACACTCTTTCACGAAAAAAATACTAAACCGATTTCAAATTGGTACACATACTCGTATAGTCCAGAGTTTGAAAAATCTACTTCTTTCTGTTTTCTGTTAAAAATCCGATCAAGTGAAAGTTAGAATCAAACGCGACCGTACCTTGATCATCATTATAAAAGCTGCTGGTCTTTACAGCACCATAGGATTTAAAAGGGCACTTTTATTCTTAATCTGTCACCACACGAACAATCAGATCAGAAACCATGAACTTTCAGCTCTCAGCTATCATCGTTCCAAAGATATAGCCTTGGCACAGACGAACGGAAAGCGAAGTCTCGGTAACAGGGTCCCGTTTAACCCATACAAAGACGCGAAAGGTTGTATGAACTAAAAGTATGAACACTTGTTCTCCGTGTGGTGACGAATTAAGAATACAAGTGTCACCACCCCATCTCCTCCCAAGGGTGCTGTAAATGTCAGCTAAGGGATATTGCACACAGATAACATCCTCTGTGAGAGACGGAAAACTCGAAAATAAACCCTGTGCCAATACGCCTGGTCAGCGCAGCTTATTAAATCATTATCTCTCTCAAAATGGAGGAGACCCATGCCCAACAGTGGGACGTAAATGGGCTGGAGAGAGATGACCACTATATTTTTCTTCTCAAGTACCACAAGTGGGTATATTATTAGATATATTACTTATTTGTATTGCAATATAGTGCATGATGCAATATCATTAAGTGTGTTTACTCAAACATTAAATAACGTAATATTGCAGTACGGAGCGCCTTTGAGACGATATTGAGCATCCTTTAGTCCTTATACTCAGATAACTGTTTATAAAGATACTAGCTGTTTGCCCGCGTGGGATTTATATTTCCCCCATTTTTGCCAATTTTTTCACTAATGCTTCGCTCCTAGTGGTCGCGGCGTGATGTTACATAGCCTGTAGCCGTTCGATTCGTAGCCGTATCGATTAATGTTGTGAATTTTTATAGCCTTTCATTTAATTCTATTCCGTAGATTTTGCGTCAATGTACATAAAGGAGTAAGTAATAATCAAATTTATAGACTCATAGCTTTTCATAGTAGACCACAATCCCTTTCAAATTGGAGGAGACCCGTGCCCAACAGTGGAACGTTAACCGGCTGGAAAGAAGGGGAATAAAAGACAGATTGAGACATAAGATTAAGAAATCAAGAGTGTGTTTATTTAAATACTAAAATCTCTGGGTTTTTACGACAATAAGTGATAACTGTGGAAAATACAAGGGTCAAAGTTTATTTGTTGTTTTATTTTTGTATGGTTATGTTTACTTATTTCTATAATGAGAAAGAAAGAGACGATTGCTCTTTCTTTCTCGAAGTCTGTATACAAACATACATGCCTTTTAAGAAAAGATCTCACAGACAATTTAAAAAAATTGTCTGTGAGATCTTTTCATAAAGGTTGAACATCACAAGACCTCGACGGGCCTGGCGTCAATTGCAACGCGGTGACGACCCAGGATTTTCTGCATAGAAAGCAGTCTTGCTGGACAATACCCGTGTAGTCCATCGGATTCTCTCCCATTGGACTTCATCGCTGTGGCTGTCTGTTTTTAACGTAGTAGAAAATTGTCCTGTGGTCTTTCAGCCTGTCAAAAAATTTAGACTTAATTATAAACCTCCCAGTACATATATGTTGGAGAAAAATCGAAAAAGTAGGGAACCTTTATGAAAGCTTCCTATTTTTTTTTTTCTCCAAAATATAGCTTTAGGAATACACACATATAGCAATATAAATACACGTTCAAAAGAAGGGTAAATAGGCTTCCTACATAGTTGGTACGCTTTACCATCAAAGATTCCATTGTCGCTTACCATCAGGAGGCCTGGGATCAAGTGCCAACATGTTGTATGTAAAAAAATATATATATATTTCAGCGAAACAAAGTCTGTCGGTTCAACCCTAGTGGTAAATAAATGATAACTTATTGACATTACCACAAGATTGATCGTATAATGACAGGATTTCTCAACGCAGTGTCCATCACTACTGCGTAAAGTGATATTGTATTCACAATGGCTTGCAAATTATTTCTAATTATTCTAGTCCTTGGAGCTGTTCAAGCGGAATTAAATTGGTTGGTAGACTTTTGGAAACCTGTTATGTTATTCCCGAAAGTGGATGACTTAAGTGACTGTAATCAAGAGTTATTTATATTTGGAACCAGTGGGAAACAATGTAGTTGTGCTGATAATACCACGGCTTTTCAATCTGGAGCTCTCGCATTAGACAAAGAATCATTTGGACACTATAAAATTTTCCCAATCATCGAAGCTTCTGGAACAATTCCTTCGCCAGAAATTACATGTGAATGCGGGAAGAAAAGGTACAAAGATCGTATGGTGGTACAGCGTGTTAATAGAAACTACATCATAACTTATTTAAGGCCGGACCGTGGTAGCAAATTGTTTAGTGAGAAGGAACCTGATAGAGCTTTCTTAATGGCGACAAAATATGAGAATGAGAAAGACATACGAGCAGTAGTGGAAAGAGTAAAAGAGTTGAAATCCAGAAAGGGACAGTTATTGTGTTCTAAAGAATTATCAGAAAATAATAACAAAAAATAAATGCTAATTTAAACGCTTCGTTATGTTGTAATGTAGGTACACTACTTATGCGAATTCGATTCCCATTATGGATTTTATTATTTGTGAGACGAACCAAATATTATTGTTACTGCATTTGGTTGTTTTCTTTTTATTACTATAAGTTTATATATACAAAAAAATAGTTTAAATAAACGAAAAATTGGTAACCATAACACAAGTTTAGAAAATAACATAATTTGCCAAATACAAAGTTTGAGTCAAATTCAATCCTTATTTTTATCTCTATTTGTTAGTAAACTGGTTATTTCTGTCTTCGTTTCTTCATCTGGAGAATATAGCATTGTAGTATTACAAAATTGAATAGAATTTTAGATTAGATTTATTAAAAGAGATTTTCTGTCATTTTTTGTCACTAAAATTAAAGTCGATTAAAACAATATAGTTTATTTTTAGTTTTAAGACTTGACTGTTACATAAAACAAGAATATGCTGAATTCTGTATACTATATTCTAGTTTAACTTATCTGATACATAGAATTAGTAATAAGACTACTCTTGAATCCTAATATGTTACGTACCGCATCCCACTGGGACTTTTCAGCAAGATCCAAGATATTTCTTTGGATAGGAAGAAATGTGATGATAAAGAGTATGAGTTCTATCTCCTTGCCCAAAGAAGCGTCTTAAATGCAGTTGTCACATACACGCAATAAGCGCTTAACTATGTTCGGTGTGCATTGATTACTTTGAGTGGGGAATCTATTGAGGCGCTATCTGTGTATCCTTTATACTGGTATTTTCACAGAAGCTCAGTTATTAAATAAAGGTCGCACGAACGCCATTAATAACATTAATATAAATACAATTTATGTGAATTATATTGTCTTTATTTTGTTCGGTGTCATATGAAGAGATATTTCGGGTCATAATAGCGGCGTAAATGGTGTGCAGGGAATTTTAGGAGCTTAATGTTTGAAAGATGTCTTTAAATGAGTATAATTGAATTTTTGTTAATATTTCTACAGTAAGTTATTAATTTTTGGTATTGACATCCTACGCTATTTGTTTTACTATATTAGCATGCTGTAGTAGCAAGGACCAAGCCACATTGCTGGAGGATCTGGCGACCGTTGGACAAGGAAATTCCTCGAGAGGCAACCACTTAAAGAACGAGCGCAGCATGGGGTGACCTTCAACAAGATAGACTGATCACATCGGCAAATGTGCAGGGAGCAGGATGAAGGTAGTGCAGAACCGCGCGTGATGGTATTCTGTTCTATGGGGCAGGCCTATGTCCAGCATTGGACGAAGAGAGAGTGATGGATGGATGAAGTGTTTGATTTTATTATCTTTTAATTTTATTAAAACTAGTGTCTCTAATAATAACAAACTTGTGTTATAAAACGTATCTTTATATAAACATAGAAGGTTAGGCTAATGAGCACAGCCACTTACGACGAGTACCTCTTTAAAAGCATTTTGAAGATGTGTGGAGGTTTAGCCTTGAAGGATTTAACTTCTACGAGACAAGAAACTTAGCTCAAAATAGAAATTTTCTGTTAAAACAATGCCAATGTTTCGACACATTAGGTGGTTCAGGTGTAAAATAAACGATAGATAAGTAAAGTTTTTCGTTTTGATTATTTAACAGTTAATTATTAATTTTAGCAAATTACTCGCTATGGAAATAAATTTTGTTAGCGTGTGCAGGTGCTATGGTAGCTCAGTTGGAATACTTAACAGTTAGTGATAAATATTTTTTTATTATTTTAATCTATTCTATTAATAGAGAAATAAAGTTTGTAGTATGCCTGTTGTTATATTATCCCGTGATAAATTGTAGCCTATAGTTTAAGTTAGATCTCTACCAACAAATCGCTGAAAACGGTGTTCAATTTCATGCAGTAGTTTTGGCGTGATGCAACAAACATACAGTCAGATAGACAGACAATTTTTTTTTTAATTATTGTTTAGTCTTGTATATATTCTTCAATATCTTCAAAGATCTTCAGCTTTTTAGACTTTTATTATTATGTGTAATTGTGTTTTCGAAAGTAGTGTTATGATTTTTTAATTCGTCCGCTAACAGAGTGTTATCTATAGCTTATTTTCCCAGGGTGTTGTAAAAGCTAGCTAAGGAATATTGTAGGTACACACGTAACATAATCTGAGAGATTAAAAAACTCGAAAATAAATCCTGTGCCAACACGCCTAGTCAGCGCAGCACAGTAGACTATAGCAAATGAAATAATATCTAGAGATAATAGCACTTATTTTTCTCTTTAAAGCTCTTAAACTCTAACATCCGTGTGGTGACGGATTAAGAATACAAGTGTCACCATCCCTATTCCTTCCCAGGGTACTGTAAAAGCCAGCTGAGAAGTATTGTGAACAGGTTACATCTTTTATGCAATATAAAAAGCTCGAAAATAAACTCTGTGCCAACACGCCTGGTCACCGCGGCACTATCCCTCCCAAAGTGGTGAAGGCCTGTGCCTAACAGTAGCACGTTAATATGCTGCAGAGAAAGAAGGAGACAGATGTGGACGGTAATGAAATTGCGTTCAAAAGTATTTATTTTCAAACAATTTTTGTACTTACAGTAAAAATCTTTAAAAATGAGTTCTTTCAGGAGCTAAAAATAAATATATGACATAAACATTTATCCGCTAACGCGACAATTTCATTAAAATAAAGAGGGCTGCTGTGAAAAGAACCCAATTAACAGTTTTATAACGAAAGAATGAAATAAATATTTTTTAATATACTTTACTTAATAATTATTATAAAACAAAGTCGCTATTTTTATATACATGTATGTCCCTATGTGAGCTTATATTTTCTAAATTATGCACCGGATTTTGATGCGGTTTTCCTTAATAAATAGAGTGGTTCAAGAGCATCGCTTTTTTTGTAAAATTTGTTAAGGGTTGCTTTCTAAATTCCACGCGTATGAAGTTGCGGGCAACAGCTAGTACTTAATAATAATGATTTGCATAAAAAAATAAAATACAATAAAGCTAATAAATGGAAATTATATCTACTGTAATCTTTGTTTAGATAGATCGGTAAAGACACGCCATTATTAAAATCATACCGTCACGCCTTTTTCCCCATGATGGTAAGCAGAGATTATGGAGACTATAGAGCGCTATCTGTTACGATCTAAACACACTTCTTTGGCTACATTTACATTCATACATCTGGTTAAGAGCCCGTAATCAGACATAAAGCCATTTTTTAAAAGATATTTAAACTACTTTGACATATACCAAACTAATATTTTTTGATGTGTTTCTTCAATGCTTTAACCAAATAAAACAGATACGTACGAAGCTAATAAAAGTGAAGAAATATCGCAAAGCATACGAATTTGGTCCACCGAGTGAGGTGAAAAGCTTAAAAATACTAAAAAGCAAATGTGAGAAATACGATTGCATTTCAAAAAAGAAAAAAATGAAAGGCAATAACGTAGAAGAGCTTTCTGGCGTACTGTGTACAAACCACATACAAATATAGACACGTATCATGTGCAGGTAACACAGATCCCCTCCAATAAATACCGCGTAACGAGATTAGCTAACGAATAATCGCACCAACGTTGAAGGAAGTCGCAGATTGCGGGACCATGGAATAATGTATTTTCAATATTATCTACTATATAAAAATAAGTCGGGTTTTCCTTCCTGACGCTATAACTCCAGAACGCACGGACCGATTTCCACGGTTTTGCATTCGTTGGAAAGGTCTCGGGCTCCGTGAGGTTTATAGTTCACTTTTTTTCATTTTCTTTTTTTTTTTACTTTTTTTGGTATGGCAAAACAACGTTTGCCGGGCCAGCTAGTCTACTATATAAAAATAAGTCGGGTTTTCCTTCCTGACGCTATAACTCCAGAACGCACGGACCGATTTCCACGGTTTTGCATTCGTTGGAAAGGTCTCGGGCTCCGTGAGGTTTATAGTTCTTTTTTTTAAATATTTTTTTTTTACTTTTTTTTTGGTATGGCAAAACAACGTTTGCCGGGCCAGCTAGTAAAATATAAGTAGCTACTCACGGGAAATGTCTACACTAAAATTTTGCTTAAAGAGTTTAAGAGCTACATAAGAAAAAATTGTGCTCTTGTGAAAGAGAAAAGTAGTTTATGTATTATATCCGTATTCTGGTACCCACAACACAAGCATATAAGCTTAGCTTGGGACCAGAGGACGTTGTGTGAAATGTCCATGAATATTTATTTATTTATTAATGATAAATGCTGGATAGTGCATACAGACCCTAGGTTATCCTAAATAATTGTAAACTAACTTATTAGAATAAGTTATGTTCTTGATTTCTCCGATCTCGGTCTATTTATTGTCTAACGTACTAACAATTTGAATACACGTAACAAACAGGACGCTTGAACTTAACTACGTTAACGGCAGAGATGGATTCTTCAGCAAAAATGAGTGTAGTTATCCGACTGTGCGGCGCAAAGGAGTGATAATGTTTTCATCAGCCTATGTATGTTCCTATATAGCTGTTGCTACGACTTCGTATGCGTGTTCTTTAGAAAATTGTCCCCGTTTTTGCGACATTTTTACTAATGCCTCGCTCGTGACCCACAGCCTTCTTGGATAAATGTACTATCCTACACAGAAATATTTAGAAAATTTTCCCCGTTTTTACAACATTTTTCACTACTGCTTCGCTTCTACTGGTCGTAGCGTGATGTTATATAGTCTAAAGCCTTCCTCGATAAATTCCCTATCTAGCACTGACAGAATTTTTCTAATCGGCCAAGTGGTTCCTGAGATTGGCGGGTTCAAACAAACAAACAAACTCTTCCGCTTTATAATATTACTAAGTATAGATATTATCTTATATATAAAATTCACGTGTCACAGTGTTAGTTACCGTACTCCTCCGAAACGACTTGACCGATTTTTATGAAATCTTATATATAAAATTCACGTGTCACAGTGTTAGTTACCGTACTCCTCCGAAACGGCTTGACAGATTTTTATGAAATTTTACATGCGTATTCAGTAGGTCTGAGAATCGGCCAACATCTATTTTTCAAACCTTTTTTTTTTAGTATGACAAAACAACGTTTGCCGGGACAGCTAGTCTAATATATAAAATTCACGTGTCACAGTGTTAGTTACCGTACTCCTCCGAAACGGCTTGACTGATTTTTATGAAATTTTACATGCATATTCAGTAGGTCTGAGAATCGGCCAACATCTATTTTTCAAACTTTTTTTTTTAGTATGGCAAAACAACGTTTGCCGCGGCAGCTAGTCTAATATATAAAATTCACGTGTCACAGTGTTAGTTACCGTACTCCTCCGAAACGGCTTGACTGATTTTTATGAAATTTTACATGCGTATTCAGTAGGTCTGAGAATCGGCCAACATCTATTTCAAATCTTTTTTTTTTAGTATGGCAAAACAACGTTTGCCGGGTCAGCTAGTTATTAGTATAGATACGTCAATCGATTCGTCTTAGTTTACTTTATAGTCGTTAACTCCTTAGTCTGCAGTAGGTGCCAACTATTCCTTGTAAATTTACAAAAGATGTACCTACTGTTGTCCGTGTGGTGACGGATTAAGAATACAAGTGTCACCACCTCCCAAGGGTGCTGTAAAAGTCAGCTAAGGGATATTGCATACAGATGACATCTTCTGTGAGAGACGGAAATCTCGAAAATAAACCCTGTGCCAACACGCCTGGTCAGCGTGGCACAGTAGACCATAATCCCTCCCAAAGTGGAGGAGGCCCGTGCCCAACAGTGGGACGTAAATGGGCTGGAGAAGAAGAGAAGTACCTACTGTGTCTTTTTATAGTCACGGACATTTCACACAGCGTCCTCTGGTCCCAAGCTAAGCTTATAATCTTGTGTTATGGGTACCAGAATACGGAAAGAATACATATACTACATTTTTTTTTGTAAATATACAATACTTATAATACATAGAAACACCCAGACGCAGATCAAACATTAGGATTACATTTATAAACATCACACAAATGATTGTCCGAGGCGGGAATCGAACCCGCGACCTCATGATCGGCAGTCCGTTATACGAACCACTAGACCACGAAGCCTAAGATTCTAATAACATGGCTCGTGGTAGTGAAACTGGAACACAGACGTGTGTACTTTTTAATAATCAGGAAACACTGTAAAATTAGAAGAACATTGCCAACTTATGTGATTGTACTATGTCCATGAACATACTTATTTACAGAAATGTCGGTAATGTTAACGAAATCGCCAAGGTGTCAATAGAAATTTTTACTCCTAAAAACAAACCTCGTGCCCAACTCCGGTCCTGGTTTCAATCGTCTCTATTTATTGTTACTTGTTGCTAACTTCACAATGCAATATATCGGCGTGCACTGTCCTCCACTAATGGAGGTGCGATTTTGGGACTAAACTAATTTGTGGCCATTTCGCTTCCTATATTTCTTGTGGTATTTGCTTCATAATATGACTCACAGAGAGTTTTATGTTTTAAATGTGTGTTTAAGGTGTTGTAAGGTAATACAGATATTTATTATACGATCTTTTCTCTTACTAGCTGTTGCATGAAACTTCGTAAGCGTGGAACGTTGATACCAATTACTAACAAGTTGTCATCTAATAAATAATAATAAATAAATATTCATGGACATTTCAAACAACGTCTTCTGGTCCCAAGCTAAGCTTATATGCTTGTGTTATGGGTACCAGAATACGGATAGAATACATATACTACTTTTCTTTTGTAAATACATTCTTATAATACATAGAAACACCCAGACGCAGTACAAACATTTGCATAACAATTAGAAACATCACAGCAATGATTGTCCAGAGCGGGAATCGAACCCGCGATCTCGTGAAAGGCAATCCGTTACCTGAACCACTCAACCACGAGGCGCGTCGAATATAGATCTTACAACATTCTATTTATTAAAGAGATCGCATCAAGATCCATTGCGTAGATTTAAAGATTTTCTTTCACTTATGGACATGGAGAAAAAGAGACTTTTGAATAAGTAATAATTTGTTCAATTCGAAAACAAAAAACACGCTTTAAAATTCCGTGTCAATGTGTGCATGATAAAAATACAACAGTCACTAAAAATTTTTAATTTATGTTTGGTATAGGTCTTTAAGAACTATAAAATAACCGTAACCAGAAGGTCTACAAGCAAGTTACTTTAACTCTATCGTCGTATCTAAAAACTCTCGACAACATAAGATTGTTCCATTTACATCTTTGAGTTCTGGCACATTTCTTGTAAAGTTACGAATAGCCTGTTGACTGTCAACGTTCTTTGCAAATACATACACTACAACAGGTCTTCCTTTTGAATGTCCCTTTAAATAATGAATGCTATAATTATCGTTGAAATGTTGAACTACAGTACGGTGACTATAGTATTTTCCTTCACACGTACAAGACACGTTTTTCAATGATGTAACGTCGATAGAGTTATTATATTCAACTGCAGGTTTCTTCGATGTTCTAGGATGACCAAATTGACCAATAGTCAACGAACTATATTCCAAAAATGTTGTCTTACTGGTGTCGGTGCAATCACACAGTCCTTTATTTCGATCTTCAGTAACGGAAACTTTGCTACAATAGGTATTAACATTGTCTATGCTTGGGAATACAGCAATAGGTGTCCACTCTCCGTACAACCACTGTAAGTTGGCTTGAATAGTGCCAAGAGTACCAAACAGCAACAGCAATGCAATACATATTTTTTGGACCATCGTCGACACAATGTGTCCGATTAGAAAGGAAACAACCACAGTATTAATATTAAATAAATGATTTCCTTGAACTGGGCTCTCGTGATATTATAAAAGGTTATCGATTAAGTTAATATAAACAACATTGTTTTTTTTTTGTTTTTATTATTATACGTCAACATTTTTTTCTAGACAACATTTTTTACTAATACACTCATAATTATGATAAATCATTATTTATTATTTTTAAATAACTAAAACATAAATTCATTATTTCTATTAAAATTTAACAAGCTGCTGATTTGAAGCAGCAATTTCAAAGTATTGATTTTAGTTATTAATAACTGTTTACAAGATCAAGGTGTTGAAAAAATTACATATTTTTTTACTATACACATTTCATAACGTCTACGGAAACAAAAAAAACAAAATCTTAGCAAGCAGGTAAAATTATATATACATACTAATATTAAAAAGCTGAAGAGTTTGTTTGTTTGTTTGTTTGTTTGTTGAACGCGCTAATCTCAGGAACCACGGGCCCGATTTGGAAAATTCTTTCAATGTTGAATAGTACACTTATTGAGGAAGGCTATAGGCTATATAACATCACGCTACAACCCATAGGAGCGAGGCAGTAGTGTTGCAAAAACGGGGAATTTTTCTAAATTCCACGCGTACGCAGTCGCGGGTTACAGCTAGTTGTTTATAAATTCCTTTTACATATTAGGTATATTTTAGTAACGTGTAATTTAGACCCCTTTACAAAGACTTAAAACGCTGCCCCAAAAACACAATGATGATCTTCAAATACGAAGAAACCAAGACAACAGACTGACTATCACTTGGTAAATTCGTTTGATCATCCAAAATAAAGAATAAAATAAATTTTGATACATAATAATAGTGATACGAGTGAACTGGAAAGAGCGATAGTCCTGTTAACAGACCCATATTGTTAGTGGTGATGAGATGTAACTTAAAAAGGATTTTTACTAGAAAATACTGGACTACAACGACTGGGTACAAAGCGTAGGGCTACCTAATCACAGTCGGTCTAGATTTTTATAAATGTTACCTATTGATTATACGCAAATTTTAAAATCACACCATGTTTTCAAGCAATAACGATTGAATACTTTAAAAAAGTAGGTATATTATTATTTGTTGATTTCTATTGTGTAACATTCTGTGTGAAAGAATTTAAATAAATGTTTGTGTTGCTTTTGAAACTTTTATTTAATTTTGTTCTGATGCGAGAATGATATTGCGAAGAGGGTAAAAAGAGTGTATGTGTGTGTGTTATCTACGTCTTTCCTACTCAGAGACTGGGAATAGAACAAAAAATTTAATTGACTGGTATCTATTGCAGGTAAGTATATTATTTTAAAGATAATTGGATTGGATCATTACCGTGGATTGATTCTATCATTCCCGTGGCACAGTTCTTTAATTGCCGTGCACGCATCTTTCATCCCCGTGGCACCAAATTTTTAATCTTCTATATCTCGTTTGTTTTTTAAGCTACCAGCTTGATATTAAGCAAGAATACATATAATATCAAAAACTTGAGTAAACACTATTTTTGCTTGTTCCAAAGTTAAAGAATAAAAAATCCACGGAAATGAAAATTTTATTGGACCTGTTGAAATTCACCCATTTACAGAATCGGCTAGATATTAGGAAGTACTCATTCTATCGTAGTATACCTATGGGTTTTAATAGGTTTTATTTAGTACATGTATGTACCTACGCGTTATATTTATGTACATTTATACAAAAAATAACTCCTTGGAACATATAACTTTTGTTTCATTGTATTGTTTAAATTCACTGATATTTTCCACTAGATCATGTATTTTTCGTTCCATTTCCAACGTTTTAGCCAATAAGAAAGTGAGCTGTTCTACCTCTTCTCTAATTTTAATTAACTTTAATATGCCGTAATTTTCATTAATTGGTTTAACAACCACTTGTTCATTGTATTGTGTATCTCCACATTTACATGTTTCATTAACAAATGGCATGACGTCATTTGATATATGTTCATGAACTATCATTAATCCAAGAGATATATTATAAAGTTCAGTACTTATCACTCTTAATTCAATAAACGATAAATTTTCATTATCACCACAATCACAATTCAATCCAATGGGATTCACCGCTGGAGACACGGAGAATATCATACAGGTTTCTTCAAAAAGTTCTTCATCACTCGAGGTTGCAACCACTGGTGTCCAATCTCCATATAACCATTGTAATTTTCCTTGTACACAACCAATACACAATAAACTTAAAAACACAACATACGCCATTGTATAGGTATTTAAAATTACTGTAGTTGAGATGCTAAAATTAACAATATATATATCTCATTATCTTACTTTAAGTTGTGACTACGCAGACATTTATATTAAAAGGTTATCACTGACTTGTAATCACTGTTTCTGATACTTAAGGAAACACTATTAAAATAATAATTATGTTGTTTCTTGTATGTAATATTTAAAAAATCTAAAATAATAATGGAAAGTAATAACAAAATAACAAACTGCACCTTGATATCTTAATCAGTGTTAATTTTTAAAAAGATTCTGATCTTTAGATTATACAACTGTTCAGTTACAATTCATTCAATAGAGTTTCCGTGAAAGTACTAGGTACTGAGATCCATACATCCACATTAATGGACCCATTTATACATTCTTACAAATTTTCAAGTTTACTATATAAATATGACTAGCTGTTGCCCGCGACTTCGTGCGCGAGAAATTTAGAAATGAAACCTTAACGAATAGAAGTTTACTATGTCACTCGATAGATGGCGTTGATAGTCTTTTAAATCGCGCTATAGTTTCGTTCGACACATTAACACTTAAGCTCGTCAAAATTTCTTTAGTGTAATCAACTCTTTTTCGCATTTTCTTTTTTTTTTTAATTTATTTAGGATCGTCAACATTACATGCACCAATACATTTTACAGGTTTCTTATAAATAAATATTCAAGAACATAGCGCTGTAACATTTACAGACAACCACAACATTTGAACATATTAAATAGTCGGTATTATATAAAAGGTAAAATCACAAAGCAATTACATAAAAATGAAAATTAATTACAGTTAATTACATTACTTATCGCATAACAAAATAACATTGAAACATTAGGTATACAGTATATTGAAAATGTCAATTTATAAATTAGTTAGGATTAGGATGAATTAGTTGTTGTGTACCTCGACAACCCTAGCTAGAGGTTTACCGCTTCGTTCAGTATTTTAAATGCACGTTGGAAAGTCCCCGGTAAAAAAATATAAAGAACTGAACTTTATAACAAATTATCAACGATTATATAATTATTTTTTATGAGTTTATTGTTCTTCAATTAAAATCACTGTTAATACATTTAGAAAAAAAAAACTATTTATCACGTATAAACCATATAATCTTTTAACATATATTTTCAAGTAGTCGCAACACAGCATGTCAGAGAAATGTCCACACAAACATATTAAATGTATGAAACAGGTTACCTATCTGAAGTATGAAGCAGTTCGTCAAGTCAAAATTATTTGAATAGGGCTGAGCCCTTAGAAAATTATACCAAAAAGCCATCGTCTTGAACCACTCTATCTATTAAAAAAAACCGCATCAAAATCCGTTGCGTAGCTTACAAGATATAAGCTCACATAGGGACATACATATAAAAATGAAGACTTTGTTTGATAATAATATACTATTATAATATATATTTAAAGTATTTGAAAACTGAAATATCCACCAGTTATCGTTTAAAACGTGCCTAAAGTATTTCTTTTGAACACATAACTTGACCTCTTCTTGAAGACAAATCATAATAATTTTCAACAAATTCATTTATGACATAATCTGCATCAATATATCTGGCCATTACATACGCAGTATTACGTTCAATCTCTGTATAATAAGTAGCATTTTGCTGTAACTCATACATTACGAAGTATCCATCTTTTATATAGGTACTTAGCTACTACACGCTCTGAAAAGACTTCTTGCCCACATCTACAAGAAACATTTAACAGTGACGTCACATCATCTGTTTTTCCAGCTTCAATGAAAGGAAAAATAGAACTGGTGACTGATATTAGTAATGGGTTTTTGGTTTCTAATAAAGTCATTGTTATCAATAACGTTTTTCTACCATCATCACAAGAACAAGATAACGATGAATTATCAAGAGAATATTTGGAACAAAATTGTAATATAAAAGCTTCTTGTGGAAATATCATTACTGGAGTCCAATTTCCATAAAACTGTTGAAGTTCCGCTTGAGCAGTTACTAACAGCACACATAATAATAATACAAACATTATGAAACTAAGAAACAATATTTTATGATGCAGTGAAAATAATGGTTCTAATTATGTTTAGAATAAAACTCCTTTATTGAGGATTTATATTAGATTAATTAAGAGTTGCTTGTTAACCTGCTTTATTACTTAAAATTAACGATTTCTTAATTGATTTTTAAAGCAACATTAATATAAAAACGTTACTTTTAATTACGGATTAAAAAGGTAGGTGGACAGTAGTTTTTTGTAAGAGAAGATGCACGCGATACCAGCGGCCACTCGCTCATTTTAAATTCCACGCGTACCTACGAATTTCCGGACAATAGCGTGTAATAATATTACAAAACTAATCTCAGGAACCACTGGTTTGATTTGAAAAATTATTAAAATTTTGGTTAATACATTTATCGAGGAAGACTATAGCCTATATAACATCACGCTGCTACCAACATGAGCGAAGTATCAGCGAAAAATTTCGTAAAAATGAAGAAAGTTTTCTAAATTCCACGCATACGAAGTCGCGGACAACAGCTAGTTAGGGTTATAAGAGAAAATAACAGAATATTATAAAGTTTAGTTAACACCTATAAGCAATCTATACTATTAAAAACTAAAATATAAAAAAGGAAATATTTATTTATTTATACTTTATTGTACACCAATCACATTAAATTTACATTAAAAAAGAAATATAATAAGAACCCGTACAATGGGCGGCCTTATCGCTTAAAGCAATTTCTGCCAGGCAACCTTTGGATGAATTTAATATGGCAGGACAAGTTGGTAGTCTCTGGTGCACTTAAGTAATAAATACACGACAAGAATATAAACAAATACTAAAATATGTACAGTATTAAAAAAAAAAATTACCATGTAGAAACTAGGAGTCAAAATACCCCTCCCCATCGCTGTCGACAGGACAAAATACAGACAAAATAAATACCAGCCTGGTCACGAGAGGCGTTGATCAGTCGGCCCGCTAAATCTTTATAGGTACAGATTTCGGGCACTCAGGCCCCATGAGCCTAGCGTTTCGACCCCAAACGGCGCAAAAATATAATCCCCTAAGAGATTATTGTATTTGCGCCGCTTGATGGTCTCCGCAGATGCAGCAACGGCACCGGCTGCACACACGGTACTTGGAAAATATATCATCTGGTCTCTTCCCATCGTCACGTGCCTCCGTTCTTTTAGTTTTTAATAGTATAGATTGCTATATGTGTTAATCTGACAATAAATAATAAAACAGCAAGTAAATAATAAGTTTTGTTTATCGTAACATTTTGACAGAAAATATTACTTTTGCTCTCTTGACGTAGGTACTTAGTACGTGTATAAGTTTAGTAAACTATTTATATAAAATGTGGCAGTTTTAAGTCTTGTGAACATAATAAGTGGCCATTTCTATGAGATAATTCACTATGATTTTCCACAATACTTTGTATTTGTTTCGCATTTTCAAGTTTATTCGTCATAAGGTATGCCGTATTTCGTTCGGTTTTCGTGTAATGACTGCCTTCCTGAATCTCATAGAATACAAAGTAATTATCATTGATAGGTCCAAACAGAGCACGATTAGTATATGTTTTGTTTCCACATGTACAAGATACGTTCATCAATGTCATAACATCATCTCCAGTAACAGCCTCCGTAGTTGGAATTTGTGGACTGGTATAGTCATTAAGAAACATACTCGCTTTGTTTTCTATAAACGCTACAAGTGATGTATCTCTGCCATCAGCACAATTACATGTTATTGTGGAATTTTCTGAAATTTCGTATCTTAAACACATCCGTAATAAAACGTTAGCTTTTGGGTAAATTATCACTGGAGTCCAAGTACCATAGAACTGTTGTAAATTAGCTTGAACAGCACTAACAATCACCAAACATATTAACAGTTTAATCGTCATTGTACAAAATAATGTTGTACGTAGTTAATAATCGGCGGATACTCGTAATTTTAAACACTTCTCCGAGAATAACTTGTGTTATATACAGATTCATTACTTAAGGTTATCGTTTGTAGCCACAGATTAAGCAACACATAACATATACCCTAACGAGCATACACATGAAAACTCGATATAAAACGAGAACGCTGCGTGTTATTTTGCTACGACCAATGAAAATGCATTATTCCATACCCCGCTTCTCAGACCTTCCTCCAAAGTTGGTGCGTTTATTTAATATTTTCTATTTTATAGTAACTAAAAATCATGCGATGCTTCATCTATTGGAGATGATCTGTGTTTAGAGCTATGTAAGACGTCAATATTTATATAAAGTAATCTATTATCATCTTTTACCATTCACCTTAAGGTCAACTAGAATCTAACAAGCTGTTGCCCGCGATGTTGTACGCCTAGGATTTTGAATCATCATTTAAGTACAATTTATACAAATAGCCTAATAGTTGGTAGGTACTCTTGGACTCCGTAGAGCCAACCAATACTTTTGGAGATTAATGCCCCATATCAACAGTAACTTTTACTTTTTGTTAATGGTATAAATAGAGATATGTGATATTATACGTAACAGAACAAAATGGACTAAGTTCACCAGCGAGAAGACCTCAGTTTAATGATCTTGAGTTGGACTCTTTTATAAAATGTTAAAAGAATTTTACATGTACCTAATCTTTTTAAAAACTTAAATAATAAATCAAATAAGTACCTAAAGGCTAAAAAAAGAAAAGAAAATTGATTAATAAAATTTTTATTTCTATTTTATATTAACTAGGTACAAGTTATAATATTTTCTTTTCTAAAACAATGATGACAATTAAATGGAACCGCGTTTCTAGAAAACAAAAGAGATAAATAAAAAAATACTATATTCATGGACATTTCACACAACGTCCTCTGGTCCCAAGCTAAGCTTATATGCTTTTGTTATGGGTACCGGAATACAGATACTACTACATATACTACTTTTCTTTTGTAAATACATACTTATAATAACATAGAAACACCCAGACGCAGTACAAACATTTGTATGACAATTAGAAAAATTGGTCAAGTGCGAGTCGGACTCGCGCACGAAGGGTTCCGTACCATTATCTATGCAACATAAGGCAACGTTATTAGTATCGAGCAAGAAACGGTAAAAAAATCATGTTTGTTGTATGGGAGCCCCCCTTAAATATTTATTTTATTTTATTTTTAGTATTTGTTGTTATAGCGGCAATAGAAATACATCATCTGTGAAAATTTCAACTGTCTAGCTATCACCGTTCTTGAGATACTGGGTACGAAACCCTAAAAATCATGTTTGTTGTATGGGAGCCCCCCTTAAATATTTATTTTATTTTATTTTTAGTATTTGTTGTTATAGCGGCAATAGAAATACATCATCTGTGAAAATTTCAACTCTCTAGCTATCACCGTTCTTGAGATACAGCCTGGTGACAGACGGACGGACGGACGGACGGACGGACGGACGGACGGACGGACGGACGGACGGACGGACGGACGGACGGACGGACGGACGGACAGCGAAGTCTCAGTAATAGGGTCCCGTTTTTACCCTTTGGGTACGGAACCCTAAAAATCACACAAATGATTGTCCCGAGCGGGAATCGAACCGGCGACCACTAAATCACGAGGCTCGTCAAGATATAGGTAACTAAAAATGTTGTTTACTGTTTTGCTTGTCCTGTTACATTGGGTTGATAACTTTTCTACATCAAAGCAGTGATATCTTAGTTAAAGAGTTCCATGTAGATCAAACTCTATAGCGCCTAAGTTTTGTGAACAAATTATTCTGTGTGATGATTTAGATGAATTTCTATGATGTTCTATTACATTTTGTATATCTTCTGTAGTTTTAACTTTCTTCGACATGAGTAACGCCGTGACATGTTTACTCGAATAATGGTTCAGATCCTCAATCTCATAGGCTACGAAGTAGTTATTTTCGATAGGTCGAAACACAGCACGTTTGGAATATGTTTTCTCTCCACATGTACAAGAAACGTTCTTTAATGTCGTCGCGTCATCTCCATCATTAACTTCCGTAGTTGGGACTTGTAGACTGGGAAAAAGACCGTAATTGTTTGTGACAACAACAAGTGATGTATGTCTGCAATCAGCACAATAACATGATATTGCAGGATTTTCCACAATTTCGTATTTGTAACACGCTGGTAAAACAAGACCGGCATCTGGGAACACCGCCACTGGAGTCCAATTGCCATAGAACTGTTGTAAATCAGCTTTGACAACACTAACAAACACCAAACATAATAACAGTTTAATCGTCATTGTACAAATAATAATTTACGTACCTAGTTAATAATTGACGTATCTCTTAATTTAAACACTTCTATAAAAATTTTACGTATTTATATACAGATCGTACCATAAGGTTATCGTATATAACTACTAGCTGACCCGGCAAACGTTGTTTTGCCATACAAATGTCAGGGGTAGACAAATAATTTGCAATAAAATAATATTGCGACTATAAATTGAAATGTAAGCTATCCTATCTTTCAAGTTGGGTCGAATTGCACACGGTGTGCCAATTTAATTTAAAATCGATTAAGTAGTTTAGGAATCCATCGCGGACAAACATCGTGACAGGAGATTTATATATATAAAGATGTAAGATATGAGTATACATACACTGCTTTGCAAAAAATGGACGATATTTATTTTACTTCTATACAAATATGTTTGTTAGTTTGTTTAAACACGCTAATCTCAGGAACTACTGGTCCGAATTGAAAAATTATTTCAATGTTAGATAGGGCATTTATCGAGGAAGGCTTTAGGCTATATAACATTACGCTACGATCAGCAGAAGCGAAGCAGTAGTGAAAAATGTTACAAAAACGAGGTCAATTTTCAAAATTCCGATGATCGAGTCGCGGGCAACAGCTAGTTTTTTATACAACTAAGGTGGCGAACAAGATTACCTACGACCTGCCTGTCCGTTTAATTAGAAATCCGGATATGAAAATATATGAATTGGTGACTGATGTACCTACTGTATAATGCAACAATAATTTTAACTAAAAACAACTATGGTGTATTTAGTCTATTAAATAAATACTTACTACACGAATTGTAAAGGCCCCAGTACACAATGGGCCATGCTGGTCAACTGAACGCCATCGCCATTGTGTACAGGGGCTAATGATAATGGCGGACAATTGTCCATCGTGGCGCGCAATCGGGAAGTTGTCGGTTTTTTGAACACACTTCAAAGGAATCGTGGCGTAGCGTGGCCTGAGGTGTTCACACAATGGCCCATTATTTAGTTCTTCACGGACCGCTGGCCGGGATAGTGCACTTTTTTGTTGCGTGCTAGTTTTTGAATATTATTAATATTTTTTTATTTCAGTATTATTTTGCCAATTGTACATTCTGTTTCTTTAGAATTGTTTGATTAATATTGTTATTTATTGGTGTACAATAAAGAGTTTATAAATAAATAATATTATATATTTTTGTTTTATTTGAATATTAATATATTCCATCATCGCCTTTTGCGCCATTGTTTTTTAATAACTATGGACGTGCCACACTTCTGTAATACTTGCAAGCAGTATATAAATAAATAGCCGCAGCCGTGATTACTTCCACGTCCATCGCAAGTGTCTCGCCAGACAGCAATGAGCTATGCGTCATTGTGTGAACACCAAGTGATCCTGGCCTACAGTTGTGCATTGCAAAGCATGGCCCATCAACGGCCATTGTGTACTGGGGCCTTTAGATACACGAATTAAAAATGTTAGTCTTTAATACAGTTTTTGTACTATGAAAGTTCAACCAAACAACATGTATTGTCTTGTTTTGTTTTTCCCTCAGAAATGGTATAGGTCCCGGCACGAATCTTGAGCGCTCGGTGGTAGAGTGGGGATCGCTTTGCGCATCGTATACTTCACTGCAAAAAAATGGGGATGATTTAATATAATTTAATAATTATAATTATATTCCGATTTTTTTTTTACATAAGACATGTTGATGCTTGACTACGTATCGTACGTAAGCGGTAATTAAATTAAATTAAAACACTTGTGTTATATCTTTATACTTATTTATATCATTTTAGGGATATTAATTGTTTCTAATTAAGAGTAAATAAATATTTACGGACATTTCACACAATGTCCTCTGGTCCTAAGCTAAGCTCATACATGCTTGTGTTATGGGTACCAGAATACGGATAGAATACATATTATACTACTTTTTTTTGTAAATACATACTTATAATACATAGAAACATCCAGACACAGTACAAATATCTGTGTTCATAACACAAATAATTGTCTTGTGCGAGAATCAAACCCGTGACCTCGCGATCGTAAGTCGGCTACATAGCCGCTACGCCACGAGGCCCGTCTATAAAAACAAACAAATATAAAAATTTTAATTTTAAAAGCTTCAGTTCAATTTATATGTATCAAATAAATTAAAGGAAAGTGCATCTAGCTAGGAGGACGAATCACGATTGGCAGATATGACGTGACGCGCAGCAGGCCAATCACATACGATGATTTGATTTAACCGCTCCCGCGCTCTCTCTCTCTCTCCCACAGCCCATTTACGTCCCACTGTTGGGCACGGGCCTCCTCCACTTTAGAGGGATTATGGTCTACTGTGCCGCGCTGACCAGGCGTGTTGGCACAGGGTTTATTTTCGAGGCTTCCGTCTCTCACAGAGGATGTTATGTTTGATATGTGTATATTTATTTATTTATTATTACTAATTATCACTTTTAGTTTACTTGTGGGTGAAATCGTTTCACCTGCGTATACCTAATCTAATATCTATACCTGTAGTTACTGCCGCAATCCATAGCTTTTAGCGTGATAATTAGGTATAGTCTATAAGTTATTCTCATGCATAAACTTAGTTGTGAATTTTCATTACAATCTTTTCAGTTATTTTTGAGTGGAATAGTATCTAACAAATGTTAAAACCAATGAGTAGGGTGCGCCCGATATTTTTGCAGCGCAGTTTATAAAGAAATGTTTTATCGTTAACAATTGACCTTTATGTCAAATACATGTATGATTGTCTAAGATTGTGAGATGAGAAGAGAGGAAAGTAATGTCGTTAAGAGAGTTCTAAGTATAAATGTGGAAGGAAAAAAGTCTAGAGGAAGACCTAAGAAAACATGGAGAGACTGTGTGAAAGAGGACATGAAAGAAAGAGGAGTTGACACAGACATGACGGCTAATAGAAGACTATGGAAGAAAAAGACATGTTGTACCGACCCCAAATAAAGGGATAAGGGCAGGAGGATGATGATGATGTATGATTGTCTAACCTTGTTTAGGCTTTACTTTAAATAACAAAATATTGCGAACTTGTTATGTACTTAGGTATATTATCTACAAAACATCATATATAACACAAAATACGTCTAGGCTACGTTTACCTAACTTCGTTCTGGGTAGTTTATAGGTATGATGGTTTGAAACCTCACCTTATACAAAAAGTAGAGTCCCAATCACTTCCAGTCTTGGAAAAAGAATTATTAGAGGACAAAGTTTGCAATCATGGAGACTAGAAGTAAAGAGGAATATCTCAGTATATTAAAAAGTGTCCGCTGAAAGGCAGCAAATTAAGGTGGCGCCATAGTAACAAGTGGAAGAATTTCAAAAAGAGCGCCACAAATTGAGGTGGAAGAGAAAGAGAGGAAAGAAAAACTTCCGCTTTGTTACAGCGTAGTTTTATAAATTATTGTAATAAATAGACAAACATGACTATGAAATAAATTTATATTAATTATTATTATAATTATACGGTGTTTTTAAGTACCCCAAATATTTGTAAATAGCAAATAGAAAATAGTATTAAAGAATTACCGCAACAGTAGCACACTTCACTCTGCTTATAACTGCTACATTCATATCATTCATCTTGCTACACTAGCGCTATTTCGGTGAGTGTTATTTGCTGTTTACAAGTGGACACTTTTTCGACTGATCCCCCATACAAGATATTCCTCCTTACTTCTAGTCTCCATGTTTGCAACTATGGCTTTCTAACCTAAACGGTAACTTTTATAATAACATACTTGTAACAACTGATTACAGAGGACTCAGCTCAGTCCCACACGTAACCATGGTGGATGACGTCTCCAAAACATTGGCATAAATTTTAGAGTTCTGTACGAAAAATAAAATAGGGACGGATTATTATTTATCTGCTGACGTTATAACAAATACAAAAATGATACCCTTAGAAGACCTCATTACTGAAATGAACCTGATTGAACTATAGGTTACGAAAACAGTTCTTCTCTTCCCAATGGAATACTTGTTTTATTGCTTGCAAAAAGACGTTTCTAGATTGCGTTAAGGTTACTAAATCATACTTCTAGACAGTGTTGCCAACTGTTTGAAAACTTTCCCCCTAAAGCAATTTAAAAAACCTCAAAAAAACCACTAAATTCAAAACAAAACTCCCCAACGACGGACCAAGTATTTATTCATTACAATATAAGTAAAGAAATAAATAAAAACAATAAATAATTAGTTAATAACAATAGTTATTTAGTATTTTTAAGTGTTTTTCTTTAATTTCATCACATTATGAAATGTAAGTTCAATTATTGTATTTTTTTTAACAGTATTTTTAGTATTGTATTTTTTAACGTAGAATATTTAAAAAAAATACAAATAAAATTTTATCCCTAAAAATATCCCCAAATTCACCCCCTAAAAAATCCCTATATAGATTTTTTCCCCCTAAATTTGGGGGGAAAACCCCGGAGTTGGCATCACTGCTTCTAGACCATGAAGTATGATTTAGGCAGGCAAAATTTACGTCCCTTTATGATTAAATAAATCTACAATCTGGTAAATTTGTGAGGATAAATAAAAAACAAAATAAACTTCTTTGTATTTATTTTTCGTATTAAAGTTGTTTCATATTTTAATAAATCCATGATGTTTAACGTAATACAGTTATATATTAACGCATCGAAGCAGGTCTATGTATGATACCAATTACATTGTTCTAACCTGACAGTACACACACACTTACATACACTCACCCACACATACATAGACACAATGTGACAGGCCGCAATTATTAAAATAACGACTTTCTCATAAAAATAAATGTGAAATGAAATCCAAGAAATGGTACGCCTATCGGCGGACGCCAACTCTTCGCCACTTATGCACCCACATACTGTTAACTGTCAAGCTACCTGCCACATTGGCCACTGTAAATAGTATAACTATTTTACCAAACCATCCCTGCTTAAAATGACTTTTTGACAACAAACACTATACATAACTGTTCAAAAAACCATTTAAATACATTGAATTCCATTCATTAGTTAATATTCTACACACATTTACAATTTTGACAGCTGTCACAGTCCTGTCAAAATGACTTGTGTTGCTGTCAAAACGTCACAATAAGTATACATTTTGCACAATGTTAAGGCCGTGATAATTCTACATGATTCATTTACATATTATTTTGCACGACTATAAATGGATGGATAAGCTTTAAACACAATCGTACAACGTTACCTACAAGCAATAATTGTATCATAAAATTATATAAATGACACTGACATCACTTGTCAACTAACGTCAATGTCACTTTGACATAATTGACAATTGCTGTCAATGTAAGTGTCTAACGTATGTCAAATTCATTGAACATAGTGCCTAAAACGTAATTTATCATGCAGTAACTATTTCTTATGATGAAGTTTTTAACAATTTATTTTTCATTTAACAATAGACTGCGACTCTGAATTCAATATCTGTTTCAAACAAAAAGAAATACATTTAATTTAAGTAACACAAATTAGTTATTATTATCCTAAATCTACCTACATATAATTTCATTTCAATCACATTCAAGTACACGATTCCAATCTATTGTAGTTAGCATTTTTATTGAAAGATACAATGCATTCAACATACGATAGATACGAATTGGAAAAAACTACTATGTATTTTATTATAAAAAAGAAAATATTGGAATATACAAAAAGGGAATCCATTATTAAGGGATTCCAATAAGGGAATTAGTCGAAAGTTTCAATTACTCTTTCATACAAAACAATAATATTACAAGCAAATTAATTGAACTATGAAACTATAAACCATAACACGATTAAATATATACTAAATATATTTATTATAAATGAAGTCTCAGTAATAGGGTCCCGTTTTTACCCTTTGGGTACGGAACCCTAAAAATTAACGGAAACTTTCGACTATTGCAAATAATTTACAATAACTATTATATCTATTGAATTGTTTAAATTTTAAAATGCAACCAAATTTCAACCTCGTGTCAACCAAAGTAGAACAAAATAACTAGATTTATTTAACATCTTATTTAAAAAAGCCGATTATCATTCAACGCTATCTACTTAACATACAAAATTTGTATATAATAATGTGTTAAATAATTTAAAATTACGTTAATGTAACATTTAATAAACATTACTTCATTATCGACTCCTTTTGTCTCTATGCTTGTAAACAAATTGCTAGGTAAGCAACCTCTTGTGTCATTTTAATGACAAAGCTTTCGAGATGGTAATTTATTTTAATAGTAATATTTTTAGTAAAAAAACAAACATCATAAGGACCATTTCTTCATTAAATCTTTCTGTTTAGTATCATAAAGAACATAATTAATGTTACAAACAATATGAAATTAAACCGTAATTTGTTACCGTCTACCTACCCTTATCAAGTGCATTTTACGATATAAACGTCTGGGAAAATGCGTTTTTAATGACAGTAGTGGCAAAAACACAACTTTCGTTTTCCTTCCGCATCTTTAGATATTACCAGATAGAAAAACAGATCCGAAGATTCTAGAACAAAATTAGTATCACTTATACATCAGGAGTATCCACATACAAAAAATATGATTATGTGCGCATATCTAGGTATAGGACCAACTGCCAATTGATAATATTACATTTATTTATTTATTATATATGAATCGGGATACATAGAGATATTTTATAACAATTCTTATTATTGAATACATCTTTGGAACTAGAAAACAATAACATAAAAAAGTTATTTTGTTGACCTAGAAATAATGACACACTTAGATAGCATTTAACATATTTGACATGTTATTACAATAGATTATTAAATAAATGAATATCAATGGACACTCACGCAACGTCCTCTGGTCCCAAGCTAAGCTTATTATGCTTGTGTTATAGGTACCAGAATACGGATATAATACATGTACTACTTTTTGTTTGTAAATACATAAAAAACACCCAGACGCAGTACAAACATTTGTTTGACAATTTAAATATCACACAAATGATTGTCCCGAGCGGGAATGGAACCTGCGACCTCGTAAACGGCAGTCCGTTACGTGAAGTACTAGACCACGAAGGCAGTCTGTATTCTATTCGCAATATATGCAATACAAATATGATAAGCGCTAGTTAATTGTGTCATAATAAAAACTGTGTCACTTTGATAACTTGTGACTTAACTTATAGATGACAATAATTTTTATTACGGCCTTTTAGGCACTATATTGTCGTTTTTAAGGTCCAGTCCATGTTTGAAGCTCCTATATATAGGTCTCGTAAACGCATATACGCTCCACATATAATACTAATGCCAGAGATATACCAAATGTTGGGTTGACGTATAAAATTGAGGTAAAGTAACTTTAGCAGGAGCGTAGCTACCGCCGTATCAGCGGTATCAATTATACGGGGCCCCCAGGCTACGGGGGACCCCGATTTGCAGTAAGCAAAAATTTGTATATACATCATCAGCTATAAATGATTTAATAAACCAGTTTGCCGAAAATAATGCAACGAGAGGGTATATTTAATATGAATTGTTTGTAAAAATTTTGGACAAAGTGACAGATAGATAATTATGATGAATAAATATTTCTATCAATTTTATGCACACATTTTTTTTCTTTCGTGGGAAATTTTTACCCTTCATAAGAGCCCCCAAATAAATTTCTATACGGGGCCCCAAGGCACGCTACGCCCCTGAACTTTAGCCTGGCTAAATCGTACTTCATTGAATAATGACATTTCATATGACGTATAGCCTGTATAATAGACACACATAGTTACATTTCACATAGATATGTAATATGTACCTAAGTGACTTCTGAGTGATCTAGCCAGACACTACATCTGGTATATATTATGACTTTACATACTTTTAATATGATTAAACGTTAGCTTTCTTATAACCGCCGTTTTCATTGCGATTTAATTACTTAAAAAGTAATCTTATTACGCAAAACACATCTAATAAGACGGATTTTATTTTACATTGACACAAATAGCGGTTTTACTAAACTCTGATAAATAAAGAATAATTCGCAACAATGGGAGAATTACAGACACTTATGTTTAATAAAAAAAAAGTGTCATTTATTGAGCTGGCATAGTCTTGTTAGGCCTGAAGCTCCTAAATAAAGAAAAAAAAAGTGTCATCTATGTTTTTAAATAACGTAAACGCTGGTCTCCATATTTCTCTATAGCCAGGAAGTTAGCTATGTAAATAAATGCTATAAAACAAAATGATTGTAATAGCCTATATAAGGTGTAAATAAATCAACTTGTCAAATTTTGTGAGGATAGTTGGTATCGAAAAATAAACACGCTAAAAATTAAATAAAAATTTTTTGAGCAATTTCATTTTTTCACGAAATAAAAGGATTTCATCAAATATTTTTATGCGTATCTTACCTACAAAATAATGTAGGTACTATGCCGTTATTGTCGCAGCTCGCAGCTGACGACAGCGAGTGTATTGTGGTACAGTGCGCATAACATTTACGCGTAATGTAAATCATTACAAATCTTCAAAACGGTAACGTTTTTCTTAACTTTTTCACCGCGATTATTCATGATATATTATTCAAAACAACTCCTAAAAATATGACAAGTTAATTTTTTGACACCTTGTATATGATTAAATTGCATACCTACTTTAAGTTTTTCCAGATTCATTATTGGATGTAATTCCCTAAATAGTTATATATACTGATAGACTTCATTTTCGATATAAGATGTAATATAAGTGATTTTATGGTTAAATAAATACTCAATTTTCTATTAAAATTAATAAACCACTGATAGCCGAAATAATAATTAATTTTAGTTTTCGTTTGTGTAAACAAATTATTTAAATAATTTAACAGATATTCCATAATACATTTACTGATTATACTAACAAAAGGCTTTATGAAAATAAATAAGAAGATAAAAAGATTTGTTGCAACATAAAAAAATTACATACATTAAGGTACCAATTCTATGTGCACAACAAAATTTAACTAAAAAATGAAAATTGAAAGTTTTAAAATATACAACGAGTCTCAGAAAGGTATAGTCATATTTGACCATCGTTACACATGGCCGGTGACTAGGCACTAGGCATGGATGAAATTACAAATACTAATTATATTATGACTTTTATGTGTTCATATAAATTGAATTTATTTATTAAATTAATAGATCTTGTTTAATTACAACACAACTATGAGGTCATCTTTTATCGTAAGGTTTTATTTTATTTTATTTAATTCTTCATGCACAAATAGAGTGTACAACGGCGGGCTTAATGCCTGAGGCATTTTCTACCAGTCAACCTTAGGGTTGTACAGAGAATATGTATTGGCATTGTTCATATTTTTTTTAAACTCTTAATTCAAAAACCCTTTCGGGGTATAGAGTTTCTGATCATGATCCATTAGTTTTTTTCGGAAAATTTGCTATATTAACGGTTATTTTTACAAAAAAGCAATCTCTATTTGCCCTTGAAATAAAGGACTTAAAATATTAAGACGTTCTGAGGGATATACTACTCTGTGGTGGAGTCGAAATTGGTCTATTATACCAACTTGGCAACTTTGAAAAGATGTATTGCAATATGTCTTAAGTCTATCAGGAAAAATCAATACACAGATTGCGTACAACGATGACGTCACAACATTTAAAATAATATCTTTAAGTATTTTTAAAAAATTATATATCGTGAATATTTCAATAATATTGAATTAGTTGCTTAAAACAGTCTATATTTTCTAAAAAATATATAAAAACAGCAGGTCAACAATTATGAACAATCCCAATTGGTAGGTGCGTATTAATAAATACAAAGAAAAAATATTAACTTTTAAGGTTCAATTGCATTCAATAAACCGTAAACATCTCATAATTGATGCGCTCCTGGTAGTTATTTAATATTAGGCTATAAACAACAAAAAACGTATCAACTATATTTTTCTATGTGTAACTGTAATATTTATAATATTTAAGGCTTATCCAATGCAACCTTAAAATATTTTGTTGTACACATTTAAACTAATTAAAATCAAAAGTCTATATTGCACAGTTTTTATAATAAAAAAGTTCAGTTAACGTTTTCGAATTGTGATATTGACACTTATCAATTTTATTTTTTTAGTTAATTAAATTATCGTTGTGCGCGTAGAATCGGTACCAATGGTTTGCTACAACTCCCTTGGCTAAATATTCTTGGACATAACCTCACTTAAGGTTAGCACAGACAAAATGCGTGTGCTGTACGTACTGTGTTAACGCATGTACGTGTATTTTTTTTTACCTTTTATCTCCTCGCCCGGGCCGGGTCACGGTGTGTGCCCTGAGCCTGACCAAGACCCGGCAAGGGATGGCCCCATTATGTGGGGCTTACCCCAGTGGACAGCACGCACGTGTATGCGATGCGGTAAACTATTTCAGACTTTATGCGTAGAGTTTATCAAAGGTTTATACTTAAAACATGATTAGATGTCGAGATTGTAAATATTGTTAATCCTCCTAAACTATCCTCCTTATAAATTTGTCTTTGTTAATCAAATGAGGAATATTGTAAAGACTAAATTAATTGTTGCAAAGGATTTGCAGAACATTTAAAAAGTGTACGTTTACGTGCAACACACGCACTCGAGTCTGTGCTAGCCTTTAGCATCAATAATACAGCTCAAATATACCAAAGTGATTTTATTTAATGCCATATATTAAAAAATGACTATCGTAACATCAGTTACTTACAAACTTCATAATTGATTAAATATAAGTTTTAAAACTATGGTTATCAAATATAACAATGTTTTTTTTTATGAAGAATATTCATGTATTATGCTTATCTCTATATACAATTAGCCAATATTTAAGTTAAAGAAAGAGATATTAACTAGACACCAAAAAAAAATGTTATAGGTAACAGATGTGAATAGATCACCTCTGAATAATGTCATCCATAAGACCATTTTTTACACTCCTCTTTATAGTTCTAGAGGACCAGGCAAACATTGTTTTACCATACAAATATTAGGTGTTAACAACAATTATCACCGAGGGGTATGAAAAATAGTTAATAACCGATTCGGAGACCTACTGAATAAGTTAAATATAAAAATTTCATAAAAATCGGTCAAGCCGTTTCGGAGGAGTATGGTAACTAACACTGTAACACAAAAATTGTATATAATAGATAAGTTTGTATAATTTTATACTCCTTGATCCGCGCTTTGATTAGCTTTGCATATAAATGTATATATCAATTGCGTACCGCAACTTCACTTGTGTATTTACTTATCTAATATATAAAATTCACGTGACACAGTGTTAGTTACCGTACTCTTTCGAAACGGCTTGACCGATTCTTCTCAAATTTTGCATACATATTCAGTAGGTCTGAGAATCGGCCAACATCTATTTTTCAAACTTTTTTTTTAGTATGGCAAAACAACGTTTGCCGGGTCAGCTAGTTAAATTATAAATGTATGCCCTGTCCTACAAATTGTCTGTAATAAATTAAAAGTATTCCAACTCTTGCGCGACTTATTCCATCATCATCATAACATACGCATTTTTCCCATAGGGTAGTCAGAGACTATCCTTGTATAATTCCTTCAAAATTCATTTTTATGGATTTAGACCATTTTAAGAGATTAATAAACCAATGGTCTTATTCATAATGACTTATCGGAGGTTTAAAAGTTCGTCAAAATCGATTCGCGAAAATTGTCAAAACTTATTATTCATAATAGTCTTTTAACGCTAAAACGTTTATCTCTCCGATAAAATTACCGTTTAAACCTCCGATAAGTCATTATGAATAAGACCATAAAGATAAGCCTTTAAATTTGTTAAGTGGTTTTATGTTAAATATTATTTAATAAATACTTTTTATAAACGATATTATTATTCTCTACCACATGCGCGACCATGTTCAAATAATACTATTTTTTATGGATTGAGACGCCATATCGTCATATTCGTGATGACGGCAAAATCTCCGAAACGTCGCGTTAAAATTTAAAACATATACACGCTCCTAAATCCGTAAAAAGTAGTTTTATTTAATATTAAGACGGTACGATACCAAATTATGCTCCATACAAAAGTATGGGTATCGTACTTCCGTTTTTTCTTCGCGAAAGTTATACCGATTATATTAGTTTTTGCGTTATATTATAGATAAAGAGTATATCTATGCTTCTATTCTTTTTTTTTTCAAAACATAATAACTAAAAGAAATATGACGATTTGAAAATCCCACTCTTTTCGGTTTTCTTTAGATAAAGTTGCAGCGTCTATCACACAAATTTGGGAAAGTTTTACCACAAAAGAAAGTGATAGAAGCATAGATATACTCTTTATCTATAATATAATACAAAAAAGATTAAAATCTGTTCAACTTTCGCGAAAAAAAAAACGGAAGTACGAAACGTCTTTTTTCAAAGAATTTGTAGGTAAAATCCGCTTCATCTATATTTGTCCCTTTCAGCGCGGCGCTCGGAAATAGGGATAGCAATACCTAAGGCAAATACCTAAATGAGGAGTACAGTACCCTCTTAACATTAATTCATTTCGCAAAGCCTAAGTATTCCAGTGTTTGTTTTACAATATGCATTAAAATTTTACTACTCATTGATATTCTAGTAAATAAATACAATTGAACATATATTATATTATTACATGTTTCTGTCAGTGTCACAATATATTAACCAAAGCAAGATTAACAATTGGGATTGTTCATAATTTTTGACCTACTGTTTTTATATTATTTTCAGAAAATATAGACTATTTTAAGCAACTAATTTCAATATTATTGAAATATTCACTATACAGAATTTTTTAAAAATCCTTGAAGATATTACTTTAAATGTTGTGACGTCATCGTTTTACGCAATCTGTGCATTGACTTTTCTTGATAGACTTAATACAGATTGCACTTTATCTTTTCAAAGTTGACAAGTTGATATAATAGACCAATTTGAACTCCACTTCAGAGTAGTATATCCCTAAAAACGCCTTAATATTTTAAGTCCTTTATTTCAAGGGCAAATAGAGATCATTTGCTTTTTTGGATAAATAAACTCTATTCCCCGAAATGGTTTTCGATTTAAGACTTTAAAAAAAATATAAACAATGCCAATTGAACCAAATAAGTTTTTTAATGAAAGGAATAATTTACATAAATGCATTAGTTATAAATTTTAATAATTTCTTACACATCTATTCCGTCTCTCTTGTATTTTATTATGTTTGTGTTATCGTTTAGGTATTTGCGTGTATAAAACAATAAGGTGTAATCATAGATCATTCCCAATAGATTTACCCCGTTTTCCAATGGCAGAGCATAATGCGACTCAGTGCCGCACAATGCTGACGCTTAATTGGTACGTGAATTAGTTTTAAAATGCGCCAGCAGAGTGCGCTAAGTTCAGTGTTGAAAAAAAAATCTAAAATAAACACCGTATTCACATTATATGTGTGGAATATAAAAAAAAGTCATTGTTTATACCTTCATCCATACTTACATTTATTTATTTTTTAACACAGCTTGAATTAACTTTGAATATTTCCAGAAAACTCCGACGAAAAGAAAGCCTTAAATTTTTTTTTAACAATAAATAATATTGCTAACGATAATATATAAATAAAAGTTCAATCAATGCTAATTTAAAGAAAAAATACTTGTTAATTTTCTGTCGCTGAAGTTGGTATGGATTGCACGCATCACTTTTGAGAGTGCTCGATCGTGCGAATGCTGTAATTGGAACACTCAACGTTAAGCATTGTGCCGCATAATGCGCTATTGTGCGCTGATTGGAAAACGGGGGTTATTCTATCACAGGTAATATTTGAGAAGTCATCGTGTGATTTTACTACAAACAATGAAACTACAATTATTCCAACCGCAAGAAACGCTCTCCCTTCCAACATTGGTGCGTTTAATCTTATATATAAAATCAATTGCTGTTAGTTAATCTCGCTAAAACTCGAGAACGGCGGGGCCGATTTTGGTCGGGAAATATTCGTGAAAATCCTGGGAAGGTTTAAGCAGGTGACAAAATATATGGGAATCTAAAATTCCACGCGTACGTTTGTACGTTTTTTTTATTATTATATGTATAGATATATAGATATAGCGTCACGTCCTTTTCCTATGGGGGTAGGCATAGACTATAGAGTGCCATCTGCTATAATCCAAACAAAATGCTAAAAGTTAATTCCATAATCATAAAATTTCAAGATAGCCTGTTAACTGGTTTGAGAAATTTAATGTGATCCCGGCATTATGACGACAACCTTAATTCTATATTTAACACCCACTGTCTTATACACACAAAAGGCTATATTTCTATAACATATTATCATATATATTTCTGACTTTAAAATATGTCTCTATCAATATAGAGACTTATTTTAAAGTCGGAAATAAATAAGTAAAACATACTATGTAATAGTGACTTTAACAAACATACCATTATGAATAATTTGTTTATTAAAAAAACCAGATAATTGATCTCAGTTTCAAGCCATAAAGCCCGTTTCAAACTTAAAGTGCTTCATTACGGACAAGAAGTATGTAATGTAATATTTTTATAATATATAATAAATAAATACATATTCACGGACATTTCACACAACGTCCTCTGGTCCCAAGCTAAGCTTATATGCTTGTGTTATGGGTACCAGAATACGGATAGAATACATATACTACTTTTTTTTTTTTTGGAAAAACATACCCATTATAATACATAGAAACAACCAGACGCAGTACAAACATTAAGATGACATTTATCAACGTCACACAAATGATTGTCCGAGGGGGAAATCGAACCCGCGACCTCATGATCGGCAGTCCGATATGAGAGATAATAGGATAATATGAGACTAAGCAAAACAGTTGCTGTATAAAAACGGTTTTTATCATCAACGTCATACCGTCTGGTTTCCTAGGAGGGTAAGCAGAGACTATAAGAGTGCCATTTGCTACGATATAAACACACTTCCTTGTCTTAATTTACTTTTATACATCTGATTTGATTTTTAACAACAAATTATTCAAAATTTGTATGTAAACAGAAGCGGGACATATTTTTATGAAAAATTCTTGTATTTAATACATAATGTATGTATGTGTTGTATGAATTAGAGTGACGGAACCCAACCCTGTTTTCATGCATACATATTGGCTTAGCAATATACATTCTTTTAGAATACCGTATCATTTTGATTTTATAATCTTTGCTATAAATATAGTTCGCGATATGTATGTAGGAGCTAAAATAAAATAAATAAATATTCATGGATATTTCACGCAACGTCCTCTTGTCCCAATATAAGCTTATATGCTTGTGGTATGGGTACCAAAATACGGATAGAATACATAATATAAACTACTTTTTTTTTTGTAAATACATACTTATAATACATAATACTCAATGATATATATATTATTATTGAGTCTATGATATCGTAACACTCGTGCCATTTTTACTTTTTTTAGAATCCCATTAAATATAAAAATAAAAAGAAACTCTTGAAATCATTTTGTGGTTGGTCCATATGTCTGCCAAACTCTTTTTTCCTATAGTTAGTGTTTAATTAGTGGTAAAATAATCTTAGGAGAGTGGAAAGCTTTTTAATTATTTATGAATTTCTCAAATTTAAGATTATGATGAAATTAGAATACTAATTTCTTGTCTCTTGACGATATACTTGAAAATTACTAACATATTTGGAAGTTAAATTCACGAAAAGGGTTAAAGTTTAATTTTTAACTTTGTGTAAATGGAATATGATGATGGAAAATAACACAAATTGCCATATTGCATATATTAAGAAACTAAAAAAAACTAAATTTATTTTCTAAATTGAAACTTATAAGTATTTATTAGTCATATTTTAAATATTCCGCTATTTAAATAAGCACCAAAAATATCATTATATTTAGTCAATAATGAAGGAAAACAAGGCTAAATTGCGTCCTCTAACCTCAAAAGTCTTTCAAAACCGCCATTTTTGTTTGCGGCCAATACTTGTCAAGTAGTTTCACAACCTAAGCAGCCAATATATACGCAATGAAAACCGACTGTTCAATAACCAACCTTAATTTTTACATTTAAATTGCATTTTGCAATGTCAAAGGATGATTGTGACCGTTGTGCGTTGTGAAATCATCGTCTAATAGTTTTGGTACTTCGGCCATTTTTGTTTGGTTCTCGTTGGACAAACGTTCTGTTTGTATGAAGTTGGCTGATATGTGGCCAATGTTTGTTGTTTGTGAGTTCCCATTGTTGGCTTCCAATACTGGCTGTATGGTTGGCGTGTTGTCGTTGGTTGCTAGTTTGGTAGCCGTCGTCTGCTCTTCTGTTTTGTCCTCAGTCTGTAATTATATAGAAATTATTTTTGCCCTATGATTTATCATGATTGGGAGAAAAAGACATGTTGCGCCGACTCCAAATAATGGGATAAGGGCAGGAGGATGATGATGATTGATCATGATTGGTGAAGTCAGAATTTAAGAATATAAACAGTTAATATTTGCTTTCTGCCACCAATTCAGCTATATTTGTTTTAGAGTTTCTTTCCTCAGGGATATGCTTGTGCTATGGGTACCAGAATACGGATATACTACTTTTTCAGATGCTGTACAAACATTTGTGACATAAATATCACAGAATTACATACTTCCACCGTGCTGTGATTGAACCCGTAACCTTGTGAACAGCAGTCGGTGACATGAACCACAATGTATGTCTATATATTATGTATCAAGGATGTTCCAAGAACATTCGCATCCGCATAGATTTGTACATCTGCATCCGCACTAATTGGTGCGGATGTTCATGCGGATGCGAATATGATGCAAGTAACGACGAGAAAGAATGGGTGGGGCCTAGTGATTGGCGCATGCCGGTCGCACGTGACAATGACCAATGGGTACAAAGAAATCGGTGACATGATTCGACAATATTGTTATGAATTGCCATGGCTTAAATAGGTAACGATCTCTATTATAAAAAACTACAATAAATTTGTAACATTATTTGTTTTTGCCTAACATTTTACTTTCACACTTGTATCGGTATTATACTCCGCACGCCGAATGATGATCCCTATGACAGTTCGTTAGCGCTTTACATTGTACTGACGTCCTATCACATCAAATCCTTTAGAGGTCCATTAAAAAGTCGAAAAAATCATAATTGTGTACAATTGTAAATTATAAAAATGAATATTAAGAAATTATTACGTAATGTTCGGAAATAATAGAAAAAAAACTCAATGCAAATGTACATGGTACGTGCTGCAAAAGTTACGTTGTCAAGCTGTTATCGACTAAGAAGGGACACGTCGATAAACAAAATATCGATAATTGGTTGGAAAAATAAAACAAATGCTTTGAGTTTGTATTTTATTTATATCAATCTGAATCTGATACAGGGTCAATCGGATCTTCAAAATCTGAGTCTGAACTGCAGTTATCCGTGACGTTTATTATTAACGGTTGGTCAATGATATTATCGTATTGTACATAGTATAGTAAAATAAAATATAATAAGGCTGTTACTTTTTTATCTAGTGTTTTATGTTCATCAATGCGCGTAGTCTTTTTTTCAAAATAAATAAATATTGCTTATTATGTTGAATGACCTGGCTGAATGACATGACATTTGCCTAAAAAAACAGTATATTTTATCGAAATTGTTTCGCATAACTAATGTTGTCAACTGTCAGTTGAAACGTCATAGGGATCATCATTCGGCGTGGTAACTATAGTTAAGAATTAATTGCTGTTAATGACATGGGTTTGACATTTTTGAGTAGTGCGCCCCATAAAAATAACGTGATCGTTACCTATTCTGTAGATTGTAAGATTTAATTTCAATAACAATATTAATAAATAAGTTATTATTGTTTTAATTCTTCATAAATTCTGAAATGATGTGAGCCTTCAAAACTCCGCATCTGCATTCGCATCCGCGGTTGTGAAAAATGTATGATACTTACATTGTTTGTGTCGGACAGTCCCAATAGATCGGCAGTGACGTTGCCGTTGTTAGTGGGGGCCGCCGAAATCTCTATTACTTCTTGTGTTCTATCAGACTCGTGGGGCTGGAACATATCATTTATTAATCAATATCCGGGAATAGCTCAGCAATAAATAAAAAAAATACAAAAAGGGAATTCTGAAGCCCTCAGAAACAAACTTGGGTTTTCTGTAACATTACTGCACTCTTACTAGTATACCAGCTGTCATAATTCGACAGATTGTGGCAAAATTAGGTAGGTATGCCATCAATTCTAATGAAATCAAAGCCATTTTACATTTCTTAAAAGCACAGATAAAGTAGGTAACATTTTGTTTATATAAAATATCTGTGGAGTATCTATTATTTGCCCCCCAAAGCCCTGTGCATACAAAATTTCACGAAAATCGTTGAAGCCGTTTACAAGAATTGCTCGTTTAAAGCTAAGGTCAAACCAACGCGTTCAATTCGCGTCCGCGGTGGCGATCAGTTGTTGCGAATAAGTTCGTACGCAACAACTGATCGCCACCGTGCACGCCACTGCGGACGCGAATTGAACGCGTTGGTTTGACCTTAGCTTTATGGTTTCGGAAGTGATAATTCGATCCAGATCGCTTTCATATATAAGCAAAAAAACACACACTTAAAGAATGGCACATTTAGTACAGCCATAAGTTCATTATTTACCTCTATAATACAACTTACCAATGAAGAGTCAAGTCCTAATAAATCGGCAGTAGTTTGCGCGTTCCCGTTATCGGTAACGGGCGCGGGCTGTACTGCGGGTTCAGGTGCGGGCTCGGAGACGGGCGCAGCGGGCGCGGGGACTGCAGCTTGACTCTTTGATTTGTCTTCTTCTGCTTGCTAAAATATATAAAACAAACCATTTGAAAAGAAGAATATCGCAACTTTACTTATTATAAAACAAAGTAATTTTTTGTATGTCCCTATGTGACAATGAATCTTAAAAAGTACGGAACCGGAGCAGTCTTTTACCTATTATTAACATAAATCACCTAAGATCTTATTGATAATGACTTATCGGAGGTTTAAAACTTCGTTAAAATCGTTCACGAAAATTGCCAAAAATTGTTATTCACACTAGTCTTTTTACGCTAAAACGTTTATTATCTCTCCGATAAAATCTCCGTTTAAACGTCCGATAATTCATTATAAATAAGACCATTAAAGTTTGTTTTACATTATGTTCTCTGAGCCCTACAATAGGTAAAACTGTGTCGCAGAACCTATCTTTACTTATTAAAGAACATAGTCGTTATTTCTGTATGTATGTCCCTATTTGAGCTTATATCTTCCAAAGTAAATGAGGATGTGGTTTTTTTAAAAGATACAGTAGTTCAAGAGGATGGCTTTTTGTATAATTCGTCAGGGTTTAATTTTTTAAATCCGAAGGTACATGTACGAAGATGCGAGCAACAGATAGTTGCGTTATGACTAAAGATAACGATATCTGATGAGTTTCTTACGCCGGTTCTTCTCAGCGAATTGAAAGTCCTGAACCAGTGGTAGGGAAAAAAATTAGACATATCATAAGCGCTTATTTTTTTGCAATAAAAAATTCCTATATGAATAAATGATTTTTGATTTTGGTTATTTTGTGTGCGCGTTGCCTCTGCACATCCGATCGGACAGTATATTTAACAAAAATTTAAGTTAAGTTCTACCATGGTGGCTGAAAAGTCTCCGAAATGACGGGGTAGTTCGGACGACTGCAATAACCTGATTTGATTGTAATATAAAGTACAGTTAGAAGCCTGACTAAAAAAAATAATAAACTATTACCTTCTTTTCTTCATCCTTAACATCCATAGACTGCATGCACAATTTATGTATTTAATCAATATTTATTCTACATGGAAAATTGTACTATGAAGCTACAGCAGACAGTTATAAATATTACATAAATAATTGTCCCGTGCGGGAATCAAACCCGTGACCTCCTAAGCGGCAGTCCCTTACACGAGCCACTCGACTACGAGGTCCACCAAAAAAACAGTATGAAGTCAGGTAAAAATAAAAATACCTTCCGCAACCTCGTCCTAGCCATAATAGCTTCGACTCTCTGTTTCCTAGCGATACGTTCCTTCTCTTCTCTCTCTGCTTCTTCTTTGCGTAGTTTCTCTGCTTCTTCAGCTGCTTTACGCTTCTCTTCCTCTTCTTTGAGTCGAGCTTGTCTCTCAGCTTCTTCGCGAACTTTACGTTCTGCTTCATCACGCTCAAGTTGCTGTTGAACCTATTAATTAAATAAAAACCAAATTAGAAACATGAGTTTCGTAAAGAAAGAAGAATGTATGTAAGGATGTTTGTTGATTTTTTACGAAAACTCATGGATGAATGTTGATGAAACTTCATCATCATAACATCACGCCTTTTTCCCATGGGGGTAGGCAGAGACCATAGAGCGCCATCTGCTACGATCCAAACATACTTCCTTGGCTTCATCCACACTCATATATCTGGTCATACATGCCCGACGGTTGTAAGTGCTACGCACTTGCCCCTTTTGGAGTATCCCGGCGATGACATCGGAGTATATTTTTCTCGTGCGTCCTCTCCCAGCATTTTATTTTGACTTACCTCCGCCGTGTATATGCCTTTCGTTAAGCGTCTCTCATCCATCCTCTCCACATGATCAAACCACCTAAGCATACTTTTCTCCACCTTAGTCACTACATCCTCTTTTAGACCGCAACGTTCTCTTATAACTTTATTTCTTAGTCTATCCTTCAAACACATACTTCACAAGATATCTATCAAGATAGATAGTTAGATAGATATTTTGATCGTCAAGAAGATGCCTTTTTAACAGACTTAAAAAAAAAGGAGGAGATTTTCAATTCATCTGTATATTTTTTTTATGTTTGTTACCTTATAACTTTTAACTGGGCGAAGTGATTTTAATGACTCTTATTTGTAAGCTGGTGGTTCCTGTTTGGTCTTATTGGCACCAGGCATGGAGACTAGAAGTAAGGAGGAATAGCTTGTATGGGGGATCAGTCCAAAAAGTGTCCACTTGTAAACAGCAAATAACACTCACCGAAATAGCGCTAGTGTAGCAAGATGAATGATATGAATGTAGCAGTTATAAGCAGAGTGAAGTGTGCTACTGTTGCGGTAATTCTTTAATACTATTTTCTATTTGCTATTTACAAGTATTTGGGGTACTTAAAAACGCCGTATAATTATAATAATAATTAATATAAATTTATTTCATAGTCATGTTTGTCTATATAATTATAATAATTTAAAAAACTGCGCTGTAACAAAGCGGAAGTTTTTCTTTCCTTTCTAATAATTTGTGGCGCTCTTTTTAAAATTCTTCCACTTGCTACTATGGCGCCACCTTAATTTGCTGCCTTTCAGCGGACACTTTTTAATATACTGAGATATTCCTCCTTTCTTCTAGTCTCCATGGAATCAGGTCAAGATCTGATGGTTATCTCCTGAGAAATCGAGGAAAACCCTCAAATTTCTAAAGCAGATGAAATCGATTGAACTTTTTTTTTAAATACACTATTATTGTGTAATTTGTTAGCCTTTGTTCTGATCTCCACGCGTGCGAATTTGCGGGCAACAGGTAGCAGATTATTGGATTTACTATGATTGTGTGCGACACTGATTACATCAGTTGACGAGCCTCGTGGTTGAGAGGTTCATGTAACGGACTGCCAATCAAGAGGTCGCGGGTTCGATTCCCGCTCGGGACAATCTAATTGTCATACAAATCTTTGTACTGCGTCTGGGTGTTTCTATGTATTATAAGTATGTATTTACAAAAGAAATGTAGTACATATATGTATTCTATCCGTATTCTGGTACCCATAACACAAGCATATAAGCTTAGCTTGGGACCAGAGGACGTTGTGTGAAATATCCGTGAATATTTATTTATTTATTTATCAAGTAGGTAGATACCGCACAAGGCGATCAACGCTGACCGAACGCATGCGTTATTCTAGCACAGGTAATGTATGAGAACTCTGCGTATGATTTGGCTACTACCAAGAAAAATTATTTTACACCCCACAACCCACACCTTCCTCCAACGTTGGAGCGTTTAGTAATTAACAAAAATCTCATAATACTCAATTTGATAGAGCGAAAAAAGTCTAGTGGAAGACCTTAGAAAAGATGAATCAATTGTGTGAACAAGGATATGAAAGAAAGAGGAGTTAACACAAATATGATGTTTGACAGAAGACTTTGGAAGGAAAAGACACATTATGCCGACAAGAATGATGTTGTTTTGGAGGTGACCTGTGGTCTGCAGGCAGTACCTAACTATAAACAATGTTAAACCATCTATCCATCAGTCTCTCTCTCTGTCCACTGTTGGACATAAGCCTCCCCCTCCCCACAACGCGCGGTCCTGTGCCGCCAGTTTAATGCGACTCAGTGCCGCACAATGCTGAACTATGCTGACGCTTAATTGGAACATGAATTAGTTTTCAAATGCACCAGCAGAGTGCGCTAAGTTCAGTGTTGAAAAAAAAAATACTAAAATATAATTGATTTACAATATAAGTGTGGAATATAAAAAAAAGTCATTGTTTGTACCTTCATCCATACTTATATTTATTAATTTTTTTAACACAGCTTGAATTAACTTTGAAAATTTCCAGAAAACTCCGACGAAAAGAAAGCCTCACATTTTTTTTTAACAATAAATAATATTACTAACGATATTATATAAATAAAATTTCAATCAATGCCAATTTAAAGAAAAAATACTTGTTAATTTTCTGTCGCTGAAGTTGGTATGGATTACACGCATCACTTTTGAGAGTGCTCGATCGTGCGATGCGATGCTGTAATTGGAACACTGAACGTTGAGCATTGTGCCGCATAATGCGCTATTGTGCTGTAATTGGAAAACAGGGAATGTCTCCCCGAGATGATAAGCAATGTTAAACCACAGGTAATAAACAAATACTAACCTCAATAGCTTTCCTAAGTTTTTCTTCCTCCATTTTCCTCTGGAGTTGTGCCAGTTCTCTGGCCTCCTCTTCCTCGCGTCTCTGTCTCTCTTCCTCTTGTCGTTGCCTTTCGGCTTCCTCTTCCGCTTCACGTTGGAGCCTTTAAAAACACAAATAATTAAACATACAATCGTATGTAGTATTAGACAGATATTTCCATCCTAAGGAGCTAAGGAGAAGTAAAAGGGAAGAAGTAAGAGTTAGCTCCTGAGCTCAATTATCCTCTGTGAAGATGGAAATCTCTACACGCCCGGTGAGGGTGGCATAGGTAACCAAATATATCAAATATGTAAATATGTTATTATAATGGAATTATTACTTAAATTGTAACATCATAATTGTAATTTTAATTATAATTCTAATTTATATTCACATTTGCATTTGTACTAATAAATTTGATGTGTGCATGTTGTGTTGTCCTGTAAATAATTGTTACACTGATTTTTTAGGGTTCCGTACCCAAAGGGTAAAAACGGGACCCTATTACTGAGACTTCGCTGTCCGTCCGTCCGTCCGTCCGTCTGTCACCAGGCTGTATCTCAAGAACGGTGATAGCTAGAGAGTTGAAATTTTCACAGATGATGTATTTCTATTGCCGCTATAACAACAAATACTAAAAATAAAATAAAATAAATATTTAAGGGGGGCTCCCATACAACAAACATGATTTTTTTACAGTTTCTTGCTCGATACTAATAACGTTGCCTTATGTTGCATAGATAATGGTACGGAACCCTTCGTGCGCGAGTCCGACTCGCACTTGACCAATTTTTTGTAATTTTCCCTAAGCTAAGGACATAATGTAATTGTATTTGTGTAAACAATTGTTGGATAACCTAAATAAATAAATATACGCTTTTAAAGTATAGAAGGCCCATGCCGTTCCCAAATGTGGGACATCAATAATAATTTAATTATTACCTCTGTCGTTCAAGTTCAGCTTGTCTCTCCAGTTCCTCCCTGGCTCTGCGACGTCTCTCCGCTAACGCTGCCTTGGCTTGTTCCTCAGTCGTGATGCGGCGACTCATAGACGCTAAAAAACAATGCATAAAAAATAAATAAAATAAGCTTCTTCGCTTCGCTAAAAAAGTTACGAGAGCATTGATCATACTGATAGTATACAAACACTGTCCTCTTTTGTGTGTGTGTAAGGATTTTGTAACGACAAATGAGATTACATTAGTGTTTGTTTGATTGTGTGTTACCTCGAAGTCCCGCCAACCTGACAGTATTGAGAACAAAGAAACAGCGTAACTACTCCAATTGGTTTAAAACTTTAAACCACGACCAGAAATCAAGTAAATTTTCACGTTGTCAAAAGAAGATCACTATATTTAGTTCTATCTGGTTTCTGTTGCAACGTCAAACCAGTCGCACAGAGAGCGGGAGCCATCGCTGCAACCAATTTTGGTTTAGCCACGCCCACTTCTGAACCGCTATAACAACAAATACTAAAAATAAAATAAAATAAATATTTAAGGGGGGCTCCCATACAACAAACATGATTTTTTTACCGTTTGTTGCTCGATACTAATAACGTTGCCTTATGTTGCATAGATAATGGTACGGAACCCTTCGTGCGCGAGTCCGACTCGCACTTGACCAATTTTTTAGTTAAGTTTAGTTGTGCGCGTAGAATTGGTACCAATATCTATAAAAGAGACCCCAAACACCACGCGCTCTTCACAGAACATGTCTATCTCGCAACGAGCGCTCAGAGTCGACAACTTTTTAAGAAAAAAAAAACCATGTTTGTAGGACATACGGCGATTCCGTTGCGGGTATTCGCGTAAACGCAATTCCGTCACAAGTTGCAACTGAATAATCGCTGGTTGGTAATTCTCTAACAATAAACCAGCTTTTCTCACATGTAGAATCAGCACTTTAGAGAATATCGTAATATTTAATTCTTCTACTAACCGGTCATCTCATTATCATCAGTCTTCTCAATGGAGGGCTCCTTTTTCTCCTCTCGTTCCTCCTTCTTCTCTTCTTTCTCTATTTTGTGTACAACTTTGTGTTCGCTCGTCTCCTCATGTTTCGTTACTTCTGTCACTTGCTCGATTTTCGATTCCTTTTCAACTTGTATAGTTTCTTTGATTTCGTTTGACTGGAATTAATAAAAAAAAAGCATTAAAACATGTAAAAAAAGTATATGGATATGAACTTACAACTTAGATAATGCAACGGCAGTTGACATTAAATGGCGACCCACACTGGAAAAGGTACGAGAACAATGATCATACTCATTATATTATTATGTACGGACTGGTACCAACATTACGTCAACAAATAAAGTAAAAATGCGTATTTTGACTAATTGGCTATTTCGTTATGCACATTTTTATTAATTAAAATCCATAATGTATAATATATATATACAGATTTTCTATCTTTATATATATAAACTAGCTGACCCGGCAAACGTTGTTTTTCCATACAAATGTCATCATTTGAAAATAGATAGTAGCCGATTCTCAGACCTACTGAATACGCATATAAAATTTGGTAAAAATAGGTCAAGCCGTTTCGGAGGAGTACGATAACTAACATTGTGACATGGAAATTTTATATATTAGATCTTCTGTACGTGTGTTTGTAATTGAACTCCTCCTAAACGGCTGGACCGATTTTGATGAAATTTGTTGTGTGTATTCAAGGGGGTTTGAGGATGGTTTAGATTCACAATTGGCTGGACCGATTTTGATGAATTTTTTTTTGTTGAATTTTACACGGAATTGTATGGCAAAACAACGTTTGCCAGGGCAGCTAGTTTTCTAATAAAAAAAGTTCTGTTAACATTGCCGAATTGTGTTATTGACACTTATCAATTTAATTGTTTTTAGGGTTCCGTACCCAAAGGGTAAAAACGGGACCCTATTACTGAGACTTCGCTGTCCGTCCGTCCGTCCGTCCGTCTGTCACCAGGCTGTATCTCAAGAACGGTGATAGCTAGAGAGTTGAAATTTTCACAGATGATGTATTTCTATTGCCGCTATAACAACAAATACTAAAAATAAAATAAAATAAATATTTAAGGGGGGCTCCCATACAACAAACATGATTTTTTTACCGTTTCTTGCTCGATACTAATAACGTTGCCTTATGTTGCATAGATAATGGTACGGAACCCTTCGTGCGCGAGTCCGACTCGCACTTGACCAATTTTTTAGTTAAATTGAGTTTAGTTCGTCCGTGTGGTAACGGATTAAGAATGCAAGTGTCACCACACCATTTTCTTCACAACGTCCCACTGTTGGGCACAGGCCTCCCCCACTCTCAGGCTCTCACCAGGGTATATTTTCGAGTTTTCCGTCTCTCACAGAGGATGTTATCCCTGTAGAATATTTCTTAGCTGGCTTTTACAGCACCCTGGGAAGGCAAAGGGGTGGTGACACTTGTATTCTTAATCCGTCACCACACGGACAATGTTGTTATATAATATATTAACCTTATGTTGTTGTTGTGCGTCGCCATTATGTATCTGCAGTGCTTCTAACTTCTGCGTCACTTCCGTAGCATTCACTTGACTTTTATCACTCACAGCCGGAGTCATTGCTACCACCATCGGCTATCAAATACAATATTATATTAATTTGACGGGCTTCGTGTTCAAATGGCTCATGTAACGGACTGCCGTTCACAAGATAGCGGGTTCAATTCTCACTCGGGACAATCATTTGTATATGTATGTCATACAAATGTTTGTACTGCGTCTGGGTGTTTTCTATGTATTATAAGTATGTATTTACAAAAGAAATGTAATATATGTATTGTATTCGTATTCTGGTACCCATAACACAAGCATATAAGCTTAAGTAATTTATTAATTTTGCAATTGACACGCTATGCTTTTTACTTAATAAATCAAATTATGGTGGAAAAAGTGACTGCCGCAAGCGGGACTTGAACTCACGACGACCTCAGAATACCGTTCCGAAGCTCTTCCAACTGAGCTTATTGCGGTCGAGTCAAATGTAATCGATAACATAGTAATCGAGTGACAAATGTGGTGGTTAATTTGAATGTTGCAGGCACGACCGCAATAAGCTCAGTTGGAAGAGCTTCGGAACGGTATTCCGAGGTCGTGGGTTCAAGTCCCGCTTGCGGCAGTCACTTTTTCCACCATAATTTAACATATAAGCTTAGCTTGGGACAAGAGGACGTTGTGTGAAATATACATGAATATAAAAAACCCCTATGCTCCTTGCCCGCCAAATTTTGTTATGATACAGCCTGGTGATAGACGGATGGACATTTGAGTCTTAATAACAAGGTTGCTTTTTCTTTTCGCCTCGCCCTCACCGGGCCATGGTGGGTGCCCTGAGCCTGACCATGACCCGGCGAGGGGTGACCCCGTTATGTGTGCATGGCCTCTCGGAACATTTGGGAAGAATCCTTCCGCCACATTCTTCATTAAAATTTACTATAATTATAGAATTGGTTGCACTGTTTTTGTTAATTGTAGAATATATTACCTTATCAATTTCTTTGTCAACACTGGACTCTTTGGATGCGGCAGGCGAGGGTGATAATGTACGACCCGGTGATGCCGATAGCGATTTGCCACGACTTACCTGAAATAAAACAAGCAATTAATTGGCATTGTTCATATTTTTAGGGTTCCGTACCCAAAGGGTAAAAACGGGACCCTATTACTGAGACTTCGCTGTCCGTTCGTCCGTCCGTCTGTCACCAGGCTGTATCTCAAGAACGGTGATAGCTAGACAGTTGAAATTTTCACAGATGATGTATTACTATTGCCGCTATAACAACAAATACTAAACTGTCTCGGGTACGGAACCCTAAAAAAGAATCATTAATATCGTTTCGCCCAATTAAAAGTTATGAGGTAAGAAACATAAAAAAAACATACAGACGAATTGCGATACTCCTCCTTTACTTGAAGTCGATTAAAAAAATGTATATTGAAGTTTGGGTATAATTAATATATTTGGGTAATACCTTATCTTGATCTTTGGATGGCTTTGGCTTTCTATGTAGTGGGGGCTTGCCCTCGCCTGGTGCTGCCGGCGGTGCTGGAAAAACAAAATAGAACTTTGAGTCACTCGAAGAATAAAATCTATGGATATCAAAGGATAGTTAGGGTTAAAAGATATTTATACGAGTAAAAGGATAGTTATACGGGTAAAAGGATAGTTATACGGGTAAAAGGATAGTTATACGGGTAAAAGGATAGTTATACGGGTAAAAGGATAGTTATAGACGTAAAAGGATAAGTTGAACGCGTAAAAGGAACTAGACAGAACGATAGTTAAACGCGAAAGTAGAATTAAAATAAACTATTTAACGTGGGCTGCGAAAACTATAGATGGTAAATATAAGATAGTTCTTTGTTTTTAGTACTTATGACTATCTGCCTACCTCCATGAGCAAGAAGCGTGACTGTATGATATATACTCACTATGTTTGGTATGCGCATGTAAAGAGTTAGGTCTCGGTCGTCTCGGCGTGGTGTTAGCTCTGCGTGGTACATCCCCTCCAACCAGGGTACTGTCCCGGGACACACTTGGAGTACTTGCACAACTTTGAGACATTATATCACCGCCACCTGGTAATATTACAGCACTTTAAGTTATTTATAATGCTAAATATGTCATCAAGGATTTAGAGTTCTTTTTTGGAATCATAAGAACTGTGGACGGTGACGGATTAAGAATACAAGTGTTACCATCCAGAAACAGGGACAGAAAACTCGAAAATATACCCTGTGCCAACACCCCTCGTCTGCGTGGCACAGTAGATCATAAATCTTCCCAAATTAAAGAAGTCCCGTGCCGAACAGTATGACCTGATGGGCTAGAGAGAAGAGGAAAAATTGTTACGTAAAATAAATACACCAGTAGCTTAATAAAGACCAGAAATAAAAAATTCCCGCTGGGTAAGTTACATGAACTAGACATTTCCACTTCTGAATGTTTGATGATAAAGAAACTTTTTATTGTTTATTTTATTGAACATCCACTATCTCAACTATTAATTCATCACAAAAACTATTGCCAACATTGATGTTATTCACAAATATTAACGACATTGCAGTTTTAGCAAATAATTTAAAATAATAACTATTCATAGAATTCATTATTTTAAATAACATTAACCTACCTTTTTGACCAACTTCTGTCAATTTAAACACAGAACCTTCATTACAGACATGAAATTAAAAATTACGTTTTAGAAATCAACTGTAAAATTGTTAAAAAAATCTATTAAAATTAATATTCTTTATATAAAAAAGAACAACATTTAAAATTAGAACTATGCTTTTCCAAACAGAATTGTAATTAGAATTTTTTTTTTATTACAATAGAATTTAAAATTAGAAATATTCTATTCAGAACAAAGAATTCAAAATAAGAACTATCTATTCAGAACAGAATTCAAATTTAGAATTATTTATTCAAACCAGAATTCAAATTTACAACTGTCTATTCCTTTGTTCGTGGCGACTGCGCCAATAAAAAAATACTGTGTATTCAGAACAAAATTCAAAATTAGAATCATTGATTAGACTTAAAAAGATCTAGACATGCAAAAAAAAGAAATACCTCTAGGGGTATTAACTCCGGTGCCTGCAATAGACGCTGGTCTTGGTTTCCTTGGGGCTGAAGCTGGTCTTCTTACAACTCCTGTTGCATTGGAGAGTGCACTGCCAGGTCGTGAGCCCGGCGTAGTGTCGCCCGACCGCGTCTCTGTTTACATCGATTGCTATGTACAGATTTGAGGTAGCAGCGGTGATGTTAAACGAGCAATGTGTTATGAAATGAATATGAATGTGCGTATAATATAATTAATAACTATATTTAGTCCAGGGGTGTGATTAGCCGTTCAACATAAAAGAGCAAAAAAAAAACAAGATATAAAATAAATAAATATTCATGGACATTTCACACAACGTCCTCAGGTCCCAAACTAAAGCTTAATTATTATGCTTGTGTTACGGGTATCAGAATACGGATAGATTACATAAACTATATTTCTTTTCTAAATACATACTTATAATACATAGAAAACATGCAATTCCCTTTTTGAAAGTAAGTCACTAGTTTCAAACGTAAATTTTGCAGAAAAACAGATAAACACTCGATTATGATTTAGTTATTCTATAGTTAACAGATAGGGTCTTTATTGGCCCTAACGTTAGAAAACGTTAGCTACTTTGTTATTCTTTCAAGCAACATAAACTTATGTGTGAAATTCTTTTGTATTTCTGTTCATCCGTACCTCTATTTACTGTGGAAGTAACGATATATACCATACACTTCAAAACTTACGAACTTCGTAATGCCAATAAATGTTATTAGATAAATAATTATCTAATAAAATGGAGGTATTTATTTGAAAAAGGCATCGAAGTTGTTACATCCCTAGTATGTGTCATATTGTTAACAGAATATCAGTTGTTCTTGCTGCTTTTTTACAAGCTTAAAATAAAGAAATAGGTAAGTAACTATTATATTAAATATAAATTTATAGGATAATAAAAACTCTGAAAGAAAATATGTCAAAACAAAACTGTAAAATAACTTTATCTAAAACAATAAAATAATAGATAACAAAATATAACTCTCAGGGTGCATCAAAAGTCAGGTAGGTAAGGAGTATTGCACACAGATAAAAACATCTATGTATTTGATTAAGTACATATTTGAAGAAAATCGGTCGAGTTGCTTTGGAATAGTTTTATAAATGACACCGTGTTATAAGGGTTTTATATTTTATACATAAAAGTCATAATGTGCAAACGTGCATCACCAGTGCTCAAATACTTGTACAAATAAAAATAAAATGTTCTGTAATGTTCAATGAAATGACGTGATAGTTTTATTGAGTAAAATTTTCATTAAATGCTTCGATATAAATTATTAAAATATTTCACAGCCTCAGATTATTATTTCTAGGACGTTTTCTAAAGTTTTTAGTTAAGTTTAGTTGAGATGTTTTAGATAAAACTAAGCATTTTTTTTAATTCTTAAACATATATACAATATTTGGAAATTATAGTTCTAATAAGAATTGGATTGCCATACTAAAAAATAAAGTGTTATTTTTTATTAATTTTGACCAGTTATTAATAGATAAACAAGAAATTTTATTTATTTTATCTATTTAAAAATTAAATAGCGAGTTGTACAATATTTAAATAATGACGGACATTTTTGGCGACCTCCAAATGAAATCAAACTAAGCTAAAAAATATTACAATCAAAGAATATAATGGAAATTTGTACTCATCAGTTAATAAAAGCATAAAGCAGTTAAACACTCTTACCTTTGCAGTAGACCACCAGACCACCAGAGATTGGAGAAGAGATATATTATATACGAAAGTAGTAAATACCTTTTTTAGCTGCAGTTGTGTTAAGACATAGCGAAAGATTATGACCGAAAACCAAGCGACCCATATGAGTTGTGATAGCGACACGAGATTAGATGTACGAGACAAATATTTACATTGAAAGTGACAAATTTTGAGAAAATATTTTATTCCATAAAACAAATGTCCTAAAAATCTATTGCAAAAAATAAAGTTCCTATTAAAATAAAATGCCCCATTTTTCTACTCCTCTTTGAGCTGGTCTAATATGAAAAAAATTATTAAATGCATTGAACTCAGATACTATATCATGATTCCATGTTTCTCAACTTATTAACGATTCATTATTGTATATGAAGGAGTACGAAGAGGGCCTACTCGAGATGCCTTGCGGTCTTACTTGTGCCATGCTGAGCAGACGTGTTACCAAAGTATTTATATTCACATTTCATAATATTTAATTATTTTTACAAAAATCAATCAACTTTTTACAAAAATGCACAATTTTCCAACTAACTGGACCCAACAAAATTTTATTATCCAAAATTTGTCACTTATTTACCTTAGATCATCAGATCCCAATGAATTACTTACCACCTAAAACTCAAACAAAATTTTATAATATACAAAAATGTGAATTTAGTAACAATTCCAAACCAAATTTCGTTACAAAACATTGAATAAAAAGCATCCCAGCATTGAAGAAAGAACTCTGTATAGAACAACAAGTTGTTCAAAATAAGCTTCCAGTTTTTTAGGCTAACAAGACATTATAGTAATTGAATAAATCTTTGTTTTTAATACAAACAAAAATACAATTTATAGTATGAAATCTAATAAACATACGCCCACTCGCAAACATTACAAATAAATACATAGATATGTTTCAAAATAAAAGACAAACCTCACTAAAACTATCACACTCTAAAGAAAAAAGAAAATTCACAACTTTTACTCTATTATAGATAACTTTTACACACTATCAAGCTTTAAACTTAGCATATTATCCTTGAAAAATGTCAAAGATTTTTAGAAAACGTATTGAGCTTCACGTACTTTTGATATCATTTATATTGTGTTACTCAATAATCTGAACTTAATTAAAAGAAAAAAGCACTTAGTTCCCAACAACCATTATTACTGTGATCAGTCCTAAAAATTACAATACCTATGATCAACACTTCATCAAACAATTACGCTGGTGGAAATAATTAAAAGCATTCGGATAAAGCAATTAAGCTGATTAAAAAATAATGTTACGCACAATAAATGTTATAAACACAAATAATACTTGGATTATAAATTTTCTTTCCATTATAAATATAATAAATGTTAAACAACAAATATGTCTTTTATTAAGAATAGGTAAATATTTGAATTGTTATTTATATCGATATAAAAGAAAGTCGAAACGTAATAAATTACAATGAAATTTCGTAACGACTTCTTCTCTTAGAGAAGAATTCTATGCTTAAAACGAACGGGGTTTGTTTGTTAATTTTAGATGGTATCAATTTAAAAACAGAATTTTATTATGGAAAATTTTAGTATAGTATTATGATTGAATAAAATATCTAATTAAATCCACCAGTATAATAACCCAAGCGACAAAACCGAGAGTGAAGCGAAGCCTGCAATATCAACCAAGCGAGACAACTATGCGATGATCTCTTACGGGCCCTGTTGAGATGATGCATGGACGGCGATGCTGAATGTAGAGGTCGATGCGACGGCAGTTTGTCGAGGCGGGTCATTGAGTAAGCTCTACCTGGCGCTCGAGGTGCCGGAACTGTGGGAACTAGGTCCGTACGTCGGCGAGCTACTGATGACCAAACTATGGGCACTGGCTGACGGTCGGCTTCGTCTGAAAAATGAATAAAATTATGTGTATTGTAAATATACGCAAACTTATGTGACTTATGTCAAACTAAGCTTATTTTACAAGTAAATATTCTAAGTCTAAATTCAAACTAAGCACATTACTAAGCCCTATTTTCCGAAAGACATGGAGACAACTTATAGATATCATCCAATAAGGTTAGCAGATATCGATTACGGATCATACAAAAATTTGTCAATAACTTTACGAACACAAGTAAAAGAAATCGTTCTGTATATATTATCTCAGATAACACAAGCTGTGATGCTAGGGAAGAAATTGTAGACCAAACTATTATACGTATATGATTAATGCAAAGTTGGCTAAACGTATAGGTATTTAAATTCAAGTTTTAAGCCTGTGCTTAACAAATGGTTTTATTATCAGACTATCTACAGACAATTTATGTTGGCATGGTTATCTAATTACTAATCAATATATACTGCTACTTCATTGATTAAATGTATATATATATATATAATATTTGTAAGTAACCATTTCCAATTTGCCAACATGTTCAAAGAATGACATTGGTACCGATTCTAAGTGAAAAACTAAACGTAACTAAAACAATGAAAATTGATAGTGCCATTAACACAATTCCGCAATGTTAATAAACCTTTATTATTAGAAAATCTCTATATTATAGTCTATCGATTTTAATTAATAAAATGTGCACAACAAAATAGCCAAATAATCAAAATACAAATAGCAATAGTTGTTTTAATTTTTAGTTTTGTTCACGTAGAATTGATACCATTGTCATCATATTAGACGTATTATTTCGTGAAGATAATGACAACGTCTCGGTGCGAGGCATACACGGCGAATTAGCATAATCTTTTCATAATCTCCGCCAAGGTCGCCACGTACTTGATCTCAATACAATAGCGAATCTAAATATGCTTTTATTTTAAATAATATATTGTTTCATAATATAATTGTATTATTTCCCAAATTAACATTTTTTTTATAAAGAAAATTACAATATAAACTTACAGAAACTTGTGAACATCACCACCCCTTGAAATGCAGCATAAAGAAAAATTGTTATTTAGATACATAAAAAATGAGTGCACTTATCTAACAAATTACCATATATTTTCGACGCTGACACTGATGTCAGTGTCGGAGGTACCTAAATGGTAAAAATATTGCGCAGTCAGCGTCAGATGCATAGTTAAACCAATAAACGAGGTATCAAATAATAAATAATAATAATAAATATTCATGGACATTTCACACAACGTCCTCTGGTCCCAAGCTAAGCTTATATGCTTGTGTTATGGGTACCAGAATACGGATAGAATACATATACTACTTTTCTTTTTGTAAATACATACTTATAATACATAGAAACACCCAGACGCAGTACAAACATTTGTATGACAATTAGAAAAATCACACAAATGATTGTCCCGAGCGGGAATCGAACCCGCGACCTCTTGATCGGCAGTCCGTTACCAGAACCACTACACCACGAGGCCCGTCAAATGCTTGTAAAATTAGCATCAGTGTTAGATGCAGTGTTTAATAGCTCTGCTTTTAGTGTCAGATGTAGTGATTAAATTTTTATTTACAGTATCAGAGGTAAAGATGTCTAAAAGTTAGTAGTGTGAAAAGTATATTACAATAAGTGCTTATAACTGTGTTTTCAGTGTCAGAGGTATATCACAGTAAGTGCTTATAAAGTATCTGTTTCCAGTGTCAGGTGTATATCTTAGTTTCCAGTGTCAGATGTACATTGTAATTGTGCACTTTTGTCGTCAGTGTCAGATGTAAAAATTACATTTTTGTTCTCAGTTTCTGCTATATAATATGGTAAGTGGTAAAAACTTTGTTTTTAGTGTCAGATGATTATGGTAAGTGCTTTTAGAGTAGTGTAAGTGTCAGCTGTGTATCGTAAGTGTTTATAGAGTAGTGTAAGTGTCAGATGTGTATGGTAAGTGTTTATACCTTTGTTGTCAGTGTCAGAGGTGTCCAGTTGCAACGCTGAAGCGCGTCTCGTGAGCGGCGCAGACGCGAACATCACATTTGTAGTTGATGCCGCCCTGAAACACATAAAATAATATTTTAATGAAAATAATAGTCATAATATGTATTTTAAATCGAACTATGTTAAACATTTCTATGTCATAACATACTGTATTTTTAAGTGTTTAGATGGCTACGTTTTAATATGTATTGTTCAATGTAATGCAAACGCTAAAAATATAAGTATAATAACTATGCAAAATACGTGTTAGTTATTTCTGATACATACAACTACATACATTTAAAATAGACACTTACAGCAAGCAATCGTTACCTACTATTAATTCCAACTTAAAGTTCTATTAAAACTTGGAAAGCTAGGTATCTGTGAATCTAATGGGAGTATAATGGATAAGAAAGCTCATGGATTGTCTTATTGGTATTATTGTACTTCATAGGATTTTTTTTAGTAATAGTGAACTTTCTATATCAAAGCGCTGACATAAATTTGCATAACAGTCTGATTGGCACAGCAGTATTAAACAAATTTCACCATTGACAAACTCATTTGCCATAGCTATTGTTTTAAGACAATGGCGACGTCACCACTAAGAGGTCAGTAGACCTTAACGGAAGTTAACAACGTGGCGGGATTGTGGAGAAGGTAATTGCAAGAGGATATATTTAATAAGTGTAGATAAGAATAGATTTGGATACTGATGGCCAATACTATACATTTAGCATATCATAGTTAGATTTAAATAGACAAAGCTTTCGCTTAGCAATTGCTTTCACGTAAAGACTACTGGATGGATTTTCATGAAACTTTCCAATGGAAAATGGAATAGAAAACGAACTTATTTTTTTATCCTTTTTACCGCGGGTAACACCGCGGGGCACAGCTAGTATAATATAAACTGTAAAATTTTTAACTCTCTAGCTGTCATCGTTCCAGAGATACAGCCTGGTGACAGTCAGATGGACGCACCAACATCAATGTGAAATAACCAACTACAAATCCAAAACACTAATAATTTCCTACGCCTATCCCCGTCTCGTATCTATGTTTCTATGTAAATGGGTAACAGACCCGCTACAAAAACCTTGCAAGGATTAAAGCTCGAAACCGGACTGTAGAGTAAAGCAAGTATCTTAGCAACGACATTGCGAAAACAATGCTGACAATTCACAAAATAAGTCCAATTGAACTAATAGGCCGCAAAACATTAACCCAAATTCATTGTCGTATTGGGATTTAGTATTCAACCGGAAAATAGAATTACAAACACTAATAAATATCGATTCAAAAATAGACCCGATTTGCTCACTACTTCCTTGATATGAAAATAATAGCTTCAACGTTGTATGAATGACACTGTAATTTGATCATGCTTGAAGAATTATCCATTTTCTATGACAAAAATTCGTTTATAGGCTCCTTTTCTCTATAGATTTTAGATCATCAAGGCAGTACCATACTCGCAGATACTGGAAGAATGCTGAGCTTCATGAAATGTGACTAGCTCCAGGAAAGGAAAGGCAAATTTACCTTATAGTTAAGGCTTACGTAGTAGCCATACGATAAAGCGATGATCAGATAATAAGCTAGCTGATTCTACAGATGCATATATTGAAATTCTACACAAGCATAGAAATAAGAAGGTTGGCGCTTTCCCCAATATTTTATCAAGGATCTTATGCAAGAATCACCAGCACTTTCTTGTCACTTGAGGACATTTGGGCCATGTGCCAAATAGTTCAGGTGGTTTTATTTAATATTGGACGTAATATGCTGTGTTTTCATCAAAACTTAATTACCCATGAAATATTTCTCTCATTACGTAGGAAAATGTAAATAGCTTTGGGATGAAACAAATACTTATTCACAGAGAAAAGGTTAGAGTAAGGCAGATTTTTCTCCAAATAAAGTCTCAAAAGCACTATTTTGTTCTAGCATGTCATGCAACCATTAAACACACATTAAAGCTATTTTATAAAATTTCAAGGCCCTACCTTAAATAGTTTGTAGGGTGACCAATGTCAAACATTATCACGACTATATATCGCAAAATGTTAAGTGAAAAGTGCTCGTCCCAATTATTTTGTAGAGAGCATAAATTTGGGGGAATTAAATTATGTCAAACTGGAACTACGAGCGTACAATTTGATAGTGTTAATAAAAATAATATATAATTTGTCGAAAAGAGATGTTTTTTTATAGACTTGCGAAAAGCGGAAATAAACAAAACGAAAATAAAATTGAACCATTAAAGAAGTTAGATACTGACGATGAATGTTCTTTGAGCAAACAAACTTACTCATCAGTCTGACCGTATGTCGTGCTCATACTCAGTACGAGATATGGTCAGACTCCAACGCAACATGAAATGTTGCCTCATCTAGGTTTTTTGTTGTAAAATTATGTCTCGTATGTATTTGATGGCAATATTTTTACGTGTAAAAACGATATCTTAACCATTCCAATGGCTAAACTTAATTACATTAACGAGTGGAATGAGTACCGTACCACTCGTAAAGAAATCTTAACCTCTTAAGACAAATACAAACATCTTTGGCGCTCATTTTGGTACCATTATCGTAAAAAATTATGCGACATACAAAATAGTAACGTTGTCATAAACTCAATGTGTTTGTAAAAATCGTTTCCGCTTGCTGCTTACTTTAGTTCTCAACTTTGACATCTAGACGAAATATTTAGGTCAACATGCCTATGTCGTGTTGGGCACATTTGCGCTACCACTCAACGTTAAAATAGAACTAGTATTTGCTTACAATTACTGTAAGACTTCATTACTGTACCATCTGATTATTATTTTCTAAATGGCTATACTAAAAATTTTAATTGCGAATTACTGGCCGTCCGTGTTGTGACTGACTAAAAATACAAGTGTCACCATTTTCTCCCCAGGGTGCTGTAAAAGCCAGTTATAAGATTTTGTAAAAGGATAACATACTCTATGAGAGACGGAAATCTCGATATTAGTGTCTTGTCAGCACGGCACAGTACTTCTCAGTAGACCATAATCCCTGCCAAAATGGAAGAGAAGATCCAAGAAGGACGGTAATGGACAGGAGATAGAGGGAGAGAGATATGTAACATTTAAATTAAAATTTATATTATTTTTAAAATTTATATTTAAATTTAAAGTAAATTTTGAATTCAGAACAAGTAGCTAAATATTTTGCCACATACGCGTTGTAAATAAACAGCTTAACATTAAATTATATGTATAGTTGTATAGGTACCTATCTAATCTAATCACTAATTGATATTGGCAATGGAAAATTATTATACTTCTATCACATATTAATACCTGCAGAATAATGTTATCATAATACGGATATGGGTAGGACTGATGCATTCTATTTATGTTTATGCAATGATTTTATAAATTAGGAAGGTTTCTGACTATACCAAGCCTCGAATCCCAGAAGAGCTGAGAACTGTTGGCAAAAGATTTTTAAAGGCAAAGGTTCGTTTCTTGTAAAATATTCTTTAGATCGTAGTAGATGACGCTCTATCTGCTTGCTAAAAAAGGCAATGCGTTTTTTGTCAAATTGGCTTAACTTATTCTAGCCCCAACTTATGTTATTGCCAATATTCTTACTTTAATATTCCTAATCTATCACATAACAAAAGAATTTCGCTTCATTTAGAAACTAAAGGACATTGTTGTAAAATATTGAAAAAATTAACTTTAAAAACTTGTACGTGCATTTTGTTAATTTGACAGCTGTCAAAATGACGCATAGCAATAAAAACAATTGGAAAGTAAAAACGCGAACACAATGCTAATTTATTCGTGAACGTATTGTAATTAAATCGGAACACGGCCGGCTAAATGGTAACTGCTTCGATCACCGCATGAGACAAATTATACGTTTATGATTGACAACAATGAGGCTATGACAGGCCAATAGTGTAATATTAATACTAAATCCTCCGGTATACTTAATCGTCTGGTATGTGGTCATGGGCAAACGGGCAATTGTGAACAGCCGAAGGAAATTGCCCAAAAGTGGCGTATAATGCTAAAGTTTTCGACCTCTTCCACAACGGGAATGTATTTGGTCTAGCGTGTATATAATGCATACCGCGCTGTCTAGGCATTTTGGTAATAGTCACAATTTTGAGTTAGCAGCTCTTGCAATTTATAGCTTACTTTTTATCTAACTCGGAAAATGGAGTAGTATTTTAGTGAACATCGCACAGATATATCCAAAATTTCTAAGACAATGTGTATTTTATATAACAAGGTGTGTCATAACACCTCCATAACTATCTTGTGTTGTGTTATCAATAAAAAAAAACAGGTTTTAAATATGTATGTTAAAACAAAATATCTCGTTAGTGAGTCATCGTCAAACCTTGCGCTAAAAAAATGTATATATTGGTTTGTAATTAATTCAGCTCTGACCTATTGTAGACTCGAGTTTATAATTGAAGACAGTTCGGCGGCCAATAAAGATACTATGAAGGGGTATTTGCTAGAATTTGACGCACTAATACTTTCCAAGTAGGTATGTAGATAACTGATTATTTATAAAGGAGTGTCTCTCTGTTTAGTCGCAACAAACTTTAAATCTACTGTAAGGTTTTTCTTGTGAACCTTGCCAATTGGCATTGTTCATATTTTTTTTTTAACTCTTAATTTGAAAACCATTTCGAGGAATAGAGTTTCTGATCATGATCCATTAGATTATTTCGGAAAATTTGCCTTATTAACGATTATTTTTCCAAAAAAGCAAATGATCTCTATTTGCCCTTGAAATGAAGGGCTTAAAATAATAAGGCGTTTTTAGGGATATACTACTCCGTGGTGGAGTTGAAATTGGTCTATTATATCAACTTGACAACTTTGAAAAGATGTATTGCAATCTGTCTTAAGTCTATCAGGAAAAGGCGATACACAGATTGCGTAGAACGATGAAGTCACAACATTTAAAATAATATTTTTAAGTATTTTAAAAAAATTCTATATAGCGAATATTTCAATAATATTGAAATTAGTTGTTTAAAATAGACTATATTTTCTAAAAAAAATATAAAAACAGCAGGTTAACAATTATGAACAATCCCAATTGACAGAGTAACTCACGTGGTAAAGTTTCGGCAAAAATCGGTGTCCGAAAAAGGCAAGCTACTTGGGAGTTTTCATTTATTAACTTTTACATTTACGATACTGGCGTAGAATGTTTGAGCGGTCCTGAATGTTTTTGAGCGATTCATGCAACATTATCTAGTCCCAAATTAAGCTTGAGTTTTGGGATATGGTAGCACACTGGGCACAACGAAAATCGTCCGAGATCTTTGCTGCAAGCACATCGAACAAAGAGACATAAATTATGGTTATTTACAATAATATTATTTATAATATTTACTATTTACTTATTTGGTGACGGATTGATTAAATTATTTGTAACAGTTCACATCACAAATAATATGTGGAGTGGCCAAAACAAATACCATTAGATAATCACTCGCAAAGAATAATGAACAATCAAATATTTATACTGGAACGTCTTGACAGATATTAATTACGAATGAAGTCATTTTCAATTGAAGTCAATTTCAACAATATAAATAAATATTCATAGACATTTCACACAACGTCCTCTGGTCCCAAGCTAAGATTATATGCTTGTGTTATGGGTACCAGAATACGGATGGAATACATATAATACTTTTCTTTTGTAAATACATACTTATAATACATAGAAACACCCAGACCCAGACAAACATTTGTATGACAATTTTATTATAAATATCACACAAATTATTGTCCCGAGCGGGGATCGAAACCGCGACCTCGTGATCGACAGTCCGTTACATGAACTACTCAACTACGAGGCTCGTCAAATATAAATGTGAAAGTTTGTGAGTATGGATGTTTAAATGTTTCTTACTCTTTTACACAAAAAGTACTAAATGAATTATAATGAAACTTTACAATACCTAATGTAGTTTATACATCAGAATAACACATAGGCTACAAAAGTAATTTATTAATTTTGCAATTGACATGCTATGCTTTTTACTTAATAAATCAAATTATGGTGGAAAAAGTGACTGCCGCAAGCGGGACTTGAACCCACGACCTCGGAATACCGTTCCGAAGCTCTTCCAACTGGTTCCATTCCGAGTCACTTTTTCCACCATAATTTGATTTATTACATAGGCTACAATTTATAAAGATATTGTGTGAAATGTCCAAAATGTGACGATAAGTGTAAGTAGAAGTTTTACGAGTACGATGTCGCGGGCAACAGCTAGTACTTAGTTAATATATAAATAGCACTGTTTGAAATAGCTTATTGTATACACAATTTCATGTGTTGATAATTTAAACGTTTTAAATTATTGCATTACATACTATAAAATATTCACAGACTTAACCTTAACACAATATGTTTAAATAAATAATGATTCTGGACATTTAAAACAACGTCGTCTGGTCCAAAGCTAAGCCTATAAGCTAAGCCTGGTTGTGTTATAAGTACCAGAATACGGATATACTACATAAACTACTTTTGTAAATACATACATAGTCTACATTTGAGGGTACGTACCCAGAGTAGGGAAGTAGGTTAGGGACGATACGTCATTAAGATAGGTACAAAAACCCGACTTAAACAGTTTAAATGTTTATTTACAGGTATTTCACAGATACAAGTATCACACACGGCTTTATTTACGATCATAGTAAACAGTTGAACAGAATATTTTTGTATAACAAGTAAAATATTCGCCGAAAGTGTAAATAATCGCAGGCGGGCTTTTAGTTGCAATAACTCACACGTCCCGCCCCCGAGGGCTGCGCCCGTCTGGCTATATGAGCTGAGTTTAATGACTTTCAATATGCCCTTAGAATGAACTTTTGAAAAATGATGAAGAAGGATATTTTATTACTATTTCACGCAAAAACTGCTGAATGGATTTTGACGAGCCTCGTGGTTGAGTGGTTTATGTACCGGACTGCCGATCAAGAGGTCGCGGGTTCGATTCCCGCTCGGGACATTCATTTGTGTGGTTTTTCTAATTGTCATACAAATGTTTGTACTGCGTCTGGGTGTTTCTATGCATTATAAGTATGTATTTACAAAAGAAAAGTAGTATATGTATTCTATCCGTCTTCTGGTACCTATAACACAAGCATATAAGCTTAGCTTGGGACCAGAGGACGTTGTGTGAAATGTCCATGAATATTTATTTATTTAATGAAACTTTACAAGAATGTAGCTTATACATCAGAATAACATATACCTAGGCTAGTTTTTATCCCGAAAGAATGCAATATTCCCGTGGGATGATAAAAAACAAACAGAATTTTTATCGTTTTTACCGAGGGTAGAGTCACAGCGCAGGGCATAGTATTATAATAAATCAATTTAAACGACGACATTTCAACACTACTCCGTTTTTTATCAGACACCAAGACCGTGTTCAAGATTGAATCAAATCTCTTCGACGATTGCTTCACGTCTCTGGTCTTTTGTCATTTAAATTGATCTTATTTGTTCGCGGCCATGTTTTTATTAGAATTTAAAAAAAGCACTGGGACTGGTGCAGTTATGGAGACTTGGAAATACATATATTAAAGTGGTAAGCAGAAGTGCCTTAATTTTTAAGACTTACTGTGATGAAAGCCAATTATACATCGGAATCTATGCTAACATTATAAAGCTGAAGAGTTTGTTTGAACGCGCTAATCTCAAGAACAACTGCTTCTATTTGAAAATTTCTTTCGGTGGTAGATAGTACCAGTTATCGAGGAAGGCTATAGGCTATATAACATCACGCTGCGACCAATAGGAGCTACTGCTATACTGAGAAGCGCAGCATCAGTGGAAAATGTTTTTTTTCCTCCTCCTTCTAGCCCTGCCGGGCCTTGATGGTGCCTTGAGTCTTATCACGACCCGAACATCAGTGGAAAATGTTGCAAAAACTGGAAGAGATTCTGAATTCTACGCGTATGAAGTCTCGGACATAGCTAGTGTAAAATAACCATGTATATTTATTAAATGTTTTCTATTTCTTACGTAAGACTCACATTGGGGATGAACTAAGGTCACCAGACATATTACAATCAATAGTGTTATTCATTCAATGAATTTCAATTATCAATGTGTGTAATCGACGTTAGTGGGTGGATACCTATAATTTATTAATAACTAATTAATTGTATGAGAGTCACAGATGTGACATGTAGTATCAAAAAATAAAAATAGGGGTGGACAGACCACATAATGAGCGACAAAACAAAAACTGCTGGAAAACAATACAATCTTCGCGAAACTGCAACTTACTTGCTGCTCTTTATACAATAATATACGTTACATACACAGGGTGTTTGGTACATCGTTTGCCTTTTTAGTTAAATTTTATCGTTTTCAAAATTTTGTCGGTAACTAAAAAGGAGAGTATCAATTATTTTCAAGTAATTCTAGGTTTTATTGAAGAACACAATAGTAAACTTTAAAATTAAAACATAATTTGAAGCTGTAACAGCAATTTTTAAAATTTTTTGGGTTTTAAAGCTCAGTATGGATTTTTTATATCAAAAATGTTCCATGACCAAAAAAAATCTGGCGTCGCAAAAACTAACTTAAATATGCTAAAACTATAGCAAATGGCACTATCTTTTAGCTGATTTAATTTGGCAAACGATGTACCAAACACTGTATATAGAGAGATATGAAAGAAAACAATAAAAGCGATTTAAAACGCGACTCTCAAGTCATAACATTATTATATTTAAACATTATTATTTGTATTCGCCTGACGTTGTCTGTGTAAGACTGTTGTTTATATCTCATTAACCTTCATTAGTCGTAATCAGCTGAGTACGTAATCACTTATAATTAGTATAGAAAACATTTAAGATATTACTGTATACGAAATTGCTGAACCGTTTTTGATAATCTGTCCTTAACAAAGATATATATTACTTTATTATTATATTATTTATATATAATACTAGCTGACCCGGCAAAAGTTGTTTTGCCATACTAAAAAAAAATTTGAAAAATAGATGTTGGCCGATTCTCAGACCTACTGAATATGTATGTAAAATTTCATAAAGATCGTTCTAGCCGTTTCGGAAGAGTACGGTAACTAACACTGTGACACGTGAATTTTATATATTAGAAGATTTTATTAATGTTATTCCTTCTTTATTCCTTTTTCCCACAGTATGACTGATGAGTTTTATTTTATTTTTTTAAGGGTTGGAAATTGCTGAAAACCAGCGTTGTGGGATGGTCGTGAGTCTATCTCACAACAATTGCTGAGCAGTGTTCCAATTTTTCCGACGCTCGGGTTGCAAATATTTATCTTTTTTAATATGAGTTTGATGTATTGTTTTTTTTTTATGAGTTTATTCCTAGTTTTATTATATTTATACTATTTTATCCAATGTAACCTGTAAATTGTTTTTGCCCTTATGTTGGAAAAATAAATGCTTTCTTTCTTTCTTTCTTTATATAAGAAATCATAGCCTAATGACTAATTTATTGGTTGAATTTATTAACCGACTTCAAAAAAGGAGGAGGTTCTCAATTCGTCTCTATTTTTTTAATGTTTGTTACTTATAACTTTTGAGTGGGAAATCGAGAAACCCTCAAATTTCAAAGGCACACACAATGTTTTCACCTATTATATAACTTAATAGTAGACGATCAAAAAGTGGTGGTCTCATGAAGTCAAGTTTTTTAATAATAATTTTTATTTCTATGTGTATTTATTAAATAAAATAAATAAATAATAAATATTCATGGACATTTCACACAACGTCCTCTGGTCCCAAGCTAAGCTTATATGCTTGTGTTATGGGTAAGTACCAGAATACGGATATAATACATAAACTACTTTTCTTTTGTAAATACATACATATAATACATAGTAAACACCCAGACGCAGTACAAACATTTGTATGACATTTATGGATATCACACAAATGATTGTCCCAACCGGGAATCGAACCCAAGACCTCGTGATCGGCAGTCCATTACATAAACCACTCCACCACGAAGCCCGTCATTAAAATATTAAATAACTATAGTCTTCTTGGGTTACATTTAATTAAAATGTGTTTGTTATAATCATAATTCAAACCTGTTGCGTATTTAATATTGTTATATGGTAAAATAACTTTTAAGGTCAGTGGTATGAATTAGATAACTACACTACTACATAAAATAAACCATGCTTCATGCAAACACACAAGCCATAAAACTAACTAGCTAGCATTTTTAGCTGCTAAGCTGTATATAATCACACAACTACTTTTTAGCCATGCAATCATGGCCTAAATAAAAATATAAAACAAAATTAGTAAAAAAACAAATTCAAATTAAATTAGTAAAAATTAGAAAAAAAACAACAAAAATTTAAAAGGTCTGCTTACAGTGATTCAAAAAAGTTCATCTGATCTATGGGGTTGGTACTGGCGGTGAGGAAAAATAAAAAAAAAACAATTAGTGCACAAAAATAAAAAGAAAAACAAAATATATAAATGTTATTCACTGATGGGTTCGTTCGCAGATTGTGTAATAAAACCGACACCTGAGCGACCCTTTAAAGCGAAGCGAAAAACCTATAAAATATAAACTTAAAAAAAAATCGAAAGAGAAATATCTTTTCTTGGAAGGAAGAGAAGAGGCAACTGGGCCATTAGTTGAGTAAAATATAATTAAATTAAATAAACTGAATCACCTACCTGTTGAAAGCATTTACAAAATTTTTATACAGAGAGCTACTCTCTATTCGTTGTCAATGCTGCTAATAACCACATAGAATGTTTTAGACCTAATTTTATACTTATGTATATTCTTGGGATGTAACCCTAATTAAAATATTTGTATGTCTTTCGGCCAAACATAGTGAGCCCTCTATGACACTAATCACTGCTAATGTTTACCTATGTTTACAAATAAATGATTTGATTTGATAAATAAAAGTTAATGAAAAGAGGATAGGTAAGTAAACTTACCTATCCTCTTTTCATTAACTTTCGACAATCCAGTATTTTTAATATACATTTGAATCACAAAAAAAAATTTTTTAGTTATCTATTATGCAAATAGACTTATTATTACAAATCGACAGGGAAAATAGATTTTTTTTTTAGATTCTTCCTTCCAAATCGATATTTGACTGATCGAATAGGTACAGACTATACTGTAATATGTTTTGTACACATAAAATGTTAACGATCATTGTTTCTTAATAAAAATAATGGTAGCAATATCTAAAATATTGTAGAATACTTTTTCCTACACATGTATAAATAACTGGAAAAATGCTTTATGGGCAAATTCTTTAAAAGGCCGCAGCAAACGCGACAGGGGGGCCCAATGCTCCCCTCATCGGGTCGGGCCCCGATTAACGGGGCCACCCCCGCCGGGTCATGGTAAAGCTCAAGGCACCATCATGGCCCGGTAGGGCAAAGCGAAGAAAAAAAAAACAAAAAAAAAACATTCTTTAAAAGAGAACAGTCCAATAAATAGACATATTGGAAAATTAAGTGACAATAAGGAAATTTATCTGTTCTGGCGTTACGCGACGGATACACGACGCATAATCCGCAGATATGAACGTTCCCCGAAAATTGCCAATTTCTTATTGCCTTTTTCATTTCTAGAATATACATATATGTCTATAGCAAGAAATAATAATCGTTAACGTTTGAATAGAATCTTATAGAGTTTGTCAAATACGTAATAACATAATAGCTTTGACACAAGTAACAATATCTAAAACATCATTCATATCATCAAAATAGATGAGTAATCATACTAATATTATTTACAATAAAACTCGCAGTGTAATGCTGTCTGTAAAGATGTGGGCCTTATTTTCAATCGTAATTTTAGTCGTTCTGCTAGCCTGGTTATATTAAAGGCATCTTATCTGAAGAGGACAGTTATGTTTATGCCAAAGTCTAAATTATAACGTAGCTTCAACGTCATTTGTTTACGTTTTAGTATTTGGCATCTCATCTTATTAACGTGTTTCCCAAGTGATTACTCATTTAAGAGACTGTTGTTTGTAATTACCTGCGCGCGGCCCAAAAGAAACCAGCCGAGTCGACGGGTTCCAACAGTCTGGGCGTGGACGAACCGAAGGCGAATGCAGGCCGCGGCGCCGAGCGTGCCGCTCGCTGCCGCTCCAAACGTTCGGTGCGATCGCGTTCGCGTTGCAATAACGCCTCGCGACGCGATATCGATGCTTCCCATATCGCGCGTTTGCGTTCTTCTACCTGTAACAACAAATTATTTTTCAATTAAAGTCGTATGTAGTCCTTTAAAAAAATGAAGACTTGCCATTTAATTGCTAGAGAAAGGTAAAAGACGTAATATTTCTCCTTGCGAAGAATCTCGACTATTTAGGCAAGAGATGTGATAAGTTTCAATTTGATACGGTATACGAAGGCAAAGATAAACGAATAGCTGCTGAGAAAAAAAATGGATGGGACCGTGAGTAATAAAAATATGCGTCAGAATTAATTTTATAAATTAAATCGAAGTCATGTTCATTAGTAACTTATCTAAAACACATAGAATTATTGCATATTCAAAGTAGTAAGCATGAATCACTCCTTTAAGCGGCAATATATCCTGATTATCCCAGCCACGCTTGCTGGCAGCCGTCGCATTCAATAGGGGTATTATACATATAGCCTACGTTCTTATTAGAAAAGAACCTAGTACCTAAGGATTTAAGTTACAATTCTATGAATTTATGTAGTTTACATAAAAATTGGGAATCAGAAATAAAAGTTTAGATTTAAGCAAGAAAATTAGTTAACGAAAGTTTCTATTTTATACGCGAGACATTAATAGAGAACTTGCTGGTTTATAGAAATCAAATCCCAGTCCCAGTTAATTTAGCTAGTTACTAAGCAAATAAATCAACACTACTTACATACTCCCTATATAAAATATCTGACTGTACTAGAAATATAAAACTAAACCGCTACGAATGAGTCAACAAAAAGTGGCCGAGGGCCTGATAAGGAAGTAGTGCACGTAAGTCGATACCTCCGTTCAGCTTGAAGGGTCACGGAGCGCTGATCAAGCGACATCGTCCAACCAAACGGTGTCACCGGTCACAATATGTAAAGGCCTAACTGTCTTACCACTCATCGATCGAATATAGCATGTTGTGTGTTACTCGTTGATATATTGTTGGTACTCGTATTTTAAATCCCCCTAACAAAACTGCTTACATATTTAAGTAGGGGTAAGGAGGCGTAACGTTAATGACTTAAGGGTTTCGATTCCCCCTAACTCTTCCTCGATTCGTCTTACCTATAACCTCACGAACGTCGTCTATGGTTTTAAATCAATGGGTAATCATTACCACAATAAAGTTGATGAGTAGTTTTGGAAAATTGTTTAACAAAAAGAAATATCCAAATGTATGTAAGAACTGCTAAATTCTAAATAATTTCGGGATATCTTTTTGAATATCCAATAATTGTCGCATAAATTAATCTGAAAAAATAGCGAGTGCTAAAAACACATAAACCTAATCTAGACTCAAGGAACCACAGACAGGAAATATGGCTCAACGACCGTCCGGATCGTTCGGAACGAGACGGCCCGTTGTACAACATTTATAAGGCAAAAATATTCAAGTCATGTTGACACAATGCCATGTGCTCAGAATAGTACTCACATGGTTTGAAAAACGCGAAAATCTAGTAGAAAGAAGATCTCTCAAGAGCCTAATTATTAAAAAGAGAGCTATCAAGTGATACACTATTAAACCTGTGCATATTTTTAAACGGAGTCTTTATCTTCTAATATAACGTTTTCTTGAATGCACACTATTACCGTAATCCGATAATCATAAAATTAAAAATAGTTTAAAAAAACTAAAAAACACGCTTTATTTAATCGAATTATTGTATTGTCATCGGTCTTTGACAGGTGTGCAAAATTTGAATAGAATTTGACCGTTTAAAGTGGGTCAAAATAGCGTCCAAAGGAGTCGGTTACAAACATACAAACATACAAACAAACATACAAACAAACATACAAACAAACATACAAGTGAAGCTAATATAAAGCGTGTAGTAAGACTTAATACCTAAGCGAAATCTACAAATGACCAGTATTTTTATCGTGCAACTTCAAAGTACTTGTGCAAAATGTCGCCACATACTAATTGGTAGAGATATGTGCTAAATATAGTACACACCAGACTTCAGATATTAGCGACTGAGACTAAAATTTTCAACGCTTGTATTGAGAGCGGCGCATTAAGTAGCCATCAGCGGCACATGCTCATCAGGGTCACTGTCAACCACATGGTGAATATCTTGTTTTTTTTGCCAAACTATTTTGCCAAAGATGTCAATGTCACTGTTTCAGAATATTACAAATTCTTAAGATCATATCTCCACGTGCTATATTTTATTTCCTTTAGTATGACAATCCAGCTAACGGTTCACCCCTGCCCTGAAGGACATTAATAAAACCACACTCCCTGCTTTTTTCATTCTATTCCAACGATGTCTCGTATCTCCTTTCAGAAATCATCTGTCAGATATGCTTTTTTGCATGACCAAACCACTCTAGCCAAACTCTTTTCTACTTATGTTAGTACATCAAGATCTAGACAAAATTGTTCTTTTTTTACTTGATTCCTTAATCTATCATTCAGAATTACACAAAGGCATTGAATGCATTTTACTTGTATTGTAGTACCTACATAGTGAATTTATGTATATAATTCTAGTATTAAAGTCGTTCACCTAGCGGTAGTGTGTAGGCGTTGTTTGGTATTCACATTGTGTGTACAATTACATCTTGAACAAATGCTGTGTGCAGTTTTAAAATTATTCCAACTATTTTTACCGATAACCTGAAATGTGTACCTACATGATCATAGGTGTTGACATCACCCGGACGGTGTAAGAATATCGTAAAGTTACTATGAAATCATCTCTTATTATTAAAATGCATACCACATAAAAAATAGTGTGATTTAACTTTTCCGAAACGAGATTACTTATAAGGGCTTTTAGGTAAAATCGAAAAAAAAATGTAATACGATATATGAAAGGTATGCTAGTATTTCCTTGATTAAATATTTAAATTGTATATAGTTTCGGTCGTATAATGATGAAGTTTTAGTGTAGTTTACAGCCTTCTAAGAAAACGATTCCATGAATGCAACGGTTTATACAAAAAGTAAGGCGAATGACCTTGCAGCAACCTAAGACCAATCTTTGCAGCAAGTGAAACGATACATTTACCACAAGACCAGACAATTTACACTACATTATCTAGTCCTAAATTGAGCTATAAACTCTCTCTCTTTGAAAAATAATGCAACAAAAACATTTTTCTGTATCAGCCCATAAATGTTTGCAGTCTATTGACCTGACCAATTTGAAACTTTTGTAAGCGAATGTAAAGTGAGTAAATTTTAGGTAGAGGGTCACTTTTTAAGAGTAAGCTCCAAGAGAGGACAGGCAGGACAAATACAGGAAACAAACTTTAAAGTAACTAACGCCCAAAGAAAATACGAATGATTTGTTTTCACAAAAAGTTTCTGGTTAATCGGATGTGGTAGTTGTAAGGTAAACCTTTTTTGACTCGAGCTTATTAAGATAATAGAAATTTCTTTTTCGGTATCCATCAACTTAATTCAACGGAAAAATTAGATGGTGCCAATAATGATAATAAACCATCATTTCCTCTTCCATCAATCTTTCGTAACTCGTAAAACTGTCTTGAATCAACAACAGATATAGATTGGTTGCATAAGTTTCGTTGAATACGTTTCGGTGAACCGAATCTCAGCACGTTTTACAATTCAAGATCAAATGGACACACTTCCTGTCTCGAACTTAAGAGCGCGTGAGTGCATCCAATGCATTTGTGGAGCTAACGAGGTTTCTTTAAATAGTTTGGAATGCCCATAAGATTAGCGTCACTGAAAAAGTAGGGAAGAAACTGTAAAAACAAGAAAACCGTAATAATCTCTTACTTACTATTTAAACTTAAATTCATGACTTGTTCAGGAAATACCTCACAAACAATTATTTACAATAATTGTGATCGCTAATTCGGCTTTTTGCTGTCGATAGCATATTTCACCACAGGTATAATACCTACGTACAGTGGTAAATAGCAGGAATGGCGATGCTATGAGAGCCTGCTAAGAATACAAAGAGCTTAAGATTTTTGTAAGAGATTGAAAATTCGATGTAAATATCTTCGATTGAAGTATCGATGTAAGTATCTATACAACGAAGACAAGACACGTCGAAATACTCGTCTCTGCCGAAAGGTCCTTCGGAAGTAAGATGTTTATGGTAAAAAAATACATCTATAGCGTATTTCAGGTATGCAGTTGATAGTGCCTCTAGTGTTTGACGTCCATGAGCCGCGACGGATGCCCTTTAACATTAGGTCTTTTGCCACCAAAAGCAGTAAAAATAACTAATTCAATCAAACGATACAAATGACGGCAACGTATTGTAAACATTTTAAAGCCATGACGTATTAACAGACTCGTATATTCTTTACGCAAGCGCAGAATGTATGTAACATTATCCTTGTACATTAAATTTACATTTACTGTTATACTCGTTTGCACAATTTTTTAATATAATTCTCAAACATTGGTGTGATGATGCGATTGATAAAATGTTGAAAAATTGGAACCGGAAAAAAACAGCGATTCAACACATAAAGAACTTTTGTAGGGAGGTTCTGGCTTTATCGCCACCGAGATCTTCAAGGAAGTAAGCATAGGTTAATTATTAATAGTGACATATTTGCAAAAAACATGTAAAGCCAACTTTTATAGATCAGGAAAACATGACTCTACTAGTAAGAGATTTCGGCATTTCGCCCAACTATTCGAAATATACTTCTCAGTCACAACACAGGTGTAAGATTAAATAAACAAATATTTACGGATATTTCAGCCAATTTTGATGCAATAAGAGAGTCGATATAGTTAATTAGACACAATTACATTACTTCCTCGTGTTATCTATTTATAGTGTACGAAAAATCTAGAACGCACATCCATTTGCGTCTGCGCACTGCAGATATTCTCGTACAAGAAATTTTAAACTGTGCAATGTAGAGGCCTTGGGACACTTTCTTTTATCTTCAAGTATATTTCATCTTATCTGGTTTGCATTAAGCCAATACAAATATACGCTCAGTTTTTGCTGATTCGTTGTATCGCTTCGAGATATGACACTCTCTTTTAAGTGTTTACCTACTTTCAAATGAATTTATATGTATTAAGTGTGGCAGATGATTTTTTCACTTTCTTTATTAACTGTATGTATTGAGCAAAATCACCGTTTTGGTCAATTATTAACATACACTCAAAAACAGAAAACATACACTCAAAAACAGAAGAGTTCGTTAAGTTTGAAAGTGTCTGAGACACGTCAGAATTCGCCAACTTACTCCAACTCACTCACTTTCGCTACGCAGTAAAAGACCATTTTAACTCTTTCAAATACTTTTTCGTCTTTTTCATATGATAAGGATGTGACGATATTAAACCGTAAGTTTGACAGCGTGCTTAGGGGTTTTATTATTTCAACAAAGACTTTTCCAAATACCAAAAAGTAATTCCTCTAATTTAAACAATACCTAGTACAGATTGTATTTCATTTAACGCAAGGATATTTTTAAAATCGTTCGCATTTCAAAACATATCCATCACTAAAAGTATTCAGTGTAATCAAACTAATCTGTTATTTGAGTAGTCCTGAAGGAAGTGGTCCCTCGTTATTTTTGTCACGGCTCCTTGCGTAGAGTTAATTTCAATTTTATTTTTATACACTTGTGTATTTTGGAATACGAACATTTGGTTAGAGTTGTTTGGAAAGAATTGGATTGCTATCACGTTGAGTCTAGTGCATTACGTAGAAATAATAGACAAAGTAGATACGTGAAATATCTAAAGAGACGAAGATTTGAATGTCACTACATGTATTGTTTTGGTAATAGTTTTAATTATTATCCGTTTTATATCTTAGTATAAACCAGAAGATGAAACTATTTATTTAAAAAAAGAATTTTGAGATAAGCTACTTCACTCTCGGCGAATCTGTCAATTTCTTTTGTCTTCTGATCTGTACCAATCCCATTCACGTAATAGTTAAGATTATTGCAATCATCAGTCACAGTATAGTTCCTAAACATAACAAAGTCTATGATACGTTAAACTTTTGTTATGAAACCCCAAAAATGTGAGCGTTACCAAGTGTTTTGGAGCGTCCAACGAACAGGCGAACTTTCAGACGACGCAAGAGGCTCGAATTTAGAGTTAAATCTGTTATGATAGCGACGTGTGGGGGTCGACATAGGTTATTAGAACTGACGGATGGGATATTTACTAATGATTATTAACGGTGTAGTGAAGAAAGAAATAATTGGTCAAGTGCGAGTCGGACTCGCGCACGAAGGGTTCCGTACCATTATCTATGCAACATAAGGCAACGTTATTAGTATGGAGCAAGAAACGGTAAAAAAGTCATGTTTGTTGTATGGGAGCGCCCCTTAAATATTTATTTTATTTTATTTTTAGTATTTGTTGTTATAGCGGCAATAGAAATACATCATCTGTGAAAATTTCAACTGTCTACCTATCACCGTTCTTGAGATACTGGGTACGGAACCCTAAAAATCATGTTTGTTGTATGGGAGCCCCCCTTAAATATTTATTTTATTTTATTTTTAGTATTTGTTGTTATAGCGGCAATAGAAATACATCATCTGTGAAAATTTCAACTCTCTAGCTATCACCGTTCTTGAGATACAGCCTGGTGACAGACGGATGGACGGACGGACGGACGGACAGCGAAGTCTCAGTAATAGGGTCCCGTTTTTACCCTTTGGGTACGGAACCCTAAAAATGGATGGATTCTCTAAAAAAGGTATGAAAGAAAAATGTGACCACTGAAAGTAGCAGAGTAGTTACAAATTATATTACAGAAGGAAAAACACATGTTGCAGACTCCGAGTAAATTAGGGGAAGGATAATAAATAATATAACCATAAGTAATAGTAAGAAATGATTCTCGAATAGTTAGTAAGGTTACACTTAACTACAAATTCCCGAAAAAGTCTGCTTTCTTGGACGACAATTTTTGTTTTTACATATTATAAATAATTTCTTGATCAAAATGCTATCAGTCAATAAGTATTTAGGTATGTCAGAAGCAGTAAAACCAAGCAAAAAAAATTAAATAACACTATTCATCTTAGATCTTAAGAATATTTAAGAACATTTAAAAGATCATTAGGTCAAGTGTGCGCTATACACCAGAGACTAGACACGTAACGCTTGTAATTCGACCTCTGCAGGTGAATAATGATTGATGGATTACATAGTCGTATCTACGAAAACGCTTTGGAAGAAAACATTGCAATTATTACTAAGACATTAATTCTGACCGTCTTCAAGCAGTTATAATCTCGGTATAACGATGTCAAGAAGAATAGAGAAAGATATTGACAACTTAAAAAATAAAATAATTTTATCTTTGCTCTAACTTTGGTTCAGATGTCCGTGCCTATTTGAGCATTTGGATAGGTACTCGTAATTTCTCTAAATTGCGTAAACCGAATAAAAGAATGAACAGAAATAGCGTAATGATTATAGTCGAGTAGCAATCGTTCAAAACCATTTCGGTGAATCTGTCAATTTCTTTTGTCTTCTGATCTGTACCAATCCCATTCACGTAATAGTTAAGATTATTGCAATCAGCAGTCACAGTATAGTTCCTAAACATAACAAAGTCTATGATACGTTAAACTTTTGTTATGAAACCCCAAAAATGTGAGCGTTACCAAGTGTTTTGGAGCGTCCAACGAACAGGCGAACTTTCAGACGACGCAAGAGGCTCGAATTTAAAGTTAAATCTGTTATGATAGCGACGTGTGGGGGCCGACATAGATTATTAAAACTGACGGATGGGATATTTACTAATGATTATTAACGGTGTAGTGAAGTCGATTATAGTCGAGAAGCAATCGTTCAAAACCACGTTTAATCTATACTTCTGTACTAATATTATAAAGCTGAAGAGTTTGTTTGTTTGAACGCGCTAATCTCAGGAACTACTGGTCCGAATTAAAACATTCTGTTTGTATTGGATAGTCCATTTATCGAGGAAGGCATATAACATCACGCTGCGACCGACAGGAGCGAGCTATTGGTGAAAAATGTAGCAAAATATGAGAAAATTTTCTAAATTCCACGAAATTTTATTGTCTGGTATCATTTAAAATAATTGCATCGTCACATTTTCAAATTTACCCAACGTTTGGAAGGGGATGAAAACCATTTTAAATGATCCCGTTTCATAGATATCATCTAAATAGATAGGTAGAGCCTAATAAAATATTCTCAAAAAGATGGAATCCTTAGAAAGACAGACTATAGATATCTTACAGAAGCGACATGTTACAACGACCCCATGTAATGGGACAAGAGCAAGACAGCATCATCTTAATTACACGAACATAAAATAAAACATACATAATCATAAACAAATACCTATATTAACATACATTTAGTGTAATATATAGTGACATAGTAAATATCAGTAGCAATGCGTCCGCGCACTACTCGTGACCTCTATCTTAGTTGCGTAATGGTGACCCGGTCACCTGATGTCCCATTGTGTGATAGACGCGCCTAACAGATCAACATCAGATTATAATATGTACTAGCTTTCTGATTATGTTCATGTGAAATTGGTATCAATTCTACGCGCACAACTAAACTTAACTAAAAATTGAATATTGATAGTGTCAATAACACAATTCGGCAATGCTAGCTGTACTTTTTTTATTAGAAAATCTGTTTATATCGACTAACGATTTTAATTAATATAAATGTGCACAAGTAAACAACTAAATCTAAACTATATAATAATTTAAAGCGGAAGAGTTTGTTTGTTTGTTTAAACGCGCTAATCTCAGGAACCACTGGGCCGATATGAAAAATTCTTTTAGTGTTAGATAGGGCATTTATCGAGGAAGGCTTTAGGTATAATAACATCACGCTGCAAGCAATAGGAGCGAAGCAGTTGTGAAAAATGTTGCAAAAACGGGAAAAGTTTTTTAAATTCCACGCGTACGGAGTCCCGGGCAACAGCATTTTTATGTTAAGTTTAGTTGTGCATGTAGAATTGGTACCAGTGTCAATACCAGTGGCGTGCGCTCTATACAAGCAGATAAGCACTGCTTTACTTGCCATTCACAGATATTTTAATAAAACGTTCGTATGTTTTAGATGACTTTATTCATTTATTTACTATTAATTAAACAAAATATTATAACTTAAAAACGCCTACCTAATAATTCATAAATAGCACCAATATGTGCTTGCAAATTGTTTTTTGCCAGGCGTTTGGCGAAGGAATAATATTAGCGTAGTTGGCAAGCTCCACGCCGCCCGCCTGCCATGAGTTCATATGTGTGTAGAAATTTTGGTGTCCGTGCACAGTTCGCAAACGCACACAGGCTTGCATATTGAAGACGCCTTGTACTGCATGTCATGCCGCATGCTTTGGCGATCGGAATTTTCCGCGAGTATTCGGCGTTCGTTCGTTACCTATTATAATCCGAATAAATATAATAGTCGGAAGTCTAATAAATCACGTATGCATTTTTGTTTAGTAAGGTTTTATTTATTTAAATAGCAGAAATATTTTGGTTCGACGGAGGCCATTTTATTTTTTCGTGTGATTCATTGAACTGTTTAATATTGAGTTTCTTTAATTTAATAATTGTATGAATTTTCGTTTGTTGATTTTAAAATGTTATTTGATTGTGAAATGTGTGTTGATAGTGTGTGTTTGTTAAAAATTAAAAATAACAAGTTCAACAACTAAGCCAGCAAAAAGGTAGGTAATGGTGCCTATTCTATGTGCAGAACTAAACTTAACCATTCACACGTTCAAGGATACTTTGATATTAAAAAAAAAAGGGCAATTTACGTCCAAGGTTACTTTTATATCCATAGCGACATATTTTATAAAACCGACATCTATGGACAAATTGCGTTACTTTTTGCGTCTATAAGTTGTGTAATAGATAGCTGATGAATTACTTCACAATCCATAATCACTAGATGGCAGTTTTTATCTTCAGTCCACTTTACGCTTTGTGTTTAGTAAACAAGTGGTTTTGAAGTTCCAGCGGATTGTCGTAAGTAGTTTAGTTTTATTTATGAGTTCATAGATTATTAATATTATTAAACATCAAGATAAACTAGATGATTTGTGCTTTATAATTAAGTATACATATAGCATACATATCACAGTTTTAAGAGTAAAATCGAGTTATATTTTGAATTGTTATGTTTTCTCCTCTGTCCTCTTCTGTTCTCATTTTTAATACTTTAAAATAAATTTTCAGATCTTAAAAAATAGATAGATTTCATCTGTAGTCTTCTAGTAATTTTTCGTAGTATTTGTCTTCACTCTAGGTATTATAGATAAGAAGCTATAAAGGTTTTTTGTTACAACATGCGAGCGCGGTACCGATCGAATCAGCGCCACGCGTAGCTGGACGGACAACGGTATAATAGGTATTTAGGTCGGGACGTGGGAATGGTTATCTTAACTAAAAAATGAAAACAGCTATTGCTGTATCTTAAATGTTTCGCTATTTTTTTGCACACATTTATATGTTAAAATGTATGAAATGTTAAAAGTTATGAAACGTATGTACATACGTACATGTACGTATGTATGTACGTACGTAGTTATTGTTTAGTAATTCTAGTACAGTGTGGACTGATTCGGGATATTCAGATTTAAATTTGTTCTGTTGGCATGGTTTCCGACTTAGAGATCCGTCGCGTGGCTATGCTAAAAATCTATAAAAGAAAAAGTTTTTGTGACTGCCTACCCTACGTTAAATACCAGTGCACGCCGCTGGTCAATACAATATTATTCGGCAATATTAGGTGTACTTTTTTATTATACAATTTATTAAATATAAAGTAAAGATTTTAATTACTATAAATGTGTACAAAAACAGAATTTTACTAAAATTTAGCATAATGAGGCCAATTCTGATGCGTCAACTGAACTAAAATAAAAACAACTATAGTGTATTTTGATAAATTGTCTGGCCAGTCGGTTAATAACAAAACTGTGAAAATCCCGCGTGAAAATAACCATTAATCACATTGGCGCGTCTCTAAGATACATATCTTTAACAGAATGTCACGGTACGTAAACAACCGATTCGCGATGATAAGACGAAAACATAAACATACAGTTTTCTAATATACACACATTGTAGTGAAATTTTAATGAGTTACTGAATTATGTAAGGGATATTTATGAAGGGGAGGTAGGGATAGGTATGACCATATGTAACGGACTAAAAATGCATCCAGTTTGTAGGTATCCCATTTCGTTCCCCGGGCGCTGTAAGATTCAGTTAAGTGATTATCTAGCTAGATTGGTAAAATCAACGAGGAAAGGAAACCTCGAAATGAACCGCCTACACAAAAAAGAACCCTGTATAAACGCATTGTTGGTCACGGGCCTCCTCCACTATGGCCTAGTGGCTTGGTTGGCCTGGCATGTTAGCAAAGAGTTTATTTTCGAGTTTTCCGTCTTTCACAGAGGGTGTTATCTATGTACAATATTCCTTAGCTTGCTTTTACAGTACCCTGAAAAAGAAAAGGGATGGTGACACTTTTATTCTTAATTTACCACACGGACCTATGCCAGTATTATTAAACTACTTTGTGGATAACAATAAATCTATCCTAATATAACCCTCACGCTATGGCACACCGGAACAAGACAGTGAGTATAAAAATCATAACCAATGAGCAACTCCGATGACCTTAGAACAAACAGACTATGGTTTATCATTGTTCATCTCGAAGCATTAATTTTCACATGAATGTTGTATATTTTGTATGTAAATGATGTCATATTGCAAGGCCACTTTACATAACTATGACACACATCGCTTAGCGAATAATATACATGTATACAAGAAATCTGTATGTACCTAAATAGTTATAAAAAGTAAAGCAAAAATAAAAAATAATAATAAAATAATAAGTAATGTATACATAGTTATAAATGAAATTAGCAATGATGATAAAGACATTACCTAGGTATAACAAAATACATGTTTATACTTATTTATGAGGATAATGGTGTAGGAATTATAATTCATTTTCTATATGATGAAAAATCCCAAAAACTTTAAAAAAAATTTACTTATAAAAAGTCGATATTTTTGTGAGCTTAATTAATATTTAAAACTAAGTAACGGCTCTTGATGCGGTTTTTTTAACAGATAGTGGTTCCAGAGGAAGGTTGACATCTATAATTTGGTCTCTAAAATCCACGTGCAAGAAATGGTGGTGGTCTATTAAGTTATGATTTGCCATCTTTCTTCTTATAGGCAAAACAATTTCATTCACGAGGTCTCTGGTTCGATTGCCGGTCAGGACAATCATTTGTGTGATGTTTTTAATTGTCATACAAATGTTTGTACTGCGTCTGGGTGTTTACTATGTATTATAAGTATGTGTTTACAAAAGAAAAGTAGTTTATGTATTCTATCCGTATTCTGGTAACCATAACACAAGCATATAAGCTTAGCTTGGGACCAGAGGACGTTGTGTGAAAAGTCCATGAGTATTTATTATTATTTATTTTATTAGTTGTAAACTGTATTTTTAACTTTTACTTAACTAGAATGCTCGTAATTATTTAAATAGAAACAACCTATTATATTATGAGGAAAACTTAGTTTATGTGATTCATTACAGTACTCTAAACAATATAAATTGAATGACGGCAACTCTTTGTATAATTCAATGAAGTATAAAACATGATATTGCACTTAAAACTAATGATAAATGCGATATCAAGCTCTTACTTTATATTGGACTAGCTGTTGCCCGCAACTTCGTACGTGTAGAATTTGGAAACCTCAACAAATTAAAGAAAAAAAAAACCTAGTTTAAAAAAACTAAAAAACACGCTTTATTTAATCGAATTATTGCATTGTCATCGGTCTTTGACAGGTGTGCAAAATTTGAATAGAATCTGACCGTTTAAAGTGGGTCAAAATAGCGTCCAAAGGAGTCGGATACAAACATACAAACAAACATACAAACAAACATACAAGTGAAGCTAATATAAAGCGTGTAAAAAGATCCTTTTGAACCACTCTATCATTTAAAAAAGACCATATCAAAGTCCGTTGTATAGTTCAGAAGATATAAGCTCACATAGGGACATACATACAAAAATAACGACCTTGTTTTATAATAAGTAAAAATTTCCGTGTGGTGACGGACTAACCCCGGGACCCCGGGGTGCTATAAAAGCCAGCTAAGGGATATTTTACACAGATGACATCCTCTGTGAGAGAGGGAAATCTCGAAAGTAAACCCTGTGCCAACAAGCCTGGTTAGCGTGGCACAGTAGACCATAATCCCTCCCAAAGTGGAGGAGGCCCGTGCCAACAGTGTGGGACGTTATTGGGCTGGAGAGAGAGAAGTAAAGATCTACTAGATTTTACCCGCGATTTCGTACGCGTGGAATTTAGAAAATTTTCCTTGTTTTTGAAACATTTTTCACTGATGCATCGCTCTTATTGGTCGCATCGTGATATTATATGGCCTATAGCCTTCCTTGATGAATATGAATGTACTATCCAAAACTGAAAGATTTTTTGGACCAGCTGTTGCGATTAGCGCGTTCAAATAAACAAACTCTTCGGGTATATAAATTTAACGTGTTTTATATGACGTGCAGCCTGCATCGGAGACGCGCACTAATGTGGTTTCAAGCCAACTGAGTGACGTAGCCATAGACACTCCATCTAGAAAATCTATGTTGTTACATTTATATAGGTATCTGTACACAGACAACAAAGAATATACAATAGGTATACTTTTGTATAATTTCTAATTCTCTCTGTATAACGTTACCGTAATCATTATTTTTGTTGAGCGGAGAAAGTGCAGCGTACACACCGGGTTCAATTAGCGGCAGTTATTTAGACTTGATTTGTGAAAAAAATGTTCTAAATTACAATAGTTTTTTTAAAGCAAAGTGTTCTATACAAAATAGTTAACACAAACTCTATTTACATACATATTAAATAAATTCCATAGAAAACTTCTCTTAAATACTTAAGAATCTATGAATTTCTGTCTTTTAACATTCATGTTTGTAAGTAAAACAAAGCTTCCCTTGCGGTAGCTTTATTCCCGAAAAGTGCGTTAAAATTATTTGATCAGTTTAAGAGACCGAGCCGTTTTTTTTTCTGGGTCTCTTACTATCCCCCTTTAGGCATGCAGCGTTCACAAGGGGCGTTATAGGCCACTTTGAGAAACGCCGTGTTACATCACTGGACACAATCCCCTTAGTTATCTTAAGTACTCCTGTTTTAAAGGACAGTTTTGGATAGGTGAAGACTAGTTTCGGTAGAACATATAAAACAGTCAAAATATGGATCTTATGCGTCTTTGTATAATAATCGATGTGTCAAATCGATTAGGTTCTTTGATATACGTAAACGATTCAATAAATCAGTTCTTGCAAAGATGGAGCCCTTATTACAAGCAGACCTAAAACAGTTCAAGGCTACGAAGCTATCAAGAACACGAGGATCATGTATAAGTATTCTTAAGATTCAGTTTACATAAGCATTTCCAGAGACAGTGAAAGTTACGGCGGCATAAAAATGTAGTCGGAATAAACGTAAACCGTAGATATTGTCCTCTACTAAAACTTTAACGTGAGCGTTTTGTGGAATCGTGAATATTTAAATAAGAGTATTCTTGTACCTAAAAAGGTGGTATAAATAATCTAAACACAGCCCGGATTTAGTCCCGTTGTTTCTTCTATTCTGTGTTTCATTTGTTCCCTTTGCAAAAGATCTGTCTGACAGTATTACCTACGTAATACTGTCAGACTTTGAGATTAATGCCGCCTACACACGTTACGATAAACCATAACGAAAAAACTGCGCAGTTTTATCGAACGATTTTTATGGACGACCGCGGTCGTCAGTTCTCCTCACAAGCTCGTGCAAGTAGCATGTCGTCAACAGTTACAGACGATAAATTATAATATTAAATAAACAAATGTCACAAGAAGTTTTTATCCGCCTCGATAGATGGCGTTGTGCCGTCTCGCTACATCACGCTATTGTTTCGTTTGACGCATTTACGTTTAACCTTGACAAAATATTTGCTCAGTATCACATATGTACACATAAGTGAATAAACTACATTTACATAAAAAATTTATGTACATTTCACATTTCACACATTGTCCTCAGGTCCCAAGCTAAGCTTATATGCTTGAGTCTTTGTGATATGGGCTATGTATGTGGTATGGAGTCCATACCACATAACCCATATCACAAGGACTCAAGCATGTATGGAGTATGGAGTTACTAGAATAGTTTATGGAACCGTTATTGGCGGTAATGGCGGTTACACCAGGCTGAGTGGCGCCATCAGCGCCATGTGATACGTTGTTGTAAACATTTGTGAAATATGACCAACTCTAAACAGCTGGTACTGACATCTGTTGTTTTTCTAGTGTAGTATTTCATACGGTATCAAGTTATATTCTTCAAGCGTTCAAATAGTAATGCATTTTTGCGGGAGATGGCATTATTCACAACGTTTTTTACAACTTTTCGTGTGGCACCGAGGGTTGCCGGGGCGCCATCTAGTTTAATTAAAAAACATCAATCACTTAACAACATCCTTGAAACTGCGCGGCTGTCCAAAATCAAAACCTAGCAAGTGACGTTTTTTTAATTCGTTTTCCTAAACCAATTATTTCCCAATTTTCTTACTGCGTCTGATGCAAAAACAACTGTATTTCTATCTTACATAGAATCACAGATACAAGCATGTATAAACCTAGCAACCAGCACTTCATACTTGTTGATTACAAAATGAAAAAGCATCTGCTGAAAAATTTACTCAAATGTAACTTGCTAGGTTTGGGTTTTGGACAGCCGTGCGGCGGCGATCACACCGCCAACAGCGTCACGTCATTGCTGCGTATTTCGCACGGAAGCAAGAAACAAACGGGCGTGAACGGTGTCCGCGCACGACAACTACACCAGCAGCCAAACCCGTAGTGACCTTTGTCGCTACGGTAGACAGTGCGCCCAACTCATTGGTGGCGGCGGCAAACGCAGCCGGCGCCAATGCAGCCGGGGAGGCTAAAAAATTAAAAGGAAGAGAAGAAGAAAATGCCGCCGCAGCGAAAATCGAGTTCGCACCATCCCGTCAGAAGGCGCCCAAACAAGCCGCACCGCCAGTAACGGCGCCCACTGAGCAGTACGCAGCGCCCGCCGTGTCCATAGCGGCGCTTGCCGCGAAACAGGTGCCCGCCGCTCCAGCCGTGGCGCCTGCCGCTCCTAAACCCCCTATCCATAGAATGGACGCTGAGACTGCCAAACTCGTCATCGAGTCATCCGCCGAAATAAACTAAGTTTACAAACGATTTGAAAACCTCCTCTTTTTTTTTTAAGTCTTTCAAAACTACCCAGACGCAGTACTTACTATTTATAAAAATTAATTGGCTGTCCCGCGCAGGAATCGAACCCCTTGACCTTTTGAGCGGCCGCAGTAGTCAAATACATGAACCACTAGACCACAAGGACCGTCGATCAAGCGGTCAGAAAATCGAAACGATTTTAAGAAATAAAAATTGTATCTTCCTTCGACGAACGATAATTCGCAGCAAATGTTCTACACACGAACGAAAAATCGAAGATCAAGAGATCGCACAGTTTTATCGTACGATAATTTAGTGCGCGCTAAACAACGCACATTTGACGAACGATTCGATTTGCAGCGATTTTACATACATTTTTAAAAAAAAGAATACCCAAATTGAACTGCACAGTTTTGTCGGCCGAGTTTTCGTTCGATAAATCGTAAGGTGTGTAGGGACCTTAAGGAACTACTTTCGACTTATCGAATATAAGTGTTCAATGTACCGAAGCATTTACATAATAACAATATAACCTAGACATACACAACAGAGAAGGCATAGCTACATCACTTAGAATTTAGTTTACACTACGTAACCAACCGGTTCAAAGTTAACGCAAAATTGTAATCCATTCCACACCACTTCGCGTTAATCAAGACGTGGTTACAATTTATTCAAAATGCAGTAAGGCCTCTGTTATGCTACATACCTGTATTCGCCTCTCATCATCTTTCTGCCGCTGTTCCGCCTGTCTTTTGCGGCGGTCCTCATCTCTCTTTTCGCGTTGTGCCTGCGCTGCGGCGGCATGCGCGCGCAACTCGTCCAGCCTTTTTCTCTGTTCTACCTCGCGTTTCTCGCGGGCTAGCCGCGCTCGGTCTAGCGCTTCTGCAAAACAAAAATACCTTTAAGTAAACATATAGAATAAACTAGCTTATGTCCACTAGCTCTGCCGCCTAAACTTCATGATCTTCGTTTGAATGTTTTTAAATGAATGTACTTAATATAAATAATTTTAAATACATTTAGGAAGGATTGCCACGATGTTTATTTTTTTATTTATTAAACTTTATGCACAAAAATTAAGTTGTACAATGGCGTACTTAATGCCTAGGGCATTCTCTACCAGGCAACCATTGGTAGGTGCAGAAAGTGCTACTGGTAGGTGCTATTAATTTAATGATATTAATAATATTTAAACAACAAATACATACCTACACACAATAGACATTCACATTACATAAAAATACACAATATAATAACACACAAATACATTTAACATAAACATATACATATAATACATATATAAATAAAATTTATGTAGTGCGAGAAAAGCTACTAAGTTTCTGCCGAAAGCTTAAGATAGATCTGACGAACTCTGCGTTTAAAAAGACTACGAGTGGTAGACATCCTGACCTCACGAGGGAGTGCGTTCCAGAGTAGAATAGATTAAATTAAGAAATAAGAATGGATGAGACTGGTAATATGCCTAGGGCAAGAAAGAAGAATGTCATTTGAAGAGCGAAGGTATCTAACATGTAGTTCTGAACGATTTTGGAAATAAGTAGTCAAATAATTAGGGGCATGAGGGGAATTTAGAACTGTGTAAAGCATGAAAATGCATGTAAACTGCGGCGTTGTCTGATGCGGAGCCAGTTAATTGCGAGCGAAAAGCGGATACGTGATCATATTTACGGAGGTTATGAATGAACCGAATGCAATTATTGAGAAGGCGGTCAAGTTTGTTGAGCAGATCTGCATTCAGGTCGAGATAACACATATATTATACAACATCACCATAGTCGATTATGGGAAAAATCAACGTCTGAACGAGTGTTATTTTTGTTTTTGCTGGTAACACATTTTTTAGTCGGTAAAGATAACGTAGGGTAGCAGTAACTTTTCGACACACATTTGCGACTTGAGTTTGCCAGTCCAGTCTTGCGTCGATATGTGGGCCTAGATCTTTCACAGACGGGCTAACAACATCGTTTATATTTTCTAACACTTGCGCGACTCATTTGCACAAATAAAACTACTTTTTACGGATTTAGACGCGTATATTTGTTTTAATTTTAGCCCGACGTTTCGGAGACTTTGCAGTCACCATGGTCACGGGTGAGACAGAGCTGTAAAATTAAAACTAAAATTAAAACAAATATACGCGTCTAAATCCGTAAAAAGTAACATTGTTTATTATACATTCTGTATTGTTAAGTTACTAATGGTCTACAATATAGAGTTATTCTATTTTTACACTAACAAATTTAATTTAGCCTAGATTAAAATTACTAAAACAATAAAACAAATACATAACACAATTTAACAGTTAATCCCTTTCACAAAACAACATAGTTAACGATTAGATCCAGTCAATCAATTTCTATCTTAAACATCGCTTTTTATTGCTCATAAAAGCAAACTCGGGCTATTAACACTAACGAAATATCATAGAATGTTACATTATGACATAATTTAAGTTCAATAATACTAATTAAAGCAGTATAATCGACTGCTCATAAAGGGACCAGATAATAAATTTGTCATGAAAACTCAGAGATATACCTGTTTTGCGTAATATTCTCTAACAATTAAAAAGTTATGCAAACATTTTTTTATGTACAATCGCGTTTATTTTTGTTTTTATTTATCACCTGACGTTTAGCTGAAATGAAAAAGCAAGTTGAAATATTTATAAAAACAAATTTTAACTGTGGGGATACCATTGATCTAAAGCGTGGTGGACGGATGGACAGAGGGGTTTCAGCAACCAGGTCCCCTCTTATCGTCTAAAAAATTTAGGCATACGAAGTCACAGGCAGAAGTTAGTTAACAATAGTTTGAAAGTAATGCCAGTGACAATATGTACTTCACAAGTGAGAGAGTGTCATGGCACTGTTATTTAATGAGACGGGACACAATTAACTTTGTTATGAGAGCATTGAAATATGGCAGGAATGAAAAAAATTATTAGAACTATGATAGAGGGGCTTATTTATTCAGATAGTAATAATATAATCATAGTTACGACAGACATTGTTAGTCAATGGTACCAATTCTAAGTATACAACTTAACATATCTAAAAAAAAAAGAAAAAAAAAGACGTATTTAAATACATTAGATATTTCGTTGGGCACATTTTTATTAATTAAATCGTAATAATAAATTAATTAATCGTAATAATTATTTAATTAATCGTAATAGTAATATTTTTATTTGATGCGTGAAATATATTTCAGATTCCTCCCCTTTTTTATTAAAAATTTTTTTGTAACCCGATTTTATGTTTTGTAAATAATATTATAAATACTACTGATAAATAAAACAGAAAAAAATTACTAAATCGTTAGTCTTTCGAGTTTTTCTTAGTTTGCTCTAGCATCCTTGGGAGTAATGAGGGCGATTACACTTTTGTATCTTTCACATCACCACACGGATAACGTCAAGTTTAATTTTTGGTTATATTCCGCTAAACTAGATAGAAAGATGACAATAAAGCAAATATGATCGGGATAAAAAGTTCAGAAATCAATATCCCTCCCGCCCACAGACATCGCGTCAGCCGATTTCTTCACGAACACACAAAAGTTAGAGAAAGCTAGCCTGTCTGGAATTTGCAAGGCTATAACTAACAGCCTACACAAGATGCACAAAGCCTATTCAAAGTAGCATCCGACACTACTTATATGAAAATGTTTGCTTATGTTTCTCTGTTAGATGAAGAGGCCATACAAGCCAACCTCACTTTACAAAAACGTAATATATCTTTAGCTTATCCTTACGGTAAATTAACTAAATCTTTACTTAACCATTTAAGTGCAAAAACTAATTAAAATACGACGGAAGTTTAAATTATATTAAAAAGAAACATAATAATTATTATGCTTCTGTCGCCGGAGAAAACGTCTCAGGATTGAAACAAAGGAAAAGACTAGGCTTGTATCTAATTTTTTAAGAAAATAAGACTATTTAAAATGTTATTAAAATTCTATACTCATGAGATTTGTACATTAACTTATCGCTATTTTAACGCACTGTAATTGACTGAACACTTTCACTGACTATATGACGTAAATTATATCGTCACGGGCTTTCTGCCTAAGTGTAAAGTTTAGGTACAGCATTAGATTGTGTAGTTTAGAAGTTTATGTGACGAGAGTAAATTTTATTCAAGATATTTTCATTCATCAATCTTTCTCCATTAACTGCTGTTCATAGGATTTAGAATTTATTCTTCGGCTAGCTGTTGTCCGTCGTACGCGTGGAATTTAGGTAATTTTCCCCGTTTTGCAATATTTTTCACTGATGCTTGAATTTGACAATTTGATTTCGACGCGTATATTTGTTTTAAATTTTGGCCCGACGTTACGGAGACTTTGCAGTCACCATGGTCACGGGTGAGTCTCACCCGTGACCATGGTGACTGCAAAGTACACGCGTCTAAATCCGTAAAAAGTAGTTTTATTTAAACTATTCAGTTTTTTTTGTATTAGTATCGATTTTCAAAAATACACAAGAACTAGAATAACTACTACACATTCTAATACAATTGTGAAATCAAAAAGATCAGAATGGTTTTTATTGATCTTAGATAATAAATAAATAACTTCGCAGGGAATCCGCGGATGTTTATTTCGCTAGGAGGCATTAACTATGCTTTAGCATTCATAGGCAGTCTCATGAAATTAGGAACTTCCTTGAGCTAATACATGGATTACGTGGGACGTAAGTGCTAAGGAATATTAAGCAACCTCTATATAGATATATCTTGCGTGGAAGAAATAGCTTACAACAAGGTCAAAGAATAGCAATTACGAGTTTACAGTATTACAAGTAATTCGTATAGTTAGGATACACTTTAATAAATACTGTAGAAGAACGAATACATCTGACAAAGTCTAAAGGACCAGCAAGCTGAAGTAAAAATGGGCAGGCCACATCCCTTGAAGAATTGAAAGTCTTTGGGAAAGTAAAGTTCTCAAGTGGCAACCATGACAAGACGTAAAGAAACGGGACTGTCCTCTACCAGATGAAGAAACGATTTAATTAAGGTCTCAAGAAGTCGTTGGATGTCGGTGTCCACTGTCCAGCAGAGTGCGGAAGAAAGTAGAATCATGTGCGGTGTGATGATGCTTGACACAATGTCACCACTTCATCGGCACTGTGTTGCAAGAGCGAATAAATCCTTTTACGCCTAAAGTAATTAGTTAAATAGCTGTTATAACCATAAAATAAATGACACGAAAAATAATTTCACGCATATGTAATTTTAGATGTTTTATTTGCACCATGTTTTAAATTTGCATTATGTATAATAAATGCATATAATTTTACGCTGTATAAACATTTGAGATAAATCTTGTCAAATTTATGAAACTTTCGCTGCGAATCGCCTGAAAACATATAAAATTTTCAAGATTATGTACCTATCTGTCTGATACATAAATTAAATAATTAAGCGCTTTGTGATTAATTTGTGATGAATTTCAATATACATACAGGTTTTGGGGAAAACTGTCTGCTTAAAGCCTTGAACTGATTTATTAGTAACATATTACTAAATTAACAAATATCGTGTTCAAACAAACAAAAATCTGGCTTTGTTTGACCATGGTCAAGCAAGACATCGTAAGCCAGCTAAGGCTAGGAAGAACGAAAAAAAAACCGGCTTTGTTTAGACAACTAATATGCCTAGCTATCTCTTGGAACACCCATGTAACAACATGGGGTGATGACGTGCTTAGTCTGGTTATTGAGCCCTTTATTAGGTACATAAGTTAACCCCATGACAGTCATACATGGTAACGTCAAAGTACCAAAATATTGAGTTCACCAACATGACCCAATTAAAACAACACGCGAATGAAATCAATAATTATAGTGAATGATATGAATGGTTTTAGACGTCATTCAATAAGAATGCTATTTGGTTTGGTAGTAACTAGTTAGATATTTATCAGTAATTGAGGGTCGTAATATGTCATCATCATCTTGTCGACTTGTTGCAGACCGCTGATGGATGTGGTTAAGCCTCTCCTAATTCGTCAAAACGCTGAGCAAAACCTTCCGCATCCAGTCCTACACAGCTCGTAAAGCCATACATGTATGTAACAGGGGTTAAATTATACAATATTTCATTACACATCTTCAAAAAAATTTGGTACGGGACCTATCCGAGCCCTACTCGAGCACTGCTGTCATTTCTATTTATGGGTGGAAATAACTTATCTTCTAGAGATAAGCCCATTGATATCCCACTGTTGGGCACGGGGCCACGGGCCTCCTCTACTACGAGAGGTTTTTCGTTCTACTATGACGCGCTGGCCAAACATGTCAAGATGTTTGGTCATAGTTTAGATTAGAGTTTTCCGTCCTAAGAAACTGGCCAACAATAGGATAGCCCGCAAATACACAACAGTACAGAAAAGAGCTTGTGTCAAAAATAGTTATTCTTTATTGAATACACAAATACCGAAATACAGCTCAATATGGCGTGATGAAAGATCGTAAAGAAACGAATATTATGTAAAAAACACAAGAACCAAGGTTTCTCTAGAGCACTACATTCGATCTACTTTTACTAAATAATATAATGACTGTTTTTTGTCACCAATTTGTAGTAATACTTAAATTATTACAAACATTTGAAATAGTCAGTCAGTAAAAATAGAATAATAACTGGTACGAATAATTTCAGCAAGACCAAAATGTGTGAGTGAACAATCGATCAATTTTGATACGATTTTCATCATTTATTACGATTTTCAAGATGCGTAACAATTAAATTATTGCAAGACAACGCAGAAGATACCTAGTGATAAATTTTTTTGCAATAACCATGTACCCGGCCCTTTTTCCAATTTTCAAATTACGTCGCAAGTTAATCAAAACATTTTTAAGCATTTCTAAGTGCTATTAAATGTGAATAATGCCATCTTCTGAGGTTATGAACCAATAAAGCGGTAAGCCTTAGCTTGTGGAATTCAATGACATAACTGGAATATTCAGCCTCTCGAAATTCCCAGTCTTATTGGATCTACATCTGCGCGAAATTCAAATGTCTCGTATAAAATTCTCAGCATAATTTTCATTGCACGTTTACAGTTGAGATCTTTATAATATGAGAGGAACTTAGTTAGTATAATGCTTATAGAGATAGTAGAGTTAAATCTGATAAATGGTAAAATTATGGATCGATAACACCCAATATATCAAATACGTGTATTTGGGAAAAGAACTGTCGTAAATATAGTTTGTCAATTGTCAGTAACCGTAAGGAAGATTGTTTACACTAAGCAGAACTACAGGCACAGGATAAATTCTTAACTCTTGTTAGTTAGGTTGGTTAGAATATACAAATTATATGTTTGCCTAAACCTTAGAAGAATAAGAATATTAAAGGTTTTCACTAATGGTTAGCTTATCCAATAATGTATTTAATAAATATCATAAGATAAGCAATATTAAAAGCTAATCTAAATCCCAACAAAGATATCGACAGATACCTTTCCATATTACACGATCAATATGGCGGTCTCGAGTGGGTGGAATTTGTGATGGCCGAATATTTACGTGTCATTATGACACCAATCATTTATGACATCATATCACGAGCTGATAATGTGAGAATATTCAGTGCTGCGCAAATAGAAAGATTGTTAGACTTCTTGCTGACGCGAAATCAACCTGGTTAATAAGGGATGCTTTGCAAATAAATGGTGTTCTATGTATGTACATATATACACAATCGATTGAAAAACATTGGACGAAGAGCTCCTTTTTAACAGATAGAGGAACCTCTCATCAAATGGGTGCTATGCCATACATAAGGAAAGCTATATTTTGGCGGAATTTGAAGGACTATTTTACGGAATCTCCAAGAGGTACCGCGGCACCCAGTTTGGGAATGCCTGTATTAAAACATAATTACATTACAGGACATAAAACATATTATAGTTAGACAACACAACAATGTAATCTACTGGCTAAGTGAAAAAGATGGAACAATATCACCATGGTCAACAGTCCTAAAGTCAAACATTTTAACGCCTTTATAGGATATGTCAGGAAATATAAAACCTGCAAAGCGGAAACTTTATAGAATGTTTTTTTATATTAACTTTGCAAACAAGCGGCTTATTAAACAGTGATTATGCGAACTTACGGAAGACATCTAATAGGTGTTTTGCATTACAAAATAATTTATAATAGCGGAAATTACTTGTAGAGAGCTACTAATAGATATGAGCTCGATATATTTATATCGATGATTATGGTACAGTTAGATCATAAAATTGCAATAGATAATGTGGTAATTTGAGATAAAAATAGATTGCTAACGTTAAAATTAATACTGCTATTATTAATAATCTTTCGATAACAGCGACCCAATTAGCCGCTTTACGTCACTATTTAATTTATGGAAGATCGATTTTTATCAAAAGTTTTACGAAAATAAGAATTGTTGCTGAAATAGTAATGGTAATGACAAGAAGTAGTTAATGCTGACCAGAAATTCGGACTGACATTACAAGAAGAGGCCTCTTGGATGTATTAAATCGAAAAAATCGAATCGGCTCTTTTAATTAGTTGTGTAACAAAAAGTAATTTTATCGAAAATAGCGACTCACTAACATAGTTAGTTACTAAGGATTGACGGCATAACTATCTAGCCAATTTCATAAACAATGTATTTTCTATAGTCGATATGGGTAGATATATATAAAAATATGTTTATAGCGCAATCAAAATACAAACGATAAGCGAGATGTGTGGAATGCATTTGCGCAACAAATTTCGTCGAAGAGCCGCCATTTTCTGTTTACTTCATGTAAACATATTGGCAAGTGATAGATTACGTTATCTTTTGACAAATATCTAAATATATATTACATATATATATTGGTAAACGTGTACAGAGGCAGGTAGACCAAACGCCAATAGCTTCATTATAATTGTATTTGGCAGTAAATAGTTAACTATTGTAATTTTCTAAGAATGGTAACTAGTGACAAAAACCTGCTGTCGTGTATGGCACTTCATGCTGGGCAACAAAAGCGATGGATGAAAGACGAATGCACGTTGCGGAGATGCGAATGTTGAGATGGATGTGTGGTGTCACGCGAATGGATAAAATAAGGAATGAATATATTAGAGGAAGTCTGAAAGTGATGCCAGTGACTGAAAATTTTAAGAATGAGCGGATGTCCTGGTATCGGCATGTTATGAGACGAGAGGAAAGGAATGTCGTTAGGAGAGTTCTGAGTATAAATGTGGAAGGAAAAAAGTAGAGGAAGACCTAAGAAAAGATGGATGGACTGTGTGTAAGAGGACATGAAAGAAAGAGGAGTTGACACAGACATGACGGCTAATAGAATACTGTGGAAGAAAAAGACATGTTGCGCCGACCCCAATTAATGGGATAAGGGCAGGAGGATGACGAGTAACTAGTGACAAAAACAAGGAATTTAATAACTACAAGCTGCTTCTCGCAACTTCGAATACGTGGATCCAATGTGGAATTAAGAAACCAACCCTTAACAATTATAAAAACCTTACTCTTGCACCACTCATCTATTAAAAATAAACAGCAACAAGATCCATTCCATCACCCTTCCTTTGTCCACTGCTGGATATGACCTCCCCCACAGAACGTCACAACGCGCGGTCCTGCGCTAACTGTATCCAGCAGACCCTGGCACATTTGACGATACGATCAGTTCACTTTAAACGGGAAACACGGAGCATAGCATAACTCTCCACAGCACGCCGCGCGACTGATTTTTTTTATGAGGCAACTTACATACAGAGACCATTTATTCCATCAAGGTCTATTGTGTAGTTTTAAATATTTAAACAAAATTTACGTTTAATAATAATAAAAAGGCAAAATAATTATTTGCGTAAATAATAAATAAATGAACAACAAAATCACACAACTCGTAACATTAAAGTAACAATATTTCAGACACACATAGCACATAAGAAATGAAAGTTAAAGAGTACTAAATAAACGACACGTATTTAATTTTTAATTAATAGTTAATTACAATTTGTTATTAAAACTGATTCATTTTGTTCATCTTAAATGTACCAACAAGCAAGTGCCCGCAATTTCGGACGCATGGAATATGGAATCACGTTTTTTTTACGTTACAAAATAGCTTATGATCTGAGTCTTGTAGCTCTTATCAGTCCACGACAGATTAAAATAACGGAGAGAGACTCTCATAGAGCATCTACGACGTGTACACATTAGCGAGACTGCCCTAGCTAGAGTATCACAAGCTCTGTGTACGTAGAAATTAGACTATTGATTAATTTAGTCTCCAAGCTGTCTAGCTTTATTATCTCTAAGTGAACAAGGAGCTAGAGAATATCTGAGTAAATTAGTTCGGTAGGTTTAGCGTGAAAGAGCGGTAGACAGAAAGTTATTTTCAAATTTATAATAATTAACGTGCGTTTTGACTTTTTAACGTCAGCCTATTCATACGTCAATGCTAAGTCTCGGACCCCTCGTGTGGGCAACATTAGAAATACAATAATAAAATTCTAATAATCTATTTAGTTTAAAAACTAACAAACACGCTAAATATCCTGAATATATTTTAAATGATTGCATTGTCTTTGTCATCAATACTCAATTCTATGCTACCTACTTACAAAACGATGACAGTTTATATTGTCAGAGACATAAGTTTCTGTTGTCACAATCGTAGTAAACACAAGTAAACAATTATTATAATTTTACCTGATTCTATAAACAAAGCGGTTTTTATGTTAAATTATCTGATTGTATATGAAAGGCATACGTAGAAACACAATAATATAGGTGAGTCTACTCATATACAATTAAACTATTACGGGTATAATTATGAATACAAGTGTGGTCATAGTGATACTTCAACATGCTATTCTAGTAATTCTGATCAAGGCATTGGGATTATTCTTTTAAATTATTGCATTGTCATCGGTCCTTGTTAGGTGTGCAAAATTTCAGATCAATCCGTCTACTGCAAGTGGCTGAAAATTTCTTTCAAAGATTCCGTTACACAGATTAATACATTGATAGTTACATACCAAACTTATAAAAGTGTGTTAAAAACCGATAACTATATCATCAAATAACTGCATAAGAGCAGGAAAATGATGATGATGATGTGTATTTGTTGTTGTAGCATCAACTGATAATTTTCAACTCTGGATATAGGTACAGCCTGGTTACACCTGGTGACACATGGGCAGCGAAGTCTCAGTAACGAAAAGCGTCCCATTTTACATTTTCGGTACAAAACCCTAAAAATAGCTGAATTTAAGTAGCTACCTACATAGTTAGTTACTATTAATCCTATACCATAAGCTTTGTAGAAAACGATCTATTACATATTTTTATGTTAAGGCGCGCTTTAATTTCTTGGCGTGTGTAACAAATTTACGAATTAAACTTCTGGTTGACCAGATAATTGAGTCTAATTTATTGAATGGGTGATTTCAATCGGAACTGTGTAAGAGCACATATTGTTGTTAGGAATAGACGAATAGTAAGTTGATAGTGTTTTTAAGGTTTTTGCTGTAACTAGTTAAATTACCATTGGATTGCTTTATTTATTGATGTCAATGTTGTGTTATAGCTATTTGCTATTGGAAGAGTTCTATTTCTTAGCCAACTTAGATATGTTTTTATTTGTTATGGGTCCTAATAATTGGCGACTTTTTAGTAAATTGCATTCGGAACAACCTATCCTATGACGCGGACTAATCCAGCTTTTAATTCAAGGATTTTTGTTAATGCCTAGTTATGAAAGACATGGTTATACAAACTTATTTTTAGGACTACGCGTGGAATTCAGAAACTGCACGTTTTTGCAACATTGCTTGCTTATGACGGGCTTCGTGGCGTAGTGGTTCATGTACTGGACAGCCGTTCATAAGGTCGCGGGTTCGATTCCCGCTTGGGACAATCATTTGTGTGATATTCATAAATGTCATACAAATGTTTGTACTACGTCTGGGTGTTTTCTATGTATTATAAGTATGTATTTACAAAAGAAAAGTAGTTTATGTATTATATCCGTATTCTGGTACCCATAACACAAGCATATAAGCTTAGCTTGGGACCAGAGGACGTTGTGTGAAATGTCCGTGAATATATGAATATTTATTCATTGCTGCTTCACTTCAATTGGTAGCAGTGATGTTATATAGCCTATAGCTTGCCTCGATATATGTACTATTCAACAATGAATTTTTCAACTCGGACCAGAGGTTCCTGAGATTAGCGCGTTCAAACAAACACACTCTTCAGCTTAATAAATAATATAGATTTTTGTAAATCTATGAAAAACACCGTCATTCAAAACAGTCTGTGCAGTAATACGCCTACAAATGACCATAATATTAGAAAGCGACATAACTAAGTATATTAGCATTCAATAACATAATACGTAGGCGATCACATGCATATTAATAATCAAACCTTATTTGTAGGTTTTGAAAGGTCATCATATGCATAAGCATAAGATAATTTTCACGGACTTTTCACATATCGCCCCCTGATTACAAGGTAAACTTACTGCTTGTGTTATGGGCATCAGAATATGGATATAATAAGTATATTATACCTCCTATTACGATCTGAATACATAAATGAAATAGAAAGAAGACACACCTCTCTCTCTCTCTCTCTCTCTCCAGCCCATGAACGTCCTACGGCTAGGCACGGGCCTCCTCCACTTTTGAAGGGATAATGGTCTACGATGCCGCGCTGAATAGGCGCACAGAGGATGTTATCAGTGTACAGCATTTACAGGAGGAAATGGGGTAGCGATATATTGATTCTTAATTGTTTACCACACGGACAGTAGAAAACACATACTTAATACAAATTGTGCATTCTGGTGTCACAGATTTTCTTATCTCACAAATACCTATAATTATTTTTATTTTTTTAAATTTATTTATTTATTTATCTGCTTAGACAAACAACACGATGATATAGGAAGAATCAATGAGTTGTGACGTAACTAACTATACATCGATTAAGAATAAATATCATAGACGATGAAATACATATACACAAAGACAAGCGAGGGAGCGAGATGGAATATTATCTAACTATCAAACTAGGTATGCAATTAGCAACATAGTGAACAAAATTAATTAATGGAAAGCGCTCAGTTTGCAATTTAATTTCAGACTATAACCATTATTTAGACAATCACTTTCAAGTTTTATAATGAAGCAGGTAGTTGCGTTCACTGTTCAGTAATGACGGGCCAACCAAATGGTTTACGGAACCCTAAATAATGGCTACAGCAAATAATATAGTCAACGACCGCCACAAGAACGTAAAAACTTAAAATGCGGGAAAAAAGGAAGTATATGCACGCGCTTACCCATGTAAGAAGTTAAACATAACACAAGCATTTAAGCTTAGCGTGGGACCAGAGGAAGAGTAGTATGAAATGTCAATGAATATATATATTTCTTCGTTAATACTTCGCGAATTTATCTATCAACTCCTTGGAGGTGTTACATTAAAATGCAGTGGTAACGGAATGTCCGATAAATATAATTTCGAGAAAGACATTATACAAGAAATGTTTATCTCATCAATAAAGCAATATCTAAAACGATACGGTTTGTATGGCCAAGCAAAGACATAAAAGACATACAGAATATAGATTTAAGCAAAAATATTAACTCAATTTTAAACGGCAAAGTCACCTCTAATGTAAAGAAATAAAGGTCATTGCGCTACACAAATAAGGTGTGTCTTTCGCATACTAAGCCATGACTCACTAATTAATCATGTATGCGTTATAACATTTTCTTAGTCAAGTCTGTTTGATTTCCGGACGTAAAAAGTAAAAAAAAATATATAATTTTTGTAATTCATTCATAACGGGTAGGTATTTTATTTATTTTTATTTACGTGTATTTTTTACATTACAGCAGGTAAACTCGACTTAACTCACGTGGGTAATGAATGAGAATCAGCTGATTAAACTGTAACCTTATAGTCGATAACTAATTATAGATGGCGCCTCTCACCATCACCGATTGCCCAGTACAAAGTGCAAGTATAGTTGATGTTAATTTAAAATTATTCCTTTTTCGTTGTTCCCCGTAATTTTATGTTTCGCTTGAGAGGAACAATGCACTCACTTGTAGTTAAGGTTCTTAATTGGACAAACAACCACAATAACTAATGCAAAGCACAGAATAACTAAATTTAGTTAGATGCTAACTATGCTCACAAAAAATAGAAGCTAAATGTCAACACAATTGGTCTAGTAGCCTACTTGAAGTAGGTAAGAGGGCTGTAGCCAATAGTGGGCTGAGGAAAAGTGCTCAGGTCATATTTGGGATGTAGGTGGAAGACCACGTATTGTGGCGCGAATTGGGAAAGGCCTACCTATGTCCAACAGTGGACTGGTAATCTCTGTATTCCTAAACATGTACATACTAAAAAGAAGATTTAGATAATATTGTTAGTTTAATGTTAATCACACAGTTTGGAAAACAGAGAAAGTATTTCCCACTAATGTCATTTTGCTACAATAAGTAATTTCTAATTCTCAGAAGTAAATAAAAAGCTTTTACAAAACTATTCACAGATATAATAACTAGTTATATAATGTACATGTATTAAGATAAGGTTAATAGTTAGCTACATGTAATAGGTAACTATTATACCAGTAAACCTTAACCAATGGGCCTTGTCTAGGCCTAGCTTAGATAGTGGCTTATAGAGGACTGCCGTGTGAAAACTGTTATAATATACTAGCTGATGCCCGCTACTCCGTATGCGTGGAATTTTAGATACCTACCTATATATTTTGTTTAAACCTTTTAAACCTTCCCTGGACTTTCACGAATATTTCAAGACCAAAATCACCAAAATCGGCCCAGCCTTTCTCGAGTTTTAGCGAGACTAACGAACAGCAATTGATTTTTATATATAAGATTTATATTGTAAGAACTTATGTTTTAATTATTAAAAAAAGTAACACGACTAAAGAAAACGATATCTGCTGAGTTTCTTACGAGTTCTTGCGGATTGAAAGTCCTGAACGGGTGGTAGGGAAAAAATTTTGGACATATAATAGGCACTTATTTTTTTGGCAAAAAGAAAATATGCCTACATGAATAAATGACTTTTGATTTTGAAAAGTTAAATCCTGCATATGATAAGAACTAGCTGTTGTCTGTGACTTCGTACGTGAGGAAGTTGGAAAATTTATCCTGTTGTTGGAATACTTTTCCCTCATGCTTCGATGCTATTGGTTGCAATGTTATGTTGTCTATAGCCTTCCTAGATACATTTACTATCCAACACTGAAAAAATTCTCAAATAGAATGAGTAGTTTCCGAGATTAGCGCATTCAAATAAACAAAGTCTTCAGCTTTAAAACTGCACAACTGTACTTTGTCTTAAATATATTTATTTGTAGTCTGTATGGTGACGGATTAGGAATACAATAATTGTCATTCCCACGTAAAAGCCAGCTAAGGAGTTTGAAACGGTATGAGAAGGCTCAAAAATAATCCTATGTCAACATGCCTTGTCAGTGCGGCACAGTAAATCATAATATTAATCTATCTGTTTTTTTTTTCTCTCTTTCTACTCCAAGCTGTCCTTTTCACATTTAGCTGGATGTTAAGTATTTAAATGAACTATGGCGTGCATGGCGCAATATCTATAAATATGCCCATGATATTTCATTTTGTATTTTCATTTTAATTTAAATCTAACTGATAGAATTTTCTTTTAACTAGCGATATTCATAATTAAAAACAGCTCTCTAAATTTGGTATAACACCTACAAGTTATTGTAAATGTTAGTTATTTATGGTAACATGTGGGTTATGCTGTGACATTGGTTTGTATTGATATAAATATTGAAATTATAAAATGTATGACATTTTCGTATTGAAATTTTCGTGAGTTTGAGTCATATTAGAAATACTATATTACCGGCTAACACTCACAGTTTTGGGATCGAAGATGTCGACCCAGGTTTCGAGCATATCCGATGCTCATCTTCAGGACGAGTTCGCAGCGGCGTCTGCGACCTTCCGGCGTGCACTGCATGAAACCTGGGTCGACATCTTCGATCCCAAAACTGTGAGTGTTAGCCGGTAATATAGTATGTATGACATTGAAATGAAAACAATTTACATTGTGTTTGTACGTTTTTAATCATTTAAATGATTAATAACGTACAAACACTAAAAGGAATATTAATTTAACAATTTTAATGGAATTTATTTGAATTTCATTAAAAATTTTTTAATATACATATTGGATTAATTTTATACACTTGTTATGGATTGAGATGTATATATTTGTTTAAAATTTTTGACTATGCTGAAATGTCAGCTTAAATTTAAAATAAATATGTGTCTAAATCTGTAAAAACTGGTTTTATTTAAGTATATGAGTCATGCAAGTGTTACAGAATATTATTTTATACACTTAGTAATGGCCTTATATCATATAGTACAGGGACAAATTATGTTGTCTTTTAGTGACACAAACAACTAAAATAATTGTGACTTATACTTTTTTAAATTAAGAGTTGAATAAGATAATACAGAGAGGTCTGAGCCAATAGTGCAACGTTGATGCGCAGGAGAGAGAACGAATTAATGGACTGGAGAAATAGATTTCCAACTTTTGGTCAAGAAAATAAATTCAGATATGTTTGTAGTTGTTAATCTATATGTTGCTGACTTTAAGATAAACTCACAAGAAACCACATAAGGGAGGGTCCCTTCATTTGGGGCAATCTCAGATAACTAGCACACATAAAAAAAAAACCACCAGCTCATTAAATAAGGGTTATAAATTTAAAGCCTACAGTACCATATCAGTAATTTTATCGGAATTCGTATAGTCTAGAATTTTCCTCCATTTACTGCAAGTCATATCTATGTAGAATGTTATGCTATTAACACCAAAAACAAACAGACTGCTAATACCAATATTAAAACATAACTTCTTTATCTAAACATGTAATATTTTCCATATATTGCAAGTTATCTATTATTTCTGTAAATCTATTTATCAGGGCACATACTTATCAACGTAATAAAAGTATTATCTTATATTAAAGATACATAGATAACATTCTATGAAAACTAACCCATAGTGTAATCTGAATGCATATAGCATGGATTAGATTTTATATTAACTTGTGCAAAGTCTGCATCTGCAAGTGCATTTTAAATGTGAAACGACTCGAAGTCATATTATGATATAAAATATAGAAAGTTAGCCACTATGTAGAAAAGTAAATGATTAATAGAATGGGCGATGTTTGTCATATCATATGAGTCAAATTAAACATCATACGTTCAACATAACATTGCATTTACGTCATCGAAAAGTTTTTTAAACGAATTTATATCCTGAAAACTAACTAAATGACTAAATAACTGTAAAAATAAACAAAAAGTAAAAATGACAGGATGACATTAGTCTAACATTTTCGGAGACATTCTCGGCCATCTATTACGGTCTGGCAAACATTTTTCTATATATAGAACATACCACGACGTGAAAAAGATGTCCAAATATAGGTAAAAAAACAAAACACTCAATTGTGAGCAGTGTATCACAGTTCGGACATTCTCGAAAGCGGTACACGAGCCCACTACGTGGGGCCACGACACGGTTTAGGGTTAGACAATTTTCAATCACATTTAACACTAGAACGCCACATTTTAACTTTAATTGCACATATACCTTTACTTTCAGCGGTTTCGGTAATATCTTTCACGTCATCAACCATCTTGCTGGATGACAGTCACTTCACTACACACTTTTTATTCGAACATATTTCGAAAACTCATACTTTGGTTCACTATTTTCAGCCAGCCAGCCAGCGAGCGATCTATACGACGACACTTCGTTCCGTTCACTGCCAACGACGACGACAATGAAGACGTAAGCGATGGCGGACAACCTTCGGACCGTTTGTCGAAATAAATGGATGGCGTCATCGACATTTATAGCTTAATAATTATAAACTAGAAAATGAGTTTTTTTATAAACTAATTATCCATTTTTACCACTAAATTATTTTATTTATTGGTGGTTTGAAGTTTATTTTGCATTGGCATTACAGTTTTTTTAACAAAGTCAAATTAAAAAAAATAAAGTGACACCTGACACTGATGACAGTTAAATAAAAGTTTATAAACGTTACTCTGTGCAATGTTACTCTGTGCCAAGATATAAATTTTTATTTTAAAACGATGACATAAAATTGTTTAATATATAAACGAATGTTGTTTATCTTATTCTGTGGTTGTTTATAAAATATATATAATCTTTAATTTAAAAAAAATAATAATCTTTTAAGGATAATATTATTAAACTCTTTGATATCAGGTATGCAACTGCCATCTAGTCTTTTACCATATCGTCGGTATAATTGAAGAACTAAATAACTCAAAATTTCATGTTTCGAGATAATCGCGATTTAGTGTTTTTTGACACTTTTTTTGACATTATTAAGAAATGGAGAACAATTTTACTGTAGGAAATTTTATATGCTCTAGGCATGTCTGCTGACGATTATATGCTTAATCAAACCAATTCCTTTCATTAACCAAAAAAATATTAAAAATCAAAAACCAATTATCTAGTTCTGCCACACCAAGATTTTTGTAAATGTATCGTACTGTACCATAGTTAGCTAACTTTGAGTAGTAGTTATTCAGTTCTTCCACACATTAGATGAATGTAAATACTCAAAATTGGGTCAACAAGTACACTTATTGACTTCTGAACCTAAAGAAATATTCAACCACGAACGTTATGCACTTTAGTAAATGTTAATTGGCATAATTTTATCACTGATTATTGATTTCACATGAAATAAAAATACCAAGGTTGGAAGTAGTAACATCGTTTGTTTAAAAAACCTATCAAGAGCAAGATATACACGCACACTTAGGGTTTTGTACCTACTAAATCGAAAAACACAATTCTCTGTCTCTTCAGCCCATTAATGTCCCTCTGTTGGGCACGGGGCTCCTCCACTTTGGGACGTATCATGGTCTACTGTGTCGCCCTAACCAAGGGTATTGGCACAGGCTTTATTTTCGACTTTCCGTCTCTCACAGAGGATAATATCTGTGTACAATGTTCCTTCGCTCGCTTTTACTGTACTGTGGGTAGGAAATGGGGAAAATGGGACTCTTATATTCTTAATTCGTTACCACACGGACAGCACAATTAAGTGCTTCAAAATGAGCAGTGAATTAAGCTTCACTAACTTTATCTTGTAATTGAAATATAGGATATCGCCTCCATATCTGCTACTCATAGTTTGGTATTGGTATAAACAATTTTTTCGTATTATGTGATAGCCAATTACCATTTTTAGACATTTTCCTGTATTAACATTACAACAGGAAGAGGTGAAAGCGAAATAGTTATTGAGAGAGCGTTACTTGGGCGTATTAAGAAGGTTTTAAATAGCCTTTTGACGGGTGGCATCATGGTTTCAATTTCTGGCTATTCCTTTGGTGTAATCGAAGGGTATCACTAAATTATAACTAGGCTTAACTAAATAACTCAATTTAGCTCATTTATTTCATACTCAAGTGATCAGAAGTCACAGGTTTGCATTTTTTATAGAGTTATTCATTTTTTCTAATAAAATTTAAGAGTTAATTTAAAGATATTCATTTCTTCCACTAAAACACGAAAATGGCTTTATTTTTGGATTGAGTTAAGACATGAGAATGTAATTACTAAATTATAACTAGGGTTAACTAAATAACTCAATTTAGCTAATTTATTTCATACTCAAGTGATCAGAAGTCACAGGTTAGCATTTTTTATAGAATTATTCATTTTTTCTAATAACATTTAGAGTTACTTTAAAGATATTCATTTCTTCCACCAAAACACGAAAAAAGGCTTTATTTTGGATTGAGTTAAGATATGAGAATGTTTGTTAGATCAAAAGATGCGGCACATTTTAGGCTTCACGAAAATGGTAAAAGCTCAATTTAGCCAAAATGTGAGTTATTTAGTTCTTCAATTATACCGACGATATACTTAATTTAAGTACGTTTTAGCGCCATCTAGAATTAATAGTGAGTAAAAAATATGTACTTCGTTTTCTACATTGATCTCATCACTAAAACTAGATGGCGGTATACGTACACCAGATACTGTCCTCTTAGTATACTCGCTTGATTAATTTTAAATGAGGACGCACTACATTGTTAAATATTATTTATTATGGAGGTAATAAATCAATGTTATCAAGAAACATTAATTATATTATTATGTATTAAATTGCAAAAAATTATCAACGTCATAAATACCAAGTATGGAACTGCCTGCCATCTAGTTTACTTCAGACTAAACTTAATTAAAATATATTTCAACGCCATCTCGAATTAATAGTGATGAATAAAAAATTATATAGCGCATCTTCGTTCTAAACACTAAGTATAGATACAAGGAGTCCGAACGGTATAGGCTTTTCCATAATATTTCGTGTACACAATAATAAACCCAGATCATAGTTCTATTTTCTGCCACTGGCTGCGCAAGTATTCAGGACGTACCGATGCTATTATAGAATATCAGAATATCTCTTGACCTTCTCTGTATTGTTGGGTTTAAAGCACTCGAAAAATTTCTAAAAATTTCCTAAAACTTATATTTAACTCCACGTTTCTCAGAATATTTTTTTCCACAGGTGTCAATAATTCAAACGAGTACTTCTTGAAAAATGGCGCGCTCTACCGGCAGAAAATCTGTCCCTTAAATTGAGACCATTCGTTCAACATTACGTTCGGACTCCTTGTATCTATACTTCGTGGTTCTAATTAAACCTAAATGAAAGAAGAAAGAAAGAAAAAGATATTTATTGCTGCGTTAGAGAACATTAACATTAAAAATTACATAACAAAAAACACTTGCTTCCAAGCGACAGCAATCAGTGCCTCAAGTCCCGTATTTCAATGGCCTCACCACGAAGTATAGATACAAGGAGTCTATTATATAACTATCTCCTTATTAGTGTAAACCGAAGGCAATCACGATTAAATCAGCCGTTCAACAAGTTAAATATACTGTTTGTGACAGAATTACAAACACGTAGACTCACAGACATTCTCAATGACAATTATTTCAATGTTAATTATAATTGGTAGTAAACTCGATTTCCAAACATATACTTGAATTGGAAATATGCACCAGTTATATTATAGTCAAGGAGCTAGATAACTTTTTAAAATAAATACTTATTTCATTTCATCACTTTTCACTCACATTCACTACTTGTTTCATTTCATCCCTCGTCTTTACGCGCATGGGCAAAGACGAGGGATGAAATGAAACAAATAAGTAAAAAGGTGATAAATATGAATGTTGATGGCCGGAAAGGAGAGAAAGACCAAAGTAAACGTGACGGACTGTGTGAGAGAGGATTTGAAAGGTAAAGGAGTTTGTGTGAATGTAACGGCTGATAGGAGAGTTTGGAAGGAAACAAGAAAAGCATAGGAAGAGGAGAGTTATTGAAGTAAATCTTGATAACGAGAACAGAATTTCTGTGTCGAAACAACCTTATAACTTAGGTATTATCAAACTGTCAGCAACAAAAACAAACAGCAATTATAAAACTGTCCGTGTGGTGACGGATTAAGAATACAAGTGTCATTACTCCTGTTCCTTTCCAGAATGCTGTAAGAGGCAGATCCGGAATGTTGGAAATTAATAACATCCTAAGGGAGAGTCGGAAAATTTGCAAAGACACCCTGTGCTAACACACCTGTTTAGTGCGGCACAGTAGACCATACATCAATTCCAAAGTGGGTGAGGCCCGTGCCCAGCAGTGGTAAGTTAATGGGCTGGAGAGAGAATCAATTAGAATTTGAGATGTATATAAGTAGGAACAAAACAAAAAAACTTACTGAATTTGCAATTTTCTTATCTACAGGAAGAAATTTTAATAACGTGAACTGTCTCTATGATCTCCCCGACTACAGGTTATAAACCGACATAATAAATGAGTATTCAATAAAAACAAAAATACTTGTTAATGCAGTTCGTTCTGAAATTAGTCGGCTTGTACGGGTCGTTTACTTCACCGGTTTGCACACCTGTTTTGCTGATCAGTCATGCACACTCCGCGCAGTTAGCGCTTGACTTTCGAACGTGATTCATCGCGTGATTTTAAATTTGGCGCCATAATCGTAAAAAAAAATTGCAATAGAAAAATATTTTTTAGTGTTACAGTGTTTGTGCACAAAAATGAGTGAATAATACAATAATTCTGATTGATTGATAAACTATTTGCATTTATGTAATGCAGTGAAACAGTGTTTTAGTGAAAGTGTAAGGATTTGAATTTTAAAAAGTAATAATGAAGTCTTCGTGTCTGTTAGGCGGAAGTCTATTAATATTGGCGGTGTTTATAGGTGAGTTTTATTTAAATAATTTATAAGAAGAACATTAAAGAGACTGTTAAATTGATGGTAGAGTTGGTCAAATTTATTTGTGCGGTAAATTTAAAAAATAAAGAAATACAATCAATATTCGTGGACATTACACACAACATTCTCTGGTCCCAAGCTAAGCTTATATGCTTGTGTTATGGGTACCAGAATACGGGTATACTACATATACTACTTTTCTTTTGTAAATACATACTTATAATAATACATAGTATACACGCAGACGCAGTACAAACATTTGTATGACAATTATAAATATCACACAAATAATTTGAAATGATAAAAACGACTTTATTATAAATATAATTTAACTAGCTGTTGTTCGCGACCCCGTCCACGTGGAATTTAGAAATTTTTCCCCGTATTTGCAACATTTTTCATTACTGTTTGGCTTCTACTGGTCGTAGCGTGATGTTATATAGCCTAAAGCCTTCCTCGATAAATGTACTATCTAACACTGAAAGAATTTTTCAAATCGGCCCAGTGGTTCCTGAGATTAGCGCATTCAAACAAGCAAACAAACAAACTCTTCAGCTTTATAATCTTAGTATAGATGTAGAGCTAAATATCCAGGAAATATTTATTCGTAGATATTTCACGCAATATGCTGTGGTTTCAAAATAAGCTTAATGCTTGCGCTTTGACACAGGAAAATTTTATGTGTCAATCAAATACATAATTTCACTGTCTTGTACAGTAATCAAACCCATGACGTCGTGAACTCAAATTGATTACACTACCAATGCATCTACTAGGCATTACTATTGAATTTAGATCAAAGAATCATAATACACGTGCAGATTGCAGTTTAAATGTTCTACTTAGTTCAAAAACTAAAAAACACGCTTGAAAATCCAAAATTTTTTTTTTAATCATTGCATTGTCATCGGTCCTTGATATATGTGTAATATTTCAGATCAATCCAACTACTGCAAATGGGTTAAAATTACTTTCAAAGATTCCGTTACATAGATTAATACATTGATAGATACATACTGAACTTATATAAGCGTGTTATAAAGACATTAAACGCATATAATTAATTTAGTAGCAATAACTGTTAGTCTATGCATCTCATAATATTATTCTCTCAAAACGATACAATATTACAGTATTCGGTTACAATTAAAAATCTTATGACATGACAATTATCAAAATGTAATGTTTTTTGAGTTGCATAGATTAACCAGTCATTGTAATATACAATCAAACCCAGGCCCTTATACGAGTACACAGACATCCACATTTCTGCCAACATCAATCTCGCTACCATCAACTACCACTAGAATCATGTTGTGATGCAATTTGTAAAGAATGCTTGAGTTCGTTACTAAAAGTAATTATAAAGTCATTACCTATTGCTAATATATTTGACTGCAGATCTCTAATAGCTCTAACAGTTTATAAATGAAAATTCTTTAGTTAAATTTGATAATTACGTAGTTAACTTCGTGTTAGAAAAATAAAAACTACGTAAAACTAGCAGGCTGTTGCCCGTCTAAAGTCTAAAACCCAAATTCCAACTACAGCGCCACCTACCGGGTCTATTGTGAAGCTAAACTCCCTATTGATGTAAGAGAATTAAATAATTCTAAATTTAAAAAATTCGTTAAAACTAAATTATGTAAAAAGGCGTATTATAAAATTTCTGATTATATTAAAGATGATAAAGCTTGGGAGTAGGTTGCTCTGGGGCAATACATATTCTATATTGTAAAGTTATTAGCATTGTAAGTATAATTGACATTTAATTTAAAAATATTGATTTGATTAAAAGCTCTGCTGAGTTTCTTACGCCGGTTCTTCTCAGCAGATTGCGTCCTGAACCGGTGGTAGGGAAAAAAATTGGACATGTCATAAGCACATAATTTTTCTGAAAAATTGTGTCTACGTGATTAAATGATTTTTCATTTCATTTCATTTCATTTCACAAACCATTATAGGATTTACTGCAATATAAAATTTCAGTGACATGCACACGTTTAAAAGAAAAGATAGATAAAAAAAATTATTTTTGTACTTGAAAAAATTTTGAGTCAACGTTATATGAAAACTTGGATAACAGTCGGTTAAAAAATTGCTCCTAAATCTTAATGTGTAATACATACTTTCGCAGTAGTGTCCGCTACAGTAGCAACGATAAATCGTAGCGACATCTGTGCAAACTAATTTGTACAGTTTTACGATAGTGTGAATGTGTATGCCAAATCGTTACAGATTATTGGAGATGTGTAGAAACACTAGAAACGTTTCATATATCTGCATATATTAAAATACGATTATATTTTTACATCTCCTCTCAAGCCCATTAACATTCTACTGTGCGGCGCTGATAAGGCGTGTTGGCACAGGGTTTAGTTTCGAGTTTTCCGTCTCTCATAGCAAACGTTAACTGCTTATATTGTTCCGTAGCTGGCTCTTACAGCACCTTTTAATTGTTACATGCAAAATATAAATTTTTATTTAGAAAATAATTTAAAGCATAGATATGTAGGTACCTGTTAAGATCAAGGATTGTCCTCGAAGGTTAGAACAAAACTAAAAGAAAAATCATTTTAATTAAAAAATGTTGAGACAGAGGTTAAGTTATAAATATATAAAAGGACGTGTGGTGCAACTTTTAAACTTTAAGTTACTTATATTTAACCAAATAAGATTTGTTGCCTTTCAAAATGTTGTAGTTTCGATTCCTGCACAGTATAAATATTGATAAAAATAAATAAAATAATTAAAGATTAGATTGCTTATACATTAGATTGTGTGAAATGACAGTAAAGAATATTATTTAAATCGTTTTTTTAATGTCTATTAAAATATTATTTAGTTAATTATTTAAATTTCAGTGCAAGATACATGTTATGATATGAACTAAGTTAGATATAGTTAGTTTATAATGACAAGGTCGCAAAATCCGTTTTCAATATAGTTACCGACTGACTATAATAGGCGTTACATGTTTATTCTTAATGGAAATATTTAATTAAATACTATAAGAATGTTTTTAACGACTTGTTATATTATTTTACATGCGGTTACTTAATATAAAACATATAATCTAATATATAAAATTCCCGTGTCACAGTGTTAGTTACCGTACTCCTCCGAAACGGCTCGACCGATTTTCCTGAAATTTTGTGTACATATCCTCTAGGTCTGAGAATCGGCCAACATCTATTTTTCAAAACTTTTTTTTTAGTATGGCATAAAAACGTTTGCCGGGTCAGCTAGTCTAATATATAAAATTCACATGTCACAGTGTTAGTTACCGTACTCCTCCGAAACGGCTTGACCGATTTTTACGAAATATTACATGCTTATTCAGTAGGTCTGAGAATCGGACAACATCTATTTTTCAACCCTTTTTTGTTAGTATGGCAAAACAACGTTTGCCGGGACAGCTAGTCTAATATATAAAATTCACGTGTCACAGTGTTAGTTACCGTACTCCTCCGAAACGGCTTGACCGATTCTTCTCAAATTTTATATACATATTCAGTAGGTCTGAGAATCGGCCAACATCTATTTTTCAAACCATTTTTTTTTAGTATGGCAAAACAACGTTTGCCGGGTCAGCTAGTTATATATAAAAACCGTATTTAATAGAGATATTTATTTTATTATGATATTCTTTTAAAGTAATTTATTAATTTTGCAATTGACATGCTATGCTTTTTACTTAATAAATCCATTTTTTTTTGTATTTTAATGTAACTACACATTATTCATTTAGTTAAGGTTAAGGATTTGTACTGATAGGGCGATATAGTCACAAAGCGACCAAGCCCTTTAAATAAAAAAAATAAAATCAAATTATGGTGGAAAAAGAGAATTGAAAGTCCTGCTTGCGGCAATTCACTTTTTCCACCATAATTAGATTTTCTTTTAAGTTATTAATTAAAAATTTTACATAATATTTCATAAAAGAACTTATAAATCATTTATTTAAAAATTAATATTTTTTTAAATATAAAACGCATCTTCACTTATTTTAAAACAAAGTCGTTATTCTTATATGTATGTATGTGCCCCTATGTGAGCTTTATCTTCAAAATTTCGATGCGGTGTCTTTAATAGAGTTGTTCAAGAGGATGGCTTGTTTATATAATTTGTTAGGTTTTAGTTTTTAGATTGCACGCGTAAGAAGTTACACGTATTGCGTGTAACTTCTATATTATTCTATATAGCTAGTTAACTTAAATAGAATTACTTAGTTTATTTTAATCAAAAAATTCAAGAACATTTGACACATAATCAACTTCAGTCTTTTTCGAACAATTAGGTAGTTCTTTAGTGTTTGTCAACTAATGCATGGCATAGAACTCCTAACTGCATCCCAATCTGTATAATCTGTAGTTACGGCAGCCATTCGTCCGGATTTCTCTGGGTTTGTCCTAGATTGAATTGGGTCTGGGATATGTCTAGGAGAGATTTGTAAAAAGTTATTTACTGTTACCGTGCCAAGTGCACATCTGTTGTCAGGAGTTTATATTGTTTTTTTCGTTAAAAGTATGTTATTAAAAAGTCCACATAATATCCCAAATTCTTTATTGTTTTTTTTTACATTTCACACAACGTCAGTTTAATTTCATCCATATATCCGAAATTTTGCCATGTTCTTCTGGGCATCACGTTGGCAATGTCGGCGAATGTCACCTTACGTAGTTAGCTAATCGGTAGAGCTTAGTTCTGTAATACGGAACAAACCCACATCACAATACTCATATCAATAAATTGTATAACCCGTAATGAATTTACACATTAATAATTGTAATATTTATTGAATATTGCCAGTAAAAAATAATTGTAAATGCATAACTAGTCGTATCACTTTCGCGTAGTGAAAGTGATCGCAGTCATACTAACATTTATGCCCACATTTTGTCCGCGCTTCCTTGTGTAAACGGCACTTAAATGCTTAAAGTAGACAAAAACGAACATTAACCTAGAGACTAAGATTTTAAGTTATTGATGTTTATGTATATAATTATATGTTTTTTTTTATAACTAGCACTGGTAGTGAGTTAAATTATTATGCCTAACATCGACATACATACATAATGTTACGTGTTAGGGTTCGAAGGATTTGGAGAGAAAGACCTGCTGACTCTTTTAGAAGACTTTATTCACTAGCACTAGTTACACACTAAGCACTAGGTCCAAACACTAAGCACTAACAATGTCCTAGATCGTAGCCAAGTTGTAGGTTTCACTGGTATCACTCTTGATCACTTGTTTTCGCTCTCGAAGTCGCCTTTATCGTAGCTCGAACTGAACTGCCCGGGCTCGCCTTCCTGCCGCTATTTATATGCGCCGAGACGAGTTCCAGACCATTCCAGAATGTTCCCGACTGTGCGCGAACGTGATCGCCCGGAACGAATGTTTCTGGAAAGTTCGGGCATGTACGGTAGTTCCTCTAACGCCATCTAGTATCTAATAGGGGTTTCACTTTGTTCGGTTATTTAATTGGTTTTACTAGTTGCTGCTAGATGGCGCTAGCTCCTTTGTGTTTTGTGTGTTCGTAACAATAATATGCTATTAACCGAAATTTGCAGTTTCAATTTTAGTTCTTATTAGAAACCTTACTTTTATTAAGACCTTGAGGTTTGAATAATAGTTATCTACTCTCAGATCTATACGATATGCACACAAAATTACATGAAAATCGGTAGAGTGGTTTGGTGACCGCGATACGAGAATTCATATTTTTTTTGATAGACTGTGGAAGCATAAAGGAATCTGGGAAAAGTTTAAATAAAACCATTTTGTACGGCTTTAGACGCGTGTATTTTTTTTAAATTTTAGCCCGACATATCTAAGACTATGCAGTTACCACGTTCACGGGTTGGACTTAGCTGTAAAGTTCCTCTACGATGAAATAAAGTTGTTTCGGGTTAAATTCATTATTGGTATTAGTTATTATTTATTTTATGATGATGTTAGTAATTTCGGCACATATTCAGTCAATATGTACAGCAGTTTTTGTTAATCATCATCATCGGTCTTTAATATTTAATTAACACGAAACCCATCCAACTAGAAATGTACCTAATTCCATTAAGTTAAAGCTACGATTATATAATTTAATCTATTTATTTTTCTCAAACTTGACCTTAGTAAAACGTTTATTTAATTAAAAGTGAGCACAAAATATAACTAGTTCTATTAAAATGAACAAAAATCAAACACGTCACGGTCAACGCAACCGCAGAATCGAGGTCTATTGATAAAGTTGTACGCCTAAGCGGAAGAAAGGCAATTTAATAGAACGTTATTTAGTTAATGCCATAGACGCACCTATTTTTTTTATATTTGGATTCCTAGTTCCACGTATTATTTTTTATTATATATGTAAATAAATAACTGTTGCTTTGCAATTTCTATAATGTGTATTGTATATGGTGTGTTGTCTGAATTTATGAGGTTGCCATCTTATATTTCATGTTCCATCTTACCCTCATGTTGCTTCTCGTGCCCGGTACTCTGTATTCCTGCTCCGTGGTTGCTTAACTTTTACCTTTACTTATATTTCTATTTCATAGATAAATTATTAATATATTTTATACTTTTCATGTTGTATTTGTTACTCGTTGTGGCTGCGCGTGACGTCACCCAGGCACATTCTGAAAATCAGCGCTGCAACACTCTTGACTAAGTGTGTGCAGCTTATGCTGAGAATGGACCAATTTTGGCCATCTGCATCTCTATTTTGTCACTATGTTTAATATATTTTTTATTATTTAGGTATCTGTAAAATACCTAGGTCGTGAGTGTACCAAAATAAACACATTTTCTTTTCTTTCTTTCTATTTTTTTTTATAGCAGCCACACAGTTAAATCTTCTAAAAGACGAGAGACTATAAATAAAATTGGTCAAGTGCGAGTCGGACTCGCGCACGAAGGGTTCCGTACCATTATCTATGCAACATAAGGCAACGTTATTAGTATCGAGCAAGAAACGGTAAAAAAATCATGTTTGTTGTATGGGAGCCCCCCTTAAATATTTATTTTATTTTATTTTTAGTATTTGTTGTTATAGCGGCAATAGAAATACATCATCTGTGAAAATTTCAACTGTCTAGCTATCACCGTTCTTGAGATACAGCCTGGTGACAGACGGACGGACGGACGGATGGACGGACGGACGGACAGCGAAGTCTCAGTAATAGGGTCCCGTTTTTACCCTTTGGGTACGGAACCCTAAAAAGCTTATAATAACTATAAGAGAAATTCGTTGCTATGGAGACAATGTCCACGAAGAAAACAGCGAAGTACGATGTTCATATTTTTATATGGAGTATGGCTTCTCTTGCCCTTTTCTTGTGTAGTAGGTACTTGGATAACCAAGTACCTACAACACAAGAAAAGGGCAAATATAATAATATTATAATAACTGTATGAAACCCGTCGTGGGCGAATCAAACTCGTACTTGACCGGTTTTTATAATAAAAAATGATCTTTGTAGATAGTATCCAATTTTATTGCACTACCACTTATAAAATAGGTATTAATTTTAAAGATCGATTTCCTACTATAGTTAAGACCTATATATACGTAATTGCTATTCAAAGTATTTCTAAATTAATTTATGGCACAGGACTAGATCAACAAAATATCATTTAACTTTATTACCTTTACAGCAAAAAACTTAAAATTCCATTAAAACTTGTACTACATAATCGAGTCTGTGATTAACGGTAATTATACGTATAAATTCTGATACAAAAACAACTGGTTTTAAGGATAGCTAACATTATTTGAATCGTAGCGTAGTGGTTTGAGGCTACTCGCTCATAAACTAACGTATCAGATTCGCTTCTCATAGAAGACAGATATTTGGACTGCATTTCGATGTTTACAAAAAAGTTATAATTATTATTATACTAGTACTAGCGACTTTTTACCTAATTAAAATTCTAATATTTTTTATACTTAGTTGTAATTATAGTTAAAAAATTATGCTTCTCACATTCAAGGTGGTATTCGGAAATCTCGCGACCGCAACACGCGTGGCAACACGCAACTGCGACGCGCGATCAATTTAAATTAGTGTCAATTTTCACGTTGCCAAAAGAAAATAAGAAAACCATTGTGTCGGTCTCACCCCTCTTGCAATATCAAGTTTAGTGAGAGTCGCGAGACCCGACGCACTACTGTCGCACTGTGAGCGTTGTTGCCCATTCCGAGGTCAGCGGCCGTATTATGAGCTCTTATTCCCAGGCCGTTTACGCCGTGAATGGAACTGCCCGGCAAATTCGTAATATGAACATTACTCCCAGCCATCCAGTTCGCTAAAACAGTCATAGATTATAATGTTTATAGAGAAGGCACAACTAAAAGTTTAGGTACTAACAAAAAATTTTCAACTAAATGTTTTATGTTTACGATAATACATAATTTAGTCAAGCAGTGTACGGCCTGGCTGGAACTTGCATGATTTTTAAAAAGCTCATAATACGCCCGCTGTTTTGCGTTTTGCAAGAACTTCGACCGAAAATAAGATTCGGACAGCATTTTCAATACAAAATCAGATAATGTCGCGCGACCGGTTGGCACGACATTTGAGGTAACAAATAGAAAATGTATAAAGATTAAAATCTGTCTTAAATAATTATGTTTAGGAACCATAAATACCTACGTGAAATAAAATAATAGCTACTAATGTAATTGCTGTATAGAAAGTTTTAACAACTTGTTCGCTATTATAGTAAATCTTTCCTCATTATGATTATGAGAGAAAGTTCATTGTGCTTACACTTGTTACTCTTATACAATAATAATATAACAAGACTCCATGGATGACACTGTTCTATCATTGTTTGACTTAAGGGCCTACATCAATATTATCGTATATCATCGCCGACACGTACATATTAACACAGCCAGAAAATGAAGAAAGAAAGGAAAAGTATCCCTACTTTTCCTATTTACTCAAAATCTACTAAATATATTTTAATTCTGATTTACGTGTTTCTATATATAATAGTTACTTATGTTTTGAAAGTTATTTCATTAGTTAATACGCGATAATAGACCGCCAAATGAAAAAAATAAAAAATTAGAGAGGTTGTTTCGCTAAGATTTTCTATCGAGAAAACTTTTTTCAATCGCGTTTCTGAGTTTATGCGATCCTAGATCATATATTGAAAAAACATATACTTAAATATTAGAGCTCTAGCCAATCAATCTAAAGAAACAATGAAAACTTCGTACATAGAAAAATGCACGAAGCTATTTTGGTATCCTCTTAAGCCTACGATAGAAGTAACGCGAGATAATACGAAAGATTTTTTAATATCATCCAAGATATTACGGATTACGTGATAATTTATGTCTAAAATTCAACTGCGAATTAGGCTCTTTATAATATTGTAAATAATAAGAATAATTTGCTTGGTTCAAAAACTAAAAAACACGCTTGAAAATACTAAATATTTTTACAATTATTACATCATTGCCATCGGCCCTTAAGGGCCTACATCAATATTATCGTATATCATCGCCGACACGTACATATTAACACAGCCAGTAGGCACAGAAAATGAAGAATTAGGGATACTTTTCCTATTTACTCAAAATCTACTAAATATATTTTAATTCTGATTTACGTGTTTCTATATATAATAGTTACTTATGTTTTTAAAGTTATTTCATTAGTTAATACGCGATAATAGACCGACAAATGAAAAAAATAAAAATTTTGAGAGGTTGTTTCGCCAAGATTTTCTATCGAGAAAACTTTTTTCAATCGTGTTTCTGAGTTGATGCGATCCTAGATCATATTATATTGAAAAAACATATACTTAAAAATTAGAGCTGTAGCCATTCAATCTAAAGAAACAATGAAAACTTCGTACATAGAAAAATGCACGAAGCTATTTTGGTATCGTCTTAATGTGTGTGCAAATATCAGATTAATTCGACTGATCCAAGTTAGTGAAAATCGCTTTCAAAGATTCCGTTACATAGATGAATACACTGACAGATACGTACCGAACTAACAAAAGCATGTTAACAGATAGACATTAAAATCCGTGTGGTAACAGATAAAGAATACAAAATGTCATAAAAATGTGTGTACACACATAGATAGATAGCTTATAGCATAGCTTCTAGAAAGATGTTGAGACCCTACTGTGTTCGTAATGTCACATGGAAGAATGTGTAAATATGTTATGAATAAGGGCAGGATATGTTGGAATAAAATATACCTGGCTACAACATTTTATGAAAGAGAACGTTACACAATTTTCTATAACAATTTACATGCTAATATGATAATTCATACATTATCTAAAATCCCATTTTTCATGCCGTTATGCTTTGTAGGCTGGTCATGGTTGCATATCCAAATTATAATATTATATTTATTTATGTTATAAAAATTACGTAAATGTATAATAACTCTTTTAATTATTATATAAAAGTTATTACTACATATTACGAAATAGTCTTAATATTCTATGAAGGTATAAAATAATTTGTTCGTCTGTGATTTCATGTGCCTAAGCAGCCTTACATGAAATATATTTTTAAAATAACTATCAGGGGGTGATTAGTTATCGATACTGATGCCAAAAATGCAATCAGTAAAATTTTTGTCTGTCTGTCTGTCTGTCTGTCAGTCTGTCTGTCAGTCTGTATGTTCCTTATAGAAACAAAACTACTCTACGGATTTTAATGAAACTTGGTACAAATATTCTTCATACTCCTGGGCAGGTTATAGTATACTTTTCATCACGCTACAATCAATAGGAGCTGAGTAGTGAAGGGAAATGTTGGGAAAACGGGAGAAGTTACTCCATTATTTAAGCTACCGTCGCGTGTGCAGCCTTAATGGTTAAAGTTATATAGAAATCAAGTATGACGAAAATATTCTACGTAAAATTGTCTAAAAAATATCCCGCAACGGCATATATCTATATTTTATGGTTGACTCACAATAACACGTCTGATTATATTTGTTTACTCTTACGTTTATAATACTCTCACTCATCTCTAATTATAGAAGTTAATATTATTACCTATTCAATAAAAAAGAACCATAGAAATCGGTATAGAAACACCAAACTTATACATGAAATAAGCCATCGCGCCGCGCCGTCGCACGTGAAAATTTTCTAAATTCTACGCGGACGGAGTCGCAGGCAACAGCTAGTAATAAATAAATCTTCATGGATACTTATATATGTAACTAGTTACAGTTTGCTTAAAATTACTCTGGGTCATAATACGAGTGTAAGTGCAAACTGTATTACGGAGTTATAAATAGAAGTCTCCGTGTGGTGACGGATTAAGAATACAAATGTCACCACCCCAACTCCTCCAAAGAGTGCTGTAAAAATCAGCTAAGGGATATTGCGCACAGATAACATTCTCTGTGAGAGACGGGAAACTCGAAAATATACCCTGTGCCAATACGCTTGGTCAGCGCCTCACAGTAGACCATAATCCCTCCCAAAGTGGTGGAGGCCCGTGCTCAACAGTGGGACGTAAATGGGCTGGAGAGAGAGAGAAATAGAAGTGACAACCTAATTATTTCTATGTAGTTATTTCTTTTCTTTTACAAAATAAGCTGCACTTGATTGCGCATTATTCTTCAAATTATATCGAAGAATTGATTTTATGTCATAAAACTGTGATTGTGGATTTTTAGCGTCTATAACTACTTAAGCATTCGGTACATTGTTTTGCGGTTAGCTTAAAGTACAAATAAATAAGACAAAAAAATTTACGCAATTTTGTTGACAACAGTATTCACAGTTTCGCACATAATTGTTCTGACTGTTGCAAAATCTTTAAAATTAAAATTCTTTACGGGTTTCGTGGTGTCATATTCACTGTTGGACTGTTTTTGAATTAAGGTGATAATATCCCCAAGGTCGGAGATCTCGATTGCCCACATCAGTTGTTCTAAAGAATATAGCAATATTATTGTTATTGATGACTTTGGGTACAATATTTCTGCTGGTGTGCCCAACGTCTCCACCAAAAATCAGCTCTGTTGGTATTTGTACTCATTCCCTAGCATCTTTTGTAAAATTCGACCGCAGACTTGAGATCTGCATCAGTCACTTTGAAATTAAAGGATCGTAACAGGCGTACTTGTTATTAAATCAAATAATCGTACAAGGTTTATTATCAAACTCATTTCTCTCATACCTGCTTACTGATGCGTATCGATATCTCTTTGCAATGCGTGTGTTGTGTTCGTGTCGACTGCAGTTATTTACATTAATATATTGTACAGTCGTAATCATTCTTGATTTATTATATATTTATATAACTATACTAGCTGTTGCCCGCGAATTCGTATTCGTGAAATTTAGAAATCAATCCTTAACAAACAGAAGTGTACTCTTCTGCTCAATAGATGGCGTTCTAGGTTTTTTAAATCGCGATATTGTTTCGTTCCACTCATTAACACTTAAGCTCGTCAAAAATAATATTGTGTCATCCGGATTTCGCACTTATAAATTAGTAAGGATAAGGATTATCTCTCGTCAAAAATGGCTCTTGAGACAGTTATGGTGGCATGAGTGGCATTCAAACTCCCGCGACACCAGCTCTGTTTTGTGTGAAAATGCCATCTGGTTCTAATATTCGAATTCTTTCATGAGAAATGGGCGAGGCTAAACGCAAAAGTGACCGCAGAATTGGCACAGCTGACGACGTGACTCATTTGACATTGTGAGAGAGCGGTGTGTGTGATTGATATAAATGATATGCCAAAAATGTACTCTTGTCTCCTTTTGGCATCATAAAAATTAACACTAATTTGCTGGTCGCAGTCGCACGTCGCGGTCGCTGGACTTACGAATGCCACCTTTAGCTTCATGCTTGCGACTGTACTAAATTGAAGGACTATAGGAACTGGTTTCATACAATTCCAACTAGCCCAGGAAACGGAGTTATTTTAAGAAAAATATGTATTACGAAAAATAAGTGTCAATAAATATTTATCTAACTAGTTTCTTACTTGTTTATCTATTTTTTATTTTATTTTGTTAAAGAGTTGTGTCGGAGATCAGACTTAAAAATTATTTATTCCATGAACAGCTGCTTTTACTAAAATTAATATTCTCAAAACGCCTTCAGTAAAGTTCAATATTATGCAATATTGCCTTGTATAAAATGTTATAACTGAATTATCTGCAATGTACATGAATATGGCGAAACTATCAGTAACATAAGTATTACAAATAATGTTATTAATATCATTTTTTAAAACACCTTGATGTTTTGAACATTGAACGTCACATAAATATTAAGTAAAACTATAAATTATTCATGATATATTTGGATTTCGATATAATAGATAACCTAATATCCAAATAACAAAATACATAATCTCTAATATATAAAATTCACGTGTCACAGTGTTAGTTACCGTACTCCTCCGAAACAGCTTGACCGATTATTATGAAATTTTACATACATATTCAGTAGGTCTGAGAATCGGCCGACATCTATTTTTCAAATCTTTTTTTTTTGTATGGCAAAACAACGTTTGCCGGGTCAGCTAGTATATGTATAAAATTCACTCAGTGAATTTTATATATAAGAATTACGGCAGTCCATTACATGCATTTTGATCTAAGCAAATTATACAGTGTGAAGTAAGACAGGACGGAAATAACCAATAGCTAAAGTAAACACAGTTTTATAAACTCGTAAAATGTCTAATAGTCAAATTAGATAACTAGTTACTGTTAGAGGAAATAAATTTTATTTTATAACCAGAGTTATATTTTAAATGAAATACCAATTAGCATATTTCATTAGTGTGTAATGTTTGATATTGTTTAAGTAAGTGCCGGAAACTTTTAGTATGATCATGATCTATGCTTGTAAAATTTTATAACTAGCAGGCTGTTGCCCGGAACTTCGTCCGCGTAGAATTTAGAACTCAAATCTTAACAAATTATACAAAAAAGCCATCCTCTTGAACCACTCTATCTATTACAAAAAACCACATCAAAGTCCTTTTGAAGATATAAGCTCACATAGAGACAGAAACATAGCATACAGAAACGACTTTGTTTTATAATAGGCAAAGATATAGCCTAGTGGCCATCTCCGTGTGGTGACGAATTAAGAATATAAGTGTCACCACCCCATCTCCTCCCAAGGGTGCTGTAAAAGTCAGCTATGGGATATTACACATAGATAACATCCTCAGAGTCGGAAAACTCGAAAATAAGCTCTGTGCCAACACGTCTGGTCACACAGTGGACCATAATCCCTCCTACAGTGGAGGAGGTCCGTGCCCAACACTGGGACGTAAATGGGCTGGTAAGAGAGAGAGAGAGAGAGAGAGAAGTGGCCTAGGCATATCGTTGTTGTAATACAAGTGTATATACTATATTCTGCAAATACTTGCTATATATCTGCCACAATTTATTATTTACTAGCTTCTGCCCATGTCTTCAAACGCGTGGAATTTAAAAAAATATTAGTGTATTTGAAATATTTTTCGCAATTATAATTATTGGTCGCAGCGTGATGTCATATAGCCTAAAACCTTTCTCGATAAATGTACTATCCAACACTGAAATAATTTTTCAAATCGGACCAGTGGTTCCTGAGATTAGATGCGCTTCATAGAACTTTAACGCATTGTATTTATTTCAGACTAAATAACTATATATTTTATACACAAGCAAACTTACTAAATACTTAATTTATGAATAGAAGATATATTCGCATACCAAAATAACTAATTGCTTGATAAAATATAACATTACTTCATTCATTTTGTAATCAAATGCAACTCCAAATTATGTAGCAAATAATCTTTACAATAGGCGATAAATTATGACGTAGTAGCATAAAGAAGGAATATTAGTGAAAATTGTGTTTAAAATAAGATCGTTTGACAGTGGCCTCGTCTGTAACAGTATATTGTGTTAAAGTTGGTTCTAACGCTGGTTTCTTTGTATGTATAATCTGTACTAATATATTAAAGCTGAAGAGTTTAATAAATTAAATTATGGTGGAAAAAGTGATAACCGCTAGCGGGACTTGAACCCACGACCTCGGAATACCGTTCCGTAGCTCTGCCAACTGAGCTTATTGCGGTCGTGCTTTTCAGTAATCAAATTAGGCCACCATAATCGTTACTCGATTGAGTTTATATCGTATTTTTACGTACAACTTTGCAATTGACATGCTATGCTTTTACTTAATATTTTAGTATATAATTTTTTTAGTAATGAACGTCGCGTCATTAAATTCAACTTATTTGTATTCTGTAAAGAATACTTGATGGTTGGTCGAGATTGCTGCAAATCATTCTTTATATATAAAGAATGTTTCTGAAAGAATGAAATCTAGTATTCTTTACAGAATACAAATAAGTTGAAAATAATGACGCGACGTTCATTACTTAAAAAAATATATACTAAAATATTAAGTAAAAGCATAGCATGTCAATTGCAAAGTTAATAAATTACTTTAGCTGAAGAGTTTATTTGTTGACAATTTATGTGAAGTTAAAATCAGCTTAATAAACTTTACGCAGTTTTAATATGAGGTAATAATGCAGCGGAAACTGAACTAAAAATTTTGTTTAATTCCTTTTTTTGTTTATTCTTTCTTTTTTTCTTTCTAAGTTTCAAAACAAGTTGGCTTAAACTTACAACAGTTTCTCTTTCAATAAAAGTGAACACAGCGTACCAATATCTCACACATAAATCACAACATACTATATAATTCGTTGCAATAAAACAACGGATGGCCTAAGGCATAGATTTGTCAACAACTTGTTTATAACGAACATCCCACGCGATCACAAAATATTCTTCCTGATTGACGAGTTTAATATTCTATTGAAATAAATAAATAGATATTTATGGACATTTCACACCACGTCCTCTGGTCAAAAAGTAAGCAATATTTCTATGCTTGAGTACCAGATTACGGATACTACGTACTGATATCCTTTTTTTGCCAATGTTTACTTAAAACACATAGAAAACACCCGGACGTAGTACAAACATTTAAATGACATTTATAAATATTGCACAAATGATTGTACTGTTCGGGGTCTGAATCCGCGACCTCGTGAATAGCAATCCGTTACATGAACCACTAGACTATTCCATTTACTTTCCACTGGTATAAAATTATAGATTTCCTAAGAACTTTAGGGAAAGTGAATTTGAATTAAGAGTGACACACAAAATCATTTCAACGTTTGAATTTGTAGAAAATGTGAAATTTATTAAACAAATACTGGACTTGCTGTTCAATAACTGTGTAAATATAGATCTATATTTGTTTAGAGAAACGCACTTATTACTTTCGCTCCTAATAATGTTAAAGTATAGCGTATTGCAGTTATGCTCTGATGAATAGGTATATAAATGGGTGTGACAGGAATAATTATCATATCTTTCAATTTTGCCCCTGTTTTGATATGATCTTAAAACTACATTAATCTAATTTACGATATAAGAGGTTAGTGTTTCTATGCATTATTTAGTTCTGCTTATTAATTATTGAACGAGTAAGTCGTTTGCCTTAGGAAGGCTGGCTTGATAGCTAATAAAAAAGTTACGAACGACTGCTTATACAAAGTTAATTGTATCTAACTATTGCAATTTTTTTCCTGATGGGTAATTATTGTTTCCCTATTAAAATCAGAGATTAACAAGTGCGTCTGTTCTTGTACGCATTTTTTTAAATCTCATCAAATTGTTGCAGGCGTAAAACGTCACGGCTATACAATTTTGTGTATTGGCTGTAATCATAGGTTTATTATAATAATATTAACATTCACTTTAAACATCACGAGCAGTGTATCAAAAAAACGTTTGATCGATGAAAAAGTTACAAAAAATATAATGAGAATTCGGGGTTCCGTACAAGAAAATTAAAAATGAAACCCTTATTATAGCCTCATATTTGCATTGAATTGATCGTCTAACATATCCCGTGTGTTATATATTGCAAAAATTAATACTTTAACTAGTACCATAAAACTAAGAGAAAAATGCTTTTCTTCTAATGGTCTTATTCATAATGACTTATCGGAGGTTTAAAAGTTCGCAAAAATCGGTTCGCGCAAATTGTCAAAACTTGTTATTCACAATAGACTTTTTACGATAAAACGTTTATTATCTCTCCGATAAAATCTCTGTTTAAACCTCCGATAAGTCATTATAAATAAGACCATAAATGGTTAAGTATCATATATTGATGATGAAATGAAATCATTACAATGATACCATACCGATATGATATGATACTAGGTAGTACTTCCTTACTTATAAAACAAAGTCGATTTTTTTTATATCTCTATGTGAGCTTATATTTTCATAACTATGCAATGGACTTTGATTATTTTATTGTTTTTAATTGTTCCGTGTGGTGACGGATTAAGAATACAAGTGTCACCACCCCATCTTCTCCCAAGGGTGCTGTAAAAGTCAGCTAAGGGATTTTGCACAGAGATAACATCCTCTGTGAGAGACGGAAAACTCGAAAATAAACCCTGTGCCAACACGCGTGCTCAGCGCGGCACAGTAGACCATAATCTCTCCCAAAGTGGAGGAGGCCCGTGCCCAACAGTGGAACGTCAAGAGAGAGAGAGATTGTTTTTAAGCTAAATATGTACGGAACTTTTAGTGCGCGAATAGTCTCCAGGCTTGATAGATTTTTATATACATTTTTATGCAATAGCAGTAAAAAATTCGAGTGATGGTCATATTTTTCTTTCATAATAATATCAGCAATACAGTACCTATGTTATTACGTACAATAATCAACGGATAATAAGTACATTAGTAATATTATCTTATTTCAATAGTATCCATTCGTATAATTTAATAGGTAATTGCTTAATCATTTTGGAGGTTCAGCAGTCACAACTTTTGATCTGTCAAATTGCAATAACTTCTTTATTATTTGAGAAATTACAATTTAGAAATCTATTGTGTTATGCAGGTGAATAATTATTTACATACTGTAATACATATAACTATAATTATATAGTTACTGTTAATAAAGAGATGAAGTTTGTAAATAAATAAATAAATATTCATGGACATTTCACACTACGTCCTCTGGTCCCAAGCTAAGCTTATATGCTTGTGTTATGGGTACCAGAATATGGATAGAATACATATACTACTTTTCTTTTGTAAATACATACTTATAATACATAGAAACACCCAGACGCAGTGCAAACATTTGTATGACAATTAGAAAAATCACACAAATGATTGTCCCGAGCGGGAATCCAACCCGCGACCTCTTGATCGGCACTCCCATACATAAACCACTAAACCACGAGGCTCGTCAAAATTGTAATATGCATGTAGGAGGTATTCTTCGATAGCCCGATCCAAAAAAATAAATCACTAATCTCATCCCCTCTCTATCTCCATGAGTGCTGTAGGCTATATTTTATTTTGAAAACTAGCTGTCACCCGCTGCTTCCTGCGCGTAGAATTTAGAAAAAAAATTACCGCGTTTGCTACATCTTTTACTAATGTTTTGCTCTCATTGGCTGAAGCGTAATGTTATATAGACTTACTCGATAAATGTAACATAACTTACGTAATCAACACTAAAAGAATTTTTCAAATTGGAACAGCGTGTCCTTAGATTAACGCGTTCAAAGAAACAAAAATACCAACTCTTCGGATTTACAATAACAGTATAGATAGGGATACAGTTAATATAAAAACCAGATGTGGTGTCGTGGGACACCAGGTAGGAACGAAGTTCCTTCGTCTAATGTAGAATCGACACAATTTGCAAAAAAAAATCGTGCGCAATTTTATGTAGGTTTTCTTGATTTTTCTCTTAAATTTTGCTGATTAGTTTTTATTTAAATACAGGAAAGTATTAAGGAAATTCAGTATTTTAGGTAATAATAAATTACGTAAAAAAAAAATCCTATTTCAAATTATCATTTAAAATAATAAAATATAAATAAACAAATAAATAAATAAATATTCATGGACATTTCACACAACGTCCTCTGGTCCCAAGCTAAGCTTATATGCTTGTGTTATGGGTACCAGAATACGGATATAATACATAAACTACTTTTCTTTTGTAAATACATACTTATAATACATAGTAAAGACCCAGACGCAGTACAAACATTTGTATGACAATTAAAAACATCACACAAATGATTGTCCTGACCGGGAATCGAACCCGAGACCTCATGATCGGTAGCCTGTTATATGAACCACTACACCACGAGGCCCGTCTCTTTATTTTTATTTGACAACATAAAATTACATAGAAATAGAAATAATTACAAAAAAAGTTTATTATTATTAATATTATATGTAATTCTTATTAATCAGTCTCAGAAAAGAAAGAGAAAGGTATTATACACTACTCGCTTGTGTATACGACTGTCGCGCCTGCGCACGTCTCATTTAACGGTTTTATTCCATGCACTTTTTCTTACGGTTTTTTTCAGATCGGTCGCGCAGTAAAAATCCTCCTAGCCTGCCGTAAGGAACTTCGTTCCAACAACTTTGTTTTATTATAAGAAAAGATAATCTTTAGTGTATATAATACACAGTATTTACAATAGTTCAGTTAAAATTAACGTTGCCGAATTGTGTTATTAACACAATCAATTTTCGTTGTTTAGTTTTACTCGTAGAATCAGTATCATTGTGTAACCAAGGATGCTTTTAGTGGGCACTCACATTAATAAGCTCATTATTAATCGCGGTGAGATTTGGACTCTGGTTACGAAACATACATTCGATATTTAACCAAGGCCGAATAATATGACGTGTGTTTTACACTTAAATGATTTTATAATGCAGAACTCGTATTATCTTGACATTCAGAAGCGTGTCTACTGAGTTCAAAGGAAGAGAAATTGGTGATAGCAGCCGAACACTACGCAACAGATTTTGTTGCGGTTTTTTTTTATTGATAAAGTGGTTCAAGAAGATGGACTTTTTTGGAACGAAGTTCCTTACGGCAGGCTTGGAGGTTTTGGTTAGGATTTTGCTGCCCGACCGAACTGAAAAAAATGTATTAGTAAAACCGTAAGAAAAAATCCGTGGAAAAAAGTCCGTGGAATAAAACCGTTAAATGAGACGTGCGCAGGCGCGACAGTCGTATACACAAGCGAGTAGTGTATAATACCTTTCTCTTTCTTTCTTTTTTTGCAAATTGTGTCGATTCTACATTAGCCGAAGGAACTTCATTCCTACCTCGTGTCCCACGACACCACATTTTTTGTTATTTATTAAGGTTTGGTTTGGCCGCGTGGTATGCGAAATGTACACTACATTTCGCATACCACGCGGAAATGTCAATGAATATTGATTTATTGATATATTTCACTACCTAATTTGAGCTACTTTTCAATCGACTTAAAGAAGAAGATTATAAATCCGTTAGTATGTTTGTCACCACATTTCTCTGAATAAAATGATTATTATGTTAGCTGCCTTTACAATCAAAAGCGGTTTACAGGTAAAGTTTACGCATCAAAATAGCTAATAAATAATATATCATCACACTTTAAGCTAAGAACAAAGGCAGTAACTATAAAAGCGTGTAAAATAAAATATTATCCAACAACTTTTTTTCGATATACTTCTTTAAAATTCCATTAGTATGGTCTTAAACTTTTTACTCTCGACTCTTTGATACGCTTTTAACGCGTGTAATTTTCCAGAGAATTAATTAAATTGGCATGGTATTCAAATTGGATGAGAAAACAAACAAACTTTCACATTTTTGTATAGATTCATAGTTAATATACTGATTGAGTTTATAGTTCTATTTTCATCACACAAATATTTGTTAGAAATTTAATGCACCCGTCATGCGTATAAACACGGAAAACTTCTTAGACAATTTTTTTTTTTTTTTTTTAAAGTTTATAAAATTATTTATTATAAGAAAACATATTCTTTATGGTTCTGTATCAAAAAATAAAACATCTGTCACGAGGCCATATCTCAAAAGCCGTCTTTATCGGAAACGGTGAGAGCTAGATAGTTAAAATTTTCCCGTTCTCCTACGGATCTCTGTATTTTGGATTTTATCCCGTAAGCAAATACAAAATTTGTGTTGTTATTAAATAAGAAAGAACAATTTTTTTATGTGTGTTATAACCAAAAATGGTGCCATTAATTTTAAGTATACTCAATTTAGGACATGAACAGAAGATTTAAGTTAGATAACAACTAAAGTTAATGGTGGTCACACACAGTTTATAAATAAACAAAACGATTGCTTGTTTATAGATAATTAAACATCTGTTATTTTTGCAATAAATTATACAGTTGAGTGAACATCTATAGGGCCAATGCCATATGTATATTTACTTAACTTACACAATATGTCAAACTATGCTAATGAGATATATGACAAACACCATTACTTAACATAAAGAAATTTCCAAAAAATGTAAATGTCCAAAGGCTTTTCGGTTAATTGACAAAGTATCTGACTATTACTTATCGAAAACAATGAAAAAGAAAATGTTTTCAACACTGTCAAATGTCGTCTAATTGTGTTGTCTAAAAATGGCGATTTCGCTAAATACAAAATTACGTAATAGACGACCCTTTTCGATTTTGCGCGTCTTCACGTCTTCAGTATTTTTTTTGTAATGTTGTTTAGAAATCATCAACCTCTATGTAATGTTAGTTTAAGTTAAGGTGTTTGATTCTCAATAACTATAACCTCGTTTTACAGACGAAATAAAATCCGCGTTCACCAAGGATAGTGTATCGTTCCGACAGTGAAAAAAGATTGTTAAATAAATACGTAATCGGTCGGACCCCATTCGTTTTCAATAAAATGACACTTAAATATTTCGCTTTGTATTTGATGGATAAGTCCACCGCCTCCTTCAACCGACTTAAAAGAAAGGCTCCCAGGACCTTATATAGTGTACCTGGAAAAATCAATATGGATTAGTCGCTGGACTAATTCCATTCATGTCATACAATTCTATTTGTAACCTGTAGCTAAATGCCTAATTCTCAGGCAGATTGCAAGAACAACAATTACATGAAGAAAGACGTGTGGCACTCGGGGACTGCCGCGGTAAAGCTATTGCATAGCATTTTTCATCAACTTATGCATTTATAATTATTTATTTATTTTATTTATGCAAGAATCTAAATTCCATAAACTAAAATAAGATTAATAATCCTTATTTACTGATGCTTACATCTGTCCATTGCTTATGGTAATTGTGATAAAATAGCGATTGTCAATCAAATGTCAATAAACTAAAATAAACACGCTGTTATCTGAACATTTAGGGTAATATGTTGTCGATTCAAAATCCTTATTTTAATACGCTGTTTAATTTGAGGAAGGCGCTTACTCTTGGTATCAACAGGATGAAATAAATTGCGGGGCGAAGAGGGGATTACGCATGCGCAGTAACGCCGATAATGTAAGGTTATTTTCATTACGCTATTTTCGTTACGGAATTTCTGGATTCGGTCTCCACGCTCAAGGCCCTCGATAGAAGCTATGCAATAGCTTAAAAATATTTCGTCTGCAATATTGGTACAGTAACGTCCACGCGTACGAAGTTGCGAGCAACAGCTAGTACCTAATATCTAATTCTAGGTTATACAACGTCGTAAGTCTGTATGAATAAAACAGGCGCAACATAAATAAATAAAATATTCATATAAATATTCATGGACATTTCACACAACGTCCTCTGGTCCCAAGCTAAGCTTATATGCTTGTGTTATGGGTACCAGAATACGGATAGAATACATATACTACTTTTCTTTTGTAAATACATACTTATAATACATAGTAAACACCCAGACGCAGTACAAACATTTGTAAACATCACACAAATGATTGTCCTGACCGGGAATCGAACCCGAGACCCCATGATCGGCAGTCCGTTATATGAACCACTACACCACGAGGCCCGTCGTCACATGTCTAAGCGTTTTATAGAATAACTACATTTAATATATAAACATAAATCTTATAATCTAATTACATTTAAAGTGTTATTCACCTTGAATATTTAAGAGTGCTACCATAAAACACTACCTTTAAAACTTTAATTTTATCGTTGCGTTTCCTCTGGCCTTGTCTTCCATAATATTAGTAAAAGTCAAAATAATATAGTTTAGTTGTTCATAAATATATTATTACCATAATTCAACAGGTAATGACTAGATTTATTAAAAGGCGAGTCTCGCTCTTGTCAAAGCGGTCGTGGTCAGATTAAGACATCCACGTCATTGGTGGAAGTGGACACTATTTTCGCACGATCTGCCGCCATTTCTTCCTGCTGCTGGACTGCATGATGCACTTCGAAATTTAACTTCCTTCACATTTCACTTGGTCCAGGGTGATCTGCCCCGCGATTTGTCCTCCACTTTGTCCTGCACAACCAAAGGAACTTTAAATATCTAATATTTACTTGTGTGTCTTTGATATTACATGCTAGCTTTGAAACAAAATAAAATAAAAAATTCACATAACAATCACTTCTCAACTCAACTCCATTATATATTTTATATAATATAATTTACACGCACGCATTCACTTTACAACGCAGACAGAAGAGAAGGGTTGGTGGGACGGCCAGATTGATTTTTGTAATATTGTCAACATTTGGCTGAATTAGTTAACCAACCTTTGCTCCCCCGCAGGGCCTCGGGAAGGGTCAAGGGGTCGTCGGCGCGCAGTAGCCGGCCGCGGCCCCTCCGGACGAGGTGGTCGCGCGCGGCGGGTAGGTCGGCAACGCGACAGGGGGACCTAATGCTCCCCCAGTCGGGTCGGGCCCCGATTAACGGGGCCACCCCTCGCCGGGTCATGGTAAAGCTCAAGGCACCGACATGGCCCGGAAGGGCAGGAGGCGGAGAAGAAAAAAAAAAACTAAGGATAGTTATTAACATAAATGCATTGTACTCGTATGTATGTATCCTTTCTGAATCAGTGATTTATTTTTCTCTACGAGAAACTTTAGACTGATCATTGAAAGTCTTATTAGTAGTAAAATCAATTGTAATTGTCAAGTGTAAGTATTAAAATCAATTGTTTCTAAATAAAATCCAAAAACGTAAGTGCCATTTTGATAACCGTTTTACTATATAATAATATATTTTTTGAAGTCATTACTCAAAATAATACTTCATTTCACGAGGTCGCGGGTGCGATTCCCGCTTGGGACAATCATTTGTGTGATATCCATAAATGTCATACAAATGTTTGTACTGCGTCTGGGTGTTTTCTATGTATTATAAGTATGTATTTACAAAAGAAAACTAGTTTATGTATTCTATCCGTATTCTGGTACCCATAACACAAGCATATAAGCTTAGCTTGGGACCAATAATATATATTTATTTATTTTATTTGGTTCTTATGTAGAATCCAAGCTAAGATTATACATGTCAAATATTGGAGCAAGGTTAATTTATATATTTATGTTAATTAAATTAGTTAAATGTTTGATAAGTGAGGTTACTGTATCATCGAAAGTTTATATTAACAATTCAAATAAATTTGTTGGTAGACGAATTAAGAATTTGCATAGATATGTTCTTCTGTGGATATATCATAACCTTTATTTCCGTTCATGTTTGTATAATTTATAGAATTTCCATTCTTTTTACTTTTTTAATGACAAATCCATTTATTTATTTATTGACCTGTCTCTATCGGTCTACGACGTCGGTATGGCCTTGTACGTGCTTATGTGTTTTTATAAAATTATGAATAAACTAATATTAAATAAATAATAAATGAATATTCTTGAACATTTAATTCAATAAAAATTTTTTATTCAATACTAACTTAAAGTAAAAGGATACTCATTTAAGGACAACAGCAGCTGTCATCAAGAAAATAAAGAAATAGAAATAGTATAGTTAACTAATTTAAAAAAAAATTGCCACAGACAATCTCGAAGATAAGTGCTTGCGTTCTTTTGTACGCGTGTTTGAAATTTTAATTCCTTAATTATCCTACGTTTATAATTCAATTAATAATAGTGGTCATTTTTGTTATATTATAAAGATGTACGCGGGCTTAAATATTACTCTCATAATTTTTCTCTAACGTGATAAATTATGTAACATTAAAAACACTTGAAGTAGATTAATGAAAACTAACAAAATGATAAATAGTTTTCATAATATCAGAAACACATTATAGCTTGTAATATTCATAGTCAGAAATTTCTTCAACGGAACTCCATATTTCGTAACACGACCTATGGTTGACACAGAGATTAAAATCATAGTGTTGGTCAATTGTTAAGAAACAATATGGCAACATTAGTGGTTATTGGGTGTTTAGGTGATAATTGTGGTACGAAATTTTTATGACAGCTGGAAGGTGTTGCCATTAACGGAAGATCTACCATGTTAGATTGTACATTGTTAAATGTCAAGGGCTGTATTTTTATCACCATTTCACGCTGTAATGGATAGTCTTTAGGAAGTTTGAATAGGAAAACAGTGATTTAAAAACGAGTTTTATAATTTATCAAAAGAAAATCCTTAAGAATTGATAAAAACCGACTGAAAATTTGTTTCTGATTATTTTAAGCCCCTAAGGTATAAGCCTGTGCGAAAATAATGATGTTTTGAATTCTTACGCGTCCAGACTTCTACCTGCCTGTTACAGCACCAATAATGGATAATGTAATGATATTTGTCTCTATTCTTTCTTCTAATCAAATGAAGCCAAAGAAGCATGTTTAGGATGGTAACATAATTATGGCACCTTACTTTCTCTATTTACTTCTGACTGTATTATGTGTGTTTATCTAGTCAGCCGATGTTAGTCAACTGCTAAACTTAAGCTCTTATAAGGGGCGATCTTCCGCCCTTCGCATCCCGTCTCATACTAATATCTTTTAAATTTTGCCCTAGCTAGGCAGCGTTCTACCTTACGCTTACTCTAGAACTCGTCTACTCAATTGCAAATTCTCTCCATTGTTCTTCGGTAGATATGGCCAGTCTTTATTTGCAAGAAGAATAGACGATAGCGCAGTTGAAAGTTATATCTTTCTGTTGACGCATTGTTAATGTCGACATACAAAGGTATTAAACCACGGCCACTAATAACCCAGTATTGACTAACAAAGTAAAAACCCAGCTTATTCATGCATCAGTAAGTATTTCTTATATTATTGTATTTCTTATACTATTATTTGTAAGAAAAGATCAGTGAGTGCTAGTTAGGCTAAAGGACAAACAATATCATTTTAGGTTGAATCTGTAGCCATATAAAGATTTTATGAGTTTTTTTCGGTAATTGACAGGTACAAAGACAAAGAGACAGACAGACCTATAGTAATATAAAGATAATTCTCGTAATAAATCTTTACCTTCCTCAAAGACTATAAGTTCTGTATTACCATTTATATTATTTCACGGAATTCCGTTGCACTTTTCGATGTAGTTTACAATCCACGTTAGAAATTCAATGTCATTTGCGTTTGCATATACATACATATTCAACATGTACATTTTGTGTTTGTTCGACCCATTACCGTGTATTGTGAAAGTGTTATACACAAATGACAAATAATCGTAAAGTGCTTGTTGAAACAAGGTCGGTAAAAAAAAACTTTTTAACACTTCTGGCGAAGACGCTAATAAACATGTGCCTTTGCAAAATCATGCCGAAATTTTAGCATACTGTTACATTCGTATGAAAATAAAGTACCATTTTGTCATTGCAATATTACGGAATAGATATAAATCCTTTGACACCTCCGGTTGAATTATGCTTGATAACACCTCATATGAAATTAATTCTTCTTTTCATTGTTTCTGAAAAAAGCATACAAATAAATATATTCGATATTATCTGAGAGAAGACTCCTGAGAGTATTTCTTTTGTGCATTTCATTCGTATAGATTATAGAACAATGCGATGTTCTCACTTTTACTTACAGTTCTCACTCGGAAGGGCGTGCTTTATAGTTAGTTGTAAAGGTGGCTACATATAAATTACGATACTTGTTAGCATGTTCATGGAATGTAAATATTTCTATTGACTGCACTATCGTTTGCATATGTATATGTTGCTTCACAACTAGATGACATTGTGTGCAATTTCCGTTAGAGGATACCAAAATAGCTTCGTGCATTTTTCTACGTACGAAGTTTTCATTGTTGCTTTAGATTGAATGGCTAGAGCTCTAATTTTTAAGTATATGTTTTTTCAATATATGATCTAGGATCGCATAAACTCAGAAACGCGATTAAAAAAAAGTTTTCTCTATAGAAAATCTTAGCGAAACAACCTCTCTCATTTTTTATTTTTTTTATTTGTCGGTCTATTATCGCGTATTATCTAATGAAATAACTTTAAAAACATAAGTAACTATTATATATAGAAACACGTAAATCAGAATTAAAATATATTTAGTAGAATTTGAGTAAACAAAAAAAATATCCCTAATTCTTCATTTTCTATACCTACTAGCTGTGTTAATATGTACATGTCGACGATAATATTGATGTAGGCCCTTAAGTTATTAAAGTTAAATAAATTTTGACATACACACTACGTCATCTAGGGTTACTACACTAATATATTATTAATAGTTATAGATAGCACACTTAGTACTTACAAGTATGAAATACCCAGATGCAGACTAATAAATATAGATATACAGGGTGTCCCAAAAGTCAACGTCCAACCGAAAACCTAAGCTAGGCCTAGTTGTGGGGGCTCTCAAAAAAAAAGAAAAAAAAATCTATCTCATGTAGTTTCGAAATGACAGCCATTTTTCTTAAATTGACACCCTGTGACGAGTTTACGACTACTGGGGCTGCAAATGAGCTCTTTTGTAATTTTATTTTTGTGTGGAGTAGTCTTAAGTGATGCTCCTACAAATTCCAATTCATCATTTGCACACAACTTCATTGGAATTTCAGAAAATATCCGTTTTATACCGAACCATGACGTGAAAATGACTACATCACTAAACTTTGACAGTCTGTACTGAAAAAAAAATCTACTATGCAATTTCAGCAAGTGCCCTTAAAAGTTGGCGCATTTAATGGGCTTTCCAAAATGGTATAATACTTACTAAATTATTTCTTAGACGACGAGAAAAAAAAAATTAAGAAAGTCGATATTTAGCTTATTATTAGTTAGTCATAAAACTTTCTCAAAATTATTCTAATATCATCTAGGCGTTCTGTAAGGTGTAATTAAAGAAAGAGACGAAGAAAAGTTAGAGCGGGATAGTGACGCTACTAAAAGAAAGAGACGAAGAAATGTTAGAGCGGGACGGAGAGTGACGCTACTTGGTGTCAGTGAATTTTTGGGATTGTTTAAATAAAAGTCAATTATTAAAAATCGAATGTTTATTTAAATCATATCAAATGTTCAAATTGCTTGCCATCAGCGCGTATGCACGCCCTACACCTTCTTAAAAACGATCGTGTAATCTGGCGGGCGAAACGTCTGGAATTGATGTGATCAGCGGCATCTTGAATTCTCTGACGCAGTTCCTCTAAATTTTCAATTGGTTTTTGGTAAACAATTTCTTTGACCGTTCCCCAATAAAAAAAATCAATAGGATTTAAATCCGGGGAACGGGGGGGCCACGTGATCTGACCGGATCGACCAATCCACCTATTTGGATATTCTTGATTAAGGAATTCTCTCACTGGGCGCGCATAGTGTGCCGGACAGCCATCTTGCTGGAACCACATGTCTCGATAAATGCTAAGTGGCACGTCTTCTAACAAATTGGGTAACTGATGTTGTAAAAAGTCCAAATAAGCTGCCCCATCGAGGTTTTCTGGCAGTTCAAAAGGCCCAATAATGGATCCATTTAAGATCCCAGTCCACATGTTTATTTTAAAGCGGTACTGTGACCTATCTTCGCGCATCAAATGTGGATTTTCGACGTGCCACTCGTGCAAATTATGCAAATTCATGTATCCGTCTTTTTTGAAGGTCGATTCATCAGTCCAAAGAATTTTACGCAAGAATTCTGGATCTGCTCTGTGCCTTTCGAGCATTGATTGACAAAATAAAATCCTGCTAGGATAATCACGGGGTAGCAAAGTTTGTACCCGTTGCATGTGGTACGGATGCAATTCGTTTCTCTTCAGTATCCGATGTGCTGTACTTTTAGGTACCCCCAGACTTTGCTCGATTCCACGTACTGAGATACTCCGGTTCTCTGCAATTGCATTTAGGACATCTTCTTCATAAGGCACGACGGTTCTTCCCACTCTAGTAGCTCGAGTAGGAAGTTGATTTTCTGATAATAAACGGTGCACATTTACAAAAACTCGATGATCTGGGTGACGCTCGGCATTCGGATATCTCTCACGGTAAAGTCGAGCTGCAGCTCTAGCATTGCACCTACATTCCCCATAAATAAGGTGCATGTTTGCATATTCCTCTGCAGACTACAAGAAAGGCATTTTCTTACAAAAACAGTCCAGGAGAAAGCCAAGTTCGTCAGAAACGGTTCGAAAACAAATCCAAGTCACACGCAATCAAGTCCAGTAAACAGAGCCAAGGTTGTAAGCACGAAATAAATACAAACGAATACAAAAAGATGCGCAGTAAACGAAGGCACGAAACGTACTGAATTATTGTACGTATACCACGCTGTTGTATTAGCGTGCTATCTGTTTCACCCACACTAGCCAAAATGTCAATTTCGTCTCGCTCACACATTGTAGAAAGATTCACTGACACCAAGTAGCGTCACTCTCCGTCCCGCTCTAACATTTCTTCGTCTCTTTCTTTTAGTAGCGTCACTATCCCGCTCTAACTTTTCTTCGTCTCTTTCTTTAATTACACCTTACAGAACGCCTAGATGATATTAGAATAATTTTGAGAAAGTTTTATGACTAACTAATAATAAGCTAAATATCGACTTTCTTAATTTTTTTTTTTTCTCGTCGTCTAAGAAATAATTTAGTAAGTATTATACCATTTTGGAAAGCCCATTAAATGCGCCAACTTTTAAGGGCACTTGCCGAAATTGCATAGTAGATTTTTTTTTCAGTACAGACTGTCAAAGTTTAGTGATGTAGTCATTTTCACGTCATGGTTCGGTATAAAACGGATATTTTCTGAAATTCCAATGAAGTTGTGTGCAAATGATGAATTGGAATTTGTAGGAGCATCACTTAAGACTACTCCACACAAAAATAAAATTACAAAAGAGCTCATTTGCAGCCCCAGTAGTCGTAAACTCGTCACAGGGTGTCAATTTAAGAAAAATGGCTGTCATTTCGAAACTACATGAGATAGATTTTTTTTTCTTTTTTTTTGAGAGCCCCCACAACTAGGCCTAGCTTAGGTTTTCGGTTGGACGTTGACTTTTGGGACACCCTGTATACTCGACGAGCCTCGTGGTTGAGTGGTTTATGAAACGGACTGCCAATCAAGAGGTCGCGGGTTCGATTCCCGCTCGGGACAATCATTTGTGTGCTTTTTCTAATTCTCATACAAATGTTTGTACTGCGTCTGGGTGTTTCTATGTATTATAAGTATGTATTTACAAAAGAAAAGTAGTATATGTATTCTATCCGTATTCTGGTACCCATAACACAAGCATGATAAGCTTAGCTTGGGACCAGAGGACGATGTGTGAAATGTCCATGAATATTTAAAAAAAAAAAAAAAAATATTAAACCTACAACCTCGTGTACAGAACCCAATATGACTATCAACTATGTCCCAAAGATGATTTCATCACACAGATGATTTGTACTATCCGGGGACCGAACACGCGATCCAGTCAACATAATGTCACTTGCACTTCTAAAGTGCCAAGAAGTACGTCAAAAGATAACAAAAGACGAGGTCTTTTGTAATTTACAGTAAAATATTTTTCATCTGTTTATATGAATCAATTTTTGAATGTAATAAATTAAATCTTCATTATTTATAACAGAAACCTTCAAACGAATAATTATTATTTCTATACATAAAAAATAAGATTTGCAATATTGTTACTTGCTAAAAGAGATCAACTATTGCACCACACAAAACCTTACACACACCCTTATACCCCAGATGGTTTTAGCAGTCGTAAAAGCGAAAACCTATTGTAACAGACATATTGGATTGACCCCAAATAAAGGGATAAGGACAGGATAATAATGTTATTATTCCTTTATTACGATTGGGTTTTGATTGGGCGTTATTTAGTATACTTACTATCTAGCGAATTATTATAAAAAGTGAAATGAACTTTCGTGTATTGTAAAATTACGTTGTAATTGACTGAAGTGTGCATAAATTAATCCCAGTTGCATCGCCAGAGGCTTACAAAAGCGTGTATAAGATTGTTTTTGGAAGAAAAATAATTATAAAAACATATTTTGTACACGGAATGATTTGATATTGTGACAATTTTTTTGGCGTATATGTGAGATCGCATGACTACAAAAATATCAACAGTATTATGCTTGAAAAATAATTGATATAATTTTTGAAGTATTTATTTTCTATTGTGTAACAATTCAGGTATTATTTATTATTATGTCTACTTTAATTCATCAATGCATCCATCAGCACTTCTCCGTCCATAGGCCTCCTCCCATAGAACGCACACACTACTTTAATAAGAAAAAAGATGTGTGGCACTCGGGGACTGCCGCGGCAAAGCTATTATAGCATAGCATTTTTTTATCAACTTATGTAGGTATTTATAATTATTTATTTATTTTATTTATGCAAGAATCTACATACTACAACTAAATAAGATTAATAATCCTTATTTACTGATGCTTACATCTGTCCATTGTTTATGGTAATTATGATAAAATAGCGATTGTCAATCCAATGTCGATCTGTTTTAAATTAAATGTCAAATGTCAATCTGTTGGTATACAATTTTAGTTTTGACATTATTATACATTATTAAAATCAAAAATACGCTGTTATCTGAACATTTAAGATATATGTTGTCGATTCAAAATCCCTATTTTAATACGTTGTTTAATTTGAGGAAGGCGCTTACCCTTGGTATCAATTTGGATATTGATTTGAAATATTGGATTTCGCATGCGCAGTAACGCCGATAATGTAAGGTTTTTTCGTTACCTACGGAATTTAAATTTCGTATTTTGTCGATTTAGTCTCCATGCTCAAGGCCCGCGATAGAAGCTATGCAATAGCTTAAAAACCATCATAATGAATCACTCTATCTATTGAAAGAAACCCGCATCAAAATCCGTTGCGTAGTTTTATACATATAAGCTCATATTATAGGGACATACATATAAAAATAACGACTTTGTTTTATAATAAGTAAAAAGATAATATTATAAAATTGTGGAATGAACTATCTGCCGAGGTTTTCCAATTGGACTACAGTATAGGGTTCTTCAAAAAAGGTGTCAAAGGATTTCTACAGGGTCGGCGACGCGCGAGTGATTTTTCTGTTGTTGCAGACATTTAGGCCCATAGCACACGGCGTATTTTAAGCGAGCAGACGACGCGCGTTTCAGGAACGATCAGACTCAGAGGCGCGGGCGCAGTGGTGGCGTAAGCATCTCAGCCCCTCTCTGCCCGTACCCCGCTCCTTTGTATCACTTCAAATGCGCGTATACGCGCTTCATGCGCGTGTTTCTATTATCAATGCAAACGCAACAATCAGCGTTTACGGCGCCGAAGAAGCGCGTTCCTGAAACGCGCGTCGTCTGCTCGCTTAAATTACGCCGTGTGCTATGGGCCTTATAGGCTACGGTAACCGCTTCCCATCAGGTGGCCCACCCTACGCTTGTTCGCCAACTTAGTAGTATAAAAAAAATATAAGCCTACATAAATGTATGATTAATGTAAAACTGTAATTTTATGCTACAGTACTTTATTTATGAAAATAATATGCAAAAAATGATAAAATAAAGTTATTCACAACAGTGAAAGCATGAGTCAACGTTACGCATTAGAAAATTACAGTTATTACGTACTAATTTAAAATACAATTATCTAACTATATTTTTAGTACGATTTTAATTATATAACCGTTTAAATAACTTAATTTACGTAATTAGTTATAACCTTTGTTTATCATGGTCCACGCAGTAAATAAAATTACGATTTAAAAGTATATGACAGATTTAGTGTTAAAATTTGTTTATTTCATAAATTAATGCTTTACATATAGTATTTACAATAAGATATTACACAAAACACAAAAAGGGGAAACAAATTAAGAAATTTATGCATCAAAAATTTATCCGCATTTATGTCCATAGGCAACGTGTACAGAAGACTGGCGGTATCACCACGTTATATAGAAATAGCTATCCTTTGTGCCAAGAAAAGACCAGCCTTCTGGTCATATGTGCGGTCGCCAGAAGAGAAAATATTTTACCGAGGTCTCGGGTTCTATTCCCGGTCAGGACAATCAATTGGGTGATGTTTTTAATTGTCATACAAATGTTTGTACTGCGTCTGGGTGTTTACTATGTATTATAAATAGGTATGTGTTTACAAAAGAAATGTAGTTTATGTATTATATCCGTATTCTGGTACCCATAACACAAGCATATAAGCTTAGCTTGGGACCAGAGGACGTTGTGTGAAATGTCCATGAATATTCATTAAAAAAAAGTAGTAGTAGTTAGTGTAGCAAAGGACATGGGTTCGATTACGGCAAGGAAGAATGTGTTAGGGTATGTTTCACGCAGAAGTATGTAGCAAAAATAACACGAGCACATAAGATGGGATTCTGGATCCCTCAGGTCTTTTTGTGAAACGTCTGTGATTATATTTTTAAATAATAATTTTCTTAGTTCACAAACTGAAAAACAAGCTCGAAAATCCTGAATATATTTTTAAATAATTGCATTGTCATCGGTCCTTGATATGTATGCAAAATTTCAAATCAATCCGACTATCGCAAGTGGGTGAAAGTATTGAAAAGTCTTAAAAAATAGTCTCGCTACTAGTCTGTGTGAAGAAAATTTTAATTTATATGATAGAGAATCATATAATCTAAAGTATAACTAAGTATGGTAGTAGTATAGTCTAGTTTTTTATCTAAAGTATTAACTTTAGATTTTTACGGTCTTATTCATAATGACTTATCGGAGGTTTAAACGAAGATTTTATCGGAGAGATAATAAACGTTTTAGCGTAAAAAGACATGACAATGAGTAACAAGTTTTGACAATTTTCGCGAACCAATTTTAGCGAACTTTTAAACCTCCAAGTCATTATGAATAAGACCATTAGACTAACGTTCAACTTAAGGATTTGCTTAGTGTAAAAACCAAAAAGTATGAATGGAAAAATTGACTTTTTTTAAAATTATCGTTTAGTCATGGGTCTCTAATGAATGTATATAATAAAAATAATTTCAGATCAATCCGATACTGAAATTGGACAAAAATAGATTTGAAAGATAGTGTTACATACATTACAACATTGATAGATACGTACCGAATAAACAGAAGCATGTGGTAGTTACAACCTCTAAAGAAGTAGACATATAAAGGCCATACTACAAAATCTCTCAATCTATTCCATACCAAAAAGATTAATTGATATAAAAACGGTCAGTTAGAATAAGTTTTAATTTAAATTTAAAATAACTTTTAAATTGCAAACACTATTGCGAGGTCACATAGATCCTATTAACTACCATATTTTAATTAGGCATAACTTTATTGACGTCACAATTAAAATGTGTTATTTTTCAAAATGGCTGTTGAGCCATTTTATACGCGTAGAATATTCATATTACTAAACAATTTTTGGCACTAAAAAGCCTATATCCTTTATCAGGCTCTAGGTTATCTGTGTACCAAATATCGTTCAAGTTGGTTCAGTAGTATCACGAAACGAGTGACAGACAGATAGGCTTTCGTCATTTATAATTCTAGTAATGATCTATATATCTCTCTCTTTCTCCAGCCCAATAACGTCCCAGGGTTTCGTTTCTTCACTTAAAAGGTCTATTTACAATCTAGGAATGCTGAACTTATCATGGTTGTGTATGATTTTATTCCAAAGATATGGACAGTCTTAGGGTTCGTAACTAAAGATAAAACCGGACCTTACTTTGAGTATTAAAAAATTTAAAAAAACTATTAAAAATAAAAATTTTAACATACATTATAACATTAATATCCTTGTATCTTGTTACAGGTATGAACAAAATAACATCAGTATTCGGTCATCTTCATACAACTCACTGCAGAGTTAAACAGTAAACGTAGCATACAAATGAAGGTGAATGAAAACATGACACAATTTTTATTTAAGGGCCTATATCAATATTATCGTCGACATGTACATATTAACACAGCTAGTAGGTATAGAAAATGAAGAATTAGGGATATTTTTTTTGTTTACTCAAAATCTACTAAATATATTTTAATTCTGATTTACGTGTTTCTATACATAATAGTTACTTATGGTTTTAAAGTTATATTATTAGTTAATACACGATATTAGACCGACAAATGAAAAAAATAAAAAATGAGAGAGGTTGTTTCGCTAAGATTTTCTAACGAGAAAACTTTTTTCTATCGCGTTTCTGAGTTCTAGCGATCCTAGATCATATATTGAAAAAACATACCTATACTTAAAAATTAGAGCTCTAGCCATTCAATCTAAAGAAACAATGAAAACTTCCTACGTAGAAAAATGCACGAAGCTATTTTGGTATCCTCTTAACAAACTAAAGCAGTTTATCTCATCACCGCTCAATTGTTTCATGCAACCACAGTATCAAAAATAAAATCCTTTAAATTGCTTCGTGCAACTGTGGTTGCAGGTGTTCACTTTTATGTTATTCGAATAAAAACTCTATGCTGTGGTAATAGAGTCCTTTTGTTACGTATTTATGTCAAAAAGACATATATTCTTATTAGAATAAACCATAGATTTATAAACATGTTGGAAAAAATATTTAAAAAAATTGGTCAAGTGCGAGTCGGACTCGCGCACGAAGGGTTCCGTACCATTATCTATGCAACATAAGGCAACGTTATTAGTATCGAGCAAGAAACGGTAAAAAAATCATGTTTGTTGTATGGGAGCCCCCCTTAAATATTTATTTTATTTTATTTTTAGTATTTGTTGTTATAGCGGCAATAGAAATACATCATCTGTGAAAATTTCAACTGTCTAGCTATCACCGTTCTTGAGATACTGGGTACGGAACCCTAAAAATCATGTTTGTTGTATGGGAGCCCCCCTTAAATATTTATTTTATTTTATTTTTAGTATTTGTTGTTATAGCGGCAATAGAAATACATCATCTGTGAAAATTTCAACTCTCTAGCTATCACCGTTCTTGAGATACAGCCTGGTGACAGACGGACGGACGGACGGACGGACGGACGGACGGACGGACGGACGGACGGACGGACGGACAGCGAAGTCTCAGTAATAGGGTCCCGTTTTTACCCTTTGGGTACGGAACCCTAAAAATTGTCAGTTGAAGTTCAGTGTGACGGTTGTGATTATTATTACGCCAGGTTTTACTTATTGTTTTTAATGTATATTTACGGATAAATTGCATTCAATTGTTGTTAAAATATAATAAGTAATGTATCTAGTTTAAGAATATATTAAATAACTATACTATCATCGATCTTATTATTCAATAAAACCCGCTTTTTTACAATGAGTCGCTAAATGGCTAGTACTTCAAGTTTTAAGGCTCAACATATATTATTGTAACAAGATTTATTAAAAATTTCAACAGAGTTTTGTTTCTTGGTTCATTGGCTATTCATAACAGTTAAAATGTTTACAATACATCAATCAAGCACGTCACAAGTAAAGTTTTAATCACGCCGGGTCGAACGCGCGCTAAGCACTTGATATCAGGTGGCAAAGTACGCGGTCTTTTTTATTGCGGAGAAATTGAGCGGATCAATAAGTAAAATATTATTAGCTACTAGCTGTCTCCCGCGATACCGTACGCGTGGAATTTAGAAATTTTTCCCTGTTTTTGCAACATTTTTCACTACTGCTTCGCTTCTATTTGTCGCAGCGTGATGATATATAGGCTATAGCCTTCCTCGATAAATGTGCTATCCAACACTGAAAGAATTTTTCAAATTGGACCAAGGTTCCTGAGATTAGCGCGTTCAAACAAACAAACAAAAAAAACTCTTTCAGCTTTATAATATTAGAATAGATCTACAATGTGAATAGCTTAAGGGCCTACATCAATATTATCGTATTTCATCGCCGACACGTACATATTAACACAGCCAGTAGGCACAGAAAATGAAGAATTAGGGATACTTTTCCTATTTACTCAAAATCTACTAAATATATTTTAATTCTGATTTACGTGTTTCTATATATAATAGTTACTTATGTTTTTAAAGTTATTTCATTAGTTAATACCCGATAATAGACCGACAAATGAAAAAAATAAAAAATTAGAGAGGTTGTTTCGCTAAGATTTTCTATCGAGAAAACTTTTTTCAATCGTGTTTCTGAGTTTATGCGATCCTAGATCATATATTGAAAAAACATATACTTAAAAATTAGAGCTCTAGCCATTCAATCTAAAGAAACAATGAAAACTTCGTACGTAGAAAAATGCACGAAGCTATTTTGGTATCGTCTTAATCCAATAATGAATTAAGTTCGACTGTGTACTTTAGATGTACTTAATTTCATACTTTGTAAATATTTTTTTTTTACGATAAAGAATAGAAATACTATCCCTCAGTGGCTTATTAAAATGATTAGGCAGGAAGCAATAGGCCACTGAACTATATTAATACTAGCTGATCCGGGGCAAACGTTGTTTTGCCATACTAAAAATAAAAAAAAGGTTTGAAAAATAGATGTTGGCTGATTCTCAGACCTACGGAATATGCCTGTAAAATTTCATAAAAATCGGTCAAGCCGTTTCGGAGGAGTACGGTAACTAACACTGTGACACGTGAATTTTATATATAAGAAGATAAATATATAATTCATGGACATTTCACACAACGTCCTCTGGTCCCAAGCTAAGCTTATGATGCTTGTGTTATGGATACCAGAATACGGATAGAATATACATATACTGCTTTTCTTTTGTAAATACATACTTATAATACATCGAAACACCCAGACGCAGTACAAACATTTATATGCCAATTAGAAAAGTCACACAAATGGTTGTCCCGAGCGGGAATCGGACCCGCGACGTGTTGATCAGCGGTCCGTTACATAAACCACTCAACCGTAAGGCTCGTTAAATATACATAAAAAAGTTTTGATTATTCTGTCTTTAATAGCAACATATAAATAAAATGTTAAAAAGGCTCATAGCAGTTTTTTTTCAATACCATGTTTAGTTTTCAATTTTGTATCAAAAAAAAGAAAATTTTCAATTTCCATTTTTTTCCTATGATTGATATTGATTATGGGAAAACGTGCGTCGTATCGATCTGACGAAATAACTGGAGCGAACGATGAAATTAGGTGTGAAATTGGCTCTTTATCGATATCGATGCGATGCGGCGTCTTGCTGATCAGTATCCGTGACTGGTGATTTGATGGAAAATGTGTTTGTTTGCGTGTCTACTTTTTCTTAGCAAAGCTTCGGTGTTTATTTAATTTATATTTCAGTGTATCTATTTTTTTTAAATGGTTTTTTATTATTCTAAATTATTTTAAATGGTTTTTTAGTATTCTGGTACCCATAACACAAGCATATAAGCTTAGCTTGGGAGCAGAGGACGTTGTTTGAAATGTCCATGAATATTTATTTATTTATTATTTATTCTTCACTGTAGACCTAATTGAAAGAACGTAAACTTAATAAATTAAATTATAGTGGAAAAAGTGATCACCGCAAGCGAGACTTGAATCCACGACCTCGGGATACCGTTCCGTCGCTCTACCGACTGAGCTATTGCGGCCGTGCTAACAGCAATAGCTCAGTCGGTAGAGCGACGGAATTTCACACCTAATTTCATCGTTCGCTCCAGTTATTTCGTCAGGTAGATACGACGCACGTTTTCCCATAATCAATATCAATCATAGGAAAAAAATGGAAATTGAAAATTTTCTTTTTTTTTTGATACAAAATTGTAAAATAAACATGTTATTGCGGCCGTGCCAACAGCAATAGCTCAGTCGGTAGAGCAACGGAACGATATTTCGAGGTCGTGAGTTCAAGTCCCGCTTGCGGTGATCACTCTTTCCACTATAATTTAATTTATTAAGTAAAAGCATAGCAAATCAATTGCAAAATTAATAAATTGCTTTAGAAGGTAAACTGTTATAGAACGAATATTATGTTTAATTATAAAAAGCCTATTGAAATCTCATTTTTGGCAAAACCGTTCTTCATTCTTCATTCATAAATATTGACTATGTATAATGCGTAAGTATATTATATTGGTAATTACAATTGAAATCCAAATTTTCTGAAAATTTTTCTTGCGCAGTGCCTTAAAACTTATGCCGCCGCTGCGCCAATGCTATTCGAACGCGTTCATGTCTTTAGAAGCGCGCTATTTCTATGCTAAACTTACTACGAATATTAACTACAATAAAATTATTATTATCTATTTTATTTTGCAATTTTTCGTTGGTTTCATATCAAGAACTAACTCATTTTTTTTTCTTTTATGCATAATCAGAGGCACCGCAAATTCTAATTGAATTTTATCACAATTTTAGCCTTTTATTACATGCTTTCTTTTTAAACTATCGTGTGAAATATACTTTATATACAATACAGGGAATTAACTGTATATTATAATTAAAACCTACTTACATATAAGCTAATGACAAACTTCTACGAATAACGGATACAATGGCTGTGTGATAAATATTTATGCAGACTTTATTCTTGTTTGTCTGTTACAAATATATAACCTAAACCCTAAACCCTTTCAAAATTGTTTTTTTTGGTAGTTCGAAGTGGAACGCGCTTGAACTATAAACCGATGTTTAGAAATAATAAACACCGAAGTAAGTTATAGTATTTTTTTTTGTTTTACAATATTTTTACGCAGCAAAAACATTTGTATGACAATTATAAATATCACACAAATGATTAGCCCGAGCGGGAATCTAACCTGCGACTTCTTGAACGGCAGTCCGTCACATAAACCACTTGAACACGTGGTCCATCGTATTTATATCATTCTTACCAATTGTTTTATAGTATAGACAAGACAGAAATCGTGGAGTAGGGTTACTTACAAGCTTACCTGTGGTATTTCTTTTATTTAAAATACATGCAAGTTCTATGTTAATACATTAAATTTATTTACTTACTAGCTGTGCCCTGCGGTGTTACCTGCGGTAAGAAGGATAAAAAATCTATCCGTTTTTTATCATCCCAAGGGGACATTGTATTCTTTCGGGATAAAAATATACACTATTGTAAAGTTTTATTAAAATCTATTCATTAGTTTTTGCGTGAGAGAGTAACAAGCATCCATACTCACAAACTTACACATTTTTTATATTAGTAGAATGAGTATTTAATAACGTGCGTCTGCTTAAATACCTACTTCACTGATTACTCGCTACTATTTATAAGTTATACTAAAATTGAATTAAATATTTATTTGCGATTGTTTGTGGAAATTGCCTATTTATGTGTAGAAAATGTTAAAATTTTAATGAAATTTTGCTATTAAAGTAACAAATAATAAAAACAAAATATTATTTAAAAAAATTGGTCAAGTGCGAGTCGGACTCGCAAACGAAGGGTTCCGTATCCGTCCATTATCTATGCAACATAAGGCAACGTTATTAGTATCGAGCAAGAAACGGTAAAAAAATCATGTTTGTTGTATGGGAGCCCCCCTTAAATATTTATTTTATTTCATTTTTAGTATTTATATTTGTTATGTCTAGCTATTACCGTTCTTGATATACAGCCTGGTGACAGACGGACGGACGGACGGACAGCGAAGTCTCAGTAATAGGCTCCCGTTTTTACCCTTTGGATACGGAACCCTAATAAAAATGAATAAATTGTATAAAAGTTATTCTGAAATATTAACACATTTTTGTTTTTAGTTGAGTAAAGGGTACACATTTCGAAACTAACTTTTGGTTCTACGTATTGTTTTAATATAAACTAATATTAGATAGCTGAAAAGTTGTTTAGTAAATAAAAATATCTCAACTAATTAGGTAAAAAAGTTTTCCTCGTTAATTATTGTATCTAATAAAAAACCGGAAAAACTTATGGACATGTGTCCTTAAGTGACTAAATTTGTAAAACTAGGCAACAAATTTTGATGACATACATACAAAAAGAACAACTTTTTTAAACTACGAGTATTTAGTTATTTTTCTCAAATTACTGTTGATGTTAACCGATTCTCAGGCCTGATGACACATAACTTCATGGTCTTCCATTTCGGAGTTTGGTAACTAAAACCGAGTCACCAGAATTTTATGTATAAGATTTTGTGTACTAAATAACGTAACTATTCCCTTGACGCTAAAATAATTATTTCAGAATGTTTTCTAAAATATTAAAAAATATGAGCAATTAAATCCATAAAAAAGTTAATTTATCTTTTTTGCGTAATATTTAACCTTTACTTAACACAGCGTGAAGTTTTATCACCTGTAAAATTTCTCGATAAATAAATTGTAAGACTTTAATATTTGATAGGTAATTTCAGAGATAACCGCGAATAACACAAACGAAACTGCATATGTATGCTTCATAATATTAGCACATATTTTTCGCTCTGTTGAGCAGTTTCATAATCTTACTCATAAGTGCTACGCTGTCTGTTGTATATATTCATTTATTTGACGGGATCATGTTATGTGCTACGGGTTCGATTCCCGCACGGGATAATTATTTACGTGATAATAATAATTGTCTGGGTGTTTTCTATGTATAATAAGTATGTATTTACAAAAGAAAAGTAGTATAAGTAATTTATCCGTATTGTGGTACCCATAACACATGCATATAAGCTTAGCTTTGGACCAGAGGACGTTGTGTGAAATGTGACGAAGAAATGGGTTTTTATTTCAGCTTTATTACTATAAAGTGTATGCAGTCAGCTTATCTTTACATGACAGAAGTCATGTAAGAAAATAATCTGTCATCCAAATTATAAATCAAGGACATTAGAAAGTTATCTAATTTCATCTATCCTAATATTTTAAAGCCGAAGACTTTGTTTTTTTGATCGCGCTAATCTCAGGAATCACAGGTCCGATTTGAAAAATTCTATCAATGTTGTATAGTACATTTATCAAGGAGATTTATAGGCTACATACCATCACGCTGCGACCAATAGGAGCAAAGCATCAGTGAAAAAGTAGCAAAAACGGGAAGAATTTTCTAATTTCCATACGTCTGAAGTCGCAAACAGCTAGATAAAATACAAATTAGTAATATTTTATACACGTTCTTTGTCTTTTAAACTATATATATCTAATGTAAACTAAAACAACGTTGGTGAGTCGACCTTACACTACATTGAATAAGGAAATACCTAACGGTATTTCGCAATCAAATAAGGCTTGAGAAATGGCCACTGTTTTGAGACCATGAATAATATAAATTTACATAAATGGAGGGTCATATGTCTCTATATTATATTTATGTCTAATCTTTTTCATATGGAACGAGTGTGATGAGATTTCATTAAATCAGTATGAAGCATTTTAACTATGGTATTATTAGTAGTTAAGGCGTTTCTCCATGTGGTAATGGATTAAGAATACAAGTGTCACCACCTCATGTCCTCCTTAGGGTGTTGTGAAAACCGACTAAGGGACATTGTATAGTTTGTACACAGATAACATCCTCTGTGCGTCTGTAAGAGACCACTAAACTACACAATAAACCCCATGCTAACATGCCTGGTGAGTGCGCTATAGAAAACCAAAATCAAAAGTGGAGGAGGCCCGTGCCCAACAGTGGGATAATAATAGGCTGGAGAGAGAGAGACAGATAAATGATGTTTAAACAATATTTATTACTATTTTGGGGCCAGTAAACGTGTGAAAAGTCCTCGAATATTTATTTATTAATATTTATGTATCTATTAATTTTTATTATCATTTAAAATTATTTTATGCATATGCTAAATAATACAATTGATAATAATTATTAATTATGTTATAATATTTAATTTTAAATGTTATTATTATGCTTTCGAAGCTATAACTACTTATAATAAACTAGAAGCACCGAGAGAACATAGATCAGCTGACATAATTAAAAATTGTGAGTATATTCGTACTAAACAAACTAAATTATAATGGAAAAAATGATAACCATAAGCGGGACTTGAACCCGCGACCTCGGAATGCCGTTCCAATATATAATAATATAATATAACTAGCTGGCCCGGCAAACGTTGTTTTACCATACCAAAAAAAAAGTAAAAAAAAAAATAAAAAAAAAAAATGAACTATAAACCTCACGGAGCCCGAGACCTTCCCAACGATGCAAAACCGTGAAAATCGGTTCGTGCGTTCTGGAGTTATAGCGTCAGGAAGGAAAATCCGACTTATTTTTATATAGTAGAATATAATAATATAATATAATAATATAATATAATACCAAATAAATTAATGTAGAAATACATGTAAAGCCATTACTTCGGTCCAATTGTGTTCTGTAAAGAACACTAACTGATCGATTGATGGAGTTGGTGCTAACTGCTTAATAGATGGCGTTGTACGAAAAACATCGCACGATGTTAAACTCGCATTGAGATGATTGTAGTGGAAAATTTGGTAAACATTTGCGTGAACCATAATAGCTCAGTTGGGAGAGCGACGGAATGGCATTCCGAGGTTGCGGGTTAAAGTCCCGCTTATGGTTATCATTTTTCCATTTTAATTTAGTTTGTTTAGTAAAAAGCATAGCGAGTCAATCGCAAAATATTAATAAATTAATATTCGTACTAGTTAACACCTGTGGTATTGCTCGTTTTTTAACGAGAAATAAATTTCAGGTATACCACATATACATTTTAAATTCCTACGCTATGTGATGTCGCAGATGACCGTTATCATCGTTACTTAAAAATAAAAATTCTTTCACAGAAATTAGGTCGGACTTCAGTAAACTAAAAAATATGTTAATCGGTCCAGCCATTCTCGAGATTTGCGCTTCGTAAAACACTTAGCGATTCAGTATTACATATAGATGTATAAATTTAAGGTCACCTAGTTTTTATTTACGTATTTAAAGCTCTCACAATAAATCCAACTGCTCTACCTAACAGCTTAAGTATAATTTAACAGCCAATGAATAAAGTAATTATGTTGCGTTCACTCGAGAAAAACACATCTGATTTTTGATAATACTTTCACGAAAGTATAGTGAAAGGCTTGTATATAGGCTACTGGACCTTGATAAGGTAGCATTCCGTTTACGGCAACACGCGACTGCGACCAGAAGTCTGGTCAATTTTCACCTTGCCAAAGACTCTCTTGAAGACTCTTCCAGCCCATTAACGTCCCAAATGTTGACTCAGGGTTTATTTTAAAGTTTTTCGTCTCTCACACAGAATGTTTCTGTATACAATATTCCTTAACTGGCTTTTACAGCACCCTGGTGAAATTTGTATTCTTAATCCGTCACCACACCGACAATAAAGAAGGCTAGTATATTATAAGCTAGATAATAACATGTAATTAATGACAGTAGCGCTGATCTTGCAACGTCAAACCCTGGGTCGCGCAACGCTAAGCAGTGCCGTCTCCGCAACTATTATTGCGTTTAGCCACGCCAGCCACAGTTACTTTTGTTGCAACGTTGTGAGGGTTGCAGTTGAGCGTCTCGAGTCGATAGGATCGAATGGCACCTTTAGGATGCCTATGTGTACTACATTGTGTTACTCATAAAGGCATTATTTCACAAGCTTTTATTCTTGTAAAAAGCATTAAAAAACCTCTTAAAACATAATTATAGCGGCACGGTCTAATTCAAACGCTAATTAAGTCTTACAATTATGGGGTTTTTAGTAATTATTCAGAAATATTTAGGTATATGTGTGCATTATGAAAATTGTTTTTTCACACATCTTACTTATAAAGAAACTCACATTTTCGCCTCGCTTACCGGGAATTTTAACTAATAAGACTACCTAAAACGTTGTTGAAAACTGGATAAATAAAAAAAAATTAATTGGTGCTAAATCCAAGGTACATTGAGATCCCAGTTATTTAAGTTTTACTGTATAATCTATGCGCGACAAGGCGTCACATTAGTGAGAGCTCCTGTCCGAGGCATACTAACAATCTGTAGCTTTACTAGTACGTAGTGTCTTCTGTCTGTGTGGTGACGGATTAAGAATACAAGTGTCACCACCCCTTTTCCTTCCTAGGTTCCTGTAAAAGCTAGCCAAGGAATATTGGACACAGATAGCATACTCTGTGAGAGACAGAAAACTCGAAAATAAACCCTGTGCTATCACGCCTGGTCAGCGTGGTACAGTAGACCATAATCCCTCCGAAAATGTAGGAGGTCCGTACCCAATAGTGGGACGTAAATGGGCTGGAGGAGAGTATCTTCTATCTATTCTATGAAGCTAGCTATAGGTACCTAGCTACTATTTTTGTAGTCCTTTGCTGATTCATGAATGACTCAGAATCTTTGAATATTTTCTAATATTTTCTAACACTTGCGCGACTCATCTGTTTAAATAAAACCACTTTTTACGGATTTAGACGCGTATATTTGTTTTAAATTTTGGCCCGAATTTTAATTTCAGAATCTTTTATCACGGTATTTTTTTTCGATACATTATTGCGTCCAATATTTTCAAGTATTCGAAAATCTAAAAAGTGGAGATATAAAAATATTAACATCAATTTTATTATACCTAAAGTTTAACATCATAAAGACTAAAGTTAGTTTCGTCACAGTTCACATTTAGTTTTTTTACGAGCAATAAACAAGTATTAAAAAAGTTATAAACAACTTACAACAGACAATTGGTACGAAATTTTATATATAGACATTTATCTTGAATAAATTATCCCAGATAGGGAATCAAACTAACTATAATATACCTAAATATAATAAGCACTAAACATAAATGAAACATAGATAAAGTTCCAACTCACTATGTCAGTGTAATGACCCTTATCACATAACCTTAACCTCACATGTTCCGACGTGAGACACGAACAATAGTAACGGCTAGACTAACGTGAAGGTATTTACTAAATTACTTACACAGTAGAAGATTAGGGTTGCCGCTCGTGCTAACTTTTACAATACTCGAGTGAGACAACACAAAACATGTATTGTATTGTATTGTATGGCTGAATCAGGGTTGTCTCTTATGTTATACTCGAAACAAATATTGGATGTCGTATTCAGTATTCTAATATCGAGGTAAGATACATAGAGAGTTGAAGAATGTTCCATAATTATTAGAGGGCGGTTTAAAAAAAAAACTATCTATACTTTAACATATTTTGCTGTCAGTAAAATAACAGAAATATTTACACTTCCCGGGATTCGAAACCGATACGATAAAAGTCACGATCACGGCAGATGGTAACGCTACATTTCCAGTGTCAATAACATAATGCATGAATATTTTCTCAGGCGTAAATTTTTTATTGTTAAGTATATGAAAATTCAGACTAGTTATTTGTTTTTGATTAACATATTTCCGTAGAATAATCTGACGTTTTGTACAGGGTGATAATTACATTCAAAGATTCTATTTCATAGTTAAAAACGAGGGTAATAAAATCGTATTAAAAACCATCCATTTAATAAATTAATGTTCATATTCCCTTTCTTCACACATTGTTAGCGTGACACACAATTTTCACTGTTTTCACTATTAACAATAGTCGATATTTGTTTAGAGAGCTATGCTTTCAATTTTTCCAGTGAAAGTGCTCACTTAGCACTAAAGAAATGTCTAGTTGTAAACTGATTTTATCGCTATAGACGTAAAATATAACGCACTGTTAGATTATGATTTCTGACTAGATATTTTATAAAATAGAAAACTTGTTGTGTTGGTCTTTGTTCAAAAGTGGATTGAAATAGTTTTTTTTTTAAAGTTCTATTGACTTTATGTACCTTTGAAATTTGAGGGTTTTCCTCGATTTCTCAGGAGATAACAATAAGATCCTGACCTGGTGCATAGGGACATATATAAAAAAATATCAACTTTGTTTTATAAATAACTAGCTGCGCCCCGCGGTGTTACCCGCGGTAAATAGGAAAAAAAATAAGTTCATTTTCTATTCCATTTTCCATTGGAAAGTTTCATGAAAATCCATCCAGTAGTCTTTACGTGAAAGCACAATAGACATCCAGACATTGGAGTATGGATAGAAGACCGACGAAACCTTCGCGTTGCTCAGCCAACAGTATTTAAGTATTTTATTTTATAGCGCGTAATTCTTTTTTCGTCATATCTCCTAAGATATTCATTTAAATTGCATGCTGTAAAGAGCACTTATAATCTATATTAATTGCGTAAGCTAACTAAGCTATTTAATTTGATAAAAAATGTTACTATACACACATAAATAGTTTTTGAAAACACCCTATTGAATTAGATAATTTTTTTAACATTATTATGGGTACAACGGGTTTCCCTTAAAAGATAGACATATGCCCTCGCGGACTTTTTTGAAGAACTATAGGTAACAAACAGTTCCTCCATACATTAGTTTGTTGTACCTCACATAGATAAGGCAGCGTTTTCATTTATAGCTCGCGCACGTCCGAATTGCTCGGCAAATTTAATCATATCTCATCCAATATACAGTAAACCCCAATAAATTATGCGAAAAAATCCATCCTCTTGAACCATTCTATTTATTTAAAAAAACCGCATTAAGCTCCGTTCCGGATTTCTGAAGATATAAGCTCACATAGGGACATACATACAAAAATTACGACTTTGTTTTATAAGAAATAAAGATAATTAAAGATAACATAATATAGTTCTTTTTCTGTGTCTCTAAAAGATTTTAATGTGTTCTGTACCATGTACGCGTGGAAAAAGCTAGTTAAAACTATGATAATTGCTTTAGTCATTTAGTTAAGTTAGTTTAGTTTAGTTAATTTTGTGTGATAGACTATCATGACTATATTTCTTAATATCTTGTATTCCACAAATTTAAATTAAATTTAGTTAATTCTAGTTTGCTGTATGGATTACGTAAAATTATAATTACATTATCATTAATGTTATGTAGGCTTGCGCCTATTTTAAATAGTTAGTTTAATAATTAAAATACTTGTACAGTCACGAAAATATTGTATTATCTAATATTATTCGAATTTGTACAACACACTTACCCATTTCTTTGAAACCTTATATGGTAAAAAACATTTTAAAATCGGAACAGCGGTTCCTGAGATTAGAGCGTTCAAACAAACAAACAAATTCTTCAGCTTTATAATATTAAGTTGGTTTAAATAAACCATGCGTAGGTGTTATGCAGACACCTGCACAAAGACGGTTGACATAATTAAAAATCAGAGAAAAAAAAATTGAGAGAAAATCAGCCAGTAACTCACTGGATATAAATAAAAAATCTATTCGCGCCGAACCTAAAGAACGGTATTAGGGCAGGAGAATGTCGATGACATTTCTCTCCTTTTACAGCCTATAAAAGAGTCGGTCATTTATAAAAACGTTTTAATTTGTTTGATCAGTCTACTTTCACACTGTTAAATTTAATTTCAGTGTGATGGACATACACCTTGTCTGATACTTTCTTAGATAAATTTAGATATCGTTTGGTCAATATGTAGTTGTTTTTATAAATGGTTGTGTCAATCAAATTAATAATATGTAGATTAAAAGTAGTTAGGTGTGTTATCGATATGACAATTAAATAAATCTGATATGGTTTTTTATTTTGAAGTTCTACATTCCCTTTCATTTTTTGAAATTAAGGCTCTTTGGGATAAGGATAATATCACAAACAGATTTCTATATAATATTTCTGATACTAGAACTCTACTTGCGATAACTTTCCATATAATAATCTTTCCTATATTTCCATTCGTCCTCATCATCATACTGTCACGATAAAAATCCTACAGAGGTAGGCAAAGATTTTAAAGCGCCATTTGGTACAGTCTGGTTGTGTGAAATGTCCATGAATATTTATTTATTTATTTATTTAGTCTAAACACATTTCCTTGACTTCATTTACACTCATAAATCTGCTTATAAATACACAATGGTTGTATATATTACGCACTTGACCTTTTTGAAGGACATCGATTATGACGTCAGAGTATATCTTTCTCAGACGTCCTCTCCTCTTCCATTTACTTTCACCGTATAATCTCAAAAAATGCTTATTTTAAACTTAAGAATGTTTTAAATATTGGTTGACTTTGAATACAGGATATGACGAAAGCAATAAGTAACCCTGTAAAGATTTATCGTCCAACAACGATTTAACTACATACATTAACATAACATGCATATATATGTACCTTTCATGGACACTGGTTTAAAATCTGTATCATTTTGAATTAGCCATGTGCTAAATAATTAGAAGTTAAACATTATTAAGATTGTGCTAAAAATAGAAATTAATACTGGAATCACTCTCCTGGCTTGGAGTTAAAAGAACACAGTGATCTAAATATCTCACAGTGGTCTAAGTGGCAAAAATGATTGTCATGCAATAACTCAACAAACCAGATACATCCGTTTCCGAGAAAAAATATGATTCATACATTTATAATTTAAATTAGTTATAAATATATTTCTATTTATTCCTTAGATCTATGGACATGGGACCTACGAAGGTGTGGACATAGGTCTAAGATATATTTATTAAAAAAAAAAAAAAAAATATGGGCTTCGTGGCGTAGTGGTTCATGTACTGGACTGCCGTTCATAAGGTCGCGGGTTCGATTCCCGCTTGGGACAATCATTTGTGTGATACTTATTCATAAATGTCATACAAATGTTTGTACTACGTCTGGGTGTTTTCTATGTATTATAAGTGTGTATTTACAAAAGAAAAGTAGTTTATGTATTCTATCCGTATTCTGGTACCCATAACACAAGCATATAAGCTTAGCTTGGGACCAGAGGACGTTGTGTGAAATGCTCATGAATATTTATTATTTATTATTCATTTCTGGATACTACACACAACGTCCTCTGGTACCAAACTAAGCTTATATGCTTGTGCTATGCGTACCATTATTCAGATATACTACATACTTTTAAACACCCAGACGCAGTACAAACATTTGTATGACAATTATAAATATCAGACAAATGAATGTCCCGTGCGGGAACCGAACCCACGATATCGTGAACGGCAGTCCTTTATATGAACCACTAGAACGAAACCCGTCATATAAAGTATCATCCATCAACCTTTCTCAGTCCACTGCTGGACATAGGCCTCCCCCATAGAACGCCACAACGCGCGGTCCTGCGCTAACTGCATCCCACGGCCCCAGCGTATTTGACGATATCGTAGGTCCACCTTGTTGGGGCCGCCCCACGCTGTGTCGTCCGGTTCGTGGTCGCCACTCAAGGACCCCAACGGTCATCAGATCGTCGATATAAAGTATGCAGAGGACAAATACCTTAGTAGGTACCTATAGTTAAATGGATTACAAAATAGACAATCTCTACAGAATAAGAGAAATTTAAGCATACATTGCTTGTTAAAAAGTAGAAAGATTCTTTGTCCTTGTACGAGAGGGTCAATGTCAACGTGGTCACGTAACCACTGAGAGTTACGAATCAAGAGACTTGGATGCGTATCTTGTTCCATAGCAATATAACATTCTACTGTGAAAGTTGCGTATACCGGTTTTTACTACTGATCATTAATACATTATTTAATTCATTTTACATTTTAATTTTATGTTAAACATTTTTTTTTATTCCTAATTAGAAACAGTACTTTTGAAGTTAGGAAAACTGCGCTTTTGGCGTTAAAAAGTAACAAAGGCATACCTAAAATGCTTATAAAAAGGCAAATATGCTCCAAACAAAAATATATAGACGCTCCAAACAATATGCTCCAAACAAAATATGCTCCAAACAAACAAATAGAAAGATAGAATAGGGGAATACAATATTCCCCTATTCTGTCTTTCGCGGCGTCTTTCTGTATTCTGTCGGCGCGGCGCTCAGAGATTAGGATAACCATTAGGTATTGTTAGATAGAGTAACAATTAGGGTAACATAGGGTAACATAGGATAACAATTAGGTAGAAATACCTAAATTGTGGTTTTTCTGACTCCATAGTGCACTCTTAATGAAGTTAGCCTTCTTAGATTCATTTTAAATGAATCAAAATATAGAAACAATTTATTAGATGTGCGTATTATATTTATTTGTATTCATGAATGTATAGTTGTGTGTTTATGGCCGCCGCTTCAAATAGCTTTTATTGACGAGCCTCGTGGTTGAGTGGTGTATGTAACAGACTGCCGATCAAGAGGTCGCGGGGTTTGTACTGCGTCTGGGTGTGTCTATGTATTATAAGTATGTATTTACAAAAGAAACGTAGTATATGTATTCTATCAGTCTTCTGGTATTCATAACACAAGCATATTAGCTTAGCTTGGGACCAGAGGACGTTGTGTGAAATGTCCATGCATATTTATTTATTTTATTGATGTCAAATATGTATATAGCTCTCTAGAAAGCAAAAAGCTTCCTACTAACCTTGCAAATCATTCTGTCAATTAAAATATATACAGGAAAACAAGAAATTTGACACTGAGACTTTAAAAGTTTTGTCTACTACATTTCCGTTGTTAGATCCACGTGGGACCTTGGTTCTACTTTTATACTAATATCGCGAAGCTGAAGAATTTGTTTGTTTGATCGTGTAATGTCAGAAACTGATGGGTCGATTTGAAAATTGTTTCAGTGTTGAATAATACAGCTCTCGACAGAGGCTATAGGCTATATAACATAACGCTGTGACGGAATAATAACGGATGGAAACAGCAGTGAAAAATGTTGTAAAAATGAGGATTTTTTTTAATTTCACGCGTACGGAGTCGCCAGCGACAACTAGTAGTTACCTTAAAAAATATTAGAAATTTTGCATAAAAATTGATCAATTCTACAAATATATAGGTTCAATATACAATAAGAAATAACCTGCATATAAATAAAGAAAATCGAATATACATAAATTTACCAACTTTAATATTTACTGTTCGATAATTAGCCTTTACCAACAACGCCACTATGCACGTGCTGCCACCTATACCTTTAGCAGTTCAATATTGATTATCGTCTATAGCGTATACCACATCCAATACGCATCGTAATTCCGAAAAGACTTTCACTTCGCTGTCTCAGACATCCGAATTCTTATTGACTGATGAATTAGCATACAAATCGAACCGTCGGGTAAAAACATGCGAACGTGACCGTTATTTCGATTAGTTATGATACAAGTGAAATTATGAATAACGAGTATAGTTCAATGAACTTTAAATATTCAATTAATATTAATTATTTTGCAGCAAAACAATAAACTTATATTCTGAACAACATTTACAACCAATAATAAAAATATTTTAAATTATTTATAATTTAATATAAATAAAATAAACTGAATTAAAGGAAACTATTTCGAAAGCAATTGCTAAATACATTGTAAAAAAGTAAAATAAAAGTATAATATACTTTATTGCACAACATAACGATTTACAAAACATTGTTTTAGGCAAAACTTTTTAATGTATTGTTAGTAAAAGAAAAAAATTGTTGATAGGCAAACGGACAGACAGATAGATGGAGAGACAAACAGACCGACAGGCGGACAGACTAACTGGTAGGACCTTGAAGTGTAAGAGTTTATTTTTTAGCCGACTTAAAAAAAAGGAGGTTCTCAATTCGTCTGTATGTAATTTTTTTTAAATATAATTATACCTCTTTACTTATTTCTGGGCGAAGCGATTTTAAGGATTCTTTTTTTATTTGAAAGCTGGTGGTTTTCGTGTGGTCCAATTGGCACCACATTAGGATCTAATGTTTATCTTTTGAGAAATCGAGGAAATCCCTCAAATTTCTAAGGCACATGAAGTCAGTTGAACTTTTTAAAAAAAATATTCAATTAATTATACAAACTTTAAAATTGAGAAAATGTGAAATCTTTAAAATTTTCTTTGTATGATACGAAGGCAGTTCTAGAAACTATGTGAATCATGCAATAAAACTGTACGCTGTTTGGACTGGTCGCAGCTATCAATATTAATGTAAATTAATACAAGTTACAGCTATAAACATTAACAGAACTAGTTTAGACTGAACGCAATGCTTTATAGTTGCAACAGTTTTACTAGTATATTTGTAAAGTATTGTTTATTTTACTGACTTATTACATACTAGCTGTGCCATGCGGTGTTACTCGCGGTAAAAAGGATAAACAATCAGACAGTATTGGGTGCTTTTAGAACACCACTTCTATATCGCCGAGCCTCGTGGTTGAGTGGTTTATGTAATGTACTGACAATCAAGAGGTCATGGGTTCGATTCCCGCTCGGGACAATCATTTGTGTGATTTTTCTAATTGTTATACGAATGTTTGTACTGCGTCTGGGTGTTTCTATGTATTATAAGTATGTATTTACAAAAAAAAATAGTATATACTATATATGTGTTCTATCCGTATTCTGGTACCCATAACACAAGCATATAAGCTTAGCTTGGGACCAGAGGATGTTGTGTGAAATGTACATAAAAAAAAATTGTACCAAATTTAATTCCAATCAACACAGCCGTTTGAGCGTTAAGGAGAAACACGTTTGTTGGTTTTTCGATTATCCCACGGGAACCTTGCGTTCTCGGGATAAAAAGTAGCCTTATTTTCATGTATAAGCTACATTATTGTAAAGTTTTATTAAAATCCATTCAGTAGTTTTTGCAAGAAAGAGTAACAAACATCTATATTCACAAACTTTCACATTTATAATATTTTAGGATAATACAATGATGGAATTCTATTTAGAAAAATTAAAATAATCCTTATCCTGACTTATCCGTATTAATATTATAAATACGAAAGAAAGTCTGTCACGAAACTAGAAATCGATTTAAATTTAATTTGCTAAACAGGTAGGGCAGAGGTCATGAAAGAACATGGGCAACTGTTTTATGTGAAAAAAGGGAAAAACGTAATATGTAATTATCTACACTATACCTACATTCATTAGCTTAATTTAAGACTAGAGAACGTTCTGTGTTATGACATAAATATTTATTAATTTGTATTTTTTGTTGCAGGTAAGATCGAGATGTCTCGAATACCACAATATATTAGATTGAATGTACGACAGTAGGTACTACTACTAAAACAAAAACGTAACGTATACGTAAAACGTAAGTATATATATTTATTTATTTATTTTATTTATAAACACTTTATGCACAAAAAGGTACAATGGCGGACTTAATGCCCTAGGCATTATCTACCAGCCAACCACATCTATATATATCGTAATTCTATCGTGTAGGCTTCAAGTATCAAAAGGAAGAGTAGGTATTTGTAAGATATTTAAAAAACTTCGTCCATATAAACTCATTGTTCTGTGTTGTAAATAAATTCGTCGCTGTATTGATTACGAGTCTGTATTTTCAAAAAATATAATATTCGTAATCCAGTACAAATTGAAAAAATGTCTAGCAAACTTAGCTCTGCGGCATATGCGGTGAAAACAATTAGAAGACTTACGAATGTAGATACGGCTAGAATGGTTTACTTAGTTATTTTCACAGTGTAATGTGCTATGGAATTCTTCTTTGGGGAAGCTGTGCGGACATTAATATATAACCTAGGTCCTCGGGATTCTCTAAGGGAGAAATTCAAAGACATAAATATTTTGACGGTCGCTTTGCAATATATATATATGAAAATTTATTGTATGTTCATAAAAATATTCATAACTTTACAAAAAAAAAGCGACCACCATAATGTTAATACAAGGCATAAACACAATCTTGTGATGCATGTAACCCGTCTCCACAAAATTATGTAACTCTTTCATGGGTCATTGTATACAATTTTATAATAAACTCCCTATTGATGTAAGAGAATTTGATATTTCTAAATTTAAAAAATTCATTTAAACTCAATTATGTAAAAAGGCGTATTATAAAATTTCTGATTATATTAAAGATGACAAAGCTTGGGAGTAAGTTGTTCTGGAGCAATACTTATTCTATATTGTAAAGTTTTATTAGCATTGTAAGTATAATAGACATTTAATTAAAAAAATATTGATTTGATTAAAAGCTCTGCTGAGTTTCTTACGCCGGTTCTTCTCAGCAGATTGCGTCCTGAACCGGTGGTAGGGAAAAAAAATTTGGACTTGTCATAAGCACATAATTTAAAAATATCAATAAAATAAAAACTAACGCCAAAACTGACACGAGTCACCAGCGCGAACAGCGAAAAAAGATGTGTAAGGTTTTTTACGCTATTTCCGTTACCTACGGAATTTAAATTTCGAATTTTGTGGATTTAGTCTCCACGCTCAAGGCCCGCGATAGAAGCTATGCAATAGCTTAAAAATACCCGTTTTTGCTACATTTTTCGTGATAATGTGATGCTATTGGTCGTTACATGATAGCCTTTCTCGATAGCTGTACTAAGTGTACTAACCTACACTGAAATATTTTTTCTAATCGGACCAGTGGTTCTTGAGATTAGCGCGTTCAAACAAACAAACTCTTCAGGTTTATAATATTATAGTATAGATTAAACTTATAAATGTTAACTATGAAATGAATTTCTGGCAAACATTTTGGCGAATTATTAATTCCATTGCTAATTTATTTACTAATTATTTCCTCAATTGTTTACGTTGTATTAATTGTTGACTAATTATTTTGTCAATTGTTTCAACGTAATTTCTCATAGCATGTATGTTAGACAAAGTCGGAAACTTCTATCCCACGGTAAATTTCCGGTAGTTCCTTGAGCGTAGACTGCATTTTAAGGTCATCAGACAAAAATAGACATACTTATTACATAGACTATCTTAGTACAATCAATCTGAATATCTTTGTACTAAGATCAAGATTGTGTCCACTTCAAAATCATGGATTCTCATAAATAAAAATAGACTAGAATATAATATACTTGTTAAGGGCCTAAATCAATATTATCGTATATCATCGCCGACACGTACATATTAACACAGCCAGTAGGCACAGAAAATGAAGAATTAGGGATACTTTTCCTATTTACTCAAAATCTACTAAATATATTTTAATTCTGATTTACGTGTTTCTATATATAATAGTTACTTATGTTTTTAAAGTTATTTCATTAGTTAATACGCGATAATAGACTACAAATGAAAAAAAAAAATTTGAGAGGTTGTTTCGCTAAGATTTTCTATCGAGAAAACTTTTTTCAATCGCGTTTCTGAGTTTATGCGATCCTAGATCATATATTGTAAAAACATATACTTAAAAATTAGAGCTCTAGCCATTCAATCTAAAGAAACAATGAAAAATTTTTAGTTATTGCGCCTTCCCTCCCCAGATATACACCAAACCTTAATAAATTGCACAAAAAAGCCATACTCTTGAACCACTCTATCTATTAAAAAAACCGCATTAAAATCGATTGCGTAGTTTTATAGATATAAGCTTACATAGAGACATACATACAAAAATAACGACTTTGTTTCATAATGCAATTGTCACCATCCCATTTCCTCCCCAGGGTGCTGTTAAAGCCAGTGTTGTATTTTGAATAATTAGCTATTTCATTGTACATAATATAAATAAATAAATATTCATGAACATTTCACACAACGTCCTCTGGTCCCAAGCTAGGTTTATATGCTTGTGTTATGGGTACCAGAATACGGATAAACCACTTATAATAATTTGTGACATTGTGACAGCAGTCCGTTTCATGGAACAGTACACCACGAAGCCCGTCAAATAGATGATTATTGATAGAGGCAGTAACACAATTTGATAATGTTGATGTTTGCAATAGTTTCTCTTTCTCGTTTAAAAAAATGACTTGAATACAATTAGCGCCAAAACATATATATACAGCATGATAACCATATAATCGAAATACACCAAAGCTGCTATAAGTTTGGTACATATACTACTTTTCTTTTGTAAATACATACTTATAATACATAGAAACACCCAGACGCAGTACAAACATTTGTGAGACAATTAGAAAAATGATTGTCCCGAGCGGGAATCGAACCCGCGACGTCTTGATCGGCAGTCCGTTACATAAACCACTCAACCACGAGGCTCGTCAAAAAATATGTATTCATCTTAATATATATATTTCTTGTGTGCGTGTGTATGTGACTGAACTCCTCCTAAACGGCTGGACCGATTTTGATGAAATTTGTTGTGTGTATTCAAGGGGGTTTGAGGATGGTTTAGATTCACAATTGGCTGGACCGATTTTGATGAAATTTTATTTTACACAGAATTGTATGGCAAAACAACGTTTGCCGGCGCAGCTAGTATTCATTAGAATCGTTAGTCAATATAAAACATAGTTATTATAATAAAAAAGTATAGTTTACGTTGCTGAATTGTGTTACTGACACTATCAATTTTCATTTTTAGGGTTCCGTACCCAAAGGGTAAAAGCGGAAACCTGAGACTTCGCTGTCCGTCCGTCCGTCCGTCCGTCCGTCCATCTGTCACCAGGCTGTATCTCAAGAACGGTGATAGCTAGACAGTTGAAATTTTCACAGATGATGTATTTCTATTGCCGCTATAACAACAAATACTAAAAATAAAATAAAATAAATATTTAAGGGGGGCTCCCATACAAAAAACTGATTTTTTTTATCGTTTCTTGCTCGATACTAATAACGTTGCCTTATGTTGCATAGATAATGGTACGGAACCCTTCGTGCGCGAGTCCGATTCGCACTTGACCAATTTTTTTTTACTTTTGTATTAAATTTTATTTAGTGATTGTTCCTAGTACGGTTAGAAAATTATCACTAGCTTGTTTTTCAACCGTTTTTTGGACTTTGTATACTTACTTAGGTTTTATTGGATCCATTTTTTTTTTGTTTACGAGACCGTTAGCTAGAACCTTGCAATTTATTTGTTAATAAAATATACTCGCCAAGAAAACTAATTTAAAACGTAATTTGCAAGTTTTAAGACCACACTAATGGTTATGTCTTCATATACCATTACAGTGTTACAACTTTTGCACAATTACTCGCTAAATTATAGTTTTTAGAGTTCGGTAGTCAAAGGTAAAACGGGGCCATATCACGGTGACTTCACTCTCCGGCCATCTGCTCGTCCGTCCATCCGTCTGTTGCCAGGCTATGTCTCAGAAACAGTGATAGCTAGACAGCAGATAATAAAGTAATTTATCAATTTTGCAATGGACTTGCTATGCTTTTACTTAATAAGTTAAATTGTAGCGGAAAAGTGATCACCGCAAGCAGTACTAGAACCCACGACCTCGGAAGACCGTTCTGTATAGCAGATAATAAATAAATATTATGTAGTATTTATTTGACAGTCCGTGTGGTGACGGATTAAGAATGTAAATGTCAACACCCCTTTTCCTTCCCAGTGAGCTGTAAGGCTAGCTATGGGATATTATAAACATATTACATCTTTTGTGAGAGACATAATACTCGAAAATAAATCCTGCGCTAACACGCCTGGTCAGTGCCGCATTGTAGACTAGAATTCCTCCCAAAATAGACGAGGCCCGTGCCCAACAGTGGGACGTTAATAGGCTGGAGAGAGAGAGAGAGTATTTATGTTGTCACGGTAACAGTAGTCCCCACACGACATAATAATTTTTTTTTGCATATCAAAATACATTCACTCTCTCCAGCCCATTTACGTCCCACTATTGGGCACGGGCTTCCTCGATTTTGGGAGGGATTATGGTCTACTGTGCCACGCTGACCAGGCGTGTTGGACAGGGTTTATTTTCGAGGTTTCCGTCTCTCACAGAGGATTTTATCTGTGTGCAATATCCCTTAGCTGATTTTTACAGCACCCTTGGGAAGAGATGGGGTGGTGACACTTGTATTCTTAATCCGTCACAACAAGGAGCATATCTTATAATAATAATTGTACAGAACCACTTGCGAGCAAGTACAACTCGTACTTTGCTGATTTTTTTATGATTGAATTCCTTCGTACTAAAGGTCATTAATACTAAGGTTATTTATCTGGCAATGAAAGCATATTGATTTCATTTTAATATTATTATGTATTTCAATTAATTTCTGTACAATTTTGCAATACTACTTAGCAATTTTATCGCAAACAAAGCCAATGGCGACAGCTAGATATGCTGTTGCCATTGTATTTGTATTGATTTCGTACGCGTTGATTTTAGAATTTTTTTCCCGTTTTTGTAACAATTTTCACATGTTATATAGCTAACAAGCTAGCTCAAATTTGACCAGTAGTTGCTAAGATTAGCGTGTTTAATCAAACAAACAAACAAGCTCTTCGGCTTTATAATATTACGACTACCTAATATGTTTAAATGACTAACAAAATGTTTGGTTAACTATTACTGGGCATCTGGTTGATAGATTGTGCTTACATATTTCATGTATGTAAGCATTACCTATCAGATTAATCATTGTCCATGTAAAAACACGTTGTAATTCGTAATTACATTTATCGTGTAGATATTTTGTAATTTCAAAATAATGTATAGATTACAAAATATGATACATCATAAAGGCTTTAGTGAAAAAATCGGTCTGGTCGATATCGGTTAAGTGAAGACGATCATTATGTGGCTTCCGTATACAATAATATTCGTAGATCGAACAAAAACATCGTTTTTAGTGCTAAAATTAAAGTAAAGAAAACTAAGCTACTGAACTCTGGAACTTTTAGTGACTTAAAAAAATTATAGTTAATGTTTATCAGTTGATTCTACAACAACAAATGCTCATCATCACTACTCTCCTGCCCTTGTTGTTATAGTTCAACTGATATATACGAACTAAAATATTTTAAGCTCTCTAGCTTTTTCTCCGTGTGGTGACGGAGTAAGAATACAAGTATCACCACCCTAATTCCTCCCAAGGGTGCTGTAAAAGTCAGCTAAGGGATATTGCACAATTAACTTTATGTAATATCCCATAACTGACTTTTACAGCACCCTCTGTGAGAGACGGAAAGCTCGAAAATAAATCCTGAGGCAACACGCCTGGTCAGCGCGGCACAGAAGACCATACACGCTCCCAAAGTGGAGGAAGCCCGTGCCCAACAGTGGGACGTAAGTGGGCTGGAGAGAGAGCTTTCACCGATCCAGAGACATACCTAGCTTTGTGACGGGCGCATATCGAAACCCCAGTAAAAGGGTTTCATTTTGCCATTCGGTGGGGAACCCAAAAAAAGATTTATGTCGAATTTCAAGCACCAATTGAAGACTGGCAATACTATTACATTACATTAACACTTTCATTAATTCAAAATGTACACATATTACTCTAAAGTATTGTGAATTGAGAGAAATTACACAATGTTGCCATATTAGCATCTTTAAATTACCTAAACTGGCACTCGAACTAGTTATTACAAGATGTTTGTTCATACTTATAGTTTAAATAAACACACGAAACATAAAGTGTCAACTAAAGTAAGTTGTTGCTAAATTTTAAACGTTACATTGTATGTAACTTTTACACGTTTGATGTCTGTAACCCCTAACCCTCGTTACGTAATGTAAAAAAAATCTTAAACTTTAACTTAAGATGGTTATCTGAAAGTGCAAGTTGATATATCTAATATTGATTGCGATATTTGCTGGTGTTGTATTTCGATCGTATTGGCGTGGTTGTTGTCAGTAATGGTGACTTCTGAGGTCGTAGGTTCGATTACCTGTTAGGCCTCCTTTACTGTCCGAGAAATTACGGTCTACTGTGCCGCGCTGATCATGCAAAGAATGTTTTCTGCGTACAATACGCGTAGTGTATGCAGATACCATTTTTTGCAAGTGACGGGAAATTCGAAAATAAACCCTATGCCAACAGGGCTGTTCGGCGCGCCACTGTAGATCATAATCCCTCCACCTGAAGTGGAGGAGGCTTGTGTCCAACCTTGAGACGTTAATGGTCTGGAGAGAAAGACAAGAAAATATAGCTTTCCTTTGCAATTACATAATGTCAGTTTTCACATAATCTCTTAAAAACTATTTACCAATAATTGTACACAGAACTACCGCTAAATAGAGAAAGGTTTTGTCTATTTAACAACCTATTGCCGTTTACCGTTACCGTTATTGCCGTTACGTCTAAAGTTGCCGGTTTCCGTACTTTGACCAATAAGTGCATATTGTGAATACAATATGCCATATTTTAACCTTTTAGGTCTTTACCATTACGCAGTCTGAATATACTAACTTCTTAGCTAATATTACTGAATGCTTTCTATACGCAATTGTTTTGATCTATAGGCAAGAGATAAACAAAAATTGGAAATCTTAGACTAACTAATTCCTGGTATAATATTCTTTGCTGTAAGATTGGGGGAGAATTGCAATCACTTCATTGTTGATTTCAGTGATACCAACTGCATTAATAGCCTTTCACATCCACGAGGAGGTATCTACTCATCACATTTTACTCGCCCATGACAGACTTTAGGTGCTTTGAAGCAGCCCCGATTTATATGTTGGAGGTTCCCGCAGGAAAAGAATTTATTTTTAGATTCATTTATCGGCCTGCTATTGCTGGAATTACAGGTTGTTCTAGATCTATATATGTATAACAATACCTAGAGTTTGGACTTTTGTAGGCAATTGCAAATGTCAATGTTCTCATAATTTATGTTTTCTTTTTTAAAGTGTTTATTTCTTTTTTTGTTTTTAATGATTTCACACAAATGTTATAATATTTTTGTTTGATTTGAAATTGTTATGTTACTCACACTAGTTCGCTTGTTGTTGTTCTTGTTTCTGTTTTCTCTATTATAACCTTGTATATCATTTTCTATGTAACCTTATGCGCAAGCAAGGAATAAACGTTTTTCTTTATTTCTTTCAAATTGAACGTTTATTAAGTTTACATAACTTATTAAGAGTTTTTCAACTCTCACAGATTGTCCTTCTCTTTGATAATTGACACAGCTGATAGTACTTGGAGAATTGGAAGAAGACTAATATCATAATGTTTATTTGTTTCTCCAGCCTTTTAACGTCCCGCTATTGGGCACGGAACTCCTCCAATTTGAGAGGGATTATGGTCTACTGTGCCGCGCTAACCAGGCGTGTTGGCACATGGTTAACTTTCGAGTTTTCTGTCTCTAACGAGGATGTTATTAGTGTAAAATATCCTTTTGTTGCACAGTATCACGGGGAGGAAGTCATCTTATGGATTGGTAATTTAAAATGTCTATATATTCGTGATGACGAATGAATTTTTGCAGCAACAAAATACGTTCAATCTGTCTCATCAGACAGATCCACGCATTTCTGGCGGCAAAAAGTTCATGACGATTTCAGAATAAGTCAATACCTAATCTTACTCAATTATGCAAGGTTATGAACAAAAATTGCGTATCAATAATGCGTAATGACGTTTTGCTCATCTCTAATCCACACTTACGCAATGTGTACTATAATATTACTATCATTATATATCATTAGTGACTTTTCACCTGGTGATTCAATGCCCATAATTGACATAAGATCACGGCAGCTTAAGTGCTATGATGTAGAGACAGTTTTTAGGGTTCCGTACCCAAAGGGTAAAAACGGGACCCTATTACTGAGACTTCGCTGTCCGTCCGTCCGTCCGTCCGTCCGTCCGTCCGTCCGTCCGTCCGTCCGTCCGTCCGTCCGTCCGTCCGTCCGTCCGTCTGTCACCAGGCTGTATCTCAAGAACGGTGATAGCTAGAGAGTTGAAATTTTCACAGATGATGTATTTCTATTGCCGCTATAACAACAAATACTAAAAATAAAATAAAATAAATATTTAAGGGGGGCTTCCATACAACAAACATGATTTTTAGGGTTCCGTACCCAGTATCTCAAGAACGGTGATAGCTAGACAGTTGAAATTTTCACAGATGATGTATTTCTATTGCCGCTATAACAACAAATACTAAAAATAAAATAAAATAACTATTTAAGGGGGGCTCCCATACAACAAACATGATTTTTAGGGTTCCGTACCCAGTATCTCAAGAACGGTGATAGCTAGACAGTTGAAATTTTCACAGATGATGTATTTTTATTGCCGCTATAACAACAAATACTAAAAATAAAATAAAATAAATATTTAAGGGGGGCTCCCATACAACAAACATGATTTTTTTACCGTTTCTTGCTCGATACTAATAACGTTACCTTATGTTGCATAGATAATGGTACGGAACCCTTCGTGCGCGAGTCCGACTCGCACTTGACCAATTTTTTATTTTTCTTGGTGCCAAAACGTGTTTAAAAATCTTGTAATGATTTCATTTTAATAATTTTGCTTTAAGCAAATATGAAATAACTAGCTGTTGCCTGCTAGTGCTTGTCCGTGTTGTGACGAATTAAGAAACAAGTGTCACCACCCCATCTCCTCCCAAGGGTGCTGTAAAAGTCAGCTAAGAGATATTGCACACAAATGACATCCTCTGTGAGTGACGGTTAACTTGAAAATAAACCCTGTGCCAACACGCCTGGTTAGCGCGACACAGTAGACCATAATCCCTTCCAAAGTGGAGGAGGCTCGTGTCCAACAGTGGGACGTAAATGAGCTGGAGAGAGAAAGAGCTGTTGTCCGCAATTTCTCACGCGTAGAATTTAGAAAATAAAAGCACCTTAACCAATTACACTAAAGAAACATTACCTTGAACCACTCTATTAATTAAAAAATACCGCATCAAAAGGGACATACATACAAAAATAAAAACTTTTATGCTTAAGAAGTAAAAATTTTGAAAAATTTTATTTGTTAAAATTTAGGACATAAGGCATCAAAATAGGCACATAATAAGTGTAATATGCTAGATAGTAAACAAGCAAACGTAATGGGATTTATAAATTAGCTCTATTTAAAAGGGGGTTATGAAAAGCTACTGGATGAACGGCATATTAGAAAGGATAAACAAGTTTCGATAAAGATAAAACCAAGAGCTTAGATTATAACTAAAAGTTACTCATTCATAGCTACGGGATTTTACGTATTACCTAATAAGTCCTTGCTAAGCCACTTGCTAAGTAGGTTGAATAAGTAAATTATCACGTGGGCTTTTATTTATACTCTCTATAAATTATATGGGATTTATGCCAGAATGAAATGATTGTCACTCGTGACTATAAAAAGCCAAGTAGGACAAGGGTGTTAACTAAAAATGTTTGTCTTTGTCGTCATTATAACGATTAAGTTATTAGCGTTGTTACAGAGAGCTATTAAATATTTCATAGTATATGAACATTACACATAAGTATAAATGAATATTGTTCGGGTAATGGCAGATGAAGACTGCACAATTAACAAGATAATCCTTCAAGGACGTACCTAAAATTATCGACCATAAATAATACGCATGAAGAGTTTACTGTAGGCTATGAATTTCTACTCAGAAATAAGTATATTTCCATAATATCTTTGTTTCTTTCTTGCTAATCTTATAAAGCTGAAGAATTTGATTAAACGCGCTAATCTCAGGATCTACTTGTTTGAATTGAAAAAAATATTTTTGTGTGGGATAGTATTAGTACGAGAGCCCACGACCAAAACCATGTCTCATAGCAATACGGCAAAAACCCTATAAAATCGTTAGATTGTATGATTCTGAACCCGACTAGGTGTGTAGTAACGGTCGAAAGTGTAGCAACTGCGTGGGAGGCCATTTCTGCTGTGTCAAAAAAAAAAGACAGTCGGTATTATAGCAATACGTCTGATAGTGAAAATGTACATAGATTTTATAATTGTATTACGAAAAAGTTTGTTTTCAGACATTTTGCGCGTAGCATATAACCTGAGCGCATTTTTGAAAATGTCAACAAATTTAGCCGACCTGTATCATAGCAATACGGATAATTTTTTTTTTCAACTTTTCGTATTGCTGCCATGATTACCAAAAACCTGTTTTCAGACACTTTAAGTGTAGCATATACTCCCAAAAACGAAAATAACGTTTCGGAGTCGCCTGGCCGACGCCTCTGTTAAATGTTTTTTTAAATTTACAGTCTTCATAGATATTCAAGAATCTCCCTTGTCTATTATATGTACTTTGACAGATGACAGATGTCATTACTTATTTCTTTTGTAAAAGTTACTCAAGTGTGCTTTAAATAAAACCAAAACTATCAAATCAAAGACGACGATTCCGAATCCGACAGCGATTGAATACGAGAATATTTTGTAACTTTGAATAAACCGTTTTTTTTTTCAACTTCATCCCAGTTTCCTTTTGTGCGATTTATTTCAGTCCTTCAACTTCAATGTTACGGTTTCGGGTAAATTCTTTGTTAATTATCATCTAATAAATTCAGGGTCGCAACGTATTCATTGGTTTGTAACAGAAAATTCAAGATGCCTCAATACGATTTTTAAATGATATCTGAGTATCGAAAAGTTGTCTGATAGAGAAGGTGCTACACTTAATTTGTCTGATATAAATTTTTTGCACATGTGGACAACTTATTTTATCATGTCCAACAATTTTCAGACATATTGCTATGATACCGATCGGTAAAATTTGTTAACATTTTCAAAACGGTCTCAAAATTTAATGCGTTCACATTTCCGTCTGAAAATTGTTTTGTTCGCATCAAATAACCAAAATTTACTAATAAAAAAGATTTTCAGACGTATTGCTATGAGACATTTATTTTGTCTCATTTTTAATTTTTTTAAGTGATTTTACGGGTTTGCGCTACACCACTAACGTCAGAAAAATATGTTTCCGGTATCTCAGAACTATCATTCAACTACAGTCTGCAAATCAGACATATTGCTATGATGCAGTTCGGTAAAATTCTTTGACAATTTTGAAAATTCGGTCAGATCAAACGCTACGCGGAAAATGTCTGATATTGGTATTTTCGAGTTCAGGATAATCGTATCTATCGATTTGATGCGGTTTTGGCCGTATTGCTATGAGACAAAAATTTTGGTCGTGGGCTCTCGTACTATACATTTATTAGGCTATTTAACACTACGCTGCGAATAGTGTTTACACTATTCTTATTTTTTAATAGTGAAAATTTTCCAAATTCCACGTGTACGTAGCCGCGGGCGGATTAAGAATACAAGTGTCACCACCCCATCTCCTCCCAAGGGTGCTGTAAAAGTCAGCTAAGGGATAATTGAACACAGATCACATCCTCTGTGAGAGACGGGAAACTCGATAGTAAACCCTGTGCCAACACGCCTGGTCAGCGCGGCACAGTAGACCATAATCCCTCCAAAGTGGAGGAGGCCCGTGCCCAGCCGTGGGACGTAAATGGGCTGGAGAAGAAGAAGAAGAAAAATTGCCGCGGGCAAACTTTATACTAATGAAGTTTATATATCAGAATAACACATATGGTACAATTTATAAAGATATTGTGTAAATTGTCGAAACTGCGACGATAAGTGTCCAGTAAGTAGGTAGTACTTAAAATATTACACTTATTTATCATCATACGTTACGCTTATGACCAAATAAGATTAAAACTCACGATTTTCACTCGTGGAAGTTACAAGTGACTCTCTAATTGCTCTACGTAGCCGGTTTGATTGATTTTAGTTCACTCAACTCTTTGGGTAACTTAGGTCAGAAAGTTATGATTTTCTTCACGACTGCACATTACTTCATCAGTATGTCAGTCACGAATACTCATGATACATACAGATAACTCATAATAATTACCAGGCTCATAATAATAGTCGTTTATGTCCGGTGACATCGGTCTGCGAGGTCGGAGCACTTTCCCAATGAAATGGAAAGTAACCCCGACTTGATACGTTCATATTAATGCACGACAGGCGAAAGTTTAAGGTTGCTGACGTTTTTATGTGTAAAAAACTGGTAAAAAAATCTGGTAGGCATTGGTAGATGAGCTAGGGTTCCCACTTGTACTTGAAACTAATTATTGATCGACAATATTTAAAGTACCATTTTGTTTTAAGGGTTAACTTTGTTGGCTTGTTTTGCAGTAAAAAACTAAAATGTATAGAAAATGTACGATAAATAGCAAATAGTTAGGATGATAAACGAGTTTTTATCGATATTAATTTGCTTAGCTCAAAAACACGCTTGAAAGTCGTCAATATTTTTTTAAACTATTGCATTGTCATCGGTCCTCGTTGTGTACCAAATTTGATATCAATCAGACTAATGCTAGTAGTTAAAGAATACTTTCAAAGATTCCGTTACATAGATTAACACATTGATAGATACCTACCGAACCAATAAAAATATTTTAAGAATACGGGAAATCTAGATGCCAAAACTTTAAAAAAAATAAAGAACAGTTAGTGAACAGTTTAAAAATAAAGAACAGAACACTGACAATCACTCACATATCTTAAACTCACAGCACAAGTCTTAGCCTAATGAAGTTTAAAAATGTGCCAACCCTAAATTAAATCTATACCTACTTTTTATTTTTTTTACACATGACCTCTGCTTTTAGCCGCTGCACATTATATGACAGGTGTTACGATAGACTGCTTGCAAAAACTACTAAGTAAATTGCCTAATTTTACAGATCATGTACAACTAATAATAAAATTGTAAGACTGTCGAATTGTATTTTAAAAATGTTTGTAAGGTCATAGGGTTGAGATTACATGAATATGACCTTTGGCCTTGTGACCCTATGACCATTGATGTAGTTACAAATCAATTGTATGTGTATGACAATCGTTAAATTATTTGTAAGTAGTATGTTTAAATGTTACGTAAAAATACAATTGTCGTAGTTTGATAAATTGTTATAAGTTTGTAACTGCTTTTGTTCGTGTGTGTTCTTGAGGGGAGTCAGACCTTTTTTCAAACCAAATTTATTTAATGGAATATGCCCAGATGTTAATATGTCTGCTGTAATAATCTGAGATGTATTAAGAGTTGTTTTAGAAAACCATGGTCTGTGCAGAGGTTCGCTATGCTCTTGTACCAAATACCTTTAAACTTATGGTTAAACGTTAACAAAAAAATTACATAATTGTCACTTATGAGTTATGACAATAAAGTAAAGAACAATAAAATTGCTATTATCAGTCAAACAATACTAATCAAGTATTGCGGATTCGTCATACAATTGTGGCTATTACACGCAGATTTGAACGCTATGATTTTTTTACTCGTTATTGTGATCAGTGAAGTCAGAACTAGAATTCTATTAACTAATATCCTACGTCCCCTAAAAGAGGCAGAGGGCCTGGTGTCCACAGTGAGCTTTCATCACATTTGGCCTAGGGCGTCACTTTTGATCCCACTCCAAATTTTCCCGATGTTCTTCGTGTAATCTGCAACTGTGCGTCGCCAGGTCTGCTTAGAACGGCCACGCTTCCACTTTCCAATGCAATGCAGTGTCTTTTTCGGAACGTGTTTAGATACGATAAGATTGATTGATTACTAATAATGAAAGTACAGTCCAATAGTAATAAAAACATACATAGATAGTTAGGTTTTCATTTGCGACGCTTATGTGATAATCGATAAGAGTTTCTCGTCACCGTTTCAGCAGCTGCTCGTTTTAAATCTTATCGGGCCAGTAAATACCGAGAATTTGGCGAAGACCTTGGAGTTATTGCGAGATGGCTCTGGTAATCTTCCACGTCTTTCAGCCATATAGCAGTACGTACTTAACGTTAGAAATGAATATCTTATTTTTTTTCTCACTTGCAATAAATCATACAACACACAATATGTAGCCTTGCTTAGTTAAAATATGATTGATTAATGATATCTATCAATTTTTTAACTTCTGACTGGAGAGAGTAGCTAAATTACTTTTTGCAAAAAAATATATGTTTAATGCTTGTAGTTAAAGAAATTAAAAGTAAGAAAATCTTTTTTATCAACACGCTTTTATTTACATGCAAAACAACGCATTAAACGTTGCTTTCACCACTTATACATTGTACAATTCATAATTTCCTTTTAGATACAATTTTTTGGTCTTATTCATAATGACTTATCGGAGGTTTAAAAGTTCGCTATAATAGGTTCATGAACATTGTCAAAACTTGTTATTCATAATAGTCTTTTTACGCTAAAACGTTTATTATCTTTCGGATAAAAGATCCGTTTAAACCTCCGATAAGTCATTATGAATAAGACCATTATAGTCTTTTAGGAGTTGTTAGATTATAAACAATAGGACACGGTGATCTCTTTATATTAGACATCACCGCACTGGTTTTGGTGTTATTTTAGTTTCTACAAATTATTAGATATTGATGCCAATTGTGTTGTGTCTAGAACTAAGCTAAACTATTGTCTATTTTGGTTTTATAACTTTTACGATACATAATCTACGAGTGTACAAAACATTTTATAAAAAGTAAGAAACATTACCGAATTATGTTAAAACACTCTTTATTTATTTATTTATCAACAATTTTATTATTCTCACTATCCTCTGCCACTAGTTAGGACTGCTTTGGAGGAGTCAGTTACGTTTTTACGATTACCAACTGTATTCATGTTTTAGTTTAGTTGTGTAAGTAGAATTAGTACCACCAAATATTGTGGAGAGTCGAGCATGGTTCGTTGACTCCAATATTCTATTGATATATAACAATATCATTATGTATTTTCACTTTCCACGAACATATCTAATTTATGACACAAGTCCCACTCGAAACAATTTCTAATAGGAGAAATCACTTGACAGATTCAGACGTTTATAATTCTCGTATCTTTTTGTTTTGAATCTTACAACTATTTAGTTTAAGAGGATACCAAAATAGCTTCGTGCATTTTTCTATGTACGAAGTTTTCATTGTTTCTTTAGATTGAATGGCTAGAGCTCTAATTTTTAAGTATATGTTTTTTCAATATATGATCCAGGATCGCATAAACTCAGAAACGCGATTGAAAATAGTTTTCTCGATAGAAAATCTTGGCGAAACAACCTCTCTAATTTTTTATTTTTTTCATTTGTCGGTCTATTATCGCGTATTAACTAATGAAATAACTTTAAAAACATAAGTAACTATTATATATAGAAACACGTAAATCAGAATTAAAATATATTTAGTAGATTTTGAGTAAATAGGAAAAGTATCCCTAATTCTTCATTTTCTGTGCCTACTGGCTGTGTTAATATGTACGTGTCGGCGATGATATACGATAATATTGATGTAGACCCTTAAGATTTAATATCCTACTAATATAATAAAGTTGAAAATTTTGTTTGTTTCAACGCGCTAATCTCAGAAACCACTGGTCTGGTTTGATAAATTCTTTCAGTGTTCAAAAAGTACATTTATTGAGGAAGGCTATAGGCTATATATCATCACGGCAACCACAACGTCATACACCGGAATGTGATGATTATAACCACAGAGTAATAGACTTAACAGATGTAATTAAATCTATGATAATAATAACTAAACAAGCACGATTGGAAAGCCGGTGACCTTAAAATATTGAAATAAGGGCTAGTGGATATCGATAATAACAATAATTACAATGGATTTTTTTTAAATTGGAGCTTAAACTGTTAAATAGACAAATTAACTCGACTAAACACGTCTATTCAATCTTTCAACGTTATTATAGTAATTACGTAACATTCTTATTTTAATAATAAGTTTTTTTTACGGGAATGCATTTACGCAATTTGTCTTTCTGGTTGCGGGGGCAACTTATAGGTTTCGTGTGCCCACTAAACCCCACGGTGTTCCTCCTCGCACTTAGCCGGGCCACGGTATTACCATGACCCGGCCAGGGGTGGCCCCATATGTTAAGGTGCTCGCTGCGACGGGGGGATCTAGCCCCCCCCCGTGGGGTTGACGCCTCTTAGTAACTCTAGTCGCCCTTGCCGCACTATTGTCTGGCCATGTAAATTAATTATGTTTTTTAGACACAATTTTTTTGCTTCAAATCGTGAGATGGCTTTTATTTGTAAGATGTTACTTTGGAAGTTCCAAGTTTTTTTTTAGAATTTCATACCAAAAAGTGATAGGGTTTACCCTATCACTGAGATATCGCTGTTCGTCCGTCCGTCCGCCTGTCCCCAGGCTGTATCTCTGAAAATTTCACAGCTTATGTATATTAGTTGATGGTACGAATATTTATCATCATAATTTTTCTGCCCTTATTCCACTACTTGGAGTCGGGAATATGACGCATATATTATGATAGAAACTGTAACCAGGTAAACAGATAACTCTTTGTGTTCTAACTCCTTCTTGACTCTAACGGTCTTATTCATAATGACATATCGGAGGTTTAAACGGAGATTTTATCAGAGAGATAATAAACGTTTCAGCGTAAAAAGACTATTATGAATAACAAGTTTTGACAATTTTCGCGAACCGATTTTAGCGAATTTTTAAACCCCCGATAAGTTATTACGAAAAAGACCATAAGTGTCTAAGTCTGGTATAAATTTATTTCTAAATTTTTCGTAGGCTGATTCCTACCTTTTTTAAATAGAGTTATTGACTAATATTATTTTACCAACATTCCTTATTAAGTAAACCGTCGCCTTTCTCCACTGCATCCGGTAGCGTGGACGGACGGACATAAAACCGGACAGTTGATTCATATGTTGACTATATTACGTTGATATTACCGCTAGACGAGGAAATTGTTTACAAACGTAACATGTAATAAATTGTATCATAATATTATAGTACAGTCATTGTTATTATGACGTCATTCTATAGAAATTTACTTATTCTATATTCTATAATATTATAAAGCTGAAGAGTTTGTTTGTTTGTTTGTTTAAACGCGCTAATCTCAGGAAAAACTGGGCCGATTTGAAAAATTCCTTCAGTGTTAGATAGGGCATTTATCGAGGAAGGCTTAAGGCTACATATTGGTACCAATTCTACGTACACAACTAAACTTAACTTAACTAAAAAATGAAAATTGGTATTGTCAATATAGCTATTACTTGCTATTTCGTTGCGCACATTTATATTAATTAAAATCGTTAGTCTATAATACACAGTTTTAATAATAAGAAACTTCAGTAAACATTGCCGAATTGTGTTAATGACGCTATCAGTTTTAATTTTTTAGTTAAGTTAAGTTTAGTTGTGCGCTCAGAATCGGCACCAACATCACGCTATGACCAGTAGAAGCGAAGCAGTAGTGAACAATGTTGCAAAAACAGGGAAAATTTTCTAAATTCCACGCGGACGGAGTCGCGGGCAACAGCTAGTGATAAAATAAAGTCGCTATTTTTGTATGTATGTATGTGTGTAAGCTTAAATCTTAAAAAACTACGCAACGTGTTTTGATGGGGTTTTTAAAAGACAGAGTGGTTCAAGAGGATTCTTTATAATATGCTTTTACTAGCCCCGTACGTATCTGTCAATGTATTAATCTATGTTATGGAATCTTCGAAAGTAATTTTCATCTACTTGTACTTAAAAAGATGTAAATATTTATTTACCTGTAATATATAGATATTTTTCGTTATATATTATAATAATAATAAATAATAAATAAATATTCATGGACATTTCACACAACGTCCTCTGGTCCCAAGCTAAGCTTATATGTATGTGTTATGGGTACCAGAATACGGATAGAATACATATACTACTTTTCTTTTGTAAATACATACTTATAATACATAGAAACACCCAGACGCAGTACAAACATTTGTATGACAATTAGAAAAAATTGGTCAAGTGCGAGTCGGACTCGCGCACGAAGGGTTCCGTACCATTATCTATGCAACATAAGGCGAAGAAACGGTAAAAAAATCATGTTTGTTGTATGGGAGCCCCCCTTAAATATTTATTTTATTTTATTTTTAGTATTTGTTGTTATAGCGGCCATAGAAATACATCATCACGAAAATTTCAACTGTCTAGCTATCACCGTTCTTGAGATACAGCCTGGTGACAGACGGACGGACGGACGGACGGACAGCGAAGTCTCAGTAATAGGGTCCTGTTTTTAGTCTTTGGGTACGGAACCCTAAAAATCACACAAATGATTGTCCCGAGTGGGAATCGAACCCGCGACCTCTTGATCGGCAGTCCGTTACATAAACGACTCAACTACGAGGCTCGTCAAAATTTATAAAAATTTGTATAATAAAATGTTATAATAAAAAATATTAAAATTTGTATTTTATTATAGATCCAAAATACAAACAAGGGATAAACAGTAGGGGTTTTCATTAAGGTTTCCTTTACAGGCGAAGAATGGAGTATTTATGTTCTTATATAACAATTTCCAAACATGAAAAATAATCACTCACAATAATTTTATTTTACATCATTTGTGTTAATAAGTACAATCACGGACAAAAGTGCTTACTAATTTCATGTGATTCTTACAACAGTGTTATAATGATTAATGTTCAAATGATAAGTTGAGGTAAGACTGGCTATTACCGGGTGTTTACTACTAACCACTACATAATTGAGCGACAGATGGTAAGTAATTGAAGTAAGAGTTACGAAATGTAAGTACATATTTTGTAGACAATTGACTGAATATTATGAACTAATCATATTCTTTCTCAGTCATAATGGTCCCTTGGTAAAGTATCGAAATTGAAAAACGTTACTTTTCAAGAGAGCGATGTAAACTTAACTTTCGATGCTGTACGTCGAAAATACTGTTGAGTTTCGATATAATACGTCTGTAAAAACACGTCTGCAGTGACTTTTTCAAAATTTTGTAAACGCTATCGTAAACTTACGTTTATTGATAGTTTAAAACAGTAATAATAACAAAAGCAACTTTGTAAATTCGATACTATACCTAGGGACCATCGATTATTTATTATGTTGATATCGTATGAGTATTTTTAATAAGAAGTTCAATCAACTTCATGTGCCTTTGAAATTAAAGGGGTTTTCCTTGATTTCTCAGGAGATAACCATCAGATCCTGACTGACTTTTAAAATAAAAAAGAATCATTAAAAAGCCCAGTTAAAAATTATGAGGTGGCAAACATAAATAAAAAAAACAGACGTATTGAGAACCTCCTTCTTTTTTGAAGTCGGTTAAAAACATAATTAAAATATACAAGAACTTCACAAATATATCCATGTTTATGTTGCTCTATTACAATTGGATTCACTAATTTCAAATAGGTATCTATGTATCTAGTCGAAAATGTAGATTGAATGATTGAGTAACTGAACGAATGAATGAATAAGATTATTGAAATCAGTATCGAGATAATTGATTGTATTAGAGAAAGATTATTTATTATACTTAAAGCACGACCTTATAATATAGTTCCGTTGCTCTGCCGACTGAGCTATCATGGTGCCTGCAATTGAGTACAATATTGCGATGTACAACGTCATCTATCGAGCCGTTTGTACAACTCCATCGATTAGTTGAGTTGTGCAATGAGTAAACTCAAGTTAAATGCTTTTTTGTTTTGAAATTGTCTGTTTAGCTTTTCATGTCACAATCTAGAAATATACCCAAATGTGGAACGTAGACAGTTTTCTTTAATAATTTTCCTCATAGTTAATTTCTTTGGCTTAACACATAATAGAAAACGGACTAACAAATTTATTTTCATTTAAAATTCAATTATGAAATGAAAAATGAAAAATCATTTAATCAAGTAGACATAACTTTTAAGAAAAATTATGTGCTTATGACATGTCCAATTTTTTTCCCTACCACCGGTTCAGGACGCAATCTGCTGAGAAGAACCGGCGTAAGACACTCAGCAGAGCTTTTAATAAAAAAAAAATATTTTTATTTTATTGTCAATTACACTTACAATGCTAAATGATTCGCAGATTTCACTGATTCAGCCTTCATATAACACTTTTATCAATTCTCACGGCATTCTAAAAATAGCAAAAAAGGGGCAATTTGTTAATTAAAAATTCTTAGTTAAATGGACAGAGGCAATTTGTGACGAACTAACGAAGTAAAAATTTGCTATCTGTTAAAAATAGTCATTTAATAGATAATCATCATCATCATAACATCGAGCGTTTTTCCCATGGGGGTAGGCAGAGACTATAGAGCGCCATCTAATACGATTCAAATATACTTCCTTGGCTTTACTTACACTCATACATCACTTTCTTTAAAAAAAACTGTATTATTTTAAAGCTATAAAAATTTTATAACAAATTTTACTTATGAGCTTTGTGATGAGATCGTTCCAATATTTCTCAGTAATTTTTCTAACTTCTTTATTTGGAAATTGTGCTAAGGCTACACCCAAATGTTAAAGTGCAAAAGAGATAAAAGATTTTTTCATTCTAAAAAACTACGAATGAGTTTTGCTTATATTCAAATTTTTAGAACAGCTCTCGTATCATAAGAAGCTAACAATAAAAATTAAGTAGTAATAAAGCTAACACTTTGTTCAATGATATGTTTAGAACATTGCGATAATGGAAGTATTAGGCAAATGACCTCGTGGCAGATGTGCTTTTAATCGAAAGTAAAATTGCTTATGTCAACATAACAAAGTTACTAATATATACAGTATATACACTGGTGTAACTTTAAAACAATCTAGGATATAGTAACTTGATTTTATCCTACTATCCTATTATAAAGGCGAAAGTTTGTAAGTATGGATGTATGTATGGATGTTTGTTACTCTTTCACGTAAAAACTACTGAATGGATTTGAATGAAACTTTACCACAATATAGCTTATACATCAGAATAACACATAGGCTACAAATTGGCTGGACCGATTTTGATGAAATTTTATTTTATACAGAATTGTATGGCAAAACAACGTTTGCCGGGGCAGCTAGTAAACCATAAAAGAATAAATTATAGTGTCCTATAAAAGTTAAAACACGTCTACTGCTGGAAAGAGTCCAACTCCAAGAACTTTTACATCAATTGATCACGACTCCAAAGAAACGTATGAGCATGAATGCTGCGTGTGTTGATTTCCATACACAATTTAGATTCGCAAGAGAACCAAAGTCATCGACATAGAACATTTGAAAAATGATATTGGATTTGTACCCGTTTCGAGCATCGCAAATCTTTTTTTCATCCATAAGTCAAACATCTGGTATATTTAGTGATCTGTTTCAATTGTATTTTGGTATTTTTAACTGACTTCAAAACAAGGAGGGTCTCAATTCGTTTGTATGTTTTATTTTTATTTTTTATGTTTGTTACCACATAACTTTTAACTGAGCGAAGCGATTTTAATGATTCTTTTTTTATTTGAAAGCTGGTGGTTCCTGTGTGGTTCCATTGGCACCAGATCAGGATCTAATGGTTATCTCGTGAGAAATCGAGGAAAACCCTTAAATTTCAAAAGGCATGTGATATCGGTTCACCTTTATTTTAATACTTAATTATTACTGACTCTGATTTTTACTGATATGGTATTTTTACTGACTTACGATCTATGGAACTTTTTTTTAACTAAAATGATTTTTTTTAAGTATGTAGCATTGCCGCGTTTCAAGAAAATATTTACGACCATGAAACATCGGTGATTGGAAAATCGGTAAACATGTATCGTTATTTTTTTATAATAAAGGCTGATAATAATATAGCAGCGTCACCATGGCTGTTTAATCTATACATGGATAGTTGTCTGGTAGATTTGAGAGAGAGTGATGATGGATTGGTTATGGGTGAGCTGCCTATCAAGTGTCTTCTTTACGCGGATGATCAAGTTCTACTTGCACCATCTGCGGAAGAATTGCAAGATATGGTAACTAGAACGAATGAAGCATTTAGACTAAAAGGAATGAAAGTAAACGTAAACAAGACGAAAGTTATGGTGTTTGAAAAAGAGGAGTGTATGTCTGCATGTAATATTAAAATAGATGATGAAAGTGTGGAACAGGTACAAGAATTTGTTTATTTGGGAAGTGTTTTTACAAGAGATGGTAAGGTTGATGCTGATGTGGAAAGAAGGGTGTTAGCGGGAAATAAGCTGAATGGTGCCTTGCATGCTATTGTGGCTAACCAAGCGATTACTGAAAAGGCTCGAATGGCGATCCACAATGGCGTGTTGTTACCTACGCTTATGTATGGAAGCGAATGTTGGGTGTGGCAGGAGAAGCACAAAAGTAGAATAAATGCTGTAGAGATGCGCTCTTTGAGAAGTATGTGTGGTGTGACTTTGAAAGAGAGATTAAGAAATGAAGTTATAAGAGAACGTTGTGGTCTGAAAGAGGATGTAGTGACTAAGGTGGAGAAAAGTATGCTTAGGTGGTTTGGTCATGTGGAGAGGATGGATGAGAGACGCTTAACGAAAGGCATATACACGGCGAAAGTAAGTGGAAATGCTGGGAGAGGACGCCCGAGAAAAATATACTCCGATGTCATCGCCGGGATACTCCAAAAGGGGCAAGTGCGTAGCACTTACAACCGTCGGGCATGTATGACCAGATGTATGAGTGTGGATGAAGCCAAGGAAGTGTGCTTCGATCGTGGCAGATGGCGCTCTATAGTCTCTGCCTACCCCCATGGGAAAAAGGCGTGATGTTATGATGATGTTATGAATAATATAGCATAAAATTGCACTATCATTGACCTTTGAAAGAAACTAGTTTTGGCAATACCTACTAACCGATTTATGTACGAAATCGCAGCCATATTGATGATCATTAATGCCAAAAAAGCGTTACCTTTTTTATGCTAAAAGAACAGTTATGAAAGTTCTGAATGTGGTTTTTGCAGTGCTTATTCGAATTCTAACAGACGTCAATATTGATGATATTGATTAAAAAAAGGAGAAACTCTTTTGGTTCACCAGGCATCTAAATAAAAAATTAAAATTTGCAGCATCATAAAGGTCAAAGTCTACTGTTTTGTTGTATATGTAGTAAAAAATATAGCAAAAAATTTATATGAATTTCACCCATTGGTCGAAAAGCTTTTCATTTTAAAGCTTTTGAGCATTTACTCGTATAATTCGACGCTGTAGAGCTCATCCTACTAATATTATAAAGGCGAAAGTTTGTAAGTATGGATGTATGTATGGATGTTTGTTACTCTTTCACGTAAAAACTACTGAATGGATTTGAATGAAACTTTACCACAATATAGCTTATACATCAGAATAACACATAGGTTACAAATTGGCTGGACCGATTTTGATGAAATTTTATTTTATACAGAATTGTATGGCAAAACAACGTTTGCCGGGGCAGCTAGTATATGATATTTTTAAAGAAAGCAGGTCTCAGTCTTGAAAATTACAGATGTATAAGGTTGGGGTTCACTCCATAAATCATAACTAAATATTCATGGACATTTCACACAACGTCCTCTGGTCCCAAGCTAAGCTTTTAACACTTGTGTTATGGGTATCACAATATAGATAAACTACATTTACTACTTTTCTTTTATAAATACATACTTATACATATAGAAAACACCCAGACGCAGTACAAACATTTATATGACAATGAAAAACACCACACAAATGATTGTCCCGTCAGGAAATCGAAACCGTGACCTCGTGAACGGCAGTCCGTTGCATGAACCACTAGATCACTAGCCTTTTATTTTAGCATTTTATAAGAAAAGGGCTTGTCTTATAAAGTGCTAAAATAAAAGGCTAAACTTTAGCCCTGCTCTGCATACTGCCATCTAACTACGCCGCCAGTTTACCCAGCTTCGCCTATGAACAATTAACTTTACAGTTACAATACATTACATAGTTAAGTGATAGCGTAATTTTCGAAGCAGGTTTTACAGCACTAACGTTAGGGTGAACGAACAGTAAGCGCCACGGAAGCACGCAAGGGTTAAATGCTACAATTATGTACTTCTTGTTGTAATAACAGGTGATCGGTTTTGTATTGGAAAATGTTGACCTATTAGTTTTAAGGGCCCAAATCAATATTATCGTCGACATGTACCTATTAACACAGCTTAGTAGGTATAGAAAATGAAGAATTAGAGGGATATTTTTTTTGTTTACTTAAAATCTACTAAATATATTTTAATTCCGGCTTACGTGTTTCTATATATAATAGTTACTTATGTTTTTAAAGTTATTTCATTAGTTAATACGCGATAATTGACCGACAAATGAAAAAAATAAAAAATGAGAGAGGTTGTTTCGCTAAGATTTTCTATCGAGAAAACTTTTTTCAATCGCGTTTCTGAGTTTATGCGATTCTAGATTATATATTGAAAAAAACATATACTTAAAAATTATAGCTCTAGCTACGAAGTTTTCATTTTTTCTTTAGATTGAATGCAATCTAAAGAAAAAATGAAAACTTCGTAAAAAATGCACCAAGCTGCTTCGTAAAAAAGCAACAGCTTGGTGCATTTGAAAATAAGATAAAAGAAAAAATGTCTTACAATTCAAACAATGTTACAATACGATTTGCAATAAATAAATACTCATGGACATTTCACACAACGTCCTCTGGTCCCAAGCTAAGCTTATATGCTTGTGTCATGGGAACCAGAATACGGATAGAATACATTATAATACTTTTCTTTTGTAAATACATGTTTCTATACTTATTAAAGAAAACAAAAAGCAGTACAAACATTTGTATGACAATTGTAAATATCACACAAATGATTGTTCCGAACGGGAATCGAACCCGTGATCTCGTGAATTACATGAACCACTCGATCACGACGCCCGTCTATTATATTTATTTGTTGAATTAAGTCTTTATTTTACTTTGAGGATAATTATAACGTGATGATAAACATTTATTTATCATCAAATTTAAATAACGCAAGGATGCGGGCAATCATGTTTCAATTACAATAAAGTAGATTGACAAGAACATCCTATTAAGCAAGTTCTTAGTAAGTACTAAGCAGTAATTATTGAATCAATTCCGTTGGCGTGTATAGAAACTGGATGCAGTCATATTATTGGCCTAGATTTCTCTTCGCCCTAGCATTAACTTGTTGATATCCTATAGGTAGTTCGCAAGGAATTGAAAAATATATCTACTAACTAATTAATTTCTAACAGCCTAGGTTAGTTATGAAGTTAGTAGTAGAAAAGGGAAAAAAAAGGTAGATTTAGGGGCTTAGAAAATTGGGTCTCTTTTGCCGTAATACATAATCGCACGGTCCTGCGCCGCTTGCATGCAGTGCTGTTTTTGGTGCAAAAAAATCTTAGTAATCAAAATCAGTTTGTCTATTATAATTATGTTACTTAATAATAATATTAAAATATTTATAACTTTTTTCTTAAACAAAGATCTCTACTTATCGATTTTTACTTAATAAACTGAATTATAGTGGCAAAAATTATCATCATGAGCGAGGCTTCAACCCACGACATCGGAATACCGTTTCGTCGCTCAACCGACTGAGCTATCATATTCCTGGACATGTTTACCAAACCTCTCAGTAACGGGATTCCGATGTCGTGGGTTCAAGTCCCGCTTATGATGATCATATTTTCCAGTATAATTTAGTTTAATAAGTAAAAAGCATAGCAAGACAATTGCAAAAATTAATAAATGATTTTTTCTATTTTCCAGAATATGGGCAACCATTATGTGTGTTGGAGTCAGACTTTGGATTCAAAATCAACTGCGCGTTCAAAAAATCTGGTCTGTTCAGAGTACGGAACCTTGGTGGTTTGAAAGCACACGCCAGTATTGGTGAGTAATAAATTTATCTTCAAATAAACTTGGGTGCAAATCTTGGGTCAGGCAAAAAGTTTAAGTATTGATATTTTCATAAAAACGTATAATTTTCTTTATCTTTACTTATTACAAAACGAAGTCGTTATTTTTGTGTGTATGTCTCTATGTGAGCTTGTATCTTTAAAACTAAGCAACAAATTTTGATGCGTTTTTTTTAATAGATAGAGTGGTTTATTAGGATGGCTTGCGGATGCATTTTTGTGTGACATCAATAGCAGAATTGGTCTACTTAGTTATAAAAGACGTCTTTGCTAAATATATGAAAAAACAATGACAGATTATTTTATAAGCGCGTGAACATTTCTTACGCAACAATTATAAAATAATAACTTAGATCTGTATACATTTCAGGTTTCAGTCTAGGAGATGAGCTTGGTTTTGAGCAATCTCTGACCAACTTGGATACTAGCAGAAGAAGATCTGTCAGCGTCAAGAATGGAGCGCCACCTAACGCTCTTGCTACTAACATAAATCCTGTGAAGCAAGAGGTAAGATGTTCTATTCGTCCGTGTGGAGACGGACTAAGAAAACAAGTGTCACCTCCCCATTTCTTTCCCAAGGTGCTGAAAGAGCCAGCTAAGGGATATTATAAACGGTTAACATCTGCTGTGAGACAAGGCAAATTCTAAACAAAACTCTGTGCCAACACGTCTGATCAGCGCTATTCGATCACCCCTATTGATCGTAGCGTAATGTTATGTAGCCTTCTTCAATAAATGTACTATCTAACACTGAAAGAATTAAATCAAATTGGGTCCGCGGTTCTTGAGATAACCGCGTTCAAACAAACTCTTTGTTCAGTTATAAAACATTAGTATGGATTTTTCAGTTTCCAATTTAACAATTAAAGTAATTCAGATGAAAAAATTACTCAACTTATTTATGACTATGAGCAATCGGAGTCGCAACAATACCTTATCTCTGAAAACAGACATTTTATCAGACCATTAAACAACTCATTACATAATATTTGACTTTATTTGGTGCAACAAATGAATACGCAACACTGGTTTAATGCCATATGTAATGGTTCTTAAGTCTGTATTACTACGGTTATGTTTGTTTTTGACCAAATGGTATACTTGGCCTTGGTGTACGTAATCTATGAAGTAACTAACTGAATACTATAAAATAATGTTAGTGTAACGGATTCAGAATACTTGAATGTCTAACTCCTTTAATTCCGTAGTGGCTGGAAAGTCAGGTAAAACGTAAACAGACATAATTTAATTGTCTTTTGAGATAGAGAACTGAAATTAAACTTGTTGCTAATACGCTTATTCATCGTTGTATAGTAGACAATAAACCAGTATTATGGTAGAATAACTTTAAATAAAATAACGTTCAAACTTCACACTGTTAGGAATGATCCTAACAGTGTGAAGTTTGAACGTTAGTTGACTAGTAGAAAATGCCACTGTCGGAATTAAGTCCGCCATTATACGATAAAAAGTGCATAAAGTTTTAGATATATAAATAAAAAAATAAAAACATAGAAGATGACCACCAAAGAATTATATGTTGTTTCTAAATGATCACTTTATTTTTTTACAGAAACGTGGCAAACAAAACAGAATAATGCGTCCTGTTGCTCCAGCTAACCGTCCCAATCAGGATGCCATGGAAAAGTTAACGAGTCTTCACCGCAAAGTCAGCAGTACCATGCAACCCATTATTGTGGAAACTCCAGTAGCACCAACTATTGCTAGACCTGTAGTACCTGCAGTAACCATGGCAAAATCAATGCCCATGGGAGTCCCACCATTTAGGCCATTACCGCCAAAAGAAGAACAACTTGCCGTCATACCAATTCAGGCGACGAGGAAAACTTATACACCACTGCAAGTCCCACAATCCAAGGGCCCAGGACTAGCCTACCAAAGTGAGATATATCCACAATCACATAATCAAATGTCAAAAATAGTCTCACAAATGACAGCACAACAGTTTTCTCCTGTTAAATTCATGCGATCTCCCATTGTAACTAATCCAAAATATGTGTCCGTTACTACTGTCAATCCATTTGTACCCATGCCACCATCACAAGCCATTTCAATTATATCACCACCAATACATGTACCACCTTATTCTATGTCTAAAATACCAAGCTTACCTAATTCTGTATCTATCCAAAAAAATCCTATTTCTAACTTTGTAGACACTGTACCACATCAAGTCCACGATTTAGCAGTATATAATACGAAGAAAGTTGACGACTACAACTCTATAACTGGATATGGAGATGACACTGTACTAAAAATCAATAAAGAAGATATAAATTCGAAAATAGCAGAAATAGCAAAAGCTGGAAACATTTCAATGGAGGCTGTTGAAGCAGCGATTGCGTTAAGACAGCAGCAGTTGTTGAGTAAATACGCAAATATTCCAGCACCAACAACGAAACCCACAACAACAACTACTACAACAAGTGAAAAACCGTTTGTATTCCAGCCTGAACCAGAACCTGAAATACTAACGGCAGCATTACCACAAAAGCCAAAAAGGTTTGTTGTTTTCTTAATCATTTTGCATAGTGTCCGCTGTGGCATTAAAGATCTCTAATAAAATGCTAACTACCGGGCAATTAATATATTTTTCCAAAATTATAATAAAGATGGACTGGACTATCTCTCTATCTGCATAATAATATTTAATGCCTAATAAATAGTTTCATATTCCATTATTATTCATTGCATACATATTAGTCATTCGCAATTCCTTAAGACTCCTTCGCTAAATAACTTTATTGCTCTTAATGGTTTCGTGGTATTAGGGAGCTGTTATTGGGCTTTTAATGTTCAGCAAAGAGTTCGCGTTATATATTTCGTGTATTTTTATTTGGACGAGGTTATTCTTTCATTTATGTATGAAACATTAATCTTAATTTATAAAGTAACTACTAACTTAACTATTACAATCAGTTTATCATAACTTATGTATTGATATTTTCGTGTGCATTATCACTCACACCGCTTGCATCCCGCTTAGAAATATCACGTAAAATTTCAGAGTTCCAACATCCGGAAAAGTAATGAATGCTCCTCGCGAGTATTATCCCGTTGGCTATGAGAAGAACTTCGATGATCACTTCCAGTCGAAAGTTGAGTTGCCTGAAACGAGCTTCCACTGTGGAGATCAGAAATACTTCCCTGGATTGTATGGCGATGAGAGTCTTGGGTGTATGGTGAGTACAACTATTATCTGCTTTAAATTTTACCATAACCAAGACATCATATAGCCCCATATATCCTTAGATCTAGAAGGCATACTTTTATGTTTATGGAACTTTAAAATTTATGTAAGCTTACTTGGATGTTTTGCAAATTAATAAAAAAATGGTTCTCTATTATCTGTGTTTAGATATCGAAGTCGATTTATCTCTGACGCCTTCATATAGTTTAGGCTTATTTTTAAACCCAAATGTAAGTAGTTGAAATGAATACTCCATTTATTTATTTAATTACAGGTGTTCCACGTCTGTGCACTAACAGACGATGGTCTCGTCATGAAATCCTTCCTCTGTCCTGAGTCCACACTATTTGACCAAACTATTCTGAAATGCAACTGGTGGTTCTATGTAGACTGCAAGAATACCAAGAAGCTATACGATACCAACATACCGGTGTCTAAGAGCTACCAGCTGATGAAAGCTCTCACATTCTTTTCTTCGTACAAGAAAGAGATGCAGAGTGATGGTATGTTCTTTTTATCATATGCATTGACGACAATTTTTTTATAGAACATATTTTCTATGCGACGAGAAGTGAAATATTATAATATATCTAGCTATTCATAACATAGACTGAGATAAAGTTGAAACTAGGCATAAAAGAATTATCATCACCATTGTCAACTATCATACCTTTATCCCAATTGGGGTAGACTTAGATTATAGGGGGCCATCTGCTATGGTCTATACTCTTTTTAAATCTTGATCTATTGTCACGGTAAATTTAAAACAACCCAATTTTTACCAACTTTCAGGTCAAAAATCAAATCCTGAAGAGGTGGACGGTATAAAAGAAGCTATAACTATTCTACAAAATGCACAACCTGCGCCTCAACCCAGTATCACTATTGCTACCGTTGACAATGTTGCTAACGATGGTAATAGTGCTGGTTCTAATATCCAATTTGTTACTCCCACTCCAATTATTGATGAGAGAAATCGTAAAACTACAACAGAACAGGCGCCTGTCTATAGAGGCAATAGAAACTATGATATATCAAGAATAAATAAAGAAAATAACAATACAGCAACTAATCAAGATATTAAACTAATAACTGTAAAAGCTGATATGAATATTGGACAAAATAGTAGTTCAGATAATGATTCGAAAGAAAGGAAGCATAGAAGGCGTATGACTTTAAGAAATTCAAACACAGTTAAATCAGCTACTACATCTACAACACAGAAGTCTATAATTGAAGCATTAAAGGATGAAATAAGTCCAACTGATATAAACAATTTAGAGAAACAAGAAACATTAACAGATCAGATTGAAAGTGTAAGCCAAAATGAACCGAACTTGGCTCCAGTGAGACGGTTTTCTAGATCAAGTGCAGAAAAAATTGAAAATAAAGAAATGGCTACAATTAACAATGAAAAGGTTCAGATTGTTCGACCTACGTCTCAATCAAGATTAGTAGGTGAATATCCTACTCCTAGTGCTGTCATAGCTAAATTAGATGAAGCTATTTTAGGCAAAGTTAGAACGAAGAGACTTATTGCGACTTTATCATCATTAAGTACGAAAACGTAGTCTGAATTTAGTCAAATTGTTGTGTCATAATTAAGTTATTTATTGCCAATACGTATGTCCTTTGTAATATAGTACTCCCTTCCCATGATGCGTTGTCTAGCAAAAAAGTCAGACGCAAACCCATTAAGAAATTCATGGCTTTTCGCCTGGACTATTATTGCATAGAAAATGCTATGAACTAGGCTAAGGTAGAATAGAACTGCTTCCTTGGATTTTTTTAGTTGCACTCTCATAAAAGTAACTAATTATTTGCCATTAATTCTTGCTGTCACGAAATCACTTTCCACCGGTATCTATTGCGGTAGAGATTGCATTACCTGAATAAAGCCAGTTATGAACTTTAAAGTGATCACTATTTTAAATCGGTGCTGCTTTTTCCTTGTCACAACCGCTATTCATTGACCACATCATAGAATTTAGTATAAATGAAATTATAATGATTTAATATAACGTCATATATTTGTAAGGTTAATATTATGATTTTTACTATGAACAGTATTTTCAAGCTAAGTTTGTTCACCAATATTAAAACACGCACCATGGGAAATCGAGTGTAGGACGTATTTGCTCAATTTTTGTACTTTTATAGTCTAAACGAATGGAGTCAAGTGATATTACGGTGTATGTTAGTTGTTTAGTAAAATTTTATAATTTCTTCATGTGTTTTATTTAGTTCCTTAGTTATTTATAACCTACTAGCTGGCCCGGCAAACGTTGTTTTGCCAACCAAAAAAAAAAAAAAAAAATTAACTATAAACCTCACGGAGCCCGAGACCTTTCCAACGAATGCAAAACCGTGGAAATCGGTTCGTGCGTTCTGGAGTTATAGCGTCAGGAAGGAAAACCCGACTTATTTTTATATAGTAGATTATGATCCTAAAGGCAAGGCATTCGGTGTTTTTCAATAATTTGTGCCTGAATGCCAAGACAGGATGTGTTTCTGATTTGTAATAATAATAATAACTATCGCACCAAGCTCTATTGGGACCGGTACATCATCATAGACAGGACTATTTTCGCGAATAAGCCTGATATCATGCTGATGGACCGGACGGAGTTTCGGGTATTTCTAGTGGATATCACCATCCCCTATGACGAGAACTTCGTGGGAGCCGAAGCAGACAAGAAGTATTTAGACCTGGCGCACAAGATTACCGATATGATCGAGGGTGATATTGACAGAAATAATCCAAATAATTGTGTTGTATCGGTTTGGTCCCAAAAAGCTTTTCACAACATCTCGAAAGGTTCGGCGTCAATAGTAAGTCAGTGATAGCCTAGATACAGCAAGTAGTCTTGCTTGACAATGCCCGTATAGTTCGTCGGTTTCTCTCCCATTAGGCTCCAACACTGACTGTTGCCAACCTCATCGGAGTGCGTCCGGCCTTTTAAGAGGATACCAAAATAGCTTCGTGCATTTTTCTACGTACGAAGTTTTCATTGTTTCTTTAGATTGAATGGATAGAGCTCTAATTTTTAAGTATATGTTTTTTCAATATATGATCTAGGATCGCATAAACTCAGAAAGCCGATTGAAAAAAGTTTTCTCGATAGAAAATCTTAGCGAAACAACCTCTAAAATTTTTTATATTTTTACATTTGTCGCCCTATTATCGCGTATTAACTAATGAAATAACTTAAAAAACATAAGTAACTATTATATATAGAAACACGTAAATCAGAATTAATGTGTATTCAGTAGATTTTGAGTAAACAAAAAAAATATCCCTAATTCTTCATTTTCTATACCTACTAGCTGTGTTAATATGTACATGTCGACGATAATATTGATGTAGGCCCTTAAGCCGAAGCAGTGTTATATCTAACAATAATAACAAATTCTATTAATAAAACAACTCCGATACAAATGAAAATAATTTATTAAAACAAACGATAAAACGAATATTACTTTCTAAATTGTTGTTGGCATTTTCGTCGTTTATATAGTCTTTTGCAATACATTGATCCTATAATGATAATAGTGACTGCAGCCAAAGTGCTAAAAGTACCGAAACATACACATTTGGCTGGGATTGCGTAGCATCCCATTGTGTAAGTATTTAAAAATCTTAAAAAAATATTCAAATACAAATCTAATATTATGTGGGATATTTAGGTATAACAGCTATTGTATTGGCCCTTCCAAACTGCAAATTTACAATGAGATAAGACAATAGCAGTTTTGATTATTCAACAGATCTGAAATATTTTTTATTAAAGATTATTAACAAATCTTATATAAACTATTTAGAAAAAATGTACCAAGCTATGTTAAGACGGCACGATACCAAATTATGCTCCATACAAAAGTATGGGTATCGTACTTCCGTTTTTTCTTCGCGAAAGTTAAACCGATTTTAATAGTTTTTGCGTTATACTATAAATAAAGAGTATATCTATGCTTGTATCACTTTCTTTTTTTCAAAACATAATAACTAAAAGAAATATGACGATCCGAAAAACCCACTTTTCGGTTTTCTTTAGATAAAGTTGCAGCGTCTATCACACAAATTTGGTAAAGTTTTACAACAAAAGAAAGTGATAAAAGCATAGACATACTCTTTATCTATAATTAAAAACTATTAAAATCGGTTTAACTTACGCGAAAAAAAAAACGGAAGTACGAAACGTCTTTTTTCAAAGATTTTGTAGGTAAAATCCGCTTCATCTATATTTGTCCCTTTCAGCGCGGCGCTCGGAAATAGGGATAGCAATACCTAAGGCAAATACCTAAATGAGGAGTACAGTACCCTCTTAATAAGTTGATTAAAGTATTTCTCAGTAAGATAGAGGTCTTTATTCTTAGGTGACTTTTACGGCACTTCATATTTTTTTCCAAAATATATATTTTATTTTTATTTTAAACGATTCTTTAAAATGTAGTTCAATATTATTATTTACTTACTCTTTCAAAATGGCATACCACAATCAGGACAGATGGGACAAGGTGGACATTTACACCGCTTTGCGTATAAGTCGCGAGTCCAAAATGGTACGCAGACTATTGCGGTGACTGCAGTTACCAATCCAAGCAGGGATATACAAAATGACATCCGTATTCATCAGATGACTCACCTAAAATAAGTATAAGGACATATAAGGATTACATGTGTTTTAATATTTTACGGCACAGTAGACCAAATATCATTTCAAAGTGGAGGAGACGCGTGCCCAACAGTGGGACGTTAACGGCCTGGAGATAGGCAAAGAGAGATAGGAGACTTTTATCACCACTAGATTTCTTTTGGACTTTGTATGAGACCACTAAGGAAAATATAAGCATCAATTATTTGAAATTGAAACTATTATCCGCATAGTGACGGACAAAGAGTGCAAGTGTGACCAGCCTGTTTTCTTCCCAGGGTGATATCAGAGCAAAATTAAAGAAAACTAAAAGAAATAAAGAAAAAACAAAATAATAGACTTACTAAATATGTATAATACTTACTATATAAAATACTTACTAAATACTTGCTAATTATTCGGGAGTCTTCAACTATTTTATCGTAGGTTTCGTGGATCAGCCTGTCATGGCTTCGCACTTAGAATGCCTCATGTAGTATGCACATAGTGAAGAAGTAAATCTTTTGGATGAAACAATTGTGTTTTCTCATATAATCTACTTATGAATAGGCGTGTTCTGAAAAACAAACAAGAAGTAAATTTTTAATTAATAAAACACCTTATTTGTCAGCTATTCTGTGTATGTTATCATCAGCTATGAAATTTGTCCGTGTGGTGACGGATTAAAAATACAAGTGTCACCACTCTTTTCCTTCTCAGCGTACTGTAAAAGCCAGTTAAAGGGATATTGTACACAGATAACATCCTCAGTGAAAGGTGGCAAACTTGAAAATAAAACGCGTGAAATAAGTCGCGCAAGTGTTAGGAGACTATATTTTGGTTTGTTCCTTTTTTACATATTCCAAGTCGATACTTTTCTACATCTCACTTGATGGCAAGTGGCAAAATATTCCTACAAACGCATTCGTCATGTAGCTGGCACTAACAATTGGGCTTCAGACATGCTGCAGACAGTTTATTAATATGCTGCGTTACTGCGTTAGAACAGAGTTTCGTTTTCGGATAAGAAAAAAAGTGAAAAGCAAAATAAACAGAACTTAAATTTATTACATATTGTACAATAAACACATTCAAATTATATTATCGTTTACTCTTGGCAAAACATTTCATTAGTTTTTCGCAAAATAGTGGCCCGCATGCGATGCAACTGGCTGCCATTAAGGCTGTGGCGCAACTCATGCAAATCATTGTGTATTTGTATATCAAATCTTCTTGATTTGAGGGTTGATCGTACTTATTAAACTGCCATTTATTCGCTGCTTACCATCCAGCAAGTACCTGAAACAAAAAAGGGATCTGTTACAAGATTAATAAAAAAATTGGTCAAGTGCGAGTCGGACTCGCGCACGAAGGGTTCCGTACCATTATCTATGCAACATAAGGCAACGTTATTAGTATCGAGCAAGAAACGGTAAAAAAATCATGTTTGTTGTATGGGAGCCCCCCTTAAATATTTATTTTATTTTATTTTTAGTATTTGTTGTTATAGAGGCAATAGAAATACATCATCTGTGAAAATTTCAACTGTCTAGCTATCACCGTTCTTGAGATACAGCCTGGTGACAGACGGACGGACGGACAGCGAAGTCTCAGTAATAGGGTCCCGTTTTTACCCTTTGGGTACGGAACCCTAAAAATAAATGTACACACGGTTTTAAAAATAAAGAATATTAATTGGGACTTAACGTTAAGCAGTTGTCAGAACAGCCAATATAGAATCTTATAGCGCAACACAGATTAATACTGACATTTAAACTAACAGTTTTGTATTAAATCCTGATGAAAACAGCTTTACTGAGTTTTGATGTTACTTTTCGTAAAATTATTAGATTTTTTATTATCAAAGTTTTTTCAAAACTATAAAACTTCAAATTTTTTTAATTTTCTTCGGTCTCACAAACATTAGATTTTTGTGAGACCGACTTTTATTTACCTACCTAATTATTACTTACAACCAGTTAGTTTTATAAAAAGTTTTTATATGTTATCTGGCTGGTTTCTTTGATAAGCAGATGAATCATAACTTTTTATGGGAGGCTTATCGAAATCTATAAACTAGTCGTCCTATATTCACAACATTCTTAAGAAATAAACAAATGAAATATTGCATAAACTTTATTCAACATTTTAAGTGCAACATTGCTTAGTATAGATATCTTATTAAAATATTCAGCTCATTTTAAAATTTAACAACATTTCTTCTTCTTTTTACTTCTCAAGCATTTTATGATATTTTCACAGACAAGAGGAGTAATTAGCACAAATGCAAATACATAAAAAATAGTACATGTATTACAAAACATAATTAAATATGAAAAACTTTGAAACTTTCATGGAAATTAGTCTTAGTTCTTGAAATAGCTTATTGTTTTTCTGTAAATGCGTGGAAAATTTACAGTTTTGCTTATTGTTTTAATGGTGAGAAACAGGAATACGCCAGTGGCGACAGCATACAGCGGCCCGTAAACCATCTGTAACAAAGAATATAGTAATCTTGGAAAAAATTATAAAATATAACAAAAATTAAATAAAATCTGCTTATCTTGATGTAATGATCCAAATCATTATTTAGGAATGCACTTAATATTGACACTGAATAGTAACGGATTACACACTGATATAGCACGTCGAAAAATTGTCAACTTAAGGAGTAAATAATTAGGTTTTTAAAAACGCGCTCTTCTGATTTAACCTGTAGAATAACTTAAATTAGTTTGAGACAAAAGTTTATCTAATTTATTAAGAATGCAAAGAACTCTCCTAACTGATAACCCTAAAAAGGCTGACACACACTAAGATAGCCGCTAGTTTACACAGATTCAGAGTTACAGAGATAGACCTGACGATGTAATGTAATGCAAGAAGGTAAACGCAGCGAAACAAAGAAAGTAACAAACATCAGAGCTTTGACATGAGCTGTTGCGCTGATATGCAATATTCCACAAATAAAGCACTTTGTAGGTTTCCCAAGCAGTAAAAAAGTCTTATTATATCTAAAGCTCTTATATAAACTATTTCATGAAACTTACATGCAACAGACACGGCTACTGACTCTGATTCGACATAGAGATTACACCAACTAGATATCGAAAGATAATCCCGATATCAAGATTATCTTAGCGACATTCCACAATAATTTATCTAGCATATTATTGTTTTTACAAAAATTTTGCATAAAACTTTCGTTTCTTCTGTCAAAAAATAGAGCTACGAGTTGGCTACGAGTGAAGTTTCTAAATTTAAAAATGTTTTCATAAAATTCTGTATGTCCTTCTTGATGATTTTCATGTGAGGTTGTATAGGAATGTAAATCTGTAAGTCGTGTGCCTGTCTATTAATTTTTTGCCCATCTCGCCTTTGCAAATTGCATATTTATGTAACTGTAAATATTTTATTCGTTAAATTTTTTATAAAATAAAGTAATCCGCCATACTTTCTGCACTAAGCAGGAACCCCAGACTTTCATTACTTTATTAAAGCTGAAAGTTTGTTAACGCTTGCTCCCGAGAATCCCAATACGGGTAAGTACGATGAATCATTATGATGTTTGGGTAGCATTGGCTTTGACAAATAAACGGTACTAGTACGGCCGTATTATTCATATTAAATCACACTCTGTATATAGATTCAGTTGAGAAACATGCGTGTGACCCCTAGACAAGCCTTTGAGAGAATGATTCGAGCGGATATATTATCGTATCTTAACCGTGTGTGATACCTTAAGATACTATAATATTTTATATCCAGGCATCTTAACATAAAATATTATAGTATCTTCGTCGTGTGTGACGCCCTTAAAGGTGTGTAAAACACAGATCTACTTTCGTTTAATTATTTTGTGTAACATTCATTTTTGAAAATCACATTATTCATTGCCAGACACCAATTATTATACTCTTTGCCAGATACTTTAGATCGTGGCAACCCCTTGCCCAACACCCTTATTGTGCATGAAATTGCGCTCGTTATTCTACTTGCTCTTAGAGGAAATGAAGCTATGAATTTGTCGTCGGACTACCGCGAGTACCCACCATGGTGGGCCACCAAGTATCACTCATTCAGTAACCGTGTACGGATTATCTCTTATTATACCTCCAAAGAGTGAACTAATATAGTACACCATGCGGAATATCACGTAGGGGTAGGTGTCGAATTCTGCTAAGCACGGAACGTGCTGCACTAGAATTAGTAGCTCTTCTAAGCCCCTTGATGTACTCTTAAATACCCTTCTCAACAGTAACCTTGTAAGCAATTTGTCATTCACTGAATAGCGCTAAAACAACAGTGAAACTACAAATAAAATGTTAAATTATTTTATTCAAATATTCAATACTACATAAACCTTAACAAAACAAGATTCCTCAACCAGTTCGTGCTCGACTTGGACAACAAGGGCTCCTTTTGCTCAAAGCTGGTGGAGCCTGGCAACAATCATTACTGGCCTTTTTCCTAGCCCAGTAAGTATCCAAGATTATTGGGACACACCCAATACAACCAATGGCCATTACAGCAGTCAAGCAACTCATACAAATTAACATTATTAACTATTTTCGAAGACACTTCACAAATTTGTGCATTTCAAATTGCCGGTAGCAGACAGGAATGCACGCTAAGACCGTAGCAGATGCGATCAAAGCGTAGAGAGAGAGACAAATCATTTTTCACAAATCCGGCTCACAAGCCTTTCATCTGCAGTTGCATATATCTGGAAAAATAACTTGATCAGTTCTGTAGACACTTATTAGGATAGACCGAGGTATGCTAGAATTTACATCATTTTTATTCATCCACCTTAAAGAATCTAATCACCAAGCTTTTTTCTGGCCTTTGCGTCATCGTTTCATCTAATATAGCCCCGGGACGTTTGAGTTCGTGGTTGCCACAATAGAAACTCACCTCAAATGTTTCTGCATCGATATTACCATGAAAATAACCATAACATAATGTCATCATCTTAAAGGTATCAAAAAGCACTAAAAGCAAAAATTCCAGCAAATTGTTTAAAAATAAACATTTGAAACAGACCTTGGCAATGGAGGCTTAAGTGAAAAATGTGAAAAATGTTAATGTGTGTGTTCTTTTCGATCAAGTTAATTTTGATTATCAGAAACTAATCAATTTGCCTCCGTGACCATCCAAATAGCAGGAAATTACTGAAGCACACATTATTTTAATTTATATAATTTAAATTTTACACAAAATTTAGGGACATGTTCAATCTTTCTGTCAGATTGACGATGTCAATTTTGAATGTTTTGTTCTCTGACGAAAATGTGGAGGTAGTTGCCAGTAGAATCCATAGTTCTGTTACATACATTCTTTTTGCGTAAATTCGGAAAGTGTGTTGTATCCATAGACATTTTACTAAGGTTTTCCTGCTATTTCATTCCCCTATAAACTGCAAATCTTATATAAAATTTTACCTCCTATAAATAAATAAATAATAAATAAATGCTTTATTGTTCCAAAAGTTGTACAGAGTATACTTAGATTAAAATAATTGGTTAGCACTAATTTTACGTTGCGGTTAGAATTCTGCTAATGCTTGAAAAGGTAAACCTGTGTTATAAGCATCAGCAAATATAGCATCCTATAAATATAATATACTTAACACCTTGTAAATTTCTTAACGTATAGCATAATTAGCAATTTTAGATACATAATTATATTTTCGCCAAGTGTCAAGTCACAATCATCGGGAATACGACCAGTTTTAGGAATGTAAATGTAGCCAAGGAAGTGTGTTTAGATCTTAGCAGATGGCGCTTGTTAGTCTCTATCTACTCCCATGAGAAAATGCGTGACAGTATGATGCTGAAGACGATATTTTTACCAAAAAATGCGTGTAAACTGAAATTGGAAACAAAAAAAACTTCCTTGCTTTGCCTCTAAATTTGTGGGCAAAAGTAAAAACTTCTAGGTAAAATTTCTTTAATAAAACTACTTTTTACTAGTCACCATAGTGACCATGGTGACTGCAAAGTCTCCGGAACGTCGGGCTAAATTTTAAAACAAATATACGCGTCTAAATCCGTAAAAAGTAGTTTTATTTAAGCAAATGAGTAAATTATAGAGTAAATTATAGAGTATTTATGTATGAAATTTTTAAATGTGATTTAGAATTAAATGTCAATCTATCAAATAATTAGATCGTGATTTGTTTGTTTTACAAAAATTAAAAGCAAAATATTGAAATTTATGAGATTATACTGATGTTTGTTTTAGATAAAATATAGGCAATAATATATTGCCGCTATATATTCATAAGGTAATTAATTTGTTAATAAATGAAAGTGTTGGTGTGTTTATTACTGACTATACTGTCAGTCTGGGGGTTCCCAGAGAGAAGAGCGGCTGACAAGCCATCGGATGTACCACATTTGCCACAATTACCACCGCAGTTGTTACCTGGCAAGAAAGAGAGTGTAAGAGAAGCTCAAAGAGATTGTAAAGGAAAATGCGTTTCAAGTATAGCACAAAAAGCAGCTGCTGAAGCAAAAGCTGCTCAAGCAGCACAGAACGCAGCTGGAGCACAAGCTGCTCATATGGTAAGTATGGAAAAGCTATTTCATTTTCCGTCTCATTATAAGAGAGAATAAAGATACAGTACGTGTTAATTTATTTAATAAAATTGAGCTGTTATTGTTGTAATTCCTTATAGTAGTGTTATAGATTTTATCGCAATATATATTGTATCATTGCATCAATTCTAAGAGCTTAAAGTTGCTAAAAATATTTTCAATAGTTTTAAGAACAACATGCAGACTTGTTACTTGTTACTGATGGATTTTATATCTAAGCTTCGTTTTAGAAATAACTATTGCTATCGAGGGTTTCCAACTCAGTTAATATTCAATATTATCTATACTAACACGCTTATAAACATACTTTAGGTGAAAACTCAATTAGCTGAAAAGGCATTGCAAGCTGCCAAAGCCGCAGAAGCTGCACTTGCTGGTAAGCAGGCAGTAGTGGAGCAGTTGCAACAAGAAGTAAAAGAAGCAGAAGCGGTAGTTGCTGAGAATACAGCAGCTGTCCATCAGCAACAGGGAACAGTAAATGCTGCAGTCCAAGCTGCGCAACAGGCAACGGCTCAAGTGAGACATTTTATTATTAGATATGTCTTTTAACATTAGAAATCGGGACAAATTAATATACCTAGCTAAACTAAGGTAAACACAAGACTTTGTACTTGGTTCCTTTCGGATATAAATATTGTTATACAATATGAGTTTAGCACGCATTCATGACGATGACGTTAAAATGTTTTACAACTATTTTAATAATTTACTCAAAAAATGTGCTTATGGAATTTAGTTTATATTACTGTGAAACATTTGCGAGCCTATAAATAATGTCTGTTTGTTACAAGTAGCTTATAAGTAAGGGAAGGTTATGGATGAAAAGTCACCAATGGTCACCAAGAACTTCATGAAGGAATTAAATATCACTTCTATAGCTTCCCGTTCGTATACGTTACAGCACAAGCTAATGATACAAGCAACACAGCTGGCATCTCAAGTAGAAAAATCAGCTAACTGCGTTCTAGAGAAGACTAAGATTGGTTTACAAGAGAAATGCCACAATTTGTCAGAAGCTAGGGCAAGATTGGCTCATTTGCAGCATAAGTTACAATGCGCCTGCGCAGAGTGCGCAGCAACGAAGCAAGCCGCCCATTGCGCTTGTGAATCTGCTCGAGCAGCTTGCAGTAACGCTCGTAGAAGAAAACGGTATACCAAACGACTCCGAAAAACTCCAAAGCAAGGACACCGACGTCGATGATGTAAGGAAAATTAGAAATTTTGAATAGTAGAAGAAAGTGTTAGTGTTTTTAGTGACAGTTTTGTAGCTAACACATACATTTTTATTAGAAAGCAGTAGTGAGTTGAAGGATGTGGTGACAATGTTAATAAAATATTGCATATCGTGACCAGTATATTTAATGTCGATTGTTAATGTGTAATCTACTAAAAAAATAATTTAATAAAATGCATATTACTATAAATTACTCTGTTTCTTCGTACTACGTGTAAATTATTTGATTTTATTCAAGTTTCTGATAAAATACGTAAATCACAAAAATCTCTACATTTTTTTTTCATATATTTATATCCAGCTAAAGTCAATTCTATCTTTTCAATCACTAACTTAATTGATTTTTAAATAAATATCTTATTTTTAGCGCCTAAGCGCTACGCCTTGTCTGGAAAAAGCCTATTAATATTTGTGTAATAAATATTATCTGTTTGTATACATTACAGCGCAAGCTAATAGAACAAGCAACGCTGATGGCAAGCCAACTCGAGAAAGCAGTACATTGCGTTCTAGAGAAGACTAAGATTGGCTTACAAGAGAAATGTCACAATTTATCGGAAGCTAGAGCACGGCTGGCTCATTTGCAGCACAAGCTACAATGCGCCTGCGCAGAATGCGCAGCAACAAAGCAAGCTGCTCATTGCGCTTGCGAAGCAGCTCGAGCAGCTTGTGGCAATGCTCGAAAGAAGAAACATGTTACGAAAGAATTAGCTTTAATAACAAAAGAACAAAAAATTGCAAGGTGATTTAGTCAAATCAGAACAGGAAATGTTAATAGTAAGCTTGTTATTTTCATAGATCAAGTCGAATACGATATTTATTATATTATTCTTGAACTACTTGGATTAACTTTTAAAAGCATAAGCAATATAAATAAATGGGTGGCTCGGTCGACGTTTTTTTAAACACGTTATCATCTATTTTGTTTCCCGATTGTCTAATCTCATTGCATATTTTGTTTAATAAATTTGGTCTTTTTATTTTCCACCCATAAATGTCTAACAGTTAGGTACAAGTATGCATCCTGTACACAATTTTATACATTTTAGATGTTGTAGTCAGTCTTATAGGACACAAACTGTGTATTTAGAAAAGTGTGAATTTTAGAATAATTTAGTTTTATTGCGTTATATAAGCGATTTTGTACGTTTAAGCCACTGTTATTAATAATATATCTAATATATAAAATTCACGTGTCACAGTGTTAGTTACCGTACTCCTCCGAAACGGCTTGACCGATTCTTCTCAAATTTTGCATACATATTCAGTAGGTCTGAGAATCGGCCAACATCTATTTTTCAAACTTTTTTTTTTTTAGTATGGCAGAACAACGTTTGCCGGGTCAGCTAGTGATGTATAAAATTGGCGACTTTTAATTTCTATTCCCATTCTTGAACAGATTCAATTAATTTATAGGAACAGGTCCTTTCCTCGGGGAAGTTATTTCAGAGCTGTTAGTGTAAGCTTCACCTGAAACCAGATATCATCAATGGACAAGAAAAGCAATAAAATCTTAAACGTATAGGTATGTATACTAATGTATACCTACACAGTTTTGTTTGACAGATCTAATGCGCGAAAAATTCGCATTGCCAAACGCATTGCACATGCAATTAATAGTATCTTAGCTTAAAATCTATCAAGCTTAATGCAGTAAGGCAAAGACATCTTCATCTTTACTGGGTGTAAATAATACATAAAAAAAATAATGTGTTAGGTTTATCTATTGTTTTATTAATATAACATAACAATTTAACACTAACTAGAACTATTTTAAAAATAATTAGGGCATCTTTCACCATTCTCAAGTAAAGCGCCAAGTAGACTAATCGCTAGTTAAAGTCACCAGTAACTACACGTGCGACGTTCACGACGTTCGAGTAGCAGTAATCTTAAGATTAAAAAATTGAAATTGACAGAAGATACTCGTAACTATTACTTGATAATTAACGCTAATCGATAAGTACCTAACTAATCAACGCTTTACTTGAAGATGGTGAACGATGCCCTTAATGTTTTATAATTCTCTTAAAATAAATTATCTACAAAATGCAACATTGACGAAGTAGAAAATAAATACACTTAAAGTTACGAAATATACATTTCAATTAACAGCCAAGGAATATACGCGTTAACAATTAACATTAACCTATCTATAGGTCAATTTGGATATGATAACAACAGTGGTACCAATGCACAAAAAAAACTTAACAAAAAAATAAATTTTGATAGTGTCTATAGTTAACACGATTCGGCAATGTTAACTGAACTTCCTTGTTATAAAACTGTTTGTTATAGACTAAAGATTTTAATTAATATAAATGTGCACAACAAAATAGCCAAATAATCAAGATACAGCGGAAGCTGTTTTCATTTTTTAGTTTAGTTTAGTTGTGCACTTAGAATTGGCACCAATGTAGGCTTCCTAATAAGTTACCTAAATGCTTAATTTATTTACCAGTGAGTAGGTGTTGCACTTAATTATTTTGGATAAATACAACTAGAAATGCTTCTATTAGACTTGAACATAACATTATTTTTGAGACGTAAGAAACTACAAAACACACAGATTTTTGAACTAATGGTGGTAAGGAATTCATTAGATATGCATAATTAAAGTTATAGGTATTAAAATCTGAAATTAAATATACAGCATCCTAATTTTAAACTACATGGATGCAAATTATTGTTTTCATTTGTGATTTTACAAGTTCAATGTAATCATAATGGCGAAATATATTTGTTTTAAGGGGGTCAGTATTTATATCTATTTGTCGACTATACCAAATGCATCATTTAAGTTCTGTGGACTGAATGCTATGTTTCCATTTTTGTAATTCACATATGGTGATATTCCTTTCGATGGTCTTGCATTATCAACAACATCTCGTATTGGCAGAAATGTGTCTTCATCTTCTTTAAACATTGGAGCACTAGGTTGGAATCTTCCTACATATCTTCCAGGTGGCTCAGCATACTGACCACCAACTATTACTTCGTCATCAACAACAGGTCTTTTTTTATTAAAAACACTCAATTCTCCATCGGGATCTGGTCTCTTTTGAACCTGCCAAGGGCTTTTTACTACTTTATTATTATCAATTATATGAGGTTTCCTTTGTTTGTAGTATTTGTTATCAGATGCATTAACTGTATAAGTATCTAAGTAATCATTATCTTGTGCTGTTGCTGTAGCAAACATCTCGTCTGCTTCTGGTTTCACAAACGCTGGCTTTTTCTTGGAATAGGCAAAATTACTATCTTGGTTGTATTCCCAAGATGTTTGTTTGTGTTTTTGATCTTTGTCTTTATCGTAATTTGGTTCTTGAAAGCCTTGTGGTAATACAACTCTATTTTTGGTAAATTTCATAGGTGCACTGAAAGAATCTATAGGTGGTTCACCATAACCTTCAACTTTAGGGTGATAACTACTTGTGGTTTTTAATGGAGGTTCTCCAAAACTCATGTTTTCAGGGCTAGTGTAGTCATAACTTGGTATTTTACTTTTAAAACTAGATTCAGGGTGTCGTTTTGGTTTGAAAGAAGGTGGTCCATACTTTGGGACAGGGTCACGATACCATTTAGGTTTGTAAGATTTGAATGCTTGTTTTGAAGGAAAATGTTTATTTTTGTGGCCTCTGTATTTTTTGTGTGGCCTATTGAATTTTGCAGATTTGTGGGCTTTTCGTCTTGGTTTTGGAGATCTGAATTTATGTGCCGGTGGTATGTATCTTTGCGGTTGTGATATTCGTCTATAAATAACTTTTGGTTTTTGAAATATTGAGTTAGGTTCTAATGGGTAGCCCATTATTATTGTTGCTTCTCGTTTACTTATTCTTCTTTCTGTTTGTGATTGCTTTGTCAAGTCTTTTGTATGGTTTTCTTCTGCTTCCAGATTAGTTGCAGTGACTGTTATCTGTAACAAAAAAAAACAATTCTTTTCAGTTTTCAATACTCCTGAATTTAGACATACTGAACAAACTGAACTTTAAAACTTTTTTTATTCGTCTATTTTATGGATTTTTATGTTTAACTAGCTGATGCCCGCTACTCCGTACGCGTTAAATTTTAGATCCCCATATATTTTGTAAAACCGTTTAAACCTTCCCTGGACTTTCACGAATATTTCAAGACCAAAATCATCAAAATCGGCCCAGCCGTTCCCGAGTTTTAGCGAGACTAACGAACAGCAATTGATTTTTATATATAAGAAGATTTATAAGGATTTTTATGTTGAAAAATAGTGAATTAATCTTCATGATATGGGTCTTTACATAACAACCGCATAAGTAAAATTGAATTGAATCATTTTCTTTTTCTTGCGCACTAAAAACAAAAAATTCTTTTCACTGAAGTTTATGAAGATTTAGAAGCATTTCTTTATAAACACACCTAATATGGTGGATGGGGAATGTGGGCTCGTGACGCCAGTGATTATAGAAAGCGTCCATATCTCACTGCGTTATAAACTGTAATCTGTTTTAATTATAGCATTTTAAATGTTGCAGGTTTGTAAAATTTTAAACGTTTCTTTACATTAAAAACTGTGAATTTATTTCGAGAATCGTTCGATAGATAGATAGTGAATATATCCATTGATTTTAATCGTAGCTTTGGGGTTTACTTGGAAAGTCTCAGTTCAGTTCATTTATTTGCGGTTTATTTGTTTTTCGGGAGTTTAGAAAAACAAAGTCTTTTAGATTATTTGCTATGAAATTACTGCACTACACAGTTAGAAAACCGGCTAAGGACGATCTAGACTCGCGAGACAAGGATACTATTTTATCATAATATATTCAAATCTTAATATCCAATCGTCATATCATGTCATTTAAGGGTATCATAAGGTGCCATCAATTCACTGAAAAAGTTGGTTGTATAGGAGCCCACTTAAATATTTACTGTATTCTAGTGTTCTTTAGTATTAGTCGTTACAGCATCAACAGATACCTTTCCGGGCATACAGCCTGGTGACTGACGGGTGGACGAATGGACAGTAAAGTTTTATTAGTAAGGTTCCGTTTTCTACTTTTAATTGGGAACTTATAAATTAAAATATGGTGGGTTAATAAGACCGTGACGTAACTAGCGGTGATGCCTGTTATGAATAAAAATGAAAGTTTATGATTGTTACCGTGAAACACATCTATTACATACGGTTCAACGGATAAATTGATATTACATTACAAGAATCAATCACACCATTAGCACTGTAAATACCATATAATTACGGCACACATGCATATGATATAATCAATATAACTAAAGGTACGTCTAAATCACAGGTCTAAATAAAATCACTTTTTTCGAATTTAGGCGCATGTATTTGTTTTACCGTGTGGTGTCGGATGAAGAATGCAAGTGTCACTACCCCATCTCCTCCCAAAAGTGCTGTAAAAGTCAGCTAAGGGATATTGTACACAGATAACATCCTCTGTGAGAGACGGAAACCTCGAAAATAAGTCCTGTGCCAACACGCCTGGTCAGCGTGGCACAGTAGACCATAATCCCTCCGATGTGGAGGAGGCCCGGTCCCAATAGTGGGACGTTAATGGGCTGGAGAGAGAGATAGATTTGTATTAAATTTTCCCATCCATTATCATGGTGATTGCAAAGTCTCCGAACAGTCTAAAATTTAAAATAAATACACGGGTTTAAATCCATAAAAAAGTGGTTTTATTTAAACTAATGAGTCGCGCAAGCTTTACTGAAATAAATACATCGTGTCCAGTATTAAATCAAAGAGTCCCCTAACTAGAGGTATAAGTAGTAACTGCCCCTAACTAGTATTAGTTTTGGAGAATTTAATTCCAACTAATGTCCTTACTTGCGTTTCAAGTTTCAATAATCAACTGACGACCGTATTATATATTGAAAATTTGACAGGGAATAGAAATATCTTAGCGATAAACGAGGATTACAATCTATCCGTAATCGTAGATTGATTATTGAAAATGGTCGTTTAACGAACATTAAACCTACGACCTTAAACGAAAGTCGGTACCACATGAGACCCGTCAATAAAAACAATGTATTGTATTGTATTTTTCTGTTCAGTAATGTATTCAAATAAGTTCCGTAACGCCTTTTGCAGTAACTATACTTCATTGTACACACTTTCTATGCTAATTCTAATCCCTAGGGTCATAATGTAAATGTAATGAATACAAAAATATGAAAGTGCTTGGTTTTTAATTATTGTACAAATGTAGTATTAGGAATTGTGTTTATAAACAAACTCTTTCACGGCTCAGTCATAACACTTTCGTCTGGAAATGCAGGTAACTTGGATTGGAATCCATCCGAAATATATCCAACATGAATAAGAGTTGCTAATTAATTTGTGAAAAGATTTTGAAGAACTTTTCTGCCTGTGTTCAAGATAATGATTTTAGATTTGCATTCGAATTTTTTCTGGACATTACGAAAGTCTCCTGGGTCTGCTAGTTTATTTATGTATTTTCTTACGACAGACGTAAGGATATTGTGTGAAATTAAGGATTTTTCAAAGTTTTTTCAGTCTTATATAGAATATTTTATTTATAAGTTAGTGTTTATCAGACACGTACGCTTTCACTTGCGTGCGATGTTGCTGTAATTTATATGTAGTGAGTTATTATGACGACAGATGGCGTGACTTTATATGATGTACTGTTTAACTATATTATCTCAATGAAATGGAGAATGGTCTAGTTAGTATTGAAACACGTGGCAGTAAGGGACGGTTAGACCGTGTCGTTTACGCTCGACGCACTGAAGTATCATCGGTCAAGTGTTTTTCTATACATTTGCTGTTCTGGCGTTACACGACCGATAAATACGCGACGTATGTTCCGTCAGATATGAACCTACCCTACATTTGCCAAGTTGAAAGTAAAAGGAACTGCTGATAGCATAGTCCTACTTACACAAACATAACATTAATCACACACACTCATCATATTTTTCTGGTCTGTGTAAACCATAATCCCTCCCAAAGTGAAGGAGGCCCGTGCCCAACAGTGGGACGTAAATGGCTGGAGAAGAAGTGGGGTGTTTTTCTAAATTCCACGCGTACGAAGTTGCGAGTAACAGCTAGTAATATCATAAATGTTTGTGGTTTTTATTAAACTTTTCTTCTCAGTGACCGTGATTTACTTTTCACGAAAGTTCACATTTTAATTTAATTAACATACCGCATATTATAGTTGCTTTTCACATTGTTTTAGGGTTCTGTACCAAAAGATAAAACAAATCTCTATTACTAAGACCATGACGTATACTTATAATACATAGTGTTTCCATGTATTATAAGTATGTATTTACAAAAAAAAAGTAGTTTATGTATTCTATCCGTATTCTGGTACCCATAACACAAGCATATAAGCTTAGCATGGGACCAGAGGACGTTGTGTGAAATGTCCATGAATATTTATATTTATATTTATTTATATATTTATGACATTTCTATGACTATGTATGCATATTTGTCCAATTGTATGAGTGTGGATGAATCCAAGAAAGTATGATGATGTTCTATAGTCTTTGCCTACCCACATGACATGAAAAATAGGCGTGATGTTATGATGATGATGGTCATGATGATTACAAAAACTTTATTGGCTGTCTGTCTTACACCAGGCTGTGTATCAGAAACGGTGATGGCTAGAGAGTTGAAATTTAACAGATCACAAGCTGACCCCGCATACGTCATTTTGCCATACAAATGATAAGGGTGGATACCCCTTCTCACTTAGAGGTTTTAAAATTGCATATAAAATTTCATAAGAATCGGTCAAGCCGTTTCGGAGGAGTATGGGAACGAACATTGTGACACGAGGATTTTACATATTAGATGTATAGGGTTTCTCTTGATGCTATAACAAAATTAAATACCAGAGTACAATAAATATTTAAGAGTGCATACAACAAAAGTCTTAGTGTAACTTAAATTTTAATTTAGAATTCTATAGGGTCCAATCAAGGAGCTTATAAAATATTCCCGAAATGTTTCGATAAGTATTTAACATTTATGTATTAAATATTTCTGATTCGTCTGTTAAGTTAGGAAGTTCACTCAATAAGTTAATGGTATTCCAATTAAAAACCTATAGAAATGGAAAGTGAGTAATAGTCTGCGACAAATTGCTTTAGTTATAGCATAGAAGTTAATAGTGATCACGAAAATGACTTCATAACATTTCAATTCGGTAACAATACCATCAGCAAAGTAATTTTTTTTAATTCAATGTTCTGAAATAAAATACGACTAGTTCTAATAATATTATTATATTTCATACTTATTACTGCAAAACAAAGCTGTTATTTTTATATATTGCTAGCTGACCCGGCAAATGTTGGCCGATTCTCAGACCTATTGAATATGTATGTAAAATTTGAGAAGAATCGGTCAAGCCGTTTCGGAGGAGTACGGTAACTAACACTGTGACACGTGAATTTTATATATTAGAATAAATGAGCTTATATCTTCCAAAGTATGCAACGGATTTTGATGCGGTTTTTGTAATAGATAGAGTGGTTAAATGACATTTAGAATATTTTTTAAGGTCTAGTCCCTTTCCCTCAATATATACCATCTCTCTCTCCAGTCTATTTACGTCCCACTGTTGGGCACGGGCCTCCTCTACTTTGGAAGAGATTATGGTCTACTGTGCCGCGCTGACCAGGCGTGTTGGCACAGGGTTTATTTTCGAGATATCCGTCTCTCACAGAGGATGTCGTCTGTGTCCAATATCCTTTAGCTGACTTTTACAGCACCCTTGGGAGGAGATGGGGTGGTATACACATAGGGACATACATATAAAAATAACTACTTTGTTTTATAATAGGTACAGAAGATTAGTAACCAATGAATCGTAAACCACATAGTATTTGCTGAACTGGTTAAGCGTAAAGTTTTCACTCAACGAAAGTCTGTTAAAACCATTTATTAAATTACTAGCGTTATGAGTAGTGATCGGAATAGGTAGAGCTATTTTATGTACTAGTAGTTTTTTACAATAATATGGATATGCCCAAAATCCCGGGATTTACTTTTGAAGTAGTAAATTAATAAAAAGCTATTTACCTAATACGGATTAAGGAGTAACCACAGAATACACTTACTTTACGATGGATAAGTATAAGGATGGGTTTAAAGATAGTATAAGTTGAGTCAATAAACCACGTATATTTTTTATGTAACAGTTTTTATATTTCTAAAATACTCAACAACAACAACATTTACATTTTTCTTTATTTTGCAGTTGTTGAACATAATATTAACATACAAACTAATTCAAACATGTTCATCAAAAATCAAAGTATTATCTTCTGTTTCATCATAATTATTTTCATGTCTTCATTCTTTGAACTATTTTTATTTAAAAGATATTTATTTAAATGCTCAGCATGTTTACTTTTAAACATTAATTAAATGGAACTGTCATTGGTCTGTTTCTAAGTGTGACTCGTCTACTGCGTCACTAGAAGCCTGATTACGACCCAAGTTATATTTCAATTAAATAAACCGCGATAAAATCCGTTAAAAGTAGTTTTATCCCATGGAATGTCCAAATTAACATCAATGTTTGTGGTCAATGAACCTAAATAGCTCTACCTACTCCGATCATTGGTTATGAGCTATGGGTTTAAATAATTTTTAGTAAAGACTTATAAAACTTTATAAATCAATATTTATAAAGTTTTTTACGCAAATTAAATTGCACTTTTTTGTTATAAATATTGGAGATATTGAAATGGACAGGTAATAATTTAGCGATATCACATTTACAAAAAAATTTTTTTGAAGGCATTTCTCAAGCTAATATTCTTTGCGGGTGGTTACGGACTCTAGGAAACGTATCTATGCTTATTGGCTCTAGGTCACAAAATGAGTTATCTGATCCTTTGAATAACCTCTACATATGTGTATTTTCACACCTGTAACCAAATACTGATGTGAATGTAACTATTGAAATTATATCCGCCGGCACATGCAAAGATAAAGATACAGATATATTTATTTGTAAAAACATGTGTAGGTTACAATAATAATACATAGGCATTTATCTTAGATGTTAAAGTATGTAAAAGAGATACAACATGTTTAACTATGAAATGGTGTACAAATATGTGAATGAGTAGATATATCATTCAATTACAAATTTCATAGAGTTAGTTAGAGAGATAAAGAAAAATATCTTTATTTTTCTTTATCTCTCTAACCACCCACTGCTGGGCACGGACCTCCTCCATTTTGGGAGGGATTATGGTGTACCTTGCCCGCGTTATACAAAGTCGAAGGCAACTGCAGTCGTTTAGACAAGTAAGTTTCGTAGTAAAACAAAACCATGCCATATGTAAATATAGGTAATTAGATGGTTACTATGAGATTACCTACTGAATTAAATATTATATTTATAAATATTGTAATTTTTTATATTTTAGGATGTAGAGCATGACAGATAAATGTAGTTGTATCCATTTTGTAGCATTCTACAACAACTTTGTGATTAAAGTAATTTATTAATTTTGCAATGGACATGCTATACTTTTTACTTAGTACGTACAAATACGATATAAACTCAATCGAGTGACGATTATGGTGGCCTAATTTGATTACTGAAAGCACGACCGCAATAAGCTAAAGTTGCAATAAGTTGGCAGAGCTACAAAACGGTATTCCGAGGTCGTGGGTTTAAGCCCCGCTTCCGGTAATCGCTTTTTCCACCATAATTTAATTAATTAACTTTGTGATTGTTACACACTCACACATAGGCTTTATGGAGCTTCCATCAAAGGTCTTGGAATAAAATAGTGCTGACTAAGCGTCAGCAGTATTTATTAACACGTATTTGTTAGCTTAATGCGTATCTATCAATGTAACGGAATCTTTAAAAGTAATTTTCACCCACTTGCAGTAGTCAGATTGTTGAGCACGGTTCTCCTCCACTTTGGAAGGATTATGATTCTCTTACTCCGCGCTGACTAGGCGTGTTCGCGAAAAATTAACCGATTTTAGTTATTTTTACGCCATTTTATAGATGGGGAGTATATCTATGCTTGTATCACTTTTTTTTTGGAGGGACCCTACCAAACTTGTGTGAAACGTTGCAAGTTCATCGAAAGACAACGGTAAATAATTAAAAATAGTTTAAAAAAACTAAAAAACACGCTTTATTTATTCGAATTATTGTATTGTCATCGGTCTTTGACAGGTCTGCAAAATTTGAATAGAATCTGACCGTTTAAAGTGGGTCAAAATAGCGTCCAAAGGAGTCGGTTACAAACATACAAACAAACATACAAACAAACATACAAGTGAAGCTAATATAAAGCGTGTAAAAATGGGTATTTTGGATGGTCATATTTCTTTTAGTTATCATGTTTGGAATAAAATAAAGTGATACAAGCATAGATATATTAGACCTTCATACTGTGACAAAAATTCGTTCTCTAGAAGCAATATCCGCGAAGAAAAAACGGTATCCATGTGGAATCCATAGGTACCGTTAGGTGGAAGTCCATATTTTTGTATGAAGCAACGTTTGGTATCGAACCCTCTTAAGATTAGAGGTTTTCGTCTCTCACAGAGAACATTATCTGTGTACAATATCCCTTAGCTGGTTTTTATAGCAACCTGGAGAGGACATGGGGTGGTGATATTTGTATTCTTAATCTGTCACCATACGGAAAACTGAACTGTCAAACATTAAATTAATACTAAGCTTTTTAAATTTATAAAAGAACTGTCTAAGCTTTAAAAATATTGCAATCATAGATTCCCGTTAAGCTATCTCTGACGCATTCTTCAAAAATGTTTCCTTCATATATTTAATTTAAAATATAGAAAACTATTTTGATGAACTTTCCCAAGACCGGTTTGTGTATAAACTGCTGTGCGATCAAAATGTTTAATACTAACATAGAATTTTTATTAAGTTAATAACAATGTTGGCATACTTTTTTAATTAACATTAGAGGTTTGTTAATTTTAAACAGAAATTATGATTTTGTGTTTGTATTTATCTCCATACTATTCGTATTTTTATTTACTCCATTCATATAACTCATAGTAGGTACTATCGATTATTATAATTTAAAAAAAAATAACCGGCTTGATTAGAACACTTCGATAGTCTACTCTATGATTATTTAGATACATAGTATGTGAAAACAACGAGTGTGCCTTTGAAATTTGAGAGTGTTTCCCCGATTTCTGACGAGATAACCATCAGATCCTGACCTGGTGCCAATGGGACCACACGGGAAACACCAGCTTTAAAATAAAAAAATAAAAATGTAAGACTTCTCCCAGTTAAAAGTTATAAGGTAACAAACATAAAGAACATGTTTAATGTGAACAAAAACACAGACGAATTGAGAACGGGAACACCACTTTTCCGATTTTCATTTGTCCGAAGAGTCAAAAGCTCGAAGGGTTATTAATCCGAAAAACGAAATTCCGATTTTTAACACTTCGAATAAACTAAAAATAGCTACAAAATTTTGTGACTAAACGAATCGCTGCAAAGCCGATTTTACGTAGACTTGTTTGCCCTACCCTAGAGTGCAATTTAAGCCCACGTAGACGCGGAGGGGTGTGACGGCCCACGAGCTGAGGAGCAAGTGATTTGAAGCCTCGCCGTAGCGGTTGAGGCTGGCCGGCTCTGCCGGCCCAGTAAGCTGAAACAGCGCCGGTGAGGCTTCAAGTCATTAGCGACGATAAGCTTGCGTGGGGCCGCCTATACCCCGCAGCGCCGGAGCCGTGACATAATAATGCTTGCTGCATGTTGCATGGCGCCTTTCATGCTGCATGGCTGCTTGCATGCTGCATGGCTGCTTGCATGCTGCATGGCTGCTTACATGCTGCATGCTTGTATACTGCCTGTCTGCATTTTGCATGCTGCCTGCATGCGTGTTTCGTGCTTACTTGCTTGTTTGCATGCTGCAAATCCCCTATGTTATTGATGCATCGCTTAGGTTATGTTAGGACTGTGACCAAGGAAACAAAATATTTTTAATCGAAACAAAATGCTTTTATTAAAAAGTAAACAATCATATTTTTAAATGACAACCAATACACTGCAAAAAGTGTACTTCATCATATAGATTTTTCTTTAAAATTAATTGTGTTAACGGTATTTTAATAATCAGAATTCATATTATTTATTACGTGTTTCGAATTACCAATAATTCGGATTTTTTATTATTCGGCCTTTCGAAGTTTGGAATTTTGAGAATAGTAATTATAATCGTTAGGAATATTGAAGTTTCGGAATTATGAAAATCGGAGTAATGATACATCGGAGTTGTTATATTCGGAATTATGAACCATTCGGAATTATGAAAATCGGTATTATGAAATTCGTATTTGTGACTTTCGGAATAAAGTTTTTCGTCTTTTTGTAGTGTACCCCATTGAGAACCTCTTAATTTTTTTGAAGTCGGTTAAAAACTGTAGTTTGCTATTAGAGAAGAATTTTATTAAATCTAATTATTACTTTCGTAGATTATCTCCTACGTACATATTATAAACTTAATCTCTTGAATAATAGTATAAACGTATGTATGTATGTTTGATTGTTATGTCATTGATGTTTATTAATAACTAGATGTTGCGTCCGTGTGGTGACGGACTAAGAATACAAGTGTCACCACCCCATCTCCTCCCAAGGGTGCTGTAAAAGTCAGCTAAGGGACATTTTACACAGCTGACATCCTCTGTGAGAGACGGAAAACTCGAAAGTAAACCCTTTGCCAACACGCCTGGTCAGCGCGGCACAGTAGACCATAATCCCGCACAAAGTGGAGGAGGCCAGAGCCCAACAGTGGGACGTTAATGGGCTGGAGAGAGAGAGAGATGCCCCCAACTTCTTACGCGTTTAAATGATAAGACTACATCTGGAACCACGATATCAATAAAAATAAAAACCGCAGTATGTGTTGACTAGTTTTGCAGATGCTTACATAGAGACATACAGAAAAATAGACTTTATTTTGTAATAAATAATTAAAAGTAAAGATATTGGCACTCTATAACGGATTTTAGGATTAAGCTCACATTGGTAGGGCAGGGAGTCAGTTGGCAATGGTGATCACCTTAAAATAACAAAAACCCAATGCTACCGAGCGATGTTAATGTACAGACATAGATAACTACAGACTTCTTTATCTTTACTTATTATAAAACAGTCGTTATGTTTGCGTGTATGTCCTCAAGTGACCTTATCTACAAAACTACGCAACGGATTTCAATGCGACTTTTCTGTTATATCGAATAGTTCAAAAGAATGGCTTTTTTGTATAATTTGTTAAGATTTTTATTTTCTAATTATACGCAAACGAAATTGCCGGCAACAGCTGCTTGTTTTATGTTATGAAAATATGAATAGGTAGGTATGAGTTATTTGTTTTTTAACATGCGTTTATATGTTCGGTATGTATCTATCAATGTATTACTCTATGTAACGGAATCTTTGAACGCGATTTTCACCCACTTACAGTAGTCGGATTGATCTGAAATTTTGCACACCTAACAAGGACCGATGACAATGCAATTATTTAAAAATATATTCAGGATTTTCAAGCGTGTTCTTTAGTTTTTGAACTAAGGAAATTATTTTTAAACACTAAAGTATCTCGTAAAAGGTGTTCTTTTACACAATAAATCATAACTAATCGATACAGGTCATTTACCTTTTACAAACGACTTATTACCGGTACAAATCGATACGTAGAATCGATTAATATCGATTATACCTGCGGTATTGCTGTTTTCTAGCAATCACGAATGTTTTTTATTCGCAAAATACGTTTATTTTAACAATTTATCATAAACAGAGATAACTGCTAAATAATAATATTATAATAATATATATTCTTATTTGTTTGCTTAATTTGGAGGTAGATGGCGCTGTATTTATCAATCTATACTTCTATACTATAATATTACAAAGCGGAAGAGTTTGTTTGTTTATATGTTTAAACGCGCTAATCTCAGGAACTTCTTGTCCGATTTGAAAAATTCTTTCAGTGTTGGATAGTCCATTTAGCCAGGAAAGCTATAGGCTATATAACATCACGCTGCGACTAATAGGAGAGAAGCAGTACTGAAAAATGTTACGAAAATGGGGAACTTTTTCTAAATTCTACGCGTACGAAGTCGCGGGCTACAGTTAGTAGTTAACAATATGAGTGCGAACGTAACTCTGTTTGTTTGTCACACTATACGCCAAAACTACTGAATCGATCTAAATGACATTTGATACGTAGATCAAAAGTGAAAAATTACATTTTGGTACCGATTCTACGTGCACAACTTAAATACAAAATGAAAATTGGTAGTTTCAATAACACAATTCTGCAATGTTAACCGAACTTTTTTATTAGAAAATCTTTATATATTTTTTTTGCAATTTACCACTTTTACTTTGCAGCCACACTTTACTTTAGTCCCTAACTTTTCTTTCCATCCCATGGTTGCCTGGAAGAGATCACTTTATGTGATAAGGCCTCCATTTGTACCTAGTTTTAGGCTTAATTTCTGTATTCTGTTTCTTAAAAATGTGTACAATAAAGAGTTAATCTATCTATCTATCTATATTATAGACTAACGATTTTAAATAATAATAATCTACTAAGTTCAAAAACTGAAAAACACGCTTGTAAATCCTGAATATTTTTTTAAAATTACTGCCTTGTCATCGGGCCTTGATATTTGTGCAAAATTTGAGATCAATCCGACTACTGCAAGTGGGTGAAAATCAATTTCAAAGATTCCGTTACATAGATTCATAGGTTGATAGATACCCACCGAACTAATATAAGCGTGTTAAAAATGTGCACAACGAAATAGCCAATTAAGCCAATAGTTGTTTTCATTTTTAATTAAATTTAGTTTTGCACGTAGAATTGGGACCATTGGCTACTTTTTGACCTAAAGAAAGGGCGTTTAGTATATACACAACACAAAATCACGAGTAACGGGTTAAATTTAAAAAATATATAGAAAATACTCACCATTAACAAATAACACAAAATATCAAATAACTTCATGATCACTACACTTAAAAACTAATTAAAATTAATTAGAATACGTAACTAATTTATATATTTTTTATAATAGAATATAGAATTTCGTGCGACTAAGTCGAAAGCTCAGTTAAATGTGGCTTGTGGCCGCGAATTGCTTGAGATTAACCGACTGTAACAGAATATATAGAGCTGTTTATACCACCACGATATTGTTCATTATATGTTTACGTTGGTGAAGTCATTGTCTGATAAATCAAATGAAATCATTTTTTTGAGTTATTAAAATGAATATATTTATTTTATAGAACCATATATTTTATATATATCGGAGAAAATCACCGTAGACATCACCTGTAATTGCTGCCAGAGCAGTCATCTATCTAAAGACCTTGTTATACTGGACAAACTAACTACGTTAACTACAAAATTCTATTAACTACGATGAGATTGATCCGTGGCTTACGACACGTGTAACTGGTTTGGAAGGCGCCTTTTATGAATATTCAACGGGTCACCATTCGAACTCATCAGATAAAGGAATTACTCACCATTGACACCATTTAAGGACCCACTTCACTGGAACCTAAGTTAAAACTAAAAATCCTTGAGTAAACCATTTTAATCAAGTCTCCTACGACATATATATTTCTGATATTCAATGACAAATTAAGTACTTTTTTAATTTACCTACTTTGGGTGACTTGGATGTATTACAAAATTAAATTGTACTTTAAATCAGCTACCTATGGTCTAGTAGTTGATGTAACTGCCGTTCACGAGGTCTGGGGTTTGATTCCCGAATGGTACAATTTTATTATTTGTGTGATATTTATAAATGTCATACAAATATTTGTACTAAGTTTGGGTGTTTATTTATGTATTATAAGTTGTATTCACAAAAGTAAATTAGTATATTTATACTATCTCAGTATTCTGGTACCCATAACACAAGCATAGAAATATAGCCTACTAAGGGTCCCTAAGTAAGCTATATTTCTATGCTTTGCTAGAGGACGCTGTTTGAAATGTCCATAAAATATTTATTTATTTACGATATTTTTTGATCTCTCTCCCTCTCCAGCCCACTTACGTCCCACTGTTGGGCACGGGCCTCCTCCACTTTGGAGGGATTATGGTCTACTGTGCCGCGCTGACCAGGCGTGTTGGCACAGGGCTTATTTTCGAGTTTTCCGTTTCTCGCAGAGGAGATGGGGTGGTGACACTCGTATTCTTAATCCGTCACCACAAGGAGTTTTTTTAATCTAGTGGGCTCGAAACTTCTAGAGTGGGAATTTATTTCACATTTGATTAGATATTTATACAGAACCCATTACTTCGGAAACCTTTGGTGTGTATTTTTAGTATCATCAATTAGTTTTACAACCATTTTATAAATTTACTATTCAAAATAGCACCATACGCAAACAAAAAATATTGCCACGTGCCTGTTAAATTCGAAAGACTTTCCCTTTTTACATGTCGTTGTTATCAGAACTGAACATAATAGGTACCTACTTGACGAGCCTCGTGGTTGAGTGATTCATGTAACAGACTGCCGATCAAGAGGTCGCGGGTTCGATTCCCGCTCGGGACGATCATTTGTGCGATTTTTCTAATTTTCATATAAATGTTTGTACTGCGTCTGGGTGTTTCTATGTATTATAAGTATGTATTTACAAAAGAAAAGTAGTATATGTATTCTATCCGTATTCTAGTACCCATAACACAAGCATATTAAGCTTAGCTTGGGACCAGAAGACGTTGTATGAAATGTCCATGAATATATATTTATTTATCTGCTTTAAAAAAAAAAATTAATAAAAATAGATTTTTGAAATAAGTTCAGGTGTTTTCGAGCATTCAAAGATTCTTTTAGGATTACCTACCACTTTGTTTTTTAGAAGTCGGTTAGCAAATACTGACAAATAGTTGTAATAACAACTCTATATCATTCTCTAAATCTATCACCGAGGCATATACGAGTACAACTCTCACCGGCTTTATTTAATAATTTCTTTATAAACAATCACACAATTTTTGTACTGTAGGTACATGTTTTATATTATTTAAGATAGTAAAAATTATGTCATTGCTGAGTAGTTTGATGATGCCATAATAGTATTGTATATACCGATTTTTGTTGTAATTGATATACATTTATTTATTCAAAACTTCAGCACAATTTTGTACATAGGCGGACTTAATGCTAAAAGCATTATCTACCAGTCAACCTATATAACCTATAAACAACCTAACCTGTAAACCTATATTAATTCTACTAAAATCATAATATCGTGATAACAGATAGGATGATATGATACTTAGGATGTTTTATCCCCGTACATTTATATGTACGACATACAATGCACGCTACATCTAGATTAATCATCTTTGGTGATAATGGTCTTTACATCACAGGTAGGTATATCAGATGGTAAGTTGATGTTTAAAATTGAGGATAAGTAACTTTAGCACATAGGACTAGGATATATACTTACGCATAGTTTAGCCTGCTTAAATCGTACTTAATTTCAAAGTATGAATAAATAAATAATAAATAAATATAAATATTCATGGACATTTCACACAACGTCTTCTGGTCCCAAGCTAAGTTTAAATGCTTGTGTTATGGGTACCAGAATACGGATAGAATACAATACTACTTTTCTTTTGTAAATACATACTTATAATACATAGAAACATCCAAACGAAGTACAAACATTTGTATGATAATTAGAAAAATCACACAAATGATTGTCCCCAGCGACCTCTTGATCAGCAGTCCGTTACATAAACCACTCAACCACGAGGCTCGTCAAATGTATGTTTCATAGTCTGTATCATAGACACTACATCTTGTAAATCTGTACTTTAAATATTATCTTTTTATTAGCTTAGCTACTTTTCGTGTATCTTGGGTTTTTGGAAATAGAGTGGAGTAAAATCGATCATGATCAAGTCGAACTTGTGTACGAGGGGTCCCACAGGAAGATCATTTTAATTACTATCAAATCGTTCGTCATATCGTCCAATGGTCCAATGATTTCATTAAGATAAACTAAAAACTCTTGTTATATATATACATAGCCACATAAATATCTACAACTACATACTTTATTCCAAATTGAAATCGTGAAATTTTTTGGTCTTTATGTCTCTAGCATCACAGATTATCATAAAAGGCCGGGACAGACGATCGCATGGATAGACAGTTAGGGACCCGCGTTGCCCACATTTACGAAAACTCGAATAGGAGAACGGTTACAATTGATTAAAAATTGGAAAGAATCTATGTACGCAGAGAAAGGAGAATGACCAAATATTATATATTGTTGTAAACAACGCCATCTAACGCCATTTATCTAAACTACTTACTACAAGCAGAGTTATTTACCAGACTTGGTCACATGACGGGGGTCAAAAATAGTTCTAGAGATGTTTCAAAGATGGCGTTATGTTTATACGTTTAATTTTCTATTAGAGCGGATTCTAAAGTCGAAAAATTCACAATTTAGGTATTTGTGTTAAGTATTGCTATCCCTACTGTCGAGTGCCGTGCTGCAAACGATTACTATGGACCAGCCTGTTTTTATCTAAAAAGAAATATGTGTCCGCTGTTTTCTTCGCGGAAAATTTACGAATTAGTGGAGAATAGGTATTGTGTCCGTGTGGTGACAGATTAAGCATACAAGTGTCACTAACCCTTTTCCATCCCAGGGTGCTGTAAGGCAGCCAGCTGAGAGATATTGCACACAGATAACATCATCTGTGAGACACGGAACACTCTAGCATATGCCCTCTGCCAACGCGCCCGGTCAGCGCAGCACAGTAGACCATAATCCCTTACAAAATGGAGGAGGCCCGTACCCAACAGTGGAACGTCAAGAGGGCACGACACTAAACTATGCTCCATATAAAATTTCTAAATCGTAGTCCGCTGTTTACTTCGCGGATATTGCCTCTAGAGCAATGATTTTTTTCTCGAAAAGAAATAGTATTATCCAAAAATCCCGTTTTTTGGGTTTTCTTTAGATGAACTTGCAGTGTATATCACACGAATTTGGTAAGGTTTCCACAAAAAAGAGAGTAATAGAAGCATAGATATTATAATATATTCTTAATCTAGAATATGGCGTAAAAAAATTTTAATTGGTTTAATTGACAATTTAACAACGGACTACGAAACATTTTTTTATTCAAAGGTTTTATGTTTATTGGGCTGGACTAAGAGGTAGATATTATTTTTGTCATTTCAAACAAAATGAAAACAGAAAGACGAGCCGTTTATTTAAGCTGGAAATGAAAATGAATAAAAATTAAAATCAGTGGCATGAAAAATTTATTTGATTTTCTTTTAATTACATTATGTATTACGATATGCTAAAATAAATACAGAAATCGTTCGAATAACTTTATCTTATTTATAATTATTATGTTCATTTAAATAGTTACGATTAATTCCATAATACACATTAAGCTACTAATATTACTAATTATTTATTTACAATTTAATTTATAAATAGATTAAAATATGGTGATAATTAACGGAGAAAATGTTACTTGAACACACGTTTACATTATATTTTAATATTGCCTAAAACTGTCATATTCCATATTTAAAATACAATATTTGGACCAATAATATTACTATTGGAAACAATTAAGTATTTTCAAATATTTTAAATTATTTATTTAATTGAAAACTTTTTAAAACTCTTCAATTATGAATGTGTCAGTTTGCAAACTTTAATGTAATTTTACAATTAATTTTATGAATAAAACCTAAAAAAAATGATATATGGTAATTCATTTGCTTGCAACTTTCAAAACGGTTTGGTCCTATACAATAAAATAAATTTGACTAAAAATACATGACCAGATATTCGGTCACAAAGTTTTTTTAAATTTAGTGAATTGATATGCAATTTTATGCCAGTGCTGACGTGTTATGTATGTAATTTCTTATTTATTCAAAATGGAACTCACACAATGGAAGAATATATTGGACATACTTGTTATTTTACAAAACATTGTTTATAGATAATAATAGTAATACAGTCCGTAATAATTATTGTAATATACAATAGTTTAAAACGAAATATATTTCAAATTTGGACACATTCCGGATAACATTGAATTTGATTAAAACTGTAGAATAGGTAGGTATTTGTCTTAGGGGGTTCTATTAGCGTTAAGGAAATTAAAGGTCTCTACGCCCTTTTAAAAAGAAAGAGAAATGTATCTGAATATTACCTAACGATATTCTTGTCGTAAACCATTCAAGAATAGTCAATAATCTTCTCCCATAACTATATCGAAGTTACTTTTTTTCTTCATTATTGATTTGGGACTGCAAACTATTTTAAGTTCATGTCAGCCCTGTTCATATTGCAATGTAAATATTTTCCAACTTTAAGATTTGAGCCATGATATTAATTAAGTCGTGAAATGTAGAGATTATTCAATATTTTCCGTAATGCACCAGTAGAACTATCTTAGAACTAAGTTGACGACGGAAGCATCATTCGAACGGAATACTCCTGTTGCCATACCAACGTCGGTCACTGTAGCATACAAAATGTTCAAATAAATACACTATAGTTAATATAAAGTAATATATTGTAATGAGTGAAAGGCACGATATGTGTATTTACATCGCTACGTGACGCGTTGGTCCGGCAGTGCTAGCAGTCGACCTCATATCAATTTTTAAAAATATGCAATAAAAATTTTGAATTAAGAACTTCTTCAATTATGGAAAAAAAAAATTATAAAAATTTTGCAATAAAATAAAATAAATAAATAAATAAATTAATTATGCAAATATATTTAAATTTAGAATCTTTTCCTATAACAAGATCCATATTTTTGGTATAGGTATTTACGTTCCTTTTTCAATATCGACGTCTAATTTATAACTAAACACTAAAATAGAAAAATCTGGTTTCAATAATTGAGAATCCACTATTTCGTTCGTATATACATATAGGGCCGACTGCTTCATTGTGTGAGATGATACAAAATGTGTTTGATATTAAAATGTGCGTTCCTAATTGTAATGATATGTTTATGGTAGGGGAGCCCACGATGCTAAATGGGGATTTACTCGAGCGTCATAGAGACCTATTGAGTTGCAAAGCTTAGATGATAAGAAGAAAAAAATGTTTTGTGATTTTTCACTTTTATCGGTGGGGAAAGCGGCTATAGATTTTTAAATATGTAAAAAAAAACTGTTGCACGGACATCCTCGAGCGCGTCAGATATTGATAGCATCAATGCCCTACGTATTTTTAATAATGTACGTATGTTAATCTGATCGTTTGCATGATGCGGGTGGTTGTATTTAAGGGTTGAAAATGAAAAAAAAAAAAAATTTGTCGAGCGCGTCAGATTTTCTAAGGGAGTGTTAAGTGCACCAAAAAAAAGCTCTCATTCACTAATCTGACGATTTCGATGGGACGCAAACTCACGGCCAGTTTTATAATGTGCAAAAAAAATTCGCCATTTTGAAATACTCAAGCGCGTCAGATTAAGATATATATGGTTCATCTTTATGTTCTAAACGTACTGTTCCATAATCTGACGATTATCTAGAGGGATTCGCCTAATCTGACAAAAAAAAATTCGAAAAACGGTTCACCTTAAAGGCCATCCCTGCAACTTCCCGCTAATTCCATTCCTGGGCGCTTAAAATTGTACTTTGAACTATATTTTGAACTCAGCGGGTCATTCCCAGTCCTCCACACCCCGTCGTCCACAGTGTGGAGGTATGGGAATAGTGTGGACGAATGGGAATAAAAAGGGTGAGGAGGGAAAGGTGCCGTTTATTCGCAGTCCTCCACACTATAGTGCAGGAGCCGACACTAGAAAAAGTTAAATTTTAAAAAGATGAGTTGGACTTCTAAATGTTTAATTAGGACTGTTTATGAGATATTAAGCCATCAAAATATATCGTAAAAAAAGTTGCAAAGTTATACTGTCGGCTTTTAAATTGTTAGATTTACCAGCTGCTCTGTGTCTAGCCAACCGGAGTCGCCGATAAGAGATAACAATAGATTTTAAGGACAATAGAGTCGTAAAATCTCATCTCCATTGAATCATAGCTAGACAAGAAGCACAATTAAAAAGCTCTTAGGAATATTTTGTTTATATTATATATATATTATATATATATATATTTATTTTTATTTTTATTTTGATTTGAGAAAAATAAAATTGAAGCGACTATATTCAATACTAAAAGAAAGTTAGTAACTTTAACGTTTCCTTGTGTACCAAATACCTAGTTTGAAGAACGAAAACATTAACGAAAGTATTTACACTTTCAAATTATTGTCCATTATGTGATAAAACTATTCTGTGATACAAATTATCTTAGATCATAATATTTACTTTCTTTTTAATTGTTGTAAATTATAAATGATCACGCTGTAATAGAAATAATATTTTATACTTGTCTAAAAATTTGTATGATTTATCTTTACAACATACTCATAAATATTCCTAAGAGCTTTTTAATTGTGCTTCTTGTCTAGCTATGATTCAATGGAGATGAGATTTTACGACTCTATTGTCCTTAAAATCTATTGTTATATCTTATCGGCGACTCCGGTTGGCTAGACACAGAGCAGCTGGTAAATCTAACAATTTAAAAGCCGACAGTGTAACTTTGCAACCTTTTTTACGATATATTTTGATGGCTTAATATCTCATAAACAGTCCTAATTAAACATTTAGAAGTCCAACTCAAACGAACCCAAATGTAGGCATCACGCAGCTGCACGCATTTAACTTTATCGACGAATTTTTGTTATTTCGGCTTGCGGAAATTGTCAGATTATATATTTTTCATTATTCTTGAATTATTACCTTCAAAATAAAAAAAATTTAGCTACGCTCGAGAATGTCGAGATGACGTTTTTTTTTTACAACTTTGTTGCCCTCCCCTTTTTTTACGTCACTCTCAAATTGTCAGATTAGTGGAATATACACTTTTTAGGATGTAATTAACTCACCCTACCTTAATCTGACGCGCTCGAGAATTTCTGATGGTCAATTTTTTTTTACTAATCTGATCCTGTATCTTTCACGGGCGGCCTTATATATGGGTCTCATGTTTTGTGGAGGTACTTAACCGGGTACAAGGTATCCTCCTGTATATTAATCTGACGCGCTTTAGTAAATCCCGAAATCCCCTCTTCGGCTCCCCTACTATTATTTATCATTTTGAAAATAAAATAAATTTTAGACACGAACTTTTTAAATAAATAATATCTTGTCAGTAAATGGACATGTTTTTTTTAAATGTATTGTGTTTAGATGTATTGTGTTTAGATTAAGAATTAGATGCTTTAATAGAAAACAGCAAAGGTCAAATTCCGATTGCATTCTATTCAACAAAGATTTAATTAATATGTGCAGATAAAATATTACTAAGTTTTATTCAAAATGAAATATATAATTTAGTACCTTTTATAAAAAAGTAATTAGATAATTTTAGTCAGTAAAATAAATAATTTTGAAATAAATTCGATAAACTTTGCAGAAATTTTTAAAATTTTCCATTTAGTATAATTATGGATTCTAAGAAAGCCGTGAAAAAATATTTACAAAATATTTAAAAATAAAATAATATGTGTAAGATTGCATCACGTAAAAATATCACTTATTCTAAAAGAACGACTAAGTCTAATATATTTGGATAAAATTCTTGAATATACATTAAATTGTATCTACATTGAGATACTGGAAGGACCCTGTTTAAGTCTAGAAGACCTAAAAGACCGATGCGGTCTCACCACTAAGCGAGGTACAAGAGAAAGTCTTGGTAACGAAGATTTTTTTCACTAATCGATTTGAGGTCCCATAAAAAAGATTTCGATGTACTTATACCACAACGTTTTATAGTATTCTGTCAATTTTGAAGAAAAATTATGAACTAGGAGTGATTTAAAAGTACTGAATATATACTTAGTGTACAGAAAAGTCTCTGGTGATAATCAAACACTAGTTCTTCTTAGAAAACTGCATTGAACTGGCAGTAAAAAAATATTGAATAAACGCAAATTCTTTTATCCGTAGGTCTATAATTTTGTCAATATAAAAAACGTATTGATTTTGCTAATGTCAAATAAAACTAGTGCAAAAGTTGTTTATAAAACGTTGTGGCATAGCATTAGAAATCAGAACCATTCCAAATATTAACAAGTTAGAATTAAATAATCCAAAAGTGTATTGGTGCGTTTTCATTGCGTCGCTTCAGCAGTATGATAATGTGATGGGTGGTAGCGCCAAACCTGAGGAGGAGAATATTCCACCGGGACTTCTTGAGCAGTTCCTCCAGCACCCCACATTAGTACCGTCTGCCGAGGAATCTCTGACGCTTGAGGTTGCTGCATTCTATCTTGCTCTGAATTACTAGATCCTGCTGGACTAGGGCCAGGAACTATAGAAGGAGATCTTCTCTCCTGTCCTGTAACAGGACTCATATATCTTCCACTGCTATCCACATAAGTATATTCTCTTGAAGGTGGTCTATGATACGTTGGAGCAACTTCATAACCAGGAGGAGCTGGTTCAAGAAAACCATTTGGAGCATACGGAGTATAATGGTAAGATAGAGGTTTATACTGATGGAAGAGGTTATCTGCCGTTAAGAATCTATCATCCAAAGGTGGCGGGGCGTAATGTAATGTTGGCGCTGGTGGATATTCTCCATAAGGAGCAGTATATGCTCCGTTAAGGTTCGTATACGCTGCAGCAACTGCATCTGCTGCTAAATAATCTACTGGTGGTGGTGCAGGCGTTGTAGGAACCCGTCTTTTATTTCGACACGTTGATAAAAAGTCTCTTAGTTGAGTTTTGTATCGCCTTGCCGCTCTTGGAGGTGTTGTGACATTAGATTCGCAGCCAGATAACTGTTCTGTTTCAGAGAAGTATAAACTTGTTAGTCCAGTGTCGAGGTAGCTCACTTTAAAGTCCATTGTTCTTTTACCTAGTAGATCTCTACCTTCTTCTTCCCTGTAATAAAAGAGTGTTTTTTATATAACCTGGCATTTTAGAAGCAATACAGGACAACAAATGGTCTGGAATATGGCAAAGTCTATAAGTTTGTTGATTTATTTTAAGTTACGCCATTTCTGAATAAAAATTTTTCAATTCCAATTTATTACATTTCGTAATTCCTTATGGAATGGTTTTGCACATGTTCTGGAAACTTTTATAATGGCAGTTATGATTATTGATTGAAACATACATTATAAATATAAATAAATAAATAAATATTCATGGACATTTCACACAACGTCCTCTGGTCCCAAGCTAAGCTTATATGCTTGTGTTATGGGTACCAGAATACGGATAGAATACATATACTACTTTTCTTTTGTAAATACATACTTATAATACATAGAAACACCCAGACGCAGTACAAACATTTGTATGACAATTAGAAAAATCACACAAATGATTGTCCCGAGCGGGAATCGAACCCGCGACCTCTTGATCGGCAGTCCATTACCAGAACCACTACACCACGAGGCCCGTCATAACAGAATGGTTTTATTATGTCCAACCAATGTAACACAGGTCACAAATTTCTCATAATTCTTATACACTATTCTTACATCATAGGGTATACCATAATCAACAAAATGATTATTGTTTAAAAATTTATGAGAATCATTCTAGATTTTTTTTTTGCGTAGAATGTATTCCATTATACCAATAAAATTATACAAATTACTTACATGAGCGGTCGATGAGTACTAATAACAAAGTCAGGTTTGGAATTCTTGTAGACTAGTCGTGAGGATGTCTGCAGCCACTGCCACTGACCATCCTTGGTTTGGAAGCGATACGCGATCATACCGGAAGCACCTGTTTTTAATACTGTAATACAAAGAAATTAATATTAATTATTATTTATTCAACTAGGATAATGGAAATCACAGAGAAAAAAAATTTGGGTTTGAATTTGTCAAAATTGGACTAGTATGCTTTGAGATATTCTTTTCACATTTAAATAAATTGTGGGCTTGGTTGTTGTATAAATTTATAAATGATAAACATTTTGGATATTTCACACAACGTCCTTTGGTCCCAAAGTAAGCAATATTTCTATGCTTGTGTTATAGGTAATTTTTTTTGTAAGTTACAAATTTATAACTTTATTTTTGGAAATAAAGAAAAAGACTTACATTCTTGATGAGCGCTGGCAACATACGCCAAGTCATCATAATGAACTAGATCATAACCACCCATATTGGCAAGCTCAGCATCAGTATATCCTAGCAACATTTTACCACTGAAAATAAAAAAAATAACAAATAGTAAGCTACGTAAAATTCAGAATTGAAAAAAAGAAACCCATCTAGCCTAATATTGTAAAGAGGAGATAATTATTGTATTGTTTGATTAAAACGCGCACGGCTCCATAATTACTGGACCTATTTAAGAAATTCTTTCACTGCCGCCGGTAAGCTATACAATCTTTGGTGAACATAGGCTATGTTTCTTTTATTTATCAATAAACTTATCCACGCGAAGCCTCGTCAGATCACTAATAATTATATAATCTAATATATAAAATTCTCGTGTTACGATGTTCGTTCCCATGCTCCTCCGAAACGGCTTGACCAATTCTTATAAAAATTTTTATGCATATTCAGTAGGTGTAAGAATCGGCTACTATCTATTTTTCATAGGTACCCCTAAGTTATAAAGGTTGTCCACCGCTGACAAATTCTCCTAACGTTATATTTTTTAACTTAACCAATCTTTTTACACAATTTTGTTGAATATTCGAGATAATTCTTATCATAATCAAGTAATCAACATAGTTAAAATTGATAATAAGAGTATCATCACAAAAAGTAACAAAAAGTTGGAATTTTAACAGCAAATTAAGTTAAAATTTCACACCTGAATTCAATTTGAAAAATTCTTTTCATTTTAAAAGCCTTATATGATAAAGTTACATGTATTTGTGTAATTTTATATTTTTTTTATGGTATTCACATTAATTAAGATCGCCTTTGTCTGTTACGAAGTCATCATTATCAATTTATATGGTATAAATAATATGGATATGCATCTTTAGTTTTGCCAAAATGTTAGTATATTTTTTATTCACAATGCCTAGTGCTAATAATCACCTTATTTGGATTGTTATTATAGGTATTATTTATATTACAAAATTATAAAAAAAAAATAATATTTAGAAATATATTTTGGATGATCTCCTTGCTCTTGAAAAATAAAATATTTAAGAAGGCTAAAGTTTCTTCGCAATCATTATCTATTAAAAATCATTGCTTATTGTTCTATGTACCTACTCATGCTCTTAATTTTACGCCTTAGATGAAAAACTCAATAGTTATTTCATTTCTGACAAATCCGCGTATCTACTTAATAAAGTTATAATTTCATTAAAATTTAACTCACCGTTGATCCATAGAGACTAGAGAAAGGTCGAGCTTGTGTTTGCTCTTAAACATAACTTCTTTCTGTGGTATCTCGAGTAAACTAGGCGGGCCAAATGGCGCACATATTGCGAACAATGCTAAAGGAGGTTCTTCGGTTTTCTTATTTTGACCATGAAGAACCTTTATTCGGCCTCGTATATCCAGCCTCTGTAAAATAAGATTTGTACTTATTGTCATGACGCTAGATCTCTTGAAGAGTAAGCGGAGATCCAAGTTTTTAATATTCGTGAGCACAAGTGCTATTCTATTATTCAAGACTATCCTGCTAATATCCTCCTAGGCGAAATGGCATGAGTGAGTTTGCCGATTAACATTTTTTTCAATATACTTGTTCCTTAAAGTCCTGAAGATTCTTATAAAGAAAGCATCTTAAAAGTCAAACTGAAGGATAGTCCATTCATAGCGAAAGTATGTTCAGACTCACCAAAAAACCTGAAGTATTATCAAGAAGACATCTAAACCTAACAGTAAAACTTCTCTCCAACAGATGTGCTCGGTCAGGCCGGAGGACATCCTGCAGCGTTAGATTATTGACTTCTGGAGGTAGGAAGGAGTTCCAAAGAATCTGCCGCTGCAGCTCCTCACGGTCTTCAGAATGAACTAGCTCGTAGACAGACTGATGAACGATATCTGACTGAAAACGTTAATATATCTGTTAGTCCTTATATCTTTTGTAATGAAAGACCGAGAATAAAACTGTTGAGAATGCGCTTTAAACCTATTAATCTAAACCTTAATGGGCATCATTAGTATCATAAAGCTTTAAGGTATTATACAGTTAAAGTTGTATTTGAAATTAGAGCAACGCATCGAGTAAGATCACTATGTGTGTTAAATAATTTAAACATCAACTCTGCTTACACAATTCAAAGACAAACACAGTTCATAAAATATATATGTTTACAAGATTTATACTGAAATACTTAGCTAATTCAGACTATTAAAAAAAGATAAACATCTGTTATATTACTTACAGAATTAAATGCATTCTCATTGATATTTAAATAATAAACGCAAAGATAACAAGATAATTAGTTACCAAATAATAGCTTTACTAAAACGCAAGTCACAATGAACCTGTAAATCAATAAACCACAGCGAACCCTAACAATCGATTCAAAGCTCAATCATTAAAGAATCATCTGTAACGAAGATAGACGTGTTAATTTCGGACTTACCATACGCCGATGACTGCTTTAACTACATCAAAATAAGTGTGAGTATCGTTTGTGATTTAACTAGATTCATTTTAACACACGTCACATAACAAAGAACCGTGTAAATAGTATGGATAATGCAACAAAATATGATGCGAGTACAAAACTAATTGATAATCAATGGGGTTACCTCAAGGTACATCACTGAGCCCCTCAAATATATAAATGATTTTGTAAAATATGTATGGGGTTGGTATGAGTACAAACATATTGCGCTGGCATTAAACGTCAAAAGATGATTTGTTAGGTAATTGCTTTTTGTTCTCATCGGTTAGGGGGTTGCCATGTAACGAAAATATGTTTTGTTGATACACCATTGTTTTGGCAATTCCTCATCGCTGTCTTATATTGATGGATGATATAATTTTATGTGATTTTTATGGTTTCATAGTAACTATAAAAATATTATTCTGCTTAAAATGGGGTAGATGGAAACTTAGATTAAGTAGGATTTGAAGTTGACTCATTTTTTATCGCGATGAAGGATTTTGATTGAATTATGATATTTTTATGACATGCTGTAAAAGATTTTAAGTGATTTAATACGTACGAATCACTTAAAAGAAAGGTCTTAAATTAGATTTGGTAACAAGGATTGTATTACCGTGTCATTTGTCATCATCATGATTTTGTTAATAATCAAATATCAAGTACAAGACATTATTTTATTATAATATTTCTCTTTCTGAAATTGTCTTGTCGAGATTTTCGCGTTAAACCACACGAATACAAATTACTATCACGTAAATTATTACATGATAGTAATTTGTATATAATTTCTATGTAATTGATCCGTGGAGTTATTTTTAATGTTTACGTTTTTTTAATCTTGATACTAGGATGACCTGCTGATCAAAATTAATATTACATCTGTACGGTTAGTTTTTATTCTTCCATTATTCATATATTATGTTTCTTTCATTAAAAGTAGGTACCTACTTGCTTTATAATAATAATAATAAATAAATATTCATAGACATTTCACACAACGTCCTCTGGTCCCAAGTTAAGCTTATATGCTTGTGTTATGGGTACCAGAATACGGATATAATACATAAACTACTTTTATTTTGTAAATACATACTTATAATACATAGTAAACACCCTGACGCAGTACAAACATTTGTATGACAATTAAAAACATCACACAAATGATTGTCCTGACCGGGAATCGAACCCGAGACCCCGTGAACGGCAGTCCGTTATATAAACCACTAGACCACGAGGCCCGTCATAATAAACATATAAACATGTTAAATACTCATAGTACCTAATAGCAATATTTAATGTAGTTCTTTTTCATATTGTAATGTTTTATTTAAATGTTATCTTTACATCAAAAGTACGCCAAGACCCCAGACTGTTAGCGATCAATACTTGCCATCACCCACCTGGTGTGGATTGAAGTTAATGGAATTATTCAAAGCACCCTCGGTTCACTATTTAAATGCATTTGTATCATTTAAATTTAAACTTTTAAGGAATTCTTTGAAAGAATCAGCTATCTATAACAATATAAAAATAATACAAATTTGATAATAATATAAAAATTAGGAATTACTATTTGATTCTGTCGTTCTGCTGTTTCACGTCTACTGAGTCGATTTTAATTATTGTTACAAAATTAGTCTAGATACTGAGAAAAGCCGATTACAAGATACGTGTTCGAAATCGCGGGCAACAGCTATATCAACATCTAACCTGGCGTTGGTATATGATTTCGTTCTAAAATTAAGAAACACATGAATTTAAAATCTATTTATCCCCAGAAAGCTGTAGTTTCCCGACATCATATTATGTTTCAAATAAATATATTTTGGAAATATAGGCATAACAAATATCAGGTAAAAGAAAATACAAAGTACAAAGAGTATAATATTCATGACGGTGAACAAATTGTAGTTAAATTTTTTCACATCAAATATTTTGCCTTCTAATTTTATGATACCTTAATTCTTCAGGCAAATAATGCTAATATAAACAGTTTTAATTTCCACAATAATATTTACTCGAGTAAAAATCTTAACAGCGTATAATCGACCTCGTTTAATATATACCTTAGTTTGCCACGTGGCACGCACAACGTCAGGAAGTGGCAAGTACCCGTACCGATTTAATGATTTATAAATCGATTTGTTTTAATCGCAAAGGGTATGGATATTTAAGTGATTAAAATTTTTATAGAGTTGGTAATAGGTATTAAATTCATTGGTTTTACAAAACATATTAGAAAATATAATATATAAAATTCTCCTGTCACGGTGTTTGTAATTATACTCCTCCGAAATGGCCTGACCGATTTTCGTGAAATTTTGTGTACATGTCCGTTAGGTCTGAGAAGTAAGTGCCCTAAGTGGTAAGGGCTCTCCTGACATTTGTATGGCAAAACAACGTTTGCCGGGTCAGCTAGTATGTTATAAAAACCTTAGTAATAAAAATACTATATTAATAGTGTTCTATTTTACAACTATTTCATACCTCAATTTGTATGAAGGAGTTCAATGAGAGCATTAACGGGTGATTGGAATCAAGAGTCGAGAAAATACAGATCTAGCACCACACAAAATCTAAACGAGTAATTATAAATTATTATTCATCATCATAGATAACATAATTATACAAAATTAAATACTATATACAAAATTATATACAAAATTAAATATGAAAACTAGTTCAGTAAAATATTTAATTAGCATTCCATTATTGCTTCTATTTAACGTTAGTTTTGTTTTGCGCGAAAATATTTTGCACTGATGACAGTAATATACCTAATGCCATATCTATCAAATAGTAATCATTGAAAATATAGCTCAGGTAACCGAATTACTCAGTTGTTTTGAGCATAAACAATACCAGAAGGGGGATGGGGGGGTTGAACGTAAAATGTATACGCGTACGATCACTACCAACTGAAAGTTTTATAGTTAGGGTGGCCCACTGGGGATTTTACCTTATGGCAATATTTCATCGGGGACTTTATTAACTGTAATTCTGAGGGTATTTGTTAACGAGCGATTTTAATATGCGACGGGTTTTGTCAAGAATTTTTCGTATTTCGAACAGCATGTTATGTTAATTTCTTGTTTTTTGTCTTTTTGTATATATGTTTCAGTGCACCAACAAAAGGTAAAGAATGCAGTATTTGTTTTACATGGAATATCTTCAAAATATTAATAACTAACGGTTGCCTACGACTTTGAGCGCGTGGAATTTGGAAACCAATCTTTAACAAACTATGCAAAAGGGCTATCCTCTTAAACTCACTCAATCTTCTAAAAAACCGCATCGTTGCGTGGTTATGAAGATGTAAACTAATATATGGACATACATACAATAACTACGACTTGTTTTATAATAAAGAAAGATATAGATAAAGATATCTTCACCGACAATTCACACAAAGTCTTTAGTTAGCAACCTAAACTTTGTTTTGCTTGTGTCTTTGTTGCTTGTGTCATGTGTACAATACATAATAATATTAATGGTAAATACATGGTAGGTACTCGTAACATCAAGAGCAATACAAAAGTCTGTGTGACAAACAAAAACTTGATAAACATCACACAAATAATTGTCATTTGTGGAAATTGAACTTTCGTCTTCGTTAGCGAATCATTCGTCTCTGGTTCGTCTACAGATTTATCATTCCCAACGAGGTTGAGGAGAAGACGTTTAAGGAATTATGAGCTTTGCGTTGGAAATATTTTCAAAATGTTCCAAATCATTCCCAACGAGGTTGAAGAGAAGACTTTTAAGAGGATACCAAAATAGCTTCGTGCATTTTTCAATGTACGAAGTTTTCATTATTTCTTTAGATTTAATGGCTAGAGCTCTAATTTTTAAGTATATGTTTTTTCAATATATAATCTAGGATCGCATAAACTCAGAAACGCGATTGAAAAAAGTTTTCTCGATAGAAAATCTTAGCGAAACAACCTCTCTAATTTTTTATTTTTTTCATTTGTCGGTCTATTATCGCGTATTAACTAATGAAATAACTTTAAAAACATAAGTCACTATTATATATAGAAACACGTAAATTAGAATTAAAATATATTTAGTAGATTTTGAGTAAATAGGAAAAGTATCCCTAATTCTTCATTTTCTGTGCCTACTGGCTGTGTTAATATGTACGTGTCGGCGATGATATACGATAATATTGATGTAGGCCCTTAAGGAATTATGAGCTTTGCGTTGGAAATATTTTCGAAATGGTCTAGCGTGGTTTCCTTCTATATACATTTGCAAGGACGCTAATACTCATATTAACAGCAAACACAATAAAACATTTAATTTACAACTTCATTATTTTATATAATTATCGGAGTTATTACCAGAAATCTTTAATACCCAATATATAACAGCAATCTTGGATAAGCTTTATATAAATAACCATTCGTAATTCACGATAAAGTTTTTACTGATAACACAATAACCATGGTAACTTGCTGCTAAAAATGGGTAAAAAAGCCTTATACCACTTATCGCGCAACTAATTAATATTTTTATGGTAACTTTTTTATATTTATGAATAATTAAATTTCGTCCATTTTCGCTTATCTTATATAGTGTAAGTAATTAATAAGGTTAATGTGGCTTTTCATAAAGAAAATAGGGTAATTTTTATGTTGAAATAATGTAATTAATTAAAGTGAATTTGGGTAGCAGGGAGTATTTTGCCGCATTGGTAACTATGTTAAGCTTTTTGTAAGTACATACATATTTCAAGTAACTTTTATAATACGAATTATTACGCCTGTGCCTTGGTGAATGGGTAAGCAGAATAGACGTTTCTACTGAAATTTGTCATTTCTTAAGTTCCAAATTATTGTAGGTGTCGTCTTTCGGGTACATGTTTACAAACAGAATAGTTATAAGTTATTAACAGTGATAATTGCTTTAGTTTAAAAAAGAATTATTTTTCAATAAATGAAAAAGTAACAGTAAAGGTATCATCATCATAACATCACGCCTTTTTCCCATGGGGGTAGGCAGAGACTATAGAGTGCCATATGCTACGATCGAAGCATACTTCCTTGGCTTCATCCACACTCATACATCTGGTCATACATGCCCGACGGTTGTAAGTGCTACGCACTTGCCCCTTTTGGAGTATCCCGGCGATGACATCGGAGTATATTTTTCTCGGGCGTCCTCTCCCAGCATTTCCACTTACTTTCGCCGTGTATATGCCTCGTTAATCGTCTCTCATCCATCCTCTCCACATGACCAAACCACCTAAGCATACTTTTCTCCACCTTAGTCACTACATCCTCTCTCAGACCGCAACGTTCTCTTATAACTTCATTTCTTAATCTATCTTTCAAAGTCACACCACACATACTTCTCAAAGAGCGCATCTCTACAGCATTTACTCTACTTTTGTGCTTCTCCTAAAAGCGCATCTCTACAGCATTTATTCTCCTCCTCTCTTCTCCTTCTCCTTCAGTAAAAGTACATTTTCTAAAATAAATTTCTTTAGGTTGCCGTCATCAGATCTTTACAGTAGGGATCTACGATGTTTCCTCCAATAACAATCGTTTGAGATACTAACAAGTTGATTAATAATATAGATATAATTTCAATTGAAAGAGACTTACCTGGTGGAAGCCTAAGTAACTCTCGATGCTGTGCGTCGCAAAGAATACCTCGCCTTCACACGTAAGGATCATCAGGAAGCCATTTAGGGCCTGCAAGAAATTACCATCTTTGTTAAAACTCTTCAGAAAAATATCTGCTTCTAAACTGAAAAGTGTTCTGTGGACGGATCAATAACTACCAGATTTTATCAAATGTATTTATATTTTGGAGCTGTAATACTCAATAAAGGTAATTATAATTTAAATATTAAACATGTGGATCTGAACTCGACTTAGCCCGTATTATACAAACACTTATGGAAAAGAAAAGCCCCGTGTTTCATAGATTATAGTAATTATTAATGTTTTTAAACTTTCACGGCTTTCACACATATTAATATATAATGACCGGGTCTTCTCCGTGGGAAATATAATTTATTTTAGGTACGATACCTGTTTTGTCCCGACGTTTCGGTCGACTTGTATCGACCGTGTTCAGTCGTGTTGACAGTTCACCCGTGACCACGGTCGATACAAGTCGACAGAAACGTCGGGACAAAACAGGTATCGTACCTAAAATAAATTATATTTTCCGTGGAGTAGACCCGGTCATTATATATTAATACTAGCTGAGCCGGCAAACGTTGTTTTGCCATACCAAAAAAAAAGTTTGAAAAATAGATGTTGGCCGATTCTCAGACCTAGAGGATATGTACACAAAATTTCAGGAAAATCGGTCGAGCCGTTTCGGAGGAGTACGGTAACTAACACTGTGACACGGGAATTTTATATATTAGATATAGTAATTATATTTTAAGCGATACTACGTCATTCTGTCCAATATTTATGGTCTTATTCATAATGACTTATTGGAGGTTTAAACGGAGATTTTATCGGAGAGATAATAAACGTTTTAGCGTAAAAAGACTATTATGAATAACATGTTTTGACAATTTTCGCGAACCAATTTTAGCGAACTTTTAAACCTCCGATAAGTCATTATGAATAAGACCATTAGACTCTAAGTTTAGATCATAGGAAATGGAAATATAACCAAAAATGATTGCGCATAAAACTTAATAAGCAAATCAGTGTTGTTACCCGAACTAAACTTATTTCATCTACTACATTAAACCGAAAACCAAAATTGTCGTAGTTTTTCGTACTTTTCGTAGTTTTGTTGGCATTTACAGAAGCGACGGGCGGTGAAATACGATTTAAGTTGGACGAGGGAAGGTACGTGTGCGTTTCCAATACACTTCCGGCTTTTAAATAAGCTTAACTTATGACAGTTATATGTGTAAGTCACGATTTTGTAAAAATCTAAAAGAATGAAGCTAAACTTAAATTAAACCACATTATAATAATGATGCTGCAGATTGAATTATATCTACTTATTTTATAAAAATATATTATGTATATCTAATATATAAAATTCACGTGTCACAGTGTTAGTTACCGTACTCCTCCAAAACGGCTTGACCGATTCTTCTCAAATTTTACATACATATTCAGTAGGTCTGAGAATCGGCCAACATCTATTTTTCAAACTTTTTTTTTGTATGGCAAAACAACGTTTGCCGGGTCAGCTAGTATAATATATAAATGTATTATGTTCAACACTCCTTTTTTGAGGACCTAATTTTCCTAATATTTTTGACCTTTATATTCTAGATTCACTGATGGGCTTGCTATCAAAAAGTTCACAACAAGTGGAGCTCGTCCTTAAGTGGCTATGAAATATTTACTTGTATGAGTGCAAAAAATTTTTAAAAAATCTCTGAATTAAACCATAAATCGGATTTTTATAAACTGTATAGAATTTCGTGTAATTAAAACGCACGTTTATAGGTTTTCTTATACGTTACAAAGATACATCAATACTGAAATGTATAATCAAAGCTTTTAAAACTATTTTGAAAATCATGCCGTATGATAATGGAAATATACAAAACCTTAGCAGACAACGTAAAATAAGAACACGGAAGCTTTGATATTTATAGCGTCGATATCTACTATCCATTGATTTATTTACTATTTGTAAGTTATTATATATTTATTATTCCAATCCGATTTAAGTACTAGTAGTAAGTAGATTGCATAAAATATTATCTAAAATATTTAATGTTACACTTAACTTTTAAGTTAGAGTACCTACTTAGTTAAAAACATAGCGGATAAGAATTGAATTAATTATAAATATTATAAATATTCATGGCCATTTCACACATCGGACGATCCCAAGCTAAGCTTATATGCTTGTGTTATGGGTACCAGAATACGGATAGAATACATATAGTACTCTTGTTTTGTAAATACATACTTATAATACATAGGAACACCCAGAAGCAGTATAAACATTTGTATGACAATTAGAAAAATCACACTAATGATTGTCCCGAGCGGGAATCGAATCCACTCAACCACGAGGCTCGTCAATTCAAGTCAATTGAAAGAGTTATTTTTTCAAAAGACATCTCTACGTGTCCTTATGTCTTACATTAATCGTGTAAGACTTTCTTATTCTATCACCACACCTGGTTATATATTATATTATACAATCAAGGACGTTTCACACAACGCAACGTCCTCTGGTCCTAAGCTAAGCTTATATACTTCTGTTATGGGTACCAGAATACGGATAGAATACATAAACTACTTTTCTTTTGTAAATACATACATAAAATACATAGAAACACCCAGACGTAGTACATGTATGACAATTATAAATATTACACAAATGATTGTCCCGAGCGGGAATCGAATCGAACCTCGTGAAAGGCAGTGCGTTACATGAGCTACTCGACCACAAAGCCCGTCTTAATCTCGTTATATCGTCGCAATATTTTGTTAATATACAACAGAAAACACTTAGTTGTAGTACAAATATTTATACCTATTAAGTGTTGTTTACTGGTATAACCATGCCTGTGTTATATTTAACTGAATATTCTTATATATAAAATTCACGTGTCACAGTGTTAGTTACCGTACTCCTCCAAAACGGCTTGACCGATTCTTCTCAAATTTTACATACATATTCAGTAGGTCTGAGAATCGGCCAACATCTATTTTTCAAACCTTTTTTTTTCTTTTTTTTAGTATGGCAAAACAACGTTTGCCGGGTCAGCTAGTTTATTTATAATAATAGGTTTTAGGTACGCCACAATATACCCTCTCTTAAATTCAATTGACTCCATTTCACGGTTGTCTGTAAGAGATTGCAATATTTGTGATAAGACCGTCTTTTGTACCTAATATAAGATTTATTGTTATTATTATTTGTAAGTTATTTTCTGGCGTACAATAAAGAGTTTTCATTCATTCATTCATATATAATGAAACAATAATATTAAACTTGCTTTGTATCTTCAAGGTTGATTGCTATAACCTTGCGCTTTCAAGGATAGAGCAATATATTAAACTTAATTTTCAGTGCATTGCAAGCTAGGTATTATAAAATCTAGTTTTTTATGCTCTAAATATTTTTAGAGTCCTTAAGAGGATACCAAAATAGCTTCGTGCATTTTTCTATGTACGAAGTTTTCATTGTTTCTTTAGATTGAATGGCTAGAGCTCTAATTTTAAAGTATATGTTTTTTCAATATACGATCTAGGATCGCATAAACTCAGAAACACGATTGAAAAAAGTTTTCTCGATAGAAAATCTTAGCGAAACAACCTCTCTATTATTTTATTTTTTTCATTTGTCGGTCTATTATCGCGTATTAACTAATGAAATAACTTTAAAAACATAAGTAACTATTATATATAGAAACACGTAAATCAGAATTAAAATATATTTAGTAGATTTTGAGGAAACAAAAAAAATAGCCCTAATTCTTCATTTTCTGTGCCTACTGGCTGTGTTAATATGTACATGTCGGCGATGATATAAGATAATATTGATGTAGGCCCTTAATTGTTTTAAATTTTGATGTGTAAGTTTGACTGTGTGAAATGAAATGTGAGCTTAATTTTATGTAAACTTACTCCTAGATGGCGTTGGCAATGGTTTTTGTTCATCTCAACGGAACGAAAATTTTACCCCTTTACAAGTAAATAATAAATGAGTAATGAATAAATATTCACGGACATTTCACACAAAGTCCTCTGGCCCCAAGCTAAGCTTATTTACTTGTTTTATTTTATGTATACGATATATCTGTTGCTCTATAAGATTTTGTGTATAATTACCTGTAAGAACATCTCCCCATCAGGCATGATATGGTCGTATGGTGAATGTTCTCTCCTATGACCATGGATATCTTCTTTCTCTTTGTGCATCACAACTGGAACAAGACATAACAATTTTAAAATTTTAAAATTTTGTTACCACATACTATACACATGACAGTGGCAATGGGTTTACCATATCTGCCTAAAAACCTTGGCCGATAGAGTAGATGAGTTCCAGGACATATAGAGTGGAGACTGCGAGTCGGCAATCTCAGGGTACGACAACTCCCTTCGAAGTGATTGTTGAACAGAAGATGGTCATAGGGTGGGATTGGACGCGAATGGCGTAGGACCCAGTATTGTGGCCCGAATTGAGGGGTCTATATTTAGTACTGGACATTACCATCGTAGATTTCATTCTTTTCATGTTCTTTAATGTCGAATACTACCTGAATCTTGAAATCTGAAAGTATTGCTGTATTTTGTGTTGTATCTATTCAAACCGAAGCGAAACGATAGATTATAAACTTTTCCCCATAGTTTTATCTAAAAACGTCAACAATATCGATTGTATATCTATTAAAAATATGTCTTTTAGGGATATCTCATTTAGGGAAGGAAGGGCTTCCTGTAGTTGAAGCAGCTGCAAACATCCTAAAACGGAGAACACATAAATATATTTTCATGTATAATTCACTTAGTAATTAAATATTTTTTAGGGTTCCGTACCCAAAGGGTAAAAACGGGACCCTATTACTGAGACTTCGCTGTCCGTCCGTCCGTCCGTCCGTCCGTCCATCCGTCCGTCTGTCACCAGGCTGTATCTCAAGAACGGTGATAGCTAGAGAGTTGAAATTTTCACAGATGATGTATTTCTATTGCCGCTATAACAACAAATACTAAAAATAAAATAAAATAAATATTTAACATACAACAAACATGATTTTTTTACCGTTTCTTGCTCGATACCAATAACGTTGCCTTATGTTGCATAGATAATGGTACGGAACCCTGCGTGCGCGAGTCCGACTCGCACTTGACCAATTTTTTTTTAAATCAGCTTACAAGATGCCTGAGAAAGAAATGGGGTGATGACTCCTGTATTCTTTATTCATTACTACCGGAATATAATGCTGATGCAGCCTCTAATTTAAAAAAAAAACTTGAAAGTCAGATGCTTAGAAACTTATACGATATAATTTTTCTCAAAACCCTAAAATTGAGAGAGACCCTCTTTCACGCAAAATCTAATGAATGGAATTAAAAAAATGTATAGCTTATACTTATTTTAAAACAAAGTCGTTATTTTTGTCTGCATATATGTCAGCTTAAATCTAAAGGCTTTTAAAACATAGAATAAATTTTTGTTTAAATTATCATTACCTCATAAAAGTTAACAATTAACATTAACGAAGTCAATACAAGCTGCCACGTATGTTTAATTTTCAATTATTTATGCAACAAGTCATTAATAATTAATTCTAAATTATATTATAATTATAAAATTTTATCTACATCTTCACCTTTGAGTGTCAATTACAAGTCATTCTAATAGGCGACTGAGTGTTTGTTGTTTAATTTTGTGTCGTTTAAAAATAATTAAAAATAGTTAACATGCATTATAATTGGATGAAATTAAATATTAGTGTATTATAACGATTTTGATACACCTGTTTGGAATATTATAAGTTAGAATGTGAAAACTAACTGTTTTTATGGTCATTTCACACAACTGGTCCCAAATTAAGGTAAAAAGTGTTTACCTAATTCTAAAATGTAACTCTGTTTATTGTTCTTTCATGCTAAAACTACTAAAGCGACTTTAGTAAAATTTTGCACACGCATAATCTAGATCGCTAGAAAGAATATGTTCTTTTTAGCGATCTATCTTCATCTGTCATATTTTTTTTTAATAATAAATCGCGGAGGTTTTGCTAACTTACGCCGTGACACGAACATTTTATATAAAAGATATTTTACCTAGTCATAATTGTGATGTATGCAAGGTTACAAAGTACCTAATATTACTGCAACAAATCATATCCATCCCTTTATACAGCATCCCTTAACACAATCTGATTTGTCGCCGAAGCCACGCCCTTCATAATATGCCTATCACTTTTTACGTTGTTTGGAAATCATACTATTAATATCACAAATCTAAAAAACTGTCATATTAATATTGTCTAACGCTTCCTACCTACTTTTTACGGAGTTACTCGTAGATGCGTGTGTTTGTTTTAAATTTTGGCTCGACTTTTCTGATACTAAATGACAAACATAACAACTTTGTTAAAAATTAATAATTGTTAAAATTGCTATTATCATAATAATAACACAGATCTGCAAAAGTTGTCTTTATATTGTATAGTAGTATTCTAGATTGTTCTTTCAAAAAGTTTTTATAGGTATGTAAATATTCTTTTCTTTTTTTTTTTTCTATATCTATATGTCCATTTTTCTTTCACTCACGTTTATTGTAAATATCCTTTTTATAAATAGAACTACAGGTTTGATAAAAATCTTATGTAATTAATTTAATAGAGAACAAAAAATCTCCCAGACACAAAACAAATAGAATCCATGCGACAAAGTTGTAGTCCACTAGATAAAAATACACGGGACAATATTTTCTAAAGAATAATAATTCACACATATACCATTGTTCAGGTGACATACAGACGGTACGGCACACTTTATGACCGAGCTGGCCAATTACCCCGTGCCCTAGGCCATGGGAGACGCCATGTGCACGATAGGGTTGAGACGCTCTCGATTGTTTTGCTGTAAAGAGTATCGATACTTTTGCAGTCTAACTAAAGGTGACATGTTTTAACTATAACATTATATAGAGCAAATAGAATAAAAATTGTGGGAGCAGGTTTAGGCATAAAACTAGCATATAATATTTTTGTGAAAGACACATACAAGAGACTAAAACATACAGTAAATACTAATTCTAACACGAAACCGTACATGTCAGGTCTGCGTGCAGCGTGGCGTGGCATAGAGTAGACCATTTGGTCACGCGACGCCACTACGCCACGCTATGCCATGCCACCATAGGAGCGTATTTACGCTTCTAAGATGGAGCAGGCCCATGACCAATAGCCCCACTATCGATCACGGGCCTGTTAATGGGATATGAATATTATTTTTATGTATGTTAGGTACAATATTTTAATATATCGTCGGTATAATTGAAGAACTAAATACCTAACTCAAAATTTCAAGTTTCGAGATAATCGCGATTTAGTGTTTTATTGACACTTTTTTTGACATTATTAAGAAATGGAGAACAATTTTACTGTAGGAAATTTTATATGCTCTAGGCATGTCTGCTGACGATTATATGCTTAATCAAACCAATTCCTTTCATTAACCAAAAAAATATTAAAAATCAAAAACCAATTATCTAGTTCTGCCACACCAAGATTTTTGTAAATGTATCGTACTGTACCGTAGTTAGCTAACTTTGAGTAGTAGTTATTCAGTTCTCCCACACATTAGATGAATGTAAATACTCAAAATTGGGTCAACAAGTACACTTATTGACTTCTGAACCTAAAGAAATATTCAACCACGAACGTTATGCACTTTAGTAAATGTTAATTGGCATAATTTTATCACTGATTATTGACTTCACATGAAATAAAAATATCAAGGTTGGAAGTAGTAACATCGTTTGTTTAAAAAACCTATCAAGAGCAAGATTTACACGCACACTTAGGGTTTTGTACCTACTAAATCAAAAAACACAATTCTCTGTCTCTTCAGCCCATTAATGTCCCTCTGTTGGGCACGGGGCTCCTCCAGTTTGGGACGTATCATGGTCTACTGTGTCGCCCTAACCAAGGGTATTGGCACAGGCTTTATTTTCGACTTTCCGTCTCTCACAGAGGTTAATATCTGTGTACAATGTTCCTTCGCTCGCTTTTACTGTACTGTGGGTAGGAAATGGGGAAAATGGGACTCTTATATTCTTAATTCGTTACCACAAGGACAGCACAATTAAGTGCATCAAAATGAGCAGTGAATTAAGCTTCACTAACTTTATCTTGTAATTGAAATACAGGATAGCGCCTCCATATCTGCTACTCATAGTTTGGTATTGGTATAAACTATTTTTTCGTATTATGTGATAGCCAATTACCATTTTTAGACTTTTTCCTGTATTAACATTACAACAGGAAGAGGTGAAAGCGAAATAGTTATTGAGAGAGCGTTACTTGGGCGTATTATGAAGGTTTTAAATAGCCTTTTGACGGGTGGCATCATGGTTTCAATTTCTGGCTATTCCTTTGGTGTAATCGAAGGGTATCACTAAATTATAACTAGGCTTAACTAAATAACTCAATTAACCTCATTTATTTCATACTCAAGTGATCAGAAGTCACAGGTTTGCATTTTTTATAGAGTTATTCATTTTTTCTAATAACATTTAAGAGTTAATTTAAAGATATTCATTTCTTCCACTAAAACACGAAAATGGCTTTGTTTTTGGATTGAGTTAAGATATGAGAATGTAATTACTAAATTATAACTAGGGTTAACTAAATAACTCAATTTAGCTAATTTTTTTCATACTCAAGTGATCAGAAGTCACAGGTTTGCATTTTTTATAGAGTTATTCATTTTTTATAATAACATTTAGAGTTAATTTAAAGATATTCATTTCTGCCACCAAAACACGAAAAAGACTTTATTTTTGGATTGATTTAAGATATGAGAATGTTTGTTAGATCAAAAGATGCGGCACATTTTGGGCTTCACGAAAATGGTAAAAGCTCAATTTAGCCAAAATGTGAGTTATTTAGTTCTTCCATTATACCGACGATATATAATAACCGATGTAATTTTTATCTAATTTTGTAATATATTATTATATTATAACATAATGCAATGATAATAAAAATTATCGATAGTACACATAGTACAGTATCGATAGAACAGCAATATATATTGGATACGTGGCGTATATAAGTAATAGCTTTCATACATTTGAAAAATAATATCATAGAATTAAAATAATTATGCCATTACTACGTTTAGCGATGTAATCTTAGTCAAACAACAACATTTATATCAATACAATCATTTAGATATATAAAAACTCAATTTACTTGAAATAGTTTTAGTTTATTTCTTTAATTTTCACTCATAAAGTATATTATAATATATAAAGCAAACTTGTATGTAAAACATAATCATTTGAGAATAAAAAAAAATGGAGCGTGATTTCTCTTAGAAGTATTCAATTTACGATAAATAAAATATTATTAAAATAACTACAGAAAATACAACCCACCCTTATTTCATTATTATCTTTGATTTTATTTTAACAAACTTATTGTTTTAATGATCTTGATAAGCTCGCGTAGGCTATCCGATTTATCGATAATGTCCATAAGTACGTCACTAATCCAATGCCCACGTTTTATCACCCTCTATAATCGTCACTTGCCGCGTTATTTTTGTTTTTTTTTGTTTTAAATTGAAAATGACAGTAGTGATGTTAGTAAAAAATTATATTACTTTTATTTGAGCTTTGGGTATTTGTTTATTTTATTGATTTTACAAAAATATTTTTATCTGTGTTGTAGAATTTTGTGAGTAAGATGAATTTTATTTATATTACTTCTGTAATTTGGGATATAATTTTTAATAGGGCAATGATAGTAACTTAAATAAATAGGTACAATTAGTTACATCAACAATGTTGTAAGATTGTCCGAAATAATTTTTCATTGAGTTGCATGGATTAATTTCGTTAAACATACGAAACTAGTGGCCATTTATCCAAATAAGGTAATACGAAATAATTATATTTCTAATAAACTATAATTAATAACTATTAAAATGACACAAAAAGTTAATTATTCGCAAATAACTAGCTTCGTGACATACAATTTGTCAGAATGATTTATCGTTCGCATAACTTGTGCTTGCGCTTACGCATGCGATTACTACCTATCGATTTATGGTTGATTAGTTTATGCAGTACATCACTGTTTGTAAAAAAAATAGATTCAGAAAATACATTAGTTTAATCTTCATATATATAAAATTCACGTGTCACAGTGTTAGTTACCGTACTCCTCCGAAACGGCTTGACCGACTTTTATGAAATTTTACTTTTCAGTAGGTTTATTTTTAAGTTTTCCGTCTTAAAGGATGTTAACTATGTACAATGATATCCCTTAGTTGGCTTTTACAGCACCGTGGAATGGAAATGGGGTGGTGACACCTGTATTCTTATTTCATCATCATCATCATAACATCACGCCTTTTTCCCATGGGGGTAGACAGAGACTATAGAGCGCTATCTGCTACGATCCAAAGATACTTCCTTGGCTTTATCCACACTCATACATGCCCCACGGTTGTCCATATTTTTTTATTTGTTTTGACGGGCTTCGTGGTCTAGTGGTTCATGTAACGGACTGCCGATCAGGAGGTCTCGGGTTCGATTCCTGGTCAGGACAATACTTTGTGTGATGTTTATATTTGTCATACAAATGTTTGTACTGCGTCTGGGTGTTTATATGTATTTTAAGTACGTATTTACAAAAGAAAAGTAGTATAAATATGTATTCTATCCGTATTCTGGTACCCATAACACAAGCGTATAAGCTTAGCAAGGGACCAGAGGACGCTGTGTGAAATGTCCATGAATATTTATTTATTTATTTATATTCTTATTCCGTCACCGATGTACCTATGAGTGTGGTACTCATACATCATAATTTAAGTTATAATGAGTTTCATTACGAATCTCATACAAAATAATCACAACAATGTACTATGTATACAAAACATAACGCTATCGCCCTTATGGTAATGCGCAGAACACATTGCTTGCACCTTTACTTATATGAATATTCATAAAATAATACATGTAAAAGTTTTTTGTAGCAGTAATTTTAATTCTAAAAAGTTTTTGAATTTAAACTGCCTTATAAATGAGGTAGTGGGTTTGATTTCCATACAAAATTATGATTTTTTTTTATGTTAGAGATTGATTTTTGAACTGTCTAATTCTATAATTGTTTTAAAGAAACACCGGTCAAGCACGAGTTGGATTCCTAATACTCCTATACAAAGAGTTCGTTATTATGACAATATATTGACGAGCCTCGTGGTTGAGTGGTTTATGTAACGGACTGCCGATCAAGAGGTCGCGGGTTCGATTTCCCGCTCGGGACAATCATTTGTGTGATTTTTGTAATTGTCATACAAATGTTTGTACTGCGTCTGGGTGTTTTTATGTATTATACGTATGTGTTTACAAAAGAAAAGTAGTATATGTATTCTATCCGTATTCTGGTACCCATAATATAAGCTTAGCTTGGGACCAGAGGACGTTGTGCAAAATGTCCATGAATATTTAAAAAAAAATATTAATCGTATTTCTAACCCCAAATAACAGGATAAGGTTAGGAGAACAATTATGATGAGTATTCGTTGTTATAGCCTCAACTGATTTACATAAACTGAAATTTTTGGCTCTCTAGCTATCAACGTTCCAAAAGTACAGCCTGGTGACAGACGAATGGACGGACAAGGCAATCAGTATTGTTATCAAACTGGTTAAGCATTAATAAATCAAATATGGTGGAAAAAGTGAATTGCCGCAAGCGGGACTTGAACCCACGAACTCGGAATACCGTTCCGAAGCTGTAAGACCAACTGAGCTAAAAATACGTAAAAATATATAAACTCATTCGAGTGACAAATGTGGTGGTTAATTTGAGATGTTGCAGGCACGACCGCAATAAGCTCAGTTGGAAGAGCTTCGGAACGGTATTCCGAGGTCGTGGGTTCAAGTCCCGCTTGCGGCAATTCACTTTTTCCACCATAATTTGATTTATTAAGTAAAAGCATAGCATGTCAATTGCAAAATTAATAAATTACTTTGGTTAAGCATTAATTTATTAATTTTTGCAATTGACTTGCTATGCTTTTAGTAAATAAACTAAATTATAGAGGAAAAAATGATAACCATGAGCGGGACTTGAACCCACGACAATAGACGAACAACACGACAAAACGACATGTTCAGTCATTATTTCGGTACAATTGTGTTCTGTAAAGAACACAAAGTGATCGATTGACCGAGTTGGTGCAAACCGCTCAATAGATGGCGTTGTACGAAAAACATCGCACGATGATTAACGCACATTGAGAAGATAGTAGTGGAAGATTTGGTAAACATATGCGGGAACCAGAGCAACGGAACGGTATTCCGAGGTCGTGGGTTTAAGTCCCGCTCATGGTTATCATTTTTTCCACTATAACTTAGTTTAGTTGGTTAAGAAATTGATGACCACTACTGTAAATATAATAGCTACCTTAACCAACAAGGCGATTTAAAATTAAACACGAAATTTATATATGCAAGAACAAGGGTGATTATTCTGTATGTATGTTGAACATAATTTTATGGTAGTACGACACGAACTCTATGGTCACCATAACCAACTATTGTTAGCGAGATTAACATAAATTTAGTTTTTGACTGAGATTAATTGTATTCCGATTTTTTAACTAATTTAGTGTGTAATGAAATACCACTCGAATAGTGGAAATAACTTCATATTACTTGCATTAGCTGTGACCAGCAGTTTTTCTTGCGTATTATAACTGTATAGGATTTAGGGGTTATAAAAAATATAATTTTCCACCCAATTTGAAGGTCACAAAATTTTATAAGAAATAGCCTAGATATTTTAGAGGAGAGTGGCGACAAATACAGTAGTTTTTTGTATTATTTAATTAACTGATAGGCTTGACGTAGCCGTTTTGATGTACGACTTTTATTATTTCAAAAATTCATATTTATAATATCGAAGCACATGTTTGACGTTAAAATGTAAAAATAATTCTGAAAGTTATTTTTTTTTTCGAAAAGTAATATAATGTTTCTTTCTTTTCAGCCGGCACAATAAACCTTTTTGTTAATTATTACTTTTTCACTGGCCCTTAATAATAAGTGTACAAAGTCTAAGTTAGCTAGCACTTTGAAATAAGTTCAAAAGCTCAAAAAAGTGCTTAGAAATAATTAGGATTTATGTTTGTCTCAAAGCTATTTCTCTAATAAATACATGAGACAAACATTTGTATCTTAAATAACACGTTCAACTAAAAGCTTCCGGGTCAAAATACGCCCTAAAGTTTATCGACCTAATTATACCACAAAAAAATGGCCCCAGAAACAACAGATCACATAATAATTCACGGAAAACAATTAAAAACGTATAATATTTAGCAGCTGTTGTCTAACCGATTCACAATATGGCACGTGGTATGTACCCTATGCTTATTGCCCTGGGGCATACCACCGTGACGTCATAATGACCAGCCATGTGGCCTATGGGATCCCAATGCTAAGCAAAGAACTGTGACCGGGGTGCAGTTTGCTAGTTTTGTGTTCGATTTTCAAATATTTAGTTTTTTAGAATGACCTGTGTGCAGAATTATTAAACATGTGTGTGTTCGATTTTCAAAAATTTTAGGATTACCTATGTAATCTTAATTGTTCCACTTTCAAAAATCTGTGGCTGACTTATGATATTATTATGTTCCATTTTCAAAAATTTATTTTAGTCCAATGACGTTCCTCTAAACTTATATTACGGGCTATCTAATCATTATTCAACTGTTTGGTGGTTTGATTTTAAAATTGAGTTGTATCGAAACCCTTCTGTTTGAGTTACAATTGTACATACCTACATATTGCACTAGTTTAATATATACATTAAAACACTTAAAAATTACCATACCATCGACAATAATGAGCGTCGAGGAGTTCAAAAGCTTTTAAAACTATAAACATAAAGTGTGATATCATTAGAATTACCATATTGACATAAATCGCCCGCCGTGACTTAGTTACCACTAATTCTTAAAGTAAACATACTGATGATAAAATTTCTTACCGGCTTCCAATAAATCACAACAAACTAAGATGTCTCAATACTCTATAGCAGTAATTTCAAAGTTAGAAGAAAAGAGACAGCAATAATATACGGCTATTTATCAGTACAAAAGAAAGAGATGTACATAGTTTTCAAGTTGCGTATTAATAAAGGAGCGAAATGGTTCTAAATCATTAGCCGTCAGCGCCCTGTGGGAATCCCGAAGAGTTATAAGACCCTTTATTCTAAATTTAAAATTACAATTTTGTAAATGTTTCGAATATTTCAAACCAGTAATACAAAGCTTATTGGTCTCTTGAGAAAAGAAGAAACTGGCCTAAATACTTTCGTGTTTAAATTATTGTCGAATTCGTAATTTAAATTTATTTTATTTTTAAAAACAAATTTATTGGTCGCCCGGTACTCAAATTTGACCATAACTCATTCAAATTTTGTTTTAATCGGGAAATTAATAAGTACTATAAACTACTATACCTACTAAGGACTGTTACTTCAGTGAGTTGAGTATATTTTATATTAGTTAGTATTAATATAATAATCACATTAGAACCGTTACGCTCCATTTGAGACCAGAGGACGTAGCTTAAAATATCCGTGAATACTTAATTATAATATTTATTTAATTCTGACTTACGTTTCTTTCATTAAGTAAGTTAAAAGATCGATTTTATCAACAATTTATAGATCGGAATAATTTTAATGAGAACTTTTCATAATTTATGTGCCACCTAAATGTTAAGAACAACAGTAAAAACATAATATTTAATTACCTGAATAGAATAAATTATCTTCCCTGGTGTTCCCTAAAGAATAATGGAGTCGTATCTAACAAAATAATGAATTACCGTAACGCTACAATTTATAAGATTATATTTTTTTTTGTATCCTAGCGTTTGATGAATATTTCGTAAAAATCGTCGTTATTACAAACAATAAATACATTATAGTATTAAGAGGATACCAAAATAGCTTCGTGCATTTTTCTACGTACGAAGTTTTCATTGTTTCTTTAGATTGAATGGCTAGAGCTCTAATTTTTAAGTATATGTTTTTTCAATATATGATCTAGGATCGCATAAACTCAGAAACGCGATTGAAAAAAGTTTTCTCGATAGAAAATCTTAGCGAAACAACCTCTCAAATTTTTTATTTTTTTCATTTGTCGGTCTATTATCGCGTATTAACTAATGAAATAACTTTAAAAACATAAGTAACTATTATATATAGAAACACGTAAATCAGAATTACAATATATTTAGTAGATTTTGAGTAAATAGGAAAAGTATCCCTAATTCTTCATTTTCTGTGCCTACTGGCTGTGTTAATATATACGTGTCGGCGATGATATACGATAATATTGATGTAGGCCCTTAAGTGATTTTTTAATTTTCTGGTTATCACCGTTCATTACACACAGCCTTGTGACAGACGGACGTATGGAAGGACAGACACAAATATGGATAAACAACTAAGTCTCATTATAAGCCACGCAAATTGGTAATGCGCTGGAACCTTGTCAAATTAACGCCCTTGTGACGTCTTCAGCAAAGAAAAATACAGCTAACAAAATGTAATATTCTCATCTATACGTCACTATGACGTCACCAACATGGCCGCCAGGCGCATTACCAATCTGTGTGGCTTATAACAGGGTCCCGTTTTACTCTTTGTTACCAAATTTTATAAAGAAAATCATGCGTGTCTAGTAAATTTCTACTTCCAAGTTTTTCAAAATAACAAAATCAGTAGTAGCATCAAAAAAGATAATGTTTAATGACTAAACGTCGCTATCAAGACCTACACGTTTTAAAACCAATTAACATGTGATAATTATACAATCTAACCCTAGTTTATTGAAACATCGACACTCCGCACGTCCACACAGCGTGACAGTCGAGTATCAAATAAGCCAATCTCGCGATTACTGCGCCCGTGACGTTTCGTTTCATGCAACTGACATGACAGCTGCCCGTATAGATAATTATACTGTTTTAATGAACTTATAAATATTGATCCTGTTTATGGGTAATTATTATTTGAGAGAAAGTGAAACAAAACCTTATGTTAATTAATAATTACTATTTGAACATTCTAAATAGAGATGGTACCGATATAATTACCTCCTTGCCGGATCGTAGTCAGGCTCAAGGTACATACCACGGCCTGATGTTAGAACGAGGGAAAAAAGGTCAATAGTCTCTTCTTCTTCCAGTCGGGACCAGTCAGTCCAGACGCGGGCCTCCTCCGTTTTGGGCATCAGATTTTGTTTTCCATTTCTCACACAGGATGTTATCTGCCTATATTAGCATTAAACTGGCTCTTACATAGAGTACAGTACAGTTAGCCAGAAGGTAACATTAGTATTCTAAAGCATAACTAGGTAATGACACATTGACACACACATACACTAACTTTGTTTTGTCCATTCATGTCTAATTATTAAATCCCTAACAGATTTCATTCCAATACCGCTCCGTTACCAATTTAAAGTGAAGATTGCGTCTTACATTTAATTGATAGGATCCGAGCGAGGTGTCCCGGACTGTATTGTCGTTCGCTTATCAATATACTGATTTCACACTCGTTTAGATATGGTTTACATGAGATCATATTATTTAAGAAAAGGTAAAACAATCATTCAGTCGATCGATGAAAATTGATGGTATTTAGCTTCAAAAGAAATTTTTGAGACTTTTGTAGCAGAGAAATTGATTAACACTTGTAGGAAGTCAGGAGCCATGGTAGCTCAGTTGGCAGTGGATAAAATTGTATTCCATAGTTTAAGTTTCACTCGCAGTAATCTTTTATCTGGTATAATTTAAACAAGGTAATAAAATAGTAGGTTATGTTATAATTAAACTAACTTGCATCTCCCATAAACGTCAGTGTTTTAAAATATTAAGAAATATTTTTTCACAACCATTTTTCAAATATTTTACCGGCCTCATACATGATAGATTTAAATGCTCCCATAGGGCAATATACGACGTGTGACACACTAACGAGACTACTCTAGCTAGAGTATCACTACAGTCTACGTAAACAAGCTACCCTCGCTCTAATGATCTCTACATGTACGTAGAAATCAGAGTATAGATTAAAATATTAGTCTTAAAGCTGTCTAGCTCTATTCTTTTGTATGAACGAGAAGCTTTAGAATAAAAACCATGGTGAACATTCATAGTATGACTTGCAACAAATGTACCTAAGTCATAAAGAAGTAGGGACAAGAACTCAAACTAGATTAATGCTTGTGCTACAGGACCCGCAAATAACTTTATTGTTTTTAATTCTTTTTTAAAATCAAAGACGAAAAATTGTTTTAACTACTTAATTTTCATTTTACATTTAATACATTGTTACAGTTCAGGCCATGGCCTAAATGATAAAAGGATTACGAAATTTTTGAGCTCCTCTTTTGATTTATAAGTTATCTTTTTCTTTAACCTTTTAATACACGAACTGCAACATGTAAACGTACCGCGCACAGAAGCCGGGTCACGATCCTTTTGAAAAACAACGAGTTGTATACGAATGTACACGTTGCGTTCATGCGTCCAACCATTATGAAACAAGTATTATTACTTATTTAATATGCTTCTCAACTCTTCAATTAACAGTGAAAGTGACTGCTATTTAATTTACCAGGGATAAGTTAAATATTGGAATATGCAAACGGTCTATGTGGAATTGAAATCTAAGCTAATTATAGTGTTTTACCTAAGGTTTTAAGTGCCTTATGCATTGTTCTTTATGAAAACTTCGGGAGATAGAACGTTCATTGAATATACCTATGTAGAATCTTCTCAATCTTTACTTATCATAAAACAAAGTCGTAAATTTTTGTATGTATGTCCCTATGTGAGCTTATATCTTCAAAATTACGCAATGGATTTTGATGCGGTTTTTTTTAGTAAATAGAGTGGTTTAAGAGGATGGCTTTTTTGTAAAGGTTTGGTTTTAAATATCACGCGTACAAAGTTGCGGGCGACAGCTAGTAATACATATAATAAGCCCATCTCCTCTTGTCTTTCTCAAAATCGTTTAAAAAAGACTCCGTTGTGTATTTGTAGTTATAAATGACAGTGGGTACCAGGACTACATCAGATTATAGGAGCTTTTAATTGAGCTACACTGGTCTTACTGATTTATGTGACCGCCCCGCCAAAACTTATTCTCATTTCGCGAGTATTGTGATACTTACGGAAGATAAAAATAGCGTACTACCAAAGTACCTTAACTAAAGTCATTTATTAATTTTGCAATTGACTTGCTATGCTTTTACAATAAAGTCGCGTCATTATTTCAGCCCAATTGTATTCTGTAAAGAATACTAGGTGGCTGGTCGATATTGTTGCAAAACATTCTCGATAGATGGCGTTGCACATCAAAAATGCGATGTAGACTCAATCGAGGAACGTCGTGGTGGTCAAATTGGTTACCGTTAGCACGACCGCAATAAGCTCAGTTGGCAGAGCTACGGAACGGTATTCCGAGGTCGTGGGTTCAAGTCGCGCTTAGAATACTGTAAATAAAATTTCATATTGAAGAAACAGTTACATTTAAAGACAAACGGATTTAAAAAATTACATGACAGAAGGCGTTCACTTAAAAACCGGCCAAGTGTGAGTTGAATTTGCACATGTAGAGTTTCGTACTGTTATTATCATAATATATTCATAATACCTATATGGTCATGTCGTCTAAGGGTGTCAAGTATTTTGTAGATAGAAAGATCGAAAGTTTTTAATGAATTTTTGCTAAAAATCTTTTAAGGGTACATTCACTCCTTTCTAAATGCTGGTATTTAATTTGCATACTGGTCAAGAATGGACAACAAGCATCTGAAATTTTCAGGGTTAATAATTGATACCTAACGTAAATCTGTGTTTTTTTCTTATTCTGTTTACTTACTTGTAACTAGATAAATGTTTATCGATAATTTGAGTCGCATTTCTATACTACCTAACCTAAGTAAATGTTTATTAATCTCAAGAGCCGTGTGTCTTGAACAGAGATCTTCATATCTGATACTACTGTTAGTGGCAAGCCCCCACAGTTAGTTTTTATACTTCATTTTTATATCCTCAAATATTATTGCCATCTCGATTGAATTTTCATCACTTTAACTGGAGGCGTGATGGTATTAAATCTTACTGACATATCATTTCTGGTACATAAATAATATTATAAACTGGCAACATTTCTCACCTTCTATATTTAAAAATTTAAACAATACAATTTACTTTTAATGATGGAGATTAATCAAGCTTATCAGTCAGTAACAGTCTTACTGTAATAATGTAATGGCTTCTTTGAACATTATTTTAACGAAGTTAAGTCGAAATTTATAATTTACCAGGTTGCCCATGATTTCGCTAGCCTAAGCTCTATTTTTCACAAGAATATAAGCTCTCCTGGTTGTAGCTTCCAATTAGTGAAAAGACTTTTAGGATTGGTTTGCTTATTTCGAAGATTGCCCCCTACATACATATTACAAACATTACCTTTATTAATACCTAGTATAGATTTATCGATCTCAACAACAAAGTATATAAGTAAAATATCGATTTATTTTCTAATTTCACTCCTTTCTATTCTCATACTAAAATCGCAATAACATAGTTCTTTGCAACTGTTGCAAGCAAATCATACATTCGAATTACAGTCTCGTTAGTTTCAGTTAAAATTTAAACGATTTTTCATCGTTGCGGTTGCATTTTACGATCAACTTTCGGCCATTAACATCGATATTTTGATTGTCTCTGGTAGACTGTGTTGCAATTACAAAAAAAATGTTTTATATTTTTTTTATTGCGGTTTAATTGTAGAGAAACTGTGCAATTAAAATTGTTGTTCCTAAGCAATGAACGATTATATAGATCGTTAAAATTCTGTGTTGTCATTTTAAATTGGTAATAAATACTGTCATTACATATATTATAATATATAGATATTTAAAACGTAATATCTGAAGGCGATGTTGGGGGTATAAGTGAAGTATTAATATGCCTCCAACGTGCATTTGATATATCGGCAATGGTAGAAAATAATAACGCATCTCTTTGCAAAACTTTCAGTTTTATTTAGTTTCCTTGAAGTTGTGATTTAACAATATACATACACGATTAGCGTGGTTTAACAGAATTAATAATATACATCCATTGTTAAAAAAATTTTAAAAATATCGAATATGCAAATTAGAATGCGAACAAAACGCAGTCATAGTTCTGTTGCTTAAAGTCGTAAGGCATTAGTTAGATGGTTGAGTTTGACAAGTTGCTTTGTAAGTACACATTAACAAATGGAAATGTTACACATAAAATTAATACGAGTTAGTAGTATACATACATAGTAGCAAAAGATGATAAATAAAATAAAACAATAACCAAATTCTACCATTAATAATATTTTTAAATAAAGAATAAGTAATCTAGCAACACTGACCGCTACCTCGGTTACGGTATTTAGTGAAGATCGCTCGCTCGTGCGTCGATCAATTATGATCGATATCGTTTTAATCGATTGTAATCGGTAATGACTCGAGACACCGCAGCTGTAAATTTTATTTATATCGTTGACTTTAATATTAAATAGACTAAAAATATTCTTTGAACATTTTTGAATAGTGAGTGATTGCCTGAATTAGCATAACTATAAAATATTGTACTAGCTTTTTGTAACTATTTGTAATATAATAATTTATTAAACGTTGCTACTTCACTACTCAGGCTCTTGCCCAAGATATTTGTAATATATAGGTACAATGAATACATGATTTTTATTAATTTAATGTGCAACATTAGCCTTCTCCAATCCGCGAGGGTTCCTGGTCTGCTTTGTTGCGCTGACCAGGGTTGTTGGCATAGTGATTGGTATAAAAATTTCCGGCTCTCTTTTTCTCTTTTTTTTTCTCTAGCCTCTTTCGCTTTGGGAGGGGTTATGGTCTACTGTACTACGCTGACCAGGCATGTTCGTACAGGGTTTATTTTCGAGATTTCCGTCATGTTTAGAGGATGTTACCTATGTACAATATCCTATAGTTGGCTCTTACAGCACCCACGGGAGGAAAAGGGGTGGTGACATTTGTATTCTTAATCCGTCACCACACGGAAACCGGCTCTCTTATATGATCGTTACTGCTTATAATATCCTTTATCTCGCTCTTATATTTGGGAAAGAAATGAGTTGGTGACACTTGAATTCTTAATCCGACAAAACACGGACAGCATACACATGACTGATACTTATATATTCATTTCAAAGATATCCCTTTAAGGTGTCTTATAACTAATTTACTAAATCGACATCCATTATGAACTAAATGGGACATTAACTAAGTTAACTTCAAAGGTCAGTTTATTAAAATTAGATGTTTTGGTTAAATAAAATTAAAAAAAGAGACAGAATATCTATCAAATATAATTGAAGAATACTTATGCACGTAGGTTCCATTAAATTTTGTTGTTATAAAAAAAATTAGTTCCAATTATTGCTCTAAACAAACTATTTTTCTTATTAACCTAGGCCCTAAGGGATATTGTAACTATCTGCCGATAAAAAATTATTTTAAATCGGCCTAAAACTTTCGGAGCCTGTAAGCTTGTATACTAGCTGACCCGGCAAACGTTGTTTTGCCATACAAAAGTCAGGGGGGGGGGATTGAAAAATAGATGTTGTCCGATTCTCAGGCTTAACGTTTATAGTATTACTAGTTATCTCCTGACAAATCGAGGAAAACCTTGAAAAAAAAATTTGAAAAAAACATTCGAAAAATTTGAAAGACATGAAGTCAGCTGAACATTTTTTAAATAATATTTAATTAAAAAATGTTAAAACGAAAATTGTCTAATCTCCACGCGTAGGAAGTGACGAAAATCGGTCGAGCCGTTTCGGAGGAGTACGGTAACTAACACTGTGACACGCGAATTTTATATATTAGAAGAAAGACTAGGTAGCTGTCCCGGCAGACGTTGTTTTGCCATACTAAAAAAAAAAGGTTTGAAAAATAGATGTTGGCCGATTCTCAGACCTACTGAATGAATACGCATGTAAAATTTCATAAAACTCGGTCAAGGCGTTTCGGAGGAGTGTGGGAACGAACATTGTGACACGAGAATTTCATATATTAGATTAATATAGATAAATTAAATATTACATCCGTAATCTGGCACTTGTATCGAAATTATTGAGCTCCATTTTGAACCAGAGAACATTGTGTGGAATGTCCGTATTATTTAATTTATTATTCTAACTATTTAGTAGCTACAGCGCTACGTACGTCACAGCAGCCCTTGTTTATACAGGGGTTAAAAATAGTTCACCAAAGAAAAAATCTGATAATGTGTAAAGAGCCTTAAGGTACAGTCAAGCACATAAATAACTGCGGGCAAGATATGAAGATGTCGAGTGTTTTAATGAAACGTCAAAGTATCTCGCTCATTGATTGCTCGCGAGTGTACATAAATCGTTTGCGCTCAGGGGTACCAACGAGGCTTAAATCATTTTGTACTTGATTGTACGTGTTTGTTTATGTTCCTCATATTCTGTATATACACGTTGTGTTTGCAACTCATTAACAATAATTTTACTATGTAAAAGGGGATAAGGCCTGGATTCCCCATTCCAAATTACGGATTAACTATCAGTGGCGTTAATTTTGCTTACGCAAATAAACAAAACTAAAACTTCGAAAGCGTAATTTAAGAACATAACTAATATAAAAGTAAATAAGTACAGCATTAAACTCTGTGTCATTTCAAAATATATCTTTACTTGCTTTATAACAAATTCGCTATATTTAACCGACTTCCAAAAAAGGAGGAGCTTCTCAATTCGTCTGTATGATATTTTTTATTTATGTTTGTTACCTCATTCATAACTTTTAACTGGGCGAAGCGATTTTAATGATTCTTTTTTTTATTTGAAAGCTGGTGGTTCCATTGTGGTCCAATTGCACCAGGTCAGAATCTGATGGTTATCTCCCGACAAATCAAGGAAAACCCCTTAAATTTGAAAGACATGAAGACGGCTGAACTTTTTTAAAAAAATATTTAATTAAAAAAAAATGGAAAAACGAAAATTGTTTAATCTCCACGCGTAGGAAGTCGCGGGTAACGGCTAGTGCTATTACATTAATTTATTGTTTTGCTTACACTCGGAAGGTCACTCATATCAACCGTTGTACTACCGCTAGCCAACTTGTTAAACTGCACCTGTATTTATTATGAATCTATTGAAATTAATAAAAATATTGATATTTTAATGACAATTATTTTTTGAAATTAATTATGTTTGATTATATTTATTTATTGTATAGTTTAATGCGTAAAGTTACACATCCTAAGTCATTAAGTTGTCACTGTTTAAGCTGATTAAAACTATATTTTAATAAGTTAAGTTGTTTCTTAATTATGCTAATTTATTATTGACTGGCCTCGTGGTCGAGTGGTTTATGTAACGGACTGCCATTCACGAGGTCACGGGTTCAATTCCCGCTCGGGACAATCATTTGTGTGATATTTATAACTGTCATACAAATGTTTGTACTGCGTCTGAGTGTTTTCAACGTATTATAAGTATGTATTTACAAAAGAAAATTAGTATGTATTCTTTTCGTATTCCGGTATCCATAAACAAACATATAAGCTTAGCTTGGGACCAGAGGACGTTGTGTATAATTAGTGTTAAGATATAAATATATATGAAAAAGCAAATAAAAGACCAAAGTGGTCGAGAGAGCTCGCAGAGCAAGCTGGCTTAAGTGGCAATGGGCTGGCCATATCTGCCGCAGAACCGATGACCGATGGAGCAGACGAGTTCTGGAGTGGAGAACACGACTCGGCAAGGGTAGGGTAGGATAGACCCTGCCAGGTGGACCGACGACCTGAAGAAGGTCGCGGGGAGGGACTGTTTGTGGAAGGCGGAGGACCGGATATTGTGGCGTGAATTGGGAGAGACCTATGTCCAGCAGTGGATTGCGATAGGTTGATATGATGAAATAAAAGAGCTTTATAAAAGGTTTCTACTCAGTGAAGCAGTTTTGAGGTGGAGCTGCCCTAATTTCATCTCACATGACATTTTAAAATGTTGAAAGCGGATAAAGCAGTAATAATTCATAGATGAACGAATACGCTAATCGATGTGAAATGTGAAAAGGTGATGGATAGCTAAATAGATAAACATCACTATAAAATAAAGTTAGCGAAAGTAATTAAGAGGATACCAAAATAGCTTCGTGCATTTTTCTACGTACGAAGTTTTCATTGTTTCTTTAGATTGAATGGCTAGAGCTCTAATTTTTAAGTATATGTTTTTTCAATATATGATCTAGGATCGCATAAACTCAGAAACGCGATTAAAAAAGTTTTCTCGATAGAAAATCTTAGCGAAACAACCTCTCTAATTTTTTATTTTTTTCATTTGTCGGTCTATGATCGCGTATTAACTAATGAAATAACTTTAAAAACATAAGTAACTATTATAATATAGAAACACGTAAATCAGAATTAAAATATATTTAGTAGATTTTGAGTAAACAAAAAAAATATCCCTAATTCTTCATTTTCTATACCTACTAGCTGTGTTAATATGTACATATCGACGATAATATTGATGTAGGCCCTTAAGATTATGCAGTTTAATTTTATACTAAAGCAACTAAGTTGCTACTGAATTAATTTTAAAAGTAAAAGGTCAGTTTACTTCATTTTGAAGGCGACAATTGCGCCTTATTTGGACTTTTCCTGATGCCTGCTATAATAAAAAAAACCGTGAATAGTAATGGCACATACTGTAAATGTAGATAAGTACTTTTGCCGTTTTTAGTACATTAAAACCTATTTTAATTAGTACTTTCGTTATTTGGTTAAAAATATGAGTGTTTTTATCACGTTTTTATTAGTTTGGTCTATCGATGTTACAATCTACTCGTATGTAACGGAATCTTTAGGAGTGATTTTCACCCACTTACAGTAATTGGATTGATCTGAAATTTTGCACAAATATTAAAGACCGATGACAATGCAATAATTTTCAAAAAATATTCAGGATTTGCTCGCATGTTTGTGTCTCATTTTTAGGGTTTTGTACCAGCGGGTAAAACAGAACTTCAGATTGAGACTTCGCTATCCATATGTCTGTCACCAGGCTGTATCTCTGGAACGGACCTAGCTAGAGAGTTAAAATTTTCAGTTTATTTAGAGGTACTGGTTAAAGCTACAAAACAAATACATCATAATTCTCCTACCCTTATCCTGTTATTGGCAACCACGGTATGGAACCCTTCGTGTGCAAGTCCAATTCATACTAGACTTGATTTTTTTAATGCGAATTTTACCAAACTTCTTTTAATTACAATTAGTGCTGCCACCTGCTTAAAAATAACAGTATAAACGCTTTTATTTATCGGTAGCCCGGTGTTTCAAATCATTTGCTGATATGTAATAATTACTTCTTATAATTGCACGTATCTTTTTAGAGTACCTTATTTGAAAATTTCATTAATTTGAACTTACACCTGTATGTACAAAATTATTACCTAAACGCTGAATTTTAAATCCCGGATTAAAAAACTGTTACCGTAATTAAAACCGTATTTATCATCACAATAATAACGATATCATCAAACAACGAGATAAGGACAGAAAAATGATAGTGATTGGTATTTTTGTTGAAGTAGGTATAGGTCGCGTCATGTAAAAAGAACGCTGGCGGTCAAGCTGCGCATAGGCAATTTATCGGTTTTCTATGTTATACCTATTAATAACAAATATGTAGGTACCAAGCCACGACTCGTCAGCGAAAGCCTAGTTCAAAAATAAAATAATAGGCATATACGAAATAAAATAATAGGAATAAATAAATGGAGATCTCACTCAGTTTTATGCCAAATCCAAATATCTAAGATCTTAAAGAAGGTTAAAATATGACTTGGATTATTTGATAATTTGATTTGACTTTGTATTTAGAAATTCTTTTGAAAGGTCATAGGTTTCATTCCACTTGACAATGGTTTCTTTTCAAGCTACAAGTAATTATAGTGATCTAAAACAATTCTAAAAAAACTTTATTTAATGAAATAATCGATTTTACGTCAAACTGTAATATAAGAACCATTTTAAAATAATAATTAATTTGATGCCCTTCACACTTTTTAATTACAGTTAATTAACGCATCCAATGCTAAATTATCTACCGCAATACATCTTCATAATAGTTTTATAACCATTTTCGGTCTTAACATTTCACAAATACAGCAAAAACAATAATTAAAGGGATAATAAGAAACAGACGTGAAATTATTATCATTCTACTACTAATTATCGAATAATTTTTATTCTACTACTAATTATTATCATTAAAATATAACACAACACTAGTCGTCAAAACTAAACATCAATTACAATTATAATTTCTTAATTCTATGTTTAATCGTCACATAACGACTAAAACGTGTCTTATATTCGATTATTCAAATTCAGAATGTGATAATCGAATAATTATTATTGTTCTTTGTAATCATTATACGAATGTTTTTAAACTTTATTGCTTATGGGTAGATTTTTTTTTACTAGTGATGTCTCGTTCATTTACATACAATATCGATTATCCAGTGTGGACATCGACCGTTATATTCCGAACACGATTTGTATTTATTTATCGAACACATGCCGTCTGATAATATTACTTATTTCTGTCAGTTGCGATGTATCATCCTTATATGATGAAAAATGCATACAAATTTGCATATCCTACTAATATTATAAAGGCGAAAGTTTGTAAGTATGGATGTATGTATGGATGTTTGTTACTCTTTCACGTAAAAACTACTGAATGGATTTGAATGAAACTTTACCACTGTTTCGTAACCGTAATCTATTTCTATTCGAATTTCAAATCTTCCCGCCTTTTATCATATGTTGGGCTTTAATTTGCAACGATCTGGAATTTTCTATGATATTGTTGGGAGTTAACCAATGGCAGGGCGTATATGTCACGCCATACGTTCCGTCCAATGACAAGCCGCATCCATTTCGCGGCAACACTGCGTCATCGGTCAAGACGTTGACATTCGAATGGATTTCAAAAAGGGTTAATACGTTTTAGTATGAAGAAAATTCGTAAAACTTTGAAAGTACAACAAAGCCATCGCGAGTGCAAATCTGTATAAACATTATTCGGGGTGTGTGTGTGTATAAACGTTTTAATCGTGAGGAAAGTGGAATTAATATATAAAATCATTAATAAACTATTACAAGCAAGTACTTTATGTGCCGGCCGGCGAGACTTCAGCGGTGTACCCAGCGCTGGACAGGCTTGGACATAGGATCGTACATATCCAGAGGTAAGCTTCCACATTGTCTCTGAATATTTTAGACGTTGCAGCCCAACTTTACAAAAAACGTAGCTGTTACCCAAATAGTGTGAGGACCATCCGCACACATTTTTATGGTGCCGAAACCCGGGAAATAAGCACCCATTCCCTTTAGATCGGCTTATTTTCCATTAGATATCTATGCAATTATATGCACATCTCGTAAAATATCGTATATTTAGCGCCCATTTAAAATAAATTTTATTAACAATTTCGTTCTGCCGCCATTACCGGCTGACATTCCGTTGATCTTTTGCATTCAATTCCGCTTGAATAACATAACAAGTTAGTTACGAAGGCATATGAACATTAAAATTTGTATTTTTCTGTGTTTAATTGCGTTCAAAATTCCTGTGAAAATTTGTTATTTTGTAAAAAGGAAAACCGGGATACGTCATTATTAATGCGAATCGGTTCGGTATAACCCGACAGAATTTAGTGGTCGTTAATTTACTTCAATTCGATACGTATGCACGCACCAACATTATTTAGCCGTCTTATACGCCATTCGATGCACTCGCGCTTCGCGCTCCTACTGGTTGACTGTTTAACGTAAACAATTGATAATCGTTTTTAGTTTAACTTTATTCTCTCAATTCAATTGTTTAATTTCGTGACGCATTCGTATTATTCGATAAATAATTTTTTATTATTTATATTTATTTTTTAATATGTCTTACGTAACTATGAGACGCCGTTCCAAGCCTAAGTCATTAGAAAAGGAAAACCAAGAAGATAAAAATGTTTTCACAGTTCTTGATTTACCTGTATTGCGCCGTAAACGTATAATTGCGTTAAACCGCTTAAAGAAAGCATTCGAAGTAGCTGAGTTGGCAAAGAAAGATGACTCGTATTTGGATTCGTTTCTCGTTCATTATTCGTCTTTTCAAAAATATTGCAACAACTTTGAGGAAGCGCATTTTGACATTCTGAGCGTGATTGATAGCGATCAAGAGGAAGAGGAAGATTTAATTCGCGAACAATTCGATGATATATACTATGGTATCATGATAATTCATAGACAGTTAGTACCAACTGAAGTAAAATCTTCCCATTCATTCGAAAGCGCCTTAGGTCGTTCTTGCGTTTCCAACATCAAGCTACCTAAAATCACTATCCCCACCTTTTCAGGATCAATTAAGGCTTGGCCCGAGTTCTATGACATATTTAATTCATTGATACATACGAATGAAGCGTTATCGGATACTGAGCGTATGCACTATCTTTTATCGAGTCTTTCTGGCGACGCTCTTGGCCTCATACGTTCCTACCCCGTTCAGGGTAGTTTCTACCAAGAAGCATTTCAAACTCTTATCTCTCGATATCAAAATAAACGCGAACTCGCATTCGAGTGTTGGAAAGAAATATCAAACCTTAATTTCAAATTAAATTCTCCAATCGAATTTCGTCGCTCGCTAGATCTCATTAACGAGAATTTAAATATTTTAAAAGGGGTTAATTTACCTACTGACAAATGGGATTTTATTCTATGTTATTTAGTTTTATCTAAATTGGACTCTAACACGCGTTGTTTATTCGAACAAAAGTATACTTGTTCTGAGTTGCCTAAATACGGAGAATTAATGAAATTCTTAAATTCTAAATGCGAGGCGCTCATACGAGATACTCATTTCTCTTCACAAAGTCAAAGTAACTCTAATCGGTTTCAATTTCAAAGTAAATCTAATTTAAATAACAACAATAAAACAAATAACAAACAAAAGCAAACTTCTGTGTTTCTTTCCAATACAACTGATAATTCGAAGCCTCAGTCCGATCATACGAAGCTGCAGTTCAATAATACGAAGCCCCATTCGATCTCCGTTCCAGTGACACCTTCGCCATCCGTATTGAAGTGTTCATTTTGTTCAGAAAATCATTCTCTTATGCAGTGCAAAGACTTTGCACAGTTATCCGTTTCTGAACGGACTGATTACGCTAAAACTCATCGTTGGTGTTTCAACTGTCTCAAATCGTCACACAGTGTGAAGGAGTGTAAATCTATTTTTAAATGTCAGAAGTGTCGTCAGCGTCACCATACACTACTTCACCAAAACGAAAATTTGACTACTTCTTCTTCTCAATCCGCTTCGAGTAGTCAAACGACCGATCAAGTCCGTGTACTTACAAATATAGGTGAAAGTTCACTTGTATTACTTTCAACCGCTATCGTTCAACTTCGTAATTCGTTAGGTAACTTCCAATCGTTTCGCGCCCTCATTGATTCGGGAAGCCAGGCACACTTCATCACCGAACGCGCTGCCCTACGCTTGGGTGTAGATTGTACTCCCACTTCTCGGCGTGTTCGTGGCTTAGGCCAGTCGTCTTCTGCTGTTTCAGGAACAGTCAGACTCGAAGTAGGTGCTCATGGTAAACCTCTATTCAACGTCGACGCATTCACGTTACCTTCCATATGCGGCAGGATGCCATCCACCCGTATTGATAAATCATCGTGGCATCACCTGCAAGACCTGCGGCTAGCTGACCCAGAGTGTCACCAGCCAGGTCCTATCGATCTTCTTCTTGGCGCAGAGGTGTTTGCTTCGCTCTTGCTTCCTGGTACTGTTAGCGGCGGTCCCATGCAACCCTCTGCATTTAATTCTGTGTTCGGCTGGCTACTTCTGGGAGGTGTTGGCTGTAAAGAGGAAGACATTCAATCATTTCTTATCAAAGAAGACGACCAATTAAACGAAGATATTCGACGCTTATGGGAGTTAGAATCATTCGATACTTCTAAACGCTTAACTCCTGAAGACGAACGCTGTGAGGAGATATTCGTCTCGCAACATTCTCGTGATTCAACGGGTAGATACGTGGTTTCTTTACCTTTTAAGGAAGAAAACGTTCAATACTTTCCAGGTTCCCGTGATGTCGCTTTTCGTTGTTTTAATTCGCTAGAACGTCGACTCGTTAAGAATCCAGATTTACACAAACAGTATAACGATTTCATGAAGGACTATTTAGATAGTGGTCACATGAGCTTAGTTCCTATCCAAGAGTTAAGAAAAGGAAAATATTACATTCCACATCACTGTGTTTTACGTCCTGATTCGGCTACAACTAAGCTTCGCGTTGTCTATAATGCTTCTTCGAAAGACGCCAGAGGCATCTCACTTAATGACTCGCTTCTAATAGGGCCTAAACTTCAAACGAATATAGTCGGGATTCTTCTCAATTTTCGCATTCATTTCGTGGTTTTTACTGCTGATATGCGACAAATGTATAGAATGATTTCTATACGCAACGACGACCGCGACTATCAACGTATTCTATGGCGTTTTAATCCCGACGAACCCGTTCAGGAATATCAGCTCAATACGGTTACGTATGGCGTGTCTTCCGCTCCGTTCCTCGCATGCCGTACTATCAAACAGCTGATTTCTGACGAAGGTAATGACTTTCCTCTTGCTAGTAAAGTTTTATCCAGGGACTTATACATTGACGATGTCGCAACCGGCTGTGACACACTCGAAACCGCTCATGAAACCAAATCAGAGATTATTGCTCTTCTTAAACGTGGGAACTTTGAGCTTCGCAAATGGGCGAGCAATTCACCCGAACTTTTGTCTGACTTATCATTAGAGCATTGCTTAACCGCCCCTGTCACTCTAGACGCAAAAGAAAATTACACCCTTAAAGTTTTGGGTCTAAAATGGGACCCATCTAGTGATAGCTTCTTCTTCGCAGTGACTCCACAAAACAAAAAATGTACCAAGCGCAGTATACTCAGCGAGCTCGCGCGTGTATATGATCCCTTGGGCTTTCTTTCTCCGTTAACTATTGTCGCAAAAGTTCTCGTCCAGCGCCTTTGGATCCTTGGTGTAGGATGGGACGAAGATCCTCCTGAAAAAATCGTAAACTTCTGGCATCGTTACCTCGAAGAACTCCCTCTTTTGAAATCGTTGCAGATACCTCGATGTGTGTCTGTAAAAGACATAAAATCGTGTGAAATTCATGGTTTTTCGGACAGCTCTGAAACCGGTTACGGCGCAGTAATCTACTTAGTCACAGTTGATATCTACGACAACGTAAAAGTCTCTTTTGTGTATTCCAAAGGTCGTGTCGCTCCAACAAAATCGACGTCATTACCTCGGCTCGAGTTGTGCGCTGCTGTCCTCCTCGCCGATCTGCTGAAATTCGTTAAGGATTTATACTTACCTGTGTTTCCATGTACCGGTATCTACGCGTGGTCAGACTCCACGGTAGTGCTTGCGTGGCTGCGATCTCACCCTTCACGTTGGAAGACCTTCGTCGCGAATCGCGTAGGTCACATTCTAGACGTCGTTCCAGATGCTCGCTGGGGTCACGTGGCCTCCGAAGAGAACCCAGCGGACGTAGTCTCCCGCGGTCAGCTTCCGTCAGCTCTTGCCGACAATAGGTTATGGTGGGCGGGCCCTAAGTGGCTATCCCAACCGTCTGTCTCTTGGCCTACAGGCTCAGATGAAGCTCCCGACAAAACCGTTCTTGAAAGTGAAGAGAGAACGCTGCGTGCGCTCTTCACACATGATGACTTAACCGTCTCGTTTATAGACTTGTTATTCGACCGTTATTCGTCCCTTCGTAAAATCCAACGCATTATTTGCGTGTGGCTAAAATTCTTAGACTTCATTCGTAATAGACGTAAACGCTGCTCTTCTCCCATTCATAAACGCTCAGAGCTTCATGACGCGCTAACGACTATCGTCAAGCACGTTCAATCAACTCATTTTGCGAATGACATTCATCAAATTCAATCTAACAGCCTTTTATCAAAACAAATGCGTAAGTTGAACCCGTTTCTGGACTCCCACGGAGTTCTCAGGGTGGGCGGTCGGCTAGTCCGATCCGGACTCGAGTTTGAACACAAACACCCTGCTCTACTTCCCCGCGACTCTAGATTAACGTACCTTATCATCGAAGCCTTTCACCGTGAAAACTGTCATCCCGGTATTAACACGATGCAATACCTTTTGACACAACAATTCTGGATCCTCTCTCCTAAACGTGCTATTCGTCATTGTTTGTCAAAGTGTTTGCAATGCTATAAACTGAAACCTACTCCGCTCGAACCGTACATGAGTGATCTACCTGCAACTCGCGTAAATCAAGTAAAACCGTTCTCTATCGTCGGTACTGACTATGGCGGTCCTTTCCGTATTAAACTTGGTAAACATCGCGGTGCTAAAATCGGTAAAGCTTCTCTTTGTCTATTTGTCTGCTTCAGCACGAAGGCTGTGCACCTCGAAGCCGTCTCTGACCTCTCAGCTGACGCGTTTCTTGCCGCTCTTCGTCGATTCGTAGGCCGTCGCGGTAGAGTCAGTATAATACTCTCTGATTGTGGTACAAATTACAAAGGCGCGAGTAATCAACTTAATTCACTCATGCACTCAGCCGCTCAAAGTGAAACCATCGAATTCCGTTTCAATCCGCCTTCGAGTCCTCACTTTGGTGGAGTTTGGGAAATTCAAATAAAAGCCGTTAAGACGCATCTTTACCGTATCGTAGGTGATCAAGCTCTAACTTTTGAAGAGTTAACAACTGTATTCGTTCAAATTGAGTCCATGCTTAATTCGCGACCGCTCTGTCCATTGAGCTCTGATCCCAACGATTTAAGCGTTCTGACCCCTGGTCATTTTTTAACGCTGGAACCGTTAACGTCTGTTCCTGATGAAGACTTAACTTCTATTAATATACATCGTCTTGATCGTTGGCAACTCATTCAGCGTTTTCAACAGGATTTTTGGAATCGTTGGAAAAACGAGTACCTTCAAACTCTAACTCAACGCGCTAAGTGGACAAAACATTCTAAGCCACTTGACATAGGAACAGTCGTTATTTTAAAAACTGAGAATGCAATGCCATTACATTGGCCTCTTGCACGCGTACTAAAACTACACCCTAGCCCGGACGGAATCATACGTATCGCTACAGTGCGTACCGCGGATGGATCTCAACTTACTAGGCCATTAGCTAAGCTCTGTCCTTTACCTAACCAAATCGCATAGTCTTGAAAATTCATTATACGTTATAGTAGATTTAAGTAGTTTTAGTTCAAATGCCTTCATCAATTTAGATTACATTTATTCTTTAGTTTATTTCCTGAATAGAAAATACACAAGTGTATTTTGGTGGGCGGAATGTTTCGTAACCGTAATCTATTTCTATTCGAATTTCAAATCTTCCCGCCTTTTATCATATGTTGGGCTTTAATTTGCAACGATCTGGAATTTTCTATGATATTGTTGGGAGTTAACCAATGGCAGGGCGTATATGTCACGCCATACGTTCCGTCCAATGACAAGCCGCATCCATTTCGCGGCAACACTGCGTCATCGGTCAAGACGTTGACATTCGAATGGATTTCAAAAAGGGTTAATACGTTTTAGTATGAAGAAAATTCGTAAAACTTTGAAAGTACAACAAAGCCATCGCGAGTGCAAATCTGTATAAACATTATTCGGGGTGTGTGTGTGTATAAACGTTTTAATCGTGAGGAAAGTGGAATTAATATATAAAATCATTAATAAACTATTACAAGCAAGTACTTTATGTGCCGGCCGGCGAGACTTCAGCGGTGTACCCAGCGCTGGACAGGCTTGGACATAGGATCGTACATATCCAGAGGTAAGCTTCCACATTGTCTCTGAATATTTTAGACGTTGCAGCCCAACTTTACAAAAAACGTAGCTGTTACCCAAATAGTGTGAGGACCATCCGCACACAACCACAATATAGCTTATACATCAGAATAACACATAGGCTACAAATTGGCTGGACCGATTTTGATGAAATTTTATTTTATACAGAATTGTATGGCAAAACAACGTTTGCCGGGGCAGCTAGTATGATTATAATTAAAACTTCTGTGAGCATTCAAATGTATTTATAAGTAATAAAATATTATTTTGTTAATAATATTTTGTATTTCTTAGTTTCTAGATCTGATAAGTTGAATTTATTAGTTCGGTTGCTAGGGTTTCGTATCCAAAGGTAAAACCTTCTTAATAAGACTTTGTTGTCGATCCGTCTATTCGTCTGTCACCAGACTGTATCTCAGGAGCGGTGATAAATCGAGAGTTTATATTTTCAAAGATGATGTATATCTGTTGATTCTTGATGATGACAAATATTAGTTTAAAAACTAAATAATGTATATCTAGTGATGGCATAACAAAAATACTAAAAACCACAATAAAATTAAGATTTGTATCTCTCTATGTAAGTTATTTAATTTTATATCTCTTTTTTTGAAATTTTGCATCTTTTATTTTATTTTAGTCCAACGGCCGACTGGTAGATAATGCACAAGGCATTCAGCCCGCCTTTGTGTACTCTGTTTTTGTAAAAAGTCTAAATAAATAAATAAATTTAAGGGGCCTCCCATACAACAAAGGTTTTCAACTTGATGATACATGATAAATGACATTATTACGATACAGATCCTTTCATGTGAGAATCCAACTCTTGCTTGTCCATTTGTTTTTATTATGAAATGGTATTTTTTAACAGATGCTAAATTGTATGAATAAATGTAATATTATTTTGTTCTGCATATATTAGTGTCATCTTGTGAATTGTAGTTTGATTCAAGATGTTGTTTTTTTGTTGTAGTACATTAAAATATTTGCTATTTAATCAGATAAGTTAACTGCAGTTGTTCTAGTCCATATTTGTAGTACAATTATTAAGTCATAAACGTTGATAAAGTTGTTTTTCTAATTTTAAATATTACTAGCTGTCCCGGCAAACGTGGTTTTGCCATACTTACTAAAAAAAAGGATTTGTAAAATAGATGTTGGCCGATTCTCAGACCTACTGAATATGTATGTAAAATTTGAGAAGAATCAGTCTAGCCGTTTCGGAGGAGTACGGTGACTAACACTGTGACACGTGAATTTTATATATTAGATAAATTTTTAACACGCTTTTAGACGCCCGTAACTATATATCATTCTATCTATCTATAGATATTCTGTATCTATTATATATCTATACTAAGCTATGTAATGAAAACGTTAAAAGTATTTTTTACCAACTTGCGACTATCGAAGTAAAATAAAAATTTTCTTATCTATTAAATACCTAAAATCTGACAGACGATGTTATCTGTGTACAATATTCCTTAGCTGACTTTTACAGCACCCTGGGAAGGAAATGGGGTGGTGACACTTGTATTCTTAATCCACTACCAAGCGGACAATTTAGTATTCAATAACATTTTCGTTTTCAAACAAAGCAAATTATGTATAGTGCTATAATAGAGAAGATTATACATTAGATTTAAAGAAAACGTTCGTAGCTAGTAAGTTGAATTATTTCTAACTAGCTGTTGCCCGCGACTCCGTCCGCGTGGAATTTGAATTTATTTTCGCAATAAATGTAGCCCATGTCCTTTCTCAGGGTCTAAAGATTGTCTGTGCCAAATTTCATTAAAATCGGTTGAGAGGTTTAAGCGAGAAAACGTAACAGACAGAGAGACAGAGTTGCTTTCGCATTTATAATATTAAGTAGGGATTAACTTGCTATACTTGTTTTAACGAATTAAGTAAACTAAAGCAGAAATTAATCAATATAATCAAATTATTATGACGGGCTTCGTGGTCTAGTGGTTCATATAACGGACTGCCGTTCACGAGGTCTGGGGTTCGATTCCCGCACGGTGCAATTATTTGTGCGATATTTATAAATGTCATACGAATGTACTTTTTCTGGGTGTTTCTATGTATTATAAGTATGTATTTACATAAGAAAAGTTGTATTATGTCCGTATCTGCTACCCATAATACAAGCATAGAAATATAGCTTATTTTTTTTATATTTATTGAAGGGCTTTGTCGCTGTGCGACTATATCGCTCCAAGTTTAATTTGGGACCAGAGGACGTTGTGTGAAATGTCCTGAATATTTATTTATTTACTATTAATTTCTTATAAATTTCTAGTTATGAATTCCCCAAAACTTCTAATTTTTTTTAATAGTACAACTCAACCAATACGCCATCTATAAATAATTATAACAATCATTAAACATTAAAAAGAAAATAGCAAAGCGATTTCTCTAGTCATAAATCAGCAAAGTAATTAAACTCTATTTTATCATTTACGTATTTTAATTGGACATTTACTAGAATACTTTACGATCTACGCTAAAATATTTTCATATAGACTAATGTGTAATTGATATCAGCTTGTTAAAGAATACCAAATATCAATTAACTGTTTAGTATCGATATAATTACAGTATAACCGTCCCTCACTATAATTTGGCTTATTTTGTTGTAATTTAGATTTTTTATTTCAATTAGTACACGCTAGCTCTACATAGAAATGATAATCTACTTTGAGATTTAAATATTTTATTAAATAGTTAAATAATCTCTCTCCAGCTCATTTACGTCCCACTATTGGGCACGGGCCTCCTCAACTTTGAAGGGATTATGGTCTACTGTGCCGCGTTGACCAGGCGTGTTGACACAGGGTTATTGCCTATTGGTCGCAGCGTGATTGTATGTAGCCTATAACCTTCCTCAATAAATCTACTATCCAACACTGAAAGAATTTTTTTAAAATTGGACCAGCGGTTACTGAGATTAAGGCGCTAAACAAGCTAAACAAACTCTCCAGCTTTATAATTTTAGTACAAGAAAGAAAATGCCAAGATATTATAATAGAATATCTGTATATGTATTTACTCGTATATTGGATAGAAATCACGGGCATTTGGTAGTTAAATAATACTTACTTTTTACAACTACTCGTATACTGCGGTATTGTAAATCATGATAAAACGTAAGTACTCAAACATAATATTATTACAAACTAACTAAAATAACTCTTGATATTATTATCAAACAAACATCTCACTACATTATTCAACTCGTGACATACAAATCGTAACAATTAAAAATATTACACAACCCCATTATTCTTAGCCGTATCAAACCCAAAAATATACTTAATTAAAACAACGGGAGCCGTGAGATAAAATTAAAACTTAATTAAAACTCGATAAAACAAAACTTAAAAAGGGTTAAAATAAGTTTGAGTTGAAATCGCGCGTTAAGAGTTCAGTAGCATTATCAGCAGAAGAAATAAAAAGAAAGAAAAAGAAAAGAAGACTGAAAGGAGAAAAGAAATTCCCTGAAATCCCCTTAAAATAATTATTTTTAATAAATTCTAATGGATATTTCACATAACGTCCTCTGGTCCCAAAGTAAGCTATATTTCTATAATAATTCATAATTCATAATTCTATGCTTGTGTTATGGGTACCAGAATACGGATAGAATACATAAATACTACTTTTCCTTTGTAAATACATACTTATAAATTATAATATGTACATAAAAACACCCAGACGCAGTACAAACATCTGCATGACAGTTATAGAGATCACACAAACGATTGTCCCATGCGGGAATCGAACCCGAAACCTCGTGAACGGTAGTCCATTATATGATCCACTAGACCACGAAGCCCATCAGATATGTTGTATTCTTTTTTCGATATAAATAATTAAAGTGACAACAAAAATACATCATCTGTAAAAATTTCAACTCTCTAGCTATCACCATTATTTTATGAGATAGAGCCTAGTGAGTGATAGACAAACAGCGAAATTTCAGAAATAACCATTTTATCTTTTGATACGGAACCCTAAAAAGGATTATAACAAAAAAAACTAACAATTTAAAATAAGAACACTAAAACATAAAAAGATATAGAATAGCCAGGCGTAAAAACATTTTGTCACTAATACCAAGCGTGAGTCGTGAGTTGTGTTTTGTTTTGTTAGGTGTGAAACATTGGATATTTTTGTTTATCGATGTTCACCTTAATGATCCATTAAAAGCGAATGTTTAGGTTATAAAATGGTTGTGGGTTTTCGCAAGGCGTGAAACTAGGTTGCATTATTATTTTATTTAGTATCGAACTCTTGTTACTGACCTTTTTAAATAGAGTATTTAGATATAGCATTTTAGTTTTCATTTTATGTATGGAACTATTTTTTCCGTAATAATCTTTACTTTTGCTTAATATAAAACAAAGTCGTTATTTTTTAAGTGTTTGTCCCTATGTAAGCTTATATCTTCAAAATCAGGCAACGGATTTTAATGCGGTTTCTTTTAATAGATAAAGTGGTTCAAGATGGCTTTTTAGGGTTCCGTACCCAAAGGGTAAAAACGGGACCCTATTACTGAGACTTCGCTGTCCGTCCGTCCGTCCGTCCGTCTGTCACCAGGTTGTATCTCGAGAACGGTGATAGCTAGAGAGTTGAAATTTTCACAGATGATGTATTTCTATTGCCGCTATAACAACAAATACTAAAAATAAAATAAAATAAATATTTAAGGGGGGCTCCCATACAACAAACATGATTTTTTTACCGTTTCTTGCTCGATACTAATAACGTTGCCTTATGTTGCATAGATAATGGTACGGGACCCTTCGTGGGCGAGTCCGACTCGCACTTGACCAATTTTTTGTATAATTTGTTAAAATTTTGTTTCTAAATGTCGCGTAAGAAGTTGCAGGCAACAGCAAATAAGTCATAAAAGATGTCATGTCATATACCTCTTATCTACCCTTTCAATATAAGCGTAATGTTATACATATTATCAAGTTGTATAATTGTATATATTTCATACAGTCATTATTTTTGTATTGGACTTATTGGGACAGTGCAAGTGTGGTTGTGTTTAATTCCGGTTATCGGGTACAGGCTCCACGCTGCTACCTGTTAAATATGGGATTCGGTTCAATTTCCAGTTCGTGTAGTCTTAAGAAAGTTATAGAGTTGGCTTATTAACTTCCACTTAAGCCTAATCATCGTAATGGATTTAGATTTTTGCACAAACGACATTTATTATTTTCATATTTGTATTATACTATACGAGCTAATGCCCACAGTTGCACCCGTCTTTATTATCAAGTCCACCCTCCCTCAACATACACAATATCATAGCAAATTATATAAAAAAGCCATCCTTTTGAGCCACTCTATCTATCAAAGAAAACCGCACCAAAATCCATTGCATAGTTTTATAGATATAAGCTCACCTAAGGACATACATACAAAAATAACGGCTTTGTTTTATAATAAGTAAAGACATAATTGATTTTAACATAAAATAACAACATTGTAAACATAAAGAGTCATACAGTGTAACTTACTGATTCCACAAATCTCGAATAGTCTTATCTAAGGTTTTTCGCAGAAATGTCTCAATCGATGTGGCTACGATCATCGTTAATAAAAAATTTTAGTTATAAATGTCGCCTCTAAACATTTAAAAGTCTACAATTGAATGTCTTACTCATCGGGCTACTTCGGTCATAAATTCGGACTTGGTTCATTTGAATACGACCGATTGTGATCGACGTCTGCTCGCGCGTACCAATTTATAGCCTACGTCTCAACGTTTAAGTGTTGGAAGAAAACATTATTGAATATTTCAGCCAGGTGGGAGATTGTCTCAATTGTTTATTATGTTTGGCATTTTTTTTTAATTTATAGATAATTAATTTTGCCTTGAAGAAATTTTAAAGATATTTGTGATGAGGGCAATTGTGCATTAACTTTATGAATAGGTTAAGCGAACTCTGCCCTAATTTTTATTTTTAAATATTATAAAACTGAAGAGTTTGTTTGTTTGAGCGCGCTAATCTCAGAAATCACTGGTCTGAATTCAAAAATTCTATAAGTGTAGTACATTTATCTAATAAGGCTGCTATAACATCATGCTGCGTAAAATAGAAGTCAAGCAATGTTGCAAAAGCGGGGATTTTTTTTTAAATTTAGACTGTTTTTTAATTCAAATAAAGCCTAGCTTAGGGCGATATAGTCGCAAAGCGACCAAGCCTTTTAAATAAAATAAAAAAAAAGCCTAGCTTAATATAACAGTTGCTTCCGAATTGCCCTGGGTAGTACGCAGGGTGACAGCCATGTCTGTCGAAGAACCGACGCCGACGGAGCAGATGACTTCTGGAGTTTAGATCGCCACTCGTCAGGCGTAGAGTACAAGTAAAACTACAGAGCACAGCTAGTGTTGATATACTCGTAACATAATAAATATGTTTTCCCGTACATCCGTCCTCCACTTTTCTACAATTATGTTAGAAAGCATAACTCGTTTGAGAGAAAATCTGTTACGTCGAGTTCGAAGCAATTACGTAATTAACTTGCAATTGTTATTTTTTCTTCTGAATCTAGACTATTGTACGTGATTGGTCCATATCTATGTCTTTTTAAAATGACACGATTCTTTGGAAGACATATATAATTAACTGCGTAAGCAAACACATCATACCTAGTTATGTCTTTTTTTCTCGCTATTTGACCTACTGGGCATTGGTAGCGCCTTGAGCCTTACCATGATCCGGCAATGATGGCCCCCTTTCTTCACGGGGGACCTGACGCTCCGACCGCAAATAACGGATCCCAAATAATGGGATAAGGGAAGGAAAATGATGACTGTATTCTTTGCTGTAGCATTAACGTACACTAACTGTGAAATTTTCAGCTTTCTTGCTATAATCGTTTTAGAGATACAGTCTCGTGACCAACGGATGGATAGACGGACAGCGAAGTCTCAGTAATAGCATATCTATACTGATATTATAAAGCTCAAGAGTTTGTTTGTTTGAACTCGCTAATCTCAGCAACCACTGGTCTGATTTGAAAAACTCTTTTAGTGTTGAATAGTACATTTACCGAGAAAGGGTATAGGCTATATAACATCACGCTGCGACTAATAGAAGCGGAGCATTGGTTAAAAATTGTTGTAAAAAAGGAAAAAGAATTCCAAATGCGACGCGTACGAAGTCGCGGACATCAGCTGGTTCTGTATAAAAACACTCACAAAAGCGTGAAGATAACATATCTATGAAAGTCAGTAGGTTACCACATTACCGGGTTAGTGTTGTGTTCGTTTACCGTAAAATTGTTACTATTACCGCTAATAATGTCTCCTTGACATACAGATGACGACTGTAGGTAATAACAGTGGTACAATATACACTTATATGTGTGTATATGTGTGCGTTATACTCGTGAACGGGTGCCTTCTGCTGGGACTGGTCGTCTTGCTCTAACAAGGCAATCTTGTCTCTAAATTAGTTATTAATTATAGTCTAGATAGCATTAATCGGCATCATCCTCACACCCCTCCAACTATGTAAAATGATATTGAAAAAAAAAGTATAAAGAGAATAGAAAAAAAAATCCATGGAGTTTCTTGTCTGTTCTTCTCCATAGGATTCGCGTTTGGAACAGACACCTAATTTCTGACGTTTCAAAAGAGCTTGTAAAACATGCCAACTTAAAATAAAAATTTTTGGCTTTGACTTTGATATTATAATCTTAAACTTAAAACTTAAATAACTTTGAAATTGAAATCAGGTCATCTATAGATGAGCTGATTTCAACAATGTTACGTTGGACGTTAATACGCTGAAGAGAGAGATATATCTCTCTCTTCAGCGTATTAACGTCCCACTTTTAGGCACGGGTCTTCTTCACTTTGAGAGCGTTGCTGGTCCTGGAGATACCACGACGACCAGGCGTGTTGGCATAGTGTTTATCCTCTAGTTTTCCATCCCTCACAGAGAACACTATCTGTGTACAATAGTCCTTAGCAGGCTTTTCCGCACCTTGGGTAAAGGGGTACACCTGTATTCTTAATCCGTCACCACACGGATTAAATCAGCTCATATAGTTTATATAGAAGGGTTAGGTAGCACATTTGAAGTGTTACCAATGTTGTGCAAATCTCATTATTTTTCTTAATTATAGTACAGTCACGCCTTTTTCCCGCAAGGTAGGCAAATCCGCTACGATTCAATCATTTCTTTTGTTTCATTTACACTGATACATTCTCTTCATAGAAACAATTGTAAATGCTATAAAAAAGTGTTTAAAAATTTCCACAATAGAATCTAATAGAAACTAATTATTTATATTAAAAAAAGTATTTAAAATGACACTCAGACGCATTGAATCCATATTCATCACACGAATAGTCTAGTCCGCCTCAACGTGAGAATCAAACCCACGGCTCCACGGAATTAACTTGCGCTACCGCTACGCCACAAGGCCTGTCAAAAATACTAAAATGTTGTATTTACATCAGTATGTGCGTCCGTCGTACACAAACAAGTCTCGTTCCAAAATATTTACGAAAATATTGTTCACAATTTGGATATAAAAAAATTTTGTGGCGCGCTGAAATGTTGATGTAACTTATGGAGTTGTTGTTACCACTAAAATTTAATAATTTGCTCAGTTTCAAAACTAGAAAAACCACACTGAAAAATTTTAAGATTTTTTATTACTGCATTGTCAATGGTCCTTAACATGTATGCGAAATTTCAGATTCCGTTACACAGAACGTGTTCTTTGAAAAATATTTCGCAACACGGGTTATGCAATAAAAACGGATTAAAATGAAGTGTTAAGTATTATCTATGTATTACATATAAGTATGTATTTACAAAAGAAAAAGTTGTTTATGTAGTGTATCCGTATTCTGGTACCCATAACACAAGCATATAAAGCTTGGCTTGGGACCAGAGGACGTTGTGTGAAATGTCCATGAATATTTCTAATTTATTTATTAGTTATTATAAATAAATAAATAAATATTCACGGACATTAAACACAACGTGTTCTGGTCCCAAGCTAAGCTTATATGCTTGTGTTATGGGTACCAGAATACGGATAGAATACATATACTACTTTCCTTTCATAATTTTTTTTCTTACTAATTTTGTATTTTAGGCAAGCACCGCTTTTTTAAAACATACTTTAATATTATTTGTTAAACGTGCCTATATTAGAAAATAAATAGCTGGAGTATTAATAGTATTTTGTGTTACGTTACGTAGTAGGTACCTTGACGACTTTAGGCCATTATAATGAAAAAACAAAAGTTCTGTATCATAATTATCCCATTTGCACATTTAATCAGTTAAATTATAAAAACAAAAGCTTAACTTCACTCATATCGGTTAAAAGCATTTATTTTTATCTCAACTACTAAAAGTGCATTAATAATATTCCTTAACCAGTTGGTATTATCAGCTCTATATATTATATTTTTTCACTTTCACAGGCCAACTTGGGTCACTGTCGAAATTTTGTCACGCAATTCCGCCATTAGGGGTTGCTCCCCCCACTACCTCGCCTTTCTGTCGGCGAATTTTACAAACTACCCTCGGTAATTTTGTTACAATATAAGGGCTGCTTTTTATACAATCCCCATTGGTTGGTATGTAAGGGATTTTTTATGCATTTTTACTGTAGGACTATTTATGAAAGAAGAATTTTAAAAGGATTGGTTGCTTACCGCTTAGGTACTCTCTTATCTAAATAATGTTGTCGTCCCACCTGATATCAGACAAATACCTATGCAAGAAATATAGAATATTGCGATCTCAAGTGATCCGATAATGGCAAGGCAAAAAAGACTATAGCAGTTTTTTTAGGATCGTAAAAGAAAGTCTTAGAATTACAGCATTTAGCACTAAAAACCTCAAACATTATAAATAAATAAATATTCATGGCCATTTCACACAACGTCCTCTGATCCCAAGCTAAGCTTTATATGCTTGTGCTATGGGTACCAGAATACGGATAGAATACAGAAACTACTTTTAAATAAATCTACGATATAAACTAGATAAACACAATAATATAGTAAAAGACGAGGTGAGAAAGAGACAAATATATCTGTCGGTGACGTCATAAGTATATACATACTCGGTATATTAATATATATCTGTCTCTTTTTCACCTCGTCTTTTTTCTATATACATTTGTCTCTTTCTCGCTATATTAATACATCGTAATATGCCGTTTGTGATGCCCTTTACACTCATACATCTGATCATACATGCCCGACGGTTGTAAGTGTTACGCACTTGTCTCTTTTGAAGGACATCGACAAAGAAATCGTATGTTGTGTGTATAGCGTTACAAAAATATATGACGTCAAATCCAGCTACGGAGCCCATAACCTCGTGATCGAAAGTCAGTTTCATAATTGACAGCTTATTTTAAACTTAGCACTCAATCCTAAGACATTTATAATTACGCTAACCCCTTAAATTACTTTTATATAACTCAAGATTTTTCAAACTGTCCGTCTCGTTCTTTCTCTCTTAAAAAAGTGAAAAGAAAAATCGCTTGGCCAACAATTTCCTTCAGCTGGTTACCGGCGAGCTTCGATGCATAGATTGTGCTCCTTATTTATATTTTATAAGTGCGAAGCGCAGGGCGGGCGGGCGCCGTCTCCGCCCTAATGTATATAGGCTGTTGCTTTTTACGACATTTATACTTAACAATTTTATGTTAACAAAATAGACACAAGATGGCTGACAAAATACCATAAAAGAAAAAACGTCATGAGTTAAAATAATTTAAATCAAGGGTGGAAAGCAGACGAAAAATATTATATTTATTTGTATATGTAATTATATCTGTGTTACCAATTGTGTTATTTTACTGTATTTTTATACAATGAAAAGAAATGAAAAGAAATCCTATGCTGCATTATCTAAGTTCAGTAATATAAGTCCTCGGGCTCCAATAAAGTGTCTTATTATAATTATATTTATCTAACTTAATAACATACGTAAAAATCATTTTTCAATATGATAAGATGTTTTAAAATCAAAAGATGTAAATATAGTGTTATTCATGTCAATAAGACACCACGAATCTATACTAATAAAAAAGCTGAAGAGTTTGTTTGTTTGTTTGAACGCGCTAATCTCAGAAACCACTGGCCGGAAATGAAAAATTCTCTTAGTGTTGAATAAATCATTTATCAAGGAATATGGCTATGTAATATTACGCTGAGACCAATTTGAGCAAAGCATTAGAGAAGAATGTTGCACAATCCGAGAAGTTTTTCTAAGTGCCCCACAGTTTTAAATAATATTTAGGCAATAAAAATAAAAAGAGCATTTAAGCTATCACCATATATTTACTAAGATATTACAGTGATATATACCAAGGTAATATATTAATGGCAAAACTTGGAGCAGCCTGTATAATGTCGATGTGTTTACAATAGCAAAGTGTGATAGTGTGAGTGAGTTGAAGGTTTTACGAGTTACGAGTTATTCCAACTCGTTAGGTCTACTTACTTTTATACAAAGTGCCTTTTAATTTCATTATTATGTGAAACAAAAACTGTGAATAATATTCTAACGTTTATGTTTCAAAGAATGGTTGGTGTTATTGTATTTGGGTTACAAATAAATTGGAAAATAAACATGAGCACTTGACGTAACGTACTCCGATCCAAAGATAAGCTTTTTACGTGTTATACTTCTATAGTTCTATAATTATATTATAAAGCTGAGGCGTTTGTTTATTTGAGAGCGCTAATCTCAGAAACCACTGGCCGGAAATGAAAAATTCTTTCGTGTTAGATAGTACATTTATAGAGACAGCTACTTTTTATACAAAGAAATCGTTATTTTTGTATGAATGTCACTATGTGAGCTTTTATCTATAAAAGTTCCAAATGGATTTACATGCGATTTTTTTTAAATGATAGAGTGGTTCAAAACTATAGCTTTCTTGTAAGTTATATAACATTACGCTGCGACTAATAGGAGCGAAGCATCAGTGAAAAATATTGCTAAAGCGGATAAAATGTAAATTCCACGCGTACGAAATCGCGGCCAACAGCAAGTCATGAATACCAGAATACGGCTGTAATATTTAGTTTTTGTTTTTATGGTTCCATAGCAAAAAGTATTATGGTAAAATTTCTTGAATAATGTTATATTAGTGTACAATTCCGTTTTCAATTTCCGTTTGGTGACGAATTAAGAATACAAGTGTCACCAGCCCTTCTCCTCCCAAGAGTGCTGTAAAAGTCAGCTAAGTGATATTGCACACAGGTAACATCCGCTGTGAGAGATGGAAATCTCGAAACTAAACCCTGTGCCAACACGCCTGGTCAGCGCAGCACAGTAGACCATAATCCCTCCCAAAGTGGAGGAGGCTCGTGCAACAGTGAGACTTAAATGGGCTGGAGAAAGAGAGTGTACAATAAAAAGAAATCTATCTATCTTTATATCTATTTAATACTAGCTGACCCGGCAAACGTTGTTTTGCCATACTATAAAAAAGGTTTGAAAAATAGATGTTAGCCGATTCTCAGACCTACTGAATATGCATGTAAAATTTCATAAAAATCGGTCAAGCCGTTTCGGAGGAGTACGGTAACTAACACTGTGACACGGGAATTTTATATATAAGATATGGATACATCAACAGGCAACTTAATGATTTATAAAAAGCTTGATATTTGTGCGGCAACTTTGTTAAAATTATTTTGAAAATTTTATGATTTCCCATTAATTAACAAATAGTATATTTTGTAATTAGTCCTGTAATTATTAAAACTCATTAAATACTTAATTGTGTTAGATAATAAACTAATTAAAAATCCAAAAGTCTAGACCATTTTTAATTATCTACACTCGTAAAATATGTTTAAAGAACAAAAAAAAAAGAATTTAACGTAAAAAGTAGTCGACAACTATGATATTTGTTTGTTTGTTGTTTAAAAAAACGATAGTAATCATTTATATAATCGAAATAAAATAGTAACATGAACGTTAATTATATTTAGTATTCATATTAAATCTTTTTAGGGTTCCGTATTTAAGTATAGTTCTGGATTTGTATAAAATTATTATGATTTCAAATCAGATAAGCTGGTTATTTTAAATACAAAATTGTAATCTGATAACTTTATTAAAGTTTGTTTGTGATCTAGAGCTGTAAAGTTGGATGTCACGTTATAATAAATAAATAAATATTTATGGACATTTCACACAACGTCCTCTGGTCCCAAGCTAAGCTTATATGTTTGTGTTATGGGTACCAGAATACGGATAGAATACATATACTACTTTTTCTTTTGTAAATACATACTTATAATACAAAGTAAACACACATACATAATAATATATCCATACTAATATTAAAAAGCTGTAAAATTGTTTGTTATAACGCGCTAATCTTTGGAACTACTAGTCCGATTAGAAAAATTCTTTCAATATTATATAGTACATTTATCAAGGAAGGAAGGCTATATAACATCATGCTGCGACCAATAGGAACGAAGCATCAGTGAAAAATGTTGCAAAAACGTGGACCATTTCCTAAATTCCACGCGTATGGCGTCATGGGCAACGACTAGTATATTAAATACTAGCTTATTAGACTTCATACTCGTGGAATTTAGGAGCTAAATCTAAATAAATTATAAACAAAAGCCATTCCCAATCTATTAACTAATAAAAATTGGTCAAGTGCGAGTCGGACTCGCGCACGAAGGGTTCCGTACCATTATCTATGCAACATAAGGCAACGTTATTAGTATCGAGCAAGAAACGGTAAAAAAATCATGTTTGTTGTATGGGAGCCCCCCTTAAATATTTATTTTATTTTATTTTTAGTATTTGTTGTTATTGCGGCAATAGAAATACATCATCTGTGAAAATTTCAACTCTCTAGCTATCACCGTTCTTGAGATACAGCCTGGTGACAGACGGACGGACGGACGGACAGCGAAGTCTCAGTAATAGGGTCCCGTTTCTACCCTTTGGGTACGGAACCCTAAAAAGGGCATCTAAATCCTTTACTTAGTTTTCACGTAACCTTTGTTGACAACCTAGGTAGGTAGTCAGCCATTTTAGTCGACAACTTTAGGTTCTTGAACATGCCCGTCCCGGAATCCGTAAAAAAGACTAGTCTGTACAACCACAGATAATATAATAAAGACTAAATAATCGTGATGCCATCTATTGGCCGTGTTTGTATATCAATTACAATTTGTACTAATTCGTATCCCATGGTACAACATAGCCAGAAGAATTAGCACGCTAAAGTGGGCAGGCCACATCACACGACGAACTGACGACCATTAGAGACGGAAGGTTTTAGAGTGGTGACCACGCACCGTATGACGCAGCGTGGGGCGGCCCTCAATGTGGCCCTCAACTGACGATATCGTCAAATATGCCGGGAACCACTGGACGCAGATAGCGCAAGACCGCGCGTTGTGGCGTTCAATTGGGGAAGCCTATGTCCAGCAGTGGACGCAGGTTAATAAATGAATGAAAAATATTCCCGTCACTATTTTCAATTACCCTAGAAATAATTTTCGAAATCACTTAAGTTGTTATAGCTACAACACAAATTAGTTTATGTTGCTGTAACAATAGAGTGCTTTATAAAAAAAAACAAAAAGCTTTGATAAGAAGTTAATCAATCAAATAACTGTTATGGTAATTGTTCTTGAAAACTATGAAAATTATTTACGTGAAATAAAATTGCTTTTACTGAAAATCAGGTTTTTAGATTGATAGCAAATATGAAATAACTGATATAACACAGTTGCTATTTATGTAGTAGGTAAAGGTTTGATTTCAATTTAGGTAAAATATTTGTAACTAGCTGTTGCCTGCCACTCCGTATGCGTAGAATTAAGACACCAAACCTTGTCGAATTATACAATAAAGCCGTTCCTTTATACCACTCTATCTATTACGACAAAACCACATCGAAATCCGTTGTTATAGTTTAAAGATTTATGCTTAAATAGGGACACTTTGATAACGACTTCATTTTGTTATAGGTACGGGAAGATGTCCGTGTGCTAACGGATTAGGAAGACAAATGCTATCGTCCCATTTTCTTCCAAGGAAGCTGTAAGAGATACCAAAGGGACAATAAGCAAACATCATTCGTAAGAGAAGGATAATGCAAAATTTTAACTCTACTAAGTGCCGGTCCACACAGCGCGTTGCTTCAGTCTTTTTACGCCAGCATAACGCTATCACTGCGTTATTTTACATACAAAAAATCATAGTGTTCTCACGATGTCTGCGTTGGCACAAATTTAAGCTACGCATTTACATATTACTGAACTACAGCCCCCCAGACGAAGCGGGTCGTTATCTTTGGAAAATAATAATATTTCTGTTGTAACAACGCTGCCGCAGCGTGCGGTGTGTATCGGACCTTACATGTCTGGTCAGCGTGGCATAAGTTGACCAAATAACCTCCTAAAATGGATGAGACCCGTGACCAACAGAAGGAGATTAATGGACTGATAATAATAAGGATGTAAGTATGTTTTAACGGCATTGTTGCACGAAATACCTAAATAATAAACTGCAGTATTAATACAAATAACCTGTTTACTGAGTGTTATACAATTTCAGTTCCGTGTCATAAACTTTAAAGACTATTTTAGGTTCATAAAAATTTATTTACTTTAGTCTTAAATTAATGTATTTAACGATCTTTTATGCACGCCAAATTATGGTATCATGCTTTTAAAAGGATTTCAAAGCTAATTGGCTCAAAGTAGTTATTAAAACAACGATTTTCTGTTTAGAAGTGGATTAAGATACGCTGTGCCCGCAGCCTATGTTATTTCAATAGATAATGGTACCAATTCAACGTGCATAACTAAACATATACTAACTAAATAGTCTACATAGTTCTAAAACAAAAAAACACGCTTGAAAATTCTAAATATTGTTTGTTTATGACGGGCTTCGTGGTGGAGTGGTTTATGTAATGGACTGCCGATCACGAGGTCGCGGGTTCGATTCCTGCTTGGGACAATCATTTGTGTGATATCCATAAATGTCATACAAATGTTTGTACTGCGTCTGGATGTTTTCTATGTATTATATGTATGTATTTACAAAAGAAAAGTAGTATATGTAGTCTATCCGTATCTGGTACCCATAATACAAGCATAGAAATTTTAATGTAGCTTACTTTGGGACCAGAGGACGTTGTGTGAAATGTCCTCAATATTTATTTATTTATTTATTAAAACTATTGCACTGTCCTCGGTTCTTAATATGTGTGCAATTTCAGATAGATCCTACTACTACACGTGAATGAAAATCACTTTCAAAGATTCCGTTACATAGATTAATACATTGATAGATACGTTCCAAACTAATATAAGCGTGTTAAAAATGAAAACAACTATGAGTGTATTTTGATTAATTGCCTGTTTTGTTGTGTACAGTTATATTAGGTATTTAAAATCTTTATGGTCTTATTCATAATGACTTATCGGAGTTTTAAACGGAGATTTTATCGGAGAGATAATAAACGTTTTATCGTAAAAAGACTATTATGAATAACAAGTTTTGATAATATTCGCGAACCGATTTTAGCGAACTTTTAAACCTCCGATCAGTCATTCTTATTATTCATAACAGTTATTCTTCTATAATAAACAGTATTTATAACAAGAAAGTTCCGTTAACATTGCAGTATTGTGTTATCGACACTATCAAAAATCACTTTCAGTTAAGTTTAGCTATGCGTATAGAATTGGTCCCATTACTAATTATAAAGTAAATTATAACTATTTTGTATGTAACATTTTCTCAGGCGGAAAAATCTATTAAAATCTTGCTTATTCTGTCTCAACGACATCTACAGGCTTCCAGATCTTAACAACAAATAAAAGCATGTTTATTTTCTTAAAAAAATTCGTAGAAGGCACTGCTATTACCAACTGTACTACGAAACCCATTAAACTCCAAAAATAACTTGGTAACCCTAAAACGTGAAGTTTTAACAAAATATTGTGACTTTACAAAAGCAAAGGTTCTTAGTTTTATCAGATCAATTATATTATACGACATTAACAAAGACCAAGCCTTCGAATTAACACGACAAACTAAATTTGCTTCTAATTCTCAAGCAATAAAGTTAAATATTATTTATTAAGTGACGAAAAAGCTCGGAACCTTATAGTTTTAATTTTATATCGACGGTCGCCACCCCATTTTGAATATTTTCATTAAGGGCCTACATCAATATTATCGTATATCATCGCCGACACGTACATATTAAGAGGATACCAAAATAGCTTCGTGCATTTTTCTACGTACGAAGTTTTCATTTTTTCTTTAGATTGAATGGCTAGAGCTCTAATTCTTAAGTATATGTTTTTTCAATATATAATCTAGGATCGCATAAACTCAGAAACACGATTTAAAAAAGTTTTCTCGATAGAAAACCTTAGCGAAACAACCTCTCTCATTTTTTATTTCTTTCATTTGTCGGTCTATTATCGCGTATTAACTAATGAAATAACTTTAAAAACATATGTAACTATTATATATAGAAACACGTAAGCCGGAATTAAAATATATTTAGTAGATTTTGAGTAAACAAAAAAAATATCCGTAATTCTTCATTTTCTATACCTACTAGCTGTGTTAATATGTACATGTCGACGATAATATTGATGTAGGCCCTTAACACAGCCAGTAGGCACAGAAAATGAAGAATTAGGGATACTTTTTCTATTTACTCAAAATCTACTAAATATATTTTAATTCTGATTTACGTGTTTCTATATATAATAGTTACTTATGTTTTTAAAGTTATTTCATTAGTTAATACGCGATAATAGACCGACAAATGAAAAAAATAAAAAATTTGAGAGGTTGTTTCGCTAAGATTTTCTATCGAGAAAACTTTTTTAAATCGCGTTTCTAAGTTTATGCGATCCTAGATCATATATTGATAAAACATATACTTAAAAATTAGAGCTCTAGCCATTCAATCTAAAGAAACAATGAAAACTTCGTACATAGAAAAATGTACGAAGCTATTTTGGTATCCTCTTAATACGTGTTGGCAAGGTTATGTTATTTCAAAGAATAACTGTCACAATAAATACCTGCTGTATCCTCTAGGAAGTAAAAGATAAATAAACATGGCGTTAAAGTTTAACTCGTCTTCAGCGCCATCTAGTTGTATTCAATAAACTAAGAACTGCAATTGAGCTTTTCTTGCGATTGTCCATAATTTTTTTTCGCTGTTTAAATATTATTATGTATTATGGTCTGTAGCTAAAATGTAAGCTATTTTAGTATCACATTACATCCATTCATACCTTATTGCAAACTTTAATAGGAATTAGGATAGGATTGAATTATTTTTGTGGTTTTCATGACAGTTCGTAACTGCGTACATAAAACTATTGCACATAGGCCGGTTTTCTCCACTGAATGCACTGGGCGCATGCCCAGGGCCTTCCAATCATAAGGGCCTCTACTTAGTCCCTACTTCATTATATATTTCTACTTTTATATAATAGGTCATAGCAGGGCGTATATTCCAATGTTCCCAGGGTCTCTAATAAGGAGAAGACAACCCTGATTGCACCAACTTTTTAAAAAGCTGTATACAAAAATATTTTTATGTAAGTTTCGGTAAACAATACGGTATCTGTTTGTACCTAGTACGGAAGAAAATATCGATTTGATGCTAATTTAACGTGGCAGCTCCACTTTATTGATGGAAAATCACTTCTATAGCCTTCATAAAAGTAACCATTAAATAAAAACGTTGGGTAATCTGTGGGGATTTTTGTAGGGAATGGGATTTATGGTATATTTACAACGTACAGAATGTCAACGTTGTAATGAACAAAATAAGTTTGTTTTTGGTTAGAAATATGTTTTTTCGCGATAGTAAGTTGTATATGATGTTTATTCGCCCTAAGAGTTAGCACGTTGAAGAGTCAATAGGTAGGCCACATCGCTCGACGATCCGATGGCCGTGGGGATGGAAGGTCTTCGTGTGGCGACCACGTTTCGGACGACGGCGACGCAGCGTGGTAGAGGTAGACTGACGATATCGTCAAATGTGCCAGGGACCGCTGGATGCAAACAGCACAGGACCACGCATTGTTGCGTTCAATGGGGGAGGCCTATGTCCAGCGGTGGACTGAGAAAGCTTGATAGATGTATGGAAACATTCCCGTCACTATTTTCAATTAACCCAAAAAATAATTTTCCATTTGTATTTTCCTTTTCAAAATCACTTAAGTTGTTATAGCTACAACACAAATTGAGGTAGTTCATGTTGCTGTAACAATAGTGTTTTATTTATAGTATGTATGTATGTATAGTAAGTAGGTATGTAGTTTGTATTTTTTATTAATTCATTGATTTTGTAACGTAATATGTATAAGGTTTACAAAAATAAAGAAGAGCAAAACATGCATAGTTAGATGTTTATAAAATACTAGCTGGCACGGCAAACGTTGTTTTGCCATACCAAATAAAAGTAAAAAAAAAATGAACTATAAACCTCACGGAGCCCGAGACCTTTCCAACGAATGCAAAACCGTGGAAATCGGTCCGTGCGTTCTGGAGTTATAGCGTCAGGAAGGAAAACCCGACTTATTTTTATATAGTAGATTAACAATCGTTGCATTGTATTTGATGTTGGTCATTTATTAATATTAATATTCTTAACCCATTTATTAATAAATATGACATAGATGTAAGAATGTGACATGGATGTAAAAAGAAAAAAACATTTTTTTTATAAATAAGTTAATTGTTGTCATTTTTATTTCAATTATAACATCGAATATAACGCTATAAGTTATTTTTATCAGTTGACCTTTAGGTGACGAATTGATAACTGCAGCAGGTGTGAACAATTACAACAATATTTTTATAGATCATATCAATATAATATCACTATAATTATATCGCAAATAAGTTACAAATTTAACGTACAGCTTATCTCTGTCAAATAGCAGCCGTTATTGAGATGTATTCTATACTTCTATGTTGGTAATCTTTAATTCTAAATTATAAAGCTGACATGTTTGGATCGTAGCAGCTGATGCGCTCTATAGTCTCTGCCTGCCCCCATGGGAAAAATGCGTGATGTTTTGATGATGATGATAAAGCGGAAAAGTATGTTTGTTTGTTTGTTTGAACGTGCTAATCTCAGGCACTCTGGTCCGAATTAAAAAAATCTTTTAGTGTTTGATAGAATATTTATAGAGGGCTATAGGCTATATAACATCACGCTGCAACCAATAGGAACAAAGCAGTAGTGAAAAATGTTGCAAAAACAAAAAAATCTAAATTCGACGTGTACGGAGAATACGACAAGAAAAAATAATATTTGTCACAATTTTCAAGATCCTTGTCCAGACTACAATGACAATAAAAATCCGTTTTAATTTTTCACATTATCACAACAGAAAAAAAACACAGTTCTACAGATATACAATACATCATCTGTAAAAATTTTAACTTGTTAGTTGTCTAAATCTAATATATAAAATTCACGTGTCACAGTGTTAGTTACCGTACTCCTCCGAAACGGCTAGACCGATTTTCATGAAATCTTACATGCGTATTCAGTAGGTCTGAGAATCGGCTAACATCTATTTTTCAAACCTTTTTTTTTAGTATGGCAAAACAACGTTTGCCGGGTCAGCTAGTATTATGTAAATACAAAAGTCTGTATAATAGGATCCGGTTCACTTTTTAGTAAGGAATCCTAAAAAAGAAATTTATATTAATGAACATTTCACACACCGTCCTCTGGTCCCAAGCTAAGCTTTTATGCTTGTGTTATGGGTACCAGAATACGGATAGAATACATATACTACTTTTAAAAAGAAGAAACAGCGGTTATTTCACTTATAGTAACCACTTTTTGTCTTATATATTTTGTTCAAAATATAAGTAACTAGCTGTTGCCTGCGACTTCGTACGCGTGGGCAAAACCTTAACATCTATTATAAGTAACCGCATCAAAATCCGTTGCATGGTTTTGAAGATATAAGCTCACATAAGGACATATATACAAAAATATGACATTGTTTAATAATAAGTAAAGATTTAAGAGCTTAGTAAGCTAATAACAAAATCTTTTAAACATATTAAAAGTTTAATAAATCTAATATCCAGTCAACATTAACTTTAATAAATACAAAAGTACACCTATATTGCAGTAAATACTTAAAATTAGCCGCCAAATAAATTTAAAGATACACGTAGATTGCACTTAGATAAGAAAAATAACATTGCAATTAAATTCAGAAGCTAAAAGTCATGTATAAATCATATTTCGCGTTTCGAGAGAAAGCAAGATTGATGACGGTATAAAGTTACATGAAAAATTTACTTTTTATCGATATAAATTACAAATTACCGATCGATACTAAGAATATATCGATAATTTACATGCTACCGGCACTGAAGGGATTTTTTTTCTCCCATAGCCTATAGTATCCCGTGGAGTAAGACCGAAATCGTTTCGAATCGATATAGCCGCTGTAATTGATGTTTCAACAATCGATTTAATTAGAATTATCGGTACTTTTTACTGTACACCCATACACAATATTATTATATTAAATAATTTGCCGAGCTCAAAAACTTTTTTAAATCTTATTAAATAATTGCATTGTCATCGGTCCTTAATATGTGTGCAAAATTTCAGAACAATTCGACTACTGTAAGTGTGTTAAAATCACTTTCAAAGATTCCGTTACATAGATTAATACATTGATAGATACCTACCAAACTAATTTAAGTGTGTAAAAAAATAAAAGATTTTTAACATATTTAATATGAAATATCGAGTACGTAGATAGATAATACTTACAAGAGAAGATGATAATGACATATAGAATAAAATAACTATTATTTTTTTGAGAGTTCTTGATTATGTCCTTAGAATCTTAGTAATAAGCACATAATAAACAAGGTACAGAACCGTAAAAACCAATATTTTATTTGAAAAAAAAAGTACCTACATACGGGGTTTTATGCGTTAAAAACATACTAACGAATTGAGAACCTCCTCCTTTTATGAAGTCGGTTAAAAATGTGGTTTCATAACAGTAAATTAGTTGTGTAAATGTTACAGAATATAAAGAAAATACAAATACTTTTGTCATCGATAATACATATTCAAAATATAGCATACATGTCGTCGATCCCTTAAACAGGCGACATCGCATAATAAAACATAGTGTCCTGCCCCCTACTGATTTTTATATCTCTGCTCTTTCTGAATTATAATATAAGCAAGTTCATAATTCAGACACCGGCGTGCATATACCAATACCTCGATGTTTAGTTACGATTTACGAGACCAATTAAAAAGAGAGTTCGATTTTTTTTTAAATTATGGTGTTGAAGTTGGACTACATATTATGGTAATTTTTTTGTGGTATGGAAGACAAAGATGTTTTTGTTTGTGAGTGGCGTTTGTAAAATAGTTTAAATGGACGCTGCATAAGTCATATTCATGTAATTTTAGGGTTTTGTATCAAAAGGTGGATCCTTTTTTTATTACTGAGACTTCGCTATCAGTCCGTCCATCTGTTCCCAGGCTGTGTGTCTTTATGGTGACGCATTAAGTATACAGGTGCCATCAAGCCCCATCTTCTGCCGTCTCCTACTGCGGAGTCCAGTTAATAACAGGTAAGTAACATCTTCTGTGAGAGATGGAAAACTCTGAACTAAACCTAATTTCAACATGCTTGGTCGAAGTGGTATAAATATTCCAAATACGCCAAGTGGCTGCGGCTGGCAAAGCTGTCCCCAACAGTGGGATGTAAGTGGGTTAAATAAGGATAATACTCGTAAGATAATTAATTAGATAAGTTACCAGATGTATGACTATACATTAGCCCAAGTTTCGATCGTAGAAAACGGCATTTTATGTCTTTACCTTATAGAAAAAATTGGTCAAGTGCGAGTCGGACTCGCGCACGAAGGGTTCCGTACCATTATCTATGCAACATAAGGCAACGTTATTAGTATCGAGCAAGAAACGGTAAAAAAATCATGTTTGTTGTATGGGAGCCCGCCTTAAATATTTATTTTATTTTATTTTTAGTATTTGTTGTTATAGCGGCAATAGAAATACATCATCTGTGAAAATTTCAACTCTCTAGCTATCACCGTTCTTGAGATAAGGCCTGGTGACAGACGGACGGACGGTCAGCGAAGTCTCAGTAATAGGGTCCCGTTTTTACCCTTTGGGTACGGAACCCTAAAAAGCGTATATTAGTATTTATGGACGTTTAAAAGTTAAACAGAAATAATAGGTAATTTGTTACTATGAATAAAAAAATAATTTTGATAATCGGTCAAACCATTAACGGAGAAATCGGTGAACATACTCGTATATACAAAACGAAAATGTACAGTCGAGCATAGAAACTCCTCATTTTTTGAGTCGGTTAAAAAGCTAACTTATAGTTAACTTTAATTAAATACATTAATTAAAGTTTTAACATATTTTATCACTCCTAATCTTAGGAAGACATGGATAATATTTAAATATTCATTAAACTTAAATAAATATTTAAAGCTTCTTAAAAACTTTAAAACACAGGCTTTACATTATAATTTCAAATATTGGTACCAACTCTACACGCAGAACTAAACTAAACTTAACTTAAAAAAAATCTTATGATAGTGTCGAATATACAATTCGGCAATGTTAACTAAACCTTCTTGTTATAGAAGCTTTTAATTAATATAAGCGTGCACCATAAAATAGCCAATTAATTATAATACGCCAATAGTCCAATAGTCGTTTTCATTTTTAGATAAGTTTAGTTGTACATATAGAATTGGCACCATTATACAGACCAAAGAATAAAATGAAACAAACATAAAACTAAATCTTCGAACACCATATTCGGTTGCATCCGTACTAGATTATTCCAAAGTACATCTAAACAACATCGATTACATCAAAATCGAATGCTAGTATCGATTCCAGTGAATCGAGAACTCGATGAGACGGTGCATATATTAATACGTTGTAGAGTGCAATAAAATTGGCTGACAACGTTAAATTAGTGTCGGGAAAGGCATTTATAAGTAATCGAATACATCGGTATGCAAGCATCGATTCTAAGATCCGATTTATTAAATTTTGCGTCGACTGGTCCGATTTATAGATTTGTTGTTTGTTAAACTTTTTGTTTTAACAATTGTGTATTATAATATTTAGCTGTGATTATTTTCTAGGTTTTATTGCCAAGAGCATTATATCATAAATAAAGAAAAGGTCGATTGTTGCTATTATTTATTTATTTAATCTTTATTGTACACGCCTATTGAGCCTTCCTGGCACTAGTACGACTATCGCAAGTGGGTGAAAATCGCGTTGAAAGATTCCTTTACATAGATTAATACATTGATAGATACATACTGAACTTATAAAAGCGTGTTAAAAAGACTGCATCAAAATTCGTTTCGCAGTTTTGAAGATATAAGCTGCCATAGGGATATACATACAATAATAACGACTTGTTTTATTATAAGTAAAGAAGAAGTTGGTAATATCATGTTCTTTGTAAAAGGGCTTTGGTTTGATTCTTACTCAGGATAATTATTTGTGTGATTCGGACAGATAAATTATGCTGTATCTAGATGTCTTACTTACAGTTGTTTTTGTGTGAAAGCGTAACAAACATGAAATAAATTATGTTTGTAATAGCAAAAAGATCTAGTTTTAACTTCAAAGAAACCGAACATCTCGAGATTTATAAAAAAAATTGAATAATTTTGCATTGCTTTTCATCTAATTTTTATTGTTAAATCACGAATAAATTAATTAGAATAATTTTTTTTTTTTTTTTTTTCCTTTTTTTCTTGCAATCTGTTCTTATTTAACATTCAGCAAATGATTAGTATGTATGTGTTTTGGTCATTTAAGGCAGTAGTCCAGTGACATAAACTGCCTATTTATTTCTCATCTCTAGAGGTCACCGGGAGTTTTTCTTTTCAATCTTATAAATTTAAAATTGCTCTGCATTAGCTGTGTGGCTAACTTGTTTGGATGATGCTCTAGTCTTTTTTTATAGTGTGTCATAGAATGTTTGATTTCGTCTTTAACCGTCTTTATTCCGAGGTCGTTATGTATTTGTTGATTTGTCACATACCAGGGGGCTTTTGTAATGATTCTTAGTGTCTTTGATTGGTACCTTTGCAGGATTTCTACGTTGGAGTTTGAGGCCGTTCCCCATAGCTGGATCCCGTATGTCCAAATCGGTTTTAAAATGCTTTTATAGAGCAGTATTTTATTCTCTAGGGAGAGGTGAGATTCTCTGTGAAGTAACGAAGACATTTTTCTGCTTTGTATCCCCAGTGCTTTGCGCTTTGTGAAGATATGTTTTTTCCACGTTAGCCGACGGTCCAGGTAAAGGCCGAGATATTTTGCGTCATTTGCTTGTGGTATTTGTACATTGTTGAGGCTTACTGGAGGACACATAGCATGTCTTGTAGTAAATGTCACCTGTATAGACTTGTCTTCATTTATCTTTATACGCCACAGGGATAGCCATTGCGTTATATTGTTAAGACAACATTGGAGAATATTAGTTGCTTGTTGGGGATCTTCATGTGTGGCGAGTACTGCCGTGTCATCGGCAAAGGTGCCAATAACTGTTTTATCTGAGATAGGTAAATCGGATGTAAATATTAAATATAGTGTAGGACCCAAGACACTGCCTTGAGGTACTCCAGCATGGATTTTATGTAGGTTAGTTACTTCCTCTCCCAACTTAACATAGAAGAACCTGTCAGTGAGGTATGACTTAAGAAGTATGAAGTAGTTAATTGGTAGTAGGGTTTTAATTTTGTATAAAAGGCCAATATGCCAAACTCTGTCGAAGGCTTGGGAAATGTCTAGGAATGCTGCGCAGCAGTATTTCTTCTGTTCATAAGTATTATGGATTTCTTCGATCATACGGTGAATCTGCTCTATAGTGCCATGCTTTTCTCTAAATCCGAATTGATGGTCAGGTATGATTTCAGCTTCAGATATTACTACGTTTAGTCTTTTGAGGAGTAGGATTTCCATGACTTTCGATAATACTGGCAGCAGACTGATAGGCCTATAGGATGTTACTTCCTCCGGAGCTTTTCCAGGTTTAGGAATCATAACTATCATTGCAATTTTCCATTGTGCTGGGAAAATGCCACGTGCAAGTACACAGTTGAATAGCTGTGTAAGATAAGTTATTGCTATGTCTGGTAATTCATCAAGTACTGTGGCTGAAATTAAATCATAGCCTGGTGCTTTCTTTTTGTTAAGATTTTTTATGACAGTCACAACCTCGCGTTTTTTTACTTTTTTTTATGGGTAAGTCAAGTTGATAGGGCTCACTTATAGTAGCATAAATTTTTTCGTAAGTTGAGCTTGTTTCACAATTACTAGGATTTGGAACAAAAACATTGTCCAAGTAAAGCGCAAATGTCTCTGCTTTTTCAGAGTTGCTTTTGGCCCATGAACCATCTGCTTTGCGTATTGGAGGATTAGCAGTGGATTGTTTTTTAAGCTTTTTCGTTGCCTTCCATAAGGAGTAGTCACTGGATGCAAAATTATTCAGGCTTTCCAAATAACTTTGCAGGTTATCATTTTTCTCCATGCGTAAGTATAGCTTAAGTTTTGCTGTTAGATAGTTAAGATGAGTTTTATCGCTAGGAAATCTAGTTACTTGCCATTTCCTGCGAGCTCTGCGCTTTTCGGCTACTAATTCTCTTACAGATTGTGAACTCTCTTGGTGATTGTACCTCTTCGCGGCGGGAGTACTATTCCATGCAGCGTTCTGGATGCACACATTGAAGAATTCGACAGCAGACATAACATCTTCTTCGGTTTCAAGAGGCTGCTTAGTGTCCATATGTTCGTTAACTATTGCACGAAACATGTCCCAGTTCGTTTTATTGGTATGCAGTCTTGGCGTGGGTGTAGTCTGGAGAAGTTTTTGGTGGATTTCCAGTAATACCACGCTGTGGTCAGATGAGAGATCAAGTAGATTCGTACATGCACAGTTATTCGTTGGTATTCCTTTCAACACCGCAAAGTCAACCAAATCGGGGATTTTTTTTGGGTCTGTAGGCCAGTATGTTGGCTCACCGCTAGATGCTGTACTAAGATGAAGGTGGTCAAGAGCTAATTTAAGCTGTCGTCCTTTTGGGGTTGTTAAGCGTGAACCCCAGCAGGTGTTTTTACAGTTGTAGTCTCCTCCTGCTATGAACCTGGGGCCCAGAGTATTGAAAAAGTGTACATAGTCTTCCTTTTTAATTGCATGTTTTGGTGGGGAGTATACAGCAGTTACAGTTAAATGTCCTCGCCAGTCTTCGACAACTATACTGGTGGCTTGTATGTGGGCGGTACTATACTTTTCCTCCACATAGTGTCTTATATTATTTTTGATAATAATTGCAGAACCACCGTGAGCTGTTCCGTCCGGGTGCATTGTTTGGTAAAACTTATAATTTTTTATTTGTAGGAAACTTTTCTTGGTAAAGTGTGTTTCGGATACTAAAAGAATGTCAATTTTATTTATGAGTAGAAAGGTCTCAACTTCAGGAATATGATGTGAGAGCCCATTGGCATTCCATAGGGCTATTTTTAGCGAGTTGAATATGTCAATTTCGTCATTGTTTCCATTAGGAGGTTAGTTATTGAGGTCAATTGTTGGATTAATTGTGTCAGTACAGTAATAATTTCCTTTGGGTCGTCAAGTGTATTTTGAATCTGCGATGAGTCACTATTTTTTTCATTGTTATTTGATTGTTTATTATTAGTCAAGGCTTCTTTATATGTCTTAATATTATTTCGTTGCGCTGAGTTAGGGTAAACTGTATCTTGATGTTTTGTATCTAATTTTTTATGTTTTGCTGGTATTGATGGGTATTTAATTTTAAGTAGTTCTTGATAGACCGAGCATCCTTTGTAATTTGCCGGGTGGTTTCCTTCGCAGAGAACACATTTTACTAGGTCAGACCTTACTTTACTTTACTTTACATACAATTAGAATAATGATATTATTCTTTTTTGGCGTTTCATACTAAAATATAAAACTAGACCCTATTACTGAGACTTCCATCCGTCCGTCTGTCACCAGGCTGTATCTTAGGAACAGTGATAGCTAGAGAGTTGAATATTTTGACAGAGGATGTGCATCTTTTGATGCTATAACAACAAAGACTAACCCAGAATAAGTACAATAAATATTTAAAGAGGCTTCTGTGCAACGTTTTTAGTGTAACTTGATGATATCCTTCGATGACATGTTTATGTCGACATCGCGAATATATTATGCTATTAAATAAATAAAATAAATAAATAAATAACTATTAATGGACATTTCACACAACGTCCTCTGGTCCCAAGCTAAGCTTATATTGCTTGTGTTATGGGTACCAGAATACGGATAGAATACATAATAGGTATATACTACTTTTCTTTTGTAAATACATACTTATGATACATTATAAATACACAATATAAATATTATTTATCATATTATTATACAATTATAAATATCACTCAAATGATTGCCCCGATCGGGAATCGAACCCGCGACTACGTGAACGGCAGTCCGTTTCATGAACCACTCGACCACGAGGCTCGTCATGTAATTATGTCGATATCACGAATATTATGTCAGGTAGCGGTACGGAACCTTTATTGTGCGCGAGACCAACTCACACTTGACCGATTCGTTTTTATAAACAAGCATAACCATAGATAGATAAGAAAATGGTTATATTTACGTACATTATTTCATTTTATTAATGTTTCATTCAAGCGTGACAATTTAATGAATTATTTTCTAACACTTGCGCGACTCATCTGTTTAAATAAAACTACTTTTTACGGATTTAGACGAGTCTCACCCGTGACCATGGTGACTGCAAAGTCTCCGAAACGTCGGGCCAAAATTTAAAACAAATATACGCGTCTAAATCCGTAAAAAGTAGTTTTATTTAATTTAATGAATTGTTTTTAATATTTAGTTTTATTTGCACGGGAATAAAATGCATTATTTTACAAAAAAGTAACACAACACTAAAATGAAATCAGAGTCTTCAAACGATCACTTTTCAAAAATACAACCCAGAACTTCATTTTTTTTTATTTATATTTTTTTAATACATAAATGACCTTAGAGGAAGATAAGATAGAAGATTCAAATATGACACTTTAATAGTCGTGATGTTTTTAATGCCAAGTGTCGTAGTGTGTTAAGCTATCTTCTATCTTTTCTGTGATGTTAAGTGAAAATTTTTAATTTCGTGTACTATTTACTAATTGTCAAAACTTTCCTCTTCGACCACTATTATAAAAATTGTAACAAAATCTGTGGCGTTTGGAGATTTAACTCTCACACACAAAAATATCGAATTTGTGTTACTATATGTAAGTACATATTTATTATATGGGTCTAAAAATTTCACTTACCTTGGAAGTAACTTTTAGTCCGTAGATAGCTAACAGACAATCTAAGTATTGATAGTCTGTCAAGTTTACTGAGTATGTTCTGCTCGAATGGTAGCAATGATGCCAGGGTGTCCAGTTCAGCGTTGAGCCTCTCACGGTGTCTTTTACTTGGATTGCTTTTCGTAACTCCGTCTTTTGTAGGCGGTTTGATGCTGAAACAAAAGTTAAACTTTTTTAATAAAGAATTTGCTGTGGAGGAATAAGAAGATAAGTGTCACCACCCAATTTCCTTCCCACGGGGCCATAAAAGCCAGCTAAGGGATATTGTATACAGATAACACCTTCTGTGAGAGACGGAAATCTTGTAAATAAACCGCTCATCGCGGCATAGTAGACCATAATCCCTCCTAAAGTGGAGGAGACTCATGCCCAACAGTGGGACGTTAACGGGCTGGAGAGAGAGAGAGGGGATCAGCTATTAAAATAGTTAATTTATGAAACAGTTCTATCTCTCTGAGATTGTCGCCATCTATAATGTGATTATTCTTATACTAGGAGAATATCGATTATGTTTGTTTAAAAAAAGTAAATCTCCACATATTATATTTTTTCTATAAGTTGCAAAAATAGTTTAACTATTTACTTTCCAGGGTAGTAAGGTACTACATTTTCACAGACTTGTTCAAAAATGGTAAATTTCTTAATCAAAAATCTATCGGTAATTAGAAAAATGTTGTTTATTTATATTTTTGATTATTTCTAAAGTTTATTTTGAAGTGAAACATCACGGCAGCATAGGTCTGACTGGCAGGTTGGCGTGTCACGCGACAGAACTGTTTACCATAACTTATGCGGGCGGATAAGGAGCGAGCTTCTTGTTATTGTGCTTACACTAGCCGTTTTTAGAAATCGTGTGCTTAGTTTTGTGACAACGAAATGTTTTGATGTTAGATTATTTTTTGTTGCACGTGAATTTGTGAATACTAAATGTGCTTGATTATATTAACTACTTATTTCAACTATAATACTTTGTATACAGGTACACTTGGAGCATTGACTTAACAAGATGTTGTCCGTGCCTTCGTAAGTGTGATATTTAAAAATAAAACCTTAACAAATTGTAGGTATTGTAACCAAAAGTTTACTATAACTCTCAATAGATGGAGTTGTACACATATGGTCTTATTCATAATGACTTATCGGAGGTTTAAAAGGTCGCTAAAATCGGTTCGCGAATATTTTTGAAACTAGTTGTTCATAATAGCCTTTCTACGCTAAAACGTTTAATAGCTCTCCGATAAAATCTCCGTTTAAAACTCCGATAAGTCATTATGAATAAGACTATTAAGCTAATTAATTTTTTATTATTTTAATTTAGCTCAGTTTGATTTAAAAAAAATATTTTCGAAATATAAGTACCTAACTAGAAATGGAAATATGAAGTATAATATATCTAATATCGATAGCAGAGTTCTAAGAATGAATCTGGAAGGAAAAAAGTTTAAAGGAAGAACTAAGAAAAGATCGAAGGACTATGTGAATGAGGACATGAATGAAAGAGGAGTTAACATAGATATAACTCCTGACAGTAGACTATAAAAGACTTGCAAATATTCGAAATAATGGGATTAGGACAGGAGAATGATAATGTCTGTCCGGAAATAGAAATTCGATGCTTAGTTCGGGACCAGACTAAGCTGTATGAAATAACTATGAATGAACATTAATTTGACGGGCCTCGTGGTGGAGTGGTTCATATAACGGACTGCCGATCATGAGGTCTCGGGTTCGATTCCCGGTCAGGACAAATATTTGTGTGATGTTTTTAATTGTCATACAAATGTTTGTACTACGTCTGGGTGTTTACTATCTATTATAAGTATGTATTTACAAAAGAAAAGTAGTACATGTATTATATCCGTATTCTGGTACCCATAACACAAGCAATATAAGCTTAGCTTGGGACCAGAGGACGTTGTGTGAAATGTCCATGAATATTTATTTATTTATTTATTATAATTAATCCGGCCTGATACGAGGTCCCTCTAAAAACGTTGTTTTTTATAATCATGTAATTATTTAATTACTTTTAGATTTTATTTGAATTAAACCGTTGTATTTATTATAACTTGTTTGTTTTATTTATTTATTCTTCTTTATTTTGTTTATTATGTTCCACTGTATTAGTTTAACTAAATTAGGTGAACAGTGAAAAATGTAGAATCGAAATCAATATTTTTCTAATAATTTCCAGTAAGTTTCTTCGGTGTTCATCTAAATTAGGAATTACTAAAACAGAAAAGTTTCTACATATTTTGCTATCCAGTCCTCCTCCACTCCTCCATTTTTGCACGGATTATGGTCTACTGTGCCGCGCTGAACAGGCGTGATGGCACAGGATTATCTATGTACGATATTCCTTAGCTGGCTTTTGCAGCATCTTGGGAAGGAAAAGTGGTGGAGACATTTGTATTCTTAATCCGCCACCACGCGGACATCACGCTATATATAGGTATCTACTATTTTTCAAGAATCGCATTAACAACAGACGTTTTAGTTTTGTGTAAAATTTAAAAAAACGTGCTATTAAACAATACAAATAGACATTAGGCACCTCCTGTACCAGATTTTGATAAAATTAATCTACCTAAATAAAATTTCAAAAATAATATAAAAATATACTAATACCTAAAGAAAAAACAAAAATATCCAACTACAAACTTAATATAAATTTGAATTGAGTACGACTTTTTGACGACAAATAGCCCTCATTATGGCAAATCTTTACTTGTTTATGAAACAAAGTCGTGGTTTTAATATGTATGTCTCTATGTGAGCTTATATCTTCAAAACTACGCAATGAATGTTGAAGGCTTCGTTTACATAGTAGTGTTTCAACAGAATTGCCTATTTGTAAAATAATTTTCAGTTTGGTTTCTCAATTCCACGTGTATGAAGTTGCAAGTAACAGCTACTAATGTATTAAAACAAGAATGCAGCTGACTAGATGTACTATTTATTCTATAGTCAATATTTTAATTATTCATATCCATTTGAAATTATAAAATGGCATGAAAAATACAAGAATGTTTTTATTTTACAGTAGAATGAATAAACACTACACCAGGCAGTTTTACCTTGCAGTAAATAAATATGTATAAAAGGCCTACTCCACAGTTTTCAATGTTAACCACAAATTATAAATAATACATTAGTCATTGCCGCCCGTCGTTTTTGTTGATTTATTCAAGCATTTGTATCAAACGGCGCGCGCGCACCCCTTTGATTCAACTTCTATACAAATTTTTACACGTACATATAACTAACTAAATTTAAACTTTTAACTATAAGCTTTAAACTACAAATTCGCATGTTCTTCTTAAAGAGCAAGTGTCATATAAATCAATGACCGATTATTTCTATAAATCGTAACTCGATTAAGTTATAATCGATTGGTGATTATATCGAGTTCTGTGGTTAATGTACATTATATTCTGTACTGTATTACCCCTGTAATTTTATTTCTTAAGTTATTAATACCTATTTTAAATTTTATTAGGATACATGAGAGGCCTATTGTCTTTAGTTAGACATATTAAGATTTAGACTATCTGTAAATTTTGTTGGACAGTTATGTCTTTATTCCATTATACCATCAGGCCTTTTTCCTATGAAGGCTAAAATATAAGCAAAAAATTTTAAGAATGTATGGATGCACTTAACATTCCATAATTCTCGTTCATCATCTTCGTCATGCTATACCAAGTTATGCATTGATTCCTTTTTCGATCATATCACCCCTTACAAAATTTGCTAATTTTTTTCTTCTCACTTTCCTTCCATAAACATCCAACCAATTTTTTTTCATGATTATAAAAGAAAACAATTTGCCTGATGGAGGGAATAAACAGTAGGCATTTTACTTTGATCTCTAATAAGGAGCAGGTATTCTATTATGTTAAACAGAGTTTATAAAAACAGCTGCTTGGTGTTGCGCAACGTAAAAAATTTGCAAAAACTTACAACATCAAAAATCTTATTTAATTATGAAGCAAGTTAACTTTTAACAAGTTAAATTATTAATTAATTAGTTTACGTAGTCATTAGTGATGACCATGCATGCATAGTTGAATGCATAGTTTCAAGCTTACTTTAGGAAATTAGTTTAAATTTTTATAGGTGTGTATGATATTCTTACACGCAAAAATCACTAAATTAAATTTATTGAAACTTTACAATTGTAATAGTTTATAGATCAGAACAACACATAGGCTATACCTATGAAAGGGCTTTGTGGTTTCTAAATAACTAGCTGTTGCCCGCGACGTCGTACGCGTGAAATTTAGAAATTAAACCTTAACAAATAGAAGTTTACTTTAAATCACTCAATAGATGGCGTTGTACAGTTCTTAAATCGCACTATGGTTTGGTTACACACATTAACACTTAAGCTCGTCAAGATTTTTAGTTTTTAATCGCGATTTTCGCATTTATAAAATTAGTACAGATTGATGTACCGGACTGCTGTTAAAAACATGTAGGACAATTACACACATACATTCAAGTACATAAATAAGTTTAGCTTGGGACTAGTGGACGTTTTTTGGAATATCCATAAATATTATTATTATTTATTAGCCAAGGAACGGGTATATAAATAATCAGTTAAAATCGCGCGTATCTAGTCCGGTCTGCATCTGATCTTGTAACCTGTATCACGTCAGTAGTGTATAATGACGTCATCAACAATTACACAAGCACACAGCAGTAGGGACATCTGAATGAATGAATTCCGTGACGGCATGCGAGCCCGCTGTCACGCATGTAACAAGTACTATACCACCAAGTCACGTCATTTTAATACTAAAGGTTCTATATACGGAAGATGAGCCTACTACACTTGTCAATATATACTTTTGCTTTCTATCGGTAGAACCATTATATCTATAAAAAAACGGGTCGCAATCCGTTGCGTAGTTTTGAAGATTGAAGCTCACAAAGGGACGTAAAATAACGATTTTGTTTTATAATAGGTAAAGATACTACCGTCAGAAACAATAGCTCCCTATTAGCGAAGAAAATTTTAGAACGAGACCATTACTTTTGGAGATTATTCCCTGCATACATATAGACGCACCAAGAAAAATAATTATCCCACAACCAACAATCAGTTCGCGGATTTATTTTACAATAAAAAACAAAATTCTACATTAACAGCCATTCTGTTTCACTTAACTAAACCATAAATTTTACATATAAACGTTTAGTTAACATTATTTTAGGTATGCGCAAAATAATTAGCGGTCATGGTGCCAATTCTACGTGTACAACTAAACTTAACTAAAAAATGAAAACTAGTATAGTCAATAACACAATTCCGCAATGTTAAAAATACGTCCGTATTAGTAAAAAATACGCTTGAAAATCCTGATATTTTTTTTTAATTATAGCATTATGACTGCTGTAAGTGAGTGAAAATCACTTTCAAAGATTCCGTTACATAGATTAATACATTGATGGATACCTACCGAACTAATATATATTTTTACACCACAATTTGATTTATTAAGTAAAAGCATAGCATGTCAATTGCAAAATTAATAAATTACTTTAGTAATATAAGCGTGTTAATAATTAAAGTATCTAGTATATTTGTACGTTTATAATGGAGGTACCATGGAACATGCTCTTTTATTTTTTGTTATTTTTGCGACATGTTTTTGTATATACATATTTATGATATATTTTTGTTTTGTCTATATTAGTTAAGTTATAAGCATGTATCTTAATCTGTCTCGAATACATACTAAATAAATCTTGTTTTCTTTCTTTTCTTTCTATCTATTTTTTTGAAATTGCTCGAGATATAAACATCAAAACTATTAACTTTAAACTAAAGTCAAACAACCATTTTAATGTAATACTTTTAAAACAAGATCGTCTAGATTACAATAGATCAAAAAGCTTAAAATTACTTTTATTTCGATTGAGATTGTCTTTATTGTAAAAAAACGAACAAAGTAAACGATTTCACATATTTATAAGTAATTTCTTTGAGCGTCTCTAACGATCATTTAATAGGTGTAGTTTATACTCGTACGTCGGAATCGCTGCCTTAAATATTTTCGATTTAAATGGTAACTTTTATATTCATTGTTTACCCTTGTACCATTATTTGGATTCGATGCAACATATCTTATTCTTCCTTACTTGTCTGTCAGACGTCATATTCGTGTAATAAATAAAGTAACATTTAATTTAAATACTCAAATATTTATTTATCGGTGAACATATTTTACACGTCATACATTTAAGATTGATTACATGTCAATGTAATTAAATTATGAGATTATGAAAATGCAATTATAATGATTGCTGTCTGATGATTTTATACATTACTAGACGTTGCACGCGACTTCGTACGCGTGGAACCTGGAAACTAAACCAAATTATACAAAAAAGCCATCCTCTTGAACCACTCTATCTCTCACTCTGATTTGGTATTGAGAGTGTATTGAAAATACCTTTAGGATGTGCAATCGCGACTTTCATTGCGTTGTAAGTGGGCCGCTGAACAAAAAACGCGTCGCGGTAACGGCACTACTCTCAGCGAATAAAAAATATTTCACTATTTACTGCCATCCATCCATCTATCAGCCTCTCTCCATCCACTGCTGGACATAGGCCTCCCCCATATAACGCCACAATGCGCGGTCTTGTGCCGCTTGCATCCAATGTCTCCCCCGTGACCTTGACGATGTCGTAGCTCCACCTTGTCGAGGGCAACCCAACGCTGCGTCGCGTCGTCCGGTGCTATTAACTTATACCAATATTATACCTAATACAAACCAAATCTGTAATTATTAAAAAGCGAAAACATTTTAAAGAATATTAGAAATACTATATTACCAGCTAACACTCACAGTTTTGGGATCGAAGATGTCGACCCAGGTTTCGAGCATATCCGATGCTCATCTTCAGGACGAGTGCGCAGCTGCGTCTGCACTGAAGTGCACGCAAGGGTCTACATCTTCGATCCCAAAACTGTGAGTGTTATTATATATATATATAATACTTAGCCGGTTATATAGTATTTCTAATATGACTCAAACTTACGAAAATTTCAATACGAAAATAGTTAACCATTTTAAAGAACTTAGAAAAATTTAGAATTTATTTGAAATTGCAGAAATTCCTACACATTTTAATAAAATTTTAATTGTATGTGTAAATCCATTGTTTATGGTACGGTCAATACTTAGCAATGTAATTGGTAATAACTCTATAGATGTTTCAGATTCTATAGGAAAAGATTTTTTCATTCAATTACGTATTCGACACGAAGTGTTTAATAAGTATCTATTAGGGTTCCCTCAACGTAAAATGCAATTAGACTAATATTCTTTGATAACGGGCTCCGTGGTCTAGTGGTTGGTGTAACGGAGTGCCGTTCACGAGTTCGCGGGTTCAATTTCCACACGGGACAATCGTTTGTGTCTGGGTGTTTTCTATGTATATTATAATTATGTATGTATGTGTGTAGTGTATTCTGGTATCCATAGCACACGCATAGCTTTGGGACCAGAAACCGTTGTGTGAAATATCTATAAATATAATATTAGATTTTGGATACATAGACTAGTTATTACGCATTTATTGAACTTTTTACTATCTAAATATGAATATTTCTATGTTAGGTCTATATTATTGTTATTAGTTCCAAAAACCTTACTTAGGTTCTAAGAGCTGTTGTTACTATACAAACATTATAAAGCTGAAGTGTTTGTTCGTTTGAACGCGCAAATCTCAGGATCCACTGCTGGCCCAATTTGAAAAATTCGTTCAGTGTTGCATAGTACATTTATCGAGGAAGACTAGGTCATATAACATCACGCTATGACTAACAGGTGCGAAGCATCAGTGAAAAATATCTAAAATATAATATAATTTAATTATATCTAAAATATAATTAACGAATGTACGGAACTCTACACACGAAATTATCTCGCACTATCCAGGTTTATATTGTCAAGTTACTGTTGTTAGTTCCCAGGGTTTTTATCGTGTGATAGAACCCTGATCATGTGTTAAACTTAACCTTGGTTTGTAGTTTTTATATCACTGCTTGTCAGAAAATTATCTATTGATTAGGAGATAGGTACACTTAATCAATCACTATTATAAATAAATATAAATATAAATGTTCACGGAAATTTCACACAACGTCCTCTGGTCCCAAGCTAAGCTTATAAGCTTGTGTTATGGGTACCAGAATACGGATATAATACATATACTATTTTTTTTTGTAAATACATACTTACAATACATAGAAACACCCAGACGCAGTGCAAACATTTGTATGACAATTAGAAAAATCACACAAATGATTGACCCGAGCGGGAATCGAACCCGCGACCTCTTGATCGGCCGTCCGTTACATGAACCAGCAGACCACGAGGCTCGTCAAAATATTATATTGATTACGCAGCAATAAAAGCTTCCTTTCTTTCTTCTTTCTTTCTTTGATATACCAATAAAAGTAGGTACAGAGAATGGTTATACAACTAGATTAAAAACAATACATACTTAGTACAGTGATTGATCAAAATGTCATTTGTGAATTTTAAATAGGTAAAAAAGTTTTATTATTTATTTTAAGCTAATTAAATTTAACACAGACTCTCTATACTTTTACTTCTAATATTATAATACGTTTTTAATAAGCAATTCAATTATATATTTGACTTTCAAATACTATAATTTCATAAGAATGCACTGTATGTTAAACATATGTATCTATAAGGAAATAGTTTTGTCCGTCTGAATAACAAAATATTTTTTGGGAAATTGTCTAGATAATAATTTTAACATTTTTAAATAACTTTGCAAAATTATTTTGTAACCCTTTCAATATAATCAGTATTTTTCTATTTAATTAATTTTCAAAAAAAGAAACTAAAAATTAAAATCGCGGTCATGTAATGTAAACGAAAAAATAAATAACAATAAATACTTTTTATTGCACTTGTTAAGTGAATAAAAAAGTATTTATCACGAGTGTAATTTGAAAATTTGGAAACTTAGCAAGCTGAAGAGTTTGTTTGTTTGAATGCGCTAATCTCAGGAACTACTGGTCCAATTTCAATAATTCTTTCAGTCTTGGATAGTATTTCATTTACATGTATTTTATAGACATTTATCGAGGAAGGTTTAACGCTTAATTGAAGTTAGCTGGTATTAAATACGTCTACACCATTACACATCCACCGAATCCTCAATTCAAGGACTTATTTCTATCTCAAAATCTATCAAGTGCAGTCGCATTTCAAGCTAGGGTATCCAAAAAAGAAACAAAGTTACGTCATAAGGTATGTTTACAAATGTGTAGCGTAGTGCACTATAATTATAAATATATTAGAAAGGTCGTCGGACGGGTTAAGGCCATCTCTTTTGTTTTAACTCACACTTTTTGTAACAACGCGAGCTTATGATAATATTGGAATAATGTTCTATAAATTTATTCTCCGTGTGGTGACGGATTAAGAATACAAGTGTCACAACCCCATCTCCTCCCAAGGGTGCTGTAAAAGTCAGCTAAGTGATATTACACATGAGATAACATCCTCAGTGAGAGACGGAAAAATCGAATATAAACCCTGTGCCAACACGCCTGGTCAGCGCGGCACAGTAAGACCATTATCCCTCCAGTGTGGAGGAGGCCCGTGCCCTATAGTGGGACGTAAATGGGCTGGAGAGGAGGTTCTATTATAGTGAAAGCCATACTAGTAAAGTGGTCCGGGTGGTGACGGATTGAGAATACAAGTGTCATGAGCCCATTTCTTTCCCAAGGTGCTGTAAGAGCCAGGTAGGGGACAAAATAAGCAGTTAACGTCTACTGTGAGAAACTAAACCCTGTGCCGATGCGGATAATCAACACGGCACAGTAGACGATAATCCCTTCCAAAGTGGAGTAGGTCTGTGCCCAGCTGTGGGACCTTAATGGGTTGAAGAGGAAGAGAGGGTAGTGAAAGCATTGCATAGCGTTGGCAAGATAGGATTCTCTCATATAAATGATAAATGAGATTCTTCCCTCATATAAATGAGAGAGAATCTTATGTCTCTAGACAAATATTGTGCGTAGCGTGACGGACAAAAAGAATACAAATGTCACCACCCCAAGTCTTGTCCGCGAGCGTTTAAAAACTAGTCAAGGGAACATGTTGCATGACACCTGCACATATACCCGAGGAGGAATAACGTTAGGTAAAAATAAAACTCTCTAAAATAGGAAAGAAAGGGTTATTTTAGTGTTTAGGTACTTTTTGTGTTAGTACCTACTAGCTAATACGCGCGACTTACGTTTGTACTTGCTTGTACTTTATTAATACAAAAAATCCACCCTATTGAACCAGTCCATCTTTAAAAAAAACATAATAAAAATCCGTTGAATACTTTTGAAGATATAAGCTCATATAGAGACATACATACAAAAGTACATTGTTTTATAATAAATTAAGATTTTTTATAAACGAATTCTTATGTTCGCATGATATAAATTCCTTTAGGTAATATAATTTAGCAATATAATGCTTAACCGACATTGTAAATAAATGGGCAAACATAATCCGATTGTCACGCCCTAACCCTGCTTTTATGCTCTAACCCTCGTATCAATGTCCCGGGACAAAGAGACCGAGTCTATTTTGACAGGAGTCAATAATGCTACAATAGACTTCTCTACCTGAATGGATACTGTGGGGTACTTTGTCGTTATTTGCAGGGTTGGACAAAGTGCACTTGTTAAAATTGGACTGTCAATCTTTATTACCGACGCTATATGGTATTGCAATTCGTAAATCTTAAGAGGGTACTGTACTCCTTATTTATGCATTTGCCTTAGGTATTGCTATCCCTATTCCCGAGCACCGTGCTGAAAGGGACAAATATAGCTGAAGCAGACTTTACCTACAAATTCTTTGAAAAAAAGAGGTTTCGTACTTCTTATTTTTCTTCGCGACAGATAAACCGATTTTGATTGTTTTTACGCTACATTATAGATGAAGAGTATATCTATGCTTGTATCACTTCATCATTTCTTTTTTGGTAAAACGTCACAAAATATGTGTGATAGACGCTGCAACTTTAAAGAAAACCGAAAAAAACGGGATTTTTGGATGGTCATATTTCTTTTAGTTATTATGTATTGAAAAAAAGAAAGTGACAGAAGCATAGATATACTCTTCATCTATAATATAGCGTAGAAGCAATAAAAATCGGTTTAACTTTCGCGAAGAAAAAAGGGAAGTACGATACCCATATTTTTGTATGCAGCATAATTTGGTATCGTGCCCTCTTAACAATTACTGTAATACTACTCTTAAAGTTAGATTTTAGCCCAAAAGATCTATTGTGAAATGTTGATAAATGTTTTGTATTATTTTAAGATTAAATATTTTTTATAGCATTTAGTTTTGAATACAAAATAGTGATTTGATGATTGTATTTCAAAGAACTTCGTATGAAGATTACGAAAATTATCCAAAACTGTCAACGGTATAATAGGTCTGAAAGGCAGAGTCGTAACTAAATACAACGGTTCTATTCTACGGTACCCTAATAATATTGTATTTAAAAAAAATCATGTGCCTTTGAAATTTGAGGGCTTTCTTCGATTTCTCAGAAGATAACCATCAGATTCTGAGCTAGTGCCAATAGGACCAAACGGAAACCACCAGTTTTCATAAAAAAAGAATCATCACAATCTCTTCGCCCAGTCAAAAGTTATGAGGTTACAAACGTAAAAAAAAAACATACACACAAATTGAGAACCTCCTCCTTTTTTGAAGTCGGTAAAAATTACATTTTCAAGGAGTTCTAGGAATTAGGGAAACTAATAATTAAAGAAATAGCTGAATATAAACTACTTACAATAATTTCATAGTATAGAGTAACTGATGAAAATTGCCCCAAGCTTTTTAGTTAACGCAGTTATATATAAAAATCACAGTTATTAAAAAAAAACTAATACAAAATATAGTCATTTATAACATAGTTCGAAGTAGTTATGTAATTCCGTTACTTACTAGAATTTGTTACGGAAACGGCTAGTTAGATCTGTAGGCGACGTATTATAACTGCTTATTATTTATTATTACGTACATATAATAATATTATATGTAGTTATTTGGATAACTTATTAAACAACTAGGTTCTTTTAAACTAAGTATATAATTAAGCTAAGTTTTTGCTGTGAAAAAAGGCTAAAAACATAGTGTCAACATGCAGGGTATGGCATGAGTATATAACAAGAAGAAGTATCAAACGAATATTGGATTATTCTCCAAGGTTGTAGTTTTAAACGAATAATAAAAATAATGAACACATTACACTATATTCCTTTTTATATTTTGGTGTTTTTTATAAGTAAAGATTCAATAAATTGTCGTAGCTTTTGGGGCATTGAGAGCCTAGAGTAAGCAGGTTACAGTTTACAACGCGCTAATAGTTACGTTTTATTACAGCCCATGTTCTTCAGGGATAATCAGAGAGAATGTATGTTGTAGAGATGCGCTCTTTGAGAAGTATGTGTGGTGTGACTTTGAAAGATAAATTAGGAAATGAAGTTATAAGAGAACGTTGCGGTTTGAAAGAGGATGTAGTGACTAAGGTGGAGAAAAGTATGCTTAGGTGGTTTGGTCATGTGGAGAGGATGGATGAGAGACGCTTAACGCATATACACGGCGGAGGTAAGTCAAAATGCTGGGAGAGGACGCCCGAGAAAAATATACTCCGATGTCATCGCCGGCATACTCCAAAAGGGGCAAGTACGTAGCACTTACAACCGTCGGGCATGTATGACCAGATGTATGAGTGTGGATGAAGCCAAGGAAGTATGTTTGGATCGTAGCAGATGGCGCTCTATAGACTCTGCCTACCCCCATGGGAAAAAGGCGTGATGTTATGTATGCATGTAATCAGAGAGAGATTTTCTCAGTGATTAGCACGTTCAAAAAAACAAACAAACTCTTCAGCTTTATGTTATTACTTTAGATATAGTGAACATTACATAATGTAACTAGACCGATTAACTAAACAAGAGTTTAACGCAAGCACACAATATCAATACACAAATATTTTCTAACTACGTAACTATGATATAATCTTTTGCATAAAAACCTCTTCCTGGCATAACAATACAGACTTCCTTAGCAAACCTTGACAGCAATTGAAAAACATATATGAAGAATGAATTACGAGAAAAATTGTAGGAAAACACTCATTGCAACGAAGGCTAAGCGCAATCAACCGCGAACTATGGTATTGGCATACTTAATTTTACTTGGCATACATGCTCAACCAACTCAAACGTATATTCTGATGTACGAATAATAACTCTATACAGTTACAATACAATTAAAATTGTCTAAAGTGTAGGTGTGTTTTGGATTTTTACAAACTTAACTTTTAGACGAGGTATGGCCAGTAGTATACGCCTATTAATCTTCACTATTTACATACATCCATTTTACACAATGTCTTCTGGTACCCAAGCTAAGCTTATATGCTTATGATAACTTAAGCATATAAGCTTAGCTTGAAAGAAAGAAAGAAAGAAAGAAAATAAGTTTTATTTTTACTTGTTTTATATTTAGCTTGGGTACCGGAATACGAATATACTACATATAGATACTACTTTTCTTTTGAAAATACATATTTATAAAACATAGGAACATCCAGACGTAAAACAAACATTTGTATGACATTTATAAACATCACATAAATGATTGTCCATTGTGGGACTCGAACCCGCGACCTCGTGAACGAACGACCAGTCCGTTACATGAACTAATGAACTTTGAGACCACGAAGCCCGTCGGATATCCGGACATATTCCGTAAATAAATGGATTCTTGAATGGTGACGGATTAAGAATATAAGTGTCATCAGCCCATTTCTTCCCTAGGTGTTATAAGAGCCTGAGGGATATTTTTACCAGTAAATATCAACTATGAGAGACCGAAAACTCGAAATTAAACACCTGGTGAGTGCGGCTTAGTATATCCAAAACCCTCTTAAAGTTGGCCCGAGCCCGTGAAACTGTGGAAGGTCAATTGGGTGAGATGGAAGATGGAAAATTCACAATCATTCAGTCTATCAGATTATTCGATCTATGGAAAATATTCGAAAAAAGAGATTAGGAGATGAGATAAATATAGAGTTGCAAAGATCACTTCATGACGTCATATTAAATTATATAGGAGTCGGAGATACCTTTAATTTATAGAATGACGTAATAACATAAGGAAAATATTATTGTATTATTATATATCTAATCGATAAAATAATCGCTAATGAGTTGTAAACTTTTTATAAACAATAATAATTGCTAACGACTGTTTTGTTCATGCCTCTTTTAATTGCGTACACAGAATAGTTGCCTTGATAGTTACTAAATCCAATACAATGAATTTTTTATGGGATATAATTATAGTATTATCATCAATATACATCAATCTGTGTAATAAAGGTTTTTTGTAATGTCTGCCCTATATATAATTTGTTCAATTTTAAAACTAAAAAACACACTTGAATATTATTTTACATTGTTGTATGTACGTTTTATTTTCTTATTTAATTTGGAAAATTTTCCCCGTTTTGCGCGCAATTATTTATTTATTTATTTATTTACACTTTATGCTTAAACTATGCAAAGGCGGCCTTAATGCCTAAGGCATTTTCTACCAGTCAACCATAGGGTGGTGCAGAAAAAGGGAAGGTAGAAGTGTAACAAATAAAGCTAGATTATCAAAGATTATAGTTGTTAAAGACTTATTGACATAGATAAATCCTATAAAGAGTACATTACATACACATACATAGAGATACACGTAAATCAATACAATTAAACAGATACATACATACATACACAGATATATACGTACATTACACATACCATAAATACATATAATACAGGTACTTAAATACAGATAGATAGTAGTATAGTAGCTTCATAGACTCAGATGTGGATGCAGCTAAACGTGAGGTTGTGTCGATATACGGAGATAGTGCTCACGTATCTTACGCTTAAACGCTTTACGGGAGGTGCACATCCTGATTTCCGGCGGAAGAGTATTCCAGAGAATAATGGAGCGAAAAAAAAAGAAGAATGAACGAGGCATGAGCTATGAGGTGGGCAGGTGAGCAAGAGATTGTCAGAAGATCGAAGATTTCGGTCGTGGGTTGAGCCTAAAAATTGAAAATGTGAAGATAGATACGTATAATATATTAAATTATTATAGCCTTTAAATATATAACTATCTAACACTGAAAGAATTTTTGAAATCGTACCAGTGCGCAGTGGTGGTTTTTCTCAGGAATCAGTGGATTTGATTTCAAAAATAAAATTAACTTCCCCATTTTCCCCGCTGATATTACAATATATGGCCTATCCTTTAAATGTATAGTACATTAACACTGAAAGAATTTTTGAAATCGGACCAGTGGTTCCTGAGATTAGCGTGTTCAAACATACAAACAAAATCTTCAGCTTTAAATTATTAGTATAGCTTTGAATACAGTTTGCAATGTCCATACACATTATAATGTTGACATAATATCAGCAATGATTGCCACAAATCATGGCAATTTGCCAACAATTGAAGTAGTCTGAACTACTCTGAACTAATGTAAATAGATAGGTCATTATGATGACCCATGATATTGAATGAATGATCACTGTTATGTAAATTGGTGGCTTGATAGGCCTCGTGGTTTAGATAACGGATTCCCGTTCACGAGGTTCGATTCCCGCTCGGGACCATCATTTTTGTAATATTTATAATTGTCATACTTATATTTGTACTGCGTCTGGGTGTTTACTATGCATAATAAGTATGTATTTACAAAAGAAAATTAATTTTTGTATTATATATACGTATTCTGGTACATATAACACAAGCATAATAATCTTAGCTTGGGACCAGAGAACGTTGTGAGAAATGTCTATGAATATTATTACTGTATTTTTAACGGATTGCAAACAAAAATTGTTTTGCAGATGGTGCGCTATAGTCTCTACCTATCCCGTATGAAAAAAAGAACCTGTCAATAGCGAGCGAATAAACTCGCACACTTATTCTTTCGTAGCTACTAGACCAAAATATATTAATAACAGCATTCAAATAATGAGTTAATTAAGCTTAAACGAACTCACCTACTTAATTTTGTAGTTGAAAAAGAGGCAATTGCCTACATTTCAGCCACTTCAAAGTTGGTATTAGTATGAACACTTATTTCGTGTGATATGATAACAAATTACAAGTTTTTGGATTTTTCTCTATACAAGCACAATATAGGCTTGCTCTATACAAAATTTTAAGTCTCTAGGGTAATGGGAAGTAACCTGTAGGTTTATTTTCCTAACGTGAGTCGAAAATACTAAAAAATGGCTGTAATTCAGTTATATCTCCTAAATGCATGTTTTTTGCAGCAAGTGACCGCATAGATCTACATTTGGTATGAATTTCAAGTTGATACCTTCAACCATTGCTGAGTAAAAAAAGTTTGGCGGAAGGACATACAAGCAGAGGGACACCGTAGTGAGACTATAAATGTTACTTGCTTTCTCAAAATCGCCTGGAGTAAAATAGGAACATCGTTTTCTTATAGATTTTTAGATGGTCCCAGAGTTATCATGACAGGAACAATAGACTACAGTAATCCATAAGAAATCAAGCAAACTTTTTACGTTTTTTTTTTAGTAAAAATTTTTTAATAGTTATTATTTGTTATTTTATAAGATACTAGTAAGATATTATCATTTATTATCAAGATTACCTTGTAAAACACTTAACCTGAGATATACGTTGAGAAGTTTAGGGTTAAGAGAGAATTCTATATTCAAAAAAAGACTTTTTTAAGTTTTCAAATATGGAACACGTTAGAAAAAAGGCAAAGACAAGTAATTTTAAAGGTCTAACAGCGTCTATTAAAATAGTATTATGCGTATGCTTCGGGCTTACGACCCCTAATGATGCGTCATCAGTTGAAGAAATCATGTCTTTACAATTCCAAAACCAAAACAAACAAAAAATTATTTTTTTAATATGTATAATTGGAAATTGTCACTAAAATCAAAGAAAAGCATCAATTTAAAAAAAAAACTGTTTGCAGTAGGTTAAGAATTTAAAACTGTATTGTATATTTTTTTTTTAATTCACTTGTAAGATTTGTTCAGCTCTGTCACGTGCTTAAGAGCATGGCAAACAATAAACTAAAATAGGCATTCCTAATTTTATCACACATATGGTATGGTGGAATTTAACTCAATTAAATCTTTTCAATATAAATAAATAAAATATATTGCAGCCCTATCAATTGCCACAATCCGAGCCCATTATCGTAACCAAAATCGCACGATTAACGTTTTAACCCTCGAGCGCTTAGAAGGTATTAGTTCCGCGCGTGTGGTCACATCGACCGTATTGTATAGACTCGACGGGGGTTGCCTTACCTGGGAATGAATACTGGGTAATGGGTCGCCTTTATTTAATGTTAAAACTACTGGACTCGTGTCAGTGGTCACTATAAGTCGCGAGTTCGATTTTCGCTAAGCGCTATAAAATTTTATATTTGGAATACTCGTTTTAGTCACACTACATAGTTTATTGTACTGCGTCTAGCTGTTAGTATTTTATCGACATATAACTTACTAGCTGTGGCCAGCAGTGTTACTCGCGGTAAAAAGGATAGAAATAAGGCAGTACAAGGTGCTTTTAGGACACCATTTTTGTCCCACGGGAAACTTGCATTCTTTCGGGATAAAAAGTAGCCTATGTGTTATTCTGATGTTTAAGCTACATTATTGTATAGTATCATTAAAATTCATTCATTAGTTTTTGCGTGAAAGAGTAACAAACATCCAGACATCGATACTCACAAACTTTCATCTAAACTAATATAATAAAGCTGAAGAGTTTGTTTGTTTGTTTAAACGCCCTAATCTCAGGAACCTCTGGTCCGATATGAAAAATTCTTTCATTTTTGGATAGTCTATTTATCGAGGAAGGCTATAGGTTATATAACATCACGCTGCGACTAATAGGAGAGAAGCAGTAGTGAAAAATGTTACAAAACGGGTAGCATTTCCTAAATTCTACGCGTACGAAGTCGCGGGTAACAGCTAGTGTAATATAAGTATAATTTTCACGGATTAAAACTAGTATATTCTAAATTATCTATCCCAATGTTTCGGATACCTTTCAGCAACGGTAATCACGGGTAGTACAAAGCTGTAATCAGTACTTTGTAAATTGTAAAAATGATTTTAATTAAATAAATAACTCGTAGAGAATAACTTTTATTTCCTAAACAAGTACATAAATAAATGACTGATACCCATATATCAAACGACGACACTGTTTCTTACTGAGTAGTACTATCAAATTAAGAGGATACCAACATAGCTTCGTGCATTTTTCTACGTACGAAGATTTCATTGTTTCTTTAGATTGAATGGCTAGAGCTCTAATTTTTAAGTATATGTTTTTAGGGTTCCGTACCCAAAGGGTAAAAACGGGACCCTATTACTGAGACTTCGCTGTCCGTCCGTCCGTCCGTCTGTCACCAGGCTGTATCTCAAGAACGGTGATAGCTAGAGAGTTGAAATTTTCACAGATGATGTATTTCTTTTGCCGCTATAACAACAAATACTAAAAATAAAATAAAATAAATATTTAAGGGGGGCTCCCATACAACAAACATGATTTTTTTACCGTTTCTTGCTCGATACTAATAACGTTGACAGGTAGACGCTTTAACTATGTGCCTTATGTTGCATAGATAATGGTACGGGAACCTTCGTGCGCGTGTCCGACTGGCACTTGACCAATTTTTTTTTCAATATATGATCTAGGATCTCATAAACTCAGAAACACGATTGAAAAAAGTTTTCTCGATAGAAAATCTTAGCAAAACAACCTCTCTCATTTTTTATTTTTTTCATTTGTCGGTCTATTATCGCGTATAAGTAACTATTATTATATAGAAACACGTAAATCAGAATTAAAATATATTTAGTAGATTTTGAGTAAACAAAAAAAATATCCCTAATTCTTCATTTTCTATACCTACTAGCTATGTTAATATGTACATGTCGACGATAATATTGATGTAGGCCCTTCAAATCCAATTCCAAAAATCCTCACATAGCTTAATTAATTCGCAATTTCGCGCCGAAGAAAAAATACTAAACATAAAAAAATGTCTACCGCAAAACGAAAACATTCCGTAACGCTCGATTTGCGATACAGAAAAAAGAAGGAATCGAACCGGCTTCGAGCGGTGCAGAGGTAAAACAGTAGTTAAACAGAGCAACTTGATATATAGATGAATAGTGGAGATTGCACACAGCACGTCCGCAACCAAATTGGTTTTAAAATTAAACGGTAACGGGTAAATGTTTACCATTTAAGGGTTTATGTTTCCTTTTAGTTGTTTTATTTAATGATTATTTGTAATTTAGACGTGTTTTATTAACGATTGTAAAATTCTCACCTGTAATGTCTGTCAAAAAACCACAGGTGAAATGTTAAATTTTATCATGTCAATAAATCATTTGAATTTTTCTGATGTATACAATAACATTAATATTTATTACTTTCTTAACATTCTTTTAATAGGTAGTTAATTTAATGTTATGTTTGTATATGGACACATAAAACATGATATTATGATAGTAATATAGATAAGTAAGAAATTTGGTTTTAATATTAATTGGAAATAAGCAGACACATTGCTATGCTGTCGTTACAAGTTTAACAAATCAGTAAAAGTTTTCAAAAAATAATACCAATAAAGAAAATTATTAGTTTTGCAAGCAAAAGACTTAATAAATTAAATTATACCTAGTGGAAAAAGTGATCACCGCATGTACCGGAATTAGCACGGCCGCAATAGCTCAGATGGCAGAGCGACTGAACGGTATTCTGAGGTCGTGGGTTCAAATCCCGCTAGCGGTTATTATTTTTTCCACTATAATTTAATTTATTAAATACCAATAAAGTTTACAAATTAGATTTAGCATTAATTTCCAAAAATCAAAATTGATTGACCATTCGAGGGTTTTCTAAGCACCTTAGCAAATAAATATACAGTTCTGTTTCGTCGTAGCATTTCGCCAGTTAATTGTGCAAGTATCTTTACAATAACATTATTGGCATTCTAAGAATAAATTTTGCTTGAATGAACATTTCGCTCTATATCATAATTAAACGCGAAACGTTTTTGATTTCAAAAGAAACATAAAGTTACTTAGTCTATTTTATTACATCTTGACGGGCCTCGTGGTGTAGTGGTTCATATAACGGACTGCCAATCACGAGGTCTCGGGTTCGATTCCCGGTCAGGACAATCATTTGTGTGATGTTTTTAATTGTCATACAAATGTTTGTACTGCGTCTGGGTGTTTACTATGTATTATAAGTATGTATTTACAAAAGAAAAGTAGTATATGTATTCTATCCGTATTCTGGTACCCATAACACAAGCATATAAGCTTAGCTTGGGACCAGAGGACGTTGTGTGAAATGTCCGTGAATATTTATTATTATTATTATCTTATGTAACTACTTTTTTTGAGTGACCAAATTTTTAAAGCACTTGACAAAAAATATTATTAATTTTTTTGCTAATAAAAAATAGACAGAGTAAATTTTTGTAGGTACTATAAAAGATCGGATCTGTTAGATCGAAAATTCATTTGCAAGTTGCAACAAACCGAATGAGTCGGGAAGGGACTATAGAGCGCTATTGCTTCGATCTATGCATGAAATGTCCAGGAAAATGAGGTTACGAGTATCTTTAGTTATGTAGTATAGTTACTTCATTGGAGGTGTGGCTGTTAACAAGATTTATAACTAATCCTTATTGTACACGCGGTTATTTGTTAAAGGCGTCACTTTTCACACTTTTACTAGGCAGTTTTTTTTTTATTTTCCACTCATAAATAACCTATGAGGAGGTGACCACGCCCTGTACAATGTATTGACATAACAGACAGCAAATTTTACTAGAAAATTAGTCGTTATCATTAAGTTTTAAGATTTATATTTCTCTGTAAAAAATTCTGTTTTAATTTTGTTGTGAAATAGCCTGGGTTATTGCAGATTGGTTGGTAATAAATTGCTGCAATTGGCAGATTCAAGCGCGAATTGCAGATATTGCAAACTGCATTGCACTAATGCATTTAATTATATGTAGAATCACTCCCAAAGATTATTTCCGTATTAACTACAATTATATAGGTATAATACATTAACATTTATAAATTTATAAACTCTTAGATTAATTTATTAATATTTTGCGATTGACTCGCTATGCTTTTACTAAATAAACTAAATTATAATGGAAAAAATGATAACCATAAGCGGGACTTGAACCCGCGACCTCGAAATGCCGTTCCGTCGCTCTCCCAACTGAGCTATTATGGTCCACGCAAATGTTTACCAAATCTTCCACTACAATCATCTCAATGCGAGTTTTAACATCGTGCGATGTTCATGATGGGTTCAAGTCCCGCTTATGGTTATAATTTTTTCCATTATAATTTAGTTTATTTAACTCTTAGATTATTCTAAACGATATTTGACTTAAGGCTTCGTGGCTTCTAATCAAATAGATAAGTTAAAGAGGATGCACATTTTCACATTCCTATCCGAAAATATGCATTCTCCGTTCTCTAGCTCTAATGTTTTGCCTACAAACAAATTTTATTAGGTAATATGACACTTTAAATAGAATTTAATTCAAAGGAAAGGATTTGAAATTTTAATATCTGGTAATATCTATTCAAAAATTTTTACAATGTAAACGATTTTAAGTAAGTCACTCTTTATGTTAATGAAGACGCCTCTTTTTTTCATCAACTGATTTTAAGGGAAAAATCATAAATATTTTCCATGCAGATGAAATCTGGAATGAAACCTAGTTTAATGTAATCTAACTGTGTCCATAACAAATAAAGTCGCTCTCACATAACTCTAAGCCAACAAACTGCAAAGCCACTAAATCCACAGTAAACCAATAAAGGGGTATTATTTAATGAAAACCTATTGGATTTGCTGTCGGCGCGATGGCTTGTTGATGCATTTTGTATTCAGCGTAACGCATACTCGTAGATAAAAAACGATTGGCAGTTTTTTAATTATTGTAAATAGACTCACGCCTTCAGCTCAGATCCTGTCATCTTGATTCATTGCAACTTGCTAAGCGTTTTTTGAAATGTTTTTCCTTGCAGTCTTTTGATTTCTTTTTTTTCTTTCTTTAAGTTATTAAACTTGGAGATACTAGTAGAGAGTAGGAATTCGGATACAAAAATAAAAAATATTCATTTAGCGTTGTTTTATTAAATACCAACGAGTATAATTTCCATGCATGTTGTAGCGTGAAAGTACTATATAAAAGTAGATCTCTGACGAAAAATGCATTTTAATTAATTTATACTATGTCACTGTGACTCAACGTTTATGTCGTTCAGTGTACGTTACCCTTAACCCTTTCCTAAGTTGAGCGGCTTATTCGATTAGTATAACGTCACTGATTGAATTAAGGTGAATGCACTGGATTTATTTTATTTCATTATTTATATAAATAAATAGTAGAGTTTTGGTACGTCGTAGACCTAATTCATGTAGCTTGTGTGCTAGAAGGTCGTGACTTCGATATCTAGCTAGAACAGTTATTAACGCCATGATTATTAACTTATATGTTAGTTTCAGTAGGCAGTATCAATACCACAACACACAACGCCCCGTATAAACCGAGATCCGAGAGATGATAGTCTAGTACCGTACGTACAATTACTATCTTATCCTATACACTTCATACCTAAGAAAATGAATAAAAGAATCCAAGAGGTCACTCTTGGATCATGGTCTATGATCCTACATCCTTTTTGCACCATTAGGAAGCTGCATTTTTGTATTATTTTATTATTGCGAATATCAAAGATATGGCGAATGAAGACGCGGGCATAATGATGGTATTTGAAATTTTAGAAATTAAAAAAAATCACGTCTGTTATTCCACAAACACACATATAGACAAAGACTTACAGACAAACGTACAGTCCGAACAAAAAGCAATTATTTTAATAAGCACCAGGCGAAGCATGGAGGGTGTATTTTTTCATCGCATCGCATCAACAATCTCTTGGATTGTTTAACATTTATAATTTACATAATTTATAATCATCTATCTGATATGTGTGGTCTCAGTGTTAGCGGGTTAACACTTGAAAACTTTAATGTCGAGTAGGGTAGGTATATAATAGGTATACAGAGGCTCAATAATAAGATTAAACATATTTTTAAGTCTTTTAGCTATTTACAATAGGTATGATAATAGGGAAATAATTAACATATTTTCAGCAAAGTATGTGTTAAGATACTTTCAAGGTCCATGAGGTAACGAATAAAGAACATTTATGTAATCGATGTGTACTCTTTATAGTAATGTACAAGCCAGATTGAGAATAATATGAATGATTAAGCCGAACATTCATATTTTTTAAATATAAACATTTTGGTTTACTTTACATATTAAAGTAGGTACTAGACCTACTTTAATATGTAAAGTAAACCAAAATACCTATATTACCGTTGCGGGGAAGACATACCCAATAAGAGATTTATTTGCCAGTAATATAAATTATTTCTGACTTAAAGAATACTTTTACTTGCTTACTTTTACTACATAAATTTTTTATAAAATAATTTAATTAATTGCAGATATAAAGATAACTAACACGCTCTTCTCTCCGCTCTACTCTCCGCTACAAGTGCGACCCAACCCAGTATCTAATCATTTTAATTGCTGACACAGTTGCTTCGTCTTGTGCACAATAAGCTGAATATTACCTTTGTTGTTTAAATACATAAAAAAAGCTAAATGACCTAGAAACAAAACAATGTAATTAGGAATCTATAATTTAACTTATTGATGTTTGTGATTTTGTCCTGAGTATTATTGTGAATATTTAGTTTTTATTATGTATGTTCATTTGTAAGTAATGGTTGCTAATTTGTTATTTATGGTCACGGGTGGGCTGTGTGAATCCAACCGTGATCACGGCCGATGCAATTCGTTACAAACTTTAGGTCATTATGCAGTTATAGTAACTTTTGTAGTGTTTTGACCAGGAAGTACTACCGATTTAGAGTTTATTAAAACATACATAATCCGATAAACCCTGTAACCGACAGAGATACATATTATAAAATTAATCATCATTATCATCACAACATCACGCCTTTGTCCCATGGGGTAGACAGAGACTATAGAGCGCCATCTGTTACGATCCAGAAATACTTCCTTGGTATCATTAATTAATTTGCCTAAAATTATAGTTTAAATATGAACGATCCTGGAGTTCGCAGTTCTAGGTTTACGTGGTGCTTGCAGAGAAGTGAAAATTACGCTTAAAGTTTCCAAATGTTCAATTTATAAAACCGTAGGTTTAATACCTACGGTTTACGAAAGAGATATTCTATTTCTACAATATTTAAGTAGTCATGTTTAAATGACAATGTACGGGAAAAGCTATTCTATCATAGATATAACATAACAATAACCTTCAAACGACATTGCAGCTATAAAGCGGTAAAAAGAACATTAAAAATGTGACAATGTATACACGAGTTATTGTTGGAAACAAGAGCAAACAGTGTGTATACAGTGTGTACTCATAATAAAGTAATAACTAACGTTAGCTAAAGGCAAACACTTTTATTTGTGTGCCACAAGTAACAAGTTGAAGCGGCAAAAGTAAAGGCGGCGTTTGTTTGGCTGTGCTTGACACCAGCAAAGGCACCGGAATGCCTTCAAATTTAGACTTCAAATCAATAATTTGGTTCTATTTTTTTAAATCTTTGATCAGCCGAAATATATTGTACTAAAATTATTTCTTTGTTCATTGAACTTGTTATATTACAAGCAGGTCCCAGTCTCCCAAACTAGGTTAACCTGCAAATGTATAACCTGTAGCTACCATGTAAATGTTTAAAATGTTTGCGTGTGTACTTATGTAAGAAAACACAATCCCATTTCCAAAAGTATGATATGAGCATCAACCAAGAGTTAAGTAAGAGCAGATCACCTGTGTGAGAGACGTAAAATTTGAAATGAAATTGTGTACCAACACAGAACCATGTAAAATTAGGATATTCAGGATAGGAGCTAAGAATATTATATTAAGAAGAATATTGCTGCATTTGTATTGGTTATTAACGACTTTGGATATTGATCTAAATATTTTTTTCTTATTTTCTTTTAAATATATTAATATAAAATATTTTTGCGTATTATTAGTCACAGTTTATCGCTGACGCTTGTATTATGTGACTTTACACTATCGGCAACAAAATCTCGTTACCGCTAATCGCATAAAGCATCACGAATTCGCATATAAATTTGAATAATTAATCAACAAATTAACTTTTGAAATTGTTTTTTGTAGACGTTATGTGGAATTGAATATATTTGAGGTTTTTAATTAGCCGACTGTTACGTTTCAATAATATGAGGGTTGTTTGACCGGTATGAAAGTTTCGGCAAAATGAAAGCATTCGATTCGCGTCCTAAAAAAATTTATTAAAATTTTTAGATTTATAAAAATCTATTGCTGTTGGTTAGTCTCGCTAAAACTCGAGAACGGCTGGGCCGATTTTGGTGATTTTGGTCTTGAAATATTCGTTAAAGTCCAGGGAAAGTCTAAACAGTGATAAAATATATGGGAATCAAAAATTCCAAGCGTACGGAGTAGCGGGCATTAGTTAGTTTTAGATAAAATAAAGCATTTTCTTTTTACCACTCTTATTAATTGAATTTGGAGCAATATTTTGTAGTAACTTTTGCTGTCAGTAGCCAATTTTCCTGGACTGACTTTAGATGAAAAACATAACGTACACATTCTTTCTTTCACATAACTTCATCGAAATGTGAATTTTTATATTTGTATTGTAAATATTATAAATATAAAGCTGAAAAGTTTCTTTGTTTGTTTGCTTGGATGCGCTAATCTCAGGAACTACTGGTTCGAATTGAAACATTATTTTTATGCCAGATAGTCCATTTTCCGAGGAAGACTAAAGACTTTATATTATAACATTATGCTGCGACGAATAGGAGCGAAGCATTAGTGAAAAATGTTGCAAAAACAGGAAACATTTTCTAAATTCCCGGGAAACAGTGTATTGTAAAAGTTGTTACTTGAATAAAAAAAAAATTTGTAAAATTACTTACTAATGAATGGTAATTAACCACTTGTCAAGCTTGACGGTTATGGAAATCTCATACTTCCATCTATTAATTAATTTGCATTTAATCATTAATTGCTTATTGGCAGAGATCAACATTTCAATCTCATTGATTTTCTATTTACTGTCTTAAAGATAAAAAATAGAGCCTGAATATGAAAAATGACTTTAAGTATCGATGAAATTTCAAATGTAGGCGGTTTCTCCTGGTAAATAAATAAATATTCACTGACATTTCACACAACGTCCTCTGGTCCCGAGATATACTTATGTGCTTGTTATGGGTACCAGAATATGGACAAACATTTGTATGACAATTATAAATATATCGGACAATTGATTGCCCCGGCCGGAATCGAACCAGAGACCACGTGAACGGCAGTCCGTTACATGAACCACTAGACCAAGCCTGTTATTCGATCTAGTTCGATGATATTATCGAGTTTTCATAGATTTTATGAGAAAAGCATGCAGTTAAATAATTTTGGAGGATTTACTTTCACTTTGTTTTGGGCAATGATGTTGTATATAACGTTGTACATGTAAAACATTGTATATGTTGTATAAACGTTGTATTTTGGACTTTTGCATTAGGTAAGTAATTTTTACAATTTTAGAATTTTATAAACATGCTGGGCAAAGTATCACTATCTAATTTCCTTCTCAAGATGTTGTTATACTTTTTTAAAATATGGAAATCTCGAAACTAAACCCAGAGCCAAGACTTTTGGTCATTGTGACATCGGACCATATTATGCCCAGCCGAATCGGATGTGACCCGTGCTAAATAGTAAGACATTAATGTTCTAAGAAGTACCTATATTGCAAACATGTATGTATTTGCTTTCTTGTTTTATTAATTATCTAAATGAAAATAAAAACACTTTGACATACTTTTCCAATGCGCTACGGAAAAAAACGTTACGTACGGAGTCCGCAGTGTACCGAAGCGAAGTTTTTCCAACGTTGATGTGGAAAGTCACATTCTTCAGAACAACGCTATGATTTCATCATAATTGTTGGGGCTGTTTAGATAATAAGCTGGACTGTGTACTGTTATGATAGATGTATTATTGATTGGTTTTTAATTATATTTCTTGTTATTGCTATAGAAAATTTACAAATTAATTATAACAGCTAGCACGCAGTCTCCTTTCCCGCATAGCATTGTATCAGATCTGTGTGGTGATTAAGAATACAAGTGCTGGCATCCCATTTTCTACCCAGGGTGCTGTAAAAGCCAGATAAGTGATATTGTACAGAGACAACATCTGTGAGGGACGGAAACCCTAACTAAACACACTTGATCTGATCACAATTATGACATTTTTTACAGACTGTCTATGTAACGGAATCTTTGTAAAGTTTCATTCACTTGCAATAGTCCTATTGATCTGAAATTTTGCAGGACCGATGACAATACAATAATATAAAATAATATTCAGGATTTTCAAATGTTGTAGGTTTTGAACCAAAAAAAAATTTTATTTCATATAATATGAAATTAAAGTGAGATATCACAAGATTATATTGAAACCACCACAACGAACCATCTTAGTGGCATAAAAAAACGTTTTATAACTTTAATACCCTTAGAAAAAAATATCGAAATATATTTGTATTTTGATAACTGTCTTTCAGAACATAATACCTATCCATACCTATATGTTCAAAGGTATCGAATGCGCAGCTCTGAAAAATATATAGCTGTAAGAATGAGATGCAAGATGCCTCCCTAGACGACCACGCCTCCTTTCTTCTAAGAGGGTAGCTACCCTGTTTGCTGGGGTGAACGCACCGGGGATGGTAATTGGCCTCCAGTGGGTATGAATTCGGCGTCCGAATATTGGGGTTGCTGTAAAAACTTTAGGGAAATTTATGTGAGCTTTTCTTGGATAACTGTTGTAAGCTTTTGATATTTATGAAATACGAATGAATTTATCATACTTAGGAGTAGACTGACTGACGCCCCGTGTGGTGACGGATTAAGAATACAAGTGTCACCACCCCATCTCCTCCCAAGGGTGCTGTAAAAGTCAGCTAAGGGATATTGCACACAGATAATATCCTCTGTGAGAGACGGAAAACTCAAAAATAAACCCTGTGCCAACACGCCTGGTCAACGCGGCACAGTAGACCATAATCCCTCCAAAGTGGGGGAGGCCCGTTCCCAATAGTGGGACGTAAATGGGCTGGAAAGAGAAAGAGGAGTAGACTGATGTAAAGATGTTACTACTACTCGTAATAACTTCTACTCAACTATACCTATTCTTTTTTTCTTTCTCCAGCCCATTAACATCCCACTGTGGGCACGGGCCTCCTCCAAATTGGGTGAGATTACATTCTACTATACCGCGCTGACTAGGAGTGTTGGCACAGGGTTTATATTTGAGTTTTTCGTCTCTCACAGAGGATATTATCTATGTGATTACACCTAGTTTCTGACGTTTCAAAAGAGCTTGTAAAACATGCCAACTTGAAATAAAAAATTTTGACTTGGACTTTGTGTGTTATACTTTACCTTTACAGCGCCCTGGGGGGTGACACCCGTATTCTTAATCCATCACAACACGTACAATAGCTAGCTGCTGCCCGCGACTCCGTACGCGTGGAATTTACAAAACATTTCCCCGTTTTTGCAACATTTTTCAGTTATGCTTCGCTCCTATTGGTCGCAGCGTGATATAATATAGCCTAAAGCCTTCCCCTATAAATGGACTATCTAACAACAATAGATTTTTTTCTATTCAGACCTGTAGTTACTGAGATTAGCGCGTTTAAACAAACAAACAAACTTTTCCACTTTACAATAATAGTATAGAAGATATTCAACTATGTAAGTACAAATTGTTATCCGTGTGGTGACGGGTTAAGAGTTCAAACGCACTAGTCTATTTCATCTAAGGAATAGGAGTATTTTGGTATCAAAACTTTTATAAGACTCCCTTTTTGACATTTTGACAAATATAGGGTCTTTTAAAATCTGACTAAGCTGCAGTTCCCCCACACTGAGTGTGATAGCTATAAAAATATTTCACAAACCGAGTCACCTTTTGATAAATAATAAAAATTTGTAACCCGTTTAATTTTATGGTGGTTAATGAACTAATATAGTAATATTTATTGTAACTTTACTACTTTAATTAAAATACAAATAGCATAGAGGCAAAACTAACCCTTCATACGTTCTTTGAAATTTTATTCCAAACATCAACCCCCTGCGTGCGTCGCGTTGGCCTTTAAGACCCCAGTGTAATGAAAGTTTCACCAATATACTTGATAATTATGGGTCACGCAAGCCCCGTCCATTCATATTGTGAATCAGACGATTATTATATTAGATAGGTGAGTCAGACAGACTTTTGTTCCGTTCGATTTGTGTTAAATTAGTCCGAATTTATTGTCATTGAAATATCGGTGTTGATTTGTATTGATAAGTAGTAATGTTTTGATTGTTTCATGAAATTATTTTGTTTTGTTTCATTTTTGACTCGCCCTGTTTTGATACGACTAGTAGACATAGACGCTATCATTACGGTTTAAATCTTATGAATCAGCTAGATGCGTAGAATACAAATATGTTTACTAATTATAAAATAAAGACGTCATTTTTGTATGTACGTCTATGACGCTTATATCTTCAAAATTATACAACGGATTGTGATGCAGTTTTTAGGTAAATAATAGAGTGGTTTACAAGGATGATTTAATGGTATAATTTGTTATGGTTTGTTTTCTAAATACTCGTACAAAGTTGTAGGTGACAGCTAGTTATAAATACGATATAATATTGATTTGTGAGTCTATTGATGTTTCGCAATAAAGTTATTTGGCCAAATAAAATAAAATAAATTATTTACGGAGTATAAAATTTGGAACACAGATAGTTGCGCAAACTTTGTGCAATTTATTTTGTTTTAAAACAAGTAAAACACCAGTTACGAGCACTGTACATTCATACATTTAATAATTATAATTCATTTTGTTTATTTACTCTTTCATTATTTCTATGTAGTATTTTCTAATTACAAATTCAACAAGCACTTAAAACTGACTGCAGTATATATAATAGCTAAGATATAAACCATTTCTGGCAAAATCTTTTTTTTTTACATTTCTTTTCACGCTTGAGGTATAGCGCTGTTGAGTTTTTGCCAGAATAAAAATATTTTCTTGCTTTCTTATATTTCTGACATTACACTGAACTTACATTATTAATGTTATGTACAAAATGCATGTGCAATCCAGACTTCACGGTTAATAACTGCAGTTGAGAGCAGACAGTAGCGGTTATTGCACTTGCCGACCAGGCCAGGGTGTCTGATAAATAGTCATTTTTACGTTTTTATTACAAACTTTATCGTATTTTTAATTACCTGACCCGGTTTTCGGATTTTAGAGATTTAAAATTTACTGACACCTCAAGTGATAAAGCCAAATTGTTATATATTTTAGCGGACTTGGTGTGCTATGATCGTATTTGTTTTTTTTTATTGTAACTACATAATACACATACATACATACACACATATACATAATTCATTTTGTTGAGATACTGTGGATATGTAGTGATAGGGCAATATAGTCGCAAAGCGACCAAGCCCTTTAAATAAAAAACAAAAAAAGGACTTGAAATTTTAATCACTTCGAGTTTTAGGAGTTTCGCCCATACATAAGCCTTAATAATACCTTGATTAATAATACCTTGATTTTCACATGATTTTCGTAGGCTTTAGACATTATTTGTTTTATTTTTTACTGCAGTCCGACTGCCTTTCCCATTATTTTATAATCTTACCAAAGACTGATATTATGTCAGGTCACAAAATCTTTGAATGGATATATGCCCAAAATTTTTGCCACTTGATGTATCTATTTTTTAGAAAATTTTGGGAATGTCGCAGCATTTGTTTTCAAATATATCGTTGACTGTGTTTAATTTATATTTTTAATTCTAAATTTACATAGTTACTCTGTGCCTTATTTTTCCCAGAAAAGGATACAGTTTGTAATACTTCTAGCGAATATTACTATCAGTAAACAGATTCGTTCAAAACGGTTACCATCTGCAAGTGAAGTAGTGGTCATTAACTAGTTCATACACATACACATATGCCAACAGTTCCATGCTTACTTAATGTTTCCGTAACACGAAAGACACTGCACATTGCGGTCAGCTGTTAGGGGTTCTATTCCCTGGACAATCATTAGGGTGTTTACTTTTACTACGTTTGTTCTGAATTTGTTAGATATAATATTGCATAATAGAATATACTTCTACTTAGTTATGAAAGGAATAAAAGAAACGTTATAGAAATGTTTGTGTACAGATTGCTTTTTGTATGAAGCATCTCAGCATGAAGGTTCAAAAAAGAGGGATGTTCTCAATTCCTCTGTATTTTTTATGTTTGTTTCTGCATAACTTTTAACTGAGCCAAGCAATTTTAATGATTCTTTTTTATTTGAAAGCAAGTGGTTCCCATGTGGTCCCATTGGCACCAGGTCGGGATCTGATGGTTATTTCCTAAGAAATCGAGGAAGCCCTACATTTCACAGGCATATGTAGTTGGTAGGTACATTTTTTTTTAAATATCCCTTTATTATTTTAACAAAGCATTAGCTTCCTAATAAAACCATTTGTAATGTGCCTAAATTGAATTCCTGTTATTTTTTTTAATGACTTGACGTTGTCATTGGTTCTGAATTTATGCATACCTACCTGTTGCAAAGAAATAATTTGTTGGCATCATAATCGAAAACTGCCTCAAAGAATTTAGTTCTCCACACTGCTTGAGGCCCCTCGAAATTAGCAAAATTAACCAATTATATACCTACTTCTTAACTTATTATAAAACAAAGTCGTTATTATTGTAAGTATGTCCCTAGATCAGCTTATACTTTCAAAACTACGCAACGGATTCTTTATGTTCAAGAGGATGGCTTTTTTGTTTAAATTATTATGGTATGGTTTTAAATGCCACGCGTATAAAGTCCAAACTACAGCTAGTTTAATACTTACAATACATAGAAACAGCCTGACGAAGAACAAACATCTGTGTGACCCTTATAAACATCATGATTGTCATGTGCGGGAATCAAACCCGTGATCTCGTGAACGGCAGAACGTTATATGAACCACTAGACCAGGAAGCTCGTCAAAATACAAGTTAAACCCGCAAACGAAGGGTTCTATTCAGTTATTATCATAATACATAATATATTGGTCTTATCTCCGACTGTTTCGACCAGGAAGCCGTTTCGTTTTGGAATTTTAGCAGTTGTTTCACATCAGTAAATACACAGGACATATAATTGAAAGTATAACTCGTATGCAAGATTGTATTTACATTTGTTAAGAACCGACATCATCGTCCTTACCCAACAACCGACACGCGAACATCCCATTCTGGCCCATGATTAAAAATCAACCATGCTCACGCCATCCATTGACACAAGTAGACTTATCATGCGGTAGTAAAGCCATGACGTTTGTGATTGCGTGCGTTGACCACGTGCTGTTACGTCACACGCGAAGAAAGCACGCAATGCATACACGCATAGTCTCAAGCTTCAGATAATGTTTACTAAGTTAAGTATCATAGTTAACGGTTACTTATGTTGTACCTAGATAACTGTTATAGTTATTAAACTTCAGTAGAAAATATTATATTTTCTAACACTTGCGCGACCCTTCCGTGTAAACAAAACTACTTTTTACGGATTGACCCGTGACCATGGTGTCTGCAAAGTCTCCGAAACGTCGGGCCAAAATTTAAAACAAATATCCGCGTCTAAATCCGTAAAAAGTAGTTTTGTTCAGTAGAATATAGTTAAGTTATAGGTTCATATCTCATCACTAAGTATATTTTAATGTTAAAGAAATTATTTGTTTTACTTTTATAAAGCAAACTGTCTATTTGTCGTATATCAGCATATTGTATCCGTAATAAGTAGAGTGTCGTTAAAACTTATATTTATTTATTTATTTTATTTATTTATTTAGACTTTATGCACAAACAGAGTACAAAGGCTGGCTTAATGTCTGAGGCATTATCTACCAGCCAACCGGTAAATGTGCAGAGATAAAAGATTATATCTAAAATAAGTAAATTTATATAGTGCTCCAGTGTGCTATAACAAAAAATTTGTTAGTTCATCGGGCTTATAATATATTATTACCACTATCTACGGATATCCTTGGAATGAAAAAAGAAATGTAACTTTATCTAGCATATCAAATTATGTAATATGTTGAAAAATCTGCACAATAGAAAAACACACAAAAGAAAAGTAGTTTATGTAGTATATCCGTATTCTGGTATCCATAACTCAAGCATTTATGCTTACCTTGGGACCAGAGAACGTTGTGTGAAATGTCCATGAATATTTTTTATTTTTTTGTTTATTTATATAGGACTTAGAAATTATTACAGTCAAAACTTTAATGGCTATTAATGATAATTTAAAAATTGTTTTAAACTGTATCTGACCTTCTTCGAATATATTATGTCGATGATTAGTCAATAAGTATGTATTGCAAATGCATCTATAGTTACATTACAGGTTATGACGTATACAATAATTAAGTATTTCCCTCAATTAACTACAAGTTGTGAGAATTCAAGGAAAACACACAACGCGAGTCTCGGAGACGCCTTAAGTGAATTACAAGAATTAATTTAAACAGTAAATTGAACAAATGAGCCGAAATTATTTGTATTATTTGATATTATTCGTTTGGTTACGGATTAATAATACAAAAACATAGTATTTAATAGTATCTACTAGAAAGGCGACGATTATAAAATGATCTCTACCTTATTTTGGTAGAAAGCTAAATGGTTAACAATTATATCTCACAATATTATTATTATATTAACATTTTTTTTTTGTTTCTCTCCGTTTGGAGGTGACTACCACACTTATACGGGACTAAGCCAAGCATAGTGTGTTATCTGTTATCCTCAACTGGTGTTATACCAAAAACACTCAGTGAGAGCCTAAATACATTACACATACCGTCACACACATACTAACACTTACAAACAGCTACAATATTGAATACCTTCCGTATCACTAGAAAATTTTTAACATCCTCGTCTATTTCATTAACTTACAGTATATACTGTAAGTTAATGAAATAGACGAGGATGTTAAGAATTAACTCACAGTATATACTGTAAGTTTTTGGTATAACACCAGGTAAAGTACCGAATGTTTTTGGTATAACACCAGTTGAGGATAACACTATTATTATTATGTTTATATTTATGTTTATCTTGGCTAACCGGTAAAGCACCAACGACAGGAACCTAAGCCAAGTGTTCATGGGTGGAACTGGCAATATGTTGAGTATTAGGTAAAATTGTGTTTGATGAATCACCTTGTAAACATTTGCGAACTACTGCACGTATTTAGAGATTTAGATTTAATAATAAAGGCAGCACCCTTTACTATTATTATATTCGTTGGGAAAATGATAAACAGTTATTCATTTGGATTATCATAATCTCTTATTTTCTAAAAATCATTGACCAAAGAAATAAATTTTGTATGAAAGTTTTTTATTTTTGGATATAGAGTTAGTTAGTTTCAAATAAAGTTTTTTTAGTATTGAACTAAAAGAAAACTAAGGAAGGACGACGGCCTAAGGAGACTGTATAAAAATCTAAGTAAAGTTTATATGATAATTTCGTATATTTTAAATTCACCACTATACGTTCTTTTGTTTCATCTAAGCTTATTACATCTGTTATAAGTAATTTTGAATAAACAAAGTGAAAAAATTTATTTCATGTTGGCATGTTATACAAGCTCTTTTAAAAAGACAGAAGCTAGGCATCTGTTCCAAACGCGAGTCCCATGGAGAAGAACAGACAAGAAACTCTATGTACCTACACTCCATGTTTATAAAAATTGGTCAAGTGCGAGTGGGACTCGCGCACGAAGGGTTCCGTACCATTATCTATGCAACATTAGGCAACGTTATTAGTATCGAGCAAGAAATGGTAAAAAAATCATGTTTGTTGTATGGGAGCCCCCCTTAAATATTTATTTTATTTTATTTTTAGTATTTGTTGTTATAGCGGCAATAGAAATACATCATCTGTGAAAATTTCAACTCTCTAGCTATCACCGTTCTTGAGATACAGCCTGGTGACAGACGGACGGACGGACGGACGGACGGACAGCGAAGTCTCAGTAATAGGGTCCCGTTTTTACCCTTTGGGTACGGAACCCTAAAAATGAACTCATCGTCTTGCAACGTAGAGCAGCTATAGTTTATAATATCAATGTGCCTTTTAGAAGGCATTAACCTCCGAAAATCTCCTAAACTATATAATAACAACAAATGCTCAGTGCTTAGACGGCAGCTAATAGCACATCCAAGTTCGAATCCAGGCAAAATTTGCATACCTCATTGTTGGTTGCAAACCATAATTTTTGAGTTAACTTTTTTTCTATTGTAATAAACGGCTTGGCATGGTGATTATAGATTTCTTATGCTTTCTAATTTAGTAAATTTTTAGAGATCCGCAGTTATTTTTATGTTATAAGTTATAACACACTTTTAATAACTTAATACCTATGTATCTAACAGTGTATTAAGAGCGTATTGTACTCCTAATTTAGGTATTTGCCTTAGGTATTGCTATCCCTATTCCCGAGCACCGTGCTGAAAGGGACAAATATAGCTGAAGCAGATTTTACCTACAAATTCTTTGAAAAAAAAAAGACGTTTCGTAGTCTCCTTTTTTCTTCGCAAAAGTTAAACCGATTTTGATTGTTTTACGCTATATAATAGATGAAGAGTATATCTATGCTTGTATCACTTTACTTTTTGGTAAAACGTTACCAAATATGTGTGATAGATGCTGCAACTTTACGTAAAAAGAAACGAAAAAATCTTGATTTTCGGATGGTCATAACTCTTTTAGTTATTATGTATTGAAAAAAAGAAAGTGACAGAAGCATAGATATACTCTTCATCTATAATATAGCTTAGAAACAATTAAAATTGGTTTAACTTTCGCGAAGAAAAAAGGGAAGTACGATACACATATTTTTGTATGGAGCATAATTTGGTGTCGTGCCCTCTTAACGCGTTCAATGCTGAATAATTTGCGAATTTATAGCCAATGCTAATAAAAGAGTCATTCGCCCAGTGCTGAAAACGCGTATGTGCGTTCAAAAAATTTTTCGCGTAGTGCTAAGAACGCTTATATGCGTTCATAGAAAACTCGCGTAGTGCGGCTGGACGCTATAGCGCGTTGTCTTTTACCTTCCCGCAGTGCGGCCGACGCTTATGTGCGTTCGGTAACTTTCGAGTTTTATGACTGTCATATAACAATTACGGGTCATATAAAGGTGTTGGATGGATAAAGGTGCTTCCACACTAGTGTTTATTTGTAAGAGATTTTGTGAAGTTTACGCCATAATATATCTTCGTTCGGTTTTGTTAAAATAGTAAGTTATACCTTAATAAAACAGTAATAGTAAAGGTACCTTCTCCCGAAAGCCCTTTTATTCTTAATTTTTTTTAATTTACGACTCTTCTCCCGCCTCGTAATAGACACCATTTGTAAATAGACTAAAACTACCTATTACTTTAGTTAAAAGAGCGAGTCATAATAAAATTATTTCAATAATCTATTGTACTAAATTAGGTTATTGTTGTCGTCGCTGCCCCCCCCCCCTGCAAGATTCGTAGCAGAAACCTGACTAGTGTGTAGTCTCCTTTACAATTCCACATTTTACGACCGCTTCGAAACAATAGACACCCAGAATACACGCTATAAACGCACAGGTGCGGCGCACCCCGCTTGCCTACAGATTTTTTTTTGTATGGACGCGTATACGCGTCGGCCCGCACTTGGTGAAGATCAGAAAAACGCGCATAAGCGTTAGCCGCACTGAACGTATTAACCTATTTAACAGAATCTTTGATAGTGATTTTTACCCACTTGCAGTAATCTGATTGATCTGAAATTTTGCACGTATAATTACGGACCGATGACAACATTATAAATATAAAAAAATATTTATGATTTTCAAGCGTGTTTTTAAGTTTTTGAACTAAGCAATGTATTTGATTTTTTTTATAGAGTAAACTTTTTATTGCGTCTCTCAAACATGAAGGAGCATGTATTGTTATTGTTATTTATTACTATTTTCATCTTTAAGGGTCTAGAAATATCATAGAATTTTAATCATCGTAGGGAAATATTGAGATAATTATGCTGTTATATGGCTGTTACTTTTGACATATGAGTTCAATTTTTGTATTTTCACTGTAAATACATATATGCATGGACAGTATTTTATGACTATTATTTTTTCAAATTGTTTTGCACAGACAAACAAGTGAGACCGATTTAGTTATTTTTTCATTCGGGACTTTAATAACCTTAATACAACCAAAAAACAAAGAAAAAATCCCATAGAGTTTCTTGTCGGTTCACCATAGGCCATAGGATTCACTTTTGGAACAGACGTCTAGCTTCTAACTTTTTAAAGAGCGTGTTTATTTTGCCTATTTGAAATAAATATATTTGTGTTTGACTTTGAATCATCAACTCTTCAAAGTATAATAAGCAAACGTTTGTAGAGACAAAACAATTTGAAAAAATAATATTTTTAAACTTAGGGCCTCTTTCACCATTCTCAAGTAAAGCGCCAAGTAGACTAATCGCTAGTTAAAGGCACCAGTAACTACACGTGCGACGTTCACGACGTTCGAGTAGCAGTAATCTTAAGATTAAAAAATTGAATTTGACAGAAGATACTCGTAACTATTACTTGACAATTAACGCTAATCGATAAGTAACTAATCAACGCTTTACTTGAAGATGGTGAACGAGGCCCTTACAGTCACAAAATACTGTCCATAATAGAGCATATTATATTTACAGTGAAAATTCAAAAATTGAACTCATGTCAAAAGTAACAGCCATATAACAGAATATCTCAATATTTCCCTACGATGATGAAAATTCTATGATTGATTAATGACGGGCTTCGTGGTCTAGTGGTTCATGTAACGGACTGCCGATCAGGAGGTCTCGGGTTCGATTCCCGGTCAGGACAATACTTTGTGTGATGTTTATATTTGTCATACAAATGTTTGTACTGCGTCTGGGTGTTTATATGTATTATAAGTATGTATTTACAAAAGAAAAGTAGTATATGTATTCTATCCGTATTCCGGTACCCATAACACAAGCATATAAGCTTAGCTTGGGACCAGAGGACGCTGTGTGAAATGTCCATGAATATTATATAATTAATGATAAAAATATTTTAATCTTTATGACATCATAGTTTTGTCACGCTGCTGTACCTACTATTATTATATAATCTTTGACATCTTAATTAATTCTTATGTAATAATTAATTCTATATAATAATTGTTAAATTATGATTTTGTTGCTAATCTCATTTAAAAATTGCATAATTATAATTTTAATTAACCGATATTTGCACGTCATGTGAATGGCAAAACATGTTTGAACTTGAAATAGTGTAACACCTTGCATGCATTCTATTGTTTACATTTATTGTTTGTATGTATACACGTGTTTTAGCAAATAAATATATCTATCTATCTATCTATAATGAAATAGTTCAAAAATACATTGAAATATTGAATGAGGTCCCGTCGTGCAAACACATACTGGTGTCGATTCTGTGTCCAAGAACGTAACTAAACTTAACTAAAAATTGATTTATTCCTGTCAAATCTCACTTTCTTATTCTGAAAGTCACAACTTCACTTAAATTAAGTTTGACAGGACCAAAATTAGTCAATCTATACAATTTAGTGATAATGCTATTCTGGTGTACATCATAAATGTCAAAAATTCACTTAATTTAGTGAGTTCTCGACTTATTTAGTCGGGATATGAGTAGGTGCCGACTTAAATTCACTAAATTTTATCATGGCTTTTTGAACATTAAAAATTGATTTTCTGATTAAATATTGAATAATAAATGTTTGTTAGCAAATAAAAAATATTTATAAATTAAAATTATACTTGATAAATTAAATATTGGCGCCAAAATTGAGGTTAAACAAAGCGCGAAAAACAGACGAATCACAGTCAAGTGCGGAGATTCGTAGAACTAATTATTTAGGTATTTCTTTGTTTACTTAATTTTTGTCGAAATAGTTTTGTAATTTACTTTAATTAATATAATACGTATTTTTACTTAGCCATAGAATTCTAAGACATCATATATTATGTAAGTATACAAGTTATCGTAAAAATATTATAAACATATATAATTTAATACAAAGTGAACGATTTTGAGGTTAATGGCGTCTAATGATAAATATAACTTTTTTCCAGGTCATGCAGGGGAAAATAAATATCCAGTTGGTGGCTTAATGGAAAATTGTGGTCCAATACCTATAAATGCAGTTGCTACCAATTATATTAAGTGAACTACAGGAAAAATCTAGAAATCTTTGGAACCATAGTTTGGAACATTGAAACTAGTGATAAAAAATGTGTATTTGTGTGTGTCTGCCTAAAGTTATGTAAATATCATTAAATAGTAGAAATAATAATTGTAGCCAGTCTTAAAACTATACCTACCAAATGGTGCTACTTGATCTGTGATACTTAATAAGGTTTCTAACAGTTTGTCTCTAGAACAGTGAGCTATATTTTTTATCAGTAGGTTTCTAAATTTATTATTAAAAATAACTAATGAAGAAATGAATAGAATCAGCCAAGCCAAGCCAGAGAGTTCAGTGGACCAACATTTATTTATATGTACTTGGAAAACATTCAGATTTATTTAGTAAAACATGTATTTAAACAAATATTGCATTTTCATTTGTATAATAAGTAAGTATTAAGCCTCTTACTATATCAAAAAGTAATGTGTTATGCATATATGTAATTTATTGGAATTCTTAACATTCTAATAATCCATATAGATTGTTTGTAAGAATTCATAGATACATAAATACTGTTTTGTAGCTTATAGCTAGATCAGAATACATAACACATAGGCTATATTATAGTAACCACTAGCAGGCTTAGCTAAGTTAGAAATAAAGTATATAATTTATTGGAATTCTTAACATTCTATTAATCTAAATATGTTTGTAAGAATTCATGGATATATGTTGCCCTTAAGAAAAGACTATGATGAATTAATTACTGTTGTGTAGCTTATAGATCAGAATACTTAACATATACAACTACATACTGAACTTAACACACTTTTATAAGTTATAAATAAAAGTAGAAATAAATTATTAGGTTCATTTAATATCTCTTGCATAATTATACACCACATGATATCACAAATTTTTATAAATACAGATTTTCATGTTTCCATAAATACACTTTTTGGCTTTTGTCATTGTTATCTTGATAATTATGAGTTTCCGTCATCAGTTTATGGTAGATGAGAAGTAAATATTTGCTTATAAGCATATTTTTCCTTAGTTGCTGTAATTATTTACACTAAACACCTATTAAAATAAATAATTAACGAATTTAATTGTTTGTTTTTTGTATAAAGTAATCAAGGAAAGTAATATAGGCATACCACAGAGTAAAAGTAGTGCTAATCACTCCACAGATAACCTAAAAGATTTGATGCTCACTATGCTCATATCTAAGATGAGAAATACACTGAAATAAGGCCGCCAACTAATTAAATTATTAATAAATGTTCATAACAATGATGCAGAAATAGTTGTAAATATTTATAAATACCTATATTGCTCAAATAACGTTTGAAAAGGAATTTTATATTAGTTATTTTTTTATTCATTCATTCATTCGTTCACTATAAAAGGCATTTTTGTCTGTTAGTGGGCAGCTTTAATGATTATGTCAAAATCAAATAAGTGCTGTCAACTAAAATTTTAAGTTTAATTTCTGTTTGAAACAGAATAGGTTTATCACTAAAACCAAACTAAAAATAGTTTATTTATGGTTAAGTTTAGTCTAGTTGGACTTGCACTGGAATCGACACCACTGTCTCATATAATTGAGAGATATATCAAACCTTATTTAGCTGAAGTACCCGCGAGGCAAAATATACAGTTTTCAATATAGGTATCATAAATTAAGATAATTAAGTATTAACGCCTGCGGTGTATCTTCTAGTAATAAAATTAACTTTTTTAATTTATTAACTATCTCTTAATAAGTATGTTTAATTTAATTCATTTTTAATTAAGTCAAAAAGTTTACAGTCTATTATATTTTATGCAGATTTATAAATATTTATTTTTTTACTAAAGTAATTTATTAATTTTGTAATTGACTTGCTATGCTTTTACTTTTGATTTATTAAATTTTTTTTTTTTTCTTTTACTCCTTATTTTAGGCCTCTATAGCCCACATTACAATGGGGGATTATCGCCCACTTGTGAAATGTCCATGAGTATAACTTATTTACTGTATTTGTGTATTTGTAATTATTTCACGAAATCAATTTGACAGGCAGACTATATATCAGAGTATTTAAAGGGTTCATTTTTATACACTTTTTGAAACTCGAAAATTGTCTGGATATATAAATAAAATGAATTCTTTAGCACTGTTGCTATGTCAACAAAAATTTTATTTGTAAAGTTTTTTTTTTTCTTCTTTTTGGTCAAACTAGATTATAGTATTGCCATGATCAATAAATTTTTTTTATCGTAATAAAATTAAGGAAATTTTGTACGTGACAAAGGAAATACTTGTAAAAGGACACAAACTACATATTATTATATTTACTTATTATACTTTGATATTAAAAAATATATAAAGGAAGCAAGAGATTTATGAATATCGATGTTATTAGTTGCAAGTAGAGAAGGAACAGAAGTAGGAAATGGTATACGTAAGGAAAGAAAGGATTTAGAATAAATAAGAATGATCATACAGAATTTGTAAATTTATATATTGTAGTTTTTTTAATGTTGTGTAACTATGTAAAATTAAATAAAGTTGGCAACAATAAATCTGACATTTTCATCACATGCATCATTCTGATACAATTTGACGTACAGATGTTAAATGATTAATGGAATGGAAAACTCTTTGGTTTTGTAACTCTATAGCTCTTAAACCTTTAATAACATGTATTTACAAAACCTACTTTACATAAAGTGTATAAGGTTCTATTCAATTTATAAGTCTATGAATGTCTTGGTTATTCAATATTGAAGCATATTTTAGTATATTTAGGGTTTATTTTTTAATATAATACTAATATGTGGTTAAGAAGTGTAAATAAGCTACTGTTTTAGTGTCAAGTTACCTGTACTGTGAGTTTCGATGTACAAAATTCGATTCTTGGTCAATTAAACATGTTCATCATTTCATGAGATTGGCTTTTTAACCGACTTCAAAAAAGGAGGAGGTTCTCAATTTGTCTGTATGTTTTTTTTTATTATAAGATAGTTAAAGTGACATGACTTTATAAAAAAGTTAGATAAGTATTAGATTAGGTAATATTTTTATGGGCATTTCACACAACGTTCTACTGGGCCCAAGCCATGCTTATGTATTATGTCAATAATTGTATAGTAGTTTGATTTAATCTTTAGGATATTATATTCCGTATTGTGATGTACTAAAAATACAAGAGTCATCACCCTTTTTCATTTTTAGGGTACTGTAAAAGCCAGCTAAGGGATAGTGTACACAGATAACATTCTCTGTGAGAGATATGAAGTTTTAAGAACTCCGTGAACATTACATCATCATCATCATAACATCACGCCCTTTTCCCATAGGGGTAGGCAGAGACTATAGAGCGCCATCTGCTACGAACATTAATTGCAAAATAAAGAAACAACTTTAAACTTATTTAGGTTAAAAGATTTTTCTTTTCAAATAAATACTTCTTGAAGAAAAAAAAAATACTATTTGGTCATTTATAGTTGTTTTAACGAAGGCTTGGACAATCGGGGCGAACAGTTAAGCACGTAGAGCGGCTACTTTATCGATAAATTCCTTCATCGTACGTCAAACTGTTTACCAGAGGTTGGTAGCAGAATAGAACAGAGAAAGCTATGGAGCAGTGTTAGCAATGATAAAAAATAAACAGTAAAAATGTCTCATTTATACACTGAATTATCATCTGTCTTTTAAGAGGGCACGATACCAAATTATGCATCATACAAAAATATGGGCATCGTAGTCCCCTTTTTTCTTTGCGAAAGTTAAAACGATTAAAATTTTTTACGCTATATTATAGATGAAGAGTATGTCTATGCTTCTATCACTTTTTTCAAAGAAATGTCTTTTTTGTTTAAATTGTAGGTAAAATCTGCTTCAGCTATATTTGTCCCTTTCAGCGCGACGCTCAGGAATAGGGATAGCAATACCTAAGCCAGATACCTAAATTAGAAGTACAGTATGCTCCTAGTCTTATCCCTTTATTTGGGCTCAGTGAAAAAGGAAAATTTCTTACATACTGAAGAGTACTGAGTTAGACGTAATACATCTGTTAAATCTTCTCTGCTTATATTCTCTTCCACACAATCCATCCATATTTTCTTTAGTCTTCCTCTATACTTCATACCTTTCACATTCATTCATCGATCATATGCAATATATGTATGTATAAAGGTGAATCTCATTTTGATAAAATATTAATACCTATTAATAATTTTACTTCCATAAAACATTAACATAGAAATCTAAAATTTATTAAAACTTGTGATAAAAAGCTTAAATATTGTTTATTTCTAAAGAAATTTTTTATTATTCTATTGCATTTTTTTTATTAATTTGCATTAGTTTTGTATATTTTGGAATTAGAATATTTTCTTTTAGTTTATATCTAAAAGATATATAATTCAACGTCTCAACATTTTTCTCTGTTCTCAAACCAAAAGATAAGAGTGCGTCGAAAGATAACACTGTACAATACTTATCCAATTAAATTAGGCGACGGCGGAGAGGGGTGTAATGAGATTCACCTTATTTATAATCTTTCCAACACTATTTCTCTTTACGGCTGCTAACAAGTTACACTGATCCGTATTTAAGCCAACTCTGTTGCTTAATTCTATTTTGATGGCACCATTTAGTGCAATGCAATGTTTATAATTATTACATAGTTATCGGTTTAATTATACAGGTTGTTAGAAATTGGAAAAAAAAAACAAGTTTAGATACAGAATGTATTTTTAACACGTTTTTGTACATATATGACTGTGACCAAACGGGTGTTGGACATATTTATAAAAGACAAAGTAGCAAAAAGACCCTCAGAACTGTAATATGCAAGTATGTAAATAGTTTTAATTATTAACAGCCATTTTCAATAACTAGTCCACGATTACAGAGAGATCATTATCCCCGTTTGTCAGTAAAATATTTTTATTTCCAGTAAAAATTTTAATAGATGCTATCATCAGTAGCTTATTGCAATGCAAGTAATGAATTTTAGACAATTGTCTGTCTTTGGTAGCGTCGATTGAGTAAAGATAAATAAAACTAAATAAATCATTCATGAACATTTTACACAACATCCTCTGGTCCCAAGGTAAGCTAATATGCTAGTGATCTCTTTCTCTCTCTCCAGCCCATTAACTTCCCACTGTTGGGCACGGGCCTCCTCCACTTTGGGAGGGATTATGGTCTGCTATGCCGCGTTGACCAGGCGTGTTGGCACAGGGTTTAGTTTCGAGCTTTCCGTCTCTTATAGTATACGTTAACTGCTTATATTGTTCCTTAGATGGCTCTTACAGCACCCTGGGATAGAAATGGGGTGGTGACTATTGTATTCTTAATCCGTCACCACACGAATTTCTGCTATGCTATTTTGGTACTCATAGCATCGCTATGAATTTACGTATTTACGAATTTACTACCTACGTAAACTAAATAAAAGAAAATTTAAAAAACGGGCGTTTGTCCTCATGCTTGTCCTATGTAATGTTATAAGTAACTAAATTTTATAACATTTTCGATCATCCTAGAAATCGAATTTCGACTACAGATAATATAGGCTTACAATTTTCTATCTACAATACTGATATACTTTAAGAGACGTTTTACACTTTATGGGTTGCCACGCACGGCTTGTTTAAAATTACCTCACGCACACTAAAACATGACAGTGTCCGTATACAATGAGTAAGATCATTGTTCTCGTACCTTTTTCAGCCGGATCGTCTTATAATGTCAACTCCTGTTGAATTTGCGCTCTAACCCGTAAACTGTTTTATATCAGAATCTAAATGAACACTTGTCAGAACAGATTGTGTTAGCTTTGATTAAGCTTTATTCAGTTTCGAGGAACTGAAGATGGACATTATTCTTAGTAATACTGTCTCCGTACTGGCTTCAATCAGCTGGCTAATAATTATTTTATTGAAGCTTATTATACAAGAACTTAGAAATGACGTGACGATCTTATAAATTAAAAAGAATTGTCGGTTTGTAAAAGAAATAAATATTTAGTAAGTTTAGTGTGCCTACATAAATAATTGTGCGAGTTGTAACGTCACCAACCATTTTCTTTGGTCGTGGTAATACCTGAGTGACTACCATGGCCCAGTTTCTTGGCGCGGAGAAACACCATGAGGTTTAGTGGGTCGACTGGCCGCACGCCGGGAGTCCCACGCGAAGCCCAAAGGTTCCCCCCGCAACTGGACAGGCGAAGTGCGTCAATGCATTATGTAAAATACCTATGACCTAAACCTATTATATACTATGTAAAAAACCGTTTTCCTTCCCAGGGTGCTGTAAAATCCACTTAAAAGGTGCTGTATACAGATAACATCCTCTGTGAGAGCAAGAAAACAACAACGGACGTTAATGGGCTGAAGAGAGAGAGAGAGCACCAAGTTAGAGTATTCCGATTTTTGCACGTGTGTGGCGATGCAATGGAATTAGGTTAGTGAGTTTGTTTGTTAAACTTCGGCACTACATGGCAGTACATTTAGCAGTATATGGCACTTAAATCCTCGGAAAGTAGAGAAGAGACAAGCAGAGGGACATGAACGGGCTGTGTAGGGAAGAAGTGAATTACGCAACAAACCTACACTGAATAAAAATATAAGTATGAGTATTAATATCGGTTTATATATGTGTGAGTTCATACAATGATAGTAATTACATAATGATAAGTCATTTAAACGCTGCTGCCCCGCGGTACGGGTGAAGTGAACTTAATTCTGAAGTATGGATAGCAGAAAAATAGTCTAAATGTATATTTATTATGATTATAATTATTTTTTCTTGTAAAGAACCATATTAACGAGTCAATTTATTTTTAGTCCTTTCATATGTTATAATAAAGCTTTTAAATATAAATAAATATTCATGGACATTTCACACAACGTCCTCTGGTCCCAAGCTAAGCTTATATTGCTTGTGTTATGGGTACCAGAATACGGATATAATACATATACTACTTTTCTTTTGTAAATACATACTTATAATACATAGTAAACACCCAGACGCAGTACAAACATTTGTATGACAATTAAAAACATCACACAAATGATTGTCCAGACCGGGAATCGAACCCGAGACCTCATGATCGGCAGTCCGTTATATGAACCACTCCACCACGAGGCCCGTCGTTTTGAAAATGTAATTAGTAGCACTTTGGTAATTGTTGTCTTAAGACTCTAATTATCGGTCAGGATATGAATTGAATGTAAAATTTCTTACACTGTAGTATTAGTACCATTAAATTACTGTGTGTTTGTGTGTGTGTTTTGATAATAATGAAGGAAAGGAAAATTCTGTGTAAATATAAAGTATTTATTTAAAAAATATAATAATTCCCTTTTTTACTGCAAGATTTATCTTTATATTCATAAATAGTAGTAATGTTTTAGGTTTGAATACGGTGTAGGCAAGACGAGGAGAATATTTTTTTCAGTTAAAAATTATATAATTACTAGCTGTCCCGGCAAACGTTGTTTTGCCATACTAAAAAAAAAGTTTCAAAAATAGATGTTGGCCGATTCTCAGACCTACTGAATGTGTATGTAAAATTTCATAAAAATCGGTCTAGCCGTTTCGGAGGAGTACGGTAACTAACACTGTGACACGTGAATTTTATATATTTAGATTAGAAGCAAACCACTGATTTACTTTCAGTAATGATTTTAGTATACAAAAGAGTAGTTATACAACTTAAAACTATCCACTAACTGTAATAATTACAAATTAGGTATACTAACATTATAAAGCTGACGAGTTTGTTTGTTTGAACACTCTAATATCAGGAACCACGGGTCCGATATGAAAAATTATTTTAGTGTTAAATAGCACATTTATTGAGGAAGGCTTTACCTATAACATTACGCTACGACTAAAAGGAGCGAAGCATCAGTGAAAAATGTTTTAAAATCGAAAATCGAAATATTATTAAAACTTTTTTTTAAATTCCAGGCTTACGAATACTCGGATGACATCGCCGGCATACTCCAAAAGGGGCAAGTGCGTAGCACTTACAACCGTCGGGCATGTATGACCAGATGTATGAGTGTGGATGAAGCCAAGGAAGTTTGTTTGGATCGTAGCAGATGGCGCTCTAGTCTCTGCCTACCCCCATGGAAATAAGGCGTGATGTTATGATGATGATGAAGCTTACGAAGTTGTGAGCAATGGCTAGTATAATTTGGACTATTTTAAAATACTTCCAAAAGAAAAAACCTATACATCCAAATAACGTAATAAATAAATAAATAAATATTCATGGACATTTCACACAACGTCCTCTGGTCCCAAGCTAAGCTTATATGCTTGTGTTATGGGTACTAGAATACGGATAGAATACATATACAACTTTTTTTTGTAAATATATACTTATAATACATAGAAACACCCATACGCGGTACAAACATTTGTATGACAATTAGAAAAATCACTCAAATGATTGTCCCGAGCGGGAATCGAACCCGCGACCTCTTGAACGGCAGTCCATTATATGAACCACTCAACCACGAGGCTCGTCAATAACTTCAAGTAAACAGTAATAGTACCAAAATAATATTTAACAATAATTGACACAATTATTAATAATTTCTTTGCTGACCGTTCATCGTTTTCGTGGAACAAATTCCACAGCATTTGTTTGATGCGATATAATAAGCCGCAATTATGAAAAAAATACGTTTGTATAGTAACATATTTTTAGTTTCGAAGGATTTTTGTGTTTTTGAAAAAGAGATATATAGATAAAAACTTGTCAATAACTTTTAAATTATATTTTAGTCGGACAAAAGACATGTACTATACTATATACTAATATCATAAAGACAAAGTGTTTGTTGCGTTGAACGTGCTAATCTCAGAAACAGCTGGTCCGGTTTGAAAAATTCTTTCAGTGTTGCATAGCACATAGTGATGTTTTATAGCCTATAGCTTTTCTCGATAAATGTACTATAGTATAACACTGTAACCGTTTTTCAAATCACGTTCACCAGATTAGCGCGTTCAAACAGACAAACTCTATGGCTTTTTAAGCTGGGCCTGGTCGACTTGCTCCAACAAGGCTATTTTATTATTAAGTTAGTTTTGGTTAGTCTTGATTGTAAGTACTAATCAGCATCATTCTCACACTCCTGATACAACAATGTACAATATTTTTTGGAAAAAAAAAATGAAAAGAAATGAAGAGAATAGAAAATAAATTCCATGGAGTTTCTTGTCTGTTCTTCTCCATAGGATTCGCGTTTGGAACAGACACCTAGTTTCTGACGTTTCAAAAGAGCTTATAAAACATGCCAACTTGAAATAAAAAGTTTTGCCTTTGACTTTATAATATTAGGTTAAATTTTATTAGTATAGTTAATACATCATAATTTTATTGAAATATCATTGGCTGCAACGGTATTAGTAAGATTAATAGCAACTTATTTAAATTCGCAACATAAATATGATATACACCTGCCTACAGCTATGATAAAAATTAAAAAAAACCTATATATATGTATAACACAATCTAGTTAATTGTATATTAAATTACCAACATTACTGCTTTAGACCACACGTGAAGGGGTATTTAAAAATAATTTTTAATCCAAAGTATTAAAGGGCAGGTGATATTAAATGCTAAATATTATAATAATATAAGGCTACCATTCACGGAAGGGATGCAACGTCCTATCGTAACAAATACATTAGTAGCCGATTGCCTATAACTGTATCTGCATAAACTACGGTGAATTTCAATCGCTTTTGCCACTTTAAAGATGAGATTTCAAGTAATTTATTGATTTTACAATTGACATGCTATGCCTTACTTTATATAAATTTTTTTGCTCGGCTTTATAAGCAAATAAAGTTCGAATCTCTACTATAAACTGTACTCAACTAAACAGAGAATTGTAGCAAATAAGAATTGTATATGTAATATATTATCAAGACAAGTCCAACAGGGGACACCGCTCTTTGAAAATAGTTCCGTTTTTTAGATATCTCTAATTTAGCCACTTAGTAAAGCTAAACCTAAAGTTCTGCTGAGTCTTTTCATTTCATTTCATTTCTCTTACGGTGGTTCTTCTCAGCAGATTGCGTCTTGAACGGTCGGGAAAGAAAAATTGAACTTGTCATAAGCACATAATTTTCGCAAAAAATTGTTAGTTGACAGCACTTATAAAAGCGTAAGTATATAAACTTGTGTGTAAAGTGTATTAACTACCCTCGCGGTCCAGCAAAGCGGATTGCAGGCAGGTTAGTGAACAGTATACTTTAAACGGATAATTTCAAACGTCCGCTCTCAATAAGTATGTTAAAACAAATAAGAGTATTTATAAATTGAATTAATAAAGCCCAATTACATGAAATTACAGATAAATAATGATAAGTTTTTAATATGCGAATATTATGCAAAATATATATGTTTGTTATTTGTTTATTTAATGGCGTATTTATACAGTATTTATTGTATCGGTGTAAGTGCGGGTTTTATTACGAATTTAACATAAATATAGACATAGTTAAAGAGTTGCCCGGTTTATGCGTGACCGTTATAAAAATGATCAATGAAAAAATAATACTGAACTTGAACTTGTAAACTCTGTATAACACAGGGTGCATCATAATTCTATCATTCAATCCATTTTAATATAACCCTGTCTCCCGTGCTAGTATAAACTGTATTACGGGAGACAGTGTCTTCACCTTATAGCAAGTAACATAATTTATATCAATAAAAAGCGATATAGTTTGTCTTTCTTTACGATGTATACAAAATATCGAAATAAAGTATTTGAATACGTGAACTAAAAACAGTATATTATTGAAAATAAAGGGTAGTTTGCAAAAAAGTGGATACAAATATCTTATACAGTGCAATACATAATGAAACATTTTACGCGTGTCGTCATGTTAAGGTGAGTTCCAACTGATAAGCGAGTAGCGATTTAATACAATATAGATTTATATTATAAATATATAGTTGTTTTATTTATTTACATTATCGACGTGTTGTTTTTATATGATTATGAGTGTGTATAATGTGTGTATATGTATGTAGTGTGTGTGCGTGCGTGTATGCGTATGTGAATATGTGTATTTGTATATGTGTGTGTGGGTATGTGTGTGAGCGGTTTTTACCTCAACAGCTCCTCGGTATCATTATAATTTCGGGTTAAAAGCCAAGACTTCAGTGTAGTCTTACATCGGTTTAAGGTAAGTGCATAAATTGGAACAGACTTATTCACTTTGTTATAAATTCGAGAGGCTGCAACATAATATTGTCGTCCTGCGAGCGCTGTACGATGTGGGACAACGCTACAAACCTCCCGTCTTCTTCGTGTCATCACAGTATTGTAAGGTAATGTGGAATGTTTGTTTAAAATGACCTGTAATATATACATTTGCCGTACTGTGAGCACCTCGCAATCACTGTACAACATCACAGTAGGATATCTCCAAGGCTTACGGGCTAGTGTTTTCAAGATTGCGCGTTGCGCACGTTCTAGGCGTAAGAGATATGTCTTGTCAGTCCCACCCCATGATGTTATGCAATACCGCAATATAGACTGAGCTAACGCGCAGTACACAGTCATTATAGTTTTAAAGTCGGCACGGTAACTCAGTTTTTTAAATATAGGTATAAGCTTTCTTATTCTACTGGTTAGGTTGTTGATATGGTTATGCCAACTGAAAGTGCTGTCCATGATAACACCGAGATACTTAATTTCTTTTGTTCGAACGAGAAAAGGACAGTTACAGTGGTGGGTTACTGAATTACAGCCTGTTATTAGAAATTCACCAATTGGTTGAGCGTGTTCTCTATGAGCGAAAGTAATATATTTAGATTTTTCTATATTCAGAGTTAGTAAGTTGTGCGTGAGCCACGACTTTATTTTAAACAGGGCGTTGTTTGTGTTTAATCGTGCCTGGTCCCAATTAGTGCCATATGTTATGAGTGCGGTATCATCTGCATAAGAGACTATTTTACAGTTTGGTAGTTTAAGCAGACATAAGTTATTTATGTATATGAGAAATAGTGTGGGACCGAGGACACTTCCTTGTGGCACGCCAAAAGAAGGATTTGCGCTATCACTGATAGCATTTCCTATCTTTACCACTTGAGATCTATTAGTCATGTAGCTACGGAATATCTCCAGCACCACACCTCTAATTCCCAAGGTTTCCATTTTGTCCAGTAAGAGGAGAACAGATACAGTATCGAAGGCTTTGCTTAGGTCTAAAAATGTGCCAATAACTTTATTTTTACTGTCTAGCTGCTTAACGACGCTCTCTGTAATATCCAGCACTGCATCCTCGGTTGATCTACATTTTCTGAATCCGTACTGGTTAGTCGCTATTAGGTTATTACTCTCTAGATAATGGACGAGCCTAGTATTTAGAATTCTCTCCAAAATTTTGGATAAAGCGGTAAGGATGGATATGGGACGATAGTTATTGATGCTGTATCTGTCTCCACTCTTAAAAATTGGATTTACCAATGCCTTTTTCAAGGCATTAGGGAAAACACCCGTATTTATACACAAGTTACAGAGAGCAGTTATGGGTCCGACCAGAATATGCCGAGCAGATTTTAGCACTGAGGCTGATATACCATCCACCCCAGTAGCACAGTCACTGCGTAAATTTAGTATAATACCTTCTACCTCAGTCTCATCCGTTGCCAAAATGGCCATGGAATGGAGCAAGGGTGACATCGGGCTTGGTGAAGAAATATTATCAGTGTTTTTCGGCTGTAGTTTTGATGCAAGATTGGCGCCAATATTAGCAAAGAAGGAATTAACCTGGTTAACAGAGTCTGCCTCATTCTCTGATACTTTTAACAATTCTATAGCTGGTGCAATGGGTTTATTTGTATTAGTTATATTTTTTAAGGTCTTCCACATACCTTTTATGTTGCTTTTATTGTTTTGTATTTCAGATCTGTCATAGTTAGTCTTAAGTGTTTTTAAAAGGTTATTGCAAAAGTTACGATACCTAGTGTAAATTAATTGTGTTATAGGATCGTCTGGATTTGCTTTTGCTTTTTTGTGTAACTTATCTTTGTGCTTAATACATTTTAAAAGACCTTTAGTAATCCATGGTTTAATACATCGTTTACGACTGGGAATTTTTATGATTTTAGTGTGTAAGTTTATAGCGTCAGATATTTTATTTACTAATAGCGTTGCTGCCGTCTCTGCATCAGTGGCCATAATAATGGGATTAAATTCGGTGTTACTTAATTCGGAGTTTATAGCCAGGTGGTCTATGCGTGAAATTGTATGTGCCACATATTGGCGTTGTATACTCATCTCAGTACAGAAAAAAATCGGAGCAGGGTCTGTTACAAAGGAGTCCAGAATAAACGTATTGGAGTTTTTATTAGATTTTAACATCACATGGTCAAGACAGGCATTGCCTCTCGTAGGGTATGTGTGCGCTGCTAGAAGACCATGCGATGCCAACGCATTCAAGTAACAGTCCAGGTTAGGATCCGTGTGAATGTCTATAATATTAATATTCAAGTCACCAATCAATGTCACCGTCTCGTATTTTGATAGTGAGTTGAGGGTTAGATCCAAACTGGCAATAAAATTTTCGACATTCTTCACGGATGGTGAGCGATAACATGCTACTATCGCGATATCGGTATTACATTTTAAAACCAGAGTATTAGCGTCACTAACGGCGGGCTCAATGACAGTGTGTTGGATATCAGCTTTTACATACAATACCACCCCGTCGTTTTGATTCGAGTATTTGGATTGATACACGATATATCCGTCAATGGATGGAACATTAGCTATTTTGCTAAGCCAACATTCAGTTAGGACAATTACGTCACAGTTTGTTTTAATTCGTGATAGCAGCGTATTCAGGCTATCAAAATTGCGGTTAATGCTTCTGATGTTTGTGTGTAGTATATTAAAGGATTTGCCTGTTAGATTGAGGTTCAAATGTTCTGGTGAGCATTGGGACGATAAAGACGCTACAGAAGTATCAATCTCATTAATTATGTTTATTAGATTAGCCATTGGTAAACATGGACAAAAACAAATGAATCATGGAAGTTTGAGCAAGAAAGCGTTGTATACCGCGGGAAAGCATAAGGTAAATATAATAACTCGGATGTAAGTGATACGTCAGGGTTGAGTATATGATAATGTTTAAGGAAAATGAGGCATATGTTGCATTTTGTGTATGGTAAGTATATGTTTGAGGGTATGAATGTGTGTGTTTTGAAATACAATAGGTACTTATAACTAATACTAAATCATAAAAGTTTAAATTATAAGATAAAAGAGACAATAGTTCAACAGTTAGTCATTCGGACTTCTTCAATGAGTTAAGTTGTTCTTCCTTCTTAATTAAAATGTGGGGGGCTCCTTGTTTTTCTCGTAGAAATACACGGCCATTAGCAGTCCAACAGAATCTGTAGTTCGCGGTAACTGCAAAATCTCTGGCTAAGAAGAAAAGCCGCCTAGATCTTGCCGTCAGACTTTCGGAGAGATATACCGGGTTATTCTGGGCCTTAGCCCCAAGATGCATAGAATTTAATTTCTGGTTAGGGTGGTCTTTATTATATTTTTTTGCTGCACTTATGACCTTATGTTTTGTTAGGGTGTTGGAAAATTCAACATATAGTGTACCAAAAGTCTTGTCTTTCTTATTAGGTATGCGGTAAATGTCTCTTATATCACCTGATGATAGGTTTAGATTAAGAGATTTGGCAAGCTTACTCACTGATAAGAACCAGTCGGACCCACTATCAAAATTATCAGATTTTGGGACATTCCTAATTTCTATAGTTGTTTTTAATGAATTGCGCTCCACTTCCTCCAATTTTTCCTGCATACTAGACAAAACAGATGCCACCTCTTTACGCTCTTCTTCCAGTTTCGTAATTTTACTTTCTACTCCTTTGATTTGCTCAGATACAAATTGGATGTTTTTATCAATATCAATGTTTTTCGCCGATATATCATTAGAAGATACTTTGATTTCATTAATAAGCTTTTTTAGGGAGTCGGTCTGCTCTTTCTGCTCTTTAGAAAAATTAGCGAAGAGCTCCTTCATTTCTAGGCGGAATGCAGTCAGATCATCGTGGGTCTCATCAGATAATCGGCGACGTTTATCTCGTTGTGTGACAAATAACAGGTCATCACTAGTAGCTGGATTCATATTCAGTAGATCGGAATCAGACCCAGCACGTCCCTGGGGCGGAGAACGTTGAACTCGCAGCATATTATACGGTTAGATTTAAAAACAGATTATGTTATGTAGAAAAATTGTGATGTCTAAGTAATCAAAATGTAAAATCACCTACTGGTATAATCGCTGGCTCCTATGAGTTGCACCAAGCGCCACACCGACGCAACTTCGGCCGGACCACTGGTTCTGTCTCAATCGTGGATGGTAGTTGATCGTTTCTTCTCGCTCGGCCGTTGCTCACCGCTTCAAGTGCGCCTAGTACTTCTATCGTTAGAACCGTATTCGACTATTTGGAATTAAGTAAGCTAATGCGAAGTATTTTAGATTGAATATAAGTGCACACGTCCAATCGCTCTCGCGGTCCAAAGGTGAATAATGAAATACTTGATCCGTTTTGTGATGTCACAAAACGGGTCAAGTATTATAATGACAAATTTATTCAATTTGCGGAAAAATATATTCTATCTATCTATTTGTCCGTTTGGTGACGGATTAAGAATACAAGTGTCACCACCCTTTTTCTTTCCCAAGATGCTGTAAAAGCCAGCTGAGGAATAGTATGCACATATTATTATAACATTCTCTGTGACAGATTGAAAACCGGAAATGAAACAACAAGCCCGGTCAGCGCGGCACTGTAGACCATAATGGACCACTCTCAAAATGGATGGCTGAGGATTGATAGATAGATTATTTGCACAAAAATTTTTAATTTATATTTTAATAAGTAATTTAAAAAAAAATTCATATAGGCAACCGTAAATCTCATGGCGCTTATTGAAAATAATTATTAATTTCATTTTTTTCCATTGCTAGATAACGGAATAAATGAAGATAAAAACGATATTAAACTTTGTATGAGCAAAGTTGTAGGTATATTATTTCTAAGCAATACCGTACCTATCGTTAGGCTTCATTAAATGATAACTCATGTAGTCTAAATAGGTCTTTACGCTTCGTGACTTATTCGGTGGTAGTGATTATTTTATACTTTCAAAATATTTTATTTATAAACTAGCTATTGCCTGTGACTTTTTTCGTGTGAAATTGAGAAAATTTTATACGTTTTTGCAACATTTCCAATAATGCTTCGATCCTATTGATAATAGCGTGATGTTATGAAAAGCTATAGGCTATCTATAGCTTTTCTCGAGAAACTATACAAAAATAATTTTTCAATTCGAAATGACATTTCTTGAGATTAGCGCGTTCAAATATACAAACAAACTCTTCAGGAACATACCAAGACACGGCAGTCATGGTATGTTCGTTGTGTCTGACCATGGCCTGCCAAGAAGAAATGGGAAATGGACATATGTTTCCCAACCATCACAACATGGAAAGTGTATACACAGATATAATCTATAGTAGTAAGATTTATTCCCAGAAATAGTTGACTAAATAACCGGAAATAACCAGTTTAGTAGCGGTCGAGTGGCGACTAAACGACTAAAAAAAGGCTAACCATTACACCATGTACCATCGCTACGTGGGAGACGCAATTATTTTCCAATTTTAATCAAAAAATATCATTTTCTCAGCCTTTCACTTCCACTTAAGTATTTAAATGTCAATCTTTCGCTGTTTCTTTGAACGTAACCTTAAGTAGTATCAATTTCAAACAATATTATGCCTTACATGTATATCAAAAGGTTTAAATTAATAAAACCGTTTACAGTTCATCTGAAATGATTTTGTTTCGAATGATTAATGTGTGTAACACTAGGTATTGTTTTGAAATTTTACTAGACTATAATAAGATTGAATTTGAAACTTAATTTTACTAGAATTATGGTGTGAATTAGGTTGTTGCAATAATGCTAACAAACTAGTTCTTACATGTACTGTATGCAAGCTCTGTTTTATTTATTTATTTAATTACATGCAAGCTTACAGTAAAACCAAAACACTAGGATTACAATTCAGAATATCACTACATATATGGTTTTACTTGCCTGATGCGTTCAATATTAAATGGAACATGAAACTAAATACGTACTCTATAAACCCCTGTAGGTCTTTTCATAATAATGATGAGCTACCTACTCATTTTTCGCGAAAGAGCAAATTACCATATTATTGCAGAATACCATTATTTTTTTAACCGACTTCAGAAAAGGAGGAGAGTTTTGTTACCTCATAACTTTTAACTGGGCGAAGCGTTTTTAATGATTATTTTTTTATTTGTAAAACTTGTGGTTCCCTTTTGGTCCCATTAGCACCAGGTCGGGATCTGATGGTTATCTCCTGAAAAATCGAGGAAAACCCTCAAATTTCATACTCAATATCACCCTCATATTCAATAAAGTACAATTTTGCCAAGCTAAGGTTACATGTCTTCAAAATTGAATGCGAATACACTGTTTGGTATACCTGTGGTTATATTATTATGTTGTCGAAATTATTACAATAATCAGTCAATGTCAGAAACTGATTGTTTTTCAAATGTATATTAAATTAAACTCATAATATTATTGGATATCATCAAATATACTGTTTACAGTTTCGTAAATTATAGGTATACTAATGATGGATAGCTTCCGTCTAAGAATTCTATTCATTTCTTCATAATTACATTATCTACACTAAGTAAAAATATTGTATTAAAAAAAAACGTTCAACCGACTTTATGTGCCTTTGAAATTTGAGGGGTTTTCCTTTATTTCTCAGGAGATAACTATCAGATGCCTGACCTGACCTGGTGCCAATGGGATCAAGGTAACTACCAGCTATCAAATAAAATAAAAAAAATCATTAAAATCGCTTCGCCCAGTTAAAGTTATAAGGTAACAAACATAAAAACAAAACAATAAAAAAACCTTACAGAAGAATTAAGAACCTCCTTCTTTTTTGAAGTCGGTTAAAAATTAAAACTAAAGAGTAAGTAAGCAAGTTTTTGTGTCATTGCCTTTCAAGAATAGAAAAGACGAATCAAATGTGATAAAACGTAACACTCGTACCTACTAATTCTACGTGCACAACTGGACTTAAACTAAAAAACCTGTCAAGAGCGAGTTAAACTCTAAAGTTGTACAACTTTTTCGCGTGATGTGATGAGAAATTACAAGTTTTTGGATTTTCTTCTACATCAGCACTATATAGGCTTGGTCCATGCCAAACTGCAAGTCTCTAGAACGATGGGAAGTATTTTATTATAGGTTTTGATTTCCTAGCGTAAGTCGAAAATGCAAAAAAAGGCTGTAATTCTCTTATGTCTTCTAAACGCGTAAATCTAAATGGTTGATTGTATTTTTTAAGGGACCACACAGATCTACATTATCGTATGAGTTTCAAGTTGATACCTTCAGCCGTTGCTGAGTAAAAAAAAATTGATGGACGGACAGACATACAGACGGACACCGTCGGTAGTGAGACTACAAGGGTTTGTACGAAACCCTAAAAATGAAAATTGAAAGTATCAATAACACCATTCGGGTATGTTAACTAAACATTATAGACGAATGATTTTAATTAAAATAAATGTGTACAATGAAATAGCAAATGAATCAAAATACACCATAGTTGTTTTCATTCGTTTATTTCGTTCGTTAAGTTAAGCTTAAGTTTTAGATGCATCAGAATTGGTAAATAAAACAAGACCTATTATTAAGACTTCGCCGTCCGTCCATCTGTGACCAGGCTATATCTCTGAAACGGTGTAGTTAGAGAGCTGAAAATTTAACAGTTTATGCTACAACAACAAATACTCATTATCATCACTTTCTTGCCCTTATCCCCAGCATATCGGGGTATATTATGTTAATATAACGAAACGAACATGGGGAACCCTATGTGTGCGGTTCCAACTCGTACTTGGCCGGATTATTGACAAGCCTCGTGGTTGAGTGGTTTATGTAACGGACTGCCGATCAAGAGGTCACGGGTTCGATTCCCGCTCGGGACAATCATTTGTGTGATTTTTCTAATGGTCACAAATGTTTGTACTGAGCCTGGGTGTTTCTACGAGTATGTATTATAAGTATGTAATTACAAAAGAAAAGTAGTATATGTATTCTATCCGTATTCTGGTACCCATAACACAAGCATATAAGCTTAGCTTGGGACTAGAGGATGTTGTCTGAAATATCCGCGAATATTTATATTTTATTTATATTTACATTCCCATCCTTTTAATAATATTATTTATCAAACACTCACAAGTAAATTAAAAATTTCACTCAATAAATAATTCTACCAATAAAACAAATATATTTTATCATAATTATAATCAAAAGTAACAGAGATACTAACTTTCTACAAAAACCAAACGATATTAGTAGCATATAGGCTATTATATATCTATATAATATATAGACATCTTATTTGCATAATACACGCCCAGTTTATGCTATAGATTGAATTACTGAGTAATTTTTAATTAACTTGTTTAATGATATGTAACTGGAAACAGAGAAGAAATAAGACTGTTTTATAGACTGTTAGTCAAAGCTGTTCCAAATATACCTTAAGCACGTACCTAACGTCCGTGTTGTGACCGAGTAAGAATACAAGTGTCACCACCCCATTTCTTTCTCAGGGAGCTGTAAGAGCCATCTAAGGGACAATATAAGCAGTTAACGTATACTGTGAGAGATGGAAAACTCGAAACTAAACCCTATTGCCAACACGCCTGGTCAACGACTCGTAGACCATAATCACTATCAAAGTGACGGAGGCCCTTGCCTAGCAGTGGGACGTAAATGGACTGGAGAGGAGGAGATGAGGTACGCAAATATACCTTTTAAGACCTCAAAGATTTAGGAATAATTGAGTATTTAAAAAAAAAAGTTGAACCGACTTTATGTGCCTTTGGACCACACGGGAACCCAGCTTTCAAATAAAAAATGAATCATTAGAATCGTTTTATTAAACTCGAAAGGATCATTAACGTCATTATGAGGTAACAAATAAAAAAAAAACAAATGAAATGAGAACCTCCTCCTTTTTTGAAGTCGGTTAAAATACTCAGTATCTTTATTAACATTTGAAAATTTCTAGATTCTAGATTATTAATATTTTTCGTCTATTACTGGACATGGGCTCCTTTAAAAAACGCTACTTGTAATTCTGCGCCATTTGCAATCAGGGGCTACCTGCGACCTTGACGTTGGTAGGAGCCGCCCTACTCTGCGTCGTCCGACACGTCGGTCGCCACTCGAGAACTTACCTATCTTCCCCAACGATTGTCATTTTATCACGCGATGTGGCCTGCCATTTGCCACTTTGGTATAAATTGAGCTAATATGCTAAAAACCTATGCCTATCCTGTAGAAGAAAAATAATGGAAAGAAGAAAAGCTATACGCATCTTTAACAATGTACATTTAGGAACATAAAACAACATCCACATAAATAATAACAAGTGCAAATAAAAGTAATGTTTACAATCTAAACCCATTGCAATGTGCAGAATGCCTAACGGGAGCATTACCGTGACCACTCCATAGCTACGGTGAAAATTGTAGGAAATTAATTCATTTACTTATACAAGTATTTATACAACTGTTATAGACGACACGGTGCGCGGGCGCAGATCTCTGGCCTTTGTACAGGGACGGACTTGGGACAAAATATAATTATTTTTATCTAAACACGAGATAAGTACACAAAAACGGGCGGGCGACGACGGGCCTCGTGGTGTAGTGGTTCTGGTAACGGACTGCCGATCAAGAGGTCGCGGGTTCGATTCCCGCTCGGGACAATCATTTGTGTGATTTTTCTAACGGTCCTACAAATGTTTGTACTGCGTCTGGGTGTTTCTATGTATGTATATTTACAAAAGAAAAGTAGTATATGTATTCTATCCGTAATCTGGTACCCATAACACAAGCATATAAGCTTAGCTTGGGACCAGAGGACGTTGTGTGAAATGTCCATGAATATTTATTTATTTATATTTAAAAAGGTGTTGCTAGGAGTTTTTTATCACAAGCACGTACATTATTGTGTCATTTCTGGGATGTGCCTTTAAACAGTGTGGTGACAGATTAAGAATTCAAGTATAATCATTCTGTTTTCTGCCTTTAAGGCTGTAAGATCAAGTTAAGCGATAAGTAGATTACGGTCTCAAAAACAAACCGTGTGCTATTAAACCAAGTCGTTGAAATAGTTAATTTATCCAGACTAATACTAACTTGGTATAGCCCAAAAACACTACACAAACTCTCTCTTTCTCTCTTCCCAGCTATTCATCCTACATGGTGGCGGGGTCAGCTTTCCTTATATTTCTTCTCCACTGCGCTCTATCTACGACATCGTCTTCGGATATCTTGCTTCCCTTAATGTCTTTTAGGACTACATCTTTCCATATTGTTTTCGGGAAAAAAACACCACACAAACAATGGTAAAAATATTATAATTTTAGATAAACCTATTTAATTACGATTCGTTCAAAAACTAAAAACACGCTTGATCATTTATTTTCTTTTTTAACTTATTACGTTGTAATAGCATCTTAATATGTGTGCAACATTTCAGATCAATCTGACTACTAATAGTGAGTGAAAATCACCTTAAAAAGATTCCGCTACATAGATGAATACATAGATACTTGTACAAGCAAACGGAATAAATGCGTGTTAAGAAATAAATTAAAATAATGGGCAAATATTTTAATAAAAATCTGCTTCCAAATCCGGCCCTAGTGTTTCACAAATGACTGGTGAATGACAGTTATCACAGCATTGAGCATTAACAATACTATTTATTATTCTGTCACAGACCACTAGGTATACATAAAGGCATCACCCTATTCCAATAACTAGAAAGCATAATATTGAAATTTATAAGTTGGCTCTAATTTGTGCTGAATTATTGATCTCTTTTGATATCATTTTTATAATATTATTTTATTTTTCTTGGCACATATAGGTCTACCACGATGAAATATATTTTCATCTGTATGTCTTTTTATTATCTTCTTCAAGTGACACTATCCAAAAAGATTTTTCCCCACCATAAAGGTTTAATTTCAATAAATTGTACATAAACTCTTATCATGTAGCCGAGAACACTATACGAATGATATACCTGTATACTTTACATATATTTTTCATATTCTATTCATTATATCGTGGGTAAATATAATTATCTGATTCTCACCAAAAAACACATCACGCTATCCATAAACACTTGGAAAATATAACATAAATTGAAATACACACCATTATTAACACCATGAGGTTTTATAAATAACATTAGATAGTATTAAATACATAAAAAAATTATATTGTGTTATAATGAGAAAACAGTGGCAGTAATAAGCTTTATTAGTTGTAGGATGTCATAAAGTGATATTAAAGAGGAAATAGAGATCCTCAAGAATGTATGTGAATCCCAAAAAATCTTACATAGAGATCACCTCTCTTATATAAAGCTCTAGTTAAAGCCTGCTATTTCACCCGCGTTTATAGTTATTGAGCCCCGCCTCCCCAAATATATGCAAAACCTTAACAATGGTACAAAAACCCATCGTCTTAAACCAATCTGGTTATCTGGTTCCCATAATACAAGCATAGAAATATAGCTTACTTTGGGACCAGAGGACGTTGTGTGAAATGTCCTCAATATATATATTTAAAAAAAAAAATTTAATATTTAATCTATCAGTAAAAAAAAACTGCATCAACCATTACAACAAAAATTACATAAAAAGTTTGTGTGTTTGATGTGTAAGAGTGTTACTGTGTGTGAGTGTGTATGTTTTGAAGATTTGACTATTTCTGTATCTTAATTCTGAATTTTGATATAATAATTAAGTATATGATAACAGTGAATTAAATAAATTAAGTTTTAATCAGCAACTCAAACTCGTCATAATTTAGCTTTTGAATCCATTTCTCCAACCGGTTTCTACATTGTTGGAGTGTACATCTAAGCTCACATAGGGACATAACATACAAAAATAACTACTTTGTACATTAATTTATGAATTTTTGCAATTGACTTGCTATGCTTTTACTAAAATAAACTAAATTATAGTGGAAAAATGATAACCATGAGCGGGACTTGAACCCACGACCTCGGAATACCGTTCCGTTGCTCTCCCATCTGAGCTATCATGGTTCCCGCATATGTTTACCAAATCTTCCACTACAACCTTCTCAATGTGAGTTAAACATCGTGCGATGTTTTGTGTACAACGCCATCTATTGAGCAGTTTGCACCAACTCGATCAATCGATCACTTAGTGTTCTTTACAGAACACAATTGGACCGAAATAATGACTGTACATGTATTTCTACATTAATTTATGAATTTTTGCAATTGACTTGCTATGCTTTTACTAAAATAAACTAAATAATAGTGGAAAAATGATAACCATGAGCGGGACTTGAACCCACGACCTCGGAATACCGTTCCGTTGCTCTCCCATCTGAGCTATCATGGTTCCCGCATATGTTTACCAAATCTTCCACTACAACCTTCTCAATGTGAGTTAAACATCGTGCGATGTTTTGTGTACAACGCCATCTATTGAGCGGTTTGCACCAACTCGATCAAGTCCCGCTCATGGTTATCATTTTTCCACTATAATTTAGTTTATTTTAACTACTTTGTTTTAAAATAAATAAAGATTATAAGGTTTTTTGCTACCGAAGAAACGTAATTAAAGAAGGTGGAGTATGCTGGGTTTAAAATAATTCATTTTCGTAGGTCGTAACAATATCATACACCGAGTTCTCATACATGTTCCTTTGCGCATAGTTGGGTGTGCGGTGAACATTTTGTGTGCGGAATCTACTGGGGATGATCTGTGTGTCTACCTAATATGATATTGTGTCAAAAGGCGTCAGCATGCACTGCAATGAGGTTGGCAACAGTCAACCGGAGCGTTCTAGCCTAATGGGAGAGAAACCGACGCACGGTCTGGACATTTTCCAGCAGGAGTGCTTTAATGCATTTAGGCTGTCACCGATTTGCTATTGACGTCGAGCCTCTCGAGGTGTTGTGAGAAGTTTTCATGGACATAATTTGTTCATAATTAATACAGTTGTTTATATATTAAACAAGTTCAAGTCTACAAATTAAAAGCAAAATATCCGCGCAGCTAATATGCAGAACCCAGCCATTAAAACCGACATGTATTCACTATACTTTTTTATATTTTACGCTTTTATTAACATACATAGATAGTTTTCTATTGTGTTCAATAATAAATGTCTAAGTAAAATTATGCGTGAAACAATTAATTGTTAATAGGCGTTAGAGACCGTTACATAGGCGATTGAAAATCGCTGGGATTAATCGCTGGCTGTGCGAAAGTTTTATGCTTGTTATCGGTATTTTATGCATTGGAAATGCATTAATGATCAATTATCATATAGAAACTAGTTTTTAAGTTAGTAAAAATACAAAATAAATAACACCATTCAGCAATGTCAATAATATAATTTGACTTTCTTATAAAAATATGTGTTATATACTCGTAGAATAAAGATTTATATTAAAAGAAATATGTACAATAAAATAACCATTAAATCAAAATACGCTACAGTTGATTTTATTTTAGTTATGTTAAGTTTTTAGCACAACAGAATTGTTCTCATTGGTACCAATTCTACGTGCACAACTTATCTAAAAAATTAAAACAACTATGGTGTAATTTGATTATTTGGCTATTTTGTTGCGCACATTTTTATTAATTAAAACCGTTAGTGTATTCTATGCAGAATTTTTAATAAACAAGTTTTGTTAACATTGCCGAATTATGCTATTGACAATATCAATTTTCATTTTTTAATTAAGTTAAGTTTAGTTTTGCACGTAGAATCGGCACCATTGTCTGATTCTGACAAAATTTTATAGCAAAATTATCGTCAAACACCCAACATACCAAAATGTCACAAAAATAAGCAAAATATCTTGAACATTGAAAAAGGCAGTCACTAATAGTCACAATTAATTAGATCACGAATCCAAAAAAATAATAGGACTGTATAAATATAATTACAAAAATTACAAACATTAATAATGTCATTTATGAAAATAAAACATAAATACAGTCTTATGTATGTAGACTTAAGATTAATAATATAATTAGCAAGGGTGGTCTTACATATTGTCACATACAATTTGATTAAACAGTAACGAATGATAGCAATTTTTATAGCATAAAAGTACTTACGAGTTAATAGTGCGATAGTTAGCAGCGATAATTACGGATAATGTATAGTCACTTTAAGGCTACGCATGGGCAGTGACATGGGCGGTGTAACGATGTAAAAATGATACATTTGTTATATTTAAAATAACTTTGTTTGTTTGATGATGGGTTTAGTTTATTTTTATGATCCGTTGGCGACAGGAGTAATGCAATGGTCTAATAATCATTTGTAAATCAGATGTAAATTTAATGTTTCAAGATCAAATACTGATATAAAAATAACTCTATTACTCGACTGCTGAGAAAGGGTTATATTTTAAAAGGGTTTCGACATGGGCCACAATACACGGTAGGTACTCTGCCTTACCCTGTGTCCTTTTTTAAAGTCTTCATACCGTTTACTTCTACTGAATACTTTAACTGTAAGTTTCTGAATTAGCATTCAGCGGGATTTTTTCTATTGGAGCATATTTAAGGGTTCCGCTCGAAAAATAACATTTTAATGTCCAAATTTCTATGTCTTCTTTACTTATTACAAAATAAACTTGTTATTTTTCTATGTTAGTCCATATATGAGCTTAAATCTTCAAAACTGCGCAACAGATTTTAATACGTTTTTAATAGATAGAGTGGTTCAAGAGGATGGCTTTTTTATAATTTGTTAAGGTTTTTAAGCTATTGCATAGCTGCTATCGCGGGCCTTGAGCGTGGAGACCGAATCCAGAAATTCCGTAACGAAAATAGCGCAATGAAAATAACCCGACATTATCGGCGTTACTGCGCATGCGTAATCCCCTCTTCGCCCCGCAATTTATTTCATCCTGTTGATACCAAGGGTAAGCGCCTTCCTCAAATTAAACAGCGTATTAAAATAAGGATTTTGAATTGACAACATATATGCTAAATGTTCAGATAACAGCGTATTTTAGATTTAATAATGTAAAATAATGTTTATTTTATTTTATTGACATTTGATTGACAATCGCTATTTTATCATAATTACCATAAACAATGGACAGATGTAAGCATCAGTAAATAAGGATTATAAATCTTATTTTAGTTAATGATATTTAGATTCTTGCATAAATAAAATAAATAAATAATTATAAATGCATAAGTTGATAAAAAATGCTATGCAATATCTTTACCGCGGCAGTCCCCGAGTGCCACACGTCTTTTTTGTTTCCTAATTTCTACGCATAAGAAGTTACGGGCAACAGCTTATTATCTATGTATGTATCTATTTTTTGCTTGTTAACTAAGTTCACCAATTAGAACCCAAATATAGACGTCATTGTTGTGTGGGTTAGAGAGATATAATTGCCAAACACTTTTTGATGCACCTTTATGCTATTGTCACAATATAGTCTTATTGCAAAAACTTCTTGTCTATAATAGCAACATAAGGTGTAAAACTAATTTTATACTGTGGTCACAATGCCTTAAGTTTTTGTCATAATAAAAAACCTTGTTATGTGCGACCCAGTCTCACAAAAGAAAGGTTCCGTAACTATAAGATTGGAATGTAATAAATCAAATAAACATACCGCCATTCAATACTACACATTTAGTCAGATCTTTCAGCTTAAATCCAACAACAATTCCAAAATATTTACCTTACTTTAAAAACAATCAAAAAACTAATCATTAAATTACATTATTGCATTGTACGGTCCTTAATAGGTATGTGTTCATAATTTCAGACCCATCCGACTATTGCAAGTGGGTGATAATCACTTTCAATGATTCTGTTAAATAGATTAATACGTTGATAGATACGTACAGAGCTAATAAAAACGTGTTAAGGGCCTACATCAATATTATCGTATATCATCGCCGACACGTACATATTAACACAGCCAGTAGGCACAGAAAATGAAGAATTAGGGATATTTTTCCTATTTACTCAAAATCTACTAAATATATTTTAATTCTGATTTACGTGTTTCTATATATAATAGTTACTTATGTTTTTAAAGTTATTTCATTAGTTAATACGCGATAATAGACCGACAAATGAAAAAAATAAAAAATTTGAGAGGTTGTTTCGCCAAGATTTTCTATCGAGAAAACTTTTTTCAATCGCGTTTCTGAGTTGATGCGATCCTAGATCATATATTGAAAAAACATATACTTAAAAATTAGAGCTCTAGCCATTCAATCTAAAGAAACAATGAAAACTTCGTACATAGAAAAATGCACGAAGCTATTTTGGTATCCTCTTAACGTTGATTTTATGCTTGATGTTATACTTGCCTCAACAGTTAAAAGTCAAATTAGGTAGATTTATAAACTAAATTATTTCATTGTAATTACGATCTCTACTAATTCGAAGCTTATTTTAAGAAAGCATGTGTGTATTTATGTACGTATAAAGTTATACTTCTTTGGCATTTTAATAAAAAAAATATATTTACTAACTAACTTCAAGGTGTTGGTTGTTTGTACATGTAAGGAACCCTAAATTAAAGAAACCTAACCAAACATGTTATTACTCTTCGTTGTCAGGACTGTGTCACTCAATTAGTAGTTAACAAGGTACTAATTGTAAAACAATACCGCATATTTTAATACTAATATCTTATTAAGGGCAACATTTTACTAAAGTGCTGACAAGGCCTGCTGTAGACGAAACTGGTACCGATTCTAAGTACACAATTAAACTTAGCTAAACAAGGTCGAATTGGACTCGGACACGTAGAGTTCCAAACCCTTTTTATCATAATATATCTTTCATAAAGACCCCAAATAACCCAAAAAAAGGGAAACCCAAATAATGTGATAAATGCAGAAAAGTGATGATAATCCGTATTTGTTGTTGTAGCATTAACTGATATACCTAGGTATATTAATTGTGACATTTTCACCGTTCCAGCTATCACCATTCCAGAGATACAGACTGGTGACCGACGGAAAGACGAAGTTTCTATAATTGGGTCACATATTACCTTTTGGTACATCATCATCATCATCATAACATCACGCCTTTTTCCCATAGGGGTAGGCAGAGACTATAGAGCGCCATCTGCTACGATCCAAACATACTTCCTTGGCTTCATCCATACTCATACATCTGGTCATACATGCTGGACGGTTGTACGTGCTACGCACTTGCCCCTTTTGGAGTATCCCGGCTATGACATCGGAGAATATTTTGGTACAGACCTCTAAAAATTGAGTTTTCATTTCAATTAAGTTTTTGAAGCATCGGAATATTAATTGGCAACATGAATAACGTCATCTGTGAATATTACATTTGACTGGTATCGGAAGAGCAGAAGGATGTGTGAAGTTCCATCTCAGTAATATAGGGACCCTTTTTCGGAGATATCCCATGATACGGAACTCTAAGAAGCAACTTAAAGATACGAGACCAAGGAGGATATAATTTCTCATTAAATCTTAAAAGCCTTTGGTGTTTATGTCCAAACTATTTCCTTTAAGTAACAAAAAGCATACATATGCGTTAATTACACTATTCATAGTGTGCCAATGTAATAAAACTATCATTGATGGTATTAACATACATACGGAGCAATATTGTGTAAGTGCCCGCGACGATTCTTTTTGGCTCTTGAATAACGTTTCCTGTTCTATACTATAATGATTTAATGATAATAATTATGTATATTGATACTAAACAATTAAATATCTTCATGTTTATTTAAAACCCACTGTAAGGTTCTTCTCACAACTTTAAGCTTAACACGCGGCGGTAGTTAGTATGATACAAGGTTTAGAAACACGATTTTGTGTTAACAAATTTTTATTTGTTTCTACGGTATCACATAGTGATGAGGTGATGACATAAGAATTCAAACGGATAAAATGTAACTTGGTATTTTTAATATATTAAGAAATGAATTGGCAAACCAATTCATTTCTTTTTTTGGTGACACATCTAAATGTGTCACCAAAATATTTTTACTATTTAATTCAATAACCAACTTCATGCATAGGAAGTAATGTTACACATGACTACGCTACAAAGTCTTGTTTCAATGGCTTCTTTAGTTTCTCAAAAAATAAAATACAATTTTAAACAACAAACGTTTTACTTCTTCAACACGCAACAGTGACGCAGCATATGCTTAGTTCCCGTATGTTTCCATACATATAAAGGAAGCACAACTACAATGGAGCAAGTCCCAGCTTTGAATCTTTGCTCTCATAGTTGTCACCTGTCGTAATTATGATAAAAAGTATTACGATACTCTCACAAACTATTTACTGGAGAATGTTTACCATGTTTATGATCTGATCTGGATATAGTGATGGGAAGAATAAAGCAGCAATGTCCTTTAGCAAACGTCACAGAATAATGACGTCACCGATACCTATTAGAGTAAGCCAGAGCTTCTAAGCAGGAAGCACTCAGAGGACGTTGCTTATCTCTACTCTATACTAATATGATAACGCTGAAGAGTTTGTTTGTTTGAACGCAGTAATCTCAAGAAATACGGGTCTAATTTGAAAAATTCTTTCAGCGTAAAATCGTACATTTATCGAGAAAGGCTATAGAATACTATGGTGGCGATTCTGAGCGCACAACTAAACTTAACTTAACTAAAAAATTAAAATTGATAGCGTCATTATCACAATTCGGCAATGTTTACTGAAGTTTCTTATAATTAAAATTGTGTATTATAGACTATTGACTTTAATTAATATAAAATGTGTATAACGAAATAGCAAGTAGTAGCTATATTGACACTACTAATTTTCATTTTTTAGTTAAGTTAAGTTTAGTTGTGTACCTAGAATTGGTACCAATATCACACTGCGACTAATAGGAGCGAAGAAGCAGTGAAAAATGTTGCAAAATCGAGGAACGGGCAACAGCTAGTTTGTTTTTATTATTGACATTTCCCACAACGTCCTCTTATTCCAAAGTAAGCAATATTTCTATGCCGTTGTTATGTGTATCAGATACGGATATCCGTATCTTTTACAGTATACACTGTTTAGGTATAATACGTATAAAACACCAAAACGCAGTACAAACGCTTGCGTGACAATTATAAATATTATCCCTTGCAGGAATCGAACTCGCGACTGAGTGAACGGTAGTCTGTTACATGAACCACTACATAAACCATGATGCCCGTCAGAATATTTATAAATTTATTATTATTTATCCATATGACTATCGATAATAATATAATCGTCGGCCCTCCTTCAAATAAGATATATAAAATAGACACATACATTCTGATAAAAACTTGAAATATCTCTATAAGTCATTATAAGCAGTAAAATATAGGTGTAATTCACACTACTGTCTTTTGCGATGATAAAGGCGTTTGTAAAAAAACTGTATTAACAACTGCTGAGCAGATAAGTGTGAAATTAAAATACTTATAGTAACGGGTTCGGCGCCGGTCACCTTTGATCTAATTAGGACTATCGTCATGGAAGTCACGTGCATGCATGTGCGGCCATGCAAAAACTATGCTCTGTTTAGTTATTGTATAGTTAACGTTCCAGTAAAAGGTCAAGTAACTAAACTGACAATTTTCTTAAACAATTTAGCTAAGACAGCTATTTTTGAAGAATTTATGAAATTGAATCATGGTACTTAATATAGTATAGCTTTTTAACAGATTATTTCATCTCTGTGTCAAGAGTTAGGTACGGTAGCGTCTGTTAATTTAGAACCTCTTATTAAAACTCTTATGTTTTATTTTTATTACTAGTTAAGTTCGAAGTACAAACTTCCATGACACTGAATTTATAGACACACATAAAATATATTTGTATTTTTATTGGCAATAGTCACACATTGTCATTTCAGAAATATCGGAACAATTTCTAAAATCAATTTTGTATTACTTAGGTAAGAGTTTCATTAATCTCCCATTAATGTCCCACCTTTGGACACAACCTTCTCTACTTTCGGAGGGTTATTTGTCTAGTATGGCTCGCTGACCAGCCGTGTCGGAGGGTTTAATTTTATGTTTTCCTACTCTCGCAGTTTATTTTGCTTGCTACTTGACATATCCTTATACTGGCTCATTCAGCGCCTTAGGGAAGATTTGGAGTAGTGCTTCTTCTATTTAAATTTATAACTATATAAGTAAAAAGAAATATTAAGTAAAAATTCATGATCATTTCAAACAAACATCCTTTGTTTTCAAACTAACCTGATTTGTTGCTGTGGTGTTACTAAAAAACTGTTTAGTAATTACTAATGCCACGAACTAAGCAATACAAACGCAGCATAAGAACGCATCTGCCTCAAATTAAACAAGCTCGTTACCGAACGTTTGAAAATCTTTAATACTGACACTAGATCGTACGTTTAAAAACGGTTCCATGTTTAATTATAAATGATAATCGGCGGTATGATTGCGACCACGTTGCAATTTTATATTTATGTTACATTGTATTCTGTATGCTACATTATTTTTTATGTTTATGTTACATAAAACTGTAAAACATTAGCTTACAAAAAATAATGTTTACAAATTTTTATATTACCGGACTTGTTGCGTTTGTCTCAAGTTCAATTCTCAATCACAGAAAATATTTGTATTTTTGGTTGAGACAAAATTAACGTGATGGTATTATTATTGGAATAACTATATTTAAACAGCCACCACCACCACAACAGCATAATTTAAAAAAAAATTCAGGATTTGCAAGCATGTTCTTAAATTTTTGAACTAAGTAAATCATTCGCATTAAACCTTGCAAAAAGTATTATTTATTATCACGTCTTTTACTATCTTAGTACCTTATATCTAACATTTTCTAACACTTGCGCGAGTCATTTGTTTAAATAAACCTACCTTTTACGGATTTAGACGCGTATATGTGTTTTAAATTTTGGCCCGACATTTCTGAGACTTTGCAGTCACCATGGTCACGGGCGAGACTGAGCTGGAATGTGTCTTCTACGATCAGTTATTACAGGGTTTACCCACATCCAATTTAATTTTACATTGACCATATAGATAGACTTTTACCATAAACTATATTAAACTATATACTATATTAAACTATAAAGAAACTATTTGAAACTATATATACCTCCATGGTGTCTGCAAAGTCTCCGAAACGTCGGGCCAAAATTTAAAACAAATATATGCGTCTGAATCCGTAAAAAGTAGTTTTATTTAAACTTATATAATTATCTTCTAATTATAGACTAGCAGAGATGTAATAGAATTATTTATTGTAATATTTATGGACACTGCACTTTCGCACCTGCTAATTATCCTCACAAGGCAATAGGCGGAGTGTAAGTCAGACTTAATGAAGCACCGCATGAACTACAAAGGACAGGTTAATATTAAAAATGTTAACATGCATTATAACACCTCTAACCTTAGTTGTCTATCCATCTATGTCTATTTGTCTATCGCCGTTTGATATTTATATTAAATTGAAAATATACCGTAAAAAAATTGGTCAAGTGCGAGTCGGACTCGCGCACAAAAGGTTCCGTACCATTATCTATGCAACATAAGGCAACGTTATTAGTATCGAGCAAGAAACGGTAAAAAAATCATGTTTGTTGTATGGGAGCCCCCCTTAAATATTAATTTTATTTTATTTTTAGTATTTGTTGTTATAGCGGCAATATAAATACATCATCTGTGAAAATTTCAACTGTCTAGCTATCACCGTTCTTGAGATACAGCCTGGTGACAGACGGACGGACGGACGGACGGACGGACAGCGAAGTCTCAGTAATAGGGTCCCGTTTTTACCCTTTGGGTACGGAACCCTAAAAACGACCAGTATTCTATATCACTTCTTCTCTTCTTCTCCAGCCCATTTACATCCCGCTGTTGAGCACGGGCCTCCTCCACTTTGGGAAGGATCATGGTCTACTGTGCCGCGCTGACCAGGCGTGTTGGCACAGGGTTTCTTTTCGAGTGTTCCGTCTCTCACAGAAGATGTTATCTGTGTGCAATGTCCTTTAGCTGACTTTTACAGCACCCTTGGGAGGAGATGGGGTGGTGACACTTGTATTCTTAATCCGTCACCACAGGGAGGATATCACTATTCGAAGTTAAAATGGAGGATAATAAAAACTTATCGACGACATCCAAAAGGATGAAGCAAGTGTGTAAACACTTACTATCACCAAACATGTATAACCAGGTATCTATAGTTCTATACTAATAATAAAAGCTGAAAGCTTGGCTCATTTTAAGAACTGTATTAAAAAGTTACTGATTAACAAATGTTATTAAATAAATAAATAAATATTCATGGACATTCAACACAACGTCCTCTGGTCTCAAGCTAAGCCTATATGCTTGTGTTATGGGTACCAGAATACGGATATACTACATATAATACTTTTCTTTTGTAAATACATACATATAATACATAGTAAACACCCATATTATAGCATAATAAATTAATAAATTAAATTATGGTGGAAAAATTGATTACCGCAAGCGGGACTTGAACCCACGACCTCGGAATACCGTTCCGTAGCTCTGCCAACTGAGCTTATTGCGGTCGTGCTTTCAGTGATCAAATTAGGCCACCATAATCGTCACTCGATTGAGTTTATATTGTATTTTGGCATTTTGGTACGGTGGCCTAATTTGATTACTGAAAGCACGACCGCAATAAGCTCAGTTGGCAGGGCTACGGAACGGTATTCCGAGGTCGTGGGTTCAAGTCCCGCTTGCGGTAATCACTTTTTCCACCATCATTTAGTTTAATAAGTAAAGCATATGCATGTCAATTGCAAAATCAATAAATTACTTTAGTGATTAATAAATGTTATTATAGCACTAAAGAATATTTAAAACGACCGATGCTGTGTAGATTTTTAAGGGCCTACATCAATATTATCATATATCATCGCCGACACGTACATATTAACACAGCCAGTCTGCACAGAAAATGAAGAATTAGGGATACTTTTCCTATTTACTCAAAATCTACTAAATATATTTTCATTCTGATTTACGTGTTTCTATATATAATAGTTACTTATGTTTTTAAAGTTATTTTATTAGTTAATACGCGATAATAGACCGACAAATGAAAAAAAATAAAAAATTTGAGAGGTTGTTTCGCTAAGATTTTCTATCGAGAAAACTTTTTTCAATCGCGTTTCTGAGTTTAAGCGATCCTAGATCATATATTGAAAAAAAAAATACTTAAAAATTAGAGCTCTAGCCATTCAATCTAAAGAAACAATGAAAACTTCGTACGTAGAAAAATGCACGAAGCTATTTTGGTATCCTCATAAATATATGATCTGTTGATGTGTATTTAATCAATTTAGTAATTATTATTTTTTGACTTTGCCTATACACTTTGTTGACATGTATTTAATTATTTATTGCTTTTTTGCCTAAATTAAGAAATTGTGAACTAATGTTATTTTCCTTGTAATAATGCTTTTATTTTATTGTAATAACAACGTAAAAACTATGCTAAATATTTTCATGCTATTTTGGCTGATTGTAGTGATACATTCTTAATTGTAAAATCTTATTTTACAATAAAGAATAATTAAGAATGTATCCCTAAAGAAAGAATCTCTTTATCGCACATAAATGAAATTGAATTGAATTGAATTGAGAGTTTGTTTGTTTGAACGCGCTAATTTCAGGAACCACGCACTGGTCTGATTTGAAAAATTCTTTAAGAGATGCATATTACATTTATCGAGGAAGGCTATAGGCTATATAATATCACACGTCGTAGATGGCGTTGCACAGTCACTAAGGTGGATTGACGGCAACGTCAATAATGTGTACTGGGAGCTGCTGGATGCAGATTGTATAGCATCGCGTGTTTGGTGCTCTGTAGTCCTACGTCCGGTAGTGGACGGAAAAAGGCTAATGGATGGATGGATACTGGTCTTCTCAATTTTAACCCCCCTATCAGTAAACAGTTCATTTTTTATGTGGTAACTCTTACTATTGTTGTTAAATGACTTATAACTTGCTTTAAGCCTTATTTTACTAAAAATGTAGCTTTAAAAGCCTTAACAGTAATAACGATCGCAGGATCATTATATAATGAAGCGCGAACCTCTGATTATCACTTCGATATCAACTTGATATCGCTTCGAGCTAAATGCGACTGTAATTTTGTGAAATCGTACCTTATTATTGATTTTTCTCAATTATAAGTGAAATGGTCTTTAATTCATTTAACGTTTCACGATGCTTTTATTTATTATATAGGTATATCTAAACGTAGACACTGATATTTGAAAAAAAAATAGTATTACCTATCAGAGCTAATTAAATTCTAATACGTATAAATATTAAGAGCTAATTTATTTTCTTAAAGAGATACATATGTTATATTTTTAATGTATAATGTATGTTATTGATTATTGCACAATTGCTTTATATAAATTTTTATTTACATTATTATTAAATTTTAATTTAATTTATAATATTATATCAATTTTTATTAGGGTTCCGTACCCAAAGGGTAAAAACGGGACCCTATTACTGAGACTTCGCTGTCCGTCCGTCCGTCAGTCCGTCCGTCCGTCAGTCCGTCCGTCCGTCCGTCCGTCCGTCTGTCACCAGGCTGTATCTCAAGAACGGTGATAGCTAGACAGTTGAAATTTTCACAGATGATGTATTTCTATTGCCGCTATAACAACAAATACTAAAAATAAAATAAAATAAAGATTTAAGGGGGGGCTCCCATACAACAAACATGATTTTTTTACCGTTTCTTGCTCGATACTAATAACGTTGCCTTATGTTGCATAGATAATGTTACGGAACCCTTCGTGCGTGAGTCCGACTCGCACTTGACCAATTTTTTATATTTAAAACAGGCAAATATGTACAAAGCTAATAAAATAGAACAGAAAACAAATAAAAAGAAATACATGTAAATAAATTACGCGTCAAAGTATTCCTCCTCATCGTCCTCAACTGGCAAAGTGCCCAGAACACTGGCAGCATTGCCACGTTGGATGGCAATGCTAATTCGTTGCGCAAAATAATGGCCAGCGCTCTGATCACCGGAGGCGTCGACTAGCCGCTTCGATAGCTCATTTTAAAATGAGCGAGTCGTCGGACCCCACGGTCCGAGCGTTTCGACCCCAAACGGCTCAAACAAGTAATCTCCGACAAGATTAATATCATATAATATAATTATATTAAATATTATATCATAAAATGAATTTAGACACATATTTACATTTAATAACTTGTATTTTGAGATTTTATTATTGTTGTTTTCATTTGAACTATGGTGGATTTTTAGGGTTCCGTACCCAAAGGGTAAAAACGGGACCCTATTACTGAGACTTCGCTGTCCGTCCGTCCGTCCGTCCGTCCGTCCGTCCGTCCGTCCGTCCGTCCGTCCGTCTGTCACCAGGCTGTATCTCAAGAACGGTGATAGCTAGAGAGTTGAAATTTTCACAGATGATGTATTTCTATTGCCGCTATAACAACAAATACTAAAAATAAAATAAAATAAATATTTAAGGGGGGCTCCCATACAACAAACATGATTTTTAGGGTTCCATACCCAGTATCTCAAGAACGGTGATAGCTAGACAGTTGAAATTTTCACAGATGATGTATTTCTATTGCCGCTATAACAACAAATACTAAAAATAAAATAAAATAAATATTTAAGGGGGGCTCCCATACAACAAACATGATTTTTAGGGTTCCGTACCCAGTATCTCAAGAACGGTGATAGCTAGGCAGTTGAAATTTTCACAGATGATGTATTTCTATTGCCGCTATAACAACGAATACTAAAAATAAAATAAAATAAATATTTAAGGGGGGCGGGGCTCCCATACAACAAACATGATTTTTTTACCGTTTCTTGCTCGATACTAATAACGTTGCCTTATGTTGCATAGATAATGGTACGGAACCCTTCGTGCGCGAGTCCGACTCGCACTTGACCAATTATTTATATACATAATTCTAATGTTAATACAAATCAAATTACTTTATTTTATGATTGTGGATTGACAAGAATGTATTATACATATTACTATTATAGTAATATTGATGTACTTAGATTTTATTATTAATGAAGCTTATGAAATGTATCTAGCTATATACTTATTGTGCAAGGTTTGCTGTAAGCAATAAGTAGCCAATAATTGAAATAAATAAATAAATACCTTAGAAGTTGCTGATCACTACTTCATACGCGTGGAGTTTTGAAACCAAACCTTAGTATATTATACAAAAAAGCCATCCTCTTGAACCACTCTATCTATTAAAAAAAACCACATCAAAATCATTTGCGTAGTTTTGAAGATATTTACGCTCACATAGGGACATACAAAAATAACGATTTTAAAATATTTCACCCATTGCAAGTTTTGAACCCAAGACTCCCAAGTCTTAAGGTTTATATATTGCGTAGTGCTTATTAAGTTAAGTTACTAATTTAAAATTTAAATAAAAGACAGTACATTGAAAATATTTACCATAAATCGAGGTCTGAACCCATGACTGCAATGCACACAAACTCATTAACTAAAATATTAAGCTTGCAAATTCCCACTATGTAGATTTTATTATACTGCGGTAGGTAAATAAAATTGCACTATGCAGGCCCTATGCTTTAGGGTTCAAATGGCAAGCTTATTATTTAGCTGGCTGGAAAGACATCTGCGCGCGCAGCTGGTACCTAAAGCGCGCGCAATTTAAAAAATATGCGTTCCTTTTTTTAAATTTTGCCGGTTTTATTTGAATTTATGTTTTTGTCAAATAAGTTATGTTGTCAGTTCGTGTAAAATTTATTTTTGTTAAGGGGTTTTATTTTAAATTAAAGTTAAGAAATATGTTTAATATTCCATCTGCTTCCAGTATTATAGGAATGTGGCAAATACGAGATAACCCAAATTGTTTTAAGTATTCCATGGATAAATAAAAAATATTGAACGTGGCAACACAGCTCTATTTTTTTGGCCAGGTGAGTTAATTTTTTTGCAAATCTTCTGCTTTGCTATTCTTCTCGGCTTGTCAATGTCCCAAGTATTGCACTCAGGTCTATTAAAGAGTATTTATGATGACTATAAATGCTGACTAGACATATATGTAAGTATAACATTTTACTTACAACCGCCGGTTATGTATGTCCAGATCTGATGTATGAGTGTGTATGAAATCAAAGAAGTATTTTCAGATCGTAGCAGATGGCGCTCTATAGCTTTTGCATACCCCCATGGGAAAGAGGCGTGATGTTATGATGATGATGATGAAAAATATAACATGTTTACTTTTCAGTTTTCCGTCTCTAGCACATGATATTACGTTATTCTTTCTGACTCTTACAGTCCCATGAGATATAATGGGGTGGTGACATAAATATATATTTTAATCCACATTGACAGTTTTTACTTATTTTGTAGCAAAAAGGGCATTTTACACTAGTAATTATATGTATTAAAAAATAATTGCAGTCATTACGTCACATCGCCTTTGTTTGACACCTTAACGTCATTGCAAATTAAGATGGCCTACTCGCTTGATTAAATTTGCGATGCATATTGTAAAATACCATATTATTAAAATAAAATAACGATGTAAATAGGTTATAAAATTCGTATGTCTGTGTGTGTGTTGCTTAACCACTGTTTTATTTTTACATCATCATTTTAGATATGATTTCTTTGTAATATATAACGAAACCTCTGAAAGCGATTATGAATTCTTTCAGTTTAAAAGGTATTATCGAGCAAAGTTATCTTTAAAATGTATTTTAGAATAGTAATTATAAAGTCTTACATTATAGATATTATTTTACACATACTCGATCCGTTATAAAAATCGCTACGGTCACACCGTCTAGAATCGATAAAACTGTATCGATATACGGCTATTATTCACCTCATAAATTAATAATCGAATTAACGTAATAGGCCGGCACTGATTTTTGAACGGATCATTCGTTACGCTTTGGGTTTGTAGATGTCGAAATGTGCTAGATGTGATTGCATTTTTAACACAAATTTGCAATCAACATCTGAGATTTTTTGGATTTTAATAGTTATAAAATTATAATTTTTAAACAAATAAAACTTCTATTTGGTACGAAGTTTAAATATCAATACTAAGATACTAATAATATAAAGCTGAAGAGTTTGTTTGTTTGCACGCGCTAATCCCAGGAACCACCGGTTCGTATTAAAAATTATTTTTGTGTTGGGTAGGCCATTTATCGAGGAAGGTCTATAGGCTATATCACATCACCTTCCAAACAATAAGAGCGAAAAGTGCAATAACGGGGAAAATTTTCTAAATTCCAACAGCTAGTGATAAAATAAAAATCTATAGACGCCATAATTTTTTCAGAAAAGTCTCTATTCCTTTATTAAATTGATGTCTTTTGAAACAACTTTTTTGCAATCTAGCAAAATAATTGGTAGGCACCTTACCTATGTAGAGACTAGCCATAGACATATTAGAATTTTTTTTTTATTTATTAAAACTTAACACGTACAATGACGGACTTAATGCCTTAGGCATTATCTACCAGCCAGCATTTGGTTGGCTGGTACTGATAATATCTACGTTCTGTGCATAAATATTTTTCTCATGGGGATCGTACCCACTACTTTATGCACGGAAGTCTGTTACACTACCGGCTTGCTACAAGTGTTAAACATTTGAAAAAAAAATCTTGGCGACACTTCCAGTAGGTACATACATTTTAGTTCTCTTACCAAATGCGTCAAAATTTTACTATAAACTGTGAAATTTTAATTATGACCTTGTTGCTTGGTGATAAAATTTGAAATCGTATAAAAATATTGATAGGCAAATCGTTGAGAATTTCAATGTTTCCGAAATTATTAATTGTTTTAAATCGATTTGATACGATTATAGATTTTTTGTTACAATTCGTATATCCGGCAGTTTAACAGTTGTTTGGCGGGAAAAGTGTTAATGTTTTAAGGTTATTGTTTTCTATTTTTGAATGTTAATTGATGCTATTTTTTTTTAATTGAGAGATTTATTAAATTATATCTGGCTTTCTTGTATGTAGCCGGTGATATGAGGTTTTTACAGAAAATTTGAAAAAGGAATCAGATAGTAATATACAAAGTGTAAAAGCTGATATTTCATGTTTCATTTCAAAAGAGCTACTTTTGTGGTGAACTTTGGGCGATGTTCTACAGCTATTGCATTGTTTGAGTTTGCTTTTCTTCAATGAGACTTGTGGTCTTGTAGTTAAGGTGTTTGCCTTGCCAGTGGGCGTGGAATCAATTCAAATTCAATATATTTTGTCTAATAAATATAGGCATGATTAATTTAAGAGGATACCAAAATAGCTTCGTGCATTTTTCAATGTACGAAGTTTTCATTATTTCTTTAGATTGAATGGCTAGAGCTCTAATTTTTAAGTATATGTTTTTTCAATATATAATCTAGGATCGCATAAACTCAGAAACGCGATTGAAAAAAGTTTTCTCGATAGAAAATCTTAGCGAAACAACCTCTCTAATTTTTTATTTTTTTCATTTGTCGGTCTATTATCGCGTATTAACTAATGAAATAACTTTAAAAACATAAGTCACTATTATATATAGAAACACGTAAATCAAAATTAAAATATATTTAGTAGATTTTGAGTAAATAGGAAAAGTATCCCTAATTCTTCATTTTCTGTGCCTACTGGCTGTGTTAATATGTACGTGTCGGCGATGATATACGATAATATTGATGTAGGCCCTTAAGTGTTTTGAGGTACATAGTTGTTTACTAGGCAGACCAGTACTTTTTTAATATTGAACAAGTGAAAGTAATTTTGTATGAATGTTATGCTAAAACTACTAAATCGATCTAAATGAAATTTATAACACAGATAGTTTTAGAAAAGACCTAGGCTTCTTTATAGGATATAAAGAGCTGTGTAGTAACATTAACGCCACGCAAAAGTCGTAGGCAACATACATAATAAAGAAACCTTATAAATTATTTTAATAGACTTAAGACGATACCAAAATTCTTCGTGCATTTTTCTACGTACGAAGTTTTCATTGTTTCTTTAGATTGAATGGCTAGAGCTCTAATTTTTAAGTACATGTTTTTTCAATATATAATCTAGGATCGCATAAACTCAGAAACGCGATTGAAAAAAGTTTTCTCGTTAGAAAATCTTAGCGAAACAACCTCTCTAATTTTTTATTTTTTTCATTTGTCGGTCTATTATCGCGTATTAACTAATGAAATAACTTTAAAAACATAAGTCACTATTATATATAGAAACACGTAAATCAAAATTAAAATATATTTAGTAGATTTTGAGTAAATAGGAAAAGTATCCCTAATTCTTCATTTTCTGTGCCTACTGGCTGTGTTAATATGTACGTGTCGGCGATGATATACGATAATATTGATGTAGGCCCTTAAGTGTTTTGAGGTACATAGTTGTTTACTAGGCAGACCAGTACTTTTTTAATATTGAACAAGTGAAAGTAATTTTGTATGAATGTTATGCTAAAACTACTAAATCGATCTAAATGAAATTTATAACACAGATAGTTTTAGAAAAGACCTAGGCTTCTTTATAGGATATAAAGAGCTGTGTAGTAACATTAACGCCACGCAAAAGTCGTAGGCAACATACATAATAAAGAAACCTTATAAATTATTTTAATAGACTTAAGACGATACCAAAATTCTTCGTGCATTTTTCTACGTACGAAGTTTTCATTGTTTCTTTAGATTGAATGGCTAGAGCTCTAATTTTTAAGTACATGTTTTTTCAATATATAATCTAGGATCGCATAAACTCAGAAACGCGATTGAAAAAAGTTTTCTCGTTAGAAAATCTTAGCGAAACAACCTCTCTCATTTTTTATTTTTTTCATTTGTCGGTCTATTGTCGCTTATTAACTAATGAAATAACTTTAAAAACATAAGTAACTTTTATATATAGAAACACGTACAGAATTAAAATATATTTGGTAGATTTTGAGTAAACAAAAAAAATAGCCCTAATTCTTCACTTTCTATACCTACTAGCTGTGTTAATATGTACATGTCGACGATAATATTGATGTAGGCCCTTAACTAAAAAATGAAAATTAATAGTGTCAATAACATAAATCGGCAATGTTAACAGAACTTTTTTATTAGAAAATCTGTGTATTATAAACTAAAGATTTAAATTAATAAAAATGTGCACAACGAAATAGTCAATTAATCAAACTACTCTATTTTTGTTTTCATTTTTAAGTTATTACATAGCTTCTATCACGGGCCTTGACCATGGAGACCGAATCCAGAAATTCCGTAACGAAAATAACATAACCTAACATTATCGGCGTTACTCTATATACACATACATTTCATTATTATTATTAATATATTATTAATAATAATTTGATAGTTTAATTTTAAAATTTGCAAGTGAAAAATAATGCAAGTTGTGCAAAATACTGCATAAATAAATAATTATAATTGCATAAGTTGCTAAAAAATGCTATGCAATAACTTTACCGCGGCAGTCCCCGAGTGCCACACGTCTTTTTTAGTTAAGCTTAGTTGTGGATGTAGAATTGGTATTGTTTCATTGTTTTGTTCATGTGGAGACCGAATAAGAATACAAGTGTCATCACCCCATCTCTTTCCTAGATGCTGTAAAACCAGATACGCATTGTGCACACATAACATCCTCTGTGAAAAATGACCGAAAACCTCGAAAATAAACCCATCACACCTGGTCAGCGCGGCATAGGAGACCATATTGCCTTCCAATACTATAGCTACATGAATTATCAATTAATATTATTAAGTAGGTAATAGATGTTGTCCACGACTATGTACTTGTGGGATTTTAAAAACAAACGTTAGCAAATTATTTATGTATATTTTATATGTATAAACGTTTTTCTTGAATCATATATCCATTTCAAAAATACTGCGTCAAAATCCGTTGCATAGTTTTAGAAATTTAAGCTCACATAGGGACATAGAGAAACGCGAATTTGTTTTATAATAAACTAGTTGTTGCCCGCGACTCCGTCCGCATGGAATTCGGAAATTTTTTTTTTACAATAATGTCCTTTCTCAGGGTCTAAAGATTGTCTGTGCCAAATTTCATCAAAATCGGTTGAGAGGTTTAAGCGGGAAAGCGTAACAGACAGACAGACAGAGTTACTTTCGCATTTATAATATTAGTAGGGATAAAGAGCTAAGTATCTGTCTCCAGCCTATCAACGTTCCACTGCTGGGCACGGGCCTGCGCTACATCGGGAGGGATTATGGTTCACTATGCCGTGCTGGCCAGGCGTGTTGGCACATGGTTTATTTTTTAATTTTCCGTCTCTCACAGAGGATGTTATCTGTGAACAATATTCCTGACCTGACTCTTACAGCACCCAGGGAAGGATAAGGGGTGGTTACACTTGTTTTCTTAATCCGTCACCACACGCGGATTAGCACACAACATCATTTCTTATGATTTTGTTGTTTAAAATTCCTTACAATGTTTTAAATTTAAATCACAAAATTTTAATGTGTCTTCTACATATTAAGGGCCTACATCAATATTATCGTCGACATGTACATATTAACACAGCTAGTAGGTATAGAAAATGAAGAATTAGGGATATTTTTTTTTGTTTACTCAAAATCTACTAAATATATTTTAATTCTGATTTACGTGTTTCTATATATTATAGTTACTTATGTTTTTAAAGTTATTTCATTAGTTAATACGCGATGATAGACCGACAAATGAAAAAAATAAAAAATGAGAGAGGTTGTTTCGCTAAGATTTTCTATCGAGAAAACTTTTTTCAATCGCGTTTCTGAGTTTATGCGATCCTAGATCATATATTGAAAAAACATATACTTAAAAATTAGAGCTCTAGCCATTCAATCTAAAGAAACAATGCAAACTTCGTACGTAGAAAAATGCACGAAGCTATTTCGGTATCCTCTTAAATGTTTGTCGCAAAAACACGCAGTGCCGGAACAGAAAGATGAAGGGAACCGAAAATCGTAATCACTGAATCTACCAAATACATAATACTATTTGTACAATTTCATGAGTTAAACAAACGCTTAGTTTCCGTCGGTGGTAAAATGTTGTATTGAAATCCATACAATATACTTTAAAAATACAAAAAAAAATATTACTGTGTCTTAATACAAACGCAATTTCTTTAAACTTAGCTAAGCCATGTTGTAAAAAAATGACGTACTGTGACATGAGAATTTTATACATAACGTTGATGGGAAATTTGAAAAAGTCAGATTCAGGTCAGCCTAAGGATTTTCATTAAAAACATTTTCATTGAAAACTCCGGTGGTTTGCTAGTCGTTTATACACCCGACTCTACAAAGAACCGACAAAGAACTAAACTTTACAATGACCTAAATCAATTAAGCAGGAGAAGGTATAATAAAAGTCATAGATAATTATTAAAAAATACAAATGAAAGTCAACAAAAAACAGTACAAATGTCATTCAAGTCTGTTTTTTATAAAAAGTGTGACCGTGAAAGAAAATAAATAAATAGGTATAAAAGGTACCAAGAACTTGACTAACCTTTTTCCATTCCTTCTTCTTCTTTTAGTGGCATAAACAGTACCAAGTTGGCTTGAATGCGGCTGCGGCGGTGGCCTGAGCAGTGCTGGGTCCACGCATCCATCTAAAGCGTAGCCAGCCTGCCCAGCCCAGCTGCCGCAGAGCTGCAGCTTTGATTCCGTCGCTATTTTGACGGCTTAATCTCACCCCGTTATAAAATCCAACATAGAGTCAAACTTTACCTTAAAGAAGTCCTTTAGATTTCACAGAGGGCTTTCACACGTTTAATATCGATAGATTGTCAACGCAATATCATTTGTCAGTTATTTCTTCAAAATTTCAATACCGAGGTGGTAACCTTAATAATGGCAATACACCAATTGTATAGATAGTCATATAAATTCTGTTATAATTGATGCAATCATAAGTTTCCTTTCCGAATTTAATGAATTTTTAATGTACTCCAAATTTAATCACAGCCACTTATTATCTTGATTGTATTGGAAACTAAAGACCTCGGATTTGATGTTCCTAGCAAAAATTAATAGTTTGATTGCAATTATTTCATCCGTTTCAAGAGGTCAATCATAAATTATTGTTCCTTTGTTTGTAATTGTTTGATAAAATAATAATGTGGATTGCTATCTTTGAAATCAAAATTCCTAATCACAATTTTTAACAAATGATTCACACACGTATTTTTTATTATTTCTAATGAGCCGAGTTATTCACACTTAAACTTTATTATTTTGATTTATGAGCTTTTATTTACAATATTATTTATAATTATAAGCATAAAGAATAAAAATATCTTTGTTTCAATATTGCACAAATGAGGCCTGAATTGGCTGTGATTTTTAATTGAAATGTCAAGATTTAGTAACGCTATTACAATGAATTTGGAAGATTAGTTTGAGCCACAACGAACTTGATTGTTATTGGAAGATAAATTTGTTTTGAATCCGAAATAAATAAAGTATCAACTGAACATCACTGTCATATATCTAAAATGTTACTGTTTTATATAACTCGAACGATTTCAACCACCAGAGGTCACTTTTCAGCCGATCGATTTCACAAACACAAAACATTAGAATCAACACTTTTCATAACAACAATTGTTTATGTCAGATTCTTAACACTATTTTATAATTTAGTGTTATTTTACATTGCAATATAACACATTGTCACTACACTAAAAGGTTCTGCCGGTAAAGTTATTTTATCTATTAGCACGTGGAGCTAGAGGTTATAGTAATGTAGGAACGCGTGGCGCAACCGGCAAGCGCCCGATGTGGTTTGGAGTCTCACATTCATAGACCCTTAACTCAGGAAGGAGGAGTTAAAAATAACCACACCCACCATTCACTTTCAGCCAATTAGAACTCAACGGTATCATCAAAGTGTACACTGGGACGTACTGAGTGAACATTTTTATTTTTCTTAACAATTGCACTAGAGTTTTTCTTTTGCACCTTTTTATAGTTTTGTTTTAAATTGTATAGGTTTTGTTTGCAATGTCAGTTGCAATGTCGACGTTCGAGAGAAAAGGTAGCTGGCATTTGTATAGTGAATTAGTTTTTAAGATTCGTGGAAAATATGTTTTTTGTATAATAATATGATAATAATGGTAGTAAATAAATTTTTATTATTGACGTGGAAATTGCTACGAAAGTTATGGAATTGGAAAAGTGGTTTAATGTGTTTTATATTTCCCTTGTGAATTTAATAGGTAGAAATGCTAAGTCGACTAGAATAATAAGAGCAACTGTATTTTATTAGTAGTTCTATGTGTTTGTTGGAAATAGATATTTTATGTAGCAAAGCGGCAAGCAGTTTTAGTGAATACTAGCTGTATCCCGCAACTATGTTCGAGTGAAATTTTATATTATTGTATAATAAGTAAATTATAGCAGGTTTTTCTGAAGAAATTAGATATTACCCCGTGATAAATTGTAGCCTATACTTTAAGTTAGATCTCTACCAACATATCACTGAAAACGGTATTCTGACAGACAGACAGACAAAAAATTCTATAAACCATTGTTATAGCTTCTATTATGTCAATAAAAAGCGCCTATCAAATTATTTTTTTCAGTATATTCGAAATACAGACATCGACTTTCTAGATTTTTGTTATATGTAGCGATATTTCTAATTATGATTACCAATATACGATACGTACGATAATTTTTTTATCTTTTGTTTGTTTATTTTCACTTATCTCTACCAGTATTTTACCAATGTTACCATAGGTAGATGGCACAACAAAAACAGGCTTGTGGTGGATCACCTGTGCTTGGTCTTATTGGCGTATCCTTAGAAGACATGGGCTATTTGTATAATTATCTAAATATTATTATTAACTAATTTGGCAATTTCCTGAATGCCCACGGTTTCATCCAAGTATATGCTTATTGATAGGGATCAATAAGCATATACTTTATAGGAGAAGAGAGGGCTCTCCCCCTATAAACCAAACTTTAAGAAATTATACAAAAATACCGTCCACTTGAACCACTTTATCTAATATTTTCTAACTACCAAAAACTACCACTTTATCTACTAAAAAATCGCATCAAAGTACGTTGCGTACCTACTTTTGAAGATTTAAGCTATACGATAGGCACATAATATAAAAATGGCGACTTTGCTTAGAAATACGTATAAAGATATTTATTTTTGGAACGAAGATCCTTACGGCAGGCTAGGAGGATTTTTTATTTATTTATTTATTTTATTCTCTATTGTACACCATACATCTATCTTAAAATTAACTTAAACTAAAAAATCAAGTACAATGGGCGGCCTTATCGCTTAAAGCGATTTCTTCCAGGCAACCTGAGCATGGACATTATGAAGAAGTAAGTGGAAGTTGTAGGGGCACGTTTATACCTAATATACCTAAACTACATAATATTTTACATAATTTTTTTATTACAAAGTTTCTAATTAAGTTTTAAAAATATCTTTAATGCAAGAAAATTACTTCTAAATACGTCCCTTGGTGTTTTCGGTGACGTCACAACATGGCTGCCGGGTAGGGCGAGTTTCCACATTTTCCCCTTAACTTTGCTCGCAGACGGACCTGTGTAGCCCTTTGTTTAAATAATTATCTCTATATTTTTAATGCTCGTACGAACTACTATGTAGAATAATTGATTTGAAATAAACTATTCTAACATATTTCATATAAAAACTGACTGACTGACTTCTTGACAGTCAGATACATTGTCAATTTTCGACCAGAGATCGCTACCTCTGGTCCGAAAGTAAGCTATATAGTAATATTAGTTAAATTCTATCAAGGAAACCAAATGATAGATAACTGTACGAGATTTCAAGATTTGCTTAGATTTCTCCCCTAGTAGGCTCTTACAGAAACCATATTAGAAAACGGGCTGGTGTCATACGTATTCCTAATCTATCACCGAACGGAACAATCACCCTAACGAACTACAATTCACCCAACTTATGGTAAACTTTCTCATAATTTCATATTACCCTATAAAATTACATTGTTTTTACAATGCTGCTATAAAAAGGAAATCAAGATTTTTTTTATACCACCATAATTGTTTATGGTACAGTCATGTAATCTCTTTAGTTTTATTGTTTGATATAAAAGTTATTTATGTTACAAGTAAAACTAAAAAAATATGGTTATAGTTCAAAATTATAAATATAAATATTTAGTAATATTTTAATGTGAAAAGAGGGGTATTCTGTAAGGGTATGTTTGTTACTAATTAACTCTTAACTTATTATAAACAATAATTAATAAATATTCACGGACATTTCACAAAACGTCCTCTGGTCCCAAGCCAAGTTTATATGCTTGTGTTATGGGTACCAGAATACGAATAGAATACATATACTACTTTTCTTTTGTAATTGCATACTTATAATACATAGAAACACCCAGACGCAGTACAAACATTTGTATGGCAAGTATAAATATCACACAAATGAATCAAGAATCAGTTAAAGCAGAAACAGGTCCTGTATTGTAGTCTGTGAAGGAGGAAACCTTGAAACCAAATCAACTTCATCAACAAGCCTGTTGCAGCATGGTATAGCAGTTTAAAACTTCTCGTTGTGAAAAATGCCCATAAAAATAGTGAGGTGTTTTATGCTAAACTAGTTGTTTCCCGCGAGTTCAATCGCGTAAAATTTTGGATGATTGGGAAATCAGAAACTAAAAGCAAGTTTTCCCGAAGGAATTTATACAATACTTTAAGTGAGATCTCTACCAGCATATGACTGATAACGGTTCTTAATTTCATGCAGCAGTTTTGGCGTGATGCGCGTACAAATATACAGAGAGACAAACAGAAAGACAGGCAGATAAAAATTCTATAAATCATTATTTTAGCTTCTTATCCAATTATTTTTTCAATGTCTTCAAATACTTTGTAGATTTTTATTATATATACGAGTACCTATAGAATGTAGAGAGAAACAATATTCATTAATGATTTTTGTTAAACAGTCACATATTATCAGGCAAATAAAGTTAAATGAATGGGGAACGTTGAAAAACGTAAAATATGGAGTCGCTATGATTTACGTGGACAACCCCACGCCCTATACGACGAGGCAATAAATCACAAAGGAACTGCCGAAACGCACGCATTATGATCTGTGCTGAGTATAGTACAAGTTACAGGCGTATTTAAAAATGAAAACAAGACGTAAGACGAGTCATCACACACTTGTACTCTATAAATGCAAACGATGAAGTAAATTTTAGTTGTTAAAAAAAAGAGTATAATAACAATCTTAAGTGTCTACAGTTTTTTTTTTCAGAAATGATAATAGGTATACTAATAAATCAAATTATGGTGGAAAAAGTGACAGCCGCAAGCGGGACTTGAACCCACGACCTCGGAATACCGTTCCGAAGCACTTCCAACTGAGCTTATTGCGGCCGTGCCTGCAACATTCAAATTAACCACCACATTTGTCACTCGAATGAGTTTATATATTTTTACGTACAACGCCATCTATCAAGATTGCTTTACAACATCTCGACCAACACTTTAGTATTCTTTACAGAATACGAATGGGTTGAAATAATGACGCGACGTTCATTACTAAAGTAATTTATTAATTTTGCAATTGGCATGCTATGCTTTTTACTTAATAAATCAAATCAATTCAAGTCCCGCTTGCGGCAGTCACTTTTTCCACCATGATTTGATTTAGTAAGTAAAAAGCATAGCATGTCAATTGCAAAATTTATAAATTACTTTAATAGGTATACTACTTTTTTGTAAACATCTTAAAATAAATCGTATTATATCTATTCTGACCACATAAATATCCAAATCTGAATTGAATCTATACTTCGTTAATACAATCCAGTTATACTATTACCATACACAAGACTATTCATTATTGATTTAAAGCAGGGAACGTTTTGTTTTCAGTCTTTTGTCTCAGTCTGTTGCCTTGCTAAGAATAAATCAAACAGGTAACCAATTTATATAACAGCCCGACTTCTTGCAATTCTCTTTGTATGAATAAATAGTTACATCAATTTCGAAAAAAAGTTTATTTATAGTGGCAACTACTGCCCAATTTCAATTGCAATATAACATTGAGTAGCCATTTAAAAACATTAAAACGCTACTGCTTATAACTTCCACCAGAGTCTTAAAGTAATATTTTGGGTTGCAAATGCGCTAATAAAAACCATATATATTTTTTATTATTTGAATGTCATACATGATGTCGTTTAGTTGCAATTATATTACTTATATTAGGTTGAATTTAAGTTGTTTTTACCTTAATCAGAGTAATGTTATGGAGACGTCTCTCTATTTGCAAGCTTTTTATGATAGCTGCTAAAAAAGCAATAAAAAGAAAAATATAGAATTTTTACGTTTGGTCAGTGTGCTAAAGTAGACTAAACAACCCTGAAATGGAAAAGGGCTGTGTTCATTTATGGGCTAAAGATACACTTAGTTATTGCAAGTAATACAATGCCATATAGAAGAAAAATGTAAAAAAGGACTGGTATAATCTAAAAAAACGATGAATAGCGCGATAGTCTTTATCACGCTCTTCTTCTTCAAAGGCACCTGAAATCAGTTGCACTAAAAAAAAAATACTCTACCATTTGCACTAATGAACTATATAGATCTATTTATGGTATGACTTTCGAATTAATATATTTCTCTCTCTCTCTCCAGCCCAATTACGTCCCACTGTGGGGCACGGGTGTACTCCGTTTCGGGAGGGATTATGGTCTACTGTGCCGCGCTGATCAGGCGTGTTAGGACAGGGTTTATTTTCGAGTTTTCCAACTCACACATCTGTGTGCAATATCCCTTAGCTGATTTTTACATCACCATTAAAAGAAAATGGGGTGGTGACACTTGTATTATTAATTCGTCACCACACGGGCAATAATAAATATATTTATCTTTTTTTGTTTTTTATCAACACTTTGAGTTTGACAAATAGACGGACGCGGAAGTGATCGAGGTTTCTTTTAAGAAACCCTAAATTCCATTGACATAAATACTCGAAGACAATGCTTACACGAATGCAAGTACTGTAAGTAACATTCTTATAGCTGCATCTTACAACGGCGCATATCCGAATGTAGTCGCGTGACGACGCTACAGTCTATCGTCAATTTACTTATTTAAACTGATTAGTTTCACAGAACCAAATCCGGCCGGTGGCTTGTGTTTTTAAAACAGGACCAACTATGGAGACGATTTACAACATTATTTTTTTATTGAAGACCTATTTAGCAGTCGTAGCCGATAATCAGTGAAGAAACTCGAAATATTTTTGTGTTGCGGAATAATCGCTGTGAGGGGCAAAGGGGTGACAAGTTGTTACTAGATGGACTGCGTGGAGTATTGCTGTCATATTTGGGCTGGTGCTGCTAAATGCCATCTCTCAGCATTGGACTCTATCGAGCGGCGTGCCAAGAGGATAATTAACGACACTGAACTTGTTGAGACGAAGTTGCAGAGCCTCGAGCATAGGCGTCGAGTGGCTTGTCTCACTATATTCTATAGACTGCATTTTGGAGAGTGTGCCGAGGAATTACACGAAATAATTCCCCCATCTCCATTCCTTCAACGCACCACCAGACGAACTGGACGCATGCATCCTTACATTGTGGATATACCTCCTTCCCGAACTAAACGTTTTGCGTCGTCCTTTATTTGGCGGACAGCTAAAGACTGGAACAATCTGCCGGCGTCTGTGTTTCCGGACAGTTACAATGTGGAAGCATTCAAGAGAAGGGTGAATAGGCTTCTAACATAGTTGTTGCGCTTCACCATCCAAGGCCGCATTACCGCTTACCATCAGGGCCCTGAGTCGGGTATTTCAACGGTGTCACAACTGTACCATTATTGTACCATTATGGTGCAATAGTAAAGTTTTTGGTAGTCTACTATTATTGTGTCGTCATAACGACTTCATCATTGACTTACAATTGTCAAAGTGACATAAATTGCTAGTCTCGTACACAACTGCTTCACAATTGCAATTCAATGACTGAAATGTTTCGGTAGTCTGCTATTTTGAATTTGACAGTAATATTTTTAAATTGTCCTGTGTCGACAGATTGCCATAAATAAAAAATAGATAGATAGAAATTGTTCTTTGTAATTTATTGCAATTTACTAATCTCCTAAACTTCACATTGCTTTTTATACTAATAAATAGTATGTACAAATATATCTAAACGAAGTCTAGCATGATTAAATGTTTAAATTTATTAGTAGTTTTTCGAAAATCACGTCAACTAACGCATTTTTTAAAAACGGCAACACATACATACCATTCTAACACAATCCATAGATAAAAGAGACCGAAAATTCAATGCATAGATAAAAGAGATCGACAATTCTATTACCATTGAACGACCGTTATGACGGCATATAGCAGACTACGGATATTTGACTTCAATTGCAACGGTATCGTGCCGGTATTGTGCCGGTATGACAATTGTTCCAAAATAGTAGACTTGAGCACCAGGTGGAATGTAGTCAAGCATCAACATGTGTTTATGTAAAAAAAAAAAAAAAAGATGGTAAGGATTGCGACAAATAAAATTTTATCATTGTATTTCAGCGAGCTTAAAATTAATAATCTTTACTTATTAAAAAACAAAGCCGTTAGTTTTATATGTATGTCCCTATGTGAGCTTATGTCTTTAATCCTACGCAACGGATATTGATGCGTTTTTATTGCCAACACGCCTGTTCTGCGGAGCACAGTACACCATAGTGTCTCAAACTGGAGGAGGCCCGTGCCTACTGTGCCCAGCTGTGGGACGTTAATGGGATGGAGAGAGAGTGATAGTATATTGCTCTATATAAATTTAAAAAATTAGTTTCAATGAAGTCTCCACAGCACCTCAGACTAATCTCTACAATATTTTGGTCTCATTACGGTGTCAATATAAGATTAGGGATAAGCCCAATTTTTATAAGAACCTCTGGCTGTGAGGCCAATAAGTGACTTTTTTACAATCCCACAATTGTGGCCGCAAGACAAAATACAATTAGCTTTTTGGTAAATAAAATAGTCAACTCTGAGTGAATTATATAACTTGGGTTCCGCAATAATTATTTCATATATGTATGTAGTTATTACATTGTATGTAGTTATTTGACGGGCTTCGTGGTCTAGTGGTTCATGTAACGGACTGCCGTTCACGTTCGATTCCCGCTCGGGACAATCATTTGTGTGATATAAATTTATAAATGTCATACAAATGTTTGTTCTGCGTCTAGGTGTTTCTATGTAATATGTACGTATTTACAAAGTATGTATTTACAAAAAAAAGTAGTATATGTAGTATATCTGTATTCTGGTACCCATAACACAAGCGTATCAGCTTAGCTTGGGACCAGCGGACGTGGTGTGAAATGTCCGTGAATATTTATTATTATATTATATTATTATATTATATTATTATATTATATTATTATATTATATTATTATATTATATTATTATTACATATATGTCCGTGTCGTGACCGATGAGAATACATTGAATACAAGTGTCACCACCCCTTTTCCTTCAAAGGGTGCTGTAAAGCCAGATAAGGAATACTGCACACAGATAACATCCTCTGTGAGAGACGGAAATCTCAAAAATAAACCCTGTGCTAACACACCTGGTCAGCGCGGCACATTAGACCATAATCCCTCCCAAAGTGGAAGAGATTCGTGTCCAACACTGGGACTTTGATGAGCTGGAGAAAGGTGTAGTTAATTTGTTATCACTTCTTGATTAATATTTTATGTAAGCTGTTTATACCGTTGTTTGTTCTACACCAAAAAATAAACTGCTAGTTTCCAAAATTAAGGTTATTTGGGTACCTATCTACTACTAACCTATCTTTTTTTTCCGAAAAGACATTTGTTTTGAAGTTAGCTGTTAATTCAACTTAGCTGACTTACGGCATGTTATTCTATTTTCATTTCTTTATTTACTAATGACAGCTCCTGTTTTCAATGAACGAGCGTTTTTTTTTTATTATCTGTGTATCATTTTATAAAAATATGACGCATAGACACGTGCAAGGTCATACCAGAGTCGGAGAAACCGATCGTGATGGGACAAATCATAAAATAAATAAATACATTAGATCTGTTACAGACAATAAGAAAATGGAAATATGTAGTTTTTGTTCTACATCCGAAATATTTTCGGTTATCACCTATGTGTAGTAGGTATAATATGTTTGTTTTATTTAATAGATTTTTGGAGTGAAATACCTAACTTCGAATCAACACCACAGCCCAACCACTAGGCACTTACCAGATGCAGTGTTAATAGCTATTTCCCTTCGTCGGCTGGAAGCCACTTACACAATACATCTATATGTGCGTGAAAATATATGTTAGTCTATGATACAGGCTATACGTCATATGAAACGTCATTATTCCATGAAGTTCGTTTTAGCCAGGCTAAAGTTTCTTGTCCTCAATTTTAAAGGTCAACACACCATCTGGTATATATGTACCATTTGGTATATACTTGTGTTAAGAGTCATAAGCTAATATGCATCTAATATATAAAATTCTCGCGTCACAATGTCCGTTCCCATACTCCTCCAAAACGGCTTGACCGATTCTTGTGAATTTTTTTATGCATATTCAGTAGGTGTGAGAATCGGCTACTGTCTAATTTACATACCCCTAAGTGATACGTGAAAGTTTGCCGGGTCAGCTAGATACTTTACAAAATTCTTGAGAGTAAATTAACGTTTCTATTACGGAATCCTAACAAACAAAAGTTCCAATGTTCGAAATTCCAAATTTCTTTTATTTTCAAATTACAATACCTTAAATAATAATATGCAACGGTTTGATTGACAGTTTTCGGATCGCGGCGGCGTCTAACCGACGGATGATAAAAAAAACCGAACAAATTCGGTACAATTTAAAATTCGAATCGAATTAGCCAAACGATTATCGATGAAATTTTCCCCGTTCCGTATGTTCGTTGAATTACGTTTTGCGGTCCCAAATGAATAGCTTTGTGAATTTTAAACCTTGTACAAATGGAATTTATTATTTTTAATATCAATTCTCAAAAATAATTTAGTTGTTATTATTTATAGTATTTTGTTTTTTTTTTTACTCTAACATAATTTTTAACAAGATAAATATAATATAGTTAGTCTCATATAATTTATAGCTAGAAAATGTTACTAGCACTAAAACTTTGTGTTTTGACAATTCACATTGCCTATATACCTTTAGCATACCTAATATAACAAATCAATGACATGTTTAATAATAACGAGTCTCTGCTTATCCCTTTTCCTAAATTCTAAGATTTATTAAGATAAGTATAGTTTAATAAACCTATGTACGTACGTTTACTTTTTGATTCACTTCGCTTTATTCTACTTTTGTAACTAATTTCAGTTTAGTAATCCTACGTTTATTACTAACTTCATAGATTTTTGGTTTTTGTGACAGTATGCGCAAATATCGCAAAAATTTTGTCTCGAAGAAGAAGTCAAACTTAATAAACATTTACCACCGTAACGAAAAGAAGTGAAACTTTAATACGCACGCAGCAAACTGGGCCTTGAGTCCGGTAAATAAATTGTGTCTCAATGACGCATTATAACCTCAAAAAATTAACAATAGACTAATGCAAACAAATGCAATAACTGATTGCTTAGTGGCGAATTTTATCAAGTTCGGTAGTCTATTGTTAATTTTGAGGTTATAATCTGTCATTGAGTTACCTACCATCGTGACATAATTCATTTACCAGACTCGGGACCCTGTACTTGAAGAAAAAAAAATGTATAAATCGTATTACGTCAGTTATGAAAGAAGCAAAAATTAATTAATAATCCCCAGTTTGTTCGGTAGCATACACATTGCCTGTTTAAATGTATAATTAATTATACAGGTGCTTTATACCTGTTTTGTATCGTATAGGTAGTATAAAATATAATAATTTTTAACTCTTATAAATACTTTTTGTTGAAAAACTGTGTTTTAAAATGTTAGTTTTTGTTAAACATAGTGATATCTGTCCAGATTATCATAAAGTTTAAAGTGTAGTATATCCTTGTATATTAAAGTGAAAGTGAGTTTGTTTATTTGTACGTCTGTGACGTTTTCACGCAGTCTACTAAGTACGTGGAATTTGACCGACGCATCGGTCAACTTAAGTATCCTTACTAATTTATAAGTGCGAAATCCAGATGATGACATAGTAATAATTTGGACGAGCATATGTGGTAATGTGTGGAACGAAACGATAGCGCGATTTAAAAAACGTACAACGCAGAAGAGTTTTTCTTTTTTTTTTAACCTCTGTTTGTTAAGCATTGATTTCAAGATTTTACGCGTACGAAGTCGCGGGCAGCAGCTAGTGTATTATAAAAAAAAAATTAAAAAACAATCTGAACCGGTGGGGAAACAAAATGTTTGGAGCTGTCATAAGCACATAAATTTCTGAAAATAAATTATGTCTACTTGATTAAATTATTTTTCCTTTAATTTAATTTCATTTTCATTTCATAAAAAAATTTACGCTTGCGATGGAAAACAAATTTTTCAATCCGTCCAATAGTTTCAGAGCCTATTACATTCAAAAAAACAAAAATATTATTTCTCTTTATAATATTAGAAATCTCTCTCTCCCTATTTATAATATGGTAAAGCATAAAACCAGCGATGTGACCCGCCGACAAAAAACATAAAAAATCAGGCACTAAAGGGTGCTTTGGAACTTAACACTTATCGTGACATTTGGTTGGGACAATTCACACAATATTTTTATAAATTGTAGCCAATATCTATTCTGATGTATAAGTTACAGTATTGTAATGTTTCATTAAAATCCATTCAGTACTTGTTGCGTGAAAGAGTAACAAACATCCAAACATAGAAAGCATTTAAAATATTCTTTACTTATTAATATGCTACTGCACTTCTCTAATAGCTAATGTAAATGTCATAATGACTTGGAATATGGATTCATTAATGGCTTGAATTTTTGCAATCGTCAAGTTGTGGTAGTAAAATAAAATCTGTCATTATTTGATACTTCTAATCCATATCAACTAATATAAAAGCGAAAATTTTGAACGTAAAAGAATGAAGAGTGCTATGTCACCTGTAATGTCATAATATTGAAGGTAATATACCTTCATGGCAACCCATTAATTGTGTCATGACGCACAGGCCTCTTCCTCCTCCACTTTTGAGGAGGGACTTTAGTGTACCATGTCGCGCTGTCAAGCCATTTTGACAAAAGGTTTGGTTTACTGCTCATAATATTTCTTAACTGGCGCTTACAGTATCATAGGAAAACAAATGGGATAGTGATACTTGTATCCTTAATCAATTACCATACTACAGCATATACTTTAGCCGTTACTTATAATTGTTTGCATTTATGAATATGTATAATGTCCATCGAACATCATCGATCCTTACGTTAAAAACATCGGTTATTTTCCTATTCATATCACGGTGTTCACTTCACAGCTCATTTTCATAATATAAATGATATAATGGGTCGTTTTTATTCATATGCATTAAAAATTAAAGTTATTTGCTGCATTATATAAATAAAAATTCAAATGTCAATCCTAAAAAAGTATTATTTATTGTGTGCTAATCGTTAAGTTTTGAATTCTATCTAAAATATTTCGAAACTGCAATATGCAATAACTACACTAATTTCAATATTCCTGCAAAACATAGCCGGTTTTTTTAATTATTTTAAGTTTGAGGTGACGAGCATATCTACGGTCACCGAAGCAATTGAGGTTCGCAACATCAGGGGTTGGTTTCACATGTGAATCGCCGATACACCACCGATAAATCTTTTCACTTCTTTTGAAGAACTCCAAGCAATAATTTGTTGAAAATAGTTTGAATTTTTTTGTTTTAGCTATTGAATTACTACTTACTACTCACCCCACTATTGTACTCAGTATAGTTGCACGTTCAGTTTCATCAATCTAGGCTGCATACTGAATTGAAAGACTCTTAAGGGCCTACATCAATATTATCGTCGACATGTACATATTAACACAGCTAGTAGGTATAGTAAATGAAGAATTAGGGATATTTTTTTGTTTACTCAATATCAAAATCTACTAAATATATTTTAATTCTGATTTACGTGTTTCTATATTATAATAGTTACTTATGTTTTTAAAGTTATTTCATTAGTTAATACGCGATAATAGACCGACAAATGAAAAAAATAAAAAAATGAGAGAGGTTGTTTCGCTAAGATTTTCTATCGAGAAAACTTTTTTCAATCGTATTTCTGAGTTTATGCGATCCTAGATCATATATTGAAAAAACATATACTTAAACATTATAGCTCTAGCCATTCAATCTAAAGAAACAATGAAAACTTCGTACGTAGAAAAATGCACGAAGCTATTTTGGTATCCTCTTAAAGGATTGTTGTATAAAGCAGAAACAATTTACAAAATTCATTACTTTTGTCAACGTAAGAGAGCTGTCTAGAATTTTATAAAAAAAACCCATTATTTTCGCTCTACCAGCAACATTACTCATAGACTTACTTTCTTAAAAGCAAATATTTGCTACGTAATTAACGCATTACTGCACTTTAATTCATTGTACTAAGTATGAACACAAATACTTACATACTAATGTATCTAAATTTATTTTATAAATAAAATTCTAAAATATTCTTATTTCTTTCTATTCTAAGTTTTATCATAGATATTTGGTACATAAGTATGTAATTGGCGTGTAATAACAATATATATATATATATGACGGGCTTCGTGGTGGAGTGGTTTATGTAATGGACTGCCGATCACGAGGTCGCGGGTTCGATTCCCGGTTGGGACAATCATTTGTGTGATATCCATAAATGTCATACAAATGTTTGTACTGTTGTCTGGGTGTTTTCTATGTATTATAAGTATGTATTTACAAATGAAAAGTATTATCTGTCTTTATTATATTATCTGTGGTAATAAATGTAGTCTATCCCCGTATCTGGTTCCCTTAATACACGCATAGAAATATAGCTTACTTTGGGACCAGAGGACGTTGTGTGAAATGTCCTGAATATTTATATTTATTTATTTATTTATATATAAGCTTCTTGATGTTTGGTTGTTGTTGTGTAATTGGTACCGATATTTCACATATTATTCATCACGTCCACCTATCCATCAGCCTTTCTCCGTCCACTGCTGGATATAGGACACCCTCATAGAAGAATACTAAGCGTAGTCTTGCGTAATTAGCATCCAGCGGCTTCCCGCATATAAATTATACGAGGTCGTCAGTCCATCTTGTTAGGGGTTGTCCCACGCTGCGTCGTCTGCAACGTGGTCGCCACTCGAGGACCTATCTTCTGCAATGACCTTCCCCAATGTGGCCTGCCCATTGCCACTTCAACGTGCTAGGTCTTTGGGCTCTGTTGTGGTCGTAAACACCGGTCCTTCTATTGATCTCCGTATTCCGGATCTTATCACGTAGGGAAACACCGAGGATAGCTCTCTTCATAGCACGCTGCGCGACTCTGAGTTTATTTATGGGGTATTAGGTACACATTGCGGTGTTTCCCTACGTGATAGGATCCAAAATGCGGAGATCCGTAGAAAGACCGGTGTGTACGACATAGCCCAAAGATTTAGCACGTTGAAGTGGCAATGGGCAGGCCACATCGCTCGACGATCTGATGACCGTTGGGGTCGGAAGGTCCTCGAGTTGCGACCACGAACCGGACGCCGCAGCGTGGGGCGCTCTCCAAAAAGGTGGACTGACGCACAGGACAGCGAGTTGTAGAGTTCTATGGGGGAGGCCTATGTCCAGCAGTGGACTGATAAAGGTTGATGGATTGATGTACACATTTTGTATACCAATCATTTTTAGTTCACGTTGCCGAATTGTGTTATTAACGTTGTTAATATTCATGTTTTAGTTACGATTACCTACTTAGGACGTGAATTTGAAGTGGATTTCACATAAAAAATAACTTCTTTGCTCTTCTACACGTAATTTAATTTTATTTTATTTATTCCTGCAATGAACTATCATGGGAGGTAAACAAAATATAGACTACGTTAGCATTTAAATGTAGTTTTATTGACATAAAATAATAATTAGTTAAAGGTTAATGAAGACCACCGCGGGGTAACATGTAGGGTACCTTATTATTAAAACTACAAGGTTTTACACGCGATTTTGTACATATAAACTGTAACCTGTAGTTTTATCTACTTTAAATGACAGTTATATACATTATAGTAGTATAATTTATTTATAATTTAAGATGGATACTTGCCATGACAATAAGGTTACTAAGTTTAGTTTTTTTTTCATTAAGTGTGATACGTGATTGTAGTCCAAGGGTCCTGTATCATTTTAACGTTATGTTCCAGTAATTTTGCAGATTATAGAACTACATTACAGAAGAAGTTTAAAAAAAATCTGTTAAATCAGAATCAGTCATTTCTTATAAAAGAAGCCACAGGTACTTTTTTAATAAAGTTTTTAAACTTTTTTAAAACATCATGGCTTGATAAAACAAATACTTATTGACTAATAAAACAAACGAATAAGCGAATAAATAATCGTTCTATAAGACCAATGACTAATATTAGAGTTCAATACAATAATCTACTGAGTTCAAAAACTAAAAAACACGCTTGAAAATCCTGATTTTTTTTTTAAATTATTACATTGTCATCGGTCCTTGATATATGTGCAAAATTTCAGATCAATTCGACTACTGCAAGTAGGTGAAAATCACTTTCAAAGATTCCGTTACATAGATTAATACATTGATAGATACATACTGAACTTATATAAGCGTGTTAATAACGTCCCTAAAGACACCCGTCTCTACTTTTTTCTACACGTCTGTCACAATTCTGTATCTCATGAACGGTAATACTTGCAAATTTCCACAGTTGATGTAGGTAGGTATATCTGTTAATGCAAAATCAACAAATACTAGAAATAAGAAGGTGATGTAATCATCACATTCTTATTTCTAGTATTTGTATACAAGTTTGTTGTTTGGGAGACCCAGGAGACCCTTTAATAAGAGTCTCCTGGGTCTCCCATACAGCAAACTTTAATAATGTAATTTGATGATACATCTAGACGACAATATGATTATTATGATGCTAATTTGTGCCATTGTGTGCGTGTCAACTCGTACTTGGTCGGTTTTGTAAAATTATAATAACACCAGAATGTAGAAATTAAATATTTTTAAACATTATCAAGGAACAGTTAGTACAGTTACACATTTTTTCCCAACTAAGCAATTTGTCATTAACTATATTTGTCTTATGAGACCACAGTATGAGACATTCTTAGTTTTCAACCTACGTGTCCATGACAGTAAAATACTTCAACAAAGTAAATAACAACTTTTTCTAAATGCCTAAATTAAAATGTTACAAGTTTAAAGTTATAAATTATAGAAACAATTTATTTAAATACAACTCCAAGTAAGAACAAGACAACTTAATAATGGCTAAAAGAACAAATGCAGCGTTACCATAAAAAAATGTGTTAAGTGTTGCAACATTGTTGTTGGAAAAAAATATATGCATACTATTTCGAAATAATGTTTATTTATTTCGAAATAGTATGCATATAATTTCTTATTGTTTTTAGGGTCCCGTGTCAAAATAGGACTCCATTACTGAGACTTCGCTTAAGTCATTAGGCTCTATCTTAGGAACGGTAATGGAGGTACCATTACCGTTCCTAAGATAGAGCCTAATGAATCTACATTTTCAACTAAACTTAACAAAAAAATGTCAATAACGCAATTTGTGTTCAAATATCCTCCGTGTGGTGACGGATTAAGAATACAAGTGTCACCACCCCATCTCCTCATCTCTCATCCAGGGGTGCTGTAAAAGTCAGCTAAGGGATATTTCACACAGATAACATCTTCTGTGAGAGACGGAAAGCTAGAAAATAAACCCTGTGCCAACACGCTTGGTCAGCGCGGCACAGTAGACCATAATCCCTCCCAAAGTGGAGGAGGCCCGTGCCCAACAGTGGGACGTAAATGGGCTGGAGAGAGAGAGAGAGAGAGAGAGAGTACACAACTGGCACGTGGCACGTGCTAATAAAGATGTTATTTGATTAAGATGTATTTTTCTTAATCAATTATTTATTTCAAACTGTCTGTTGCCCGCAACTTCGTACGCGTAGGTACAATTTAGAAATCGTTAGTCGTTTTTGCAATGTGTTTGACGATGCTTCGCTCTTATTGGTCGCAGCGTTATGTTCTATAGCCTAAAACCTTTTTATTAATTCGAACCAGTAGTAGGAGGCCCGTGCCCAACAGTGGGACGTAAATGGGCTGGAGAAGAACGCAATTTGGTAATGTGAACAGAACTGTTGTTAAAAAATCTGTATATTATAGACTAAAGATTTTAATTAATAGAAATATGCACGATGAAATAGCCAATTAATCGAAGAATCGCCATAGTTGTTTTCATTTTTTAGTTAAGTTTAGATGTATTCGTAGAATCGATACCAAAAGCTAAAGAGTTTATCAAAAAATAATAAAAACCATGATGCAATATAAGTTTACTGGGGTTCGCATGTGAAAAAAAGGTTTTTAGTCTCATTTTATGATATAACGAACGATTGTTAATTTTTAACGAATATATCATGATAATAATGGTATCGAACCCTATCTGCACGAGGCCAACTCGTACTTAGTCGGTTTTTAGGGTTCCCTATGTCCAAAAAGGTAAAATGCGACCAGAATATTGAGACTGCTGTCAGCCGGACGGCTGACACCATCACCTATCTTTGGAATGGCGATACCTAGAAAGCCAAAAATGTTCACAGTTTATGTTTGTCAATCGATGCTCTAACAACAAATACTTACTGATCATCATTATTCGATTCCCGGACGGGACAATTAATTGTGTGATATTTATAAATGTCATACAAATGTTTGTACTGCGTCTAGGTGTTTACTATGTATTATAAGTATGTATTTACAAAAGTAAAATAAAGTACCTAGTGTATGTAGTGTATCCGTATCTGGTACCCATAACACAAGCATTGAAATATAGCTTACTTTGGGACCAGAGGACGTTGTGTAAAATGTCCATAAATATTAAAACAAAACAAACATTCTCCTGCTCTTATCCCGTTATTTAAGGTCAAGAATTTGATAAATCTATAAAGATAATGTAAGGAACCCTTTATGCTCGAATCAAAACGTACTTAGTTGGTATTTTACTAATATGGTGTAAGTAAATTCACACCATAAAAGGTAGAAATACCATTAACACTAATGATATTAACTTACAATGTTGTAATACTGTAGGTTTGTTTTCTTTACCGGAAGAATTCATAAACTGAAACCGTTATCTATCTCCTTCTATATCTCTCTCTCTCTGTCTCAACCTCTCTCTCCAGCCCATTAACGCCCCACTATTGGGCACGGGTCTACTCCACTTTGGAAGAAATAATTTCTTCGGTCTACTTATGGTCCCTGTGCCAATACGCATGGTCAGCGCGGCACAGTAGACTATAATCCCACACAAAATGGACGAGGCCCGTGCCCAACTGTGGGACGTTAATGGGCTGGAGAGAGAGGAAGGGCTACTTATCCGCGCCTAAAAAAAAATATTATGCACATTTGTAAAAGATGTCCAAATATTAATAATTAGGTATGTTTATTGCATGTATTCGAAATTCAAATTTATTTAAAAACAATAAAATAATTCGAATTTCGAACACGCCTGGTGTTCAAAATTCGAATTATTTCATGATCACTGGCTATAAAACTTAGTCAAGAAAACATTCACAAAATAAATATGGTGTCGATAACGAATTTCTTTTGTATACAAGCGCAGTTAAAAGCAGCATTTAGCGATTAAAGATATCTTATTTAATTCAATGGATATATTATAATAATTTTGCATGATACTTTTCTTTTGTAACTGTGTCACAGTGGAAGCTATGCTAATTATTGCTATTTATTAGCTTCAATGTTAAAAACGTTACAATTACTTACTAATTGAGGAAAAGCTGTAAGAAAAATTTTAAAAATGTTAGATGTCCTAAGAAAAGCATAATTATTTATATATTCTACGCAATTAATTGCAATAAATTTTCTTAGACCAAGTCAGTTTTTATTTATTAGGAAAAATATTGAAAAGAAAGTATCTATGATTAGAAGAATAATCTCAGTAATAAAATACGTTTAGTTTTAATATTTGATGAACGTATCTTTATTTATTTCAAAAACTTGTTAGCCTCTAAAATGCTTTTGAAAAACTATATCTCCGAAGAATATTATTCAGAATCTCCTTAGCTATAGCACAAACTTTACAAGAAAGATAAGCTAAAAAAATACATCATGCCGACAGAGGTAGAATGTTGGCAGTTAGTATTGAAGTGTCAAAGTGACAAGTGTATGTCGCACGCGCAGATGCTTCGGCCAATGGCGATGCGTTCGGAATTTAAAAACTATTCGCGCTTTTCGAATTTCAAAAATAATTGTGTTTTTTTTTTTCATTGAATGACATTGGATAGTTGTCGTATTATTTACATTGTAAAATTAGAATGCACGAAACATGTAACCTTCTTGTTAACTAGACTAGTCATAAACCTCTCTTTGAGACAAGAGTTCTTCCACACAAAAGCTCTAATAACTATTATACTTTATGACCACAATAATATGCCAGTAAAGGGTCTATTGGAACTGAACAATAAATGATCTCTGGATGCTATCTGAACTTTATTGTACCAACGAACGGCTAGAAATGGCATGGTAACATGGGAATAAATTTTTAAATAATACTAATGCATTTACATCTAAAGAAAACCGAAAAAAACGGGATGTTTAGATAGTCATATTTCTTTTAGTTATTATGTTTTGAAAAAGAAAACGAATGTAATAGAAGCATAGATATATAATTAACATTGATACTGTAAGTATTTAATTCGTTGCTCCGTACGCGAGGAATTTAGGAATTTTTCCCGTTTTTGCAATTTTCCTTATTGCTTTGCTCCTATTTGTCAAAGCGTAATGTCATGTAGCCTATAGTCTTCCTCGATAAATGTACTATCTAGCACTGAAAGAATTTTTCTAATCGGACCAGTGGTTCCTGAGATTAGCGCGTTCAAACAAACAAAAAACAAACTCTTCAGCTTTTTAATTTTAGTATAGAAGATATTATAGATATTGGCCTTCGCTGACAAAATGTATGTTATACCTATTATCGAATTAATTTATTTAGCTTACCGACATTTTCAATGTAGATACAATGTAGACGGGCTTTGTGGTCTAGTGGTTCATGTAACGGACTGCCAATCACGAGGCTCGGGTTCAATTCCCGGTCAGGACAATCGTTTGTGTGATTTTTCTAATTGTCATACAAATGTTTGTACTGCGTCTGGGTGTTTCTATGTATTATAAGTATGTATTCAGGTACAAAAGAAAAGTAGTTTATGAAGTATATCCATATTCTGGTACCCATAACACAAGCATATAAGCTTAGCTTGGGACCAGAGGACGTTGTGTGAAATGTCCGTGAATATTTATTTATTAAAAAAAAAAGATACGTTGTATTTAAACACAATTATTATGTTCTAGTAGTCAATAAATATAGGTTAGGTTCAAATTGTATTTCATAAACTACCATTTGAGGTAAAAGTAGTACAAACAAGTTAATTAGCGTCAAGCATCATTAGTTCAGTTAGGCTTCACTGAATTGTTTGCTTATGGCGCCAGCAATCAAACCTTTTTTATTTATAGAGCACCTTTTCCCGTTTTCCCAACATTTCCCTTTACTACTCTGCTCCTATTGATTGTAGCGTGATGAAAAGTATATTATAACCTGCCCAGGAGTATGAAGAATAATTGTACCAAGTTTCGTTAAAATCCGTCGAGTAGTTTTTGTTTCTATAAGGAACATACAGACGGACAGACAGACAGACAGACAGACAGACAAAAATTTTACTGATTGCATTTTTGACATCATATCGATCACTAATCACCCCCTGATAGTTATTTTGAAAATATTTTTCATGTACATGTCGGCGCAACCACAACAATTAGTCTAGAGAACCTAGAATAATTAAGTTAAACCATTTGATTGTTCCAATATTAATTTATAAACCACTAAGTTGATTACTTTAGGGTTTATTACGATGTAAAAATAACGTCATTGTAAATTCAATACTTAACCTAAAAACTTACGAACACGTGCAGGTACGACCGAATGACATGCACGTGCGCCGGCACTATAAATACCGCCGCACGGTGGGCAATCGGGGCAGTTACACTCGAGCCGCCGTACAGTACGGACCTTTCTTGGGCGAATCTCTGCCCGACTAGTTGCTCACTCACAGTAGTGATAAAGAGTTTATTCCGGTCATAATCGCGAGTGTATAATTATAAAGTGTGTATTTGTGAGAAAGTGTAAAGTGACGATTGAGAGGTGACGTTTTGTGTGAACATCATCTTGGTGGTAGAGGCGCAGGTTATAGGGGATTTGGTTGGAGACCTGCTGTGGAACCTTTTATGTGTGAAAGAGAATGTCAGATTGATGTATGAACATCTTAAAGACAGTGTCTACAATTTGTAGACTGATTTTAAAACATGGCAATTCCATCCTCATCTATGTTACTCCAACATCAGAAGTGTGGGATAAAAAACCCGAGAGGCGGCCCCTACGACTAACTCAATAAGTGTAAAACATTTAAATTGTTAAAATCAAAAGTAAAGATATCGTGCACTTTTGCCGTCGTAATAATAAATAATAGGATATGCGCATAACCGCGTTCCTACCAATAATTAAAAGTAGTTAATAACGTGTCTCCACAAGTGAGTAAAATTTATTACTTTCAAATAGTCGTCATAGTAAGCAAAGGTGATATTTAAAGCAGCAACTTGTGGCTATGGAACCACGTCATCATACTCGGTAAGCAGTATCATTCTTCGATTAATTAAAAAAAAAAGAGAGAGAAAGATAAAAACAAAAGTCATTTGCAATAATAAGCTGTGGTGCAATAAAAATACCAAAATTCGACATGAAATTTCATATTGTTATGACATTTCATATGCCTAGTTCATCTTTTAAGAAAATAAAACGTCACGTAACAAAGCTAAGTTTATTGTAAAATTGCGCAATACACAGATTTAATAGACACTTTTTATATTGCTTTGATTATCTTCAAAGTAAGATTGATAAAAACAAGCCACAAGTACTTACCCCATGTTATAACTGCGTAAATTAAAACGTATTCACAATGCTTTTTCACTTCACTTATCTCTTTCCATAAAACTACCCAATTTGTTTAAAATTTATCACAAAACACTTAATTGATAGATCACCACATATTCAGTACACTCATTATAAAAAAAAAACAATGTTCTCTAGTTATCTTTTAAAAACTGAATAAGTTTCACAATAACACCGCGTAATTTTATCGCTTAGATGCGCTTCGTTTGTAATCAACGTTTTCACTACCGGTTGCTACACTACCGAAATGAACTTTATAATAATATGATTTTGTTGAACTACCGTCATTAATTTTGACTTGGTAGAAAAGTTAACAATTGTGATGAAATCGATGGATTTTGTATTCGACAATTACACACACATTGTAAAATGATAAACCAAGTTGAGAATTTCATTATTATAACGAAGACGTTACCGTAACTAAAATATAGTGCAGTTTTCAATCTTTATAGATAACGTTTTGATTTATTTTAATTTTATCATCGAGACATCGTTCGAATGAGAGTCGAGTCGATTAGTAATAGCCAATTAAATCAATATGTTTGGAACAAGTTAAAAATCGCTTCAACATTAAACATTTTTCTTTTTGAAAGATTAAAATTTACAGTCGACGATTTCATAACAAATCCACATAATCCATTTCTTTAAAATCTACGGTCAGTTATAAAAAAAAAAAAATGTTTTTAAATCAAATAAGGAACTAATAGACAGTGATTTCCGGTGTGTGATTAATATTTTTACCTCTATACAAATAATGAAGTCAGTGTTGACAACTTCTAGTGATAGCAATTTTATCGAAGATATTAAAGTGATAAAAAAAAAAGCAATACAAGAAATTCTTAAGCTAATAATTTTAATAATGGATGTTAAGGGTTCTTAACAATCAAAATCACGAATCAAATAGTTTTGATGCGCTCCTGAGTCTTCTGAGGATATAAGCGTTAAATTGTTGCGTTGTATCTGACATCGTTTTGGTCAGATTCATTTTATCTGCTCGTATTAGCTTTTTCTTATCCTATTGATCTTTAGAGCCTCTGGGGCCACGGTCATAATAATAAGGCCCAGACCCCAGCATCGACCTTCCTTACTCTCCGAGAACCTCCGAGATTCATTCATTCATTTCATTTCATTCATTTCATTCCATTTACTATTATGTTACCCCGATAACAGTACACAATTACATCTCTGTAATAATAATCTACGAGAACAAAATATCTGGAGAGTGGTACCTCTGAGCTAAACCATGTGTTACCCTTGAGCTAACCACGGATCCATGATGCATCCACATGTGAACCATGAGATACCGTTGGGACGCCTTGTGGAGCCATGAGTGGACACGTACACACCATAGATACTAAATGAATAAGTCAGTACATTGGAGATGTCTTTGTGTACTGTCCTAACAATAACCCTTTCAAAATGAGCAACATAAGTTGCTTACAGATGTACTACTCAAAAGGAGTTATTTCTCTTCTTTCAGGTCAACGAGAATCGACGAGATCCAACGAAAAGCTACGAGAACCTTCGAAATCCTTTCGTTATAATCTCCGAGAACCTAATAACCTTACTATACTTATTAACCTCACAATTACATCTCTGTAATAATAATCTACGAGAACAAAATATCTGGAGAGTGGTACCTCTGAGCTAAACCATGTGTTACCCATGAGCTAACCACGGATCCTTGATGCATCCACATGTGAACCATGAGATACCGTTGGGACGCCTTGTGGAGCCATGAGTGGACACGTACACACCACAGATACTAAATGAATAAGTCAGTACATTGGAGATGTCTTTGTGTACTGTCCTAATAATAACCCTTTCAAAATGAGCAACATGGGTTGCTTACAGATACCGATCTCAGAGAAAACTCTTAATTTCAGATAACACACATCACATCGCAGCCAGGTGCAGAGCGCGCACCGCCTGTCAGAATGGCCGTGTCGGCGCAACCACAACAATTAGTCTAGAGAACCTAGAATAATTAAGTTAAACCATTTGATTGTTCCAATATTAATTTATAAACCACTAAGTTGATTACTTTAGGGTTTATTACGATGTAAAAATAACGTCATTGTAAATTCAATACTTAACCTAAAAACTTACGAACACGTGCAGGTACGACCGAATGACATGCACGTGCGCCGGCACTATAAATACCGCCGCACGGTGGGCAATCGGGGCAGTTACACTCGAGCCGCCGTACAGTACGGACCTTTCTTGGGCGAATCTCTGCCCGACTAGTTGCTCACTCACAGTAGTGATAAAGAGTTTATTCCGGTCATAATCGCGAGTGTATAATTATAAAGTGTGTATTTGTGAGAAAGTGTAAAGTGACGATTGAGAGGCGACGTTTTGTGTGAACATCATCTTGGTGGTAGAGGCGCAGGTTATAGGGGATTTGGTTGGAGACCTGCTGTGGAACCTTTTATGTGTGAAAGAGAATGTCAGATTGATGTATGAACATCTTAAAGACAGTGTCTACAATTTGTAGACTGATTTTAAAACATGGCAATTCCATCCTCATCTATGTTACTCCAACATACAGAATTGACCTCTCTACAGATTTATTATGCTAATCTAATATATAAAATTCACGTGTCACAGTGTTAGTTACCGTACTCCTCCGAAACGGCTTGACCGATTCTTCTCAAATTTTACATACATATTCAGTAGGTCTGAGAATCGGCCAACATCTATTTTTCAAACATTTTTGGTTTTTTTTTGTATGGCAAAACAACGTTTGCCGGGTCAGCTAGTCTAATATATAAAATTCACGTGTCACAGTGTTAGTTACCGTACTCCTCCGAAACGGCTTGACCGATTCTTCTCAAATTTTACATACACATTCAGTAGGTGTGAGAATCGGCTAACATCTATTTTTCAAATTTTTTTTTTTTGTATGGCAAAACAACGTTTGCCGGGTCAGCTAGTAAGTATAGATAATTACTATTTAATTCATACTAATTTAATTTATTTAAAGAAAATTTAAAATATATAAAGGTAAAACATACATTCTAAGATACAATTATGTATGTTTTACTTTTATATAATTAAAATTTTCTTTATGTTGTTAAAAATTTTGTTATATATTTAGAAACTAAGATATTGTTATTAATTTTATGTAGTCTGAGCACAATGTAATATAATATAGTTTATGTTAAAAGTCTATCTTTATGGTCAATGTAAAATTAAATTGGACGTGGGTAAACCCTGTAATAACTGATTGTAGAAAACACATTACAGCTCAGTCTCACCCGTAACCATGATGACTGCAAAGTCTCCGAAACGTCGTGTTAAAATTTAAAACAAATATACGCGTCTAAATCCGTAAAAAGTAGTTTTATTTAAACATTATTTAGTTTATTTTTAGCCAGTTATTATGCACAGTTATAATAAAATGACTTCCTAGTTTAGAAAATTATTACATTTTAGGGTTCCATACGAAAAGTTAAAACGGGACTGTATTGCTGCGACTCCAATGTTCATCATGCAGTCCTTTTGACACCAGCCCGTATACCATGAACCGTGTTAGCTAGAAAATTAAATTTTTACATTATTAGCACTGTTACGTACAATAAATACTAAGGCTACTATTATAATAAATATTAAGGACTGCCGATCACGAGGTCGCGGGTTCGATTCCCGCCTCAGACAATCATTTGTGTGATGTTTATAAATGTCATACAAAATGTTTGTCCTGCGTCTGGGTGTTTCTATGTATTATAAGTATGTATTTACAAAAGAAAAGTAGTTTATGTATTCTATCCGTATTCTGGTACCCATAACACAAGCATAATAAGCTTAGCTTGGGACCAGAGGACGTTGTGTGAAATGTCTGTGAATATTTATTTATTTATTTTATTTATTATAATAAAAAGGGATACTTATATAAATATCTAATACAAGGTCCCCGTTTACCTAACAAAAAAAAACTAAGTTCAACTTGATGTCTGATTAAAAAGTTTTGGGGATTAAACTACTTCCAAATATCGTAGAGCAGAGATTTGAAAATGACATTTCCTTGATCCCCATATGAATCGAAATGAAATGAAAAATCAAGTAGACATAATTTTTTAGCAAAATTATGTGCTTATGACATGTCCAGTTTTTTTCCCTACCACCGGTTCAGGACGCAATCTGCTGAGAAGAACCGGCGTAAGAAACTCAGCAGAGCTTTTAATTAAATCAATATTTTATTTTTAAATTAATTGTCAAATATATAGAATATGTATTGCTCCAGAGCAACCTACTCCCAAGCTTTATCATCTTTAATATAATCAGAAATTTTATAATACGCCTTTTTACATAATTTAGATATAATGATTTTTTTAAATGTAGAATGATTTAATTCTCTAACATCAATAGGGAGCATATTATAAAACCGTATACAATGACCCATGAAAGAGTTACATATTTTGTGGAGACGGGTTACATGCATTACAAGATTGTGTTTATTCCTTGTAGTAACATTATGGTGGTCGCTTTTTTTGTAAAATTATGAATATTTTTATGAACATACAATAAATTTTCATACATATATATCATTTCCTAAACTATCTGTTGCCCGTAACTACGTACGCGTGGAACGTAGAAACTAAACCAAATTATACAAAAAAGCCATCATATTGAACCACTCTATCTATTAATAAAAACCGCATCAAAATCTGTTGCGTAGTTATGAAGATATAAACTCACATAAGGACATACATACAAAAGAGACGATTTTTGTTACAATAAGTGGGGATTGGTCATAAGTAATCACGACACAGATAAACTAGATTTATATCCCTAAAAATTTATCCACAAAATAAACGGTAACTCTGTAAGGCATAGCTAGCAAGCCCTAGTAATAAAACTCTATTTCCTAAAAATAAGGTGATAAAATACACAATCGATTTCCCTATGATTATGACGAAGAGCACATCCTGAACAGAGTCTATTAACATTAAGTAACGGCTTGTTAACATCACACTACTACTATTATTGATAAGCAGATGCCTCTCAAATTACACTGCATTATTTTGCTCAAATAGCCATGCAGATAACGTGGTCTCACTCATAGCGGAAAGCGCGAGCGTTTCAAAGACTCGCTGTTTTCTATAACATACAAAGTTTTTTATTTGTTTTTGGCGTCGTCGCGGTGCTAACTTTTGCCATATTACATACGAAGTTTGTTAGCGTAATGAAAAATAATTTCCACATTTGAATTTATGTGATTTAATAACATTTATAAAATGTAACTCTGTGCTTATTCTGGGTAGTAATTAAGAAACATTTTATTTATTAGCTGCTCGATAGAGGGACATACAGTGATACATGATTCCTTTTTATGTTTTCCAAACCTCAACATTTTTTCGTAAGCATGATATTTAGAAACTAAACCATGACAAATTATGCAAAAAAGCCACCCTCTAACCATTTAGTCTATTAAAAGAAACCGCATCAATATCCGTTGCGTAGTTTTGAAGATATAAGCCACATATAAGCATACAAAAATAACTTCTTTATTTTATAATAAGTAAAGAAATAAATATCCACGGAAATTTTACATAACAAAAACAGCATTCTTAAAGAAAAAAACAAATAAGTAAATAAATAAATTTTCTATAATCCTTAAAATCAGAACCTACTTACTGTAAACGGATCGCTTATTCTTACTCGCTTGCAGTGAGACATAACTCTGCAATTTTTTTCAAGCACAACTATACGTTGCTGGTTTCACATAATTGGTTTATTAAGCCGTGATCAAGTCAGGACAAATTATAAAAAAAAACTGGATCGATAATTGTCCGGTATGTCCATGATTACATTTATTATTGTCTTGCAATTGTTTTACTTTCAACGTAGAAATCAAGAGTTATTAAGCGTTTTAGAGTAGGTATTTCAAACATTAGATGATAGATTGAAAGTCATCTACTTTATATATAAAAATACTAGCAGTTACCCGCAACTTAATACGCGTGGAATTAAAAAATCAAACCGTTACAAATTATACAAAAAGGCCATCCTCTTGAACCACTCAACCATTCAAAAACAGCATCAAAATCCGTTGTGTAATTTTAAAGATACAAACTCATATAGAGACTTACATACAAAAATGACGACTAAGGAATAAAGACTAGTATGGTCCAAGCTACGAATAAATTAAAGGATATATCATCAAGATCAAATAAATAAGTTCTCTACCCAAACCAATTTGTAACAAAGTTAATTTGTTGAAACATTAGGTCGTAATGAAACTCGAAGTAAATATCCATATAGAATACTTTTAGGAGTATCTAAAAATTAATAAATTCCATTTTTAAATATGCAAACTCTATAAAAATATCATCTTTCTAAATACCTACTGTTAAATGTATCCTAGCTCATCAGAAACTACCAATAAGTTTTGTTGTAATTTGACATCAATGGATTTTGTCAGCTGTCTTTGCGATCGTAATGTTATTAAGTTGATAATGTTATAATTTTAATAAAATATCACACTGTAAAGTAGCTACTGATCGGTTTTAATTCTAGCTTTAGTATCGCAATGACTTTAAATATAGAAGTCAGTGAAGTACTAGCTGGAGTCGGGTACGGAGGAATTTGTATTGAAACCAACTGCCACTGCCCTCATCCCACTATTTGTGGTTAGCGCAACGTGTCTTTTTCTTCCATAGTCTTCTATCAGCCGTCATATCTGCGTAAAGGCTAGTGGAAGACCTAAGAAAAGATGGATGGACTGTGTGAACGAGGGCATGAAAAAACGACGAGTTCTCTTTTTTTCATGCCCTCACTTTTGGCATCACTTTTGGCATCACTTTTAGACTTCCTCTAATACATTCATTCCTTATTGTAACCATCTTAGTATTATATTTTTCATCAAATTATGCCGATGCTGTTGTACTCATAAGCCCTAAAGGCGTGGGGTCTGTAGTATTTGTTACTCCTGTTACGTGGTTAAACACCTATGACTATAACTGTCAACTTAACTCCTAGTTGTCCATATCTCAGGGTTCCATTATAACTTTGGGTGCGTAACCCTAAAAATAAATTAAATAAAAGAACTCTATGATGCGGTTATATCACTTACTGTCTAAATTCCTACGGTCTCTTTACAGCTCCATTATCAGACCTTGGTTAAAATCTGTGTCTAAAGTACTCACCAAAACAAATCAAACTATTTAAGTGTAATAGCATTATTTAAGTCATTAACTTGTCCAGTGCATCTCACCATCTGTCAGATTAGAACCATATCATCATAATATTGCATTGTGACCTGATATACTATAAGTGTATTGCTATGGCTCCAACTACTTATACAAATATCCTTCTAATAGATTTTTCGATGTATAATGATTTTCTTACCACAAATATTCAATGACTAACTAAAATTCTAGCTAAATTTAAAAATTCCACGGATACGAAGTCATCGCAGGTGCAATCATGCAATATTTTCTGCTGATACTTAACTCCTATTGGCCGTAGCGTGATGTTATATAACCTATAACCTTCCTCGATAAATGTACTATCCAACACTGAAAGAATTTTTTAAATCGGACCAGGCGTTTCCTGAGATCAGCGCATTCAAACAAATGAACTTTGCGGCTTTATAATATTAGAACAGCCGGCGTATTATGAGCTTTATAAAATCATTCAAGTTCCAGGCAGGCCGTAAACTGCATGGCTAAATTAGGTATTATGGCAAAAATAAAACCATTAGTTGAAAATTTTTAGTTAGTACTTTAACTTTTAGTTGTACATGCTCCTTAAACATATTAATGTATGACTGGTTTAGCGAACTGACTGATTAATATTTTGTTCATAATACGAATTTGCCAGACAGTTCAATTCACGGCGTAAACTGCCTGGAAATAAAAACTCATAATACGGCCGCTGATTTGCTTCCTAATATTGTCATACTAAAAATACAATTATTTTCAGTATTTAAACAAATTTCTACAAGAATAATTAAAAAAAATATTTCATTATGATGCATGTCATAGTACCTATTATGTACATCTACATTAATTCCATCATAATTTATACCATCATATCATCATCATCATAACATCATGCCTTTTTCCCATGGGGGTAGGCAGAGACTAGTAGTAGTCTCTGCCTAATTTATACCCTAATTAATAAACTTTGCAAGCGCAATTATACGAAACATAACTTAAAGATCTTGCTTTCAAACGTAATAATTATAAATAAGTAGATTGGCTAAAAAAGCTAATAAGCTGATTAGAACCAGTGATATAGTGTCCAATATATAAACACTAACGACTCACACAGGTGTGTACTAGGACCTTTGGCTGTCGGTTGATAGTTATTTAACAAAGATATCGTATTTACTGACTGATGGTACTACAAAGCTTAACTTGTGAAATAATGCCGACTAGATTAATAACTTGTAGCGACAGCAAAAAAACTATTAAATATTAATTTATATTTTTAATGGATCTGAATAATCATCATCATAACATCGTGCCTTTTTCCCATGAGGGTAGGCAGAGAATATAGAGCGCACTCTACTACGATCCAGACATACTTCCTTGGCTTAATCCACACTCATACATCTAATCATACATGCTCGACGGTTGTAATCGAATAATAACGGACCATTCCGGTCCACATACAAGTTTTTATTGTAAGTTACTTCTATAATATAACCATTATTGAGACTTCGCCATTCTTTTTCCCGTCCATTCGTCTGTCATCAGGCTTTATCTATAGAACGGTGATAGAAAGCTAGAAATTTTGAAGTTTAAGTATATCTGTTAATGCTACAACGACAAATACTTATCATCAACGTTCTCTGTCCTTATCACGTTATTTGAGGCTACTCGGGGTTAGTATGAATACGCGACCGTGCGTTGTTGCGTTTTGTGGGGGAAGCCTGTGTCCAGCAGTGGATGGAGAAGGGCTGATGGATGGATGGATGACGAATATATTAAGATAATAAGGGTACGGAACACTTCGTGTGCAAGTCCTACACGTACTTGGCCGGTTTTGTTTAGAGTTTTCCATCTCTCATAAAGGAAAATGTATCTAGTTTAATAACTATTTATTTTATTTTGAAGTTACATACAGTTACATTACATATTGTAACGGACTGCCGTTCATGAGGTCGCGGGTTCAATTCCCGCACGGGACAATCATTTGTGTAATATTTATAATTTTCATACAAATTTTTGCTGCATCTTGGCGTTTTCTATATAATAAGCATGTTTTTACAAAAGAAAAATAGTATACATATGTATTATATCCGTATTCTGGTATCCATAACACAAGTATATAACCTTAGCATGGGACCAGAGAATGTTGAGTGAAATTTCCATGAATAATAATAATCCTAAACTGCTTTCTTCTTTCTTTGAGTAGTGGTTGTCTTTTTAGTCATAAAATATCTCTGAGTTCAGTGTGCCTCTTGGCAAAGGCCTCCTGTAACATTTTCCATTGTTCTCTGTCTATTAAGTACGTCTGTGACTTTTGTTTTACTTCTTATGACTGTGTTTCGTATCTAATCTTGTTTCTTAATACCTATCATACATATGCATGAATATTGATTTATTTATTTGCAGTAAGGCAAGTTTGTTTTGCAGTCGGTACTTATTAGCAGTGGTGTTGGTCGAACCGGACCGATTTCCTGTTTAAAACTGTACGCACAATAAAATTTAATTTAAATTTTAAATGTCACCTTTATGCTTTTATTGTATTTTAATATTTATTTGTTGTTTTTATTTATTTATTTGATGATGTTTATCTAATTGTATGAGACATTGAGAATTGAAATTACGTTTAGTTGCTAACTTATGTCCTAATGGAAGTGAGTAATGGGCGGATTGTGTGAGTAATGTTGGTAAAAACGTAGGCATATTTTATTGGAAATTCTTAACATTAACATATTATAAATGATAGTGTGTTTGTTTTTGTTCTTTGATAATTTGTTTTTCTTTTTCGTTTTTTTTGTTCTATGAAATTTGGATTAGAGAATAGAGAGATTAAAAATATTCCTTCAAATAGATTTGTATTATGGCTCTTTGCCTTTGCTTTCTCACCGATTGCGCGTCAGTGATACGAACAAGCTTTCTAGCTGCAGTGCCTGCACCTACCAGTGCCACCCTGAAGAAATAAAACTTCTTGGAGCTAAAAATATCTTAACCTTTACTTATTATAAAACAAATTTATTATTTTTAAAGTTATTATTTTTATAATTTTGCAAGATCAACAAAGATTCAAATAAAAATTTTAATAACAATTTTTATTGCAATGATACTGGACTTCTTTGTAGCTACTTTTTTGGTTAGGCTACCTTTTTATGCTAACAAGAGTGTAGGTATAATGATTCTGAATTCCACGAGTATGATATCGCGGCTACAGTTAATATATATTTTTATGTCTATGTTGTATTATTACTTATGTCGACAGACGAGCAAAGAGCCTACCTGATGATAAGTGGCATCAGTCACTCATGGACTCCGCAATACCAGGGCATAGATAAGCCGCTGCCTACCGAGTGTTTTATATAAATAAAATTATTCTGTCAACCATATTTAAAAGAGAATACTATGTAAACTTCATTTAGCAACTTTTTAACGCACATTATTTAAACTTTTATAGCCGCATTATTTTATAGTTTACTTACATATTTCCAGAATTTATTACAAAAACTAGGATTGGTAAGCCATACTACACCTTATTTAGATAAAGATAGTTTGATAAGTTGACAATTTATGTCACTTAACGTCATGTTACATGTCAAACGAGTGTTAAACATTAAATACCTACTGTATTTTAAAGTTATGTTAAGACGAGTACATATTTATATTGTCAAAATGTCGCATTGCACTAAATTAAACGTCTGCAGTGACTACTTGAGGCAGTTTTTTTTGGACCAAAGTCCGGCTTCAATAATAACTTCTTCAATTTCGTGGCGCGATGTTTCTGGTTAATACTAATTCTATGGACCTCAAGTTTGGAAACTTGATAGTATTTTAAGGGCCCGGGTGTAAAAGAAATTCACCTATCAGCGTCTGTTCACTGCCATGACAAAAGCCCTCATTGAATGCCGCTACAAAGAAAAAATTACAAATAATGAAAGGCTATTTCACTAAGATTTTCTATCGAGAAAACTTTTTCAATCGCTTTTCCGCGTATTAATAATGCTAGATTATATATTGAAAAACATATAGGTACTTAAAAATTAGAGGTCTAGCTATTCAATCTAAAGAAAATATGAGAACGAAGTCCCAGAGGAATCCTCTTATTGTGCCCAAGAATTGCATAGTCCACACTCCAAAGAAGATATAGGTATAGTGATGCAATGTTTACTCTTTATCTCTCTCTTCGGCTATTAACGTCCCACTTTTGGGCACGAGCCTCCTCCACTTTGGAATGGAAGATGGTCTACTGCAGGAGTAGCCAACAAGTCAATCGCGATCGACCGGTCGATCGCGTGACCAAATTTGGTCGATCACTCGCAAGTTCCATGAGGAGACGCATTCAATGCCAAATGTTTCTAGTATTTGATACAGGAATGAACATGTACGCAGCTCATGCTTCGAGTAGGGAGACGTTCAGCGTAACTACTCTTAGTAGTTTTCTACTATTATAAAACTATTACTATTTATACTATTTATAAAAGCACATTGCATAAACGTCCCCCTTCTTACCTAAGAAATAGGTCAATCGCGACTCAATTTTAAAATAAAAAGTAGATAGTATGTGCACAAAAGTTGGCCACACCTTGTCTACTGTACTGCGATGACCAAGCGTATTAGCACAGAGTTTATTTTCGAGTTTCCGCCGCTCACACAGGATCCTGTCTTTATACTTAGCTGGCTTTTACTGTACCCTGGGGAGAAACGGGATGGTGATACTTGTATTCTTAATCCGTCACCTCACGGACAACTCTTTATCTACAAAAACACATCAAAAAGTGTAACTTCTTGGGAGCGTACTTAAGTGAACATCCACTTTTTCTATTATTCTAGTTAAATTATTTTATTTAGTATCCTTTTAATAATTTAGCTATATTTAATTGAACGTAATTTGTGTTCCAAAGACAATAAACAAAAGATATTCTTGATTACGAGGCGAAATAACGAGACCTTTCTTATACAAACTATAGAAAGCTTGAAAGTCTTCTGGCGATGTAAAAGTCAAAGTAAAAGACAACATAAATTTAGACAGTGACATTCAAGAACTTATATTTTTATATCTTCGCATCACTCTTGATCACAATCACTCACAATCTAACAAATTACACACACTTATAATATAGCTTAAAGCGATCGAATTATATAAAAAATAATATTAAATACTTCTGCTTACGTTCAAATAATAACGGTCGTGATGATATCCATCTTAATCGGTAACGTTTCTTAGAATGTATGCGTACGCGCAGTACGCACGCGATTCGAAATTCAAATGATTTTTATAAAGGTCGTTTTTTTTTTACTTTTAAAAATCTATAATAACTAAGTGATGTTACATAAATAACGTCATATTATCCCAAACAAAGCTGCTTCTAGTATAATACAACTTATGACGAGATATTTAGCGGGATTTTACAGACAAAGTTATGGAAATACATAATCATCATGACACGTGTTTTGCCTTGATATTAAAACACCAATTCTAACAATGAACACCACCTAAATAAATGCTTGTCATTTAATTCTACTTAACTAAATTTCAAAATTGTTAGTATCAATAACACAATTTCGGTTAGGTATGTTAACTAAACTATATTAATGTAAAAAAAAAAATTACAATATGAGGACAACTAATTTAATTTAAATGTGTGTATCTACATAATCTACAACATAATATGTAGCCATTAAACCTAACAATGTTTAGCTCTTGACGCATGAGAATTGGTACCGACACACATCGATTCAAATAAAGGTAGTTGGGTTCGAATCTATCATAAATATGTATTGACAGCAATAAGCATAATACTAATATGGTATGTTACAAGAGCATTTTGTGCTATTCATTAATAATTCAATACAAATTCCTGGAATAACTCATAAATATAATAATATGGGAAAATAATAAAAAGTAATTTTTATCCAATCAATTGATGGAAGGGTGAATGGTCACTGAATACCGTTATATACTAGTACTAGCCGCTGCCCGCGACTCCGTACGCGTGGAATTTACAAAACTTTTTCCCGTTTTTGCAACATTTATCACTTATGCTTCGCTCCTATTGGTCGCAGCGTGATGTTGTATAGCCTAAAGCCTTCCCCTATACATGGACTATCCAACAGAAAAAGAATTTTTCAAATCGGACCGTTTGTTTGAACGCGCTAATCTCAGGAACCACTTGTCTGATTTGAAAAATTATTTTAGTGTTGGATATTACTTTTATCGAGGAAAGCTATAGACTATATATCTTCACGCTGCACCCAGTAGGAGAGAAGCAGTAGTAAAAAAAGTAGCAAAAACGGAAAATTTTCTAAATTCCACGCATACGAAGTCTCGGGCAACAGCTAGTTGATATATAAAAAAATTTTTGTCGCCCGCGACTTCTGACGCGTGGAATTTAAAAAATTTTCCCCTTTATTGCAACATTTTTCAATGATGCTTGCTCCTATTTGTCGCAGCGTGATGTTATATAGCCTAGAGCCTTCCTCAATAAATGTACTATCCACCTAACATTGAAAGAATTTTTTAAAGTAGACCAGCGGTTCCTGAAATTAGCGCGTTCAAAGAAACAAACTCTTCAGCAAAATAATATTAATACAGATGTCACATACTACTCCTGCATTTTAAATAACTTCATGATAATGAAAAGCTCTTTATCAATCCAGCCTATTTACGTCCCACCGTTAGGCATAGGTCTCCTTCACTTGAGAGGCCTTATAGTCTACAGTGCAGTGCCCTGGGAAGGAAAAGTTGTAGCAACTCTTGTATTCTTAATCCGTCGTCACCACAAACAGTTCCATATCATTGCATAGAGAAGACTTAGAATAAGAATAAACTATCGGTGTACCTAGTGGTGTGACCCGAACAAAAGTATATGTTTTTAATTTAAATTAAAAAGAAACAACCCTTAAAAATAAATAATTACAAAATAATCCATTCTCAAAAGTTAAGTGTCTGATAAAATGTTTATTTGATCAATATAATGTGCAATTTACATCTCATGAACACTAACCTTTATAAACAAACACTTTTTTGCTCCTTCTATAACACTTTTATACAATTTAATTGATAAAAGCTTAATGAAATTATCATTGAACTTTCAAATACAAGTACTTTTAACAATAAATGTGCACGTTTGGATAAAAGTTCTTATCAGTTAAAGTAAAAAGCACATTTGTATGCGCGGACAATTTACGATCTAGATACGTACCTATATTATGCTTTTTGCCTACAGTCAATTTGAATTGTCTATGTTTTATCGGACTGCCATTGACAAGTCTTATTGTATCTGTATGTGTAATAAGCTTCTTACACCAAACTAAAAAAAAAATTAAAAAAAAGAATACCACTTTTACCGCCTCTTCCGTGTTCGAATTTTAAAATTCGCTAATCATCGATTTAATGAGTTCGCGTTGTCAGCTTGCAAGCAAGAATCAGATATGATATTGTTTTAATACGGCCATACGACGAACATAATACTCGTTAATGAGATATTATACGATTTATTAAGATTGATAAACCACCTTTAATTGGTCGGGTGATGATTTTAATATTGGAGTTAAATAAAGTGACTTGTTTTGCGTCTTTTGAAATGCGTCCATTTTATTTGTGAGTTTATTGGTAACTTTATCATTTGCAAGTTTCGTAATTTTTTCCAGTGTGTTTTAAAATAACAATTTATAGACTGTTTATGTTCTACGACATCATTAGCGACCCTCTAATGCACTGTGTTGTAGATCTGCAACATTGTAATTTTTGGTCGCGTAATCTGACTTCATTGTTTTTTCTGGTATTAGGTATTCAAAAATGGTTTTGAGAAGCCTGAATAAACACATATCGACAGTATTTGAACAATTGCTTGCCAAACGATCAATCGATAAAATAATATCCTAGGCCAAAACAGCGGAACCACATTAATTTAAACAGAACCCTAAACCCATAGTACCAATTACAAGATTCCTTTGTACTATCCGCTTTGAACAACAAAGGGACCGCGGTGAACGATTCTTTATACTCATTAACTAAAATTAAACCACTATACCACAACCAGTTTATTTTGACCTCTGAAATAGAGGCCATATCAAATTGAAAAAATAGGAACTTTTTAAACTCCCAATAATTCAAAAAATAAATAAGATTATTAGAATAAACTTCACAGAAAATAAACTACAGTAAAAAATACTTTTATTTTTGCATTTATAAAAATCTTGATATTAATTTTTTTTTTATTTATCATTTTGTTCTAAGATGTTTTTTTTTATTATAGGGATGTATGCAAAGGTCATGTTATTTTGGTCATGCATGAGAGTGTTAGGGATGTCAAATAGTCAAACATTACCGACTTATTATCTCATTAGTGATGTGTACGGTTTTTGTGAGAATTTAAATTGTAGGGTTTAACTTATGAAGTTTTATTTGTTTGTATGTGTGTGTCCTACCTTACGCATATAAGTCTGTGTACCATTTTAGACCACACTGGCACTGGTCTAAAAAGATACCTTTTATAGTTGGTATTTTCCATATAAATGTAGATTAGCAAGAGATTATAAAGCTGAAATAAAGATGAATACTTTTAATTAAATCATATTGTAAAATATATATTTATGGAAGCTGTGTTTAAATGGTAAATTTTTGGAGCAAAATAGTACCTATAAATTACGACAGTAAAAAAAATAACTAAAATTAAACCACTATACCACAACCAGTTTATTTTGACCTCTGAAATAGAGGCCATATCAAATTGAAAAAATAGGAACTTTTTAAACTCCCAATAATTCAAAAAATAAATAAGATTATTAGAATAAACTTCACAGAAAATAAACTACAGTAAAAAATACTTTTATTTTTGCATTTATAAAAATCTTGATATTAATTTTTTTTTTATTTATCATTTTGTTCTAAGATGTTTTTTTTTATTATAGGGATGTATGCAAAGGTCATGTTATTTTGGTCATGCATGAGAGTGTTAGGGATGTCAAATAGTCAAACATTACCGACTTATTATCTCATTAGTGATGTGTACGGTTTTTGTGAGAATTTAAATTGTAGGGTTTAACTTATGAAGTTTTATTTGTTTGTATGTGTGTGTCCTACCTTACGCATATAAGTCTGTGTACCATTTTAGACCACACTGGCACTGGTCTAAAAAGATACCTTTTATAGTTGGTATTTTCCATATAAATGTAGATTAGCAAGAGATTATAAAGCTGAAATAAAGATGAATACTTTTAATTAAATCATATTGTAAAATATATATTTATGGAAGCTGTGTTTAAATGGTAAATTTTTGGAGCAAAATAGTACCTATAAATTACGACAGTAAAAAAAATAACACAATCTTTTATTATAATGAAGAAATTTAATTATCGGGAATAATGATAATAAAAATTGTAGTCTAATTTTCGTATTAAAAGATTCGCTGGAGAAAATTTGAGTTACTTTTTAGGGTTCCGTACCCAAAGGGTAAAAACGGACCCTATTACTGAGACTTTGCTGTCCGTCCGTCCGTCCGTCCGTCCGTCTGTCACCAGGCTGTATCTCAAGAACGGTGATAGCTAGAGAGTTGAAATTTTCACAGATGATGTATTTCTATTGCCGCTATAACAACAAATACTAAAAATAAAATAAAATAAATATTTAAGGGGGGCTCCCATACAACAAACATGATTTTTTTACCGTTTCTTGCTCGATACTAATAACGTTGCCTTATGTTGCATAGATAATGGTACGGAACCCTTCGTGCGCGAGTCCGACTCGCACTTGATCAATTTTTTTATTATTAACACGCTTTTATCAGCTCGGTACGTATATATCAATGTAACGGAATCTTTGAGAGAGATTTTCATCCTCTTACATGTGAATATGTCTCAAATTCTGCACACATTAAGGACCAAGGACAGCGCAATATTAGTGACTCACACAACGACCTCTGGTCCTAAGCTACACCTATTTGCTTGTGTTGTTCGTTATTAGCAAAGTATATTCTGAGGAAATTGCGTATTGTGTTAAATACCATTATTAAAGTATTGAGAATCTTATCGTAAAAAGTAAATTGAAAAGTTTGTTATTAGTTGTAAATATATTATGAAAGTAGTGGACCTATCCTATAGGTAGACTACAGTGTCTACAGTGTTGTGATTCCAAGCTCAACGCAATAACTAGTATGCAATATTTTACTCTGTACCTATGTCATTTAGAAGCTATAAAATTATTTAATTATAAAATTCTGACGTAAAAGTTTTTGAAATTGGCAAATATGCAATATATAGAAGCCAACAAAAAATTACAGTGGCGAATGCTCAATCATGTCAAGCCATCAATTTAAAAAAATCTTAGTACCGTATATACAGATGGTAGTAAAGGAAGTGACCATGTAAATGCAGCCTTATATGATCCACAAAAGAAGTTTTCTCAAAGCTTTGTTTTGCATGAAGCTTGCTCTATATTTACAGCAGAAGCATATGCGGTATATCAGGCATTACTACGTATTCGAGACATACATACTCATAAACAATTTTTAATTATTACAGATTCCTTGAGTGTGATACAAGGTCTAAACAACCTTAGAGTTAGTTATAAATCAAATTACATTCTGTATTTTATTAAAGAAACAATTTACCAATACTCTTTAAAAAATGTCAAAATTGCTTTCCTCTGGGTGCCTTCACACAGAGGTATTTCTGGTAATGAAATGGCTGATAAAACCGCATATGAATGTATAAACCCTATAAATGTAAAAAATGTAACAGAGATCCCTATGACAGATTGCTTGCCATATGTTAAACAAAACATTAATACTAAATGGTTAGACATGTGGAAGAAAGATCAAGATAGCAAAGGAAAGTGGTATGGCAATATACAAGAGAACTTGCCGGTAAAGCCTTGGTACAACCAGCTGGAAGATGCCAGTCGCGATTTTATAACAACTATAAACAGACTACGCTTTGGCCATAATACTGCTCCGTCACACCTGGCTAGATTGGGTATTATTACTGATAATATTTGCCCACATTGCACAACACACGAAGGAACCGTTGAACATTTAATTTATGAATGTCAAAACTTTTTAATTGCCAGACTAATATTCGCCAATGACCTCAGTGACGTGAAAATTTTAAGTGTTTCTTCATCCCGCCCGCCGCCTATTGATCAATTACTAAAAAACAAGAACAGTTACGCAGCCATATATAAATATATCAAGAATACTATCAAAACAATATAACTAAAACAACAAAGAATTGGAAAAAGAAGATATGACCTAAAGGTCCTCGTAACCAGGTCATTAAAACCCAAAAAAAAAAAAAAAAAATCTTAGTACCGCTACACATTGCTCACTTGATTGCATTATATTTTTAGATTTACAGATAACTCATATTATCGTATGCAAATGAAGTAATTATATTCCAAGTATTGCATATGGTACTGTTTCTTTTTTTATGATTGAAGAGAAAATTCTATTGCGCACGTGCGATATATTGGGGTTCAATGAATGAATGGTTTTCTATTAACATAGAGTTGAGCTGTGCATTAAGAACAGATATATCGTATTTAAACAAAAAAAAATCTTAATCAATCATTTCTGTTGAGAAAAACATCCTAGATTTTGACATAACGGCAGTGTTGACGGTACTTCATATATAAGCAATATTTCAGAGTTATATTGCAAGTGTGTCAAAATTTACTTGCTATGATTCTGTTAAACGTATAGACATTAGCGAAGGAGATAACCATCAGATCCTGACTTGGTGTCAATGGACTAAACGGAAACCACCAGCTTTCAAATAAAACAAGAATCATTAAAATCGCTTCGCCCAGTTAAAAGTTATGAGATTTTTTTTTTCCCATTCTCCTCCTGCCCTGCCGGGCCATGATGGTGCCTTGAGCTTTACGATAACCCGGCGAGGGGTGGCCCTTTAATCGGGGCCCGACCCGACTGGGGGAGCATTAGGTCCCCCTGTCGCGTTGCCGTGACCGACAGCCACATTTTCCGCGGCGGGTCTCGGAATGCAGACCCGCCGCGCGCAACCACCTCGTCGGGAGGGGCCGCGGCTGGCTACTGCGCGCCGACGACCCCTGCCCGGGGCCCTGCGGGGGGGCAAAGTGCCACCAAAGCGTTCGCGCTTCCGCAGGGCCACCATCACCTCCCGAGAAAAGGAGGCGACGGCGGCCCAACACTGTTCGCTTTCGGCCATAGACGAAACCACAACCGAGAGCGACAAGTCCTGACCCAGCACGCTGACGAGTTCAGCGCGCTGGGCGTCCCAGGCCGTGCATACGGCAAGGGTGTGTTCTGCCGTATCCACGGCCCCACTTGCACAATTGCGGCAAACGGGATCCAACTCGATACCAACCACCTCCCACAGGTACTTGGCGAAACAGCCGTGACCTGTGAGGAGCTGGGTTAGGTGATATGTCAGATCCCGATGCCTCGCCTCAACCCAGTCTCTCAAGACGGGGTGTACCGCCTCAGCGAGCCGTCTGCTCGCGGTGGGGTCTGCCAACCTCTCGGCCCATCGCTGGAAGAGACCGTCGCGTAATTCGCTCCTCCAGCGGACGATCTCTTCCGCGAGGGGCTCTATTCCTGACTGCCGCATCAGGGCCCTCCGGTGGTAGACCTCCACTAGGACCCCACCTTCGAGGTCCCACGGAAGGCTGCCCGCGATAGCACAGGCCGCCTCGTAAGAGACGGTGCGGTACGCTCTGGAAGCCCTCTGCGCCATGACCCGCTGCGGACGTCGCAACAGGGACATATTCTCGGCGCTGAGGGCCTCTCTCGCCCAGATGGAAAAGTTATGAGGTAACAAACAAAAAAACACAGACGAATTGCGAACCTCCTTCTTTTTTTGAAGTCGGTTAACAAGGGTGATAAAGAGATATTTTATTTATTTTTCAACTTTTATATTTCGGTGTGTTATATATAGTAAGAACTAACCTCAGAATGACGGACGGCACATTTTCTACAATTCTAACTTCATGTTGTAAGTGTTCCGTAAGTTCGCTCACATTTTCTAAGCTCCCGAAGGAGTACCTATAGTTCTAAAAATTATATACAAAACCCAATACACAAATCACCAAGTCTGTATCAACTTAAGAACGCGCTAGTGATCATGCATGCAATAAAATCGTTAAGTTATTAACATGATGTTTAAAAACGAACCAACATTAATTACACAGCAATAACTTTAAAACATGTTATTGTTTTCTAAATGTAATTGAAAATTAACATCTTAATAAATAAGTACTATGTATCGAGATTATAACTGTACTAGCTTCTGTCCGCGGCTTCTCACGCTTTAGACAATTCACACAATATCTTTACAAATTGTAGCCTATGTGTTATTCTGATGTACATCTATTTTTCAAACCCCTCCCCCCACTGACATTTGTATGGCAAAACAACGTTTGCCGGGTCAGCTAGTCTTATATATAAAATTCACGTGTCACAGCATTAGTTACCGTACTCCTCCGAAACAGCTTGACCGATTTTTATGAAATTTTACATGCGTATTCAGTAGGTCTGAGAATCGGCCAACATCTATTTTGCAAACTTTTTTTTTAATATGGCTTAACAACGTTTGCCGGGACAGCTAGTAAACATATGAAATTCAGACCGTGTGGTGACGGATTAAGAATAATCCTTCTTATGATGCTGTAAAAGCCAGCTAAGGGATACTGTACACAGATATCATCCTCTGTCAGACACTGAAAACTCAAAAATAAGCCCTCTGCCAACAAGCCTGATTAGCGCGGCACAGTAGACCATAATCCCTCTCAAAATGGAGGAGGCTAGTCCAACAGTTCATTCTCACACCTTAGAACTAATAGGTACATCCATGAAATCTATCCACACATCCCTACAAGCTTTAGCGTTTATACCTAACTAGCTGTTGCCTGCAATTTCGTGCCTATTCGTGGCGTGGAATTTAAAAAATATAAAAACCTTGAAAAAAACACATCGAAATCCGTTGCGTAACTTGGACAATTTACGTTAACATCGGGACAAACAAACAAAAATTATATTAAGTAAACATTATAATATTAATATTATTAGGAAACTAGGCAATATAATTAACAACATAATTTCATTAACTGCACTTTAATAAAATGCTATGTATCGTTCGTTTGTGTCATTATTAAAATGGCGGATGGACACTGAAGTAACAAAGTTATGTTAAAAAATGAAAAAAGGTTTTATCTAAAATCTAGATATGTTGATAATTGCTAACACCCGACCAAACAAGGAAATGTTTTCTGAATATAAAAAACCGACCAAGTGCGAGTTGGACTCGAGAAGGTAGGGTTATAGGGTTCCGAACCGTCAACCGATATTATCATAATATTTGATATTTAAATTTATTGGTGTTTAACTGTTCACTATCCTAATCCTTTCTAAATTTTAAATGCGAAAATCAGAAGTAAAAACTAAAAATCTTGACAAGTTTAAGTGTTAATGTGTGTAACCAAACCATAGTGCGATTTAAAAGAACTGTACCACGCCATCTATCGAGTGATATGGTAAACTTCTGTTTGTTAAGGTTTGATTTCCAAATTTCACGCGTACGAAGTCGCGGGCAACAGCTAGTAATATTATGAACGTGAAAGTTTGTATGTATGTTTGTTACTCTTTCTCGCAAAAACTACTAAATGGATTTTAATGAAACTTTACAATAATATAGCTTATATACTAGATTAAGTTATAGGCTTCTTTTTATCCCGAAAGAATGCAAGGATAATAAATTGAGGGTAAGTTTTCTATATTCCAAGCGTACGACAACGTTGCGGGTAACAGCTAGTATATGATAAATATGTATTTACAAAAGAAAAGTAGCTTATGTAGTCTATCCGTATTCTGGTACCCATAATACAAGCATTATACTCGTAAGTGTAGCTTGGAACCAGAGGACGTTATTTGAAATGTACATAAATGTATATTTATTTATTTATTTTCGTCTTCTTAAGAATATTCTTCCGGCCCTTGTCCCAAATTATTTGAGGTTGGCGCAACATGTTTTTTTCTTCCAAGCTCTCTTAATAGCTGTCACTCTTTCAATAACTTATTTCTCTTTCATGATAGACCGTTTCTACTATTTCTCATAAATATTTCTCATGTTTTTTTTAAGTTGTGAGGAACTTTTTGCATATTTTTTGGCATATGGCTTAGTTTCGAATTTTCCGCCTTTCACATTTGATATTAACTGCTTTTGATATCCCTTAGCTGCCTCTTACAGTATCCTGGGGGCGATGACACTTTTATTCTTAATCTGTCACCACACTGACGTTACCAAAAACCTAACCTTTTCTAGTGAACCCTAAAAAGTACGGCCGCCATTTAATACTAAGTATAACGATTAAAAACCATTTGGCAAAAAACTTTAAAAAATTATACATGAACTTTAAAAAAAAAGTGTATCAAAACCAATCGATTTTAAAACTTATTGCTTTAGCTTTATAACAGAGATTAGAAGGTAGTATGAAAATGACCTAAAAGTTTACTATATCGCGTAGAAAAACATTGTAATAGTTAGTATGGTGTGTTAGAAAGAGAGAAAGGATTGGATGTTTAGACTTTGTTATGTGTTAGAAAGAGATATAGATATATTTGTTGTGTTTTACTTATAATGCTTTAGTAGTGAATACGGGGGCATATATGGGCGGGTCGTCTCCCGTATTATAATAGATTGATGGAAATTAGCTCCTTGATATTGGGTTCAGTAGGAATTCAACAAAAAATAAATGAAATAGTTTTATTCTTAGAATATAAGTACCTATTTTGTTTTTGGTCTAATTGATGGTCGGTTGCCTACCTACCTACATTCTACCGTCCGCATGTTGACGGATTAGAAATACAATAAAATTGTCACCACCACATTTCGTCTCCAGGGTGTTGTAAAAATCAGCTAAGGGATATTGTACCTACTCAGATACCTAACATCCTTTGTGAATAATGGAGAAGTTGAAAATCAAACCCTATGCCATCACGTCTGGTCAGCGCGGTATAGTTGTCAATGGTTGTCAATAATACCTCCCAAAGTGGAGGAGGCCCGTGCTCGTGGAGAGCTAATGTGTTGGAGATTAAGAATGAGAATGTGGGTAGGTACATAAAAAATGTATCATCATCATCATCATAACATCACGCCTTTTTCCCATAGGGGTAGGCAGAGACTATAGAGCGCCATCTGCTACGATTCAAACATACTTCCTTGGCTTCATCCACACTCATATATCTGGTCATACATGCCCGACGGTTGAAAGTGCTACGCACTTGCCCCTTTTGAAGTATCCCGGCGATGACATCGGAGTATATTTTTCTCAGGCGTCCTCTCCCAGCATTTCCACATACCTCCGCCGTGTACCTATATGCCTTTCGTTAAGCGTCTCTCATCCATCCTCTCCACATGACCAAACCACCTAAGCATACTTTTCTCCACCTTAGTCACTACATCCTCTTTCAAACCGCAACGTTCTCTTATAACTTCATTTCTTAATCTATCTTTCAAAGTCACACCACAATTTAAGGTATAGATTTTATTGATATTTTCATCAATTTAAAGATTGCCATTAGAAAAAATGTATTTCAGGCGATAACTAGAATCTTTTTTTTTTATTTTTTATTAGATATTTATTTTGCTCCAAAATATAAATTCATGGACATTTTACAGTTCTTTTGGTCCCAAGAGAAGCTTATTTGCTTGTGTTATAGTTACCAAAATACGGATGATGATAATAATATCTAATGTACCTACATACAATATTTAGAATAGATACGTAGAAAACACCTAGAAGACTATATGGTATATATCTTGTTCTAATTAATGTCTTGGTGCGGATATCAAACCAAGGACCTGGTGCATCTCGGTTTCATTGCACAGCAAAATTATTTTCTAACTACATAAAGCAATATTTCAGTACGAAATAAAATTACTGAAATTATGTTGCGATAATAATAAAAGTAGAATAACTTATAATAAATCTACTATTTACTAGATAAATACATCTATTGGAATTTTTTACAAAATACTTACGTATATTTTGCATTGTGTGCGATACTATCGGCGACATGTATTGTCTTTCAAACTTATTTATGTTACAGTTAAAGTTAAAACAGTGACAAATTCATTACATTCCTAAATTGTCTAACTCTTACAGTAATTTTAAAAAGTATAAGTTAAATAAATAAAATGTTTCGATTTCCGGAAAACGCTACAATGCAAGCATTTAAAAAAATACCAAGAACAAGTAAGTTTGTAGTAGAAGTAAGTACTATTAACTTACTTGTTGTTACCTGTGTTGAAGATTTTAAAAATAGAACTATGTTCACAGGCTTGTGTCAGAGACGTATTTAGAAACTAGCGCCCTAGGCCATTTGATTTGACACCCCGGGCCAATGTAATTAGTCGCCCTATAAATTAATAGAGATAGAGCAAAATTTTTTACTTTAAGGCTTTCGCCGCCCTTCTCAGGCTGGCCGCCCCGGGCCATAGCCCCTATGGCCCTAGGGTGAATTCGCCTCTGGGTTGTGTTGTACCTATATTACTCACTTTTGACCTATTTAGATGATTCTCTTATTATTCAAATGAGGAAGTAGGTGATCTTAAAAACACGAAGCTCGTGGCAGCGAACGTATCCAAGCGAAGCGGAGATGATATTATCATAGATCCTTTCAGTGTAAAATGATAACACATAAAAATTTGGCAGTAAACATGACCATCTTTACTTATTATAAAACAAAGTTATTTTTGTATTTATGTCCCTAAATGAGCTTATATCTTCAAAACTACGCAACGAATTTTGATGCGGTTTTTTTAACAGATATAGCGCTTGAAGATAATAGTTTTTTGTATTAAATAACGAAGAAGTTGCAGGCAAGAGCTAGCATTTAATATAAAATAACTAAACTGTACATAATTTTAATTTGTTTGTAAAAAATAATAAATTAGCAACCATTTCTCAAACTATAATTAAATATGTGACTTGTATACAAATTATTAATTAATTTTTCTATAATAACAGTAATTTTTTAACCAAGATTAATATAATACAATTAACCTAAGGTAGTTTACATTGTATTTATAATGTATCGGTGTAAGTTTTAACGACAACTCTTGAATAACAATGACTTATGTAGGCTGAAGCTGTCAATTTTATGTAGGTTTAAGTTTTAATAGGTTTAATTTCTTGTACTAGACCAATGTAAGTATTTAAAAGGTGTTCGTCGCGTGTTTATATATTATTAAGTACATACAATACAATGTCCGTTTTGTGACGGATAACAAGTTTCACCACCGCTTTTCCTTCCCAGCGTGCTTTAAAAGTACAGGGATATTGTACACAGATAACATCTTCTGTGAGAGACAGAAATCTTGAAAAAAAAACCAGGTGCCTACATGCCTGGTCAGTGCGGCACAGTGAACTATAAAAATTCCTCCCAACGTGGAGGAGGATTGTATTTCAAAATCAGTAATTTTGCCGAATTATCTAAATTCTCACACTAACTGTTACACTTAAATAAATAACAGTTAATATCCATTATATTTGTATCGCTTCAATATGGCCGCTAAACACCCAGAAACATACAAAACCATAGGTAGATGGTAGTTTAGATTGTATGTAATTGTAGCGGCCTGGTTAAAAATAATTATTAGTACCTATTATAATACCCATATGTTTGATGTCCTTGCAGTGATTGGTTGAAATTTTTTATTGATTTTAGTAATATAAGCAAACTGTTGCCTCGCTACTTCGTACGCGTAGAATTTAAAAATCAATTCTCAACATATTATTATGTGTAAAGTTTATTCTGGAACTACTCTATTTATTAAAAAAAAACTACATTAATAGTACATTACGATATTAGTGCGTTAAGATGAGGGCGAAGGCAAGGGCGTAATTGAGCCGAGCATGTTATAACCAATACGCACGTATATCGTACGACGTTTTTTAACACATTTGCGAGGAAACAGAAAAAAAAACATTAAATAAACTCAATCTGTGGATGCACACTGTTGCTTTCCCGCCATTTTAACAGCGCGCTAGCGCTGCCTACTGACTAGCGCCGCGCGGCGATTAGTTCGAAATTTGAATAGTAATACAGCGCGCTGCTCGAGTCGTGCGGCGGCAATCAGTTCCATATTTGAAATGGCAAATAATACTGTTATGAAATTTGTATGGACTATAACTTAACTATTTGCTTTGGTAACACACGCGTTTTTATGACCCGCTTTACACATTTAAAACCGGTGGAATTACATCAGCTTTACGAGCAAGGGTGTTAAAAAATCTATAACGTAGTTTTGAATATTTAAGCTTACACAGCGATGTACAAAAAAAACAACTATGTTTTATAAGTAACTAGCTATTGCCTGCGACTTCGTACGCGTAAAATTAAGAAATCAAACCCTTGCAAACATAAATTTACTATTCTACTCGATAGATGGCGTTGTACAGTACAGATATACTCTTCATCTATAATATAGCGTAAAAACAATTAAAATCGGTTTATCTTTCGCGAAGAAAAAAAGGGGAGTACGAAACGTCTATTTTTCAAAAAATTTGTAGGTAAAATCTGTTTCAGCTAAGTATATTTGTCCCTTTCAGCACGGTGCTCTGGAGTAGGGATAGCAATACCTAAGGAAAATACCTAAATTAGGAGTACAGTACCCTCTTAATTACCTAACCTAACCACTTACTGGACTTCAAGCATATGAATTTTCCAACTAACACATAATGGACTTTGTGTTTTTGTTTCCTTGTTGATGGTTTGATAAAGTTTGTAAATACTGCGATTATTTCAGAATATTAGATTAATACGTTTTTTTTAGCTTCGAACGTTTCTATAATGATATTATAAAGCTGAAACGATTGTTTTTTTTTAAATAGTTCACTTATTTAGGAAGGCTTTAGGCTATGTAATTTCACGCTGCGACTAATGCAATAGAAGTGAAGCATCAGTGAAAAATGTAAGTGGAAAAATTTCCAAATTCCACGCGTAGGTACCTACAAAGTTGCGGGCAATGGCTATCTATCTATGTAGACATTAATCTTTGTAATGGAAAGCGATTATTACCTACTTGATACTTTGCACACATAGTTATGGACCGATGACAACGCAATAAATAAAAAAAAAATTTTATTACCAGTAATCTTAAATAAGAGATATCAAGAGTTAGGAAAAAGAAAAAACAGAATCAGATTTTATTAGATTTACATTACGACATAATAATATTATATTTTCTGTATGCTAGCTAAATGGTTGCACTGCTACAAATATCCTTTTTGGCACGGATATTCGTGCAATGTTTTTAAAAGAAACCTGATATAAGTAGGTGTTTCTTTTAAAAATATTGTGCTTCTATTACATATATCTACCTCATTAAATACCAATTTGATTACCTCTAAAACTAAACCTTCCGGATCATAACAGAAATTATAATAGTATTCGCTACCTGACACTTATAGCTGGATACCTACTCATAGTAGATAGATACAGACATAGCTACTTCAGACAATGGTGCTAATTCTATTCGGAAAGCTAAACAAAGTTTAACAATATAAAAGAATTGAAACAAAATTGAATACAGTTAATAGTTTATAGTAAGATAGATGGATAGATAACTCTTTATTGTACACTTTACAGACATTGAAATAAAGACAAGATTCTTAAGACTAGGTACAAATGGCGGCCTTATCACATAAAGTGATCTCTTCCAGGCAACCATAGGATGGAAAGAGAAGTTAATAAAATAAGATGGGATTGTTGAAGATGGGGGACAATTACATAGAGAGACATTCAAGAACAAATTATTGTGTAATTTCATATATACCTACAAATACATAATAAATACACAGTACATAAACTTAGTATATAAAATATGAAGAGTAGCTATATTTATCAGCTAATGGATAGATAGTGCTCTTTTATAAGGTTTTTAAAAGATTTTGATGTTTTAGCACATCTGATAAACTGCGGCAGTTGGTTCCACAGTCGGACAGCCTGCACGGAGAACGACGTAGACATAAATGTAGTAGAATGCCTCGGTATTTTTAACATTCTTATGTTAAAAGTACCGAGGCATCAAAAATCCGATTCTCTGACGCTCGTAGAGACCTTGGTCTTTAAGATAGAAAGGGGAATTCGGGATAAATAATAATGTATTGTATAACAAAGAGAGAACGTGAGCATTCCGGCGAAGGCGTATAGGTAGCCACTTGAGCTTATTTAGAAATTTTGAGACGTGGTCATATTTGCGTAATCCAAATATGAACCTAATATATAGTTACATTAGTTACTAGTAATATATAGTTCATAGTTTATAGTTCCAATAGTTTATAGTTCTATACAAATTTTATAAAGCTGAAGAGTTTGTTTGTTTGAACGCGCTAATCTCAAAATCTACTAATTTGAATTGAAAAAAAATTCTTGACTTAGATTCTCCATTTATCAAGGCAGGCTTTACTAGGCAATATCGAGGAATGCTCATACAGAAATGCTAGACTCTTAAACCGTTGTGATGCGGTTTTTTTTTATATAAATAAATACAGCATCAAAATCCGTTAAGTAGTTTTAAAAATATAAGCTTACATAAAGACATAAATACAAAAATAACGACTTTGTTTTGTAACAAGTAAACATTAAGATTTTTGAATTCAAAATACACCATCATTAGTTTGGTGTTAAAGAAAAGTTTAGGTAATTTCTTGGTGCAACAGAATTCGTGCCACTAATTGACTTTACTGAGAATATAACAATCAACTGCCTTTATGTAATTATATGATTGTGTTTTTTTTTTATAAATTGTTTAATATGTAGCTTGAATTATTAATCCTATGATTGATAAGATCATGGCCAACTGTTTTTAATAATGAGAACTTATTCTGATAGGTATATTTCCATACTACGGTGCAAACGTAGCAATATATAGAAAAATAAATTTATTGGAAGGAGAATCACACAAATACAATTAGGTACAGAAAAGAATATATTGTATACGAAATAAAACGAAAGATGTGTGATTCCTTCACACATCCTTTATTTATATTTTTTATTGTTTACAATAGGTAGAGATACTTCTTCCAAATGGCAGAATTCTATTATTTTTAGGGATAAAGGAAAAGTGGAACCCTATTAGATGTCAGTTTATCCGTTTGTCATCAGGTTGTATAATTATATAGAACGGTATATAACATCTTCTGTTAGAAACAGAGATCTCGAAAAATAAACCCTGCACTAACACGCCGGGTCAGCGCGGTACCGTGGACCATAATCTCTTCTAAACCCATGCTCAACAAAAGGACTTAAATGGTCTGGAGAGAGAGAAATAATAATAAATCTCTAGAATGGTTTCACATTTCAGGTCGGAGTGTTGTATTGATTATTTATTTATTTAAAAAATGTTTGCACTAACTAATGTACAATGGCGGACTTAATGCCAATGGCATTCTCTACCAGCCAACCATCAGTGGTGCAGAGATAATCAAGGAGGTTATAAGTAGGGAGGAACAACTCGGGAACATAGATTTGTCCCAAGGCCCGGCCCGTTTACGGTTTAAAAGTAAAATAGTAGCCTTGCCTTCTCTTTTCTTCTTACTTGCTTTCTCTTTTACTCCAGCTCAAAAAGAAAGAGTTAGAAAGGCTACTAAATAGGCTCTTTGCCATTTATTTTTACTTCAGTTGTACTGGGTGTTACGTCTAGATCTATATCGTAAGTCTATGGAGATAATAAGAGACAGTTGCTACTTTATCACTGAAAGGTGAAAATAGAAAATAGTTTTATTTTTGTAAACTTTTGACTATCCTTTTTTTTTTGTGAACTTTAATCTCTACTGACAATCTTGACTTCTGTTAACAGCCTTGATGTGAGAATTAACTCTTCTGTAGTACGTAAAACAAAGTCGTTATTTTTGTATGGATGTATTGGATGTCTATAAGAAGTGAGCTTATATCTTCAATATTACGCAACGGATTTTGATGCGGTTTTTCTAACCGGCAACAAAAGATTAGATTAGATTGGTGGCCTATTTGCACGAGTTTCATTTTTAAACATGACGCGTATAAAGTTCACGTCTACAACTAGTGTAATATAATTCATACATTTGCCATAACAATGTATGATAATACGCACATTACTCAACACTACAACGGAAGCTTTGTTGGAACATCTGCCGCCATTATTTTGACACATCACGTCCGTTATAAAGCATCAATTTTCGTTTAATATCTGATAAACTCTTAAATAAATGCTTATGACTAATTTTTAGGGTTCCGTACCCAAAGGGTAAAAACGGGACCCTATTACTGAGACTTCGCTGTCCGTCCGTCCGTCCGTCCGTCCGTCCGTCTGTCACCAGGCTGTATCTCAAGAACGGTGATAGCTAGAGAGTTGAAATTTTCACAGATGATGTATTTCTATTGCCGCTATAACAACAAATACTAAAAATAAAATAAAATAAATATTTAAGGGCGGCTCCCATACAACAAACATCGACGTCCCCCGCGAATAATCCGGTAATGATCTATTACGGGGTTTTTCATGTTATGCGTTTTTCGGCATCTTGAAGTTAAAATACGCCATATAATTTTTTTTCAGAATTTTTCTATCATTATCTACGAAGATATGAAAAACTACGCGTATATTCCATCAAAATTCATTAAAATGTATTTTAAACGAATAATATGGTTTTAGATCTTTACGAAACAAAAATATCAATATGATTTGACAGTAAACATTATTACGATATTATTCGAGTAAATAGTTTTCTACCTTATTTAAGTAAGTACTAGTACCAGAATAGACCACATCAAATGAAACTAGATACAGAAGACAGCATCAGAACTCATATTGATTTATTTCCCAAAGTAGAATAGCATTACACGAGAACAGTCTAAACGAGAATATTTGTCTGAATCTCTTAATATTTCAAAAATGTACCGACTTTACAAGTCATGGTTTGCAAATCAGAACTATCCAGATATTGTTGAGATGGCTTCAAAACGACAGTATGAAAGAGTGTTTAATACTAACTACAACTATTCCTTTTTTAAGCCTAAAAAAGATCAGTGTATTTTATGTTCACAATATCAGCAAGCTGACTCCATTGAAAAGGCGTCTTTTGAAGAAAATTACAGGAAACATTTGAGTATGAAAGAAAGAGTTCGTGAAATAAAAAAGAAAAATAAACACTAAATAAAGGTGACACCGTTGTGGCCATTTTTGATTTGAATGTATCACAGTCTGAAGTGTCAATTTTCCACTACAAACGTAAATACCCGATTTATAGTTTTACAGTTTTTGACACTCTAAACAAACTAGGTTCTGTTACGTTTGGCAAGCTCAAATCGGAAAAAAGGGTGTTGCTAGGTAGTTAGATAGGGAGTTGCTTGTTTCAATTTGTCAAGACCGTACACGAAAAAGGTATACGCAAAATTATATTTCACTCTGATGGTTGTTATGGCCAGAATAAAAACAGATACATTTTTGCATTGTATCTTTATATTGCAATGACTCTTCAAATTGACATTACCCATCGGTATTTTGTTGGTGGGCATAGTCAAAATGGCGACTCCATGCACGCACATGCGTGCATCTGCCTGCATCGTAATCCAATTCAATATAATCCTGATCAAAATTATATTTGAAAAGAAAACAGTTAGGTTTACTGTATGACACACTAACCTCCATTACATCGGACCATCGTACTTTTTCTCCTGTCTTATCTCGAAGCCATCTTTTGGATTCAACAAGTTCTTTTATGTTGAAGATTTCAGATTGTTACATTTCTTTTAGGATATATTTATCTCCGGAGACTTTAGCGTTCATGATGATACTATATACTTGGTACGGTGTGTACACAACTTTCTTATTCAGAGCTCTATCAATACATATTGATAGAGCTCTGAATAAGCTCTGCAACAGTCTGAAATCCTCAACATAAAAGAAGTTGTTGAACTCAAAAGATGGCTTCGAGATAAGACAGGAGGAAAAGTACGATGGTCCGATGTGATGGAGGTTAGTGTGTCATACAGTAAACCTAACTGTTTTCTTTTCAAATATGATTTTGATCAGGATTATATTGAATTGCATTACGATGCAGGCAAAAGTAGACAGCGTCGGCAGAAACAGGTATCCAAAACAATTGAAAGTATTGAATTAAAGCCAGCATATGACAAGCCCCTCCCTATTAAAAAAAGCTTTGTATAATGATCTCCTAAGCCTGTGTAACTCCCAAGCTATTCCCCACCATTATCAACCATCTTATAGAAATTTAAGCTTTTGTGATACTGAATCAGGTCACGATAAGGATTCTGATTAAGATTTTTAACTGTAATAGGACCTTATTATAATTTTCATGATTGTGTAATCATGTGTAATAGTCGTGTCTTTAGTGCAGTGTCTATTTTTACACGCTTTATATTATCTTCACTTGTGTGTTTGTTTGTATGTTTGTAACCGACTCCTTTGGACGCTATTTTGACCCACTTTAAACGGTCATATTCTATTCAAATTTTGCACACCTGTCAAAGACCGATGACAATGCAATAATTCGATTAAATAAAGCGTGTTTTTTAGTTTTTTTTAACTATTATTAATGATAATAATAACTATCGTGTTTTGCCAAACTAACCAAAGTTGTTTCATTTACTAGAATGTCCTTTATTTCATAAAATATACTATAACAATCATCAAGTCATACTTAAGTAAACTATTTGAATAAACAGTAATAATCATAACAGTAAAATGTACGTTACTGTTAAATCATCGAATAACCTAATAATTGCTTTTTACAAATGTTCAGTATACAAAACAAATTACACGAATAATAGCGCAACACGATTTTACCGACGCCGTCGAAAATATAAACTTACACGAATAATATCGTAAGTGACATTACTGACCAGAGCTTAACCTACACTAATATAGTAAAATGCATCCAGCTAAATTATAACGAAACCCTTAGAACTACTTAAATTTTGTTGATATAACCAGATAGCTGAAAAAATTATCTTCCATATGCGTTATAAAAAGTCTCTGATACATGTTGTTTAATGGAGTTATGAAGGAAAAACAGTTTTTTATTTCTCCTGAACATTTACACTTTTACGATTACCGGGTTATTCGCGGGGGGCGTCGACATGACTTTTTTACCGTTTTTTGCTCGATACTAATAATGTTGCCTTATGTTGCATAGATAATGGTACGGAACCCTTCGTGCGCGAGTCCGACTCGCACTTGACCAATTTTTAGTTCGAATTTTTATGCAATATATTTTTATGCAACATTAGGTAGGTGTCAAGTCAACCTACAGATTACATTATAGGTTAGATCGAAATATATTATGTGATTAAATAGATAAGTAAACTTTTTAGGAGCAAACATACCTAACCAAAATTATAAAGAAATTCGCAACTGGGTATTAAAACCCATTATGTACCACTTCGTCCACTTCCACAGTTCCAGTACCTACTAATGCAGCATGCTACGCGGTCAGTCTTTGCTGTGAAGTGAATTTCTTGATGCATTTTGATATTAATTTGAACTTAATAGATAATTGGAACACAAAAAATTTTAATAATTGGCCAACAGTACCATTTTCGTAAACAATAAAAACAACAAAAATTTAAAATTCTTTTAATCCTGTAATAACGCCATCTTACAAATATGCTATGCAATAACAACATGTCTAACAAGCAAAGGTGTGTGTATGAAAAAAGTTCTTTCTGTGATCACTAGATGTCTATTATGTCAACTCTGTAATTAATTATACTAAATACTTACAGATGACGCTTATATAAATTTCGTGGCTTGAATTATGCAATTGAGACAATTGTGTGATTTCCTTTGTTCTTAAAATAACATCTTGCGAAATTATACGCAATATCTTCTGCTGGAATAGCTTTTTGGCTGAGACACTTGTCTATTATAGATTCAACGAATTCAGCGTCTGAAAAGAAAAAGAGCAAATTAAATTTATTTTAGTGTAAACTCTAAATTAAGTCAAAATATTATTAATTTTTTTTTATTTAAAACTTAAAATGTAATGAGTAGCCTCATTCCCCAGACATAGATATGTACTTATAGGAATTTCATATTATTTTAGGTTTTGACTTGTCCACAAGATGTATGAGAAAAGAAATTGTTGACGCTAACATCGATCCTACAAGTCAATAGCGATTTTTATTATGTCTTAGTATTCCATTTAACAGTCTATAACTGGACATAGACTTTGAGCGCCCTGCAGCTTCCATAGAATAATATAAAGCATGGCCTTACACCCAGCGATATAATATCGTCACTCAACGGGCTCTACTAACCACTTTACTAGAAGTTGCTATTTCTTTCTACGTCACTTCGATTTTCAGTTATTAAAAAAACCATAAAGCAGTGAGAAAGTAATGAAAACACATACCTCGTCTTGGTACTTTAGACAAAGCTACATCCATTTTATAGACCCCTTCGGCCGTCATCAAGCCATTTTTCATAAGAGAACATAGCACCCATTTCTTTAGCAACGGATTTGGTGACAACTGAAAATTTTAAACATATTTGTTACTAGCTAATCCCCGCGGTTTGCCTCGTTTATAGTTACTGACCCACTCCTTGGATTTCAAACTGATGATTTAGAGACTATTTACATACTGACATATAATCTTTTTTCCGTGTGGTGACGGATCAAGAATACAAAAGTCACCACCCCATCTCCTCCCATAAAGGGTGCTGTAAGAGTCAGCTAAGGGATATTGCACACAGATAACGTTCTCTATGAGATACGGAAAACTCGAAAATAAACGCCTGGTCAGCGCGGCAAAGTAGACCATAATCCCATCCAAAGTGGAGGAGGCCCGTCACCTCATCACTTCTCCAGGGTGCTGTAAAGGCCAGCCAAGGGCTATTATAAACAAATAACATCCTCTGTGAGAGACGGAAAACTCGAAAATAAATCCTCTGCCAATACGCTTGGTTAGTGCGGCCATAACCTACCCCCAAAGTGGAAGAGGCCCCTTCCCAACAGTGGGAAGTTAATGGGCTGGAGAAAGAGTGAGAAAGCGAGAGTATAAGCAATACAGATGTTAAATTTCAAGTATTTCGTTTTTTGGCGGAAAAGTCAACAAACATCCTTGTATCCAAACATCCATCCATAGATTAGAGAGAAGTAACAGTGTCTTACCTGCCAGTCTCCATGTTTGACTTTAATCACCAGCTCTGTATCAACTCTAGTTTCTTCAATACACTCCAACTGACGTCTTCTATGTGTTAAGTATGGATCTTCTTTCAATTTCTTGCTCTGTAAGTGGATAGCACCTTTTTAGTATTCCATATCTAAACTAATATCATAAAGCTGAAGAATCTGTTCGTTTGAACGCAAAAATTTCAAGAACTACCCGTTCGAATTGAAAAATTCTCTTTTTGTCGGATATTCTATTTATTTAGAAGGCTAAAAATAAGATAGGCTATATAACATTAGGCTATACTACATACGTTACTCATATGCTCGTGTCGTGGGTACCAGAATACGGAATGACTACATTATAACATTTCTTTAGTAAATACATACATTATAATACATAATAAACACCCAGACGCAGTACAAACATTAAAGTATTACATTAAAAATAATATTACACAAATAACTGTCCCGTACAGGAATCGAACTCGCGATCTCATGAACGTCAGCCAATACTTTGTTATAGTCGAAACCGAACCTAACAGATATTATCTAAGTAGATGACACTAGTACCCATAGAGTAACAGCAATCACATACCTGCATCGGCGTTGTAACAAGAAACACGAAAATAGCGAATCCAATTATTTCCATTTTACCACGTGTTGACATTTCCTGGTTCTATGAATAACTGATTTCCTTTTTATAAAGTCCTTATGTTATTATTATGCAGTATATTTATAATTTAAGTATAAATATTATACAAATGGCTATGGGAATATAATGCGGAGTGGTAAGAGTATTGAATCTACAGGATGAGTTAAAACTCAGCCGTCATATATCTCATCAACTCATTTTTTTCTTTCATATTGTCTCTCACATAGTCCATGTATTTTTTCTTTGATCTTCCTCTCCTTTTCTGGCCATTAACATTCATATTATTATTGTCATATAAATGATTGTACTGCGTCTGGGTATTTGTAAAAAGGGGATTTAAAAAAAAAGTACCTGGTATATGTATTCTATCCGTATTCTGGTACCCATAACACAAGCATATAAGCTTAGCTTGGGACTAGAGGACGTTGTGTGAAATGTCCATGAATATTTATTTGTTTGTTTATATTCATAACATTTTTCCTTAAATGCCCTTCATGTCTCTAATTAAAACTAATATTATCTTATGGTATGATATAGGCTCAATTGAAAAATGGCAATAAAGAAATACTTAGTTCACACACACACTGCGCTAATTTTAATTTTTTAAGAAAGTGTCGTCCATTGAATTGAAAATGCAAAATAACTTACCACATACGCCAATTTTTGTTTCACTCTCTTACAAAAGCGTTATTTTTTAAATAATCATTGTTGCCTTTTAATTCTTTTATATTTCAAACACTACACAAAAAATAAATTGTTAGTTTTTTTATTTCTGAAACAGCCGGTATAATCAAGAACAATACGATTGTAAAAATAGTTATATTAAAAGATTCTCATCATCTGTGTTGTTATAAAAGAAATATGTTAAGAATCTAAGCGTTCACTTGTATTATGCTTTCTTATTACTACTTTTCTTTTGTAAATACATACTTATATAATACATAGTAAACACCCAGACGCAGTACAAACATTTGTATGACAATTAAAAACATCACACAAATGATTGTCCTGACCGGGAATCGAACCCGAGACCTCATGATCGGCAGTCCGTTATATGAACCACTCCACCACGAGGCCCGTCAACATTACCACCGCAAAGACGGAAAACTCGGAAACAAACCCTGTTTCAACAGCTGGTCGAAAAAAACAGAAACGCTGACAGTGGAGGAAGCTCGTGGCCTAGTAGTGGGAAGTAAATGGAGTCAAATTTTTAGTCACCGTTATCATCATCATCACAGCATCACGCCTTTTATCTACAGGGTTAGGCAGAGACTATAGAGCGCAATCTGCAACGATCCAAACATACTTTCTAGGCTTAAATTCATTTCATTATGAAACGGACTGCCGATCACGAGGTTGCGGGTTTGATTCCCGCTCGGGACAATCATTTGCGTGATATTTATAATTGTCATACAAATGTTTGTACTGCGTCTGGGTGTTTCTATGTATTATAAATATGTATTTACAAAAGAAAAGTAGTATATGTATGTATTCTATCTGTATTCTGGTACCCATAACACAAGCATATTAGCTTAGCTTGGGACCAGAGGACGTCGTTTGAAATGTCTGTGAATATATTTTTTTTTTCATTTACAATACCTAATTCATCATCAGAGGACGTTGTGTGAAATGTCCGTGAATATTTATTTACTTATATTTATAATCATTCATTTATTCGCAGGAATATGGTACAAATAGTGATCTTAAATAACATTTTAGGTTCCTTACATATTCTGCCATTATAGGCGTGCGAAAGTCTTTATACATATTTATATTATTACTAGCTGACCCGGCAAACGTTGTTTTGCCACATTAAAAAAAAAAGTTTGAAAAATAGATGTTGGCCGATTCTCAGACCTCCTGAATATGCATGTAAAATTTCATAAAAATCGGTCTAGCCGTTTCGGAGGAGTACGGTAACTAACACTGTGACACGTGAATTTTATATATAAGATTAAGACGATACCAAAATAGCTTCGTGCATTTTTCTATGTACGAAGTTTTCATTGTTTCTTTAGATTGAATGGCTAGAGCTCTAATTTTTAAGTATATGTTTTTTCAATATACTCGTATGATCTAGGATCGCATAAACTCAGAAACGCGATTGAAAAAAGTTTTCTAGATAGAAAATCTTAGCGAAACAACCTCTCTCATTTTTTATTTTTTTCATTTGTCGGTCTATTATCGCGTATTAACTAATGAAATAACTTTAAAAACATAAGTAACTATTATATATAGAAACACATAAATCAGAATTAAAATATATTTAGTAGATTTTGAGTAAATAGGAAAAGTATCCCTAATTCTTCATTTTCTGTGCCTACTGGCTGTGTTAATATGTACGTGTCGGCGATGATATACGATAATATTGATGTAGGCCCTTAAGTCTTTATACATATATTATTATTATTAGTTTAATTTGTTATGTAAGTACAACCTATCTTTGTGACGCGACCGACTATCGGGGTTATCTGCAAACTTTTCAAATAGGGTGTCATGCTTTTTTACAAAAATACATAAAAATAAAAAGAAATAAATAATAAATAAATATCCACGGACCTTTCACACAGCGTCCTCTGGTCCCAAGCTAAGCTATTATGCTTGTGTTATGGGTACCAGAATAGAATACATATACTATTTTTCTTTTGTAAATACATACTTATAATACATAGAAACACCCAGACGCAGAACAAACATTTGTATGACATTTTGTAAACATCACACAAATGATTATCCGAGGCGGGAATCGAACCCGCGACCTCTTGAACGGCAGTCCGTTATATGAACCACTAGACCACGAAGCCCGCCATATATTTCACATATTTCAAAAATATACAGACAAGGCAATGGGAGTATCTTGAGCTTTTGAAATAACGGTGCGCAACTATGTGCTAGCACTGAATAGACATAACCATGGTAAGCAGCCAGCGCGGCTTCCATGCCAACTGTTCGTATAATATTTTTTAAAGCATACACGAATTTATCGATTTTGTTAACAATTTTCTGTATGTGTGATTTCCAATTACAATATTTGTCCAGAACTATACCTAAAAATACACATTCATTGACATCGTTAACTTGGGAATTGTCATAGTTTATATTCAATTTTGTGATTTGTGAGTTAATTGTTTGAAATTGTATAGTATTAGTTTTAGTCATATTAATTTTTAAGTTATTTTCTTCCAGCCAATTAATAGGAGTACGTAAGGTATTACTCATGTCTGTTTCTAAAGTCAACTGGTCTTTACTTTTAATAATGAGTGTGGTGTCATCCGCGAACAATATGCAATCTTCCTTAGTCGTAACTGGGAGGTTATTAAGAGGATACCAAAATAGCTTCTACGTACGAAGTTTTCATTGTTTCTTTAGATTGAATGGCTAGAGCTCTAATTTTTAAGTATATGTTTTTTCAATATATGATCTAGGATCGCATAAACTCAGAAACGCGATTGAAAAAAGTTTTCTCGATAGAAAATCTTAGCGAAACAACCTCTCACTTTAATTTATTAATTTTTGCATTTGACATGCTATGCTTTTTACTTAATAAATCAAATTATGGTGGAAAAAGTCCCACTTGCGGCATTTTTCACTTTTTCCACCATAATTTCATTTATTAACCTCTCAATTTTTTAATTTTTTTCATTGTCGGTCTATTATCGCGTATTAACTAATGAAATAACTTTAAAAACATAAGTAACTATTATATATAGAAACACGTAAATCAGAATTAAAATATATTTAGTAGATTTTGAGTAAACAAAAAAAATATCCCTAATTCTTCATTTTCTATACCTACTAGCTGTGTTAATATGTACATGTCGACGATAATATTGATGTAGGCCCTTAATGTATAAAACGAAGAGCAATGGCGCTGACCTTGTGGAGTACCGTAGTGGTTTTGTTTAAATATTGACCTATGATTTATTTGTTTCTTTTGGCTTATTCTAGATATTTAAACGCATTGTTGTTTTTCACTAAGATAGCTCTTGATCCAATCGTTAGCCTTGCCACGAATCCCATAAGAATGCAGCTTTGACAGTAAGGTCTTGTGACAGACAATATCGAAAGCTTTTGTCATGTCTAGAAAGACACAACCTACTTTTACTTTGCGATTTAAAGTTTCAGTGATTTTTTTAAATAATGAAAAACAAGCTAGAGATGTCGAACTATTTTTCCTAAAGCCAAATTGTTCATTTCTTAAAATTTTACATGACAAAAGAAAACTTTCAAGACGATTATAAAGCACTTTTTCAAAGATTTGATTGGCCGGTAATTACTAATTTCAGTTCGTACCCCTTTTTTGTATAAAGGCTTAACTATAGAGTTCTTTAACCGTGTTGGGAAAACGCCATCAGATAGAGACAAATTAATAACATGGGTCAAAGGTAGTGCAATACTTTGTGCGCAGAATTTAATAATCTGTGTGTTTATTTCGTCATAACTATGGAGGGTAGAAGTAAGGAGGAATATCTTGTATGGGGGATCAGTCCAAAAAGTGTCCACTTGTAAACAGCAAATTACACTCACCGAAATAGCGCTAGTGTAGCAAGTGGAAATGATATGAATGTAGCAGTTATAAGCAGAGTGAAGTGTGCTACTGTTGCGGTAATTCTTTAATACTATTTTCTATTTGCTATTTACAAATATTTGGGGTACTTAAAAACACCGTATAATTTTATTTCATACTCATATTTGTCTATATAATTATAATAATTTAAAAAACTGCGCTGTAACAAAGTGGAAGTTTTTCTTTCCTATATAATAATTTGTGGCGCTCTTTTTAAAATTCTTCCACTTGCTACTATAGCGCCACCATAATTTGCTCCCCTTCAATGGACACTTTTTAATATACTGAGATAGTCCTCCTTACTTCTACCCTCCATAGTCATAACCGGTGGAATTTGTATTTTTTAGTGAATGGATAACATTATATTGTATATATTTCATTGCGATCTACAGGTGTTAGGAATATACTTTTTGTGTTTTCGATTACTTTTGTATTTGTTTTTACTTTGTTACGTGTGATTGATTCATTGGTTAAGTTTATGTAATAGTCATTAAAAAGCTCCGCTATTATAACTGCGGCCGTATCATGAGCTTTTATTTACAGGCAGTTTACGCCGTGAATTGAACTGTCTGGCAATTTCGTATTATGAACAAAATTCTTAGTCATTCAGTTCGCTAAACCAGTCATACATTAATATGTTAAAGGAGAAGGTACAACTAAAAGTTAAAGTACTAACTAAAAATTTTCAACTAAAAGTTTTATTTTTGCAATAATACCTAATTTAGCCATGCAGTTTACGGCCTGCCTGGAACTTGAATGATTTTAAAAAGCTCATAATACGCCGGCTGGATTGTCGTATAACTTGCCGTCCTTTATAATAGTGTCAATTTCATAGGTGGATGTCATATTATTTACATTTTGTTTTATTAATTGCCACGATGCTTGAATTTGAAATGAGTTATCATTGACATGGCTTTATCCCATAGGCCATGCGGCTTGACTAAAAAGACAAACTAAAGAGTTAACTCTACTGTGGTCTAAGCACATTTCTTAGCTTTTTACATAAAATAAAACAAATTCGTTATTTTTGTATGTAAGTCCCTATATAAGCTTATATCTTCAAAACTACGGAACGGATTATGACGCGTTCACACTTGGAGTGGTTCAAGAGGATGGTTTTTTTGTTAGAAATAAAAACAAATCATTATGTATATTTTTTATTTATTGAACAACAAATTTAAATTCGTAATAGGCAGTTTTAATAAACGATAAGTATTTCCGTACATAATCCCTGTATTAACAAACAATTTATGTATATGTGTATTTTGCTTTGTGAAATGACAATAGACAGAAATATCTAGAATCGGCATGGTTAAATAGATATCTATTTCTTCAAACTACTGAAATTCATCAATGTGATGGTTTACAAAAAGATGGCGTGTTTAGGGTCTTTCTCGTGGTAGCACTTGACATAGTTCCATGCTGTCTGATGAGGAGTATTTCCTTTGTTAGCCAGGCAGGCATCGATCAGCTTCTCAACAGTTGGTTTGTCAGCTAGAACAAAAGATATTTTGGTAGGTATATAATCAAGCCATAATTCGACATTAAAAAAAATTGGAAAAAGAGTTTTTGTAATTTTTATTTATACCTATGTATAGATAAGGTTTACGAAAACCCTAAATCAATAAAATTCATTCTCACTCAATCATTCATTCGTTTAAGAAGCTGCTCAAGGAACATTATTTGTCACTCCAACCCAAATAAAATTACTAGATATCCTCATCAGGTACTGATTTGTATGTATAATATCATCTATGATTGCTAAATTATTATTATTTTTTATATATTATGTATGTTATATATGTAGGTATTTGCTAATGTATGTATAACTGTATGTATTTATTTACTTGCATTCTTTAATTTTATTTATTTATGTAGGTATGTATTTTCATCATTCATGCTACGCCACGATATGACTTTTAGACAATACGCTAATTCCATCTTAAGGTTGTCTGTAAGAGATCACAACCTGTGATAAGACCGCCTATTGTACCTTGCTCAAACATTTTTGTATATTTTTGTAATGTTATTCTGGCGTACATTAAAGAGTATTCATTCATTCAATTCATTTTTTCCCTACTATGATTAAAACGCCAATAGAAAGTAAATTAAGGCCAATTACAATAATTATGTGTAAATGAAATTCTGTACATCTAATCATGTCTTCATTTAGAAACAAAGAACGCTGTGTGGAATATCGACTAAAAATATCCAATTCATGACCTGATACCCATAAAATAGAAAAAGATTAGACAAGACTTTTAAAGCCAATTTTTTTAGGGAGTTAAGAAGAATCTGCGATCGATATGGGTAAAAGAAAATAATATAAAATATTCTTTACCTGGGTTGGGAACCTTTGCTAATGCTACATCCTTCTTGAATTTGCCATCTTTCGTCATCAGTTCAGACTTGGTCATCATGCATAGAGCGTACTTCTTCAGCTGTTCATTTTCCGTCTAGAAAAAATGTTTATTACAGGTATTTAATGTAGGTTTCAATGGATAAAAATATAGATCGAAATATAAAAAAATAACTTGATTATCTTTAATTCAAACTACAACGAAACTTTTAATAGATAAAACTTAAGTATTTTAAGTGTTTATACTCCGTGTTAATTGAATGACAGTTTGATTTTATTCTCCCAGAGTGTAGCAATGGTTCTTCGGCTACGGTAACAGATTTCTATCAAACTATGATTTACTATAATTTTAATTATGCTTTTTTGTCATCCTAGTAGCAACAAAAATGTATGTAAATACTACCTTATAGTCTCCACCCTTCAACTTGTTAACGAGTTGCTCTTCAACTTTAGTTTCCGACAAGCATTCGGAACGATGTTTCTTCAATTTCTCTTTCTGCTCATCCGTTAAGGCCTGTTAAATAAACGAAAATTATATATTTTGTTCAGAACAGTACGTAAAATCAAAGTGCTCGTACGTTTAACCAAATATAGACAAGCATTCCAGTCACTAGAAGCATTGACTAGTAGCTTAGCTATGTCTCTTTAAATGGAGCGAGATCGAAGTGACCCTTATGCCCAGGAGTTTTAATCCTGAACTGCACAAAAACTTAATGTCCCCCAAGGCTATTCTAATATCGTCACTGAATAACTTATATTTTATAGATGATGTAAATAAATATTGCCTTTCCAATTAAATGATAGAAACAATGACAACAATTTTAAATTAACGTATTTTGTTGCTATAAAGTTATAATTTGAAATCTCTACCCAAACGTGCCTAATAATAACAATTTGATAACAAACACAAAATTTAAACCAATTATGTTCCTGAAATTATTAATATATTAATAAATATTCAGTTTTTAGCCATATAATTAGTTTTAATAATTTAACTTCTATAAGTCACTGTTGCGAAAGCACAAATTAATTGACAAGGTTAATTTACGATCAAGATCCACATTTTAGAAATTCAAAAGCATGCGCATTCGGATAGTTAACTAAAGGGGAATATTTAAAAAAAGTTATATGTATTTCCAGAATAATTAAGCCAGTACCTAGGTAATTATTATTAAAAAAAAGTGATAAATAAAACTTACTTGAGCAAGAAGTACGCAAGCAACGAACACAATCAAAGTCTTCATGTTGTACTACGTTAAGTTCCACAAGAGAATGTGTATAGAGTCCCTCAGGATAACACTATATATACCTGCGATGAGCAATACTTATTGTATTGACAATAATAACTTACGATTTTGGTGGGGTACTCAACATTTTGTAGTAATATGTTACATTGTAATGTTGTCGTGTTAGTAGAGCAGAGGAAGCATAAATGTAGACTAAGTCTATCGTAAGCACTGTTAGTAGTAGAAACTGGTAGAAAAGAGAAGATAAGTTCATATAAATTAGCTTCCCAAATACCTAAGGAACTAAGTAACTACGTACGCCTAGTACGTAGCACTTAGGTAAAACCCTCGTGCATGTATCTCCAGATGTAGACCAAGATTCGAGAGGTGAATCCATTTACATATCGAATTGATGAAAAACGGAAGTGTCCCATAAGTCCTTGTCCTTGTGCATACTGCACAATATAAACAAAATAAAGCCAAAGAGGTGTGATTAGATCGTAACAGATGGTGCTTCATAGTTTATGTCTATTTCCATGGCAACAACGGTTTGAAAAAAGGAACATAGAATGAGACTAACTACGCGAATAAGAAAATAGAATGAGAGTATTTCAGTAATATTGATGCATAAAATGACATAATTTTTATAAATAAATAAATATTCATGGACATTTCACACAACGTCCTCTGGTCCCAAGCTAAGCTTTATATGCTTGTGTTATGGGTACCAGAATACGGATAGAATACATATACTACTTTTCTTTTGTAAATACATACTTATAATACATAGTAAACACCCAGACGCAGTACAAACATTTGTATGACAATTAAAAACATCGCACAAATATTCGTCCTGACCGGGAATCGAATCCGAGACCTCGTGAACGGCAGTCCGTTATATGAACCACTAGGCCACGAGGCCCGTCTGAAATAATTTAAAAAATAAATGGTTTGTTAAACCTGTAGTTACATAGATAGGTCTGGAAAGATCCTGAGAATTTGTGTATGTTCACAAACAAAAGCTGCGTTCACAAAAATATCATATAGATATTTTAATATTTTTATTCTTTGTTGCAATTTCACCTGGTTATTCAAAATTTGTCTTGAAATTTGATTTGATGTAAGTGGACTTACATTTATTTTTACATTTAACTACCACTTAATTTCTTAGTATCGATCGTTCATTCCCATTTTTGAAAAATGTTGCTAAATCGTGGAATATTTTCTAAATTCCACGCGTACGAAGTCCGGGTAATACCTAGTACAAAATAATAATATAACTGTCCTAAGTGGTGATCGAACCTACGACGTTGTTTCACTAGATCACGAAGCCTGTCGACATTCTAAGAAGGTGTCTACAGCACAACAATGTGAATACTGCTTAAATAAAATTCTATAAAAAAAAATAAGTCAGTATACACAAGAGCTAAGCGGTAACTGATAAATTGCGAGTGGACAATCAAACTAACAACATAATGCAATAATATACGTCCCGGTTGATGTATTGTTGTTCATTGACCCTTGTGTACCTCTCGGTGACCCTCCTGCCCTCTTGATGTACCATATAACTAGGTTACAGTACTTGCTTTGCTAGTTAACATTGGCATCATAATATAGTACCTAAGGGCTCCGGCTGTTTGACTAAAAGTCATTGGGCAAAATTACACTTGACAAACAACGTTTGGCAAAACAATGGATTTGCCTATTGATCATTTTACAAATGTTTTACTTTGCCAAATGATCAACACTTATATTTGATAAAATTACTTTACAGAATGAACGTTTGGGTTAGGTTAGCCCAAACACCAGAAGCGACTTTAGGACATTTTTCTCAATAGGACATTTCACACAACGTCCTCTGGTCCCAAGCTAAGCTTATATGCTTATGTTTTATGTCATTTAACGAGTGTAGTGTTTCTTAATGGACCATTTGCTAAGTAAGTTTTTGTAAGATGATACTTTTGTCAATGAAATGATCATTTGGTAAAGCATTGTTTGTCGAATAACCATTTATTAATTGTTTATTGGTGAATTTAGGGAACTAATACCTAAACATCATATTTATATATTCGTCATCATAATTTCATACTAAGTTACTACATACAATATTACACAAGTCTAAGGGTATTATTATCAAGTCAAACTCAAAACGTTTGTTGTATGTAAACCACCCTTCATTATTTATTTTATTCTCACTTTCCAATAATTCTTTACAATTATCTGTGAAAACTATAACTTTCTAGCTTTCACCATTGGTTCCTGGCATACAACCTGGTGACAGGCGGACGGACATCATAGTTTTAATAATACGGTCCCGGTTATTTTTTGTTATAGAACCTAAAAAAACACTGTAATATGTAGATGTATATAATAGACGTAGATAGTGTAACTCATGCTAAGAATATCTTACTTTATAATTAATCGCCCCTTAGAGTGTAAAATTACCGATTAATCAGACGTATAAATAATAATGGGGTTATTTAATAAATGGGGTTATTTAACTACGTGCATATTACATAGATCAATAATTAAATGGATTTACACAAATGGATACAAACAGAGATAAAACAAACGAGTTAAAAACGTTCCCTCATCTTAACCAGAGTAATGTCTGACCAGCAATAAAGCTAATAGAATTAGCCTTCACACGAACGTGGGCTAAGTAGTAAGTGTTGCAATAAGCAAGCAGATAATTCATAACAATCTTACGACGCATATAAACGTTTAAACCGCTTCAAGTCTCTATCTTATTGAACTAGTAAAACCTTGGTTATGATTTAAACTGGATCAGACCAAGTGCTAACAATTGCAACAGTTTGTTAAGGGCCTACATCAATATTATCGTATATCATCGCCGACACGTACATACATAACACAGCCAGTAGGCACAGAAAATGAAGAATTAGGGATACTTTTCCTATTTACTCAAAATCTACTAAATATATTTTAATTCTGATTTACGTGTTTCTATATATCAGTGGCGTGCATAGGAATGTGACACTGGGTATGCGGCGCAGTACTCAGTCACAAAAACTTTTTCTTTTATAGATTTTTAGCATAGCCACGCGACGGATCTCTAAGTCGGAAACCATGCCAACAGAACAAGTCTTAGATGTACTACTATTTATATACATATTCTACGGCAACGCAGACAATAAATAACATAGCCAGTTATACGTTTCATAACTTTTAACATGAAATTTTCGAGTTACATTACCTGATTAAGTTGTAACTCGGGTACACACCTACCTTTAGACACAATTTGAATCTTTTCACTGAATGACAATTGTGAGAACTTGTTATTTTTAATTTTTAACAAACACACACTATCAACACACATTTCACAATCAAATAACATTTTAAAATAAACAAACGGAAATCCATACAATTATTAAATTATAAAAACTCAATATTAAACAGTTCAATCACATGAAAAAAAAAACCAAAATATTTCTGCTATTTAAATAGATAAAACCTTACTAAACAAAAATGCATAGTGTGCATACGTAATTTATTAGACTTTTACAACAATTATTTTTATTCGGATTATAGGCAACGAACGAACGCCGAATACTCGCGGAAACATCTGATCGCCAAAGCAGGCGGCAGGAGATACAGTACGAAGCGTCTTTAATATACAAGCCTGTGTGCGTTTGTAAACTGTGCACGGACACCAAAATTTCTACACACATATGAACTCATGGCAGGCGGGCGGCGTCGGGCTTACTTCCGTCCGTCTGACCAATATTATTCCTTCGCCAAACGCCTGGCAAAAAGCACTAATTTGCAAGCACATATTGGTGCTATTTATGAATTATTAGGCGTTTTTAAGTTATAATATTTTGTTTAATTAATAGTAAATAAATGAATAAAGTCATCTAAAACATACGAACGTTTTATTAAAATATCTGTGAATGGCAAGTAAAGCACTGCTTTTCTGCCTATAGGGAGCGCACGCCCCTGCTATATATAATAGTTACTTACGTTTTTAAAGTTATTCCATTAGTTAAGGGCCTACATCAATATTATCGTATATCATCGCCGACACGTACATATTAACACAGCCAGTAGGCACAGAAAATGAAGAATTAGGGATACTTTTCCTATTTACTCAAAATCTACTAAATATATTTTAATTCTGATTTACGTGTTTCTATATATTATTATAATAGTTACTTATGTTTTTAAAGTTATTTCATTAGTTAATACGCGATAATAGACCGAGAAATGAAAAAAATAAGAAATGAGAGAGGTATTTTCGCTAAGATTTTCTATCGAGAAAACTTTTTTCAATCGCGTTTCTGAGTTTATGTGATCCTAGATCATATATTGAAAAAAACATATACTTAAAAATTAGAGCTCTAGCCATTCAATCTAAAGAAACAATGAAAACTTCGTACGTAGAAAAATGCACGAAGCTATTTTGGTATCCTCTTAAGTATGTAGTGTTTACGATGGGCTATAATGCAATTGTAAGTGGGAAAAGTTTTCCGTTGAAATATTGCGTTTTATTTTGTACAGGAAATATATGAAGGTATAGTGATACAATTATTTAATTTAATTTCTTCGCAATTAGATATTTATCAATGTAGCATGCTGAAATTCACAGAAATCGCGCAAAGGTGCATTATAAATGATTTTATTATATAAATTTATTACTTACAATATTGTATTGGGATCTCCTGTAAAGATATTGTTAATGTTTTATTTATTTATTTTTTATTTATTTTTAAACTTTTTGCACAAAATACATAGTACAATGGCGGACTTAATGCTAAAAGCATTCTCTACCAGTCAACCATTGGGCAGTGTAGAAAACGGAACAGGTAGGCATTACCAATCACTAACCAAATTAAAATATTTTCACCTAAAAATTAATAGACATATAACAAATGATATATTCAATGGATATAGCTACATAAAATTAAATACCAGGATATAAACATAATAATTATATTTATATACTTACGAACATATAAACATGTGACCATATATACTTACACATACATACACAAACACATACATAAACATACATACTAATAATACATAAACTTATATTTCGTATAAATGTTCAGTAAGAGACACTATGACGATTGCAGTGAAATATTAGTGTAAAATTGACGAACTATGTTTTATAATGTTTTATAATAAATAAATAAATAAATGTTGCATAGTTAATGGTACGGAACCCTTCGTGCGCGAGTCCCACTCGCACTTGACCAATTTTTTTTGTTTATTGCCTACTATTAAATAACTACCAGAAACGCATCAGTTATGAGATGTTTACGGTTTATTGAATGCGATTAAACCTTACGATAAAAGATGACCTCAATAGTAGTGTTGTATTTAAAGAAGATCGATTATTTAATAAATTAATTAAACTTTTATGAACACATAAAAGTCATAATATAACTAGTATTTGTAATTTCATCCATGCCTAGTGCCTAGTCACCGGCCATGTGTAACGATGGTCAAATATGACTACACCTTTCTGAAACACGTTGTATAATCTAAGGATGTATATTTTTCCTATATAAACTACTTTTCTTTACAAATACATCTAATATAAAATTCCCGTGTCACAGTGTTAGTTACCGTACTCCTCCGAAACGGCTTGACCGATTTTTATGAAATTTTAAATGCGTATTCAGTAGGTCTGAGAATCGGCCGACATCTATTTTTCAAGCCCTTTTTTTTGTATGGCAAAACAACGTTTGCCGGGTCAGCTAGTACTTATATAATCTTCTAATATATAAAATTCACGTGTCACAGTGTTAGTTACCGTACTCCTCCGAAACGGCTTGACCAATTTTTATGAAATTTTACATGCGTATTCAGTAGGTCTGAGAATCGGCCAACATCTATTTTTCAAACCTTTTTTTTTATTTTTTTTAGTATGGCAAAACAACGTTTGCCAGGTCAGCTAGTAATACATAAAAAAATACAGACGCAGTACAAACATTTGTATGACATTTATAAATATCACACAAATGATTGTCCCGGGCGGAAAATGAACCCGCGACTTTTTTTTGCGAACTCGTGAACGACATGCCGTTCACGAGGTCGCGGGTTCATTGCCGCGGCAGTCCGTTATATAAACCACTAAATTTGATAATTTTCTTCACAAGCATTTTTTTAAATAGCATCTTATAATCTTGTTAATTTTTTTTTTAGTTTACAAATAAACATAAAACTTCATTATTAGTTGGGCTGAGAGAATCTAATTGATAAAGAAAATAGTTCCGTTTTCTGAATTCCTAACCACTGCTGCACTGGTAGCTTTTACTTTTGACAGTGGTGATCTACTTTTTTTTCTCCGTGTGGTGACGGATTAAGAATACAAGTGTCACCACCCCATCTCCTCCCAAGGGTGCTGTAAAAGTCAGCTAAGGGATATTGCACACAGATAACATCTTCTGTGAGAGACGGAAAACTCGAAAAGAAACCCTGTTCCAACACGCCTAGTCAGCGTGGCACAGTCGACTATAATCCCTCCCAAACTGGAGGAGGCCCGTGCCCAATAGTAGGACGTAAACAGGCTGGAGAAGAAAATCTACTTTTATGTTTAAAGATTCCGTATAAAGTAAGAAACCTTTATAGAATTACTTTTAAGTATAACTGCCGGACAATTCTTATTTTTTTAATAAATATTTCATATGATTATAGCTGATTAGACCCAGTCGACGCCCAGTGCTGGTTTTCAACCAGCAATCCAGCTGAACAATAGCAGTTTTGTGACAGACACTGTTAGACAGTTTTTTAGTTTATGTTTTATTTTACGTTTTCTTGTTTTCTATACCTTATCAACTGTGTTCTGTTGCAACTTAATTTCTTTCTTTCTTTTTTCTGATTATAACTGCAATCTAAAGCTGCAATGTTTAGAAGGTAGTCGATGAAAATACTGCAAGCCCAGATGATAAACCTTTTTGGCATACAACCACGCATGCGCTAATGGTATATGCCCTAACCTCAAACCAAACTTTAGCCATAGCGGCAAAACAGTTTGTCAAAATGCCACAACCGGGCAGAATGTAAACATATGAGTGATTTGATAATGTAAACAAAAAAGTTAAAGACATTTTGAAATAGTATACCTAGCTATAATGACATGACAAAATTATATGGACCGTATACTAAATTGTTTGGGAACAATGACATGTGAGTTAACTTTTTTTATATGCTTTATATCAATGAACAGTCTTATATGACCTCAGCACCTATCTATCAATGTACATATTAATCTATGTAACGGAATCTCTGAAAGTAACTTTAATTCCACATGCAATATTCATGTTGCAATTCAGTGATACACTTATCTAAAAAATTGCACCTTTAGATTTGTATTTTGATATAGACTTAATTTAACTTTATATCTAGTTTATTTTAACCGCGAAAATATTAATAATAAGAATAAAGTACCTATTCATAAGCCCACACGTATTCATTAGCCTGAAAGGTGTCAAAAAAAGTAAAAAAAAGCTCAGCTTCTTTTTACTCTTTTTTCTAACTGTACTAATATTAAAAAGCTGAAAAGTTTTTTGTTTGTTTGAACGCGCTAATCTCAGGAACCACTACTTCGATTTAAATAATTATTTCCGTGGTAAATATCACATTTAATGAGGAATATAAGGTCACGTTACGACTAATGAGAACGAAGCATCAGTAAAAATGATTTTAAAAACGTATAAAATTTTCTAAATTCCACGCGTATTAAATCGCAGGCTACAGCTACTCATTTTATATTCATATTGCATGGCTAGAAATAGGGTGATGACACGTAAATTCTTCTTTAACCACAATATTGCTTAAGAAATGTATGCAGTAAACAGACAGGCGCTAACTTCAGGCTGGTACAAAATCACCGCATTGCGCAGCGGAACACGCAGCTACTTGCTTACAGTAAAAATAACATATTCTTATTAAAAACGTATAATTGTTGCAAATATTTATAAATACTATTTAAATCTGTGATATATTATTCAATAAATTCGTCGGTGACAATACAATAAAGGTTATTAACAAGAAAATAGTGACTTGTTGTTTGATTGACGATTGTTTTGACATTGAAAATCGGAATTGAATGGTGTTTTCTATTAACGTAAGTTAATTTTATATTATTATAATTCATTTTAACAATTGTATGATCTAATATACCTGTCATCTATTTCTACTTAATTATCAATTATATAATCTTAGAAATACAAGTGTAAAAGCGGATGTGTAAGTAAATATTGTGAGCAGTGGAAAATCAATTGCTAAATATCTTTTTCCAAATGGATCCCATGGATGTTTCAAATATTTTTATTTACAAACGAGTTTTGTTATTTTAATACGCACTGTAAAATATAGCATACAAATATGTATAATAATTTTATAATATTGTATACACGTCGTAAATTTAATTTTTTAAATAAGTTTAAGATAAATTATATATATAACATATTACTAGTGAATTTTTTGCGATAAATAAATGTATGAAATCAGTATCAAACTTAAAATTAAGATAACCTGTTGAATAAGTTTAGACACTAGAGGTATAATCTTAAAATAATCTCCGATTCGATATCTATCTAGCGATCCTTTAAGATTTGACTTACTATAGATTATTTTATTCTAATTTAGAGAACTGAGTATTTCAGTCAAAATTTTTCTCTAAAATATTACAAAATTTGATAAAAAATTTTAATCGCAACCGTTTTGATGTTGATTATTTTTAAGTATGTTTTTGATCATAAAAAGTAACTTCCTTTTATGTTAATAACTATAATATTATTTAAAACATAATCTAGAAAATTACCAACCTAATTAATCTAGTCACACTCTAGTGGCTCCACCTAAAAAATATACCCTTTATAGAAAAAATTGTCGTTTAAATTTATTTCAATGTCAAACTTTACTTTGATGTGATTATTCCAGTTAACTCATAAAATCTAATAAGTTGGACTCTATCTTATGTGAACTCGTTTATTTAGATTCATGCATTTATGAAGTTTCTATTTTATGCAATACTTGCTGTCATATGGCCATGTCCCACATAAATTACATTGAGTGGGATATAACACTGTATTTATCGAACGTTGACATAATAATTTAAAAAAAACACAAGAAGCGAAGTTACCCGCAGTGCAGCGTCCTATTGATCGAACTACAACGCATGCGCAAAACAATCAAGTTTACGTCAGTGGTAGTGAAGCACGGGTAGGAAGTCGACGACATGCCGAAACCGACACCCGTCGAAGATCTAATAGTCCCTCCACAGGACAATAAAATATGTGGTACCATCTGCATATGTCAGATGACAGCAGTCCTTAGTGCAGTTGCTATAGTTTATCTAACAGTTGCTATTTATATGCCTTATAATAGAGCTAATGCTTCTGGAATCGATCCTACACCTATTATGTGCACCACAACACGAGCTGTCAATAAAGATAATTGTGATTGGGGATCTTGTGGCGAATGGTGTTTAAGCAAGACTTCAGGTGCTTGCATCCAAATATACGTGAACGTAAGAAAGAATGGAACGTCTTTACTTTTATCTGAATGTGGAAGTGCTGCAAACAAAACTTGCTTTGGCATAGATCAAGAGAATGCTAAAAAATACCATTGCATTAGAGATGAATGTAGAAATTTAACTGGAACATTTAATTGTACTGAAGGGAAATGCATTAATATTACTGATGCTTTCGAATGTGCTTTTACTGAAACAGATCCACCTTTGAAATGTTCCGGGAGAAGAGGAAAAATTACTTGCATAGATGTTCAAGGTTTATTTTCTTGTAGCAGAGGCACTTGTAGAAAAATTAGAACACCGTACAATTGTGATCGTAGATGCGTTGACATTCCTACCCGTAATAAGAACGTAATAGTGTTAAGTGGAGATAGAGTATTTCTAGCAAGATGTGCGAAATTAATTCAGGAGGATAAAGGAGAAATAGTTTGGACAGATTCAGGAGAAGAAGTACTTATGCTCTCTTGTCATGCTGTGCATAATGGTACAACAGGAGTTGTTGCTACTGATTGTATTAACGCTGCGTTACTACCAAGAAATGATATAGCTGATCTTACAAATTTCACTTATCTTCAATATTTGTATCAATCTAGAGCAACACCGAATCGTGTAATCGCACCTTCCGAGGTAGAATTAACGTTGGCTAATGATAGCCGTTTAATGATAAATCTAGAAGGTTGTGTTAATACACTGGCTGATGAATGTAAAGAATTTTTAAAAGATTTCGGTCGTGACGGTACAGATCATAACGCGAAGGCAAGATTCCCTTGTTTTTATACGGAAAACAATCCCGATACGGTTGTGTCGCGGTTTGACCTAGATTCTACGTACCGCCAATTTGTAGTTGCTTTGGTTCTGCCTACTGTACTGGTTGTAGTGTCATGTGTGACTCTGATGTTGTGTCAACGGACGGTTGAAGTTGGTGATGATGCTAAGATGAGATTTAAAGGATGCGCTGGTGGCCAGGCTGATATGCAACTGCATCCAAACGATCCTGTTTCTCCACTCTGAGATCAGTCACGTGAGATATTATTTTATTCTATTGATTAAATGCTGCAGGGTAGTTAAAATATATTTAGTAACTTATTGTAATATTTAAGTTACGAGTAGTTACTAACTTTAACAAAAATTGAGTTTTACCTATTGGATGTGAAATACATACGTTTTATTAATCTAACAACATTTTGACGATAGTTACAAACATATATACCTAAAATCCAAAAATAGGCTCAAGGATTTAATGGAGATTGTAATGTGATCAATATATCTAATGACAAAAGCATTAACCTTGACACAATTGCGTGTTTTTAAGTGTTTTATTCGTAAATATTTTAGGACTTTTTTTTCAAGACTTGGGCCTGAAACTTTTATTATAAAGTATTAATCCAAACAGTCATTTTTTAACGCTGTACCTTGCAATTAGTTCAATATCAAAATTAGGGGCTTAACTATACACGCAAAGTTTTCTTTAGGTCAAGGTTTCAATACATTTAATAAACACACATTTAATAAATTATGCCCCAAACCTATATTTTTAAATAAAGTATACCAATAATTTAAAATGTGTAAAGGATATATAATAATTAGAGTTTATACTTATTCATTAGTAACTGCTTAGCATTTGAAATGTTACCAAGCGTATTTTGTTTCTGTGTATATGGTAATTAATATTGTACGATTCTATGTTACTTAGTATTATTAATAGTATGAAATTTTTTATTTAACAGTGTAGCTCTATTAAAAATTTACAGCATTTGAAGGAGAAAATGTCCTAAAATTGAAGACTTATTTTATGTTGTTTAAAATGAGAGTGTATATTATAATAGTAAACTAATAATGGATTCTCTTCTCTGTTTCAGGCGTTCCCCTCCTTTGTGAGGGTCCGGCTAGTTCACTAAGAGACGACTAAATTTGCTTGCAATGCTTTCCACTGGCTGATACTCCCTCCAGATGTCTACTATGAGCAGATCTAGGGGAAGCCTCTCTCCAGCAGCATCAGAAAGATCAACTTTACCTATGGGTGCCTCTGCAGAACCACGCACCCCGGAACTTAAATCTCTGGAACCACCAACAAGGGAGCAGCTTTTAGCCCACTTCTTTGAAAGATTTAAATTTTACACATCTCTATGCCTTGGCACGTCAGCTATACTTGCAGTATTTGCTTTTCTCTTTCTGATACCATTTGTTGTGGAACCAGCTATACAAACAATTCTTGCGGAGTTTGTTCCTGAAGCAGGCATATGTGCTGTATCTGAACACGTACATGCAGAAACATTGACTAATTGTACATGGGCTTCATGTAGAGAGGGCTGCACAACTGCTCACACAAAATGTCATAAAATAAGAGTAAATTTAGCACGAACACCTTTTATAGAAGGAGGACCCATACCTATTGAATGGGATGAAACAGATTTGAAATTTTTAATAAATCCTGAAGGTTGTGGGTACCCACCTAGAGTGAACTGTTCTGTGTTTGCAAACGATTATGCAGGTCCAAGAGCTCCGAAGATATTCCCTTGCTACTATAGTTTGACGAGACCAGATTTGGTTGTGGCAAGGTATTCTTGGGAGGGGACAGTTAGAGGTTTGATCCTGGCGCTGGTGTTACCCACAACTGTGTTTGTGTTCAGTTTAAGTGTTCTTGCTTACTGGCACTGTCGTTGCTGCGACAGAGCGTGTAATAGGCGAGTTCACGCCGAATCTTTCGCAAGTAAAGAAGAGTAAGTATTACTATATTTTTTGCATTGTCTCTTTTTCTTTTCTTGTTTCATTCATAGATATAGCAAGAAGCAGTATTCTATAATTTTTTCAGTTTTTATTTAGTGTATTATACTGGACTTTCAGGTCCTATCTCAAGTATGCTGTTGGAACTTTACAAGTATGTTTGGTATTGCATTTCTCACTATAGTTAATAGTGAAGCATTAGTTCGTACCTGGTCCTTTAGTCCAGTGCCAGTAATTTCACAGTAGGTAGTCATTTTATTAACAGTTCATGCTGCCGTAAAAGTGATGTAATTTTTTCAACCATGTTTCTTGTTGTCAGGTTCAACAAAAAACATAATTGAAAACATCACCGAAGATTCTAATAATCAGGTATTTAAAAACCATGAGATTGAACTGAACTGAAACACATTATAATTCAAGAACATGACAGAAATAGCAAAATGAAAAACAGAAATACACTTTTCATTGTCTTTTTTAGTATAGAGCACTTTGCTTGTTACAACTTATTTATCTAAATGTATGTCTTTGTAGCTTATATTTATTTACAACATTACTTTCTATTTTACCAATTCAGAAATTATGTTAAAAATAAATGTAAATAATTATAAAAACTACTGTTACTGTGTACTGTACTAAACTTAATGTAATATTTTTTATTTGTTGGGGAAATAATAAGAGTATTTTTTCCGCGCACGCACTGTCATAAAGCCGTCAAGCTATCAAGCTACAAACGTAGAATACGTGAAAGGCAAAGGACTAGACGGAATGAAAGATAGAGTATTTTTACGTTCTTTTTTATTTTAATTAAAATAATAAATAGAATAATTTTTATTTACAGCAGCAAATTACTTTGTGAGTTGGATGATGATCCAAGCGATGATGTGTTCTGACGCCGAGCTTCTGCCGCCCGCCGCCGTGCTTCCCCCCGTAACCCTGAAGGATATGCTCAGTTGTAATCGTTGCGTGGTTTTAACGTTTTGACTGCGTGGGTAAATCGCTTTAACTGCGTGGTTAGTGTTTGTACTGCATAGTTAAAGCGTTTTTACTGCGTGGTTGAAATCTTTTAACATTAATAATTTACAATTTCCAATATTTACTTGCTATTGATTGAGAAGTTTTTATGAATATGGATGGTTGTGAGATTATTAGTCACTTTTTTCAGTACATATATTTATGCTAACTAAAATAGTAATCAAATTTAAAATATCTTATATCTTCAATAATTAAATATAATTAATAAAAGTTATTGAATAAACTTTTCAATCGGTAGACAGTGAAAATAATCGATACATATAACTTGGACTTATAAAGTAGAAAGACATACACAATTATTTTTACTTCATATTATTAATACGAAATTGTTAATGCTTATGTTTATCATTATGTTAACATGCTAAAGGGCTTTCTCCACGTCAGGGTATTTTGCGTACTTACGCCAGTTTAATTACGAGATTTCCTTCTCTCATAGAGGATATTCTCTGCTGGCTCTTACAGCTGTCTTAGAGTGAAATAAATTGATGATACTGACATTCTTAATGCCTTATAATTAAAACCTTAATAGCTATATGTAAAGCTCAAAGACACATAGACCAAAAAATCAGGCTAAATATATTTTAAAAAATGCTAAAATTATAAGTATTACATGATATTTACGAGTGATTGTAGTAATATGTAGGAACATGGGATGGGTATTGGGACATAATTCATTTAGTTATTTGTCTTTTCTATTTTATAAATCCATGAGATACAGATTTCAACATTCATTAATGTATAACATAATTGCAATATGTAGATAGACATTTTAATACTAAATTGTGGCAGCTATTGTTACACAGAAAATTTACTTTGCGTAAAACTTTTTATCAATTTAAGAAGAAGAAAGGGAATTATTTTTTTATTTTATTTTTTTAAATATTCATGGACATTTCACACAACGTCCTCTGGTCCCAAGCTAAGCTTAATGCTTGTGTTATGGGTACCAGAATACGGATAGAATACATATACTACTTTTTTTTTGTAAATACATACTTATAATACTTAGGAACACCCAGACGCAGTACAAACATTTTACAATTGGTACAATTATTTTATTGATTCTCACTAATTTATATTATACTAGTCGATTTTTAGACCATGACTGTTTTCAAAACTCAGCTCTGGTATAAAAATGGTTTTCCTGAAGTAGAGGTAACATCAAAAATCTTTGTCAAATACTTTTATTTAATTATGTAGCCTAAGAATCCTAAAATCATGGTGCAACCTTTAACGATGTTATTACCGTTTTTATTATGTCTGTTAAATGACAGCATATCTTCTATAGAAATTTAAAGCAAAGAAAAGTAAATTTAGTTTTAAAATGTCTATTGAAAAACAATAAGTGCAATTACAAAACTATTAAGGGATAAGGGGGGTATATAAAATCTAGACAGTATTATTAATTAACTTTATGGCGGGTAACGAGGCTTATGCTTAAAATAACACCAATAAAATATATTAACTTAAATATTAACGTCTCTATTATAACAATGAGCTATGTCGGATAGAGTTTCTTTTAAATTTTTTTTTTGCTTCCGGAAACGCGTGTAATAATCTTTGTTATTTTTTACATTTTAGTGATAATATAATTAAGAAATTAATAATTTATAAATAATAGTGCGACTTCAAAATAGTAAATCTATTATTATTAAATTAAATCTATTATATTAGTTTGTTTGTTTGTTTGTTTGTTTGTTTGTTTTTTTGTTTGTTTGTTTGTTTGTTTGTTGTTTGTTTGTTTGTTTGTTTGTTTGTTTGTTTGTTTGTTTATTTGTTTGTTTGTTTGATTGTTTGTTTGTTTGTTTAAACGTGCTAATCTCAGGAACCTCTGGTCCAATTTGAAAAAATCTTTCAGTGTTGGATAGTCCATTTAGCGAGGAAGGCTATAGGCTATATAACATTACGCTGCGACTAATAGGAGAGAAGCAGTAGTGAAAAATGTTACAAAAACGGGGAACATTTTATAAATTCTACGCGTACGAAGTCGCGGGCAACAGCTAGTGTAATATAATTTTGTTATAACATAAAAAGCATACTGCGCTCTATAATTTAATTACTAATCAACTGATTGATGCTAACACAGCACGGCCTATAAGTTATTTTTTTCTCGTCTTCGCCCCAACCGGATCATGTTGCTGGCTTGAGCCTTACTATGCTTATACCTTGCTAATTACTTGACCAAGTGTGATAAAACTATCACTGTTCGAAAAACAAATAGATATTTCATGATTAAAACGGCTTTTCATTAAATTTTATTGTCTGTCTTTTTACTGTTTTCTTAGTTACGCGAACTTTTAGAGTGAGTTAACATTTTTACCGATTCTATGTTCAAAGGTATGAATTGCTGCTTTGACTATAAAAAATGTCGTATTTAGATTTATTTCTTTATGTATTAGAAATTTCTTTATGTATTTTTGTTTGTATAATATTTTTATGCAAATTTATATTATTTCATCTTATATTGCGTACAATACAACAACCAAATGTTGTTGTATTAATTTTGAAGTCGGTTTAGATAATTATTGAAATTGCATGTTCAAACTCTTCTACTTTATTATAATAAGCAAGCTAGAAAATCGAAATTAATAAAATAAAAAAAGATAATATATCAAAATAAAAACTGTATAATATAATATAAACTAAACATATAAATAAAATCTTTTCACAAATGTACACAAGCCTAAAACAGCTAAAATGTACATAAAACTTATTTTATAAAATAATATTAATTGGAAAATTAAATTGATTTATTGTAAGTGTAAATTTTTTGCTAAATAATAATTTAATTTATTACTTCCTATTAGGTAAGTAAATATGTATTTATTTTTGAATAATTATATTAGATTTTTAATTATTAGATTCTCATAAACGAGAATTTTAATTTAAATTGAAATGTATGATATTTTTTCATAATTATTTGCTATCACTTTTTTATTAATATTTAGCATGTAATTTTTGCGTGACTTGTATATTATGAAGTTTTATATAATAATTAGCTTAATCAAATTTTTTTTTTCTTTTATCTTTGTGAGTATTTCATATTTTTATATAAGTATGTAGGTAATTTTATTGCGTTCATCACGCGCTTTTGTACTTGAAACAGCTTAATGTTAACTGCGGCTGAAAACGGGACTCTGTTACTGAGACTTCGCTATCCGTCCATCCGTTTGTCTGTCACCAATACTCACCAAGTCTATTATCTCCGAAACAATGATAGCTAGAGTACTGAAAATTTCAGCGTGTGTACAGTAGTTGATGCTGTACTCGTATCATTAAATACTTTTTATTATTCCCCTGGCCTTATCTCGTTGTTTGGGGTTGGGATACAATATTTAATGTAATTTATCGTGATTTCTTTGCATTTAAATCAAAATATTTAATGCACTCTACTGATTCTTAATACGAACTTAACATCAATTTTAATAGTATTTTGTAAATATTTTCATTTTGTAGTTGTTTGCAAATCTATTTACGCTTCTTTTAAAAAATTTCTAATTAATTATTTGAGATTAATTACAAAATTATTATTATTATCTATTGGTTAAGCTAATTGTGTGGAAACTTTTAGATAATAATCTTTAGCTTTTAGCCAAAAAATAAGTTAACAAAAACATATAAAATTTAGTTGTTAAAAAAATTGTGAGCACAAAGTATAATTGAGATGTGGAAGCGTAAAAAAGTTACACTGAGAATGAATGACATTTTGTTGTAAATATTCTGCCACTTTTTGTGATATTAATATATTATTCAAAGCTTTAAATCTAAACTATCTAACCAACTTGTGTATTTATAAATATAAAATAGAAATTTAATTGACAAAAATTAATTAATTGTATAATTAAAAATTATTTAATTGAAAAATTAAAATCCTCAAAATGGTCATTCTTTTTTCAATTAATTAATTTATTTTCTTGGTTTTTAAATGTATAACATTGTAAAAATACTCTCATGGGCGCTTTGAATTTAATGTAAATAATTTTAATTATTTTTTTTGTTAAATTTTAATATAATTAATGTTTAGATAATAAATACAAGTTATGCATCAAATTGCAACAAAAAACACAAAGTGTAATGACAAATAAAGCTTGTTTTATAACATTATGTATTTATTGTTGAATAAGCCATGGTTAGCTAATACCTGGACATGTAGTGACGGATTAAGAAAACTTGTGTCACTACCTCTTTTTCTTCCCAAGGTGAAGTAAAAGCCTGCTTTTGCTGCTTTCTTAGATAAGCTGCAGCACAGTAGATAATCGATAAGCCCACCCAAAATGGAAGAGGCTCGTGCCTAACTGTAGGACGTTATTGGGCCTCCCTCGGGAGGGAAACCATGGTTATTACGTTTTTGTTTACTTTCCTTAACATTTCTCCCTATTTAAAAGCTTAGATTTCTTCGTCTTTAGTAGAAATAATATGGTGTAGATAGATAAATAATAAATAAATAATAATAAATATTCATGGACATTTCACATACAACGTCCTCTGGTCCCAAGCTAAGCTTATGTGCTTGTGTTATGGGTACCAGAATACAGATATAATACATAAACTACTTTTCTTTTGTAAATACATACTTATAATACATAGAAAACACCCCAGATGAAATATTAATAACAGCCGTAAGAGAATATGAGCTAGGTTGTCAGTGTGGTGACGGATTAAGAATACCAGTCTGTACGTCCAGCAAGGGTGATGTTTGTAGGAGCTGGATAAGAGATAACACAGATAAGAGAGAGTAGATAACATATTCTATGAGAGACAGAAATACAAAAGTAAACCATGTATCAACACGGTGGCGGTGGTAAAAACCAAATATTTTTCTGATATACTTATAACAAACATCTCAATATTACGCACAGGCCTCCCTGTGCTTGGCAGCGGGACGGGCTTGGGAAGGGAATAAGGCTACAAAATCCCTAGAATCTAAATAAAATTCTTAGCAGTAACTACTGAAATTTTTTCCTAATAAACTCTTGACAGAGTTTTGTTCAAAGAACGCGACTCGTAGTGCCGTACCGGTCTTAGCTTACGGATCTCTGCGATTATAGTCATAGGGTATTATTAGCCGTTTGTTCTACTATTCGCGTGATCCTCATTAGATTTTCGCTCCATCTAGTAGGGGTTCTACCAAGCTTAGCACAGTTCATTGCTACGTATTATTTTTATAATAGCGACATCTGTTGATGTCGCTATTTATAGTTAGCACTGGTAGATCAACATTTTTCATGCTTTTTTTAATGGTCTTATTCATAATGACTTAACGGAGATAGTTATAAATATTTTTTGCTTCTTTTGATAATGGAAACGACAATACACTAAGGTTATCACCTACATTAAGTGATTCTAACACTATATTTAGTCTATATGTTTCGCTTCGGACACATTCTTTGAGTATGTGGTAAATGTCTTCCACCAAATTACACATAGTTCATCTACATAGTTCATCTATGAGTAATTTGGTGAAAGACATTCACCACATACTCAAAGAATGTGTCCGAAGCGAAGCATATAGACTAAATATAGTGTTGGTTGGGTGTAGTAAGGCTTGTAGGTGATTGCTTGATTGTGTTATACAATCAAGCAATAGCGTTGAAACTCTATAAAGTTGCATATGAAATTTGCATTATAATATAGATTCTTAATGAAAATAAATAAATCAAGTTCTTTGATCTAGAAAAAAACACCTAAGTAACAGAATAATATGCCTGTTAGAGCGGAACGGAATTAAGAGAAAAGATTAGCTTTTAAAGTTAGAGTTATCACAAAAACAGTCACTTCCAGAAGAAAGAATGCCAAGAATACTGGTAAAAGCAGTTTTTAATAAGACATTACCAAAAATCGAACTCTAAGGTGTTTCCTAGAATAATAAAATTAACTGAGAACTTAAGTAGGCTTACATTTATTATAACCTCATCTAATAAAACTTGAATCTGCTTATTATTATGCGAATATTTTTGTCTATATTTCATAGGTGTATCAGTCTTAAGGAATTTTAATAAATTATTGAAGAGACAAGTTACATACAAGTTGATGTTTACTTTGCAGATTAAGTCTTAAAATGGCTTTGATACCCAGAGGAGTTAAAACTTATTAAACTAATTCAATGAATTGAAATAGTAAATGGATTGAAGGGACATCCTTCAATACAATTTTAATATATGAATAAACTTAGAACAGTAAAATAGCTCGCCACTGATCAATAAAAACGAATCATTAATTTAATATCTTGGGTTGGAGTTACAGGATAAGCGGATTCGAGCACTTATTTATCATTTTTATTTTAAGTAATTATAGAGACTTACTGTACTTGAAAATAATAGGAGATTTATTAAAATAAAACCAGTTTAATACGGATTTAATATTTTGCTTTGGAATCTACGAGTAGTATGTTAGAGATATTACGATATTTATTTTCAGTGACTTGATGAAAGTTAAGTGTTTATGTACTAGTGTCAGAATAACTCGGGTTTTCGAAGTTATACTAGTTTTAGATAGAAATTAAACTTCAGAGACAATCAGGAGTTTACTAAACTGCTCGATAGACGGCGTCGAAAAGCTTTTATAAATTGCATTACGGTTTCGTTACACACGTTAATATTTAAGCGGCTCGTCCAAATCTTGCTTAAGTATTTTGCTCGATTTCGCAATTATAAATAAGTAAGTAAGGATTCAAGGATTCAGTGGTTCTTCATTCCGTTCGTATACACTCTATATATATATAGCGCAGTGTTTATTTCAAAGAAAGAATACAAAAAAATATACCGTATATATTTAATAAATCAAATTGTGGTGGAAAAAGTTATTACCGCAATTATTATTAATTGCAAAATTAATAAATTTAATGTTTATTTATTTATTTATTAACACTTTATGCACAAAAAGGTACAATGGCGGACTTAATGCCATAGGCATTATCTACCAGCCAACCACATGGCAGTGCAGAGTTAAAAAAAAAAATAAAAAAAATATATTATGGACATTTCACACAACGTCCTCTGGTCCCAAGCTAAGCTTATATGCTTGTGTTATGGGTACCAGAATACGGATAGAATACATATACTACTTTTCTTTTGTAAATACATACTTATAATACATAGAAACACCCAGACGCAGTACAAACATTTGTATGACTATTAGAAAAATCACACAAATGTTTGTCCCGAGCGGGAATCGAACCCGCAACCTCTTGATCGGCAGTCCGCTATTTGAACCACTCGACCACGAGACTCGTCAAAGGAGTGTGGGTCAAAAATACAATAAAAAAAGGGATCCTACTAATTTAAACAATGAATATTACGCAATTTTATCTATGTAAATCTAATAATCATAATCTATTTAAACTTACACAAATAAGTTTTATTATATAAACATACATAAAATATCTACATTAGTACTTATACATAATATTTGTCACAGTGAGGAAATAAAACTAGCGGTTTGACTCTGCCAATATCATAATATGGTGACGACGCAATTTGGCTTTAAAAGCTGCTTTGGTTTTAGCCATCCTAATTTCAAGAGGGAGGGCGTTCCAAAAGAGGATAGATTGGACAAAGAAAGAAGAGTGCACAAGACTAGAAGTATGAACCGGACAAGACAGAAGAAGATTACGAGACGACCGCAAATTACGATCAAGCGTCGGTTGGATAAACTGAAAATGACACTTTAGGTACGCTGGAGAATCCGTGCTTTTCAAAATGGTGAACAAGGTGGTTAAAGCACGTAGACTGCGTCGTTGACGTATTGGCAGCCAATTCAGTCAATTCAAATACTATTTATTTCAAAAAATAACAAATAGTTCTTTAAAATTAAGGACAACTGCTATATTTAATTATTTTTAGATATTAAACTACTCGCTCCCCGCTCATACAAACAACCCACCTTTAATTCAGAAAAGCTAGTATTTTAAAAGGGTTCAACAACCTCACTTAACACGGAACTTTGCGTTTAACTGCATTAGCGTATTATAATAAAACATACACTAAGTTCATAGGTATAATGTTATAATAATATATGTAACCATAAAATAAAAGCACTTTTGACGGTTTATTTAGACGCGTGTATTTGTTTTAAAGTTAAGCCCGACTTTACTTTATTAGTATTTCTATTTGATAGGATTTAACATAACTATTATTAGTACTGCCACTCTAGTTTTGCTCAAAGTGATGATTTAGAGCTGACTATTTAAAACTACTACAATAAGCATTTACAAAAAAAAACAAATCAAATCAAATTTATTTATTTGTGTAGGTAGGTACATAATATGTTATTAGATAACACTATTATTTCTGCTATGTCCTATCAAAATATGGCGTACAAATAAAATGTCAATAAAATAAAATAAACATTATTTTACATTATCAATATCTAAAATCCGCTGTTATCTGAACATTTAGGATATAATTATGTTGTCGATTCAAAATCCTTATTTTAATACGCTGTTTAATTTGAGGAAGGCGCTTACTCTTGGTATCAACAGGATGAAATAAATTGCGGGGCAAAGAGGGGATTACGCATGCGCAGTAGTAAGTAGTAATGTAAGGTTTTTTCATTACGCTATTTTCGTTACGGAATTTCTGGATTAGGTTTCCATGCTCAAGGCCCGCGATAGAAGCTAGTTCAACCGACTTCATGTGCCTTTGAAATTTGAGGGTTTTCCTCGATTTCTCAGGAGACAACCATTAGATCCTAACCTGGTGCCAATGGGACCAAACGGGAACCACCAGCTTTAAAATAAAAAAGAATCATTAAAATACATGAAAAATCATGAAAAACCATGAAAAATCATGAAAAATCATGAAAAATCATGAAAAATCATGAAAAAGCATGAAAAGAATCATTAAAATGAGGTAACAAACATAAAAAAAAACATACGGACAAATTTAGATCCTCCTCCTTATTTGAAGTCTGTTAAAAAGTAGGTAATTACTGTTTTATAACGAAATGCAGCAGAAAAAGTTTCATATTTTGAAATTTAAGCAAAGTCGCACATGTAATTTGCCATATCGTGACTAGTTGAATACCTGCAATTATACACCTCGTGACCTAATTCTAGTATGTATTCTAGTATATATGCTGCTGAAGAAATACTGTACACAAAGGTTCATTTAGGTTCAATTAATAAAAGCAGTTTTATCATTAAAATAATTTGCGCTGGCCATTATTTCGGTTGGGCGGCCCCCAATATATTGGACTGACGATATCGAACGAATATCTGTTGATGCTATAACAACAAAGACGAGAATGCAACGCACTGGCTCCCATAAAACGTTATCAGTTTAACTTGAGGATCCATTTAGAGAACAATGAGATTATTATGGCATGATATTGTAATGAAAAAAATGGTTCTTACTTTTAGTGGAAACGCTGGGAAACGATGCCTGAAAAAATTATACTCCGATCTCATCGCCGGTATACTCCAAAAGGGTCAAGTGCGTAGCACTTACAACCGTCGGGCACGTATGACCAGATGTATGAGTGTGAATGAAGCCAAGGAAGCGTGTTTGGATCGTAGCAGATGGCGCTCTATAGTCCCTGTATACCCTCGTGCGAAAGATGCGTGATGTTATGATGATGATACCATGATTACAATGATACGGAACTCTATGCGTACAAATGCAATTCGTACTTAGCCGGTTCTTATACGTACGCGCTACGCAATAATAGACTAACTGTCTAGCTAATCTGATCATCTAACACCATCAGGAAATGATTAAACGTCGACCTTCCAAACGTGCCGTGCCCCTTACTTACTTAGCATTAGTATTTATTGGTAAGTTACGGTTATTTTTCTACTTCAGGAATCAAACTTAAAAAATTCACTGGATTGCCTTTTAAAATCAAATCAGAGGTAAAATAATAAATAAATGACACAAACACAAAAAAACAATGTTTCCTTTGTTTTAAATTTTGGTACGTACCTATCTATATTATTAATCTATGTAACGAAATCTTTGAATGTGATTTTCGCCCATTAACAGTAGTCGCGTTCGTTTGAAATTTTGCACACAATATGTTAAGAGGATACCAAAATAGCTTCGTGCATTTTTTTACGTACGAAGTTTTCATTGTTTCTTTAGATTGAATGGCTAGAGCTCTAATTTTTAAGTATATGTTTTTTCAATATATGATCTAGGATCGCATGAACTCAGAAACGCGATTGAAAAAAGTTTTCTCGATAGAAAATCTTAGCGAAACAACCTCACTCATTTTTTTTTTCATTTGTCGGTCTATTATCGCGTATTAACTAATGAAATAACTTTAAAAACATAAGTAACTATTATATATAGAAACATGTAAATCAGAATTAAAATATATTTAGTAGATTTTGAGTAAACAAAAAAAATATCCCTTATTCTTCATTTTCTATACCTACTAGCTGTGTTAATATGTACATGTCGACGATAATATTTATGTAGGCCCTTAAGGATCGATGACGATGCAAAAGTTTTAAAATATTTAGGAATTTTAAGTGCGCTTTTTAATTTTTGAACTAAGTAATTAAACTACAAGGTTAACATGAAAGTTATGTTATGTACTTCTTTTTTTTTGAATAATTATATATTTAAAGAATTCATTTATGTACTATATTATCGACTTTCTAGAAATTAATAAAAACATACAAGCATTTTAAGGCTAATTTATATCCAATATAAGAGAGTGTTCCCTTTAAATTTGTATAAAAATAGCTTCAAAGCGTGCAAGGAAAAATACTCCTAATAACTTTCAGCATTGGAACCTCAGAATTGTTAAACGTAAAACAAGACTGTCTGTCGCCGTTAGCTGTTAGAACACATGATACCGCTCTATCGACCCACAGTGAACGACGCGCGCACTACAATATCTATGCCCAATCTTCAAAACACAAGAAAATAAAACAAAAAAGAAAATTATCTAAACCACCATAAGCAATATGTATTAATATAAAAAAAATTAAAATAAAATATTGAATTCGAAATTCAAAAATTAACTTTTTATTTCAGTCTAATCTGGTATTCCATTTTCAAAATAAAACAATTAATTTTTTAATTGTTGTATTCTAAATTTAAAAACTGACAATAAAAGCAAAGGGTTACTTTTATAGATATTTATTATTTTATTTTTATGACTAAGGCAAGGTTTTATAATGCTATAAGGTCGAAGAAAACGACCTGCGCCAGTAGTAACTGAGCCGCGAGTACGCGTCGACGTCTATCGTAAAAAGACGTCATTTGTTTAAAAAATAGTAACAATATACGTTTTAAACGTTAGTACATGATGATATAGTGTAACAAGAAGACAGTGTTTCTAAATCATTGTTTTATTTTCAGCCATTGTTATTCTAAATGGTAAAAGTGTTACAGAGCATTGATGAGGCTTGTTAAAATAGAATTTAGTCATATTTCTAGAGTATTTTAATTTAATTAAAAACTATTTCAAACGAATTCATTGGAGTTATTTAAATTTAGAACAAAACATATTATTTTTTAAAGTTAAAAAGAGAATACTGCCATGTCATTGCTGCATTATGCCAATATGCGTACCACGTTTTGTTCACGTAAATATACTTTCTTTTTGTTTTTCAGAAATAATAAAATACAAAAATAAAGATTACGTCTTATTATGTAACACTATAAATGTATTGTATTTTGATATTGCTTATTATTATATTGTATTAGAATAGCTACACGATCACACGTTTACGTGTTTCGTATCTTAGCGTGTTTGATCGTAATAGTATTCTGTGACGTCAAAAGACCACAGTTTGAGGTTAGGTTATGTAATAGAACTTTTATCAGATGTAGAAATGATTATTTTCCCAATATTATTGTATTTAAATATTCGACGCGAAACAATACATTTTCATAATAATATCTAATATATAAAATTCACGTGTCACAGTGTTAGTTACCGTACTCCTCCGAAACGGCTTGACCGATTCTTCTCAAATTTTGCATACATATTCAGTAGGTCTGAGAATCGGCCAACATCTATTTTTCAAACTTTTTTTTTTAGTATGGCAAAACAACGTTTGCCGGGTCAGCTAGTATTTGTATAAAAACGATTATCCTTATAAAAATATTAGACGTAGGTAAACAGAAAATATATGCTCACACACTGAATCAAGAAAAAACTGTCAGTTTTAGGTACAAAATTAATAAATTGGAAATATATTGTCAGTTTTGTAGCTATTTCGAGCTAGCATCAGTAAAAAGCAATAAAGATACAATGTTCACTAAACTTGATTGTTGATTATTGTCCGTGTGGTGACGGATTAAGAACACAAATGTCATCACCCCTTTTCCTTCCCTGGGTGCTGTAAAAGCTAGCTAAGGAATATTGTACACAGATAACATCCCCTGTGAGCAGAGGCGTATTTCGAAAATGAGCACCCCGGGCCATTTAATTTGAAACCCAAGTTCGCCTTGGGCCAATTTAATTAGCCGCCCTATAAATTAATAGAGATAGAGAAAAATTTTAAACTTGAAGGCTTCCGCCGCCCTTTTCAGGCTGACGCCCCGGGCCATGGCCCCTATGGCTCTAGGCCCTAGGGCCATAGAGGCGTATTTACCCTAGGTCCTAGGGTAAATACGCCTCTGCCTGTGAGACGGGAAGGTTGGAAATAAACCCTGTGCCAACACGCCTGGTCAACGCGGCACAGTCGACCATTATCCCTCTAAAGTAAAAAGGCCCGTGCCCAATAGTGGGAAGTAAATAGGCTGGAAAGAGAGAGAGAGACACTCGATTAGGTCCACTACTTTTGGCGATTACTCCTTATATGTAATGCTATAGAATATAGATAAATATATTATTGTTGGCTTGAAAGTCCTGAACCAGTGGTAGGAGAAAAAATTTGGATATATCATAAAAGAGCTTATTTTTTTTGCCACAAAAAATATGACTACATGAATAAATAATTTTTGATTTTGATTTTTTGCTAAAGTAATTTATTGATTTTGCGATTGACATGCTATGCTTTACTTAACAAATCAAATTATGGTGGAAAAAATGACTGCCGCAAGCGTCATTTTTTTCACCATAATTTGATTTGATTTTTTGATTGAAAGTCAGACTTTGTATTTTTAAGGTTCGGTATCAGAAGATGAAATGGAATCCTATAACTGAGACTTCGCTCGCTGTTCGTCTATCCGTCTGTCACAACAAAGCTGTAACAGTATCTCTGGAACAATGCCGGCTAGAAAGCTAAAATTTTCACAGTTTATGTATATCAGCTAAGCAACAACACTAACATCCATCCATCAGCCTTTCTCTGTCCACTGTTGGACATAGGCCTCCCGCACGCCACAACGCGCGGTCTTGTGCCGCTTGCATAAAAACAAACAACAAATATATATCACTACCATTTTCCTGCCCTCATCCCGATATTTGATGATATCGTTATTCTATAATAATTATGCTGTGGAACCCTTCATGTGCTAGTCCAACTCGTACTTAACCGGTTTTTGATTCATATTGTATTGTATCTTATATAACGTATTTATTAACTATGCCAAACTGAGATACATAATGCTGTTATTAAAATATACTGGCATCTTGCCACAATACAGTACTTGGCAAATAAGGCTACATGTTTAAATTAATAATATTATAACAAAAACTTTAATAATCGGCTAAACTGATACAAAATATAATATAAACAGTTATAAGTAAACAAAGTGGAAGCATATTGTAAGCGTTGAAGTATTCAAATCGCTATCAAATGATAAAGGGGCCAGAACGCCAGCAAAATTGCCACTTTGAATGGCAAAAATAGGCTAGCATTCTGGTGACGGTTTGTTACCCTTTATAGAAACAGTGAGCAGGCGGATCATATGGACTAATCGTTTCGACATTAAACGGATCAAATTAGTTGCATATTTTCATTTTTATTTCACCACATCTATAAATTTGGCACGCAAATTAAATTATATATACATTTACAAAATAAATAAATAAATGTTTTGTAAATGTACATTTTACAAAACATATAAATGAAGGTTTTGTAAATATACTAGTGTTGTTGTCCATGTGGTAACTGATGAAAAATAAAAGTGTCACCATGCCTTTTCAGGGCGCCAGAGTTGACCGTAATCCCTCCCAAAGTGGAGGAGGCCTGTGCCCAACAGTGGGACGTTATTGGACTGGAGAGAGAGAGAGGGAGAAATGTATTAGTTCACTTAATCAAACGTCAAAGCATTCTAATCAATATTAATGTCATCAATCAAAAGTTCATAGACATAAAAATTTGTTATTTTTGTAGTGTTATTTATTTTTAACTTTTATTGACGTGTTATGGAAAATTGATAGTATATTTAGCTTTATTCTTCTCAGACCTTTTATGTCCCACTGTGGGATACGAGCTTTCTTCATTTCGGAGGAAGAGGAGGAATAGTTGACCAACTGCGCCGCGCTGACCAGGCTTTCGGTCCCTTGGTTCGCTCTTACAGCACCATCGGAAAGAAACCTTATTTAGTAAGAAGCTTTAGATAATAAATGAAATTATAGTGAAAAGGTGATTATTGCAAGCGGGACTTGACCCACGACCTCGGAATACAGTTCTGTATGTGAATGTGCTAAACAGTCTCGATAGATGGCGTTGTACATCAAATTGCGATGTAAACTCATTCGAGTAACATTGTAGTAAATGAAATGAAATGAAATGAAAAATCATTTAATCACGTAGACACAATTTTTCAGAAAAATTATGTGCTTATGACATGTCCAATTTTTTTTTTAGTAGAGAAATTTGTTACAGTTAGCACGGTCGCAATAGCTCAGTCGGTAGAGCCACGGAACGGTACTCCGAGGTCGTGGGTTCAAGTCCTGCTTGTGGTGATCACTTTTACCACTATAATGTCATTTATTAAGTAAAAAGCATAGCAAGTCAATTGCAAAATTAATAAATTACTTAAGCTTTAGATATCCAGAATATTGAACCTAATTGTGTTGTTGACTCTATCAATATTTTAGTCATGTTTTAGTTTAGTTAGGTTTAGGTTTTAGAATGAGTAAGATTAGTTTATACAACTAAACTTAATTAATTTATTTTAGTTATGTTGTTGTTGTTATTGTATAAACATGAGAAGAAGTAGATAATAAGTCCGTTCACAAAAAGAATTCAGCATATTAGAAGTTGAAAACCGGCGCTGATCTTCTGCTGGATCCTTTAATGACGGCACAGACTGTAAATTTTATTTATGCTTTAAATAAAGAAAATTATAATCTAATATATAAAATTCACTTGCCACAGTGTTAGTTACCGTACTCCTCCGAAACGGCTTGACCGATTCTTCTCAAATTTTACATACATATTCAGTAGGTCTGAGAATCGGCCAACATCTTTTTTCAAACCTTTTTGGTTTTTTTTTTGTATGGCAAAATATCGTTTGCCGGGTCAGCTAGTAATAATATAAATATAAAAATCAAAAACTAATACATGACTAAAATGCCACAGAACTATGAAAAATTTTATGAATAAAATAAATTAATATCAGCAAAAGTTAAAAATGAACATTGAAAATAGCGTTTCCGACACAACTCAATGTTTTTGACAGCGTATACCTCAGCTTACAATAGTCGTTCTAGTTTTCTAGTCAGGCTATTCTTAGTATCATGTCCAACCTGCAATGCAAGGCTGCATTCTGTTACCGACAGACTATCATAAAAAGATTGATTGATATATCTTTTAAACTCTCTTTTATTAACTTTATTGCAGCAATAAAATATTTTACAACCCGTAGATGTTGCAACAATTTCTACTAATATTATGAAAAGATATAATTTAATAGTTTGATTGAATTGAATAACCCCCCTAATTGAATAGGATTTAGAAAATTATTTTGTATCCATTATCCCCGGTGAACATTAGCTGTATTTTACTTTAAGAAGGAATAGACATCATTGCCCAAATGGTGATAATACAACCCTAGTCAGCGTAATTTTGAAAAATGTGTAACAATTTCCAAGGAAATAGGAACTTTCAGCAATGATGTTGCCCGCGCAAAGCTGGGGGAGGAATATAAAGAATATAAACAAGAGTCTCTGCCTACCCCTTGTATATAAGGCGTCACGGCATGATGATGATGATGAGTATAAACAAAAACAATAACACTTTACGATAGATGTCGATTCAGTAAATTTGATGGACTATCAACTATATATAAAATTCATGGGATAATTAATAATACCATACTATGATTAGTTAATATCGAAAGTATGAATAAATAAACGAATTGCTTCGATACGTAAACTACGTATATAATCATATGTATTATAGTTTATTTTCGTAGGCAAAAATTCTTTTCAAACGCTTGTTCATAAGCGCTTCAGTGTAGGCAATGATGTTTTCTTAAAGCTGTTTTTAAATTCTTATACCAATGACCGCATAAAATTCCAAATGCTTATTCTAACCTAAATCGATATTCAGAGACTAGATTGTAATCTAGACAGACTGGCGTCGACGGCTTAGCGTCATGAGGTTGAATATCAGTTGTAGCGTTTAGGGCTTAAGGCAAATATTAAGCTTCACCCGCGAGTTCGAAAGAGTTGGGCAGTTTTTTAGCTAATGTGCTCCTGTAGTCGAGGTGTGTTGTTATATAGCCCATAACCATCTTCAATAAATAAATTTTTCAAGACAAGAAATATTTTGCCAGCCGTTCCTAAGATTAGCCCGAACAAAAATTTGTCATACATACAGTTTGATAATTAAAGATTGTCCTTTTACTTTATCATACCACGCCATCTATAATGCTTACTTTAAAAACAATATAAACACATTTAATAAAACTATACAGTTCTGGAAAATTCTGGTCAGGAAAACGGTATCCTTTTTTCTCAACTCTAGCCAATGACTATCATCGCTTATTGATTTTCCCCGCGAGTGGCGAAATACGTTAAGAGTCAGCTATATAGATTGAGAGCAAGGGATATAAAATGAAAAACATAAATAAAGAATATGTGATTTTTATAAATTCATTTTCTTGTCCTTATGCCATTATTTGGGGTCGGCGCAACATGTCTTTTTCTTTTATATACAGTAGTATTTATTGATAGTCTTCTGTTAGATGTGAAATTTATGTTAACTCCTCTTTCTTTCATATCTTCATTCGAACAAAGATTACAAAGTCGAAAATCGCTTACATTCACACTATAATAATATCTCATCGCTGATGGCTGTTGTCAGTCCAAACTGAATGACAGTTATTTCGTAGGTATTTCAAACATTGTGCTAAATACATAAAATGCCAATCTCTGTATTCAGAAACAATTTGTGCATTCCAAATAACAGAGAATAAATACCAGTTCAATGTTTGTTATTCCAAATACAATTGCGGAACATTCTGATTGTACGGATTTTTCACTCAAAAAAATGCGCGCTTAATATTTTTGGTGTATATCTATGTTTATTTTAACCAAGCCTCATCAAATTTTAGTGTAGAAAAACAAAAATGTAAATAACAATAAAGAGCAAACAAAGTTTAAGACTGAGGTATAATGATATGACACAGGCGAGCTGAGACAGCGCTATGGTGGCCCCTAGCGCTCGCACACCATGACAGACGAAGAAAAAATACCTCCAACCTTCGCCGAAAAACTTCTATTTTACACAACAGCAACATTCGTACTATTGGCCATATTTAGCCTCTTTGCCTTCCTCTTTCTAGTACCATTTGTCATAGAACCAGCATTCACAACAATATTCATGCAATTCGATCCAGTTGCAGCATTATGCGTTACAACATCAGTAAAACATCTTGTAGGAGCAAGCAATTGTTCCTGGACATCTTGCAGAGAAGGATGTACTAAAGACCTGTTTGAATGTAATCAGATCAGAGTTAAATATAAATTGGGAAATTACCCAAATGTTACACCAACAGACGACGAGAATCTCATTAGGATCGAACGGGCTTTGAGAAAAGATTACGAATACGAGAACTACGAAGCAACAGCTGACAATTCTGAGAATATTGATGATGATTTGCCTGATGCTATACCGACAGGATTGCAGGGAAATGATTCTGAATGGTACTTCACAGGAGCAAGACTTTTCCCAAACGTTAAAGGTTGTGGTTATCCACCTATTTTGAATTGCACAGTTTTCTATGCCAAATACATGCCTTTAGGCACAAATTTTTCTTGCTACTATAGCCGAGTGGATCCTGGTTTGGTCATTACTGAGTTAGATATGTGGCAGAATACATTGAATTTGGTATATGCTATGGCAATACCTATACCGTCTTTTATAATTTCAGTGATATATTTAACATTTGCGTATTTTAAGATATATAATACTGAGGAGGAATCAGAGCAAGCTCCGCTGAAGAATGATGCCGAGGCTATGGCCACGGGAGATGATGAGAAACCAACAACTCCTGGATCAGATACATTTAGAGAGGATCTAGCATGCTTTGGACATCAATTGAAGATGCAGCTGGCGAATGATAAATCTAAAGAAGGTTTCGAGTCCAATAGTCCACCAATTTCCAATTCGGCATCTCTGTCTGGGTAAGTTCCTTAATTTTTCTAAAATTGTTTTTGTTTTAGAACTCAGTATGGTAATTAATAATTGATGGTAGCAGGTTTGATTTACGTGCTATATATATTAACGTATTTCTCATCATCTTTTCTACAAATATTTGTCTATATATGACTAAGTAATTTATAAGATAAGTAATTATTATATTAGTAATATAGTAGTTTATTTCTGATTTTAATAACATAGAAAACTACAAATGGTACTATCAGTGGAATTTTTATAAGATTTAGGTATAATATTTTTTGGCAGATAAAATAAATGATTATAAAGTTAAATTACAAAAGAAATATGTAGGCATGATAGATTTTCAGTAAAGTGTACCACAAAACTGCTCAGATTGAATAATTGAATAATCTCTATTCTAGAGATCACTTTGCGCTCCCTTATATTATACCTACTTTAGATGATTCTAACAGTGCTCATAGGAGAATTTATGTGGGTAGGTAATACTTTTACTCTTAATTCGTCACGTTCATAAATAAGCGGTATCGTTTAAGCTAAGGTCTTTCACGTAAGCTTTATTCCCAAAATCGTAATAACGTTTTTATCATAGACCAATATTTTCTGATAAAATTCATTTTCTGATAAAAAATTCTCTCCATCCAGGACGAAGTCATCGTTCGTGAACGCCTAAAACGTGACTATCATCTAACACAGAGGTACGTCTGTGATGGCTTCAGCTTTATTTCTTTACGCTTAATGTGCCATAATGAACACGCTCGCACAGTCAACATTTATTATTGCAAATTGCACATTATTTAAAAAAAACTTCTGCCAAAATACTGCTAAAACGCCGACTTCTAATAATGTTATTCTGTTCACATAAATCTATTAAGTGCCCAATATCATTAACATTAATTTGAAACCCCGCTAGGCTAAATTCTTTTATACTGAAATCTTTTCAGTTCGGTTAAAAAAGTAAAAATGATAAAGTAAACTGCACCATTATCTAATATAATAAATATTTTTTTGGAGTCGGTATATGTGTAACGCTTCAAGCATAACGCTTTTTTGTTGTGATATTGCAGACTTAAAAAGTAATAGCAAATAAACTAAATACAATTTTGAATAGCTTTGAACGTGTAACCTCTTCTTTTACCACACTTTTATTAGCTAGGTATAAGGTCGCGTCATGTAAAAAGAACGCTGGCGGTCAAGCTGCGCATAGGCGATTTATCGGTATTCTATGTAATACCTTCTTCTTCTTCTTCTTCTACGGGCGGTGTCCACAAATCGACGACTTAAGTGCGCCTATTTTGTGTGATGAAGGGTAGTGGGCTGGTTACTCCAGCCATCCCAGCTCCACCAGGAAGTTCCCCAGCTTCTTGACGTCGCCGAAGACCTCCCGGAGGCTACCCGGTGATCCCAGGTAGTTCGCCCGGTAAATTGCCACTCCGCTGCAATCTAGCAGCACGTGAGCGGCTGTCTCCTCAGCCTCCATGCATGCCCTGCACAGGGGGCTGTCCGTGATACCTAGGTTAAAAAGGTGTCTGTTAAAATTGCCATGACCTGTCAATGCGCCAGTTATGAGACGCATCTGAGATCTGCTTAGCTGTAGTAGTGCTCTTGTGAACCGACGATTAACTCTTGGAAGCGCCAGTTTGGCTTGTCTACATTCCTCCAGGCTGTTCCAGAGGTCGTTCTGTAGTTTGTCAGTGCGTTGACACATTTGCTTTCTGAACCAGCTGCTGGGGAGAGGAATGATCGGTTCTGGTCCTATTGGTCTCAATTCCGATCCCCTCTTTGCTAGTTCATCAGCTGCATCATTACCTCGTATTCCACTGTGTCCTTTTATCCATTGCAGGGTGATGTCGTTTGCCTGACAGCCTACCTTATTTAAGGCTAGGTGGCATTCGTAAATTAAACTTGACGTTATTACCTTGTTATTTAGCGCTTGTAGGGCCGCTCTACTATCGGAGAGGATGCGGATTTTTTGTCCTGTTACCCCTCTAGCGGCCACTGCATTTGCAGTATGCCCATACACTCCGCCTGGAATACTGTATTATACATACCCAGTGACATGGATAGGTGTATATTTAGGTCTTCCGAGAAAATGCCGCTGCCTGTGCCCGAGCTAGTTTTGGATCCGTCTGTATATAGGTATACTTAGCTCGTGCTGCATGACGTTGGCATCTTCATCTTCTGTAAGATGGATTCTGTACTTCTTATCGAAGACAAAGATATTTTCTATCTTATCCGTTACTGCCTCAATCAGCGGTGTATCTTTTCATGCATCCGCTAAAATACTTGAGTGTTTTACTTGTATGTAATACCTATTAAGAATAACAAATATGTAGGTACCGAGCCACGAATCGCCAGCGAAAGCCTAATTCAAAAATAAAATAATAGTCACATAACTTTCGTGCGAGAGTGTACCTAGCCATGTGCAAAGACGCCCCTACCACTTTCTTCCAGCGTTCTTTTTACGTGACGCGTACTATACGTATCTATTGATGTGTTAAGATTACCATACATATGAATAAATGAAAGAAAATTTCACCTACTTACAGTAGGCGGATTGCTCTGAAATCTTGCATATATAATATTTTAGGACTGACGACAATAATAAAAAAAAAATATTCAGAATTTTCAAGCTAGCTTTTTAGTTTTTGAATTAAACAAATTATTGAAATTGGTAAAACAGCAATGCTTACAGCTTTTATGAAAAATGCGGTTTTCATAATATAGTAAAATATTTTAAAATGTGTAATATCAATCTCCGTGTGGTGACGGATTAAGAATACGACTGTCACCACCCCATCTCCTCCCAAGGGTCTGTAAAAGTCAGCTAAGGGATATTGCACACAGATAAAATCTTCTGTGAGAGACGGAAAACTCGCAAAATAAACCCTGTGCCAACACGCCTGGTCAGCGCGGCACAGTAGACCATAATCCCTCCCAAAGTGGAGGAAGCCCGTGCCCAACTGTGGGACGTAAATGGGCTGGAGAGAGAGAGTATCAATTGAATTTGAAGAGTGACTATGCGCTTTGAATGCGATCTGAGCTATTATGGTTCCCGCACATGTTTACCAAATCTAAACGATCGATTTTATTATTTATTTATTATTTATTAAATTATTATTATACAATGTCATTTGCTTATAGTTAAAACATAGCCCCACAAAACCGTGTGATCGGTTTGACTGTGGGGTCTAGTGTGTGGGATTGATCGAGTTGGTGTAAACCGCTCAATAGATGGCGTTGTACAAAAACATCGATGCGATGTTTAACTCATATTGAGTAGATTGTAGTGGAAGATTTGGTAAAAATGTGCGGGAACCATGATAGCTCAGATGGGAGAGCAACGGAATGGTATTCCGAGGTCGTGGATTCAAGTCCCGCTCATGGTTATCATTTTTTCCACTATAATTTAGTTTATTTAGTAAATAGGTATTACTTGAAACATATTCAATAAGCTTTGTGATAGTGAAAACTGCTTAGAATATATTTTTAATTAAAATATAAGTTAAATACTTCTAGTATGTGTAGTGACACTTGTGTAAAGTGTCACCAACCCATTTCCTTCCTAGGGTACTGTAAAAGCCAGCTAAGGGCTATTGCACATAGATAACATCCTCTGTGAGAGATGGAAACTTGGTAATAATAAATCCTGCGCCAATATGCCTCACCAGCATGGCTTAGAAGACCATAACCTCTCCCAAAGTGAAGAAGACCTGTGCCTAAGAGTGGGACGTTAATGGACTAAAGAGAGAGAGAAAGTGGAATAGTTGCAAATTGGTAGGCTAAAATGTTTTCCGTGTGATGACGGATTAAGAATACAAGTGTCACCATCCCCTCTCCTCCCAAGGGTGCTGTAAAAGTCAGCTAAGGGATATTGCACACAGATAACATCATATATAAGAGACGGAAAACTCTAAAATAAACCCTGTGCCAATACGCCTGGTCAGCGCGGCACAGTAGACCGTAATAAGTGGGACGTAAATGGGTTGGCGAGAGACATAGTTAATGTACCCAGCATATTATATACTACTAGCTGTAACTCGCGATGTCATACGCCTGGAATGTAGAAAATTTTCTCCATTTTTGCAACATTTTTCACTGATGTTTCTCTCCTATTAGTCGTAGCGTGACGTAATATAGCATATAACCTTCCTTGATAAATGTACTATCTATGACTGAAAAAATTTTTCAAATCAGACTAGTGGTTTCTGAGGTAAGTGCGTTCATACAAACAAACTCATTAGCTTTATAATAATGAAGATATCCAAAACTAAATCAATCCTCAGTTAATTTAATCTCCTTTTGGATCCTATACCAATCTTTCAAAGTATCTATATCTTTCATGATAACTTTTATTAAGCAAGAATGTTCAAAGTATCTATAAAAAATATATTTTATGATACATTTCCCATGGACTATCTAAATACACCAAAATTTAGGTCATCACACCCCAACAGAGTTCGTGATAAACTTTTTATTAAGAGAAATGGCTTCTCGGGAAACTGTGTAGCACTCGTAAATTGCAATTTGCAACATAATGTATCTATGTATTGATTGAAGATTATTCAAAAATATCCACACGAAAAGAAAGAAGTTATGCTCATTTTGGTTTTATGAAAATAGTGGCTTTAAAAATTTTAAAAATTACTTTTTTAGGCTTCTGTTACGCCAACAAAAAACAAACCTTCTATCATTTTTTTTAAATTATAAATAATTATAAATAGATTAAGTACCCATGTGCTCTATTAAATTACAGTCTCTATTTAGAATGAAATTCTTTCTTTCATAAATATACGTATTATGGTATCTTATATAAAAAAATCAATTTCTGTTCGTTAGTCTCGCTAAAACTCAAGAACGACTCCTGATTTTGGCGATTTTCGTCTTGAAATATTCGTAAAAGTGCAGGGAAGAAACCTCTCCTGGACTTTTACACCGTTTAAAGAAACGATGACAAAATATTATAAGGATCTAAAATTCCACGTGTACGGAGTAGCGGGCATCAGCTTGTATACTAATAAAATTATCAATCAACCGAGTTGATTTAAAGTTCTTACATAGGAATTTCGATGTTAGCTTTAAATTCTACAAAATTTACTTCAGTCTCCTAATCAAATTTGGAGGAAATAAAATCACTTTTTTACGGATATAGAGGCGTGTATTTATTTTGTTTTAAATTTTAGCCCGACGTTTCAGGCACTTTGCAATCTCCAAATTTGTAGAAATGGAAGTGCGGAATAATGTGATAAAATTATGATATTTTCTTTACAGATGACAGGACTCCTGAAGAGGCGGCGGTATCGGTTATAAAGTGCACCACGAGATGAGGTGAACAATATGGACAACAGTTTATGATCAATATTGTGCTCGACGTGTGATTTGGACAGGCTAGAGTATTGCTGTTCCTCTCATTCTATTCTCAAAGAGTGCGTGAGAGAGTAAGATAAAAAAAAATGAAAGCACGACTTTATAAAGGTCGAAATGGGCGAAAGAATTTTTTATAACGAGTTGTGAAAAAAATTATGAATATTTTCACGGTGACAGCTTCTGTTTTTCGTTCATTAATATATTTTTAATTTAATAGTGTTCTAAGATTAAAATAAAATAAAATAAATCACATTATTATCACAGCGTAAATTGACAATAATTTTTTTCTTCACAAGAAAATCAAATTAATATTCTAGTAATTTGGGTGAGATTCAAAACTATTTCAAGAACAACTTTTGCTCAATACTGAAGGGTTAATTATGGTATAATAAGACAGGTATGCAGATATTCACGACATAGCAGGGCCCTGAGTCCGGTAAATGAATGGTGTCACAATAGCACCACAATGACACATTATAACCTCAAAAAATTAACAATAGACTACCAAACTTGATACAATTGTGACACCATTCATTTACCGGACTCAGGGCCCAGATTGATGTCAACCGATTCGCCAATGAGACACTACTATTGTGACTAAACAGTTCAGTCATTGGTGAATTTGATGTCAAAAATCTGCTATGTCACGAATTGGGCATACCTGTCTTATTATACTATGGGGCTTATAAAACACAGAATATGTCATCGTGCTAAAACAATTTAATTTAGTAATAAAAGAATTTTATCTTCTATTATTTATAAATAAATTAGGTTTGAATGCTCGTACGCTAATGTGTCAAATGCACGCGTGCTATATAAAACTAAATTGAAAATACGAAAAGAAATATTGTATAATATAATAAAATATATATTATAAAAGTAAGCAATCTGTTCGAAAATAGTAATTTTATTTATGAAATTGTTGATTTTGGCATACATTAGTGCATAACAGTGAGAAAATAGAATATAGTTAGATGAAAAAAAAGTATATTATATAATGTTAAAAGACATCGAGAATTATAAATAGCTAGAATCAATATTCATTTATCATTTTAGTTCATAATCTATATTACCTTATTATTTTAATTATTTATTATTAAATAATAGTATTAACATAATCTTTAATTTAACAATAACTAAATCCCGAATCTAGGATAAATAAATAAAATCTTTTATAAGGCTCTACCGTTTTCAAATATGTAGTAAATAAAAAACCATGTCATTTTTATTCCAATGAATCATATATATAATATAAACAATTTAGAATACAAAAACAGTTCTACAAAATTCAAAACTTTATTCTAAAAATACATAATTGGTATTTTTTTATTAGAATATGGAGTAAATACTCGCGTGTCATATTCACAACTTATTGTTATATTAAAGTACTACCTATTATTTATTATGAGTGGTGCGTGGTATACCTATTAAATATTCGTAAACACGTTTATATGTTACTGTAAAATCTGAACTTTGAAAACTATTCTGTAATAAGCATACATTTCTAACAAACTTCTTCATCCAATTGAGAATTGTTTGTGCTTTTCTCAGAGACAGGTAAAAAAATATATCTGCATTATTAGACGTGTCCCGTGAATTGTTCTGAATGCTGTATGCTGTCTTATAAAGTCAGAAGCTAGGTGTCTGTTCCAAAAGGATTCGGACATAAAATCTCCATGGATTTTTTTTTTTTCAATTCGATATAGCTTTTTTTTAACTGTTATTGGTAAAACTTAGTGCGTACCATACTCAATTAGTTAACGTCTAATAATATATGTGTTGTCTTTCAAAAACATAACATGATGATGACTTTGATGTATCATTTTTGTACTATCTTTTCATAACCTTACCGTCAGTCTTCTTGATTGATAGGTTTTGTGCGAAAACTTTTAGTACTATTAAATATTACGAAGGACCTAACCAAGAACTTTTACAGTAACATATACTAATCTACACGTACCAATGTAGAATGAGATTATTGAATTCCTTGCCACGCAGTACGCGGTATCGATTCTCCGTCCCGTGCCTCAACTATTCAAAAATTCATTATCATTGTCCATGCCGATCCGAACCGATGTTATACCATTATACTCGTGAAATAGAATACATTAATCGATATGAAGAAATTAACTATCAACAACTGGCCTTTATTTTTAAAAAGATACAATTCTTTTTTTGAAATCTTTTTAATCGCAAAAATAACTCATGTGTTATCATAATTATTATGATTAAAGGCTTGTGAATATTGCATAAATTCTAGAATAGTTCAAGTCTGTATGATTCTTTTTTAATTTTTAACTTAGTTTATTATATTAAATGAATTTAGTTTATGACTAATTAGTTAGGCTTATCTCATGAAGTATTCTATGTGTACAAATATTTGAATCACAGTACTTGATAACTAATATTCACTTTCATGCAATGGTAGTGGTTATTTTCAAACCAGAGGCCATTATGGCGCCATAATGGCAACATTTATGACAAAAAATTAAGAGTAGACCACCAAACTTGATAAAATTCGCCATAATGTCGTCAGTCACTGATCATTATGACTACATTGTAATAGCAGACTTGGGCTCCTGATCTGGGGAGTCAAAAAATATTCACTTAAGGGCCTACATCAATATTATCGTCGACATGTACATATTAACACAGCTAGTAGGTATAGAAAATGAAGAATTAGGAATATTTTTTTTGTTTACTCAAAATCTACTCAATATATTTTAATTCTGATTTAAGTATTTCTATATATAATAGTTACTTATGTTTTTAAAGTTATTTCATTAGTTAATACGCGATTATAGACCGACAAATGAAAAAAATAAAAAATGAGAGAGGTTGTTTCGCTAAGAATTTCTATCGAGAAAACTTTTTTTTATTCGCGTTTCTGAGTTTATGCGATCCTAGATCATATATTGAAAAAACATATACTTAAAATTAGAGCTCTAGCCATTCAATCTAAAGAAACAATGAAAACTTCGTACGTAGAAAAATGCACGAAGCTATTTTGGTATCCTCTTAAGTGGTGAAGCGCACTATGCGGTTGTTAAACTGAACGCATAGCTAAGTTTTGTTCATGAGTACAAAGGCTCGATGAACGGAACGCACTGAGAAGTGTTACCGTTTGCACAGTGCATCAACACTTAAGTACTTACTTAAGTAAAATGAGGATAAGAAGAATACCTTATACCTTACCTTACCTTACCTTATACCTTGTACCTTATTTGTGTATAGAAGTGTCAAATAAATAAATAAATAATAAAATTGCCCTAACCTTGCCACACCACGCTAAACTTAACTCTGTACAAATGCGTCTTAAACATTATCTACTATCACTATCTACCTACAACTACTACCATAGAATAAGTAATAAATTCGCTACTACAATTGTCTATGATATTTATCAAATATTTGTACAAATATGAATTAATTAGTGTACCAAAATATTATTTGTTGCGTTTAATTATTTCAAATCTATGATAATAATATTATGTCACGTAGATTGGATGAAAATGTAAAAAATACAGCTAAAATCGTACGCACATTGTCTAGTCTAGAGTAATATTAAAGTTTGTTGAATATAAAATCCAATAATTATGAAATCCGATAGATAAAACTTATCCTCTGCGTGACGTTACAAAATATAATTATAATAATCACCTAAATGGATTATTAATTTTTAAATTTAAATTATTATTTATTAATCGTAAAATTAATTACTTTTTAAATAATGGATATAAAGTTTATTTTAATGAGATGTGGGTTATTTTATAAGTACACTTAAATATTATTTCTTATTATTAATGTTATTATAAAGTTATGATATACGTAAACGCAAGTTTGAATAAAAAATAGCGTTAAGAACAAAAAGCAATCGATAAAAATATATCAATAAATGTCAAATTAATTTTCAATTTATATTATTCAGGTTTTCTCATGAACCAATTGTTAAGTACCTCAATTACTTTTAAACATACAAAAGATTGAATTTTATTTCGAAATGATACATCAAACTTAATGTAAAACTTAATGCACCTTGATAATTTTTTGTTAAAATATCTAAATAAATATCGAATTCTTCTTCAATTATCCTAATAATATTATAAATGTGAAGGTTTGTGAGTATGGATGTTTTGATGTTTGTTACTCTTTCACACAAAATCTACTAAATGGATTTTTAGGAAACTTTTCAATAATGTAGCTCATACATCAGTACATCACAACAATATATAGTCTACTTATTATCCCGAAAGAATGTAATTTTCCCGTGGGATAATAAAAACAAACAGATTTTTTAACCTTTTTACTGTGAGTAATATCGCGGAGCACAGCACGTTACAAAATTCTAACATTTTTGACTTTATTTATAGATCGGAAAAGTAAGGATTTTAATGTTTGAATTTCATAACTACGCTTGAATTAAAACAGCTGGGTAGGTTCTCCAGCCCATTTAAGTCCCACTGTTAAGCACGGACCTCCGCCACTTTGGAGGGATTATGGTCTACTGTGCCGCGCTGACCAGGCGTGTTGGCACAGGGTTTATTTTCGAGATTTCCGTCTCTCACAGAGGATGTTATTTGTGTGTAATATCCCATAGCTGACTTTTACAGCACCCTTGGGTGGAGATGGGGTGGTGACACTTGTATTCTTAATCCGTCACCACACGGTCACAAAGTCACAAGGAACTAAAAGTAGTTACGTTATTATCCGGATAGTTAAAAATCATGACACTATACAATGTGTTGCAGAAAGGTGTAGTCATATTTTGACCATCGTTACGCATAGCCGGTGACTAGGCACTAGGCATGGATGAAATTACAAATATTTTATATATATTAAATTAATCGATCTTGTTTAAATACAACACTACTATGAGGTCATCTTTTATCGTAAGGTTCAATCGCATTCAATAAACCGTAAATATCTCATAATTGATGCACTCCTGGTAGTTATTCAATAGTAGGCGATAAACAACAAAAAACTTACCAACTGTATTTTTCTATGTGTAACTGTAATATTTATAATATTTAAGGCCTATCCAATGCAACCTTGAAATATGACTACACCTTTCTGCAACACGTTGTTTAAAAACGTCATGGCAACAATTGAATAGTTACTGCTAGCTGAGTTTGGTTGTGTCATAACAAACTAATAAATTAATTATTTCCTCATGACACAAAATAGCATCAATGGTTTATGAGAAAATCCCTGTATTTTTTGGGTTATTATCTGTGTACGTCTGAATTTTGGTTGTGTTATTATAGTTTAGTAATTTTAGTATTAATAATTGTAATTTTAATGATTCCAATGATATTGTTGTATTGCAATTTGATATAAAATGCTTTAATGTAATGGTAATTCAATAACGCACTCCTCAATTAAGTACTCACGTCCCTTTTCTTCCAGTTATAAAGATGAGGTTATAATTTATGAATTTCTTACGTTTAGAAATTATATTATTATGGTTAATATTTGCTTTAATAAAAGAAAAAAAAACAGTTTATAGGTCAAGGTCAAGTGCCCGTTGAGAGGCTAAGTAACAGTACTCGATGTATTTTCAACTATTTTTCAGTCAATTAAACCTCTTTATAGTTATCCTAACTTAACTTAAAATACTGAATTACCTATTGAGAAGTTTTTCTGAACAACAAAAAATTTGTTTTTGTCGATTTACAAGTTTTTTTTAGAAAATGCTTGACACATATTACCAAAATGCCTTTTAAAATTATATTTCAAAATATATATAAAGTTATATTGTTACTACAATTAAAACTAATATTATATTATATTCTACATAATTATAAATTTTTATTCTATGGGGCCCGATAATAACATGTGATATAAATAATAATTTGAATAAAAATCTCTATAAATGTTATAAACTTATTATATAATTATAATTTATAACACAATATAACCTCATCTCCTATATAATGAGTTAATTATTATATTAATTATATAAAATGTAAAATGTGTTTAATAGTGATACAGCAATCTTTATGATTTTTTTTTTTTCGCCTACTGCCCTGCCGGGCCACGTTGGTGCCTTGAGCTTTACCGTGACCCGGCGGGGGAGGGCCCCGTTAATCGGGGCCCGACCCGACTGAGGGAGCATTAGGTCCCCCTGTCGCGTTACCGTGACCGACAGCCACATTTGCCGCGGCGGGTCTCGGGAGCAATCTTTATGATTGCTGTACCACTATTAAACACTTAATTAAATTTATTTCTTTTAAATTACTATTTTATCTAATACACATTAATACTGAAATTATTATTTAAGCTAAAACGCTGAATTGTTGAACATTTCAATGTATTTTGTTGTAATAACTAATAAAAGCGCAATTTCAATGCTTTTTGGCTTGAAAAAAAAATCACTGTATAAAAATTATATATATTACTCGTATATTAATAATAAATTAATATAAATTATAAAGACACAAATAACTCGTTGTCAGCAGATTAGAACAATGTCCACCTAGAAATATTTTGTAATAAAATAAATGAAAGCATATACTTACGTTTGAAGTATTTAGTTTTATTAAGTTATAGTTTTAAAGAGTCGGATTCAGTATTGGTTTATTTGCACAAATAAATGATTTATTGCCGGCAGCATTCAAATATTTTACAGATTTAACTATTATAACGAACTTTTCAAAGTTAAAGTCAAATGTTTTTATTTCAAATATCTAGGCAAGATAAACATGCTCTTTTAAAAAGTCAGAAGCAAGGCGTCTATTCTAAAAGTGAATGTTATGGAAAAGAACAGACAAGAAACTCCATGGACTTTTTTTTTTAGGTGACTAAGTCTAAAAATATTGCTAAACAGTTATCAGATAACATAAGATAACAGAAAAAAGTATAATAGGATCAGGGATACGACTTTGAAATGCACCATTGAATAAATATCCTGGCCATTGGTGCAGTTGCTCATTATCACGCTAATATTGGAACGATCTCAATTATTTGCCTCTAAATATGCAATAATCAGCTGTAAATTCAAATTGCATCTTATTATCACAGAAAAAATTGTCGGCAGTTAACATTAAATTAAAATATTGGGTCAAATAATTCGAATATTTGTGCAAATGTAACTAAGAGGTGCCAGTGTTAGATATTAAGAGCTAAAGAGGTATGTATTTGTTAACGCTAATAAATTGGTTACACATATTACAGTTAGGTAGAGAGCTGGTTTAACATCCATCTTCCAAGTGCTGATAACCAGATGAGACCTACTATATGTTTATGAAAGCTTGTCGAATTTTCTACACGCCTGTGCTAACCTGCATATCGAAATACTCATGACATTAGCTATATAAGGTTCGTTGTTAAACCGGGTCTTAACTTAAATGTACATAAGTCAAGAACAAGCACTGTCAGGACAATCTAACAGTCAGCAATAACGCGAAATGTCGGGATTACATACAGATATCGTATGTTAAATATAAATCATGAAGAATACAATTTGATTTATGTAAGTACAAGTCGCGAAAGTTTAAAAAGCTTTAATTTTTTCATCTACCTACTGGTTCTTTAACTATACCTAGTACCTAATTCTGTTGCGCCAAAATGGAAACTAAACTTAACAAACCTTAAAGCAGCTTTGGTGTATTTCGATTATATGGTTATCATGCTGTACATATGTTTTAGCGCTAATTGTATTTTAGACATTTTTTTAAACGAGAAAGTTTTGCATACATTAACATTACCAAATTGTGTTACAGTCTCTATCAATAATCATCTATTTGACGGGCTTCGTGTTGTATTGGTCCATGAAACAGAATGCCGTCACAATGTCACGAGTTATTATAAGTGGTTTATCCTTATTCTGGTACCCATAACACAAGCATATTATTATAAGATTAGCTTGGGGTACCAGAGTACGTTGTGTAAAATGACCATGAATGAATTCACCTTTATGTATGTTTACTTGTGCAAATAGAATTGGCACCAAATGCCTTTGTTAAATCGTTTGTCTGTATGTAAATATTGTTATACGTGTAACCAATTTCAACTATTAAAGTTTGTGCGCAAAAAATTCTTGCTAATAAACCTTAGCGTTTAAATTATAACTCATCGTAAGTGCGTTTTCATTAAGTTTAAAGTGTTGCCTTATAACCGTTTTGTACATAAACAAATAAATAAAAAAAACGTTAGTAGTAAATAAAATAACACTCATCGGCTTCAAATATTTGTTTTATTTATATTACTGCCTAAATCCTTGGCTTTTAAGCGTGATGATATATAACTTAATTAATATTCTAATCTTTAAGCTACACAGCTGTAAAGTTTCGTTTAAATCCATCCAGTAGTTTCTGCGTAAAAGAACAACAAACATCCCTACATCTATACTAATATTATAAAGCGGAAGAGTTTGTTTGATTGTTTGTTTGTTTAAACGCGCTAATCTCAGGAACCACTGGGCCGATTTGAAAAATTCTTTCTTTGTTAGATAGGGCATTTATCGAGCAAGGCTTTAGGCTATATAACATCACGCTACAACCAGTAGAAGCGAAATTCCAAAATTGAATTTAGAAAATCTACTCTATCTAATCTACGGACGGTAGTAGTCTTAGTCCCGTTTTATATTGTAGTACCAACGGAACTGTAAAAAATCACGATGAAGACAACATCTAATTACTTACCTAATAAAACAACAATTTAAATAGGTTCATAGAAAATAGGTAGTATATTTTGATATCATGATGAGCAGCTATACAATAATAAAACGCGTATAAAAATAGACATGATTATGGATCTTTAGTCACTAATCCGGCGGGTCCTTGACCTATAACTGGAGCTAAACCAGCAACTGCCACTGCTTTCAGGGGTCTGAAAAAATATATAATTACGCCATCTATTTTTAAGAGTATGAACTACAATAAGTAACAACTTGACAGTCTAACGACAAATTTAAACGACGTAGTTTTACAACGATGATAGTAGTACAATTAAAAACTGATAGATGGCGCTGTTTTCAAAAAGCCTGTTTAAAATACAAAATAGTCATGTTGTAATAATTATGAATTTAGTTTACTATATTTATGAACTAAATCTACGTAATAGCTTACTTGAAACCAAGTTCTTCAGCTGGTACTCCTAATTTTGCAAGTTTAGCTTCGTATGTGGCGAGAAGGTCATCGTGAGCTTTACGTAAACGTGCAGCCTCGTAACGGAGATCTTCTATTTGAGTGTCTTTCAGTTTTAGTAGCTCCTGATTTCATAAAATAAAATATTCTGATTTAATTCTAGTTGCTAAAAATGCTCTATAAACATACCTGGTTAACATGTTATATTATAGTAAACCAAAATACAGTCCGTCTGTGTAAGTTAACAATATTTATTAAGACCAATAATAATATTAGGACGATTGTCAGAAAAAGTACCACGACTAAAGTCTCGTAAGTTTACTTCTGTGTTATTATATTCGCGTTGAAAAACGTTTGCAGTTAACTTTATAATGTCGGTTTATTGTGACAGTGAACGCGTAATGAAAAATTACTCTCTATATTTTACCCTAACACGCAAAAGGACGTGAAACCCTTCAAAACAAATATCTTACACTAATTTCAGAAGGTCCCGCATCTCTTCCTTCCATATTCTTCAACTTGGCTTCCAACAAAGCTGTTCTCAGTGAAGCCCGCTGCTGAACCTCCAAAACGGCTTTAGAGAATCTGTTTTTCAATTCATCTCGCTCGTTATGGACTCGATCAAATCTGACTTGGAGAACATCGTACTCCCACTTCAATACTTCAAATTGTTTTTCCAGTGAAGATAATTGTTTTGTTTTTGCCTGGAATAAGTTTAAAGTTAGGGCCTCTAAATACGCAGAGGTAGGTAGAGGCCGTTATGCATTCAGTATACAAACTAATATTATAAAGCTGAAGAGTTTGTTTGTTTGAACGCGCTAATCTCAGGAACCACTGGTCCGATTTGAAAAGTTTCAGTGTTGCATAGTAGATTTATCGAGGAAGGCTATAGACCTTATAACATTACGCTGCGACCAATAGAAACGAAGCAGTAGTGAAAAATGTTGCAAAAACGGGAATAGTTTTCTAAAATCCACGCGTACGGAGTCGCGGGCAATAGCTAGTTCATGATATGAAGAATAATCTGAAATCGAAAGCTAATACTTATTTTTCTATTCTTCTATGTATTTAAGCTAGTTCATATAAATGATTATTAAAAGACGAATAGATAGACGATATAGTTCAAAGATCATAGTGACTGATAGAATTGCAAATTTTATTTTATTTTGTGATTTCTTAATCTTTTTGAGGAAAGGAATAGCTATCTTTACAGATCCTGCCGTTGTACTGGAAGATAGAAGTAGTTATCTATTAGTCTATATAAGAAATGGAAGTGTCTAAAACTTACTGCTAACGCGGCTTTATCTCTGTCATAATTGCTCATTTGTCTTTTAAGCTCCTTGTTATCTATAATAGCGGCCTCTAAAGGTTCTCTTAGAGTTTTAGTCTCAGCAACAGCATCTCTGGCTATCTTCTCAGCTCTTTCCTTAACTTTCTGCATCGCTTCCATCTGTTGTTTTAAACTACTTATTAATCCTGAAAAAGCGGAACTACTTATTATAAAAGCTTTTATTATTAGCATATCAATACAATAATTTATGATCTTAGTTCTTTACAGCAAAGGCAAAGATTTTACGAATTCAGTGTACTTACGTACTTAGGTACAGGACGGTTTTTTTTTAATTATATAAAAATAAACCGTCCCCACTTTTGACTCGTAATTATATTATCTGTGCTACTACATAACAGCGTGATAAACGTCTTGTCAGCATCGCATGTGACGCAGTAATGAATTTACGCGTTTAACGATAGACGAAGAAAAATTTTGCTAACGATTCTGTCCTACACAAATTTAATATGTAGTAATTTCGACACAGCGTACAAAATATTCATGCAAAGTAAATTAGTATGAAGATCTTACCCAAGTTATTCAACGTAATATCGTTATAATAATTCTTTAAATCTGAAAAAGCTCTCTCATGATGTGTAATCAGATCAGACAGCTGTTTGTTCTTCCTTTCTTCAACCTCGGCTATTTCAGTTCTGTGTTTTACCGTTAATTCAACTTTTGTCTCGTTTAATTTTTTTTCAGCTTTATCTTCAATTTGACGAGCTTTTTCTTCAAAATCAGCTCTTGTTTTCGATAATTCTTCAGCGTGTATTAATTTAGCTCTTCTCAATTCATCTTGAGCTGCCAGCATTTTTTCTTTCATTTCTTGACGTAGTATTCTTTTGTCATATAGCAATTCCAACTCCTGTTCCGCATGTTCTTCTTTCGCAGCTTTTAAAGCCACTAAGTTCTCTGCTCGTAAAGCCGCTGCAGCAGCTTGTTGCTCATATTTTAGATGTTTTATTTTCTGTTTTTCAGTTTCTAAAAGCGCTTCATTTTCTTCCTGTGCTTCTTCTGTAGCCCTTTCTCTATTTCTTAATTCTGCTTTAGCTTCTTCAAGCTGTTGTCTTGTTATTTCCCAAAATGTGCGAATTTTGTCTCTTTCTAATTGAAAATAATTACGTTCCTCTCTTTCTTTATCCAATTCCTCTTTGACTTTAAGAGTGAATTGTTCGAGCTTTTCTCGGGACATCTCGGATGTGTCGACTCCATCGATGATGATTGCTAGGGGCAAATTATTTTATAGTTAAAGCACAGAATAAGAGTTAAAGTTAAAGTGTAACAGCTTATATACAATGAACACAACAAAATACCTAAAAGGATGAAGAATGACAGACGTACAATGCATTATATATTATTACTAGCTGTCCCTGCAAACGTTGTTTTGCAATTCTAAAAAAAAAAGTTTGAAAAATAGATGTTAGCCGATTCTCAGACCTACTGAATATGCATACAAAATTTCATAAGAATCGGTCTAGCCGTTTCGGAGGAGTACGGTAACTAACACTGTGACACGTGAATTTTATATATTAGATTATTTTATTTCATAATAAAAAGAACGAAAGAAAATTTTTATTACTCCCCCAAAGAGATACAACAACATACGTAGGTATAAATATAATATAGTTGATTACCTGGCGCTTTCTTGGCCCCGCCTTTTCCTTTAGGTGCCTAAAAATAATAAATTATTGAAATAAAAAATCTATAGAATAGTTAAAGTTAGTGACTTGAGAAATGTTGTAGGAATTTTCATGAAACATAAATGAGTGGTCATGGTAACATAAAGAAAAAGATGAAAATATATTTCTGTTTTATGATGTGATGAAGTATGATTTTAGTGTCTGATAAGTTATTAATAAAACAGATAAACGTTACGAATAAATGCTGGAATTATGAACACATTACGTCTGTAAGTAAATAAAGTTAACACTGAAGGACTATATAAAATACTATAGGTAAGTATCACCATTGTTTAACTTTATGAAGAAACTTCGACTGAAAATAATACACTTATTTTATTTAAAATATATGTAACTGTAGCTTTCGCTGAAATAAAAACACAACAAGAAATTGTCAAATTTTATCATAAACAAACTTGTAGCCTGGCAGTTGCTATGGCAACTACTAATCACTCTGAAGTTTGTAGTATAACTTGTAGTATAATCGATACAGTGTTTATGGCTTGAACTGTATTTAATTATTGTGTTCTTAGATAGCGTATCTGTAATGGATAATTTAGTTTACACAAAATAATCAACATTGCTCCTTTAGTACGAAATCCTGGATCCGGCCGACATTACAAATCTTCACAGTGATGAAATATGCGGTATAGATAGCGAAATTTCTAGCAATACCATAAACAAATTAGCCTAATTAAAATCTCCTTGACATAACTTCAAAAATTTGACTTTTGTGGTGACTAATGACTTTCCTTGGTGACTTTAAATAACTTCAAAGATGATGAAAAATTCGTAAAATTATTGTTAAATAATATTTGTCTAAATCAAAGAATGAAATTCTTATACTTTTGAGAATATCTTGATGAAAATGGTGTCAAAATTAACCAGTGCTCTGATTTACGGGATTGCCATTGTGAGTCTGGTTGGACTTGATCACTTTTTAGGCCATGGCTTTTTGGACATGAGCCGGAAGACTTTTTGCAAACTGTTTTGTACGATGAGGAGAAAAATCAAAGAGGAACTAAAACATGCACCTAATGTAACAGATATCAACACTATAATTCCAGTATTATTGATTGAAATTGTTCTTCTTAGTTTAACTGTGACTGTGAGTGTGTATTCATCCATATTTAATTTTCGTCCAATTTCTTCTCCTGGGCATTCTTACTGAGTGCGGTTCTACTAGAATTTATTGTACTGTATTACTTAGACCAAATGTTTTGACGTCTGCTTTTTCTTATTTTCATTCTTTGGCAGAACATGTTTACCCAGAATTCCCAAAATTATTTTCTGTTCGAATATTTTTGATCCCAACTTGCGAGTTTAAAAAAGAATCATGCATATTGTAAAGGTTTTGCAGTACCACCTAAGAGTCAGTAAATAAGTAGACCAAAGAGGAAATCTTATCCATTTTTGAGACGAATCTTTCTAATACTGAATTTTTAACTGACGTTTTGCAGTTCTTAAAGAAATACAAAAAGTTGCATCGTAAAGAAAGGATAGATATACTTCTTGATCAGAGTAGAGATACGCTGAGACAAACAAATGAATATCTAGACAAATGGCATAACAAACACGTAAGTATTTCTGTGTCTTCATAATTGAAATCTTTACCTGAAATATAATAAAAGAAAAAATATTATAACCATTATTTTTACATTAGACACCAGGAAATACCCAAACATAGAAAAGTTGGGTAGAGTTAGTTCTTTTTCCAAGCGTGAGCGTCAGCCACGACCCTTTGGACAAGACTAGGTATCTACCTAGTCTTGTCCAAAGGGTCGTAAACCTAATAAATAACATAAGTAAGTCATGTAAGTTTAATAAATTCATTCATGTTTCCAGGTTTCTACTAACTATTCCTATTTGGACGATGAATCTCGTGAAATGAAACCATTGAAAGTGGAAATACCTATTTTGCGGATGGCTATTGTTGATGTGAGTAAATTAAAGTGACCTTTTTAAAGTTTGATAACCTTCAGAACCCATGAGGTTTTTGGCTTATTTTCTCAAAAAGAGCATGGCATTTTTGGAAAATACGGCCAATTAAAGTCTCACTTCATAAGAAGAGGATTCACATCGACCAAGTTTGTTTGTTTTGGGCGTAGTCTAGACTAAAATTAGCTATCTCTTACTATTGAAGTTCATGCCGTGAAGATATAATAATATGTAAACGCAAATAAGAAGAATATGTGAATCAATTTCGCTAATTCTATTTTTAGAATATTCCTTGATGTATGAGGATGGTTCTTATGCAAAAATTTAAAAATTGCCTGATAAAAGTAGGTACTCAAACGAAACTGCGTGCTACAGCAAAGTAAATTTGTCGTCTTGTGGTTAGCTAAAATATTTATTTTTGTCTAATCAGACCTTAGGCACTACGAGAAGCAAGCCTGAAAGAGGAGATGCAGGTGATACCATCAATATAACAGACTCTACACTGCTTTCGATGACGTCACTTACTGATGATGACACGGATCCTGATATTGAGCAAATATCACAAGAAATCTTGGCTGAAGAAAGGAATGAAATAAAATTTAAAAGCCGATATCTCTGGAATGTTATTGAAGAAGATTCTGTTACTTTAGATTAGATTAATGAATAATTGTATTATTTTTCGACTTTGGAAAGTTTGAAACCATACTTTTTAGATTAAGTTCGCCATATATTTATTGGTTATGTAAATTTTTTTCAATATTGTTATGTTGGCGGAAGAATAAATGTGCAGTTTTCTTCGACAGTATATTTATTACTTTGTACTTTATTTTATTGGTCACGTAATATTCATACCTAAACTCAACTAAATTAAGCTCCGGGTCATGGCCCGGTATGGTAGAAGGGAGAAAAAAAAAAAGAAAAACTGAATAAAGGTGTATGAATCATTTGTAAATCTAATATCAAAAGTTCTTGAATTGCAGTGTTAGTTATCAATTTTCTCTGAAACGTCTCTACAACATTTCTGAAATTTCATGTGCATATCGAGAAGATTTGAGAATAGATCGATACATAATAACTATTTAAGATATCTCTTGGTCTTACGAAGGGAACAGTAAGAACGCAACGTGCTCTGGACCCAAGCTAAGCTTCTATGCTTGTGTTATGGCTACCAGAATACGGATATACTACGTATTCTACTTTTCTTTTGTAAATACATACTTATTACGCATAGAAATACCTAGACGCAAAACAAACATTTGTATGACAATTATAAATGAGACATAATCGCTTGTCCCACGCGGGAATCGAACCGGGGCGGCGTCTTGAACGTGAACAAGGACGTTATATGTATCTGATACCTTTAGAACTTTTATTTAAAACCGTCATTAGCTAAGACACTACAGTCTCCCTAACTCATTTGTTGTTTAATCCCTTCAAAGGTACCTAGTTCCTCATAACGCACACTTATAGTGTCAAATGCTCATAATACTAGTGCAAAGTGCCTTTAAGCTGACAGATATTAATTCTAAACCTCAATACCAACTTACAGTTCACTTACAAAACCAAGCTTTTCTAATTTTGATCACTACGTTCCAAATAATAAAGTTCTTGGTGAAATTGGTGAGTTATATGACTTGTTTATTTAAATTTGTATTAGGGTGACTATCTGAATTTGCTTTGATGTCAAATTATCAGCAGGGTGTCTGAAATTGGATATAATTAAACATTGAAAACGCTAGCTAGTTGCAGAAAAAAATGTTAATTAAAATCATTAGATTTTGCCCTATTAGAGATTACTCTAATAGGGCAAACTAAATGCAGTCTAACCACGCCTTTTCAGTAGCAAATCACTGTATTCAAAGCCAGTATAACTGAAAAGCTACTTTTCTGAAATTGGATATACCTAAATAAACATTGAAAACTCTAGATAGTTCAATAAGAAATCACTCCTGTATAGAACTTGTATTCAAAGCCAGTACGCCTAAAAAGCTTCCACAGTTTTCTGTTAGGTAGTAAATGAATAAGTAGTTTGAAATCAGTTAAAGAGTACGACGTCTCGATGTAGGCATGGGAATCAGTTTCTGGGTTAATCATGGTATCGCTAAAATCCGTAAATAAGTAATATTATAAAAACCTTTATCATTTTTAGAAAGTTCTTAGCAAAATAAAACTACTTTTTACGGTTTTAGACGCGTGCATTTGTTTAAAATTTTAGCCCTACGTTTCGGAGAATTTGCAGTTACCATAGTCACTGGTAAGTTTTACGTGACCATGGTGACTGCAGCGCATAAATCTGTAAAAAGTAGTTTTATTTGAACGAATGAGTCGCGCAAGTGTTAGAGAATTTTATGTGGCAAAGGAAATATTGCAGTAACAATGCTGATAAATGATTAATAAATACCTATGACCTAATAACGACAGCAAAAATACGCTTAGAACCTCGTTGTACAAGACACAAAAAGCTAAATAGTACATTTCTGGTCGCAAATGTAATATTATTTTTAATTAACATCATTGCAATCTTCAGAGTAGCAATAAATAAGGATAAATCAGTGGCAAGTCCCCTTATTCCAGGGATTATATCAAATAGGTGTCTCCTTTGTAGGATCAGGGTGGTTTTATGGGGATCTGTGCATTTGTTACAGCGTCGTCGAGGATTATGTAATAGTGATTATATTTACGAGTCTATGGACTTTTGTTTATATTCTGTGTTTTAATTAGCAATGTGAGATTAACATAATTATTTCTAAAATTTTTTTTGAAGGTTATTGCAAGGAACAATTATTATTATTAACGCTATTTCTTAACAATAGGGTAAGAAACAGTGGTACCAATTCTACTCGCACAACTGAATTTAAAAATGAATTTTGATAGCGTCGATAACACTATTCGGCAATGTTAGCTGAACTTATAAAAACTATTTATTATAGACTATATATTTTAATTAACATAAATGTGTACAACAAAATAGCCAATTAATCAACACACTAATTATAGTTGTTATCATTCTTAGTTAAGTTCAGTTGTGCACGTAGAATTAGCACCATTTTAACTAATCCAAAATAAACTAACATAAATATTCGTCGGCATCCCAATCTTAATTGTCATAATCTCTATAATAATTAAAATCAATTGATTGGAAGTACTGAATTAAAATATATGCAACGATAAAATCAAAATTAACGTTAAAAGCAGTTTAGTGTAGCCAGTAGTGTACCCTATCATTCTTGTATTTAAAGTATATAAGTAGCACTTTTTAGTGTTTTCTACTAATATAATATATCTAATAAGAAAACTATAGTAACATATTTCGTTGACCCAGGATATATGATCTAAGTTTAATGAACAATGCCGTATTAGATCGATTCAAGTTAATAAAAAATCATCGAAGTATAGTTAAGACTATAATTTGTTGAAAAGCAAACAATGGACACGTGTTTGTGTGAATTTCAACCCATAATCTGTGCAATGATTACGGTATAATCACGGCGAGCAATGATGGATGGGGCACGCCTTATGGTTTGTGGGAATTTATAGGGTTACTTAGCTTATTATGGGAAACCAGCACATGATAAAGATTCTTTCTGCCCAAAAACCCGTTTTATATAATAATATTACTTAAGCAAAAAATTTAGGACAGCGTAACGGGAACTAGTGTGGCTCAAGATACTGATTTTAGTGCTTTCAGCTGTAAATTAAATCGTTAGTTATTAAGTGCTATAATAATAATAATAAATATTCATGGACATTTCACACAGCGTCCTCTGGTCCCAAGCTAAGCTTATATGTATGTGTTATGGGTACCAGAATACGGATAGAATACATATACTACTTTTCTTTTGTAAATACATACTCATAATACATAGAAACACCCAGACGCAGTACAAACATTTGTATGACAATTAGAAAAATCACACAAACGATTGTCCCGAGCGGGAATCGAACCCGCGAACTCTTGATTGGCAGTCCGTTACATGAACCACTCAACAACGAGGCTCGTCTATATTATATACTAGCTGATGCCCGCTACTCCGTACGCGTGTAATTTTGGATCCCAATATGTTTTGTCACCGTTTAAACCTTCCCTAGACTTTCACGATTATTTCAATACCAAAATCACCAAAATCGGCCCAGCCGTTCTCGAGTTTTAGCGAGACTAACGAACAGCAATTGATTTTTATATATAAGATTAGTTTACTGCCAAGACAAGTAAGTAATTATTTCAAAAAACTCGGTCTGGAGCAATACCATATCGTATCATTGTTAATATTAACATTGCAAGTATGATTTTTGCTAAAAATACAAATGACGCACAGTATAAGAGCTCTGCTGAGTTCTTTAGCCTATGTAATTCTTCTCAGTGGATTGAAAACACTGAACTGGTGAAAAGGGAAAGTGGAAGCGTAAAAAATTTTGGCGCTTAAGAGGGTACTGTATTTCGCATTTAGGTATTTGCCTTACGTATTGCTATCCCTATTTCCGAGCGCCGCGCTGAAAGGGACAAATATAGATGAAGCGGATTTTACCTACAAATTCTTTGAAAAAAGACGTTTCGTACTTCCGTTTTATTTTCGCGAAAGTTAAACCGATTTTAATAGTTTTTACGTTATATTATAGATAAAGAGTATATCTATGCTTCTATCACTTTCTTTTGTGATAAAACTTTACCAAATTTGTGTGATAGACGCTGCAACATTATTTAAAAAAAAAACGAAAAAAGTGGGTTTTTCTGATCGTCATATTTCTTTTACTTATTATGTTTTGAAGTACGTAGCCTACGTAAGTGAAAGATTTTTGATTCTACTTGTACAATTTTATTTCGAAGACTGTCAACTTTCATAACGTAGCAATTCTTGCTAGAATATAATTTATAAAATTAACCCAGCTTTTTGTTACCAAACAAGAACTTTTAAAACTAAAGTAGCGACACGCTCGTCATCCTCCATTTATCACTAGAGTTTTTGTCCTTTTCTATTCAATACTTTTTGCGCGAAAGATTAAATTTCACGTCGCACCCAAAGTCTAAAACCATTAATACTATGCCACCAATTTTAAAAGATCTCCCTTACATTCTGTGTTCTTTATAATCTTTTCTACATCCTGGTTTTAGATGGACCTTCATAGTTCAAAGTAAAATGGTTTTTTCATCCCCGTCTTGTCAATGATTCTTTTTATTTTTTTTAACACGTCTGCTTGGTGTAACACACTGATTATGATTTTTGCGGGTATCTAAATTACTAAACAGATGAATTGATTTTTGACGGTACCCGAGCTTTTTTTTGCTTTTGTTTCGCTCTTCAGCTATTGCAATTTGTTTTTGTCTGGCAGAGATTTTTTTTACCTACTTTTTTACTTATTTATTACCAACATATTATATTTCTTCTATTTTAAAAATAATACACTCATGCACATAAGTGATAGAGATACAAATAGATCTGTAAACGAATTTAGACCTTCAAAAATATAATGGTAATCCTGATGTCTATAAATAAAGTATAATATTCTGCCTATTTGTTAGAAAGTTGTTTTTTATTTTAGAAATCGATATTCCGTAAACAATATTGCTATAATTACCGTATATTTTATTCATTCATTCATTGGCTACGTATAATAGTAAGTTAAACATCGAATTGTATGCTATTAACACCTAAACAAGGCACGTCACGTGTCAAAAGAACAATGGAACAACTAAAATTACTAGAATCATCATTTTGAACCGCCTAAACATTTTACAACTACCGCAGATATTTGTACAAGCTTCCGTGCAATCAGATTGCACAATTACCCACAAAATAATGAAAAACCCAAATAAGTTTTTTTACATTTAATAAATAAAGTCTGTTTTAAAAAGACAAACTTCATTTTGAATTTCGATATCATTCTATTCGAATTTCTAATTCAAACGGTTGAAATAATGACCGTTAATTCGACCAGTATTATCTAAACCTTGTTTTTAAGAATTTTGTTAGGTGGAAAAGTTCTAGAACGGTTGGTTTTTGTTTTTCAATATGGCGTCTGGTTGATACAGACACGTGCTAGTCACGTGACCAGTAAGAAAAGCAAACGCGTCCGTTTGGAATAACAGCTTGAATACCGTCATTAGCGATTTGATTATATTTTGTGTGTTTTGTTTAAATTATAGCTATACATATTTGGTTTCTACAACGAATTTATCTTTAAATACGAAACGTATCTACCTACTTATATTACTTAACCATTTTGCGATCAATTTATAATGAGTCCACGCGAGATTGATTCCATAATGTCAATCTATAATATTTTTTGCTTGCCAAGATATCAAGAGTATTAAAAAAAGTAGAACCGACTTTATGTGCCTTTGAAATTTGAGGGTTTTCCCCGATTTTTAAGGAGATAAGCATCAGATCCTGACCTGGTTCCAATGGAACCATACGAGAACCACCAGCATTCAAATAAAAAAAGAATCATTAATATTGCTTCGCCCAGTTAAAAGTTATGAGGTAACACACAAAAAACAAAGACGAATCGAGAACCTCCTCCCTTTTTTTAAAGTCGGTTTATAACTGAGATTTTGAATAAAGTTTGATTTAATTAACCTAGAGGAGTTTCCACTGACTTTTTTTTATAAAATATATTCATTCATGGACATTTCACACAACGTCCTCTGGTCCCAAGCTAAGCTTATCATGCTTGTGTTATGGGTACCAGAATACGGATAGAATACATATACTACTTTTCTTTTGTAAATACATACTTATAATACATAGAAACACCCAAATAAAAAAAATAAGTAAATGGAAAACTAATACGACACGGGCTTGCAAATAACTAATTTGTTAATAGTTCAACAATATTTATCGTTTTTATGCAATGCGACCACCCACGAATTCCTTGAATGACCCCAAATGAATTACAAAGACTGCATAACTTACCCTAATGACCACCAACTGAGTTTTATTTTAATACATATTATTTAATAACTAATAAAAATTTCCCACAATCAATGACTTAGTAAAAAATTAATAAAAAATTCTGACACGTGTCAATAAATTAGATCTTTTAATCTATTTACAATGTGTAAAACCACACCTTTGTAGATGCACATTTTGTGATGTGCGCAGGAGTTGAACGGATGGTAATATAATAATTCCTTGTCAATAATTTGATGGTCTTCGAATAAAAAAAAAATCTATTTAGTATTTTATCTGAATTGATATACTATATTTATTACTTCGAAGAAAATAAAAAAAATTGTGTGTTGGCTAACAAAAAAAGAGCTGGAGGAGAAAAGAAACGCATTGCTCTGACCCCAATAATATGGGATAAGGGTTTAATAAAACAATAACATTTCAACCTGAATTGGGGCTTCGTAGTCTAGTGGTTCATGTCATGGACTGCCATTCACGAGGTCGCGGGTTCGATTTGTGTGATGTTCATAAATGTCATACAAATGTTTATTCTGCGTCTGGGTGTTTCTATTTATTATAAGTATGTATTTACAAAGGAAAAGTAGTATATGTAGTATAACCGTATCTGGTATCCATAATACAAGCATAGAAATATAGCTTACTTTGGGACCAGAGGGCGTTGTGTGAAGTGCCCAAAATATTTATTTATTTATATTTATTTAATTAAAATCCTTTTTTTCTATTATAGTAATTCACTTCCTTCTTCAAAGTCTAATGTGCCTTATTTTTTTTTTAATACCTACAGCTGCTCAACTTATTGCAGTGAGTGCCTAGGTATAGTATAGAATACAATGCGTATAATTTAGTATATAAACATAATTCCATATTGTATAATGCAGTTTGCCGCTGTAACTGAGTCATTTGCATTGATATTGAATGTCCAACCGCTGTCGACAATCAAGGGATGATTTTACATTACATAGATTAAGTATACATAAGTAGAAGTGTCACCAACACAAAACATTTTTCTGTGAGCATTTTATTAAGAAAACAAAAATGCGTAAAACTAGCTGTTGTCCGTGACTACGTACGTATTAGAAAATTTTGCCGCGTTTTTGTAACATTTTTCACTTGTGCTTCGCTCCTATTAGTCCGCCCGTGATGTTATGTAGCCTACCTAATACCTTCGTCGATAAATGTACTACCTACCCAGCACTGAAAAGAAGAATTTTTAAAATCGTACCAGTGGAGCTCGAGATTAGCGCGATGAAACAAACAAACAAACTCTTTAGCTTAATAATATTACACCCGTATTCGCAAACAATATTTACTTAAGTAAGTACTTAAGTGTTGATGCACTGGGCAAAGGGTAACACTTCTCAGTGCGTTCCGTTCATCGAGCCTTTGTATTCATAGACAAAACTTAGCTATGCGTTCAGTTTAACAACCGCATAGTGCGCTTCACCACTTAAGAGGATACCAAAATAGCTTCGTGCATTTTTCTACGTACGAAGTTTTCATTGTTTCTTTAGATTGAATGGCTAGATCTCTAATTTTTAAGTATATGTTTTTTCAATATATGATCTAGGATCGCATAAACTCAGAAACGCGATTGAAAAAAGTTTTCTCGATAGAAAATCTTAGCGAAACAACCTCTCTCATTTTTTATTTTTTTCATTTGTCGGTCTATTATCGCGTATTAGCTAATGAAATAACTTTAAAAACATAAGTAACTATTATATATAGAAACACTTAAATCAGAATTAAAATATATTTAGTAGATTTTGAGTAGACAAAAAAAAATCCCTAATTCTTCATTTTCTATACCTACTAGCTGTGTTAATATGTACATGTCGACGATAATATTGATGAAGGCCCTTAAGTATTGTTTGTGAAATGATTTTGCTACCCCTGTGCGTCCATGCCTACTATGAGACCTCGCAGTAATGTTTGTGAATACGGCTGTTAGTATAGATAATAGCATTTTGTCATAAAGGAAGATACGCCACAGTTTAATTGTTAAATGTAATATCGAAATCAAAAACTGTTTTAGAATTTGCCATAAGCGTGCATTTTGCTATAAGCGTGCAAACGTGTGTTTGATAGGTGTCCTGCATAATATGGTGATAGTCTATCTATATCGTTTGAGTTTAAAAATGAATTCGATACATTTTTTTAGAAAACAAGGCACAGTAGTATTCTTGAGATAATTCAGTTATTTTAGAAAACAAACGTGTATAATTTAACGCAAATATCTTGCCTAATAAGGTTTATCTACGATGTTAATTTGATCTATGATCCTATACGAATGTTATTAAGGTTTCCCATTTGTAACGGGCAGTGTGTTTAAGTGATATTAGATGTGTATGTCTGTACGTCATAATTGATTCTGTCAATAGTCAATACTAGTAAGGATCATGTTGCTGTACCGGATTTAGCTTTTATGTTAATTTATACAAACTCATTTAATAGTGTTCGGATCGTAGCAGATGACACTCTATAGTCTCTGCCTACCGCCATGGGAAAAAGGTGTAATGTTATGGTAATGATGATGACATTTATAGTTAGCTTGCGAGATCTTCTAATAAAAAATACTACTTGACTGAAATATATCTGTTGTTGCTTTGCGCGACTTGTATTTTGCCTGGAAAGTTTCCGAAATAGCGGAAGAAAAAAAATTAAAACCAATAAAAAAATATTTATGGATATTTCACATAACGTGTTTTGGTCCCAAGCTAAACTTAAATGCTTGTGTTATGGGTACCAGAATACGGATAGACTACATAATACTAGGTACTTTCCTTTTGTAAATACATAATTATATTATAGAAAATACGATGCTATAGAAACGATTATCAATTAATGTATCAGTTGTTTTTCGGTTTGCTGCTCTATCAATGAACTTTGCAACGCGTAGTCATGTGCCGCTTGTATCTAGCGGGTTTAAGACGTATGGTCTTATTCAAGATCATTTATCGTAGGTTTAAACGGGGATTTCATCGGAGAGATAAAAAACGTTTTATCGTCTAAAAGACTATTATGAATAACAAGTTTTGACAATTTTCGCGAACCGATTTTAGCGAACTTTTGAACCTCCGATAAATTATTATGAATAAGACCATTAGTCACTTTTATGATACACTAGGAGTTGTTCGCGACTTCGTGTTCGTGTTATTTAGAAAACTTTTCCCGTTTTTGCAACATTTTTCATTACTGCTTCATTTCTATTGGTCGCAGCGTGGTGTTATATAGCCTGTAGCCTTCCTCGATAAATGTACTACCCAACACTGAAAAAATGTTTCAAATCGGGTCAGTGGTTCCTGAAATTAGCGCGTTCAAACAAACAAAAAAACAAACTCATCAGCTTTATAATATCAGTCTAGATTTAGAAGAATATCGTACAATCATGTAAGTGTCGGATAGATACGGAGCATTTAATATAAAAAAATTGGTCAAGTGCGAGTCGGACTCGCGCACGAAGCGTTCCGTACCATTATCTATGCAACATAAGGCAACGTTATTAGTATCGAGCAAGAAACGGTAAAAAAATCATGTTTGTTGTATGGGAGCCCCCCTTAAATATTTATTTTATTTTATTTTTAGTATTTGTTGTTATAGCGGCAATAGAAATACATCATCTGTGAAAATTTCAACTGTCTAGCTATCACCGTTCTTGAGATACAGCCTGGTGACAGACGGACGGACGGACGGACGGACAACGAAGTCTCAGTAATAGGGTCCCGTTTTTACCCTTTGGGTACGGAACCCTAAAAATATCATTACTAAATTTTTAAACAATGAATCATACTGTAGGACAATCTGATTTGTCACAATGACGATCGTTGTTGAATCACAAAAAACAGAATACCCTGTGCCGCATATAATGCGACATAATGAAGTAACATGAGGCTCTGGACACAACCCCTTTCAAATTTATACAAAGCTTCTTCTGTATTTGGTAAGCGAAATATTACTACACTGTGTAAATATGATTGCATTGCAAATACTACAAAATGTTATAAGTTATTATTTTTTTACGCCTGCACGACTCATTCATTTAGAACAATTTTTTTACGGATTAAGGCGCGCATACTTAAATATTTTGTTTCAAATTTTCCTATCCGAGAACATGGTAAAAATTAAAAAAGGCGTCCATGTCAGTAAAAAATGGTTTTATTTGGCTGTTTTAAGTGGTTACGCGTTAAGAATAACTACCGTTACTGCTGTAGAATTAAACATGATAACGTAGCGTTTTAATTCGTAAAAAATATTGTAACAGTTACCTAGGTGCTGTTTTTACCCCGCATAAAATACAAAATCTTATTCACATGTAACATTTTTATATTTCTTGTTTACTATAAAATGAAAGACACAAATAATATTTAGAATATGACTCCACCACAGTCGTAGCGCAGTCAAAAAGCAATATGTAACGAAATTTGTTTTTCAATTCCACACCAATTTTGCATACGCAACCCCATGCCATGTTGTACCAATAAAACGGGTATTGTGGTTTTTATGATGCGTAAATACATTTTTTTCTATTTATTTTTCTTTTTATTGCTGTCGCTATGAAGGTGGAAATGAAAAGAGGTATATTAACTTTGCGTATGGTTGTAAAAATTATTCTGCTCTTATAGCTATGTCATGTTTTTTGAAGCTTTGGTTAACTTGATGCTTTTGTTGAAGGCTATAAGCATTTGATGTTTAATGTAGAGAATTCAGATTCCTATATCAGTGTCCATCAAGTGTCCCCCTGCCTTGACCGCAGGCAATGTAAGAACTGGTCTAAGGGACCGTCTCATGACATCTACGCATTTACCTGAGGAGGGCTGTATTTCTTAAGTTTTGAAAATTCTCTAATTAAATAAATGGACATTTCACACATCGTCCTCTGGTCCCAAGGTAAGCTATATTTCTATACCTGTGTTATCCGTACCAGAATACGGATGTATCTACATATACTAGGTACTTTTCTTTTGTTAATACATACTTATAATAAACAGAAAACACCCAGACGCATTACAAACATTTTTATATCAATACCTCAGTGCCTGAAAAGTTACCAGTGATGACTTACGAAACTGAGACGTGGTCCCTGAATGTCGGCCTCATAACAAAACTCAGATTCGCGCAGCGTGCTATGGAGAGGGCTATGCTCGGTGTTTCCCTACGTGATAAGATCCGGAATGCGGAGATCCGTAGAAGGACTGGTGTCTACGACATAGCCCGAAGCGTTAACACGCTGAAGTGGCAATGGGCAGGCCACATTGCTCGACTATCTAATGACCGTTGGGGCCGGAAGGTCCTCGAGTGGCGACCACGAACCGGACGACGCAGCGTGGGGCGGCCCCTAACAAGGTGGACCGGCGATGTCGTCAAATACGCCGGGGGCCGCTGGATGCAGTAAGCGCAAGACCGCGCGTTGTGGCGTTTTATGGGGGAGGCCTATGTCCAGCAGTGGACTGAGAAAGGTTGATGGATGGAAATTATCGCACCAATTGTATTGTGCGGGGAGCGAACCCGCGACCTCATGAACGGCATTCCGTTACATGAACCACTAAACCCGTCAATTGCTGTTACAACCAGCAAAACAGCAAGCAATTAATTCAAAATTCATACTATAATGTGCCAACACGCCCGATCAGCGCGGCACAGTAGACCATTATGCCTTCCAGAGTGGAGGAGGCCCGTGCCCAACAGTGGGACGTAAATAGGCTAGAGAGAGACTATAATGTACAACCACGTTTAAGTCAGTACGTACATCACAATTGACGGGCCTCATGATCTAGTGGTTCATGTAACGGACTACCGTTCATGAGGTCTCGGGTTCGTTTCCCGTTCGGGACAATCATTTGTGTGATGTTTATATTTGTCATTAAAATGTTTGTTCTGCGTCTGGGTGTTTCTATGTATTATAAGTATGTATTTACAAAAGAAAAGTAGTATGTATGTAGTGTTCCGTACCCAAAGGGTAAAAACGGGACCCTATTACTGAGACTTCGCTGTCCGTCCGTCCGTCCGTCCGTCTGTCACCAGGCTGTATCTCAAGAACGGTAATAGCTAGACAGTTGAAATTTTCACAGATGATGTATTTCTATTGCCGCTATAACAACAAATACTAAAAATAAAACAAAATAAATATTTAAGGGGGGCTCCCATACAACAAACATGATTTTTTTACCGTTTCTTGCTCGATACTAATAACGTTGCCTTATGTTGCATAGATAATGGTACGGAACCCTTCGTGCGCGAGTCCGACTCGCACTTGACCAATTTTTTTGTCTTATTACAACAATTTCTATGGAAATGAATTCTATATTAACAATTATTACGTTTTCGGCATTACATAGTCGTAGGAAATTATTAAGAATAGGTTTGGAAGAAAATTTCAGTCTTTTGACTGATTTGCGACGTAATATGGCTTTAATTCTTATGAATTTAAAGAAAAATTTATACGGTTTCGATAAATTATTATTAGATAATATTCTTATAGTGGACACACCTATACAGATAATAATATTATATTATTTAATAATATTTAAATTAAAATATTTTTAAAGATAATAAAGATGTAAAATTTTTCAGCTTTTCTTTAGCTTGATGACAAAATTTGCAAAATTAGTTGTGCAGTTTTACATGTTGAGTAAAGATGCCACAAATAAGGTAAGTCGGATCCCTGGAAGGATGGAAGCGTCAGAAACAGCAGTGGTATTCAGTAATAAAAAGTGAAGTGAATTTCCGATGAATCTTGATCAGCGCTCCTCTATTTTTATTGGAGGAGCGCTGTCACGTGGTCAAGATTCACTGAAAATTCACTTCACTTTTTCATACTGAATACCACTGCAGTTCTCTGAATGCCTTATATAAAAATTAAAACTTAGTTAAGTTGTAAGAATTTTTTGGGATCTTTAAATACTTAAAAGTACTCGTTGGTGAAGGCTAGTTAGGAAACTATCTGCTAAATTTTGGGAGTATTTTTTGTAAGTAAAATCATTATTATTGTATAAGAACAATCCTGTTTTGGGATGAAGTAACGAGTATTTATATAGTGATTAGCTGTTGCCCGCGACTTCGTACGCGTGAAATTTAGTAATTAAACCGTAACAAACAGAAGTTTACTATGACAATAGATAGATGGCGTTGTACCGTTTTTTGAATCGCGCTATAGTTGCGTTCGACAGATTAACACTTAAGCTCGTTAAAATTTCTATAATGCCATCAATTCGTTTTCGCATTTATAAATTAGTAAGGATAAGGATAGTATATTGGTATTTAATAAATCTATCTTATTCTATACATTTCCTCACTGCTTATTTAAAATGTCTTTCACGTTTTGGATTCGAGTCTGTGCCATTTTTATATGATCCACTTTTGGACTCCATTACATAAAGCTTAACTCTGAGTTTTCAGTCTCTCACAAACGTCATTTAGTAGTTTTAGCAATTGTATGTCACAGAAAGTAATGACTATAATTTTTTTTTTAGCAAATATTGTCATCAGGGGTATTCATTTTTGAAACATCGATAACAGTGTATGTTATATGCTGTTTTGCTATTCCTATGGAATTGGTTCCATATGAAATTGATGAAATTAAAGCTATGATCACAAAACAAATAGCCATGCGCGCAGGTATTTAAATTAATGTTTTTTGTTATCTATAAAATTTCTCGTTGTTAAAGTGCTTCTCGCCATTTTCTTTAAAATAGCCTAAAGGTGCCAAAAGTGAATAGCGATTTTTCTGAAATCCTATAAGTCTTTGCCCGTGTGGTGCCGGATTAAGAATACACGTATCACCACCCCATTTCCTCCCCTAGGGCTGTGAAAGTCTGTAAAATGAATGGCTGTAAAAGTCAGCTAAGGGATATTGTACACAGATAACATCCTCTGTGGGAGACGAAAATTTCGAAAATAAACCCTATAGTAGGGGAGCCGAAGAGGGGATTTCGGGATTTACTAAAGCGCGTCAGATTAATATACAGGAGGATACCTTGTACCCGGTTAAGTACCTCCACAAAACATGAGACCCATATATAAGGCCGCCCGTGAAGGATACAGGATCAGATTAGTAAAAAAAAATTGACCATCAGAAATTCTCGAGCGCGTCAGATTAAGGTAGGGTGAGTTAATTACATCCTAAAAAGTGTATATTCCACTAATCTGACAATTTGAGAGTGACGTAAAAAAAGGGGAGGGCAACAAAGTTGTAAAAAAAAAACGTCATCTCGACATTCTCGAGCGTAGCAAAATTTTTTTTTATTTTGAAGGTAATAATTCAAGAATAATGAAAAACATATAATCTGACAATTTCCGCAAGCCGAAATAACAAAAATTCGTCGATAAAGTTAAATGCGTGCAGCTGCGTGATGCCTACATTTGGGTTTGTTTGAGTTGGACTTCTAAATGTTTAATTAGGACTGTTTATGAGATATTAAGCCATCAAAATATATCGTAAAAAAAGTTGCAAAGTTACACTGTCGGCTTTTAAATTGTTAGATTTACCAGCTGCTCTGTGTCTAGCCAACCGGAGTCGCCGATAAGATATAACAATAGATTTTAAGGACAATAGAGTCGTAAAATCTCATCTCCATTGAATCATAGCTAGACAAGAAGCACAATTAAAAAGCTCTTAGGAATATTTATGAGTATGTTGTAAAGATAAATCATACAAATTTTTAGACAAGTATAAAATATTATTTCTATTACAGCGTGATCATTTATAATTTACAACAATTAAAAAGAAAGTAAATATTATGATCTAAGATAATTTGTATCACAGAATAGTTTTATCACATAATGGACAATAATTTGAAAGTGTAAATACTTTCGTTAATGTTTTCGTTCTTCAAACTATTTACTTTTGAGGTGTAAGTATTTGGTACACAAGGAAACGTTGAAGTTACTAACTTTCTTTTAGTATTGAATATAGTCGCTTCAATTTTATTTTTCTCAAATCACGCTGTAATAGAAATAATATTTTATACTTGTCTAAAAATTTGTATGATTTATCTTTACAACATACTCATAAATATTCCTAAGAGCTTTTTAATTGTGCTTCTTGTCTAGCTATGATTCAATGGAGATGAGATTTTACGACTCTATTGTCCTTAAAATCTATTGTTATCTCTTATCGGCGACTCCGGTTGGCTAGACACAGAGCAGCTGGTAAATCTAACAATTTAAAAGCCGACAGTATAACTTTGCAACTTTTTTTACGATATATTTTGATGGCTTAATATCTCATAAACAGTCCTAATTAAACATTTAGAAGTCCAACTCATCTTTTTAAAATTTAACTTTTTCTAGTGTCGGCTCCTGCACTATAGTGTGGAGGACTGGGAATAAACGGCACCTTTCCCTCCTCACCCTTTTTATTCCCATTCGTCCACACTATTCCCATACCTCCACACTGTGGACGACGGGGTGTGGAGTACTGGGAATGACCCGCTGAGTTCAAAATATAGTTCAAAGTACAATTTTAAGCGCCCAGGAATGGAATTAGCGGGAAGTTGCAGGGATGGCCTTTAAGGTGAACCGTTTTTCGAATTTTTTTTTGTCAGATTAGGCGAATCCCTCTAGATAATCGTCAGATTATGAGACAGTACGTTTAGAACATAAAGATGAACCATATATATCTTAATCTGACGCGCTTGAGTATTTCAAAATGGCGAATTTTTTTTGCACATTATGAAACTGGCCGTGAGTTTGCGTCCCATCGAAATCGTCAGATTAGTGAATGAGAGCTTTTTTTTGGTGCACTTAACACTCCCTTAGAAAATCTGACGCGCTCGACAAAATTTTTTTTTTTTTCATTTTCAACCCTTAAATACAACCACCCCCATCATGCAAACGATCAGATTAACATACGTACATTATTAAAAATACGTAGGGCATTGATGCTATCAATATCTGACGCGCTCGAGGATGTCCATGCAACAGTTTTTTTTTACATATTTAAAAATCTATAGCCGCTTTCCCCACCGATAAAAGTGAAAAATCACATAACATTTTTTTCTTCTTATCATCTAAGCTTTGCAACTCAATAGGTCTCTATGACGCTCGAGTAAATCCCCATTTAGCATCGTGGGCTCCCCTACCACTATGCGAACACGCCTGGTCAGCGTGGCATGGTAGAGCGTAATCCCTCACAAAGGGGAGGAGGCCCGGGCCCAACAGTGGGACGTTAATAATGGCCTGGAGAGAGAGAGAGAGAGAGAGAGAGATGTCTAAGTCCTAAGAGAATATAATATAATGAACTTCTTTAGACAGACTTACTAGTCAGACTTACTAGAGAAGGTAATGCCAAAGGCATTCTTTCTTTACTAAGAAAGAATGCCTTTGGCATTACCTTCTCTCGACAAGGTCATATTTATAACTTTGTCATTACTTTATTAAATTAAATTTTTGTGTACTTTCATATTTTGTTGTTATTGTTTTATGTATATTGTAATATGTAATTTACAAATAAAATCTTTCTTTCTTTTCTTTCTTTCTTTCTTACAGATAACTGTTAACGTTTGTTTCAGATGAACCCGTTTTCCACGTGTTATATACAGCTCTCCAATATATTTCTGAGCGTGACTTCAAATATACGCTATGTCGTGTAGTTGTACCTGTACAGTACGTACCTGCCAGTTACTATTGTCAGCCTCGCTATTACTTATGCTATTGTTCTGATACAGTTATCACATTTCAGTTTATAAGCACCCTGTAATTATATATACATACATCCATATATATCCGACGGGCCTCGTGGTGAAGCAGTTCATGTAACGGACTGCCGTCCATGTGTATTATATGTATATATTTACAAAAGAAAAGTAGTATAAGTAGTCTATCCGTATTCTGGTACCCATAACACAAGCCTAGAAATATAGTCTACTTTGGGCTCAGAGGACATTGTGTAAAATGTCCATGAATTTTTATTTATTTATTTTATATATTAGGAGTTTGGTAAACGATTATACTGACAATATTGTGTGTGGTTAAATATAAAGATTGATTCAGTACTTTTAAAATTTATAATTAACTGATGTACAGACAAAACTTTGAAAATGAGAAAAAATAAAGTATGTTATTATATAAATAGTTTCCTGAAGTTTATTACTTAACCTCACCAAATATCAATAAAATATAGACTGTAATGACATGTTATAAATAACATATGGAAAACTCGAAACTAAAACCTGTGACGCCTGATAAGCGAGACATAGTAGATTAAATACCTTTTCAAATGGGAGTAGACATGTGCCAAACAGTGTCACTTTAATTAACTGGTAAGGAAGGGATGGCAACTTATCTCTAATATATAAAATTCTCGTGCCACAATGTTCGTTCCCATACTCCTCCGAAACAGCTTGACCGATTCTTATGAAATTTTTATGCATATTCAGTAGGTCTAAGAATCGGCTACTATCTATTTTTCATATCCCTAGGTGATAATAAGGGTTGTCCACCCTCAACATTCTCATGGCAAAACAGCGTATTCCGGGTCAGCTAGTAAATAAATAAATAATCATGGACATTTCACACAACGTCCTCTGGTCCCAAGCTAAGCTTATATGCATGTGTTATGGTACCAGAATACGGATAAATACTTATACTAGTTTTCTTTTTAAAATACATAGCTACTTATAATACATAGAAAATACATACTTGGTCGCAGTACAAATATTTGTATGACACTAAAATTATAAATACCACACAAATGATCGTCCCATGCGGGAATCGAACCCCCAACCTCGTGGAAGGTAGGGTTTACAGTTACAGTAACAATGACGATATCTCTAATGGTTCTTTGTAATCATCATAAATAAGACAGTTTAATCATTGTACATCACCTGATTGTGTTACCTCCAATGACAACATACATTGCGCTAATGGACGCTCAATTACAACCAACAGATGCGTTATGGCACTCAATACGTGTCAAACATGGCAGTTTGATCGACTTTACTGCAATTTGTGGGTTTCTAAGTTTATTAAGTGGTAATAGGAGATACCACAATACTAAATACGTTCTTTATTGATTATAGCTGTTGCCCGCGACTTCGTACGCGTGAAATTTAGAAATTAAACCTTAACACGTTCGTGGCCGGTAATTTAACTGATAGTTTCGTAAAAAATCACAAAAATTTTCCATACATTTTAGGGACACTGTTGTAACCGTACTGTCTTAACATATAATAAAAAAGGTATTCCTGAAGGCAGTACGGTTATTACCGTCATGCGTCGAAGTAACACGCATACAAACACAACGGCAATTACAGCCGTAGTGTCGCTGTGTGCGCACACATCCCAAACTGACTTCAATACAAATATACAATTTGATCTTGTGCATTACATTTTGACAGTACAAACTTATATTCTTCTCACAGAGTGCCAGTGGAAATGTGTTGTATGTATAACTCACAGTTGTTAAGCTGCTCCTACCGTACTGGCAATAAGGAGAATTTGAAAGTTTACGGCAATAACCGTACTGACGATATTTGCAATACAAAAAAACGGTCATAGCCGTTACCGCGCGCGAACGTGTTAACAAACAGACGTTTACTATGACAATCGATAGATGGCGTTGTACCATTTTTTTAAATCGTGCTCTATTTTCGTTCGACACATTAACATTTAAGCTCGTCAAAATTTCTTTAGTGTCATCAACTCGCTTTCGCATTTATAAATTAGTAAGGACAAGGATAAGGATTTGGATCTCATTCGTGGCCTCGTGTTCTAGTGGTGGATTTAATGAACTGCTATTCACGAGGTTGCGGGTTGCGGGTTCGAATCCCGCACGGGACATACATTTGCATGATGTTTGTAAATGTCATACAAATGTTTGTACTGCGTCTGGGTGTTTACTATGTATTATAAGTATGTATTTACAAAAGAAAATTAGTTTATGTAGTATATCCGTATTCTGGTAACCATAACACAAGCATAATAAGAATTTATCTTATCTTGGGACCAGAGGACGTTGCGTGAAATGTGCATGATTTTTTTATTATTTATTTATTTATTGTTAAACTTTTTTTCTTCTCACCCTATTTCCCAGTTAGGTACCTTTTGAACTAGCAAAGTTCTGTCATTTCAGATACGCAATTGGGTAACTCATCCACTAAAGCGACTCTGACAAGACGAGGCTTAGTATCAAGTTTTCTCTCTCATTCTCTCACAGAGGATGTTAGCTTAATCATTAAGAGGGTACTGTACTCCTCATTTAGCTATTTGCCTTAGGTATTGCTATCCCTATTTCCGAGCGCCGCGCTGAAAGGGACAAATATAGATGAAGCGGATTTTTCGTACTTCCGTTTTTTTTTCGCGAAAGTTAAACCGATTTTAATAGTTTTTGCGTTATATTATAGATAAAGAGTATATCTATGCTTCTATCACTTTATTTTTTTCAAAACATAATATATATTAAAAACATAACAAAACACAACATAATATACAATTATAAGCCAGTTTTTTTTACAATCATAGTACCTGAAAAGATACTTATCGTAAAAAAAAGTAATACGTACCCTTTAATATCCGTTAAAATTCAATTTAATTATCTCAAGGTAGTATCTGAAATTTTATTTTGTGTATATTAGTGAAACTAGCTGTTTAACTGTAGTGTGTAATGCTTCCAAGCTTATTTAATCGTATTAAAGTAAGGTTGATTGATTGATTGTATACAAATAATCTGTTTATACGCAGATATAAAATACACCTTGTTATAAGTAAGATTTATTATTCCAGAACAAAACCGTCAATGATTGGCAAGCGTCAAATACGATTGACTGATTGAACCCTAATAATGTGGCACGAAACATCGTAGCTACTACTTTGCATATCAATTCACAGTGTTACTAAACCTTTTCAGTCCCCAAACTCCACCTTATTGGACCCCAATTTTATGTATCCAAATAATAAGATGCGAATAAAATAAAAACATAAATAATATAAAATGTTAAAATTGTGTTGTTTTTAACCTATCCTTGTGGTGACGGATCTATACTAATATTAAAAAGCGGAAGAGTTTGTTTGTTTGTTTGTTTGTTTGAACGCGCTAATCTCAGGAACCACTGGGCCGATTTGAAAAATTCTTTCAGTGTTAGATAGGGCATTTATCGTGGAAGGCTTTAGGTATACATATAACATCACGCTACGACCAGTAGAAGCGAAGCAGTAGTGAAAAATGTTGCAAAAACTGGGAAAATTTTCTAAATTGAACGTGGACAGACTCGCGGGCAACAGCTAGTTATTGATACAATGTCTTCCCAAGGTGCGGTAAAAGCCAGTCAAGGAATATTGTACACAAACAACATCTTCGGCGAGAGACGGAAAACTCGAAAATAAACCATGTGCCAATACGCCTGGTCAGTGCGGCACAGTAAACCCTAATCCCTCCCTAGGTGAAGGGGGTCCGTGCCCAACAAAGGGACGTTAATAGGCTGGAGAAAGAGAGAAAGAGAGAGACTTTGTAACCGAATTGTTTTATTACGAAAAATGTAAAATCTTACGTAAAACCAAGTCAGTTATATTAGATACAATCAACAGACTTCTAAAACTTTGCTGTAAATTGAAATTTTTGTAATATCATCAAAACAAAAAAGGTAGTAATCACAACTGGTAAAGTATGATAAATAATTTGAATGCAAAGGTATTGAAAAAATTACGTAGAATATTAACCATCCATTTTAATAACATATTACCAATGTGTATATAGTAACTATATCAAAATAAAACATCATTATTCATCTTCAAAACCTTTATTTCTATACAAACAGCACATGCAAGTTTCTAAAAACAAGTAATGATACATTTAAGTCAAAGAGAGATTAATTCTTTTGGGGTCACTATAAATACAACTTTGAGAAACCATTCGCTATTTACCGTTCGCGTATTGCTAGTTTTCAAATAAAAAAAAATAACAAATGTATGTTTTATTTGAAATTCAAATTTCGCGATTCGGTATTTGCATATAGACACGCTCGGTGATCACATCGATAATTTCAGTTATGGGGTTTTCGATTATTATTAAATCGGGGTTGTTATTTTCACACCATTTTAACAATCGAAAAGTTTTTGATTGGAAATATTTTATTACAGTATGTTTTCGATGGATTGGTTTTACAATATACTCATACAGGTTGTTTGCAATGGTTTTTTGTTTTTGTAAGTAGTAATTTCGTCCACGGGCATTCTTAGTTTGTTTTGAATAATTACTTAAATTTTTACATAACATACAGTGGGTGTACGGTGTCGGCATGTACGAAGAATATTTATTTTATTATTTTTATTTTCACGGACATTACACACAACGTCCTCTGGTCCCAAGCTAAGCTTAAATGCTTGTGTTATGGGTACCAGAATACGGATAGAATACATATTAATAATATACTACTTTTCTTTTGTAAATACATACTTATAATTGATAGAAACACCCAGACGCCGTACAATCATTATTTTGTATGACAATTATAAATATCACAGAAATTATTGTCTCAAGCAGGAATCCAACCCGCGACTTCCTGATCGGCAGTCCGTTACATGAACCACCACGTTATATAGTTATATTACCGTGTGTTGACGGATTAAGAATACAAGTGTCACCACCCCATCTCCTCCCAAGGGTGCTGTAAAAGTCAGCTAAGGGACACACAGATCACATCTTTTGTGAGAGACGGAAAACTCGAAAATAAACCCTGTGCCAACACGTCTGGTCAGCGCGGCACAGCAGACCATAATCCCTCCCAAAGTGGAGGAGGCCCGTGCCCAACAGTGGGACGTAAATGGGCTGGAGAAGGAAGGAGAATTACGGAAAAATGTTTAAGGATTGAACCATTACTTCAGAGATTAGTCTCTACTTAGGTACACATTATAAACGTACTTTACCTATTTATTTATGTTAGGCATAGAACAGCTAAATAACTCTCCTGCATATGAAAGCTAGGTTACCAAAGCTAGATTTCTAGAAAATTTATTTAATATACTGCGAGCTAACTGTATGAAGCTAAAATTTCCACTTACAAAAGTAAGTATCATTATCTAAAGTTGAAGTTTTAAAACTTGTATGTCTGAGCACCATCCATCTAAGTTTATGCTTTAACTTAGAAAAACATTATCCGGTAGAGTTGTGCTTAAGTTAATGCGGTCAGTTAAACCTGATGTAGTTGTAACTTATAGAGCTCTACACTTTCTGTATTAACACAAGCATAATAAGCTTAGCTTGGGACCAGAGGACGTTGTGTGAAATGTCCGTGAATATTTATGTTGTTTTCATGAAATATTATTGCAACGTTTTTGAAGTTTACATCAGGATTCATCTTTTGGGTATAAATATAAAATTGTTGTGTCGCAGTGTTATATACTTACAAAACTGTTTTGAAATCGTAGGTACTACCGATTTCAAACAAACAACAACATACAATTTTGTGTGAATATTTGGCTGGTCTTAGATTACGATACAGGTTGGTTAGCTGTCTCATAGAGACTCTGCGGTAGAAATAAGACTAATGACTCTACTTGTATTCTTATTCCTCATCACACGGGCAGTTATTTTTTACAACGACGTTTACTTAATTGGCATACTATAAGTGGCAACGACGATGCAGCGTTAGGCGGTCCTCGACAAAGTGGAGCGACGATATCGTCGCTCCGTCGTATCGGAGACATTGGATGCAGGCGGCACAGGAACGCGCGTTGTGGCGTTCTATGGGGGAGGCCTATGTCCAACAGTGGACGGAGAGATGCTGATGGATGGATGGAAGTATAAAGTTATCTAATTAAGTATGCTAGCCATTAAACTTAATTTAAATACAACAAAACACACTCTCTTCATTACATAAGAATAACGATTACGTTTTAAATTTGTACTTAATTTGAAAACCATTCTAAATTCATGTTAGAATAATTAACAGAAATTTATTGCGACGTCTAGTTGTGACAATGGAATTGGAATGTAATGTATGGGATGTTCTGTGGTTGGAATAGTAAGCTATTTTGTGTGGCTTTTCGTATATCTCAATAAATTATTTGGATATGTCTATTTAAGTACGATTGGAGTTTTTCAAAAATTACGTTTTTTGATATCCATTTGCGTTTTTTGATATGCTTTAATGTTTTATTTGTACTAGATAAAAAATAAAGCAATATTTCCGTATATTCCTATGTGAGCTTAATCATTAAAATTCTCTAAGCATCAAAACTAAGAATAACAGCAATGTTTATGCTATAGGAAAGACCAGATAAATGAAAGAATGAGTGTGTGTAAAATAAAACAAACTATTATTTAAAAAAGTATATTTTCAAATAAAGAAATCAAAACACGAATATAATTGGCAGTTGATCTGAAAATAATACATACTTATTGTATTAACGTTACACAAAAAAAAAAACAGGATAAATGAGTGTCTAAAACTAGAAAAAAAAATACATCTTAAGCTAGATAAAATATACAGGCCAGTTTATACACAGTGTAAATCACACGATTTTACTAAATTATAATATAAACTACAAAAAATAATAATGGAATTAAACTGAGCAGGAAAAAAATAATTTCGTGCTCAAGTTTTTTTTTAACTTAACTATAAAAGACTTGGTAGTGAGATTATACTTATTACTATTATTTTAAATTACAATTATATTGCTTAGAATTTCCATTATTAATATTTTTTTATCATACAAAATGTGACAGCAGAAGCAATTTTTAGTAATGTGTATAAAACTTGCAAAAATAATGTAAATAATTAATTTTAAAATACAATTAACGATTTAATTAATGTTAAAAATGCAATATAAGATATAATATTTTTTTGGTATTATTATATTATTTAAAATTTATTATTTTTGCATGTTTTATACAACCTATATTTTATAAATCTGGTCATGTTAAAGCATTATAATACGGAAATTTAGAAAATTTTCACTACCGATTATGTTATTCGTATAAAAAGAGCAATAAAGCATACCAATTTTTTATAAATTTATGTACAGAACTCTTATTGCATTTTGGTGTAATTTTCGCAAATTTCACTGCATGAAATCATTTCTTAAAAAACACAATTTATATTAACATTTCACATACGCTAAACTTTGCTAAAATAGACTATCGGAAAATTTATATTTATCTACATTTTATTAGACACAAAAGTTCAATGTAGATTTGGAATAATAAAATGAGGTTGTGATTCTTTTTTTTTTTAATATAGGTTTTTCATATATTATGTTAAGTTTGTTTGTATGTTTCTAGTTCAGGAAAAGTGAAAAAGTGTGTGTATTAAAAACACTTGTTGTTGGGATTCAAATGAGAAGCATAATTATCACAAATATTGAAAGATCGCAGTAAAATTTACGAAAATATTATAAGCTAATAAGAGTTTCCAAGAGATCATTAGGAAAACTTCATTTTTTTTTAATCTTTTCTTAAATAAATATATATCACATTTGAACACATTCTTCCATACATTTTTTTTTACCTTAAAATAATTTCTAATAAACTAAATGAATAATAAGGTCCTAAAAGAAAATTTTGTTCCCAAAAATTAGTCAATTGTTCCCTTATATTGAATACAAAAATAATAAGCTTATGACGAAATGCTATGGTTTATTTTGGTGCGAAGCTCAGAAAGTTTGTTGTGCTGATGATTTATTTTCACAGGTTAGAATACACTAACGGTCTTATTCATAATGACTTATCGGAGGTTTAAACGGAGATTTAATCGGAGAGATAATAAACGTTTAAGCGTAAAAAGACTATTATGAATAACAAGTTTTGACAATTTTCGCGAACCTATTTTAGCGAACTTTTAAACCTCCTATATGTCATTATGAATAAGACTTTTAGTATGTGCAATACACGTTTTGAATGGTAACAACGCTTTTATAATTGACATTTAAAAGCCTCGAATCATCAGGTGTAAGAAAAAGAAGACACGTGTTACAAACTAACACGCTTTTATTAGTTCGGTACGTATCTTTCAATATATTAACCTATGTAACGGAATCTTTGAAAGTGATTTTCACCCACTTGCAGCAGTCAGATTGGTCTGAAATTTTGCACACATATTTAAAACCAATGGTAAAGCAATACTGTTAAATAATATTTGGGATTTTGAAGCGTGTTTTTTTTTTGCTTTTTGAACTGATCAAATTATTATTGATACATACCTACACGACAATTCTGAGCAAAACAGGGATAAGAATTGTTTATATCTGTAATTTGTTTCCAAATTTCCATTACATATCAATTAAAAGTTATAGAATAGTAGTGAACCATGAGTGATATTTGTTGTAGACGCAAAATTATTGTTATTTTTAAAAATAAAGCCTCGCATATAACTATAACTTATATTGTATGAGTTATTTGCTAGCAAAACTAACGGAGTAATGATATTTACAAAACTATATTAAAAAATTAAATCTACGTATAATAATAATGTCATGTCACTTGTTTATTCAATTATAAATATGTTTAATTAAAACCTCATACAATTAATTACGATAATATAATAATTAATTGACGGGTTAATTATAATATAATTAATTGAAGGATTAATTATAATATGCTTAATTGAAATAACTGTTCAAAAACGCTACCCATTTACCTATGGTTATGGATAAACATTTGACAGACAATTTCAACTAAGTTTTATTTTCAAGAATTTATAATAGATTAGACATGACAACTTACATAATACTTAAGTTATAATTTACAATTAATTAAAATTAACCATTATCAAAATATACCATCTCATAATATCTCCATTGGAACAACTTGGCACTCCATAAAGTTATCTAAATCTATCATAATATATAAAATAAACATTTATTACACGAAAAAATAAAAAAAATGAGATCAATCGATAATAATTTTTAGGCTGCTCTCTTTGGAACAATTTATATGGAAACGGATTTAAAATAAAATCTATTTATGTATAGTATCGCTGGTCCATGATTTGAAATAATCCAAAACTTCTTAATGTTTAATGGCATAGAGTAGGTATTTTATTATTATATTTTTACACTAGCAACATCGAAAGCGGAATGTATAAATTGACATTTTTTATTAATTGGTGCCAACTCTCTTGGCCCGAAAACTAAACTTAACTGAAACCTATTATTGCGTTTAGGTTTTTAGTTATCACACTGTACACAGTTATAGGTTACAATTGCCGTTAAAATTACTACTTCAACTTAGATTATTTGTTTTTAATAAAAATTTTATTGAATAGTTTTATTGACACTATAAAAAAAATATTTTGTAGTTAAGTTTAGATTTGCCAGTAGAATTGGTACCAATAATACAATTCAAATATGAATTGTATGAATTACAGCAATTCAAGTGATAATACATAGTGCTGTTTTGCATAATATTTTATTATACACATCAAATTTTATTATTTTCCCATAACATATTTATTAATAGAATGTGCTTTATCTACCAAGAATTCAAAAATGATAGGAAAATTTTTAATTTATAAAAATATATTTTTTCTAGTCTTTTTAAAAACTAAATTGTTTCACAAAATAAAATTTTAATTCTCTACCACGTGATAGAATAACAGCAATTTTTATACTTTGCCGTTATCCAAAATTTTCATATTTTTAATACACTACTTTATAAAATATACATGTGCGCATTATATGACATTATACAAATACACAACTTTATCAAAAAGCCGTGGATTATTATGTCTAATTATACAAAAATGGGGATTATTTCAATAATTCCTCGCAAATATACACAATTTCAAAAGCGTATCACAATGAATAAATTTATATTTTATTCGTTATACGCTTGATAATGTTTTATTAATAGACAAATTTCCCAACATTTTTCAGCCAAATAATCCTATTACTTTTGACTGTAATTAGGTATGTCTCCATTTAGGGCCGTGAAATGCTAATTTGAACTTGAACTATTTATTTTAGCAAAGTCACTACTTAATCTCGATTATAATAATTATACCTATTTATTCCTTAGTATAAGTAAAATAAGAAAAATATTTTTGAGAAATTTCATTTTAACATTTTTAATAATGTACTTTTCTATACTCGTGACTCTGTAGAACCCGAAAACATACTTGTGTATTAAAATATACATTTTTTTGGATTCTTCGACGTTCTGCCTACCTCCACAGAAAAAAAGTGAGATGGTTTTTGACTTGAATATATATATATATAATGACTTAACTATACCGTTTTGACATTGGCCTTACATAGACATATTTATCTACTAATAAAACATTTCTTTACAAATCCTTCACAGCACACATGTTTATAACATTCATTGTTTATTTGAGAACAGTTTCCATCCTAAGACAAACAGTACCGCCGTGCAAATGGATCCAGACAGCTTATCAGGAATTATGGATGAGAATATTGAGCCCTTAGTCGTCGGAGTTTCGGGAGATGGCGCGTCTGTCTGTAAAAAACAAAAAAAAAATTTTAAAGTATTCCATTGCCATTTTTTTTTCTTATAATTAATGTACGTAAAATTGTTGCTGACTTAATAAGAAAAAAATTATATTGGTAATTTAATGGTCTAAAAACGAAGATTTAAATGTTTATAAAACTATGAAGAAGTAAATATTTATGACCCGCGGTGTTATCCGCGGTAAAAAGGATAAAAAATAAGTTCATTTTCTATTCCATTTTTTTTCACACGACCGAACGACGAACTATAATCATATTTCATGAATGTATGATATGATACGAGTAAGACGCTTAATATCGCGATGAAAACAATGGTGGTTTTTGTACACCGCCATCTATATTTCAATTCTATTTTGAATCGCAAGATTGCGTTGCAAGTAACTGAATTGAGTGCTCTTTAATTTCATAATACTAATTTCGTATTTTCTAAATATCTCTTGATAGAGTGGATCGATTGCGATGAAACAAAAATCAAGTTATACCTTGAGTTGTGTACAATTTTTACGTATATCTATACTTAATATTATATAGCGGAAGAATTTGTTTGTTTGTTTAAACGCGCTAATCTCAGGAACCACTGGGCCGATTTGAAAAATTATTTTAGTGTTAGATAGTGCATTTATCGACTAGGCTATAATAATATAATACCACGCTACGACCAGTAGAAGCGAAGCAGTAGTGAAAAATGTTGCAAAAACGAGGAAAATTTTCTAAATTCTACGCGTACGAAGTCGCGGGCAACAGCTAGTTAAACATAAATATCATGATACCAATTTTAAAAAAAAAACGTAATAGCTAGTAGCTACTACGCATCCAAATCACAAGACTGTTCATTTATAATGCGAAATATCTATCATCAATAAAATGGAATTTCAATTACGTGAAATAGTAGCTAATTGTCGTTGTTTATTTATTTTATAGACACGAGAAAATCTAAAACTTCTAACTCCAATAATATAAGGGTATAATACACAGTAATTGGTATAGATGTAGTAAATAGTACAATTAAGACATTGCCAAGTTTAATATGTAGTAATAAAAAATGCCCTCTATTATTAAGGTCAGGATTATTCAATTTTAGAACACTATTTCAATAAAATAATATTTTGTATGCCAGTGTTGCCAATTTAGTTTTCGATTTTTGCCATATTGTTTATAAACGTGTTAGCTCAATAATTATTGTTGACTATTTGTAAACAATATTTATGGACATTTCTCACAAGGTCCACTGGTCTCAAGCTATGCTTATTTTGCTTTCTTAGTACCATGTTACGGATAAACTTCAACTATATTTTTAGATAGAATTGAAAGAAATGATTATCCTGTTTAGGAATTTACTGCTCAACCTTGTGAACTAAACTTGTGCAATTAAGTACGAAGTAAGTATCGAATATTCTTCTGAACAGAAAGTATTGTATTACACATTCAAAGATATTCAGGTACAATTAGAAATAAATACAGATATTCTCTCTCTCTCTCCAGCCCATTTACGTCCCACTGTTGGGCACGGGCCTCCTCCACTTTGGGAGGGATTATGGTCTACAGTGCCACGCTGAGTAGGCGTGTTGGCACAGGGTATATTTTTTAGTTATCCGTCTCTCACAGAAGATGTTATCTGTGTGCAATATCCCTTAGCTGACTTTTACAGCACCCTTGGGAGAAGATGGGGTGGTGACGCTTGTATTCTTAATCCATCACCACACGGAACGAATACAGATAAATTTATAGTTTATTAGTGCCACATCGAGTATTGCTCTATCTTCGCAATAAAAATGCCATTTAAATTATATCCTAACAATAAAATAGCGAAGTTTATCTCTTATGTGAATTGCTATAAGGCATTTAATTGATGCTAGATTTAATTTTATATCTTAACTAACGACAGAGGTATAAAATAAATAATATTAAAGTTGACTGCAAAAAGTTGCGTTAATGCTCTGATCTTTCATAGGAGCGTCAGATATCAGTAAATTTCGCTATTTAAAATAAAAACACTGCTATTAGAATAGGATTAGTATTATACGTTTAGATATGTCTCTTATAATTGTCATGCAAATGTTTGTACTGCGTCTGGATGTTTACTATGTATTATAAGTATGTATTTACAAAAGAAAAGTAGTTTATGTATTATATCCGTATTTTGGTACCCATAACACAAGCATATAAGCTTAGCTTGGGACCAGAGGATGTTGTGTGAAATGTCCATGGATATTTATTTATTTTATTTATTTATAATAAAAAAAATGTGTTGATCATACCATAATGGCTGGAATACTCCAGAATGTCAGAATTGACCTTCAATAAAATGCATCCGTTTCATCAGTTTTGTTTAGGAAGAGTATTTTCTAGTCTTAGAATTCTGTAATCAATTGTTTTAATCCTCCTCCTGGCCATTAACGTCCCACTGCTGGGAACGGGACTCCTCCACTTTGGGAGAAATTATGGTCTAATGTGCCGCACTGACCAGGCGTGTTGGCACAGGGTTTATTTTCGATTTTTCTGTCTCTCACATAAAACGTTATTTGTGTACAATGTCCTTTAGCTGGCTATTACAGCACCCTGAGGAGGAAATGGGGTGGTGACACTTGTATTCTTAATCCGTCACCACACGGACATTGTTTTAATCAGTTGCAATGAAAATATGTTAACAAAAAATATAACTGATAACATCCATATTAAAATCACCGAAATCACATACAATGTATTTCTCCCTCCAAATTAAGGAGATTACAAACCGCAGGTATAGCCACCCTATTGCATATAAAATTAGAAAAATAAAATCCTCTTATACTGATACAAAACGTTAACAAAATCTGTATAATTTTATTATACCTAATTTTACTTTCCCAAATTGAATACGGGTTCAACAAATTGCTTTTATTATTAAGAGACAGAGAGGGATGGGAATAAATATCTCTAATAAAAAAGAGATAGATATATATCCACCTGATAATCTAGCGACAAAGCATCAATCGGAAAGAATCATTTGAATTTGCATACATTTTAAGAAGTAAATAAAAAAAATAAATTGGGACGCCGTGAAATTGAGACTTTACCCTCTTGTTTGGAATTCAATTGATTTTGATCTTTATTTTTGTGTAAACAAGCGTCTAATTTTTATTTTATGTACATTATTAATGCGTAAGAAATGCTTTGAACCAATTTGTGTTTTATTTGGTTGTGTTAGAATAATATTTTCAGTGATTGGATTTTATTTTAATAAGGTATTTGCAACACTATTTCGTATACAAGCGTTCTTTATATTATTGGGACCTATTTAATATGAAAAAAGTAAAAAGTTTGAAAATATTTGTATAAACTATTACAGTTCTCTTTAATACTTTTCAGAGGAATGAGATCTAAGATGAAATTTAGAATTTGCACAGAGAAATACTTACGAAACTTTACTTACTTACTTACTTATTTACGGAATTTAAGTTCTGGCATGTTTTCTATATAAATAAAATGCTGGTTTATCACTATTGATAAATGAATCATTCACTAACATTTTTAACGTGGTAGAATTTGAATAAAGAAATCTTATTTTATTAGATAAAAATAATTAAATAATTTGAAAAAAGAACTTAATAATATGACCTTTCTATTGTGTATGTAAAAAAAAAGAAATTAAATACACCACAGAGTTTGGCTACAGAAGTTTTACTTTTATTTCAAAAGCTGATTAAATATAACTAATTTGAAAATAGAACATAGCAAGAGTTACCTATCTAAACACAACTTACAATTGTATTACCAGCTAGTAATATTCGCGCGAGCGTAATAATAAAGAAAAAAGTCTCTTTGAAGACGAACAATACAAATCTTACGACAAAACGTTTCAAAGGGACTCGAGCGTATCCCATTCACTCGATACCGATCCTGCTACTTGAAAAAACCTTTATTCAGGCAAAAAGAAAACAAACTCACTTCCATACAACCAAAGTTTAATTTACATTAAACCTTCTTGCTAACAGAAAAGTTTGCATCAGATTTATAACACAAATAAAAAAGAATTCTAATTTATAAATAGTACGGGTGAATTTCAAACATTTATTGTAGCGTAATCCATTGGGTTATTTCCAATGTCAATAATAAAGCTCCCGTAAAAGGAGTTCGAAATATGAATTTTTGTTTAATTTTAGAATTCTTTTGTTTAGGTAAAGGATGTTTGATGTTTTAAATTTGGAAGGAAGGGTAAAAAATATGTAGGTATGTACCTATTTGATTGATTTACATGTTTTTAATATGATATACATATATGACTTACGCATTCAGATTTTTAGTAAACGAATAAAACTCTTATTAATTTTACTTTATTTGTGTCATGAAAAGTAAATTAATTAGTTATTTATTTACATATTAAATTGGGTATTTCCTAACGTCTAAGTTTGCCTGTATAGAAATAAGTTTTGTGTGCGACTTGCAACTTGTAACTGCTACGAACATATGTCTACGAAGGCGTAGCAATAGATAAACATGTAGAAATTAGGAGTTCATAGATACGTGTTGAATTGAATATAATATAGCTAGCATTAGTATCTATACTGATTAAGAGATAAAGTTTATAAAATGTTCAAGTCATAATCTAATATATAAAATTCATGTGTCACAGTGTTAGTAACCGTACTCCTCCGAAACGGCTTGACCGATTCTTATGACATTTTATATGCGTATTCAGTAGGTCTGAGAATCACCAACAACCATTTTTCAAATATTTTTTTTAATAGTATGACAAAACAACGTTTGCCGGGTCAGCTAGTCTAATATATAAAATTCACGTGTCATAGTGTTAGTTACCGTACTCCTCCGAAACGGCTTGACAGATTCTTCTCAAATTTTGAATACATTATTCAGTAGCTCTGAGAATCGGCCAACATCTATTTTTCAAACTATTTTTTTTTAGTATGGCAAAACAACGTTTGCCGGGTCAGCTAGTCTTATACATAAAATTCACGTGTCACAGTGTTAGTTACCGTACCTACTCCTTCGAAACGGCTTCACAGATTTTTATGAAATTTTACATGCATATTCAGTAGGTCTGAGAATCGGCCAACATCAAACTTTGTTTTCTTTTAGTATGGCAAAATAACGTTCGCCGAGTCAGCTAGTATATTGGACACGGATCTCTTTTAACTCAGTACAGGGGCCCAAGTCTGCTATTACAAAGTTGTTACAATAATCAGTCACTGACACCATTATGGCGCCATAATGGCGTCATTTGCGACAAAAAATTAAATTTAAACTTGAATTGAATTGAAATTCGCCAATATGCAATCAGTGACTGATCATCACCTTGCCTACACACACACACACAAACACACACACACACACAAACACACACACACAAACACACACACACACACACACACACACTCCCTTCAATTCACACTATAAAAAAGACATTTCCATTTCAAATCACTAATTTTATTAAGTAAGGACAAATGTTAGATATTATATCTAAATAGATAATTAAATAAAGTGTGCATAGTGAAGAATTTGATTGATTGGAAAACAGCTGTTTAGTGAATAAAAATTGCAAAACATGAAGAAACATTAATAATGGTGGATTGTATAAGCCGACCATCGTGTGCTGAATTGTATTGTTAAAAATGTAACCCTAAGAATGTAACAATGGAATACTGTTTCTCAAAACACAGGCATAAGCCTAGTTTGAGAGGCAGGGAACATTTTTACTGAGCCAAATAATATTAAGTATCTATTACTGTTGCACTATGTAATTTTATTATTAGTAATCAATAAATATATTATTATTATCATTGTGACAACATTGTAATTGGCACCCTGGATTGCTCTACTTACACCGGGCTCTGCAGTAAGTTGTTACCTACCGATTTTCATTATCTGACCCAAAGCAGGAAATGTGATGGTGACTAGTAAATCTCCAGGTAGACATAACATAAAAATGACAGTAAATTTATCTTACAAAATAAAACATACAACTTTAAAACTCATATAAAATCTAACATTGTAACAAACTTCCGAATATCGTCTCGAATAGTTTTAATATCGATAAATGCAATGACAATATCGATATGAATGTTTAAACTTTAGTGTTTATGATAAGTTATGTCTTCCAGTGTTGCTAGAATCAAATTTAAAGCTATTCCTTTATATATAAAATGATAGAATTTTAAATTACTTCGTATTCTTGGGATAGTTAATTTCTTCCATAAAATTGACTTAAAATTGGGTAAGTACCTACATAAAAAGAGACTTGAGTAGAGTTTCGTCAATGTGGTGATGGATTAAGAATACAAGTGTCACCATCCCTTTTCCTTCCCAAGGTGCTGTAAAAGCCGGTTAAGGAATATTGTACACAGACAAGATCCTTTGTGTGAGACGGAAAACTCGAAAATAAACCATAAGCCAATACGCCTGGTCAGCGCGGCGCACTAGAACATAGTCCCTATGTGTGTATGCAGTGGGACGTAGATGGACTGGACACAGAGAAAAAGAGATTTGAGGCTAAGTACAAACTTGCAGCCAGAAGACGTTGTGTGATTTAGCCAAAAATTAAATTCAAATAAACATTTAAAAATAGAACTGTACATTATATACAGGTTGATGTTTTTTTTACAAGTTATTCTTAGTGTTCCAGTAACACAAAGTTAAGTATATACATTAAAGCAACAATGTGATTTAGACGTACATTGACTTGGAATCGACAGTAAATCGTCTACTACCTCGTTTCTACAGCGTCATTGAAAATTTTTTATTGTTTGCTCGTGAAATCTTTAATAGTATTGGATTACGCTGATACTGTCGATATAATATAATCTTAAGTGATGGATGAGTAACGGAAAACTTACGTATGCTACAATATAGTTAAAAATTTAGTTACATGTTACTACGAAAAATAATTAAAAATGCATTATGGTAAAAAAATGGTCGCGAAAATATTTAGGTAACGATATCGATAAATTGGTATCGATATGAATAAAAGTTGTTGCCACTTTATTTACCTATTTAATACATTTTTAATAAACATTATATTTTTTATTCAATTAAAGTAACTATATTATGCTCTCATTATACAATATATATTAAATAATATTTTAGTAGCTGCAGCTGATCTAAAAAGATCCTCTGCTTCAAATTGTAGCTTATATTCATCAATAACGCTATATATTATCATCTTAATTTTTTGTTTATTAATTTTTCGCTTTTAATTTTATTTAGCTTGCTAGGTATGTGTTAAGATTGTAACATAGTGCTCTTAAAAGCCTCTACATATTTTCAAATCAAACTGTTTCAATTACTTTTTTAAAATTGCACGATTTGAACTCCTAATTTGTTAATTTTACTGTAACTACTATTTACGTTAATAATTATTTAAGTTAATAATTATTTAAATTTTTAAAAGATACAATACCTTCGCTCCCGACGTTTCGACTGAAATGTTGTAATTGTATAATTTTTGTAAAATATATCTGTAACTAGATATACAATGAACAACAACTAAAAAATACAATATCCGTGTGGTGACGGATAAAAAATACACGTGTCACCACCTTATTGCCTTTCCAGGGTGATGTAAAAGCTAGCACAAGAATTTTGTACACAGAAAACATCCTCTGTCTGTAGACAGAGAACTCGAAAACAAACCCTGTGCCAAAACGCGTCTTGGTCTTCGTCTTGGTCAGCGTGGCAAAATAAACTATAACCACCCAAAGGAGGAAGCCTGTGCCCAACAATGGGACATTAATGGGTCGGAGTGAGAAATATACAATAATAAACCACATTATACAGTTATTCTTAAGTCTGTTGAAACATATTGTTTTATTACGATATACTTAAGAGGAATTAACCTCCCCATATTTATAAAACAACGGTATTTTATATTATGACATCATAGCGATTAGTTTCCCTTACGACTGGACAATAAATTATGAATATAAAAAAATAAGTCATAAAACAATGATGTGTACTTTTTATCGATATAAAGCTTCTGCGGTTTAATCAAGTAGTACCTATTACTATTTAATTTTATACATTTTACCAGCTATTTATTTCTCGCGACACCGTACGCGTAGAGTTTAGAAAGTTTTCCCTGTTTTTTGCAATATTTTTCACTGATCCTTCGCTACTATTGGCCGCAGCGTGATAGAAGCATTTATCGAAGAACGTTATCTTACAATGAAATAATTCTCCAAATCTGACCAGTTTCAACTGGTTGTAACATTGTAACATTAGACGGGCCTCGTGGTCGAGGTTCATGTAACAGACTGGCGTTCGAGAGGTCGAGGTTCGATTCCCGCTCGGGATAATTAATTGTGTGATATTTATAATTATGATACAGTGTTTGTACTGTGTCTGGGTGTTTTCTATGTATTATAAGTATGTATTTAAAATAAAAGTAGTTTGTGCATTCTATCCGTATTCTGGTACCCAAAACATATAGGCTTAGCTTCAGACCGGAGGACGTTGTATGAAATGCCCATGAATATTTATTTATTTACTGGACTTTAACAATCATAATCACAAATAACATTTAATAATAATGCGACACGGTTCAGTATATTTTATGATCAAGTTTAATTTATTTGCGTAGTCGTAAATGTCAAATACGCACACTCGCGCTCGAGATTATTGTAACACACGCGTTTTTTAACGACGCTTTTACTTGATTGAGCATTCGCAATTTTTTTGGGTGCTTATGTCACATAAAAAACTTAAAGGTTGTGTCCGGCCGCACATTGGAGTTCATGTCGAAAATACAGCATTAAAATGTTTTTAGTTTTCAGGACTTAATTGTATACTATTACTCAGTAATTAGGTGTCTTTTTTTACTGCTTATATTCGTGTAGAAGCTAGAATTTAAGTAATATTAAAATATAATAATTATTATTGTCAGTTTTAACTAATATGCTTCCGTGCCAAAAGATAAGATCCCATAATTAGTAGCATGTGACTCAGACACAATAATCAAGAAAAAGCTTTTGGAGTATTCTAGTGTCGACAGTACTTTTAGTTAGGCTAGTTAGTCAGCCTAGTTCCAGACTAGTGATCGTCCTCTATAAAATGACATAACTACTTTCGGGAAGATATTTGATCTACTACACCTAACCTATTAGCATAGAATTGTAATTCTTGTTTCCTCTCCAGCCCATTTACGTCCCACTGCTGGACACGGGCCTCCTCCACTTTGGAGGGATTATGGTCTACTGTGCAGGCGTGTTGGTACAAGGTTTATTTTCGAGATTTCCGTCTCTCACAGAGGATGTTACCTGTGTCCCTTAGCTGACTTTTACAGCACCCTTAGGAGGAGATGTCATGTATGTAATGAGATGTAGAGGGTGGTGATAGTTGTATTCTTAATCCATCACCACACGGAGGAATTCTTGTTTAAAGCAGTATAATGATGATCTGTCTATTTTTTCCCCTTAACCGATTGTAGAAAAAAATGTTTGGTAATACTTTGTGTTTTAAATTAGTTATCACAAAGAGAAAATATAATGTGTTTCAGCAATGAATTTGAGGTAGTTTTCTTTACACATTTATTGTATGCTATAAAGCAATATCTAGCAACTGGTATACACAGAATCGAACCACCATATCCCCCCTAAACAAATCAGTGAAGTACCTATAAAACTTAAATCTCATTCACTATAAACTATCTTTGTGAATCATAAACGGTTTATAGATTGGAATATATTATCTGTTATGATCTTATTTATGTCGCTTGCTTTGATATTGTTGTTAAATTAATATGTGTGAAGGTATTTATTTTATCGATAAAATTTATGGCCGGCACGAGTATGATTTTTTTTACAGTATGACTTGCGATAGTGAAATAAATTTAGCATACCTATATAATAATTCAGAATTGTACACGCCTCCAATGCCCAAAAAGTAATTACCAAAAATAATCGAGAATAGATACCTACAGGTGAATAAAGGTGCACAAATACAAATTTTACGGTTCAGATTTGTAAAATAATTACATTAACACTAAATAAAAATAAAAAAGAACAATTCTGCTATAGCTTTCAAAAGGTAATTAAAAAAAAATATGTAACATAACTGGCAGTAAATAAACATACAAAATGATTACGGTTAAAAAATAAAACAGCCTGTATCATCAACTTACATGAGCACGCGTTGAAATCCATTACAAGAATGACTTTATGACGTCATCATCTAATTCTTTTTTCAAAAATTAAATCGTTAAGTCATGTTTATTGCCAGTTAAAAAGATGTAATGAGTTTCGATCTAAAAAGGTTTTAAAACTTTCTTTGACGTTAATTTTTATTGTTGACTTTGATTACTTCAATTGGTTATGGTTGTAAAATTAAGTGTTTATGTAATGAGGGTTGTTAAAAAGACTTCAATCTTAGGAATGTTTGTTGTTAGAGAATATTATTATTTTGTTAAAATGAAATAGTTAGGTACTTTATAAAAAAGATTCTAATACCCATAAAACAAGTATTCATAATCATTTATTCATTGCAATCATGTTGTTTACAAGTATAAAAAGTATAGATTGTTGTGGGATCGTAGGACGTTGTGTGTAAGGTTTATAAGTAAAAAAAATATAAATTATATAATTATTAGCTATTAATTCAACAGAAAATAGCGTATGTTTAAATTTACACTCATAGCGTTTTCCCCGCCTCACCCTAACCGGGCCTAGGTATGCGAGTTGAGCCTGATTATGAGCCGGCAAGGAGATCCAGGCTAGGTCTATTCAATTTAGTAACAATAATATATTCTGTCAATATTATCCCACAAAAGTATAAACAGTAGAGAATTTGAAGAGTTTACAGCAATTACGAATAAAATGATAAAAGCCTAAAAATAAAAGAAGTTTCCTTTAACGACTTCCGGATCAATCACATTTTTATTCAACGTAATTCTAAATGCACCTCTGTAATAAAAAAGATATCATTAAAATATATTTTTTATATTCTTTTTACAAACTTTTTAAATTTCGAATCTAAAAACAAAATGGTGTACAAGATGGCGGACGGAACAATAACAGAATTATATCGCAGTATAACAACCGACCGATAAGGGGGAGGTCGTGTATTCCTTAAGAGTTTAATTTTTATAACAAATCTTTTATAACCTGGTTTATGTTAACAGTAAAGTTTGTATTGCGAATGTTAAAGGTACAATAAAATAGGTTACATTCGTAAGGAAATAATAATAAATAAAGTACTTTAGCGAGATCTGCTGAATGGATGGGATTTAATTCGTTTTAACTGTTTTGGTAAACTGTAATCCTGTAACGAGCTATTTTGAAATAGCAGCTTCTTACGACATAAGGGTTAATAATACCAGTGTAAAAGCTAAAAATTCTTCTATAAAAATTTCTTGAAATTTTAATATGAAGTTATATTTTTTCACTGACAACCTCGCTTAACAAACTGACCATTAGTTAAAAATTCCGGGAAGATCTATATTCACATCAACGTTTCTATACAATACATATTATTATGTAAGTTCACCTAAATTCGACAGTAACAGATAATAATAATATGGACTTAATGTACTTTTAGAATCCCGATATTTATATCGGTGAACGGCTTGGCGTCAATAGTAAACCGGTGATGGACCAGATGCAAAAGTAGTCTTGCCAGACAATGCCCGTATGGTTCGTCGGTTTCTCACCCTTTAGGCTTCACCAATCTGACTGACTACTGCCAACCTCGTTCTACCACCTTTCGAAGCATGGCGGTGTTGTATCTATTGTACTTGATGTATTGTTGTATGCAATGACACAGCTAGACAATAAAATGAAATTACTATGCTTAACCATATATCTATTGGAGTGAAAATTTTCAATAAATTGTACCACAACTATGTTTAGGTTGTGGATAGTTTTAGGAGTCGATTCACTCACCCTGATTATAAATCTTTAATAAATCTCCGATTTTGTTTATAGCCTAACATTTTATATACTACTATATATTTTACACAGCACACGTGCCGCGACTGCGTCTAAATCCATCGTTTTATTTTAACTACTGATATGAAATTCGCATTTTCCATCTTCTGTTATAAAAAGTGACTCCTTTTAATGTTTATTTTATTACGTAGATTACAATAACGATTCAATAGGGTTCAACATTTTTATTTTCATTTTTTGTATTGGTTATTTTGCTTTATAGTACCTAGGCAGAAATAAATGTAATTGTATAGAGGTAGCTTAGTAAAATTCATTTTTTCTTGTTGATAGGTATGATACGAAAAGTCTATTTTTAAAACTTTTTTTTTAGCTTCGTACTTATCTATCGATGTATTAATCTAATAAGTATTAATCTAAAAATATAAAAATATAAAATATGGAATCTTTGAAAAGGGTCTTGACCAACTTACAGCAGTTGCATTGATTTGAAGTTTTGCACACATAGTTATCAAGGATTGAACACAATGCAATAACTTTAAAAAAGAATTTAGGATTTCCAAGTGTATTTTTTTTAGTTTTTTAACTAAGTAAATTATTTATTAAGGCAGAAACAACTTTAAAGAAAGACTTTTTTAGGGCGATATAATTGCAAAGCGACCAAGCCATTTAAATAAAAAAAAACTGAAAAAAACTAAAAAAAAACTTTGACTTTAAGTGCATTATAAGCTTCAGGTATGAATTCTAAATAAGGGCAATGGAGTTGCAGCAAAATAAAATTTTACTTTAGCAGAAAAAAATATCATCATAAGTGGAAATTTATCACTTTTTAGTCTAAGGGAAGACCAGATAATAGAAGTCAGTAGGTAGTGGTTGTCACCCATTTATTATCTCAAAAAGTACAAAGAATAGAAGTGCCCTAATAATTTGAAACTCCAGGTGTAAGAAATAACAAACAACATCTTTGTTAATAAATAAAGTAAATTTGAAACTAACAACTCTATACATTTAATTGGATATTTTCACACATTCCTCGTAAATCGTTACAAATTCCAAGTTCCACACCTCTCTAATAAAAAGTTTAAAGGCACCGTGTGCGTACAATATTATCATAACAAATGCATTTCACGTCAACTTATTATCAACAATAAATCGCATACGGTACGCTTGCCGTATCAACACATTATATTGTGCGTTTTTATGTATTTTACATGTATAGATTTGTATAGTTATATGGTCTTATTCATAATGACTTATCGGAGGTTTAAAAGTTCGCTAAAATAGGTTCGCGAAAATTGTCAAAACTTATTTTTCATAATAGTCTTTTTACGCTAAAACGTTTATTATCTCTCCGATAAAATCTCCGTTTAAACCTCCGATAAATCAATATGAATAAGACCGAATGTGTTTCTTTATAAAATGTAGCATACATTGGCTTCAGTAAAAAACACGCTTGAAAATCCTAAATATATTTTTATTAAATAATTGCATTGTCATCAGTCCTTGATATGTGTGCAAAATTTCAGATCAATCCGACTGCTGAAAGTTGGTGAAAATCGCGTTCAAAGATTCCGTTATATAGATTATTACATTGATAGATACATACCGAACATTAAAAAGCGTGTTAATAAAAATGAAAACAACTATGATGTAATATTTTCTAACACTTGCGCGACTCATCTGCTTAAATAAAACTACTTTTTACGGATCCTATTTCCGGATTTTACTCCCCTTGAGTTTTCTTGCCAGATCTTTCTCAAGTGGGACGCGTTCCGATCTGGTGGTAGTATATTAGTTAAACAAATAAAAACTAAATAATTAAAATAAATACTAATTTTCTATAAATTCAAATAACATTAACAATTTCTTTTTAATATAAACTAATTTAAATCTTAAACCGATAATTCTTTTTAAAAATTCTTTTTTAAAAATTCTTGTTATTATGTAAATAATATTGTATTTAAGTATATAAACTTAGTTTTGCTTGCTATATTGTATACTACCTCTATAATAATTAAAACTTTAGTCTATGATAAAATTATGTATGTTTCACCTTATATAATTTAAAAAAAATTCTTTATATTGTTACAATTTGTTAATGTATTTTAGAAACTAAAATAATGTTATTGATTTTATGTAGTCTGAGCACAATGTAATATGATATAGTTTATAGTAAAAGTCTATCTTTATGGTCAATGTAAAATTAAAATCGAATGTGGGTAAACCCTGTAATAACTGATCGTAGAAGACACATTACAGCTCAGTCTCACCGGTGATCATGGTGACTGCAAAGTCTCCGAAACGTCGGGCCAAAATTTAAAACAAATATACGCGTCTAAATCCGTAAAAAATAGTTTTATTTAAACTATGATGTATTTTGATTAATCAATTACTTTGTTGTACACATTTGATATTGTAACGTAGCAAATCTACCACCTATTGTAGTAGTATTTGAAGTGGGTAATGCTGGTATCATTTCCCATTAGTTTTTGCGCTGGCAACCTTTTGAGTGAACGATTGATGTCATTTCCGTTTCTCCGTCTCCTTCTGGTAGCAGAGACCTACTATAGCTCGCTCTCGCTCTCAACGGAAATCAAATTTCATAAGATTGAAGTTTCCATGATTGGCTCCTGATTGGTCGAAGGAGGCTTCGCCTTTTGGTGCCATGATGGAGGGACGAAGGGTTTTTTGGGGAAGGAGTTTTTTCGCGCTGGAGAGATGGCGCCGAACAAGATTGAAGAATAAGTTTTAAAAGTTGAGGCCGTAGTCAGGCGTCGAGCACCGATATTTAGTAGCATGTTTCTGGGATTGGTGGTGAGTTTCAACACTTCTTGATGTAGGTCCGACAAAATGGCCGTTAGCGTTTTATGAAAATAATTTCTACATGATAGTTTTTTCTTTGTTACAGGGAGGGTATATTTTAGTATCGTATTTTAGTATCGTATTTGTTTTTATTTATTAAGTTACTAGTTGAACCTGAGTGTGGGCTGATTCCGTTGTTGGATTGATATTTCCGCAACGTGGGCATTCGTGCAACCTTTAATTCTAACGAGAGATTCGTTTTCATTTATATCACCGCAGTGATTTTAGCCCAGGTTCCATAAAGTTATTTTATTTTAATATTTTCCCTATGGGGGTAGATTTAGTTTTGAGTCAAGGATTATGTCCTTGATAATTGGATAGGCCTCCGGTTGTGAAAGTGCAGTCGTCCAACGCCGGGTACCACCACTCTGACTTCGCGGACTTCCTTCAGCGTCACCCGGACTTACTGCATACGCCGTGGGACTTTGAGGGCTCCGTGACTGCTACGCTCTGGTGATTGCGCCCTGGAGATAACCTTGGTAGGATAACTTGCTTATTTTAATAGTTCCTCACAACGGCTGAGTTGTGTCATGTATATTTTAGTTAGTTAATATAGGTAAGCGGTTGGTCCGTTAGATATAGGTACTAAGTCTTGATAGAAAGACATATGTGTAATATCCTAATGGTATGTGTATTTAATTAGATATTAAACAGTTGAGGTGCTCACCCTGTACTACTAAGATCACTTTGTTGTTTTTCTTTATCATAATCCCATTGCCACAGAATAAGAAACAAGATGTTGTAGTCAACCTTAGGTTGGCTCCCTATATTACTGGAGAAATAAGTGCAGGTAATTTACATTAATATTCAGCTAATATATCAGTAACCGTTTTGTCCTACCTTTTGCTATTTATGTGACAGATAAATGGCCCTCTGCTATCCTCACGGGGCGAGGTAAACTAGGTAGGTAGTGACCCTTTGTTTTCCTAGCTTTCAATAAATACTTTATAATATAACACATAATTACATTATAGGAAATTTAGGTTACAATTGGCTCTCCGGCATAAATCTTACAGACCACTATATATTTTGTATTATCAACCCTATTCAGGTAGATGAAAATAGCAATATTGCTAATTATTTAATTAGGTTGAATATTAATTATTGGTCTATAAACTTTTTATTTGATTTTTAATAATTGTATCTGCACATTTAAAAGTTTTCTTTCTGTGGCATTTAATTGGGTACTAGTTTTGGAAGGTTTAAATAAGAAATACTCAACCTTGCAGCTTGTTAATGTAGTTTTGTCTCATGTAATACCTTGAATTTTTCTGGAACACTGTTGTAAACAAATATTAATCACTATGAGGGTGAATTGTATCTTGGATAAAATTATTGTACGACCAGCCTGCTTTGAACAATATTTGTAAAGGTATTTATCCTTATATTTTTTATACTTATTGAAGACTTGATAATCACACTTAGTTGATGGAATTGAATTTAATTTCACTTTGTTCATTGCTAAATAAGAGTAAATACTTACTTTTCATTTGTTTAGTTTGTTATCAATATAACTAATCACCTGAAAATAACAACTTATAGGAGATAATTTATAATAACTGGTGTTTATGTTTTGCTAAAAACTTTATTAAATTCAACAACATAAATTCAATTAATGGAATTTATTTAGCACCTTGTTGCATATCACATATAAAATATTATTGATAAATGTTCCATATAGGATTTTCCATGCACTAATTTTTAAAGTTGCTTGTGAATTGTTGTAATTTGTATAGCAGAATTCTTACATTTTTAAAGTATTTACATAATTAAACGACGAAGGTCATAGATATTAACACATTGTATTGCAGAGTGATTTAAAATCATAGAGTAATGATGTATGCCTTTTGAAATAATTTCTTTATGAGCATAGACTAATACTGCTAATTTGTTATAAACGATTTGAATTTTTATCTGACACTACTCTTTGTTATTCTGGTTACTTGATTGACAGCTATGACAGTTTCATTACATAATGTTTACATGTTGTCAGGCCTGTGAATTTTAAATATCAGTTTGAATTAGTAATTATTGATTTGTTGTTGTGAAATATTTACTGTGTTAAGTATTTTATGTGAAGTGTTATACAGTAAGATTTAGGATTTTGATTTTGCACTGTGTATAAGTTGTACAAGGAAATATTATTAAGATTTTTACTTATTATTGATATATTTTTTTTTTAAATTTTGTTTGAACTTACTCAAAATGGATCTTGACTGTGTTTATATTCACTCCTTGCTTAAAGATGAACTTGTATATGAGGTAGCGCTCCGAGCAGAATCACCAGAGGGTACAGTAGCAAAATTAAAAAAACAACTGGGACCGTTATTAGAGGGTTGCAATCCGGATGATATTTTGGACAATGAGTCGGATAAGCAGAGTGAGGTACAGGCACTCTCAGAAAAAATAAAGGAATTGAAAATTAGGCTGGCTAGTCTGGAACAATCAAAGGATGGTCACATAGTTGCAAGGGTTAGGGCGTTGTATTGCCATGTTTTTCATAGACTTCAACGTTTATGCTACGCTAATGATGATGCGGTAACTAGAGATTTAAAATCACAACTTGTTTCAATGGTTTCATCTGTTAGAGCGTTGTTTGATAAGGGTCCAGTTGACATTAAGTCTAACACAGTGGAAGTGAGCACCCCTACGGTTGTCACCCCTAGCTTTAGCAAGGATATATTAAAATGGAATCTTACTTATGATGGAAAGACTAGTCCACATTCCTTTTTGGAAGCAGTGTCGGAGCATGCTATCGCGTTCGGTGTGATGGAGGAAGCGTTGTTTAATTCGGCGTTTATATTTTTTAAGGACCAGGCTTTGCTGTGGTTTCGTGGTATTAAACATTTAGTATCATCCTGGAAAGAATTAAGTGATTTGTTTATAGAGGAGTTCGGTCCAGTAGACTATGAGTACAGGTTGTTGGGGGAAATCCGTGCACGCACTCAAGGTAGATCAGAACCCATACATTTATATTTTGCAACGATGAACAACATGTTCGCACGTTTGCGTAGGCCTTTATCCGAAACGGAGCGGCTAGAGATATTAAAACATAACATTAGACCAGTGTATAGTCAGCAATTAGCTCTAACTGATGTGCATTCAGAAGCGGATTTAAAATTATTTTGCCGCAAAATAGAGTCGGCTCGCCTACAGGCACAGTTGTTCAGTGAACCAGCTACTACTTCTTCGTTGGCTGCGGAATTTTCTTTTGGAGTTTCGGATAAGAAACATACGGTTTCGGCAACCTCGGTGATAAATAGTGGGGAGGCTCCGCGTCGTCTATTTTTGCGGAAGCCTTTCAGTAAGTGTATGCCAGTAGGGAATTTTAAACCTCGGGAAATTTTTTGTTATAGGTGTAAAGAACCTGGTTTTACTTTGTCGACTTGCGTGAAGTGCAAGGTTAACGACACTCGAAATTATAAAAAGATAAAATGTTATTCGTGCGGTAAGGAAGGTTTCACCAAGAAAACCTGTCCTAGTTGCGTGAGGTCAAAAAACTATTAGGCAAAAACCGAACTAGGGAGTCTGTTTCGGCCGCCACGGATTTAGATTTATGTTTACAGACTCAGGTAGATAAATATTTTAACGATAACAACTTGGTTTCGGTTTTGTTTGCGCCTTCAAATAATGATTGTAGGCCGTATTTGGACGTGAAACTTTATGATTTAATTTTATGTGGATTATTGGATTCTGGTGCTACCGTATCCATTATAGGGAACGGAGCTCATATTATACTTGAGAATTATGGTTATGCTGTTGAGTGTTCTAAGGAATATTCTGTTAGTGTTGCGGACGGTTCGGGATATAAAGCAATAGGAATAATGAATTTGCCTTTGTCTTTTAATAGTTTAAATAGAGTAATAACGTTTTATGTTATCCCTTCAATTACTTCTAACATAATTTTCGGTATTGATTTTTGGAAAAGCTTTAACTTAATATCAAACATTTTAACTTCAATTCCATTAAGGCATGCACCAGAGGATTTTATTTTAAACATTTCTTCAGTAGGCAATAAAATTGGCGGAATTGAAGGTTTTGATAATTTGTCGCCTAAGGATAGGGAATTGGCCGAGTTGATGATAAGACAATTTCACGACGTTTCATTTGAGGTTAGAGGTTTAGGTAGGACGAACGTGGTCGAACATGTTATCGACACGGGAGATTCGCCTCCTATTAAGTGTAGACCTTATCCAATGTCTCAGGAAAAGCTCAAACAGCTTCATAAGGAACTGGACGAGATGTTAGCTCTTGATGTAGTAGCCCCTAGTGAGAGCCCATGGAATAACCCAGTCCTAATGGTACCTAAGAAGGATGGTACACTTCGTTTTTGCCTTGACTGTCGGAAATTGAATGCATTGACAAAAGGTGATGCGTATGCTATACCATATTTGCCTCAAATTTTAGATGGCCTAAGGAATGCGAGATATATTAGCTCAATCGATTTTAAATCAAGTTTTTGGCAGATTAAATTAGATGAATCCTCTCAGGAAAAAACTAGTTTCACAGTCCCTGGCCGTGGACTATTTAAATTTAAAGTAATGCCATTTGGATTATGTGGTGCTCCGTCACGGCAGCAAAGGCTGATGGACCAATTGTTTGGTCACCCATTTTGTAGTGACATCTCTAAGGGCATGGTTTTTGTTTACGTTGATGACATTTGTATTATAGCCGAAGACTTAAATACGCACATTTTATTGTTAGGTCGCGTATTAGACCGGATAAAAAAGGCAAATCTTACTATAAATTTTGATAAATGTAATTTTTTCAGAAAATCTATTAAATATTTAGGATATGTAGTAGATGAGAGTGGGCTACGGACGGATCCAGAAAAGGTCCGGGCTATTTTGGACTTTCCAGTCCCTAAGTCTGCCAAAGAAGTCAAAATGTTCTTAGGGACATGCTCCTGGTACAGACGTTTTATTAGAAGTTTCTCATCTATTGCGGCACCTTTGAATGCGCTGACAAGCCCAAAGGTTAAATTTAAATGGAACTCTGAAGCGGAAAACGCATTTAACGCATTAAAAAACACTCTTATCTCAGCTCCAGTACTGGTATGTCCAGATTTTAGTATGCCGTTTTCGGTACATTGTGATGCGTCAAGTTATGGCATTGGGGGAATGCTGACGCAGAATATAGATGGGGTAGATCATCCCGTAGCTTTTACCAGTAGGTCTTTAAATAAAAATGAACGTAATTATAGCGCCACTGAGCGTGAAGCATTGGCAGTAATATATTCTTTAGAAAAATTTGAACCGTACTTAGGCACTAAGCATTTTGTAGTTTATACTGACCACGCATCTTTGATTTGGTTTAAAAATTTAAATAACCCAACGGGACGTTTGGCTCGCTGGGGTTGTAGATTGTCGCAGTTTAACTGTACCATTATTCATAGAAAGGGCAAGGACAATGTAGTTCCTGATGCTCTATCCAGGTTTGTGAGGGTTGACGCAGTAAATACTCAAGAGTCAGTACCGACTAATGACGAATGGTATGATAAAGTGTTTTCTGGTTGTATGTCTCATCCTGGGAATTATCCAAATTTTCGTGTGGAAAACGGAACCTTATACAGGTTAAGCAAGGGTAAATACTCGCTTACCCAAGAATTTAATTGGAAGGAGGTTATTCCACAGGCGCGTCGTCTCTCGGTCATCTCGGAGAACCACGATCCACCTACCTCGAGTCATCTGGGCGTGTTTAAGACGCACAGACGACTATGCCTACGATATTACTGGCCGGGTATGTACCGAGACGTCGTAGCGTTTATTAAGCAGTGTGAAACCTGTACAGCATATAAACACCGCACCACACTTACCCCAGGATTGATGGGACAGCCGAAGCAATGTTTTAGGCCTTTTCAGGTAATATCTATGGACCTGGTGGGCCCCTTGCCTAAATCACGTTCTGGTTTTGTGCACTTATTAGTGGTCACGTGTTGCTTTTCTAAGTATACGTTATTATTTCCATTACGAAGAGCAACGAGTGCGTTGGTGGCGAGATGTATTGAGAATTATGTATTTCTTACGCACGGAATTCCGGAAACCGTAATTACCGATAATGGGGTTCAATTCACGGGATCTGAATTTCGTTCTTTGATAAAGAAATACAATATACCTCGGTTACATTATGGTCCGAGATATGCGCCGCAAGTTAACATGGTGGAAAGATATAATAAAACTATAGTTACGGCCATCTCCTCTTATGTAAAGGAGGATCACAGAAATTGGGATAAGAATTTGTTTAGCATCCAATATGCAATTAATAGTTCCGTTAACGAAACTACGGGGTTTTCCCCGTTTTTCTTGGTGTATGGTAGGGAACCTATAATAAACGGGTCGTTTTACAAGCCGGATAATAGGGATTACGAAGAGACGATTCCGAGAGATAGGTATGCGGATAACTTGGGGGTTTTAGAAGACGTGTTTGAGAAGGTTCGCCAAAAAATTTTAAAGGCTCACGATACAAATGCTAAACACTATAATTTGCGGAGACGCGATGTTAAGCTACGCGAAGGACAGCAGGTCTGGTGCAAAACGCACACTTTGAGCGATGCGGAAAAATTTAAAGCGTCGAAATTATTCCCCAAATTTCGGAAGTGCATGGTTAAGAGGGTTCTCTCACCGTTGGTTTATAACTTAGTAGGTATGGACGGTAAAGATCTTGGTTCTTGGCATATAAAGGATATAAAAATTTAGTCCTGTTTCAAATTTTACAATCTCGGAGTTGGCTAGTTTTATAAACCAAGCGTACCTCGAGTTCATTAGTGAGTAGTTAAGATTTGGAATATTGTGTATTTTTATAGGATTGTTAGTGTCCGACACTTAGTATTAAGTATTATAGATTAAGTTCGTTGTAGTATTTTGATCGGGTTAGTCCCGTTGTTATGAGGACATAGGTTTAATGTTTAACCGTAGCCCACATATGTTGTGTGCAGGAGAGCACTCACTGCTCCCTGTGAAGGCAAGGTTGTAGTCCCCAACAGCTAGCTGTTGTAGGGACGTGTCGCTCTGCTGATATTGGATGACGCATCGACTTATTTTTTTTTGTTTATTCCACTTGTTTAGGTGTGACGACAGTGGATTTTGGAGATGTTAGCTCATAACCACATCATTCCGTTTTATGCATGAAGTAGGTATGAGCTTTTGGCCATATTCGAAGTGCTTTGCCTTTTGGCACGCCCTTAGGGTTTTAAGGTTGTTCTGCTGTATTGCGACACCTGTGTTTTTGTCACCCACGAAAAATGTTGAGTTCTTCTGGTACACAGATAGAATTCGGGAAGTATGTAAGGTTCACTGACCTCAAGCTATATGCTAGTTGTTACCATAGTACGTTTGTTATTTTTGACAGGTCATTTTGGAAGGTAGTATGATTGTGTGGGAAATAAATACCCGGAAACAGTTGGTTGTTTAGTCTGAGAAATGATGTTCCTGGTTGATGGAGGGGATATGGTTAAGCACTTACTGTTGGTCGGATGACAGTTATTAGTTATATTTTGATGCTTAGTTTTGTTAGGATTAATTAGTTTCGTTAGTATTATCGTTATAGTTATTATAGTGGAATTAAGACTTCGGTTTGTTTAGGCATAGAAGCGAATTTTTAGTTCTAGTTTTTTTTAATGTTTTGTTTTTAGACGCCGAGGGCGGCTTCAGTGTTAGGTGGGGGGTATTGTAACGTAGCAAATCTACCACCTATTGTAGTAGTATTTGAAGTGGGTAATGCTGGTATCATTTCCCATTAGTTTTTGCGCTGGCAACCTTTTGAGTGAACGATTGATGTCATTTCCGTTTCTCCGTCTCCTTCTGGTAGCAGAGACCTACTATAGCTCGCTCTCGCTCTCAACGGAAATCAAATTTCATAAGATTGAAGTTTCCATGATTGGCTCCTGATTGGTCGAAGGAGGCTTCGCCTTTTGGTGCCATGATGGAGGGACGAAGGGTTTTTTGGGGAAGGAGTTTTTTCGCGCTGGAGAGATGGCGCCGAACAAGATTGAAGAATAAGTTTTAAAAGTTGAGGCCGTAGTCAGGCGTCGAGCACCGATATTTAGTAGCATGTTTCTGGGATTGGTGGTGAGTTTCAACACTTCTTGATGTAGGTCCGACAAAATGGCCGTTAGCGTTTTATGAAAATAATTTCTACATGATAGTTTTTTCTTTGTTACAGGGAGGGTATATTTTAGTATCGTATTTTAGTATCGTATTTGTTTTTATTTATTAAGTTACTAGTTGAACCTGAGTGTGGGCTGATTCCGTTGTTGGATTGATATTTCCGCAACGTGGGCATTCGTGCAACCTTTAATTCTAACGAGAGATTCGTTTTCATTTATATCACCGCAGTGATTTTAGCCCAGGTTCCATAAAGTTATTTTATTTTAATATTTTCCCTATGGGGGTAGATTTAGTTTTGAGTCAAGGATTATGTCCTTGATAATTGGATAGGCCTCCGGTTGTGAAAGTGCAGTCGTCCAACGCCGGGTACCACCACTCTGACTTCGCGGACTTCCTTCAGCGTCACCCGGACTTACTGCATACGCCGTGGGACTTTGAGGGCTCCGTGACTGCTACGCTCTGGTGATTGCGCCCTGGAGATAACCTTGGTAGGATAACTTGCTTATTTTAATAGTTCCTCACAACGGCTGAGTTGTGTCATGTATATTTTAGTTAGTTAATATAGGTAAGCGGTTGGTCCGTTAGATATAGGTACTAAGTCTTGATAGAAAGACATATGTGTAATATCCTAATGGTATGTGTATTTAATTAGATATTAAACAGTTGAGGTGCTCACCCTGTACTACTAAGATCACTTTGTTGTTTTTCTTTATCATAATCCCATTGCCACAGAATAAGAAACAAGATGTTGTAGTCAACCTTAGGTTGGCTCCCTATATTACTGGAGAAATAAGTGCAGGTAATTTACATTAATATTCAGCTAATATATCAGTAACCGTTTTGTCCTACCTTTTGCTATTTATGTGACAGATAAATGGCCCTCTGCTATCCTCACGGGGCGAGGTAAACTAGGTAGTGACCCTTTGTTTTCCTAGCTTTCAATAAATACTTTATAATATAACACATAATTACATTATAGGAAATTTCGGTTACAATATTAATTAGAATCGTTAGTCTATAATACACAGTTTTTATAATAGGAAAGTTCAGTTAATGTGAACTGTGTTATCACTATCAATTTTGAGTTTAGTTGTGTTTAGTTTAGATAAATTTCAGGTAAACATATTTTAAAAACTTTTTTATACTTTTTAAAGCACACTTACGTACATTGGTATCTTACCACTATATTTTGATGTGGTGTTTTTAGTAGATAGAGTGATTTAAGAGTATGGCTTTATTGTGTAATTTATTTGAATTTGGTTATTAAATCACACGCGTATGAAATTGCGGGCCAGAGCTAGTACTACAGGGGTACTACATAAATATTTCAGGCGTTCAAGGTACCTAGATTACCAATTTGCTATATCATATCTAAAATATATACTCTCGCATTATTCTCTAACACTTGCGCGACTCATATACTCATAATATGCGACATATATATTATATCTGTCGTATCGTAGAAGACACTTTACAGCTCAGTCTCACTCGTGACCATGGTGATTGCAAAGTCTCCGAAAAGTGGCGCTAAAATTAAAAAACAAATACACGCGTCTAAATCCGATAGAAGTAGTTTTATTTATATAGGTACTCTCGTATTTTTTCTATATTATAATTAGAGTATATTATAAAAATTCATACTCGTACATCATGATATCCATCCCTCTTATCTGATGAGGCATAAGTAATAAAAGCACGTTGTACGCAGGGGAAATCTCAATGGTGATGTCTTTTTATCTTTATACGTTGCGTCTCGAATTATGACGTCTCGAGTTGTATGATTTTTGTCGCTTTAAAATTTTCTTTTTTTCCTCTTAAGGTGGGATTTATTAAGGGGAGTATTTGTTTACGTAATTATGAAATATTTTTGTTAATATTACTGAAAATGAACACAGATTTATTTTGAATAGATGATCGATTAGGTCCTCATGACCTAAAATTTGCTAAAATGGGAGCCTATTTGCTGGTGTGATACAAAATATTTTTATTTGTTTCACATTGTGTAACACAGTAAATAAAAAGATTTTCCTTTCCTTTTCCTTCAAACACCGGTGGTTACAGGTGAAAGTATTTTTTTTATAGTTACTAAAAAAACTCAAGAATGGATTAAGTTGTTTAAGGAAACACGGTATCTATTTTGATATTATAGAGCTGAAGAGTTTGTTTGTTTGTTTGAACGCGCTCATTTCACCAACACACTGCCACTGCCTGATCCGATTTGAAAATTCTTTCAGTGTTGGATAGTACATTTATATAACCTATATAAAATCACGTTGCGACCAATAGCAGTGAAGCATCAGTACAAAATGTTCCAAAGCTTGGAAAGTTTTCTAAATTCCAAGCGTATGAGGATGTGGGGGACAGCTAGTCGCATATAAAATTGGATACTATTTATCTCCTATCTATCTATAGATCTATTCCATTTCTGGGACAATTCAGACGTAAATAATAATTTCCAATAAATAATTAAACTTCATAAAAAAAATGGGATTTTTGTTAAATGATTTTCGCACTTGTTAACAATTTTAATAAAATCACAATATCCTTGTCAACTTTTTATTCTTTTGATAAAAGAACTCACCCTTAAACCGCCCTTATTCAGGCGATTTCATTACGATATCGCAAAGAGAATTCTTGATTTATATTTGTTGGGAAATTTTCCTTTTGTATATAAATGCTACCCATATCTTGTTATAAATTTTTACGTATTTTACCTACTTATTATTAAAATTTTCTTTAAGTTGTTTGATTAAATAAGAAAACCATTAGATGTGTTAGAATTATTGTTTTTTTTTACTAAGGCTAAGTAGTGAAAACATGTATACGTGTATGTAAAATTTTGTTGTACGAGAGCTTCTAGTATTGGTTGTTAAAGCCTAAACAGATACATATCATTTGAGAAAATTTCAATTCTTTAACTATCACCCTTCCAGAGATAATCATAAATTTAACCCTTTCCTTCATATTTAGGTATAGATTATACCGAAAATACTTTTGTTACATTTGACGTGGTGCATAAAACAATATAAAAGACAATACTTGTGCTCATTCCCGTGAACAACAGGTGTTGAAAGGGTTAAGCCTTTGTCTATGATTACTTTTTTATATATATTAATAACTTAAATGTCACTTTGATGATTTAGCGTGACTAATAGGCATTACATTAAATAGGTATACAAGTTTGAATTCTGTGGTATTTTGTTCGAGTCTAGACATTATTTTTTAAACACGATATTTTAAAAGGAGGATAGGATTGTGAAACCCATTCAGTATTCGTTTGCTTGAGATATATTTAACACTAGAGATTTTTGTCCATTATTGCCCCACTATTGGAAACGGTCTTCTTCCTGCCTCCAATTCAGGTAGGTAGATAGATGTTTGGCATACTTATGTCATGTTGATCAGGTATATCATAGAGTTATAGAGTTTAATTTAAACATTTCCATCCTTCTTATGAGAAGTTACCTAGTTGTATTGTCCATTAGTTTTATCACAGGTCACCCTGGGAAAGAAGTAGGGCGGTGAAACAATAATAATATCACGTTGATCAAGTATATACGAATACGGTCTTATTCATAATGACTTATCGAAGGTTTAAACGGAGATTTTATCGGAGATATAATAAACGTTTTAGCGTGAAAAGACTATTATGAACAACAAGTTTTGGCAATTTTCGTGAACCTATTTTAGCAAACTTTTAAACTTCCGATAAGTCACTATGAATAAGACCAATAGAGTTGAATTTAAAGATTTCTGTCCCTCAAAGTCAAAGTCAAAGATTTTTATTGCCAAAACTGTGTACAAAGATGATATAAAAGAAACATTTGTATCAACAGCATAACCCGTTCGGGCGTAGCAAAATACAACTTATACATTATTATTATTTATTTACTTATGAACTACTAACTGCTATTATTATTAAAGAATTCTGTCAAATTATAAAAAACATTATTAATTAACCAATTTCTCAATGTAGTTTTGAACTTCTTACCAACTAGTTTTTTTATATCTATCGGCAATTGGTTATATACTCTAATTGCAGTTACACCTACATACTTTTATAAAAAATCATATTATTTATAATAGGTAAATTTAAATTATATTAATGTTTTCTTCGTAAGTTAGGTTATAGCCTCTTATAGTATGTTAGGTATCTACTTTTAATATCCATTAGTTTGGTCATAGGTAACCCTGAGAAAGAAATAGGGCGGTAGAACTTGTATTCTTAATGTAGAAGTATAGTTGCCATAATATGCCACAAGCCGTCATTCTGCACATAGCATCTGCCTCAATCTCTCCAATTAATTCCGTCTAAGCGAATATTAAGCGCGTTGAGCGACACCTCTCGACTTTCAGTGACACCACTCACTTTATAAATAAAGAAAAAAAGATTAAGGTTAAAAAATCCAAAAAATCCACCATCCACTTCGAGTTAATGATACGGCACGCTGAGTGGAGAGAAACAAAGGTTCTGGTTCATGTCACACCGAAGTGTAACGGAAAGCAAATATGATACTGTAACACCGTTCGTGACAACTGTGAACTTATATTATATTTCATTATTACGGTTATTTGTGGTATTCTGATGTAAGCACTGTCTCCGAAAACATATCTTTGTTTTTAAAAGTTTCATAATCCTGATAAAAAGGTCGAACAATATTTAAGTGTAAAGTAAACAGTTGACGTACAAAATAATAAAATATGTACTCGTAGATACGCTCCTTTAAATTGACGTAGAAAACAGTTTAAATAAGCAATAACAAAGTCTCCATAGGTAAGATATTTTTGTTGCAGAACTTCTTACTTTTCTTTTGGCAACGTGGAAACAGACTAGATCTTCTAATCGTGGTAGTGTGTCGCTAGGAACCGAATAATTCTACTTTGCATGTAACAGACCTGACGATGCTAAGCAGCTAATTAAATCATAATTTACAACTTCGGTGTAATTGCAGCCTAAGACTTAAGGTATGGCGCTTGAGACTTAGCTAGACATGTCTCGATTTTTTCTACTTTATTTTCGATCCGTTTCCCGAAGGTTTTCGAAAGCGTCTGGCTTCTGCCACTTCAAGGTATGACTTCAAGGCCGGCTTTTGTTAGACCTTTTTCCTAAGTCTGAAGATGTATATTTACAAGACTGTTCTTATTTTGTCGTGTTTCCTGAGGAGTGTTAGATGATGAAAAGCCTTTCTAAAAAGGACTTTATTTCCATAAATAAAGTATACGACTGAGTAAAACTTGTATGAGTTTGTTTTTGAAAAAATAGCTCGTCTTGATGGCCTAGTTATTTCCTTTTCTCAAGAACTCATCACTAAGGACATCCTAATAAGTGGATACGTGAAAACTTACCCAAATTCTATAGGTACATAAATTGATATATACACTGATTAATATTATATACAATGATTGAGTATCATAACTTTTTTCCCTTGTCAGTTGGGTAATTAATATGTAAAGTAATTAATAATCAACCAGATTTCCTTCATTGTTATACCTACACAGGTACACCAAGTCATCTAAATACAACCTAAAAAGCATTACAAATGTCATCGTATTGTGAAGTCCACTCATACACCAAGCAATCAGCCGAGACGCCGGTGAAATACAGCTAAAACATATAAAAGAAAAAAGATGGAAATAAATAATAGGGAAAAGATGAGAACGGCTTTCAAGGGGTGTAATGAATATAAGAAAGATCGTTGCATGTAAAGACATGGAGCAGAAGTGTCATTTTAGGGGTAAAATATACATAATGTTATGCTTATTATGTTTGTTTTCATATACGATAAAGTTAAGAGGGTACTGTACTCCTAATTGAGGTATTTGCTTTAGGTATTGCTATCCCTATTTCCAAGCGCCGCCGTGCTGAAAGGGACAAATATAGCTGAAGCAGATTTTACTTACAAATTCTTTGAAAAAAAAAAGACCTTTCGTACTCCTCATTTTTCTTTGCGATAATGCTTATATATATGCCATAATATAGCGTAAAAGGAATTAAAATGGGTTTAACTTTCGCAAAGAAAAATGGGGAGTACGAAACCCATATTTTTGTATGGAGCATAATTTGGTATCGTGCCCTCTTAATACTGCGATAATGCTTGTTTTTATCACTATTTGAGATGATGTTACTATTAAGATAGAATTTATTCGTAAAATGGCAATGCTATTATCACCCTTTGCTTTTATAATAATATCGCTTTTTTCAAAATGAGTATCTATGTTTAAATATTGATGTTGTTACATTGTACAGCTTTACGTAAATATCATTAAATACGTCTTTTTTATTGATTTTAAACTTATGCGATTTGAAATCATCGCTCCCTATCCAGCCCATTTGCGTCCCACTATTAGGGACGGGCCTCCTCCACTTTGGAGGGAATTTGGTCTACTGTGCCGCGCTGACCAGGCGTGTTGGTAAAGGGTTTATTTTCGAGTTTTCCGCCTCTTACAGAGGATGTTATCTGTGTGCAATATCCCTTAGCTGACTTTTACAGCACCCTTGAGAGGAGATGGGGTGGTAACACTTGTATTCTAAATCCGTCACCACACGGAGGGACTCATAATTTGTTAATATTACCGAGACTATGATCACGTTAATAACTGTTAAAAAAGCATAACGTACGTCTATTTGTACTCGTATTACGTGTTTTTTGTTAAAAAATAAAGCAGATTTGAACTTTACCGTTAAATTAGTTGTACTTTTTAACCCTCGAACTTAATGACGTAGGTAAGCTATTCTATCACTCGGGGAACTTTGCATTATCTTACCATAACATTAATTTTGTAAAATAATTATTAACTACTCCGGCTGTTAATACCTAAACAATACAACAACTGATCATAATACATCTCCATTTACTTCACTAATAGATATTAATTCTCCCAACAATATTCAGCTTGCATTACACAAATCATTTTCCTCAAATTCCAAAAATGAACTCAAGAAAAAGAGTAATTTACTTATGAATATTAATACGAAAAGGCTGAACACGGTTGACAAAGCCTAAAGACCCTTCGATACTTCAAATATGAAAATACATTTGACGGATGACGAAACACAAAAGAGAAATAATTGGTCAAGTGCGAGTCGGACTCGCGCACGAAGGGTTCCGTACCATTATCTATGCAACATAAGGCAACGTTATTAGTATCGAGCAAGAAACGGTAAAAAAATCATGTTTGTTGTATGGGAGCCCCCCTTAAATATTTATTTTATTTTATTTTTAGTGTTTGTTGTTATAGCGGCAATAGAAATACATCATCTGTGAAAATTTCAACTGTCTAGCTATCACCGTTCTTGAGATACTGCGTACGGAACCCTAAAAATCATGTTTGTTGTATGGGAGCCCCCCTTAAATATTTATTTTATTTTATTTTTAGTATTTGTTGTTATAGCGGCAATAGAAATACATCATCTGTGAAAATTTCAACTCTCTAGCTATCACCGTTCTTGAGATACAGCCTGGTGACAGACGGACGGACGGACGGACGGACGGACGGACGGACGGACGGACGGACGGACGGACGGACGGACGGACGGACGGACGGACGGACAGCGAAGTCTCAGTAATAGGGTCCCGTTTTTACCCTTTGGGTACGGAACCCTAAAAACGTCTTAGTAATTTTCTGCGCGTTTAATATTTTTGAGAGGGTTTTGAGACGATATTTACTCTGTTTTCATTTCGCTTGAATAAAGAACACGAATAAGTATGGTTGTAGATTACTTTTTTAGGTAAATTATTTAAAAGTTAGGAAAACGCGAACTGCTCAGTAGAGAACAAATAAATAAAATATTCATGGTTATTTCACACAACGTCCTCTGGTCCCAAGCTATGCTTATATGCTTGTGTTATGGGTACCAGAATACATACAATACATACTTATAATACATAGAAACACCCAGACGCAGTACAAACATTTGTATGACAATTAGAAAAATCACACAAATGATTGTCCCGAGCGGGAATCGAACCCGCGACCTCCTGATCGGCAGTCCGTTACATAAACCACTCAACCAGGAGGTTAGTCAAAAGATTATAAATGTTCAAATGGATAGATAGATGATAGATTTCTGAGATCTTCCATAATTTAACAAATCCCTACAATCCAATTTTGGTCTGGGCGTTTCTATGTACTTTAGGTATGTATTTACAAATACCGATAATACAAACATAATCTCAGTTTGGGATCAGAGGACGTCGTGTGAAATATGAACAGGTAGGTAGTTATTTATTTTATTTATTTAATCTCAATACGAAAATCTATAAGCTCTCTAAATACATAAGCATTGATTTTTTATCGATTTTTAACTTTGTTGCTATCAGAAATATATAGCAGGTAACATTGTATTTCTAATAATATCATCTGCAGATATAAAACCTTAAAAAATTGGCCAAGTGCGAGTCGGACTCGCGCACGAAGGGTTCCGTACCATTATCTATGCAACATAAGGCAACGTTATTAGTATCGAGCAAGAAACGGTAAAAAAATTGGTCAAGTGCGAGTCGGACTCGCGCACGAAGGGTTCCGTACCATTATCTATGCAACATAAGGCAACGTTATTAGTACAGAGCAAGAAACGGTAAAAAAATCATGTTTGTTGTATGGGAGCCCCCTTAAATATTTATTTTATTTTATTTTTAGTATTTGTTGTTATAGCGGCAATAGAAATACATCATCTGTGAAAATTTCAACTCTCTAGCTATCACCGTTCTTGAGATACAGCCTGGTGACAGACGGACGGACGGACGGACGGACGGCGAAGTCTCAGTAATAGGGTCCCGTTTTTACTCTTTGGGTACGGAACCCTAAAAACTACAGGAAGAAATCGAATGAATTAAAGTAAGTAATATAACAACAACTTAAAATTAAACATTCAAAGAAATATGTTAAAATTAAGAGGGCACGATACCAAATTATGCTCCATACGAAAATATGGGTATCGTACTTACCTTTTTTCTTCGCGAAAGTTAAACCGTTTTTAATTGTTTCTACGCTATATTATAGATGAAGAGTATATCTATGCTTCTGTCACTTTTTTTTTTCAATACATAGTAACTAAAAGAAATATGACCATCCGAAAATCCAGTTTTTTTTCGGTTTTCTTTAGGCAAAGTTGTAGCGTCTATCACACGTATTTGGTAACGTTTTACCAAAAAAGAAAGTGATATATGTTGAAGCATAGTTATACTCTTCATCTATAATGTAGCGTAAAAACAATCTAAATCTTTCGTGAAGAAAAAAGGGAAGTACGAAACGTCTTTTTTTCAAAGAAAAAAAGGTAGTATCTGTAGGTAAAATCTGCTTTAGCTATATTTGTTCCTTTCAGCACGGTGCTCGGGAATAGGGATAGCAATACCTAAGGCAAATACCTAAATTAGGAGTACAGTACCCTCTTAACATAGAATATTGCACAACTACAATTGAGGCCAATTCACTTTGCTCAGACAAAACAAAATAAATAAATATTTGTATCACACTTCAGTTATTCTTGGACAAAATGAAACTCAGTGGGAGACTTGTTTACAAAGCTCTAAATTCAATATAAACTACATGAAATTACGTAACGCTCTATATTTCAGGACTTTAGTAGTGTACTTATATTATTTTTATTTAAACATTTAAAAACATATTATTATACAAAAGGTTCTTTAGTACGAAATTAAGCTCAATTTTGAAATTTCTACAAAAGGCAAAACAGTACTTTTGAACAAGCCAATTCCCGCAATTTCATACGCATAGAATTTTAAAAAAATCCGGTTTGGCAACGTTTTTTATTGATCCTTCGCTCCTATTAGTAGCAGCGTGATGTTGTATAACCTTCCTCGATAAGTGTACTATCCAACACTATAAGATTTTTTTGAACTCTTCAGCTTTTTAATATTGGTATAGATAGTAATGAATGAGTCCTCTCCTAAGTCAGGACTCATTTTAATGGCGAAGTATATTTTCGTAAAAAGAGATTTATTCGTCACTAGTTTTTTAATTTAGAAAACTTTTCATCCCTTTTTTTCGCAATAAAAGGTAGCTTATGTCCTTTCTCAGGGTCTAAAGATTGTTTGTGCCAAATTTCATTAAAATTGGTTGAGAGGTTTAAGCGGGATAGCGTAACAAACAGACCGACAGACTTACTTTCGTATTTATAATATTAGTAGGGATTCAATTGTAAAGTTATCGTTAATTTTAATTTTATGGTGGCCTTTCGTCACGCTTTCGTATTTGGCCAATAAACTTCGTCAATCTTCGGCATACTTCGAATGAGAGGATAATTAAAGAAGTACTAAATAGTTAATAAAATTTTATTAGCTTGGTGTCAACAGTTAAAGTTATTTAACTTTAAACAAAATAAAATTAGCTTTGGAATTTGTAAAATTTATGTCAACGACTGTAAAGTGTATAGACACTATGTTCCCTTAGAAAATATGCTTACTTAAATATAAAATTTATTAACATTGTGAAGAAATTCGACATGTAGAATCGAATTTCGTAATGTAAAACATTTTCAGACTCTAATCTGTGTAATTTTATTCAAATCGGCTCAGTAGGTTTTAGCATGAAAGCGCGACAGACAGTGATACCTACTTTCATAGTTTAGTTATCTCTTTAATGACTAATTTTCTTATTTTTCACATTATCAAAAATATTACAAAACAATCGTACAAAATTAGCATAATTATAGTTTTAGTTTTTCTCCGTTTATTTTCTCATTCATTTATTCTCTTATTATTTACATATTTTTAAAAAAATTAAAAAAAGAACAATCTTCGAAATTAAAAAAAAAACACAATTATCGCACTATAAATACAATATACACACATAATAAAAACATACACACATGAAAAAAAAAAAGAAAATTGGTGTCGCGGGACACCAGGTAGGAACGAAGTTCCTTCAGCTAAGGTACAATCGACACAATTTGCAAAAAAATAAATAAATAAATAAATAATAAAAAATAATAATAACAGTCATCCCATAGACTATACATTAGACAGTGTATAGCCACCATACATAGACTATACATAAAAAGGTTACGATTTTTCATCGCGTTACGGACGTTTTTTGCCGGCTAGGGTACCCCTCCGCAACGCGCCATAAGGAACTTCGTTCCAAAACATGCACACATTATAACCTTTTTAAAAATATATAAAAAACAGTGCACCACCGGCATCGGGTACAGGGACCAAGCTGTCGGTGGTCAGGGATTCAGAGACAGAAACCTCCTTACTATGCGAGCCGTATCCAGGACGACTGCCTTCTGCATCAGACCCTTGACCCAACTGCCTAACGCGAGCCTCTCTAGATGTTAGTTGAGGCTCTTGGCTATTAGTCCATTGACTGAAATGACTATTGGCACAATGATCGCCGAGTCTACATCCCACATGTCGACAACCTCGTGAGTATATATTATTAGTATTATTACATATTATGGATAAATACACAGGTACTTTAGTGAATATTGTGAATAGTAGAAAATATTCACTTCACAGTATAAACTTGGCATCGCGCCAAACTACGAGTATATCCATTCAATTGTAAAATATGATGCTACTGTTTATATTAGACTATAATAATATTACGAAATACGTGATACTAAGTCGGATGTTAAATCATTATTATTTATCACGTTTGTTATAGAAACAGTGATCAATATCATCGATCGTTAGTTTGTATTTTTGTGACTCTTTGTTTAGATAGGGTTGTGCGTTTTTTGGAAGATCTAACAAAGCAATAACAGAAGACTTAATTACTACAACCAACAATAATACCAAAAACAATCGAGGCTAAAACTATTTGATTTTCCTATTATATAATTGTTGCCAAAAAGCCTATAAGTAGGTAATATTTTCTTCATGTGCTATGTTTAGAAATTAGTAGCGCCTAACAAAATTGAATAGCAAATATTTACAGCTACGCTCTAACATTTTCCACAGGCGTTATATACATTTAAGGGAACCTATCTATATTTACTATGTCCATGTTTGGGGTCCACGGTCCACGTATAGAGGATGCCAGTGGTTAGGATTATGGTGGGCATTCATGAAAATAGTGGCAAAAACAAGAATTGAGACTTTCCCGCTAAATTAAGTGCATTTTTGCCTCCAAACTTAAGACTCTCCCCACAATAAGTCCTGGCTATGCAAATAAATGTTTCCAAAGGTATATGTTATACACTGACGTCATAATATTAATTAATGATTATTTACAATAATCAAAGTACTACAGATACCTACAATAATTTTACAACTATAGTAAAAATAGCCGTCGACCGACGCGACGACAACGTCACAACACAATTATGATTCATTTACAAACAAACTCGAACAAAGGAAATGTGACACGTGCTGAGTTTTTACAAAATCTTATTTTGTTTATATTCTAATTGCGCAATAAAGTTATTATTAACCAGTTATATTAAAGTAACTGCTGCCCGCAACTTCGTTAGTATTAAATTTAGAAAGTATGTAAAGTTTCCTCTTGCTAAGCCCATTAATATCCCCACTATACACTAGCGTCCTGAAGGAAGTAACCGCATGGCCATCGATCAAGTATAAATGGTATGGGAGTATTAGACCAAATAACTACCCTCGGTATTTGCGGACCAGATGTGTTGGCGTAGCGTGTAGTTAACTTCAAGAAGAGACTTACAGCTTAGCTAACATTTGCAGCGAATCCTTGACAGAAAATGAGATGGTGACGCTTGTTTTTTGGATCCGCCACCACACAAACGGACATGGGAACAAATTTTAATATCATATAATTTAAGCACTATATAATTAAAGTACTAGCTGTCCTCGTATTTGGATTACATTACCACTTAAAATCAGGTGGAGTCTAGTAATCTGTAATATGCCTAAGCCTAACCATAAAAATTGCCATTATTAACGACTTACCTCATCTGTGTCTTCATCATTTTGACTAACACCATCAGCGACATCTGTCCCTCCCTTGTCTCTCCAATGTTTTTCACTTGTCAACGAAAAAGTAAACGTTCTTTCTCTTCTTGGACTCAAAAGAACTCCTGCTGGAGTCCTTTGCGACCCATAATTGAAGATATCTAGATTTCTGGTTGAGAACAGGTCGTTTGTTCTATCGGATCTTGGACTGAATACGTCATCTTCTAGATCGGAGTCGAAGGTCAAAGTGAGTGGAGGTGACGACGCTGATCTACGGCAATGCTGTGTTTGGGTTGTTGGTTGTGCGATGTCGGACTCGGAATAAGGTCGATCTGGAAACAAAATTTAACCTGATAAGTATTAGAGTTCATCTTATAAGTGCTGATAAAGTGTACTAAAGAAAACCTTGGATTTTTTGTCGTGGGGAATGCGCTTTGGTAATAAATATGTACTTATATTATAATAATATTTTGTAGAGTTATCATTTATTGATTATATAAGTTGATTATAACTTTCACGCCTTATTATGTTATTGGAATCATCGTAGCAGTACTTTTAGGTACATAATTATCATCTGCGAGAGACAGTTATATGTAGAAACTAAAGTAATAACAATAAAACATCTTAAAATAACCGAAAACATTGTTATTGATGTAAGATTATGTATAAATCAGATTATAGACAAAACTAGATGTTGCTTGCCCCATCGTTTGCTTGCAATATTAAGACTAAACCTTAACAAATTCTACAAAAAAGCTATCGTCTTGAACCACTCTACTCGTATCTATAAAAAACCCCGCATCTAAATCCGTTGTGTATTTTTGAAGATAAAAGCTCATAGGACATACACACAAAAATAACGACTTTGTTTTATAATAAGTATGGAAGTGAATAATATTACTGTATGTACTGTGTAATCTGAAGATATTTATTTTACAATATACCATAGACTCCTTAGAGCTTACTTCTGTTTAGTAACTAAAGCTAAAAAAAAGACGTGTGGCACTCGGGGACTGCCGCGGTAAAGCTATTGCATAGCATTTTTTTATCAACTTATGTATTTATAATTATTTATTTATTTTATTTATGCAAGAATCTACATACCATACCTACTCTAAAATAAGATTAATAATCCTTATTTATTGATGCTCACATCTGTCCATTGTTTATGGTAATTATGATAAAATAGCAATTGTCAATCAAATGTCAATCTGTTTTAAATTAAACGTCAAAATGTCAATCTGTTGGTATACAATTTTAGTATTGACATTATTTTACATTATTAAAATCTAAAATACGCTGTTACCTGAACATTTAGGAGATAAAATATGTTGTCGATTCAAAATCCTTATTTTAATACGTTGTTTAATTTGAGGACGGCGTTTACCCTTGGTATCAACAGGATGAAATAAATTGCGAGGCGAAAAGGGGATTACGCATGCGCAGTAACGCTGATAATGTAAGGTTTTTTCGTTACCTACGGAATTTAAATTTCGAATTTTGTGGAGTTAGTTTCCACGCTTAAGGCCCGCGATAGAAACTATGCAATAGCTTAAAACTTCAGCAACACACATGTTTCAACGAAATTTAAATCTGAAAATATTACTTAATACAATTTAATGTCTGCTTTAAACAGACAATTAAAATAATCAAAATTAATAATATAACAATAAATATAAAACTAATGAAATTATTGTGCACGTTTAAAATTACTATAAAACTGTACAAACAGGTATAGTAAATCAAAATCTTTATAAGTTGGATGCGCCTACGCATTCAGCATTACAATGTCCACGTGGGTGAGGTTGTTGTTTTTCTCTGTTTATTTTTATTCATATTCCGATTCAATTACTGTTTTAATGAATAAAAGTAATTAATTACCTAATTTACTTTTATGATTATTACTGGAGCTATATTTAAATAGATCCATTTATGGACTTTTGTTATATTCCAAGCTTCGAGCGTATAAATAAATAGATACAGATAGGGTACAAGCTTGTGCTTAAATAGATTTTTCTACATTTATTTCATAACAATCTTAAATTTAATAGATTTTAACCACAAATTTGATGGGTTAGTTTATAAGTTTCTCTCTCTCTTTTCAGCTCATTATTGTCCCACTGTTGGGCACAGGCCTCCTCCACTAGGGGAGGGATTACGATCTACTAAAAGCTGACCAGGCGTGTTGGCATAGGATTTATTTTCGAGTTTTCCTTCTTTCGTAGGATGTTATCTGTGTACAATATCCCTTAGAGCTGGCACTTACAGTTCCCTGGGAAGGAACACGGGTGATGGAGGACGATTCAACAAAGAAGACTAAAATAAGAGAGAACAAAATTGAACACTGACAACAATACTTGGCATTCCAAGTATATGGTAGCATTCTACCATAAAATATATTACAAACATGTAATTTTTATCGAAAACAATTGTGGCTGGTGAAAAAATGGTACTTCCATTTCTTTGTTCGTACGTGTGGTCAAAACAATGGTAACCACATAGATGCACAGTAGCTAATGATTGTTGTTCAATAACTTTTTTATGTGTGGTTATTTTGTAATATACCGATAAAGATGAAATAATGTTTATAGATGTTAAAACGAGAGACAGTTATGAGATGCGTTTTACTTTACGACGCAGTGTCAAGAAAGGATTTAAACTTGGAATAAGTTGTGTAAAAATGTACTAAAGAAATTTCACAAAACATCATAATAATAATACAGTGTAAACTCTTTATAACGTTATCCTCTATAACGATAAACTCCCTATAACGTTGGAGTGAGCCCAAGTTGGTTGGTTTGCGTTAAAACTCACATATTGAAACACTCTTTATAGCGATACGCCATTCTCTATTACGAAGAAATGTGTTCATATTTGTAGACAGTAAATATTTATTATCGGTATTATTGTTTATGTTATGTTATCAGGTAACAAAAGACTGAAGCTCCGAAACATCCGAGGTCGGTCTAGCTTTTGTTATCCTTAATTGCCTTGTACACGTGCAGTATGACGCATTGTTTTCTCGGAAGTGATGGTCTTCGACCAAGCATACTGGGTACCTATCGTATTATCAGTCGTAAACCTACTTTGAAACTGTTAACATGGCCAGTAAACAGAAAGCGATTAGTGTTGACGAAAAAATTTGTGTGATACGTGCGATTGAAAAGGGAGAAAAGAAAAGTGACGTTGGAAGGCGTTTTGAACTAAGTCAATCCACTGTTGCTACCATTTGGAAAAACCAAAAAACAATTCAACAGGCGGCGCTGGAAGGAAACTTGTCTAAAAAATTAAGAAAGCCAAAATTCGAAGACTTAGATCAGGCAATGTTGTCGTGGTTTAACAATCAGCGCCAGAATAATGTACCCATCTCGGGGCCAATTGTAAAAGCTAAGGCTGAAAAGTTTGCCAACCAACTTGGCATAATTGACTTTAAAGCATCTGAAGGTTGGCTCGGAAAATTTAAGCACCGCAAAAAACGTCAGACGAAATTATCAGACTATATGTGTAAACAATAATTTATATGTATAAGCATTTATTATCTAAGACATACATACAATTAAAAATTCTTGTATTAAAAATTCTTATTAATTTGGTTTTTTTTTGTTCACTCCATATAACGATAACTCTCTATAACGACAAAAAATGCTCAGTCCCTCGAGTTTCGTTATAAAGAGTTTACACTGTAGTTTTAAATATGCATCTCCTTCCGCTACCATTCGAAAGACCCTGCACTACTATAGATAAATATATATTTATGGACATTTTCACAAATAAATGATCTCTAGTACCATTATTTATTACATCTTATAGTATAGTGGTATAGCAGAATGTAAAAAATAAAATCTATCCGGGTACAAGCAAAAACTGTTTCACAAATCAAAAATAAAACTATTGCTGCAAGAGGCAGTAACTGTTAGACTTGCGTTACCTATATCATACTCGAAACAGGAGCATCGACGATTTCATGCTGATGCAAAAACTAAATACTGACACAGATCTAAGGCTGCTAAGCAACCAGAAACATTTATGAATAAGTAAATCAAGTCTTTAGTCGTACGTTATTAATTTTCTATTAATATTTTTTCTAAAAAGTAAGTTTACTATGATGGATTAATAATATCACCAACAGTTTTCTTTCCAAGGTGCTTCAAAAGCCAGCCAATGTACACAGATAACATTCTCTGAAAGAGACGAAAAACTCGAAAACAAACCCACTGCCAATTCGTTTAGTTAGCGCGTCACAGTACATAAATATAATGCTTCCTAAAGTGGAGGAAGCCCGGCACGGGTTAAGGGGGACGTTAATGGACTAGAAATAGAGGAAGAAAGATAAGTACTACTTATGTTTTTATTTTAAAAATGTTATTTCTAATATTTAATTCGAGAAGCATAAATGTAGGGAGCTCTTAAAATATGACGTGAGTCTATCGTTCACTAGCTCTTTATCTATATTGAAAATATTAAACAGAGAGAACAACCAAACGTATTTGAATATTGCCAACAGCGCTTCGAATGGGATGTTTTTTGTTGATCCCTTTTAATAAACATAATTGACTTTGGTGTAGCTATTATGAATAATTTTATTTTACAAAATTGAATAACCTGGGGCCTTCATCCTATTTGACTTTCGATTGTCATTCCGAAACAAAGCAGTTAATGTTTCTCGTGACGTATTCGGCTCTGACTTCGATACGTGAGGTTATGGTTTCGGTTTTTGATATATGTATAAACTTGTGCGATGAAAATAGACACTAGTGCTTGATTTGGGATTGTTCTATTTATTGAGCCTTTATATCATAAAAAAAATCTAAATAACTTTTGAAGAATTTGCTAATATGAAAAGTTCGGTGCGTTGACTCACAGGATCGCTGGTAGGGCTTAAAGGCCAGTTATAAAAGTTATGTAATACAAGTTATACTAAGGAAGAAATTCTTTGACTAGCATAATAAAAAAAAGGCAATCTACATTAATTAATGAATTTTTGCAATTGACTTGCTATGCTTTTACTAAATAAACTAAATTATAGTGGAAAAATGATAACCATGAGCGGGACTTGAACCCACGACCTCGGAATACCGTTCCGTTGCTCTCCCATCTGAGCTATCATGGTTCCCGCATATGTTTACCAAATCTTCCACTACAACCTTCTCAATGTGAGTTAAACATCGTGCGATGTTTTGTGTACAACGCCATCTATTGAGCGGTTTGCACCAACTCGTACAATAGATGGCGTTGTACACAAAACATCGCACGATGTTTAACTCACATTGAGAAGGTTGTAGTGGAAGATTTGGTAAACATATGCGGGAACCATGATAGCTCAGATGGGAGAGCAACAAAAAGGCAATCGTTTCAATGCCACATTATTCTTTATCATTGCGTCACTTTACCTTGTAGTACGGTGCTGTTCCAAAATTGGATGCATTTTATTTGCACCCTATAAGTTCTGTAAGAACGTGCAAAGCTATAGTGCTTACAATGCAATGTGCAGAAAAATTAATAAAACATGCAGCTAATTTGTTATTTTGACTGCAACAAATTACAATACATAGTAACAATACGTTATCGAGTGTTACAACAAGCTAAAAATTAATTTTAAAGTTGCAAAATATATATTTCATCTCAGACAGCTAGCCTTTGAGGTTATTGTTGAAAAAAAAAACAACAAACATCATGACAGAACAAAGAAAAGCAATTTGTTATCAACAGTATCGATGGAGCGAATACCAGGCAAACAGAAGCGTCCAAGAGGTAACAACAAAATGTATAAGAAACACAAATTAATAAAATCTTGGGTCCGTCCGCGAGCGAAACTCGTTTCTTCGGCACACGTGCAGCAACCGGCCTTTGGATAAACGAGAGGGAGGATAGTGCTATTTCATTTTAGTGCAATAGTAAGCATAGTGTGGATATCTTAATAATTTAGTTTTACTTTTTTTTCACGGCAGTTTCGTTAAAGGGTAGATAGAAAGAAAAATGTGATAAAATGTTCTAATTTTAGTTGAATCGCTTTTATTGTTATGATCAATTACCTAATACCTAGCAAAGTATAGAGACGTAAAATCTGTCTGGAAAATTATACCGTTTAAAGAAAGTTCTTTAAACTTTGGAATTAATTGTAATTGATCCCATTAAAGCAATTATCTGTGAAAAAACATAATGAGTTATTTCTCTAGAAGCCTAGATATTGGAGTGAGTTATAAATTGTTTATTTGCACAGTCTATATCTAAATAAAATAGGTAACATTTCAAATACTAGTCTTACGTTAAGATATCTTTTAGAATTAAACAAAAAACTTAATTAGAAGATGGTAAAAGATTATCCATAATATTCTACACAGTGCAGTAATAGGCGAGTCTGTTTTTTGTCCTAGCCACACTGTAGGCGCGTACCGCGTAACACAGGTGTCCCTATGCTCCCTATCGCCTATTCACAATGTCAATGCAATCCTATGCTAGTATGTTTATTTTCTTGTGTCTAGAGCTTGGCCATGTCAGTGACCATGGTTTCATAGTTGACTGAAAATTTGTTAGTATTACTTGATCTGAAATTTATTTCCGTTTCCGTTTAAGGTTTAGATTCGATTCTTCATTAAAATGATAAGTAGATTCATAAATAAAATGATAATTTGCGATCATATTAATTACGATCAAGATCATAATAATAATATTATTATGATCTAAATCGTAATAATATGATCATATGTTTCTACTCTATATGCTAATATATATATGATCATAGGTGATATAAAAGGCAAAAATAGGCCTATAAAATTATCCAAATTTTTCATATAATAAAATAATAAATATTTATGGACATTTCACACAACGTTCTCTGGTCCCGAACTAAGCTCATAACACAACCATATATGATCTTGTTATGAGTACCAGAATACGGATAGAATACGTATACTACTTTTCTTTTGTAAATACATACTTAAAATACATAGAAACACTCAGACGCAGTACAAATATTTCTATGACAATAGGAAATATCACACAAATGATTGTCCCCAGCGGGAATCGAACCCGTGACCTCGTGATCGGCAGTCCGTTACATGAACCACTCAACCACGAGGCCCGTCAAATACAAAGCATTTGTCACATGGGTCCAGAGAAAAGTGTGCTAACTATTCAATATTATTGATTTCGTTACTTTAGTACCAAAACATTATAACCAAACTGGACCATTTCAATTTTTGTCTACTAAATATATAAAACTAAACACAATAATTACATAACAAAAAGTACCGGTACTTTTCCTAGTAAATAAGATAAAAAATGGCTCTAATTTCATCACTCAGTATTGCGGTAAATAAATTCTATAATTCGTGTATAATTCTAACTAATGATAGTTAACTGAGCTAAACCGCGTTCGTTACAAACGTGTAATGTAGGGTTTGTGCAAGGCTTTTAATGGTGGGTTTCACTGCAACTTGTATCTATATTAATATTATAAATAGGTAAAATTTTGAAAATGGCAACCTTAAAACATTAGTTCAATCCTAAAAAAAAACGTTCTCGATTCTTCCCGAGTGTTAAAGGCGATAAGTGGTCATAAAACTTAAAGTTTTGAGCATTTTAGGAGAACGAAGCCGCAAACAAGACGCTTCATTTTATAAGACTTACTTTTAGTAATTTTGGCATAAATTAAAGAATCAACATATTCTGCAAAGACGTAGAAATCTAAAAGACATGCTTTTATGTGCAAAGTCTTTACTTTTGCACATAATTTCACACTTTGGGATAAATAAAAGTAGAGACTAGAAAAATCTTCAAAATGATCATTATAAGTGTAATTAATAAATGCTGTTTATTATTAAAAAAAAAAAATATTAAAAACTAGATATGCAGTTTATTTTAGACTAGCTAATGCCTTAAGAGTTCACCCGCATTTATATTTATTGAGCCGTCCTCCCTCAATCTATATTATTACATATTATGAAGCTGAAGTTTGTTTGTTTGTTTGTTTAAACGCGCTAATCTCAGGAACCACTTGGCCGATTTGAAAAATTCTTTCAGTGTTAGATAGGGATATTTATCGAGGAAGGCTTTAGGATATATAACATCACGCTTCGACCAGTAGAAGCGAAGCAGTAGTCAAAAATGTTGCAAAAAAGGGGAAAATTTTCAAAATTCCACGCTGATGTAAACACGATGATGTAAACGGGCAACAGCTAGTATAAACTAAACCTTAACAAATTGTACAAAAAAGCCATCCTCTTGAACCACTCTATCTATTAAACCGCATCAAAATCCGTTGCTTAGTTTGGAAAATATAAGCTCACATAGAGACATACATACAAAAATAACGAAAGAAAAGCTAAAGATACCACACACATACGAGTATGTTCACACAATTCTGTGGCGGAATAAAAACTTTAATACTCTATAATACTTTGTTTAAGTAAATATAGAGAAGTAGCCCATCAAAAGGAAAAGGCAATAAAACGGTCACTTTTACGACAAACATAAATCAAACATCGATGGACGATCGCTCATCAAAGTCGCTCTAGTGAAACCGCACCTTAACCAAGTTTTAAAACCAGTTTTTCTAGTTTGCACACAAACGATAATTATTGTGCTTAGCTGAAAATAAGTACTTTAGTAATTGTCAACACAACTTCTAAATGGTTTAGTTTATATACGTATTTTGTTTAGTGAAATGGTTTTTGACGCTAATCTTAAGGTTTAACTAGGTCAGAACGAACTAGCCTTTAGGATTTTAGGATATAACGACAAGGAATAGAGACGACATATATATTATATTATTTTATTCATATGTATATTAAAAATCTAAAAAGTCCATGTCTATACATTGAAGATATTGAAAAAAAAATTCGTAAGCGGTCTTTAATAGACTAACAGAAATCAAAACAATGATTTATAGAAATTTTGTCTGTCTGTCTGTCTGTTTGTTTATATGTTTTCACCCGCATCACGTCAAAACTACTGCATGGAATTGAATACCGTTTCAGTAATATCTTTTGTGTTGTATGTTGTATCAATACCTGTTGGCTAAATAACATGACACGCTTTTATTCCCATCCCAAAATCGCCTTGTTTGTATAAATTTTTCACTTCAAAAAACAACAACAATTCCTAAGACAAGTTTCTCTTTTATGCAGTCCATTACTATCCTAACTCAATTAATTTTAAAGTAGTTTTTAATCACTTGGTTGGTCAATATCCAGTTTCTATACAGGTATTACTGTAAACGTTAAAGTTATTCTCATCAATTTGTTTACAATCTTCCAATACGTTAGACATGTATCATGTAGTATTTTCTTTATCTCCTTATTCTGACTCAATGATTCATGGGATTGTATTAAAAGATGATGATTTGACACAAATAGTCGCCGTACAATGATTAATCGATTGTTGATACCGAATCACGTCTCAAGCTTTAAATGTGTGGTCAATTGAAACGTTACGTTTTTGTGTAACGGTAACAAAGGGTTTGAAAATAGTGTGAGATGTATTGAAATAATAGTAAACAGTCTAAAAGTAGATAGCAATGGTGTTACAAATTTCAAAGTAACTCCGTCTGCTTGTTACTCTTTTACGCCAAAGATACAGAACCAATTTAAATATTTTAATTTTTGGACTGCCGTTCACGAGATTGCGGGTTCTATTCCCGCATGGGACAATCCATCCATCCCCTCTATCCATCTGCCCGTTTCCGTCCACTGCCACTGGATTTAAGCCTCCCCTATAGAACGCCACAACACACGATCCTGTGCTAACTGCATCCTTCATTTTTTTTTTTCATTTTTGCATCTCCTGGCACATTTGACGATACAGTCCATCATGCCCCACGCTGCGACGTCCAGTACGACGTCGCCACTCAAGGACACATTTATTATTCTGTTATTATCATCTTTCGTTTTGAAGCCAGTAGCAAAACCTGTACAGTTTCTGCTCCACAATTATTATTCCAAATCAAATGAACATCTTCGGGTACTTTCTTTAGCCAAAAACTACTATTAGGTCATTGACTAATCATACAGGCATCGTACCTAAGAAATAATACCGCAAAAGACCTGATATTTCTATAATTTATAGTACACTAAAGTATAATAATTGTTTGAATTCAAGAAGTTTACTATGTAACTAAATTGTACTGCGATCATTTGGGACAAGTACATCCGTAGCATCTGTTGTACTGTAATTTTGATGTTATTATTGTTTATTAGGGTTCCTTACCAAAGAGCAACGACTTCGTTGGTTAGGTCACATAAAAAGAAGACCTTCTGAACACATTACTAACAAAACGCTTATCCTCAGCTTTCGTGGCAAGCAAAGTAGGGGTAGACCAAGGCTGCGATGGTTAAGCGTGGTTACTCAAGACATGGAGAGCTGTGGGTTAACAGAGGGAGATGCTCAGGATGGAGCGAAGTGGAAGAAGTAGATTGAGAAAGCGGACCCTGTCGCAACGGGACAAACGCTGTTTCTGTTTCCAGAGTAACACCAGGCGGTTACTCTGGAATGGTGTTAGCTAGACAGCTAAAAACTTCACTGTTTATGTAAATCAGTTATGTTAATGCTATAATAACAAATCATCATTCTCCTGCCAGTTATTTGGGGTCGAAAATACATTACGATACTAACAGTCGGGAACGCTACGTGTACCGCTCGTACTTGACCAATTTTATTTATGAAATGTAACCACTGATCACAATGGTACACAAAGTAAGTAGATAATCATTTTTATTTGTGGTTAGGTTAAATATTATGTAGCAATATGGTACAATATATCTGATAATGTGTTTGTAAACTAAAATAATTTTAGTAAACAACTTAATACGCGGGTACAATGAATAGCAGTTTTTTTTTCCATAATAATTACTAGTACAACATGGTCCATCTACCAGTGAAAACCGAAGAGTCAAATTAAATGATAAATCTAAATAACTAAACTAAAATAATCTTATTTTTTAAGTAATAACAATTAAGTTAATGAATAACACCTGTCTTTAGATAGAGTCTCCATAACTTTAAAGGTTGACTAGAAGACAAACAATGCTTTAGTTGCTTCAAGTTTCATCTATGGCATATATCCATGCATTTATCATGCCAACAATAGAAATATATTTGAATATGAAAGATGACGTAGTACAGTAGCGAGAAGTTTTACTTTTTCTTCTAAAATACAGTCCAGCGATTTTTGTCAGCGTGAAGTAACTTAAAATTTGTTATCATTAATCTTGTCTATTTTGAAGGGCAAGTTTTCTGTTTTGTATTTAGGATTGTGTGATGCAGGTTATGAACTGGTTTTTTTATTATTATTTTTCTTTACAGCAATTAATATATTTATGGGATTTATATCATCAAATTTTGTGTTTTCTCAAGCTATAGTCATGAACTGTAAATAAAACACCTAGGTTCTGATTTTTTAAAAGAGCTTGAAATAAATAAATAATAACTTTGACTTTGAATAAGTTGTATGAAAATAATTTTTAATTTACAAAAAGGGAAAATTGTCTCTGTCTTGAGCCCATTACCGTCCCACTGTTGGGCACGGGGCTCCTCGAATTGGGAGGGACTATGGTCTACGGTAGCGCGCTGACCAGGCGTGTTGGCCCGGGGTTTATTTTCGAGTTTTCTATCTCTCACAGTAGATGATAACTGCCTATATTGTCCTTTAGCTGGGTCTTTCAGCACCCTGCGAAAGAAATGAGGAGATCACACTTGTATTCTTAATCCGTCACCACATTGACAAGGGGATAACTATGCATGTTTTTTATATTTTAACAATAACTGGAATGCAAACGCCCTATGTTCTAGATGCACTATCTGTCAAATCTTGACCACTTACACAAACTGTAAGAACTATTCTGTCTTCACTTAGTTTATCACCATCAGTAATTTAAATAACTCTTCTTCTAAGCATCTGTATATGGTTTTATTCAACGGCTTACTGGTGTCCCAGATCATCAGTCTACCTTTCATGTGCCTTTCATGTTTCTTCTATTCATCAAACGGTATACAAAGCTCGCGTCGCAGTCGATTAACCGCTCGTTTGCAACATATGCTTGTAGAAATGCAATTGCTATTCATGATTGTACTTACCTATGATAATTAATAAGTTAGAGGTTTGAACGTTATTTGCATACAATGCGTCGTCTGGACGCGACTGTATTCACAAATTTAATCTTATTTTACTAACACTGTAATGTTTTACTATTGCAAACATTATGAGATACGACAAAGTGCATTTTGAAGACCGCTTCTGTCGAGAGAATGATACGCTGTGTCTCATTCTCATGTTAGCATTGTTGCTAATCTATGAACAATAATATTAGTACAGTTACTTAAAACAATGTTTACATATAAAATAAAGGGTAACAAAGTAGGCCTTAGTATTTCATACAAATCATTATTATTCCCTGCCTTTTTTCCAAATTAATTGGGTCGGTGTCCTTTTCCTGCATACTATTCTGTCACACGTCATCTATGAATTTACATCCATCTTCTTCATATTCTCTTTTACATAACCAACCACTTTGTCTTGGGTATGCCTTTGACCTCACATCCATATAACAAATAAAATATTTAAAATATTTTTCCGCTCGAAATTCTTTTTTCACAACGTCCTCTAGTCCCAACCTAAGCTTATATGCTTGTGTTATGGGTACCAGAATACGGATATATTACATATACTACTTTTCTTTTGTTAATACATACATATAATACATAATAAACCAGACGCAATACAAACATTAGTACGTACGTACATTTATAAATATCACACAAATGATCGTCCCAAGCGGGAATCGAATCCGCGACTTCATGAACGGCAGTCTGTTCATAAAACACTCCACCACGAAGCCCGTCTTTTGCATTTTGCATTTATCGCACTGTAATAAAGCCAATAGTCTAATAGAAAGCAAATTGACAAATAAGGCGATAAAGAGGGAAAAAAAATAGGCTGTGTTTTATGCGAAAGATCACAGAACAAGCATTTAATTCGTAGAAGAAAGTTGCACAGTGATTCTCTAGTAGAGGAATATTTGTTTTGTGTTAAAATTACTGTAAGACTAGCTAATTCCCACGGTTTCACTCGCTTTTATAGTTACTGAGCCAACCTAAAATATATACCAAACTTTGACAAATTGTACGAAAAAGCCATTCACTTGAACCACTCTATCTAATAAAAAAATCGTATCTAAGTCTGTTGAGTAGTTTTCAAGAGATAAGCTCATATAGGCACTTAGATACAAAAATAACGACTTTGTTTTATAACACGTAAAGATAATGCTTTTTAATGAAACTATGACTGTTAAAACTATTATAAAATCTATTTTAAACACAAATAAACGAATTTTATCAACGATCAAAATAACTAAAAACATTAACTACAATATGTAGATTGATTACGGTCAAAACGATGGTCAGTGTAAGATTTAATAGTGCGTTCTATATCATTTTGTATATCAGCATAATGGGAACAACAATTAACTTTAATAATAGGTAATTGGACAAACGTTTATTGCCCAACTTTATTTCTTATTTGGAGCTATTTAGAAAATTATTTGTGTTGCTGTAAATCAATTATTTAATTACATTTAATTGGGCGGAAATGCTATGGATCGCGTTATATTTTATCAAAAGCTTTATGCTCGTCGAGGTACGAGTAAGTAATATATCATAGAAAGCGTCTAATGCTCTGCAGGTTAAACTGTGGTATTAATTGAAGCGCTTACCGCTACTGCTATTATAGTACAGAGATTTTCTGACTGACTGACAGATATCATCTAAACACTCCTTATGTTGGTTTCGTGGTATGAGTGATTTTTGCTTTTAAGTTGAGCAAACTACGTATGTTCTATGACAGACTTCGTAGTCAATTCATAGCATTACGATTAAGGCCATTGTTTGGTTACGTCTTCAGAACAATATATTTTAATTCACCGTGTTTGAATATTTCCTTGTATTATCAAATTTTGTATCAACGATCTAGAAGCGCTTAACCGCCAGTTATATGTCTACTCATTGTTAGAGATATGTCTGGTATCTATAAAATACCAAAATTAGATATAGATATATAGTTAGTTTATTTCATAATAAGATTCAGAAAAGCTTTTGTCAGACTATTGGCCCCTATAGTCATTATTTAAAAATCAGGTAGCAGGACTGCGGTGGCAAGAGACCACAATATAAAAAAATCGGTTATAGCTTTTATCCCAAAACTCGGAAGTACCCGTATTTTCGTATAAAAGCAATTGAAACCGCATTTCTCCATAAAATTTTGCGATAAATTGATCTCTTTATTTGCTATGCTTCTTGTATTTTGGTCCCGTAATTGAACGTGAAGACCAGGAGTTGTGGTTTTTGAATTTTGACAGACATAATTCTTGATAATTTATCATCATTCATGTACCTACAAATTGCAATTATTTACTGCCGTTATTGTTATGGAAATATTCCTGACAGTCCATTGTCTGGAATGTGTAGTCATCAATTGAATTATATTTAGAACTGTTTAAACTGGTAGGTATATTATTATGTACAAATGATTCTTATGAACAGTTGCCGGATATCCGTGTTTTGAAAAAGAGTTTAAGAGTAAATTTTACCACTAATTCAATAATTCAACCAGACTGAGGAGAATACAAATAGAATTTGCCGCATGTAGGGCCTGTTTATATAGCAGCTTGCGTTTATAAGTATAGAGACGATTGAATTGCAGCAACAATACTTGTAGCGTGGGCAGCCACAAATGATCACTTAATCTCCAGCGCCAGTTGGTCTATGTATTTTAGTTGTGGGTTTTTCTGGCAAAAGCCCACACTCTGTTGATCCCATTGACATTGCAATAATTTTGACAAAAGTTGCAGAATGAATTACAAATACCAAAACTGTTTTACTCTATACTTCCGTGTATTTTCTTTACTGATTTTAAAACAAATTCGTTATTTCTGTATGTACGTCCCTATATAAGCTTATAACTTGTAAACTACGCAGCGGATTTGGATTTGCCCTTTTTAATTGATAGAGTTTTTCAAGAGCGTTTTTTTTTGGCGAGAGAGCGCTCAGAAACTATAAAAGCGGGTGAAATCGCGGGCATTAGCGAAAGTAAGCCATTTTGAATACCATTTTATTTTTAAAATTTCCAAAGTAAGCTACTTAATATCTAGATAATAATATGATTGCGTTGATGATATTATATGATGATTAGTGACTATCATCGATAGCCTATTGTATCGATGGCTTGTTTACCACCAAAGTAATAACTAATATCGCTGGTTTTATGGGCGTTATAAAATTAAAAAGGAGAGTCTATGTTGAGATTTGTGATGACGGTAATCGTGTAGGCGTTGGGCTGGCTACCGTGCTGTGTCTTAGTGTTGCGATGTAATGTTATTATCGATAATAATAACTAAAACATAAACGAATAAGAATATGTAGACTTACGTTCGTATCTATTGATGTATCAACCTATGTAACAGAATCTTTGAAGGTAATTTTCACCCATTTTTAATAGTCAAATTGATCTAAAAATTTACACACATATTAGAAACCGAATGACAATGCTATAATGTAAAAAATATTTAGGATTTTCAAGCGTGTTTCTAAGTTTCTGCACTAAGAATATTAAAATCCTCACCTAGTTATCGATAAAGGTATCGTATAATCTAATATGTTGATACTTACGTCACTGATTCCAAAATTTATATACATATATAAATTATTATCATGCATTGCGATAATTTAGGAGTATATATTGAGATTATTAAGATTTGTGTTTTGAATCGAAGGAATAACATATAGAAATCATTACTATGCTGTCATTGCTTGTGTGTTGTTATTATGAATGTTGGATAAATGCCAGAAACAGTTCAAGGCCATACACACACAAATGTAAAAGAGTGAACGTATAAGTTATACGTGCTTTACGTTCAGTAAGACTGTGTGCCTGTGTGAAAAAAAGACTATTTGGAGTTCTACACCAGTATTGATACAAATAATGAATGAGTGATTATAATACAATTGATATTGATATGAATTACTTAGAGAGGTACGTTGTTTATAAGTCAACAACCAAGCGGTACAACATGCTACATTTTGCAGCATTAAGTAAGAATTTGCTTTATTCACAGAAGCTATTATAATTTTTGATTCCGTGGCTGTACAATTACAAATTCATTTCAAGTAGATATATATTATTATATTTCAAAAAGATAACAAGTAGTGCTCTTTTGGCAAGCAAATAAAATAAAGCTTCAACACATCAACCAAACGTCATCGACATGATGAAAAAAAAACATCGATATCAACACAGCGCATCTCTAAAGGCCAGTGACCCAAAAAGGGTACAGATTGAAAAAAAAAACGATTATATTTTATTTTCAAGATACAAGTACTATCAAGGAATAAATTAAAGGTTTTATTATTTTCTCTTTTTCTTGCGACACGTGTGGAGGCTTGGTGACTTGTATAGTCAGCAAAAGTGGTTTTGTTTTTGTTTTAGTAGAACATTTTATGTTTTAGGAGCTTTCATAACTTGTTTTGCCTTTTGCGTTAGATATTAAAAAGGGATGATAGTTTTCATAATGCTAAATTGAAGTACATAATATAAAAAAAATATAAATCTGTTTAATGCCCTTGATTACTTTTTGATAATTAATTTATAAGCAATTCAACATTAATTTAAAAGTGTCAAAAATATTATGGGATCTATTGGAACGAATTTTGTGGCCATAGTTGTTTAGATTTATGTGCATGAGTTCGCGGGTTCGATTGTCAAAGATATAATAATATGTTTGTGAGACGAACACATTTACAGATTTGCTTGTATTCATAGGTGATAAATATATATAACGAAACCTGAAAAGATGAACTAACAGCCAAACGAGGGCTTCTTTCATCATATTTTATTTTATTGCTAGCTTACCGGGCAAACGTTGTTTTGCCATACTAAAAAAAAAAGGTTTGAAAAATAGATGTTGGTCGATTCTCAGACCTACTGAATATGCATGTAAAATTTCATAAAAATCACCGTTACCGTGTACCGAGGAGTACGGTAACTAACACTGTGACACGTGAATTTTATATATGTATTATATATGTATTAGATAATTCGTTTTTATTACAAAACAAACTCGTTATATATGTATATAAGCGAGCTTAAATCTTCAAAGTTACGCTACGGATATTGATGCAGTTTTTTTTAATAGATGGAGTGGTTGAAGGTAATAGTTATTTTTAATTTGTTGAGGTTTGCTGTACTTTGGGGTAGGGAGGGGCTCAATAACTGTAAACGTGGGTGAAATCGCGGAAATTATCTAGTGCCAAATAAATAAATAAACTCTATTATATATCTGTTCTTCTTCTTCTTGTTCTTGTTGTTATTCTTCTTTAATAATTTGTTCGGCGCATCTCTGATCTTGCATGAGAGACTGTAGGATATTTAGCGGCTTAGTTTTTTAATAAATAATTACCTTTCCTCTTTCTTCCTTTCTCCACCTAATTTTTGTCCTACTGGCTCGGACCTCCTCCACTTTAGAAAGGATTATATCTACTGTGCCGCGGTGACCAGGTGTGTTGGCAACGATTCATTTTTTAGCTTTCCGTCTTTTACAGAGGATGTAATCTGATAACAATATCCCTTAGCTGGCTCTGACAGCACGCTTAGAAGGAAAAGGGATGGTAACATTTGTATTCTTAATCCGTCACCACACATACTTCCGTCCAGAGATGACCATTATGGTTTTAAAAAAAGAAAGCAAAAAATTACCTATTATGCTATCTGTACACAACAAAGCTACGATTATTACCGTTCAGTTACGTATAAACAGGCTTACTACTGGAGTTACGCGTTGTATCTGTGTGAGTGTATACACACACCTGCAAGTATATCATATCTTTACATTGCTACGTAGGTGTACAAGTTGTACTTACTACGTCCTAAATAAACATGAGCAAAATCTTGTAATATTACTTTTGTAAAATGATTTGCCTTTTTACCTGTGGTTGGCTAGCTAAGTTCGTGTGCTGCCGGATTAAGAATACAAGTTCCACTAACCCATATCTTCTGAGTGCCTTAAGAACAAGATACAATAAGGGATACTAAGCACTATATAGCAGTTAATATCTACTGTGAGACGGAAAATTCGAAACAAAACCCTGTGTAAACGCCTGGTTGGCGTGGCAAAGTAAACCATAATCTCTCCCAAAGTGGAGGAGTTCCGTGCCCAACAGTAGGACGTTAATGGGCTGGAGAGAGAGAATAAATATCCTAATCCTAATTTATAAATGTGAAAACGAGTCGATCTCGATGACACTACTGACTTCTAGTACTACACTACACCTTTTGACGAGCTTAAATGTTACCGTGTCGAACGAAATTATAGCGCGATATAAAAAACGGTGCAACGCCATCTGTCGACTGTCATAGTAAACTTCTGTTTGTGAAGGTTTAATATTTAAATTTCAGGCGTACGAAGTCGCGGGCAACAGCTAGTGTAGTTATAAAGTAGCTAGGAGTAAATTGTCATCAAAATCATCAATCATTTTACGCGTGAAAAATTTTTGTCCTCAAATTATGATTTAATGAGGAAATATTAGAAAGAGTAGGTACATATTTAAGATAACAAGACAGGATTTTTTTTATTTTGTCTTCTTATCTTAAAAAATAAGAAAATGCTACCGTCCTTCCTCTTTCTGTGAAAAAAAAATATTGCCAGGATTACGATTGTTTTACTACTGTTTTGTTTTAACTTGTTTTGAGATTGATTTCCATCGAATACAAATTACTTTTAAGATTTATAACGAATTGAATGATCATAAACACCATTAAAAACGAGACCACAATACAAAATTTGAAAACAAAAATAAATATCACTGCGGGTCACTATGTACCGTTAGCAAAAACAAAAGCTTACAAAGTACCAATTCATTATTACAGCTATTTTTTAACATGATATAGAAATGTAAACTTTATTAGTTTGATAGAAGGTTCTCAATATTGTTTTTTATTGTAAATTTATGTTGGTAAGCAATGTCAAGAGTGTGGTAATACAAAAATAATTTAATGACAGTGATATCGTCTTTAGATGGTCGTGATTATGAGTGTATTGTTGAACTTCTAACTTGTATATGATTGTGGGACATTAATGTTTTGAATTATAATGTTGAGGGTTAGAAAAAAAAAATAGACTATTATTTTGTTTATAAAAGTATTATCACAAAGTTCCTATCCTTTACCTGACCATTTTTAACCGACTTTAAAAAAAGGAGGAGGTTGTCAATTCGTTTGTATGTTTTTTATGTTTGCTAGTTTTGCTACTTCATAACTTTTAACTGGTAGAAGCGATTTCAATGATTCTTATATTTTTATTTGAAAGCTGGTGGTTCCCGTGTAGTCCTATTGGCACCAATTCAAGATCTCACGGTTATTTCCTGAGAAATCGAGGAAAGCCCTGAAATTTCAAAGGCACATGGAAACGGTTTGACTTTAAAAAAAATACTCAATTATTTGATCTTTAATGAGTAAATAATAATATAGCGTTATACTTGTAGTACACTAATAAAGATTATTACTTATAGCTGTTAAGCGCGACTCTGTATGGCTGTAATTTAGAAAAATTTCCCCGTTTTTGCAACATTTTTAGGGTTCCGTACCCAAAGGGTAAAAACGGGACCCTATTACGGAGACTTCGCTGTCCGTCCGTCCGTCCGTCTGTCACCAGGCTGTATCTCAAGAACGGTGATAGCTAGACAGTTGAAATTTTCACAGTTGATGTATTTCTATTGCCGCTATAACAACAAATACTAAAAATAAAATAAAATAAATATTTAAGGGGGGCTCCCATACAACAAACATGATTTTTTTACCGTTTCTTGCTCGATACTAATAACGTTGCCTTATGTTGCATAGATAATGGTACGGAACCCTTCGTGCGCGAGTCCGACTCGCACTTGACCAATTATTCATTAGTGTTTCGCTGCTATTGGCTAAAGCGTGATCCTCGTTATTTGGACTAACCAACACAAAATACATATTAAATATAAATAAATAAATAAATATTCATGAACATTTCACACAACGTCCTCTGGTCCCAAGCTAAGCTTATATGCTTGTGTTATGGGTACCAGTAATACGGATATAATACATAAACTACTTTTTTTTTTGTAAAAACATACTTATAATACATAGTAAACACCCAGACGCAGTACAAACATTTGTATGACAATTAAAAACATCACACAAATGATTGTCCTGACCGGGAATCGAACCCGAGACCCTATGATCGGCAGTCCGTTATATGAACCACTACACCACGAGGCCCGTCAATACGCATACTATAGCAATAATGTAAACACTAGACAAATTAAAAAGAAAATCGTAGTAAAACAAGTATGATGCGAAAGCTTGCTTTATATTATGTAATCCTAAATGATACGATTAGACGATCACACATCAGTTACCGCTAGGGCAAAATAATTCTCTGTCATCCCCTTATAATAAGCTTTAATAATCTATTATTTTATGATTTGGTAAACAAAGCTTTCTTTATTTACTTCTAACCTGTTTATACACATCGGCTCGTTAAAATATCTACAACTCTTTTTAACCCATTATCTAGATAATATGAACAATCATATATCAGTTTTGACTATTCACTAACTCTATTTTTTTTGTTTGGATCGTAGAAGGTGGCGCTTTATAGTCTCTGCCTATACCCATGGGAAAAAGGCGTATTGTTATGATGATGATGACGATTGAGTGTAAAATCACTTTTAGTCTCGTAGACTTGTACTCATTGTGGTTTTTCAACTCTGATCCTGTAATTTCAGTTTCTCAATGCTCTTTTCCTTTTTTTTAAGAATTATGCTGTTTGATATTTATTATATATGTTCTTTGTTACCAAAGAAGTTAGTAGTAACTAAAGAATTTATTATATCTCCTTATTCTACTTTGCATTTGATTTGAGGGATACCTCGTCGTCAAACGTATGATGCAAAAGTCACTATTATTTACCTAAAACTTAATAATACAACCATCATTGTTGTTTAAATTAGCCCTAAAAATAAACTTTGTAATAAATTCAATGAGACCGGCATAATTCATTTAAAATTGTTGAAAAGCGTTGTAATTTATAACAACTCATTCAATCGTTATAAATTATCAAGTCCATAAATGCAAATGCTAAAATACAACGTCCAAAGGTGACCCCAATCCATACCGGTAACAAATCTTTAGAGATATCAAAGATAACTGCAGCCTGCGCAAGCGCAGATAATTTTGTATCCTATAAAAACAACAAAAAAAAACAACTAACCTAATAACTTTAATTGGTAAGATACTCTGAAATATAGCTAAAAGCGAAGAAATAAGCCAAAAAGGTTGTACAAGAGAAACAAAATGAAATAAAAAAAGAACCGTCACGAACATAGGCGAGGGAGAGCAATAAGAAAAAAAAACAACACAAGTTCAACGTTTATTTTGGTTGCGTCCTTTTCGCACTTGTACTGTTAATGTATACCTATCTCTTTCTAACAGGCCGAGCGTTGGACACCTGTGCTTTAGTTTCCCCTGAGTACCAACGACCTCTGGCAACAACGAGACGTAACGTCATATGTAGACATCTTGTAGTATTGAATATTGCGTCGTAGGTTTTTTGCTGACAGTATATTATAAATATATGTTTTATTAATTACAGATGCATCGTATTTCGTAGTAAGGCAATCATTGTCGTATACCGATTTGATTCGTGGCAAGATGGAGTATTTTTTTTTGTTTAATGCATATACTAATATATTATGATAATAATGCAAGTGAAACACCTGTTTATGTTCTCTATTGTTGAGAGCTCAAAAGGAAGTAAATTGTCCAGGCTTAGTGCAATTTTTTTGGTATTCCTTTTTGTTATAATGATTGGCCTGGTGCACAAGGGTTGTTAGTACAAAAAAATTGTAAGTTGTTGTAATTTTAGTAAAAGTATGTAATGGATTTTGCGACGATTTATATCAGACCCATCTTTTCCGTAAGTCTATTGATTTATTAAGATCATCTAGCCAAAAATTTTTCTGCCTTTGACTTTGATAGTCTTATTGATTTTACATACAGATTAGGTTTTTGTCCTTAAGGATATGCCTTATCCATTGTATCACTCTGACTTTACCTTAAAATCAATTTTCGTTCTCGCCAAAAATCGAGAAGATTTTGATTTTGTAATTCATGTCCTATTTAATTTGAAGCGGTGAGTAAATATAGAAAATGGTAAGGAAAATAGTTCCAGACGACAATTTTATCCCTACTAATACAAAAAATGCGAAAGTAACTCTATCTGTCTGCTACGCTTTCCCGCCTAAACCTCTTAACCGATTTTAATTAAATTTGGCACAGACAATCTTTAGACCCTGAGAAAGGACATAGGCTACCTTTTATTGCGAAAAAAAAAATCCAAATTCCACGCGGACGGAGTCGCGGGCAATAGCATATGAACTGTAAATACTAAAGTAAAACTATGAGGCACAAAATAGTGACATAGAAATTAAATCAACTAAACTAAAAAATCTTATTATCACTAAAATATTCGTCTTGTCAGTTTGATTGTTATTTCTTTATTATGGTGCCGAACCAAAAGGTAAAATAAGACTATAATACTGAGAATTCGTTTTCCATCCATTTATCTATCAGTCTGTCACCAGGCTGAATCTCAGGAATGGTACTCATGATTAGGTATCCTCAAGCCATGTTTTTATATAAAGAGACATAACAATAACTCTGTCAGCTGCGCTAAAAGCGTCTTGTGATGTGATGGAGTTATCAGTTCATTTAATTACACAAAGTAATGTCTTTAAACAAGTCAAGTTATAGCTTTGCTCTTCATATTTAGCTTATGTTACAAGTGAATAACAAAAATAACATATCATTTTCTTTTCTTTAAAATCATAATTATATTGCACGGCCTGTATTGCCCTTTCGTAAAATTTCCGGCGGAGGTTCCCAGCTTGAGGATGTTATCTGTTTACAATATCTCTTAGCTAGCTGTAACAACACCCTGGGGTGGAAATGGAGACGTACTACTTGTCTTCTCTTTTCTGTTCAACAATGTCCAACTCACTTCGGGAGGGTATTCTGACCAGACTTGTTGATAGTTATTAAAGATTTTTCGTCTCTTATAAAAGGTGTGATTAGCTTGTAATATAAAAGTGTGCTTTTAATAAAAAAAAATGTCTTTAGGCTTTACGCAGCCTCGGAAAGGACATAGGGAGGTGACACTTTGTATTCTTAATACATCATCACACAGACAAACTTAACGTAAGCTAATGCAGTGAGTGGTGACTGTGTTCAGTGACAGTGAATTGGTAATATTATAGTTAGACATCGCTGACTTTGATTTATGATCGCAAACATTGTTCTTTTATGAAAGTGTGGTCAGTTCAAGAACAATTAACAAGCTGAAATTGTGTTTTAACATGTCTGAGGATTTTATATTTTTAAAGGAACACATTTATTTATAAGAAACCTCTAAAATGTATTGGTGCATGTAATGTTAACGATCCTAAATAAATAAAAAAAATAAAAAAACATATCTTAAGCTAGTTGTTGCCCGCGAATTCGTTCACGTGGAATTTAGAAAATTTTCTCCGCTTATGAAACATTTTTGATACTTCGGTCCTAATGATCGCAGCGTTTCCCGATAAACGGACTATCCAATACAAAAAAAAATCCGATTCGAAGAAGTAGTTCCTGAGATTAGCGCGTTCATACAAAAATGTTGCTAATAAATCTCAGAGGGGTATGTACTCCAAAGATTAATAAATGTTTCAACATTTCAGTTACTAATTTGGCTCACAAATACACTATGGTAAAAAATTTACAGATCTTATGAAATTCCCTAAAATAAAAAAAAATGTTTGAGAGACAGAAGACATGTGTAAGACTACACCATTTCCTCTTCTCTACGGGACTCTAATTATATGGAAGTTTTAGCCGAAATACTATAGCAGGTTCGATATTCAAATGTAAATTTATAAAAAAAAATATCATTTCATAAAATAATCAATTAGAATTAAACACTTTGATGTCAACGATACCTCTGGTAGGGTACCATTAATCAAAATGTACCCAAAGTATTTTTGTTTATTCTACAGGTTGCTTCTTTTTGCTTTTGCTACTTAGAGGAAGACAGTATGTTTTTTTTTTTTGACGCAGTCGGAAAATGCTTTTTACGCATCCCTTTGACCATAGGTGAAAATGATCAAAGGGTATGAGGGACTCGCCCATGCCGTAGGCATAGGAATACCCACTAAAAACCGACTACGACGTCTTACTTCCCGGTTGTTATGGGGCACCAGAGGATCTCCGTTCCGAACTCTCTCCAGCGACCCCGCGCAGGCCAACGTGGCCACTGTCTAGGGCACGGAAAGGAGTTGGGCGTAGCGACGCCTCCTCCTCCCAGGTCTGCCTCAAGACAGTATGGTTGATAGTGTATGGGTTCTAAAGACAAAGATCTAGAACATTTTTCTGAGACAAATTATTATCAAGTAAGGACCTAAGTATGATTCACTAGCAGTTGGCAGCTACATCGTACGTGTGGGTGTAATGAACACCACATTTTACACATAAAAGTAGCCATCCCTTCTTAGGCTCCGAATTCTCTGTGAACTAAATTCATATAAATTGATTACGTAGTTTTTACGTAAAAGAAAAACAGATATTATAAAGATTTTTGCAATAAGAGTATTATTAAATTTAGATACTTATTAAGCGGTCTTACGAAATACACAACTTAACTAAAAAGTAAATCAATAAATTACTTTAATCCAAAATCATCCTGTACATTCGGTTAGGCAGTAGTTTAGTTTTTTTATCAGTATAATATTCACGTAAGTGTCGGGTGATGGAGTTTTTATAAAAGTACTACTAAGTACTACTACTCAAAGTAAAAAAATCATGTTTGTTGTATGGGAGCCCCCCTTAAATATTTATTTTATTTTATTTTTAGTATTTGTTGTTATAGCGGCAATAGAAATACATCATCTGTGAAAATTTCAACTGTCTAGCTATCACCGTTCTTGAGATACAGCCTGGTGACAGACGGACGGACGGACGGACGGACAGCGAAGTCTTAGTAATAGGGTCCCGTTTTTACCCTTTGGGTACGGAACCCTAACAAATGTCAGCATCGCATTTCCTTCCCAGAAAAGCTATAAGTGCCAGTAAGGGAACATCAGGTAATATCTGTGAGAGAAGAACAGCTCAAAACTAAAATAAAACACGCCTGGTCAGTATGGTTTATATAGGCCAATTACCCTTTCAAGGTGGAGGAGGCCCGATAGGTTGGCCCTAAAAAAATTTTTTTTTCAAGCCGTATAATAGTTTCGACTACAGTCCTTTCAGGGGTTCGAACCTGAACTTTGTGAAGTGATAGTCGGATAAACTAACGGGTGACGGGCCAAGGTCGAGTAGTTCATGTAATGGACTACCGTTAACGAAGTTGCGGGTTCAATTTTATTATTACCGCACTGGACGAACTAATACAATCCCTAGAAGATACTAATACAAAACAAGAAGGAACTGGTCACACTAAACAAAATTCACATGAAAACTTCTATTGAAATTTATATTATGATTATACTACATCTGTGCTCCACAGACTCACGCATAAAGATAAAAAAAAGTTATTGTATTGAATAAAAAAGGTTAAGTATATCATTATTTATATTGTATTAAAAAGTTGTATCGCTACCGGGCAAAGTTGATTGACCCGACGCGGTCACTCGAAGCTACGACCCATCTCAGCTTTTTTGTATTGTCACTGAGAAGATGTGATGCAGTAGGTTAAGTTCTTTGAATATAATGCACTGAAATAATAATTTGTAAGTATGTAAGGATATTACTATACTATATTATATATATGTGTTAATATTATAAAGCTGAAGAGTTTGTTTGTTTGAACACGCTAATATCAGAAACCGCTTCTGATTTGAAAAATTCTTTCAGTGTTGGATATTAGATTTGTCAAGGAAGGTTATAGGCTATATAACATCACGCTCCGACCAATAGAAGCGAAGCAGCATTGAATAACTCCACGCGTACGAAGTCGCGGGCAACAGCCAGTTCTTTATAAGTTAGACCCAATATGTAAAGTTTTCACGTAACGTAATCTTTCTGTAAGTATTATGACTGGCATGACTGTAATTTATTAGACCACGAGTCTAATAAATTACTAGAACACGGACTGACGTTAACGAGGTCGCGGGTTCGATTCTCGCGCAAGACAATCATTCGTGTGATATTTACGTAACGTACGTACACGCACAATATATTGTAATATAATGACAGGGGGTTAGGTATTGTATCCTAAACACGGGCTAAACTCTTGGCCTAGTTAGGCAATACAGGGTCAAACCAGGAAATTCGTCAAAGATTCTTGTAAATCTTTGCTCACCAACTTTGTACTACTGTATAATGTAATCTAAATCTACACCTATATAGCTTTTGTGAAATCTTGTGTTTGTGAAATAAAGCTTATTTTTATTTTATTTTATTTATAATTGCCATTCAAATGTTTGTACCGCGTCTGGATGTTTACATAATATATATTATAAGTATGTATTTACAAAAGAGAAGTAGTTTATGTAGTATATTATACTGTATTCTGGTATTCGTAACACAAGCATACGAGCTTAGGTTGGCACCAGAGGACGTTAAGTGAAATGTCCATAAATATTTTATTTAATTACAATGATACAATTAAATAAATGTTTATTTAAAAGTTATTTTCACCCACTTGGATCGGACTGGACTGAAATTTTGCAAACACCCTTAAAAAGCATCGATAAAAACACAGCAAATAATGAGTATGTTTAAAAAAAGTTCAACCGACTTTATGTTCCTTTGAAGTTTGAGGGTTTTCCTCGATTTCTCTGATAACCATCAGATCCTGATCTGGGGCCAATGACAACACGGGAACCACCAGCTTTCAAATAAAAAAATCTTGATCTGGTAAAGGTTATGAGGTAACAAACATATAAAAAATGGAAAAAAAACCAGACGAATTGAGGACACCCTCCTTTTTTTGAAGTCGGTTGTAAAGCGTTTTATTAGGTTAGTAAGTAGTAATAGTTAAACACGGTATATATTATATATGTATATCTTTATACAATAAAAATCCATTGCTGTTGGTTAGTCACGCTAAAACTCGAGAACGGTTGGGCCGATTTTTGTAATTTTCGTCTTCAATTATTCCTGAAAGTCCAGGGAAGATTTATACGGTGACAAAATATATGGAGGTCTAAAATTCCACTCGTGCGGAGTAGTGGGCATCAGCTAGTATTATACATTTATGTATATATTATTTTCTTTTTGAAGTTAAACTTTTTCCGCGCTACGCAAAAATATTCAGAGTTTATTTACACGATGCGCGCGCACAAATGAGATTTTTGATTACAAATAAGATTGACAACCATAATTAAGATTTTACTTTTATTTTACCAAAAAAGTATAATTTCTTACATACGTATGTTTACACCAATATGTATGTGTTGATCTTCTACATCATATCTATTGAATGGCTGTATGTACCCTCAACGTATTTTTTATACAACATTACACTCAAGCTATTGTGTCATATAGTTTTAGATGGGATAACGTTTTACGATGACAATATATTATGCCACGTGTTTCGTTTCCCATCAATAAGAGATTTAATAACTAATACTCATAATTTCTAGAATTGTTTGACATTAGTTATTTATACAACTGTTAGATTATAGTAGATTCAAGTTATCTTGACGGGCCTCGTGGGCTTAGTGGTTCAGGTAACAGACTGCCGTTCACGAGGTCACGGGTTCGATTCCCGCTCGGGACAGTTATTTGTGTGTTATTTTTAATTGTCATACAAATGTTTGTCCTGCGTCTGGGTGTTTACTGTGTATTTACAAAAGAAAAGTAGTTTATGTATCATATACGTATTCTGGTACCCATAACACAAGCATAATCAGTTTAGCTTGGGACGACGTTGTGTGAAATGTCCATGAATATTTATATTTACCTATATTTTATATCTATCCGTTTGGTGACGGATTAAGAATACAAGTGTCACCATCGCATTTCTTCGCCAAGGTGCTGTAAGAGCCAGCTATGGGATTATCAGTAGCTAACATCTACTGTGAGAGACAGAAAACTCGAAACTGAGCCCTGTGCCTGGTCAGTGCGGCATAGTAGGTACCTAGACTACAAACCCTTCCGTAGTCGAGGAGGCCCGTTGCTAACAGTGGGACGTTAATTAATAGGCTGGAGAAAGGTTCTAGTTTATATTTTAAAATTTTATTGAAATATGTCAAGCATTAAAAAAGTTTTATCTGTAATCTATACTGTATTAAGAACAATTACGTCACTTAGCTATCATTATCTAAACTTTAATACTTTTTGTGGAAAAATGTAATTAAATGAACATCAGGGACAAATATTTCCTCACTTTTTACAAAAAATAAACAATCAAAAGAATTAAGAGATGAGATTTATTAGTATTAAATCCAATTTAGATGAGCTTTAAGTTTCTCGTTTATGACATTGGAACGAAATTATAGGTACACAAAATGGGTCCCAAATGATGGAGTTGCCTGCTGCAAATTTTGTTGTAGGTGGCGAGATAATTAGTAGGTCTTTGCCTAGCAGTCAGATACAAAAGTAAAAGATCTAATAGTAGATAGTAGTAGAGATTACATATTACACATTTTTGCTGATTATAAACCAGTCATTATTTTTGTATGCGTCTCGTCTCTATCTCTTATGTTTTAAAAATACGCAATGGATATTGATACGACTTTTTTAATAGATAGAATGGCTGAGAAGGATGGCTTTCTTGTAAATTCCATGCGTAGGTACTTGCGGGGAACAGCTAATAATAATATGAACCTGGAACTTGCAAGCTTGAAGTTGTACAAATAACCCGGCAGACTCTACAAATCTATGATTATATGATTAAGTAGGTACGCTCTTACTCCAGCCCATTAACGTTCCAGTGTTGGACACAGGCCTTCTCCACTTTGGGAGGGATTATGGTTTACTGTGCCACGCTGATCAGTCGTGTTGGCACAGGGTTTATTTTCGAGTTATCAGTCTCTCACAGAGGATGTCATCTGTGTAAAATATCCTTTAGCTTGCTTTTACAGCCCCCTGGGGAGGAGATGGGGTGATGACACTTGTATTCTTAGTCCGTTACCACACGGACATCGCAATTACTAATACAAATGAAATATAAATTACAGTAACAACATTAATTACATATTATTACACACTACACACGGTACACTAGGTACATATTATTTAAGTTTGTCTGGAAATCAAATCCTGACCTTTGAGTAAAAGATAACGTTATTAAGTTTATTTCAGTGCCTACGTGCCACGTGTTCTGATTTTATAAAGGTTTTGTATAAAAACAAATCGTAAACATGGCGCCTGATAATTTATACGACGCACTTGCACTTGTGTGGGTGCGTGTGTATACTTTCAAGGTAGGTCGTGTGGTGCAAGTTAAAAGCTCTAAGCATTGTTAAAATACAATAATTTAACAAATTTTAAAGTCTGTATCTTTTTTTACAGCACAGCAAAGACTTTTAACAGCATAATACCAAGAATCTAGTATCAATACTAGATATTTGATAATTTGTCTATAATAAGGGATTTAACTACGACTAGATTTAATTATCTATCCGTGTAGTGACGGATTAAGAATACAAGTGTCACCAACCCGTCTCCTCCCAAGGGTGCTGTAAAAGTCAGCTAAGGGATATTGCACACAGATAAAATCTTCTGTGAGAGACGGAAAACTCGAAAAGAAACCCTGTGCCAACATGCCTGGTCAGCGCGGCATAGTAGACGATAATCCCTCCCAAACTGGAGGAGGCCCGTGCCCAACAGTGGGACGTAAATGAGCTGGAGAAGAGAGAAGAGAGATTTAATTAAAATCATCTTAATTAACCCACTTTGCCCGCTGTTTCTCTTTTGTATTTACTGGATTGGGGTTACTTTTTACCTAGGCATATATAAATGGCTTACGTCATATGCGCAGGTGTAGATCTACTGGAAATACGCGCAAAATTTCAAATTCGGTGGCAATTTCAGTGATTCGAAAATTTTATTCCCAGTCATTATACTACCAGCCTGTATACCTATATGATTTTTAGAAAAGAGAAGGGTGAAGGAGAGAGACGTAACTGGTAAAATTATAAAAATATTTATTAGGTAGATAAATTTAGAAGCTAAAGTTTAATAGCTAAAATAACAGCCAAGCAGTTAACTTTATTGTGTGCAAGAAAAACAATGTTTTTGATTCTCGTTGTAGCTTTTCATTTATACCATACGCAAATTGAATTAATGAAAAAACCGGTAGCGATTCAATTTGGCAATCTTTCTGCTTGATATATCAGCAATTTTGAAGTATCATGCATGTCAATTATAATTTATAAGACACTTAATTTAGTCTGTAAAAAACTTATTAAAAGTGGTTATGATGATTATAATTATTTAACCCGGTTAAGATTATCGCAACTACATTGAACGGAATTACGTGTGATACCAACTTCACAGAATTCTGATTTCCGAATTTCACAGATGTTATCGAATTTTTCTATTAGCTGACTCTTACGGCTTCTGTTTCAGTAAGGCAAAAACGTGTTTGTATAATTATAATTTGATAATTTTAGAAACTAAAAGACGCACTTAAAAAAAATACGATTATTTTTATTGGATTTATTGCGTCGTCTTTGGATGATATTATGTGTGCAATTGAGGTAATCCGACTACCGCTGGTTGGTGAAAACCCCTTTCAAAGATTTCATGGATACAGAAATTAACACATAGATGTGATTTATGTATCCATGATGGATACGGACTAAGCTAACAGAGGCGCAGAAAACTGACTTTTAATTTTTGTACGACTATTGCATATATTAAAATGCAAAATAATATTTTAACGAATAAATACAACTAATTTACATCTCAGCTAAAACAAAACTATACATTACAAAACATTTATTTTATACCGCAACTTGAAAGCAATAATACTCAACAATTCAATTTGCATCTACTAAAATAAAGGCAAGTTACACTTACGCGGCAACACAAAGACAGGGCCGTAGTAAACACATTTTTCTGTTTACAATACACAAGTTATTTCCAGTTTGATAAATAAAGCGAGTATTTCTACGGTTCGTTGTTTATGTAGGAACACTACAATTTATGAACTGTGTGGATAAATGTCTTAACTTAGTGGCTTGTCCGTGTGGTGACGGATTAAGAATACAAGTGTCACCACCCCATCTCCTCCCAAGGGTGCTGTAAAAGTCAGCTAAGTGATATAGCACACAGATAACATCTTCTATGAGAGACAAAAAACTCGAAAATAAACCCTGTCCCAATACGCCTGGTCAGCGCGGCGCAGTAGACCATAATCCCTCCCAAAGTGGAGGAGGCCCGTGCCCAACAGTGGGACGTAAATGGGCTGGAGAAGATGAAAGTGGCTTAGTAAATATTCCGAATATCTGTGCAAGCGGCTTTGTACGCGTGGAATTTTAAAAAAAATCCCCATTTTTAAAACATATTTCACTGTTTCTTCACTCCTATTAGCCGTAGCGTGATGTTATAATATAAATTTTTGAAATCGGATCATTAGTTCGTGATATTAGCGCGTTCAAACAAACAAACAAACTCTTCAGCTTTATAATATTATTATAGTTAAACACTATTTTCAAATTATCAATTAACATTACTATTTTTATCTATGCATTTTAGTATTTATCTTCATGTAAACTTAACATTTTCTTCTACATACAACTAAAACAAGTGATTTTCTGATCAGAAATCAGAGTCACAAAACAGAAAACAACATCACGGACTTCTCACAAAAAGGCATAACATAAAGAATAAAGAACAGAGGGACAGAACTGCAATTAATTTCGACAGCAAAGTGTTATCCTACTAATATTATAAAGGCGAAAGTTTGTATGTATGGATGTTTGTTACTCTTTCACGTAAAAACTACTGAATGGATTTGAATGAAACTTTACCACAATATAGCTTATACATCAGAATAACACATAGGCTACAAATTGGCTGGACCGATTTTGATGAAATTTTATTTTATACAGAATTGTATGGCAAAACAACGTTTGCCGGGGCAGCTAGTACATAAATAAAATAAGTATTTATGGAAATTTCAGAAAACCGCCTCTGGTCCAAGTTAAGCTTAAATGCTTGTGTTATGGGAATCACATCAAATCTAATACATAGAAAACACCCAGACGCAGTACAAACATTTGTACAACAATTATAAATATGATTGTTCCGAGCAGTAATCGAACTCGCGACCTCGTGAACGGCACTCTGTTACATGAACCACTCGACCACGAGGCCTCTCAAAATTGTTGTTTGGTTATAGAGAGAAAAGAAATGTCCTAAATTTTTTTAACATCATGGACACCATAACACTGTTATGAGAAATGTTCTAAGTTGTCGCAGGTCATGAACATCTGGTGGGCTGCACTTTTTGTACCACGTGGCACTAAACAGCACCAAATAGTACCGTGTGGTACCGTCTGCGTATTGTCTGTGCGTATTGTCGTAAAATCTATGCTATTTTAGGAATAGTTAGGGATGATTAGGGTGTTGAAAGAGGTTTAAAAATTATAAATTATCTACTAACATTACATAGTTGAATATTTTTGAAATATTTAATGTAATACAAACATAGTAAATATTTAGTTAGGTGTCCGTGTTGTGATGCATTAAGAATACAAGTGTCAACACCACATTTCCTCCTCAGGGAACTGTGAAAGTCAGTTTAGGATGTCAAATAGGGTGTGTGGTGGGAAAGTTATATCTTTGCAGCCACAGATTTACGTGATGGTGAATACGCTCTCAATCTTGAAGACACGTAAATTTTGCCTCAGTAATAATAAGATACGATATCCTTAATTCGAGTGTCCTACCTAACTTTCGCAAACTAAAATGTCACTTTTGTAAGCAATAAAACAAGTATTCCATTGGAAATACAAGACCTCTTTTATTAGTCTATGGTTCACTTGAATCTGTAGATTGTATCAGAGATACAAATAGAACGTATTTCACGCAAATAGATATTTATTTCGCACACTTAGATATTTATATTATTATATGTATAATAAAAAATAAAATATTCACGGACATTTCACACAACGTCCTTTGGTCCCAAGCTAAGCTTATATGCTTAAGTGGGTACCATAATACAGATAGAATACATATTATACTACTTTTCTTTTGTAAATACATACTTATAATACTTAGAAACACCCAGACGCAGAACAAACATTTGTATGACATTTATAAACATCACAGAAATAATTGTCCCGAGCGGGAATCGAACCCGCGACCTCGTGAACGGCAGGCCGTTTTAATTACGAACCACTAGACCACGAAGCCCAGCACCGTTTTATATTTATATATTTATGTGGCCATAGACACTCTAAATCTGTGTTTGCATCTAAGTATGATCATAAAGTATAATACAATTTCAAGATATTACAATCCATTTATATTGTCTATACATCAATTTAAATATCATTAAACAGAACAAAGCAGTGAACTGACTAACGAAGATACAACCAAAGTTAATTTTAAACAAATTGCTCACAACATTGTCATAATAACCACTATTTTAACGAACATCATCTCGAACTTTACTCTCTTAAATGGAGACCAATATATACTGGATATATTAGACACTACTACCAAAATAACAAGACCTGCGTTTTTGAAATTGAATTTTGTTATTACAGTTCAAGTTATGTCGGTAGTTTTATATTATTTTATACACGTTTTGACACAATCGGTCATTCGCCTTACGACCATCTACGATGCAGGACGTGTATACGCATGCATATGGGACAAATAAAATTAGAAAGCAATTTTTGTTCTGTTTAACATGATATTCTGTAGTTTATTGGGTTTATTGAGTCTTATTTTGCTGCAAAGTTAAGTTAACTAATACACAAAATCCTGTTTATTAATCGAATGTATTAGAATAGTAACAGAAATAGTTATCGCAAGCCGAATCTTCTTTAATTATTGTATGTATGTCCCTATGTGAGCTTATATCTTCAAAACTACGCAACGGATTTTGATGCGGTTTTTTCAATAGATGGAGATGGTATATAATATATGTATAATTATAATGGTATCATATATAATGATATAATCATATAATAGATGGTTCAAGAGGAATTTGTATAACTTATTAAGATTTGGTATCAAAACTTCACGCGTACGAATTTGCGGGCAAAAGCTAATATTGTGTAGCCTGATAAACTTTACTGTAATAATCAAACATTAATTGCTATATCACAGGGTTGTTGCTAAAAATACTCTGTAAACAAAGTAAAGGTCAAATGCACTGAAAACCAGTTTATGAAACAGGTTTCGTATTAAATTATAAGAGACAGGGATATACAGTTTGTGACCCAATCATTTTATTCTTAGTATTTTATTACAAATACAATTAAATCAATTTATTATATTTAAAGTGATACTTAGTAGCTATAAAGTAATCATTTATTCCCTTTATATTTGCCCTTCAAGGTAGAATGGTAGAATTCTTCTCTTTTTAACACGCTTATATAAGTTCAATATGTATCTATCAATGTATAAATCTATGTAACGGAATGTTTGGAAGTGATTTTCACCCACTTGCAGTAGTTGGATTGATCTGAAATTTTGCGCATATATCAAGGACCGATAGCAATGCAATAATTTAAAAAAATATTCAGGATTTTTAAGCGTAATTTTTTAGTTTTTGTACTAAGTAGATTATTATTATAGTCCACTAGCTGTTGCGCGTACGTACTGTACGCGTGGAATTTTGAAAGAAAAGCTTTCCCGGTTTTTGCAACATTTTTCACTGATGCTTCGCTCCTGTTGGTTTCAGCGTGATGTTATATAGGTAGCCTATAGCCTTTTTCAATAAATGTACTATCCGACAATGCAAGATTTTTTTAAGTCGGACCGGTGGTTCTTGACTTTAGCGCGTTCAAACAAACAAACAAACTCTTCCGCTTTATTACATTAATATATAAGTATTATATCCTACTCCACTTTGGAAAGATCTACGCACCTGGAGGTCTCTTTTTCTTGATACAATAAAATATTGAATCTTACTTAGTAAAATAGTACAGCATAAAATGGGTTGTTTACACTTGTACTTTGTCTCAATCACTCAACACTCTAACATGCTAATAACGGAAATGTCATATGACTTTTCATTATTATAGCCGCTGTGGCGTTCTTTGAGGGAAGCCAATGTCCAACAGTGGACAGAAAAGCTCATGGATGGATGGATGGTTTTAGTCAAAATCTTTATCAGCCCAAAATATTTTAGTCAAGGACGTCGTTAATTATTAAAGGGTAAAATGGGACCGACATTACTGTCTGTCACCAGACCGTATCTCTGAAACAGTGATAGCTAGAGAGTTAAAAATTTCAGTTTCTGTATATCAGTTGATACTAGGTACAGCAATAAATACACGTTATTATCATCACTTTGCGCTTATCCCGTTATTTGGTGTCAGTGTTATGACAACTGTATGGAGCTCTATCCGCGAGGCCAACTCGAACTTGTCCGGCATTTTTTTTTGTTCCTTGGACCATACAATATAAAGGAACCTTGTGGATTCCCGTTAAAAACAGTGTCTGTACAAATAATACATTAAGATGCGGCTCGGGTCGCCGACTTCGATCGTCGATAATCCAAAAATGGTATAGCCTCACACTTCGCTAACTGTGAGGCTTACAGTTAGTGAAATGTGAACATAACACTTTAGAAGCTTAAGCTTTTGAATACTAATTTATTTTAATAAGTAATAAGGAATGAACATAAAACCACTGAAATTAAAAATACTGCAATATTACGAGCTCTTATTCCCAGGCCGTTTACGCCGTGAATGGAACTGCCTGGCAAATTCGTATTACGAGTATACTATTGCTAGTGTGTCAGTGGTCACGTGACTTCAGGCTGATATCGGCCCGACTTTTGTTTCACTGGCTGGCGTTAAGCGTATTACGAGCGCAAATTTGACATGTAGTTGATTGTTTTAACTATAAGATGACATATATATAACTATAAGATTTTAACTATAGAAGTGACAAGTAAATCCATTCAATAGAAGCTGCTACATTGTTACGTATAATAAATTGTTTTGGTTTATTTAGAATTAAAAGTAACTATTAGCTATATTAACGATGGGTGATGAATTGGAGGTGTTTGAATTTTTGGAGAGCGACGATGATGAACAAAACACTAGTCGAATGCGAAATAAGTTAAATATAAATAATAATATTAATATATTATTAAAATAATTATTCATTACAATAATATCGCCATGTGTATTAAAGTTACTTTCATGCGAATCATAAAACAATTTTTTATTTTATTTAAACTTAATTGCCCGTTTTAGGATAATGAAAAACTAAGTCTGTGTTCCCGCTATATCAGCTGACAGTTCAAGTGACGGGTGCCGTTCCAAAACTAATTCCCAAAACATATATGAATTATATAAAATAAAAAAATCTAAATATAAAAATAGAAAATAGTATTACCGTTCTTTTCTTTTATATAATGGTCTAAGTAACTTGTGTTTAGCAAATACATATATTATATTTTGTAGTATATTGAATACAAAAAAAAATTGTAAAATATAACCGTAACTAGCCGATAAACACAATAATTAAGTTTCTGAACGACTCTATCAAAAAGCTCAGAGTCAGAAACGGACCCGGACTACCCACTTAACTCCACGGTGTTCCTCCTCGCCCCTTGGCCGGGCCATGGTAATCACTCAGGTATTACCATTAGGATTTAGTGGCCCTAATTCCCTATTATGAATAGTAAAATTAAATAAGTTAGTTAAATTCTCAATTTTTATTTGTATAAGTATATATTTTATTTATCTTTGTGTGTCCAGTAAAACTTAAACAGTCTTTTATCCGAAATTGTAATAGTTACATACTTCCAAACGACCTTTACTGTTACAATGGATCATAAATCTCCGTTTTTGGCAGTCAGTTAGTAGTGAATTCCATTACAATAGATCACGACCACCAGCTGTGTGTATGTATGTGTCACTGTACCATAGAAATAACTGGACTAACCTAGCAGACATTACGGCGACGATGACCAAAATCGTCTACGAGAGAAACAGTCAACGTACATTGAATTTTATGTCGCATGTACAATGCGCACAGCAGCGAAAATGCAAATAATGTTTGTATAGGTACATAATAATATTTGATCGCAAAAGGTATCTAAACAGTAATTACATCAAAACTTTTTCAACCAATTTACAAATAGACGGGCCTCGTGGTCTAGTGGTTCATATAACGGACTGCCGTTCACGAGGTCTCGGGTTCGATTCCCGGTCAGGACAACCATTTGTGTGATGTTTTTAATTGTCATACAAATGTTTGTACTGCGTCTGGGTGTTTACTATGTATTATAAGTATGTATTTACAAAAGAAAAGTAGTTTATGTATTATATCCGTATTCTGGTACCCATAACACAAGCATATAAGCTTAGTTTGGAACCAGAGGACGTTGTGTGAAATGTCCATGAATATTTATTTATTTATTTATTTATAGAAGTGGAAATATAATTGGTTAAAGAATAGAAAAATAAAATAAAATAGAAGTGGTTAAAGAAAAAAGACTCAATCTGCTGACAAATTAGTTTGTGTGCGACCCACATGCAACAATCAATTTTAACAATGTGGGTTTCTGAATCTCTGCAATTTCATCCCATTTATTTTATACGAAAATTTTTAAACTCAGAAATTAAAATCATACCAAATTTTTTTTTCTAAATTACATCTGTAAATTAAAAATTAAAGCTATCCTTGCGTACATCACGTTTAGGAGGCTAAAATCATGAGCTCAAAATAAAATATATGATATTATATCAGCTCCTTTAATTACACTAATAATATAAGTCACAACCAATATCTTAATTATTGTTCATATTATTACACTGAACATCTTCGCATAAAGTTACGATTGTCATTAGCTCAATTGCTTTTCGATTCTCTACATTTAATATAGGAACTTGGATCTGCATATTTGAATTAACAGCTTGCAATTATAGAGTTAGTTCGTATCTTTATAAGGTATTACAAGATTTAGAACTAATGCAATTTTGTCAAAGCATTCATTTATACATTTAATGTCGTTCAATTTTGCTCTGCTATTAGGATTGTTAATGGAATTTGGTTACTCATTTAGTTGACAATTGCGTTTGTTTAATATATTTAATATTAATATCTACTTAATTACTATGGTATTTTAATATTATTACTTTGTTATTGAAGACGGCTATCATTTTCTTACCGTTTTACTAGTAATAATGGGGTCGGATTTAGGTGCAAATTCCGCAGATTTAACTTGTAATAAAATATTAAAATTTAATAATCCCAATTGACGATGTTTCAATGATCACAATACAAAAATAGTGAAGGAAAACTTTAAACTTAAGAAATACAATACTTTTGTGGTGTTTTCTATGTATTATAAGTATGTATTTACAAAAGAAAAGTAGTATAAGTAGTCAATCCGTATCTGGTACCCATAATACAAGCATATAATATATATAGCCTACTTTGGGACCAGAGGACGTTGTGTGAAATGTTTTTCTTTTTTTATTTAACTTAATTACTTTTTTCTGTTGCAGACATGTTATTATACTTTTGTATCCAAAATATTTTCTAAAATTAACTCAAATTTAAATGCAACTCTATGTTCTTGTTCTTTCAAATGTCATGTCAAGTTCTTGACAAATTCCTCACATTCTACAGAATAGTTTTAAAGTGAATCGGAATTTGGAACCAAAATACTTCCTTGGGGGACTCCTGTCATTTAACCTGAAATTAAAATGTCCAAAATCGATGTCATGTCATTCCATCACAGTAAGGGAAGTAAATCATGTTGTAACATGTCTAACTTTCTAAAATATTTTAGTGTTACTTTAAATAGAATTGTGATCGACTATTGACAGGTTAATTTGATCCTAATTCCGTGTTGAGAAGTCTTTTGAAGGTTGAACGGTAATTTGAATATTTATTTTTTTACTTTTTACGTTACCTTTTGGGAAAATTATGTAAAATCTTAGTTATGTATTTTTTTCTCAGTCATTTCCTTCTCGGCTCAGGAACATCCCATTGTTGACCTCCTCCATTTTGGGAGGGTAATAAGTCTACTATGCCTATTGACAAGGCGTGATGGCATATGGTTTAGTTTTGAGTTTTCCGTATAACAAAGAATATTACAGAACTCTAGGGAGAAAATTGACTTGTAATACGTGAGTCGATATTAGGTGTAATTTTTATTAGATATTTACTTAATACCGACCAATTTGTTGATGTAACAGATTCATATTAATATTATAGGCAAATAAAGAATTCATTCGTTCATATTATCTACTCTCAAATCAGTAAAAAATAATTTATTTCTTCTACTAGCTGATGCCCGCTACTCCGTACGCGTGGAATTTTAGATCTCTATATATTTGGACCGTTCAAACCTTCCCTGGACTTTTACGAATATTTTAAGACCAAAATCACCAAAATCGGCCCAGCCGTTCTCGAGTTTTAGCGAGACTAACGAACAGCAATTGATTTTTATATATAAGATTATGGTAACACTTGACTCTAACAATTAGGATTCTTATTAAAACATTCAAATCAAAACAAACTACAGTTACAAAGAAAGCCAATTATTCAAAAGTAATAACAGCAATTTATCAAAAGTTAACTTTGAATAGTTTCTATGACAATGATCTTATTATTAAGTCCCCGAAAATAGCACAAAAGAATTAATCTTGAAAATCTTCACAATTTAAATGAATATTAATTAGGTGGGGAAGAAATATGCTAAATTTGTATAAGAGACGTAGGGTGAAATACTTTACTGTTGAACTTTGGAATACCTATAAAAAATTACGTCTCTGTCTTGGAGGACTTACATATTCAAGCTTATTAATATTCTAGAAACTACATACTTGATAATTTTAGGTTTAGAATAGAACTAGCCCGCAACTTCATACGCATGGAATTTAGGAACCAAACCTTAACGTTTGTAAAAAAAAGCTATCTATTCGAACTCTAAATTCGTTACGTAGTTTTGGACACATAATCCCACATAGTGACGTACATACAAAAGTAACGACATTGTTTTATAATAAGTAAAGACGAGCTAGTGAATTTGTATCCTGAATAATGATGACTAAAATAACAAGAGAAAGATGATATAATTTTGTAAATTTCCTATTATATGCACAATGTCTAAGTCTAAGTTTACTATCTATACCATCTATACTAAAATCATAAAGCTGAAAAGTTTGTTAGTTTGAATGCACAAATCTCAAGAACTACTTGTTAATTTGAAAAAAATATTCTTTTTTGTATTCATTTATTCGCTGTGACCAATAGGAGCGAAGCATCAGTGAAAAATATTAAAAAAAAAATCTAAATTCTATGCGTAAGAAGTCGCTAGTAAAAAATAAAACTAAGAGTTTTAGTTATGTAACTCATTGCTCTCTTTGTTGATTTAAGGGTAGTAACAGTATACAATATTGGGACGTATTTAAAAACATTATGTACTTTTAACTTCATTATCTCAGACCATACTGTAAACCCAAAATAACAGTCAGTCTAAATGCAAATCTCGTCAACTGTCACAATCACCCTCTTTAAAAGAATAGAAATCACAAAACACCACTACTTAACTCCGACTACAGACGCAGAGATAAATGTTCTTTTTTTGTCCAGTATTTTCCTACTGATTTTGACAAAAGACCCACTGAAGTTAGTAGACAGTTAATAAATTTGTGCGTAATTATACACTGTAGTATTTTGTTGAAAGGTTTTTTGAAGATCTGGTAGCGATTTATGTGAGGGTAATACCGGTTGGTGATTAATTAGTTCTAAATATTTGTTGCTTGGGGGAAGGTAATTAGGGAATATAAACGGTGGAAAATAATTTATTTGTTGTATTTTTTTTTGGAATTTTAGTGTGTCGGTTTACGGAGCTTCGTAGTGTTATATCTTTTGTGGATAATCAGAATATTTATAAGACATAGCTGACCGGGCAAACGTTGTTTTGCCATACAACAAATGCACACGGTGTGCCAATTTAATTTAAAATCGGTTAAGTAGTTTAGGAATCCATCGCGGACAAACATCGTGACAGGAGATTTATATATGACATAAAGATGATAAAATTGCATCATACCTTTAAATAAATCTTTGAAATGGTAGTAACTGAATTAACATAAGTCTAAAAAAAATAAGTAATTTCAGTAAAAAAGTTTATAATAGACAACTTTGTTTTCAATAAAGTATATATTTATTTCTAAAAGTAGTACCTACCCTTAGCAACTCACCTAAATCAGGACTAACCGATACTAAACCAAAAAGGACGGAAATAGGTGCACAATACCTTAAAATAATATATAATTACGACATCCTTCCGAATAATTGCTGTATTAGCGTACCAAACTTTCCACTAAAAGCTTAACACGTGGTCTTAATAAACTAATGTAAGAAAACCATCAAAAGACATTGAATAAATTTTCCCTAATACAGAAGTACTATAACTAACTCTTCTGATTACACTGTAAAATTTTATCACGTCTTATTCCCTAACTATACTTACTAAATGTATTAATGAGTACTTAAAAGAAGCCACCATACTTAGGAACGTTTTCAGGCTTTACTTGATGGACTTAAATACCGATTTACCAAACTTTACTTTCATATAAATGTCAATTTACAATCTTAGCGTCATAACATAAAATGTTACGATAGAACTTGTGCTGTGTAGATAGCAAGCAAGATGTCCTTACTGCAGGATATTTAGAAAGAATACAATAAAGATATGAATAGTATTAATTGCTACCTACGTTTTCAGGAACCTTAACATTAAATTATTTTTAATATTGTGTAAAATTAAATGTAAAAATAAATCAATCGATGCTTAGTTATAAACTTGTTATAATGCTTTGAAAACAATCCATCTATCCATCAGCCCTTCTCCGTCCACTGCTGGACATTGGCCTCCCCCATAGAACGTCACAACGCGCGGTCCTGTGATAACTGCATCCAGCGGCCCCCGGCGAATTTGACGATATCGTCAGTCAACCTTGTTGGGTGCCGACCCACCGGTGTACGTGGTCTCCACTAGAGGACCTTCTGGCAACCTATCCTTGACAACAATAGCGGAATACAAATAAAATATTTTTTAATGATATGACGATGTTAATATGAGCGATAAGTACAGATACGATGATTTATTCATTGTAATATTCTAATTAGTTCTATAAGCTCATCGACACTCCACTAAAAGACAAATAGACGACTAAATTATCCGTGAATTGCTAAAAGGGATTAAAAAAACTAATTATAATGTTTTATATGTAGATTTTTCAAACGTACGCGAAGGATTTTCTTAAATCCTTAAATCCTCAAAGCCATTATAATGAGATATCTTTGCCACCGGCTTATTGGGAATATCTTTTTGGTGTTGTATTGTATCTATATATGGAGAAAAGAATTGGTGTATTTAATTCACGTTATAAATTGTAAAGTTAATATATCAAATATCATTCCAAGATAGATAGATAGATAAATTTCTTTATTTTTGATCTAAAACATTAAACATTAAATTAGCTCCACAAAACCGAATAATTGGTTTGTCTGTGGAAAATGAAAAAAACATTGCACTTAATTATAAAGATATAAATGATACACACAGTACATGAGTCGGTTGCCTCTTACATCACGGAAGCCTGAATTGTTAAATTATAAAACAATAATAACAAAATGTGGGCTGGCCATATTGCACGTATAGATCAGGAGATATGGACCCGTAGATTAACCGTATGGCAAGGACCAACAAAATTTAGAAAAAGAGGTAGTCCAAAGGAAAAATGGGTAAATGAACTTATAAAAATAGCTGGAGAAAATTGGATATCAAAAGCAATGGATAGACAGACTTGGAAAAAGCTGGGGGAGGCTTTCACCCACTAAGGGGTCCGTAAAGATTGACAAGACAAAACAGTTATAAATAAATGTGAAAAAAAAGGAAACAAAAGAAAAACAACAAAAAAGAAAAGAGGTGACAATAATTTGTTATTTATGATGAATTAAATTTTGAATCTTTTTATTGACCAGATTAATGAATTGTTAATTAAAAAAATTATGACTATGAATATGAATGAAGTGTAAATTGAATTTAATTTATTTAAATGTAAACATTGTAATTCATCTTCTTTATGGAATTAAAGGCTGTAATAATAATAATAATTATTATTATATAATAACAAAATGTAGAATAATTATCTATGTACTTAGTTCAAAAACTAAAAAACACGCTCGAAAATCCAGATTTTTTTTTTAATTTATTCATTTTCATCAGTTCTTTTATATGTGTGCAAAATTCCAGATCGATCAGACTACTCTAAGTGGGTGAAAATCATTTTCAAAGATTATGATTAATTGAAAGATACGTTCCGAACAAATATAAGCATGTTAAAAAGAATTAGACCCTTTAGGGGTCTTTGTGTTTTTTTTGTTGTAAAACTGTACCTATTTCAGAATAATCATCAAAAATTCTTAATCCGTGTGGTGGCGGATTAAGTTTTAGCTTGTCATTTATTATTAAGAGGATACCAAAATAGCTTCGTGCATTTTTCTACGTACGAAGTTTTCATTGATAAAATATCTTAGCGAAACAACCTCTCTCATTTTTTATTTTTTTCATTTGTCGGTCTATTAATGCGTATTAACTAATGAAATAACTGTAAAAACATAAGTAACTATTATATATAGAAACACGTAAATCAGAATTAAAATATATTTAGTAGATTTTGAGTAAAAAAAAAAAAAAATATCCCTAATTCTTCATTTTCTATACCTACTAGCTGTGTTAATATGTACATGTCGACGATAATATTGATGTAGGCCCTTAAGATTGGACTGTAGGGCCGACTAATTCCCAATTTAGGTATTTGCGTGAAGTATTGTTACTGTCCTAATTCCTAGAACTGAACCGAAAGAGACGTTATAAATATGGCGCTATAGTTTTTATAATCGGTTCGGTCTATATTTCATAAAGAGAACAGCTGAGTACGATGTCCATATTTTTGTATGAAGCTTGACTTGCTCCCTTTTAACATAATAAAATAATGAAAGCCAGCTGAACTCATTCATATAACACTAATTACATCTATCAAAGCTCGTCTATTTTTGGCAACATGGGAACTTTTCTAGCCACTCGACCTAAAGTGGACGTCTTGAGTTCTTATGCTCTCCTGGTACCTATTTTAATATTAATAGTTGTTTAATTGTTTTATTTGTGATTCAAGTTATATTTTATTTTTGTATCGTGAGAATGTTTTGGTAGTTGAAATTGTTAAGTGTTTATTTATATTTGATTTGTATCAAAATGTATTTTGTATTATTCGTATTTTCGGGAGTAAGGGTCGGATAACAAAGACATAGAAATATTAGACATCTACTCCTTATTTGATTACAATATATTACAATAAGACCCACAGTTTTACTTGCGGTTATCAAGAGATATTTAGAAGTAAAAATTAATAATTTGCTTCGTTTATAAATAAAAATAAAAAAAAACTCGTTTAAAAATCCTTAATATTTTTTATATTATATTATTATAGCATTGTCATCAGTCCTTAATATATGTGCAAAGTTTCAGAGCAATCTGACTACTGCAAGTGGGTGAAAATTACTTTCAAAGATTTCGTTACATAGATGAATACACTGATAGATACGTATCGAGCTACTCCTGTCCGTGTGGTGACGGATTGAAAATACAAGCGTCACCACCGCATCTCCTCCCCAGGGTGCTGTAAAAGTCAGCTAAGGGATATTGTACGCAGATAACATCCTCTATGAGAGAGGGAAAACTTAAAAATGGTCCTTGTACTAACACGCCTGATCAGACAAACAAATAAACACACAGCAAAATATAATTAAACTTACAAAATTGTATACAAAACCTGAAAACATCTTTGTTATTTAGAGTAAATAAAAATACTGTATTTAACTTACTGATTTTGTACCTTTTCCTTTCTTCTTATTTTGATAAGTTTCTTACCTGAAATAAAAAATAGTTCTGTGTTATCTTTAGTAAACTCTAATTGTTATCTTTAGGGATGACGTATTTTTTTACATGGCACAAAAAATAGACAAAAAAAGAATAAGCTGATTATTTAATAATGACTTTACGGATTTAGATTAAAGAAAGAAAGAAAGAAAGAAAGAAAGAAAGAAAGAAAACATTTATTGCTGTGAATTCAGACACAAAATACATAAAACAGATTTATACATCCCAGATCCCATCAGCAGCAATAGGTCCCATTTCAGCATAATGTCAAGTCTCAAAGACTTGACGCTGATTAGACACGTAAATGATAATAAAATAAATACTTGTAACTAAAAAGTTATACTTCTTTATTTATTCTTCTCTTTATAATATATTCTCATCATTATTTCCCTAACATACCAAAAGTTGGTCGGTTTATTTTTCAAAAAAGCAGTAAAATGTTGTTATTTTTTAAAATTATGTCCCTATGTGAGTTTATATCTTCAAAACTACACGACGGAGTTAGGTGCGATATTTTGAACAGATTAAATTCAGCATTTAAAAAAAAAATTCTATTGATTTCATGTGTCTCCTTTTTTGAAGTCGGTTGTAAATGATTCACGATGGTGTTTTTTTGTAGAAATGTTTGGTATGTTTATTAGGGTTTGGTTTCTAACTTCCACGAGTACGAAGTTTAGGGCAATAGCTCGTTTAAAATATAAATAAATATCAAATAAAGCTTGGCCATCATAGTTCCTTAAACAAATGCCCTATTGAGACTTCACAAAGTCATCGATGTTTTCGATTCATACCAGATATAGTTTGTTATAAACAATTTTGACAGTCTAATTTAATTATCCCATTAAACACCATATACGTGCAAGTTTTAACATTATATGCCATTTTTATTACACATAAAACCCACCTGGGCTATAAATCAATATATACTATAAAAACTGTGACGAACAGATAGTTTTACATCTTTCTATTTTTTTACACAAATTCGTGCGCAAACGCAGTCTGTCTAAACATAGAACATGTCCAGCGCGGGGGATTTCTTAACGTAAATCAAATAATAAATAACATAAAAAATTCCTAACTAATATATCACACTCTTTCTATATCTCTCCGGCCCATTAAGGTCCCACTGCTGGGAGGGATCATGGACTCATTTGGGAGGGATTGTAATCTATGGTGCCGCGCTGTCCACGCTTGATGGCATAGGGTTAATCTTTGAGATTTCTGTCTTCCTTTCCTTCCTAATTTCTATTATTTATTCCTTCTTTATTTCCTTGGTAAGTTCCTTCTCGACAAATATCTCGTCATCATTAGTATATAGTTAAAATAACAATTAAATATCCTATAATTAGTAAAAATAAATTAAAATTATGAAATCATTTAATTATACCTGTAACTAATGTTATAACTCCAATTGCTCCAGTTAAAGGTCATGGTCTATAATCAACAAGATGGTAGGGGTGATTGTGGTTTATTTTCATTTATACTATCACTAGAATATTGAGGATGTTATCTGTTTACAATATTCTTTAGCTGGCTTTTACTAAAATATTGGAAGGGAAAAGGGCCGACAAGTGTCACCACACTTGTATTCTTAATCCGTCATCACACGGCTAGTAATGTTTTAAAATCATGTTATTTATTATAATTTGTCAGAAGAGCATTCTGTAAAAGCTAAAGGGAACAGCGTACAATGCAGATAACATCCTCTGTGAGCAACCGAAACCTCGATTATAAACCTTGTGACATACGCTTGGTCAGCGCGCCACAATCAATTATAAGCCCTAAGTGAAGTAGGCTCGTGCCCAAAAATGGGCTTTTAATGGGTTGTAGAGAAGTTTAGGAACGTCATATTATGATGATGTAGAGCATCGTATCTATAGACTTTTTGTCATACAAATCTTTACACTAATTTATTAATGTTTTGCGATTGACTCGCTATGCTTTTTACTAAACAAACTAAATTATAATGGAAAAAAAAATGATAACCATAAGCGGGACTTGAACCCGCGACCTCGGAATGCCGTTCCGTCGCTCTCCCAACTGAGCTATTATGGTCCACGCAAATGTTTACCAAATTTTCCACTACAATCATCTCAATGCGAGTTTTAACATCGTGCGATGTTTTTTCGTACAACGCCATCTATTGAGCGGTTTGCACCAACTCCATCAATCGATCAGTTAGCGTTCTTTACAGAACAAAGGGTTCAAGTCCCGCTTATGGTTATCATTTTTCCATTATAATTTAGTTTGTTTATACAAATCTTTGTTCATACCTAATATCAATTGTGAGTAAAGATCAGTTTAATTACCTTACATCTTTAGCATAATTTATATTAACACTGTAATGTACACACTGTACATTAACCACACCAGATGCATAGTCCCAACAATTTTTATGACACAGTAACACGTGCCGTCTATATGCATTATTGTTTATATATTTTACTCGCTAATGTAAACACACCCTTAGTTAGGAAATAGGGCGTCTCAACGTTCCTTAAGTAATATTACGTCTAAAAGAAATACTTACATATTATATTCCTTCTATGACGTCTCTGAATAGAAATATTAAAAACTGAATATCTTAATGTTAAGTTTTTTTTGGCAATTATTATGTACACTTAACTTTGAAGTACAAATACAAAAATGCGCTATAGATTATTTTTATATCTTTTACACAGAACTATTGTTTCGGTAAAGAAATACTTTTGTTGGCATTAATTCGCGACAAGCGGAAAATTTTTGTGTTATCTTCTGCAAGCTTCTTTCAAATTATTACACGTCACATCAATAATTGCCTCTAAATAAAACCATTTCAACGCATGTCTTAAGATTTTTTTATTAAAGCGTTGTGTGGGGGCGCACTTTGATGTTCGTAATGTTTATATTTAAAAAAAAAATGACGAGGTAAGGCACAGATCACACATGAAAGGCCCTCACCAAGTTAAGGTATAAATATTTAAGTTGAAGCATCTGTGTGGAGCACTGGTCTGTTAGACAATAAAAAAAGTATTTTGAAGCAATTAAATAACTTATGTAAATTCCTAAGCGCCTGGAAACAAAATTGAACTGTTGCTTTTCTCCGTCACATCTAGAATCGCTGAAAACCAAGTCTCATCTGGCACACGTAGGGAATACCTAAGCATTTTCATGTTTCTGAAAGCTTTAAATAATACTATTTTTTAGGAATTTTGACGCAAACCTTCAATCTATTTATGAATCCACGTTACGGAATCTTTGAAAGTGATTTTTACAAATTTACAATAGTCGGATTGATCGATCGAATCATATCATCCTCCTGCCCTTATTCCATTATTTGGGGTCGGCGCAACATGTCTTTTTCTTCCACAGTCATCTATTAGCCGTCATGTCTGTGTCAACTCCTCTTTCTTTCATGTCCTCTTTCACAAAGTCCATCCATCTTTTCTTAGGTCTTCCTCTAGACTTTTTTCCTTCCACATTTATACTCAGAACTCTCCTGACGACATTACTTTCCTCTCGTCTCATCACATGCCCATACCAGGATATCCGCTCGTTCTTCAATTTTTCAGTCACTGGCATCACTTTCAGACTTCCTCTAATATATTCATTCCTTATTTTATCCATTCGCGTGACGCCACACATCCATCTCAACATTCGATTGATCGATCCAATATGCACAGATATTATGAAACGATTACAACGAAAATTTTAAAAGATAACTCGTATTTACAACAGTAATTTTTAGTATTTAGACTAAGAAATGTTTTATTTAATACTAGTCTGACTGGACTCTTTAGCTCTAAGTCTGCTAATACAATGTTGTCACAATGACAGCTCAATGGCACCATTTTGGCCCCATAGTGGCATCATCTGTGATAAAAAATCAAGATTGGTGTCATTGTGACACCATAATGGTGCCATAATGGCGGAATTTTATCAAATTTGGTAGTCTACTATTACTTTTTTGTCGTAATGACGTCATAATCGGCGTCATTACGACCATTATAACAACATTGTAATAAAATTATAATAGCAGAATTCCCGACACATCCCTGCCGCGCCATGAGTGTGGTACCATTTCTGCATTCGCTTTTGCGTTTTGTCACGCCCACTTCTCATACAAAACAGTAACAGGTTTTCTTCTTCTCTCCACGCCCTAGGCCTGATCATGACCGACAGGGGAAATCAGTGACACATTATAAATGTAATATATGGACGGCATTTTTAATACAAAATGAGATCGGTTCACGGGAGTACGGAATGCGACCTTTACTGAGGTTTTTCAAGAAACTGTTTTGTTTCTTAAAATTTATGAATTTTCTTCAGCACATCCTCAAAACAGAACTCTACAGTATTGTGAAAGTGTTGACATATCACGATGAACTATAGGTGCCGAACAGAGACGTCACGAGCGCACTGACATTTACATTAGGAGACCCTGAATTAAATATTGCTAAAGATGAAGATTTTGGTTTCAAAACAAAACAATATACTTTCAATTAAAATAATATACCTGTTTCTAAAGTAATTTATTAATTTTGCAATTGACTTGCTATGCTTTTACATTATAAATGAAATTATAGTGGAAAAAGTGATCACCGCAAGCGGGACTTGAACACACGACCTCGGAATACCGTTCCGTCGTTCTTCCTACTGAACTGTTGCGGCCGTGGTAACAGTAACCAATTTTAATAAAACCACTTTTTACGGATTTAGACGCGTGTATTTGTTTTAAATTTTATTCAAACAAATGAGTCGCGCAAGTGTTAGAAAAAGTAACCAATTTCTCCACAATGTTACTCGAATGAGTCTTACATCACATTTTTGATGTACAACGCCATCTATCGAGACTGTTTTGCACATTCTTCACGGAACGGTATTCCGAGGTCGTGGGTTCAAATCCCGCCTGCGGTGATCACTTTTTCCACTGTAATTTAATTTATTACTTAAACCTGTTTTTTTAAATTGAGTTCATTAGTTGGAAGGACTGATTAGTTCATAATAGTACCGATTCTACGTGACCAACTAAACATAGCTTAACTTAAAAATGAAAATCGAGTTTCAATAACACAGTTTGGCAATAGTTACAAAACTTTTTAAGCTATTGCATAGCTTCTATCGCGGGCCTTGAGCGTGGAGACTAAATCCACAAAATTCGAAATTTAAATTCCGTAGGTAACGGAAATAGCGTAAAAAAAGACGTGTGTCACTTGGGGACTGCCGCGGTAAAGCTATTGCATATTATTTTTATCAACTTATGCAATTATAATTATTTATTTATTTTATTTATGCAAGAATCTAAATACCATAAACCTAATAATCCTTATTTACTGATGCTTACATCTGTCAATTGTTTATGGTGATTATGATAAAATAGCGATTGTCAATCAAATGTCAATAAAATAAAAACTAACGCCAAAACTGACATGAGTCACCTGCAGCGCGAACAGCGAAACGGCGTTACTGCAATAGCTTAAAAAACCTTACACATCGGCGCTACTTGCTGAATGCGTAGCAACCGCGGTAGTCCCCGAGTGACACACGTCTTTTTTTTTTCAAAAAATCTGTATATTATAGACTAACGATTTCAGATAATAAAAATGTGCACAACGAAGTAGCCAATTAATCAAAATACGTCATAGTTGTTTTAATTTTTTAGTTAAGTTTAGTTGTGTACTTAGAATTGGTACCATTATTTCACGTCTAGTATAGAGTGACCTCCAGGTGTCACCACCCCATCTCCTTCCAAGGGTGCTGTAAAAGTCAGCTAAGGGATATTGCACACAGAAAACATCCTCTGTGAGAGACGGAAAACTCGAAAATAAACCCTGTGCCAACACGCCCGGTCAGCACGGCACAGTAGACCATAATCCCTCCAAAGTGGAGGAGGCCCGTGCCCAATAGTGGGACGTAAATGGGCTGGAGAGGAAAGGATAGAGTGACCTATTATGAATTATGACTTAAACACATCTCACATATCACTGAGACTTCGCCGTTTATCCATTGGGTTTGATAAATTATAAATACCGTTTTATATTATGTCTTATGCGTTTTACCTTTTGATACGGAACTCTTATAAAAATTTGTTTAAAAACCATCAATAGGTAATCTAAATAATACGAAGGGCTTAAGTAATTCTAAATTCATCCCAGCCAGCCAGTCTCCACAAAAACGTTAGTAAACATTATCGAATCTCGATTACATAGCCGCAGGTGTGCGTTATTATCTGCAGGCTGTTTATTTGTGTCAAGGGCTTATAAGGACAACGCAGCAAATATATGGAAGTTGATTGCATTTGTACAAAGTTACTAGATTATTATTTATAGATAATTAGTTTTGCAATGAATAACTATATACTTCGTGATATTAAATTAGACGCTTGATCATCTCATGTTAAGACCATATCTATACTAATACAGCAGTTGGCCGCTAATTCATACGCGTGACAATCAAAAATTCCCCTGTTTCGCAACGTTTTTTCGCTAATGCTTCGCTCCTATTGGTCGCAGCGTAATGTTATATATCCCATAGCCTTTCACGGTAAATGTACTATTTTACTGTAAGATTTTTTTAAATCAGACCAGTAGTTTCTGAGATAAGTGTGTTCAAACAAACAAACTAAAAACTCTTCAGTTTTTTAATATCAAGTGTAGATTATAAAGAGCAAAGATTTGATTGCTAGTTTGAAATGAATAAGATCTAAAACTACGGGACCGATTTAAAAACAAAGTTTTCTTTAGTGTATCTACACTATTCTTGATGAACATAAGCTATATTTCAACAAACAGTAGCTTTGGAATCCCCCATAGGAAAAAAGCGTGATGTTATGATAATGACGATGCTGAATCTAAATACTACAAAAAAAGAAATATTCACGGACCTTTCACTGAACGTCCTCTGGTCCCAAACTAAGCTTATATGCTTGTGTTATGGGTACCAGAATACGGATATACTACATATATACTCCTTCTCTTTTGTAAATAATGTAAATACTTATAATACATAGAAACACCGAGACGCAGTACAAACATCCGCATGACAGTATTGACAGTTATAAATATGACACAAATGATTGTCCTGAGCGGGAATCGAATCCGCGACCTTGTGATCAGCAGTCCGTTACATGAACCACTCAACCACGAGGCCCGTCAAATAATAATGGCAGAACATAATCAAATATCAAATTACACAACACTGTACTACATTAAAATAAGTATTTTCAGATAATATTAAGCGTTATCTAATTTTATAATTAGGTACGTCTCGTACTCAGACTGACGGCTTGTGGTGTCAAGTTGCAACTTAAAGAGACCGTCTGTTATACCACAAACACCACAAACATATGTGTGACCCAAGTTATAGAAAACTAAAATTATCGATAATGGTACCAGTTCTTCGTGCACAACTACACTTAACTAAAAAATGAAAACTACTATGTCGTATTTTGATTAATGGGCTATTTCGTTGTGCAAATATTTATTAATTAAAATCGTTACTCTGTAATATACAGATTTTCTAATAAAAAAGTTCTGTTAACATTGCTGCATTGTGATATTGACACTATCAATTTTCATTTTTAGGGTTCCGTACCCAAAGGGTAAAAACGGGACACTATTACTGAGACTTCGCTGTCCGTCCGTCCGTCCGTCTGTCACCAGGCTGTATCTCAAGAACGGTGATAGCTAGACAGTTGAAATTTTCACAGATGATGTATTTCTATTGCCGCTATAACAACAAATACTAAAAATAAAATAAAATAAATATTTAAGGGGGGCTCCCATACAACAAACATGATTTTTTTACCGTTTCTTGCTCGATACTAATAACATTGCCTTATGTTGCATAGATAGTGGTACGGAACCCTTCGTGCGCGAGTCCGACTCGCACTTGACCAATTTTTCTATTATTTAGTCAAGGTCAGTTTAGTTGTGCACATAGAATCGGTACCATTAACTGATTTTAAACTATTGCGATTTGAACTCATAATTGCTTACGATGGGTGCAACTCGATTGAAAAGTCGGGATGTAGTGTGCCTTTATAATAAATTGTTAACAAAATTATAGACCCGGTACCTATAATAAACAATTATCAATAAATAAGTATACTCTAAAATTCTCATTATGTAAATTATAATTGAACTTTGTAAGTCTAAGATATATTTCACAGCTTCTTTCAAGAAAAAAGGTAGACAATATTTACTGAACTAACAAGCCATTTGGTACTAAAGGAGATTAATTTGAATTCATTTCTGGATAAAATGTGTGCTATTTTCTTACATAAAATATTTTGTTCTATGAGCTTATTACTTGTACCATACAAAATGTAGACATGGACTGCAAACGTTTAATTCGTCTGTAATTAACCGTATGAAACGGCAGGTCTATACTCACTGTGTTGCCAAGATTCTATCTCCGTAACATGATATGAGAAAAATATTTTGCTAAACTCTCGGTTAATTAAATATAAAAGAATGACGAAATGATTATAATAAATTATGATATGAAGATATCAATTATTTTCTTTTTCTAAGCCTAGATATATCTTACTTTGGAACCAGAGCACGTTGTGTGAAGCGCCTATATATATTTTTATCATTTATATCTTCTACAGCGTAAGGGAATACAGAAAAACAGGGTCGTGACTTCCTCTTGGAGAGGACACTGGATGTAAATTACGCAAGGTTGAATGTTGTAGCCATCTATGAAAAATATAAATGTGGAGCCATGAATAGGAACTACTGGTGGAAGATGGCTGCTATATCCTAAAGTACCTATACCGTATAAAAATGGCAAAAATCTTGGGCATTTGACTAAAATATGGCTTTTTCCTGGATCATACATCTTTATTGGTAAGTTTTTAAATATTTATTATTCTTCCTTGGCTATAAAAGCGTCTGGGCTATGCCAGGACAATTTTTATAATCACCTTTTCGACTATTTTTTTAGTGGTCCCTGGCTACAAAAGCGTCCGCGTTTTGGTAGAACTCTTCTTACAATCCCCTTTTCGACGAAACGACTTTTCCCTTTTTTCAAACTAGGACATGTTTCAAAAACGTTGATACAAGGCGTCCCTAGTATGGAACCCAATAGGTAGTTCTATATAATGCGCCTTATCACTGTTTAATTTTGACAATTTATTACAACAGTTTCTAAACAACATGATCTTGTTCCACTGTAATGTGACTCTCAAACAATTATTCATTGTTATCAGTAACTCAGCTACCTAATTGTAATATACATGAAATTTGACCGTATGTTTACAAATGTACTGATATCATTATTATTATGTTCAGGCCTAACGCCTACTTGGATACGTTATAGGTAATGTGACCAGACGTCCCGTTTTAAACGGGACTGTCCCTTTTCACAACTAGTAGTCCCAGTGTCCCCGCCCCGAAACTACCTCTGGGACGCAAAATTGTCCCGTTTTCAGAAACTGAACTCCAGTAGAAAGAGTATTTTCCGTAATGAACAAATTGTGAACGTCTGAGAAAACTCAGTTGTAGGTATCAGTTTTAAAGGTGATGTTGATAATGAAGGTTAATTTAACAAAAACATTCCCAGAGTATCATTCCTATTTGAAATCATCACCAGTATATAATTGAACCCAATATTTTATGACACTACTAGCTTTTTGTGTATAAATAACTTAAAAAGTGTTATTTTTTTCATTTAATTTTAGTTTAAGTAAATACCTACAAACCGATGTCCCGTTTTGAGTCAAAGAAAAAATGGTCGCATTAGTTATAGGTATATTGACATGCGTGGGGTGGTTTAATATAGCAAGAATTCAAGTACCTAATGGAAACATTTTAACTTTTTTGGATTCATGTCGGTGTGGTGATGGATTAAGAATACAAGTGTCACTACCCCATTACCTTCCTAGGGAAGAGGTAAGAGTCATCAAGGGTATATCATAAGCGGATAAAAATATTTTGAGAGACGGAAATCTCTAAACTAAACTCTTTGCCAAGACGCCTGGACAGAGTGGTATAGTAAACCAATAACCCCCCTGAAGTGGAGGAGGCTTTTGCCCAGCAGTGGGACGTCAATGGGCTAGAAAGAATCGATTACAGACAACAGTCTCCGCATTTACTACATGTAATGTAAAATATATAAATAATAATAATAATAAAATCTGGCAACCCTATACCTGACAGCACGTCATTGTGTCTTTTCATATTATAAAATTCAGTTTTAATATTCCATTATTTAATAATGCCTTATATTTGTTAATAATTAGTAATTTATCAACGGAAAATCTATTCACAGAAGTAAAATATGAAAATAACAAGAAATAAAACAGTACATGAAAATGCAATAGCAATGACAGACAAATTTCATACCATGTTAGCCGAAGAAAATCAACGAAATATGATAATATCTGTGATAATATGTATATAAAACACAATGATTACGAGGGCTAAAGCCAGATTAAGGCAATCAGCACAAGATCCAACCCCGGACTCGCCGCCTCGCTCCGCTACGCCGCCGCCACCACAAGCTACGCGAGCGTCATCACATTCGTCGAGCGGGAGCAGCGAGTATTTTTCTCCGCGAACGTCGCCGTCGCCTGTACGTCGGAGGGGAAGAGGCCGGCCCCCGGCTTGCTTGGGATCCCGTGGCCCATCAGCTACGAACAGGGTCCTCGCTGCCGGTGGTAATGTGCAGCGCATGAGATGGACATCGGACATTAACGAAAACGTCATGCGCGCATATTTTGGGGCAACAGAGGGAGGAACTAACCTCACTGCGTACCGTAATCGTATGCTTCTTCTGTTCCAGGGTCTTGAACCAACTGTCAACGTTACGGCTCAACGACTATCGGATCAGGTGCGGGCCATTCAACGTTGTCACATGTTGGATGACGCCGCGCTTGATCGGTTACGTGCTGAATTCCTGATAAGTGATGTCACCCCAGCCTCAGTGCAAACAGGTGTAAGTACTGAGACAGTGCCTGTACTGCCTGTCTTTTCATCTTACACAGAACGGGACACAGATATTGCTTATAGGAATAATCAATACAATGAGGAGGTAAGGAGTGTTTTGGAATATGCGATTGGTGAGTACCGATACATGCCTATTGATATTAGGCCACGCTTACCACGGTTACCCATGCATAAAAAGAATATAGCGCTGGTGAGTGCTCTTGACTCGCTTTTATCTATTTATTTAGATACAAGTGACAGCCTGGGCGATACACATTCTATACTATATTGTGCGGCATTTGCGGCTTGTCGCATAGCAGGACAAAAACCTCTTGAAAAAGATACTGCTATGCGATCACGTTGTAAACCATCCTGGCAAGTTAGGATCGAGTGTCGTATCGCCCGCGCGAGAGTACTCATCGGAAAGCTTAGCTGCTTCAGGATGGGCAATAGTAGACCGAGGGTGATGCGCTATGTTAAGCAGGCCTTTTTGGGGACCAATGTCAGACCTCACGAATATATTACCCATGCAACTGAGCGCATTGACTTCCTGAAACAGTAAGTTTATGCATGGGCTAATCGCATCCATAGATATAAAAAACGTATGGACCGGTATCAATTGAATCGCATGTTTCAAAACAATCAAAAGTCTGTCTATAGAAACTGGGAACGCCCTCAACTCAGAGGGGACGACATGCGCTTGCCTGATGCTGAAACCACTAAAAAGTTTTGGAGCAACATCTGGTCGGTGCCTGTTGTTCACAATGAGGACGACTGGATTGGGGATGTTCGGCGAGCATGTGAGAATATTCAACCAATGGAGAGTATTTTAATAGAAAATCAAGACGTGGCGTGTGCAGTCCGTTCTTTATCTAATTGGAAATCTCCAGGACCAGACGGACTGCACAACTTCTGGTTAAAATGGCTACGTAGCTCGCATGTTCGCCTAGCTGCTCAATTTCAGTCGTCTTTAGAGTTGGGGACGTTGCCAGAATTTATGACGACTGGCACAACACATCTGCTCCACAAATCAGGTAGTACCACGGATCCGAGCAATTATAGACCAATTACCTGTTTATCATCTATTTATAAACTGCTAACATCTATTCTGAGAACCAAAATAGCAAGACATATAGAGTTAAATTCAATTTTGTCTGTCTCTCAGAATGGATGTAGGAGTGGCGGCCGTGGTACTAAGGAGCTCCTCCTAATAGATATGACCATTTGTAAACAAATACACCGTAGACAGAGGGATTTGGCGACATGCTGGATAGATTACAGAAAAGCCTATGATTCTGTACCACATGCATGGCTTTTAAGGGTGCTGGAATTGTACAAAGTGGATGCAACTCTATGCGCCTTTTTAAGGTCATGTATGGGGCAATGGAAAACTTCTTTGTGCTATCCAGCGTGTCGCCAGAACTCTTTGTGTGGTGAGTCTATAAGGATTGAGCGGGGTATCTTTCAAGGTGACAGTCTGAGCCCCCTTTGGTTCTGTCTAGCTCTTAACCCCCTTAGTACTTTACTTGAGGGTTCAGGGCTAGGCTGTAAGCTTCGACGGGGTGGTCGGTTGATCTCACACTTGTTTTATATGGATGATTTAAAGCTGTTTGCTCCCACTAGACCACAGATGATAGATTTATTAAAGATCACTGAATGCTTTAGTAGATCTATCAAAATGGAGTTTGGTGTGGATAAATGTGTTTTCATGCATGTAAAACAAGGACGTGTTATAGAGTCCGAGGGAATTCAGCTCTCGAATTCTGTACATCTCCGACCTCTCCTCGAAACTGATACCTATAAATACTTGGGTATGTCACAGGCCTTGTGCATCAATGAAGTGGACATGAAACAATCGTTGCGGGAGCGTTTCTGTGGCCGCCTGAAAAAAGTGCTAAATAGTCTTTTGTCGGGTGGCAACAAAGTGCGTGCCTTCAATGGTTGGGTCATGCCACTTCTGATGTACTCCTTTGGTATACTCAAGTGGACTCAGACTGAACTTGAAGCTATAGATAGGAGGGTCCGCGGTCTTTTGACTGCGTATCGAATGCATCATCCGCGTTCATCAGTAATGAGGTTGTATATCCCTCGAAAATGTGGAGGCCGAGGCTTTTTGAATGCTAAGACCTTACATAATCGGGAGATATGCAACCTTAGGGAATATTTTATCCACGCTGGTACGGAGATGCATCGAGACGTAGTGGCAGTGGACCTCGGGCTCACTCCGCTCACCTTGGCTAAAGAAAACTGGCGTATGCCTGTGGTACTTAGCACTAAGGACCGCCTGGATGTATGGCAAAGCAAGGAGCTACACGGAAGATTTTATCGGGCCTTACACGGGCCTGATGTTGACTTGTTATCTTCCGTGACCTGGCTGCGATTCGGTGACCTTTTTGGGGAAACTGAAGGTTTTGTCTGTGCAATTGCTGACGAAGTTATCATGACGAACAACTACCGGAAATATATTCTGAAGGACGGCACTGTTGACATTTGTCGTGCTTGTCACCTACCAGGTGAGTCCCTCAGACATATTGTTTCCGGCTGTTCGCGTCTAGCTAACGGCGAGTACTTGCACAGACATAACCTAGTAGCCAGGATTATCCATCAGCAGCTTGCTCTGCGATACGGCCTTGTGGAAACTGTGGTGCCGTACTACAGGTATACACCTGAGCCGGTAATTGTCAATGGTCGTATCACATTGTATTGGGATCGATCTATCATCACGGACAGGACTATTGTAGCTAATAGACCTGATATCGTGGTGGTAGATCGATCAGCGCGCCGCGCAATGATAATCGATGTCACCATTCCTCATGACGAGAATCTCGTGAAAGCTGAGAAAGACAAACAAATGAAATATCTAGACTTAGCGCACGAGATTGTCGACATGTGGGATGTGGACTCGGCGATCATTGTGCCGATAGTCATCTCAGTCAATGGACTAATAGCCAAGAGCCTCGATCAACATCTAGAGAGGCTCGCGTTAGGCAGTTGGGTCAAGGGTCTGATGCAGAAGGCAGTCGTCCTCGATACGGCTCGCATAGTGAGGAGGTTCCTGTCTTTGGATCCCTGACCACCGACAGTTTGGTCCCTGTACTCGATGCCGGTGGTGCACTATTTTTTATATATTTTTTAATTAGATTATAAATGTGTGAGTGTGTTTTTAATTAGTGTATTTATTGTGTGTTTCTTTTTTATTTTTATACAGTATGAATGTCTTATTTTTATAATCTTTTTAAAAAATATATGTTAAATATGAAAATAAAGGAATGCGGAAATAATAAATATTCATGGACATTTCATACAACGTCCTCTGGTCCCAAGCTAAGCTTATATACTTGTGTTATGGGTACCAGAATACGAATAGAATACATATACTACTTTTTTTTTGTAAATACATACTTATAATACATAGAAACACCCAGACGCAGTACAAACATTTGTATGACAATTAGAAAAATCACACAAATGATTGTCCCGAGCGGGAATCGAACCCGCGACCTCTTGATCGGCAGTCCGTTACATGAACCACTCAACGACGAGGCTCGTCAATGTGTATAAAATGTATACTAAAATATAAATGAAGAGTTTGTTTGTTTGTTTGCTTGTTTGAACGTAATCACAAGGACCACAGATCTGATTAGAAAAATTCTTTCAGTGTTGGATAGTACATTTATTGAGGAAGGCTGTAGGTTATATAACATCACGCTGCGACTTATAGGAGTGAAGCATCAGTAAATAATGATGCAAAAACGAAGAAAATTTTCCAAACGAATAAATAGCAAACAATAAAAGAGCTAGCAGTATTTCAGATTGATTGCCGAGTTTTGTAGAGACAAAGGATACGAAAATATGTATCATAGAATGATATTCAGTGCTTATAATATACCTATAATTTACGTTTATTTACACCTTGTACTTTGAGAGAGCCTTTTCAGATCTTTGAGTAATTCGTATAGTAACTTACTCTTCATAGAAATTAAAGGCTTTTAACGGCCCTAGCTTGATTCCTTTTATTTGTTCCAATCGTTTTTACCAACCTAAGTGAAATATTGTGTTCAAGCCATCGTTTCATGTTTTTAGTGTATTATTTATTTTATATTTAATTCTGTCTCTGTCTGTAGTATTTGCTCTATTACTACGCTAATGACACGTTTACTTTCTTATTTTAACAGTTTAGTTCAGTGACAACAAATAGTTTTGCTGACTTTACTCAAAAAATCAATACTCATTTATTCGTAATTATTTTTACACGTCATTAATTGTGAGAAATTATAAACAAACATACATTAACAAATAATAATAATAATAGTTTACAATTTATAAATATTCATGTCAGAGTGAGTATTTTTCATTATAAATACAGCATTTAAATGTTAAGAGGATACCAAAATAGCTTCATGAATTTTTCTACGTACGAAGTTTTCATTGTTTCTTTATATTGAATGGCTAGAGCTCTAATTTTTAAGTATATGTTTTTTCAATGTGTGATCTAGGATCGCATAAACACAGAAACGCGATTGAAAAAAGTTTTCTCGATAGAAAATCTTAGCGAAACAACCTCTCTCATTTTTTATTTTTTTCATTTGTCGGTCTATTATCGCGTATTAACTAATGAAATAACTTTAAAAACATAAGTGACTATTACATATAGAAACACGTAAATCAGAATTAAAATATATTTAGTAGATTTTGAGTAAACAAAAAAAATATCCCTAATTCTTCATTTTCTATACCTACCAGCTGTGTAAATAACCGTCTGTAATTAACCGTATGAAACGGCAGGTCTATACTCACTGTGTTGCCAAGATTCTATCTCCGTAACATAATATGAGAAAAATATTTTGCTAAACTCTCAGTTAATCTAATATATAAAATTCCCGTGTCACAGTGTTAGTTACCGTACTCCTCCGAAACGGCTTGAACGATTTTTATGAAATTTTACATGCGTATTCAGTAGGTCTGAGAATCGGCCAACATCTATTTTTCAAACCTTATTTTTCTTTTTTTTTAGTATGGCAAAACAACGTTTGCCGGGTCAGCTAGTCTAATATATAAAATTCACATGTAACAGTGTTAGTTACCGTAGGTACTCCTCCGAAACGGCTAGACCGATTCTTCTCAAATTTTGCATACATATTCAGTAGGTCTGAGAATCGGCCAACATCTATTTTTCGAACTTTTTTTTTTTAGTATGGCAAAACAACGTTTGCCGGGACAGCTAGTAATATATAAAAACTAGCTGACCCGGCAAACGTTGTTTTGCCATACTAAAAAAAAAAGGTTTGAAAAATAGATGTTGGCCGATTCTCAGACCTACTGAATATGCATGTAATATTTCATAAAAATCGGTCAAGCCGTTTCGGAGGAGTACGGTAACTAACACTGTGACACGGGAATTTTATATATAAGATAGAATAGAATATTCTAATATATAAATGTCAAAAATACAATACGGTCAGTCATAAAAATAATGTCAGGCTACTAGTACTAGTAAAATTAAAATGTTAGAATATGTATACATATACATAATAGATGTCATTTTAATTTAATGAACTCGTCAATGGTATCGAAAGACTGCTCGATTGTGTCGACGTGTTGAAACTCGAAGCATCTTAAATGAAAAAATACATAATCGTACAAAAATTATAAAAATAGATATAATTATAATAATTGTTTAGAGTTTTACGCGTCTCACATAAATTTTATTAGCATGTAACATAGCACCCTGAAGGAGAAATGGGGTGGTGACCTCTTGTATTTTTACTGGGAAATTTATTTGTTACAATAAAATAATAGAAAGCATGTTTAACTACTGGTTTAAGTTTGGTATCGAAAAACGTGACTTGAAATCGGCTCTTAAACTATACAGTAGCTCTTGTTCTATAAATAGGGCTGTCCTAAAAAGCAATATGATAATTTATTAGGTTAATGTAAAATGGTATTTTTAAAGAATGTATAATTAATGCGGGTTGATTAGAATTGTAAGTTAATTAACTAGTAACTTTTATTAATAATAAACACAAATAAATTTGTCATATAATAATTTAAGATCGGTGTAAGAGAGTTTTCCTATATACTGTACACAATATTTAAACAATCTGTAAGTTCGAATCAATAAGATGTTCTTTATTATGGAATAACAATACTGTCATCATTAAAAATAGTAATGTATCATAATATCATATTATGAAAAATCCGTACATAAATATAATTGCTTACTACAACAATTTAGTTATAAATCTCTAAATTGATTTTTTTTTTTTTTAATAAATATTCATGGACATTTCACACAACGTCCTCTGGTCCCAAGCTAAGCTTTATATGCTTGTGTTATGGGTACCAGAATACGGATATAATACATAAACTACTTTTCTTTTGTAAATACATACTTATAATACATAGTAAACACCCAGACGCAGTACAAACATTTGTATGACAATTAAAAACATCACACAAATATTTGTCCTGACCGGGAATCGAACCCGAGACCTCGTGATCCGCAGTCCATTACATAAACCACTCCACCACGAAGCCCGTCTATGTGATTAATACGTTATACATTACAATCATTTAATAATTACCTATCTTGTTATAATTTCCCCACATTTCTACTTTGTTTTACCAGAAGCGATCAAGGACGTAATTAATTTATCACGCATGTAATTCCCTTTTGCATGCTTTAATAATAACTAGCTATCTCCCGCAACTTCGTCTGCAAAAATTTGAAATATACATCAAACCTAAACCGCCCTCTTAAACCAATCTACGTATTAAAAAACCTGAATCGAAGTTCATTGCATATTTTTAAAGATTAAAGTTTAGATAGAGACACACATACAAAAATAACAACTTTGTTTTTTAATAAGTAAAGATTAAATTGGAAAATCTAATATTACGGTTAAAATAACATTCTCATAATTGACAACCCTAGCTCTTGCCTCAAGATCCGACACTTTTTGTCTTCTCTATATAATCACAGAGGCGTCATTATCTAATCACCCGTTTTTTACCTACAACCAACGACTATCTGTACTTTATGTGGTGATCAATCTTTGGCTATTTTAAAATAGTTTATGTCTCGCGTGTTACTTCTATATTATGTGGTAACCGATTGAGTTTATGGCTATGGTTTAGGGTTGTCAAATCTTTTCTTTTTATACTAAATGGATGACAAACAAGCATACGGCTCGCCTGATGCTAAGTGATAACCTTAGCCTATAGATGTTCGCAACGCCAGAGGTATCACTCGTGCGTTGCTGACCCTGTAAGAACCTTTTAACGATCTTTTTTGTAGAGCCCCACGGCAGGGAGTTTATTCCAAAGTCTAAGGTGCTAGAAAATCTAGAACAACATGAATATAATGGCTTACCTTTTCGAGTAAACAATGCAAATAACTATATTAATACTCAGTATTAGACACAGATTTTTTTTAATGATAGATGTTTGTATTTCTGTTGCAATATATTTATATAACTGTCTATTATAGTATACAAATATGAATTAGGTAACTTTTAAATATTTGCTGCAAATTCTGAGAACAAATTGGCATTGTTCATTTTTTTATTAAACTCATAATTCGAAAACTATTTCGGGGAATTGAGTTTCTCATCATAATCCATTAGTTTACTTTAGAAAATTTGCTATATTTATGATTATTTTTAAAAAAAAGTAAATGATCTTTGTTTGCCCTTGAAATGAAAGACTTACAATTTTTAAGCACTTAGAGACACACTACTCTGTATTAGAGTTGTTATTGTTGATAGTGAACAACTAGTCTGTGGTTACGACTTCCGTCAGCGCTGTCAAACAAAAAGAAAAAAGTTAACTATGTAAAACAATTATTTATAAAAAAAGTACAAAATAAAAGTAATTAAAAACTAGGAGATTTATAATGATAAGGATACTAAAAATAAAGCAAAAGCAGACAAAAAACACTAGGTAAAAATAAAGCAATTCAAAATTTTCGTGACGTACTTCCGCATAGACTAATAAATCAACTTAACAAGATATAGATTAATGTTTTGTAAAAGTTCATTAGGCAAAAGCAATACCCAGTCTGCATATAACTATGACGTCACAACATTTGTAGAAAATATTTTCACAAGATATTTTTTTTAAATTCAATTTAATGAATATTTCGATAATATTGAAATTAGTTTCTTAAAATAGTCTAATTTTCTAAAAAAATAAAAAACAGCAGGTCAAAAATTATGAACAATACCAAATAATTTTTTTTAGAACAATTTCAAATTTATTAAAACCTTATGGGGCTTTTACAACAATGATACTCTGAATTTAAGCCTAATCTGGACTAATAGTTGATAATTATTTTTTTTATTTCATTAGATGCCATTCAATAAAATGAAATACTAAAAATAAAAAAGTGACAACCCTAATGAGAACATTACGATAGTCATAACCATAAGGTTATTTGAGAAATTGTTGTTAACGAATTAATATATCCAATCCTCTGTATTTACAGTCATGCCATTAATGGTATGTTTTGTTATGGTTGATATCGTCTTATTCCTGGCCTCATCCCGTTATTCGAGGACCACGCAACATGACTCCTTGTTCATGTTGCAATGGGGTTTAATCTGCCTGACGTCGACCCTCCTTGAGCATGCGCGTAGGTGTTATGTGACGTGATTCCTTCGGTCAATTCCTACGTACGACCCCCACGGGTAAGTTATGGCGAGGTTATTCTTGTATTCTTTATGTTCGTCACTCCACTGATGGTTAGATTGGTACGGTAGAACGGAAAGCAGGTATCATATCGCAAAAATTTCGTGAGAAATTTGACGTAGTTTGAAATATTATTCGCAGTTATTTTAATGAAGAACATTTTATGGTGCCAAAATGTTCGACAAGTCTGGGTCAATAAATTTAAAAGCCACTAGTATAACAATTACCTATGCTCACTAAGTTCTTGACAATTAAAAATAATAATTCTTAATACAACCAAGGATCCCTACTCGGTTATTATGTTTGTTCAAATTACAAACATTATCCGTATATGTATGTATGTCATCAATTGTATGTAATATGATAAACCTTAGCTAAGCAAATCATGTATTTAGTATTGGCATTAAATGATTAGTCACTCGAGCTTTTGTTGCACGATTTGACTGTACATAATTATAATTGTAACGTCAAAAAAAAAGAAAATTGATTATTTTTTGCTTTTATATTTTCATTTTTAATGAGATTTTGCTCGAGACTTTACAACCACTATAGTAATAATGCCTGATTAAATTAAGTAAAAATATCCATCTATCAACCTTTCTCCGTTCACAGCTAGCATAGGCATCCCCTATATAGAACACAACAACACGCGATCCTGCGCTATCTGCAAATATATAGCAATACTAAACACAAGCAAACATATAAAAACTGATCACTGGTCATTTTGACGACAAATTTCTGCATCTTTTGTTAGAAAATTAGTCTACTGGAGCCCTGAGTGTCTTTAATATAGTGAAAAGATTACGTTGTCTTACAAACCACATTAGAAAAAAAATTCGTATGCTATCTGTACATAAAAATGCATCGCAATTATTTTTCCATTTGTTGTTATAATATCGGTCGGTAATAAAAGATATCCAACTTTACAATATTGTAACAGATAATCTTGGAACTTATTCGTTTTAAGCTTATTTCATATTTATCTATACTTATAATAAATCTGTAGAGAGGTCAATTCTGTACATGAAATATATTTTCAAAATAACTATCAGGGGGTGATTAGTGATCGATACTGATGCCAAAAATGCAATCAGTAAAATTTTTGTCTGTCTGTCTGTCTGTCTGTCTGTCCGTCTGTATGTTCCTTATAGAAACAAAAACTACTCGACGGATTTTAACGAAACTTGGTATAATTATTCTTCATACTCCTGGGCAGGTTATAGTATACTTTTCATCACGCTACAATCAATAGGAGCAGAGTAGTGAAGGGAAATGTTGGGAAAACAGGAAAAGGTGCTCCATTTTTAAGCTTCCGTCGCGTGTGCAGCCTTAATGGTTAAAGTTACATAGAAATCATGTATGATGGAAATATTCTACATAAAATTGACTAAAAAATATCCCGAAACAGCACATATCTATATTTTATAGTTGACTCACAATAACATGTGTAACTCCTGATAGCTTAGCAGTTCGTTCATTCTGATTATATTTGTTTACTCTTACGTTTATAATACTCTCACTCAAGCAGTAGTTAAAAATGTTGCAAAAACGGGGAAAATTTCCTAAATTCTACGCGGACGGAGTCGAGGGCAACAGCTAGTCTATTAATATATGTATCTCTGTTAGTTTGCAGAATTTTTGAACTCGATTTTATTATTTTTACCCCCTTTTAACAGTCGCTTTATCTGAAATATTGCGTACTGATCAAGCAGCGATGAAAAATTAAAATAATTCAAAGCGTTTTAATATGAACTAAGACTCTAACTTTTATTTTTCAAACTAATGAGAATATTTTTTTGGGCTGACGCTACTTGATAATTATGAATATGAGTATTATACATAATTAGCCGTTCTTGGGATTATGATACTGTGAATTATGATAGTAATATGATATAATTACAATATTGTTAACTAAATATGGTCAAGAATATGGTGTAGATTGATAAGTATTTTTCTTGAATAGTCCTGTCAATTTTGATATCACAATTATAACTGATTATCTAATTCATTAGATAATGATGACGTTTAAAGTAGCTTTCTTATTAATATTAATTTTGTGTATTGTTACATGAATCGTAAGTATCTGTGCATTAAATACATAAAAGTATGCACTTAAGTACAAGGGTAGTTATTTATCTTTCTTCTTGCGGGAAAGCTACGGATGATATTTATTTTATAACTAGCTGTTGCCCGCGACTTCATCTACGTTAAATTTACAAATCAAACCTTAACAAACAGAAGCTTAATATGCCGCTCAATAGATGGCATTGTACAGCTTTTAAAAATCGCGCTAAGGTTTGGTTACACACATTAACACTTAATTTCGTCAAATTTTTTAGATTTCATTCCCCTTTTTTACATTTATAAATTAGTAAGGATAAGGATTGTCATACAAAGGTTATTACTGCGTCTTGGTGTGTACTATGTTTTTACCAAAGAAAAGTAGTCCGTATTCTGGTACTCATAAACTCATAACAAAAGCATATAAGCTTAGCTTTAGATCAGAGATATTACATGCATATAACCAACTTGAACTTTTTATTAATACCATAGATACATACTTAGATTTAAGATTAATAGAGTTACACCCGTATTTACAAACAATATTTACATAAGTAAGTGTTTAAGTGTTGATGCACTGTGCAAAGGGTAACACTTTTCAGTGCGTTCCGTTCATCGAGCCTTTGTATTCATAGACAAAACTTAGCTATGCGTTCAGTTAAACAAACGCATAGTGCGCTTCACCACTTAAGTATTGTTTTTTAATGATTTTGCTACCCGTAAGAGAGACCTCACAGTAACATTTGTGAATACGGGTGTTAGAAAATCAACAAAAAATGATTTGACTTTTTTGCTTCACTTTGCCTGTCATAATCTAACCCTAGAAGTACTAACAGTACTTAAATACCTTCGTGAGCTGATCAAATATTCCTCACCTAGGCCATGTCTGAATATAGGTTGTGTAGAATTGTAATGTGCCCGTTACGTGTCGTGACAATGTGCCTTGTTTCTGTTACTGATGGGAATAATATTGTAGAAACTGCATGTGCTGATTTGTAAGACTATACTTGTATTAACAGGCACTGTCATACATTTAAACAGCTTTATATGTATTTAAATAAAACTACTTTTTACGGATTTAGACGCGTATATTTGTTTTAAATTTTGGCCCGACGTTTCGGAGACTTTGCAGTCACCATGGTCACGGGTGAGACTGAGCTGTAATGTGTCTTCTACGATCAGTTATTACAGGGTTTACCCACATTCGATTTTAATTTTACATTCAAAGAAATTTTTAAATTATATAAGGTGAAAATATAAGGTAATAAATATAAGGTGAAAAAAAAATAAAAAAAAATAAAATTAAAAAAAAATTATAAAAAAAAAATTCTTTATATTGTTACAATTTGTTAATGTATTTTAGAAACTAAAATAATGTTATTGATTTTATGTAGTCTGAGCACAATGTAATATGATATAGTTTTATAGTAAAAGTCTATCTTTATGGTCAATGTAAAATTAAAATCGAATGTGGGTAAACCCTGTAATAACTGATCGTAGAAGACACATTACAGCTCAGTCTCACCCGTGACCATGGTGACTACAAATCTCCGAAACGTCGGGCCAAAATTTAAAACAAATATACGCGTCTAAATCCATAAAAAGTAGTTTTATTTAAACAGATGAGTCGCGCAAGTGTTAGAAAATATTAAGCTTTATATGTATACAAGTAGTAATCCGTCCTGGTTTCGCACGGGTAACATAAATAAACGAATAAAAAAGACGTGTGGCACTCGGGGACTGCTGCGGTAAAGCTATTGCATAGTATTTTTTATCAACTTATGCAATTATAATTATTTATTTATTTTATTTATGCAAGAATCTAAATACCATAAACTAAAATAAGATTAATAATCCTTATTTACTGATGCTTACATCTGTCCATTGTTTATGGTAATTATGATAAAATAGCGATTGTCAATCAAATGTCAATAAAATAAAAACTAACGCCAAAACTGACATGAGTCACCAGCGCGAACAGCGAAACGGCGTTACTAGCGCCGTATGTAGTATTTTTTAGTTACGCTATCTTTGTTACGGAATTTAAATTTCGAATTTTGTGCATTTAGTCTCCACACTCAAGGCCCGCGCTAGAAGCTATGCAATGGCTTAAAAATATAGCCTACGTTTACTAGCGATAGTGTACAGCTTTGCAACGGAAAAGGAATTTGTTTAAATTGGTATAGTACTCTTGGTTCCTAATCGTTTTATCCAAAAAATCTAATCTTTCTTCTTTATATTATTATTTAGACGGGCCTCGTGGTCTAGTGGTTCATATAACGGACTGCCGTTCACGAGGTCTCGGGTTCGATTCCCGGTCAGGACAAATATTTGTGTGATGCTTTTAATTGTCATACAAATGTTTGTACTGCGTCTGGGTGTTTACTATGTAATATAAGTATGTATTTACTAAAGAAAAGTAGTATATGTATTCTATCCGTATTCTGGTACCCATAACACAAGCTTAGCTTGGGACCAGAGGACGTTGTGTGAAATGTCCATGAATATTAATTATTTATTTTATTTCAGATCGGACCACTTCTTCTTTACTTTCAGAATGAGTATCTTTTTATTTGGCTTTCCACCTCGATTTATATACGAAAAATGTCTCAACTCGAAATTATTCATTTCAATTGCAGCTAAATGAAAAAAATGCATAAAACAATAGATGAAAATGTTAGTAAACAAACATCAGAAATGATTGAAGATGATTCATATAGTGTACTTGACCTAGATTCAAGCTCACGCGGCTTCGTACGTAATAGGAAATCGTGGCTTTTGCACGTTTGTGCATTTATTAAAATTAAATGATTATTAGAAAAAAATATGTATCGATTTTCCACGTATCTTTCCTTCCCAGTTTATAATGCAGGATTCCATTCCTACTCTATTTCGGAAGGGTAGATATTTAGTCTAATTATTTCTGATCAAGCATTTTAGCATAGTTTAATTTTGAACTTTTCTCTTACGTATTCCAATAATTGGCTCCAAAAATGAATAGTGTGTTGGCACAGGGTTTATTTTTGAGGTTTCAGTCTCTCCCAGAGGATGTTATCTGATAACAATATCCCTTAACTGGCTCTTATAGATCCCATAAGAGACAAAGGGGTGGCAACACTTATATTCTTAATGTTTCACAAAAAGGCAATATATTTTCCTATACCAGGCTTTCATAACACTCTGGGAAGAAAAACAGGTGATCACATAATGGTACCAATTCTGTGTGCACAAATAAATTTATCTAAAAATTAAAACAACTATGGCATATTTTGATTAATTGGCTATTTCATGTGTGTTTCTAATAAAAGAGTTCTATTAACATTGCCGAATTGTGTTATTGTCACTATCAATTTTTATTTTTTAGTTAAGTTTAGTTGTGCAGGTAGAATTGGCACCAGTATTATCTTAATACATCACGATACAAGATCAATTTTCATTATTAAATCGACATAGTTAAAGGCATCATTTATTTCATACTAGCTGTTGCCCGCGACTCCGTCCGCGTGGAAATTGGAAATATTTTTTTCGCAATAAAAGGTAGCCTAAGTCCTTTCTCGGGGTCTAAAGATTGTCTGTGCCAAATTTCACCAAAATCGGTTGAGAGGTTTAAGCGGGATAGCGTAACAGACAGACAGACAGTTACTTTCGCATGTATAATATTAGTAGGGATTAAAATGCAATATGTCATTCCAGTTCGACAAGCGAATATCTATATATTACCGTTCCCAAGCTAATACACGATCAGAATATATCATTATATTTTCCCCATAACATTTTCTTTCTGCCTCCCATATTGTATTCACATTTAAATTGCAAAAACATGTGTTAACCATATTGATACATGCTTAGAATGAGAACTGAGTAATGCTATAGATTTGTTTAAGAGTATTTTGAATCCTTTTGCCTATAAATTTATTCAAAGCTAAATATAAACACTAATATCTTCTAACCTTTTACGTGATTTAATTATAAACTAGCTGTGCCCACGACTCCGTCCGCGTGGATCGATTTTTTTTCTATCGACCCAATAAATATTTTGATTCTTTTCTTAGCCGCTAGATGGCGTTGAAAATAACCAAATTGAGAAATTGCGTATTAGGTAAATATCTCTTGATTGAGTGGACCGATTGCGATGAAACTAAAACTAAGTAATACCTTGAGTTGTGTGTACAATTTTTACGTATAACATTCATATTTATAAGTGTTGTACATTTTACGTGATGCGTGCACAGACAAAAACCTAAACAGACAAACAGACAAAAATTTCAAAAATACTGGAAATGGTTTCTGTTAGTTGTCCTTTAACCATCTGGCTATTTTTTTAGAAAATATATTCAATGTACAATTTTTATCGATGTACAATGTATATCGAGAATGTTTTGCACATTTTCGATAGATGGCGAATGATCAAATGCGATGTTGACTCAATCAAGTAACATTGTAGAGGCGAAATTGGTTACTGTTAGCACGGCCGCAATAGCTCAGTTGGCAGAGCGACGAAACGGTCGTGGGTTCAAGTCCTGCTTGCGGTGATCACTTTTTCCACTACAATTTAATTTATTAAGTAAAAGCATAGCAAATTAATTGCAAAATTAATAAATTACTATAGAAATAAATAAAACTACTTTTTACGGATTTAGACGCGTATATTTGTTTTAAATCTTGGCCCGACGTTTCGGAGACTTTGCAGTCACCATGGTCACGGGTGAGACTATAAACCCGTAAAAAGTAGTTTTATTTAAACAGATGAGTCGCGCAAGTGTTAGAAAATATTATACTATAGAAATGTTTTTTTTTATTTTTATTTATTATTAACTCAGAAATATTACAATGTTTGTTATTTTACATGTTTCATATTAAGCTAATAAGTACAATATTAACTAATACAGCTTACCTAGGTTAGAACATTCCTATAATAGATAGAAATGTGAAAATGTTCATTAAAAAATTCCGCTTACATTCAAATGAAGCATATAAAATGGGACCGCTCTAGTTCGCGAGCCACGAGCGTTCCTAGAGTGGAGGCCTTGGGGGGAAAAAGGTCTAGAGGAAGACCATAAATGCGCTGGAAGGAAGAGGACTGCAGGGACGCATTGGATGCAAGTGGCACAAAGTCGAGAGGAATGGCAGAATCTATAGGAGGCCTACACCAAATTGGTAGAGAATGGCTAAGAAGAAGAAGAAGATATAAAATAGAGTTAGAAAAAATAAAACAAAGGAAATCTAAAAGAAAAATCTTTTCAAATAAATGTCAAATAACGCATTGTTATAGTAAGAGATTGCTTGTTTACGAACTTGTTCTCTACGCCTACACGCGAGTGGGCAGACTGGTCGCAGGTTGCCATTTCTATACTTATTTTCTTGATCTTGTATAGATTTCAATCTTAACTTAACTGTATGATAGAATACGTTTATTGTTCATTATTCACATAGAGTATTTCGTTCATGAATATAATAAATAAATAAATATAAATAAATAAATAAATAAATATTTACGGACATTTCACACAACGTCCTCTGGTCCCAAGCTAAGCTTATTATGCTTGTGTTATGGGTACCAGAATACGGATAGAATACATGAACTACTTTTCTTTTGTAAATACATACTTATAATACATAGAAACACCCAGACGCAACAGGACAAACATTTATATACATACAAATGTTTGTACTGCGTCTGGGTGTTTCTATGTATTATAAGTATGTATTTACAAAACAAAAGTAGTATAATATGTATTCTATCCGTATTCTGGTACCTATAACACAAGCATATAAGCTTAGCTTGGGACCAGAGGACGTTGTGTGAAATGTCCATGAATATTTATTTATTTATTATTTATTTATTTATATGACAATTAGAAAAATCACACAAATGATTGTCCCGAGCGGGAATCGAACCCGCGACCTCTTGATCGGCAGTTCATTACATAAACCACACAACCACGAGGCTCTCTCGAATATAGATAATCCTTGATTATATTATTGACAGTATTTGACATTTCATTTTTATGTATAATATAAAACATATACTTAAAAAAAACTGTCAAGAGTGAAGTAAACTTGCACACACAGGGTTCCGTACCTAGACTGAAAAATGTAAATAACTACATTCAAATAATGAGTTAGTTAGACTTAAAGCAACTCACCAACTTAATTTTGTAGTTGAAATATAGAGAATCGGCTACATTTCAGCTACTTCATAAGTTGGTATTAGTATAAACACTTTTTTCTTGTGATGTGATGACAAATTACAAGTTTTTGGACTTTTCCCTATATAGAATTGGTATATTATGTCAAATTTCAAGTCTCTAGGGCAACGGGAAGTGACCTGTGAATTTTGATTCCCTAGCATAAATCGAAAAATCTTAAAAACGGTCGTAATTCGGTTATATCCTTTAAATGCGTAGATGTAAAAGGTTGATAATAATAAATATTCACGGACATTTCACACAACGTCCTCTGGTCCCAAGCTAAGCTTATATGCTTGTGTTATGGGTACCAGAATACGGATATAATACATACACTACTTTTCTTTTGTAAATACATACTTATAATACATAGAAACACCCAGACGTAGTACAAACATTTTGTATGACATTTATGGATATCACACAAATGATTGTCCCAAGCGGGAATCGAATCCGCGACCTTGTTAACGGCAGTCCATTACATGAACCACTACGCCGAGAAGGCCGTCATTGTATTTTTTGCACGAGGTCGCGGGTTCGATTCCCGTCGAGACAATCACTTGTGTGATCTTTATAATTGTCATACAAATGTTTGTACTGCGTCTGAGTGTTTCTATGTATTATAAATATGTATTAACAAAAGAAAAGTAATATTTGTATTCTATACGTATTCTGGTACCCTGGGGGTATAAAATAGCCTATATATTACTCTGATGTATAAACCACATTATTATAAATGTTCACGCCTGAACATCGTGAACATCGCGCGCTGGTTGCAAGGAACGAAACGCAGCGCGCATATTCTCAAGCATCGCCACTAACTTAACATTAGACGACACAACTGAGAACTAGGCGCGCAACATATTGTCGCGTCGAGCTGAAATAATTTGTTTGTAATGAGAATTATAAAGTAAAATAAATCTATTTATGAAGACTGACTCGTTTCATTCGCCCACATAAAGTTTCATTAAAATGCATTCAGTAGTTTTTGCGTGAAAGAGTAACAAACATCCAAACATAACACCTCACAAACAACTGACAAAGGTTTGAATAGCTTTTAAATTATACAGTAATTTTAGAAGCAAAATATCTTAATTTGTGTATTAATATATGCATAATTATTATATTCCTACGCATGATCCAGACTTGCGTCGGCGTACTGCCACTCCAGTCTTACGACACACCTGGTCTCTTATACATACTGCTGTAAAGAATAGACAGTAAGGATAACATGATCGTGTGTCATTTGCAGCGTAGTCATGATAATAGTCCCGAGAGTTTTACAATTTCTTGTTTCGCTTTGAATGAGGCTTTGAAAAAATGAATTATTGACTTGTAATAAAGTTTAAATTAATAGCTTTTCGTATAACTTTGCACCGGCAAGTTTTATTTACCTAATTTAAAGTTGTTTATTATTAGTTTAAGTATAAGTTTATTGGTTGTGTTTTACTGTTGTAACAAAATTTGTTAACTGTGTTGTGTTTCAGTTCTTACGGGACAGGCACTCCACTTACCTAAAGAAAGAAGAAGAAGAAAGAAGAAGAAAGAAACGTTTATTACTGCCTTTCCAAACACATACAATAAGTAAGCACAAACAGGTAATATATAGTAGGTAGGTATTAAAGGAATAGCTTATTCTGAATTCTTACCTTCAGAAGTCGGAGCAGTTTATTTATTACCGTAATGTCTCTACTTGGTATTTAAATTAAAAGGCGTCAAAGAGCGCGCGGTCTGTCTGCTCATTAATAAATCGATATTTTTGACAGCATTTTTTTGATAATTAGGGTTGGCAAATACATATCTAGAATCCACCAGATGTTGAGTGGAACTGTACTCTTAAGGTGAGGCCGTTACAATTTTGTACAATTATAAACTATGTACTAGCTTTTGCACGTAACTACTAACACGTCGAATTTTAAAAAAAATCCATGTTTTTACAACATTTTTTACTCATGCTTCGCTTTTATTGGTCGCGGCGTGATGCTATGTAGCCTTCCTCGATAAATGTACTATCCTACATTGAAAGAATTTTTCAAATTGGACCAGAGTTTTCATAGATTAGTGCTTTCAAACAAACAAACAAACAAACTCTTCAGCTTTATAATAATAGTACAGATTTTAATGTTGAACAAACTATCTGTACGTGTGTCTCAAACAAAAGTAGGTCACAGTTGATAGATGACCGATCTTGTCAAACTTTAATTAGAGCTTAAGCGCGACACTTTAAGCGTAGTGGATGTATAGACTGAATTATATTAGGAGGTTATTTATTAGGGAATATTACTATATGTAATACAATACTACTATTCTTGAAATATTAAATTCTATTCTACGATTACGGATAGATTTTAATTTTTGGTTTATCATAAAGGTATCTCTATCTCATGCAAAATTTTCAATAGAAAATACTGTCATCATTAGGTTATTGATATGCATGGAAGAACAAAAGTTTAGATTGATCTGACTTTTTAACCGACTTCACAAAAGGAGCAGGTTCTCAATTCGACTGTATGTTATTTTTTGTTTTTTTTTAACATTAAAAAAGTTATGAGGTAATAAATGTTTGTTACCTCATAACTTTTAACTGGGCGAACCGATTTTAAGGATTCTTTTTATATTATTTTATTTGAAAGTTGGTGGGTCCCGTGTGGTCCCATTGGCACCAGGTCAGAATCTGATGGTTATCTTCCGAGAAATTGAGGAACACGAACTATATTAAAGTTGCGATCAATAAGAGCGAAGCATCAGTAAAAATGTTGCGAAAACGGGGAAAATTTTAGCTATAACGAATAAGAATAATTTTATGTTAATATGATGTTAAAAATCAAAAGTAGTAATCTATAACACAATCTACGATTTATATTTAATAAATTAAATTGTAGTGGAAAAAGTGATCACCGCAAGCGGGACTTGAACCCACGACCTCGGAATACCGTTCCGTTGCTCTACCGGCTGAGCTATTGCGGCCGTGCCATATATATAATATTATAATTTATTAAGTAAAAGTATAGCAAGTCAATTGCAAAATTAATAATATTACTCTACGATTTATATGTTAAAGTTCGATACAGACAATTAACAACAATCAACAGAAACAAAACAATTATTTTAACACTCGACATTCACGATACAAATTACTACAAGTTTACTATTGCGCAAACCTAATATAAAAGACAAACATTAAACAAACAATGAAAAACAAAATATAAACCGTATTGTAATCCTGTAGGAATTAATATTAATATAGCTGACAGCAAATATAAAGTTGCTGATGTTAAACAGCTTTATGTCATTGCAATCGCCTCAGGACTAATATTTAACGACTGCGCCATAATTTATGTATAGACGATTAGAATAATGTTACAGTACTGATGAAAGCGCTTGTCTATGAGAAGCAATAGTCTATAAACTTAAGAAATTACTCAGAAATCTCAAGAATTTTAGTACTGGCTCTTCATCAAAAGACACAAAAGTCTATACACTTAAGAACTTTCAGAGTAACTGAAAGCTCTCGAGAATTTAGTTAAATCCTTAGAAGCAATCTCCGAATAATACTTGGGCTATGGTAATAGCATTAAGTACAATTTATTAATAATATGAAATACATAAACTAATGCACAGAAAACATTGTAACAGAACAATTATATCACTTTTGGTATGATTCAGTAGAAAAACTTAAATATTTTGCATTTTAAAAGCTAACTTTCTAATAAATAAATAAATATTCATGGACATTTCACACAACGTCCTCTGGTCCCAAGCTAAGCTTATATGCTTGTGTTATGGGTACCAGAATACGGATAGAATACATACTCCTTTTTTTTGTAAATACATACCTTTTTAAAATACATAGAAAGAAAATAGCACAGTGTATTTAATTAATAATATCAATAGATTATAAAACCACGTAGTCTAAATAAATAAACGAAAATAAATAGTTTTGAAACAATAGTCAATAGTCAAACAAAAAAGAAAACAAATCCAAACATGCAAGATCTAAACAAAACCAATAAACTTTGTCAACAAAGTAAAGAGCCACATTTTATAGAAAACAGGAAAGGAAAGGAATACTATATAGTACATAATAGTAAGCGATTGTACAGCTCACGATACTATCTTAGCACAAGAAGTAATAAAGACGGCTCACAGTTAAATCTAGCTATAGAACAAAAAAGCTTAAAGAGGACTGTGAGTTTAAAGCTAAATAATATTTGAAAGAATACACATTCTATTATCAAAATTCGAAACAATCCCGTTGTGCCATTGTCAAGGAGGTTTGAAGTCAATGGGTAGTCAGGAAAATTAGAAGTCATTCGAAGATCCAGTGAATTAGTTTAAGCTACGAATCAATATTATTCGTTACACTGACTGACTCTTTGCTTTGTTAAATAGAGGTTTTTTTTAATAAATCAAGTTGTGGTGGAAAAAGTTGATCACCGCAAGCGGGACTTGAACCCACGACCTAGGAATACCGTTCCATAGCTCTACCAACTGAGCTTATTGCGGTCGTGCTAACAGTAACCAAATTAGACCAACACAATCGTCACTCGATTGAGTTTACATCGAATTTTGACGCATAGCATTTGATATTTTTGAAGCATAGCATGTCAAATGCAAAATTAATAAATTACTTTAGTAATAAAGGTTTTTTCTAAATGTAACCACAACTTGAGTTTCTATAACGCTTGTAGTCCTAATTTATCGATAATACATGGTCTATGCACTTCGTTTATAACCGACTTCAAAAAAAAGGAGCTGGTTCCCAATTCGCTTGTATGTTTTTTTTCTGCTTGTTTTATGTTTTACCTTATAACTCTTAACTGGGCGAAGCGATTTTAATAATTCTTTTTTTATTTGAAAGCTAGTGGTTCTTGTTTGGTCCCATTGGCCCCAGATCAGGATCTGATGGTTATCTCCTGAGAAATCGCGATAAACCCTCAAATTTGACATTGGGCAGTCGTAGCTTTCTTCCATAGATGTCTTGAGCTACCATTGCCATTTTAGTATATTAAACCTTCGCACTATGAATATATTATTATACAAGATGGTTCTTTTACTAATTCTTGTACCTATTCAGGATCTTAACTTGTATATATCTCTCAGAACGTTAATCTTATTTCTACCATAGCAGTATATAAGTTTTACTGCGCAGCCGCAAGTCGTCTAAGCTATGATTACCATGTAAATAATTATTCTATGTGTAATAGAGGCTCAACAACACTGTCCTCAAGTCGTAGCACATTGCAGTCCTGAACCGGTTATAAAACCGCTTCTGCCGTTGCTCACTGCAAAAGTTCATACGTGTGTACCTTTAAGATATAATGTTGTATGTAATACTATAGCTTTAACACGGCTTAAGATGTGGCACAATAGAGGTTATATTATTATATAAACTCAATTAAATAAATAAATGAATAATAAATATCATAGATTTGATTTTTGGTTTTCCATGGTAATTTTTAAATATTCTGTTAGTAACCTTACTATTTACCATAAGTAATGTCTTAAAAATTCTTTTTGTTTCGATCGTACTAACATGAACATACGATCAAAAATAAAAATTGGTTTTAGACATTTATTCTTCTTCCCTCAAAAGAGAGGAGAAGACTTATTCTTTAAATTATTTATTAATCGACTTCAAAAAAAGGAATAGGTTCTCAAATGTTTGTTGTCGCATAACTTTTCACTGGGTGAAGCTATTATAATGATTCTTTTTTATTTGAAAGCTGGTGGTTTCCGTGTGGTTCCATTGGCACCAGGTCAGGAACTGATGGTTATCTCCTGAGAAATCGAGGAAAGCCCTCAATTTTTTAAAGCACATGGAGACGGTTTTTTTTAAATATTTAATTAATCATGAAATCATCATTCATTCATTTTGAATCAATTTAGATTTTAACAACACCTACCTACCAAAACTGACGTTAATAATTTAGCTTTATCGCACAAACTCATAACTTATGCCTTTACGTCAAACGGTAGCTTAAAGTCAAGCTAGATATTGTTTAGAAAATAATATTCAATCTTACTTCACGCTCTCAGAAGCTGTGTTTATGGGTTACAGTACTTAAATAATTAGATTATGTACCGTAGCTTTAAGTAAAACAATACAGATTTTATAGTAAAATGCATTATTTTATGGATTCCGCTTTTGTTGTAATAAAATTGTAAGTTTTAGATTTATTTCACTATAGGCTAATTAAACACTGATTATAGAATAAAGGTAAGGCAAATTTAAAAATAAAGCCCATGAGACGTTAATTTATTTTTAAATATTTAAAATAAATAAATAAATAATAATTAAATATTCAGGACATTTAACACAACGTCCTCTGGTCCCAAAGTAAGCTATATTTCTATGCTTGTATTATGGGTACCAGATATGGATAGACTACATATACTACTTTTCTTTTGTAAATACATACTTATAATACATAGAAAACACCCAGACGCAGTACAAACATTTGTATGACATTTATGGATATCACACAAATGATTGTCCCAAGCGGGAATCGAACCCGCGACCTCGTGATCGGCAGTCCATTACATAAACCACTCCACCACGAAGCCCGTCAAATAACATTATTGTTTCTATTTCTTTGTCAACAAAAATGATTTTTTTTTAGAACATTTTTTCATAGATTTTTACAGCATCCATGGCAAATATAAGAGGGAAGCACATTAGTAAAGGGTGCACGTAATTTTGAAGTTTTCATCTATCGCGTAGTGTCTTAGAAATTTTCATTTTTGTTTGTTTTTCCATGGGGTAATATGAGAATTTTGTTATTTAGCTGTTTTGAACGTAACAGATTGTGCTCCTAGTGTGAGATAATCTCTGCGCGCCCTTATGGGAATAAGGCGTAAGGCTACCATGATGATGATAAACGAGAACAAAAATTATATTAAATTGCAATAATAATATTATTATCTAAAGCAAACAGAAGCATAGTTCCCACACTGTGATTGCTACGGTAAATGCAGTTGTTGACTCCGATAAAATATTTCATATTGCAAAACATTATAAGTGGAATATCAACATACTTGAAATATTATTGTCAATTTAACTGAAGTTTCCAGACTTATTATTACTTTTTTAGGGTTCCGTACCCAAAGGGTAAAAACGGGACCCTATTACTGAGACTTTGCTGTCCGTCCGTCCGTCCGTCCGTCTGTCACCAGGCTGTATCTCAAGAAAGGTGATAGCTAGACAGTTGAAATTTTCACAGATGATGTATTTCTATTGCCGCTATAACAACAAATACTAAAAATAAAATAAAATAAATATTTAAGGGGGGCTCCCATACAACAAACATGATTTTTTTACCGTTTCTTGCTCGATACTAATGACGTGGCCTTATGTTGCATAGATAATGGTACGGAACCCTTCGTGCGCGAGTCCGACTCGCACTTGACCAATAAATTGATTGTCATACAATATAAACATTTGTATGACAATTAGAAAAAGAACACAAATGATTGTCCCGAGCGGTAATCGAACCCGCGACCTCTTGGTCGGCAGTCTGTTACCAGAACCACTACACCACAAGGCCCGTCATGGCACATACTAACTAACACTGAAAGAATTTTATAAATCGGACCAGCTGTTACTGAGATTAGCGCGTTTAAATAAACAAACAAAATCATCAGCTTTGTGATAGTATATAGATTTCTATCATTGTTTATTTGTTTTACAGCGACGCAATTAATATATTAAATCCAAGATAGGTCATGATAATCTAAAGACCTTCCAGAAATCGTATTGTCCTATTTATAAATTGCGATGCGTATATTCTGAATAAACATTAGAGAGTACATAATACAGGAAAATAATAATAAATGTAAAACGCATATACATTCATCAAAGTGCCATTGTTAATAATAATTATTTTGTGATCATTTATTATTTAGAATTTTGCGGTTTCCTCCTCGCAGTACCTAAATACTTATACCTACTTTGTAATTCCGTTGTTGGTATTATTGTTTACTTTAAAATATAAACTAAAAGGTCAATAAATGGTTCAAGAAACGACTAAAAAAGAAATTGTTTTTTCTAACAAATATTATCTTAGTTCGTTATATTTGCAATAATTCCGATAAACGAATAAATCAACGTTTTGTTTAAATAGACTAACTCTTCTAAATGTTTATTTTTAGTTAGTCCGGTTTTAAAAGAAAAGTACGAATGCAATACAATTTATTTGTGAATTTTAAAGTCTATCTTTATTACTGTATGTTGTATTATTTTTAAATTTTACTAGCTGTCCCGGCAAACGTTGTTTTGCAATACTAAAAAAATAAGTTTGAAAAATAGATGTTAGCCGATTCTCAGACCTACTGAATGTGTATACAAAATTTCATAAGAATCGGTGTTGCGTTCAACCTGGTGTTTTAATTAATAATAGGTTAAGTGGAAGCGTGATATCTCTCAGGCGCGAGAGGAACGAACATATACTGTATATCACAGCGTTAACAAATTTACAATAGTACAAACTTACCCTGTTTTGTTCTTCAACAATGTCTTCACTGTGTCAAGCCCTAGCTATAGCTTCATTAACTAACTACGATAAATTGGCCAAAATAACGCAGAATGCTAATCAAACTATACTTAACTTTATGCAGGGAGACACGAACTCTTGAAGCCCTCAAACGACCTTTGGTGCGACTCAAGCCGTGAACTTTCACCAATCGTCTCAATGCAATTATACTATCACAATTATAGTTATCAAACAGTTCAACTCACATTAAATAGCATTAAATATAGACACACAAATCGTATTAAGTATGGAGACACAAAATTCACTAGTTTTTATAACTCATTTATGTCCAACAATTTGGCGAAGATTACATTTCGCGGTGACATTTCAAGGTTTTGTTTTCAATTGTAATTATCGATTCACACAACAAGGATAATTAGTTTTATCAACAATTAATTCTAGTGACAATTTTTAACTTTTAAAAACCGTTGCGAGAACACGTGACAACTAGTCACAATCGAACGTCAACTCGCTTTCAACTCGATTTTTCAACTGAGGGGCGCTCGACAGCCGCGTCGCGCGCGGGGCCGGACTGCGTCCGCGCAAGGGCCGTACTCCCGCGTATTTATACGATAAGTTAATCGTTTGGTACATAACATCTACCCGCCTCGGCCAGGACTACCTGGCCGCTAATTCACTGGCAGTCGCGACAAGGTTGATACAGCTCTCCTCAAAATTGAACCGTCCACCCGGACCTCAGCAAAACGGGGCACTCCATCTGCTCCAAAGACGAGGTTGAGAATGCGCCCCCTGCGCCAACACAGTGGCGGTGAGTTAGCGTCCTTAACCAGAACGAGGTCACCAACATGAGGTGGATCAGTCTTGTCAGTCCACTTAACGCGCTGCTGGAGAATGTGCAAATATTCTAAATTCCAACGTTTCCAAAAGCTCTGAGTGAGTTGTTGGACCAATTCAAACCGCGAGAGACGATTAGGTCTCACATCAACAAGGGGATATTCCGGCAGGGCGTTCAGTGGCTGCCCAATCAAAAAATGGCCCGGCGTGAGGGCTTCCAAGTCGTTAGGATCTGAAGAGATCGGGCACAACGGGCGTGAATTCAAAACGGCCTCGATTTTGCAAAACACAGTTGCGAGCTCTTCAAAGGTCAATACAGACTCGCCAATTACCCGTCGCAAATGTGTCTTAGCAACCTTTACTACGCTTTCAAATATTCCTCCCCAGTGGGGACATGACACGGGACTGAACCTCCAAGTTATTCTACGTGTAGCTAGTCTAGACGCAATTTCAGTCTCGTTAGCCGACAAAAAATCATACATCGCTTTTAAATAGTTGTTTGTGCCTTTGAAGTTGGTACCGCAATCCGACCGAATCAAGGACGGTAGTCCTCGTCGTGACACGAATCTATCTAACGTCGCAACAAATGCCTCTGTCGAGAGGGCTGAGACGAGTTCCAAATGTACCGCCTTGGTGGACAGACAGACAAAGACGCACAAATAAGCCTTGACAGTTTTACTGTTCCTGAGGGTCGAGGTCTTAACAAAAAAAGGGCCTGCAAAGTCCGTACCAACTCCAGCAAAGGGCCTTATCTCAGTGACCCGATCCGAAGGAAGGTCACCCATGATAGGCTGCATGGTAGGGGCCTTGAGCCTATAGCAAGGCATACAACGAAAGACCACACTACGGATCGTCCGACGGGCCGATAAAATCCAAAATTCCCGTTGCAAAATGGCCAATAAGGCATTACAGCCGGCGTGGGAGTTCTTGATGTGACGATCAGTCACCAACAGGTTCACCAAGTGGCCACTCTTGGGCAATAAGAGGGGGTGACGAGATCCATAAGGGAGGTTTGCGTTCCTAAGACGCCCTCCGACACGCAAAAGACCCTCACCATCCAAAAAGGGGTTCAGCTTACAAATGGCTCCAGATAGCTTGGATTTGCCTTTCCTCAAGATGTCAATCTCGTCTTCAAAATGTGCCTCTTGCACAGAACGAACCCAGTGAAGAAGAGCATCTTGGAGCTCTTGTGGCGATAAGAAGGCCTCCAAACATTTGTTCTGTGGATGTCTACAATTTCTCATGAAGCGCTTGATCCAAGCGGTGACACTCAACAATTTGTCCAATGAACTGTAACGATTAAGTAAGAAATCGGGGTCGAACGGACGGTCCTGCCGTTCGAGCGCAAGCGTTCGCAACCCAGGCAGTGCGACAATGTCTAAGGCCGGAGTTCGCGGCCAATTAGATTCTGATCTGGTCAACCACTCAGGTCCCCACCACAGAGAGTGCTCAACTAAAAGGGGGGCCATACATCCCCGTGACGCACAATCAGCAGGGTTGACCTCGCCAGGCACATGCCTCCAAACCAACGGGGTCTCCGATTTCTGTATCTGAGAGACACGATTTGCTACAAACACCTCTAAGGTGTGAACTGACGTCTTCAGCCAACATAGCACAATTTGACTGTCAGTCCATGCATATATCGTGGAAATGTCAATTGACGTGCACAAGGTGGACATGACGTGATTCAAAAGGCGAACAAGAAGGGCCGCCCCTGACAACTCTAACTTAGGGATTGTCAAGGCAGTTCGAAGAGGCGCGACCTTGCTCTTCGCCATGACCAACAACACTTTCACCTGACCATCTGTGGTCACGGTGCGCAAGTATACAGCTGCTGCGTACCCACGTTCCGAAGCGTCCGAGAAACCATGAAGGGACGCGGTGTGCTTCCCTGGCGGAAGCAGAGCACGGGGTAACGATATCCTATTGATGGCAGGCAATGAGGAAGCAAATAGGAGCCAGTCCTTCAAAACAGCTTCGCGAAGTGGCTCGTCCCATCCAAGACCTGCAGTCCAAAGTCTCTGCAGGAAGCATTTGGCCCAGAATATGACCGGGCATATCCAGCCATTGGGATCAAAGGTTCTCGCGACAGTCGACAGAACCAGTCGTTTCGTCCAAGTGTGATGCGAATCCAAATTGACATTAAATGTAAAGATGTCCTGGACTGGTCTGTACTGGATTCCAAGCACTGACATCATGGTAGGGTTGTCACGGTTCTCAAATAGGTGAGGATCCTGCTGGTGGTCATCCGGTAGCCCGTCCAAGAGCGCAGGTAAGTTGGAGATCCATTTACGCAACTCATATCCTGCGGAGGCTAGAATGCCAATCAACTCGTCACGCAAGAGCAGGGCCTCTCTCTCCGTGGCCGCGCCAGTGCACACATCGTCAACATATAGGTCCTCCTTCAAAATGGCGGCTGCGCGAGGAAACGACATACGCTCTCGATCCGCGAGCTCCCAAAGCGAACGTATAGCCAAAAAGGGGCTAGACCTCAGCCCGTATGTGTTCGTGTTGAGCTCGTAGACAAGCATGGGATCTTGCTGGTTTTCTCGCCACAATATCAGCTGGTATCGGCGATCATCCGGGTGAATTACCGTTTGCCTGAACATCATCTTGATGTCAGCCACAAAAACAAATTGATGACGTCGAAACCGCGTGATGACGTCACAAAGGTCCTTCAGCAATTTGGGACCAGGATGCAGACACTGGTTCAATGACACTCCTGAAGTAGTCTGCGCAGAACCATCAAATACTGTGCGTAACTTACCACTGGATGGTTTTATTACAGCATGATGCGGGAGAAAGAAGTGCTCCGTCGAACGCCAATCCAATTTTGACACAGACATGTGTCCCAAATCCTCATACTCCCGCATGAAGTCAATATACTTCTCCTTGAGTAGTGGGTCCCTGCTCATACGGCGTTCCATCGCCAACAAACGCTTCTCTGCAATAGGCCGCGAGACGCCAAGTGGCGGACGTACGGCGAGAAATGGCAATCTTGTCATGATCCGGCCAGAACGGAGATAACTGGTGTTGGTCTTGTAGAACTGCTCACACTCTTCATGCTCCGGATCAGAGCGGGGAGCTTGTGGTGGCTCCTCCACTTCCCAGAATCTCTGCACGGCGTCAGAAAGGGCGGACCCCACCATCAAGGCCGTTCCAAGTTCGGCAGGGGGGGGAGTCCTCAATACAGGCCCCATCAGTGCGAACCCAAATATGGTCCGGAGGGCTACCAAGCCACCTGGCTGCAAAACACGATCCTTGCCGAGTAATATTTTACCCAAAACATCGGCACCAAGCAACAAATCGACCGTGCCAGGCAGGTCAAATTTAGGGTCAGCCAAATTCAAATCCGCGGTCAATTTTACCGCATCCGCAGACAAACGAACTTGCGGGTGATTGCCCAAGATATTCTCCATCACAATGGCCGACGATTCCAACGTCGGACGTGGAGAATTTGAGGGGGAGAACTCAAACAAAACACGGCCCTCAACCGTGGCCACGGGGGCGTTCCCGACACCCCTTATTACATCTGAATATTTTTCAATAGTCTGGCCAGTCTGCCCTACCAACCAAGACGAGGCTATGCACCCCTGTGAGCCTGTGTCCAATATCGCTCGGACTACAACTGAGGCGCCCGTCCGTCCCCAGACCCTGACATGGGCCGTGGGCAAGAGGACGGTCTCAAAGGGGGGCGGTGCATAGCGGGGGCAGACGCCAACATCCTAATGCTGGCGTGGCGGCGACTGAGCGCCGTTGTCCCGAGACGGCAAATCAAAGTGCGGGTAGTGCCTAAACTCGGCCTCCTCTCGGTGACGACTGCCACGAGCCATAGACGGCGGTTCGTAGCGCCTGGAGCGTCCGTACCGAGGGTTGCGCGTCTCCAAACGGGGACGTTCCGCCAGAGGGGGGGACGGTAGTGGTACCGGACGCGCGTCACGGTAATCGTGGTACACAACTGGAGGTGATCTCGCTTGATCACGTGGAAGCGGGGAGGGCGAGCGGGACACAAAGGTGCGGGATTGAACCCGGGGCCCGCTTTCATACCCGCCCGTGGGGCTGCGCGCCGAACCAACTCGGCGATCAACGGCAGCGCAGTTTGCGCGGCGTGGGGGTGATGAGCCGGACTCCAAGTTGCGGGACTGGTCCCGGTGTCCACTGGCATACCCGCCCGAAGGCGACCCCGCGTGGTCGCGACGGCCATTCGCGTTGGCGCACAGGATTTTCAAATGGTGCCCTCCGCAAATAGGACACGGGTGAGTGTCGGGGCAGGCGCGCTGGTAATGGTCCCCTAGGCAAGAGAAACACCAGCCGCGGGCCTGGGCAATCCGCCTACGAGCGGCCACGTGCAGGACCGCGAAGTCTGGGCACCGCACCGTTTGGTGTCCCTGCGACTTGCAAAACCGGCAGTCCGGTGGCGCAGCTTGAGCGACAGCGAAGCGGGCGGCCGTACCTCCTCTTGGTGCAGGTTGGGCATTGCGCCGTTGGTTGGTGGGTCTGGGACGTGATGCTTCCACCGGCGTGTCGGCGACCATGACGTCACCCATGCGACACTCGTCCTCCAGGAACGTCAGGAGCTGGTCAAAGGTAGGGAGAGCAGATGCCTCATCCCTAGTGTGCCCCTGTTCAAAACGTGCCCTCAAAGACACCGGCAATCGCTTGAGTACGATACGCACCAGTAGGTAAGACCACTTGGCAACCGGCAGTCCTAAGCGGTTGAGCGAATTGGTGGCTATTAGGAGGGGGTTCAGCAGCTCGGTCCTCAACTGGGCAGCATTGCTCACGACGGGAAGGTTCAAGATCTGGTCAACGTGGGTATCTGCCAGACAGCGCTGGTTGTGATAGCGCTTGGTGAGCAACGCCCGCGCGATCCCATAGCTCCCGTCACATATTGGGAGGTGCTGTACTAAGCCCCTCGCCTCTCCATCAAGCACGGAGAGTAAATAGGCCAGTTTCTGAGACGGACCCAAATCGTCCCTCGAGTCCACAAGGCTCTCAAACAAACCAATGAATCCCATCCACATGTCTAGTCGACCATCAAAACGTGGAAGATCCAAGTTGGGTAACCTGGTCAAAAGGCCCACGGGAGTCTTCAAGGGGGCCCGGTGAGCCGGTACTCCGGCGCGCGAGGCTAAAATCTCCCGCGCGCTCTGGGCGATGTCGTCGGCAAGGTCCATAATCTGGACGTAGTCCTCGTGGACTTGGTCCCGTCGCTCCTGGGGGAATGACTCCAGGGGCACATCATCCAGATGCAAGATGAAGCGCCGGTAAAGCGCCTCCACCTCCTGAAGTCGTGTAGGGCATTTCTCATGCCTGTCCAACAATGCCTCGATTCGGTTCTCCCTTTTCACCAAGGCGGCAGCTGACGTGAACCATCTCAAATGAGTCGCAATCCCGGAATATGTCTCGCGGACAACATTATACGCGGCGGTAGACATCTTCAAAGCACAAACGGCACGAAACAAACAATCTTATAATAACAACAAAAAAAAACAAATATCTTTCACAAACAAACAATATTACAATAGCGAAAAACAAAATATCTTTCAATGAGACAAGCCGCTATTATTCTAAACAATTATCAAATCTTAAATAGTTTAAATCAAACAAACAAAACAATTCTTTGCCAATGTGCAATTAATTTAAGACTTGAATTATTTATTTTAAGGTAAACAACAAAACAAACAAACGTATAAAATAAATGTTGTATTATACAAACGCACAACGCCACAACTTAACTATAACGTTGTTCAATATTAGACAATAATTAAATAATAATTTATATTAAATAATAACCTGAGCAACAACAAATACGATTAGCAATAGCACAAATAATTATCAAACCCTTTAAAATCTAATTGCCAATTCAAGTGCTCAAATTAATTATGCAAAACTATACCAACAATTTAGATTAAACAAACAAACAACCAAATTAATCAAATTAAATTAATTAAATTAATTAAATCAATTTTCACAAATAATGAGGGTATAGTTTGTTCAACATGGAACATTCGAGAAACGGAGTTTAAACCACGCTCTGCTACCAAAATATGTTGCGTTCAACCTGGTGTTTTAATTAATAATAGGTTAAGTGGAAGCGTGATATCTCTCAGGCGCGAGAGGAACGAACATATACTGTATATCACAGCGTTAACAAATTTACAATAGTACAAACTTACCCTGTTTTGTTCTTCAACAATGTCTTCACTGTGTCAAGCCCTAGCTATAGCTTCATTAACTAACTACGATAAATTGGCCAAAATAACGCAGAATGCTAATCAAACTATACTTAACTTTATGCAGGGAGACACGAACTCTTGAAGCCCTCAAACGACCTTTGGTGCGACTCAAGCCGTGAACTTTCACCAATCGTCTCAATGCAATTATACTATCACAATTATAGTTATCAAACAGTTCAACTCACATTAAATAGCATTAAATATAGACACACAAATCGTATTAAGTATGGAGACACAAAATTCACTAGTTTTTATAACTCATTTATGTCCAACAATTTGGCGAAGATTACATTTCGCGGTGACATTTCAAGGTTTTGTTTTCAATTGTAATTATCGATTCACACAACAAGGATAATTAGTTTTATCAACAATTAATTCTAGTGACAATTTTTAACTTTTAAAAACCGTTGCGAGAACACGTGACAACTAGTCACAATCGAACGTCAACTCGCTTTCAACTCGATTTTTCAACTGAGGGGCGCTCGACAGCCGCGTCGCGCGCGGGGCCGGACTGCGTCCGCGCAAGGGCCGTACTCCCGCGTATTTATACGATAAGTTAATCGTTTGGTACATAACAATCGGTCTAGCCGTTTCGGAGGAGTACGGTAACTAACACTGTGACACGTGAATTTTATATATTAGACTATATTTAATTATTGACAGTAACTGCCACTGCTTTATCCATTAAAAAATTATAAAACAATGCAAACAAATGTAAAAACAACGACTGATGTACTAACTTTCTTAATTCAAGATTTTATTAAATATATAGACGAGTACAGAGTAATGAATAATAGTTTTATTTATTTAGTCAAAATCATACGATAAGTCCAATAACTCTAGTTCTAGCAAATTAATCTCATGCTGAAAAAAGAAATTTTTATAGCAATCGTTAATTTGTGTATTAAATGTTTATATTAAGATATACGACATATATAAAACATTGTTATTACTAAACAGTAGTAAAATATAATGCTAGCAATTAGCTATAAAGAACCATAAACGATGTTCGTTAATACATTTATACCTTATAGAGCAGTAAGAATAATGACGTCACTAAGATGTCGCATTATTGTACTAACATTTCTATCTTAGATATATCAGTTTAATACATTATTATATTTGATACAAGTTAAGGGCCTACATCAATATTATCGTCGACATGTACATATTAACACAGCTAGTAGGTATAGAAAATGAAGAATTAGGGATATTTTTTTGTTTACTCAAAATCTACTAAATATATTTTAATTCTGATTTACGTGTTTCTATATATAATAGTTACTTATGTTTTTAAAGTTATTTCATTAGTTAATACGCGATAATAGACCGACAAATGAAAAATATAAAAAATTAGAGAGGTTGTTTCGCTAAGATTTTCTATCGAGAAAACTTTTTTCAATCGCGTTTCTGAGTTTATGCGATCCTAGATCATATATTGAAAAAACATATACTTAAAAATTAGAGCTCTAGCCATTCAATCTAAAGAAACAATGAAAACTTCGTACGTAGAAAAATGCACGAAGCTATTTTGGTATCCTCTTAAGTCATTATCCATCCCCACTTCATTGCTATCCCTACTAATACCTAAAAATAAAACATATGCGAAAATAACTTTGTTTTCTGTCTATCTGTAAATCCATTGCGCCTAAACGACTAAACCAATGAGATCAAGAGTTTGGATGCATTTAATAAGTAGCCTTTATTCTTTCACATGGACCAAAATGTAAAGGATTAAGGCTACTTATTAAAAAGGTGTACTTAGTCAGTAGTGATTTTAAATTTTACGCATACATATTAGCTTTTACATCCTACGACTTTTTGAAACTTGCCCTTTTCCACCACCATAGTTGACCTAAAGCCTTCCTGCAAGAGAACTACTTACTCAGTGAAAAACGGTGACTGCGTCAAGGTGAACGCTAAATTTTATGGAATTGGAACAGCGCGTCACGTAGCTGCTTCACGTGGCAATTTCCGATCTTTATATTTTCGCTTTAACACTCACTCATTTCCTATATTGTTCATCATCATCATCATCATCATCGTAACATCACGCCTTTTTCCCATGGAGGTAGTTAAAGACTACAGAGCGCCATCTGCTACGATTCCAACATACTTCCTTGGCTTCAACCACACTCATACATCTTGTCATACATGCCCGACGATTTTAAGTGCTACGCATTTGACCCTGTGATGACATGACCTTTTTTTGTTATACTGCTGCTTTTTCTTTTTTGTGTTATACTGCTTCCAATACCTTTTTTTTTCCTTTATTATCATGTAAAAAGAATAACAAATACAAATATATACATTATGAATGGCATTTGTAAACCACTAGGGTTTATAATTTGCCATCATGAGTTTACATTTAAACTTAATACCTATATACACTGATTTTTATTTAATACATCGATTGTCACTAATTTGTATATAATAACTACAAATATATTACTATAGGAAATACTAAATACATATACATCAAACAACATTATAATAAACCAAGGAAATATTTCTTAAGTTTGAATTTAATATTATTTTGTGTAAGGGTATTCGCTAGATTTTGGTTTAATACAACTTAAGATGTGCTATCTTGGTAGCTTGACACCACGAAAACTTAAAGAGAATTAGCTAAACCTATGTGGACTACTTGCGCTAAAGATAATCTTCAGAAATACAGATTTATAACAACTACTTAACAAAACACAAATAAAACGTAACGTTATAGAAATAACTTAAACATATATTTATGTTTACATTTATTACGTACAATAATATTGATTGCATATTACTACTGTATAATGTTTATATATTAACAAAGAGATAATTTTACAACTGAGTTTACTACGCACGAACAACATACGGTGATAAGAAACATAGTGCACTTAAGGCCAAGGCGAGTGAATGAACGTTTTGTTAAAAATACCTATTTATTAATATTTATTCCTTCTAATGTTAGGTCTGTGTGGAAAAGATCACTATGTGATAAGGCCGCCTAGCTTGCCGCCAATTTGTGCCTAGTCTTGAGATTTTTGTCTTTATTTCAATGTCTGTAAAGTGTACAATAAAGTGTAATCTATCTATCTATTATTCTCTGTTAGAGGCGGAAAACTCGAAAATTAACCCTGTATCACTCACCCCTGCTTAACGTGACACAGCAGTCCATAAGCCCTCCCAAGAAACAGGAGACCCGTGCCCAACAGATGATAATGGCTTGAAGCAGAATCGCAAAATTAATAGATAAATTGCAGAGAAAAATATAAATAGACTTATATATAGACATTTCCTATTGCAAGCAATGATTCACCATACCATATGTAACGAGTGCTAATTATCACATAGATAATAGAAAATTCATTATAAATAATTATTTGTTGATTAATATTTGTATAATATATAAATTAAAATAATTTATATCGCATGGAAGCAATTTAATAACGGATTCTGTTATAGGCATGTTTTGGTATAGGTAACTTTGTTTACTTCCTTTAGTGGCTACCTACCTTTTCATTTTGGGATAACATAATTTCGTTAGATTATTAAATTTTTTAACGAAGCAAATATTTGATGTAAAAATTTAAATATATCAATATCAAGTATAATTTAATAATCACAAAATTTGCTAAATTTCTGAATTTTTTTTAAGATAAAAAAGAGCTTATAAAACGTCCCTATTTCTTTAGAAAATGCTATGAAGGATTAATTATCATGCAAACAATACCATTCTTAACAGTCGGGAAAAAATAGGTTACCTATAACGGAATCTCTCAAAATTGCTATGTAAGAAGATCTGTTAGTAAAGATAAATAAAGATCTCTTTTTTTATCATCATTGATCTATTTTATATACAAATATAGATCATGCCTTAACTAAAAAATAAATATAAACAAAAACAGACGTATTCTGTTATCAGAGGAAGCCAAACAGTTGTACTCGCGATAATATTATATAATTTTATTCGAGTGTAATGTCTGTTTACGATAAAATATAATATCAATAGTAGGACGATGTATCTATATTAAACAATAGCTTTTATTACTCATTTTAGGGTTCCGGACAAAAAGAACCCCTCACTTATTATTACTATAAAGTCCAACTGTTCCGTGCCAATTTATTTTTGATTTTTTATTTCTTTGCAGCGCATTTTCTTTTAATCAGGCCTCAGTTTAAAATTTAACCAAATCTTAGCAAATTACACAAAAGTGCCATCCTCGTAAGCCGGATAGTTTCGATTAAAAAACACCGCATCAAAATGTGCGTTGTGTAGTTTTGAAGATATAAGCTCACATAGAGACATACATACAAAAATAACGACTTTGTTTTAGAACGAGTTAAGATGGATTTTATGACCATGTTTAAGGTATTAATATCAATTAATAAACTAAACAGAAAATGCAGATACGTTTTTCAACAATAAGAATGAAATGAAATGTGTTTTTTTTTATTTATCTGCTTAAATTAGCACCATTCCACAACAAGTTTAACAACGTTAACAACGTTTTTGTTAAAAGCATAGATTAACCACCTAGGTGGCATAACTAAGTTTGCGGTTTCTTCCAATCATTTATATCTTATCAAAAAACAATAATTGAAAATTGTACACAAATAAAATTTTGATTTGAAACATTATTGTAACGTTCTATACTATTTCAATACAAACATTATAAATTACGTTGTAAATTACATGGCTACTGTAAAATTACAATTGTATTGAGTTGAACTTGCGCACGGTGGGTCCCGTACCATTAAAATAAACATTCATGGAATTTTCAGACAACGTCCTCTGGTCCTGACGTAAACTTATATGCTTGTGTTATGGGTACAAGAAATACGGATAGAGTACAGTAATATACTAGTTTCCTTTTGTAAATACATACTTTTAATACATAAAAACACCCAGATGCAGTACAAACATAATATGTATGATATTTATAAATTGTTTCGTGCGGGAATAGAACTCGAGACCTCGTAAGCAGCAGTCCATTACATGAACCACTCGAACACAAGGCCCGCCAAATCGTATACGTAAAATAAATCTACAGGGTTTGAGATAAAAAACAATGTTAAGAGGATACCAAAATAGCTTCGTGCATTTTTCTATGTACGAAGTTTTCATTTTTTCTTTAGATTGAATGGCTAGAGCTCTAATTTTTAAGTATATGTTTTTTCAATATATAATCTAGGATCGCATAAACTCAGAAACACGATTGAAAAAAGTTTTCTCGATAGAAAATCTTAGCGAAACAACCTCTCTTATTTTTTATTTTTTTCATTTGTCGGTGTATTATCTCGTATTAACTAATGAAATAACTTTCAAAACATAAGTAACTATTATATATAGAAACACGTAAACCGAAATTAAAATATATTTAGTAGATTTTGAGTAAACAAAAAAAATATCCCTAATTCTTCATTTTCTATACCTACTAGCTGTGTTAATTGGTACATGTCGACGATAATATTGATGTACGCCCTTAACACGGCGAGCTTAATTTAATATTAAATTTATTAGTATAGTTAAGCGTATCAGTTTATATTGAAAACCTTTATTGTACGGACACGTTCTCAAATATCAAATTTATGCTGTTTTTAGTATTTATTGTTATATAGACAATAAATATTATTTATCTGTTATTCAACTGTCTAGTTAACACTATCAACTTTCGTTCCGATCCGTGAGATGCCTGGTGACAGACAGTAAAGTCTCAGTCTCAAAACTCTCAGCCACGTGGCACCCTTTCGTACGGAACCCTAAAACCAATGTTATTTCAATATTAGATTAACTAAACCCGGTTCGGTTACATTCAGATGTTTTAACCGCATAATATTATATTTAACCATAGGTACACCGCAACACCGTTTGTTCGATACGACAAACGAGTAAGTCATAGTGATGTACTAGATATCTTTCAAAGTATCGATATAAATCTTTTTATGTGTTGCAACTAAAAAAATATACACATTAACGTCTTGTGGGGTTTAAATGAGGATAATAGACAACACAGTTCTAATAACGTGTTATTGAAAAAAGGAGAAAGAAGGAAATGCTTATGATTGCCCGTGAAATCACGTGTCGGTAATGTATTATAGTTAATTTCACAATAATTGTCATATGCCTCTAGGCGACGACTAACCTAACCTAACGCTGGTTTTCAAACGGATTTATTTCGTTAGTTGTGATTGTGAACTATTTCTAGGTATTGAAAAAAAATAGACTTAAATTAGTTACTTGTGTATTAAATAATTAGATTTTTAAAAAATACCACCAAATTTTTACTTAATTTTTGAGATACCTATTGTTTAAAATATTTTTTGATTAACAAAATTACGCAATATACAGATACAAATTAAAAAATAAAGGTTGGAGTGTGGATGAAGCCAAGGAAGTATGTTAGGATCGCAGCAGATGGCACTCTATAGTCTCTGCCTACCCCCATGGGAAAAAGGCGTGATGTTGTGATGATGATGAAATACAAATTTTTCATATAAAGATGCTAGATAATGTATTAGAATGTGGTTAATAATATTTACTGTTTCATTTAGACATATTTTTCAACTCGGTAGACATGCGTTTTATTAATCGTTACTTATTATAAAACAAGGAAAGAATTACAGGAGAAAGTTCGATCTGAGATAGAAAAAGGAAACCATGCAATAATAAAGTATGACAAACTGATAATACGAGACGAGAAAAATACAAAAGATAATAATAAAATAATGCTTTCCATATCTCCTGAAATCAATTCAGCTGAAAAAGACATCATAAAGCAGATTAGCAAAAAGAATAAAACCCATAATACAGATATATTTAAGATGCATAAAAAATCCAGTAGTCTTTCAGAAGATGTTTCGAAACCAGGGATCCTGAACTATTTAATAACTAAAAAACCCTGATAATACATCTGGAAAAAAAGGATAAAACTGAGAGAAAAAAAAAAAAAAAAATTAACAAATAAATAAAAAATAAAAGAATAAGGAAATCAAAAATTTATTAAATGCTTTTTATTTTTATTTTATTTATTTTATTATTATAAAACAAAGTCTTAATTCTATATGTATGTTCCTGTATGTATGAATTTGAGGTTATATCATCAAAACTAGGCAACAAATTTTGATGCAATTCTTTTAATAGATAGAGTAGTTTAAGAGGATGTTTTTTTGTATTATTTGTGTAAGTTTGGTTTACATGTGATATTTTACGCGCAAGAAGTTTCGTACGGTAGCTAGTTCCTTATTAAATTAGTTATACGTTTATCGATATAGCAACATCACTAGCTGTTGAGAGGATACATTAAAACCGATGCGATGGTAGATTCTGTGCGCACGCGCCGACTTGAAATACAAGTTGTAATATAATAAGTTTATTTATTGCGTTTGTACGTACTACGGTTGACCACGTCGTGTTTACTAATGTTTTATTACCTATAGCTTTTTTCATTTTAAATAGAAATTTATGGTATTGAAAATATTATGAAATCTATATTATAATATTACTAGCTGTTACTTCTCCCGTTTCTGCAACATTCTTCACTAATACTTCGCTCCTATTAGTCTTTATTTCTTTCTTTCTTTCTTTCCAAAACTGAAACCATTTTTCTAATCGGACTACCGGTTCCCGAGATTAACGAGTTCAAACAAAGAAACAAACATAAGAAACTCTGCAAAGCTTTTACATTTATGGCATGACATATCTGTCAGTTCGATAATAAGCACGTTACTATACTAATAATCAAATATGTATATAAAATTCTCGTGTCACAATGTTCTTTCCATACATAGGTATACATACTCCTCCGAAACGGCTTCACCGATTCTTATGAAATTTTATATGCATATTTAGTAGAACTGAGAATCGGCTGCTATCTATTTTTCATACCCCTAAGTGTTAAGGGTTGTCAACCCTTAACATTCTTATGGCAAAACATCGTTTGTCAGGTCAGCTAGTACTATATGTATAATATCATAATTAATTATATCTCAAATGGAATAATACATGACACAGAATGTACTTATTGTGTAGTTTGAATGTATATACAAACAAAATCTGTAATATTTTAATCTCTGTCATTAACTAACTCAACTATTAACCTCCTTGAAATCCTGTTACGCGGTTGTTTCATAAATCAAAAGTTAAACGCAGTGTACGCCGTTATTCTTCAATTTATGTCGCTATTTAGTTGGAAGTTATTTGCACCGTATGTAATGGAACAACAAGTGTGTATGCTCTCTCTATCTCCAGCCTATTAGGGTCCCAGTGTTGGGCACAGGCCTCCTGGGCACCTCCACTAAGCAATCAGTTATTGCATTTGTTTGCAATAATACTAAATAACTGATTGCTTAGCGGCGAATTTTATTAAGTCTGGCAGTCTATTGTAATTTTTTTAGGTTATAATGGTGCCATTGAGTTACGATTGTGACACAATTCAATTAGCAGACTTGGGGCCCTGTACTTTGAGAGGTAATACGCTCTACTGTGCCGTGCTGACCACGCGTATTGGTACAGGGTTTATGTTAGAGTTTTCCGTCTCTCACAGAATATCTAATCTATGTACATTAATTATCTCTTGTACACTTGTATTCGTAATTTGTCACCACGCGGACATCAACCCAACATCGTATTCACGATTGTAAATTAATATGTATGTGTGTCATAGAACCCGTACATTAAGAGGATATAAAAATTATTTCTTATTTTACAATCAAATGTTATAGCCCTCTGTCACGATGACTATGCGCAGACGCCGCGTGTGGCGAGCCTATACGACTGTCGTATGTCAATGATTATGGCGTTTCAACTACGGTCGGAATTAGGGTTGCCACATATTAATATTAATAAATTGCATTTAAAAATATAGGTATCTGCTTTGATAGAAAAAATACGCTGATTTTTACCGCACAGATTACTAAAGTTTTGAAAGTGAGGGGTTTGAATAAAAGTATGTTGCGTGCGTACTAGTGGTTCATGTGGTGACGGATTAAGAATTTATATAAGCCCTTTTCCTTTTAGGGTGCTGTTAAAGCTAAAACCAGCTAAAAAGTATTGTACGTAGATAATATATTAGAGACAGAAATCTCAAAAATAAGAGCTATGGCAGCAGGTTTGGTCAGCATGGCACAGTAGACTATAATCGCTTTCAAAGTGGAGGAGGCTCGTGTCCAATTGGGGACGTAAATGGGCTGGATGGAGATGGTGATTTTATAGAGAATAACTAATATAAAATAGATCGCAGTTAATGACGAAATTGGTAAATAGATGTCGTTGATAGATAAACAATATTGATACACTTGACAACCCTATTGACAATAGTTGTATCGAATTGAAAATTAAGTTTATTGGGTCGTGATTGCTAATAGCTATATAAGTCTATCAGGTCGTATTGTCAGTGTTAGAGTAAATCATTGTTAATTAACGCCAAACTCTGTATACCTAATACTCACCCATTTTATTTATCAAGTTACCAAGGAACTGAATTTATTCAAATATAGACAATTGAAAGACAACTGTTAGACTTGGGCTGGGATAAAATAAATTTTACATGGGAGCTAGGAGGATGAAAAATATCACATCCATCTTAGAATAAATAAATGAATATCAGTCATGACAATTTTCTTCGCACCAAACTGCTGACACGCCAGGATTAACTAAAATAAAGTAAAACTACTTTTTACGGATTTAGACGCGTATATTTGTTTTAAATTTTGGCCCGACGTTTCGGAGACTTTGCAGTCACCATGGTCACAGGTGAGACTGAGCTGTAATGTGTCTTCTACGATCAGTTATTATAGGGTTTACCCACATTCGGTTTTAATTTTACATTGACCATAAATGAGTCGCGCAAGTGTTAGAAAATATTAAAATAAAGTATAAAAAATAAAATCACAAACTATAATTTATTTAAAAAAACACAGTCAAATGGCTAACTGAGTATAAGTAGAGAGCTTAGTATAAGAAATATCAAACTATTGTAATATTATAACTACCTTTTAGCAATAAAAATTTTCCACACTGACATCAGTAAAGTAATCCTTTAATCTTTCTACAAACGATTCCCTTAATATATCTTCAAGTGCATCCTTTGCCAAATACATTCCGATGTATTGTAGATTTGTGTTTAAGCTATTCGTTATTGTATTAACTGATAAAATAGAAACCGAAGAAATTAAATCATCGTAGGAAAAGTGATCACCACAGGCGTATCTCGTTAATCATCATCTTTACTTAATATAAAACAAAGTCGTTATTTTTGTATGTACGAATATGTCCATATGTGAGCTGAAATCTTCAAAACTACGCAACGGATGTTAATGGGGTTTTTAATAGATAAAGTGATTTATAGGATGGCTTTTTTGTATAATTTGTCAGGGTTTAGTTTTTCAAATAAATAAATAAATATTCATGGACATTTCACAAAAACGTCCTCTGGTCCCAAGCTAAGATTATATGCTTGTGTTATGGGTACCAGAATATGGATATAATACATATACTACTTTTCTTTTGTAAATACAGGCATAAAATACATAGAAACACTCAGACGCAGTACAAACATTTGTATGACAAATATAAACTTCACACAAATGATTATCCCGACCGGGAATCGAACCAGAGACCTCGTGAACGCCAGTCCGTTACATGAACCACTAGACCACAAAGCCCGTCAAATAAATTAAATGCATACGAAGTTTCAACACCTGGTTTTCTACTGTCTATTAGTGTCTATTCCAATATTATAAAGCGGAAAAGTTGATTGTTAGAACGCGATAATTTCAGGAACCATTCTGGTTCGATTTGAAAAATTCTTTGAGTTTTAGATAGTATATTTAAAGAAGAACTTACTACTCTCTTCTTCATCTTCGATTGCTGAATTTAGCAGAAATTTTACTTTCTGCGCAATATTTACATTAATTTCAGAGTTTTCTAATATAACATACTCGTAGGTTTCATTTTCACTGTCTTCTTTCAGGTTAAATTCTATTGTTATTTTTATAATAACTTCACCTAGAAATGATAACGTTTAGTAAGTATTCAGATTTAGACGATGGTAAAATCCTTTCTTTCAGTAAAAATGTAGAAGCTTTTGGTCGATCGTAGGTTTCACAGAAATATTGGCAAAAAGGCTATTTGCCAGTTGTAAAACCGAGTCTGGGATTTACTTTTTAAGCTGTACAGCACCATCTTATATATCTATTATAAAAGATGGATAATTTGAAGTTTGATCCATCCCAAATACTTTAATAGCACCATAGGTCACAGATTTACCAAACATTGCATACGCCAAATTAAATTTTTAGACTTCAAGTTTGAAAGCTTCTCGAAGATACATAAATATAGCTTGGATATAACAATCTTCTTTGTCTATGACCAGTGTGTGTTACCAGTGATGACATACGGAACAGAGACGTGGTCCTTAAATGTCGGCCTCTTAAATAAGCTCAAGGTTGCACAGCGTGCTATGGGGAGGGCCATGCTCGGTATTTCCCTACGGGATAAAATCCGAAATACGGAGATACGTAGGAGAACTGGCGTGTCCGACATAGCCCGAAAGGTTAGCACGCTAAAGTGGCAATAGGGCAGGCCACATTGCTCGCAGGACTGATGATCGCTGGGGAAGAAAAGTCCTAGAGTAGCGACCACGTACCGGAGGACGCAGTCTTGGGCGGCCCCGGACAAGGTGGAGCGACGATATCGTCAAGGTCGCGAGGAGACATTGGATGCAGGCGGCACAGCACCGCGCGTTGTGGTGTTCTATGGGGGAGGCCTATGTCCAACAGTGTACGGAGAGAGGCTGATGGATATCAATCTTCATATATTAATAATGTTTTATATGACGTATAGCTAGTATCAAAGACACACATAGATACTTAGATAGATATTTTACTTCAAGCCGAGCGAGTGATATAGCCATAGACACACTACCCGGTAAGTCTGTGGCATCATATATACATAAACAGTTAGATATGAAGAATTCTAATAAGGTAAATCCGCTGATACCGCAAGAACCAAGCGGCACAAGAACGTGCGTTGTGATGTTCTTGTTTTGTATACAGAAATCAAAGTCTAAACTTGCCTGTAGATAATTTGCCTGATCCAGGCATATTAATAATTGTATCTTCATCGGGAAGGAAAAACTCATAGTCAAATATTAAAAATAAATGTGGACATCTCATTCCAATAACATTGGTCCAATTTCCTTCGTAATAACTAGAACAACATATATTTAAATTCAGGTGTACAACTTAGCCTAGCTGTAAATAATCAATTGAACTCAATTTTTGTTAGATCATATTAAGTGTTTATTGCTACCGTTTTGCATATTATTAGTTCAATAAAGATAATTTATTTATTCAAAAAATTGTTCTATATTTATAGGTTTACTGAACACATAGAAACACAAAACTAAAGCATATGCATCATGTAAATAAAACATTTTTGATACTTACGACATTTCTGTAATTTCACAATCTTTAAGATGTTTTAGTTTTGTATTATGCAAAGCATACTGTATTTTATATACACCTAATGTGTTACGACAATATAAAGGATCCAAAGAATTTGTACCTATCAAAATGGAATACTTCTCTCTTGCGATGGAAAAAGTGTGATTCCTATCAAAGAAATTGCATCCCTCACTTGCTGGAAGAATCAATTTCAATTATTATTGACAGTACGCAACTAAGATAATGTTACGAAAATGTTATGCTATTAAAAGTCGTTCGTGTTGTGACGGATTAAGAAAACAAGTTTCACTACCCCATTTTCCCCTGTAAAAGGCAGCCAAGGGATATTTTACACAAACAATATCCTCTATGAGAGACGGACACTCCAAAATGAACCCTGTGCCAACAGGCCTGGGAGAGGGAGAGCTCTATTATACGGCGCTAACCAGGCTTATTCGCATAGGGTTTTTTTCCGAACTATAAAAAACTTATATAATTCTGTGAAATTACTTACAATCGGCCATTTTGAAACAAAAAACAATTACAATTAAATGTATTAGCGAGGAACTCATTTTATTTAGTTACGTTTAACAAGTGACGTCTTTTTACAAACAACTATTTGTTATATATTTTGAACTAATTTTTGATCGTGACTTCGTGCGTAAAATTTCAGAATTCAAATAACATATTTATAAATCAATTTAAATAAAAAACGTGATTATATTAAATGAAAGCCCTCGTAGCATAAGTAATACAATTTTCACTACCCCATCTCTTTCCCAGGGATATTGTACACAGATAACATCCTCTGTGAGAGACGGAAAACTCTAACTCTGTGCCAACGCGTCTAGTCAGCGTGGCACAGTAGACCTCGCAATAATCCCTCCCAAAGTGGAGAACCACCGTGCTCAACAGTGGAATGTCAAAGAACTAGAGAGAGAGAGAGAGTGAGAGATTTTAGGTGAAGCTTAACACATTCCAATAATGAAAACCATGTATCCTCAATGCAGGTTTGTCTGCTATGCTAGGCACATTGGGCACAAGACCTGCTGATTATTAGATAAATAAATAATAATAATAAATATTCATGGACATTTCACACAACGTCCTCTGGTCCCAAGCTAAGCTTATATGCTTGTGTTATGGGTACCAGAATACGGATATAATACATAAACTACTTTTCTTTTGTAAATACATACTTATAATACATAGTAAACACCCAGACGCAGTACAAACATTTGTATGACATTTATGGATATCACACAAATAATTGTCCTGACCGGGAATCGAACCCGAGACCTCGCGATCGGCAGTCCATTACATAAACCACTCCACCACGAAGCCCGTCATATATATAGCTAATTCATCACATTTTTTTATTAATATTTTCATAGGTCATAGCAGTGCGTAGGTACATCCTACGTACCCAGGGCCTTAGGCGAAAATACAGCGCTGCTTAAATGTACAGACAGCAATCAGTTACATCTTATGTATATATGCATTTTTAAGTGCTAAAATAACTCATTGACTTTCAAATTAGGCGTTGTTAGTAATTATAGTCAAGAATAGTTACTTTATTAAAAATTTAATACGCTGGTGTCTGTACTTTGCAAATATTTTAGGAAATTCTCTAAGTACTAAGATTTGGCTACATCCAGTTTTAGCTGATATGATTACGGATAAAACTAGATGAAGCCGAAATCAACCGGGTATTTGATCACCTAATTTTAGCCGCCTAAGCCTAGGGCCAGCCGCACTTCGGCTTTTAGCCGTAACATGTACAAATACAGCTAAGAAAAAACTCTATAATCCAAAATTTTAAACTAAATAATGGTCTTTTATTTAAAGATACAAAATATTAAAGTATGTCTGTGTCAATTATCAAAAAGTTAAGTGTAGCCACGTGCTGTTAGTTTATGGTTGTAATCGATTAATGTTTTAACAAACCCATGAAGCGATGATTTAGTACTAAAGTGCCATGATGTCATATTAGATAAGGTTGTTTAATTGCTTCACTGGTTTATTTATTGATCGTAAAATTATTTTGTTTATAAAATTCTCGTGTCGGTCAACAGAATTTCATAAAAATTTTAGATTTAACAATACCTTTCGGGTAAGTCCGGGAATTGGCATTGTTCATAATTTTTGACCTGCTGTTTATATTTTTTTTTTAGAAAATATAGACGGGCCTCGTGGTGTAGTGTTTTATATAACGGACTGCCGATCACGAGGTCTCGGGTTCGATTCCCGGTCAGGACAATCATTTGTGATGTTTATACTAGTCATACAAATGTTTGTTCTGCGTCTGGGTGTTTTCTATGTATTATAAGTATGTATTTACAAAAGAAAAGTAGTTTATGTAGTATATCCGTATTCTGGTACCCATAACACAAGCATAGAAATATAGCTTACTTTGGGACCAGAGGACGTTGTGTGAAATGTCCAAAATATTTATTTATTTATTTATTTCATTCAATTTCAATATTATTGAAATATTCACTATTTAGAATTTTTTAAAAATACTTAAAGATATTATTTTAAATGTTGTGACGTCATCGTTGTACGCAATCTGTGTATTGATTTTTCCTGATAGACTTAAGACAGATTGCAATACATCTTTTCAAAGTTGCTAAGTTGATATAATAGACCAATTTCAACTCCACCACAGAGCAGTATATCCCTCAGAACGCCTTAATATTTTAAGTCCTTCATTTAAAGGGCAAATAGAGATCATTTGCTTTTTTGGAAAAATAATCGTTAATATAGGAAATTTTCCGAAAAAAACTAATGGATCATAATCAGAAACTCTATTACCCGAAATGGTTTTTGAATTACGAGATTTTAAAAAATATGAGCAATGCCAATCGGCCAATGGTACCAATTCTACATGCACAACTAAACCAATGTCTTTTTAAAGGTCTTAATAAAGGTGTCCAATTAGTGCTAGTTTAATGGACTTTTATAAGAGCTGATTATTTGACAATACATTTGTAATCGTATTTCTTTATCCCTAATAATATTATAAATGCGAAAGTAACTCTGTCTGTCTGTCTGTTACGCTTTCCCGCTTAAACCTCTCAACCAATTTTGATGAAATTTGGCACAGACAATCTTTAAACCCTGAGAAAGGACATAGGCTACCTTTTATTGCGAAAAAAAAAATTAACCAGATTCCACGCGGACGGAGTTTAACATAAATTATAAATTGTTACAATTTTCCATTGTAAAACGCTAAAAGTTATCCCATTACCAATGTTTAAGACCAAAACGTCAGCACACAAGAAAGTACCACTTATAACAATTTGTAAAAATCTTAAATACCTCCTTATAAATAATAATCATACTACTCAAATATGCTTAGTGCCCTCTTACCAAGCAATAAATCCTAAACATATTATGTCTTTTATGCATTATGTCTCTACTGTTTCGACATAAACGTTTGAGTATCACTAAAAACTCAACAAAGATATGAAAAGTGGTTGATTAGCTATGAAAAATGTGATCACTAGCGTTTGCCATCAGTGACCACAAAATGGCATGTCATATTTTAAATCGAAACGCTAAAAGCCACATAAGTAGCTGCTCATCAACGTCATAATATGATGTCGATAAAGTGTCACTAAAACATAATGCAGAGTCGTGACTATTTGTAAATGTTATGTCCATTACTGCTTGTATAATGAGGACTGTGTAAGATAAGGGAACCAACAAAGCAATAGATGTTATTAATGTTTTAGCTGTATGTATAAATAGTAAACAGGATGAAAGTGATTTGTATGATGCAACGCAAAGTATATTATAGTGACACAAAGGAAACTATAAGGTGATGTAGAAAGAAGTAGAATTAGATGACAAGTATAGTGACTGAATATTATGAAATTAGATTGCTAGCGGAGTAAGTGAAGCGCTTCTTTGCAAACAAAAAAACGTATTATACCTAAATTAGGAGTACAGTACCCTCTTAAGAGATTAAGAGGGTACTGTACTCCTAATTTAGGTATTTGCCTTAGGTATTGCTATCCCTATTCCCGAGCACCGTGCTGAAAGAGACAAATATAGCTGAAACAGATTTTACCTACAAATTCTTTGTAAAAAAGACGTTTCGTACTTCCCTTTCTTCTTTTCGAAAGTTAAACCGATTTTAATTGTTTTTACGCTGTATTACTTTCTTTTTTGGTAAATCATAACCAAATATGTGTGATAGACGCTGTAACTTTACCTAAAGAAAACCGATAAAAACGGGATTTTCGGATGGTCAAATTTCTTTTAGTTATTATGTACCTATTTAAAAAAAGAAAGTGACAGAAGCATAGATAATTTATACTCTTCATCTATAATATAGCGTAGAAGCAATTAAAATCGGTTTAACTTTCGCGAAGAAAAAAGGGTAGTACGATACCCATATTTTTGTATGGAGCATAATTTGGTATCGTGCCCTCTAAACAATGAATAAGTTTTAACGTTTATGTTGATGTTTTATAATATAAAATATCTTAATTATGTTTTTTAAAAAAAGGTTCTACAGGGTGCTTCAAAAAAATGTATACACACTTTGAACTTCCATAGAAATTTTATTTACCGTTCTACAAAGTTAAATTTCAGGAAAATAGAAAGCTGAAAGTCCAATGTAAATGAAACATAAATAACAAATGTTAATACTGTTCAAATTGGTGACCTGCAGCATCAATACAATTCTGAGTACGAGTCACCACTGATTCTGTACATCGTATCAAAACGTCCAATGAGATTTCTCTACACACTGCTTGAATTTTATTCCAAAGAATGTCTAGGTTACGTGGTTTACGTTTGTACACCTCATTTTTTACTGTGCCCCACAAGAAAAGGCCAGTGGATAGGACGTAGGGGGCCAATCGAGTTTCCAGCACGCTCTCCAGACCTTACACCGCTGGATTTCTTCTTGTGGGGCACAGTAAAAGATGAGGTGTACAAACGTAAACCACGTAACCTAGACATTCTTTGGAATGAGATTCAAGCAGTGTGTAAAGAAATCTCATTGGACGTTTTGATACGATGTACAGAATCAGTGGTGACTCGTACTCAGAATTGTATTGATGCTGCAGGTCACCAATTTGAACAGTATTAACATTTGTTATTTATGTTTCATTTACATTGGACTTTCAGCTTTCTATTTTCCTGAAATTTAACTTTGTAGAACGGTAAATAAATTTTCTATGGAATTTCAAAGTGTGTATACATTTTTTTGAAGCACCCGGTATTAGAGATATTAGAAATATAATTAACTAGCTGTTGCCCGCGACTCCTTCCGCGTGAAATTTAGAAAACTATTCATCCCTTTTTTCGCAATAAAAGGTAGCCTATGTCCTTTCTCAGGGTCTAAAGATTGTTTGTGCCAAATTTCATCAAAATTGGTTCTCTCAACCAAGTTCTAAAGCGGTAAAGTGTAACAGACAGACAGACAGAGTTACTTTCGTATTTATAATATTAGTAGGGATTCATGCTATTCATACAAATATTATAAAGCTGGAGAGTTTGTTTTTTTGAATGCGCTAAATTCAGAAACTGCTGGTCTGATTTGAAAAATTCTCTAAGTTTTATATAGTACATTTATCGAAGAAACCTATAGGCTATGCAACATCATGTTGCAACTTTTAGGTTCATAGTATCAATGAAAAATGTTGCAAAAACGAGAAAATTTTCAATATTCCACGCGTACGAAGTCGCGGGCAGAAGCTAGTTCAGAATAAACCTGAATTCATTTCCTCTGAAAGTATCATCTACGCAAAATATAATAAAAAACGACATGTGCTATAAAAAAAACATTGTTAAAAAAAAATACAAAAGATAACCAAACATAATCAGAACTTATGTATACTATAGTTAACCAAAGCTAATCTGGTTCAATTTCATATTTCCTAGAAAATACTTACGGAAGTAATAACAAAGTAACTTATGATATGGAAGCTATCAAGATAAAACGACGTCGCCTCCATTATGATACACAATTTTTAATACAAAAACAAAGCAGAGAGCTTACACCATGATGAATTCGATATACTTTTGCTAAATGAACCGAAACGCCCATTACCCTTTGCTACTAGACAATTTCCTTTTAACTACTTATTCATATTTTGTACATTACGAAGATATGCTATCGTATCTTTAATGGAAGCATTACCAAACTTCAAACTCTATTTTATTCTAAGAAGTTTCTTTATTATAAACACGCTTATACAACGTGTTTCAGAAAGGTGTAGTCATATTTGACCACCGTTACACATGGCCGGTGACTAGGCACTAGGCATGGATGAAATTACAAATACTAGTTATATTACGACTTTTATGTGTTCATGAAAATTTCATATTTTTTTTCAATTAATCCATTTTCTTTAAATACAGCGCTAGTATGAGGTCATCTTTTATCGTAAGGTTCAATCGCATTCAATAAACCGTAAACATCTCATAATTGATGCGTTTCTGGTGGTTATTTAATTTATTTATTTATTTATTTATTTATTAAGGATAACAACAGTCTTCACAAACAAATCTAAATATTTAGAATTACTTATGAATAGACCAATTATAGCTATCCAACTTATACTTAAACTTAAAGTAGGTATCAAAACAGCAATAGTGATCGAGCCGGCGCGGCAAGAGCGCCGACTGGATGCATAATGGTAAGTGATTGTTAACATTAAATAAAATATCAATATAATAATAATTATGCCCAAAACTAATGTTACTTATTTAGTCTAATATATTTACACTATTATTATTATGTGGTTTCATTTTATTTCTTTTACTTACATTACAATTGTCAGTTGAAATTATACATAATGTTCGAGAATAACAATATTATACATAGGTAATTATAATTGACTTTCTTGTTAGCCCCTTTCTTTGTTATATATGTTATTGATTTGTACAAGCTTTTACATATATACATATATATAATCTTATAAATACACAAACATATCACATACACTTGCCGATACCCATACCTAAACAATAATACATAATACACATATATACACACTTAATAGAAGGCAATAAACAAAAAAAACTTACCAACTGTATTTTTCTATGTGTAACTGTAATTTTATAATATTGAAGGCCTATTTTGGACATATATCAAAGACCGATCACAACGCAATAATAAAAATAAAAATTAGAATTTTCAAGCGTGTTTTTTAGTTTTTGAACTAATTAGATTATTATTAATACAATTCGCATTAAAAAAAAAAAAATTATAAATAGAATAAATATATATTCATGGACATTTCACACAACGTCCTCTGGTCCCAAGCTAAGCTTATATGCTTGTGTTATGGGTACCAGAATACGGATAGATTACATATACTACATTTTTTTTGTAAATAAATACTTATAATACATAGAAACACCCAGACGCAGTACAAACATTTGTATGACAATTAGAAAAAATCACACAAATGATTATCCCGAGCGGGAATCGAACCCGCGACCTCTTGATCGGCAGTCCGTTACATGAACCACTACACCACGAGGCCCGTCAAATATAGCTTTGTTTTATTTAATATCTGATTATTATCCGCTAGAGGTTGGTTATAGTGTTACTTAGTATGATTTACGAACACGTTCCGTTTGTAACTTAGTCCCCTCGTCCACGTAAAGAGAATAGAGCTAGACAGCTTGGAGACTAATCTAACCTATTCTCTAATTTCTACGTAATAGAGAAGATCAGAACAAGAGAAGTGGAGTTTATCTACGTAGACTGTAGCGATACTCTAGCTAGGGCAGTCTCACTCGTCGTAGAAGTCGTAGATTACCTCGTGAGAGCCGCTTTCCGTTATTATATAGGCTAGCCTCGTGGTTGAGTGGTTTAAGAGGTCGCGAGTTCGATTCCCGCTCGGGACAATTATTTGTGTGATGTTTATAATAGTCATACAAATGTTTGTAATGCTTCTGGGTGTATTCTATGTATTATAAGTATGTATTTACAAAACAAAAATAGTATATGTAATATATCTGTATTCTGGTACCCATAACACAAGCATATAAGCTTAGCTTAGGACCAGAGGACGTTGTGTGAAATGTCCAAAATATTTATTATTTATTTATTTACTCTAGCTAGGGCAATCTCAGTTGTAGTAGATTACCTCGTGAGAGCCGCTCTCCGTTATTTTAATGTATCATGGACGAGGACTATTAGTTCAGTTCAGAAACATTTCTTGTTGATGGAAGATAATTATCAGCAATTGAAATAGTCTGTATTGTTTTTTTTTTTTGCATGAAGTTATGTGAATTATTTATATAGGCTGTCCGTTTACACTTAAAGCATGCACTGTTATCTGTAATATCTTATTTAAATTAATGATCTATATCGTATTCTGTATTATCTTCTCGTTTAATATAAGTCGTGTCACATTTTGAACTTTAAATCGGAAATCAATCTAAAGGTTTTACAAACATTTTATGATCGATTGGTTTTGAGAATACCATGATAACATTTACGGTCTTATTTCGTAGCTATTTCTATGTAGCTTGTATTAGCATAGTAATAAGATTCAGTAGCATTACTTGTCTGTTTTATGAAAGTAATAACAACATGGTATAAGTCATGGTAAGTGTCACAGTTTTTTGTGTATACAAAAGTTTGGGCGCATCAAAAGTGGTTGAACTTTATGGATGACTTGATTTACAAGTATCGGGTGTAAGAAAGTTAAATATGTAATCAAAGTGTGTAAGACAAACACAATCGATTAGATTGTGTTTGTCTTTATTTTTTTAAATAAATCGATTCATGCGTTTAAAGTTGCTTCTTACCGTAGAGGCGATTAAAATTTTATTGAGAAATTGTATTTACCTGAAACAAAAAATATACATTAAAATAAAAAAAGAAAAATACTTATAAGTAAAAAATTTGAATAATAAAAATGGTTGATAAAATTATTAATATAACTGGGTCTAAAATAGGAATAGCGGTGTTATTATTTAATTTGAACTTTTATTTCAGCAGATTAGAGTCAACAAATGTCCTTTATAAAGGACAATAAAGTATTATGTACGTCTTTCAAAATTTCATAGCAAAAAAAATTTAAAAAAAACATTTATGTTCAAAATCAAATCAAATATACTAAATCTACTAAATCCATAAAACTCTGTTAGTAAAAAAATAAATTTATTAATATCGGTTAGAAAACAATTACAATAACTAAAATAGGATAATAAAAATAATTAGCTACAATAACAATAAGTACAATAATTTAAGTGTCATTCATTATGAACTAATTAGGTGCATGAACACCCAACCGTATTACAAGGGTTTCAGTCCATTTATATAAAAATGGACTGTCAACTTTATCAGCAAGTGTGGCTAGTATACTGTTAGGGCTTCCTCAGAGGCGCTGTAACATAGAGGCAGATCTTTTTCTCATAATGGCATAGAAGTCATCAATACTGGCTTCCGCAACCAATATATTTGTCTCTCTAAGCTATAGTAATTCGTATTAAGTATTTCGTTGCTCAATTCATCAGATGAAACCGTATATTATTTCGTTTTAGAATTCATCAAGCACTTGCAAAACTTCACAGACTTCACTATATCTATTCCCACCATTTAAATTTCTGGAAGCCATCAGAAAAGGTTTGAAAGCTTATTTATCACGAAAGCCTAACAACTAAAGAATAACAATCTGGCAAAATTCTTAGAATTTTATCAAAACAATGGATTCGTTTTCCTTATGAGCCGCAGGAAGTTAAACTTGCGGTTTTATTCGTGATGCATTGTGACTTTTAATGGACATCAATTGTGTTAAAATTACTTTCTAGAATAATATTGTGACATTAGTAGTACCGGAAGGATCAGTATGTCCCATATATGGTACATTTCATAATTCTTAACGAGTGTTGGATTTGTAATGAGGTGTTATCTTAGTCCTACATATATGTAAAATCTTTCTCTCTCTCTCTCTCTCTCCGACCCATTTACGTCCCACTGTTGGGCACGGGCCTCCTCCACTTTGGAGGGATTATGGTCTACTGTGCCGCGCTGACCAGGCGTGTTGGCACCATCGGTTTCCATCTCTCACAAAGGATGTTATTTCTGTGCAATATCCCTTAGCTGACTTTTACAGCACCCTTGGGAGGAGATGGGGTGGTGACACTTGTATTCTTATTCCGTCACTACACGGAGGATTACAATAAAATTATACCAACTTATAAATGGAAATGTAAGTTCATTTGTGACGCATACAACTATTGTAAAAACATCTGCTAGTGCCCGACGGTTGTAAGTGCTACTACACTTGCCCCTTTTGGAGTATGCCGGCGATGACATCAGAGTATATTTTTCTTTCAAGTCTGCTATTACAATGTTGTCACAATGATCAGATCAAATCTTGATCACGTGACAGCGCTCCTCCAATAAAAATAGAGGAGCGCTGTCACGTGATCAAGATTCACCGAAAATTCACTTCACTTTTTCTTACTGAATACCACTGCTGTCACTGATTGCCTAATGGCGAATTTAATCAAGTTTGATATTCTACTTATTTATGCTTTATTGTACACAAGAGAAGATAACAACAGACATAAAGAAAACTAAAAAAATAAATTTACAAAGGCGAGCTTAACTCAAACCTGAGTTTTCTTACAGCAAACCCTTGAGTGATAGAGATATGAGATGATGGATAGATTTGGTGTACAACAGCGTCTGAAGTATTATATAAAGATGTTTTAAATTGAATACGTAATAAAGATACACAAATACAATAAAATACACTTACACATATACACAATAATATAATAGTACTTAATTTCTACTCTAATTTCTAAAATCAAATTTCTAATTTCTAAAATCTTCTCTTAATTTTTTGTCATAAATGACGCCATTATGGTGACTGATCATTGTGACAAAATTCTAATAGCAGACTTGGGCCCCAGGCTGTATCTCTGGAACATTGACAACTAAAAAACTGAAAATTTTATACTTTGTGTTTAACAGTTGATTTTACAATAACAAATACTCATCATCATCATTCTGCTGCCTTTGTCCCTGAAATATGCTTATGAAATATTTGATATCAATTGAAATAGTTCCTTAATTTCATTTATTTATGGTAAGTATATTATGGATAATGGATTTTATAAGAACTACAAACGGATTTTATTTAATCATTATTTTTGTTGATAGGTCTTAAATTTATTAATTATTTTTTGCAATTGACTTGCTATTCTTTTACTAAATAAGCTAAATTACGTTGTAATGTAGTGGCGTTGTACAAAAAACATCGCACATCACATTGAGAAGATAGTAGTGAAAGATTTGGTAAACATGTGCGGGAACCATGATAGCTCAGATGGGAGAGCAACGGAACGGTATTTCGAGGTCGTTGGTTCAAGTCCGTCAAGTTTATATAGGTCTTACATTTCTATTAATTAAAATGTTAATAAAATGGATTGGGCAGATATTTAATACCCGTATTTAATATCTACCCAATCCGTTTTATCAACATTCGTTTTATTAATTTTTTTTAATACTGGCTTAAAGAAGGTCATATCTTCTTTATCTTTACTTCTTATAAAACAAAGTCGTAACTTTTGTATGTATGTCCCTATGTGAGCTTATATCTTCAAAAATACGCAACGGATCTTGATGCGGTTTGTTTTAATAGATGGAATGGTTCAAGAGGATGGCTTTTTTTGCATAATTTGTTGGAGTTTGGTGTATATTGGATGAGATATGATTAAATTTGCCGAGAAATTCAGACGCGCGGGAGCTATAAATGAAAACGCTGCCTTATCTATGTGAGGTACAACAAACTAATGTATGGAGGAATTAATTGCTACCTATTAGTATAGTTCTTCAAAAAAGTCCGTGACAAAATTCACGTGTCACAGTGTTAGCTACCGTACTCCTCCGAAACGGCTTGACCGATCTTTATGAAATTTCACATGCATATTCAGTAGGTCTGAGAATCGGCCAACATCTATTTTACAAACCTTTTTTTTTTATATGGCAAAACAACGTTTGCCGGGTCAGCTAGTAAGATATAAAATTGACGTGTCACAGTGTTTTATACCGTACTCCTCCGAAACGGCTTCACCGATTTTTATACAATTTTACATGCATATTCAGTAGGCCTGAGAATCGGCTAACATCTATTTTTCAAACCTTTTTTTTTAGTATGTCGAAACAACCACACAACCAACACAGCTAGCATCAATATAATAACCAAAAGGAACCACTGAATTTAATACCTACATCTTCAAAACAGGTTCTCAATTGGCGCTAAACCTACTGATTATGGGTTTTATAACTGTATTTACATCCATTTCTCAAAGAGGATCACGATTCTGTTAATACCATGAAATGATGGGAACTGTTACTTAATTTAGTTGTTTTAATCTTTAAAATTATTTTATCAATAATGTTCATGCCCTTTTCCTATTACTGGTTTTTGGCTAAGGCCTACAGCTTAGGGCTCTTAAAAGGAGTTAAAAAAATTATCAGGGTCACCGTCGCGTAAATACATCTTTGGTATTTGAAACGTTTATAGTCTATGACAGGATTATATCCCCATTTTCTTTTGGATCTCTTACCACCCCTCTTTGGCCTTGCAGCGCTTACAAGGGAACGTTATCACCCACTTCGGGGAAACCATACCATCAGGCGGACCGTAAGCTGGCTTACCATCTTAACACGGATAAAGACAGCGCGAGGCCTGTAGCAAACCCTATTGTATATTAAGGGCCGATAAATGTGTAATTTATATTTTTCTTTTTTTTGTTCTTTTCTTTCTCGCTTTTATAAATATCGGGTGCCACCATCCGACGTCGAACTTAAACAAGGGCATCACTGAAAATCAGCGTTTTGACGACAAGCTATTCCAATAAGTCCTCGCGACACTATGCTGAGTGATGTATCTATTACGAATATTACGATTAAGGTGGACATTATTTTAATTGAATATTTGTAACATTTTAATTTTAGTTGTTTCTTTCTGATTTTGTATTTGTTTTAGTTGTTTTGTCTTTTTTTTTGTGTACGCTTCACGACCGTTAGTAAATATATTTTGCTTTCTTTCTTTTCTTTTTTATAAAGTATACAAATTACACTTCCATTTAATTATCTTACCAGCCGGCGTATTATGAGCTTTTTAAAATCATTAAAGTTCCAGGCAGGCCGTAAACTGCATGGCTAAATTAGGTATTATGGCAAAAATAAAACTGATAGTTGAAAATTTTTAGTTAGTACTTTAACTGTTAGTTGTACCTTCTCCTTAAACATATTAATGTATGACTGGTTTAGCGAACTGACTGACTAATAAATTGTTCACAATACGAATTTGCCAGACAGTTCAATTCACGGCGTAAACTGCCTGTAAATAAAAGCTCATAATACGGCCGCAACTCTTGCCTTGCCCTTTTATCTGGGAAAGGTTGTAATGGAAACTCTGTGCGCACAACCCCGAAAGGCACAAGGCCCGTAGCACGTTGTTAATGTGCCTATGCCGCTTAGTGGTATAAAAAAAAGACTGACATTAATTTTCTGAGCAAATAATATAATATTTACATTTTAGTAAAATAAACTTCGTTCTGAGTACATACCTTATGAGGGCACGATACCAAATTATGCTCCATACAAAAATATGGGTATCGTAGTACCGTTTTTTCTTCGCGAAAGCTAAACCGACTTTAATTGTTTTTACGCTATATTATAAATGAAGAGTATATCTATGCTTCTATTACTTTCTATTTATCAAAACATAATAATTAAAAGAAATATGACCATCCGAAAATCCCGTTATCGGTTTAACTTTCGCGAAGAAAAAATGGGACTACGAAACGTCTTTTTATCAAAGAATTTGTACGTAAAATCTGCTTCAGCTATATTTGTCCCTTTCAGCACGGCGCTCGGAAATAGGGATAGCAATACCTTAGGCAAATACCTAAATTAGGAGTACAGTAACCTCTTAATAGTTACGATTAACCAGAAATAATTATTTAAAATAAAGCCGTCAGATAAGTTACATGTTAAAAACAACACATTTTTGTTGTAGAATAAAGTCATCGTTATAGAACAAATTGTTCATAAATTATAATAAACAAAGGTATCATGTGCAATGAACTGCAGATTCCCACGTATTTATTGTCATAATAAAAGTTTAATGTAATAAGAAAATAACGTAGTTTGTAATGGTTATGATGTAATGAAAATTAAACGTAAGGTATCAAGGTACAGAGTAATGTTAATGTGGAGACTACATATTGTTCATTGTGTGGTATGTAACTAAGAAATTTGTAATTTAGAGGGTAAACTAATCAAGTCTCCTACGACATATAGTATAATAAATACCCAACAATTCATAAAAAAATAATATATTATTATTTTATTCATGTTATGAGAGAGAAAGAGAGAGAGAGAGAGAGACAGAGACAGACAGAGAAACACGCGCACGCCGCACGGCTTGCAAGATACTATGCTATTGCAGTGTGTTAGTGTTAGAATGAACTATACATTACTCTGTACACCAAGACAATAGATGCAGTAAGCCCTTTGTCTCACAATAATTACTGACACGTGGTATATGTAACCTATATATTTTATGTATTGTTTATACACCTTATACTTTACCTAGAGGTCACCTCTTTACCTAAACAATGTTATTAAGTCATTATGATAGATAGATAGATAGATAGATTAACTCTTTATTGTATATTTTACAAGAAAATTAATTTAAAGTAAGAAAAATAAAAAAAAATATAATAAAATAAAAATAAATACTATTAACTATTATTAATAAATACTAGTATGTATTGGACTAATTCAAAGAGCAATCTTAGTGCTAATGCAATTTCGTACTGACAACTTTTGGTTGCATACAAGCTGATAAACTGACTAGTAGAGGTATCAACCGAAACTGCGTGCTTGTTCTATATTTTAGGCGAGTGTTTAGAACGGCTTTTTGAAAATTTATTTATATAAAAGGCAGTCATTTTATGTTCTCCTCTTGCGAGTCTTCTTCTTCTCCAGCCTATTTACATCCCACTGTTGGGCACAGGCCTCCTCCAGTTTGGGAGGGATTATGGTCTACTGTGCCACGCTGACCAGGCGTGTTGGCACAGGGTTTCTTTTCGAGATTTCCGTATATCACAGAAGATGTTATCTGTGTGCAATATCCTTTTGCTGACTTTTACAGCACCCTTGGGAGGAGATGAGGTGGTGACACTTGTATTCTTAATCTGTCACCACACGGAAGGAGAGGGGGAAGCGGGTCTACGGGAAACTTTTTAAGACATATGTATATGTGGCCCTATCATTGGGCTAATCCGGTGTGGAACAGACGAATACACATACTACAGATAGGTAGGTATCTAATTGAAGAATGAGCGGATGTCCTAGTATGGGCATGTTATGAGACGAGAGGAAAATAATGTCGTTAGGAGAGTTCTGAGCATAAATGTGGAAGGAAAAAAGTCTAGAGAAAGACCTAAGAAAAGATGGATGTGTGAAAGAGGATATGAAAGAAAGAGGAGTTGACACAGACATGACGGCTAATAGAAGACTATGGAAGAAAAATACATGTTGCGCCGACCCTAAATAATGGGATAAGGGCAGGAGGATGATGATGAGGTATCTAATGTATGATACCTACTACAGACGAGGTCGAAAGAAACTCTCTCTCCAGCCCATTAATGTTCCATAGCTGAGCACAAACTTCCTCCATTTTAGGAGCTATTCTGGCTTACTATGCCGCGCTGACCAGGCGCTTAGCGTATAGGGTATAGTTTCAAGTTTTCCGTCTCTGACAGTTGCTGTTAACTATTTAAAAATGACAGGAACAGTAACTGCTATAACTATGAAACAATAATCGACATGGAAAGTTTCATTATGTATCATAAAACACCAAAATATATTTTTTGACACACGTACAATTATTATGCGCTATAAAATTCGACATGGCTATTACATGTTAAACAAAAAAACACCATCTTAATGCTATAAGTGGGCTTTAAGCTCGTAATATGAAGGTAGCAACGTCTTTGAGGTCGAAAAGGTAGCACCAGTATTTATTGAGCTTAATGTTACGTTGAAACTGTATTGTGTTATATGAAAACAAGAGATCCAAATAAATTGGGCAGCATTTTCGATGTTGTGTAGACAAATTTATGTGTTTAATGAGTAAAACAATATATTATAATATTTCGTTGCAAGTTATTATAGGTCTTGTTTGTCAAAATTAGTTATCTATAAATACTATCTAGATAGTTACGATGTACTTAATTACGTATTAAGAGGGTACTGTACACCTAATTTAGGTATTTGCCTTAGGTATTGCTATCCCTATTTCCGAGCACCGTGCTGAAAGGGACAAATATAGCTGAAACAGATTTTACCTACAAATTCTTTGAAAAAAAGACGTTTCGTAGTCCCCTTTTTTCTTCGTGAAAGTTAAACCGATTTTAATTACTTTTACAGTATATTAAAGATGAAGAGTATATATTCTATGCTTGTGTCACTTTTTTTTGATAAAACGTTACCAAATATGTGTGATAGACGCTGCAACTTTACCTAAAGAAAACCGATAAAATCGGGATTTTCGGATAGTCATATTTCTTTTAATTATTATGTATTGAAAAAAAAGAAACTGACAGAAGCATAGATATACTCTTCATCTATAATATAGCTTAGAAACCACAGAAGTACCAGAAGGTGGGTTGGCGTTCAAAATTGAGGACAAGTCAAGTTAGCCTGGGCTAACTTGATTTCATGGTCTAAAATGATATGGAATTCTACTATAAATGACATACCGTGATGACAGTAATTTTTCCCTAATTTCTGCAATCTGCAAAAGTCACTATTGAACAATCTGATACAAGTATGGCATTTAAAATCAAGATCTGTATTATTACACCACATTTAATTGACACCACTGTCAGTGTGTAGTGTGAACGCCGCCACGAACTAAAAAACAAAATGTCTCACCCGTGACCATGGTGACTGTAAAGTCTCCGAAACGTCGGGCCAAAATTTAAAACAAATATACGCGTCTAAATCCGTAAAAAGTAGTTTTATTTAAAGTAGTAATTTTAACTCAAATAATTCATTTTCACATCAAAAACACAATTTATGAAATTAATGACAATCATGTTTTGACGGACGTCAAATATGTATGTTGCCCCAGGCAACCGGGCAACTTCATGTTGTACTTCACACACACATAAAGATTTTTTTGACCTCAAGCCGGGTCATTGATTTAGCCGTAGACGCACTGTCTTGTATGTCTATGGTAGAAACAATTAAAATCGGTTTAACTTTCGCGAAGAACAAAGGGAAGTACGATGAACATATTTTTGTATGGAGCATAATTTTGTATCGTGCCCTCTTAACGTCCTACTTTTGGGCATGGGACTCTTCCACTTCTAGAAGAAATTTGTACTATACCGAGTTGATCAGGGACTCCCATACAGCAAATATGTATAATGATATATTTTAATACTAGAAATAAAATAACAATATTGCGTTGCTTTAAATTATGTAAAGAAACAACATTAATGTTTTTATTTCCTTTTGACTATATTCCTTTTTACTTTTGACTTTATTATATACAATAATATTTTTAAATGTTTCAATACATTTTAATTCTATTTCAATAGTGACATTTAGTTTTAAATATCTATCACAAATTTTAAAAATAAACTCTAACCTCTGTGGCTTACACCACAGAGGTTACATATGTTTTGTGTATTTTGATATGCATGAAGGCATAAAGTAATTTATTGATTTTGCAATTGACATGCTATGCTTTACTTAATTAATTAAATTATGGTGGAAAAAGTGACGATTGTGGTGGTAAATTTGAATGCTACAAGCACGACCGTAATAAGCTCAGTTGGAAAGAGCTTCGGAACGGTATTCCGAGGTCGTGGGTTCAAGTCCCGCTTGCGGCAGTCACTTTTTCCGCCATTATTTAATTTATTATGCATGAAGGCATGATAATATGATATAATTCTGTGCCTCCTGTGCTAAGTGATTTAGGTCAAGTTATACCCTTTTCGAGATTTTTATTTGTTCATGTGATATTGGCACGGAATCGCTAGTGTGTGACTTCAACTCATCCTTGACCGTTTTATATAAATACTAAAATAGATTTATAATTCATAAGCGTATAACCTGTACTAACGTAAGTCATTTTCACCCAAAAAATCTAAATTAGAATAACTCTCTCACATAATTTCGCAATTAATCAATTATAAAACTGACCAGTACTGACCACAGCTTACAATAATGTGAAACAAACATAGTATAACATACATAACATTATTAATATCAAAATAGTAACACTTGTAGAAATTACACGAGCCATTAAATCTTATAAAAGACTCTATGAAGTCTTACACATGGGTAACATTTTTAATTGTTTTTTCTTTGTATTACAGGTGTTAAAATGAATAATGATAATCATATTACAGTTTGCATATTAAGTTATGAGACAGTATATTTGAATATGTAAATTGTGATATTATATCACTACCCTTTTCGTTGTGAATATTAATTATTGAATTCAAAAAAATATAATAATAAAAAGAAAAAATCTCCATGGAGTTTCTTCTCTGATCTTTTTCATAGGATTCACTTTTGGAACAGACGCCTAGCTTCTGTTTTTTTAAAAGAGCATGTCTATTATTGTCTATCTTGCTTACTTAAATTAATAATATGTATTGTATTTATTTCAATTAATATGTATTTGACTTTGATTATATCTACATATTTATTACTCAAGGATTCCATATTAGATATCCAAGTTCCATGTTACCTAATTAAATTATGTATTCATGTTATTATTTTTAACCGACTTCAAAAAAAGGAGGAGGTTCTCAATTCGTCTGTATTTTTTTTTTTTTTTTTTTTTTTTATGTTTGTTACCTCATAACTTTTGACTGGGCGAAGCGATTTTAATGATTCTTTTTTTATTTGAAAGCTGGTGCTTCCCGTGTGGTCCCATTTCAATTTCGTCCAGTTCTGACAATAGCACCCATGAGAAAACCATATAAGTCTAAAATTAGCACATTATCATGCCAACCGATTTCGATTTATTTATTTAATTATTTAAAAGGGTAGACTTCACAGATAGTCCCATGATCATTGCAACAAGACCTGATGATGGAATCCTGAGAAAATTGAGGAAAATCCTTAAAATGTGTAGGCATACATTATACACCTTAAGCATAGCAATAGCAATACTTAAAGTGTATTATGTGTGCCCTTCAGTATCGGTAGACAGATTTCGTAATCTTGTTATTTCCGTCAACGCTCTATCGTCGTGTGGTCTAATTAATAATTTGTTGGCGTCCAAATCTGACAAAGCTATGCCTTCCAAACTTTTGACACGACTTAGTGCAACATATATTTGCCCTTTTGCAAAGTTTTTTTTACCTAGATCGATTACAGCTCTCTCAAGGGTGGTACCCTGTAAATTTTTTATTTCATTTTACTTCGGAAAACTCTTAAAAATATTTTGATCATTGTTTGTTATTCATAGGTATGTATTGAGTTAGATTTGAAGTGGATAGGTACATACTTACCTTCTTGCGTGGTAAACACATAGATCGTACCTACATATTGATAAGTAGAAAAAGTAAGTTGATTATTAAGTTGTAGAAGAATACGCAATTATATTATTTTCATTTTCGAACAGCAACTCGCCTTCATTACGAAATGGTATGTGGCATACTATTAAACTGTAATAGTATGCTTCTTTGTCACTATTTATTGTATAATAACGGGTACGTAATACTGCGGGCCTATTTCTTACACGCATTCTAGTGTTGTCCTGCAATGTGATAAACCTCACTGGCGTAGTATCTTCGTCCCTCAGTTCTGCATCTCCATTGTCTTCTGACCATGTTGTGTGAGAGACGGCTTCAATCCGGACGGCAAATTCCGCAAGGCTTAAATTGTCCAGCTCGTTTGGGCGTAATACATATCGATCAAAAATGTTATTGTAAATACTAGCTTCATCACTGTCAAGCTTCAGAAGTCTAAAACGTTCCTCCGGCCTGCAACTATTTACAAAAACTGTCTTTCGCGACGACATTTTTAATGGCAAGTGGCATAATCTGTATGCGCATTCGGGAGCACTCACTAGTCGTTGACTTAAAATAGTCATTGACACAGAGAACAATTGTTTCCAAACATCACCACCTTGTCTTTTAGCATTTGAAATAGCGTTTCGAATTACGTCACCTGTGTCATGTGGTTCGCATTTACTCGCATATTTGGCGATGTAGTAGGCTACAGCGGTGACACTACCACACGGTTGGACGTCAATGTTCCCCTTCCATAGTCCTAAAAGAACTGCATTGTAATTATTGACCATGGTTTCATCTGAGGTTCTTTTCAATAAGCAGAATCGGCCGTTGTTAGCAAGTGCTTCATCTGGCCCTAAACAAACAGTGTTATCACTTGCTCGCTTTGGAAAATCAAATCGACAACCACCATCTTGGCGGTTCTTTTTACATGTCGCAGTGTGTTTATGTATTTGAAAATCCTCAACAAATTTACGCAATGTAGAGTCATTAGGACTTAATGAACATGAAACCACCTTTTCAATTACTGCGATTCCTTCTGGAGTTGAGAATTCCGGAATATTACTACACCAGACCAACATATGCAGATGTGGGCTACCGCGGTTTTGAAATTCTACTCGGTACCAAAAGTCTTCAATAGGACCACCCAAACACACATTATTTTTCTTTAAAAATCGCATGAGTGCGTTAACACGCAGTGTGAACTGTCGTGCTACCACTACCGGATGTCTTTGCACTAAATTCAAGCGCTCTGGAAATGATAGGCGTTCAGCGTCATCGATGCTACCTCCATCGGCGATTAGCAAGGCTTTTATCATGTCTAACCAATTTAAATCGTTGCAGGAAAATGTTAAAAACCATGTGGGAGCCCCTAAAGTTCTCACCATGGCAATTAATTCAGAGCAACATTTCTGCCAATATGATGCCGATTTGTTAATGCTCGATTCAGTCTTTGCATATCCACGAGGAATTCTTTAGAACATGAAAGGTTCTCAAGACTTTCCACTACCAAAACTAAACCAGCTTGATGTGGTGTCAGTGGTAACTGTTCAGCTATTTCCACAACATCCTTTGCAAATAATATGACCTGCCCTTTACACCAATTTTGACTGAAACGGTTATTAAGTTTAACAATCTTTAAAAATGGTGTAATACGACTTAAAAACCGTTCTTCAGCTCTTGTCAAATTGGCTAATTCAGGCGGTACTTCTGCTGGCATCATTTTATTCCAATATGCAGTTGCTGGAATTTTCTTTTTTCTAATATTATTGTAACACCGAGTGCAGGTAGTTATTGTACCTAAAGCAATCAATTCTTCAGGTAATAGCGTACTATATAAATCCGCTCGTAAATTGGAACGCTGTGGTGGATAAAGTGTTCTTTTGCAAACGGCACATGGTACATCAGCGAAAATATTAATGGCCGCTTCAAAAGATTGTTCATTTGCGATATTCCTACAAACATGACTGACTTGTCGCATTCTATTAAGACGAAGTAACCGAGTTTCAGGTGTTTCGTTTGATAAGCGATCGTTAATCATTCTGAGTCGGTGGGCACGCTGCTCCTCTGTCTCATTAGATAGACGAGCGTGGATTAAGCCGAAACGGTGGGCACGTTGCTCCTCTGACTCATTAGAGAGACGATCGTGGATTAAGCCGAGACGGTGGGCACGTTGCTCCATTGTCTCATTAGATAGACGATCGTGAATTAAGCCGAGACGGTGGGCACGTTGCTCCTCCGTCTCTTGGGATAAGCGATCGCGTATCAAGCTGAGACGGTTTGCACGTTGCTCCTCTGTCTCTTTGGATAGACGATCGTGAATTACGCTGAGTCGGTGGGCACGTTCCTCCTCCGTCTCATTTGATAAACGATCGTTGATCAATCCGAGACGGCGACTACGTTTTTCGATACTTTCTCGGCTCAAAACTCTTTTTATGTAATGCCGCATTTTGGAAAGTCTATCATTACGTTCATCGCAAGTCTCCTTTTTAATTGTCCTTGAAGTATTTAGCCTCTGTTGAGATAGACGTTTCTCCCTGACTTCGTCCGTTTCATTTAAACGGCGCTGTCTCATATGAGCAGCCCGTTTAGTAGGTCTACCCATATTCAGAAAAAAAATTTAATGTTCTTTAGATTCACTAAAAATCAAAAAATAAACAAAAATTTTAACAAAAAAAAAAACCGACTTCACAAAAAGAAACTATTCCAAAACAAACTAACACGCACTAAAAAGAAAAAAATAATTGCGTATTCTTCTACAACTTAATAATCAACTTACTTTTTCTACTTATCAATATGTAGGTACGATCTATGTGTTTACCACGCAAGAAGGTAAGTATGTACCTATCCACTTCAAATCTAACTCAATACATACCTATGAATAACAAACAATGATCAAAATATTTTTAAGAGTTTTCCGAAGTAAAATGAAATAAAAAATATTAGACTACTTAAAAGTCTATCAAATTATTACGATAATATAATGTAGTTACAATTATTGTTATTTTTGGAGTCGGTGTCAGCCAAGGAAACACTACAATATACCTATTAAAATTAATATGAGAATAATAAATACCTATTATTTTCAAATTAACTTTTATACTAACGACAATATACTGTGACAGAATAGCAATGCCTAATTAAACACATTTACCTATGAACTTTTATACACAATATACTGTGACAATATCTGCGATCTCGAAACGAAATAAATACCAATACCTAATTAAACCAAACAAACGAACTTTAATACGACGAATGCCGAGATATAATGTAGCAAACGGTGATACGAAAATATTGTAAAAATTAATTAAACACAATGAATTACCATAAGAAGGACGGTGTAGATATAGAACAAGAAAATTATCTGAAACGGTTCGTACTAACGTAAACTTAATCGGTCGCGGTAATACCTGAGTGACTACCGTGGCCCGGCAACGGGTGAGGAGAACACCGTAGGTTTAGTTGGTAGGCTGGGTCGAGATTTCTCCCCGGGAGTCCAACACGACGTCCGAAGGCTGCCCCTGCGGCCGGAGGGTAAGTGCGTAAAAAGCATTCCTACGTAAAAAAAAAAAAAAAAAAACGTAAACTTAATCAAGTAACTCGTATCGCTTCTTTCTCTCGACAGGCTCGTCTATTTAACAGCTCCCCTCCCGCCGCGGACCCGCTCTCGCCTCTCGCCTGGTAAAGTCGCGCGTGCGACACAAGCACATCTCACCTATAACTATGTATGAATGTACTTACAAGCCTACGTTGGCTGACACCGACTCCAAACATAACAATAATTGTAACTACATTATATTATCGTAATAATTTGATAGACTTTTAAGTAGTCTAATATTTTTTATTTCATTTTACTTCGGAAAACTCTTAAAAATATTTTGATCATTGTTTGTTATTCATAGGTATGTATTGAGTTAGATTTGAAGTGGATAGGTACATACTTACCTTCTTGCGTGGTAAACACATAGATCGTACCTACATATTGATAAGTAGAAAAAGTAAGTTGATTATTAAGTTGTAGAAGAATACGCAATTATTTTTTTCTTTTTAGTGCGTGTTAGTTTGTTTTGGAATAGTTTCTTTTTGTGAAGTCGGTTTTTTTTTTTGTTAAAATTTTTGTTTATTGTATGTATGTTCTTATGTAAGCTTTTATCTTCAAAACTACGCAATGGACTTTGATGCGGGTTTTTCAATAGATACAGTGGTTCAAGAGGATAGCTTTTTGTATAATTTATTAAGGCTTTTGTTTCAAAATTCGACGCAGACGAAGTTGCAATAGCTTGCAAGATAAATTAAAAATAAATCTACTTTGGAATACCGTTCCGAAGCTCTTCCAACTGAGCTTAATGCGGTCTACTTGCAACACTTCAAATTAACCACCATATCTGTCACTCGAATGAGTTTATATATTTTTACGTACACCACCATCTTGCGGCATTTCACTTTTTCCACCATAATTTGATTTATTAAGTAAAAGCATAGCATGTCAAATGCAAAAATTAATAAATTACTTTAATAAATCTACTTTATCAAAACTAAAAGATATATGTTATGGGCTCCAGATATGTGTAAATAACTCATAGATACTATTTAAATATCTACTTTTACTATAAAAATAGTAATAAATAGTTGCATATAGTGGCTGTATATCCTATCCTATGACCCAATCATGCCATTACCGATTACACCACGATAACCACTAACTATAAGTTTTTAATCAAATCTACGAGTATGCGTTATATTCCTGTCAAAAGGTAAGATACCGAAAAAGGTATCAGCCCGCTATCGGTATAAAATAAAATATTCCTAAGAGCCAACTAAAAACTTTTTAATATTCAGTACCAATTGCAATAAATTTAACATTCGATCGGGAATGCCTATTAAAAAAAAAACATAAAATAAAAAAAATATCAAATCTAAATTAATCTTATTACCAATCTAAATCGGGACTAGAAGCAAACGCAGACAAAGCTCTATTCAACTTGTATGAACTTGTCCCTAAAAAAGAAAAACTACAGACACCTGTTTTGGAAGACACCTGTGGAATACATTAAGGACCTCAAAGCGACTAAAAAACGTTCGTAGTACAGTTTTGGAAGGGACACACGTTGTTTTTTTTTTTAGAGAAAGGTATTGATTTACTTGCGTTTATTGTTATTGGTTATTTTTGTGTTAAAATCTATGGCAGAAGCGTTTGTTTTGATTCTTTACAATGACTCCAAAGTTTGTATTTTTGAGGAAGCCAAGTTTGTAACCTGTAATAGCGATAATTAATATGGGTCTTGTGTTATAGCAGTTTTATAGCAATAGTGTAATCAAAAGTAATGTGTGTATTCTCAATGTGTGTATACTCCTTGGTGAGTTTGACCTCTGTTCAGGGAAAATTGTTTGCCAGTTTATTGATTTGTGATAGTCAAAGTTTCGTAGGAAAAAGTTGCAACTACTATGAACTCACAAGAATTATTCAAGCCGTTTTGTTCAGAGGAGAATGGTGACTAACCCTGTAACGCGAATTTTTTTAATTTATTTATGTATTTAAAGATAATATGATTATAATATTATTTGAAGTCTCATTTCTTTTTGCGTGCTAGTTAGTGTTACGCGCGCTCACCGTCACAAAGCCGGCTAACGACCCAGTGTTGGGCACGAGCCTCTTTTCAGGAGGGCTATTGGTCTACTGTACCACGCTACTGTTCCACCACTATACTATTCCGTCTCTGTCTGAGCATGTTATCTGTGTAGAATATCGCTTAGCTGGCTTTAAGAACACCCTTGGAAGGAAAAGCGTTGGTGACGCTTGTATTCTTAAGGGCCTACATCAATATTATCGTATATCATCACCGACACGTACATATTAACACAGCCAGTAGGCACAGAAAATGAAGAATTAGGGATACTTTTCCTATTTACTCAAAATCTACTAAATATATTTTAATTCTGATTTACGTGTTTCTATATATAATAGTTACTTATGTTTTTAAAGTTATTTCATTAGTTAATACGCGATAATAGACCGACAAATGAAAAAAATAAAAATTTTGAGAGGTTGTTTCGCCAAGATTTTCTATCGAGAAAACTTTTTTCAATCGTGTTTCTGAGTTGATGCGATCCTAGATCATATATTGAAAAAACATATACTTAAAAATTAGAGCTCTAGCCATTCAATCTAAAGAAACAATGAAAACTTCGTACATAGAAAAATGCACGAAGCTATTTTGGTATCGTCTTAATAACCAATCTTCTTCCGCGTGTATAAATAACTTCTTAAGTATTTTTCGTACAACTATAATCTGTTTAATTGTTAGAGTTAATAAGTTTTTTTTTTTAAATTCTAATTAGAAATTCTTATGCTATGGTGCTTTTTCTCTCATCTTCAAATTAAAGAACTATCAATGAGACATCAAAACCTGTATTGCTTGATTACTTATACACAATTGTTCGTCAAAAAAAAACAGTTGAATCGGCCGATACTTACAATTGGATGATATTCAACATGATTCAAATAAAAAAATCTTTTATAAAATCATTGAACCGTTCCTTTTCGCTTCGATTGTAATCGAAAATAAGTTACTTTTTAGGGTTCCGTAAGGTAAGCCGAGACCTGATATTAAGACGTTGCTGACCACACATCCGTCTATCACCAGGTGATATCTCATGAAGCTAGACAACAAGAGTTGAAATTTTCTCAGATGTGTGTATCTTTTAATGCTATAACAACATATACCTACCTATTACCACTAAAAAATCAAAATATACCCACTAAAAAATCAAAAATGATAAAAAATAAAAAATTAAACCCTAATGTTCTTATTAATAATGACTTATCGGAGGTTTAAACGGAGATTTTATCGGAGAGACAATAAACGTTTTATTGTAAAAAGACTATAATGAATAACAAGTTTTGACAATTTTCGTGAACCTATTTTAGCGAACTTTTCAACCTCCGATAAGTCATTATGAATAAGACCATTAGACTACCTGATTATGTCGGTATGAAAAATATATTATAATAATAACTGTAAGGAACCTTCCGTGTCTGAGTCCAAGTCTTACTTGGCCAGTTTTTTGAAACCGTGACTTACTTTCTTGACAATTTTATACCCGTTTTGAAAACGTTTAAAGTCCATCTTAATCTCGTGAACACAAAAGATTGAAAATCTCTGTTTTGACAAAAACCTTCTTTTTATATTATAGACCACACAATAAGCTTCATAGAAAATACTGAGTAATACTTACTTTCTTTCTTCACAAACTACTACTGAAATGCTATATATTAATGTTATTGAGCAATTAATAAAATGAATTTTGCTTTCTTTTTAGTTAATTTTAAGTAATATTTAATTATTTTTCCCTAATATAAAGACTGTTTTAATATTTTGCAATACACAGGATAAGTGATTGCTAAAAGTTAGAATTGAACCTATTATCTCGTAGTGACATTAATTTGCTCTACCAAGATAGCTCAGTTGGTAGAGCAATGGAACGGTAAATAAAAGTCTTAAGTTCCAATCCCATTTGCTCTAAAATTTATATTTTATTTACTCAATGTTTTCGATTTCTTCGTTCGCCGCAATTCGATTACTTGCTATAGATTTTCGCTTTCAATTGTCGAGCTGTTTGTATCGAGACTATTGTCATTTTGAAATGGTGCAAGTAACAACATAGAGCGTTTATAAAATATATTAACAATATTACATTAAAATTATTTACAGGTCCTTTTAACGTATTTTAATTTTGTAAAAATATGCTATAAGAAATAACATTTATCAAATTGGAACCAGGTCTCTTATAAGATTATAGGACGCTCTCTTACAAATGCTAGGATAACCAATTCTGTCAATACTTCTCACAAGAATAATATTAAGTTAAACCAGTAGTGTGATTCAGTTATCGTGAGATTGATATTTTATGGTGCATTTTCCATAGTTGTTTAAAGGGATAAATAGCCTAAACTAAGGGCTGTGAACCTTCAGGTTTTGCAAGGATCCGACGGAACGTCTGGCAGTGGTTTGTAAAAAAGCGATTTTCAGCCACTTGCAGTAGACGGATTGATCTGAAATTTTGCACACCTAACAAGGACCGATGACAATGCAATAATTTAAAGAATAATCGCAATTCCTTGATCAGAATTACTAGAATAGCATGTTGAAGTATCACTATGACCACACTTGTATTTTTAATTATACACGAATAGTTTAATTGTATATGAGTAGACTCACCAAGATTATTGTGTTTCTACGTATGCCTTTCATATATGTACAGTCAGATAATTTCACATAAAAACCCTTTGTTTATAGAATCAGGTAAAAATATCATACTTGTTTACTTGTGTTTACTACGATTGTGACAACAGAAACTTATGTCTCTGACAACATAAACTGTCAACGTTTTGTAAGTAGGTAGTATAGAATTGAGTATTGATATGACAATGCAATCATGTAAAAAATATTCAGGATATTTAAGCGTGTTTTTTAGTTTTTAAACTAAGTAGATTATTTATATTTAGCTCTCGCTTGAAACTTGCGTCCACTACATACATTCGTGACTACAACCACGATTTGGAGCGTGCCAAGTTTACCTACGTTCTAGTCAAGTTTAAACTAGTACACGTTTCCGACTCACTTCTAACATATAAAACCATGTTATTTGGATTAAAGCTACACGTGTCACCACCCTATTCTCTCTCTGAAGTGTCAACTAAGGGAAAATATTATAAATAGATCATTTTAGCGAGATTGGAAATCTTCGAAAGATATCAATCTCTTTGATGACATCCATAAATATCGCCCGGTGCAATGCACTGACAATTGTCATACATGTAAGACTAATAATGTATGTTTAGGTTGTAGGAAATGGCACTCTGTAGTCTCCACCCACAAAAAAGGGATAATGGTTTGTATCTCTATTTCCAGTCCATTGACCTCCCACTATTGGGCACGATCCTCCTCTGCTTATGGAGGTATTATGGTCTACTGTGCCGCGCTGACCAATCGTAATTGGCACAGAGTTTATCTTCGAGCTTTCCGTTGTCTGAGGATGTTATCTGTGTAGAATATCGCTTAACTGGCTTTAACAGCACCCATGGAAGGAAAAGGGGTGACAGTTTTATTCTTAATCCGTCACCACACGAACAAATATATGTATATGTTTGTACGTACAAAAAGCACGAAACTTTACTCTGTTCCCACCACCTTGCATAGTGAACCTATAGGCAACTTAGTATTTTACCTTTGTGAAAATATTGGTCCAGAAGTAGGAGACTAAATTTTTTCTTTCAAGAAATTTCAATCTTGTAATGCATGTAACCCGTCTCCACAAAATATGTAACTCTTTCATGGGTCATTGTATACGATTTTATAATAAACTCCCTATTGATGTAAGAGAATTAAATAATTCTAAATTTAAAAAATTCATTAAAACTAAATTATGTAAAAAGGCGTATTATAAAATATCGGATTATATTAAAGATGATAAAGCTTGGGAGTAGGTTGCTCTGGAGCAATACATATTCTATATTGTAAAGTTTTATTAGGATTGTAAGTATAATTGACATTTAATTAAAAAAATATTGATTTTATTAAAAGCTCTGCTGAGTTTCTTACGTAGTTCTTCTCAGCAGATTGCGTCCCGAACCGGTGGTAGGGACAAAAAAATTTGGCCGTGTCATACGCACATAATTTTTCTGAAAAATTGTGTCTACTTGATTAAATGATTTTTCATTTCATTTCATTTCATTACTTATTTCATGCCGTACTGGTGGTGTTTATACAGTTACTTGTGTGATATACACGGACATTCCTACTGCGTTTGGGTATATATGTAGTATACATTATAGTATAAAAGTACTTATAAAAGTAGTTATTATCTATAACAACAGCGATAAAGTTGTCTGAATATTCATCAAAAACTACCATCCATATAAATGTTTGAGTAGCGACTATACTAGACAAGTCACAACCTTGTCACAACATGTTATAACATGAAAAATATGCGCTATCCTGATTAAGACAATAGCTTCTCTTATAAGATTAATTAGAAAAACTCACAAGTATTTACTTTCGCTTAATAAGTTGAATTCTTTTATCATTTGAGTAAAAAATTTGATATTATTACAAACGGCTTTCCATGAATGAGAACTTTGCTAATAAATCAAAATAAATGAGAAATACATTGTCGGTAACTATTTTCGTAGAATACTAAAGTCTAAATAAATGTATGCATCAAAAAGAAATCAGCTATTAGTTTGCTTTTCTTTTTCTAAAATTAGATATTATCATTTTTTTGAATATTCAATTATTTTTAAAAATAAAGTAACACATATATGCTTAGTGTAAGATCAGATTTTCATTAATTCGCTTTTTAAAGAATTAAGCTTTCGAATGGTGTATCAATTATTTTGGATTTGCAACAAGATATCGCGTTTATTTTAAACTATCTTTTATCGTAATGTTTCTAGTTTCAGATAACTGGGCCATTATGGTTACGGATGGGATTGAGTCCTTCGATGTTCTTTGTGATTATTTAATCTCGCAAATATTAGAGACGAAAATTATTGTGAGATATTATTAAATCTTTAAAACATATCAGGACAAGTTTATTTTTATATTTTTAACCTTCTATTAAAAGTAGTTCTGCAGTTTTATATTTTTTAGTAGCTATTTCTGATAGTTTTTTAAACCATTGCGCTGACCGCAATTATATCTTAAAAAATATATCGATTTTGATAGTTAGTTCGAAAAACTATTGTACTAAGTCATTTGGTAATTTTCCAAATAAAATAATTTCTAAGTTGAGGTAACACATAGTGGGGGTTGGATTTATAGAAAAACCATAGCAATAGTTTTTACAAAATAATATTTATTTCACATTGAATATGTATCCCATAAAATTATTGGGACATAAGTAACACAATCCAGATTATACGGTATGATTACATAATGTTCTTAATTATTATCGGTACTTGTAAAATAATCGCAACTACTTACTTAGTGAAAAAAAATCACAAACATTTAAATGCAATATTTACATGTCAATATCACCATAATTAAATTATACAAATAAAAAAAAGACAATTTTTTTTTCAGTTTTTCTCTTTTTATAAACAGAACATAGGTATTTTAAAAACCACAATTTTATCAAGTAAAAATAAAATCGACTTGATCTTTTATCATAATATATATTTACAGTAACACTAAAAATTATTTATATTATAGGTTATACTTAGAAAAATAGGAGATTTCAAGAAATTAATTTTTATCTCCGAGATTTTTAAAATTTCCGTATAGTTATACGGTTTCGTATATTTAACTAATATTTGGTGTCTAATAAATCCAATGAAAGTTGAAAAAAAAAATCTATTTATGACTATCGAAATTATTTGGAACTAAAATATTATATGAGATCTATAGACGTTTATCTTAAAAAGGTAATCTTCTAAAATCTTAATTATTAAATTATTTAAAAAAATAAATTATACTAAAACATGAAACTAAAAATCATAAACGAGAGATCATATGGAAAATGTAACTAAAGACGATAAAAAAAAAACTTAACAACGCTAAAATTAATTATTAAAATCATTTTACACCATCATTATGATTATATAAACAATTCACTGGTAAAACTATTAAATTGCTAGAGATAATGGCAAAAACACTTCCGAAATTAATGAAAGGGATATTTTTACAGACATGGCTATTTATTAAATGCGAGATACAAAATAAAACTATCCATTAAAAAAAACCGAGGCGTTTTGTCAAACTTCACTCAAATTCATCAAAAAGCAAAATTCAATTTAAAAAGCGAATCAGAATTTAAAATAGACGGAACGAATTGAATCGAGATATCGACATCTCAATTCAATTCACCCATAACCACCAATTACATTTTAAGTGCAGTTGGACACAACATCTCAAATTAATACAAAATTAACTAAGGATGGACTTAGAAATACATAACAACAGTCCAAACCTGCTTTGCAGTATCACTGTCAACAATACTTATCTAAGACAATCTTCGTTTTATCTGATGGTATTGAAGAGTGACGATGCTAGCGATACCTTGATGATGGCGACTACCATCACTAGGTTGACGATGTAGGTCGAATTGCATCTTAAGTGGTAAGGTGGTGTGTTATGCTCGCGAGGACACTCACCTCGCCTATTTTCCTGGACTTCTTGACCAGGCTGTCGTGATACCAAGATGTGGCACAGAACCTCGTAGAGCTCGGCTAGAAGCCGGTTCAGGCGCGAGAAGTTCTCCTCTGATGCCTCTCTCTCACTTGGCAGGTTGAATGCTATAGCCATGGTTTTATCTCGCAGTGCCTTTTTCTACGGAAAAATCTTGGACAAATCGATGTTCGTATGCTATGCATAAATTATTTATGCTTGCGTAATGTTCAAACTTTTCTTCTCTGAATTTTTACCAGATTTAAAATATTACCGAATCAGTTAATTTTGTCTTATATTTTTCAAGATGCAAAATAAACTGCAAAATTTTCTGATGAAATATTTTCAACTGCAGTAAAATATATTTCGATGATAAAAGTTTACAAAAGTTTGTTACGCTTAGTATCAGTCGAAAAGTTCACTTTGACACAGGTATGGCACTAGGTCCGTAATAAGAAACACAGTTCAACTTGGCGAATATGAGATCACGAGTTATGGTCCGACCTTAAAAATTCACAAGTTCACAAAAAGTTCTTGGCGCAAAAACCTCGTGCGGTGCATTGTCCGTAAATCACTCGCAATTTAGGTGTAAACAGCGCACGGTCGATGACACAAACGCGCTAACTAACGTACTATGCATCGCTGTGGCTAACCGATGTAAACAAACTGACTTCGCACGCCGCTCTACAAAGGAGGTCGACAGACGTCTATTGCACGTGCGGCCAGCGCGGAAGCGGATCGTGTAATAAGGGATAATACTTCGTGCACATCATTGCCTCGACGCTTGCTTCCCTTGTGTTAGTGCGGTGCATATCGTATGCACACACACGCACACACATATAAAGAACATTTGATTATAAATAGTAGAACGCACGGTAGCACGCTCCCTTCGGACTCTACCACTACAATCAACGTCTACTATTCGCTCCATCTCTATTACATTTAATGCATTTATATATATCTGTCTCTTTCAAATCAGGTTACATCATGTTACTATAGATATTGTTAAAGTATTGATTTCTCTTTTCAATGATACCAAGTCTTCCCTTTGTGGAAGGGGTAGAGACGATGTTGTGACTTTTTAACCTGTGTATAGAAAGCGCGCCAAATTAAACTGGCCAATCGGTGTTCAGAATTTGTATGGGGTGAGGTGACGTAAGAAATAAGGTTTTGACACAACGGGGTTGTTAAACGGAAAGCGTTCACTCGACCACTGGTTGTCGACGCATACTTACTATGTCATGTTTCGCGATATTTTAACAGCTCTTTGTTCAGTGTAACGTAAACATAATTTTGATAGTCTCGAGCTTCAATAGTGTCAAGACTTAACGCGTGTGTTTTATTATTAGTAATTCGGTAGAGCGTCTGTAAAAGCGTTATAAAATGGTTTTAATGTTCGTGGTTTTGCCATACGCGTTGGTTTGTGAAATCGGAGGTGTTTTTAGGTTTATTAGCATTTAGGGTCGAGTGAAAACCTTTGTTTAGATTGAATGCTAGCAATAAAATTGATAACTGTTGTTAAAGATAGAACAGTAAAAATTATTGCTTTTTTATTCAATGGTTGGTTTCCTTAATTTTAATTATATCTTTAGTGAATCTACTTTACATCTCATGTCCATATTAATTTTCATTTGCAGATAGATTTGATATTAATTTAGTCGTGTTTTGTTACGTAAATATAGTTTAGTATTTAATGTAGTAATTACTCAAAAGGCTCCACATGATTCTACATTATTTTCAACATCTAAAAATATGTGCCGTGGTAAAAAAATACGAAATAAAATTTATAAAACAGGCATAGATAAAAATCATTTAATTTTCAGGTGACTACGATGCTGTATGTATGACAAAATGGTTAAGTATGACATTCGTTCTAAGTGCATAAATAAATAAAACATTACACTAATAAAATCCAAGAAATCCGTAATAAATTATTCTCACGAAATTTATTCCACTTCTAATTACACATTACATTATGACATTGACTAAATACAAATTTATAAAAAAATCCCTTTTTTTTAACATTCTCCTATAACTTAATGTGAAAAATTATCGGATATTTTAAAATTATTGTATATGTCATCGATCATTGATAGATATGCAAAATTTCATCAATACGAAAATTGCAAGAGACGAAAATTGCGTTTCAATATTCTTTAACACAGACACATAGATACTAATAAAGATATAGCAATGCATGGATTAAAAACAAATGAGTCAATTAAAAGGATGTACAAAATAAATAAATTTGTTACTTATTTAGTTTTATTTAGTTTGTTATTTGTTACTTACTTCCTTATTAATGGTTCACAGCACCACTGTCTTCACCAAAAACAAAATTTGAACTAAATTGAGATATCACAATATTTCGGCACAACTTTACAATATTAGTCATAACCCAACAAAGTCAAACCAAGGACTGTTTACATGATTCTTGACTCATTTTTATGTTAAATTAATGGAATACTTTACAAAATCTTGAAATACACTTTTAGAAAAAAAAAGCTTATCAATAAACTAAATACTCTTGTAGACAAGTTTAGTTATGAATGGTGCCTATTCTATGTGCAGAACTAAACTTAACTTAACTAAAAAATGAAAACAGCTATTGCTGTATCTTAAATGTTTGGCTATTTTTTTGAACACATTTCTATTAATTAAAATCGTTAGTCTATAATAAACAGTTTTTATATTAAAAAAGTTCTGTTAACATTGCTGAATTGTGTTATTGACGCTATCAATTTTCATTTTTTAGTTAAATTAAGTTTAGTTCTGCACATAGAATAGGCAACAATGTCTCACAATAACTTAAATACAAATAAAGCGAAGTGATGGATTCTTAACAAAAATCTAGTTATGCTTTTGTATAGGCAAATATATAATTGCATTATGATACACGAATAATACCTGCCCGGGATATCTAACCCTATTATTCTACAATTGCACCACCGATTCCAGAAATCTTATTATGCTTGTCTTATGGGTACCAGAATACGGATAGACTACATAAACTACTTTTATTTTGTTAACACATATTTATGATACATAGAAAACACCCAGACGTAGTACAAATATTTGTATGACAATTATAAATATCACACAAATGATTGTACCGAGTGGTATAATCGCCCGTACGTCAAATAAATAAAATATGAAGGGTCCACTAATAAATATATGAAGGTGGACTTAGCAGGATTTAAAAAATCAGCTAAAAAGAATAAGTTGACTGGTCAGCATGGTTTAGTAGACAAAATACCGAAATAGTGAAAGCTGTGGTCAACAGTAGGACATTAATAGACTGAGAAGAAGTAGAATAATATCTTCTGTCATCAGAATGAATCTTTGTTACACTTGTCCTTCTTCTTTAGCCCATAAATTTCCCACTGTTGGGCATAGGCCTCCTCCACTTTGGGAGGGATTATGGTCCACTGTGCCACGCTGACCAGGCGTACCTCGAATATAAACCCTGTGCCAACGCACAGGGTTTATATTCGAGTTCCTTGTCTCTCACAGAGGATGTTATCTGTGTAAAATATCCCTTAGCTGGCTCTTACTCCGTCACCACACGTAGAATATTGCCTAAGTATTTTATATTAGAAGCATTATAATGGGGCATGAAAACCAACAAACACAAGACGATGACAGATACAATGGAAAAGCATGGAAGACATATTTGTGCCGACTCTAAGTAAGTACAAGCTTTGGATAGATGGCTAGACTCTCTCAGAACTCTACTTCATGTGGAACTAATTGACAGTACGTGTTCCAGTAGAATCTACTCTCTCTCTTTCCAACCCATCGATGACATACTGTCTGATACAAGCCTCCTGCAGTTTGGAAGAGATTGATCAGCGTGTGACAGACGTGTTGGCACAGGCTTTATATTTGGGCTTTCAATCTTTCACATATAATATATTATATAATATCTATGTAAAATATTCTTTAGCTGGCTTTCACAACACCCTGGTAAGGAAAAAGGGTGGTGACACTTGTATTCTTAAGCCGTCATAGTACAGGTATACGCTTACGATCAAACCAAAATCGCTAAGTTAAATACAAAAATCACTTGTCCTTCTTTAATTATGGAGTCATATCTAATTATGTCAAAATTTGCAAACGCTTAAAAGTAAAAATATTCTCTTCATTGAGCCATTGAGCATACATAAATAAGGCTCTGATGAAAAAGTAAATGAAATGAAACAAGTCTGGACATGTTTACTCGATGCGTGCGTGCTATTGAACTTGAAAGTAGGTCATACGAGAAATGACTAAGCAATATGCTATGCTTTAACTTAAGAAAAAAATAGATATCGATCCCTCTTGATTATTAATTAAATAGAAATATACTGATTTAATGTAAGTTTATTACATGGCTTTTTACCTAATGATCAAGTAATGCACTTTAGAATTACACAACCTTGTACCTGAAAAAAATCTCGAAGAAAATCAATGAATATTTTCAGTATTTCTCGAAAATAGTATTAAATAACCCCACTGCAGGAAACATTGAAAATAAGTTTGTTAGAATTACTTATAGCCCTTCTTCTTCTTATTCTCCAGCCCATTTACGTCCCACTGTTGGGCACGGGCCTCCTCCACTTTGGTAGGGATTATGGTCTACTGTCACGCGCTGACCAGGCGTGTTGGCACAGGGTTTATTTTCGAGTTTTCCGTCTCTCACAGAAGATGCCATCTGTGTGCAATATCCCTTAGCTGACCTTTACAGCACCCTTGGGAGGAGATGGGGTGGTGATACTTGTATTCTTAATCCGCCAATACACGGGGGCCCTTATATCCCTAATTAATGTATATATCTATTAATAAATTTGATAGAGCTTCTAACGTAGATTCTAAGTGAAATAGAGACGCATAGGAACGTCTCTACATTTAAGTTAAGCTCTCATTTATCCAAGCTAATATAAGATACAATGGCAGCAATTCTAAGTGCATAATTAAACTTAATTTAACCAAAAAATAAAAGCAACTATTGCAGTATTTTGATTATTTGGCTATGATGTTGTGCACATTTATAGTAATTAAAATTTTTAGTCTGTATAAACAGTTTTATAACAACAAAGAACAGTTAATACTGCCGAATTGTGTTATCGACATTATTAAAATTCATGGTTGGTTTAGTTGTACACCAATACCAATGTTCAACTCATAATATGTACAATATGTACATTGTGTCCTCAGGATAAATAATAAATGATGTTTGCAACTAGATGGCGTTACTAGTAACAAATAGGGTTAAATAACTATAGATATAACGAAGTATATAACGAAGAGTATAATATAACGAAGAGGTTAAATAACTATAGATTATATCGTTATTTTATGATGTTATTTATATCTATAAGAAATTGATACAAAAATACTGTATTTTTTTTAATGTTTCAAATACTTTTGTATCTTTAGCTAAATTGTAAGTTTTATGATAAAACTTACTGTTGCCCGCAACTTCTTATGCGTGGAATTTAGAAAACAAAACAAAACAAAAAAACCTCTACAAATTATACAAAAAAAAACATCATTTTGAAATTTCATCTGTTGAAAAAAAAAGTATCAAAATTTGTTGCGTTGTTTCACAGAGATAAGCTCACATAGAGACATATGAACAAAAATAACGACTTTGTTTTATAAAAAGTAAGAAAGATAAGTTGTTTTTTTACAACATACAAACTAAGTGTGTTTTATATTAGCATATAGACTGACGGTCTTATTCATAATGACTTATCGGAGGTTTATACGGAGATTTTTTCGGAGAGATAATAAACGTTTTAGCATAAAAAGACCATTATGAATAACAAGTTTTGACAATTTTCGCGAACCTATTTTAGTGAACTTTTAAATCTCCGATAAGTCATTATGAATAAGACCGTTAAAGTACACAATTTTTTGCTCCAACAAGAAATTAACAGTATTATCTTCACTCACACTTTGGCCAAGGAGTTACGAGCTGGTTTTAAATCGTAATACACCGTGGCAGCTACTGTCCGATTTCACGGCTTTGGGCAAGTTCTGATTGCCCTTTATAGCGATGTGTTTGGGTCAAGTAATAAGATTTGGTATTAAGTCTAAATTATGTAATTTCCGTTGTAAAAAGTACTTCTTTTGGTTTTAACAACTGTCTAATCAAGTCTAATGCATAAACAGAATGAGTATTTTTTTTAAAGTCCTACCGACATCATGTGCCTTTGAAATTTGAGGGTTTTAGAGGAGGAGGGAAGATAAATATCAGATCCTGACCTGGTGCCAATGGGACCACAGAGCTTTCAAATAGAAAAGGAGTCATTAAATTTGCTTCACCTAGTTAAAAGTTTTAAGGTAACAACATAAAAAAACATACAGACGAATTGAGAACCTCCTTGAGAAATTATTTTACTCAGCTACTCATAGGTACTCTACGTTTAATTTTGTACTACTATGTATATAATTATCCTACCATCTAGCAACTGTTGCCTGCGATTGCGTCGACGTGTAATTTAGAAAATTTTCCTCGTTATTTCAACATTTTTCACTAATGCGTTGCTCCTTTTGGCCACAGTGTGATGTTATATAGCCTAAGGTCTTTCTCGATAAATGGATTATCTAACACAAAAAGAATTTTTCAATTCGAAACAATAGTTTCTGAGATTAGCGCGATTAAACAAACAAACTATCAGTAACAACAAAGAATAATGGTCTGTTTCAGGTTTAAACGGAGATTTTATCGGAGAGTTACATCATAAAAAGACTATTATGAATAACAAGATTTGACAATTTTCGCGAACCGATTTTAGCGAACTTTTAAACCTCCGATAAGTCATTATGAATAAGACCATAAGTGGACAAGTACGAGTTGGACTCGCTTACAAAGGTTTCTGCGGCATTATAGCTACGAGTAGCTTAGCTAGCATAGTAAGGGCAACAGAATGATGACGATGAATATACACAAACTGTGAAATTTCCACCTCTCTAGCTATCACCGTTCCAAATAAACAGTCTGGTGTTGGACGGATGGCTGGATAACAAAATCTTAGTGATTGGGTCTCATTTTATTTCTTACTTCTTCTTCTTCTCCAGCTCATTTACGTACCACTGTTGGGCACGGGCCTCCTCCAGTTTAGGAGGGATTATGGTCTACTGTGCCGCGCTGACCAGGCGTGTTGGCACAAGGTTTCTCTCACAGAAGATGTTATATGTGTGGAATATCCCTTTGCTGACTTTTACAGCACCCTTGGGAGGAGATGGGGTGACACTTGTATTCTTATTCCGAGAGGTAATTATTTCTTACTACGGAACCCAAAAAAAATACAATAAAAACAATCGCACCATGTTTTACTTTAAGCCGTAGACGAAATAAGGTTGCATTTGGTCCACCATAACAGTAACGGTTGTCAATCGTATTAACAGTAATTTATACCTCTTTCCTATTATCTTAATATGCATTCATATATAATTATAAGCTCATTCAAGCTTATAATTATAATAAGCTTGATGTGTTTTATAATTTGGTTATATTTATAACCATATCATCCTCCTGCCCTTATCCAATTATTTGGGATCGGCGCAACATGTCTTTTTCTTCCACAGTCTTCTATTAGCCGTCATCTCTGTGTCAACTCCTCTTTCTTTCATGTCCTTTAACACACAGTCCATCCATCTTTTCTTAGGTCTTCCTCTAGACTTTTTTTCCTTCCACATTTATACTCAGAACTCTCCTAACGACATTACTTTCCTCTCGTCTCATGACATGCTCATACCAGGGCATACGCTCATTCTTCAATTGTAGTATCTCCGTATTCTGGTATCAATAACACAAGCTTAACTTGTGGCCAAAAGACGTTGTGTGAAATGTCCATGAATATTTATTTATTTCCGATATTCCTGGTTAAGAAATTATACAGTTATGATTGTTTACCAGTATTGGACTATGAATCACAAGTAAATTAATAATAGAAATTTTACCCAATTTCTATGATTGGATGATATAAATTTAACTAAGTGATAAAGAGTATCCTAGAGTAGTAAAGAGTGTTGTCACAGTCATACACTCTTCTTTCTTAAGCCCATTGACATCCGACTGTTGGGCACGGGTCTCCTTACTTTGGAAAGGACTATGGTTACCTATGCCGCGCTGACCAGGCGTGTTTTATATCTTTCACAGCAGATGTTACCTGTGTTAGATTCGTTCCTGATCCATAGTTGGGCTTTTACAGCACCCTGGGAAGGAAATAGGGTGAAGACACTTTTATTCCTAACTAGTTGTTGCCTGCAACTTCGTACGGGTAGATTTTTTTATACTTAAACTAGCTGACCCGGCAAACGTTGTTTTGCTATACAATACAAACAAATAATTTGCAATAAAATAATATTGCCACCATAAATTGAAATGTAAGCTATCCTATCTCTTAAGTTGGACCAGACTGCTTACGGTGTGCCAATTTAATTAAAATCGGTTAAGTAGTTTAGGAATCCATCGCGGACAAACATCGTGACAGGAGATTTATATCTATAAAGAAGATTTGACAAATTATACAAAAAAGCCTTCTTCTTATACCACACTACTACTTAAAACAAACGGCATTCAAATACGTTATGTAGTTCTGAAGATATAAGCTCACATAGGGACATACATACAAAAATGTCGACTTTGTTTTATAATTATTATTCTTAATTCGGACATACACCCTTATAACAATCTAAAGAACGTGCGATATTCTACAAGAGTCTTCGCCGCAACCATGAATCATTATAGAAGTAGCAGAATATATTCAAAGCCAGTACATCTATGTCTACATAAGTACTATCTATCTATTATAGACAAGCGACATCAGGTGTACAATTGATTGAGTTACAGCCAAAATTTATTGCATTAATATTAATTGTGTCCCAACGTGGGTGTTGAGTTATTGGCATTTAATTGATAATTTACATTTAAACATACATTTGAGATTAATCAAAGTGATAATGATAAGTTATTTATTAATTCATTATTTAATGGTTAGACACAAATGTTTTGTCTAGAATAACACAAATGACTATATGGTTTTAAATCTTATGTTATGTAAAAATCAATTGCTGTTCGTTAGTGTCGCTAATACTAGAAAACCGCTGGGCTGATATTGGTGATTTCCGTATTAAAATATTCGTAAACGTCCAGGGAAGGATTAAATGGTGACAATATATATAGGGATCTAAAATTCCACGCGTACGGAGTAGCGGGCATCAACTAGTATCTAATAGAATTGGTTTATCAAGGTATGAAGTTCACAATCTAGCCAATCTAACACACAATAGCTATTTTAATATTATTAATAAGGTCTTCTAAAATTATATTTAACCAGCTGTTGCCTACAATTTCATACGCGTGATATGTAAAATCCAAACCTTAACAAAATATACAAAATAAAACATACTCGTGAACCAATCAATCAATTAAAAACAATCGCATCAAAATCCGATGCATAATTTTGAAGATATGCTCACATAGGAACATATTAGCAGGACCATTTATATCACTGTCAAGCTAAAACAGCGGCTTTAACTTATGGGATATATAGGTATACTAGCTGCGCCGGCAAACGTTGTTTTGCCATACAATTCTGTGTAAAAAAAAATTCATCAAAATCGGTCCAGCCAATTGTGAATCTAAACCATCCTCAAACCCCCCTGAATACACACAACAAATTTCATCAAAATCGGTCCAGTCGTTTAGGAGGAGTTCAGTCACATACACACGCACACAAGAAATATATATGTATATTAAGATTAGAAACCTTTACTAATGCTATAAAGCTTTGTTTGTTTGTTTGAACGCTCTAATGTCAAGAACCACTGGTACGATTTGAAAAATTCTTTCAGTTTTGGATAGTACATTCATCGAGGAAGGGTCTAGGCTACATTACATCACGCCGCAACTAACAGGAGCATCGCATTAGTGAAAAATTTTGCTAAAACGGGGAAATTTTCTAAATCCACGTGTCTGAAGTCGCGGGTAACAGCTAGGTTGATACTATTGTAATAAACCATTTTCCAACTATGTGTTACAGGGGTGACTTAAAAAACTATTAAATATCAGGGCAGGATTAAACTATGCATGCACATCCGAAGCACCCCTTTTCAATCATGACAGCTTTGATGAATATGAAATAGTTTCAGGCAGACATTGTGTAAACATCTATGTAATATATAGATACTTTTAGTTAGTAATATATAAACAGATTGAAACTATATAGGGATTGGCGTGAAAAGAAGAAATAATGAAAAACCGTCAAATACGAGGTGAATACGCAATACGAAAAGGAGTTCGTATCATTATTGTCATAATAATAACATATAATTACTAATGTAATATCGTATGACGAGAACCTCGTCCGAGCCGAAGCAAACAAAAATACCAACTATCTGAAGAACCTGGCGCAAGAGATTACCGACATGTGGAGGTTGATATCGTAGGAATAATTCCTAGAGTTGTTAAACGGTTTGTTAGTTTGTATAAAATATAATTTTGTTAAACTCTCTCTCCACTTTGGGAGGGATTATGGTCTACTGTACCCTGTTGACCAGGCAAGTCAGCACAGGGTTTATTTTTGAGGTTTCCGTCTCTCACAGAGGTTGTTATCTGTGTACAATATACCTTAGCTGACTTGAAAAGGAACTGGGACTGAAAATTGGATTAAGAATACAAGTGACACCACCTCGGTGACAGTTGTATTATTAATCCATCACCACACAAACATGTTAAATACCTACAGTCTTATTAATAACGACTTATCGAAAGTATAAACGGAGATTTTATCGGAGAGATAATAAACGTTTTAGCGTAAAAAGACTATTATGAATAACAAGTTTTGACAATTTTCGCGAACCAATTTTAGCGAACTTTTTGACCTCCGATAAGTTATTATGAATAAGAGCACTAGAATATAACTTTTGAAGAGCTTTCAATTTAAAAGGAAAACATTACAGTAGACAAATTATTAAATACTAGGAAAACATGTCTGGCGTGCAGTGCAATAAATTGCGATTCGTATGATGCTCACAGATTAGACTTGGACATACTGCAAGTCTGCAAATATGACATAATTATTGTTATAGAGTTGTTCGTATCTTTTATTGTTAAAACTAATAGGATAGACTACTTTTCTTTTGTAAATACATACTTATAATACATAGAATACACCCAGACGCAGTACAAACATTTGTATGACATTTATGGATATCACACAAATGATTGTCCCAAGCGGGAATCGAACCTGTGACCTCGTGATTGGCAGTCCATTACATAAACCACTCCACCACGAAGCCCGTCAAGCTATTGATTCGAATTGATTGTTTTTTGTGTGATAGGCTATATAACATCATGCTGCGATCAGTAGGAGCGAAGTGTTTGTTAAAAACGTTGCAAAAACGTAGACAAATTCTTAAATTCAACTTTACCTATAACGTGTCAAAGTACAGATTCTTATAGTTATAGATACTCACCTCTGTGATATGGGGTAGGCAGAGACTTATAAGTCGCAATATTAGGTGTATCCCTAAAATACTGAGACTTATAATATAATGATTGATGAGCCTCGTGGTTGAGTGGTTTATGTAACGGACTGCCGATCATTTGTGTGATTTTTCTAACTGTCATACAAATGTTTGTACTGCGTCTGGGTGTTTTATGTATTATAAGTATGTATTTACAAAAGAAAAGTAGTATATGTATTATATCCGTATTCTGGTACCCATAACACAAACATATAAGCTTAGCTTGGGACCAGAGGACGTAGTGCGAAATATCCATGAATATTTATTTATTTATTTACAATTATCAAACAAAATGTTTGTACTGCATCTGGGTGTTTATATGTAATATAAGTATGTATTTAGAAAAGAAATGTATGATATCCATATTCTAGTACCCATATCACAAGTATATAAGCTTAGCTTGGGGCCAGAGGACGTAGTGCGAAATATCCATGAATATTTAAAAAATAATTAAGGTAGGAACTTAGTTTAGATTATATTCCACTTTATTTATATATATATATACTTTCCATTATATTATATTGTTTAGGTTGTGCATTATTGCGTACTTAGTTCGTTCTTTTTTAAAATGAGTACTGCATTAATTTGAGTCATCCACCATCGTCTTTTTCTCCATCTCGTTATTATCTGTGTCTTGTTTTTAATACATAGGTAATTGTAATACGATATAGTGCAGAGCGTCACCGCAGCAGCGACAATCACGTCGTCGTCCGGTTTCTTTGAGGCCGCGAACGAGACTGTGAAGCTTCGCGAGTGTGGACAGACACATCTAAACGCGAAGTTCACGGCGCGAATCGCGGCGTGAATTCACAGCGTGAATCGCGGGCGAGTGTAGAGCGCGCTTTACAAAGTTACGAAAAGCTCTCATCGAACTATCACCTATCTACTAAATCAGAGGTAATACACGTACGTTATGAAAAATATAACATTTTACTTACAATATCTAATCAATGCCACAAATCTTGATTGGTTGACGCTCATTGATGACTCTTGTCCATCAGGTAAGCTGTCACTCGGTACAACACCTCTTCAAAGTGAAATGGATTAGTTTTAATCAGAACCACTATTTGTAACCGAAGATGTGATGCATCAGCAGTTAATATAACATTGGTCGAGTAATATGTAAAATGCTGAATAAAATCAAAAGTACTGATTTGAAAGTAATGATGATGACAATTTTTTTCATATAAATATTAGATACAGTTTTTGTATTTAAGCCAGAAAATTTTATGTGCAAAACTAAACTTAACTATAATAATAAAATAAATTAAAACTGTGGTGCATTCCAAATAACTGTGCACATTTATATCAATAAGCTGTTGCCCGCGACTCTGTCCGCGTGGAATTTGGAATTTTTTTTTTAGCAATAAAAGGTAGCCTATGCCCTTTCTCAGAGTCTAAAGATTGTCTGTGCCAGATTACATCAAAATCGGTGGAGAGGTTTAAGCAGGAAAGCGTAACAGACAGACAGACAGAGTTACTTTCGCATTTATAATATTAGTAAGGATTAATTAAAATCGTTAGTCTATATTAAGAAAGTTTACCAAATTGTGTTATTGACAATATTAATTTTCATTTTTTCGTTATGTTAAAGCAAAAGAAAATCACGGTAGTTCGTTGGATAAGAGCAGTGGAACGGATTTCCTTAAGCCGTCGTGTCTAGTTCCCTTCGTGATTGTTACTGTTACTGCTTTATTGTTCTATTTTTGTATTGAAATTTAATTGTCACACAAAAATGATCACAAACACACTACTATAACTGCTTTATATACATATACGTATAATCTACCACATTTATAAGGGATATTGCACAAGCATACCTGTTATTTAAAATTCATATTATTTATTGTAAACCCATGGTTATCCATGGTGTTTCATTAACAACTCTATGTTACACTACACTGGGTTTGAGCGAGAAAGCCGTGGGAATAGAATATGAAAGTAATTTTGATACCTAGTTACTAACATTACGCGCTATAAAATGATGAACTTTGTTTACTTTTCTATGATTATTCAACTATCTAGCTTTTAATAAGATGATTAGAGCATTTCGAATCCCATATTGATATAGTTAATTTTTTATTTGTTCTTCTGCTGACTGCAATCAAATCTGTATCTATACATATAATAAGAATTAAAGTCATTGTTTGTACTTTAAAGATATTGAAAAGAAAATTGTATAGGTAGGCGGTCTCTATTGGCGTAATAAAAGCCAAAACAGTGGTTTATAGAACTTCTGTCTGTCTGTCTGCATGTTTGTACGCAGTGAACTGCGTACAAACTTACGTTATACTTATACTTTACTGCATAGAATTGGGACTGTCCATAATTTTTGACCTGCTGTTTTTATATATTTTTTTGAAAATATAGACTATTTATTTTAACTTTTTAACTAATTCAATATTATTGAAATATTCACTATATACAATTTCAATAAAATACTAAAAGATTTAAAGACTTAAAGATTATTTTAAATGTTGTGACGTCATCGTTGTACGCAATTTGTGTATTGACTTTTTCTGATAGACTTAAGATAGATTGCAATACATTTTTTCAAAGTTGCCAAGTTGATATAATAGACTGATTTCAACTCCACCACAGAATAGTTTATCCCTAAGAACGTCTTAATATGTTAAGTCCTTCATTTCAAGGGCAAATAGAGATCATTTGCTTTTTTGGAAAAATAACCGTTAATATAGCAAAATTTCCGAAAAAAACAAATTGATCATGATCAGAAACTCTATTCCCCGAAATTGGTTTTCGAATCAAGAGTTTAAAAAAAAAGAACAAAGCCAATTGAATACCATTTTCATTACATTGCTATTTTCATGTTTGTAGAAATGTAAATTAAAGTATAGGTTACAATTTTTCCCCGGGGTAATATCTATGTTTCAATTATTCATCTAAAGACAACCGTAAAAATTTATAAAAATAAGAAATTAATAGAAGGATAGTTAAATAAGACCTAAATATTATTATTGTCAGAAAAATTCGTTGGTCTAGAAGCAATATTCACGTAGAAAATAGCGGACTACGTTGGCCATATTTTTGTATGGAAGCACAGTTTGCTGTCGTGCCCTCTTAAAATTGAAATACTATATGTACTACATCACAAACATACAAACATCTAACAACATACATGAAGATATCATTACAATTAGTTTTTTAACAATAATATTCAAAATCTGTTTATTAAATAAACTAACTCACTTAACAAACTAAACACTCAAGCGATAACTTAACTAAAGTCAAACAAAAAAGAGAGTAGCCCATAGAGATTTCGCCTACCTACTTTTAAGGTAAAAAAAAAACCATAAACACAGCTGAGGTGGACAAAAAATGTAAACATGATTTTTTTTTGACAATCTTGTTCGGACATGTTGTGGACTAGCTGATAAAACTAAGGTAATCGCATCAGTTTATGGAAAACCAGGCCCTAATTTTTTTTTTATACACACCTCTTCTGGTCTCGAGCTCTTATATGCTTGTGTTATGCGTACCAGAATACGGATATACTACTAAAACTACTTTTCTTTTGTAAATACATACTTTTAACACATGGAAACGCAGACGCAGTACAAACATTTGTATGACAATTACAAATATCACACAAATGATTGTCCCGCATAGGAATCAAACCCACGATCTCAATATAAAAATACTGATATATTTTATCTCTTTACAGACCATTTACTGTCCCACTGTTGGGCACGGGCCTCCGCCACTTTAGGATTATGGTCTATTGTGCCGCGCTAATTAGGTTTATATGAAAATAACTGATTCTATCCATGAGGTAAACGTTATTTTTTACACATTAACACACTTTTATTAGCTCGGTATGTTCCATCAATAGTTGAAATATTAAAAAAATTGACAATGCAATAATAATAAAAAATGGAATATTAAGCGTGTTTTTTAATTTTTCAACTAAGAAAATTATTCAAACTAAATAACGCTTGGAGGATAACTGGTGTAGTTACCCTATGCTTACTAAATACAACGCAAAACCTTCATCGTAAACCCGACCTTTACGCAGGTAGCGTAAAAAAAGTAAAACCATTAGCTGATAAGAAGCAGACGTGACAGATAAACAGACAGACATATTGTGATTGCAATATAACTATAGAGAAAAAAGATAACGAAATTATTTTAGTTGTTGTGGTAAAAAATAGACACTACAGTAATTAAATAGAATATAATCTAAACTAAGTCCCTACCTTAATTACATATTTTTTAAATATTCATGGATATTTCACACTACGTCCTCTGGCCCCAAGCTAAGCTTATATACTTGTGTTATGGGTACTAGAATATGGATATAATACATTTCTTTTCTAAATACATACTTACAATACATAGAAACACCCAGACGCAGTACAAACATTTTCTTTGATAATTGTAAATAGATATTCATGGACATTTCACACAACGTCCTCTCGTCCCAAGCTAAGCTCATGTGCTTGTGTTATGGGTACCAGAATACGGATAGAATACATATACTACTTTTCTTTTGTAACTACATACTTATAATACCTAGAAACACCCAGACGCAGTACAAACATTTTGTTTGATAATTGTAAATATCACACAAATGATTGTCCCTCGCGGGAATCGAACCCGTGACCTCGTGAGCGGCGGTCCGTTACATGAACCACTAACCACTAGACCAGGAAGGTAGTCAAAACACTCAGACTCAGGACAAATATGTTATGCCTAAGCATCATATGTGCGGGAATCGAAGCCCTGACCTCATGAACAGCAGACTATTAGATAAAACCACAGAATAACCTATGTTCTGTGGATAAAACCACCATACCACCAGGCATAAGGCAAAAAAAAATCTTCTCTTTAAGTTTAAATATCAGTCTCACGCTGTTCTCATACGCTAATCCGAGCTACAATAGCACGCAGCTGTGTAAACATAAGAGGTCACAGTAACACGAATAGGAGTGAAATAATTTGTCGGGTCCATGGTACCGATTCTGCATGCACAACTAAACTAAAAAACTAAAGTTGTTTCTATTTCGTTGTGCATAAATAAAAATCGTTCGTGAACGATGAAATATAATCTAAGCTAAGTACCTACATATCTTAATTTTTTTTTAAATATACATGGTCATTTCGCACTACATCCTGTGGTCCCAAGCTAATCTTAAATACTTGTGTTATGAGTACCAGAATATGGATATACATACTACATTTGTTTTGTAAATACATACTTATAATACCCAGAAACACTATAATATTATATTAGTTCGGTAGGTGTGTAGTGATTTTCACCCACTTACAGTTGTTGGATTGATCTGATATTTTGCATGCTTATTGAGGACCGATGAAAATGCAATAATTTATAAAAATATTCAGGATTTTTAGCGAGTTTTTTAGTTTTTGAATTAGGCAAATTATTATAATAAGACTAGCTGACCCGGCAAAAGTTGTTTTGCCATACAAATGTCAGAGATGGACCACCCTTAACATTGAGGGGGATGACAAATAGATGTTGTCTGATTCTCAGACCTAACGGTTATGTACATGTACACAAAATTTCACGAAAATCGGTCAAGCCATTTCGGAGGAGTATAATTACAAACACCGCGACAGGAGAATTTTATATATTAGAATTTGCTGAATTGTGTTATTGACGCAATCACTTTTGATTTTTTAGCTAAGCTTAGTTTGTTGATCACGTGGAATCGGTACCTTTGAGTATCTTTGCGCTTTTTGATAGCCAAACATTATTATGGTGTCTAAAAAAAGTAACACTGATTTTACCACGAGCTAGGCATTTATTTCGTAGGTAAACAAATAAAACAGAACAATTTGAAGTAACTCCGATCAAAAACTAATTTTCTTTGATAATCGTTTAATTTTAAACAAGATCTTAAGAGTTTGTTTTGTTTGAATGCGCTAATCTCAAGAACTACTGGTTTACATTGAAAAAATATTTTTGTTATAGATAGTCCATATATCGAGGAAGGTTATAGGCTATATAACATCACGCTGCAACCAATAGGACAGACGTATTAGAGAAAAATGTTGCAAAAACGAAAAAATTTTCTGGATTCCACGCATACAAAGACGCGGGAATAAGTTAATTTCCTTTTTAAAGCAGATAAGAAACCACGATTTTAAGCGTTAAATTTGTTAAGGATCTCTTAGTGCATAAAAGCCTTCGTCAGTCATCGTCTCAGTAAAAAATACGAATTCTTAATTTGTCAAACCACAGTAAATTTCTGTAAACATTGTGTTAAGACGATACCAAAATAGCTTCGTGCATTTTTCTATGTACGAAGTTTTCATTGTTTCTTTAGATTGAATGGCTAGAGCTCTAATTTTTAAGTATATGTATTTTCAATATATGATCTAGGATCGCATGAACTCAGAAACGCGATTGAAAAAAGTATTCTCGATAGAAAATCTTGGCGAAACAACCTCTCAAATTTTTTATTTTTTTATTTGTTGGTCTATTATCGCGTATTAACTAATGAAATAACTTTAAAAACATAGGTAACTATTTGTATAGAAACACGTGTATCAGAATTAAAATATATTTAGTAGATTTTGAGTAAATAGGAAAAGTATCCCTAATTCTTCATTTTCTGTGCCTACTGGCTGTGTTAATATGTACGTGTCGGCGATGATATACGATAATATTGATGTAGGCCCTTAAGGTTATTGTATTAAACTCAAGTTGTAAGACATAAAATCCATGCGATAAAGTACAGCTGGCAAACGTAAACATTTCTAGACCTAGATCACAGGATAAAACTTAAATTGTCGTTCAATCAACCTACATTTTATACAAACAACTGTGATCCTTTGTTCTACAACCAGAACAAACTGGTCTGTAAGATTTGATTTCAAAGTTGCACGTAGATGTTAATCGGAAAGTTTAATGTGACCATTAAATACAAATATGTATATTTATGTATTTGTTTAGTAAAGTTAAATAATAGCTTATTATTATTATTTTGTTTTAAAACTTCAGTTTCTCTTTCAGAGAACACGGGCTCAAAGCCAAGTGTTGTCTTAAGTTTGAATAGAAGGTGCAATAAATAATAAATAAATAAATAAATATTCATGGACATTTCACACAACGTCCTCTGGTCCCAAGCTAAGCTTATATGCTTGTGTTATGGGTACCAGAATACGGATATAATACATAAACTACTTTTCTTTTGTAAATACATACTTATAATACATAGTAAACACCCAGACGCAGTACAAACATTTGTATGACAATTAAAAACATCACACAAGTGATTGTCCTGACCGGGAATCGAACCCGAGACCTCATGATCGGTAGTCCGTTATATGAACCACTACACCACGAGGCCCGTCAATGCTATTATTCTGATCTAATTGAAGAAATTTGCGAACTATACGGCATGTGTTTAAAATCGACGCTTTTTGTAGAGTGAGATATGTATATTTTGAGAGTTATTATTATTATTAATTAGCGAAAGATTTGGTAAACATGTGCAGGTACTATGATAGCTCAGATGGGAGAGCGACGGAACGGTATTCCGAGGTGGTGGGTTCAAGTTCACTATAATTTAGTTTATTAAGTAAAAAAATAGCAAGTCAGTTGCAAAAAATAAGAAATTAATGTAAGTTAGATAAGATGGTAAATTTACTGAAGTATTTTTCAAACAAACGCATATTAACTTAAGTTAATACACACACCCGACACCCTGACGTTAAAAACAAATTTACGAGAACTTAAAGGATGAATAAAAAACTATAATATTCTACGTGTTTACGTAAAGTAGACACACTATTTTTAACACGCTTTTATAAGTTTGGTAGGTATGTATCTATCAATGTATTAATCTGTGTAACGGAATCTTTGAAAGCGATTTTCAGCCACTTGCAGTATTCGGATTGATCTGAAACTTTGCACACCAAGGACCGATGACAATGCAATAATTTAAAAGAGTAATCCCAATGCCTTGATCAGAATTACTAGAATAGCATGTTGAAGTATCACTATGACCACACTTGTATTTTTAATTATACACGTAATAGTTTAATTGTATATGAGTAGACTCACCAAGATTATTGTGTTTCTACGTATGCCTTTCATATACAATCAGATAATTTCACATAAAAACGGTTTGTTTATAGAATCGGGTAAAATATCATAATTGTTTACTTGTGTTTACAAAAATAATCATACTTTTATTTACTTATTATAAAATAAAGTGGTTACTTTTGTACGTATGTCCGTATGTGAGCTTATTTATTTATTTATTTTCAAACTTCTTGCACAAAGTTAATATGTCATGCTAAAAGCATTCTCTTCCAGTCGACCATTGGGCAGTGTGGAAAACGAAAAGGTAGGTGCATAGCGCTAACAGTATTAATTTTCATATCTAATGTCAACTTAGTAGATATATAAAATTACCTAAAATATATACATAACATCAACCTATGCTGCGAATAATATTATTATTATAAATACTTATTTAGCTTCTAAACTACGCAACGGTTTCTGGTACAGATAATAATAAACTAATTATAGTTTTTTTTGTATTATTTGTTAGCGTTTGGTTTTTAAATTCCACGCGTACGGAGTTGCTAATATAACATTATTTTTAACCATTGTTTCGGTAAAATACTCATTAAAACGGAAAGACACCCCAAAACTAGCCTTGACCGTAACATCAGGTGGCTTAAACCCTTCGAAAGTCTCCAATATCAACAATAGCTTAGCAACAATAACTTTCAATTCGTAACACGTGCACTCCTACAATAGGTATTTTTTTGCGAGATTACTAGTAGGTCAAAATTTAGCAAAAAAATGGAACAATTTAACTAATACTGACAGCAAAGTCTTAACACTGAAAGTATATGGTTTAATTTTGATTGTAAATTAATAATACTTAACGTAGTTATTGAAAAAAGAAAACATTGTAACAATTTTACCCCACATTCGGTTTTTAATTTTAAAGTTATAGCGATAAGGATTATTTTATTCCGTAGATGTTTTAGGGTTGTCAAACATACTACCTGTTACGCAAAATAGGGGTGGTATAGAAATTAGTTATGGTTTATGGTACAAAATGCGTTGTTTTGTTAAACAAAATTGGCTTTGTGTAGTCAAGTTTAAACGTGTTCGACAACTGATCAACTTGTTGGGGTTAGGATTATGGACATTATTTTGTCTATGAATAATCATCATCATCGTATCGTCTTTAGCACAGATTAAGGAGCTCCATCTGCTATATAGATTTAAACACACTTTGTTGGTTTCATTTACACTCTTAAATTGGTATCGAATCTACGTACGCAATTAAATTTAACTAAAAAATAAAAATTCGTTATGTCAATGTTTAACTAATATTAAATTTGCTATTTCGTTCTTCATATTTATGATAATTAAAATCTTTTGTCTATAATACACACACAGTTTTTATCACAATAAAGTTCTGTTAACATTGCCCAATTGTGTTATTGACACTATCAATTTTCATATTTAGTTAAGTTTAGTTGTGCACTTAGGATTGGCACCATTGTCTTTGATTATGCACTTCTCTTCTAGATCTGATATTTACATAATATTATACTGCTTACCGTGTCCGTGTAGTGAAGGATTAAGAACACAAATGTCACCAGCCCTTTTCCTTCCCAGGGTGCTGTTAAAGCTATGTAAGCGACAGAAAACTCGAAAATATATCCTGTGTCAAGACGCCTGGTCAGCGCGAAGTAGGCAATAATCTCTTCCAAAGTGGAGGAAGTTGATTCCCAGCAGTGGGACATTAATGGGCTGGAGAGAAAGAGAGAGAGATTATCTACTTACTATTTTCTACTCTTCGTCTTCTAAAACTTTCCATAATTAAGTCCAGTCAGAACATTTCGTAAATAATCACTTTTATGAAAGTTTACGTTTTTTTTACGTTACAAATCCTTAAATTATCATTACTGCATATCCACAGTATTACCCATTGTTTTTAAAATACGTTACAATTAAGAATACAATGGATTTTTCCCACATTATTTTTGACGTATCACAATTATCTCTGAATTGAGTTAACTGGATCATTTTTGCTTATATTGTGATGGTACACTACCACTTAGATGCTAAGTTACTGATATCAATCCAACTTTACAAGGAACTGAATGCGCTTTTATATTTTTGTTTTTCGGTAAAAATTTATATGTCATAGCGGCAGAAATAAATAAATATTCATGGACATTTCACACAACGTCCTCTGGTCCCAAGCTAAGCTTATATGCTTGTGTTATGGGTACTAGAATACGGATAGAATACATATTCTATTTTTCTTTTGTAAATAAGTATATACTTATAATACATAGAAACACCCAGACGCAGTAGGTACAAACATTTGTATGACAATTAGAAAAATCACACGAATGATTGTCCCGAGCGGGAATCTCGAACCCGCGACCTCTTGATCGGCAGTCCGTTACATGAACCACTCAATCACGAGGCTCGTCAATAGGTATATCATATACGAAATATATGACAGGCTTAGTGCTCTAGTGGTTCATGTAATGGTCGGCCACTAACGAGGTCGCGGGTTTGAACATCATATTTTATTCCCATAAACATAGTATACAATAAGGTGTTACAAATTTAAAGCACTTACATGTTTAGCTAATATTATAGCATGCAATAACTTAATGATTTTTACAATTAAAGAAATCATTAATATTGTAGAAGTTATTTTTACTTAGCCATTGATACAATTTTGTCCTAAATAATGAAAATTTTAACGTTTTTATATCTTTCCGTATCTTATTAAATATTCGTATACACATAGCAATACAGTTTCTATTATATTTTGTTGTTTTTGGTAAGCAGTCCAAGACAAGTCTGAATGGATCTCGTCTGTTTCTAGGTTTTATTTCATCCATAGTGTTAAAAAGATCTTTGTTTTTATGTAAAACATGCATACTTCGTAAATATAAAGCGAAGGTAGCGGCAATAAGGAAAGCTGACGGAAAACAGTTTGACACGACTCACCAGGCCGAAGCCTATTTATGGCTCTAATACATTTTTTTTTGAGCAACTAATGCCTTGTTCTTGTCGGTGCTCTTACCCCACATCATAAAACCATAGCGAAGTTGAGATTCAACATATGCCCGGTTTGACATAATTGCAGTTTTGATACTAGTTATATTCCTAATCTGTTTTAGGGTAAGTAAATTTATTTAATATACATATTAATATTTTGCGATTGACTCGCTATGCTTTTACTAAATAAACTAAATTATAATGGAAAAAATGATAACCATAAGCGGGACTTGAACCCGCGACCTCGGAATGCCGTTCCGTCGCTCTCCCGTCTGAGCTATTATGGTCCACGCAAATGTTTACCAAATTTTCCACTACAATCATCTCAATGCGAGTTTTTTAACATCGTGCGATGTTTTTTCGTACAACGCCATCTATTGAGCGGTTTGCACCAACTCCATCAATCGATCAGTTAGCGTTCTTTACAGAACACAATTGGACCGAAGTAATGGTTGTACATGTATTTCTACATTAATATATTAATATTTTGCGATTGACTCGCTATGCTTTTACTAAATAAAACATTTGCGTGGACCATAATAGCTCAGATGGGAGAGCGACGGAACGGCATTCCGAGGTCGCGGGTTCAAGTCCCGCTTATGGTTATCATTTTTTCCATTATAATTTAGTTTAAATTTATTTAATTTATTCGACACATTTTTTACTTGTGCTTCTCGATCCAAGTGTTCATTTATCACTAATCCCAAAAACCTAGTATCTGCCACTTGTTTAATTTTAGGTATGTTCATTTTGAAATTAAATTTCTCATTATATGCTTTATTAAATTGAATATATACAGATTTGTTAAGATTAATACATAAATTATTTATATTTAGCCAATTAATTAGATTATCAATTGTATCATTTATAGCATTTTCATGGTCAATAATAGAGTTACATTTTTTGTCAGATGTCACAATAATTGATATGTCGTCAGCGAAAAGGAAACATTTATGATTAGTCACACCAACTATGTCATTTATGTATAAAAGGAATACTATAGGACCTAATATACTACCTTGTGGTACTCCGCAACCCCTGCATGTGTATTCAGATGCATATGACACTAGTTCTTTGTTTTTATCGATTTTAGTTATAACAACGCACTGTTTTCTTTCATTTAGATACGATGATAGCCATTGAAGTGGCAATCCTCTGATGCCAATCATCTTTATGTTTTTGGAAACCGATTCCCGCACGGTTGATTCTCTTCAGCTTTATAATATTAGTAAAGATATAACTTTAAAACATCTATTTGAATAACATAATTTCTAATGAAAACCAATACACGTTAGTCATATTGTACAACAAACAACGGATATGACGATACATTAGTGTAATGACATAAAATGACTCATTACTAACATAACTACAAGGTTATTAACTAACAAGCTTTCGATTTTTATTACATTTATATAACTTTGTTTTTAAGGATCCGTACTAAAAGTTAGAGCGGGATTCTATAACTGAAATTTTACTGTCCGTCTATCCATCTGTCACCACGCTGTACCTCAGAACCGGTGATAGCCATAGAGTTGAAATTTTAAATAATGTTTTTTTTTATTTACCAATTTTACAAAATATATAGTAAATATTACATAAAATAGCAACAAAAAACCACTAAGGTTTAGACCTATGCTATTGAGAGTCTAAATTATAAAATAACATACCTAATGAATAAGGTAACAACAATTCAATAACTCTAATCCTTCGTTCACAGAAAATACGATTTATAGCAAAAGATACAAGTAATAGGTACATGATTACAACAATAATTCATAAGCATTATATAATAAATAAATATTCATGGACAATACACACAACGTTCTCTGGGCCCAAGCTAAACCTATATGCAAGTGTTATGGGCACCAGAGTATGAATATACTACATAAACATTTTTTTGTTAATACATAGGTACTTATAAAACATAGACACCCAGACGCAGAACAAACATTTGTGTGACATTTATAAAGATCACACAAAAATGATTGCGGGAACCGAACCCGCGACCTTGTAAACAGCAGTCCGTTACATGAACCACTACACCACGAATCCCGTCGTTTATATCTGTAATGCAAGTAAATCTGGTAATTTACCCAATAACATGAACATTAAGCACCACCATATCTAAAAGCTATCTAAAAAACCTTAATAATAACATCGCATGGGACATTCAATTAGAATGACATCGTTAATCTAATGATCCATGGCGATTGAATCATATTTAGACTTTCCCATGCAGGTATCATAATTGCAGTTGTATTTACTATAGCTGTTGCCCGCGACTCCGTACGCGCAGAGGTTAGGAAATTTCCACGTTTTTACAACATTTTTTTCTTATGTTTAGCTCCTATTGGTTGCAGCGTGATATTTTATAGCCTATAGCCATCCCCAACAAATGGATTATCGAACAGAAAGAGAATTTTTCAATTCGAACCAGTAGTTCCTAAAATTAGCGCGTTCAAACAAACGCGTGTCAATGGCTACATCACTCAGCCGGCTTGAAGCCACTTACTTAACTATATTATGTACCTGAAATACATTCTATGTAAGAAAGATGAAAGAAATAACAACATTTACTTGTAACTGCTCACACAATTAAAGCAAAAATTACAATAACAAAACAAATTGTAATGTGAGCAGTCACAAATACGGACCCAACTCAGCATGATGCGGGTTATAAACCAGTGCTGGTCTTCCGTTGGGCCGTATAATTATGTGTCTTTGATACAAGTCAAAGGTTATTTTTGAACCATAGACAGTTTTTGTTTTTCCAATATTGTTTTATTGCTTGTAAAAGTGACATTTTGCAGTTTGTGAACACTACGTCACATGAATACCAAAATATATTTTTCTAGCTGTTAGCAGCGACTCCGTACGCGTAGAATTTAGAAAATTTTCCTCATTTTTGTAACATTTTTCATTACTGTTTCGTAGCGTGATGCTAAATAGCTTATAGCCTTCCTCGATGAATGTACTATCCAACATTGAAGAATTCTTCAAATCGGACCAGTGGTTCCTGAGATTAGCGCCTTCAAATAAACAAACAAACAAACTCTTCAGCTTTATAATAATTATAGATTATTTAGCTAGTCTAAAGTTACGTGTCTTCGAGATTGAACGCGCATTCACTATTTGGTATATATCTGTGTTACAAATCTGTACTGAATTTAAAGTATTTCAATAGCAAATTATTTTAAAGTATTTGACTCACCTTAGCTAAACTTTATTCTTCAATAGTCATCCATCTACTGAAGCTCTTCAAACTTTATTACTAACTAATAAAACACTCACATACAGCCATTACGAGGTTTAAAACTGACAATTATACATGGTGCGCCTTTAAGCATTCTTTATTACTCGCTCTTGACATATTGTGCATAGGGTGTTTTATTTTAAGCGTTTTATGTGTTTTTACAGGAGTACTGTTGTTTTCGTAACGTCGTCTTAAGATATGCATGTATATCGGCATAACAAAGAATGTATGAAGCTAAGAGACTTGTATTGACGATTCTATATTTTGTTCCAGTTTACGTCTTACTGTTGGGCATTGTTCTTCCTCTTCAGGAGAGTTTTGACAGATTATGCCGTAGTAACTTAATGTTAAGAGTTGAGACACACAGTTTCCGGTATCTCACAGAAGATAAACGATTTGCTTATTATCACATCATCATAAGTATGCTGTAAAGAAGTCTCCCTTAAATTTCTACTATATTTTAGTTTTGAATATTTTTGTTATAGCAGAAGTAGTAATACGTCGTTTTTTTTAAGTTGCCTAGCTGTCAGTGTTGCAGAGATACAGCCTGGCAAAAGACGGACAGAAAACGGATGCATGGAAAAACAACAGAATCTCATTAGTAGGGTCCCTTTTTATCTTTTGGCACGGAACCCAAAAGACAACTTGACGCAAAAAAAATAATTTACCTATATGTGAATCCAAAATCTTCGTGATAGATTGAGAATACAAGTGTCACCACCCCATCTCTTCCCAAGTCCCAAGGGTGCTGTAAAAGTCAGCTAAGGCATATTGCACACAGATAACATCCTCTATGACAGACGGAAACCTCGAAAATACATAGTCCCTCCCAAAGTGGAGGAGACCCGTGCCCAGCAGTGGGACATGAATGGGCTGGAGAAGAAGAAGAATCCAAAATCTTGTGAAGAACATGTAGCTAAAGAGCAACTTAGGACAGAATAACATTAAATTTTGAATAACAAACCCAAAATTTAGCATAAATAAAATCATTATAAAATTTTATCATTTCTAAAACAGTATTATCACCATATAAACAGCTGATGGCATCATAAACAAAAACGTTTTTACAACCTCTTCGCCTTCGCCATTTGAATAACACCCGAAAATCCCAAAGGTCATTAAAAACCTTTTTACTAACAGTAGTTATTACCGTACATAATTAAAACCATTGTTTTCCACCAAAAATTACAGTCACCATAAATTGTAAAGCCGGTCTTTAAGATGCCATATTTAAAATAGTACCATAAAAACATATAACCAATATACAATGACCCTTCTTCCTAAAAAGCACTATGAAAATTTGTAGGAGAATGTTCAGGATTAAGAATTAAATGGGAGGTCTATTAAAAGTGGTAGTGCGATGTCAAAAAACGTGGTTATACCATCGATCTACTAAGTCAGAGTAGGTATACTAAATATTTTATAGGCTGTTAAAGTCTGTTTATTATTCAGTTCTAAGATTATGATAATAGGAATTGGGGTGACAAAGTATGTACGCTTTATGGTATTTTATCTTCAGCCCATTAATGTGCTACTATTGGGTATGAGGTATCCTTTGCTTAAAAGAGGATATGAAGAAGATTCGTCTCAATTCAGAGATGAAGTTTGAAAGAAGAATGTGCAGTAACAAAATCGACCGACTCCAAGTGTTTGGGAAAAAGGCGTGATGTTGGGCTCGAGATTTCTCCACTCTGAGAGGGTATTAGGTTATTTTTATACCACACTGATCAAGCGTTATGGCATGAGGTTGAGTTTTAAGGTTTCCGTCATTCATAGAAAATATAATCTGTTTTTCATAATATACCTTTTCATATACATGAACCACATACAGCACCTTAGGGAGGATATCGGGTGATGCTGATGGAACTTGTATTCCCAATCTGTCACCACATGGACGTTTTAAACGCGTTTGGTGTTAATTTTAAGCAAATATTACATTGTTGCAAAACATTAAGTAGTCCATCATTATTTAGTAGTTAGAGCAGAAATATTATCGATAAGTTTGTTCCAAAACTTGTTTGAATAGATAATTATATCATTAAGTAATAATGACTTAGATAATGATAGTTTAAAAGAGTAAACTGTTATGGTTTTTTGCCATAAATATGTTTTTCATCAGCCTTTTACCTAGCCTTTTACTATTTTTTATTTATTTATATACTTCATGCACACAAAACAGATGCATAGGCGGACTTAATGCCGAGGGCATTTTCTACCAGTCTACCTTCGGGTGATGCAGAAAATTAGTTTATGTAGGTAGGTGCACGAGGCAGTTCTCAACAAACTTAACCTATAACTTACAAATCAATAGGTCTGGTACACAAATAATATTTATAGTATACATAGTTACACAATACTTGTACATACAATAGTTATAAAACATATATATAAATACATACTTTAAATACATATACAATACATACATATACCCACATATATACATATATATAAATAACAGACGACTATTGTAGAGAGAGATCAAGGTAGAATTTACGCAGCCTAGATTTAAAAACATTTCGACTAGAGGACATCCTGATTTCCGGAGGGAGGGTGTTCCAGAGAAGAATAGATTGTATATGGAAAGAAGAATGCAAGAGACTAGAAGTATGCGCTGGGCACTCGAGAAGAAGCACTTTTACATTGGCTTTTTGCATAAAATATGATTTGCTTAGTTTAAAAACTAAAAAACACGCTTGAAAATCCTGATTTTTTTTTAATTATTGTATTGTCATCGGTCCTTGATATGTTCGCAAAATTTCAAAACAATCCCACTACTGCAAGTGGGTTAAAATTACTTTCAAATATTCCGTTACATAGATTAATACATTGATAGATACATACCTAACTTATAAAAGCGTGTTAATAAAAACATGCAGATTTTTTCGATTGCATCTAGCTCCTTGCATTCTCTTATCTAATCTAGCATTGCTCCTTGTAATCTAGACGATGTCATCGCCCAACAGGATGTTTTCTACAGGGACTTTGAGCCAAACATTCCGAAATTCCCAAAACGGCCATCTAATGCTTTGAACATTTTTTTAAGGAAATTGTTTCTGTAGCAATAACAATTTAAAAGTTATTGAAACAAATTCAATGAAGATGGTGCGTTTATAAGTTATTCAAAGTCCCTATAGGAAATGTTCCAGTATTAATATTTTATTGACGGATGAGCGTAGAGCTACCCAACAATGTAAAGTGGTGACAAAATAAGAATATTACTATGTATAGCTGCTTTTAAATATAGACACATCTTTTGAACAAAAACATACCTTACTAAAATCTGTCTCTGTTAAATAATTTAGTCTCATTATTCCAATCATAAAATACAGTAAATAGATTGTACAAACAGACAAACTGTCAAAGCACATCACACATTTAACTACACAATAAACGTCACCGTACCCATATTTACGTCAATACTACAACTGATTGATTTTATTACTCAAACATAAGAACTACTGAACCCCTTGAGTATTGACAAAGGAATCCTATATTTACGAGTATATTAATTTTGATTGAACGCAAAACAAAATTATTTATTGTTTCCACAGTTTGAAGACGAAATTGTGAAGAATGTGTGTCGCTAAATTAAGAAACACATAACTTTTATATTACTCTTAAGAGGATACCAAAATAGCTTCGTGCATTTTTCTATGTACGAAGTTTTCATTGTTTCTTTAGATTGAAAGGCTAGAGCTCTAATTTTTAAGTATATGTTTTTTCAATATATGATCTAGGATCGCATAAACTCAGAAACGCGATTGAAAAAAGTTTTCTCGATAGAAAATCTTACCGAAACAACCTCTCTCATTTTTTATTTTTTTCTTTTATTTTTTAATTCATTTGTCGGTCTATTATCGCGTATTAACTAATGAAATAACTTTAAAAACATAAGTAACTATTATACATAGAAACACGTAAATCAGAATTAAAATATATTTAGTAGATTTTGAGTAAATAGGAAAAGTATCCCTAATTCTTCATTTTCTGTGCCTACTGGCTGTGTTAATATGTACGTGTCGGCGATGATATACGATAATATTGATGTAGGCCCTTAAATAATATTATTCTTCTCCGTGTGGTGACGGAATAAGAATACAAGTGTAACCACCCCATCTCCTCCCAAGGGTGCTGTAAAAGTCAGCTGAGGGATATTGCACACAGATAACATCCTCTGTGAGAGACGGAAATCTCGAAAATAAACCCTGTGCCAATACGCCTGATCAGCGCGGCACGGTAGACCATAATACCTCCCAAAGTAGAGGAGCCATGTGCCCAACAGTGGGACGTAAATGCGCTGGAGAGAGAATATTATTCTGTTCTTTTCAGGGTTTCGTAACAAATGGTAGAATGAAACCCTATTACTGATACCCTGTACCTAGTATCAGAAATCTATATTTAAAAATTTCTATCATATTTTGGAACATAAATATTCCAGAGCCCTGAAAGGACATAGGAAACTTTTTGAAACGAAAATAGGTCATTCTAAATTCACAAGTAAGAAGTCGCAAACAATAGCCATAATAAATAAATATTCAGGACATTTCACACAACGTCCTCTGGTCCCAAAGTAAGTTATATTGTATTATGGGTACCAGATACAGATATACTACTTTATTTTGTAAATACATACTTATAATACATAGAAAACACCCAGACGCAGTACGAACATTTGCATGACATTTAAATATCGCACAAATAATTGCACCGTGCGGGAATCGAACTCTAGAGCTCGTGAACGGCAGTCCGCTATATGAACCACTAGACCGCGAAGCCCGTCAGAAATTAATATAATATTTATTTAGGAAAATACTTGACACTTAACACAGCTTGCTCATTACAAAAATGGCTGCTATTAGTATTTCACAATCTTTAATGTAAGTTAATGAAATATTAATTGTTTTGTTTTTAATTATAATAAGACATACGTGATTTAAAACTTGTTTTAAGTACACACTTACTAATGAAGATGAAATCTACAATTTACTTATGCAATAACACACGGAAATAGTACAAATGAGTACTAGTTCACCTTTTAGTGATTAAGTAGCATCTGCACCTTATTATCTCCGCACCATTGATGGTTGGCTGGTAAAGAATACCATTGGCAATAAACCCGCCAATGTAAACCATTTTGTTTGTGCAAAAAGTTTTAAATAAATACGAAATTTATTGCTATTACAGGTTCTCTAATTGCACTTCCTTCCTTGTAATTACTGTCCCACTGTTGGACACAGGCCTCTTTCACTCCAGGAGGAGGTCTACTTAAACTACGCTGATCCGGGGTCTTGGCTTCGGGTTTAGTTTAGAGTTTTCGTGTCACACGAAGGATGTTATCTGCTCATATATTATTATTTCTGGACTAGCTTTTACAGTATTCTGGCCAGGAAACGGGATGGTAACACTTCTAAGCTTAATCTGCTACCACTCTGACATCATTCTACTACATGCAACAACAAAAGGGCCAAGTGCCCAACAACCGTCGTACATGTATGACCAGATGTATTCATTCATTCATGGACATTTCCTCACAACGTCCTCTGGTCCCAAGCTAAGCTTATATGCTTGTGTTATGAGTACCAGAATACGGATAGAATACATATTATGCTACTTTTTTTTTGGTAAATACATACTTATAATACCTACATAGAAACATCCAGACGCAGTACAAACATTTGTATGACAATTAGAAAAATCACACAAATGATTGTCCAGAGCGGGAATCGAACCTCTTAATCGGCAGTCCGCTACATAAACCACTCAACCACGAGGCTCGTATGAGTGTAATAGAAGCCAAGAAAGTGTTTTCAGACCGTAGCATATGGCATTCTATTGTCTATGCCTTCCTTCATGGGTAAAGGCGGTAAGGACGGTATACTGTATACAAATATACATAGTACAAATATACTCGTACATAGTACAAATGGGTACTAATTGCTTTTACCGGTTCCTAATTACACTACGTTGAACATACAAATTGAAATATCAAAATTGAAACGTTGAAACAAAGACAATAGCCAGTAAATAGGGCTCGGACCTTGACAATGCAATTATAAATAGCCATTTGCGATACAATCACGAGGCGAAGGTACTAAGACCGACTTCGCTTAAACAAATTTTATATTTTTTCTATTGCACTAATAATATAAAGGTAATGTATTTTAACTGACTTCAAAAAATGGAGGAGGTTCTCATTTCATCTATATGTTTTTTTACCTCATTACTTATAACTGGGCGAAGCGATTTTAATGATTCTTATTTTATTCGAAAGCTGTGGTTCCTGTGTGGTCCTATTGGCACCAGTTGTGTGGATGTGATGATTTACTCCAGAGAAATCCAAACTATTTTAGCCAGTTCCGTCCTGTGCTCTTTTCATCCTGTGTGGGCCAGTCGTCTTTCTATCTCTTCATCTCGTCGTTCCATCGCGTATGTGCTCTACCTCTTTTTTTTCCTACTGGACCTCTCTATGATGTTATTCTTATGGTACATTTGTTTACTTTTAATTCAGTTGACGTGACCCGCTTTCGATTAGAATTTAAGTTGTTTATGTAGTTCCGTGTGGTGACGGATTAAGAATACAAAGTGCTGTAAAAGTCACCTAAGGGATATTGCACAGATAGCATATTCTGTGAGAGACGGAAAACTCGAAAATAAACCCTGTGCCAACACGCCTGGTCAGCGCGGCACAGTAGACCATAATCCCTCCCAAAGTGGAGGAGGCCCGTGCCCAACAATGGGACGTAAATGGGCTGGAGAAGGGAATGTATAAATTTAATGCAATAATTCATATATGAGTAACAATCACCCAAACATTTAGTCTGTGTTGAACACAAATAATGATACTAAATTAAAACTATCTATTTTAATTATTTACAGTTAACATTAGTAATGACCTAGGCCATCACGCTCCATTATTACGCTGTATAAACTTGACCTAACAACAGTACTCGGAAAAATACCGTTCAAGTACAAATTGGACTCCCGTATTAAGGGTTCCATACTATTATCATCATAATATAGTTTCCGTTTGGCGATAGATTATGAATATAATTTTTACCACCCCATTTCTTCCCCTAGGTGCTGTAAGAGCCAGCTAAGGGATATCATAAGCTGATAAGTACCTAGCTGTAAGAGACAGAAAACTCGAAACTGAATCCTATGCTGACACGCCTGGACATCGCGTCATCGTAAACCAAAAACCCTTCCAAACTGGGGGACCGTTCCCAACAATGGGACGTTAATGGACTGATAGGAAGAGAAGTTTATTAATCAAATTATGTCATAATAATAACATCGAAATCTAAATTAGTAATAAAGAATATACGAAAAAATATTTGTTGCTTTGTTGCTCTTAAATATTCATTTTCTTCGGGTTTTCACTAGGTGTTTGTTGTTATAGCTACAACAGGCCTACAATATGTGTGAAAATTTCTATCTAGCTATCAGCACTCATGATATACTGTCTGGAGACAGACCCGACAGATGGACGGCCAGACAGCGGAGTGCCAATAATAAGCTCCCGTTTCACCTTTTGGTACAGAACTCTAAAAAATCATAGGCACTTATCATTACCTATAGTAAACTTGTTACAGCCCGCAAATGAAATTAAACTATAATTATAAGACAATAACGTTAATTTCTGTGTATAACTTAACTGCTCGTGTATATGTAGTGTTAAAGATTGAGCGCACGCGACTATTGTGTTTATAGACCTTGAAGAGAAACGATTGTAAGTATGGATTTAATTTTTTAAAGAAAAAAATTTTAATATCCATATAATAACAGGACAAGCTGGTTCTCGTGTGATGAACTTGATGATCACTTACAGATTTTTATAGCTAATATATAAAAATACTATTAAGATTATACAATTAAGTAATATACTATTCTGTAACACTTGGGCGACCCATTTATTAAAATAATGCTTTCATTCAAGCCTCCAAATCTCCGTGCCAAGCTTTTAAAACAAATATACACGACTAAATCTGTAAAAACTGGTTTCATTAGAAAATATGTAATTTTGTTACTTTTATTCTTATTTTCTGACACTTGCGCGACTCATTTGTTTAAATAAAACCACTTTTTACGCATTTAGATGCGTATATATTTGATTTAAATGACTTTAGTCTCAACCGTGACTATGGCGACTGCAAAGTCTCCAAAACGTCGTGCCAAAATTTAAAACAAATATACGCGTCTAAATCCGTAAAAAGTAGTTTTATTTAAAATTTACTCTTTCTAAAATTATCAATTACTATCTTTTAGAAAAAGGAGAAAAATATTTATTGGCAAGTTTAGAATATTTATTCACATTATCTTTTTTATAAAAAGCTATTAAATGATCTCCCCAAAAAGAAAAAAACAACGAAATGTTATAAATAATGGATCTGTTAGAAGAATTAAAGTAAACTCAAAAAACTACATTTCTAACTTATGCCCTTCATTCCGATGTGATTCTGAATACAATCGACGCGGTTTTGCTTTCTTGCTACAGTTAACCAGAAATTTTCCCACGGTTACAATTTCCAGTAAAAACTTGAAAGCTACTATATTGTTATCTTTTTATACAACGTTAAACTCTATGTAAGTTGCAATTATGACTGTAGCGAAATAAAGAAATCTGTGCTAAAGAAAGGAATTTTTGCGTTTTTATATGACGTATCCGCGTTCTATAAATTCTTTTTTTTGTGGTTAATTTTAGTGATTCAAATCATAATTCATTTAAAAATTATATATAGCATGGGTTTTGATCGGCACAAGCCATAAATAATCAATGTAAATCAAAATTTAACCCGCAAATACGTGAAAAACTTCTAATCAGCTGCAACAAATTGGATAATTTTAACTTTTACTTGCTAAAAAAATCCAAGAACAAAGTGCCTGTCGCTCTAGAAACATTCTGTCGCTTGTACCTAACATACCTAGGATACTATGAACTACTACATACTACAATGAATAATCAAGTATTACCTATTTGATTTGTACTATATTATGAATTATAGAACAATATTCAAATTTTAAGTTTACGGGTAGTCAAAAAGTTAATAAGGTTTTTAACAAAAAAAATACGAGAACGTACGTAATTGAATCGCTATAAAACAGAATACTGAAAAATTTTTCAATTGCGTTCTGCGAATAAGCTCCCAAAAATATTTAAAACTTCTTATTACCATAATAAGAATTCTAAGAAACCATTTAAACGCAAGATTACATTAATACAAGAGATATTACAATTTTTCCGAAAGAATTACAATTATTACGACTTTTATTGCTTCAATGTAAAATTCCTTGTATTTTTTACGAGCACCACATTTGAATAGATGTAAAAGGTATTTTTCAAGTACGGCAGACGTGCAAAATGCGCGGTTTTTGTCATTAAAATTAATATTATGGTGTAGGGTGCAAAAAATTTATGTTTGATATTTTTGACAACCCTAGCTCATAAGTTTTTAAAATTGGTCCGCGTTATGTTTGAATTAACGTGTAAAAAGTTTTTAATAGATGTTATTTGTCAAATATTATACTAGCATATTATTTTTATGTATTTCGTTAATAAATTATCTTAGTTCTCGATCACATTCCAGTTGATGGTAAGCGGGAATAGAATCTTTAATTGTAAGACGCGCGTTATGGCGTTCTGTGGGGGAAGCCTATGTCCAACAGTGAATGGAGAAAGGCTGATGGATGGATGGAAGGTGCACCAACTATGCAAGAAGTCTATTGTTATTAATATGCTTACTGTTACACAAATAGGGTTAGAATGTTGTCTGAAATCATCTAGGTATACGATACTTCTGTGATAGAGTTTTAAATTTTGATACATAATCCACTCGTCATAATGCCTACAGCAATTGCAGAAAATATACCTGCATTTAATATCGGTAAAATTATTTTCTTCTTAATTCTTCTACTGTTAGATTTGCAATCTGCTCGTATATTCGTCCGTGTGAAGACGAATTAAGAAAAAGGTAGTCACCTCGGCGTAAGAACTCGAAAATATACATTATATACCCTGTGCCGACACGCCTGGTCAACGAGGTACATTAGATAATAATCTCTCCAAAGTAGAGGAGGCTCGTGCTCAACAGTGGGAAGCCCATTAAGGGCTGAAGAGAGAGAGAGATATAATCGTATATTGAATAACATTTGACGAAAATATGTACAATTATATAATAATAAAAATAATCTCGACATTCCCCTCAACCCTCAAACGCTTACAGGTTATTTATACCCCTCACTCTTCCCCTCTAATCGAAACCGTAGCTCGTCCAAATGACCGAAAATAATGACCTAACTATTGTCCTCGCCCCAATGTTTGCGAAGCCTCATTTATTTTTATAACTCTTCGGGATTTTTAACAGAAAAAAGTAAAAAAAAAATGGTGGACATCACCGATGATGGGCGGAATTGATGTGTCGTGACGGTATTCAAAATTTTAATGCCACGGACGTTTTTTTCGGCTGTGATTGTGACCCATTTGGCAGTTTGAGGTTTATGTTTTATATACGAGTGTTGAATGATTTGTTTATTTTATTTTCGTTGTGTTTATCATGTATGACAGCAAAAATACATATTGGTTACAGTTAATTTAAGTACTCGCACATATTTTTGACAAAAACTAGAAACAAAATTTTCATGTTATATGAATACCCGAAGAGGATGAACGTTAGGCGTGCAACGCGTCGTAAAATAAGGCAAAATCTACTACAGTATGGACAAGAAGTCATGTTGAGACCCCAAATAACGGGATAAGTGCAGGATAACGATAATGATGTCGTAGACGACTGGTTTCTTTTTTATTTTGATAATAGCATTACAATGACATATTATGAATGATTTTTCAAATCTAAGACCAAACAAAAACGGCATTACATAAAAAACATTAAAACGTCACAATAATGTAATGTGATTTCTTGTCTGTTCTTCTCCATAGGATTCCCTTTTGGAACAGACGCCTAGCTTCTGACTTTTTAAAAGAGCATGTATATCTTGCCTACTTAAAATAAAATTCTTTGACTTTGAAAAAAAAATGTAAATGGAGTATTGCAGAATAAAAAGTAGGCAAATTGATTAAAGATATAGAAGTATAATTAATGCCAAATTAAAATAACGACTATGTACAGCTATTAAAAAAGGAACGGTCAATCAAAATTGAAATTACCCTCACAACAAGCACACTTAGTCTACGACTACTTCGTAGTCCAATTATTTTCCGCAGTCACTGTTTGCGGAGATCTTCACGGTGTGCCGCGTGCGACTGACTTGGATAGCCACTCAAATTTTGCATAACCAATTAGTTATGCTCAAACTAAAACAGAACTCTTCTAGTGACGGTCAAATAGACCCACCTATAAAACGTTTAGGGTTAATGTGAGACCATATTTTTCAAATTTATTTGGATAGGCACGTTTAAAACAATAATTAATAAAGTTTTATTTCATTACACATAAACTTTTTAAACCGTTGTTTGCTTAATATTATGTTCTTTGTATTTATAAGATGTATTGTGGCTCTATCCCTACTTAATATTTTAAATGCGTAAGTAACTCTGTCTGTCTGTCTGTTACGATTTCCCGCTTAAGCCTCTCAACCGATTTTAATAAAATTTGGCACAGACAATCTTTAGACCCTGAGAAAGGACATAAGCTACCTTTTATTGCGAAAAAAAAGGATGAACAATTTTCAAAATTTCACGCGGATGGAGTCGCGGGCAGCAGCTAGTTCAATATAAACCTAAAATAGAACAGAACTTTATAGTTCAAGATTTAATGAAAGATTTTATAAAGATTTGAGTAGCTTACAATAAAGCAATGCAATATAATAATATGTACTAGGCGTTGCCCACGTCTTCGTACATGTGAAATTAAGAAAACTTCCCTTGTTTTTGCAACATTTTTAACTGATTCTTTGCTCCTATTAATCGTAGTGCGATGGTATATAGCCTAAAAGCCTTCCTCGATAAATATTCTATCTAACACTGAAAGAATTTTTCAAATCGGTCCAGTAGTTCCTGAGATTAGCGCGTTCAAACAAACAAACTCTTCAGCTCTATAAAATTACTATAGATTTGTGTGTGTGTTGGTAGTCTGTGAAATGTCACGGTATAATGGACTCTACTCCACGTATAACAACTATGCGACTTAGAAATAAACTGCAAAGAAATTAGAAAAATTATTTTTAATTATTATCCTTCATCCTAAAAAGAGCATCTCAATCAAATACAAATTTAATAGTTTAAACATGATTGCATCAAAGCTAAACGTTTTATAGCAGTATAACACTTATGTGCTGTATATTTCAATATACTGTAAGGATTAATTTGGCATATAGGTTTATTTTCAAAGATAATGCCAGGAGCAGTGTTTGCATATTCAAAAGGGCGCATAGAGTTGTTTTTCTTACTGATTAACTGGCGGAGTGATGGTACAATCGATAACATTCGTTTCACACGTATAGTACGAGAGCCCACGACCAAAACCATGTCTCATAGCAATACGGCAAAAACCCTATAAAATCGTTAGATTGTATGATTCTGAACCCGACTAGGTGTGTAGTAACGGTCGAAAGTGTAGCAACTGCGTGGGAGGCCATTTCTGCTGTGTCAAAAAAAAAAGACAGTCAGTATTATAGCAATACGTCTGATAGTGAAAATGTACATAGATTTTATAATTGTATTACGAAAAAGTTTGTTTTCAGACATTTTGCGCGTAGCATATAGCCTGAGCGCATTTTTGAAAATGTCAACAAATTTAGCCGACCTGTATCATAGCAATACGGATAAATTTTTTTTCAACTTTTCGTATTGCTGCCCTGATTAGCAAAAACCTGTTTTCAGACACTTTAAGTGTAGCATATACTCCCAAAAACGAAAATAACGTTTCGGAGTCGCCTGGCCGACGCCTCTGTTAAATGTTTTTTTAAATTTACAGCCTTCATAGATATTCAAGAATCTCCCTTGTCTATTATATGTACTTTGACAGATGACAGATGTCATTACTTATTTCTTTTGTAAAAGTTACTCAAGTGTGCTTTAAATAAAACCAAAACTATCAAATCAATCAGTATTTAATTTCAACAGCCTCAGCGCTTGTTACGCTCCTGCCCCTTTCTTACTATTATACAGCTCACTCGCCAGCTGCTCCAAACGTTGGAACGAAAAATCTAACGTAAATTCTTTGTTAATTATCATCTAATAAATTCAGGGTCGCAACGTATTCATTGGTTTGTAACAGAAAATTCAAGATGCCTCAATACGATTTTTAAATGATATCTGAGTATCGAAAAGTTGTCTGATAGAGAAGGTGCTACACTTAAATTGTCTGATATAAATTTTTTGCACATGTGGACAACTTATTTTATCATGTCCAACAATTTTCAGACATATTGCTATGATACCGATCGGTAAAATTTGTTAACATTTTCAAAACGGTCTCAAAATTTAATGCGTTCACATTTCCGTCTGAAAATTGTTTTGTTCGCATCAAATAACCAAAATTTACTAATAAAAAAGATTTTCAGACGTATTGCTATGAGACATTTTTTTTGTCTCATTTTTAATTTTTTTAAGTGATTTTACGGGTTTGCGCTACACCACTAACGTCTGAAAAATATGTTTCCGGTATCTCAGAACTATCATTCAACTACAGTCTGCAAATCAGACATATTGCTATGATGCAGTTCGGTAAAATTCTTTGACAATTTTGAAAATTCGGTCAGATCAAACACTACGCGGAAAATGTCTGATATTGGTATTTTCGAGTTCAGGATAATCGTATCTATCGATTTGATGCGGTTTTGGCCGTATTGCTATGAGACAAAAATTTTGGTCGTGGGCTCTCGTACTAGTAGAGACACCGATAATAATCGTCAGACTCAAAATCTGACTAAGTAGATATAAAAAGAATCTTTAGTTCGATCAATCAACTTGAATTTCCAAATAAAATGTTTGCAATAATAGGCTTTAAGTGTACTAGAAATACATATAATTTTCATTCAATGTTACCTTCGTAGTAGCAGTAGTCTCTGGTCTCTGCGTGGTGACGGATTAAGAATACAAGTGTCACCACCCCATCTCTTCCCAAGGGTGCTGTAAAAGTCAGCTAAGGGATATTGCAAACAGATAACATTCTCTGTGAGAGACGGAAAACTCGAAAATAAACTCTGTGCCAATACGCCTGGTCACCGTGGCACAGTAGACCATAATCCTTCCCAAAGTGGAGGAGCCCCGTGCCCAACAGTGGGACGTAAATGGGCTGGAGAGAGAGAGAGTAGCAGTAGATTTATATTATTAATTATTTTCAGTAGACATATCTACCACAAAGCCACAACCTATACATATTATTATAAACAATCTATAGAAAAAAATTTATTGTACATTAAATATATTTTCAAAAAAATAATCAGATGATTAAAGGACAAACAACAGAACACATAGACAGCATTTTTGAAATTTTTGTCTGTTTATCTGTTTAGATGTTTGGCTGTGCACGCATCACGTAAAATGTACAACATATCTACTATATAAAAATAAGTCGGGTTTTCCTTCCTGACGCTATAACTCCAGAATGCAAGGGCCGATTTCCACGGTTTTGCATTCATTGGAAATGTCTCGGGCTCCGTGAGGTTTATAGTTCTTTTTTTTTAATTTTTTTTTTTTACTTTTTTTTTGATATGGCAACGTTTGCCGGGTCATCTAGTTATAAATATAAATGTTATACGTAAAAATTATACACAACTCAAGGTATGACTTAGTCTTTGTTTCATCACAATCGGTCCAGTCAATCAAGATAAATTTACAATAAATTTAATGTAAATTGATAATGAAGTTTCAAGTCTATAGACAAATTAATATTTTTAAATATTATAAAATAAATTAAAGGACTTTTTCACACATCTGTACAAAAGTTGTATCACCAAATATTTAGTAAACCGCTTCTAGTTATTCAAATTGCCTACACTATTGGTCCGGTTTTGGATTGTCAATTAGCTTTAAATTCTGTTAGTATGTTTGGTAGCGTCTTTTGCATACAAACGTTGTTTGTCTAAGGTCTGTCTGAGCTGTTGTCTCAATAAGCAATAGCTTAATATTGTGATAGGCTTCACTATTGAGATAAATTGGGCTTATGAATTATATTGGTATGGAGTTCCTCAATTTGGATATCACTGTTGCCTATCCTTTGTAAGTTGTGGTCACAAATTGTGTCAATTTCGATGTACATTTTTAAGTCTATCAGTTTAAGCATTCGGTCTTCTATTATACTTATATCATATATAAGCTTTCTTGTATCTTTGTAATCGTATCTCAAAACACGAGTTCCTCTTTTTAAAAACGTTGAAAAAGCCAATTAATTATTACAAACGTTCCAAGTACTTGAGAAAATTATCACATACTAATCTGATCTTCAGGATTGATTAACCACTGAATACAGTTTTAAAATAGGTTTAGTATCGTTATCTTCAGTTTCAGAAAGAAACTTACCAGTAAATTTAATAGGCAATAAACAAATGTAACATAAAAACTAGAAAACACTTAATATTTCAACGTTTATTAAAATTAAGCAGCCGTACAAGTAATCATAAACGAATATCCAATTCATGACAAACAAATTATTAATGCTTCTAATGCTGCACGTTAGTTTACGACTCATTATGAACATAATACACCATCAACATACATCAATATAATGCAAGAAAACACATAAAACTGACTCACGAACAATATTTTCAATCGTAGCCAATAAATTCTGTATGTAATCCTAAAGTTAGGGATTAAGACATAAGCGATAGAGGTTTTTTAAATAGTCACACAATCATTATGTAGGATACATTTTAAGCATCCCCTCTCTCTCTCTCTAGCCCATTTACGTGCCACGGCTGGACACTGCCCCCCTTCACTTTGGGAGGGATTATGGTCTACTAAGCGGCGCTGACGGAATACGAACAACGGAAAACACGAAAATAAACTCCATGCCAACACTTCTGTTGAAAGTATTGATCATGATCTATATATTGACTTTGATACACTCTCTCTCACACATACGTATGCATACACACCCACATACATTTATACATATACACACGAGAGGTTCACTCACATACTGTACTGTCAAAAATGATTATAATCTATTGCGTTGTCAGTTAAAGAAATTTTTTATGGAATTTTTTTGTATACTATTGGTAACATAGGGAATAGGAGTGGCACCGAGGGCTGAAACACAGGTTTTTAGGAGTAACAAATCTCGACATACTGTAAAGCAAAACATCGCTTTATCTTGTAAAATGAACCAGACAGTCGTTAACTTTGAACCAACTGACGCATATGTAAATGAGTGTCCATGTTTATTGTTCCTAGATTTAATTGAAGCCCAAACACAGTTCGGGACAACACTGACACCTGTGCTTACCATCGTTTTGTGCTGGATAGTATTTCAAAAACATGAGTTTTTTAGAGACAGATCTGTACCATACTTTTTATTTAAACCTTTTTTTAATCGTCCTGCCTTTGTCGTGACATAGCAGCGTATTATTTTCTTCAATGCTTTTCTGTGTAGCCTCGTTTACGCCTTTTCTATAAACTAATATTAGTTAAGAAAATAAAAAAAATATAAATAATAAAAGTTATTTAAGAGCTAATAAATTAAATTATAGTGAAAAAAGTGATTAACGCAAGCGGGACATGAACCCACGACCTCGGAATACCGTTCCGTAGCTCTGCCAACTGAGCTTATTGCGGTCGTGCTTTTCAGTAATCAAATTATTTTAAATTTAAATTTATTAAGTAATTTAGCATGTGGATTGCAAAATTAATAAATTACTTTAGTTAAGAGTTTGTTTGACTGAACGCGCTAATCTCAGCAACCACTTGAAAACTTCTTTCACAATTCGATAGTGAATTTATTAAGAAAGGCTATAGGCTTAGTAACATCACACTGTGCCTAATAGGAGCGAAGCATCAGTGAAAAATGTTACAAAATTAGGATAATTTTCTAAATTCCACGCGTACGAAGTCACGGGCAACAGTTTGTTGTTACATATACTGTAACTAATTTATCCATCCAATATAAATATTTAAAGAATCTAGATTTAACCATAGATGACTTATTATATCTTCTTCTAATATATAAAATTCACGTGTCACAGTGTTAGTTACCGTACTCCTCCAAAACGGCTTCACCGATTTTTATGAAATTTTACATACAATAACAGTAGGTCTGAGAATCGGCCAACATCTATTTTTCAGACTTTTTTTTTAAAGTATGGAAAAACAACGTTTGCCGGGGCAGCTAGTAATACATAATATTCATCATCCTGGGATTTAACTGAGCTTTCTTGTGTATTTAGTAGTTATGTACGTGAGAATGTTAGCTCCACTTGCAGTTCAAACAAATATTTTATCATAAACATAATTATTTATATCTGCTGTATCTTATTAACTGTTTACTTAGCCGACGTTTTAATGGAAATGATCAATAAAGAACACCTAAAACACACTGTAAAATTTTATAAACAGAAGTTCAATTAAAGCAATTCTTATTCAGTATTTATTAGAGTTGATATTATACTGGATGTTAAAATACCCAAATAAAAAAAAAATCAATTCAATTGAAATTGGGGGATTTCCTCGATATCTCAGGAGATAACCGTCAGATCCTTAACTGGTGTCAATGGGACCACGTGGGTACTACCGGCTTTCAAATAAAAAAAGAATATTAAAGTTACTTCGCCCAGTTAAAAGTTACGAGGAAACAAATTTAAAAGTAAAACAAAAAAAAAACATAAAACGAATTGAGAACCTCCTTATTTTTTTGAAGTCGATTAAAAACAACATTATAATTGGCATTATAGTTATTAAAAATGTTATGTGTCTCATTAAAGTCTTAATCTAAGTCAATAATAATCTTCTTATATATAAAATTCACATGTCAGTGTTAGTTACCGTACTTCTCCGAAACGGCTTGACCGATTCTTATGAAATTTTATATACACATTCAGTAGGTCTGAGAATCGGCTACTATCTATTTTTCATACCCCTAAGTGGCATAACAACGTTTGCCGGGTCAGCTAGTAATATCTAAAGTGCAATCAAAACTTTTTCGTAAGTAAGTAAATAATTAATAAGATTAACAAGTTACACAGAAATTCAAATAATACGAAATAAGGAAAAGAAAACGAAATTTTACATAAACTTTTTGAAAACTTATAAAACGTTTTTTTTTTACTATGGCGTTATGGTGTTACTTCACACCCTACACACCTGTGTAAATAAATTATAACTTAAAAAAGCCAAAGAACTGTATCCTTATATAACTTTTTGATAAATGAATTATCCTCTAATTTGTTGTAAATTATACTTAATTTTGTTTTTTAAACTTTCCATAATAGACCATCGCTCATTAGTTGTTAGAAGTTTGATTTAAGTTTGAAATTTTTACACTCTAAGGATATCGATATCATCAATTTTAATTTACACTTTTAATAAGGTACTTGCTTGCTTTGTAAAGTTCGTGAAAAGTAAAAGTAAAAAATTATACGGCGTAAGTACATTCTCCTCATATTTGTTTCTAGATCATTTAATATAATAAAACGCTCTTGTCACGGTATTTTTCACATTTATCCAACAAGTAATGCTTATATTTTGTGTGTTCATTTAGGTCTGAGTAAACCTTATTAGAGAGCTTCTATGTACAGTATTGAAAGAAAAAAGTGTAATGTTCAACATTTTGCTGAGCGGTGTGCCTTTTTCCCGCTTACGGATGGGTTAATCACCTTATGATTACTTTATGTACATCATCTAGTTTTATTTTAGATAATAATTACTTACTATGCTAGTGTACTTATACTCTGTATGGCCTTACCGTGAATGGGAACTAAATATTTTTTCTATCTTTCTTTTTTTTTGATGTATTAACACATATTTCTCTCTCTCCAACCCAGTAACATCCCACTGTTGGACACGAGTCTCCTTCACCACGGTGACTTGGCGTGATGGCTCAGGGTTTATTTTCAAGATTTACGACTTCACGGAGGATGTTAGCAGTGTAAAATCTTCCCTATTTTTCTTTAGCTCGCTTTTATAGCACCCTAGTAAGGCCAAAGGTTGGTGACACACACCAATAGACTATTTTTGTCTTTCTTTTTCAAGTGTATTCTGTAGGAGGTGCCTATAAAACTCCAAAGAATAAAAAATAATAAAATTTATCGTTTTAATACTCTCATCTACTTACTCATCAAATTATATTGCAATGTACATTTACTAAGTAAATAATGCGTAATAAAAGCTTCAGATTTGATTTACTCATGAGTACTCCTGACTTAGAATGGAATGTGTTAAGTGAGTACGGCAATATTCACATCAATCTATCTATATGTACTAATATTAAGCTAAAGAGTTTGTTTGTTTGAACGCGCTAATCACAAGAACCATTGGTCGGATTAGAAAAATTCTCTCAGTGTTAGAATTGACATTTATCGAGGAAGGCTATATGCTATATAACATCACGCTCTGATCAATAGGAGTGAAGCATTAGTGAAAAATGTTTTAAGAACGGGGATAACTTTCTAAGTTTCATGCATACGGAGTCATGGGCAACTGCTAGTGTCTGTATATTTTGCTATGCATGTATTTGTTATTTGACGAGCCTCGTGATTGAGTGGTTCATGTAACGGACTGCCGATCAAGAGGTCGCGGGTTCGATTCCCGCTCGGGATTTGTGTGATTTTTCTAATTGTCATACAAATGTTTGTACTGCGCCTGGGTATTTTATGCATTATAAGTACGAGTATGTATTTACTAAAGAAAAGTTGTATATGTATTCTATCCGTATTCTGGTACCCATAACGCAAGCATATAAGCTTAGCTTGAGACCGTTAGCTTGGGACGTTATGTGAAATATCAATATTTATTTATTTTACAAACCGATTTTTAGCGAACTTTTAAACCTCCGATAAGTCATTATGAATAAGACCATTAGTTTTGATATAATAATATATTTTAATTTTATTAGCGGATGATGTTGCGGTCGATAGCTGCATAAGTAATCAATGGAATAATAGTCTATTTAAAACTTAATACTTAATTAATCGTACATGTCAACAAGAAAACTAGACTGCATCAAACTTCATACATTATCTCGGCGCCAATCTATAAATATAATCATAATACCTACTCGCTTGTCACGATATGGAGTAGATATTACATATATAATATAGTTAACTACACAATATGTATATACAATAATTATGGTTGTGTTGTTGCTAGTGTAACTAGCACGTACACCGTACGCCACTATAGTACTTGTATAAGCGAGATGATTGGTAAAGGCGGGTTCATAAAGAAGATAAAAACAAAAATATTATTTAATTGACGGGCCTCGCGGTCGAGTGGTATAAGTAACAGACTGCTGTTCACGAAGTGTGAATCATTTGTGTGATATTTATAATTATCATGCAAATGTTTCTGCTGCCTGTGGTTGTTTTTTATGTATTATAAGTATGTATATACAAAAGACAAGTAGTACATGTATATGGTACCCATAACACAAGTATATAGGTAAGCTTAGCTTGGGACGTTGTGCGAAATGTCCATGAATATTTATTTATATCAATAAAATAAGTTAGGTTAGTTACTCGTCTCTCAATTTCTCCACTCGGGAGAGTATTTGATCTGCTATGAGTGTCTTAAACTAGCCAGGTATATTGCTATTATGTATTACTGTTATCTTCCTAAAGATATATATTCCTTAGCTAAATATTACAACCACGTCTTTAAATGCTTACGGAGTATTAATGAACAACACAAAAGAAACGAAAATCCTATTATTTTACGATTCAATCCTTGGAAAACCTCAAGAACATAACATTTTTAACTTATTTAAATTATTACTAATGAGCATTTCCCTAAATATATCAAAACAATACCAGACACATTAATTATTTCAACCACAATACAATTCTAGATATTATCGGCTTCAATGTCGATCGATGTTAAGTCTTAAGTACTGGACTAAATCGACCTAGACTGTTTCTAACATTAATTATTTATTTCAAATTGGTTCCTGTGACACATTGGTTTAGTTATTACATGGAAATGCATAGTGATTCATTTTACAAGAAAATGCACGTGCATTAGTACTTTGAAACACGAGCGATTATTTATTTTGTTATAATGAAGTTATGGTATTGGGAATACATTTATAGTTGTTGTAACTTTGAAAGTCTTGAATTTATCGTCATCATACCATAACGCCTTTTTCATTCCGCCTCTTTCACGCCATTTGGGAAAATTTTCTAAATTCCATGCGTACGAAGTCGGGGGCGCAGCTAGTCAAAGTCAAATATTTTATTTTAAATGGGATAGCAAATAAAAAATGTTCTTTTAAAAAGTCAGAAGCTAGGCATCTGTTCCAAAAGTGAATCCTATATATAGAGATGAACAGACAAGAAAGTCTATGGATTTTTTTTCATTGTTTTAGAAATAGTACCCACATCGTCAGTATTTTATAAATAGGTAGTATCCAAATGATTTGCCCTATAATAAAATTATCACTAAATTAAAATACAAACATGATGAACGCAGCTTTATCCGTCGTAAGCGCAGCTGCACGATGCGCACTCGCTACCGGTTCTGTGGGCTAACGACCTCCCCCCGCGTCTCTGCCTCAAGCCGACTTACTATCGATCGAGTCAAACGGAACATTTTATAATCTTTATTATTAGATCTATGGATATAGTTTTTTGTCATGTTTTATTGGGTAAGACTAACCACTTGGAAAATAAAAATCAGGTGTGCAAAAAAACTAACTTAGTGTTCCATGAACTTCTTAGTTCACTGAAAGTTTTGAAGTGCGAAAGATTATAGATTATTTTTGTACCCACAATCTTTATAATCGAATTTTAAATTTACGTATCCTCTTCCCCTCCAGCTCAATAACGTACTGCTGGGCACGGGCTTCTTTTACTTTGGGAGGAATTATGGTCTGCTGTGCCGCATTGACCAGGCGTGTTGGCAGAAGGTTTAGTTTCGAGTTTTGTCTCTCACAGCACCTTAAGAAAGAAATGGGGTGATGACATTTGTATTCTTAATTCGTCGCGACTCGGACCATCTACGTATACGATAGTTATACTTATATGCTGTCAAGAAGTTAATGAATTGAAGATCTCTTCCGAAAAAGACAGTCTAAATATCACCAGGGGATCTATTTCTCTCTCCATCGCTTTGACGTCCCATTGTTGGTCTCGGGCTTCCTTCACTCTTGGAGGGATTATAGGTAGTCTACTATGCCATAGCCATGCACTAGGGGATCCATCAAACTCTCTAAATAGAATGGCAAAAACTGAAACGCAATTTAACCAAATTTTGAGTAGAAGAAAAATGAAAACATCTTGCTAACCCTATGGTAACGACAATTTGAATGGGATCACTCAATCCAATACCAGTAGTGGACCACCAAGTCAGATGTTAGTTTCAGATTGCAACTTTGTTGAACTGATCCTGTTAAATGCCTGTTCAGTTACGCGTTTATAAATGGGATTATATTGATTATAGAAAAGAAATCCCTTTAGTTATGCAGTTATACGATTGGATATAAATAAACACACATCTAAAAAGCAGGTGGTCTTGGAAAAAGATCGCTGCGTTAAAAAATAATAGGTGAATAATAATTTCATCTTTAGCTAGTCTAGGGCAGGCACAGGTCTCAGGTTTACGAAATAGGCGTATGCAAAACTCTCTCTTCAGCCCATTAACGTCCTTCTGTGAAGCACAGGCCTCCTTCCACTTTGGGAGGGATTCAGCGGGCGTATTATGAGCCTTTTAAAAATCATGTAAGTTCCAGGCAGGCCGGACACTGCCTGGCTAAATTACGTATTATGGCATTATATAAAATTGTTAACTGAAAAATTTTGTTAGTACTAAAACTTTTAGTTGTACCTTCCTTTTAAACATATTAATCTATGACTGGTTTAGCGAACTGACTGACTGGCAGTTATGATCATAATGCGAATTTGCCACCCAGTTCAATTCACGACGTAACCTGCCTGGAAATAAAAGCTCATAATACGGCCGCTGATCTGTGTATTGTGCCGCGCTGACCAGTCGTGTTGGCACAAATTTTATTTAAGGGTTTTCCGTCTCTCACAGGGACACATGTTATCTTTATACAATAGATTCGAATCATAAATCTACGTATCCCCTTCCTCTCCAGCACATTAACGTTTCACTGCTAGACAAAGGCTTCCTCCACTTTGGCAGGGATTATGGTCTACTGTGCCGCGCTGACCAGGCGTGTTGGCATAGGGTTTAATTTCGAGTTCTCCATCTCTCACAGAGGATGTTATCTGTGTACGATATCCCTTAGCTGGCTTTTACAAGACCCTGGGGAGGAGATGAGGAGGTGACACTTGTATTTTTGTCCGTGACTCACAGACATCTCAATTATTAATAAAAATGAATTAAAAAAATCCAGGGAATATCCCTTCCTTCTTTTTTTACACTATGTTTGATATGTATAAGTAAATAGTTTCTCGTAACTGTCCGTACTCAGTCTCAGGTTTTTACTGAAAACCAGCGCTGTAGTAGCTTGCTGCTGCAACATTTTGCTGAGTAAGGACCATTTTCGGCCTTAAGTTTTGTAGTTTCTTTATTTTATTTTTTTATTGTAATTATTTGTTGAAGGTTTCCGAAACGAATAAGTTTTCTTTCTTCTTTCTTTCTACCGAAGAGGAGGAGGCTGATGCCTAACAGAGGGACATTTATGGGCTGCAATGTACGAGGTATCTGATAAAAATTGAGGTGTTATCGGTGGTTATTATTTATAATCATTTTTGTGATATTTGTAATTGTCATACAAATGTTTGTAGTGCGTCTGGGTGTTTTCTGTGTATCATGTTTTCTATTCATATTCTGGTATCCTTAATACAAGCATATAAGCTTAGCATTGGACCAGAGGACGTTGTGTGAGATGTCCATTAATATTTATTTATTCATTTAGAAAAAAAATACTGTGTGTTCTTGTTTTGATAGGAGAGTCTGTTTTCTATGCGAATAAATCCTGTTAAACATAATGATATGCAACAAAAATTATGAACTTGTGAATTTAATATACTTTATTATAAAGGTATACAGAACTTTATAAAGTGTATATTGCGAATCGTATTATAATGTATAAACATAAACGTGATTCTAAATTTAAATATCCACGGGTGAGCGAGACAGAAAGTGTATTCATGCGCGTGGACATTATTAATTTTGGAAAAGAATAATTTTGTTTATTTACATAACAAAATTGGTCTTACAAGTGATGACTTATGGAACTGAGATATGGTATCTAATAGTTGGCCTCATTACTAAACTCAGAGACGATATTATCATTAAATGTAATTGTACAGGGAGCCGCTGGGTGCAGATAGAGCAGAACCGTGCGTCGCGTCGTGACGTTCTATGGGGGAGGTCTATATCCAGCAGTGGACGCAGAAAGGCTTGTGTATCGACGGATTGATATCTACAAAGAGATATTAGTTTTCAATAACAGTGCTTGAGATGCATCTCCTGGCTTAAATTTTTATTCGTATACTACACTACACTTACAGTGTAATTAGTGAGGTACAGACGCCAGACTAATTTGTCTGGCTAGACCTAAACAAGTCTGGCCCGTGAAAAATTGAAATAAAACAAAATCTTTACTATACAGTCCAAACTAAAATCATTAATGAAATCATGCACAAAACAAATCAATATGTAAAATTGAAATGTGTAATATGTATATTTAGACCAAAGTTTTAGTAGATTTAAGATTGTTACTCTTTTGAGGTTACGCTCCGGACACATTCCCACAAACAAATTCAAGTTTCTGATGGGAATCACTGATTCTCCCAACTGTCTGGACTGCAATAATGTTGAAGATATCTTACATACTTTGGGGGAGTGTGTTCGTAGCACGCCCGCTCTAAGAATTGAGATAAAAGATTTGTCCCAACAAAATGTAGGCTTTTGCAACAGTATTTTATCTGATCCATCTTCTGATGCAGCAGATGTGCTTATGAGAGCCTATACAAGTACGTTACTTGTATAGGGTCTCAAAAGTATTTTGGTATATACATATTATGTAAGCATTAAGTTTCAATATAATGTAATATAGCATTGTTTACCTTACGGGGGTGACATAGTCACTGTGTGACGAAACCCCTACTCAAAAATAAAGAAAAAAAAAAAAAAAAAAAAAAAAAAAAATATGTATATTTCTTATCCAGTCTATATTTTATTCTAAGGCCAACAAACTTGTCTTGCGCTCGCGCACGGTACTCTCCCCGCACCCCGCTACACTACCCCCGTGCGTAAACGTGACCTCGAGCGGTGAACTCTAACTACGTTTTGTTTATCTTTTTTTAAATTTTTCATTTGCACTCTTATGATGGCGATTATTATTGTATCAGAACTTTTAATTGTGTATGTCTTTTACTAAAAGGATTTATTAAAAGGTACTCGGATGGAGCAATTATGTAGGTCGTTGTCTTGTCTCGGCTATGTGACAAATAAACTCCTTCAATGTTTTACTGGAGTATAATAAATTAACTAACTCAACAAAAAGTCTAGCATATGTTACGTAGCTGTTGCCCGCGACTTCGTACGCGTGTAATTAATAAAATAAAATCCCAGTGTTTGCAACATTTTCCACTGATGCTTCTCTCCTATTAGCTGCAACGTGATTTTATGCCTTCTCGATGCCTTTCTCGATAACTGTACTATCCAAAACTTAATAAAAAATCTATAGGTACGGATCAGTACTTTCTGGGATCAGGTGGGCAAGTCGCGTATTTCAATGGTGTCACAATGGCATCACAAGGACACATTATAACCTCAAAAAATTAATTTTATCAAAATTTTATCAAGTTTCGTAGTGTATTGTTAATTTTTTGAGGTTATAATGTGTCATTGTGATGCAATTGTGACACCATTGAAATACGCGACTTGCCCACCTGTGCGTTCAAACAAACGCACTCTTCATCTTTATAGATATCTAATATCTACAAATATTTATAGTATTGAGCAAAAGAAAAATATCTTCAAACACAATCCGGGACATACCTACATTAAGGGCCTACATCAATATTATCGTCGACATATACATATTAACACAGCTAGTAGGTATAGAAAATGAAGAATTAGGGATATTTTTTTTGTTTACTCAAAATCTACTAAATATATTTTAATTCTGATTTACGTGTTTCTATATATAATAGTTACTCATATTTTTAAAGTTATTTCATTAGTTAATACGCGATAATAGACCGACAAATGAAAAAAATAAAAAATTAGAGAGGTTGTTTCGCTAAGATTTTCTATGGAGAAAACTTTTTTCAATTGCGTTTCTGAGTTTATGCGATCCTAGATCATATATTGAAAAAACATATACTTAAAAATTAGAGCTCTAGCCATTCAATCTAAAGAAACAATGAAAACTTCGTACGTAGAAAAATACACGAAGCTATTTTGGTATCCTCTTAAAAAACAACTACTTTGTTTTATAATAAGCAAGGAAGAGAACTAAAACCTCCTTACTACGACCTTATTGCATCACTGATAAATTTATCTTGTCATCTGTCATAATCTCTGCAATTCAGTATGGTTTGCATTTTCCTCATATCTTAAAATATTATTTATAAAATCAAAATCATGTGTAGAAAATAACTGTAGTGTTTTATACAAAAATAAAATATGTACCCTTTTAATTTAGTTTCTTGGAAAATTATCTTGTTACCCATTCGTTAAGACTGATAAAAAACATGTAAGTATTTTTTATCACAATTACAATATTTAAAATTGATTAAAATCAGGGGCTATGTAGAGATATAGCCAATAGTACCAATTCTAAGTGCACAATAAAACTTAAATAAAAATATAAAATTAATACCAATGTTAACCGCACTCCTTTGGTATAAAAAGCTGTGTATTATACAATTACAATTATAGTTAATATGAACGTGCACAACAGAATTGCAAAATTAATCAAAATACTTCGTAGTTGTTTTCATTTTTAGTTAAGTTTAGTTGTGCACTTAGAATTGGTACCAATGTTAAGTGTACTAGAAACACAGAGCACGAAAAATAGCCGTAGGTATCTAATTATCTATTGTAGCCAAAAAGATTTAACCCGTTGCTGTCTAAGTGAAGCATATCTTATAAGCATAATTATCCAACTGATGAATAATTTTGTTGCAGTATTCACAATGGATCAGATTTTTATGATAGAAGTGTTTGTCAAAAAAATTATACTAAAAGTGGAACCACCAGAAAAAGATGAATATGAACTGCGTATGGAAGAGGAAGAGCGAATAAGAGAGGCTGAAGCTCTCGCCGCACTTGAAGCTGCTAAGAAAGGTAAAAAAGGTAAGAAGAAAGGAGACAAACCAAAAGGAAAGAAAGGAAAAAAGGGAAAGAAAGGCAAGGAACCACCAGGACCATCTGAAGAAGAATTAAAATATATGCAAACGTGTACTATGCAAATGAACTGTCTTCCACTATTCGATTTTTATGTAGCTCATGATAATTTTGTAGCGCCTCCACCACCACCACCTCCTGGAAAAAAGGGCAAAAAAGGTAAACCAAAAAAACCAAAAAAGGGTAAAAAGGGCAAATTAGGACCGATTAAATTACCTTTACCTTCAGAACCATTACCTCAACCACCTTATTTCGGTGTTGGTAACTCTATTATGTTTTTATCCAGACCTACGAAATTAGAGGAAATTTTAAAGAAAACCCCTATTTACATCACTGTCTGGAACAGAGATCAAGACATGGGTTGCATTGGTTTTTGTGTAATTCATTGGCACGAATCATTCTTTGATTGTCTTAAGAAAGCAGCTGAATTAAATCCTGTTAACATGGATAAAGGAGAATATAGAGATACTAGAAAACCAGAAATGGTAACAAATACTGTAGAATTAACACGTCCACTACAATGTGAAGAAGATTTGAAAGCGTCTGGTGAAGTTGAAATTTTTATTCGCATGTCTTGCTTGGGTAATAGCATCGTTAGTTATTTTGTAGCTTTGCCAGAAGCAGAACGATTGCCTGGTAGAAAATATTTGACTGATGATTTGAAACTGAAAGATGTAGAAGTTGTTAGAAATTGGGAAGGAACAGCGATTGATGATGTACCTCCAGTGGCGTATATTTTTGGAGCGCCTGATATAACAAGAGAACCTATTCGGCCTGTAGAGGAGCCAAGAGTTTATGAAGACTTTGTCGCTCCGTTTACTGCAAGCGAGCTAGCAATTTTAGCAATGGGCTTTCCAAAAGGACCTTGTGGGGGTACAAACTGTCCTAAGAGAATGGATTATAGAGGTAGTCAGCACCAATTTATTCCTGGAGAGATGGTTAAGGGAAAGTATAAACATGGTGAATTTGTAAATAAACGGGATGTTCACGGTCCATGTGGCAGGATTGATTGCCCATTAGCGAAGAAAGTTAGACAATATATTTGCAATGAAGGCAGCTACAAGCCATGTAAAAAACCGTGTAACAAAGATTATTATTAAAATTAACAATTTGAATTGATGTAACGTTGGTGAAATAGTTATTATAATAAAAACATACTGTTTTAATCTATAAATGCTTTTTATATTCCTCAGATTTATACCTAATAGTCAACTTTTAATAGTTGCAAAGTCTCCATATCCATTTAGGACTACCATCAAAGACTCAATGAGTTAGTTATAGGCAGTCTTAAATATACATGTAAGTATTTTTAGGGTTCCGTACCCAAAGGGTAAAAACGGGACCCTATTACTGAGACTTCGCTGTCCGTCCGTCCGTCCGTCCGTCCGTCCGTCCGTCCGTCCGTCCGTCCGTCCGTCCGTCCGTCCGTCCGTCCGTCCGTCCGTCTGTCACCAGGCTGTATCTCAAGAACGGTGATAGCTAGAGAGTTGAAATTTTCACAGATGATGTATTTCTATTGCCGCTATAACAACAAATACTAAAAATAAAATAAAATAAATATTTAAGGGGGGCTCCCATACAACAAACATGATTTTTAGGGTTCCGTACCCAGTATCTCAAGAACGGTGATAGCTAGACAGTTGAAATTTTCACAGATGATGTATTTCTATTGCCGCTATAACAACAAATACTAAAAATAAAATAAAATAAATATTTAAGGGGGGCTCCCATACAACAAACATGATTTTTTTACCGTTTCTTGCTCGATACTAATAACGTTGCCTTATGTTGCATAGATAATGGTACGGAACCGTTCGTGCGCGAGTCCGACTCGCACTTGACCAATTATTTACGTTGCATAGTAACACAGATTTAATGTCTGGATTTAATTAAATGCTTTTAAGCAAGGTAAAATTTGAGAATCGCCTAACTTTGGATCAAACAAACTTGAATCCTACTTTTTAGGGTTCCGTACCCAAAGGGTAAAAACGGGACCCTATTACTGAGACTTCGCTGTCCGTCCGTCCGTCCGTCCGTCCGTCCGTCCGTCCGTCCGTCCGTCCGTCCGTCTGTCACCAGGCTGTATCTCAAGAACGGTGATAGCTAGAGAGTTGAAATTTTCACAGATGATGTATTTCTATTGCCGCTATAACAACAAATACTAAAAATAAAATAAAATAAATATTTAAGGGGGGCTCCCATACAACAAACATGATTTTTAGGGTTCCGCACCCAGTATCTCAAGAACGGTGATAGCTAGACAGTTGAAATTTTCACAGATGATGTATTTCTATTGCCGCTATAACAACAAATACTAAAAATAAAATAAAATAAATATTTAAGGGGGGCTCCCATACAACAAACATGATTTTTTTACCGTTTCTTGCTCGATACTAATAACGTTGCCTTATGTTGCATAGATAATGGTACGGAACCCTTCGTGCGCGAGTCCGACTCGCACTTGACCAATTTTTATTTAAGTTACATTACTAAATGCGTTCTAAATATATTTAATTTTTAAGTACTTTCAAATCAAGAATTAGTACAGTGATCACAGTATAAAAATTAAAATGAGTCATTTGGGACACTTTCACTTTTAACTTTGCACGCAGTATGCAAACAGAACAATTATGTCGTAAGATCAATCGAAACCTTATGAAAATTCATACAAAGAACTTAAATAAGTGTGCAAGTTAAAAAATTTGATGAATATTTACAGAAAAGTCCCATAGAATTATTATCCTCACTATTTCTTTTGGTTATTTCCAAAACCCTTCATGTCCTGTACTTTGTAGACTTTTAAAGTTTTTAAATTTGATTATTTCTTTTATGTCTAGGAATGGGCAAACAACTGCACTGCACCCGATGTTAAGCAGAAGTCCAAGCAAATGCAAGGATCGCGAGAAAATTAAAAATATCAATGAATATGTTTAGTTTTCTTTACCCGTGATCAAAACCAAGAACATAATCTTAATAAAAAGGTGTTAAGATTATGTTCTTGGTTTTGATTCCGGGTTTGGTGCTACAAAGACAATCTTTATAAAAAATGTTATCAATTATATGCAAATTATTTTTTGCCACTTACATTGAAACATCTCTAATAATACCTTTTCGACAACAATGGTTATATAAACTCCCCAAGATATCCTAATTGCCTTATTATTCTACGTAACGAACCTTGTAAGTGTATCAAAACTGTATTAGTAATTACAATGATTTTTCAAACAACATTACAATTGCATAAAGACTGAAAAAGCCAGTCAAAGATTTCCACTCGAAAGGTTCTGTACTACTAGACTAGACCCAAAATCTAAATAATAATGATTTCATTCTTACCATCTAATCAAGTCAAATCAAATCAATCATTTTTATTCGCAAGAATATGGTACAAATAATGATCTTAGGTAACATTTTACGTTTCTTACATATTCTGCCAGTATTGGCGTATCCATGTAACCTGTAAGCATTTTTCATATTCCTTTTTTTATCTTCTCTTCTTTTCAACCCTGTCCCATTATTGCGCTTAGTTCCACTTCAAGAAAGTATCTTGTATACTTACGCCACGTTGTTTATTGGGTATAGTTTGAGTTTTATTTATCTCACAGATTTTTTTGCTCATATTGTCTCTTTGCCGGCTCTTACCTTTAATCACTTATCCTTAATGTAAACACATACTTAAAATACACAAAAAACACCTAGACGCGGGGCAAACAATTGTATGACAATTTAAAATATCACCCAATGATTGTCTGAAAATTGTTAAATCGAACTTGCATCTTCGTGTACGGCAGTCTGTTACATGAGCCACTCTATCACGAGGCTCGCTTTTTAAATTAAAGTATTTAAAGAAGGTAGGATTAAAATAAATTGAAATTTAAAAGTCAATCACGATTTCAAATCTGGTTAAAATTTGCAACACGTTAATTCTTTTCTTAGAATTTATATGACTTTTTTGTAACTTCTTAGAATGAGATCGTAAGTCGATAAAAGGGTCAAAAATCTTGGCATTTTAACTATAGCAACAGATTTTGCCTTAAAAATAGACGCCATACGACGCGAATAAACAATTTATCAGTCTGTTTCAATCAGGTGATGTGGTGGTTCAGGTACAGGACTACCGTTAACGAGGTCGCAGGTTTGATTTCCGCGATTTGTGTGATATTTCAAACTGTCATACAAATGTTTGTACTATGTCTGGGTGTTTTATATGTATAATAAGTATGCATTTTCAAAATAAGCTTAGCTCGGGACCAGAGGATATCATGTAAAAGAGAATTATACTGTCGAAATTATATTTGTCTATATTAATATATCAGTAATTTTATTTATTTTTTACTGGTACTTAATCGTCCATTTGTCGAGGAAGAATATAAGCGATTGTACACCACGCTACGACCAATAGGAGGGAAGCAAATAATGACAATGCTACGCATTTCATGTCGACGAAATCGTCGTGGTCACATCTACAGTAGGCGCGCGAGTTCATGTCCATCCTGAGGAATGCGGTAGTGCTGTGACCTAATCAATAATGGTAATGCCGATGTCGATAATTATTACACATTTGGTCAACCATATCTATCACAAATTTATTACAACTGTAAGTAAGTAAATTAATACATATTATCAAATGAATCTACCCAATACTTGTTAATGGATTATTTCAAAAATAGGAAAAAAAAAATTATAAAGCACAAAAACCCTAAATACGAATTAGTCACTATCAGATGCAAAGATATTCTCGTGCTTGTTTATGTATTATAAAAGGTTTTTTTTCTACTTGAACTTGTTGAAGGCGAAGTACTCATGTTTTCGTACACAAAAAGAAGCAACACAAGCAGTTAACAGTTTTTAGTATCGCTATTGACAAGCGCGCGTCAAGGACAACACTCGACTGCGGACGAATGCGGCGAGGTGGGTGAAGGAGGGGCGCGCTGCCCCCGCGCGTCACCTCAGGCCCCGATAGACATGAGCTCGCGCGCCTACTGTAGTTACTTAATTAACTTATAAGTAACAGCTGTTGCCCGCGACTCCGACCGCGTGAAATTTAGAAAACTTTTCATCCCTTTTTTTCGCAATAAAAGGTAGCTTATGTCCTTTCTCAGGGTCTAAAGATTGTCTGTGCCAAATTTCAACAAAATCGGTTGAGAGGTTTAAGCGGGAAAGCGTAACAGACAGACAGACAGAGTTACTTTCGCATTTAAAAAAAAAAAAAAATAAATAAAAAACCTTTATTGGACCTTAATATTACTATTACAATTTTGGTTTCCTGACCTCCAAACTAAGTAATGCAACTTGTAATATGGAAGTCAAGGAGTTTACTCTCAAATTTTAAATAAAAGGTCAGCAAAAAGAGAACTACAAAACAAAAAACAAGAAAAAAAATAGTAGAAATCAATTGTATAGTTTATGTGATGCTGATGAGTGTTTTGTGTACTTGTGAGTGTATGAGTGTATGGAAAATGTATATATAGATATGCGTCTATTTTAATTATGCGACTTAAGGATGTTCTCCGTATCATCATAATTTAATGACAATAGCCACTTCATTAACAATTCCTTGCACTTATGCTTTGTTACTTTATAAATATTAAGTTTTTTATGACATAGGTTATATAAATGTATGCTTATTACACTATAGTGCCTACTAGCCAAGGTAGTCCTATGTTTTTTCACACTGAGGACATTAGCAGATTTTCGTCTACTAGAAGCAAGATCTTGCGAAGTAAACTTATTCTTATGCTTACGTAAAATTGTATGCAAGATGAAAAGCTTTCTGACTGAAAGAACATTAGTATCGGCATATAACGAGTTTGTGGGATATCTTATTGGTTTAGACGTCATGACCTTCAGGACAGCTCTTTGTGATCTTTCCAAAGAAATCATTAAGGTCTTAGGGCAACCACCCCAAACACCAATGCAATAAGTTATGAGGGATTGACATAATGAAAAGTAAACCATTTTAACTGTGGAAAAATTAGTAACAGACCTAAGTTTTTTAAATACGTAAATTAACTTTCTTACACGGGTTGTTAGTACATTGACATGAGAGGACCAGTTCAAAGTTTCATTAATTAAGATACCTAAGTATTTGACATTATTTCTTCTCTCAATTGGTGGACACGAACAAAGAAGCGAAGAAGAACAGGTATGGGCTTTAATAGAATAGTTACCCGTAGAAGGTAGCGCGTTGGTCTTTAGAGCGAACGGGACATAATTGGTCTTACTGATATTAAGGGAAAGTTTGTTTAAACATAACCATTTCATGATCACTCGCATAGCTGCCTCCGCGCTTCGGTGCGCGTCCTCCCAATTAATACCATTTATAACTAAAGCCGTATCATCAGCATAGGTATAGATTTTACAATTCGGTATGTTTAAGGTACAAAGTTCGTTGATGTAGATCAAAAATAGTGTAGGGCCAAGTATTGATCCCTGTGGTATACCAAATGTTACTTCGTCTAGTTCACTAATATATGAATCTACCTTGACACACTGAAAACGGTCTGAGAGATAGCTCTCAAATATTTTTAAACTAATTCCTCGAATACCAACCTGCTGTAATTTTTGTATCAAGATAGGGACAGAAACGGTATCAAAGGCCTTTTTAAGATCTAGAAATATACCTATAGTTTTTTTATTTTGATCAAGATTATCTATAATTTCGTTTGATAAGGCCAATACACCATCCTCCGTAGATATACCCCTCCTAAAACCATATTGATTTTCAGCCAATATACTGTATGTGTTCAAAAATGCTATAAGCCTATTATTTAAGGCCTTTTCCAAGATTTTGGAAAGGGCTGGCAAAATAGAAATTGGTCTATAATTATTTATATTAAGTTTGTCACCCGATTTGTAAATAGGATGTACTACTGCTGTCTTAAAACACTTTGGAAATACACCAGAGGAGAATGCTAAATTGCAGATGTATGTAATTATAGGCACTAGTTTGGAACTACTCGTCTTAATTAAGTTAGAGGGAATGTTATCCCAACCCACTGCACAATCATCTTTTAGGTTAGTAATGAGGGAATCAATTTCTGCTTCGTCAACATCGTATAAGACCATAGAGTTATGTCCTAGATTACAATTCGCAGATTGATAATAACTAAGCGTTACGGGTGTGGTGACTGTGTGACATTCGGCAGCTAAAGTTTTCCCCACATTAGCAAAGAAGTTATTCACTGTGTTAATGGACTGTGTAGGATCAGAACAAACACCAAGCAGATCGTTGTATTTAGGAGGTGATGGAGATATATTAATGATTCTTTTTACAGCGTTCCACGTAGCCTTCATATTGTTTTGGGATTTTAAAAGTTCATTTTTATCATATTCTGTTTTTAAAGTTTTAATTAATTTATTGCAAAAATTTCGGTATCTTGTGTACGTAATTTTAAGGGTAATGTTATGCGGGTCCATCTTCTGCTTTTTGTGCATTTTGTCGCGATTACGTATGCATTTTAGCAAGCCGGGAGTAGCCCACGGTTTCAATATCCTGTTACGTCTCGGAAAGGTGAGAGTCATAGTGTTATCTGTAATTACTCTTCTGAGGACACCAGTAAAATAGTCTGCTGCTTCATTGACATTAGTCATGTTCAAAATTGGTGAGAAATCGGTATTGTCGATGGCAGTCCTAATCTTTTCATAGTTGATCCTTTTAATAGTTTTATCAATGACTTTGTTTTCAATATGATTTTGCAAACTTAAAAGGATAGGAGTGTGATCAGTAACAAAACTCTCTATTACTAAAGCAGTGGACATTAAATTTGTTTTTAGCATTATATGGTCCAGTGAGTTGTTGCCACGAGTTGGAAACTGGTGTGCAGGAAGGAGTCCGTGAAACGCCAGTAAGTCTAGGTATTTACCTGTGTTACTACTACAATTATTTGGGGATATATCAATGTTTATGTCACCTATGACACACACTGTTTTGAACGAATTAAGAGATGAGAGGAGGCTATCTAGACTAATAAGAAAATTGTCTATACATCTATAGGAAGGAGATCTGTATAATGCAACAAACACAGCTCCAGTACCCATCCTACAGAGAAGGCAGTTACTATCCGAGAAAGGTGGTTCTGTGACTGAAAAGGTCATAGAAGATTTAATGTACACTACTACTCCTTCATTTTGATTGTCAGTTAACTTCGTGCAAAATGAGCTGTATCCATCGATATGAGGAATAGTGTGAATCTTGTTTAACCAACATTCCGATAAAATTATCAAGTCACAATTGACTTTTATGCTAGATAATAGAATCATTAAACCATCAAAGTTACGATTTAGACTACGCACGTTTAGGTGCAAAACATTTAACTTAGAGGGAGCTCCCCTGTCAAGTAACACTGCACAATCCGCCGTAGTGCATATGAAAGCTTGTGCATTATTTATTGAGTCAATATCCTCTGAAATATGATTGTTCTGTATATTAGCCATTTAAAACATAATAGACACGGTTGGCAAATATAAGCAATAAATGAGTATAGGGAAATAAATCATGTGTATATAAATTGTACAGTGAATTAAGTAAATAAAGCAGGCAGAGATTACAAGAGATTTTGTATATATTGGCTTGTTGTAATATAAAAATAAAATGAGTGTAGTCGTTAAAGTGATATAGTTCATTAGAGCAAGTTAAAACACTTACATAAACGCATACTTTAAACAAAAATAAATATGTATTTGATGTTTTGTGTGTGTGTAAGATAAATAGAAGTGGTAGTGTAATAAGAGTTATCCATAACAAGACTGTACAATTGTTCGCACATAATAGGATATACTGTAGAACAAACTTTAAATAAATTTTAAGTCATTTTTGTATACGGATTTTTTCAAGACACTGGGTAGAATGAATAATAAAAGGCTTTGCGTCATCTTCTTTCTTCATAAAAATTCTGCCCTCATTAGTCCAACAGTATTTGAAGCCAAGTTCTTTTTTTAATTGCCGGGCCTCGAAGAAAAGTTTTTTTATTGTTAGCGGCAAACGCTCAGATATATAGATCGGTGCTGTATTACCGGGAATGCCAATCAGCTGAGAATTTAATCTATCAGGTAGCTCCTTAGATTTATTAAAACTGCGCACAGCTTGTAATAGTTGGTTTTTCAATTGAACCCTAGAGAATTCGGCTATAATGGATTTTTTGTTGCCATTTTTATTAGGGATTGAGTAAACATCTCTCAGGTCCGTTTGTTGTACCTGAACATTCAGAGCTTTACAGGTGTTAATCAGTGTAGTTATAGGGTTCAGTGGCATATCCTTAGTGACAGGTAAATTACGGATTTCAACAGTGGAAGACCGGGAACGACTCTGCATATCGAAAATAGTTATTTCTAGTTCACTAATACGATTCAAGAATGCAGTACGTTCCTTTTGTATACTGTCTACATTTATTTTTAAATCTTCAAACTTATTATTCATGAAAGTGACAGACTTCTCAATTTCAACATTAATCCTTTGTATTTCCTGATTTTGCAACTTAATTTCGGACATATCTGATGCAAAACCGGCGAGCTTCTGATCATTTTCCTGTTTCCAGGTCTTTAACATGTCTTTTAGTATTTATAATGTTAGTAGGGATTATTTAGTTATCATTCTACTTGTTACGGTTTTTTAAATAAATTATACTCATCAGTCAAAAATCATATGAAATTCATGAGCCTATTTATCGCATTAAGGGCAATATCAATCAATATCGTATTTCATCGCCGACACGTACATATTAACACAGCCAGTAGGCACAGAAAATGAAGAATTAGGGATACTTTTCCTATTTACTCAAAATCTACTAAATATATTTTAATTCTGATTTACGTGTTTCTATATATAATAGTTACTTATGTTTTTAAAGTTATTTCATTAGTTAATACCCGATAATAGACCGACAAATGAAAAAAATAAAAAATTAGAGAGGTTGTTTCGCTAAGATTTTCTATCGAGAAAACTTTTTTCAATCGTGTTTCTGAGTTTATGCGATCCTAGATCATATATTGAAAAAACATATACTTAAAAATTAGAGCTCTAGCCATTCAATCTAAAGAAACAATGAAAACTTCGTACGTAGAAAAATGCACGAAGCTATTTTGGTATCGTCTTAATAGTTTAACGTGCTGTTGAAATATTAAAATTAAAATACGCATTTATATGCTTTATAGTCATTACTCTTGTTATTGTTGTATGCAGTCATAAACTAAAATAATAAAGAAGACAGAGCGCTATAATCAAGTCGCGCGGGCTTCATTTTTAACACATGTCATTTTTCACATTTCATTTTTTATATGCGTATATGCTTTTATACGTATCTATCAATTTATTAATCTATGTAACGGAATCTTCGAATGTAATGTTTACCCACTTGCTATAGTCGGATTTCTTTGATGTCCATATTTTAAGGACCAATGACAAAGTAATTAATTAAACCAATGACAAATAATTTTAAAAAAATTCTGGATTGTCATACGTGCACTTACTTTTAAATAAATCAAAAATACGTTTATTATAAAGATTGTTATGATAAATAACATAAAATGTAACAAAAATACTAATATAGCAGAAAGGATAAAAACATTTTCCACCACATTTTATTTGTAAATACCGTTTTATTTCTTTAATTAACTAAGTAAAAAAATAACGCATTTTTTGAATAATGCATCAGTACCATAACTCCAATTTTTTAAAATTTTTACTGAAAGTAGTCCGTCTTTATAGATTTACTTGGTCCGAGACATAAAGCATAACGCAGTAAGAGTTGAAAGTACTTAACCTGTATGTAACATTTGGGATCCTACAACCAAACCAGAGATAAATTACACAGATAAATTACTTTAAAATAATAAAGCTACGTAGGTATCTATTTATCTCATAACTACAAAAAATGTACAGCTTTTTATCTACAATTGTAATAAAACATTAAAACAATTATTACTTTTATCAAAATAACCTTGTAAATGTACAAAAGCATTATGCAGTTATGGTTGGCGCCAATTTGAATAAATTACACTAATCGACGCAGTCAGTTATGCTATGAGTATAATCTATATGTATAATAAGTTGTGGTCCTGGAAAATTCCATAGTAGTAACAGATAATTCTAGTAAGTGCGTAATATGTAAGTACTTGAATAGCTCGTTAACGTTGAGGTCTAAATAGAGGTAAACACGATGGTGGATTGACGTTCAAAATTGAGGACAAGTAACTCGAGCCTGGCTAAATCGAACCATATTTATATCCTCCTAGAATCGTACTTCATCGAATAATTTTACTCTAGACTCCTGAGATCATCAGAGAATTTGAGGCTTAAGAGGATACCAAAATAGCTTCGCGCATTTTTCTACGTACGAAGTTTTCATTGTTTCTTTAGATTGAATGGCTAGAGCTCTAATTTTTAAGTATATGTTTTTTCAATATATGATCTAGTATCGCATAAACTCAGAAACGCGATTGAAAAAAGTTTTCTCGATAGAAAATCTTAGCGAAACAACCTCTCTCATTTTTTCTTTTTTTCTTTTGTCGGTCTATTATCGCGTATTAACTAATGAAATAACTTTAAAAACATAAGTAACTATTATATATAGAAACACGTAAATCAGAATTAAAATATATTTAGTACATTTTGAGTAAACAAAAAAAAATATCCCTAATTCTTCATTTTCTATACCTACTAGCTGTGTTAATATGTACATGTCGACGATAATATTGATGTAGGCCCTTAAGCTACAAAAACATTCGACTAAATTCATGCACAAATAGTTTACATTACAAGCAACCATACTGTGGAATGATTTACCTGTCCGCATCAAACGAGCTATATCCCTTAGATCATTTAAAAAGATGGTTAAGGAGCACTATTTGTAACTGCAATAGTCAGATATTAGCTAATCATTCTCACTTCAATCTTGTAAATTTATTTATTTATATTATATGTAAATCTATGTAAGTTTACGTAAGTTTATGTTTGTATTTTGTATATATAGATAGTATTTATATTATGTGTAGGTTTAAATTATTTAAGTATTTATGTACTTGTCTGTATATTTAAATGTATTTATTTTATGTCTCATTATTAACTGTTTCATTCTTTTAGTACATAATCACACTACCTAAAGTTATTACTTTCAGGCAATTCCATACAAAGGTTGTCTGGAAGAAATCGCCACGAGCGGTAAGACCGCCACTTGTACAATTTGTATATCTTTGTAAAGTATTATTATTAATTACATATTTCATGTAAAAATTTACAATAAAGAGTTTAAATAAATAAATAAATACGTTTCATATGACGTTTAGCCTGTATCACAGACACACATAGATATTTTCACACACAAATGGATATGTGTGCTTCAAGCCGCCTCAGCGATGTGGTCATAAACACTACATCTGGTTAATTTGTGTAGATAAATAAGACTTAAATCATTTATAGCAGGTAGTATTAGGGATAAAGAATTTTTTTTATATGCATGGACATTTCACACGACGTCCTCTGGTCTCAAGCTAAGTTAACTATGGTTGTGTTATGGGTACCAGAATACGGATATAATACATATACTACTTTTCATTTATTAATACATACTTATAATACATAGGTAGTAAAAGAAAGAAAGAAAGGAAACACTCAGACGCGGGACAAACATTTGTGTCACACAAATGATTGTCCCAAGTGGGAATCACCCCACTAGACCACGAGACCCGTCAAGTTTTCAGCAGATGGGTGAAAGGAATTTCTGTTCTCGGTACTGGTACTTTCATGCCTGCTGCTGTTAAAATGAGCAAAAAAAAATTAATATTAATAAATATTAATAAATATTTTATACTTTGAGTAATCAAATACATATTTTATATTTTTATATATTTTATATTTTGACGGGCCTTGTGGTTGAGTGGTTCATGTAACGGACTACCGATCAAGAGGTCGCGGGTTCGATTCCCGCTCGGGACAATCATTTGTGTGATTTTTCTAATTGTCATACAAATTTTCGTACTGCGTCTGGGTGTTTTTATGTATTACATTATAAGTAATTATTTACAAAAAAAAAGTAGTATATGTATTCTATCCGTATTCTGGTACCCATAACACAAGCATATAAGCTTAGCTTGGGACCAGAGGACGTTGTGTGAAATGACCATGAATATTTATTTATTTATTTCCTTTTACAATTACTGATTACATATTAGCATAGACTTGTTTAGTGGACGCCTGAGCCGTTTCAATAGCAACAGTACGTTTAGCAATGAAGCCTTATTTATAAAACAAAACCTTTATTAACTGTTCTTATTAGGGTTCCGTACCACAACATGACCTACTAAGACTTCGCTGTACGTCCGTCTGTCACCAGGCTATATCTCTGGGACGGTATTAGCTAAAGACCTAAACATTTCACAGTTTATGTACTCGTATATCAGTTGATGTTATAACAACGAATACTTACGTATCATGATCATTCTATTGCCCTTATCCCGTTATCCCGAGGTCGAGATAATAATGATTATATTATGAAAATAAGGATACAGGAACCATCGTGTCTTCGTCCAACAGGTATAAGTTTCAAGTCTATCTTATGGTTATGACTCGAGTATTTTGGAGTCATATCAGGCTCCAAAAAACTGCTTCAAATGATTTACGCCGTTTAGGTTTCCAGTGTGTGATACTATGCACAGCCCTTTACAGGTTACTATATTAATATCTCCTATCAAAAACATAAATGTAAAAAATTGGTCAAGTGCGAGTCGGACTCGCGCACGAAGGGTTCCGTACCATTATCTATGCAACATAAAGCAACGTTATTAGTATCGAGCAAGAAACGGTAAAAAAATCATGTTTGTTGTATGGGAGCCCTCCTTAAATATTTATTTTATTTTATTTTTAGTATTTGTTGTTATAGCGGCAATAGAAATACATCATCTGTGAAAATTTCAACTCTCTAGCTATCACCGTTCTTGAGATACAGCCTGGTGACAGACGGACGGACGGACGGACGGACAGCGAAGTCTCAGTAATAGGGTCCCGTTTTTACCCTTTGGGTACGGAACCCTAAAAATGAGATCTAAATGAGTGTCAATTTCATTGGACAGCCATGAAATTTATTTATGACAACATAAAACATATTATTATTATTTTTTTTCTAACACTTGCGCGACTCATTTGTTTAAATAAAATTTTTGTAAATTTTAAATTTTAGTTTATTTTAAATTTTAGTTTTTAGGTTATTTTAAATTTTTATTTAAAATTTTAGTTTATGTAGTCTGAGCACAATGTAATATGATATAGTTTATAGTAAAAGTCTATCTTATTGGTCAAAGTAAAATTAAAAAATTAAAATCGAATGTGGGTAAACCCTATAATAACTGATCGTAGAAGACACATTACAGCTCAGTCTCACCCGTGACCATGGTGACTGCAAAGTCTCCGAAACGTCGGGCCAAAATTTAAAACAAATATACGCGTCTAAATCCGTAAAAAGTAGTTTTATTTAAACATAAAACATAATTTATTTTTATCTATTTACAATAATAATACACCGTAGTCTACCTAAGGTTCTTTGTTAGTTGGTTACTTGGTTAGTTCTCATACGATTTTCACATGGATATTTTCACGCCAAAATGTACCGTAAAAGGCTGACAGAGGTGTAAACATTTACAACCATATTTCACCATCTGCTTTACAAGGCACGCGTAATATGGGCCAATTGTCATGTGAGGGCTGTAATAGCATTAAAATGTAGATACTTATCATTTCCCATTTAATATCATCACTAATATAAGTTAGGTGACCTACTTATTAATTGTTTTAATGTATTTTTTAGTAATAACCCTTCTGGTCACTTAATTTTTAATGTAGTTAACTAATTAAGGGCCTACATCAATATTATCGTATATCATCGCCGACACGTACATATTAACACAGCCAGTAGGCACAGAAAATGAAGAATTAGGGATACTTTTTCTATTTACTCAAAATCTACTAAATATATTTTAATTCTGATTTACGTGTTTCTATATATAATAGTTACTTATGTTTTTAAAGTTATTTCATTAGTTAATACGCGATAATAGACCGACAAATGAAAAAAATAAAAAATTAGAGAGGTTGTTTCGCTAAGATTTTCTATCGAGAAAACTTTTTTCAATCGCGTTTCTGAGTTTATGCGATCCTAGATCATATATTGAAAAAACATATACTTAAAAATTAGAGCTCTAGCCATTCAATCTAAAGAAACAATGAAAACTTCGTACATAGAAAAATGCACGAAGCTATTTTGGTATCCTCTTAATAACTTTATGAAGCGGCTATATTATGAATATAAATAATAATACTATTTATTACTCATCCACATTTTGACTTAAATGTTTAAAAAAATATTTTTATTTACTAAACGGCTTTTACTATTTGACGGGCTTCGTGGTGGAGTGGTTTATGTAATGGACGATTACGAGGTCGCAGGTTCGATTCCCGCTTGGGACAATCATTTGTGTGATATCCATAAATGTCATACAAATGTTTGTACTGCGTCTGGGTGTTTTCTATGTATTATAAGTATGTATTTACAAAAGAAAAGTACTATATGTAGTCTATCCGTATCTGGTACCCATAATACAAGCATAGAAATATAACTTACTTTGGGACCAGAGGACGTTGTGTGAAATGTCCATAAATATTTATTTATTGATTTGATAAGATTAAATTAAATTAAATTAAATTAAAAAAGAGATAACATTACTTAAGTTTCTTAGTTTGTAACTGGCCCAGAACCTCGGAAAATCTAGCCACTAACAGGGTTTATTTAGAGTTTTCTGTCTCTCATGAAGGAGTCAAGTCTGTGTGCAATGTCCCTTAGCTGGCTTTTACAGTTCCCCGGGAAGGAAAAGTCATCACACAGACATCCGACGGCATTAGCAACGCCTTTTTTAATTAATACAATTATTTAAACGTACACAAATATGCGAATAGTCATTAAAAATTTTCTATGAACTCCTTCCATAGGTAATTTACATTTATCGTTAGTTCACTTACACAGAATAAAGAATAAGACAGAAGTAGTGTCCGATCGTAGCATTGGCACCCCAAAAGACATGCCGACGCGGCATACGCTTCGTGAGTACGTCATAGTCGCATAATGGCTAGTAACGTGTCAAGACCTGTCTTGTGAGTTCCGTTTATGACATAATTATGCCCTCTTGTGTTGTTCCCACGTGTAAAAATGTTTAGACATTTTCCCCAAAATTGAGAATCAGTAGGAAATGACTCAAGAGCTAGCAACACTGCGCGGAGGTGAAGGAAGGTGCACGCGTCCGCGTGGGGCTCGTTTAGGGAGACACTACGATGCATTCAAATATTGCCGAGCGCTCCTTCTGTATATTCTGTGTTCACTTAATACTTCTTCCTTTTTAGACCGTGGTTTGTCAGTATGTATTGTATCAAGCTCATGACTCATAGTATTGAATGTTAACTGATGAAACGTATAAACTTATTACGTGTTACGTTTACTACAGTCAAATATTATAAAATAGCTTTTGTGGGTGTGGTCTTGACTAGTCTGAAAAATATGACGTGTGCGCGTTTATTATGATTGTAAAACATACCTACTTAATAGGTTTTATTTGTATGGAACATGATAGCTTGTAATGAATCACGTTCTTAAATAATATGTATATAACATTTATAATTTTCGCACTCTCTCTCCAGCCCATTAATGTCCCACTGTTGGGTCCTTCTCCACTTTGGGGAGGTTATGGTCTACTGTACCGGGCTGACCGAACGTGTTGGCACAGGGTTTAGTTTCGAGTTTCCGTCTCTCACAGTATACGGGCCTACATCAATATTATCGTCGACACGCACATATTAACACAGCTAGTAGGTATAGAAAATGAAGAATCAGTGATTTTTTTTTTGTTTACTCAAAATCTACTAAATATATTTTAATTCCGGCTTACGTGTTTCTATATATATAATAATTACCTATGTTTTTAAAGTTATTTCATTGGGTTAATACGCGATAATAGACCGACAAATGAAAAAAATAAAAAATTAGAGAGATTGTTTCGCTAAGATTTTCTATAGAGAAAACTTTTTTCAATCGCGTTTCTGAGTTTATGCGATCCTAGATTATATATTGAAAAAACATATACTTAAAAATTAGAGCTCTAGCCATTCAATCTAAAGAAAAAATGAAAACTTCGTACGTAGAAAAATGCACGAAGCTATTTTGGTATCCTCTTAACTGCTTATATTGTCCTTAGCTGCCTCTTACAGCACCCTGGGAAAGACATGGGGTGGTGATACTTGTATTCTTAATCCATCATCACACAGACCATTAGATATTGATTCACAATAAATTAATTTATATTTCGAAAGGCATTTTTACAATAACTGATATGACTCACATAACCATTGGTTGCTAAGCTGATGAAACGCAAAGCCATATTACCTGGTGATTCATCTCCCATAGTGGGTGTGTCTTTGACACGTTCACTGTTAACGTCTAAGGATGTGCTCAGCATATTCGATGTGGTTTTTATAACAGTTATTGATTGAGTTTAATTGCTATGGCTTTGGAATTAGCTTTGATGGTTTTTATTGATGTTCAGTATGATTTTAACATGGTTCGTTAATGTATGGTAAATTTTTTTGGCTGCCTTTATAGCACAGATTTCAAACGTTTTATAAGAGTTTTCGTACTAGACTGGTATTTTATAGACCCGTCCCAAATAATGATAGTGCAAAATAATACCAGTACTGGAATCAGATTATTGGCGGTAAGTACTCAGTTTATGGTTAAAGGTGAATCTAAATTGTCGAACAGGTGATTACAAAATTCAGAAAGGCATAGTTACTTATCTATACAAATATCATAAAGCTAAAGAGTTTGTTTGTTTGTTTGAACGCGCTAATCTCAGGAACCACTGGTCCCAATTGAAAAATTCTTTCACCGTTGGATAGTAGGTACATTTATCGAGAAAGGCTATAGGCTATATAACATCACGCTGCGATCAATAGGAGAGAAGCAGTGGTATAAAATGTTGCAAAAAGGGATTTTTTTCTAAATTCCACTCGTACGAAGTCGCAGGCAACAGCTAGTATGATTTATAGCTGTTGCCCGCGATGCGTGGAGTTTAGAAAATTTTCCCCGTTTTTACAATATTTTTCAATGATTCTTCGCTCCTATTGATCGCAGCGTGATGTTATATAGCCTATAGCCTTCCTCGATAAATGTACTATCGAACACTGAAAGAATTGTACAAATCAGTCGTAATATACTCTTTAGCTTTGTAATATTAGTACAGATTATTTTTAAGTATCTGGAATCCTTTCAAGATTCTTTATAATTTTGCTATCACCTTATCAACTGTGAGTGGAGAAGAAACTATTAGTGTAGGTGGTCAGCAGTAACATTTTCAACGCCATTTATTCGCTCTATAAAGGTAACAAAAACTCAAAAGAAGTAAATGCATTCATTTTTTAAACTAAGTTCATCATTGCAGAGTTGAACGAAATAACCATATTTTATCAAACAGTATTCTAATGAACTTGTACTAGAAAAGAAAACAACGTGCTAAGTGATTCTAACGTCTAGTTTAAACACGTTTTTAATATCAATGCAAAGAAATTATCACATTCAAAATATGGACAGGTTTGTGAGTCATTTTAGTTTTACTGCTTTATGTTGCTAAGGTGATATAACTGATGTTCTTGTAACAATTGTAAACATTGAATCATAACTATTAATTTGTTTGCTGACAATAGAATTTAGTTGAGCTTGACTGTCAAATAAACCCCGAAATCCAGTGAAGGCTTTAGGTTATAATAACATCACGCAGCTACCGTTAGAAGCATCATCGAAAATGTAACAAAAAAGGGTTTTTTTTTTAAATTCGCGGGTGTCAGCTAAAACCTTGTTAATGTTATACATTAGTTAATAAATTGTTCTTATAGAAGCTACTTCTACGCGCATAACTAAAGTTACCTAACAATTTAAAATTGATAGCGTCCGTTATTATCACAGTTTGGCAATGTTAACTAAAATTTATTATAAATCAAATTATGGTGGAAAAAGTGAATGTGCCGCAAGTGGGACTTGAACCCACGACCTCGGAATACCGTTCCGAAGCTCTTCCAACTGAGCTTATTGCGGTCTACTCGGTCTACTCGGTCGTGGGTTCAAGTCCCACTTGCGGCACATTCACTTTTTCCACCATAATTTGATTTATTATGTAAAAGGCATAGCATGTCAAATGCAAAACATAATAAATTAATAAAGTTTATTATTTTAAAAACTGTGTATGACTAACGGTTTTAATATACATATATATATTATGTATGTACAACGAAATATACACACGACCCATTTTCGTTGTGCATGTAAAATCGGCAGCATTGTTTCATTTCAAAGAATTTTGAAAAGAAAATTTACCAGTAAAACAATTATAGAAATTGAAAAAATACACCATCGACGATTTCATTAATATACATCGAGTACTACATATCAGAAGCATTTCCGAGAAGCTTTTATTTGTAGACACTTAGCAACGAGTTCACTTTTTGTCGGTGGTCCATGATATGTTTATTTTGTCATTGATATATGTATTGAAGTCAAATTGATGACACATATGTTGGATACAACTGTTACTTTGATAGTTGGAATGATATATTATAATCTAGCTTTAGTCCACAACTTTGTACGCGTGGAATGTAGAAACCAGACCTTAAAAAAATATAGAAAAAAGCCATCCTCTTGATCTCTTTGATCTCGTCCATCTATCTATTAAAAAAAAATGCAGAAAATTCTCAGAAAAAGCTCACATAGGGACATATATACAAAAATAACGACTTTGTTTTATAATAAGTAAGTAAGTAAGTAAGTAACTCTGTCTGTCAATCGCTTAGACAGCTATACTGATTGAGTTGAAATTTGGCGTACAAATATTCTAGAGCCTATGAAATTTTATAGGCCATCACTTAATGTGAAAAGTCAAGTGAGATAAAATTCCATGCTTACGATGTTGCAGGCCGGTTGCCTGCTCCTGCTATGTACTCGTATAATCCGTATTCAGGTACCCATAACACAAGCAAACTAAGCTTACACGGATGGCGCGATCTAAGTTCTTGTGTTAGAGGGGTTATTATGTCCAATCTACCTAGAAGCCTAAAAAATTCAGAAGATACTTTTAAGATGAAATTTTATAGATTCAAGGCACCTTGAGTTCAGCCTTCGATTTCTAAACAGGACAATGCTAAATGCTAATTTCAGGAACCACGAGCGATTTGAAAAATTCTGTCAGTGTTGGATAGTACATTTATCGAGTAAGGCTATATGCTATATAACATCAAGTTGCGATTATTAGGAGCGAAGCATTAGTGAAATATGTCTTAAAAACGGGCTTCGTTGACTAGTGGTTCATGTAACGGACTGCCGTTCACGAGGTCGCGGGTTCGATTCCAGGGACAGTCATTAGTGTGATGTTTTTAATTGTCATACAAATGTTTGTACTGCGTCTGGGTGTGTTCTAAATATTATAAGTATGTATTTACAAAAGAAAATTAGTATATGTATTATATCCGTATTCTGGTACCTACCTAATAAAGACAAGCATAAAAACACAAGCATAAAAATATATAGCTTACTTTGGGACCAGAGGATGTTGTGTGAAATGTAAAAAAGAGATAATTTTCTAAGTTACGTACAGAGTCGAAGCTAGTACAAAAATATGTAAATGGAAAAAATATCGGGTATTCGATATTTCCTTTTTACATTTTGGGAAGTTAAATATAAATCACTTAATTTATGAAAAGTTAATAAACTCTCAAAAAACCTTTCATTCGCAGGCCTTTTTCATTAAGTGAAATATATTAATATCGGACGTAATTAAATTTACAAAATCACAAAGGCGTATATTGGTACAAAATCATATATTATTTCGTTGTAAAATTAATAATGAATAACTAGCATGTTACCACAATATTGTCAGTACAAAGCTTTTCATGATTTTCAAAGGAAAACTTTTATTATTTTCATGTGAGGTTTCACTGCAAATTGTGTAAAATATTTCCTCTTTGGCGCAAACCTTTTTATTGTCCCTTTAGGTGAGTTTTAATGAAGGACCATGTTTTAATTGTGAAAGGAAGAATGCCATAAATTAAATGTCCACCTAACACGAACCTCTCTTTTTTATATTTGTTCCTGAAAGGCTTCAGAATGAAAATAGAGTTTTTGTGAAATTGGTGAATTTTTATTCAGATAAATACTAATTTCCGTGTGGTGACGGATTAAGAATATAAATGTCACCACTCCATTTCGCCCCGAGGGTTTTGTAAAGGCCAACTATGGGATAACGTACACAGATAACATCCTCTGTAAGAGGCAGAAAACTCAGTAAATAAACCCTGTGCCAATACGCCTGTTCGGCGCGGCATAATCCACAATCCATCTAAATCCTAAAGCGGAGGAAGCCTTTGCCCAACAGTGGGACGTTAATGGGCTGGGGACAGAGAGAGATACTAATTTTAACCAATAGATAGTAAAACTCGATAACTGAAGTTAGACTAACCAGATGCAATCAACTGTGTGCATCCATTCGAGAAGTTTCGGTTCGTTGCTGATTAAATTTGCAGTTTCCAGTACAACGTGAACTGTCGTAGTAATTAGTATAGAGACTTTAGAGGCAAAGTTTGAACGAATTGTACATGCATTTATTTCTAGTTGACCCTCATTTACATTTTAGATGACTTAGAATATTTTTTTATGTAAGAACACAAATACTTAAAATTTGAATTTGCTGGTTCTAGAGTTCGCTCTTATGAGGCTATGATTTGTTAGTTTCGTATCTAAACGTAAAATAGGATTTTGCTATCCATCTGTGCTTCCGTCTATCACCAGGCTGTATCCCCGGAACAGCGACAGCAAGAGAGAAAATTTCACAGTTTATGTAAATCAGTTATGTTAATGCTATAACCATAATCATTCTCCTGTCCTTATCCAGTTATTTGAGGTGAAGAATATGATGAATATCTAATATATAAAATTTCCATGACACAATGTTAGTACTGTTAGTATGTAAGTACTCCGCCGAAACGGCTTGACCGATTTTTATGAAATTTTACATGCACATTCAGTAGGTCTGAGAATCGGCCAAAATCTATTTTTCAAACCTTTGGCAAAACAACGTTTGCCGGGACAGCTAGTATTATCATAATAACGGTAACTCGTACTTGAGCAGCTTTTCTTATCTCTAACCTTTATTGGCCTGGTAGTAGCTTTGTTCCACAACAAGAGAGTTTTGGTTTGCTGCACCAGGGTTTGTCACCGGAATTTAGTATCGAATTTTCGATATCTTATAAAATTAGCGTATTCTTAAATTTTGTTTTAGCACAGCCGGATAACACATTGAGTTATGGTATATTTTAAATGAATCATCAAACAGATAAAGTTAGATAAGGTTTTTATAGGATTTTTACGTTCGGTATTTTCTGGTTCTATGTAGATCAATTACCTCTCTATTTTGACATACCTATAGAATGCATTTAACACAAGATTGATATAAATTGCTTTACAAAGCATTTACTATTATAATAGGCGACAGTTCAAGATTAATATTGGTCATTTGAACCATATTAACTCTGTTAGTTGACCGTGACATCAAAAACCAACATAATTTTGCGGCTTTCAAAATAATTTTACTTAAGAAAGTAATCTAAGGGTACCTCCTTTTGACTGCACAGTAAAAATTGTATTTCTCACAATCCTATGGTCCTAATTATAATTTGAATCGTTTAGGAGTTAAATATTGTTGGCGTCAAATAGATAAAAAAAATATTTGAAGACGTAGTCTGGTGTTTGATCAACGGAGTGAAAAGCTAAGAAAACTACTAAGTAGCACGTTTGTATATTATTTTTACGTGACTTTCTGATACTAATTTTTGTAAATATAAATAAAGAAACGTTTAAGTTTTTAACAATATAGAATATACCCTACAACTTGTACTAAGGCTTAACCTGTTATGTGATAGATCTAAGAACAACATTTATAGTAAAGAAACAATGGGCAATTCTGTCTTACTTCTACTCTACGTGTAGGTATAGTATTGCAAAAACTTTTTTTTGGCGATTACATTTGTATAAAAAAATATCTTATGAGTAGATAAATAAAACCTGGCATACTCCAAAAATTTTAACAGGCATACCACATATTTTTCTATGAAAATGTTCTAATATGATCTAAACAGCTATCATTAAAATTAAAGATAATTAAAATGCTAGGACCATCCATAGCTTCCTGTGTTCTGTTCTCGCGGATGACTCACTCGCAGAAGTAGGACGATGGTGGCCACCGCTTTAGAAAAAAAAACGCCGAGCACCTTATCTGTTGCATCAGATTTTATACAGGCTGTTGCATCTTAACAAATATTCTTTTTATTTACGTACTGCAGGTGTAGGTAGTAATAGACATCTATGTTCTCTCTTTTTCTCTCTCTTCAAGCCATTCACGTTCTAGTGTTGGGCATGGGGCTTCTTCACTCTGAGAGGGTTTAAGGTCAACTGTGCCGTGCTGACCAAGCGTGTTGGCACAGAGTTTATTATTGAAGTTTCCGTCTTTCACAGAAGATGTTATTCTGTGAACTATATCTGCTGAGTATCTTACGCCGGTTCTTCTCAGCAGATTGCGTCCTGAACCGGTGGTAGGGAAAAAAAATTGGACATGTCATAAGCACATAATTTTGCTAAAAAATTCTTGTTTGAATTTGCTAAAAAATCTACTTGATTGAATGATTATTCATTTCATTTCATTTCATTTATATTCTTTAGCTGGCTTTTACAGCACCCAGGTGGGTGGTGACACTTGTCTTGTATTCTTATTCTTTGACGAGCCTCGTGGTTGAGTGGTTTATGTAACGGACTGCCGATCAAGAGGTCGCGGGTTCGATTCCCGCTCGGGACAATCATATGTGTGATGTTTTTAATTGTCATAAAATATAATTGTAATAAATATTCTAGACATTTCACACAATATCTTCTGGTCACAAGCCAAGCTTATATATGATTGGGTTATAAGTACCAACATACGTATAGATAGAATACATTATACTCATTTTTTTTGTAAATACATACTTTTAATATATAGAAAACACCCAGACGCAGTACAGAGATTATTCTTTTTATTACCTTTAGCTATATATAGCGCGCAAAAATGAAAAAACCTAAGAGAAACGGATACGATGTCTAATAAAACCATTATAGCGCTCTATACTAACGATTTCATATTAATTCTATTATGAATTACCTACATCTAGTTCACAAGATAATGTCAACTAATCTAGGATCCAACATTGTCTAGACGTGACAAAATGACAAAGTCTGTGTCACTTGTCGCTGTATATTGTGTTTGGCAACATCGTAAAGTTAGCTTGCTTACACTGTCATGTATGTTTTAAAGCAACATACCATGTTTAGATGATTGCTTAGTTGGTTTTGTGATTTAGTTTAGTAATTACAATTACTTGCAAACGCAAAACATACGTTTTCAATTCCCGGGTATTACTATATTTATGAGTGAATGAATGAATGAATGATTTATTTGCAGAATATGGGGTACACAAAATTTAGACCAGTTATATCAGAGTATTTTCTTGCCAACCTCTTATCTGTCTTCAATAAGGTTATGTTATTTAATAGAGAGAATAATATATTTAAATTAAAAAAAAAGCTACAAAGCTAAGCTTTCTTGTTGTACACCTATCTTTCCTTTATTTTAGCATTTCTCCATACACTCACAACTAGGGTTTGCTGGTAGAAAACTCAATATGAGTTAAGATCGCCTTTGTGCACATTTGTAACACTATTATTTATTTATGTTGCCTTACTTGTATGAGTGTACAATAAAGAATAAATGAAATGAAAAAAAATTAAAAATGATAAAGTACTCAGAAACAATATTTGATGAGATATTTCAAAAAGTCCAATCAGAGTTACGGACAGTGATTGGACTGGCGTGACACTAGATACTTTTTTCATTTTTGAAGAAGTTCCATTCATCCATAGAGAGAAATTTATATAAATGAGGATTAGAAATGTTATTTTAAATACGTGAATGAATTACTTCGTCAAAAATGTAAAATGGAATCATCCTGTACATGTGGTGCGCCTGCGCCGATGACTCACATCCCGATCGTCAAACACTCTCACGACAAAGGCATAGTTTAAAAAATACTGACAAATTTAACCGACAAACTGCGTTTGTGTACCAACATTATTAGTAGATAAATGACTGTGAATATTTTATTTTCATCTTTTATAACAGGTATTTACATACATACTTTTATATTTCTGTGAGCCTCTGTGTCACAGCAGTTATGCCTTTTTACAAGTTGCAGCATGGAACCTTGGGTCTTAGATTTTCTTAGAGTTAGGAACCAAAAGTTCCAAATGAAAACTTGGGTATTGTAGACCAAATGCCAAATGTGAATGAAGCCACGAATGTGAGTTTGGATCGTAGCAGCTCATGCTCTATAGTCTCTACCTACCCCATGAGAAAAGGGGCGACAGTATAATGACGATGTAGACCAAATGCGGTGAGTAGAAACCTATTGCTTTAAGAATCTTCATAGAAAAACTATGAAGAAAAAGGAACTGAAATAGGATTATAAAATTTCTCTTTAAGAGGATACCAAAATAGCTTCGTGCATTTTTCTACGTACGAAGTTTTCATTGAATCTTTAGATTGAATGGTTAGAGCTCTAATTTTTAAGTATATGTTTTTTCAATATATGATCTAGGATCGCATGAACTCAGAAACGCGACTGAAAAAAGTTTTCTCGATAGAAAATCTTAGCGAAACAACCTCTCAATTTTTTTTTTTTACATTTGTCGGTCTATTATCGCGTATTAACTAATGAAATAACTTTAAAAACATAAGTAACTATTATATATAGAAACACGTAAATCAGAATTAAAATATATTTAGTAGATTTTGAGTAAATAGGAAAAGTATCCCTAATTCTTCATTTTCTGTGCCTACTGGCTGTGTTAATATGTACGTGTCGGCGATGATATACGATAATATTGATGTAGGCCCTTAAATACGAGGCAAACGCAGAGGCATTTAAGATAGGTATTTGGCATTTACTTATAACACTTGGTTAAAATTTGCCTCAGTGCCACTCATCACTAATGCCTCAAATATAATATCATCAATAAATACACAATAAACACGATTTTAAATAAGTAAGTTGACATATTAATTTATTAATTTTTGCAATTGACTTGCTATGCTTTTACTAAATAAACAAAATTATAGTGGAAAAAATGATAACCATGAGCGAGACTTGAACCCACGACCTCAGAACAACGTTCCGTTGCTCTCCCATCTGAGCTATCATGTCCCGCATATGTTTACCAAATCTTCCACTACAATCTTCTTAATGTGAGTTAAACATCGTGCGATGTTTTGTGTACAACGCCATCTATGGAGCGGTTTGCACCAACTTGATCAATCGATCACTTAGTCTTCTTTACAGAACACAATTGGACCGAAATAATGACTGTACATGTATTTCTACATTAATTTATTAATTTTTGCAATTGACTTGCTATGCTTTTACTAAATAAACTAAATTAATAATGATGATAGATCTATAGATAGAGCTCAATAGATGGCGTTGTACACAAAACATCGCATGATGTTTAACTCACATTAAGAAGATTGTAGTGGAAGATTTGGTAAACATATGTACCATGATAACTCAGATGGGAGGTAGGTTCAAGTCCCGCTCATGGTTATCATTTTTTCCACTATAATTTAGTTTATTAAGTAGACATATATTATTATACGGGACATATAGGTATTATATTGGACGGGCTTCGTGGCGTAGTGGTTCATGTACTGGACTGTCGTTCACAAGGTCGCGGGTTCGATTCCCGCTTGGGACAATCATTTGTGTGATATTCATAAATGTCATACAAATGTTTGTACTACGTCTGGGTGTTTTCTATGTATTATAAGTATGTATTTACAAAAGAAAAGTAGTTAATGTATTATATCCGTATTCTGGTACCCATAACACAAGCATATAAGCTTAGCTTGGGACCAGAGGACGTTGTGTGAAATGTCCATGAATATTTATTATTATTATTATTATTTATAATTCATATTATCGATCCCATTATCAGAGGCTATCTTATTGAAAACGGATACACGTGCGTAAAATTGATAAATGAATAAAAGATATTTTTAAGAAAGCTTAATTAAGCGTAATTAACAAACATAAAAAAAGATTTCGGCGAATCAAAAACCTCCTCCTTTTAAAAAGTTTGTAATAATACGGAAACTAGATACATAGATTCACAATTTTATACGTATTTTGAATTTTGGAAACATATTAAGGGCCTACATCAGTATTATCGTCGACATGTACCTATTAACACAGCTAGTAGGTATAGAAAATGAAGAATTGGGATATTTTTTTTGTTTACTCAAAATCTACTAAATATATTTTAATTCCGGTTTACGTGTTTCTATATTATAATAGTTACTTATGTTTTGAAAGTTATTTCATTAGTTAATACGCGATAATAGACCGACAAATGAAAAAAATAAAAAAATTTAGAGGTTGTTTCGCTAAGATTTTCTATCGAGAAAACTTTTTTCAATCGTGTTTCTAAGTTTATGCGATCCTAGATTATATATTGAAAAAACATATACTTAAAAATTAGAGCTCTACCCATTCAATCTAAAGAAAAAATTAAAAATTCGTAGGTACGTAGAAAAATGCACGAAGCTATTTTGGTATCTTCTTAAGAGCGTAACAGCTGCCAGTTGCTCGATTTCTAACATTTTTATTATATCCACTAAAAATCTTATTGCAACATAACAGATACAACAAAACATAACTTTTTATCTATAATTTCACAGTAATTCCATTCATACCAACATTGTATTTTTATATCTAGTATTCTAAAAATTACGATGTAATACATCATTGCTAAATTTATTTGAAATAACGGTTTCGAACGTGACGTTTAGAATGTTGCCCTATTTAAAAAAGTTTTAATATCAACGAATTGTGTTGTTGTGTTGCCAGTTTTATGTATCGTAAATCAAAACAAACATAAATTTAGTTTCGACTTGTTATTTATTAATGTTTTATGATGAGAAAACGTTTAAGATTGTCATTTTTATAGTTTTTATGTATGGTTAAAATGATGTAAGTCATACTAGACGTATTTATTATGTATAGGTATACTAAGTTGCTAGCATAAAATATATCAATATTGTAATTCTGAATAAATATTGTTTTCAGTATATGCGGGAAACCCTAATGCCTATGATGAAACTTTAATATGTTTCCGTGCAATGTCTAATTAAAAAAAAAAATTCTCTAACACTTACGCGACTCATTTGTTTTAATGAAACTACTTTTTATGGATTTAGACGCGTACATTTTGTTTTAAATTTTAACCCGACGTTTCGGAGACTTTGCAGTTACCATGGTCTCCTCTCTCCAGCCCATTTACGTCCCACTGTTGCGCACCTCCACTTTGGGAGGGATTATGGTCTACTGTGCCGCGCTGACCAGGCGTGTTGGCACAGGGTTATTTTCGAGTTTTCCGTCCCTCACAGAGGAAGTTATCTGTGTGCAATATCCCTTAGCTGACAATTACAGCACCTTTGGGAGGAGATGGGTTGGTGACACTTGTATTCTTAATCCGTCTCTGCACGGAGAAAAACACCATGGTCTCACTACTTCTAAAACGTCGGGATAAAATTTAAAACAGATACACGCATCTAAATCCGTAAAAAGTAGTTTTTTTTTTATTTAAAATAATGTCTGTTTTATTTTACATCAAAGTTAGCAAAGTAAATACGATTACTGAACACAGAATTTTATAAAATCACCGATATATTTCACAAGTCACATTAGTATGCATGGTATGCATAGCTTTTAGCTATTTACTCTAACTCGACAAACAGCCGAAATAATAATAATAAATGTAAAATAAAATACCGAAATAATAAATGTATCCAAAATTAAATTATACTAAAAAGAATCCTTTTTAGGGTTCCGTACCCAAAGGGTAAACCCAGGCAGGGGCCGTCGGCGCGCAGTGGCTGGCCAGCACCCCCGACGAGGTGGTCGCGCGCGGCGAGTCTGTATTCAGAGACCCGCCGCGGCAAATGTGGCTACTGGCCACGCGACAGGGGGACCTAGTGCTTCCCCTGTTGGGTCGGGCCCCGATTAACGGGGCCACCCCTCGCTGGGTCATGGTAAAGCTCAAGGCACCATCATGGCCCAGGAGGGTAGATGGCGGAGAGATAAAAAAAAAAAAAACCCAAAGGGTAAAAACGGGACCCTATTACTGAGACTTCGCTGTCCGTCCGTCCGTCCGTCTGTCACCAGGCTGTATCTCAAGAACGGTGATAGCTAGACAGTTGAAATTTTCACACATGATGTATTTCTATTGCCGCTATAACAACAAATACTAAAAATAAAATAATATAAATATCTAAGGGGGGCTCCCATACAACAAACATGATTTTTTTACCGTTTCTTGCTCGATACTAATAACGTTGCCTTATGTTGCATAGATAATGGTACGGAACCCTTCGTGCGCGAGTCCGACTCGCACTTGTTTATTTATATTTTTCTTGTATATTTTTTGCAAGTGACTTAAGACAATAAAAATTTTAATAAATTAAATTGTAGTGGAAAAAGTGATCACCGCAAGCGGGACTTGTAATCACTTTTTCCACTACAATTTAATTTATTAAGTAAAAGCATAGCAAGTCAATTGCAAAATTAATAAATTAATTTATTAATAATTTTTTTTAAGTATTAAAACGATATTGCTAATGACAGCTCAATACAGTTTTAAAAGTGTCTATTACTATGACACCATAAAAATTGTTAGGCAATAAGAAGGCGACGTATTCTTGTCTATCATTTAGTTGTGATTGTTACTTACATTGAAACCCTAGCTGACATAACAGAATAAATTAATATCGATAAGAGCCTCTCAACACATTATCGATTGTTAAATATTTACAGTATAAATCGATACATATTAGTTAAGTTCATTCCCCTAGAGCTTGCAACTTAAACAAAGGTCCATTCTCCTTTTATTACAAAATATGTAGTTTACAAAATATGATGTGTACACACTGTTTGTTGTATGGTATGTATGGATGGTTTAAAGTAAAAGATGTAGCGAGATTAGTGGTCTTAATCATAATGACTTATCGGAGGTTTAAAAGTTCGCTAAAATAGGTTCGCGAAAATTGTCAAAACTTGTTATTCATAATAGTCTTTTTTTGCTAAAACGTTTATTATCTCTCCGACAAAATCTCCGTTTTAACCTCCGATAAGTCATTATGAATAAGACCATAAATCTATACTTCTATACTAATACTAGATGGCCAACCCTTGTCACTTAGGGGTATGAAAAATAAATAGTAGCCGATTCTCAGACCTACTAAATCTAATATATAAAATTTCCATGTCACAGTGTTAGTTACCGTACTCCTCCGAAACGGCTTGAACGAATTTTATGAAATTTTACATGCATATTCAGTAGGTCTGAGAATCGGCCATCAGCATCTATTTTTTAAATCTTTTTTTTTTAGTATGGCTAAACAACGTTTGCTGGGTCAGTAAGCATATAAAATTTCATAAAAATCAGTCAAGCTGTTTCTTAGTAGAACACTGTGGCACGGGAATTTTATATTACTAAATATAGATACTGATAAGGCTGAAGATTTTGTTTGTTTGAACACGCTAATCTCAGGAACCTCTGATCTTATTTGAAAAATTCTTTCAGTGTTGCATAGTACATTTATCAAAGAAGGCTATAGACTGTATAATAACACGCTGTGATTAATAGGAGCGAAACAGTAGTGAAAAATGTTGCAAAAACGGGGATTTTTTCTGAATTCCACGCGTACGGATTCGCGGGCAATAACTATTATATATTTTAGTAGCTCAATATTCTAGTCCTGATTTTGGTCTCTTTTTAGGGTTTCGTACATTTTAGGGTGTCCATTAGTTTGTCTGTCAGTCAAATTTTTTAAAACGTTTTTTTATTCTCTATCTCTCTCCAGCCCATTTACGTCCCACCGTTGGGCACGGGCCTCCTCCACGTTGGAGGGATTATGGTCTACTGTGCCGCGCTGACCAAGCGTTTACCAACAAGCAAGCACAGGGTTTATTTTCGAGTCTTATGTCTCTCACAGAAGATGTTTTCTGTGTCCAATATCCCTTAGCTGACTTTACAGCACCCTTGGGAGGAGATGGGGTGGTGACACTTGTATTCTTAATGCGTCACCACGCGAAGAATTTTTTATTCAGCAGTGTATTAATAGGCTGCGAGCAAGATACCTTAATCGTGTGATGAAATAATCATGGCTCAAACATAATTTTATTTTTGGACTTTATTGAAGTGAGTCATATTTTCAGAGTCGTAAATTAAAACAATGATTTAATTTACTTTAGATTACATTAATACTAAGTACTGCTCTGTGTGGTGACGGATTAAGAATACAAGAGTCACCACCCTATTTCTTTCCCAGGGTGCTGTAAGAGCCAGCTAAGGGATAATATAAGCAGTTAACGTACACTGTGAGGGCCGGAAAACTCGAAACGTCTTTTTCTTTTTAAATACATAAATAAATATTCTGACATTTCACACAACGCCCTCTGGTCCCAAAGTAAGCTTTATTTCTATGCTTGTATTATGGGTACCAGATACGGATAGACTACATATACTACTTTTCTTTTGTAAATACATACTTAAAATACATAGAAAACACCCAGATGCAGTACAAACATTTGTATGACATTTATGGATATCACACAAATGATTGTCCCAAGCGGGAATCGAACCCGCGACCTCGTGATCGGCAGTCCATTACATAAACCACTCCACCACGAAGCCCGCCAAAAGAAACTAAGCCCTGTGCCATCACGCCTGGTCAGCGCGGCACAGTAGATCAAAGTCCCGTGCCCAGCTGTGGGACGTTATTGGGCTAGAGAGAGAGAGAGAGTACTAAACAGTAGTAACACTATCTAATAGTACGGCTACAAGATAAAGCATTGGTGATTAAATAAAACCCTAATTTTTATAATAAACAATTACATAAAACTAATTTTTACGGATTTAGACGCGTATATTTGTTTTAAATTTTGGCCCGACGTTTCGGAGACTTTGCAGACACAAATCCGTAAAAAGTAGTTTTATTTAAACAAATGAGTCGCGCAAGTGTTACAAAATATTAAACAATTACAGATAAAATTAAAACCAAGAGATTATTAATAATAACTTTTTTATATTCTTTGTATTCTTAAAAGCTTTTCAACATTTATGGTGACATCCATCTGTTTAGACATGTTGTTAAATATGATAAGGAATCGGTTAAGCTCTTTGTTTTAAAGTTTATTGACTTATCGATAGCGAAATGATTCATATAGTTTACAATGAAATTAAAATTTCAAAGTAAACAGTATGCTGACTACACGATAATGTTATACTAACTAGCTTAAGCCCGCCTTTATGGTTACTGCCACGCTCCTTTACTTTTAGGTTAGCGTGATGATATACAGCCTATAATATGTTTTTGTAATGCAAAAACCCTCCTGACACATTAAGAATACAAGAGTTACCACCTCATCTCCTCCCAAGGGTGCTGTAAAAGTCAGTCAAGGGATATTGCACACAGATAACATCTTCTGCGAGAGACGGAAAACTCGGAAATAAACCCTGTGCCTACGCGCCTGGTCAGCGCGGTGCAGTAGACCATAATCCCTCCCAAAGAGGAGGAGGCCCATGCCCAACAGTGGGACGTGATTGCGCTGGAGAGAGAGAGGGAGATAGAGAATGCAAAAACATTCACAAAAATTACCTATTTAGTGACCAAATTTAGGTACCTACCTACTGCTTAAGTTTACTATTGTTACAGCCGGCGTATTATAAGCTTTTTAAAATCATTCAAGTGCCAGGCAGGCCGTAAACTCCATGGCTAAATTAGGTATTATGGCAAAAATAAAACTTATAGTTGAAAATTTTTAGTTAGTACTTTAACTTTTAGTTGTACCTTCTCCTTAAACATATTAATGTATGACTGGTTTAGCGAACTGACTGACTAATATTTTGTTCATAATACGAATTTGCCAGACAGTTCAATTCACGGCGTAAACTGTCTGTGAATAAAAGCTCATAATACGGCCGTAGGTCTTTACAATAAAACGACTGGTAAAACTGATTAAGTATTATCCGTTTTTCTTACTGCAAATGCTAGTTAAAATAGTATAACTAGCATATATGCAACTAGAAAAGCAAATAATATCTACTTAGCCAGTTTTAGACGACTATTAAAATTTCAATAAAACAAGTCAAAGACGTTCTCTATGATTCAGATAAGCAATGACTAAACATTTATGAATGCGAAAGGACCTGATGAAAGGTCAATCGCCTTAGGCTTTTACTACTGATTAGAGTAAGAACATAGACAAGAATACAATATCTAATTTTGTTGTACATTCAACTGAATCGTTTCTGTTAACTATGGGAAATGGCCCGCTTCTTACACAACTTTTGACAGAATAAACTACAAATCATTTTTGGTATAAGCTTACCAAATTTGTGTGATAGACGCTGGAACTTCATCTAAAGAAAACCAAAAAAAAACGGGATTTTTGTGTTGTTATTTTATTTTAGTTGTTATGTTTTAAAAAAAGAAAGTGATAGAAGCATACATAATAAGACATAATAGAGGATAATGTCCTACGATGGTACTACGATATCCATATTTTTGTATGGAGCATAGTCTGATGTCGTGCCCTCTTAACATAGCTGGGTCGTCCCTTTTCTTGTATAGGTATGTTTATTATATCCTTAGCTGATTCTTACAACACTTTCATTCGTTTGAGGACTAGGGTTTTGTAATAGTTTGCCAGTTTAAATAAAACTGCGTATATAGATTTTATATCTTCCACAGTTTAGTGTCATGTCCGATACTTCATTGACTTTTTAGCCACCTTGATTAAATGAAAAATTAGGCTGTACGATATCCTTTAGAGTCAGTTGTTACAGATAACCTGTATTTTATTATCAAATGTCTATTAACCACATAGCTTTAGATAAAAAAATAAAATTAGTTTCTTTACAACCAAATTCCTGAACTAACATGTTTAATAACCAGAACTAAGTAGGTAATAAGCCTTCTGTTAATTACGTTCTGTTCAATTTCAGTTAAGGCATAAACGATAACCTTTATCTATATCTTTATCCCTATTAATCCCTACTGTAATCATATTCATCATCCATTCACACACATCACGCATCTCTCGCCCGGGAGTATGTATGAGCCAACAGCACACACATGGTTTAAACTGCACATCAGCACATTTATATTACATTTTTCACACAATACAGTTACACTTCAGCGGCCGTATTATGAGCTCTTATTCCCAGGCCGTTTACGCCGTGAATGGAACTGCCCGGCAAATTCGTAATATGAACATAACTCCCAGCCATCCAGTTCGCTAAAACAGTCATAGATTAATATGTTTATGAAGAAGGTACAACTAAAAGTTTAAGTGCTAACTAAAATTTTTCAACTAAATGTTTTATGTTTACCATAATACATAATTTAGTCAGGCAGTGTACGGCCTGTATGGAACTTGCATGATTTTTAAAAAGCTCATAATACGCCCGCTGTACTCAGTTAGCAGTCGTAGCAATCATACGCGAACAACACTCATAGTCGACGTAATATTATAAATGCGAAAGTAACTCTGTCTGTCTGTCTGTTACGCTTTCCCGCTTAAACCTCTCAACCGATTTTGATGAAATTTGGCACAGACAATCTTTAGACCCTGAGAAAGGACATAGGCTACCTATCATCGCGAAAAAAAAATTCCAAATTCCACGCAGACGGAGTCGTGGGCAACAGCTAGTTTATTATAAAACAAAGTTGATATTTTTTTGTATGTATGTGAGTTTATATCTTCATAACTACAAAACAGATTTAGATGCGGTTTCTTTTAATAGATAGAGTGGTTCAAGAGGATGGCTGTTTTCTATAATTTGTTAAGGTTTGATTTCTAAATTCCACGCGTACGAAGTTGCGGGCAACAGCTAGTTAATATTATTAGGCTGAAGAGTTTGTTTGTTTAAACGCGCAAATCTCAGGAACTAGTGGTCCGATTTGAAATTTTTTTACCAGTGTTGGATACTACACTTAAGACGATACCAAAATAGCTTCGTGCATTTTTCTATGTACGAAGTTTTCATTGTTTCTTTAGATTGAATGGCTAGAGCTCTAATTTTTAAGTATACATATGTTTTTTCAATATATGATCTAGGATCGCATGAACTCAGAAACGCGATTGAAAAAATTTTTCTCGATAGAATATCTTGGCGAAACAACCTCTCAATTTTTTTATTTTTTTCATTTGTCGGTCTATTATCGCGTATTAACTAATGAAATAACTTTAAAAACATAAGTAACTATTATATATAGAAACACGTAAATCAGAATTAAAATATATTTAGTAGATTTTGAGTTAATAGGAAAAGTATCCCTAATTCTTCATTTTCTGTGCCTACTGGCTGTGTTAATATGTACGTGTCGGCGATGATATACGATAATATTGATGTAGGCCCTTAATGCGGAAGGCTATATAATAAATAAATAAATATTTATGGACATTTAACACAACGTCCTCTGGTTCCAAGCTAAGCTTATTTTACTTGTGCTATGGATACCAGAATACGGATAGAATACATAAACTATTTTTCTTTTGTAAATACATACTTATAATACATAGAAACAACCAGACGCAGTAGGTACAAACATTTGTATGACGATTATAAATATTACACAAATGATTGTCTCGTGCGGGAATCGAACCCGCGACCTCATGAATGGCAGTTCAAAATGTTGCAAAAACAAAGACGAGTGAAAAATGTTGCAAAAACAGAAAGAATTATCCTTAAGAGGATACCAAAATAGCTTCGTGCATTTTTCTATGTACGAAGTTTTCATTGTTTCTTTAGATTGAAAGGCTAGAGCTCTAATTTTTAAGTATATGTTTTTTCAATATATGATCTAGGATCGCATAAACTCAGAAACGCGATTGAAAAAAGTTTTCTCGATAGAAAATCTTACCGAAACAACCTCTCTCATTTTATATTTTTTTCATTTGTCGGTCTATTATCGCGTATTAACTAATGAAATAACTTTAAAAACATAAGTAACTATTATACATAGAAACACGTAAATCAGAATTAAAATATATTTAGTAGATTTTGAGTAAATAGGAAAAGTATCCCTAATTCTTCATTTTCTGTGCCTACTGGCTGTGTTAATATGTACGTGTCGGCGATGATATACGATAATATTGATGTAGGCCCTTAATCTGGCTCCTGCAACACAGTATTACTAGCGTAATCCATAATGCTATGTTATCACACCATTTGATGAAAATATTAATATTTTTTATTTATTTTTATTTTGAATTCTTCTGACGAACACGCACAGTGGTGTTATTAGTATATATTTATCATTTTATTTTCTACTAGCTGACCCGGCAAACGTTGTTTTGCCATATAATTGAAATATAGATAGTAGCCGATTCTCAGACCTACTGAATATGCATATAAAATTTTATAATAATACAATAATAGTTTAAAAAACTAAAAAACACGCTTTATTTAATCGAATTATTGCATTGTCATCGGTCTTTGACAGGTGTGCAAAATTTGAATAGAATGTGACCATTTAAAGTGGGTCAAAATAGCGTTCATAGGAGTCGGTTACAAACATACAAACAAACAAACATACAAACAAACATACAAGTGAAGCTAATATAAAGCGTGTAAAAATAGGTCAAGCCGTTTCGGAGGAGTACATTATGACACGAGAATTTTATATATTAGATATGCTATGCATACGAAGTCGCGGGCAACAGCTAGTTTTAAAGAAATATATGTGTTTAAAACCAATTTAGTCACTAATTACAAGTGACTATAGATAATTTAGTAGAATATATATGACTCATGCTAACATATTGTGTTCTTCCTTGTTTTACTTTGTAATTAACATATATAATTGCCTCATTAGGAAGTATAAGTGGTTGACACTTATTTTTTAATTTATGTAAGTGTAAGCAAAGTTATATTAAAATGGTAACAGTCATAATAGTTTTTACAATCGTTTAAATTGTTTAACATTATTTAATAGTCAAATTAACCACCCGGTTCCAATCTTAAGTGTTTTATCAAATTTATTTAAAGTAGAATATGTCTGTGTGGTGACGGATTAAGAATACAATTGTCACCACCCCATTTCTTTACCAGGGTGCTGTAAAATTAAGTTAGGGAATATTGTACACAAAAACATCATCGGTGAGAGCAAATTTCATCATTTATGTATACCAGCCAACGCTTTGACAAGAAATAAATCTTTACCGGGTGTGCCTCTTTCGTGAGCGAAACAACTCGTACTTGACTTGTTTTTCCTGTTCCTTTATCTCTACTTATTATAAAACAAAGTCGTTATTTTCGTATGTATGTCCCTATGTAAAGTTATATTTTCTCTAGAGAAATCTCCTCTATCGATCTAAAACTACGCAACGTATATTTATGCAGCTTTTTTTAATAGATAGAGTGGTTCCAGAGTATGCTTTTTTATATTATTACTAGCTGACCCGGCAAACGTTGTTTTGCCATACTAAAAAAAAAAGGTTTGAAAAATAGATGTTGGCCGATTCTCAGACCTACTGAATACGCATGTAAAATTTCATAAAAATCGGTCTTGCCGTTTCGGAGGAGTACGGTAACTAACACTGTGACACGTGAATTTTATATATAAGATAGCTGACCCGGCAAACGTTGCTTTGCCATACTAAAAAAAAAGGTTTGAAAAATAGATGTTGGCCGATTCTCAGACCTACTGAATATGCATGTAAAATTTCATAAAAATCGGTCAAGCCGTTTCAGAGGAGTACGGTAACTAACACTGTGACACGTGAATTTTATATATTAGAGACTAGCTGACCCGGCAAACGTTGTTTTGCCATACTAAAAAAAAAGGTTTGAAAAATAGATGTTGGCCGATTCTCAGACCTACTGAATACGCATGTAAAATTTCATAAAAATCGGTCTAGCCGTTTCGGAGGAGTACGGTAACTAACACTGTGACACGTGAATTTTATATATAAGATAGCTGACCCGGCAAACGTTGCTTAGCCATACAAAAAAAAAGGTTTGAAAAATAGATGTTGGCCGATTCTCAGACCTACTGAATATGCATGTAAAATTTCATAAAAATCGGTCAAGCCGTTTCAGAGGAGTACGGTAACTAACACTGTGACACGTGAATTTTATATATTAGAGATAACCTTAAAAGGTTATCCTTTTATTTTCAAAATTTGACGCGTAACAAATTGCGGGCGGCAGTTTTAGGTTTAAGTTTTGAGCATTTAGCAACAAATACATTGTCATAACTAATAAAAATATTGTTTCAAATAGATTTATTTTTTCCGCAATTTTCTGCCCGCATCCGCGTTATCAGGTGTGAACAATTACGACCTTGTAACCTTAGACGTGTGTTGTGACATACTTGTTGTGTATTCATTTTATTTTTACATACGTTTGCCCTACTAGTATTGTAACAATGATGTGCGTTCAAGTTCATCATGCATTACTAGTTTAGAAAATTTTCCCTACTTTTGCAACATTTTTCACTGTTGCTTGGCTCCTATTGGTCACAGCGTTATGTTATATACCCTGTAGCCTTCCTTGATAAATTTACAATGCAATACCGAAAAACAAAATCAATTCGAATCAGTAGTTTTTGAGTTCAGCGCGTTCAAACAAACAAACTCTTCGGCTTTATGATATTAAGAGGGCACGATACCAAATTATGCTCCATACAAAAATATGGGCATCGTAGTTTCCTTTTTTCTTCGCGAAAGTTAAACCTATTTTAATTGTTTTTACGCTTTAGTATACCTAGATGAAGAGTATATCTATGCTTCTATCTGTTTCATTTTTGGTAAAGCCTTACCAAAAAACTAAAACTGAAATAATTTTTCAAATCGTCCCAGTGGTTCCTGAGATTAACGCGTTTAAACAAACAAACAAACTATTCAGCTTTATAATATTAGTATAGAAGATATAGATTCATTTTTTGGCGAGATGGTACCGATTCCACGTGCACAACTAAACTTAACTAAGAGTTTGTTTGTTTGGGCGCACTAATCTCAGAAACCACTGGTCAGATCTGAAAAATTCTTTCAGTGTTTCATAGTCCGTTTAATATAGTAATATAATAATATAGCTTCTAAGTCTTAGAGGCTATAACATTACGCTACTACTAATAGGAGCGAAGCATCAGTGAAAAATGTTGCAAATAAGGGGCAATTTTTTTTTAATTCCAAGCGGACGAAGTCCAGGGCTAATATTTGTATAGATTGAAAAGTAAAAGTTTAAGCACACGTGTAGATATATGCAAATAAAAAGATTTTAACAAGTCATTGATGAAATTGATAGCCAAATGTCAGTATATCGAATCAACACCCCAAAACCCTTTACTTAGACAAGCTACGTTAACAAAATAACACCTTATTTTATTTAAATTAAAGTTTAAATAAGTGTAACAACTAATACACGTTGGAACTAATCGATCAAAGATGGATGTATTGTAAATCGCAGGTGTGCGCATGAGTCGACTTTTTTGTGGATACCTTTTGTCCCATTATTGTATACCGTAATACAAAAGTATTGTCATCCTTTAAATTTGAATACGTATCGTCCTTATTTTGTGATTCTATTATCATCATCATTTTGTATGATCAGTAAGACCTAAATAGAGACAGCTAACTGAAAGAGATTTAAAAACAAGAAATGAATCTAAAAGCTCATAGCTATTTGTTGATGAAATCTACGCGAAAAACATGGATATATCCAAACTTAAAGAAGAAAGAAGAGAAGAGAAGTCTTTCTTTCTTTCTTTCTTTCTATATCCTAACTTTGTTATTATTTTTGTAGATAGCGAATAAATAAATATTTGTGGTTTTTGTATGATTCTTTTTTTTTTATACGACTAGGGTGACAAACAAGCATACGGCTCGCCTGATGGTAAGCGATTACCGTAGCCTATGGACGCTTGCAACACCAGAGGTACCACCCGCGCGTTGCCGACCCTGTAGGAACCTTTTGACGCCCTTTTTAATGAGCCCCATGCTGTAGTCCTGTGGGAAAAACATGGCAGGGAGTTCATTCCACAACCTAATCGTACGTGGGATAAAGTTGCGCTGATGATTCCAAAATTATTGGCAATATAATGGAATTTAAATCTCTCTCTGTATGTGTCTCTCGCTCTCTCCAGCCCATTACGTCTGACTGTTGGGCACGGGCTCCACTTGAGGATAAATTATGCTCTATTATGCCGCTCTGATCAAGCATGTTTACTTAATATGATGTATTTTTCAGTTTTCCGTCTCTTACAGAGGATGTGATCCAAATTTTCTTTCCGGGGTGCTGTAAATGCCACCACCATCACTACATTGAGATACTGTATTAACTTAACTAAAACAAATTACAAAATATATTATGTAGTTTCCATTCTGTCTGCATTCGTAATTAAATAGCCTGCAAGTAATATTAAGAATCATATTTCAGCTATGTTGAGATGTTTCACACTGACAGGCAAATATTAAACTGAACTTGCTTGCTGAACAATAGAGACTGGGTTTGTACAGCTGTGCACAAAAGTGATATCTTAATTGAAAAAATCCACAATTTTACTACTTACAGAAATATTAAAAATTGTAAAAGAACCTAATTATGTAGTAAATTAATCAAAATCAAATAATAATAATAAAAATCTTTATTTCTCAAACATGAAGTTGCTTTTAGTACTAATAGTATTTTGATAAGCAATATTACAATTGCTTAGAAGTAAGTACAACTTTATTTTCATACGCACATTGATGCGGGAGTGGTTCTGTACTGCCTATCTATTCTAAAAGTTTAGCCTTAGAACACAGTCCCTATAACTTAACCTAACTTAAATAATGGAGAAATAATATTGGGATTTATATTAAAAAGTTTAATTTACGTGCAAATAGTAGGGTACTTAACATCTCATATTATTAACGGAAGTAAAGTGGAGAGGTTATTGTAGTTTTTCTGTATCTCTCTTACTACCTAAATATATGAGACCGTTTATTTGTAATGTGTTGTTTAAAATTTTTCTATAGGTCTCGAATTATTGGTGACTGGTGGTAATTCTTCCTTAACGGATTTTCAAATACAAAATATATAGTAAAGCACTGACATTTTTAGAGAAAATACTTTTGACGCCAAGTGTACATACAGTGCAAGTCAATATAAAGGCACTATGGTATCAGTCACCTCAGTTTGGAACGATATTCATTAAGCGCGGCTTACGGTTGCATTAATTCGCAAACACTGATGCACGCCATTGTACATTACATACAAACAAACCCTGTTTGTATGCTTAGGGTTGACATTTTATTTTTTATTTAAATCTGTTTCATCATTATGTTTGTTCGTTTGATTGCTTGATTGATTGGTAGTTTTTAAAGTATACTTTTTATTTTAATACTTTTTAGGGTTCCGTACCCAAAGGGTAAAAATTGGTCAAGTGCGAGTCGGACTCGCGTACGAAGGGTTCCGTACCATTATCTATGCAACATAAGGCAACGTTATTAGTATCGAGCAAGAAACGGTAAAAAAATCATGTTTGTTGTATGGGAGCCCCCCTTAAATATTTATTTTATTTTATTTTTAGTATTTGTTGTTATAGCGGCAATAGAAATACATCATCTGTGAAAATTTCAACTCTCTAGCTATCACCGTTCTTGAGATACAGCCTGGTGACAGACGGACGGACGGACGGACGGACGGACGGACGGACGGACAGCGAAGTCTCAGTAATAGGGTCCCGTTTTTACCCTTTGGATACGGAACCCTAAAAACGGGACCCTATTACTGATGACTTCGTTGTCCGTCCGTCCGTCCGTCCGTCCGTCTGTCACCAGGCTGTATCTCAAGAACGGTGATAGCTAGACAGTTGAAATTTTCACAGATGATGTATTTCTGTTGCCGCTATAACAACAAATACTAAAAATAAAATAAAATAAAGATTTAAGGGGGGCTCCCATACAACAAACATGATTTTTTTACCGTTTCTTGCTCGATACTAATAACGTTGCCTTATGTTGCATAGATAATGGTACGGAACCCTTCGTGCGCGAGTCCGACTTGCACTTGACCAATTTTTCTATATATTTTACTAGTTTCAATTTAGGCTAAGTATTTACATGTTTCTTAAATAGGTACCAGAATCTTATTATAATTTCGATGTATTCTTTGACTTGTAACTTATGTTATCAATTAATAAATGAAATGAAATAATTCTAAGGGTTCCATACCTGAAGGTAGAACGGGACATTGATACTCCGCTATCCGTCTGGCTATCCGTCCATACGGATGCCACTAGGCACTAGACTGTTTCTCTGAAAAGGTAATAGCTAATAGCTAGAGAGCTGAATTTTCCAGTTTTTTTATATAAGTTGACGTTACAACTAAATATTAGTCATCACTATTCTCCTGCCCTCATCCCATTTTTTCTGCTGCACTTTTATTTATTAAGGGAAACAAGTCAATAGCAAAATTAATGAATTCCCTAGTAGTTTAGATACACAGTTGTTTTTACCAAACAAATAATTGTCTTGCGCCAAGATCTAACTGGTTTCCTAGTAATACATTTTGTGAAAATTTAAAAAAAACATGTTGTATTATATTTTTATATCTTTAGCTACAAATTGTGGATTAAAAAAAAAAATCTTTAAAATTGTATATCATATTAACAATATTGCATATTTTCTCTGTTAGTCAGGAGTTTATGCAAATCTGTTTGCTTGTGTTTCATGTGGGTTAAGATCATAAAATGAGATGAATCACGTCCAAGATCTGTCTTTAATGTAGATATTGATTCATATGCGTAGCACTTACAACCGTCGGGCATGTATGACCAGATGTATGAGTGTGGATGAAGCCAAGGAAGTGTGCTTCGATCGTGGCAGATGGCGCTCTATAGTCTCTGCCTACCCCCATGGGAAAAAGGCGTGATGTTATGATGATGATGATGATACATAATTTTACAACGTGAATAATTGTTTATTATAGTTATTATATACTAACTTAATAAGCACTCAATTTTGTAGGAATCTGTAGAAGTAGTGTGTTTTTGTTGCTCTTTCACGTAACAGCTACTGAATAGATTTTAACGAAACTTAAGAACCGTATTGCCTATACCCGCTTAGCACGCTAAAAGCCGGCTAGTAAACGATCTGACATCGGTAATTCAACCTTATTCGTAAATAGCTGTTGCCAGAGACGTCGTACTGGTAGAATTTAGAAAATTTTCCCTGCTTTTGCAACATTTTTCGTTGATGTTTTGCTCTTATTGATTGCAGCGTGATGTTATATAACCTATAGCCTTTCTCCATAAATGTACCTACCTACTATCCAACAATTAAAGTTTATTTTTAAATTGGACCAGTGGTTTTTAAACTGGTGATTGGCGCGTTTAAACAAACAAACAAACAAGGTCTTCAGTTTTATAATATCGATTTATTATTATCCATAGGAGTATAAAAAAAAATTGGAAATCTATGAGCGTCATAAAATAAAGGAAAAATCGTTGCAAAATCTTGTAAATATCTCATTGAGCCAAATTTTTGTAATACTTGATTTGAGATTGATGTGAGTGTTAATTGATGTGAGGAGAAACTTTATATATGGGTGCAATTCGACGTATTCAATAATTGAAATAGTACTAGAAAATAAAACAAATAAAGTTTGGACTTATTTAAGGTAAACTATGTGTGAGTTCAACCCTATGAATGATTAATAACATCTATGAAGCCACGGCAATTACCGCCGGCATTGTATCGAATGAAAAACTATCTGAAACCGTCTGAACTGTGACTGAAAACTTTCATTATTTATATCAGAGTTATGTAAAAAGGTATTTATGGCATTAAATATTGATCATTTAGACTAGTCTTATTCACAAAAATTAAAATATTTAGCCAGTACCTATAGCAGAGAATATAATCAACATTGAGAATGAAAAAATATATAAGAATGTGGAATTTGTGAAATTATTCAAATAAATATCTACGTATATTTCACAATATAACATCCTCTGATCCCAAACTACTATCCGACGTACTATCCTACGTCCCAAGTTATTGATACCAGAATACGTACCAACAACACAAGCAAATGTTTTTATTTTACATTGCATTTAAATAGCCAATTATGGCTACAATTTTTTTTATCTAAAACTTTTTCTTAACATTATTAAAACAATTTTTTTATCCAATATACAAATGTATATTGGATAAAAAATTTCATTTCACCTATTCAATAATTTCCGTTGAAATTTAACATAACCATCATTATTCAAATTATAAAACCTGTTGCATATTGGGAAAGTAATACTAACAAAATTCACACACTTGTTCTCAAGTTATCTACATACGTCAATATCTTATTTGCATATACTCGTACCACCAACTACAATTTGAATATACCACCTTGCTACCATAATCTCTGTGATTGCAATAATATGCAAAAATAATACGCAAGTAACATGCGTTCGGTATGTTACTGCACAAAGTTCAAGCATAATATTGAAAAAAATAATAGATAAAATACATTTGTATTTAAGTTTTGGTATAGTAGAAATATGACTAAATTGTTATAAAACTGATGACAATAAAGATATTAGCTGCAGTTAGTATTTATATGCTTCTGTATAAAACTCTGTAAAAAAATTGATCAGTGTCATTCAGAACACAGTTAAATTCTCACACGGTCAATTAGATATTCGTTCGTGTATTAGATATTACATTATTCTGATACACCGTATATTTGTTATAAGTAAATTATTTAAATTGCATCCAAAGTAAAGAAATGTTAGGGACAAATGCAAATTTGCAAACTCTACAATCTCCGTTGATCAGAAACCAAATGAGAATTTTATACAAAAATTCAAAGTCTTTTACATTAGGGGTGTATTTGAGATGCTTGTGTTTGTGTTTTGGGAATTCTATGCAGTTTTACACAGAGATGCTAAGAAAATCTTTAGTTATCACGTTTTGTTTCAGCACTGCAATTTAAAAAGATAATATTCTGAACGTTGCTGATAATTAAAACTGTGTACATGAAATAAATGTTCAGTATAGATAGATAGATAGATTAACTCTTTATTGTACACATTTACAAGAAACAGAAAACAGAAATTAAGAAATAGCTTAATGAAAAAAAAATTAACGTAAATAGAATTAATGATAAAGGAAAACTAAGAAAAAATAGAATAGATTATGGATAGAAAATATGAAAGAAAGAGGATACAGCGTGGATGTGGCGTAAAAACAAACTTAATTTTACGAGCTGAGCTATAACATAGATAAAACTGTAATCGTCATAATATATGATTGACAGTAATTTTCGCTTAGTGGATTATCTCGGTAAAATCTGTGCGTCTTAAATAACAACTGGAAGAGGCCTAGAATGTTTAATATTAAGTAGCTCAGATTCCACAAACATACACTAATCCTTGTCTTCTCATGCAAATGGAAAGGAACATGAAAAACAAGAATTCACACAAAGAAAGAATTATGCATATTATTATTGCAAATATGATATTCAAATATTTAGAATATATTTTACGGTCAATTTGATTAGTAACCACAGATAAATTGTTGCTGTAATTGAAATAAATTTATCGATTTTTAATTCAAATTAGGTAGGAAAGAAAAAGATAGTCGATATAATTTAAGGGTGAAAAAAAGAGATAAATAGTCAGGGAAGTAATATCAACATAGAAATTGACAATATGTGAATAGTTAGTGATGATTGATTGATATACCTATGCAAATAAGATACGTGAATATTGCAATTTTGTTTGTTGTTATTTGTACTTTTAAACTACTGTTATTTCCCAGACTTCATATTGTTGATTTCTCATGAGCAAGAACATACTTGATGGTTATGATAGATAGATGTTAATGATGTAGAATTTACGAGCTTTTATTTTCTCTTTCTCGTTCTGATATCTGTCTGTAATAAAATCTTTTTTTATAATCTTTATTTAAGGAGCTTAGGTAATCAGTATTTTGATTATGTTGCTCCATTATAACTTCTCAAAAATACTATAAATTTAAAATTATGTGCGCCCTTTTACACCAATGATAACCATTTTAACACGCTTTTATAAGTTTGGAATGTATCTATCAATGTATTAATCTATGTAACGGAATCTTTGAAAGCAATTTTCAGCCACTTGCAGTAGACGGATTGATCTGAAATTTTGCACACCTAACAAGGACCGATGACAATGCAATAATTTAAAAGAATAATCCCAATTCCTTCATGAGAATTACTAGAATAGCATGTTGAAGTATCACTATGACCACACTTGTATTTTTAATTATACACGTAATAGTTTAATTGTATATGAGTAGACTCCATAAAGATTATTGTGTTTCTATGTATGCCTTTCATATAAAATCAGATAATTTCACATAAAAAACGCTTTGTTTATAGAATCAGGTAAAAATATCATAATTACTACGATTTTTACTACGATTGTGACAACATGTGACAACAAAAACTTATGTCTCTGACAACATAAACTGTCAGCGTTTCGTAAGTAGAGAATTGAGTATTGATGACAATGCAATCATTTAAAAAATATTCAGGATATTTATAATAATAAATAAATAAATAAATACGTGTTTTTTAGTTTTTATATATATTGTTATTGGAACGAAGTTCCTTACGGCAGGCTTGGAGGGGATAGGGATTTCGCTGCGTGACCGAACTGAAAAAAATGTGATAGTAAAACCGTAAGAAAAATGCGTGGAATAAAACCGTTAAATGAGACGTGCGCAGGCGCGACAGTCGCATACACAGACGAGTAGTGTATAATACCTTTCTCTTTCTCCCTCTTTCTTTTCGTTCTCTCATCCCTTCTCTTTCTATTACCACTCCACCCCACCAATGCATAGTATATACTCATGAATTCATGGACAAGCACGTGGCGAATACTCACATTATAGATACATTTTATTATTTCTATTTCTATGTAATTTTATGTTGTCGAGCAAATTGTGTCGATTGTACCTTAGCTGAAGGAACTTCGTTCCTACCACCAGGTAGGAAAAAGAAAATTGGTGACCAACTTTCTTTACATATTATAAACAAATGAAGCTTCTCTGATGATTGAGCTGGAAATATAAAGGTATCCATAGAAACTACGTAGCCACGTCGAATACAAGAAAAAATACTTTATAGGAAAACATAGGACCTTTTATAGTTTTATTTCACTTGTTATATTACTTGTAATTTCTTCATTTATTAACCAATATCTCAAAAATCTTAGTAAGTTTTACTGTTTCTTAGCTCATAAATAAATTACGGTTGAGATCGTGAAAATATTCATAAATATTCATAAATATTCATGGACATTTCACACAACGTCCTCTGGTCCCAAGCTAAGCTTTATATGCTTGTGTTATGGGTACCAGAATATATATACCAATATACCAGGATATAATACATATACTACTTTTCTTTTGTAAATGCATACTTATAATACATAGAAACACCCAGACGCAGTACAAACATTTGTATGACAGTTAAAAAACATCACACAAATGATTGTCCTGACCGGGAATCGAACCCGAGACCTCATGATCGGCAGTCCGTTACATGAACCACTAGACCACGAGGGTGTCAAATAATGGAAATAATGATATGTTTGTAAAGATATTTTTATTTTTTCCACCATATAAGTGAGACTAGCTGGTGCCCGTGACTTCGTACGCTTGGAATTTAGATATATTAATTTATTCTATCTTTAAAAAACCGCATCAATATCTATAGCGTAGTTATGAAGATGTAAGCTCAACTATGGACATACATACAAAAATAACGACTTTGTTTTATAATAAGTTAAGATATAGTTAAAGGTTGTCGTTTATGCCTTAACTGAAATCGAAAAGAACGTAATTCAAATACAAACATAAGTATCTACCATATAACTAGAGCAATAGCAAACATTAAATCAATGTATGTATTCCTAATACATTGAAATAACATTTTATTGTACTAAATACATAATTTACTATTGATCTTGAATTTGATAAACATATTCACCTTAAAAGTTTTATTGAGTAACGACTAGTAATAATAATTTTCTAGGTCAAGGAGTAACTATATTGACATAATTCTTTAGAAGGTAATGTTATAAACCTAGCAGTTGCCCGCGACTTCGCGAACGTGGAAATTTGAAAATTATTTCCTTTCTTGCGCCATTTTTCTCTGATGCTTCGCTCCTATTACGCGCAGCGTGATGTTATATAGCCTATAGCCTTCTTCGATAAATGTACTAACAAACACTGAAATAATTTTTAAAATCGGACTAGTGTTCCTGAGATTATTGCGTTCAAACAAACAAACTCTTCAGCTTTATTAACAGGTGAAAATATTAAAAAGTCTAACTATTTCTTTTTGGTTATGTCCGAACGATATTGAAATTGTTGCCACTTTTCATAAACAGATATTTAGATTATCATAACGGCTGATTAAGGCAAAATTTAAAGACTACCTTGAAATGCGAAATTCATCTCTGACGTTACTTATAATGTATACATTTGGTACATTTCCACCAAAATGTTTATTTAAAATATATGTAATTTTGTTTTCAGATACATAATAGAGTGTCTAATTTAAAACATGAATCTTTGTTTTCATCAACAAAAAGGTAAGATTTAGAGACAAAAATAAAGTATTTCGTGTGCTACACGAGCAAGAAACAGTCTCACCGGAAGCAGTATAAATTCACAACAATGGTATGTTCCTTTTATGACTAACAATTTAAAAAAAATTGTTTAATAACATTTTATTATTTCTTCTTCTAGTCAGCCTCATTCACTTCTATCAATTTAATATTTAATTAAGTAATAGATAAATAATCATTAAAATAACTATGTCAAAAACTGTGACACGTGAATTTTATATATAAGATTATAAAGCTGAAGAGTTTGTTTGTTTGTTTGTTGGTTTGTTGGTTTGAACGCGCTAATCTCAGGAACCACTAGGCCGATTTGAAAAATTCTTTCAGTGGTAGATAGGACTCATAGGGCATTTATCGCGGCAGGCTTTAGGCTATATAATATCACGCGACGATCAGTAGAAGCGAAGCAGTAGTAAAAAATGTTACAAAAACGGCGTTTTTTTTTAATTCCACGCGGTCGGAGTCGCGGGTTCAGCTAGTCAAAAATAAAAGGAAATCTTTTTTGCAAGACATTAACAAAATATTAATGGAATGAATCGGAACATTTTTATGTCAAGCTGTTTTCTCTGTATTTTATACATATGTTTGAGTATTGCATTTATGATTTCAAATTATATTATTTAAATAGACAGTAAAACTAAATTAATATGAAATCAATACTAAGTTTTTGCAGTTGCGGCAGTATAGATATTTTTCAGTGAGTATAAACATCTTTGAAGGATTAAAACAATATCAGACACCACAAGTTACACTAGTACTTAGCCAACACTTACGTACATCACACTAGTACGAGACACGTAGGTCACACTCTTAACCAACTCCGTAGGAATCGAAGCTTCAGTAATGAAACTTAATAATCTATGTTTGTATGTATTACTAGCTGACTCGGCAAACATTGTTTTGCCATAATAATGCTAAGGGTGAAGAACCCTTATCACTTAGGGGTATGAAAAATAGATAGTAGCCGATTCTCAAACCTACTGAATATGCATACAAAATTTTATAAAGATCGGTCGAGCCGTTTTGGAGAAATATGGGGACGAAAATTGTGACACGAGAATCTTATATAATTAGATAAAGCTGAAGAGTTTGTTTGTTTGTTTAATCTCAGGAACCGTTGATCCAATTTGAAAATTAATTCTTTCAGTGTTGGAAAGTATATTTATGAACGACGGCTATAAGCTGTATAAGGGGTATATTTTCTGAATTTCACGCGTACAAAGTCGTAGGCAACCGCTATCTATGTGTATATGGCTTAGCCAAATCTACTCTAATTATGTCCTGAAACGGATTTCCTCATCTGATTATCTAAGTGACTGAAGCGTCCGTCTAATCACGATAATTGTATGAGACTGAGTACGTGCCACTGCTACTATAAAGGGTATTAACATAATAATTGAATTCATTATTGCAAGATAACGAATACGAGTATATAATATGGACAACAACACGATGATATAGGATTTAATATATTATTATATAATTATGATGTTCACATATTTATATTCCTAATGACGTTAAATGAAGTAAATTATTATCCTTACTTATTACACAGTCGTCAATTTTGTATGTATGTCCCTATGTGAGGTTATCTTTAAAACCACGCAACGGGTTTTGATGCGATTTTTTTAAAAGATAGGGTGGTTCAAGAGGACTGATTTTTTGTATAATTTGGTTTGGTTTCTATAGCAAAAGCTAGTGTATCATAAATACGAAAATAACTCCATCTGTCTCTAGCTCTATTACGCCAAGACTGCTAAACTGATTTAAATGGAATTTGGCAAACATACGGGTTTTCGACGGGCGTCGTGGTCTAGTGGTTCATATAACGGACTGCTGTTCATGAGCTCTCGGGTTCGATTCCCGCTCGGAACAATCATTTGTGCGATGTTTATAATTATCATACAAATGTTTGTACTGCGTCTGGGTGTTTCTATGTATTATAAGTAGATATGTACTTACAAAAGTAGTTTATGTAGTTTAAATCCGTATTCTGGTACCCATAACACAAGCATATAAGCTTAGCTTGGGACCAGAGGACGTTGTGTATAATGTCCATGAATATTTATTTTTAAATTTAAAATAGCCTAGACGCAAAAATGGGTTCATAATTATTAAAATTCCATCGGCACTGTGTCGAAAGCAACAATTAGAAAACAAATTAATACTGGCAATATATAAAAGTTCCAATAAGAACAATACCGTGACTTTTTTCCTGTATCCATCTTGAGACCAGTTCGCGAATCAAGTTGCTTTTATTTCATCCATTATATCATGAGATTGTACGGGGTCAGTTATGTTTTGGTTTCTTGTCCCAAATCTTAACAACTGGTCGTTTTGATCGTAAATCTGATAGCGTTTTAGAGAGCTTTGATTGTTTTTATCAGGTTTTAAAGTTATTTACTTTTGATTCTTACATCAAATCGAATTTAATCGATCCAATTGATTTCTCACTATTGGGCACGGGCCTCCACTTCACTTTGGAGGTAATATGGTATAGCACTGATCAAGCTATGTTGGCACAGGATTTATTTCCGAGTTTTTTCTCTTACACACGGTGATATCTCTGTACAATATTCCTTAGCTGGCTTATACAACACCCTGGAAAGTAAATAGGGAGGGCATTACTTGTATTCTTTATCCGTCAAAATCAGAATTTACCAAGCACGGAAAGTCTAATTACATTGAGAAGATACTTGAAGTAAAGGACATGTAAGAAAAGGGGTGATGACTCTAAAACATCTCTTTGTTTCATCTCAATTTACACGTGAAAATTCGCGCACAACTTAACGAACATACAAAAATACCGATTTAATTTACCATTCAACTAAAAAATTTATCAGTATAAATATAAATCTGAAATTTGAATGATAGAAATTAATAACTTAGAACCTTTTTGAGTCTGGATATTTATAAAGAGCACCCATAGCTCGATAGCGCAGGTGTCCTTTAAACAAAAGGGTTTAGGTTCGACCCTCGTTTAGCGATGTACAGCGATTTGTGTAAAAAAAATAACAAAACGTGTTATTTCGCTCGCTTTTTGTAAAGAGCGTTTTATTTTTTTTATCACTGCTGTTGTTATAAATATAAACAGAGTATTTTGCTGTATTTAGGTTTGAATAAATATACCATGTGTTGACAGATTACACCGTCCCTGGGTATATTACTCTGTCTCGCTGAGAAGATTGGGTTAAGTTTCGAACTTTCCGTCTTACGAAATAGGTTATTTGCTTTTAAGAACACTTAGATAGATTTTACAGCATCCTTGCGAAGAAATGGTAACACTTATATTCATAATACGTCACTACAAGAACTCTATACTATTTCTTTAAGTACAAGGTTATTAACAACACATCACTATTCCATGATAAATATCTGCACTAAAAGCTAAAAACCTCTACTGAGAACCCCTAAAAAGGCAAAAACTATAAGTTGATGTATAGAAAATCTGTAGAGTCACTATCATCAATCAGAGCGTAATGGTTTACTTACTGCATGTGTTTGAATTGTATAGTTTAGTTTATAACAATTTTGTTACTAGAAAATACATAATATTTATTTATTTATTTAAAAACTTTCAGCACAAAATTGTACAATAGGCGGACTTAATGCTAAAAGCATTTTCTACCAGTCAACCTAGGGTGATGCAGAGACATTAGTGGTAGGTGCGTTATTTGCTTAAAAAATAAACATCAAGGAACGAATAAACTAAATATGACAAATAGAATACATAATATTAACATAAAATATATTAGTACATACTAAATAAAAACATAATAACTATATAATACTTAGGTACATTAATAACTATTAAATACAATAAACTACTTGTTAAACTATTTATCTAATATATAAAATTCACGTGTCACAGTGTTAGTTACCGTACTCCTCCGAAACGACTTGACCGATTCTTCTCAAATTTTGCATACGTATTCAGTAGGTCTGAGAATCGGCCAACATCTATTTTTCAAACTTTTTTTTTTAGTATGGCAAAACAACGTTTGCCGGGTCAGCTAGTTATAATATATAATCGGCTAACACTCACTGTGTGCAACTGCACACAGTTATGGGATCAATGCTGTCGACCCTGGTTTTGGTACACGAAGTCTTAGATTTGACTTCATGCAGTCTTTTCTGTCCCTTGTTACACATAGGCCTCTCCTATCGATCACCACAATGCTTGATTCTGCGCCATCTGCATTCAATTGACGTTCATTTGACAATGTTTGATTTCCGTCACAGAATTATTAAGTAAACAATTATGTATATACAAAAATGATAATTTATGTAAATAAGTGAATGTCATAACATATCTTAGTTTATTAATTTGGGACCAGAGATAGTTATATGAAAATGATTTTTACTAAAAGCAAAAGGAAATGTCGCCTTAACTGTTGTAAGTGTATATAATTAAGGTAAATATGTATATCTTTGAAATATTTACACAATAAACGAAAAAAAAATTGGTCAAGTGCGAGTCGGACTCGCGCACGAAGTGTTCCGTACCATTATCTATGCAACATAAGGCAACGTTATTAGTATCGAGCAAGAAACGGTAAAAAAATCATGTTTGTTGTATGGGAGCCCCCCTTAAATATTTATTTTATTTTATTTTTAGTATTGGTTGTTATAGCGGCAATAGAAATACATCATCTGTGAAAATTTCAACTGTCTAGCTATCACCGTTCTTGAGATACAGCCTGGTGACAGACGGACGGACGGACGGACAGCGAAGTCTCAGTAATAGGGTCCCGTTTTTACCCTTTGGGTACGGAACCCTAAAAACGACTGTTTAGTAAATGCCTTTAATCCAAGTATTGAGATGAAAAAGGAATCCCATCAAAGGTGGACAAATTATGAAAAATTGGTCAAGTGCGAGTCGGACTCGCGCACGAAGGGTTCCGTACCATTATCTATGCAACATAAGGCAACGTTATTAGTATCGAGCAAGAAACGGTAAAAAAATCATGTTTGTTGTATGGGAGCCCCCCTTAAATATTTATTTTATTTTATTTTTAGTATTTGTTGTTATAGCGGCAATAGAAATACATCATCTGTGAAAATTTCAACTGTCTAGCTATCACCGTTCTTGAGATACTGGGTACGGAACCCTAAAAATCATGTTTGTTGTATGGGAGCCCCCCTTAAATATTTATTTTATTTTATTTTTAGTATTTGTTGTTATAGCGGCAATAGAAATACATCATCTGTGAAAATTTCAACTCTCTAGCTACCACCGTTCTTGAGATACAGCCTGGTGACAGACGGACGGACGGACGGACGGACGGACAGCGAAGTCTCAGTAATAGGGTCCCGTTTTTACCCTTTGGGTACGGAACCCTAAAAATGAAACACATTAATACTAATATACAATGCATGATACCCTTAGGCACTTCTCATCAACAATAAAGCATATCCCATTACACTAACACATCGTCAAAAATATCGATATCGATACAAAGATTTTTTATCACATTTTAATCACTCATCGTATTGCAATTTAGGTATACACAGACAGGTCGGCCTTTATTTGAAAATAATAACGTCTGGACCGAGTAGGTACACCATATTTACCATGATTTTGAGGATAAATTTAGGAAAAATATTGAACCCTAAATTTTGCTATAGTTACTATATTCAACATTCTGCGTTGTAGTTACGAAATAAAAATACATTTTCGCAATCCTATGATGTGGTAAGAGTCAAAGCCCATATAGTATACCTACGCATACTATGTCGCTACTAATTGTTTAGTATTTACTTATTATCTATACTATCTTTACTTATTAATAGTTATTATAAAACAAACTCGCGATTTTTTATGTCCCTATGTGAGCTTATATCTTCAAAACTACGCATTGGATTTTGATGCAGTTTTTTTTAATAGACAGAGCGGTTCAAGACGATGGCTTTTTTGCATAACATACTAAGATTTGGTTTCTAAACTTCAGGTGAACGAAGTTGCGCCTTAAAATTATTCTAGTTATTGTATGACAAATCTGTTGTAACTAAAAAAAACTTTTTTTAAATGTCGACATACAAAAAATAGATGGTCACATTACAGGTACATCACGATCGCTTTCCGATACGCCTTTAAACGATAAAATACTCAGAATCGGATTGTGGTTTTAAAAATGGCCGCCAAACGTTTGCGACTCTTTGTGTTATTACGGGTAATGATTTAGAATATTAACGAGTAGAGGAAACAGTTTAAAAAAAAATTCGTATTATTTGCTTTGATTCATAGAAAAACTATTTAATTTTTAACAGTATTTGTAATTTATTTTTTAAAATAGCGCACCGTCTCTTACGAGGCGGCCTGTGTAATCGCGGGCAGCCTTCCGTGGGACCTCGAAGGTGGGGTCCTAGTGGAGGTCTACCACCGGAGGGCCCCGATGCGGCAATCAGGAATGGAGCCCCTCGCGGAAGAGATCGTTCGCTGGAGGAGCGAATTGCGCGACGATCTCTTCCAGCGATGGGCCGAGAGGCTAGCGGACCCCACCGCGAGCACGCTGAGGCGGTCCACCCAGTCCTGAGAGACTGGGTTGAGGCGAGGCATCGGGATCCGACGTATCACCTAACCCAGCTCCTCACAGGTCACGGCTGCTTCGCCGAGTACCTGTGGGAGGTGGTTGGTATCGAGTCGGATCCCGTTTGCCGCAATTGTGGAAGTGGGGCCGTGGATACGGCAGAACATACCCTTGCCGTATGCACGGCCTGGGATGCCCAGCACGCTGAACTCGTCAGCGTGATGGGCCAGGACTTGTCGCTCTCGGTCGTGGTCTCGTCTATGGCCGAGAGCGAACAGTGTTGGGCCGCCGTCGCCTTCTTCTCTCGAGAGGTGATGGTGGCAAAGAGGGAGGCCCTGCGGGAGCGCAAACGCTCTGGTGGTACTTTGCCCCCCTGCAGGACCCCGGGCAGGGGTCGTCGCCGCGCAGTAGCCGGCCGCGGACCCTCACGACGAGGTGGTCGCGCGCGGCGCGTCGGTATCCCGAGATCCGCCGCGGCAAATGTGGCTGTCGGTCACGGCAACGCGACAGGGGGACCTATTGCTCCCCCAGTCGGGTCGGGCCCCGATTAACGGGGCCATCCCCCGCCGGGTCATGGTAAAGCTCAAGGCACCATCGTGGCCCGGCAGGGCAGGAGGCGAAAAGAAAAAAAAAGGAAAAAAATAATCGCATCAAAATCCTTTACATAGTTTTGAAGATATAAGCTCACATAGGAAAATACATACAAAAATAACGACTTTGTTTTTTATTACGTAAGGTAGTACATAGATATTTCTAAAAAGTTATTTTTAGTTAAGTTAGTTAATTTCTAAAAATTTATTTTGTTTAAAAATTAATGACGCTGTTAATGCTGTTTATGTATTAATAGTACACTTTACTTTTTAGCTTATTAATTCCCCACAGCTGGGCTTTTCTACACCTGGCTGGTGTCAGGTCCACTTATGCCAGTCTTAGTAGGCGTGTTGCCAAATGATAGAGTTTTCAGTTTTCCCTCTCTCACAAATCATATTAGCTCATATTATTCCTTAATTGACTCTTACGGCACCCTGGGGAGAAATTGGGACGGTAACAGTTAAATTCTGACTCCATCACCAATGGACATTCAATAGAGAATAAAATTTAAATATAGGTAGTACTGCGAATAATGATTTAAAAGTGGCATAAATATGCAGATGTCATCATCGATATCCTTCAAAAGGGCAGAGCACTTACAACCATCGTGCATGTATGACCAGGTTATGAGTGTAAATGAAGGCAAGGAAATGAGTTTAGATCGTAGCGTATGGGCTCTATAGTATCTGCCTACTCATGGTGGTAATACCACCATGCCTTTTCCTGTGAGAGTAGGCAGAGACTATAGAGCCCATACGCTACGATCTAAACTCATTTCCTTCATTCCTTCATTCCATCATTCCTTCATCATCGGATGATTAATAACGATGATAACATGTAAAGTACGACTAAATAACCTGTTATTATTAATCGTTTTGATAGCTACTTTCTTTTTCTTTCCTAAACATCGCGTAATTGTAAACCCAAACAAAAACCCTCTGGCACTCTTCCACGGCATGCATTCTCATATTAATTTGCAATATTCCCAAGCTTAATAAGGCTCTTTATGAAATATCTCACAATACAAGTTTCCAATTTTGTTTCAATTCCAATCACAACTTTAAAAAAATAATATCGACAAAGATAATAACTGTTTATTACCTTGTTTATAGCAAATTACAGTTCGCAAAGTCATGAAACAAACTTGTTTACTGAGCCAACAATGAGTACGCAATAAACATAAACAATTGGTGTCTGCTCTTTGCTAAGTGTAAGAAAATGGGGCTATAAAAACAGCGAGAAATCATTGATTACTTATTTGAGATCGCTCATCTATCCTTAGGTATAGTAATGGGTTTGAATCTGTACTCTTACTCGAGTACTCGAGTTTATATAATAATAATAGCTTACTTATCAATTAGTCTTAGGCTATATAACATCACGCTGCCACTAATAGGGGAGAACATTTTACTAAATTCTACGCGTACGAATTCGCGGGCAACAGCTAGTTTTCTAATAACGCAAACATTTTCAGATGAGATCAAAATCATTCTTAGAAAAGCGTTAAAATGCTCTCTGCAAGGCTAACGAAGGAGAAGAAAAGGAGGAAAGTACTGGTGACGTCATTTTGGCCCACTTCGGTTTTAGGACACATTTTGTAAGTCCTTTAAATTTACAAGTGTGATCTAAGTATATGAGTAGTGTCAAAGACCAGGTGTGGATAGAAAAGCAAACTAGGTTCAAATACAACAAATTAAAGTTCTAAAAAAATACGCTCTCTCTGCAGTAATTTTCATAGCCATACTTTGCAATGGTATCATCTCTAATTGAAGTTTATTCACATTTCCTTGTAGTGAAATTAACACCTTCGTCTCTTTGTCTTCTACATTAGTAAATTGAATGATATTTCTTTACGCCAGTGATCATTTTTTAATCGAAAAGTTTTTAAATCAATATATTTAAATCACAACTTTTTTCATATTTGATCAAAGAGTGCTGTCCATGTTGTGATAGATTAAGAATACAAATGTTACCACCCCACTTCCCTCAGGGTGCCGTAAAAGTCAGTTAAAGGATATTCTAAGTTGAAAACATCCTCTATGAGAGACGGAAATCTCGAAATTAAAACTTACACCAATGGGCTGAGTCAGCGCGCCACCTAAACAAATTTTTCTAAACGTGGTGGACGCATGAAGTACTAAGATTCTATAGAACAAACAAAGCCATTTCTACTACACCTATGTGATTTTTGCAATAAAAGACTCAGCACAATGGGAATATTCGGACTTAGGGACTTATAAACTTATTTAATTTTCGGGTTTGTTCCATAAAATAGAGTACCTAATAATAATTCTACAAATCAATTAAACTTAAAATATTTCATTTGAAAAATGACACGTAATATTCAACTGAACTAATAACATTTCTAGTTATTAAGCTAACACTAAAATTACATCTGCAAATTTTCCCAGCACCTGTTCCCAATCTACAATAATAAGCCAGGTATTCTACGATAGCAGTCTTTCAAGTAATTTGTTTTATAAGAGACGTTCTTGTTCTCGGGAAGTTGAGTTATATCGCTATTTTACTTGTTACTATTTTAAGTTTATGTTCGTAGTTTAAGCAAAATAATTATGTTTGAAATATGTTGATTAGGGAAAGTTTTATGAGTTAGTATGTAAAATAGCCAGAACACAGATATTATGTCTGTGTTATAGCTATTATTTCAGTTGTTCTATATACTCTACATTGTTTGTGTTCAGTTATAATTTTTTTAAGTTATGTGAATAGTTTTTCCACGGTTTGGTTCGGATTTGTGTCCATTTTATTTTTCGATTGCGTTAACTATTACTTTTTTTCTTTACTATCACTTTCTTCGTTGCGATTTTATGAATTTTTTTATGTAATGAGACTTGTATTTATGATAATATGATTATAACTAGTGTCCCACCGAAAGTTCGGTTTCGGTTTCGGGTTTCAGCCTGTTTCGGCCAAAAATCAAGTTTCGGCGGCAGTTTCGGTTTCGGCCAAAATCGGCCGAAACTTTTGCCGAAATCGAAACTTATGTCACAGTTCACGCAGACTCACGCCTAACTTCGTTTCCCGCTGCAACGCTTTAACGGACGCTGTCGTCTCTGTTTGAAAATTATGAGAACATAATTTTAAAAAATAATAAAATAATATTATTTTTTTTTTTTTAATTATATTAAATAAATGATTCCAACAAACTTAATATACTGTGTTTCCATTTCATGCCCTAATTAATGTAAAAAAATAGGTAAAATGTACCAAATTTCAGTATTTTAAGAAATTTTATACTTGATAACGTGAGTTTCGTTTTCGGTTTTGGCCGAAACTCAAGCCACGGCCGAACATTCGGTTTCAGTTTCGGTTTCAGCTGGAAAACCAGTTTCTGTCGGACACTAATTATAACTTAAATACATCCACACATTAAGAATAGGTCTGTATAATATCCTATAACAGCATAATGATAAATTATTATTATACTGGTAGAAGTATATATATAATAATAACTAATAGTTATGGCATCTACTATTAGGACAAGAAAATAAACAAATTACACAGCAACAAGAAACTTTATTTTCAGCTTGATAACTATAACAAGAGGATTACCTCATGTTACAAAACTGTGGCTACATCTACAATTGTTATTTAGGCCACTACCTAGTTTACTATCTTATATAACAAAACAAATAAACAGAAATACGAGTATATAAAGTACTTGCCAGCGCATGATGACCGATGGTGCAAAACTGAACAACGGTGTTATGACTCATAGAGCTTGCTTGCTAACAGTTTTTATCGTTATACATTAATTATCACGATACCTAGTGCTTTTCTTTGTTTATGACATACAGCGCTTATGACAAATAAGTGAAATTATAAATACTTGAATATTTTCTAACACTTGCGCGACTCATTTGTTTAAATAAACAACTTTTTACGGATTTAGACGCGTACAGTTGTTTTAAAGTTTGGCCCGACGTTTCGTAGACTTTGCAGTCACCATTTAAAACAAATACGCGCGTCTAAATCCGTAAAAAAAATGTTTTATTTATATAAATTATTTAGTTAAGACAGTACAAATGTTTTGTTGCATGTCTTCAATTTATTTTGTATGCACTCGTACTAGATACTATAGAATAAATAAATAAATATTAGTGGACGTTTCACACAACGTCCTCTGGTCCTAAGCTAAGCTAATTTGCTTGTGTTATGGGTGCCAGAATACGGATATACTAAATAAATACATACTTATAATACATAGTTATTGTGATTATCCTGATTATCCTGTGATTATCATAGTGATTATCCTGAGCGGGAATCGAACCCGCGATCTCGTGAACGGCAGTCCGTTACATGAACCACCACACCACGAGGCCCGTCAAATCTTTACTTATTATAAAACAAAGTCGTTATTTTTGTATGTATGTGAACTTATATCTCTAAAAACACGCTAACGGATTATGAAGAGGGTTTTTTAATAGTTAGAGTGGTTGAGAGAGATGGTGAGATGGGTGGCTTTTTTGTTTAATATGTAAAGTTTAGGTTTCGAAATTCCACGCGTATGAAGTAACGGGTAACTGCCAGTTATTAAAAAAAATCATAAACATTTAGATAAATAATTATACTGCCATTGACAGTTTTAAAATCTCTCTCTCCAGCCCATTTACGTCCCACTGTTGGGCATTGGCCTCCTCTACTTTGGAGGGATTATGGTCTACTGTGCCGCGCTGACCAGGCATGTTGACACAAGGTTTATTTTAGAGTTTTCCGTCTCTCACAGAAGGTGATATCTATGTGCAATATCCCTTAGCTGACTTTTACAGCACCCTTAGGAGGAGATGGGGTGGTGACACATGTATTCTTAATCCGTCACCACACGGAGAATTTTAAAATGTTTCCCTGTAATTTTCATAGACTGAGTATATTATATAACAACATCATCCTAGGTAATTCTAAACTAATTTAGAATATGAATTTATTACTGTATAAAAAAAGGCAATCAGTAAAAACTTTTTATGATTTTGACAGGACTTCCGATAACCTTGATTAAAAACAAAATTAAACTTGCAGTCTTGAAAGAAAGTTTTCTTCCAAATTTTGAACTGTCATGTTTATAGGCATCAATTTTAAAATTTGATTTATCTTCATTTCCTATCCGTTCTGGAGTTGAATTTTAATAGTCATAAAACAACAAACTTGAAATTGAGAAATAGGGTGTAGGTGAAATTTACAGCATTTTTATTACTTGCAATGTTACAATAAGAAATTAGGTAATAAAATATGTATTTATTACAAGAATTTATTATCTTTTCAGCGATAGGGTGGGTAAGTAGATTATCAAAATTTCAAGCATCATCCCAACACTTAAAGCCAACAGAAATTTATTAAAATCAATCTCTCAAATATATTTTCTTCAAATTCCGTCGTAAGCTGATAATTAAGAACACTAGACGTTCACTTTACCTTATCTTTACCTTACACTAAACCTTAGTGGTTTTTTGTAGCTATTATGTAACAATATTGTATACTTACTTTAGAAACATTAATAAATTTAAAAAAAAAACTTTCTCCAGCCTATTAATGTCCCACTGTTGGGCACGGGCCTCCTCCACTTTAGAAGGAATTATAGTCTACTATACAACGCTGGCATAGTGAGAATACGTTTCTGAGACCTTTTAAAGAAGACATCGAGTATAGTTACATACAAAGTTGATTTACAAAAAAAAAACTAAATGTTATGACAGAGAATTTTTAAACTTTTGTGGTCTTATTTATAATGACTTATCGGTGGTTTAAACAATAAAATAATCGGAGACATAATAAACATATTAGCGTAAAAAGATTATTATGAACAACAATTTTTTACAATTTTAGCGAACCGATTTTAGAGATCTTTTAAACCTCCGATAAGTCATTACGAATAAGACCATTAATATAGAAGGGAAATACACTTAATGATATTCTTTGGTCCAAATTGAACATATTTCTAAAAAAGATTTTTTCTTTCTAAACATAATTCTTACGCTATAGTTTTGTTCAACAACATACACGTATAAAAATTTGCTCAGACGTCATCTGTGGCAGTTATTTTTAATTCTATACCTTCATAACATTTACTTTTATAAAAACTTAATTTCACATAAAACCTTTTAGTACATTTTAATCCTTTAAACAAAAAACATACACCATAATCTTTCAGTACTGTAGTACGGTGGTCTGACTCTGAAAATCCTTGAATAAATAACACATCGCTAGCATTGTGATTAAATATACCACATTTATATCCACAAAGAACTTACTATTTGTGGTGATTTTCCAACGCCATACTTCATTAATTTGCTCACACATTAAAAGCTGAGGTTTAATAATTTAATGGCCGGTGTGGCCACAAAAATTGCGATTTGATGTCTGCTATTTACGAGTATGTTCAAAGTTTGAAAACAAGGTGAAGGATATATTGAAAAATCTTAAATATTATTGTATATGTCGGCGGCTACCCGCACTTCAAACTACAAAAACAAGCATTCAGAATAACCTTAAAGACTATTTCGATCTATCAACTGTAATTACTTGCGAAAAAGCGTTTAAAATTTATTGATTATTAAGTTAGTAATGATTAATGGTTCAGATTATTAATGTGAGGATCATTTTGACGATAGATACCCTCATTTCTAAAATAAAACCACGTATTTACAATTAAAACTGATTTACACTCAGTAATTACTCTCAAATTAATTAAAATATTGGATTGTAATATTAGTAAGATTTTTTTAATGTAAAAACTTAGTTTTAGATGCAAAGTTTGGTGTTTTGTTCATACGAATGACGCACCCAGTTTTGCTATAAAAAGCCCGATCGCACGACGGCTCAACACAGTCTACCTCGGTCCGTTGTAGCGAGCGGAGCTCTTGCAAATTATAAAATATAGTGAAGAAAAGTATCTACAGTGTTTATATTCACCACCGATTATGGACAACAGCCCTGCCCATGGAGGCCGTGACGTCAGCAATGCTGACGTCACGTTTTTTAAAAACAACCACGGCGAGCCTGCTCCGTCATCAGAAGTGGGATTGGAAGAAGCTCCCATCCCAACCACGACCTCAATAGCTTCGGTTCCACCTGCGACACATGGAACAGCTCAGGACAGCACTACGATGGTGGCCGCTGCATCGTCGTACTTACTGCCGGGTGTACCAACGAACTGCTTCAACAACACTGCAGGATCCATCACGACGGGAGTACCTGCAGCTAGGACAAATACACCAACTGGTATGTCAACTATTGTGGAAGTTCCAGTAACCCATGGGGTACCCGCTCACCCTATGGTGTCAATTCAATCAGGAATACACACTTCAAGCAGTCAAGGAGTATACCACCCAGGGGTGCCCATCGACGCTACGTCGGCAAACATGATGACTATGCCAGCTACCCCATTAGTTGGATATCCTCCTCAGTTCATGATACAAATGATGGAGATGATGCAGAAAATGTCCGAACGGCTATACGCTCCACCAGAACCACGCATCGGTATCAAAGACATCTATCTACCGTCATTTGATCCTGACAGTCATGTTGGAGTTCGGGAATGGTGCCAGCATATCGACAAAGCAGCTGTTAACTACAAGCTAAATGATCTGGACTTGCGCACCAAGGTGTGTGGATTATTAAAAGGACGTGCTAAAATGTGGATTGATGATTGGTTGGTGACTACATCTTCGTGGGAAGAGTTTCGCGAAAAGCTGATTACCACATTTGAGCCGGAGAATAGATACTCCCGCGATGTTCTCCAGTTCCGGGAGCATGTGTACGACTCAAGCAAGGATATTTCTGAATTTTTATCACGCGCCTGGGTTCTGTGGAAAAGAATCACAAAGGACCAACTAGATGATGAACTCTCAGTAGAAGCAGTGATAGGATGTATAAACGATGAGCGCTTACGCATTGAGCTGTTAAACACGAAAGCTAGAACAGTTCCTGAACTCATATCTGTGGCTTCATCATTGCGGAAGAAACGCCCTCACCAGAATCCTATAACCTCAGTACCGAAACGTGCGCGCTACCAGGACAGATCTCAGATTGCAACACGTTGTCAAATATGCAAGAGGACAAACCATATTACCAGTGAGTGCAGATTTAAACCCTCGGAATCTACTTCAGATGTCCAGAAGGCAAATACTCCAGCGACTGTGACACCTAGAAACGTGATTACCTGTTCATTCTGCAAAAAAACAGGTCACACATTTGAATCATGTTACAAACGTCAAAACGCACTAGCATCGAATGTGAACTGTGTAGCTGGACCCAATCAAGCACCCATCATCATTACGGTTGGTGCAATAACAATACGTGCCATCTTCGACAGTGGAGCAGAATGCTCGTTGATACGAGAGTCAATTGCTGCAAAATTACCGGGTCAGCGACGCTCTGCGGTTAACTACCTCAAAGGAATTGGCCAATTTCCGGTAATTTCATTAGTGGAGATGAAGACGATTTGCATCATTGACTCCATAAGGATAGAGATTTTATTCTTCGTGGTTCCTGATCATGAGATGTCATCTGACGTATTGATTGGTATGAATTTGATCCATGGCACCGATTTAAGCATGGTGATAACATCAAAGGGTACCAGACTGATACACCAGCATACGGTCCATCATGTGACAGCAAAAAGCAACATCTTTGAGAAGTTGGATTGTGATCTGACTAATCCTGAAGAACTAAGCCAGTTACATACGTTATTGACCAAATATGAGCATCTGTTTATCCGGGGTGTTCAGTAACGGGGGCTTCGGGTACTTCATTTAAACTGCGTGTAGGCAATACATATTTATTTTCCATACTTCTACAAACATAATCGTGAGGTAAGTTTATTTTTATACAGAAATAAGATTTCGTGTCGGCTAGTGCCGATTCCAAGCGATAAAAAAGGGACGCCAAGATGGCGTAGGCGCAATAGGGTAAAACAGAACGACGCCTTCCTATTGGCCGTCAACGCGTAGGGTAAAACTGTACGACGCCTTCCTATTGGCCGTCGGCGGCAGCACTGTCGCTCGTCTCGTCCCTGTAACTTCACATAAGCGTAATAGATGGCGCTGCCTGTAGCGTCGACATGGCCCCGCCTTTGGAAGCTCCTGCTTCCAACATCAATTTACAGGATAGCTTATGACAATATTGGTAAAGGACATATTCGAGAAAATGATCTTCTTATTACATCTGACGACGTGCGAATGTCAGCCACGCGTGATATGCCGTCAGTTCCTGGGTAGATATTGATCACACGGCCCAGCTTCCACTTCATTGGAGGCAGACCATCCTCCTTTACAATGACCAGGCTTCCTAGTTGAATGTCAGCTTGGTGTGATTTCCATTTAGTACGTACTTGTAATTCTGATACATATTCTTTCGCCCACCGTTGCCAAAAATGTTGCCGAAGTTGTTCGACACGTCTATAGCGGTCCAGCCGTGTCTCTCGTGCATCAAGCAGGTCCTCGGTTGCTGGAGCAGTCAACGGCCGGCCGACAAGAAAATGACCAGGAGTAAGAGGTGTAAGATCTGAAGGGTCTGTTGACATAGGTGATAAAGGGCGGGAGTTCAGAATGGCTTCGACCTGTGTCAAAACCGTGCTGCACTCCTCATAAGTTAGATTAGTATTCCCTACTACTCGCTTTATATGATACTTAGCAGACCTTATTCCACTCTCCCAAAGGCCACCGAAATGGGGTGAGTATGGTGGGATAAAACAGAACTTAATTGAATCATTAGCGGCAATATCAATAATTTGTTTTGAGTTCCTATCTAAAAACTGTGAAAACTCTTTAGCAGCCCCCACAAAATTCCTACCGTTATCTGAATAAATAATATGAGGTTTACCTCTTCTGCTAATAAAACGCCTTAATGTTAAAATATAGTCGTCAGTAGAAAGACCAGTAGTAAGCTCCAAATATACCGCGCGAGTGACGAAACAGACAAACAGACAAATGTATGCTTTCACTAACCTAGCTCCTCTTCCTTTACGATTTAAAATTAATATTGGACCCGCATAGTCTACGCCTGTCCTTAAGAATGGAAAACCAGGCTCCAAGCGATCTGAGGGTAAATTACCCATTAAGGGTGTTAATGTTTTCCCTTTATTTCGGGTGCATACGATACATTGACGCACCACCTTTCGTGTAATATTTCGTGCACTCAGCGGCCACCAGCGCTCACGCAAGCTAGCCAACAATAATTGGGGACCAGCGTGAAATAAACGCAGGTGTTCATATACAACTAACAAATTTGTAAAATGGTGTTTGCTACATAACAAGATTGGGTATTTCTTGTTATAGTCAAAATTAGACGCATTTGACAACCTACCACCTACTCTAATAATTTTATGTTTATCTATAAATACGTTAAGACCTGAAATACGATTAAATTCCTTACAATTAGTTTTAATAGGTACATTATTAGTTAGTTTTTCGTAAAGATTAGGAAATGATTGTGTTTGCGCGAACCTAACCAACATACGTTCCGAGGCATTCAGCTCATCCACCGACAACGAACCAGTTTGACGTTCACTACATTTCCGAGTGGCAGCAATAAAACGCAATACATATGCACCTACACGCTTCAATCTGATGAACGATGAGTAATTTTCGAATGTAAATAAATCACAATATTCAGTAGTACAGGTAAGAGTTACTGACTGTGGTTTTAATTCCGGTAAATCATTCATATCTATTAAATTAGTATTAGATTGATAAAAACTACTACTATCACTAGACTGCAGATACAACGGACCAGTCCACCACAGACTATTAATTAATTTTAAGCGTCATGTGGCCAAGGTCCTCATATTCACGCATAAATTGACAATACATACGCTTATACGAAGGTGAACGCTCTAACTTACGTTCTAATGATGAGAACCTATTCTTAGCCATTTTTAAAGAATCACCAAGCACATCTGGCGAATCCTTCAGTGGGATACGTACAGAAAACCTACCATCAGACTCCCGTTTAGTAGTTTTCGTAAACAAGTCTTCACACAATCTTTCGTCATGAGTGAGGACGTCACGTGACTGTGGCACGTTTTCCAATTCCCAAAATCGTGCAAGTTGATCGTCAACAGACTGAGCAATATTGCATTGAACCATACGTGGTCCATCTACGCTTAAGCCCTTAGTGTTTAAAGGACCCGATAACAGCCAACCTAACCTAGAATTTTGTAGGTAAGGTCCGTTAGTTAATTTTATTTTATCATCGTATAATAAATCCCAAAATAGATCCGCTCCGATTAATAAATCTATTTCTGAGGGTTTATGAAAGTCGGGGTCAGCCAACCGAATGTTGTCCGGTATACGTATAAGCGCGGGATCAATGCCTGTCCTGGGTAAACTGGATGTTATACGCTGCAAGACCAAACACTTAACCTTTGCACTGTAGTCGCTTAATTTAGAACGTATTGTTAAATCGCATAAAATATTTGAACGCGTAACAGACTGTGAAATGCCACATATCTGTGCAGTGGACTGTATTGATGGCGGATTTATAATACTTCGTAATTTATCCGTAATAAAGGAATGTTGGCTACCACTATCCAACAAAGCCTTAACCGTATATACACGCTTATTGTTTACGTCTACTATCTCCACCAGCGCTGTACATAGTAATACCGTTTGTAGTGACGTATTTTGATGTACGAAATCATTTAATTCGCTACCGGCGTGCAAATGATACGTATCTAATGAGGCAGAGTGCAACGCGGCCAATGACCTCACGCTGCCGCCGGTCGAGTCCGCGCCGTGATCAGCTGATCTCTCGCTGCGCGCCTCAGAATCGATGTTCGGCTGGTGAAGCAGTGAATTATGCTTACAATTACATTGCTTACATGGACCAAAGGTACATTCGGAAATGTTATGTCCCGATCGTAAGCAATTACGACATAAATTATTATTATCTACGAATTTTATTCTATCCTTTACAGGTAAATTTAAAAAACAATAACACGAATAAAGATTGTGATTACCCTTACACGAAATACAAACACGAGTCAATCGTCTATTATTATTACTATTCATTGTCTTACCCTTTGGACGTAAATTGTTGGAACTATTAGCTACATAACTATGAACCTTAACACCTTTGGAATTAAGTTCATTATAAGGAGGTTTACTTGGAGGCTTATTATTCGCATTAATCATATCCAACGAGTCTGCCTTATTTTTAAGAAACGAAAGTAAATCACTTAATTTTACCTTTTTAGTCGAATCGGAATGAAGATTACCTAAGTGATGTTCCCAGTCACGTTCAGTGGACGAATCGAGCTTCGACACCGTTAGGTATATGACCAGAGTATCCCACGAGTCCGTGGGTTCCTCCAAAGTATTTAAAGCTCGAAGATTACGCATTACCGTGTCAACTAACCTCCTAATATGAGCAGCAGATTCGTGTTTGTTTGAAGGAACAGAAAATAGTGCCTTTATGTGATTATGTACTAGGAGCCTAGTATTATGAAACCTAGATTCCAGCAACTCCCACGCATGCTTATAATTAGAATCCGTGAAGTCTAAGGCGCTTATAACTTGTATCGCCGTGCCGCTAAGTGAACTACGTAAGTAATGGAATTTTTGAATTAAATCTAAATCTGTGCGGTTGTGTATCATAGCTAAGAATGAATTACGAAATTCTAACCAATGATCGTATGCACCATCAAAAGTGGGTAATTTAATATCAGGTAATTTTACCGTTTGTGATTTGTTACAATTAGAGCTCACATTAACCTCTCCACCTTCAACTAAGCATTCAGCAAAGGCTAAAGTACTAAAATATAAGGTTTCAAAAGACTCGACATACTCCATGTTGGATGAATTGTCGGCGTCTGAAGAATTAATTTCAATTTGATTTTGTAATGTATTAAAATTATTGTAATGATCTTTAGCCGCGTTAATTCTAAACTTAATCTCTTTAATTTGTAATAAAGAAGGAGGGCTGTCGCTGAAGGCGTTTAAAAATTTATTGAATTGTGTAATCCTACACCTTAGATTACCACGTTGCCGTTTGAGGTCAACGAGGTCTCCAGGCATTGAGAGGTATTTCTCGTCATCACCACCCATCATTATCGGTTATCAAGCCTATGAAAAGAATAGAATAAGGTACTCACGATTTGAACACAACCGGCACGCAGACGCGAATGCAGGGTGCGAAGGCCCCGACACTAACGCCGCAAACGCGATCGGCAACTGAAAAATACAAGCATCACGGTTTCAACACAGATAACAAGGAAGGGAGTAGAAAGGATCGAAGGCCTAACCGTCAACTGATGTTTTCTTGCACCTCGGCTTGTGGCAAGTCGGGTTATTCGCATCATCCGCTGCAATCCGGTTCGTTTGGACCAAATGTTCAGTAACGGGGGCTTCGGGTACTTCATTTAAACTGCGTGTAGGCAATACATATTTATTTTCCATACTTCTACAAACATAATCGTGAGGTAAGTTTATTTTTATACAGAAATAAGATTTCGTGTCGGCTAGTGCCGATTCCAAGCGATAAAAAAGGGACGCCAAGATGGCGTAGGCGCAATAGGGTAAAACAGAACGACGCCTTCCTATTGGCCGTCGGCGGCAGCACTGTCGCTCGTCTCGTCCCTGTAACTTCACATAAGCGTAATAGATGGCGCTGCCTGTAGCGTCGACACGGGGATTTCCAAAAACGCGCGTTAACACTGGAGAACTGGAGATAAGATTGAAGAACGCTGACAAATATGTTGAAAGAAGACCTTATCGCCTTAGTCCTGTGGAACGCGAAAAGGTTCGGGATATCATCAAAGATTTGCTTGACCACAACATCATACGGGAAAGCAAATCTCCCTACTCAAGTCCCATCATATTGGTAAAGAAGAAAAATGGCGACAATTGGCTATGTGTGGACTACAGGGAGCTCAACGCGAACACGTTGCGAGATCATTACCCACTGCCACTAATTGCTGATCAAATTGATCAATTAGCCAATGGCTATTACTTCACTAGCTTTGACATGGCAGCCGGGTTCCACCAAATACCTATTGCAGAGACATCTATCGAAAAGACTGCATTTGTTACGCCAGATGGCTTATATGAATACCTTACCATGCCGTTTGGATTGAGCAATGCCGTTTCTGTTTACCAGAGGTGCATCAACAGAGCACTGAACCCACTATTAGGCACAGTTGCGCAAGTCTACGTAGATGACGTACTAAGCAAAAGTACGACTTTCAGCGAAGGGCTATCTAACATTGAACGCATCTTAATAGCCTTACAAGAAGCTGGCTTTTCCATCAACGCTGATAAATGCAGCTTCTTCAAACGCACCATTGAATATTTGGGCAACGTGGTGTCTGACGGCCAAATACGACCTAGTCCAAGAAAGGTAGAAGCACTTGTCAAGGCTCCAGTACCGAAAACAGTCAAGCAGGTCAGACAGTTCAATGGGCTCGCGAGCTATTTCAGGAAGTACATCCCAGATTTCTCGCGCATCATGGTACCTCTGTACGAATTGACCAAACAAGGAGCTAAATGGGAATGGGAAGATCGACACGAGAAAGCCAGGTCTACGATTATTCAATGTCTGACTTCGGCTCCAGCGCTGACCCTTTTCCAAGAAGGAGCACCGATACAGTTGTATACAGATGCAAGCAGCCTTGGATTTGGGGCGGTCCTCGTGCAAATTTTCAACGGGCGACAACATGCGGTAGCTTTCATGAGCATGAGAACCACTGATACCGAAAGCCGATATCATTCGTACGAGCTGGAAACGCTAGCAGTGGTCAGAGCTATAAAGCATTTTCGACAATATCTGTACGGAAGGAAGTTTACAGTAATTACAGACTGTAATTCACTTAAGGCGTCAAAACACAAAAAGGACCTGCTCCCAAGGATTCACCGCTGGTGGGCGTTCCTTCAAAACTACGATTTCGAGCTGGAATATCGAAAAGGAAACCGGCTTCAGCATGCTGATTTCTTCAGCAGGAATCACAGCGACCTTATGGTGAATGTAATTGAAAAGGACTTGGAATGGTTGAAGGTTGAACAACGGCGGGATAATGAACTTCGGCCGATATTGAATGACTTGATCGACAACAATCCAGTGGAAGGTTTCGCCTTGGAAGATGGTGTACTAAAGAAGCATATCTTGGATCCAGTACTCGGACAGCAGCTGCGAACAGTAGTACCAAAGTCTTTCCAGTGGAGTTTGATTAACTCCTTTCATACGGCACTTAAACACCCAGGTTGGGAGAAGACCCTGCAGAAGATCAAAGAGACCTACTGGTTCGACAAAATGAGTACCACAGTCCGAAGACATGTTGATAACTGCGTGGTATGTAGAACGTCTAAAGGAACATCGGGTGCCGTACAAGCACAGCTACACCCGATTGAAAAACCAACATGTGCATTTCAAGTAATCCACATGGATATCACGGGAAAGTTGGGAACTCAAGATGACCAGCAGTACGTTATTGTCACAGTAGACGCTTTCACAAAATACGTACTTCTGTATCATGCAACAGATAAAAGCCCACATAGTACGCTTGCTGCATTGAAACGTACATTGCATTTATTTGGAACACCAGTGCAGATAGTTGTAGATGGAGGTAGAGAATTTTTGGGCGAATTCGCACACTTCTGTGAACGATTTGGGATAAACATTCATGCTATAGCGCCAGGTGTCAGCCGAGCGAATGGCCAGGTGGAGAGGGTGGTAGCCACACTGAAAAATGCTTTGGTGATGATCAAAAACTACGAAACTGAACAGTGGCACACTACGCTTGAAGAGCTACAACTAGCAATGAATTGTACCACTCATCGCGTGACAGGAGTAGCACCACTCACACTCATCACTCAACGAAGGCATTGCGTGCCGCCAGAGCTAATAAACCTGGTTGACATAGATAACCAAATGGTTGACATAGATGCACTGACCAGACAAGTGCAGCAACGAATGACCCAAAGCGCTGAGTATGACAGGCAACGTTTCAACTCGCGCAAAGCTAAAATCAATCACTTCCAGCGTGGAGATTACGTGATGATTAAAAACAATCCGCGCAATCAAACGTCACTAGATCTCAAATTCAGTGAGCCTTATGAGATCATCAGGGTCCTGGAGAATGATCGCTATATGGTTAAAAAGGTGGTCGGTAGAGGGCGCCCCAGAAAAGTCGCCCATGATCAACTTCGTCGTGCGCCACAGCCAGGAGATCAAGATGCCGTGTCGGCGGTAGAAGATCCTGATACAGATGACATCACAACCGCTGACGAGCCGGTGCCATCCACATCTCGGGCCCACCAACCAGTCCGATTGGCCCACAGCGATGAGCAGTTATCATCTGAATAAATTTTAAGTAAACATTAATTTATTACTTCATTATTTTCACAATACTCACAATTACATCTCTGTAATAATAATCTACGAGAACAAAAAATCTGGAGAGTGGTACCTCTGAGCTAAACCATGTGTTACCCTTGAGCTAACCACGGATCCTTGATGCATCCATAAGTGAACCATGAGATACCGTTGGGACGCCTTGTGGAGCCATGAGTGGACACGTACACACCACAGATACTAAATGAATGAGTCAGTACATTGGAGATGTCTTTGTGTACTGTCCTAACAGTAACCCTTTCAAAATGAGCAACATGAGTTGCTTACAGACACCGATCTCAGAGAAAACTCTTAATTTCAGATAACACACATCACATCGCAGCCAGGCGCAGAGCACGCGCCGCCTGTCAGAATGGCCGTGTCGGCGGCTACCCGCACTTCAAACTACAAAAACAAGCATTCAGAATAACCTTAAAGACTATTTCGATCTATCAACTGTAATTACTTGCGAAAAAGCGTTTAAAATTTATTGATTATTAAGTTAGTAATGATTAATGGTTCAGATTATTAATGTGAGGATCATTTTGACGATAGATACCCTCATTTCTAAAATAAAACCACGTATTTACAATTAAAACTGATTTACACTCAGTAATTACTCTCAAATTAATTAAAATATTGGATTGTAATATTAGTAAGATTTTTTTAATGTAAAAACTTAGTTTTAGATGCAAAGTTTGGTGTTTTGTTCATACGAATGACGCACCCAGTTTTGCTATAAAAAGCCCGATCGCACGACGGCTCAACACAGTCTACCTCGGTCCGTTGTAGCGAGCGGAGCTCTTGCAAATTATAAAATATAGTGAAGAAAAGTATCTACAGTGTTTATATTCACCACCGATTATGGACAACAGCCCTGCCCATGGAGGCCGTGACGTCAGCAATGCTGACGTCACGTTTTTTAAAAACAACCACGGCGAGCCTGCTCCGTCATATATTTTAATAGTTTATTAATAAGCCTTAGTAAGCACACAATCGTAAGACACTAAAACAGGACTCTTCCGTCTTCTCAAGCCATTAACGTCTCTATGTTAGACAACGGCCTCCTCCTCTTAGGGAAGATTTTTAGTATACTATGCCGCACTGATCAGACGTGTTAGAATATGGTTTAAATCCGGTTTTTCCGGTCTTATCAGAATGTGAGTGATACAAGTGAATTATAAAAGACGGGCCTCGTGGTATAGTGGTTCTGGTAACGGACTGCCGATCAAGAGGTCGCGGGTTCGATTCCCGCTCGGGATAATCATTTGTGTGATTTTTCTAATTATCATACAAATGTTTGTGCTGCGTCTGGGTGTTTCTATGTATTATAAGTATATATTTACAAAAAAAAAAAGTAGTATATGTATTCTATCCGTATTCTGGTACCCATAATACAAGCATATAAGTTTAGCTTGGGACCAGAGGACGTTGTGTGAAATGTCCATGAATATTTATTTATTTATTTTATTTATAAAACATATCTACTATATATTATAGGATGTGGTAGTAGATAGTAGCGGTGACGAGAAAGAATGGTTCTACAATATAGTATTTTGTCTTTCAAGGTGTTTTTTAAGCAACGCATCTTTGTACCTTTAAATATAAAAACTAAAATACTGACATGACATCAGCTCTAATGGTTCCATAGTAGGACATAATTCGTTTCAAGGTTATGTGAACTTGCATGCATTATTAAGTTATCAAAGTCTAATAGGGATTTAATAATTTATCGGTATATTTCAATCTCTGACTTTATGGCTCAACCTTTAGCAACGGGATTAAGATAAGCGGATTCACGGCATTTTCCTTGAAATGTGCACATTCGAAGGAAACACATAGACTTAATGACAATACTTAAAAGATTAGACACGATTTGTTAAGTGGAGTTTTCACATTTTCAGCATGAAAGATTTTCAAAGACACATATCTAATAATCAAAATATATTTATGTAATTGAATTTTCTAAAAAAATTTCTTAAATGTTCTTGCTATTCCTAATAGAATTCGGCTCTAGAAGCGATACTACATTTAACTTCATTTCTTTTTGAAATAACGGACTATTAAGTAAAATAATTTTCCTAGTACTTGTTCCCCATAATCAAAATCTGCCAAGTGCGAGCTGGAATCACATAAAGGGTGTTGTATCCCTATTATCATAATATACAATGTCATACCATCATAAACATGTCATCTAAGGGTTACACTGAAAACTTTTGTCGTATGGGAGCTCCTTCAGATATTTATTGTTCTTCATTCATTCTAGTTTTTAGTATTTGATGTCATAGTATCAACAGATATACATCATTTGTGAAAATTTCAATTCTTTAAGCTATCACCATTCCTGAGACACAGTCTGGTGACGAAAGGACATACGGAATATAGAAATCTCACTATTAGGGTACTATTCTACCCTTCAGTACGGAATCCTAAACTCGGTACTTTTAATCATAGTATCGTTTCTAACTATCTATTGTTAATGATAGACTAATGACAGCAGATTGTTTACTATTCATCTTTTGTAAGCCAACTATTCCAATCGGAGGATAATTTGCATCCGGTACGATAAAACCTGTATTCTAGGAAATATTGCTGTCTGTTAATAAGCGATTTATTTTCCGACGAGTTCTTTTGTGTAAGAATGTCCCACTACCGGGCACGAATCATAGTCCCACCCAAAGCGTCTTCCACTTTGGGTGAGACTATGGTCCGTGGGGACTATTGTCTACTATGCCACGCTGTTGGCACAGGCTTTATTTTTGAAATTACTGTTACTCTCAAAGGATGTTTATTTAACACTTAGCTGATTTTTACAGCACCTTGGGGTGGAAATGGGGTAAAGACACTTGTATTCTTAATCCGTCATCACTCGGATACAGTTATTATTTAGAAAACTTAAAAGAAGGAAAACTTTTTTTCTTTAATTACTTATGATATTTTGTGTCACAACAGCAAATAGGCACCCATTTCAGCATATATGTTAGTTCACGAGGACCTAACGCTGATTTTCAAATACACACGACATACATTCAAATTTACACGAGTAACTAAACAAAAGCAAACAATATACATATTTAACTATTTATATTAGATATATAACTATTTATACAATATCTTATTAACTATCTTTGTTATAACTAATTATTTTTCTATATACTTATACTATATACTTATACTAATATTATAAAGTGGAAGGGTTTGTTTGTTTGAACACGCTAATCTCAGGAACCACTGCACACTGGGCCGATTTGAAAAATTCTTTCAGAGTTAGATAAGACATTTATCGAGGAAGGCTTAAGGCTATATAACATTACGCTACGACCAGTAGAAGCGAAGCAGTAGTTTAAAATGTTGCAAAAACGGGGAAAATTTTCTTAATTCCACGCGACGGGGTCGCGGGCAACACAGCTAGTTTATATAATATAACTAAGATGTTAGGTAAATTTCAGAAGAAAAACAATTTACATAACATAAACATAACACGCATTACTACACGTAGTATATTTATACTCCCATAATTTAATCAAAACTTAACACATTGGATTTATATAATAGAATTACTTTTATGGTTATTCTAACACCATAAAAAGCTAATATCACGTATCAGAGTCTGGCAGACAAATGAAATGTGCGCTTTCAGGAAATTAAAACATAAACTTGATACTGTAATGACTATTATGATATGTAATATGTTTAAGTTTTGCATATCTTAGTGCTGACTTTAACGTGTTATTGTTGTGTTTTGTGCACGTTATTGCAACAATGTTGATATCATTTATTTGGCGCCGGATACAATAACAGTAAGGATTCAAATAACTAAAAATTGTGAGTGTAATAAGAGCTTTATTAAAAGTAGTCTTATTATAAACTAGCTGTTGCCCGCAACTTCGTACGTATGGAATTTGGTAACTAAACATTACCAAATTATACAAAAAAGCCATGAACTACTATATCTATAAAAAACCGCATTTAAATCTGTTGAGTAGTTTCCAAAATATAAGACCAAATAGGGACTTAGGTTCATACAAAAATAACAACTCTGTTTTATAATAAGTAGATATACATAATATGGAGATTTCACGCAACATTCTCTGGTCCCAAGCTAAGCTTATATATATTATTATGCTTGTTTTATGGGTGCCAGAATACGTATATAAATTACTTATACTATTTTACTCTTGTAAATACATATTTATTATACATAGAAAACACCCAGACGCAGTAAGTAAGTAAACATTTTTGTATTTCTATGTATTCTATGTATTATAAGTATGTATTTACAAAAGAAAAGTAGTATATGTATTCTATCCGTATTCTGGTACCCATAACACAAGCATAATAAGCTTAGCTTGGGACCAGAGGACGTTGTGTGAAATGTCCATGAATATTTATTTATTTATTATTATTATTTATTATTTATTATTAAACATTTTTATGAAAATTATAAATATCACACAAATGATTGACCCGGGCGGGAATCGAACCCGTGAACTGTAGTCTGTTACATGAATCACTCAACCACGGGGCCCGTCTTCTATAATTTGCATGACAATTAGAAAAATCACACAAAATAAATGATTGTCCCGAGCGGGAATCGAACCAGCGACCTCTTGATTGACAGTCCGTTACATGAACCACTCAACGACGAGTATGGAGTCCTAAAAAGCATATAATTATTGTCAATGTGTTCAGGTCAAAGCCAGCCCTTGTCTTTTTGAGCATCACATTAGTTCTAATGCAAAGAGATCATTAATTAATTTACATGTAATACCCATAGTTAAAATCTCATTTTACCACCCGGATTTTAAGTGACCCTGATCTAAATACTAAGATGTAAACTAACTGGAAGTGCTTATGCTGTTGTTTTTTATGTTGTTACAGATTTAGAATATACATCACATGAAACACACAGTGGTGCCTATTCTATGTGCAGGGCTAAACTTAACTAAAAAATGAAAATTGATAGCGTCAATAACACAATTCGGCAATGTTAACAGAAATTTTTTAATATAATAACTGTTTATTATAGACTAACGATTTTAATTAATATAAATGTGTGCAAAAAATAGCGATATATTTAAGATACAGCAATAGTTGTTTTCATTTTTTAGTTAAGTTAAGTTTAGTTCTGCACATAGAATAGGCACCAGTAAGAGTCGGTCAAAAAGAAAAATCTATAATTTAATATTATAAAGCTGAAGAGTTTGTTTATTTGTTTGTTTTGACGCACTAATGTCAAGAACCACTGGTCCGATTAGAAAAAATAATATACTGTTGGATAGTACATTTACCGAGGAAGGCTATAAGCTATATATAATCACGCTGCAACCAATAGGAGTGAAGCAGTAGTGAAAAATGTCGAAAAACAGGGAAGTTTTTTTAAATTCCACGCGTACGTAGTCGCCGGCAGCTGCGGGTAAACGGATAAAATCTTATGTCACTGAAAACTCAAAACAGAGATAGAGCGAGAAAAGCTTGTTTTAGTACGTAATGTAGAGAATTTAGAGAAAGGATAATATTTTCTAACACTTGCGCGACTCATTTGTTTAAATAAAACCACTTTATGGATTGGTATGGATATAAAATTATAACCGAATGTGGGTCAACCCTGAAATAACTGATTGTAGAGGACACTTTACAGCTTAGTCTCACCCGTGACCATGGTGACTGCAAAGTCTCCGAAACGTAGGGCTAAAATTTAAAACAAATATACGCGTCTAAATCCGTAAAAAGTGGTTTTACAGAAAGAATTCACAAAGAGAGAAATAAAATGTCTGAGCTAAACTTATACACATGAAAGTTGCTAGTAGCAAAATAAATAGTCTTTTTCAGAACATTATCAAGATGTATATCAATAGATGATCGATAGATATCGATATCGATAGATGTAAATATACAAAGATGTATATCTTTGTTCCACATAAACATGGGCGTCACTTCCGTGCTTAAACACCATAAATTAGTTAAAAAACAAATCATGCCATTGAATAAGCTGATAAACTTCTTTTGATGTGCAGTTATGTCAGTTAGTATGATCAAACTACTTATTATAATGTTAAATGTATGTTTAAATTGTTTTTGATGGCTGCGGGTCGCTTTCCGCTTATTAACGGACATTAGAACGGGTTATTATATGCTAATGTGGTAGTATTCGTGTTAATTATGGTGGGGTTACGCCCACACATGATGTGCGGGGATGACGGATAAAGAAATGAAGAATAATATGTATTCTTAGGTCACCCAGTTTGAGTTTGCGAGAGATGTAAAACTCAAAACTGAATCTCGTAGGTAACACTAACTTTGTTTTACAAAATTGTCTTTACAAATATCACAGGAGTGTTATTTTAGTTAATGCTATTAGTATTCTCAAGAATTTTTATTCGGTATCTCAATTATTCAATGTTGAGGAGATAAAACAATATGCTCACACGCTAGTGTCTGTTTTAATTTTGGTCGATTTTTGCCTTACGTTATATGTTAGTGTATTATAACTTATTTATTTATTTATGTATTATCAAACTGAAATCCAAAATTTATTGCTTTAAATTAGCAAATTTATTCCTAAATTATATATCACACTACGCGAGTTGAATATCGACAACACTTTCTCTGTTGTAAATATCAGTATTACATTTGCTACGGCAAATCAAAGCTAAATTGTAAAATTAGATAAAAAAAACAAATAATATTAAACAAGATTATTTAAATTTAATTTTTAATTTATGCAAGCAGCTGTATTTAAACGTTCTCACGCGAACTATTAAATCAAAATGCCATCGTAAAACGTACAAAAATCGATCGTAAAAAAATCGCAAAATCATCTTAAAAATTCATCGATCGATCACAATGGCACATTACTTTTTTATTACCACTAATGAATATCTTTTATAACTTACCCTTTGAAATAACCTCCACTGTATTAAATAATAAAGTTTTACATTTTAGAACATAAAAATTTGTAAACGGTGTTTTGTGACTTTTTTTTCTTTTATTATTTTATTAGGTATGCGAAGGGTGTCAAAAACGTTTGTCATTCTATTTGAACTTGCCCCTTTTGGGACAACCCTTGATTTTAACATGGTTAACCGGTAAACGGTAGGTGTGCAAAAAATGACCCAGTATTTTTACGTATTCAATTTTTAAATTAAAAATGTGTCTTATTATTTGCTAAATAAAGGTTACGGTATCATATTATTAAACTTTTTTTTCAATTAAATTGCTGTTTTAAGATGAAGTGGGTAATAATTGGGATCACAATACAAATTAAACCGTTGATAATGCGTAGAAACTGTCACATTGTATAAAGTATTTTGACTTTCATTGTTACCATATGTCAAGGGTTGCCAGTTGACTTTTTCTTTTACTTAGTTTATTTGTAAAGCCTAAATGTAGCGTGCAAAGATCAGTTATATTTTGACATGCGTGTCTAAAAGATATAAGAGCAACGCGCCTGAAGTGGTTAGTATCGTTTTCCGTTTTATCACCGTAATAAGCTCACGCAATATTTAAACCACTTACATTTCAATGTTTAGCTATCATACTATTGTTTTTTAGGGTTCCGTACCCAAAGGGTAAAAACGGGACCCTATTACTGAGACTTCGCTGTCGGTCCGTCCGTCCGTCCGTCTGTCACCAGGCTGTATCTCAAGAACGGTGATAGCTAGAGAGTTGAAATTTTCACAGATGATGTATTTCTATTACCGCTACAACAACAAATACTAAAAATAAAATAAAATAAATATTTAAGGGGGGCTCCCATACAACAAACATGATTTTTTTACCGTTTCTTGCTCGATACTAATAACGTTGCCTTATGTTGCATAGATAATGGTACGGAACCCTTCGTGCGCGAGTCCGACTCGCACTTGACCAATTTTTATTATTTTTGTTTACTACCAGAAGGGTAATAAATTTAGTATTATTTTATTATTTATATTATTCTTATTCTTTTTTTGTACTTACACATAAAATACACTTACAAAATTTGAAATTAAGTTAATCTAAAGTACACAGGTGAGCTTAGTTCACTATTGAATTTTCTTCCAGCAAACCTTATGATTACGTGATTTGAGGAAGATGACTAACTATCATTAATAAACAAGCATTATTCCGCAGATTTAGTTCCCGGTCCACTTTATGTTTCTTAGCCTAGCGAAAATACGTTATTTTTATATTATTTTCATAATAAAGCTATTTAAAATTATAATCAAAAGACATTTAGTGGTCATTAAGTGTACAAGAAAAAATACCGTTCCATACATTTTTACATACAATTTGGAATATAGCACAATACATAACTGATGCAGCCAGTCTTATTACTTTAATAAAATCCATACGCACATAATATAAATCCAAGTTAAATAAAATCCCTATAGCAAAATTTTTAATTATATTTATACCTCTGTGAAAAAATCAACGAAAGTAACAAATCCAGTTATTGCGTCTACAATATGAGATCATTTCAACACAAACACGTCAATTAGCTGTCATCACAGAACAAGCATTTAATCAATTCGTCCAACAAAATCATAATATTCATAACCTACGTATTCAGAAGGTAATTTGAATGCAAAACTGATAATTAACGTATTAACATCCAAATAACAGGGACAAAAGGTGTGCTCCATGTTTGTATTTTGTTAACGTGAGTACTGCGCCACTGGAGGGGTAACTACTATAAGACGAAATATGGTGCATGTTTACTTCAAATAACTTATTTTCATTGACCTATTTCAAAGAAAATCAGTAACCTGAACAACAAAAAATTTAATTTCATAACTTTTGCCATATAATGCTAACTATAGGATAAAAATAGAGATTTTGAAGACGTAAGTAACATAACACAAAAAGGATTAGAATAAAAAAAAAATTAATGAAATACTTTCTGTATGAGGCTTTAATGTTGTTAATTATCAACTAAAATAGAAAAGGTCTACTTACGCAAAGTACATAGTTTTTTTTGGTAAGCAAAAATTATTTTGAATGAATGAATGAATACTCTTTGTACGCCTTGTAAAATATTACAATTAATTTTAACAAACAGTACTTATGCTAGGTACCTACAATAGGCGGTCTTATAACAGATTGTGATCTCTTACAGACAACCTTAGGATGGAAATAGTGTATTAAAGAGAGGGTATAGTGTGGCGCAACATAACTTATAAATATACTATAAATAAATAGATAAATAATCTTATAATAAATACCTACATAAAGATAAATATAGTTTTGTATACAAATAAAAGTTTTAATATGATAAGTCTGAAATATTTTATTTCAGAAATAGTTATAATAGACAAAAAAGTTACACTCATTTTAAGCGAACAAGCTGTATAAACCTACTCTCAGTCCGCACAGCAGTGTCCTGATTACTCTATTTATTCTATTAAGTTGGTAATTGTTTACTGAATGAGTTGCGTTGAATCTCGTCGTTCTTGACTATTAGCCCTATTGTAGCGTTTTGTGCTACTATTGTACTAAAGTGAATATGTTCCCGAGCATTGAAGGGTTATACCTTCGACTTAAGACAATAGGATAATATGCTAAAGGCAATTTAGAGGTAGTTTGTTTATAGTTTGCATTTGAGTTGATGATTAGGTAGTTATAAATTATTCTGATTTCAACAATAAAATTATAATAGACATTACAAATAAAGTTTTTACATTCAATATCTTGTTTTTTATCACAAATAATTCATTTAGCTATTACCAATTATATTTTTACTGAAAAATTTACTTACCTTGGTCCCATATAAGTAGTGATGAATACCAGTATTGCTAAGAAATCTGCACAAATCTTATTGTTATATCTATATTAAAAAGAATGCTACAGAAATTCTCAAGATTCCCAAGAGAAAAACGTTTATGAAAGAATCTACCATCTGTATGATTTCTTCAATCATATTAAAACACCTAAAAATGCAAAGTCCTATTAAAAAATTCAACGTCATCATTAAATACCTGAGTCAGTAAAAAAAACACATAAAATTGATTCTCACGATCACTGTAATAGTTCCAATCAATAAAAACATAAAATACTTTGACATTTAATGATAAACTTACCCATAGATCGAAAAGAGGAAATAAAAACGCACCCAGCATTTACGGGTTCAAACCCTTAGGGTTGGCAAAAAAACGGTAAAAATCGACAGTTTAGGGGAAAAAATGTTAACCGCGAAATCGAAAATTATTTGGAACTGTTGATTTGTTAGGTTTACATGAAACGAATAATCATATTTAAAAAAAAAATTGTTTTTGTTAGTCCTTAAAAAATCTAATTAAATCGTCAGCAAATAACAAAATTTTCTATGACATTAGATCGATCTAATAATTTTATTATTCCTAAACCTAAGTACCTAGTTGCATTACGGAACTATTTATACATGCGTATGTCTAGATATACATATAATAGAAATATATATTATATTGAATGTTAATTTCTAATACTTCCCTGTCTAGTACATTTCGTTTAGTCTAGATATTAGTTACTTGTCAGGTTCGTGATATTTTTTTTCTGTAATGTTCTAAGCAACGTGCTCTCGTGCTGGTAAGAATAAATTTAGAGGCAGGTAGAGGAGGTCATATCCAACAATGGCACTTTAATGGGCTGTGGAGAGAGAGAATTTATAAATAACCATAGAATAATAATTTTCAGTTCATTCTAAAGTCTAATAAACTTCTTAGCGTTTAACCTATATAAACCAACCCTTAAGATACGATATAGGGCTTCCTAGACCCTTGCATCAATGAAATAAAAAAATATTCGTTAACTGTTTGACCCCTTGTTTCTAAGCTTGGCTGATCGACCATAGTTTGTTATGACAATATAATTATTGTATTTGGATTTTACGTTATTTTTGGCATGAGTTACGACTTATTACTTGATCTAGTTCTTGTGATGTCTTTTTGCAGTTAATTTTTACGAGAAAAAAATCGTAAAATTCTATCGCCTAAACCTTCTTTCTTACTTTATCGCTCTTTTGAATTTAAACCAAGTCTTCTTCGGATTCTTTCGCATTTATCTGTTTAATTTCAGTATATAATATGTTAAGGTTTTTTAACAAAATAGTGCCTACTCGTTACAGGATTTTCAAGCGTGCTTTTTTGTTTTGAACCAAGCAAATTAATTAAGTTGCATAGTCGTGGTTTTACTTCAATAGTTTTCTTTATAAAGCAATATAAACGAACAGTAAATAACACGTAGTAGAGGACGTCTGAACCTAACAAAGAACCCAGAAGTAGTTAGCAAGTGGCACAAGTGTGTTACAGTTCATCTGAACAATGATAAATGACGAACCCACGCACATAATTACAGTTTTACATACAGCTTGTTTTAAAAAATATTGAAAATTAATAATATTTAGAATGCAGACTGGTTTAAATAATATGCCCTGATAATTGCCAACGTTGTTTATTAATATATTAGATTTAAACTGAAACAAGCGCCATAATAACAACAACAAAACAGACAAAATTGCTTTTAGTGTAGGTATTGCATCAGTAATAAGTGTATTTGTTTCACAAATTACTCATAAAAGGTTTTTCTAAATGGGTTTTGGTACTAAGACTGAGGTTTATTAGTAGGAGGCTAGACGATAATAAGTTAATTTTTTTATCAACAATTATTGAGGAAGACCACAGTTGCGATGAGGAATGAGCTTGAGCCTTCTTTATAGCAACTGTGGTCACCATCATGTCCTAACATGAGACGCTAAAATTTATAAATTGTGGGCATAATCACTATTCCCTTAGGAGAGAGAGACAGAGAGAGAGATTTAGAGATTTATTATTGACAAACTAATCACAAACACTCTGTATATAGCAAGGCGTGACCATACAACTGCAACACAGATTATGTGCGTACCATCAAACTGCTGCACATGCAGCAACAATTATAATTCATGCTTTATTTTATACACATGATTGTGGCATACAAATGTTTATACTGTTATGAACTCAATGGACATGTTTATTTAAAACTAGCTTACGGCCGCTACTCCGTACGCGTGGAATTTTAGACCACCATACATTTTGTCATTGTTTAAACCTTCCCTGGACTTCCACGAATATTTCAAGACAAAAATCATCAAAATCGGCCAAGCCGTTCTCGAGTTTTAGCGAGACTAACGAACAGCAATTGATTTTTATATATAAGATAGGAAGATGTAAGAAGAAAGATATTTGCTGTTATTTTCTTACTCTTGTTAAACGGTAGTCATAGTCATAGTCATTATAAGTTAATACACAAGAACAATTAAAGCTTTTTATGCTAGCTAGATCCACGCTGTTTTTTTGCCACTGGTTTATGGTCAATTTACTGAGAAGAACCAGCCTAAATTAAGTAGAGCAAAGTGGCTGCCTTTTATGCAAGAAACCGTCATATTTACTTCTAATATGTCTGTTTTTAACATCAAAGCTTTTGTGTTCTCTTTATACATAATACTAGAAGATGTGTGCATTGATTCCACTTTCTGATCATTAACACGCATAAATTAGTTCGGTACGTATCTATCAATATATTAATCTATGTAATGGATTCTTTAAAAGTGATTTTCATTTACTGTAGTCTGATTGATCTGAATTTTTTCTCACATATTAAGGACCGACAATATGCCAAAGCAATAATTAAAAAAAATTCTAAGAATGGTGCCTATTCTATAAGCAGAACTAAACTTAAGTTAACTAAAAAATGAAAATAACTATTGCTGTATCTTAAATATTTGGCTATTTTTTGCACACATTTATATTAATTAAAATCGTTAGTCTATAATAAACAGTTTTTATAAAAAAAAGTTCTGTTAACATTGCCGAATTGTGTCATTGACGCTATCAATTTTCATTTTTTAGTTAAGGGCCTACATCACACGACACGACACGTACGTATTAACACAGCCAGTAGGCACAGAAAATGAAGAATTAGGGATACTTTTCCTATTTACTCAAAATCTACTAAATATATTTTAATTCTGATCCACGTGTTTCTATACATAATAGTTACCTATGTTTTTAAAGTTATTTCATTAGTTAATACGCGATAATAGACCGACAAATGAAAAAAATAAAAAATTAGAGAGGTTGTTTCGCCAAGATTTTCTATCGAGAAAACTTTTTTCAATCGCGTTTCTGTGTTTATGCGATCCTTTTTTTTTTTTTTTTTTTTTTTTTTCGCAGGGGAATGCATTTACGCACACCCACTCCTGTCACACCGGTCAAACCACCGTCATGGTAGGAGTGGGTAGTGTCGGACTCACCGATGAACGGAATACCGACTAAACCTAACTGCGGCGCTCTCCACGTCCTTCTGGAGCGCCAGAGGTTCCCTGTTCTGGACTCTCTCTGACGCCCCGACGTTGGCCTGGCGGCACAACACCCGGTGTCGCAACACGTTAAGACGGAGGGGGGAGGCGAGCGTACTCGCGGCGCCTCCTCCCTGGCCTTGCTCGGCGGAGCGGGTCGGCGTTGGCATCAGCCTCGCGCTCCCGCTCCGCAGCCTCCTTCAGGAGCATCACTGCGTCACTGAAGTCGGCGACCGCTTGCCAGCACCTGTCGCTGTTAAGCATGGCGCTGACTACTGCTTTCAGCGACAGGTCCCCGCCTATCTCCTGGGTGAGGGCCGTACGTTGTGCCTGCCAGGCGGCGCAACTCTCCAATGTGTGGCGCGCTGTGTCCTCGTGCGCACCACACGACTTGCAAGAGGGCGAGGACTCCCTTCTTGCGATCTTGTGCAGGTACTTACCGAAGCAGCCATGTCCGGTAAGCACCTGCGTCAACCGATAGGTCAGTTGACCGTGACTCCTACCAAGCCATTCCTCGAGCTTTGGCCTGACAGCTTCTACGATTTCCACCCCGGCGACGGGAGACCTTAGTTCAGTTCTCCACCGTCGCCGGAGTGCAGCTTGCGCTTCCTTCCGCACCTGGGCAGCAGATGGTAGCTCGCCCCTAGATCTTGCTTCCACGCGGTGTTGAAAAACTTCTGCCAACACTTGCGCTTCAAGCTCCCAAGGAGGGTCGCTTGCCAGGACGGTAGCAGCAGTCCATGACACCGTGCGGTACCCCCTGATCGCCCTTGACGCGATGACCCTTTGAGCTTTTCTCAGGAGAGCCTTATTGTGTGCGTTGAGGGCGTCGAACCATATCGGGGCCCCATACAGGGCCATGGATCGTACGATCGCGCTATATAACCTCCGGCAAGTCGAACTTGGACCCCCTGTGTTTGGCAGAAGTTTTCCCAGCGCTGCGGCCACTTTGATAAGTTTCGGAGCGAGTTGAACGAAGTGTGGTCCAAAGCCCCATCTGCTGTCCAGATGCAATCCCAAATATTTAATATTACTACGCACTGGCACCTCATTCTCCTTGATGCGGAGTTTTGCTCCTCGGGGAATTCCGCGTCTCGCTCCATGGAAAAGAAGGGCCTCTGTTTTGTGAACAGAGACCCTCAATCCTAACATTTCTATTCTGCTAACGACAAGCTCTGTCCCGACCTCGGCCAGACGAGCTGCCGCTTCAAAGTTGCCCCCTCTCGACGTGATGAGGGTGTCGTCGGCGTAGCAAAGCACCCTCATCCCGGGTAGGAGCCTGCCGCGCAGCAACCAGTCATATCCGATGTTCCACAGGACCGGGCCTAGAACCGAGCCCTGCGGAACACCGCACTCCATGCGACGTCGGGACAGACGCCTGTCGTTCCTCTCCCAAACTACGTACCTGTTCTCCAGGTACGCCTCTAGCAGCCTTCGGAGATACAGGGGCACTCTATGATAGTGGAGCGCCTCCCTGAGCGTCTCGTAAGGAAGGCTACCAAAGGCGTTCTCAATATCGAGCGAGACTGCCAGGAGCACATCTCCCTCGTCCACTGCCTCTTTGGAGATGGCCTTCAAGGCAGCTATTGCGTCCATGGTGGAACGGCCAGCCCTGAATCCATATTGTGCTTCTGACAGTCCCGGTCCCTCGTCATCCATATGCTGAACGAGACGGTCGGCGAGAATCCTCTCGAAGACCTTGGCCGTCTCGCTCAGCAGCACCAGTGGCCTGTAAGCTGAGGGCGAGTCTGGTGGTCGGCCTTCTTTCCGCAGAAGACACAGCCTGCCGGTTTTCCAATCAGTCGGAAACTGCCCAACACGTAGACAAAGGTTGAGCAGCTCCCGATAATTATCACGCAGAGCTACTAAAGCGATGTTCAGTACCCGGCCTGGGACTCCATCGGGGCCAGGTGCCTTCTTCTGTGTCTGCAGCCGTGTCAGAGCACGGTCCAGTTCCTCCTCGGAGACAGGTGGGGCGTCTTCGGGGTCCTCGGCAGTAACTCGGGTTGCCATTACTGGTGGCGAGTGACCCACGGATTGTGGGAGCAAAACCTCCATCACCCCTTGAAGGACGTCTTCTTTGAGCGACTCAATTACGGGGGCACCACGGGCTCGAAGCTTGTTGCGCGCCATAAGGTATGGGCGCCCCCATGGATCCCTGTTAAGGCTCTCGAGCATTTCTTCCCGGGCCGCCTTTTTCGCCTGGTTTATAGCCCGTTGGAGGCTTTTCTTCGAGGCCCGGTACTCATCCCATAGCAGCAATTCCATAGGGGTACCCCGACCGTGGCGCCGGCGACTTCTCATGAGAGCCCGCCGTGCCCTCATACATGTCACTCTGAGCTCCGCTATTTCGGACGTCCACCAGTATACCTGTCTTCGAGGAGCCCCCCTCCGCGCCCTCGGCATAGCTGCGTCGCATACTTCGGTAAGAGCGCTGCGTAACCGGCCGGCTGCAATATCCACGTCTGTGCCAGTGCGATCCTGACTGCCTGCTTGTCCCCATCGCTGGACAATAGCCGCTTCCAACGCCATCTCCCGGTCGAGTCGGCTGAGAGCCCATCTAGGGAAGCGGCTATTCCCCCGAGGGAGATTCCTGGGTATGGAAGAGGTGGAAATGCTAAAACGAATGTAGCGATGGTCGGATAGCGTTTCCACCTCAGTCGCAACCCTCCAGTCCTGTACCCGACGCGCAATAGCAGGCGCCGCAAACGAAAGGTCTACGACGGATCCACCATTGTGTCGCACGCAGGTGTGCGTACTTCCAGTATTCAGCAGAGAGAGGCCGAGGAGGACAGACCACATTTGTGTGGCTTGTCCTTTGGCGTTCGTGGCGGGATTGCCCCATGCGCGGGACTTTGCGTTGAAGTCGCCGAGGACCAACGCCGGTCTCGGCGATTGACGTCCAACCGCAGCCGCGACAGTGTCGAGGAACGTCTCGAATTCTGTTAGGCTGCGGTTGGGTGAGAAGTACACGGCGACCACAACGAAGTCCCGAAATTCCACCACGACGTAGCCTCGGCCTCTCTCTTTTACATCAAGAGGGGGACCAGAACCACCTTGCAGCACCGCAACTGAGCATTCCAGGTCACCTGCCCATCCAGGCCCCTGAGGAACAAAGTAAGGCTCGCAGGCCACCGCCAGTTCTACACCCCACTCCGCCATGGTCTGCACCAACAGGTCCTGGGCGCCGGCGCAGTGGTTTATATTAGCTTGGAGGAAGTTACATGCAGGTCGTCCGGTCATGTTTGCGTTTCCATTTCATCGTCGGCTCTGGCCTCCCCGGTTGTGACCAGGGATGCTTGAGGGGACCCTGCCTTGATTTTTGGGGGTTTACAGTTGCGTCCCCCCATCACATGACCAGACGGCCTGCTCGCCGCGGCGCATACCACACACCTGGGAGCCTTACTACATCCAGAAGATTTATGGCCCTCGCAGCCGCATCGGTAGCACAGCTGTGAACGGTCGACACCAGACGGGCAAACTGATCCTGTGTGGCCCAGGGCCAGGCACCTGAAGCAACGCAATGGGCGTTGCTCCAGAGGGAACACCCTGGCCGAACTCCAACCAACCAATAGCTTACCAGAGTCTGCCAGTATTTTTGCCGCGTCCACTGGGCATCTTATTTTAATAGAGCCCATCCCGCCAGGGCTTGAGCGGATTTCACCAGCTTTTACTGCTGATTGGGCGCATTTGGTAGACCGGACGACAGCCGCAATCACTTTCAGTGGGGTGACGGAATCGTCCAATCCGGAGATCCTGAGATCTGCCGAGTCTACTGGGACGACGACGTCGGCAACACCGTCCAGAGCTGTGCGTATTTTTTCGGCGAGTCTATTGGCCAGCTCTGGAGTTTGAGTCTTTGGGAGTTGTAGGACTCTTGCTCCCGTCGCCCCTTTGCGAATTCTGATTCCTTCTCCGATGCCGAATTCGGATAGGTTTACCGCTTGTTCGGCTCGATCCAGGATCTGAGCGTACGTCACACCTCTTTTTTCCGCTTCTGCCTGTATGGAAACCACGACTGCAGCTGGTCGCGGGCCATTGGGTATCGAGGGCTTCTTTTTGGTAGTCTTAGCCGGGGCAGTTGTAGGGCTTCTTTTTTTGCTCCCTCTTTTCACCACGGTGGACCAATACTCCTCCGCATTGTTAGCAGGCATCTTGGAGCTGCCTACATTCGATGGGCCTATAATAGGTGCTGTTACAGCTCCCGCGGACTTGGTTTGCTCCTTGGCTGCGGGTGTTGTCGCAGGAGGTGGCGCGGCCTTGCTTTGCTGGCCAGAAGGCTTCTTTTGAGCGGCTTTCTTGTCCGCCGCTAGCGGAGGCCGCGAAGTCTTCTCTGGAAGAAGACGATTTTCAATCCCAGCCATACGGGCGTCTATCATCTTGCCCAGGGAGCGGGTTAGAGAGGCCTCAAGCCTCTCCACAAGGCCTTCCACTTCGCTTTCCCTGGGTCCAGTATTTTTATTCGCCGACTTTAGCTCCTCGAATTGCTTCCGAAAGCTTTTATTCTCCACCTGGAGCTTTTCGACAAAGCGTTGTAGCCTGTCAACCTCGGCCCGTAAACGCCTTGTCGTCTCGGGCTCTGGTCTATTTAGGAGGGTCTCTACTATTTCTAGAAGGCCCTTCGCGTCATCCCTTAGTCTTCTGACAAAAGTGCCCTTGAGGTGACTCGATTTAGTGGCCACCTCTAAGATATCCTTTGACATCTCGCTGGCCCTGGTCCGCATCTTTTGTGCGCTCAAACATGCCGGGTCTGGGGCAGAGTCTTCCTCTGCCATTAACTCCGTACAGGACTCCATTACAAGGCTGCACTCCGACATCGACCACTCTTCAAGAGCGGCTGCCTCGCTGGACATCTGGCGGCGGAATGACTCTTCATGCTCTTCTTCCGCAGCTTCCTCCTCTCTAACCCTGAGAGCCTGCTTCGCTTTAGCTAGGCCCGCTCTATGAGCTACCGGGGCAGCTCTCCCGCGCCGTGCGGTATTTACCTTTACTACGGGCTCTGACTCCGTTTCGGTGTCAGAAGCTGTTGTTGTCGCCGTCTTATTTTTATTTTTATTTTTTGGCGCCCTCTTGCGCTTTGTCGGCACCTTAAAGGTTCCAGCAAAACTGCTAGTCTCCTTTTCTATAGCCTGTTCCTTATTTATCGCCAAGTCATCATTTTTGGAGGTATCAGTTCCAATCTTATCGCCAAAGTCATCGTTTTCATTATCCACATCGTTTTTGTTTTTAGTTTTGAAAAATTCCATCCTATTCCCACGAGAGCGAGAGAAACATATCGTCCGCCCGAGCAGAGATCTCAGTACTCGGGTAAGCGTAAATTTATCAACCAGGGGGTCCGCCGGTACCCCAGCTGAGGGGCGCTGAGAACTGATTTATATCCACCAGCCATGCATCTCCTCGCCGCGCCCCGAACTTGAGATTCGGAGTGATTTTTTATAGAGGTTTTCTTCCTCGCGGTCCGGGCGGTTAAGCCAAGACCCTCGTTCCCGATTTTGGGCCGCGAGACATGTCCACGACACCCAGTGCAAGTCGGGCTTACGATATGGCGCGGTGGCAATAAACTGCTTGTCCAGCCCTCAATCAGAATGAGTGACTGAACCCGCGCGACTTCGCCTCTCCGTCCTCCATTCCACCCCCACGAAGCAGAGGTTGAATAGACGACAGAGAGCGAAGGTGGGCGCCAGAACATTCGCCACGAACAATTAACTCCTAAACTAGGAGGTGGTCGTCCGTGCCCAGGGTGAACCACGGGGAGGTTTTCTGACTTGTCACCCCGTGTTTATGCGATCCTAGATTATATATTGAAAAAACATATACTTAAAAGTCCGCATACGTCAGTGTCAACATGTCAGGAGTGTCAAATCAATGTCACCTTGGTGTTGACCATAGACTATAGTTTATTTTGATGCACTTTAAGAATTCAATTATAAAGGTAATTGTATTTGTCATGATTATGTCTCCTTTTCTTTTATTTTACGGATTGTTTGTTATCCTTATTATATTATCCTAAGTGTACGTATGTTGTTTTTATTGTTGTTAGGTTAGTTGTTTATCTGAATTATGTTCTGCATTGTCATAAAATTATAAGTAATGCTGATGTCTAATGTCACTAGTTAACACGGTCCAGCGGAAGATCAGTGCTGGTTTTATACCAGCGTTAGCTGAGCTGGGTCCGATTTTTAGCATGTACTTCTTTATATATTTATACATTTATTATTCTTTATATTATTATAGTCTTCGCTCATATAAAAATCACATTGTTTTAGTCATAAGTTCATGTTAAAAATAAAACTTATTTTCTTTCTTTCTTTCTTTCTTTTTAAAAATTAGAGCTCTAGCCATTCAATCTAAAGAAAAAATGAAAACTTCGTACGTAGAAAAATGCACGAAGCTATTTTGGTATCCTCTTAATAGTTTTTGTACTAAGCAGATTATTAGACTACACATTAGAATTATAAAGCAAAGTTAGTTCAAAGATGGGCCTCGTGGTCTAGTGGTTTATATAACGGACTGCCGATCACGAGGTCTCGGGTTCGATTCCCGGTCAGGACAATCATTTGTGTGATGTTTATACTTCTCATACAAATGTTTGTTCTGCGTCTGGGTGTTTTCTATGTATTATATGTATGTATTTACAAAAGAAAAGTAGTATATGTAGTATATCCGTATCTAGTACCCATAACAGAAACATAGAAATATAGCTTACTGTGGGACCAGAGGATGTTGTGTGAAATGTCCAAAGTATTTATTTATTTAAGTTATGGAATTGACATCAATCAATACCACAACTTAACCCTGCTGGATCGGCTTAGCAACTAACCATTAATACGGCCACGAATCAACCCTTTGATTGCGTAATAGCTACTGGCAAATACTGGAGCATAACCTATGTTAAGCTCTCACGCAAATATAGTTAGCAAACGGATGTTAAGCAGGCTTTGGGTACTGACAGAGCGATAGGTATAAATTAAAGCAATAGTTATTATACAATAAAATTTATTCTGTCCGTGTGGCGACGGATTAAGAATACATATGTCACCACCCCATTTCTTTCCCTGGGTGCTGCATGAGCCAATCAAGGAACAATAATTATAAGCAGTTAACGTCTACTGTGAGAGACGGAAAACTTGAAAATAAACCCTAAGCCAACACGCCTGGTCAGCGCGGCACAGTAGACTATAATCCCTCACCCTCCCTAATTAGATCACTTAAGATATTTTTATAGTTTCAATATTTAAAGATAAGCATAAATTAAATCAGGCTAAGAAAAATACAGCGAAACTATAACCAGCTTAACTAAAAGCTACCACAGTATAGGAAATTCTAATCCAAATCACTTTATGTTAAAAAAAAAAACAATTAGTGTTGTAGCACTTTTTATTCTGACTGTACAATACACAGAGGAGTACTTATCTGCACAGCATTCGCTCGATTGAAGCTTCCACTATCCATAACTTCAGCCTTGCTACTCTTGCTAGTGTATTCCAGCTGTACACTGTGTCGAAGACTAAACCAGATGGGAATCAAAAGCAGCTGAAGAAAAATCGACACTGTGTTTGGCACAGTGCAATCTGTGTAAAACTTAGAAAAATACATGTTGGCCAAAATCGGCCAACATTCGACTTTTAACTAAATCCTCTTTCTTTTTATATTAAACAGGATATTTGCATACTTGCTGCAGCTATGGCATATTAAAGAGTCATTTTTATCAGCGCATTTTATTTGAGTAGGTATAGTTATCTCTTCAGTAGCAAGCGATTTTCTGCTTTTGCTTATAAAGTTAGAATTTTTACATAATATAATTATGTTTTTTCAGCACATTGCTTTTAATAATTTTTTGTTACATCTTTCTTGTAAATTAGCTGTATTAAAATTTTGAAACTAGTAATGATTTTTGAAAATTATTAACGGTTAGACGTAATAGTTGGAAAGAAAATCTTTTAAATTTTTATGTCTACCCGGAAATGAAAATATTGAAAATATCTATGATCAAATTTTAATATATCTATACTAATAACATAACGCTGAAGAGTTTGTTTGTTTGAAAGCGCTAATCTCGGGACCTTTTGCGACCTCGTGAACTGCAGTCTTTTACCTGACCCACTACACCACGAGGTTCGTCTGTATTATCCCCCTCGTATATGCACTAAAATATAGGAGGGCGCGAGTGGATTACTCTACAGTGCAGTACTGTTTACTTAACTAATGCACGCCATCTAGCCGTGGGCTTTATAAACAATCTCTAGTACACTGATCTATTATTTTTGTCTACCAGCTTATTGAGTTGTGCAATTAAAAACTGTACTCGTATATGACGCAGTGTGTAACTAGCTTTCAATAATAATTGCAACATTTATTTGCCGTTCTTAGAACCTATTTTTATTTTTTTACCTGTCCATCCATCCAAGAACCTTCCACTGCTGGACAAAAGCCTCCCCCATGGAACGTCACAACGAGCGCTGCGCAAACTGTATCCAGTGGCCCTGGCATATTTGATGATATTGTCAGTCCGCCTTGTTGGGAGCCGCCCCACACTGCGTCGTCCGGTCTCTGTAAAACGCTATCACACTGGTATTATTGGTTTAAATTTTACGTACTAAATACAGGCATCTCCGTGTGGTGACGGATTAAGAATACAGGTGTCACCACCCCATCTCCTCCCAAGGGTACTGTAAAAGTCAGCTAAGGGATATTTTACACAGATAACATCCTCTGTGAGAGATGGAAAACTCGAAAATAAAACCTGTGCCAACACGCCTGGTCAGCGCGGCACAGTAGACCATAATCCCTCCTAAAATGGAGGAGGCCTATGCCCAACAGTGGGACGTAAATGAGCTATTGAGAGAAATATTAACAAAATGGTTTTATAATAATATAATTTTATGCGATATGTCTGACCGTCTTAACTATGATGTTAGGCTGTATTGAGTTTCGAGGAATTTAATAAAATAAAATTTCTGACTATTTATTTATAAATTATATTTGTCCGTTTTTTAAAAAAAATGTAGATAATCTTACATCTCATATAGGTGAAATGATATTCTATCTCCGTATTTTCTAGATAAAATATGTTATACTTAATCGTATTAGCAATGATTTATGCGTAGGGGCACAGTTTTACAAGTCACGCCAAATAATGTTCGGACACTGTCTCTTAATATGAGTATTTGTATGTATGAATACATAGGTATGTATAAGTATTGATACACTATTCATCTTCTAAGATGTTCGTATCATGATAGGCGTGACTTTATTTATTATGATATAGCAAAAATTTTACCGTCTGGGTTGTCATGGATTAAGAATATGACGTATCACCCATTTACCGCATATGACTGACAGAAGTCTGCAAATGAATAAATATTATATTAACGTTGTTTTGCCATACAATTGTGACACGAGAATTTTATATATTACATATATTTATGGACATTCCAGACAACGCCCTCTGATCTACCTACTTTTTTTTTCTTTAAATACATACATATAATCTAAACATACTTCCTTGGCTTCATCCACACTTATACAGCACACAAATTATTTTCCCTGGCTTGAAACTAAATACCGTTTAAAGATATTTAGTCAGCGTGGGTTAAGATATAATTCGCTGCTCGCTATCTTATTAGGGATTCAAGTGTGATACTCTCTAATTAACTAAAATGTAACAACTTTTTTAACTGAATACTAAAATTGCTATTTGCTACTTGCCTTACTTACATATACCCAAAAATAATAATACAAAAATCCTTTTTAAAAGTTTTAAAATTATTTACAAACTGTTAGAAAAAACATGCCTACTAAAAAATACAAGACAAGTGTAAACGTGTTAGTACAAAGACCAAAGAGACTTATATAAAGGAAATCCTTAAACAAAACACTGGAGTGTGACGTCACAAAAAACAATAATTCTTCATTACTATTGAAGTTGGGGTAAATACAATCGACACGAACGATTATAGTGCAATGTTATTGAGTGCGAAGTGCTTGAAATGTAACACTAGAGCCTAAAGTAGCAAAATCATATCAAGGTGAGGTGTATCAAGACCAACTGCGGGTAGTTTCCGAAACTCGCGCGCCACGGAGCCGTCGCCGCTGCCGCTCACCAGTTCACCCGTGACCACGGTCGATACAAGTCGACCGAAACGTCGGGACAAAACAGGTATCGTACCTAAAATAAATTATATTTCCCGCGGAGTAGACCCGGTCGTTATATATTAATATGTGTGAAAGCCGCGAAAGTTTAAAAACATTAAGGTGAGGTTATTTGATATTAATGAAAAGTAATTCAACCAAGATAGGATAGCAAATAAAATTCTAATATAGGATAGACATTCATTAAAATAAATAGGCTTGTGTAAATCTATACCTTTATACTAATATTATAAAGCTGAAGAGTATGTTTCCTTGTTTGTTTGTTTGAACGCGCTAATGTCAGGAACCACAGGACAGATTTGAAAAATTCTTTCAGTGTTAGAAAGAGCATTTATCGAGGAAGGCTTTAGGCTGTTTAACATCACGCTACAGCCAGTAGAAGCGAAGCAGTAGTAAAAAATGTTGCAAAACGGGCAAATTCTAAATTCCACGTGGAAGGAGTCGCGGGCAACAGCTAGTTTATCTTATAAATTCATACTTAGTTTAATATTATGTTGTGATTGAAAAACTTGAAAATTCAACTTAGAAGAATTAAAGACTCCTTATAAGAATCGCCTCTTAACAATGAGAGTTAAGGACTAGAAGAAGATTATCTAACATGATATTCCATTATTTACAAACTATAGAACGTAATTAATAAATTGACAAATTCAGTTATATTATTAATAAATTGAAAAAAAAATATTTTTGATTTTACAGTGACTAAAGTCGTTATTCAAAAGAGCTCACCCTATTTAGTCGCGCAAACTTCTACACAAGTGGCAACTTATCGGCATATTGTACAAGTTTGAAGGGAACTTGCAGGTGTGCAGGGGAGTTTTGTGGCCTGCAATGTAACCGTAAAATGGGAGCCGACTTAATAAGTTGTTTAGTAGATAATACTTTGAAGTTGGGATTAATTTGTGTGAAGTATGGCGTTATTTTTGTTAAGTAGATTATAGCAATTTGGTTGTTATATATTGGTGCTATAATTATGGTTAAGCGTATTATTCATTATCTAAACATTCTTATTAAACCCTGCTTTTAAAAATTGTAATTTATAGTTATTAGTTAGTGATATGTAATAAAATTATTTGCAATTTTGAAGAACTATTTAAAGCACTTTTCTTTCGTTTCTGGTCAACTCTGTGCAGATTGTAACTGGTACCCAGAACTGAGCCCAGTAATGGAATATTGGACACTCTGTCCCTGTTCTTCCATAAATTAGTATTTAAATCTATTAGATAACACTGAGATTCTATAGTAGAAATGTTAAGAAAATAAATAAGGGGGTTTCAAGTATATTCTGAATCAGTATTCTTATATTAATAAAAACTAGCGTATATGACGTCTGTCTAAACAGTTATCATATAAAAACGTGTTTAAACTCTCTTGTCAGTTTTCTAATAACTAAACGGTCAGAAGAAATTATAACTAATAATTTCCAAATTCAGCAAATAATAAATAATCACGGACATTTCACATAACGTCCTCTGCTCCTAAGCTAAGCTTATATGCTTGTGCTATACCCGTAATACAAGCATATAAGCTTAGCTTGGGACCAGACCAGAATACGGATAGAATACATATACTACTTTTCTTAAATAAATAAATAATAATAATAATATTTTCTAACACTTGCGCGACTCATCTGTTTAAATAAAACTACTTTTTACGGATTTAGACGCGTATATTTGTTTTAAATTTTGGCCCGACGTTTCGGCGACTTTGCAGTCACCATTCACCAGTCTCACCCGTGACCATGGTGACTGCAAAGTCTCCGAAACATCGGGCCAAAATTTAAAACAAATATACGCGTCTAAATCCGTAAAAAGTAGTTTTATTTAATAATAATATTTTTTTTTTATTTTTCGCAATTATCACTAACATTTTTTTTATATTAAATTACAATACCTTATTATGTTTCGTATACATATCTAATGTCGGTCGTATGAATCAAGTAAAAAATTCCAAAGAAAATTGGCCATATGGTATTGAATAAAATTACCATTCATAATTAGACCGTGCAAATAATTAGGTGTGCCATACTGACTGCATTCACCCCACAATTATGCTTATCTCAAAGAATCTTTTCAGATTTTAGCAGTTGCATTTAAAATTTTAACATGGTGATTAATTCAGAAAACTGATTTTACCGTATGCTATTTTCATGTTATTTGTAATGATATAATTCTAGTTGTTAGAAATCTTAACTACCAACTTATTTCTAAAAATACTTTTAGATATAAAGCGATTTAAATGAAATTTGGTATGTACGAAGATAGTATAGAGCCCGAAAAAGGACACAGTATACTTTTTAATGTGAAAAACTATGATTCCTACGAGTGGTTAGTTTAATTTAGTAATTTAATTTAGCTGTGCGCTTAGATTAGGTACCATTGATTGTTACCATTATCCTTTACGATATTTTGCATGCACAGTTTTTAGTTTTTATTAATATCAAAGATCTACGTAAATAAGTTTATAACAACACAAAGTATTATCTCCTACAAAGGTACTCCATAGCAATATAGCTAAATTAACAATCTCGTAAAAAAGCCAGATAATTTAGTCAAAATAACAAAACAATACATTTTCATATAATTTAATGCAATAAGAGTACATTAGACATCTATTAAACCGGCTGTCTATCCCTTTACACCCATTCATCACGAACGAAGCATAACTTCCTACACACGAAAGCACTTAGAAATGTAACAATCATCGCACAGAAACATCGACAGATGCACAAGACAACTATACACGCCTACCGGTCAAATTTGATTTACGCTCGAATTACATGTCATAACCTGTATGCTCATATTAGGTGCACCTCCCCTACAAAAACGCGACATAGTATAAAATTTTACAAAGCAAAAATTTTCCATACCGGTAATTTTTAAAAATTTGGCTGTGGTTATTTTTAAGCTTTGTACATGTAGGGTAAGCGTCCACCACATGGAGGTGTCATAAAAACTCCCTTTTTTCTAGTCAAGTGCACCTTTGTTCGTATCGATAATGCATTAATTTGAATATTCGCGGTGTCATATGTCAAATGGTTTGTAATTTTGTGCTTATTCAACTTTTGTATAATTTTATACGGAAGTGTAATAAATGGGTGCATTTTTTATGTTGGTAGCTTTGATTTTGATTGAAATTATTGAAATAATGTTGATTAACTTTGTATCATAATTGCTAGAGGCATTTATTTTTGTTCTGTTGTTCTTTTTACCTTTTCTACTAATTTACATAAACGAAAATCAGTTTACTTTTGTCTCATTCTTGGAAATATTAGGTATAGATTTCATTACCTAAATCTGTGCCTAATGTATTTCTAGTGTACTGGCCGTCCTATAGTGCACTAAATCTCCGTAAGGGACAAACGAATAATCTCTATAAAATTAGTTTCAATACTAAATTAATATTTTTATTTTAATAACTAGCTGACCCGGCAAACGTTGTTTTGTCATAAAAATGTCAGGGGTGGTCCACCCTTATCACTTAGGTTATGAAAAATACTGAATATGCATATAAAATTTCATAAGAATCGGTCAAGCCATTTCAGAGGAGTATGATAACTAACACTGTGACATGAGAATTTTATATATTAGAAGATAAACAAAATGCTTCTTCAAAATTAACCAATACCGTTTTGCCTACCACAACAGCAAAAACGCGTAACGGTTTTATTATAGTATATTTTAAAACTAAACCATGTATATTCATAATATCATAATTCACCATTCGCAGTCAATATATCAGAGCAACCCTTATTATACTGAAATATTTCTACGTCACAATAACAGGTGAGCTCATTACAGATTACTTACGCTAATTTAGGGTACAACGCCATCTGTTGAGTAAGGTACGTCGATTACAATCAGTCTGATTGTGCAAATTGGGCAAGTGATGTATGATGTTATTATGGAATTAAGTTATTATAAAACTGCCTTGCATGAGTCCAAATAGTAGCTAAATATTAAGATAGGTTTAGTATAATTAGTATATCCATCATTTTGTAAGCTTCCCCTAACATAAAGCCTCCTAAATCCTTTACCTACTAAATTGCTAAATATTGGCCATCAAAAATAAAAGGTTGTAGAGAAAGTATGACAACAACATTTTTTTAAATTCAGCTAATAAAACAATTGAACTATCGAAATATGGAAAAGGGATTTGCCTTTGAACGACGCATCTTTAGAAAAGTAACAAATGGATGTCGACAATTGTAGCCTTTACCTACTTAATAATTAACTAAATGAAAGAATACGATGCTGTAATGTTTTCTGGTTTATTCCAAGCGTTTAGGAGGAATTCCCGCCTAGTAAAACTTATACATACAACCATTTACTATTTGACAATCTTGAAAAACATTTAATTTGGAATAAAGAAGAACTGCAGTTACACATTATCATACTCTAATAAAATAATCCGCTAAAAATATTAAATTTAAACATGTGCGCTTATTTAACGGATCACTTAACCCGCACTCACACAGTGCGGATTTTAAAAACCAAAACTTTAAAATCCGGATTTGGTATTACTATTTAAATCCGCGTATAGTGAAATATCACCCCCCATATTTCACCCTCGACTGGTTGTTGTGTTGAATGTTTGAACTTTAAAAGTAAATCTATTGTAAATGGTTAGTCGTTTTAGGTGCGTGGCACACTTAACATGTAAAATTTCGTTACACAGACGAGGTTTTCATAACCTTACACAGGTTACGAAAACCTCGTAACTGTAATTAATTTTACCTGTGCCGATTTTTCTCTGTAATCTTACAAACTAACTGACGTTTTAAATAAATATTAAATACCTAAATCGTCAGATTATGTAATATTATTGTCCTTGTGCCAACACGCCTATTCAGCGCAGCACAGTCGACTATAATCCCTCCAGAAGTGAAAAAGGCCAGTGCCCCGTAGAAGGTCGTTAATGGGCTGGAGAAAGAAACAATGAGATAGAGAAACAGTAACTATATGTAACAGGCCCTTTGAAAGTAATATTCATCCTTTTGCAGTACTCGGATTGTTCTGAATCTTTGCACATGCATTGTGGACACTGGATGACATTTCTACATTGTAAAAATAAATGTACAATATTCAGTTCTTTAGCTATCGCCGTTCCCGAGATAACGCGACCCTAAATAACGGAATGAGGGCAGGAGAATAACGACAAGAGTTTATTTTTATTATTAAATAAAGTTTGTACCACCATGATAAAATTTTAGCCAAAAGCGGATGTGTATTATAAGTTCTTACGTTTATACTCAGTGTGTCTCCACCATATAACAGCTTAATACCGATGGATAGATACCAAATGTTATAGTTCCAGTCATCATGACACCAACATTATATTAAGAGGGGGATGAGCAGTGAAATATTGAGATTCATCCTACCGTTATATCGAGATTATATCTGAAAGAAAGTCATATAATAAATGTGTGGAGATATTCAAAAGATTTTTGTAAAATATACACTCTTTTTTCTTTAAGTTTAATACTCTTGTTTTTGACTGCACCAAAACAATACCGATCAAATTGAGAGGCAACTCGGTTTTGGAAGCCTGATAAGATTAAATACACAATGAAGTCAATATTAGTTTGATTCTGATGTTTAACCAACGAATGCAATATATTAATACATATTATTTATTATCTGCTTATTTCGCTGCTTGTTTATCCCTGTTTCAGAGGCGACATTTTCCGTAAAATAGGTATTTATGAAATCTATTGCAACCGCTGGAAAATGGCGATATGCCCACAGATTGAGAGATCTAAACCTTTCTTAAGTATTTACAAAGAACAATATTTAATGAATATCTTCTGACTAATAAATTGGAAATAATTTTATCCAATAATAATTTCACATCTCATTCGATTATGCCGCGTACGTTAACGTATTGCAAAGTCAGCGGTCGAACCATTTTTCTTCCGCCTACTTAGTAGAACCCCCTTAAATTCACTTTGGCAGAATTAGTCTTCATAATCCAAGGGCTAATTCATCACAGTTACTCGAATGATTGGGGAGTGATGATGCGAAATAAATATTGTATTATGTTCAATAGCTTACTCATTTTTAGTTATGAAGTAATTTGAAAAGCCATTTTGTTATACTTTTTGAGAATAAATTCTTGATATTAGATTATTAGAATGAAGAGACTCGTGGTTGAGTGGTTCATGTAGCGGACTGCCGATCAAGAGGTTGCGGGTTCGATTCCCGCTCGGGACAATCATTTGTGTGATTTTTCTAATTTTCATACAAATGTTTGTACTGCGTCTTGGTGTTTCTATGTATTATAAGTATGTATTTACAAAAGAAAAGTAGTATATGTATTCTATCCGTACTCTGGTACCCATAACACAAGCATAATAAGCTTAGCTTGGGACCAGAGGAATTTGTGTGAAATGTCCATGAATATTTATTTATTTATTTATTAGATAATCTTAATTATTAGATAATTATATAATTTCCAAGGACTTTAAAAAAATTTTGACTTTGAGATTTTAGTTTAAATTAACCTAGCGGTTAATTAAAAAAGTCTTAAGCTAGCGCTTAAGACTTTTTTGATTAGGAAATATATATTTTTTATTTATGTTATTACTGAATTGTTAAGAAATGTTTAGAAATTTTCAAAAAGAACGTGCCACTATTAGTCAAAGATTGAGATTAACACTTTATTATTTAAAACAAATATTGCAATGAAAATACATTTATTAGCACGCAAACGTCAAATATGCGAAAAATAAGCGGAACTATTCAAAGTCATTTCGATGAACAAAATTGACATGTTTCGAACACAAATTAGAAATAGGCGGGTGCTTTTAAAATTATCAAAACAGGCATTTCAAAAAAATACCACCCAAATATCAATAGTAAAAAAATTGTGTTAACCCTCAATTAGCCACGGACGTTTAGACCACACGCATAATAGTAATTGGTCCTTTGGACCTGACAAAGAAATTTACGCAAAAATCGATGCATGTCACTTGGGCCAATAAAGTCATAAAATATAAAGCCTGGCTAACAATGGAGGGTTGTAAATTTCAATATTAGTGTGACTGGACATTAGGTGCTACAATGTTGCTGAAGCCGATCAGTAATGGTGTCAACGAGATGGACAAAATTCATAATACAAATGAAATAGTATTCAAAATCTCAACCTTTGAAAATTTTTTTGGAAATACAACATGTGAAATGTTAATAGTTATTAAATTTAATAATTAGCATGATGTATGAATATAAATGAAGGGAAAGAAGTCAGTTTAGATCGAAGCAGATGGTGGTCTATAGTCGCTGCCAAGAGGAAAAGGCGTGATGATTTATGATGATGTTGTATAAGGACGGTGAAAATAATAAAATTCTTGGCTAAAGTCAAAATCAAACTTTCCACTAGATTAAAATTTTTAATATTTCAAATACTCAACGAACAGAATAAATTTAATCTTCTGCACTCAAAAATATTTGACGTGTTAATTTTTCAACTACGAAATTTTTCATGTGAAAAAAGAAGTGGATCGAGGCTATGGCAGTTGTTTGATGGAAAATAGTTATCTAAAATTACTTTTGATTTGTACAATACCATCGTGCTACGTGTGCTAAAAGATTCGCGTGATTTGTTATAAGCTGTCAAGGTCCCATTATAATATTTTTTTTTATAGGGAAAAGGAATTCATGTTATACATAAAGCTATTATTCACTAACAAATAACTAAGCGCAATATTTATCCTGTATTGTAATTCGACCTACCACCTGCCATCATTATAACTATGTCAATTCAATTTAATTAGCATTTTACGATAACGTAAAATCGTAATCATTTAAAATTATTTTGGACAGTTAAGGGTTAAGTTATAATAATAAGTTCTTTGTAGCACGCCCATACGTCCACATACGTTCCTTCACTTTCAAATTAACACTGTAAAATTAAGCCTAATATATGACATTGTAAATTATTACGTCTGCACTCCATTGTACTGCTACGGTTGTGTTCGAAAATGAATAAATTGTGTTTGACAAATGAATGAATTTTGTTTACTAAAAACATTGTATTTACTTAACTTAGTAGTGAATTAATTGTGCTTAATAATAATCTAGCTGATGTCCGGGACTTCGTGTCGAATTTGGAATCACTTTCCCTCTCTCCAGTCCATTTACGCCCCACTGTTGGGCACGGGCCTCCTCCACTTTGGGAGGGATTATGGTCTACTGTGCCGCGCTGACCAGACGTATTGGCACAGGGTTTATTTTCGAGTTTTCCATCTCTCACAGAGGATGTTATCTGTGTGCAATATCCCTTAGCTGACTTTTACAGCACCCTTGGAAGGAGATGGGGTGGTGACACTTGTATTCTTAATCCGTCACCGCACGGAGAAGAATCACTTTGTACGCTTTAAAAAGTAGCCTATCTCCGGTATCAGACTATGTACAATTTGTATATGAATTTCACTTCAATTGGTTTAGTAGATTTGGTGTGAAAAAGTGACAAACAGAGTTACATACTAATAATATTCTTATTGGGCATGACAAATCTCATATTTTACAGGATTTTATAGTTTTAACGCAAGTTTTTGATTTTATATCATTATTTCTTTCTACCTCTATTTTCTCCTTAAATGATAAGGTTTAGCCGTGTGCAAATTCATATTGTATAAAATAAATAAATAATAAATAATCTTTCAAAGCAATAAAGCTTAAGTAGCCTATCTCCGGTATCAGACTATGTACAATTTGTATATGAAATTCACTTCAATTGGTTTAGTAGATTTGGTGTGAAAAAGTGACAAACAGAGTTACGTACTAATAATATTCTTATTGGGCATGACAAATCTCATATTTTACAGGATTTTCTTCTTCTTATTTTATTTTATGGCAATCTGTCGATAGAGCTTAATCGACAATTACTGCCAGCGTCATGTAGTGACGACTCATGGGTTTGTTGACGAATACTTAAATAAAAATTATATTAAATCTTTGAAATAAAAACGGGTTAATTGTGAGAAAAAGGATTTTATAGTTTTAACGCAAGTTTTTGATTTTATATCATTATTTATTTCTTCCTCTAGTTTCTCCTTAAATGATAAGGTTTAGCCGTGTGCAAATTCATATTTTTAAAATAAATAAATAATAAATAATCTTTCAGAGCAATAAAGCTTAATGCAAGTTAAAAACTTAAATACCTCACAGATGTATATCGATGTTATCAGTTGATACCATTAATGTAATAAAAAATACCACAAATGCTACTCTACATAAACAAAGCGTGGTAATTGCCACGTGCATTTATTGCCCACATTAGCATACCATCGCGTTTAGGTACCTAAAATACAAAAATTTCGAACATATGGACACTCGCACGACTATTGAAAGCTAATTTGAATAATGACATATCTTATATATAAAAATCAATTGCTGTTCGTTAGTCTCGCTAAAACTCGAGAACGGCTAGGCCGATTTTGGTGATTTTAGTCTTGAAATATTCGTGAAAGTCCAGGGAAGGTTTAAACGGTGACAAAACATACGGGAATCTAAAATTCCACGCGTACGGAGTTGCGGGCATCAGCTAGTCAAATTATAAAGAAATAGTATAATATTTTGCGTCTGTGTGTGTAAATAAAAAAGGCAATGAGATTAGGTCCCCAGTTGCTTAAAAATTAAAAAAAATGGGTATTTACTTAGTATTTTAAATTGTATTGAATTATCACTCATATGAAGTTAGCAAAATATATTTTAAGCAATGATTTACATCTATATTCACAGCCCTTATTCTGACACAAAAATGATCACATAAGTGCTGTAACATATTCACCTGGAATACTGGGGCAAATTTTTTCATAATAGTTTCCGCCAACAATATAAACAAAAAAAATAAAAAGCGCTACAACGCGTGATCCTGCGCTATCTGCATCCAGTGGCTCCCTAAACAGGATACGTCTATTAGCATTAGGTAAAACATTATTTATTTAAGATCTTTCTCAATTTAACCACATTTGTAACGAATTAATTTATTCTAATTACAACGATGAAACATGGTAAACAACCCGCTTACATACAACCAAAATCAGAACACTTGGCCGAACTGTAAGTTATTCAAATGATATACGAAATTAAAATGTATCTGTTACAAGAATCTTCACAAATGCACACACATATGGTTGATTATTTTTGTACTATAACAAGACCCTTTTTACGGCTTATTAGTTTTACGATTGTAATAAAATCAGGTGTTACAATTTACACACTTTAATTATCTTTTATAGTTTCCGTTAATTTCGAATTGTGATATTTTTTGTGAGGATGATTTTTATTGTTTTTGGACCTGAGAATTTTTTAATTAATGATACAATTTTTTATTGTGAACCATTACCTTTTATATCGTTTGTCTATTAAATACGTTTTTGGCGTATTTTCCTTTGGTAGGAATGGCGCGCATTTTAGATCAATATCTCTAGAACGCCTGGTCAAATAACGTATCAATATTGCCATCGATTTCATTACGGCGCAAAGTGACTATTTTCTGAATACACACTGTACACAGTCATGTTTACTGTACCCAAATTTAATAAGCCTAGAGTAAAATCTGACCAACATGGATGGATTGTTTAAATGAAGATATGACAGAAAGAGAAGTTAACAGTCATGACGTCTGATATACTACAGGACGAAAAGACATGTTGCGCCGACTTATAATGGGACAAGGACGGGAGATTAAAGACTCTTAATACCAACTTTCACACTTGGATTTTAGCTTTTAAGCCCTATTCCCCAGCCGGGTCATGGTCAGACTCAAGGCACTATACATCCATACAAAGCCCAAAGGTTGCCGTTGCAACCGAACGGGCAAATAACACAAATAAAGCACTGATAAATTAAAAAAAAATGAATATATATTCATGGACATTTCACACAACGTCCTCTGGTCCCAAGCTAAGCTTATATGCTTGCGTTATGGGTACCAGAATTCCGTATTCTGGTACCCATAACGCAAGCATATAAGCTTCAAATACATATACAAATTTTCTTTAGTAAATACATAATATGTACTTATAATACATAGAAACACCCAGACGCAGTACAAACATTTGTATGACAATTATAAATATCACACAAATGGTTGTCCCGAGCGGAAATCGAACTCGTAATCTTGTGATCGGTAGTCCATTACTTTAACCACTCAACCACGAGGCTCGTCGAAATAATTGATTTGATCCCGCACATATGACGAATTTCTAAAAATTCAACACTGACAAAGCTAAATATTGCTGACAATACTTTTCTCCTTCTATTACGAGATATCACATAATCACTGTATCTATTTTAGTAAATACCTTAACAAGTAAACTAATGAACATTGTCACCAAAACTAATGTTTACACCATAAGTGTTGTGGAGTTAATTTTTGATTAATTGTCTTCCAGTAACGTGTGTGTTGAAGTGGCAACATTTGCTTAGAAGTTGTCCTTAGAATAGAACTCATACATTAGAATTATAACTAAAAAGGTATTTATCTACATTTTGTTCATTCGGTTGTGTGTTAATATTCTTAGTCAGGTACTTAGACAAGGTTATGTGTAAGAATGTCACTTTTTATCATACTTATGTATCTGAATATCATAGGCAAAGATATTGAAGACTGATAACAAATATCTAGTAAAAAATACACCCCTCGAGAGGCTTGTTGTCCATAGTAGAGTCTAAGGATTTCTCTGCTATTAGGCTTCACTGTTCCGGCTAACTGTTGCCTACCTCGTCAGTGTGTCCACTTTTAGAAATGTGTATATACTAACACCAGTTCTACCTCCTTTATTCTAGCGACATTTTAATTAAGCGAATAACTATTTTATTGTCCTCGAAATTTAACGACAAAAAGTATAAAACTTTTCGTCCTTTTAATTTTCTTTAAAATTAAAAAAACTGTTATGTTGCATATATCACATCAATTGTAATTTACCTGTCACAAAACTTGTTTATTACAGTCTATTACTCACTAACAAAAGGTATCGTTATTTATTCCAAGTAAAGTATCCCACACGAGTGCTCAACGAGGTCATCGCACAAAGGATGACACATTACTTTATTAATCATTAACTTGGCGGTTATATTTCGATTACTGTGTTGTTGTTCTGAAGAGTGAAAGCTTCTAAGATCATTATTTTAAGGACTTTTTAATGTTAACTGCGTTTTACTGTATGCAACTTTTTATTTAGATGTTATTATTGTCGAGTCTCTGTAGTTAGCAGTGCATAGCGTTTGAATTTATTCACATTTTAATAATATACAACTTCATAATATTCTTTCGTTTGCTAACGGATTAAGAATGCAAGGGTCACCCTTTTACCTGCCCAGGGTGCTGTAAAAGCTAGCTACGGTGTATTGTATACAGATAACATCCTCTGAGACGTAAAACTCAAAATTAAACCCTGTGCCAACACGCCTGCTCTGCGCGGCCAACAGTGAGATGTTAAGAGGGTACTGTACTCCTAATTTAGGTATTTGGCTTAGGTATTGCTATCCCTATTCCTGAGCGCCGCGCTGAAAGGGACAAATATACCTGAAAAACGGGATTTTCGGATGGTCATATTTCTTATTTTTATCATGTTTTGAAAAAAAGAAAGTGATAGAAGCATAGATATACTCTTCATCTATAATATAACGAAAAAACATTAAAATCGGTTTAACTTTCGCGAATAAAAAAGGGAAGTACGATGCCCCTATTTTTGTATGGAGCATAATTTGATATCGTGCCCTCTTAATATGCTGGAGTATCTTTTTTGTTTTAGTTCGTTCCCGTTCAGACGTATTTTTTTAATATAATAATTCATATTTATATTGATTGTTTTTATTGGGAAAACAAACAGTTATAATACTTTAAATTATCATAATAAAACAAACAAGAATAGAAACAAGTGCGAGTCGGACTCGCGCACGAAGAGTTCCGTACCATTATCTATGCAACATAAGGCACGTTATTAATAAATGAGCAAACAACACACACAATACTTAATTAAGACGATACCAAAATAGCTTCGTGCATTTTTCTATGTACGAAGTTTTCATTGTTTCTTTAGATTGAATGGCTAGAGCTCTAATTTTTAAGTATATGTTTTTTCAATATATGATCTAGGATCGCATCAACTCAGAAACGCGATTGAAAAAAGTTTTCTCGATAGAAAATCTTGGCGAAACAACCTCTCAATTTTTTTATTTTTTTCATTTGTCGGTTTATCATCGCGTATTAACTAATGAAATAACTTTAAAAACATAAGTAACTATTATATATAGAAACACGTAAATCAGAATTAAAATATATTTAGTAGATTTTGAGTAAATAGGAAAAGTATCCCTAATTCTTCATTTTCTGTGCCTACTGGCTGTGTTAATATGTACGTGTCGGCGATGATATACGATAATATTGATGTAGGCCCTTAATTACGTTTGTTGTATGAGAGCAAAAAACGGTAAAAAAATCATGTTTGTTGTATGGGAGCCCCCCCTTAAATATTTATTTTATTTTATTTTTAGTATTTGTTGTTATAGCGGCAATAGAAATACATAATCTGTGATAATTTCAACTCTCTAGCTATCACCGTTCTTGAGATAAAGCCTGGTGACAGACGGATGGACAGCGAAGTCTCAGTAATAGGGTCCCGTTTTTATCCTTTGGGTACGGAACCCTAAAAACTAAAAAAACTTAATATTAGGCATAAAAAAATTGTTCGCATCGCAGTCATTGGAGTACGAACTACCACTAATATGAATTGCCAAATACAGGCCAGCTTTTTGGTCACGTAAAACGTTGTCAGTCACGTCAGTCTCTTATAAAGGTCTTTGTAAAGAGGCTGTGCATTTGGGCCCACATGATTTATATTTAACTTCAAATTTTTAATTCTCGTATTGTAACCTCCCAATTACGTGTCTTCAAATTTTTCAGTCATACCATTATTCTAACACAAAGAATGTCCTTAGCACGACATGGCTTGATGCAAATGACATCTAAACCATACTTTAATTACAACCCGAATAGTAAAATATATAATATTTTAAACTTTAAACTACGGTTATAAGAGCTTCACAAAATTTTATCAGTTACAAAATTAACTTTGGTCTTACAACTTTATGTTTAATATGTTTTATTATATTGTTATGCAAGATTTAACTCTATTTTTAAATAGGTAAGAAACGTATGTATGTTTGGGAATGTGCATGTTATTTTTGTAATTTATCAGCTACATTTTACTATTGATTTAAGAAAGTTTATTTTAGGGGTGGATTTCTATATTTCTTTGAAGGTATTAAACAATTTAAGGGGGCTATTAAATAGGGGTGAGAGCTAAGGAGGTAGATTTAAAAACAATTTTTGTTATTGTTTGCATTAACTTAAAGATCTTGCGTTAATTCCTTTTCGATGAGTGATATTAGTGCTAATTCAATTGCAACAAACAGAAAATAAGCTCAAGTAAACATAAGTACGGCTTTATAGACGAATAATGGTGAAAAGCTCTGATTAGATCATTCACCTTGAAGTTTGTTATTTTGTAGTTTTCAACTCTCCCTCTCCAACCCGTTAATGTCCCACTGTTGGGCACGGGCCGCATTTTTTTCTTGGATGTTATCTGTGTATAATATTATTAAGGGGTGGTTATTATTGTATTCTTAATCAGTCAACACACAGATATTTAATGTTGACACCACCATAGCGGAATTCTAAAATATAAAGGTATAATTTTAACATTCGGAATTCAGAAATACAAAAATTCACTCCAATTTACATTTAAAAATCCCATCCCTGGTTGTGTCAGACGAACCAATTATCATTGTACCCTGTGTATACACCTAATACGTCTTGTTCAAATATTGTAGCAGGCGTTTGTAGGTAATTACCTTATAATGTACTGTTTATTTGTCGTTGTCACCATTGAATATGGTAATGACAGCAACGCTTTAAATAATTATAACTTAGACATATGTGTAAGGAAGTAATATATCTCTGATGACAGTGCAGGGGATGTATCCATTTGTATACATACAGTGATGGTCAACGAATCTTTACTTGTACTCGTAGAAAAACAATATCCCTTGTACAATAACGCACGTTGTACTCAATAGCCGCGCAAATTTTTAGAATCTTTCGAATACTTGTCGCACTTATGGTGGTCAAGACACAATGTCTCCGACTTTATTTATTAATTGGACTTAGCTTGATGTGTAAATGCAATTATATTTCACGAAAATAACATGCATATGCTTGTTTTACTTAAGTATTTATATAATTTATGGTGTAAAAGTTTTTTAAAAACATATATGTTTTTATTTAACGGGGCACTTATGGTAAATATTCGCAATATACTATCCATTTAACTACATACTTCAATACTGTGACAATTAACTATGCACTTTTAGCTAACTATTGCAGCTATCTGGGCAGATGATTTTCGCAAGAAATAAATCAGTCAGTCTTGAATTCAAGGTCCCCTTAAAAATGAAGCTCTGCCTCTCAACTAACAGAGAAAAAGTATGAAAGAATAAAAGAACAGGTTAGTGTAGGATGGATCACCGCAATGTAAAGTTGTATAAAAACAAATTTTGGGTTACTTGATTACCCCATAAGAACAATGATATTTCCTAGAGTTATCTTAGTACAATATAATGTGTAGTAACAAGGGGCAAGTGCGTAGCACTTACAACCGTCGGGCATGTATGACCAGATGTATGAGTGTGGATGAAGCCAAGGAAGTATGCTTCGATCGTAGCAGATGGCGCTCTATAGTCTCTGCCTACCCCCATGGGAAAAAGGCGTGATGTTATGATGATGATGAGTAACAGATGACGAATACAAGTATTCCCCATTTCCTCCAAAAAAGCCAGCCAAAGGATATTGTAAACAGATAATACCCTCCGTGAGAAATGGAAAATAAACCCTGAAACTCGTTATCAAACCCTGTCTCAACACTTCCGGCTAACGCAGCATGATAAACCGTAATCCTTCCCAAAGTGGAGGAGGCCCGTGCCCAACAGTGGGACATATTTATTTACATATTTCTTTTTTATCAAACCCGTTAAGCCGAACTTTTGCCTTCAATAAATTATTGCTATGCTATGCTGCTACGGTCCAAACCGGATACTGTTTATAAAAATCATGATAATTTACTGTTAAAATTAAATATAACTTGGACAACCGTGTCTTCCTTTCCCATAGCCACAGTATTATCCTATCGTGATTGTAACAAACAGCCAATCAAATTATTTTCCTGAACGGACCACGTGTTACTGTGATTATTATCTTATTCTGTAATACCACTGTGGTAATACGGTATTCCGTATTGTCCAGTAACACCGTTATCGTGATCGACAAGTTTGAATCATGCGGGTCCTGCGTGCGGGCGTATTAGGTCGAATCATAATTCTATACTTGTAACGTCAAAATGTAGTAAAAATGTTTCAATGAAACTATGGCTAGAATTTTTACTTCCGCACTAGATTCTCTTATAAAATAGGGATATAAAAATAATTGATCATTTCTTAGACTTATTAAATATGCACATAAAATGACATAAAAATCCTCCAAGCTATTTCGTAGGAGTTTGGTAAGGAACACCGTGACGCGATAGTTTTATATATTAGTATCGTATTTTCATTAGTTTGACGTTTGATTCATTTATCTGATAAGTGATTTTACTAGAACGCGTTTCAATAACATATTATTATATGAAAATCCCAAAACATTAGGAAGGTAATAAAAAGACCGTTCCTTTATTTAGCTGCAACATGCAACTACAATAAGATGGAGTTGATGTGGTCTTTTTTGTAAAAGCAAAAACCAGTAACCCAATGACCGCTTAACTATTCTTCAGATGTGTATGTTCCCGCTTTTCCGTTTTATATATTCCTTTACCATATTCGACGTAACAAAACCGCACTTATCATAGGGAAGTGTTTTATTATTGTTTATTATCTTTTTGATCTATTTTTTTAGTTCGTTTTGTTGCTCGTCATTAATATTGCACGACCAACTATTAATTTAATTAAAACTATATCAATTTGGGGCTACTTTGGCGTTGTTTAAATGTAATCATTAGTTTAATTTAGTTACAGGTTGTTTACTTGTAAACTTAATGGTTTAGAAACTTATTTTATTTAATTAATTAATTTAAATATTCTTATTTAAATTTAAGTTTTATTATCTTGATGGTTCATGTATTGTGTTTATGTATCAAGATAATATATATATTGAACACTTAAATATTAATAAAAATCAACATTACGATGTTTTGTGTAAACTTTTAAGTAGATATTCGATATGTACTTCATTTCAATCCAAGCTTAAATGGAAATAAAGTACCTAAGTAATATTTGTTATTTCCTTCTTTCATAAAAAAGGTATAGTAAGTCTCAACCCTGATATTGATTTAAGCATAGAGTATTCAATCATTTACAGAAAATTTTAGCTCTTCCCCACAGCATACAGATTTCATTGAGTAAAATGAAACTCAGCAGTGTTATGTGTATATTTATTAAAATCTTGTCTGTAAGAATTGGCATTATCGTCATAGCAATCTTACGACAAAATCTTAGACATCCCTTTGGGATTTCTACTATTTCTAGTGTCATCAAATAAAAAAAAGAACTGTATTCTATTTTCAAAAAACGTGATGTATCTGTGTTACCCTATCACAGTGTAATCATGAATCATCATTTTGTTTTTTTTTCTTTTTATTTTTTTAATTCGTGGGAACGTGTAAAGCGCAAGGGTGAAAAACGTTTTGCGGTTATTTTAACGGGGCGTGTTTGATATTTTTTTTCTTATATTTGGTATACTGTTAGAGGTTTACGTGGGTGATCAATTTGCCATGTAATTGTGGTTTAGGTACTTTTATTGGGCAAAGGTCACAGAAAATTATGTGAAGGTGAATTTAATAATTTTGTGACGTGACTGGCTGGATTGGAATAATATCTTTATGGCCTTATTTATAATGATTTATCGGAGGTTTAAAAGTTCGCTAAAATAGTTTCCCGAAAAATGACAAAACTTGTTATTAATAATAGTCTTTTTACGATAAAACGTTTATTATCTCTCCGATAAAATCTCCGTTTAAACCTCCGTTAAGTCATTATGAATAAGGCCATTAGACTTTAAAATGGAAAAAAATATTTATCTCTCTTTATTTTCCCTTCTTTATCCATCCTAGCTTATTATGGCCTGCTATGCCATGCCGATCTGGGGTGCTGGCACAGGTTTTGTTTTCGAGTCCGTCTCTCACAGAGCATGTGATCTGTGTAGGTACAGTATCCCTAAGCTGGCTCTTACAGCACCCTGGGATGGAAAGGGTTGGTGATATATTCTTAAACCGTCACCACAAGGAAATCTAGAATCTCTATTATCTATTTAAATACAATTCTATAATTAACAAAAAAATCATATTATGCATAACTCAGATCAATGGGCATAGACAAGTAATTACCGGACGCATACCGGACAGTCCGGACACTATAATAAACGAGCCATCATTGTATATTCAGACATTGTGTGAAACGACGACACCTGTGTTAGGGTTGTGTATAGACATAGTATAAATTAGACAAGAAATAAATACGCATTTGAGACGTGCGCTAAATATATTTTTAATATCTAATCAAGAACTTTGATGGCCAGATATGGTGAGGAAGACCAAAGGAAAGATGGATAGATGGACTGTCTAAGAGATGAAATGAAAGAAAAATGAGTTGATGAGAATATGACAGCAGATGAATTGGAAGGAAAAAACAGCCGAAACTTAAATAGTTTAGGTTAAGGACAAGAAGTATAAGAAATGTCAAGATGTCACATCTTCACATATACCAGACGATGGGTTGACGTTTAAAATTGAGGACATTTAACTTTATCCTGGCTAAATCGTACTACATACAATAATGTCTTTTCATATGATGTATAGCCTGTATTATAGACGTACATAGATACATTTTCACTCACATATAGATATGTAATTGGCTTCAAGCGGACTGAGAGGTGTAGCCATAGACAATATTAGTGGTAAACCTGCCCTTTTTAGAATTATATTTTGCTGGAGCGACATCAGTCCGTTTCGACTGGTATTCCCCTTAATGCTAGCCGAGTGCATCAAGTGTATCAAGGTGGCAATCGATATTAGCCTCTCATAGCTATTAGCCTATATCTGGCTTCGATTATGCATCATCATCATCCTCCTGCCCTTATCCCATTATTTGAGGTCGGCGCAACATGTCTTTTTCTTCCATAGTCTTCTATTAGCCGTCATGTCTGTGTCAACTCCTCTTTCTTTCGTGTCCTCTTTCACACAGTCGATCCATCTTTTCTTAGGTCTTCCTCTAGACTTTTTTCCTTCCACATTTATACTCAGAACTCTCCTAACGACATTACTTTCCTCTCGTCTCATAACATCCCATACCAGGACATCCGCTCATTCTTCAATTTTTCAGTCACTGGCATCACTTTCAGACTTCCTCTAATATATTCATTCATTTTTAGGGTTCCGTACCCAAAGGGTAAAAACGGGACCCTATTACTGAGACTTCGCTGTCCGTCCGTCCGTCCGTCCGTCCGTCCGTCTGTCACCAGGCTGTATCTCAAGAACGGTGATAGCTAGAGAGTTGAAATTTTCACAGATGATGTATTTCTATTGCCGCTATAACAACAAATACTAAAAATAAAATAAAATAAATATTTAAGGGGGGCTCCCATACAACAAACATGATTTTTAGGGTTCCGTACCCAGTATCTCAAGAACGGTGATAGCTAGACAGTTGAAATTTTTACAGATGATGTATTTCTATTGCCGCTATAACAACAAATACTAAAAATAAAATAAAATAAATTTTTAAGGGGGGCTCCCATACAACAAACATGATTTTTTTACCGTTTCTTGCTCGATACTAATAACGTTGCCTTATGTTGCATAGATAATGGTACGCAACCCTTCGTGCGCGAGTCCGACTCGCACTTGACCAATTTTTTATCTATTCAATTATGCATCGATAAATCTAAAAAATCTTCAAGCACACTACGTCGCGTACGTATCTTTGGTGAACAAAAAAACGGTTCCCAAACATGACAATACAATGTAAAACAGATAATTTAAAACGTATTGTATGTGTAGTCAACCCAATAGGCACTTCATTTCAATTATAAACTTCACACTCTAAATATTACTGGCACTACAAACAATAATGAGGCGTCACTAACAAAAAACAGGAAATACACGAACGTGACGAATGAAATTTCTTAGCGATTTCTCATTTCACCCCTCATAATGAAACCATTTGATTTGTTTAATAAAATGCGGGCTTTACAATTAATTAGTTTGTTGTGCACCTGAGCGAGTACTTTTATTGTCAAAACACGTGTATATTTGCACTCTAGTTATTGATTTTTATTCAATTTTGGTCTTTATTTTGCATGTAATGTAGATTAACATCTATTAAAAAGACAGTAAATTATAAAATTGTTTATCAAACGTATCATTATTTTGAATTAATTCAGCGTTCGATTTTCAAACTAAATACATTACTTTGTAAAGTTTGAATTTGGAACAAACATTTTCTTTTTAAATTACAATTTAAAAATTTGTATCACTTTTAAAAAATGTGACATTGTGACAATGAATATCAATTTGAATTTCTGCGTATTTGATTTGAAAATTTATAATTCATTTTAAAATTCTAGGTTTCGTTCCAAATTTGATTGTTAAAATTACTGGTATAGAAGTTAATATTACAGGCAATGATCAATCACAGAGTAATTATAGATCAGTTGTTACAATGAATACAAATTGCTTGTTTGTTGACATGTTGCATTGTTATTGCGGCTTGTGATTGTAATGGATAATTAGATATTGTTATTAAGTTAATGCTAGGGTATCAACTGTGTTATCAGTAGCGATAAATAAGACTACATTACTAAGTGTAGAGTAAGAGAGCTTGAAAAACACGCCTAAATCACAGTTGACAGTAACCAAAACCAGAGCTAATAGCTAAATGTTAAAACGTAGGTAAATAAAGCATTTGATTCTTCTATACAAAGACATGGAAAAGGAATATTCTAAATCGCTTATGTATATTTATTTTATTTATTTATTTTTAAACTTTTTGCACAAAATACATCGTACAATGGCGGACTTAATGCTAAAAGCTATATTATGATTAATCTTTCAAATACCTGACCATAATTTATTTATTTATTGATAATAAAAATTATAAAACAATAAAAATACAAAATATTCATTAATAGTTCTATAGTAACTGTCCATGTAAATGAAGAAAAATAAAAAGCGTCTTCTATTATATCACGAAACTTATAAAATATTCACATTTTTAATCATATGAGAAAAAAAAATGCTTTATGTCTTTTAACTACTGAAGTCTAAATTCACTAATCACTTCACCAAATTAACTGTAAATTACGTCTCATATAAAGCTACCACACATTTGTAACAAAGACATTACAATCTTCACATAATACTACAATATTACTACAATAACACTACTCATCACATAAACTACCAAACTTAAATTACAACCAAAGTCAGTAACAAACGCTTCTTGTCGTAAACATTAAATAAATCCTTTGTAACTATCGCATCCCCAGTTTGACTTTTATGAGGAAATTTTTAATCCCGTTGACATCAACGAGTTTATCTTACATCTTTATTGTTACACATTGTTGTTAAATTTAAAGAGCAACTTAATTTGCAAATCCTATTTTATTATTATGCCTAATTGGTTATATTAGTACATTCTGAAATATTTTAATCTTTGAGTTTATTAATGTTTGTATCGTTGTAATCGTTATTTTATTAGATTTGATGATATTCTCGATTGCTTAGTTATCTAATATATAAAATTCACCTGTCACAGTGTTAGTTACCGTACTCCTCCGAAACGGTTTGACCGATTTTTATGAAATTTTATATGCATGTTCAGTAGGTCTGAGAATCGGCCAACATCTATTTTTCAAACTTATTTTTTATGGCAAAACAACGTTTGCCGGGTCAGCTAGTGTTTTTATAAATACATAGCTCCCATTATCCCTCCGTGTGGTAACCGATTAAGAATACAAGTGTCACCACCCCATCTTCTCCCAAGGGTGCTGTAAAAGTCAGCTAAGGGATATTGCACACAGATAACATCTTCTGTGAGAGATGGAAAACTCGAAAATAAACCCTGTGCAACACGCCTGGTCAGCGCGGCACACTAAACCATAATTCCTCCCAAAGTGGAGGAGGCCCATGTCCAACAGTGGGACGTTAATGGGCTGGAGAGAAAGAGAAAGAAATTCATAGCTTTTAAACGGTCGCGCACAAATTTGGAGTACAATTGTTACATTTATATTCTTTGAAAGAAAATAAAAATGATTATTATTTATAGGTGGTTTCAGGGCGTGGAACTAGTAGATTACATTGTAGCTTAATATTGAGCAAAATCATATCTTGATCTACTTCATAGCCGTACTTCAAAGCAGATTTTGATTGGTAAAAGAATAATTTTCTCAGTTCGAATATTTTTTTTATTAATTGCATTGTCATCACTCTTTGTAATGTATGCAAAATTTCAAATCAATCCGACTATTTCAAGTGGGTGAAAATCGCGTTCAAAGATTCCGTAAATGCGCGTTTACACGGGTCGATTTTCGCCGTGCGGCGAGTCGCTTCAGAAATTGCCTCACCAAGCCGCATCGCCAGCCCATTTACACAGGTTATTAAAATCGCATGCGGCTCGGTCATTTCCATCGAAAATGTTGAGCAGAATAGCCGTTTCTGCCGGAATTGAAATAATTAATTATACAATTATTCAACAATTGCTTAAAGAACAAAGAGAAGGAAAAACAAAAGGAAAGAAGAAACACCTTCATGTCGCGGGCGATCGCCTGCAACTGATCGTTTACACGGTCGATTTTAGTCACCAGTCGCATGCGGCCGGTCGCCGCGCGGCCAAAGTCGGACGCTACAACTTTGGGGCTTGCGGCTTTAGTCACTTGCGACTTAGCCGAATTGCCATTTACATGGTCGATTTACGCCGCGCGGTAAAACTCGTGCGGCTTTAGTCACCCGTGTAAATACATAGATTAATACGTTGATAGATATATACTGAACAGATAAAAGCGTGTTAAAAGAGATAGAGAATATTTCTACATAAATAAAATATTCTATTTTCCTAAAACGACTTAATTTTGAAATAATCTAATACATTATTATGTCAGAAAAATCTATAAAACTAAATCAAAAATATTATGAAACAGTTTTACGTCTCTATAAAACGTGATTCAAGTCTTGCATATAATATCTTACACGTTCCTTATTACTATAAAAGAATACTAATAAATATCAAACTTTTATGACCTTAAAAATGTTCTTCGCGTTTAATATTGCTATCTACGTTTAGAGTATTAAAACCAGCTGGAGTAGTAACTTACGCTCTTTTCTATAGATTGACGGCTCAAATTAGTGAACTGTCGAGTAACATACCAGGCCAATTACGCTACGAATGAACATGCACAAAGACGGCACATATTAATAACTACTAACACCTTCTATACGAGTACGCGGCATGAGTGTCATGATAAAACAGCGCAGTTTTATCGTATGAATAGCTTTTGCCCGTCACTTTTTCCTTGATTTTGCAACATTTATCACTGATGCTTGGCTCCTGTTGGTTGCAGCGCGATTTTATATCGCCTATAGCTTAACTCGATAAATTTACTAACCAACACTGAAAGAATTTTTCAAATCGGACGAGCTACACGTCGGTCCTACACGCCACCGGTATCGTCAGCGATCGTCAGTTCTCCTAACAACCGCCCCGAGCAAGAAGCATTTGTCATCAGCAATAGAAGATGATGACGCACATGGACTAGTAGGATTAGTCTTACGTTTAAAGAAAAAAGGACTCGAAGTGTGATGTAAAGACTGGACTTTTATAAAGGAGGACATTATATTGAATGCTAAATAATTTACAATTGACACTAAAATCAAGTTTCTTTTAGGTTTACTTTGCTTCTAAAACACACACTAAGAGAACTGTATGTACATAACCAGTAATCTTATTCTTTTGTACCCTTATATTTTATTTATATACTTTTTACCCTATATCTTAATGCCAACTGCTGTTGTTAAATGCTCAAAGTATCTCCATCTGACACGAAGGCTTAGATTTTACTGTCCAATACGACATCACATTTGCATACTACTAAATTTTACTACCAATGCATTTTGTCTTCTTAATCCGGACATTTTAGCGTACGGGGCTTCAAATTACTACCAAGTTACGTTAACTAACTTTGTAGATCTTATTGTTGGTGTAAAACAGTCTTTTTTGTGTGTTTTTATGTCTTATTCAAGATAGTATTATAAGTAATTCGCTTATTTTATAGTCGATGTTACAGGTTAGGTTAAAGATAAAGTTTTATTGTGTTTGTATTATTTTAATTCTTTTTTGGATAAAAGGTTGTGTTTTTATTAACGTTTTGTAGGCCAATTAGCCAAAAGTCCATTTGCACTTTTTCGCCAGATGCTGCAGATAGACTCTAGATGAGAGAGATCTACTGAAATTTGCTTAGTTTGAAAACGAAAAAACACACTTAAAAGTCATAAATATTTTTGTCATCGGTCGGTATGTATGCAAAATTTCAGAAAATACGACTATTGTAATTGGGTGAAAATTACCGAACTGGCAAAAGCGTGTTAAAAAAGCCTTAATTCTAGTATTTGCCCGCTAAAGACAAGTCTTCTATTCCCATACATAAAACAGGATTTTGATAGCCGTAAATGATTGTTTAAGAATCAGCAATGAGGAAGAAAATATCTGGCGTACCGTCGACAAAAAAACAAGTGCCTTGGCTATCTATATTTCTATACGTTTAAATGATGTGTCACATATAAGCACATACATCCTTTTTGGCTATTTGCGTTTGCAATCAAACTGTTCATCAAGGCACAACAGCGCACTTCAGATTTTACAGTCGTCAAAATTTGCATGAAATTCATCTAGGGGTGCGTTTATGACTATGAGTAATTTCGTATGCATTCGGTAGAGATGTGTATGGCAAATGGGCAATTAAAGTTATGATTGATCTCTGGTTTAAACGTGTATTGAGAGTAGTAAATAAGTTAATCGAAATTTCTAGACAATAAAAACATTTCGTGATCCTAATGTATAAAGCCTGGCAAGAGTGAGGTTAAGTTTAAACCAACTCACCAACTTAATTTTGTACTTGAAATGTAGGGAATCGCTTAAAAAAGTCTGACGGATGGACTGACAGACCGATAGACCTACAGACAGACCGACAAACAGACGGACATCGACGTAAGACTTAGTCTTCTAAAGAAGGATTTATTTTTTGTAGAAAATCCTGAAAATGGTTGATAGTTATTATAGTTGACAGACAGATCACACAATATCATCTAGCACTTCCAATCAAAGTACTAAGATTATGCTATGAATGCAAATATCAATTGAATGGTTCCTTATGATGGTAGGATTCATTTCCATTAATAGTAAACATTCAAAGTCCTCTCTATGAATAGCTTTTGAAATGTTATGTACGCCTGGATGATCTGTGACACATGACACTGCCTGTTGTATATTGACTTTTATTGACTTTTTTGCTAAAAACTTTATGAAATTGAATAGTTGATATTAAAATAAAAGTTATGATCCAATTTTCAGTATAATGTAACTAATCCAAGCAATTCCGTAAACTTTGAGTACTTTCTTGTTAATGGCATATTTGCTAAGAATCTAAAACAAATGAAATACACCCCTCAATTAGAGACGCCACATTAACATTTTGTGAGTACACATTGATATTTTTCAGAAAATCGACACCAACCCATTCGTTAACAAAGACATCACAACAAATACTAATTTAAACACATAACGACTAAAATCAACACGTGTTTACAATCAATCGGTAGATTTAGTTCCACGGTAGTAACTTTGTACCAAAGAAATCTAAATTAGGATCTTTTCCACAAAAAAAATAGGTTAAATGATTGATAGATGTCACAACCTTTATTGTAAGTATCTAATGACTTAGAACGTGTTCTATGCCTGTCTCTGATAATAGAATAGAACAGTAACAGGGAATACCCAAAAAAGGAGGGACAACGTCGAAGCAATTTTTTACTCCGGTTCTTCATCTTTGCTACTTTATCGTTATTATTTTAGCATCACTGTAGCATCTTCAGGTCTCGCATCGAGGAGTCCACTCCAGAGTCCGCTTTCTTACAATTTCTGATCAACTTCGCACGGTCTTTGGCAATCAGCCTTTCCCCGTCTTCTACACATTCCCACAGAAAATAACAACGTGCGAGTCAGTGCTCCATCCATACATCAACTCACTGCTATTTTTCGAGCGTACTGTTTTATCTGGTCAATAATTTTCGTTATAGGTTGAAAAAATAAGCAAATACTTCTCATTCTATGCAATGAGAAGTATTGTTCTATTTTTAAATCTGTAGATATTTCTTTTCTATTAAACAGCGCTTCTTAAACAATTTGGTTGGTTGGTTTCTCAACATAAGAATACTGTTTTAATATCTATGTATTCTTAACTATAAAATGTTTCAAATTAGAATATCTTTCTGATATTGATCTGTTAGAATCTCATTTCCTTACAGCCAAATAACAATATCAAGCCAGTTTGATAGAACTAATCAAAGCTCGTAAAATTAAGGCAACTATAAAATGTGGCTCAAGCCGGTATCGAATCTCGTAAACTAAATGAAGACATTCGTAAGCATCGTGTGATGAGATAAATCTTGCAATTTTCTTGTCGTAATTTTGTGCGAATGAGTAAGATAGCCTATAGGTAGTTTGTGATAAAATGTTGAGGGAAATATATTGTATAGGTATAACAATTTAGAAATACCACGTTTTTTCGGAGTCATAACTAGTCTTTATATTAAGAATGTAAGCTAAATAATTTCATTAAAATCCGACCAGCCGTCCGATAAGAATTACGACTAAAAAACATACATGCACATAAAATTTCGCCTTTATAATTTAGAGAACAAACCCTAACAATTCCTCAATTCCCTCTTCATATATTATTAAAATATTGTTAAAATAATTCCTAATCCTATAAATATTCACAATATGCTTAAAAGCAACGAATTAATTATGTCATTACCCTTCATAAATACACTTTGATGACAATTTGCCTTAAGGCCAATTTTGGTATTAATTTCTCGGGAAATCCTTCAGACAAGAGGGGCCTTAATATCTAAATATACTAATAATATAAAGCTGAAAGGCTTGTTTGTTTGTATGAACGCGCTTATCTCAAAAACTACTGGTTCGAATCAGCATATTCTTTTTGTGTTGGATAGTACATTTATCGAGAATTCTATTATTCGTAGCGTGATGTTATATTATTATAGCCTTCCTCGATAAATGTACTATCCAACACAGAAGGAACTTTTCAAATCGGACCAGTGATTCCTGAGATTGGCGCTTTCAAACAAAGCAACAAACAAACTCTTAAACTTTATAATACATATTAGTAAAGAAGTATAGCTAATTCTATGATTTAAAGAAATGTAAACAATTCCAAAATAGTGATTCTAAACATTGAAGTTTTTTTTGCATTAAAAAGTTAAAGCTACTTTCTTTTTATTCCGTAAATAATTTCAACATAATAATATCTAAATTTTATTTTAAATTATAAACACTTTATTTACATTTAACAATTTACAATTAAAAACTAAAATTAAAAATATGATATAAATTATTTAATTATCGAAATTAAATATTGTATTATCAAAGTAGACAAAGTCATGGTGAAATGATTGTAATAATATTGAGGGATAAGCATCATAGCAAATATTTACCAGTCACTGTTTCAGAATTTTATAAACAGCTTTGCAATTAGGCAAATTATACTGTCAAAGCATTTAAACGTCCCTAAAGTAGCAAAACTGAGAATAATTAGAAGCAATACAATAAAAATAAAGAAAGGTTTTTATGCCTATTTAGTCTATAGGACTCTCGGAGACAATAGTTTCCTTTTACTGAATTTCTTTTAGGATTCGTCTGTCTTTTTTGGGGAGATTGGACTTGTCGATTTGCTCTACTGTAGGTAGCCCTTATATTCGTCATATATACTGGTTCACATTACACTACCCTGCATTATTGTCACACTCCTTAGCTACCGTTGTAAAATATATATTTAATTGAAAAAAAATCCGTGGACTTTTTTAGGGTTCCGTACCCAAAGGGTAAAAACGGGACCCTATTACTGAGACTTCGCTGTCCATCCGTCCGTCCGTCCGTCCGTCTGTCACCAGGCTGTATCTCAAGAACGGTGATAGCTAGAGAGTTGAAATTTTCACAGATGATGTATTTCTATTGCCGCTATAACAACAAATACTAAAAATAAAATAAAATAAAGATTTAAGGGGGGCTCCCATACAACAAACATGATTTTTTTACCGTTTCTTGCTCGATACTAATAACGTTGCCTTATGTTGCATAGATAATGGTACGGAACCCTTCGTGCGCGAGTCCGACTCGCACTTGACCAATTTTTATCTGTACTACTTCACAGGATTCACTTTAGGAACGGATGCCTGGGTTCTAATTTTTTTTAAAGAGCTTTAGATTTTATTTTATTTTGACTTTAAATAGTATAATTGTGGTATCCATAAATGCTTGTACCACCAACCCAAAATAGTTATATAGCCTTATATATACGATGTCTTCTGTGACAGGCATTCCCAATTCAATCAAGGTTGTCAATTTTGCTTCGTTACGCAGAAATCACTTTGATAAGACATGCAGATGGGATTATGGACGCTTATGGACGGTAGCAACCCTGTCTAGGCAATCATTAGGCTTGCAGCTTGTTTAGCACTAAATCCTTTGTCTATTATTTATTAGTGATGGGAATATTCGGATATTATGCATCGAATATTGTCTAATATCGATATTAAATTAATACAAGTTATGTATGTTCCATATGGTCACGGATTAAGGATATATGTGTCAGCACACCATTTCTTTCCCTGTGTTATGTAAAAGCAAGCTAAGCGATATTATTAGCAGTAAATATTACCTGAGAGAGACAGCAAATTTGAACCTAACCCCTGTGCCAACACGCCTGGTCAGCGTGGCATAGTAGGCCACGACCTGAAGTGGAGGAGGCCCGTGTCAGACAGTGAACCGTTTACGGGAGAATTTGTTTGCGAAAATTAATCTTAAATTTATTTTATAAATCTGATGTAACTTGGGCCTATATGTAGGTATATATTATAGGATGTAGAACGGGCCTCGTGGTCGAGTGGTTCAATTAACGGGCTGCCATTCACGAGGGCGTGGGTTCGTTTCCCGCAAGGGACAATCATTTGTGTGATATTTATAATTGTCATACAAATGTTTATACTGCGTCTGGGTATTTTCCATGTATTATAAATATGTATTTACAAAAGAAAAGTAGTATATGTATTACATATTTCTATATTCTGGTATCCATAACACATGCATATAAGCTTAGCTTGGGACCAAAGGACGTTGTATGAAATGTTAAAAAAAGAAAAAACTACAGTAAATTAGCTAAAATTTTTTGGCATTTGATAACAAGTAACATTATTAGCCTATAAGTAGAGACCATAGACACAGTACTATATGGTATTCTTTATCGATGGTAGAGACTATAAAAGTTACCACATACTAATCATCTTTGTAATATTCATAACTATAAGATAAGATATTTAGTCATAAGATCATAAATAACTAAACAAAATGTTGTAACATCACTATTCCAGCTTTGTTTCGCATCAATTATGTATGATTTGGTTTAAATTGGACGTGTGTTGTGTTTAGACTGAAATACCTATTTATTAAATACAATATTCCGTGAGTATAGTGACGAATTAAGAACACAAGTGTCACCACACCATTTCCTCCCCAGAATGCCGTGAGGCTATCTGTGAGCCAATTAAGGGAAAAGGGGTATTACTATAATATACCTTCTTTCCAGAGACGGAAAGCCAGATTTTAAAACAATAAAACATGACGGTCTTCATGGTATAGTCGTTCATGTAGTTGACTGCCGTTTCCAAGGTAGCGAGTTCTATTCCCGCTCGTGAAAATCATTTGTTTGATTATTTATAATTGTCATTGTGTTTGTCTTATCATTTAAATGTTGACAATGTTGTCACAATGACAGTGTAATGACACCATTATGGCGCCATAGTGGCATCATTTGTGACAAAAAATCAAGTTTGGTGTCATTTTTTTTTTTCTGATTATATCTGCAATCAGTTATCGACTATAAGCAGGTTTGTTGGAAGTTCTTCATGAGCCGTGAGTGAGTCCTCCAGTGAAGAAAACTACTCATATGTAGCCACAGTATGTAGCGTAACTCTTCATAAGCTGTCACTACGTTTAAGGGGCTTTGTATTTTGCAGATGTGGCTTGAATTTCTTCTTTTACAGTGTTCATATTTAAATAGGTGTGGAAATCTGAATTAGTAATGAACCATTGAACATTTGCTTTTGTTTTTAATATTGCATTGTCAGTGACTGACCATTATAACAACATTGTAATATGATTGTAGTAACAGAATTAGCAGACTTGCTCCCCGGGTCAGCGCATCATAGTATAGTAGACAATGATCTTCCTAAAGCGGAGGATACCTGGGCCCGACAGTGGGATGTTGATAAACCGGAAAAGGGGCAGAGTAATATAACTATGGGGTTAGGAATTAATCCATAGAGTAATAACACTTAAACTTGTTGCTCGGTATTAAACTAGATGGCGTTGCATAAAACATTGTTTCATGTGAACTATTAATATTATAAAGGTGCCTTGACATGTTGTTATTGCAAGTAATCGGTTGATTCTTATGACGATATGAGAATAGGCGCTACAAATTATCTTAAAAATTTACTTTTTTATCGATATTTGCAGTCTACTATTTAACTTTAGATTCTTTAATTAAATAACATATCGTGTGTGAAATAATTTAAGCACAAAAACTTAAATACACACATAAATCAGCTTACACACACAAACACATACATCAGTATTAGCTATTACATACGCACAATGTAATACCAAACCTAATTAAATCATGTAATTAATCAAGCAAATAAAGTTCTAATTAGTGTCGTGATTGAAACTATAATTAGCTAATATTAATTGAGTTTGAAACTTAGTAATAATCCAAGTAATATAAGCGTGAGATTTGATAACAAAGCATACATAATTATATACTTGATCTGAATCTGATATGAGTAGATCTGTCTTTAATAATAATATAATGCTACATATACATATGTATAGCTATGGCCCGATTCAGCCCTACGGACGATTTTAGCTGTAGCGTAATACGCTAAAATAAAGTTAGATTATTTATATTATTAAAAAGTTTAAAAAAATTCAAATTTATAAAAAAAAATAAGACAACCGAGCTTAAGCTAAGAAGACTATTTTGGTCTTGTTCGTCCGGCCGTCGGTCATCCCTCACCGGGCTGTACCACAGGAATGGTAATAACTAGAGTTGAAACAATTTTTTTTTTCTTTATTTATAGAAACAAACAGTCACATATAAGCGATTTTTACAACAATAAATATATCAAATACAGACCTATAGTCTCCTTTATGAAAAACATTTACAACTATATACTCTACTTTTTTACAATTATAAGTATTTTAAGTATACATTGTTCAAATAATCTTAAGGGCCTACATCAATATTATCGTATATCATCGCCGACACGTACATATTAACACAGCCAGTAGGCACAGAAAATGAAGAATTAGGGATACTTTTCCTATTTACTCAAAATCTACTAAATATATTTTAATTCTGATTTACGTGTTTCTATATATAATAGTTACTTATGTTTTTAAAGTTATTTCATTAGTTAATACGCGATAATAGACCGACAAATGAAAAAAATAAAAAATTTTAGAGGTTGTTTCGCCAAGATTTTCTATCGAGAAAACTTTTTTCAATCGCGTTTCTGAGTTTATGCGATCCTAGATCATGTATTGAAAAAACATATACTTAAAAATTAGAGCTCTAGCCATTCAATCTAAAGAAACAATGAAAACTTCGTACATAAATAAATAAATAAATAAATATTCATGGACATTTCACACAACGTCCTCTGGTCCCAAGCTAAGCTTATATGCTTGTGTTATGGGTACCAGAATACGGATAGAATACATATACTACTTTTTTTTTTGTAAATACATACTTATAATACATAGAAACACCCAGACGCAGTACAAACATTTGTATGACAATTAGAAAAATCACACAAATGATTGTCCCGAGCGGGAATCGAACCCGCGACCTCTTGATCGGCAGTCAACATTTACAACTATATACTCTACTTTTTTACAAATTATAAGTATTTTAAGTATACATTGTTCAAATAATCTTAAAATGATTCATTAACTTTATTTTTGAGAGCAGCTAAGGATACATTAAAGACATCAATATGACTCAAATTGTCATTGTAAAATTTACAGGCACGCGATAGTTATTACTAACATAACATTTTTTACTGTTAGCTATTACCATCAAATCCTTTTTAACACAGTTACGCTCACATCTACGAGGTAAACGATAACAAATACAAAGTCGTACAACGCCATCTATCGACTGTTATAGTATACTTCTGTTTGTTAAGGTTTCATTTCTAAATTTCACGTAAACGAAGTCGCGGGCAACAGCTAATATTATTATAATTAAAAAGATCCGTAATCCTTCGTGTGTAAGTCCAACTCGTAGATACTTATTATCATTTGAAGCAAGTGATATACTTAAGTAAGTACCAATCCTTAAGGATCATTATTATACAACGAGCCTCGTGGTTGAGTGGTTCATATAACGGACTGCCGATCAAGAGGTTGCGGATTCGATTCCCGCTCGGTACAATCAGTTGTGTGATTTTTCTAATTGTCATACAAATGTTATACTGCGTCTGGGTGTTGCTATGTATTATAAGTAGGAATTTACACAAAAAAAGTAGTTTATGTATTCTATCCGTATTCTGGTACCCATAACACAAGCATTATAAGCTTAGCTTGGGACCAGAGGACGTTCTTATTCTTATTCTTATTCTTTATTGTACATATAAAATATATTTACAGAGTTTGAAATTTAAATCTAATGTACACAGGCGAGCTTAATTCACCATGGAATTTTCTTCCAGCAAACCTTATTGTTACGTAATTTGTGGAAGATGGGACGAGAGGACGAGAGGACGTTGTGTGAAATGTCGATGAATATTTATTGACGAGCCTCGTGGTTGAGTGGTTTATGGAATGAACTGCCGATCAAGAGGTCGCGGGTTCGATTCCCGCTCGGGACAATCATTTGTGTGATTTTTCTAATTGTCATACAAATGTTTGTACTGCGTCTGGGTGTTTCTATGTATTATAAGTATGTATTTACAAAAAAAAAAGTAGTATATGTATTCTATCCGTATTCTGGTACCCATAACACAAGCATATAAGCTTAGCTTGGGACCAGAGGACGTTGTGTGAAATGTCCATTAATATTTATTATTTATTATTATTATTATTCTATCCGTATTCTGGTACCCATAACACAAGCATTATAAGCTTAGCTTGGGACCAGAGGACGTTGTGTGAAATGTCGATGAATATTTATTGACGAGCCTCGTGGTTGAGTGGTTTATGGAATGAACTGCCGATCAAGAGGTCGCGGGTTCGATTCCCGCTCGGGACAATAATTTGTGTGATTTTTCTAATTGTCATACAAATGTTTGTCCTGTGTCTGGGTGTTTCTATGTATATATAAGTATGTATTTATAAAAGAAAAGTAGTATATGTATTCTATCCGTATTCTGGTACCCATCATACAAGCATATTATAAGCTTAGCTTGGGACCAGAAGACGTTGTGTGAAATGTCCATGGATATTTATATTTATTATTATTTATAAGAAAGTATATCGTCATACAAAAATCTATAAAGGTTAGATATATAAATTTTACATATAAAAAAAAGCTGGCACAAAATATATCCCAAACTGTCAACGTCAATGTAACATCAACGTTCAAAATTTGTTTTGTGGTGTTTGTGATGAATAAATTTATTAAAAGACATTAAAACAGATATATAATTTAAATAATTACATCAGAAATGTCTTTTAATAGTACCTGGATGTTATTAGGCACTTAGTTCAAGGGATGAGTACAGATAATAGATCATTTGATGAGAGATACAGGGCATGTTTTATTGATTTCGGTGTTAAAACTGGTATGTAACATTTAAATACGGTCTTATAAATAAATGGTTATCATTATCCTACCCTTAACCCGTTATTTCAGTTCAGCGCAACATATATTAATGTTGAATTGGTTTTGTCTGGTTCTTACGACCAGTCTTAGTTAATAGTAAATAAGTAATCAAAAATTCAAGTTAACCAGTTTAATAAAATTTGGAAAAAAGCCTTAATATTAATGGATTAGGAATTGGATTTTAATGAAACTCTACAGTTGTATAGATTAGATCAGATTATTCATAATATGCCATATATCATAGAACTTCTGTGCCATATAACATCATACTAAGAGCCAACGACAGGGACAGCAACTACAAACACGTGTACAAGTAACCTATCTTTATATTAAAATAGGTTTATATATGAACAAAGAAAGCAAGCATATTATCATTATCTGTAGATTTACAACCGTATTCACAAACATTACTATGAGGTCTCATAGTAGGCATGGACGCACAGGGGTAGCAAAATCATTTCACAAACAATACTTAAGAGGATACCAAAATAGCTTCGTGCATTTTTCTACGTACGAAGTTTCCATTGTTTCTTTAGATTGAATGGCTAGAGCTCTAATTTTTAAGTATATGTTTTTTCAATATATGATCTAGGATCGCATAAACTCAGAAACGCGATTGAAAAAAGTTTTCTCGATAGAAAATCTTAGCGAAACAACCTCTCTAATTTTTTATTTTTTTCATTTGTCGGTCTATTATCGCGTATTAACTAATGAAATAACTTTAAAAACATAAGTAACTATTATATATAGAAACACGTAAATCAGAATTAAAATATATTTAGTAGATTTTGAGCAAACAAAAAAAATATCCCTAATTCTTCATTTTCTATACCTACTAGCTGTGTTAATATGTACATGTCGACGATAATATTGATGTAGGCCCTTAAGTGGTGAAGCGCACTATGCGTTTGTTAAACTGAACGCATTGCTAAGTTTTGTCTATGAACACAAAGGCTCGATGAACGGAACGCACTGAGAAGTGTTACCCTTTGCACAGTGTATCAACACTTAAGTACTTGCTTAAGTAAATATTGTTTGTGAATACGGGTGTTAGGGAACTTGGGTGTAGAGCTTTGGGTTATAGATACCGTCCTTACAGTAAATAATTGGGTATTTTAAAACAAAAAGTTGAACTGACTTCTTTGAATATTTAGATACATAATATGTTAAAACAATATGTGTGCCTTTGAAATATCAAAAATATGAAGGTTTTCTTTGATTTTTTTGGAGATTACCATCAGATCCTGACCCGGTGCTAATGGGACCACACGGGAACCACCAGCTTTTAAACAAAAAAAGCATCATTAAAATCACTTCTCCCAGTTAAAAGCTCTGAGGTAACAAACTTAAAATAACATATAAACGAATTGAAAACCTCCTACTTTTTTGAAGTCGGTTAAAAACTTCCGTCCTGTTTACAATATACTATTTATATTTTAGTTACAGGTTTATTGATCGGCAGTATGATGGGCAGTTTCTTCTTCCGCGGCTACAAAAAGTGGCCCATGTACATCGCGGGAGGTTTAGGCTTTGGTATGGCCTATATGAACTGTGAAAATAATCTTAACAACTACCTGTTATCTATGGACCCGAAAATTTGTAATATTAAGTGAGTATTTATGATTTATAAAAAAGTACAGTACGGAAGAGAAGACCACAATCCCTCCCAAAGTGGAGGAGGCTCCATGCTCAACAGTGGGACTTTAATGGGCTGGAGAGTGAGGCGCTGACTTTATGTCCATACTAGCTGTTGCCCGGGACTTCGTACGCGTGAAACCTTAACGAACAGGAGTTTACTATGCCACTCGATAGATGGCGTTGATAGTCTTTTAAATCGCGCTATAGTTTCGTTCCACACATTAAGACTTAAGCTCGTCAAAATTTTTATTGTGTCATCAGCTCGTTTTCACATTTATAAATTAGTAAGGACTAGCTGATGCCCGCTACTCCGTACGCGTGGAATAAAATTCCCATATATTTTGTCACCGTTTAAACCTTCCCTGGACTTTTAAGTTTCATGAATATTTCAAGACCTATATTACCAAAATCCACCCAGCCGTTCTCGAGTTTTAGCGAGACTAACGAACAGCAATTGATTTTTATATGTATAGGTACATATAAGATTCCTGCTTTCCATCAGGTGAATGGTGATCATATTATCTGTTGTTAAGTGAAGAGGACTTTGTCTGAAATATAATATATTGTCTAAATCCTTTATAACTGATCTTTTCCTTCACGTAAACACAGGCGTAATAAATAATTCTAACTACGCAATATTCTACTAAATTTTCCACTGTAAGGCACACACTTATTTCAATTTCATTCAAAATAACATTGTCAAATTTGCCTTAAATATTATATCAGCACCTGAATAACAAGATGGCCAGACAGCCTGTTATTATACTAAGTACTAACCGTGTAATAACTGACATTAAGTGACAAAGAGGTGTGTTATAAGTGATATAAATCATACACTAAATGAAACCTGAATTACTTACTGAAAAAACCTTATTGAATTTATGGTTAGCAAAATTTATATTTCGAGACCTTACATGAAATTAATGTAAATTAATCAAATAGGTATAAATAATATTTATTAATTTAAATTGAATTGAAAACATCAAGTTATGAGTGAAATGTATATAGTAGGTATTCTCGGGGATAAATTTGTAATTGGGTTTCAGTTGCAAACTTTGCTGTTAGTTTTTATCGTAGGTTGCTCGACTATTGCTAAGTCCGCGAACTCCACTTATAATATTTTAGGTAATTATACATAAATAAACAGTAAAATAGGATAGATAATCAGATATATTTCTTTAAATCTATTAAAAATTATCACAGTATCAGTAAAGATTCGTCACCAAACTTTTCAAATAAGATAACAATACCTTAACTTTATTTCAAAAGCTTAAACTATAGATACGCTTACAGTAAAAAATCAATGTTGTATTCTATCTATACGGTAATTGTTACCTAACATTGTCGTTATAAGTTCGATAAAAAATATTAAAAGGAAACAGATTTCTTTGAGTCCAGTTTCAAATTAGCTACACTCCACAATCGAAAGCATAGAAATTTCAAACGGGAACTAATTAAAAAAATAAATTATAGAAAAGAACAAATAAAAGGAGAATGTCGGCAAAATAGTAGCTCATATTGTACTTACTGATAATGAACAAGTTAATACACAGCTCTATAAATAGTGGTCGTTTTAAACTTAGGGGTGTCAAAAATGTTATATTATTTTTAAAGTTAGACAATTCGTGACTTATGTGAAAATGTAAACCTATTAACTTATTATTAACCTTCAAACTATATACCTATTTAAAATTTATGACATTCATTTCATACTTTTACTAAATTAGGTACTTTATCTAGAGTGTCCTGCTATTTTTAAATATAAAGGATAGATGACTTTTTTCGTACACAAGCCGTAGTCGTAGAATGTGTCTGTATTACATAAAAAAAGGTTTGGTTTACTAACTATTCACATTTTCTAATATTAATATTCTCTAAAACTTGCGCAACTCATTTGTTTAAATAAAACTACTTTTTACGGATTCAGACGCGTGTCTCTACCGTGACCATGGTGACTGCAAAATCTCCGAAACGTCGGGGCACAATTTAAAATAAATACACGCTTCTGAATCCGTGAAAAGTAGTTTTATTCGCTAATATTTTCTTAAAAATACCATTATTTTACAAAATTAGCCTTCAAAAGGTCTAAATGGATTTATAACAAAAATTTAGGCAACTAAATCGGTTAAAATAATTTTCATTTAAAATATTTTTTTAGTATTTAACAAAATTTTGTATAGGTGGCAACCCTAAATAATATCCCATGAAAACATCCAAACGGACAACACTAAAGACGTTATACCTTTCTTTCCTCGCAGCGGGACATTTCCTTCAGCCATTTGGCTCTTTGTCGCGACATAAAGGTCACTTATTGCCACTTTTTCTATCCAACTTTGCTTCCATATTTGTATAGAATTCGGCAACGCCTTCATTTCTTGTTTGCAAACCTACCACCCATAGAGTTTTAACGTTTTCATTGTCTATTCGTATAGCTAATACTTCAAATTTTATTTTATTTACTTGTGATTTGACTCATCTTGGCCCTTCGACAAGTCAGATCAATGGGTCGATATTTTCATCACCAATGTTTTTTTTCTTTTTTTTGTTTGCCTCGTTGGTGACTCATCTGGGTAGGTCTTTGTAAGCTTTGTGGATTGCCGCATAGTCGTTTCCATAGCTTTTGTTGTCGCTGAATATACGTCAATTACACAAGGAGGATTATGTTTGAACAAAAACAAAGCACTGTTCTATTTTTTATTGTTAACTAGCGGTCGCCTACTACTTCGCACGCGTTAATATTGACTTATATACTAAACCTAAACAAAATAATATTATACAAAAATGAACAACCACTGGAACCACTCTGTTTGTTAAAAAAAATCGCAGCAAAATCCAAAGCGTAGTTTTGAATACTTAAACGTAAAGACAGATACAGATTTTAAGGACATACATAGACAAATAAAGTCTGAGTTTTATCTATACTGACATTATAAAGCTGAAGAGTTTGTTTGTTTGCACGCGCTAATCTCAGGAACAGTAGTTCCAACCCGCAGGTTGGAATTGAAAAAATTCTTTTAGTCTTGGATAGTCTATTTATGGAGGTTAGAAAAACACGCTGCGACCAATGAAATCAAAGCATCAGTGAAAAAAATTCAAAAAATCAGGAAATTATTCGTCATAAATACAGATTCTATGCTTGTTTTGAAGCTGTGCGTTTTTTTAGTATTTACGTATTACTTATATAGTATTATAGATATATAGATAGATAACTCTTTATTTGCACAAACACCAATTCTACACAGAATTTAAAAAATACAGTCTTCAAAGCTATTGTACAAAGGGCAGCCTTATCACTAATGTGATTTCTTCCAGGCAACCGTATAGTGGATGGAATCTAGAATAGACATTATATTGCTTTAGGATCGGTGTATTTAATGGTCTCGTTTTGATTCGTTTAACGCTAAGTGCCAATACAATTTGGATAAAAAATATTTCAGAGTTAAATAAATGTTAACGTGTTATAACTTTGATTATGGAATAGCAAATTAAATCCTTTTGATGTTGACAAATATTGAGTTGCACTGGTATGCATCTGAATTGATTGGAAGACAATATGTCCGGGGGCGGAATTGCGCAAACTGCACGATTGTACTGTCAACTGTGTTGTATCAAAGCCTTTATAGAATGAAAAAGGGTTTTTAATAGAAAGTAAATAGGCACGTTATTAAAACTAGTAACTATTCAATTTTGTGCTAATGCCCTTTGGGTATTAGCAAAAAGGGTTTTTGTTTGTTGCGTTTATTATCAGTAATAATATAGAATCTATAGTAACACTAGCTGACACGGCAAACGTTGTTTTGCCATACTAAAAAAAAGGTTTGAAAAATAGATGTTGTCCGATTCTCAGACCTACTGAATATGCATGTAAAATTTCATAAAAATCGGTCAAGCCTTTTCGGTAACTAACACTGTGACACGTGAATTTTATATATAAGATTTTATAGCGGAAGAGTTTGTTTGAACGCGCTAATCTCAGGAAACACTGCTCTTTGATTGAGATTAAAAAAAATTTTCATTGTTGGATAGTATATCTATCGAGAAAGGATATAGGCTATATAATATCACGCTGCGACCAATAGGAGCGAAGCATCAGTGAAAAATGTTGAAAAACGAGAAATAACAAACAGCTAGTTTTGCTATAAAGATTGTATAAAATGTTTTCTGATTTAATTTTGTCTAACGTAGATACTGTGACGAAAATTCGTTGCTCTAGAGTCCAGAGGCAATATCGACAATAGCAGCTGACTACGACATCCAAATTTTCGTATGGATGGAGCATAGTTTGGTGTCGTGGTATCTTAACAGGTCTTCATAATCGAAACGTTTGTTACCAGAGAGAACGAGAATATTCGTAGTATTGGTACCTACTAACTTCGCTTTTTTTTTTCAGAAAACAGCCGTAAGTGGCGACGCGCCATCTAGCCCAAAGAGTGTTTATTTAGAAAAATGTAATCGTATTTTAAATTAATTTAAAAACTATGTAATGTTAACAATAAATATTTCAATTCGTTAGATTTAGGTACATAACTGTTACTGTTTTATTTTGGAAATAAACGTTCGTAAATTGAACTTTGTCTAATTTATTTGTTACCAATAGGTAAAATTATTGGACCCTATTGCTGAGACTTCGCTGTCTGTCCATCCGTTTGTTACCACGCTGTATTATCAATGATAGCTAGAGAGCCTCATAGAGTTTGTGTATAACAGTTAACAGGGTACTGTATTCCTAATTTAGGTATTTGCGCCGCGCTGAAAGGGACAAATATAGCTGAAGCAAATTTCACCTACAAATTCTTTGAAAAAAAAAAAGACGTTTCGTAGTCCCCTTTTATCTTCACGAAAGTTAAGCCGCTTTTAATTTGTTTTATGCTATATTATAGATAAAGAGTATATCTATGCTTCTGTTACTTTCTTTTTTGATAAAACCTTACCAAATTTGTGTAATAGACGCTGCAAATTTGTCTAAAGAAACTCGAAAAGCGGGATTTTTGGATGGTCATATTTCTTTTAGTTATTATTTTCAAAAATGAAAGTGATAGAAGCATAGATATATAAGACCTAGATACTGTGAAAAAAATTCATTCCTCTGGAGGCAATATCCACGAAGAAAACAGGCGACTGCGATGCCCATATTTTTGTATGGAGCGTAATTTGGTATCGTGCCCTCTTAATGCTACAACAACAAATACTTATCATCAACATTATCCTGCCCTTATTCCATTATTTGCGGTTCTGTTATTTAGTGTTATTTGGTTTGGTATGGTAAATATATTATGATAACGGTATGGAACTCTTCGTGTGCGAGCCCAACTCGTGCTTGACCGGTTTTTGACGTTACAACGTCTTATAATTCGATAGAGCCGGCTGCACGCACGAAAAAACATGACTCATGCGGCGTTACCTCGCTCTGAGGCGTTCCATGTAAGGCTTGAAGTGCAAGCGTCTCGCTATCACTTATCTCGCTTAAATGAATTGAATTGATCGCATTAAAATGAATAGCATCGGTCCGCTAGTGCAGCGATTGTAGGTTATGCTATAATTGACAAAATTAAAACAATTAAGACGTTGTCACGTTCAACTATCGTCAGTAAACCGACTTTACAGACAACCAATTTTTATTTTTACGAGATAAAGACTTCTATATCCCGTTAACAATTAAGCTTCTATATAATTTCTTATACATAGGTATTTGATAATCTTAATCTACCGCTAAATACGGTTAGACCCTTAATCTTATAATTGGAGTTATCAACGCGGCGAATAACATCAACTCACTACGAATAAAATAAAGTAGGTAATTAAAATTATTTATTGCTGCATAATCAGATAACTCATACCACAAAAAGATTTATTTTATTTTTATCGAAGTATCATGATATGAATAAATAACGCTTAAAATATTTTCATACGTAAATTATACTAGCCGTTGCCCGCGACTTTGTACGCGTGAAATTTATAAAATTTTCCTCGTTTTTGCAACACTTTTCAATAATGTATCGCTCCTTTTTGTCGTAGCGTGATGTTTTATAGCTTATTGCCTTCCTCGTTAAATTAACTATCCAACACAAAAATAATTAGGTAAAAATTATTTTTGTGAAAAGTTTGTTAGTTTGAACGCGCTAATTTCAGTAATCAATGGATTACTGAAATTATCGCGTTCAAACTAACAAACTTTTGAGCTTTATATTATTAGTTTATATTGAAGTACTTCTAAATAAAAACCGACTAAGTGTGAAATAGACTCGCGCGCTAGAATTCTGTAGTATTATTATCATCTTAATATATTATGTATATCGGAGAAACATCGTAGACGTCACCTGTAATTACAGCCAGAGCAGTCATCCATCTAAAGACCCTGTAATACTGGACAAACTAACTACGTTAACTACAACATTCTATTAACTACGATGAGATTGATCCGTGGCTTACGACACGTGTAACTGGTTTGGAAGGATCCTTTTATGAAATTTCAACGGGTCACCATTCAGTCTCACTATTGACACCATTTGAGGACCCACATCACAATCTTGGAAGCTAAGTTAAAACTAAAAATCCTAAAGTAAACTATTTTAATCAAGTCTCCTACGACATGTATAATATGTATATTGATCATCATATTATCATAAGTTATAATAATCAAATTGTCTATGCATATCATCAAGTTACACTAAAATCGTTTGTTTCATGGGTTCGGCCTCAATACATATTTCATTTCCGTTTCTAGTATTTTTCGCTAAAGCGGCAACAGAAACACAATCTCTCTCTCTCTCTCTCTCTCTCCAGCCTAAACGTCCCACTGTTGGGCACGAGCCGCCTCCATTTTGGGAGGGGTTATGGTCTACTGTGCCACGCTGACCAGGCTTGTAGGCACAGGGTTTAGTTTTTAATTTTCCGTCTCTCACACTATACAATCTTCGCCTATAAAACGTTCAACTGTTCTTGAGATACAGCCTAGTGACAGACAGACGGAAGAATATTATTAGTTTTAGGATCTTTTTGATACGGAATACTAAAAATGTAAAAAAAATAAAGTTTCTTATGATATGCTTATCGTTTAATGATATAGCTAATCGCAATACTTATGACGTAACGACCATTCCCGTGCATTCTCCAACCATTGATTATGTATCATACCTGTAAACCAACAGAGCATGGCCTATACACTAGGTCAACAGCCTAAGCTCATGATTTCATCAGGTGCTGGTAGGTAGCTGACTCATAAAGTGAGTCATCGCTGAAGTGGACCGTATTAAGTTGCATGGAGTAGTTATTGTCACTAAAAATATACAGAGAATTATCATGCCATAGTTTGATTTAATTTTAATTAACACATTTTATAGTAATACTCATGTTTTATCTTACTAAGTACCTTGCATACTTTCTTTCAAAGAGATCGGATTCTAACTTGACACCAAATCATACATAAGCAAGTAATGTTGATTGAAGAAATATTGATTGGGTTTATTAAGAATTCTCTCTCTCTCTCTCCAGCCCATTAACGTCCCACTGTTGGGTACGGGCCTCCTCCACTTCGGGAAAGAATCTGGTCTACTGTGCCGCACTGACCAGGTGTGTTGGCACAGGGTTTATTTTCAAGTTTTCCGTCTCTCACAGAGGATGTCATCTGTGTAAAATATCCTTTAGCTGGCTTTTACAGCACCCTGGGGAGGAGATGGAGTGGTGATACTTTTATTCTTAGTCCGTCACCACACAGACAATTTATTTTTCAATCAAGAATTATTGTATTTCTAATAAGCTCAATCCATATTTTCAACAAAAAAAATTTTTTTTGATGTTTCTGTAATATGAAAGTATATCGCTATATGTTTCTATGTGCAATCGCCAATTCTATTAATAATTTTTCATAAAGTACGAGAATGATTTTTATGCCGAGAAAATCTTTAAATAATTGGTCAAGTGCGAGTCGGACTCGCGCACGAAGGGTTCCGTACCATTATCTATGCAACATAAGGCAACGTTATTAGTATCGAGCAAGAAACGGTAAAAAAATCATGTTTGTTGTATGGGAGCCCCCCTTAAATATATATTTTATTTTATTTTTAGTATTTGTTGTTATAGCGGCAATAGAAATACATCATCTGTGAAAATTTCAACTGTCTAGCTATCACCGTTCTTGAGATACTGGGTACGGAACCCTAAAAATCATGTTTTTTGTATGGGAGCCCCCCTTAAATATTTATTTTATTTTATTTTTAGTATTTGTTGTTATAGCGGCAATAGAAATACATCATCTGTGAAAATTTCAACTCTCTAGCTATCACCGTTCTTGAGATACAGCCTGGTGACAGACGGACGGACGGACGGACGGACGGACGGACGGACGGACGGACGGACGGACGGACAGCGAAGTCTCAGTAATAGGGTCCCGTTTTTACCCTTTGGGTACGGAACCCTAAAAATACCTGGGAAAACTACGCAAGTGGTAACACAAGCTATTAATAAATTTTTACAACAGAACTTCTCAAAATATGTATATGTACATTAAAATAAATATTTAAGTAAGTAATTCCTCTCCACAGTTATAAGTGAAATTGTCGGTGAGTTTGTGTTCGTGACATAAAATAGGCCGCACTCAGTTGTGCTTCAGTGTAACAGACGTAAAACTATGTCGGTCTTTTTTATCGTCCATTGTTTGATCAAATGAAATTTTTAAATATGTCATAATAATATTATTACATTCTTTCAGTTGATAAATGTACTTAGATTCGTTAAAAAAATAAAGTTAGTATTAAGGCCAACTACTCGTATGTACCGCAGTTTTATTTAAACTTACTAATACACAGTTAATGGCAGCAGGGCGATACCTTAGTATTGTTTTTTGGTATGAATGATATAAAAAAGTATTGGGCTATTCTTATGACCTTATGACCTAGCGGGTCCACAATTTTCGCGGGAATAGTCCACAATTTTGTTCTCAAACTTGCGAAATATTGGTAAAAAAATTGAAAATCTGCTCTAATGCATTAATCGGCAGTAAAGTATTCAGTTATAATTGCAGCTTAAATAAGTTATTAAACGAAAAAGGGTGTCCTAAAGAGGTGTTCCCATTGATTATTGATACTATCAAGAAAACTTTTATACAGTTTACGAGTAGCTAATTCAGGCCTTCAGGTTACTGCCTAATTTGCCTAATCTTACTAATTCTGTCAATGTTATTTTAATCTTCTTTGACTGAAATAATCTAAACTATTTAAATAAAACTACTTTTTACGGATTTAGACGCGTATATTTGTTTTAACTTTTGGTCCGACGTTTACAATGTAAAATTAAAATCAAATGTGGGTAAACACTGTATTAACTGATCGTAGAAGACACATTAGAGCTCAGTCTCATCCATTTTTTTTTCTCCTCTCCTCTCTGCCCTGCCGGGCCATGATGGTGCCCGGCGAGGGGTGGCCCCGCTAACCTGGGCCCAACTCGGCGGGGGGAGGCAGTCTCACCCATGACCATGGTAACTGCAAAGTCTCCGAAACATCGCGTCAAAAATTAAAACAAATATACGCGTCTAAATCCCTAAAAAGTAGTTTTATTTAAACAGATGAGTCGCGCAAGTGTTAGAAAATACATATTATGTTAATCTAAACCAATCCTTAATATCAACATTGATTGCTAACTGATATGAAAGACAGAAAGCATTTATATGATGACGGCAAATATGAAAAGTTAAATAGAATTTGTGTAGGTAATGATCGGTAATCAGAATAAAAACGTTTAACACTATTCGATATTAAATAAACAAATTTAATAAAAGCCAACATTTGCTACCAACTAACCAATGTTTGTTCCCTGATGACTATTTTACGTGGCTAAACTTAACGCCTGGAGGCGTGTCTATATTCACGGCACTGACAACCACGCCATTGCGATATTAGCACGTTAATATTAGAATATTTTTATGATTTAGAACAACTGCAACAGAAAAATATTATTAGAAATGTTAATAAATGATGATGAAAGAAAAAGGAGTTGATATGAGAGTGACCGCAGATACGAAAGCTTGGAAGAGAAAATTATGTTGCGCCGATCCCAAATAATTTTGGATAAGGGAAGATAGAAAAACAGTTAATAAATGATGAAAACTCTGTAAAAGATAGCAATTGATAAAATAGCCTCTGTTATTATTAATAATACTAGTCACTCTACCAAACTAAACTCAGGTATTTGAGAGAATTACAAATGTGTGTTTAGGTTTGTTGTGTGTTTTACTCCGTGTGGTGACGGATTAAGAATACAAGTGTCACCACCCCATCTCCTCCCAAGGGTGCTGTAAAAGTCAGCTAAGGGATATTGCACACAGATAACATCTTCTGTGAGAGACGGAAATCTCGAAAATAAACCCTGTGCCAACACGCCTGGTCAGCACGGCACAGTAGACCATAATCCCTGCAAAGTGGAGGAGGCCCGTGCCCAACAGTGGGATGTAAATGGGCTGGAGAGGAGGAGGAGAGGTATAGGCTTGATGACATCTCTAGTGTTGCGGACGTTTACCATTAGGTCATTAACGTACTATTGCTATCTTAGTGGCCTAAAAAATTCCTTCTTCTCAGCCCATTAAATTCCATTGCTTTGTGTGGACCTCTTAGATTTTAGAAGGATATTTAGTTTACCGGTTTCTTTGACCAAGACCTAGTATCAAACATTAGTACCTACATGCATGGCATTTATTACAAAAACACGTTTATGTGAAATAGCTTTTGAGCCAGGAGAGCGGTGAAGAGTGTACTTGAAATTCGTTTGCATCGCGTAATACGTTATCGCGTGTCTATATACAAAAATAAAGTAACAATACAAAAATACCTACAATATTAAAACTAAATAAAATGATAACTTAATTTCATCCAATGCTATACAACAAAGTTAATATTAAGAATATTAAAAAGATCCCGACGACAGTGTTTAGTCAGAACGGGTTATTTTAACTGATACCGTCATGCCCCGCGCGGGTAATGAAAATATTTTCCATCTCTCCTTTATTACCTTGGATATTAAATCTAGGTTCAGTAAACATGTATCCCGTACTGTTGTAACTCGATTCTATCTCATTATCGATTTTAATTCAAGATTCTTATTTCTAATTTGAAACAAAACATGCAATGAAAATCCTTTCGGAGTCGGTTTGCATAAAACTGAGTGACTTTTGACTGCCGTGAATGTTAATGAGAAACTAATAACTTCCTAACCTCTTAATGTCAACACTATGTATATTGATGTTTTAATACGCTGTATTAGTAATAATGTACGTAGGTAGTATTTACCCCCTTCCAAATACATATCAGATTAAGTTATTTTTTTTTTACAAACAAATTAAAAAACATTCGACAAATTCATGATCAACTCTTAAAGTTAAGCGTAGTTTTTATTTTTAAGCTAATAAAACAATTAGTGAAATGAAATGAAATGAAAAGAAGTGAATAGTAGTGGTAATACAATAATGTAGTCACAATGTAATGCGTTTTCGCCACTACCTAACTAAACTACACAATGGATTAACGGCATAAGTCAAACAGTATTTTATTACTTGTGTTAAAAGTTGAGTGCATTGCACACGTCCAGACTTAGTGACGTAGGTCAGTTTTTTGTTGTTGAGTAATAACAAGAAGAATAAAATTGTTACCAATTCTGTTGCGTCAAAAACTTCACGTAATTTAACTAAAATGGCACCAACTATTGTGTATATATAAAATAAATAAATATTTATGATCAATTTTCGTATCGACCTCTGGTTCCAATTTAAGCTATATTTCTAAGCTGGCATTACGGGACCAGAAAACGTATAAACTATTTAAATACTGTTCTTGTAAATACTTAATAATATAATACACTAGACTAGAATATATAGAATCACTAGACGCAGTACAAATATACGTTTTATAGTAAAAATTACAGATATTTTGTATGACTAATATTCATATCACACAAATGATTGTACTGTGAGGGGATCAAACCCCCGCGACGCGTCGCGACGTAGTGAACGGCAATCCGTAACATGAACTGAATTGTGCTATTGACAGATACTTATGTTTTGGTTAAGTTTAGTTGTACCCGTAGAATTAGTACCATTGACCATTGTATACCGAATAAGTCTTAAATCTGAGAAGACTTAAGTAAATAAACCACTCCTCAGTGTAATAGGTTTATTACTCTTAAAGTAATTTAGAAGTTTTATTTACAGGAAAGCAAAAAATCTTTTATTTTATTTTTTATATGTGAAGTAAACTCATTCCATCCTTGTAGTCTGTGACGTCACTAAGCGGCCGAGCGGAAGACCAGCGCTCGTTCTAACCAGCATTATGCTGAGCTGTGGCCGTTTAGTGATGGAGCAATACACTTAAATTTTTTTGTTATTATTTCTACATGTAATTATTTTAATTAAATTTTTTCTGTTAATATTTTTTATTTTTTCTCTTTTTGTGTGTATTGTCTTTCGCTAGTAAATTTCTTTTCTTTATTTCAAAAAGTTGCTTCGCATCATAAAAGGTTTTACGCTGTGGTTACAGTAAGAATAAGATACCTAAGATAAAAATAGATAGAGATAGGTATAATCCATCCCAGAGTTCGAAATGTTATTTGACAATATCGCTTATCATAGCGATATTGTATGCTATGCTAATATCAAACTTGAAAATAATGCTGCCACATTTTTGGAAATAGTGTTGGCCAACCGTAATTTTTTTATCCCGGTTATTATCGATTATTCGAACCGACTAGAAATATCGTACTAGCTTTTGCCTGCGAAGTCGTGCGCCTGAAATTGGGAATCACCGCTTTGTATAATATAACTGTGAGATACGATTCCCTGCTATTCCACTGGCTCTTAGCTATCATGCGGTCTAGACTTCTGGAGGATTGTAATAAAAGAGTTTTTCGTTTTAATGCGGCGTAGATGGCGGCGGAGCGAGCGATCTTCAAGAGAGAGAGCCGGGGTTCGCGTTGCCCCCGTGTCGCTGGAAAAAAAGTGTTGCCATCCCTCGCTCCGTCTCATCGTACCATCGATATAATTAATTAATTTTTACAGATTATAATCATAAACTATGGTCGTGCACATTCTCCCGCCGTGGACCGAGTGGTACACATTCGCTCGTAAGCACGACGACTTTCTTCACGGCTCTCCTCAAAGTACCTGTCTTAGTTCTCACCTCGACCACTCTGACGACCCCGTCTTTGCCCGGAAAGGTTGCGGAGATTTGTCCTCGGGCCCAGGTGTTGCGTGGCAGGTTTTCGTCTATCAACAGGACCACATCCCCGGTTTGTGGTACTCTTCCAGCACCATGCGGCTCCCGCCGGTGTTGAAGCAGCGGCACGTACTCTCGAAGCCAGCGCGCCCAGAATATATCAGCCAGGCGCTGGGTGTGTCGCCATCTTTGCTTCGCGTTAAAATCTAAATCGGAGAAGCTACCTGGTGAGGGAACTCGAGCTGGGCCTCCCAGTATAAAATGAAGGGGTGTCAGTGCTTCTGGATCCTCGGCCGAAGTGGAGACTGGCGTCAGTGGTCGATTGTTCACTGTGTATTCAGCTTCTAAAAGAAGGGTCGATAATACTTCCTCTGTCGGGTGTCGCTCATTTAGAGTTGCTGACAAGGCTCGCTTGATGCTCTGGACAAGTCTCTCCCAAGCGCCCCCCATGAAAGGAGCGCCAGGGGGTATGTATCGCCATCTGATCACTCGTGACGCGGCCTCCTCTTTTGTGGCGTGATACGCTGCCTTTCGTAGCTCGGCGTCTGCTCCTCGGAGGTTCGAGCCATTGTCACTGTGTATCTCATTCGGACATCCTCGTCGTGCCATCATCCTTCTTAGGGCCATTATTGCGCTATCAGTGCTTAGGGATCCAGCGAGCTCCAGATGGACCCCTCGAGTTGTTAAGCAAGTAAACAGTGCAACGTACCTCTTTTCATGGCGTTTTCCTACAGTTACGCTGCAGGGGCCGAAATAGTCCAGGCCAACGTATGTAAATGGGCGTTGATGATGGGCCAATCTGGTATTAGGGTGGTCGCCTGTTGAGGGTGTTGCTGGCTTCCCTCGCAGAATGCGGCACTTGATGCAATCTTTCACGATTCTTCGGGTCGTTGGTCGGAGGCGTAACACCCATAAGCGCGAGCGCACCTCGTTGACAATGGTCTCTGTTCCAGCGTGATGATTTAATCTGTGAACCCATGAGATATATAATTTGACGTATGTGTTCACTCCATCAAGTACTGGGGGGTTGCGCTGCTCAACCGGTAGATGTGGGGCGGCGTCAATGCGTGATTTAATTCTGATCACCCCCTCATCGTCCAAGATCACACTCAATACTCTTAACTTGCTGTCGCGTTCCAATGGTAGGTTTTTACGTAAGCGAAGCAAGTCATTGTGGAAGCTCTCCTCCTGCACAGCCTTCCACCACAATTTTTCGGCCTTCGTTATATGGTGGGCTTCTAGAACGATATAATTCGACGTGGTCATAGTAGCTGGTAGTGGTGGGCGTGGTGGTTTTTTCACAGGCCGTCGTGACGTCGGTTTCCACAGATCGTCGGCATCAGATCGGCGCATTCGCTTCAGGACTCCGGCTGCGGTTGTAGCGCGCCTGGCGCGGCATAATTCAATAAACTGCAGCACTCTACCTGTAGCTCTCAGAAGACGCAGCCAAGAAGAGAATCTTGATACCGCCGGCAGTGCGTCGATGAGATCTTCGGAGCCGCGAGTAGTCAAGGTCACTCGCTCTTCTCCGGTGACTGGCGTCTGTACAGGTTCCGGCTCCCGCGGCCAAGACACCTCTGGGTGATAGAGGAAGTCTGGCCCGCGGAACCAGCGGTGATTGCGACCAAAATCACTCGGCGTGCCGCGAGTGGCGTCATCAGCAACGTTCAATGCGCTTGGCACCCAGCGCCACTCGCTGAGCTTAGTGTCATCTTCGATTTCTGCCACCCGGTGTGCGACAAAGGGTTTGTAGGTGCGCGGCCCGACTCTGAGCCAGGCAAGCACGGTGCGCGAGTCAGTCCAGAAGACTCTGCGCGCCGGCTTCACGTCGTGCTCACCTTCGACAGTGCGAGCCAAGCGGCTGCCCAGCACGGCCGCCTGAAGCTCCAGGCGTGGTATGGATGTCGTCTTTAGTGGGGCCACCTTTCCCTTGGCCATGACCAGGGAGAGATGGACGGTGGTGTCCTCGGCAGTCGCGCGCCAGTAGCAGGCGGCGACGCACGAGGATTCGCTAGCGTCTACGAATGTGTGCAGCTCTAGATGAGCTGCATTGGCGTAATGTGGATAGCACCGGGCGATGGCGAGAGGTCGCAGCCGTTCGACATGGCCCAACCACTCGAGCCACGCCAGATGCAGCTTGTCGGGAAGCTCGTCGTCCCACTCGATGCCTAGACGCCAAGCGTCCTGCAGCAAACGCTTTGCTGACACGGTGACTGGAGTGACGAGACCTAATGGATCAAAAAGGGACATTATGGCCCGAAGGGCTTCTCGTTTCGTTGGCCGCTTTGACCCTTCGATGATTTCTGTCTGCACTTTCTTTAAGTCTAGATTAAAGGCCAATTCGTCCTGTTGTGGTTTCCATACTAGACCGAGTGTTCTCTCCGTTTTTTCATCGTCACCAAGCTTAACGTCGCTAGCTGTTCTCACTTGTTCAGGTGCAATAGCATTGAGCACTGCCGCACTGTTCGACGCCCATTTTTGGAGAAAGAATTTAGCTTGACGATGCACATGGTCGACATCAGATGCGATTTGTATTGCAGACTGGATCGTATCGAAAGATTGTAGATAATCATCCATGTAGTGATTGCGAGTTATTGCATCTGCTGCCTCAGGATATTGTTGACGATGCTCATTCGCGTTTCTATCTTTTATATATATAGCAGTACACGGCGACGAGGCTGCTCCGAAGATAACGCTGCGCATTCTGTACTCAGTTGGGGGGCCCTCCCGTCGGTCATCCCTCCACAAAAACCTTAGTGCATCTCGGTCTTCCTCACATATGCCAATCCTGAGGAACATCTCTCTAATATCTGCAGTTACAGCGACCTCTCTCTGACGGAAGCGCATCAAGATTCCAGGTAATGATTGCAGAAGATCAGGACCGGCAAGCAGGGCATCATTGAGGCACATTCCTCTGGTTTTGGCTGCTGCATCCAATACTATCCTAGGTTTCGGTTTCGAGGGGTTCAGCACAGCGAAGTGTGGTAAGTACCAGGTGCGTCCAGCTTGAGATATTGGTGGGGCTACCTCAGCATAGTCACTCTCCAGCCAATGTAACATTTGCTCTGTGTACTGTTGCTTCAGCTCTATATTTCGATCTAACTTTTTCTCCATACCTTGGAGCCGCATCATCGCTGATTCTTTATTATCGGGCAGTGTGACATCCTCATTTTGCCAAAGTAGGCCTGTCTCAAAACGCCCATCAGGCAAGCGGTGACTTTTGTTTTCAAGTATAACCAAGGCGCGTTCATTTGTATCGTTTTTAGGGCGCTTGGGTTCGATTCCTATAGCATCTAGGTCAAAGAAATTCTTCATGAGGTCTTCAAATCGTTCTCTTTCGTTATCTCTGTGGACTGTAATTTTTGACACGATGTGTGCTATGTGTGCCTTTCTTTGGGTAGATCCATGTAATACCCACCCAAGCTCGGTTAGCGATGCCACTGGTTGACTGCGAGCTCCACTCTTAACTGATCTCGAAACGATTAAATTCCAGTTATCCTGGCCGATCAGTAGAGTTGGCTTGCCACGATTATATATGAGGTCATTTGCTACTTCATTTAGGTGCACACATTGCTCTATGTCTGTGTTGTCTATGGTTTGTGGTGAGAGGTGTAGTCTATCAATTGTCCGTGCTGTAAATTCATGTTCATTTTGCCTGTTCCGTCCAGATATTTTTAATTTCACACGCATCGATGAAGCAGCATCTACTCGTGCTCCCGCTACTCCTTCAATTTGAAATGGCTCTTTGGGTCCTGTGGCACCCACTGCTTGCGCCACATTGTCTTCAATCAGAGTAACTGTAGAGCCTTCATCCAGCAAGGCAAATGTATCTAATGTTGCTGCTGGACCCTGTACTCTTACGGGCACTATCTTCAGATATGCTTTCTCATCTATAATCTGTGGCCTTGCAGAAGCAACAACAACTGAATCAGTTGGTTCTTTTTTATCACTGTCAGTGTGTAGTAACGGGTGGTGTGATCCTTCACATTGGTTTATGCCACATGGCTTGTAGCGGCATCTGTGGTTAAAATGTCTCTTATTCAGGCATCGGAAGCACACGTTATGTTTCTTTGCATGTTCCCATCTCTCTGCCACTATCAAATCTTTGAAAATATTACACTCACAAATACCATGTTCCTTCTTGCAGAGCGGACACTCTGGACTCTTTTTCGGCTTACTCGTAGACGAGCGCAAAGTGGACCCAGAAGGCATAGCGGCATAGGCACGCTGCTGCTTCCTTTGAGGCTGCGGTGATTGATCTCTTGGCATTTCAGCTTGTGCATACCGGCTACACAGATCTGCCTCTCTGGTAAGGAAAGATGAAAGCTTTAGTAAATCGGGCTCCTCCTCTGACATTTCTGCAGCATAGTCATACCAGCGGTATCTTAGGGATGGTGTCATTTTGTCTACTACAGTCCTGACGGCCTCAGGATTAAATAGATAGTGAGTTCTGTTTAGTGTCTGTACCACGGTCACTATATTGCTAACACGGCAGGCAAAAATACATATATCACGTGCATTGTCTGTAAGCCGAGGGAGGTGTTTGACCTTCTCCATTTCAGAAATTACTATAGCATCTGGGCGACCAAATCTAATCTCCAACAGTCGCATTACCTCATCAGGTTCTGTTTCAGCGACAAATAGTGAAATTGCAGCTTCTTTTGCTGTGCCTCGCAAACATCTCCTCAGACGTACCAAGTTCTGGACTTTGCTGAAGTGACGATTGGTGTCTCTGTATGCTGCTTTAAAAGCTAGCCATTCACTGCTGAGGCCACTAAAGAATGGTAATTCTTGAAGGTACTTAGCTGAGGAATGTGATGTTTCCTGTGCTGCAGCTGTTAGGGCCGCAGTGAGAGCCGCCACATCTATGACCGGCTGAGGCATGCTCCGGGCATCTGGTGTTGTATCTTGAAGCATGGGCTGGTCACGCTGGGTCTCAGTATAATCTAGATGATGGAGTAAAGAATTATTAGTTGCTTTTGGTTGTGTCTCCAGCCAGCTCTTTACTAGAACTGACTTGTCCTTTTCTGCTCCACAGTTGCTTTCATCATCATCAGCACTGGTAGATAATGCATCTATTCTTGCTACCTCAGCTTCTGCAAGTTCTCGAGCTGCTTGTGCTTCTTCAAGCTTTGCTTCAGCCAGTCGCTTTAATGCGTCGGCACGCTGCTGGGTCGATCTCTTTGAGGATGTTGATTTTACTGATCGGCTTGTTTTCATCAACAGGCTACCTTTACTGCATGGTGCTAACTCTGCTGATGTACCTGGAGCTGGCTCTGGTTGTGGTTGAATAGCAGGGTTTTGCTCTGGCCAGCTTTCAGGTTTTAGTGCTTTGCGCTTGGATGCAACTGATCGCGTTGTTACTGGCATTTTAGTATAACAATATGTACTTACAATTTACTTCACAACACAAATGCACATATATCTATACTTGCAGCCGTATATAACACCAATATATTATTTTATTCCACTTCACAATACCAACGCTCATAAGTTAGCACTTATTTATTTATTCTTTGTTAACATAACTTTGATAACATATTAAATTTACTCTTTGATAACACAATTTCACTACAGCTTTGTATACAGAATTGACACTTTTCAAGATTAACACAACGTTGACTGACAGTACAATGACAGTGACAATCAAACTCAAATTATAATTTTATTACATCAAACACTATATTATTTGGAAGAGATTAATTTCCGGTACAAACGACTAATAACGCTATATTTATTTAGGCTAATACTGAAGTATGATTCGATCTTCGAGCGATTAAAATACACAATATTTGAGGATTATACCTTACAAACACAGTTATTCACGCTATGCCCACTGAAACGAACAATTTTATCAGTCAAATTCGCGATAGTACGATACTCGATTCTAGGCACGCTAAAGTGAGACCTAGGTTTTAATCAGACTGTAAAAGGTAGGCACAACGTTAAAGATTTCACACAACAGGATTAACGAACACACAACACACGATTAACGATGACACAACACAGCGCATTTAGTAACTTTTTTAATTTTCTTCAATAATTTTCGAAGCCGCCATTAATACTCACAACCACAACTCGATTATTAAATCACGGCCGCTTGATACGATTCCAATAATCCGGCTCGTAGGCCAGATGTGAGATACGATTCCCTGCTATTCCACTGGCTCTTAGCTATCATGCGGTCTAGACTTCTGGAGGATTGTAATAAAAGAGTTTTTCGTTTTAATGCGGCGTAGATGGCGGCGGAGCGAGCGATCTTCAAGAGAGAGAGCCGGGGTTCGCGTTGCCCCCGTGTCGCTGGAAAAAAAGTGTTGCCATCCCTCGCTCCGTCTCATCGTACCATCGATATAATTAATTAATTTTTACAGATTATAATCATAAACTATGGTCGTGCACAATAACATAAAGTAAAATAAACATGTCTTCAAAAACAAACAAAGTTAAAAATTCGCCATTTTACGGTTAGTCATTATTTGATTCTCGTTGCACTGTTCTATGATTCTGGCGAGCATAGCACCATGCTGAAGTCTAGTAAGGTTATTAATTATTTGTTCGTGTGAGTGAGTTTGTACGCGCACATCCTAGAAATAAAGTAATACTCAGGGTTGCACTGGTCGTAAAAGTGAAATTACCTAGCAACACAGCAAACGTCAAATAACATTTGGAACTCTGGGATAAGCTATAGGTATAGGTACCTACTTAAAATCTCACCGTATTTATGTCAGCCCACTACTGATCACAAGCTTCTTCCAGGTTAGGAGTGTTTGCCACACTGACTAAACGTGTTGATATAGAATTTGGTTTCCAATTTTTCTTTTCTCACAAATGATTTTATCTGACTATAAAAGCATGACTCTGGCCGTTAAAGCAAACCAACAACGCGTCTATCTGTTAGGTTGCTCATGAAGAACTCTGAAACTACTGAATGGATTTTTGTATATTATCCACCATTTAGTGTATATTTCTAGAGTTATAAATATACCACTAAAATGTTGACAAATAATAAAAATAAAATAAATAAATAAATATTCATGGATACACACAACGTCGTATGGTCCAAAGCTAAGCTTACATACTTGTGTTATGGGTACAGAGAGAATACATAAACTACTTTTCTTTTGTAAATACGTACCTACTTATAATAGGTACATAGAAACACCCAGACACAGTAGGTACAAACATTTGAATGACAATTAAAAGTATCTTATATCGGAAACGTTAATCTTGCGAATCCAAATTGGTGCTAGTGCCAAAGTTAGTATGTAGTACACATTATTCGTAAGCCATATAAATAAACATCAATCCAGTTTTGTACAAAAATTAATAGTGCATAGTTTATAGTAAAATATTCTATACAATTTGTAACGTAAGGACATCGAACTTGTGAACTTTATGATCTACATACAGTTTATTGCACATACTCATTGAATGTGCAAATATTGGAAGCGCTATATTTACAGGGATATATAATATTTTAATATCAAGATGTGGTTCTGTATATATTTACGAGCCTCGTGGTCGAGTGGTTTATGTAACGGACTGCCGTTCACGAGGTCGCAGGTTCGATTCCCGCTCGGGACAATCATTTGTGTGATCTATAAATGTCACACAAATGTCTGTTCTGCGTCTGGGTGTTTCTATGTAGGTATTATAAGTATATATTTACAAGAAAAGCAGTAAATGTAGAGTATCCGTATGCTGGTACCCATAACGCAACCATAAAAGCTTAGCTTGGGACTAGAGGACGTTGTGTGAAATGTCGTGTGTTTTTTTTATTATTTTTTTTTTCACTGATTAGTTTTTTATACTATAAGAGTATTAACAAGGACACGGTTTGCCCTATAGACTTAAAGACAAGGAGCTTCTCTATCCACTGGATAATATGTTTTTCGTTTTCTCCAAAATTCAAAAAGGTTACACTTTCCAAGATTCTGACATCGTCTTAAAAATCAGGATTATAATGAAGAGTTCATGGAACAAGAAAAAGAATTTCCTTGCGTATTAAATTAATTGTAATATCTATTAAAATTATTGTCGTCGCCAGTGACTAAATAATTGGTCAAGTGCGAGTCGGACTCGCGCACGAAGGGTTCCGTACCATTATCTATGCAACATAAGGCAACGTTATTAGTATCGAGCAAGAAACGGTAAAAAAATCATGTTTGTTGTATGGGAGCCCCCCTTAAATATTTATTTTATTTTATTTTTAGTATTTGTTGTTATAGCGGCAATAGAAATACATCATCTGTGAAAATTTCAACTCTCTAGCTATCACCGTTCTTGAGATACTGGGTACGGAACCCTAAAAATCATGTTTGTTGTATGGGAGCCCCCCTTAAATATTTATTTTATTTTATTTTTAGTATTTGTTGTTATAGCGGCAATAGAAATACATCATTTGTGAAAATTTCAACTCTCTAGCTATCACCGTTCTTGAGATACAGCCTGGTGACAGACGGACGGACGGACGGACGGACGGACGGACGGACGGACGGACGGACGGACAGCGAAGTCTCAGTAATAGGGTCCCGTTTTTACCCTTTGGGTACGGAACCCTAAAAATGAATAAGCGGCTGTCTTAGTATCGGCTTGTAATGAGACGAGAAGAAAGTAATATTAGAAATAAAGAGGAATAAACACAGATGTGATGGCTGACAGAAGACTGTGGATGAAAAATACAACATGTATTTTTCTTCCACAGTCTTCTACGCCGTCTCCAAATAGTGGTATAGGGGCAGGAGAATGATGCTATCAGTGTGCAAAATTAGCGCAAAGTTGTAAAGAAGGTAAAAACGCTCAAAAATTTCGTAACACATATACTATTATGACCGCGATAATTTTCTTTGTAAAATTTAGTCACTTCCAGTATGTACGTCGATTACATAAGTTGATGTAAAATTTTAATTTAATTTTTCGACGTCTATATACGGTGACTTTGTTGTGGGAACGTCCCGAAATGTGCGGTTTCACATATTAACTGTGACGTGGACAGATTTTATTGCACCGCAGCTAGTTTTAATCAGACGCCTCTGTTGGTTATCTCGTTTCGGATTTATGTTACAGTTGAAAATATGTAACATTTGTAACATTGTGGTCAATGTATTGTCGTATTATTTAATTAATAAAGTCTTAACAAATGCGTCGGATACATTATGTATGTACATTACCTTTCAGTTCCTTTTCAGTTCATCTCACATAACAATTTTTTTTAATAGCTAAGCTATAAACTTTTGTAATAGTAATGGATAAACTTCCAACAATAACAAAAAATATTTTAGTAATCATAAAACAAAAAGAAATTATATTAGAATAGATGTGTTTGAGATTATCCATACATAAAACGTTTTTAACCGATTAAATTATGGTGGAAACAGTGATTGCCGCAAGCGGGACTTGAACCCACGACCTCGGAATACCGTTCCGAAGCTCTTTCCAACTGAGCTTATTGCGGTCGTGCTTGTGTCATTCAAATTTACCACCACAATCGTCACTCGATTGAGTTTATACAATACGGTACGAGTACGTAGAATATAAACGATACGATATATAAACTCAATCGACAGACGATTTTGGTGGTAAATTTGAACCGACTTAAAAAAGGAGGAGGATGATAAGCTTTTAAGGACGCTTTTATTAGTTCGGTACGTATCTATCAATGTATTAATCTATGTAACGGAATCTTTGAAAGTGATTTTCACCCACTTGCAATAGTCGAATTGAGCTGAAATTTTGCACACATTATTGAGAATCGATGAAAATGCAATAATCGAAAAGATTAATCAGGATTTTCAAGCGTGTGTTTTAGATTTAGAACTAAGCAAAATATTTGAAGTTTATTCTTTAGAAGTGCTGGTTTATTTTATTTTATCTGCCATAAACATGAAATTTATACAAATAAATAATAATATATTTATCTTTACAGGTATAAAAACTAAAAATATTCTGCGATAACAACAACTTGTTCAGCAATATAATATACAGCCAGGATTTTCTAAGATCAGAGGAATTCTTTAATATATCTACACAATCGTATGCCATTAGCTTGCTTTTACAAGACACAATTTATGTTGACATCTTGTGCACAAAACATAGAAAATTTTACTCGAACCATGATATTACCTACATCTTATAGTGTTGGGAAACTCATTGAAATAAATATATGAACAATAGAAATATAATAACATCGATAAATATCATTTTCGAATTTAATCAAACTTTAAATGTGTTATCTATAGTAACATAAAAATTTATTTAACACTTTTATTTGGCTTTTCTTATTTATGTATACTATCTATAAATACTTCTATGAACGTGAGCGAGTCTTTGTTAATAATATCTTCGTAGAAACCTCTTCTACAATGCCTACTTACTTTTTTGCTTGATTGTAAAGAGCCAATATATTTTTAAATTTTCATGGATATTTCAGGCAACGTCCTCTAGTCCCAATCTAAGCTAATATGCTTGTATTATGGAATGAAAGAAAGAAAAAATTTATTTATTAATTTATGGGTACCAGATTACGGATATACGACATGTGTATACTAATTCTCTTTCATAAATAAATACTTAAAACCACATAGTAAAAATAGTTGGTTGACAAATATAAATATCACACAAATACTTGTACCGAGCAGGGAACGAAGCCGCGACCTTTTTAACCTAACCTAACTAATATTGTGAACATGAATATTAAAACAGTAAACTAGATTTTTATCTCTATTTTTTTTTATTTACTCAATTTCATAAATTATTATTTGCTTAGATCCATCGACTCTTTCCCATCCCTAAGCTTTTCAGCACATAAATAATATTCTTTTCAAGCCACCTTATTGCCTGCATAGGGATGAAACAAATAGTGGACGTAAGAATAGTCATAATATACGGGAATAAGGTTCTATACTGTGGTAAGCACATAGTGGCTCCCATTGTCCGGTACGGTTTGCTGACTAGGGGAAATATAGCTTAGAAAATAAGGAACAAAATACGCTAAGAAATTCTGCTTCTTTTAATACAGTCTTAAAAGTAAAATACCTTGTTAGGTTTAGTTATTGTTATTATCACAGAAGTACGTTATTGTAATTATCAATTTTTTTAATATAATCTGTTGTTCAATTTTTGTTATTGATTTTGACTGTAATTGTTGAATTGTTTTAAAATACTAGCTGACCCGGCAAACGTTGTTTTGCAATACTAAAAAAAAAAGTTTGTAAAATAGATGTTAGCCGATTCTCAGACCTACTGAATGTGCATACAAAATTTCATAAGAATCGGTCTAGCCGTTTTGGAGGAGTACGGTAACTAACACTGTGACACGTGAATTTTATATATTAGATAAATGTAGTTACGTGTAATATATATAAATATATATATATATTTTAATGTGTAATATTAAATGGCATTTTTTTAGGTATTTATTTTGGCTTTTAAGAACAACTTGAGTGTAGCATTGAGTTTAAAGTCAGTTGATTAGTTGGTATGTGAGTTTTTTGTCAAGTTTTCAGTTTTTTTTTCAAGTTTTATTCCATAAGTAAGAGGCATATTTTCAGCTACCTCTTACGCTTAAAGGGTAAAATGTGAAATGGTGGCTATTTCAATAACATCTCTTTTATGAATTAAACGATTCCTATTTGTATAGGTGTAAAAGTTATACCATAAAAGTACCTACATACACACGTTATATTTAATAAATACATTATTCATGTATAAAATACGTGTTTAGTTGTGAGCAAAAAAAAACTTAATTACAACACCGATCTTATCAACTTAATGATCCGTTTCAAAATCATTGTCCATTGCTTCTTCATTGAAAAGGGACCAATATTTTTTCTCAACATAAAAGGATGCTTGAAAATCATTGTTTAAATACCCTAAGGTACCACACACAATGCATATTTTGAATACATTATGACCTGTGAACTGCTGGCATTCGTCTTTTGTCGTTGATCTAAAAAATGCTCGCTTCATAGGGTCATAGTCTAAGGGATTAAAATTATCGTGATTGTGAGTCAGCTTGATTTTGTCTGTCATGATGTGTTTGATGTTCTTTTGAACTACTTAGGACACATGTCAAAAGTTTTTCTATGGCTGACAAACTCTCAAGATCGAATTGTTTAATGCGGTCATTAATCTCTAGCACAAGTATTTACAAACGTTTTATGGTAAACAATCATATTTCTTTTATATTATCAAAAAGGTTTATTTACGATTTGTGAAAAAGGAATTCAAAGAATAAAATTTCAGTGGTAATTAAATAAACATTTTTAATAATCAGTTATTGCGTAAGTATTACTTTCAGGTTGCTAATATACCTAATTGCTTTATTTTAAGAAACCCAATTAAATTTAACAGAATTCGCTGTCTCGGTATTGTTACTCGTAATAATTATTGTTATTATTAATTTGACTGTTACTGAAAATATTGTAAATTATATAAGTATGCATCAAATCTCTTTTTCTCCAGCCCATTTACGTCCCACTATTGGGCACAGGCCCCCTCCACTTTGGGAGGGATTATGGTCTACTGTGCCGCGCTGACCAGGCGTGTTGGCACGGGGTTTATTTTCGAGGTTTCCGTCTCTCACAGAAGATGTTATCTGTGTGCAATATCCCTTAGCTGACTTCTACAGCACCGTTGGGAGGAGATGGGGTGGTCACACTTGTATTCTTAATCCGTCACCACACGGAAATCAAATATTCACCTAGGTTAATTATATAACTACAAATACAAATATATACATGTAATGTGATTATCTACGTCCTAAGCTGTTGTTATGATTAATTCTATTCTTTGAAAGCTACACATTGTTCATTTGAAATCTTATACTTATCTAATTTATCTCTATTAAAATCATAATGTTAAATGACCTACTAAAGTATCCCCTATACTCGTAACATTAAAAAAAATCTCTATGACAACTGCTTTCAATTCAAAATGACAATCATTAGTGAGAATCACAATAAAATGCATCAATCTACAGTGATATTGTGATACAGTTTCGTCACATGTAATTAATATAATAGAGGTCCAAGTATTCTCCTTGCGGAACACCTTTAGGGTTCTTTTGTCTGAGACCCTATTCAGAGTATATTATTTTTATTCATGGTCATTATTTGACCATTTCAGTGTTAATGATGTGAAATCATTGTTCTACTGTGTTAAAATATCGTTTAATATTATAAGCGGAACGTGTAATATGATATCAGATGGCTATAACGGATCTTTTTGTAATGATACCAACGCACAGTGTACGGACGGCATCGGAAATTTTTTGTTCTGCTTAATTATGGACAGGGATAAAGATGTAAAAGGCGAGAGTAGAACACCCAGATGCCAATTCCTCTAGTTTCGGTACTATGCGGTACCAAAGTTCGCCATTTTTCTGCGACTTAATTACGAAAAAGTTATATGTCTTTGAAATTATCTGTTCAACAATTTAATCTTGTATTGTATCACATTACTTACTTAATAAGCTATATTTTAGGCTTTTTTGCTAAGCTGTTACGTCAGTATTTAGTCTTAAAACAGGCATTTTCTACTTTTCAGATAATGTTTTTTTTCTTCAAAGGTACAAAATTTTGGCAACTAGTCTTCATTTAGAATCAAAGATTTAGCTTTGTACTAAGCCCAGAAAAAAAATTATGTGCAGGAAGAGTGGAACTTTAGAGATATACAATTTTGAAAATTTGTACTAGGGTTGAACTACGCGCGATGTGGTGAGCCCCTGCCAACTAAGTAGTAAAAATAAAAATAATCGTATTTAATTGTTCTTATCTTTATTAGAAACGATGAGGAAAGTGTAAATGTGATGAAAAATTCTCAATCACCTTAGATGGCCACATTCACCAGGCTAATAGCTATGATTTTATTATTTATTTTTAATACATACTAAGTACATTGTTACCATAAGTTAAAATTACATATCAGTAGTTAGTCTAGTTCTTCTAGGTCAAGGCATAACAGGCCATTATCGTCAAAACTTTTTTCGCATTTTTCATTTCGATAGCCCTGTTGACACTTAAGTTTGTAAATTGCGTTATCTCCATTTTCTCAAAAGTTTCACAGATTTGGCATTTAGTTTTTTTTTGTGCATAGAATGATTGTTTACCTTTATTTTAAAGTAAAAACTAGATGCCAAAAGTGTGTAACGTTAAGAAAAAAAATAAAATCTGATAAACTAAAATTAACTTTTTTTGGCCCTATTAATGACATAATTGCATAGGAAAAAATCATCAAATATACATTATTAAATATGCTATCAGATACTATCAAATATTTAGTTTTCGAACCGCAAGAAAACAGCAAACTTTGGTATCACATAGCACCAAAACTAGAAGGAATTGGCATCTGGGTGTTCTACTCTCTCCTTTTACATCTTTATGCCAGTCCATAACTAAGCAGAATAAAAAAAATCCGTTTTTAGCACCCGTCCCTACACTGTGCAACGTTTAAAATGTTATGGATTTTTTCTATTCCTTACATTATAACATATGAAGGGAAAGTTAGTTAATATACTCAGCTAAAGATTTTTTTTTGTACCTACATCTTTTATTATAACACATTCTTGTACGCTTTTGTACTTGTATGTCATCAGGCTTCATTTTGTTCACTCAATGATTTAAATTCCCAAGTTAGCTTAATGGAAATGATTTTCTTTTAATTTTATAGTTTCTATTTTCTTCTAACGGTTACTTCAGAAGTTAAATTAATAAAAGACAATTTATAGGTTAAACATATTTTTTCTTTAGAATTTGACTAGACAATTTACAATTCAACAAAATACTTCAATACCTTACAACCACTTAATAAAACTTTATTATCACGATCAAAACAATACCAAGACAAATAATAAAATCAAACTAGTTGATCAAGAAACTGAAATATATAGCAAAACTTCTCACAATCATAAAACTAATCAACAATGTTGCTTTACTGTTAAAATTTGTCCAAATTAATAACTTTCTCATCGAGTACTATAAGCTTTACTATAGTTATTGACCATTAAAAATGTAACTGATTCAAGTGGTACAATAACAAGGATATTAAATACTACTTCTGGTTGTCTTTCATTGTTAGTTTTGATTTTTTGCATATGTGTCACTTGCTAGGGGGAAAATTTAAAAGGATTAGAAACAGGTTCTGGGTTATAATCAACACAGTTGCAATGTTTATTAAACAAGGCAATAAGCGTGATCTTTTCAATAGACTGTTGCTTTTTGTTCACTAACCGGTCTTATTTTTCTGGCAATTGTATTAATTATTTTCTAGTTCGAAGGTATTCGAATCATATTTCGCACTTTGTAAGAGAAAAAAGGAGTTAATTTCTAAGCTCTACATAAATTTAAATAAAATATACTGTTTTAAAAAGGCTATGGCAGATAATGCTGTAAAGAGCTTAATTGATACATGCTTGAAAACTTATATGTTATGACGGTGATTCACTTGTTTCAATAAAATTAATAGCGTTATTTATTAGGTATAGCCAGAAAATTTCTATGATTTTTTATTGATTCTTATGATCTTTACGTGGTCTTGCAGCAAAACTCAGCAAACTAAATATCTCAGTTTCTCTACTCACTTATACTTTTGCGTTTGCTTTTGATTTCCTTAAACATTTATAGATTTTACTTCCATAACAAATATCATTTCACAATTTGTAAAGTAAAGAATAGATACAATGTCTACTCAATTGACAAATAAACGAAAAAAAACCTATTCTACACATGATTCATAACGTAGTTCAAATAATCAACCGTTTAAAAAGTTTTGATCTATTTTAGTCTTCCCCTTCTAAATTGTATGAAATCTTAATACCGTTGAACAAAAACAGTACCCCCTAAAACACCCCATCCTATTCACACCCGTAACTCTTTCTTGACCCACAGAAATTCCCCATGAAGAATTGAATACAAGAATGGCAAGTAATGAGGTTGGGTCATTAATTCTAGGTCATAAACTATAGAATTTACGACCTGAAAGCTAGTCCTATAAAATGCGACATGGTCGCTTTAGATGCCACCTTTATTTTTGACAATGTTGTTAAATAACGGGTACAAATTTGTAGAAAGCTTTAATTGTTAACAGAAAGGTGTTGAGTTGACTTGTTAAAATAATTTTACAAATATTTTTATGGCAAATATAACACGTTGGAAATATACATTAAATAAATAAGTAAGTATAGACTTATACTGCTTTTGTTTTGATTAATAAAAAAAAATTAGTTTATTGTCTCCTAAATTACGTACGCTGTGGGCTTTTAAGCTTAAATTAGATGTTTCTTTTAAGTGTAAAGGGTTCGTTGTGTACTTATTATGAAGGAATTTGGTATAAATAAATAAAATATTTAGATTAAAATTACAGTATGATTATAATTATTTAAGCTTTCCAAATATTTATTACCACCAAATACCTACATTAAAAGTAAATTGCACAAAAAGCTATAGAGTAGACCACTCTACTAAAATAAATTATGTACAACAGGAAAAAAACACAATGGTCATAGAGCATAGTAATGTATCTAATATCTATAATTCAGCGAGTCCATTTCTAAGACATAATTGACCATAAATAAAACAGATTACACATGTTTATTTTAACCCTTTCAAAGAAAAGGGGTCACTTTGTACTATAGACGAGTAGGTATGTCATACATGAATTCTTTTATTCAATTTTTTTGGGACTCGTGTTAACAAATACTACGTGTCCGATGCAGTAATAAATATTTATTATTGTCTGCGTTTTTAACGAATAGCTTTTTTATAATAACAATTGCTAATAACTTGCATTTAATATTCGTTTAATGTATAAGGATGACAGCTAACATGGCAATTAAATTCTGCCCAGTCATATTAAATGCAATTTTTTGTCCGCTTTAAAAATAAAAACAATGTTTCCCATGGAAATTATTTTCTGACACTTGCGCGACTCATTTACTCAAATAAAACCACGTTTTACGGATTTAGACCCATACATTTGTTTTTAAATTTTAGCCCAACGTTTCGGAGACTTTCAGTCACCGTGGTCACGGGTAGAATTGAATGTGTTATTTATCATAATTTTTTCATATAAATTTAGCATAATTAACAAACTTATATCAGTTTGTTATATATTAGATATTACAAACTGGTTTATATATTAATTTTGCGCATACCATAATTAATAAATATTTTATTTATTTATTTTATTTATTTAACACTTTAATGCTATTACATGCGTGGGCGGGCTTAATGCCTGAGGCATTTTCTACCAGCCAACCATAGGGTGATGCAGAATTAAAGGAGGCAGGTGTCAAATTTTGTAATTTTCATAGTATTTTTTTTATTGCCTTTGGCGGCAGACGAGCCAACGGCCCACCTGTTGGAGAGTGGTATCCGCTGCTCATGGACTAGGCAATACCAGAGGCATAGCCGAGCCGCTGCCTACCTTTGGAATATTACTCTCTTCAAACCTCGCTAGTTTGCGACAAAAATTTATTTAACAGGCTCTTATTAACTTCGAACGTATATGGAATCTTTGAAAGTGATTGTAAACCACTTTTAATAACAAAATTTCATGTGAAATTTTCTCACATATTAATAATTGATGACAATGCAACAATTACAAAACATATCCAGAATTTACATGCGTATTCAAATGTCTTAGTTTACTTAGTAAACTAAGAAATTTATTTTGGTTTAATATACGACATATTATAATTAATTATCGCAGAACCAAAATGTGGACCACACTGCCAATTAATCGAGGACAAAGAGGAAAGAAGAAAAGGATTTCTCTTAAAAGAGGGAAGTCTGAGTGAAACAGTTGTGTATAAACAGAAATTACTTTTACATTTTAGCAGAAAAACTTATCAGTGTTAGAGCCGTTAGCTACTGTAGCAGAGCGCCATCTGCTGCGATTTAAATACATTTTACTTCATTTACATTCATATCTAAAAAAATCTTTATTAACATTAGTTATTTGCTAGAATAAAACATTATTAATTATAAATTAGATGAAAAAAATATCGTTATTTTTATGCCTCTTTGAAAATAACCCTATATTGAACTTTGACATCTTGTGATGAAATTTTATCTGATCACCTCTGTTTGACCTTAATAAAATTTATATGAGTAGATCAAACACAGGTGCACTGATAATTTAAAAAATGAAACGATAAGAAATATTAAATTAATGATTTATTAGTTTGTTTACTAACGGAAATAGACGGCGATTTAAAAAATAGACATATACGTGGTTTTTGAATGCATATTTATTTCAGCAGCTTTACTTATTATGTATATGGGTACTACGTCATTGTGTCCCAGCTAACAAATCCAGTTTCTTTTACTACTATTGTGGTGAACATTCGGCCTGCCATATAATAAGCTGTGATCATAGCCTATAGACGTCTGCAACACCAGAGGAATCACTTTCGTGTCACCAAATCTGCAGAATTTTTATCAATCCTATTTTGAAAAACTTCATGCATGTGTGTCTTCAGTGTCATACTATTTTGGAAAACTATACTATTGAAATAAAACTACTTTTTACGGATTTAGACGCGTATATTTGTTTTAAATTTTGGCCCGACGTTTCGGAGATTTTGCAGTCACCATGGTCACGGGTAGTCTCACCCGTGACCATGGTGACTGCAAAGTCTTACAATTTGTTAATGTATTTTAGAAACTAAAATAATGTTATTGATTTTATGTAGTTTGAGCACAATGTAATATGATATAGTTTATAGTAAAAGTCTATCTTTATGGTCAATGTAAAATTAAAATTGAATGTGGGTAAACCCTGTAATAACTGATCGTAGAAGGCACATTACAGCTCAGTCTCACCCGTGACCATGGTGACTGCAAAGTCTCCGAAACGTCGGGCCAAAATTTAAAACAAATATACGCGTCTAAATCCGTAAAAAGTAGTTTTATTTAAACAGATGAGTCGCGCAAGTGTTAAAAAACTATACTATACTAATAAATTTATTTAATCATATTTCACACAACGTCTCCTGATCCCAAATAAGCTATATTTCTATACTTGTATTATGGGTACTAAACACGACTAATACCAGTATAGCCTACATAAATATTTATTGTGTAAACAAGGTATCTTGTATCGCTTTCTCGTTCTTTGCTATGGGTGTTTTCCATGTATTAAATGGTCTTATTTATAATAACTTATCGGACGTATAAACGGAGATTTTATCGCAGAGACAATAAACGTTTTAGCGTAGAAAGACTAGACTTACATACGTTTTAGTATAACAATTTTTGATAATTTTCGCGAACAATTTTTAGCGAACTTTTAAACCTCCGATAAGTTATTATGATTAAGACCATTTACCTATTTAATACATAGGAAATACCCATAGCAAAGAACGACAAAGCGATACAAGATACCTTGTTTACACAATAAATTTACAACAAAAAAAATATTTACATCGTCAGATGACTCAATTCTCAACATTCACCATTGACATCTAGCCATTGATCTTCATAATCACGTGATCAAGCAAAGAAATGGCCACAATAACAGAATTATGCTCAACGAGGCCAGGAACGCGATGGATGTCCGAGCATTGATATTCAACATTGATATATCGTCGTGTACAATATAGAGTTCCCCTAGTCGCATATTTCTGCCACCCTATCCCCCTTTTCAGGGATGTCACTAAATTAAAACTGATGTAAATTGTATTTTACAATTATGTTTATGATCAAAAATTATATATGCGTTATAGACCTATCTACAAAAATTATAGATCTAACTTATTAAGCTAATAAAAACAGCAAAGCAGGTATTTTTTTTTAATTTAACCACCAATATATATAATTTAGCTATTTTTTAGGGTTCCGTACCCAAAGGGTAAAAACGGGACCCTATTACTGAGATTTCGCTGTCCGTCCGTCCGTCCGTCCGTCCGTCTGTCACCAGGCTGTATCTCAAGAACGGTGATAGCTAGACAGTTGAAATTTTCACAGATGATGTATTTCTATTGCCGCTATAACAACGAATACTAAAAATAAAATAAAATAAATATTTAAGGGGGGCTCCCATACAACAAAGATGCTTTTTTACCGTTTCTTGCACTTACGGAACACTTCGTGCGCGAGTCCGACTCGCACTTGACCAATTTTTTTTTTAATTGCATAAACCTGATTTGATTTTATTGTTTTTTCTTTATTTTTTTTTTATTTTTACCTGAATTTTACTGTCAAATAGTAATTCACAGATTATGTGACATAGTAGTATGAAGGAACAAGACATGTTGCGCCGAACCCAAATAATTGGGTAAAAGGGCAGAGAATGATGATGAGTACCTACTGATTTTGTTTAATAACACATTTTTTTTACCTTAATAAGTATTATTGCGTTACATTGTAAAGTACTAACCCTAGCGTTAGTAACACCCTCGTTACCGCGGCGACACGCCGACGGTCACCCTTTAACATTAGTGATGTCCATGTGTATCGATATCTATTAGTAAATAATTGATTGTTCCTAAAATATTGATTGTATCAGAAAAGGATTCAGTTTTTCGTAATACTTTTTAGATAGCAATTCTTCTATTTAATAATGAATTAAGAATATACGTCAGTATATGTATTCTTGTAGTGATATCACCAGCCTATTTTACACTTGCTGCAATTGCCAGCTAATCTAATATGGCCTATTACGACTAGGCAGCAAATTACTGATAAAGAGGAAAAAGGTAAAACAATCTCTATACCCACCTAATATGCGAATAATAGAGCTTTTGTTTTAGATATTACTTTTAAACGATAATTTGAAATACCTTTGAACGTTAAATGCAAAGCAAATACCACTTTCCACATAATCGCGGATGCAAACTAATAATTACGAAAACGAAGGTAACATTTCTTGTTTAAAAACTTCGCAAACAGAAAATTACTCTATACTTTCCTATAATTACCCCACAATACGGTGACAACAAAAATTAGAATGTTAATATTTAATCTATTACTGCCAGTTTAAGGTAAACAATGGTACCTATGTGTGCATAAAACAGGTTTAAAATTATTTTTAAATTGGATCAATACCTAATTATAAAATCTTAATAATTTATTGCCCAATTTAGCTTACCAAATGAAACTTCTAGAGTAACAAAGGACGCTTAGTTATTTAAGCACTATGTATCCACAGCAACATGAAATTTTGTAGACTTCAATTAACTGTAATGTAAAATGTACTCTAAACTGTAATCTAAATGTAAAAAGCACACCAGTTACTTTTGTATATTACAATTGAATTTTAAAAATAATACACGTTCTGTACTTGTTAATAAAGTATGCCACACATGTATTTTCCGTGTGCTGACGGATTAAGAACACAAATGTCACCACCCCTTACCCTCCCGTGGGTGCCATCAGAGCTGGCTAACGGATATTGTACATAGATAACATCCTCGGTAAGAGACGGAAAACTTGAAAATAAACTCTGTGCCACCACGCCTGCTCAGCACGGCACAGTAGGCCCTAATCTCTCCCAAAGTGAAGGAAGCCCGTGCCCAACAGTTGGACGCGAGGAAAGGAAAAATGAAATCCCACACGTGAAGTAAACACCATTTACCATATTTTCACAATGTTTGCAAAAAAGAAAACGATAATGAATATTTAATAATGCGTGTCGCATCACTAATCGTCTAGTGCTGCGATGAGTCACCTCGATGCGGTTACGGGCATGTGTTGTACGTATTAGTTTTTTTTTTTTTGAGTTAAGGTATGATTGTGGTGGTATAATTTACTTCTATTAAAGGAGTATCAATTTAAATAGAGGTTTTAGTGATGGTATTTTTGTAATTATGTGTAAAACATGCTGAGGATGTAATTTAGCATAATTATATTATAGAAGAGTGTAAAATAATTGATTTCTTTTTCTATTTTTATAAAGAGAAAATTGTAAATGTTATGCAGACTTCTTAAAGTTATTTTTTTTTATTTGTCTCTTCACAGCATATTAAGCCTCCCTTTTAATGAGAGGGAAACTGGGTGTATTCTGTGTATTCTAAGTAAGTACTTACAAAAATAATGTATATAGGTGCGTATCCATATGCTGGTACGTACCTACCTAAAACGCTAGCATATAAATAAAGCTTAGTTTCGGACCAGATATTGTTGCTGTATTGTCCAATATATGTGATTTTTTTTTACACCGGTTGACATATCAAAGCAATGGTTCCACAATAATTACGCGCAAATGAAACAATAATACATAGGCATAGCTAGTATAAAATAAAGTGTATTTCACTTTTTATAATATAAGCTAACGTTAATATCAACATTGTGCACTATTTGGCAATATTTACCGGTTTAATTAAAGTTAGACGTCTACAGAGTCGTATTGCAAGACAAATGGTATCTAATTGAAATACCTTGTTAGGATGGCTGTCACGGATGCATTCTTTGTACTATCGTGTTAGAGGTACTTACATGTCACGAGAAATGTATATCGAGATAAATGAAAGACAGAGAATGTCCTGAAATTAGAAATATATTGGACTTAGCTGTTTCGCTGTTGTGGGTTCATAGAAATTTTTTCCCGTTTTTCATTTTTCACTGATGCTTCGCGCCTATTGGCCACAGTGTGATGTCGTACAACTCTAATGGCCTTCCTCGATAAATGTACTATCCAACACTGAAATATTTTTTTTATCGGATCTGTTGTTTCTGAGATTAGTGCGTTCAATCAATCAAATAAACAAACAAACTCTTCAGTTTTATAATATAGGTAAGTATTGATTTATAAGAAACATAAACACAGTAAATATTTCTACCCGGACAGAGAATCTAAGGCCTACAAATTACCATGACGATCTTTAATAAAAGGCTTACGAGACGGCTACCAATAAAACCCGTTAAATTACCCTATTTACCATAAAGTAACTTATTTTCAGAATTACGTATTCCACACCAGTCAACACTATTGATATTGCAATTAAGCTATAAACATCAATACTGATTTATCGCTAAGCACACAGTATCTTCATAGCAAGCTCCCAAACCTCCACATTTGCGTATTTGCATGTTGATCGAAGCGCAAAGCTGACGCCATGATTTATGTTCTGCTATGTTATTAGGTATCGTGACGTAATAGGTGTGTATCGTAATAGGTGTGTATCCTATCGTGTTATTCGTGATATGATATTAAGGAATATTAGCAGTTACCTGTGGCTTTGTTTGCCTCACGTTTTGAACCTATTCCATCCATACATCCGTCAGCCTCTCTCCGTCCACTGTTGGGCATAGGCCTCCCCCATAGAACGCCACAACGCGCAGTCCTGTGCCATCTGCATCCAATGTCTCCCCGCGACCTTGACGATATCGTCGCTCCACCTTGTCGGAGGCTGCCCAACGCTGCGTCGTTCGGAACGTGGCCGCCACTCTAGGACTTTGCTTCTCCAACGATCATCAGAACCTATTATCACCATAGAATTACGTTAGATACTTACCTGAGATTCTTGATAGTCGCTTGTAAAAGTTGCCTTAAGTTCTTCCTTTATGCTCTAGCTAGAGTTAGTACCAAGTCTCATTTTAATGGATTCAGTAGTTTTATAGTAAAAAAGCGGTATACAATTGGCATTGTTCATATTTTCTTAAAACTCTTAATTAGAAAACCATTTCGATATATTATATAGATTAGATAATAGAGTTCCTGATCATGATCCATTAGTATTTTTGGGAAAATTTTCTATATTAACGATTATTTGCCCAAAAAAGCAAATGATCTCTATTTGCCCTTGAAATGAAGGACTTAATATATTGAGGCGTTTCTTAGTTCCTACTCTGCGGTGGAGTTGAAATTGGTCTATTATATCAACTTGCCAAATTTGAAAAGATGTATTGCAGTCTGTCTTAAGTCTATCAGGAAAAGGAAATACATAGATTGCGTACAACGATGAAGTCACAACATTTAAAATAATATCTTTAAATTCACTATATAGTAAATATTTCAATAATATTGAAATTAGTTCCTTAAAATAGTCTATATTTCAAAGATCAAAAAAATGAACAATCCCAATTGACTAGCCTCGTGGTGGAGTGGTTCATGTAACGGACTGCCATTTACGAGTTCGCGGGTTCGATTACCACTCGGGACAATCATTTGTGTGATATGGTTCCTATAAAATAAATTAATATCATATACCTACATAGGCTAGGCATTAAAGTAGGTACTCCTCCCTAAAATATAATATTTGTGATCTTTATAATTGTCATACAAATGTTTGTACTGCGTCTGGGTGTTTCTAGGCATTATGAGTATGTATTTACAAAAGAAAAGTAGTATGTGTATTCTATCCGTATTTTGGTACCCATAACACAAGCTTATATGCTTGTATTATGGGTACCTTAGCTTAGCTTAGGACCAGAGGACGTTGTGTGAAATGTCCATGGTAAAAAAAATCATAGAATTACGATAGATAATTACTTCAGCTCCTTGATTATCGCATTAAAAAGTAGCCTTAAGTCCTTTCTTTATGCTCTAACTAGGCTATCTAAGTACAAAGTCTCATTTTAATGGATTCAGTAGTTTTACAGTGAAAAAGCGGCATACAAATAGAGTTACGTATATTTAATAACATTTATAAAGTAAATCTGCCGCATCGATCGAATTGCATTGGAATATCGAATTGCATATACAGTGGAATATAGTCGTCACTAAGTTAGTTTGCATACCAAGATTAGACCAATCTGTGTAGGCTATTTCGACTACTCCAGGCTCTATGTAAGCATTTCCATAATCAGTGCAATTGCATGAGAAATTAGCTCCCTCGTGGGTCCTGTAGCTCGATTTCGATACCTACATTAAATGAATATTGTATAAGTACCTATTGAATAATGAATTTTGGTAAAGTAATTTATTGATTTTGCAATTGACATGCTATGCTATAAACTCAATCGAGTTACGACTATGGTGGTAAATTTGAATGCTACAAGCACGACCGCAATAAGCTCAGTTGGAAAGAGCTTCGGAACGGTATTCCGAGGTCGTGGGTTCAAGTCCCGCTTGCGGCAATCACTTTTTCCACCATAATTTAGTTTATTTATGAACTTTGGGTTTAAAAGAAGATTAAGTGCGAGTCCAACTGGTTTTCGTACTGTTATGATCATTATGGATATCATCAAGTGACAGGACAAGGGCGGGAAAATGATAACGATAAGTATATCCTCTCAAATCATTAACCGATATACATAAAATGAAAGTTTTAGCTATCTTACTCAGCATTCCAGAGATACATCCTGATGATGGGTGGAAACCAGTCTCAGTAGGTAATATTCAATTCATCATACTAATAATTACACTAAATGGGAAGTTTAGGTTCATTAGAAAATTTCATGCACCAGCAGTTGTTTTTATTATCCACTTCGCTTATATTGAGACCACCAATAAAAAACTACAGTGACTGCCGCGAAAACTATTGCATAGCATTTTTTATCAACTTATGCAATTATAATTATTTATTTATTTTATTTAAGCAAGAATCTAAATGCCATAAACTAAAATAAGATTAATAATCCTTATTTACTGATGCTTACATCTGTCCATTGTTTATGGTAATTATGATAAAATAGCGATTGTCAATCAAATGTCAATAAAATAAAATAAACATTATTTTACATTATTAAAATCTCAAATACGCTGTTATCTGAACATTTAGGATATATGTTGTCGATTCAAAATCCTTATTTTAATACGCTGTTTAATTTGAGAAAGGCGCTTACCCTTGGTACCAACAGGATGAAATAAATTGCGGGGCGAAGAGGGGATTACGCATGCACAGTAACGCCGATAGTGTAAGGTTTTTTCATTACGCTATTTTCCTTACGGAATTTCTGGATTCCGTCTCCACGCTCAAGGCCTGCGATAGAAGCTATGCAATAGCTTAAAAACAGTGTAACACTACAAATATTTCACAAAGAATACAAATATAAACAAATACAGTTGTACCACTTATCATTGCCAAAGAATAAAAAATGGAATCCTAAAACAAAAAGCCATGGAGCCGATAAGATTCGTTTATTTATTGCCCGTATTCTGAAAACGTAATGCCATTATTTTTATTGAGATAATCCTTGATTCATATAGTTTAGCTGTATGATTTATTACTCTAGTTTATGATAGGTGGTTTCTTTTTATCAATAGAGTATGGGATTGTATGTTTTGTGAAATTTCTCGGATTGGTAGCCGTAAAATTGAAACTGTCAGGATGAGTTTAAATATGTTTTAGTTTTATAAAGAATTCTAGGCGTGTTTTTAAGTTTTTAAACCAAACAAATTACCTATTCTTTAAGCTGTGTGTAATTTGTTTCAAAATACAAATAAATAAAAACAAAATAAATAAATAAAAACAAAAAGAAAATAATAAATAAAAACAAAAATATCCCAAGGTCTGCTTAAAAGTAGACCTTGGGATATTTTTGTTGTGCTAACTGTTAATAAATATAGAATAATCTGTAAAACAGTTAATGTTAATCTTATACTATTATTATTATTTATTAAAAGCATGAAGTCTTGTAAGTTTTTAAGAAATAAAATAAAAAAATTAAAAGACTTTTCTTAAAAGGTCAAAAATAAAATTTTAAAGTCATGTTTGTTACAAGAAAACACTAATTACTAAGAACATTTTCGATCACTTCTCCCTATTCCCTCTATTTTTACGGAGCAACTGTTATGGTAATTATCGACGCATAAAGTCACTATTAGAAATAAAGCCATTCTTATAAGATCATAACTAGAACATACAGTTTAAGTAGCAATAGAAATAATCTAATACAATGTTGTTGGACAAAGGATTCGTATAAGAGCGATCAAGTTATGAGCAGACTTAACAGTCAGTGGGGTGCACTTAACAGAAATTCAATTATAAGTTCATTCCTTAAAAGGCAAAGATTTGGAAGTTACGAGTCGACAGACGTCTGAAACATGTGTTTGATTAAGTAGCTACCTATTGGTACCAATTTCACATACACAACAAAAATTAAGAGGATACCAAAATAGCTTCGTGCATTTTTCTATGTACGAAGTTTTCATTGTTTCTTTAGATTGAATGGCTAGAGCTCTAATTTTTAAGTATACGTTTTTTCAATATATTATCTAGGATCGCATAAACTCAGAAACACGATTGAAAAAAGTTTTCTCGATAGAAAATCTTGGCGAAACAACCTCTCAAATTTTTTATTTTTTTCATTTGTCGGTCTATTATCGCGTATTAACTAATGAAATAACTTTAAAAACATAAGTAACTATCATATATAGAAACACGTAAATCAGAATTAAAATATATTTAGTAGATTTTGAGTAAATAGGAAAAGTATCCCTAATTCTTCATTTTCTGTGCCTACTGGCTGTGTTAATATGTACGTGTCGGCGATGATATACGATAATATTGATGTAGGCCCTTAACTAAATAATTGACTAAATTAATATTATTATGTTCGTGATGTTGGATCATAAGACTGTGCACCCCGAGTGCACAGTCTCTTTAGAAAGACCTTTCTAGGACAGTAAAGCTATTATGAATTACATTTTTGACAATCCGCTTATATTAATATTTTGCGATTGACTCGCTATGCTTTTACTTTATTTAATCCGCTTATAGCTAATTTTTAATCCTCTGATAAGCCATTATGAATAAGACCGTAATCGGAGCTTCTTTAAAATAATGTCACTTTATCGGATAGATATTGAACGCTTTAGCGTAAAAAACTATTATGAATTACAATTTTTGACTATCCGCTTTTAACGAACTTTTAAGCCTCCGATAAGTCATTATGAATAAGAGCGTTAGACTCACGTTTCAAGCAACCAAAAGTTGTCCTGTATTTGGCAATTAGTAGCAAACTAAAAATGGAAATTGAAGGTGTCAATAACACAATTCAGCAACGTTACATAAACTTTCTTATTATAAAAAAAATAAGTTTAGTTCAAAAACTAACAAACATGCTAGGAAATCCTGAATACTTTTTTATATTATTGTATTGTCATCGGTCCTTAATATGTGTGCAAAATTTCAGATCGATCCGATTCCTGCAAGTGGTAAATCAGTAAATAACCTTCAAAGATTCCGTTACATAGATTAATACATTGATAGATACATACCAAACTTATAAAAGCGTGTTAAAATTGTGTATTATGGTCTAAAGATTTTATCCGTACTAGTATCATAAATGCGAAAGTAACTCTGTCTGTCTGTCTGTTACGCTTTCCCGCTTAAACCTCTCAACCGATTTAGATGAAATTTGGCACAGACAATCTTTAGACCCTGAGAAAGGGCACAGGCTAACATTTATTGTGAAAAATAAATTTTAATTCCACTAGGACGGAGTCGCGGGCAACAGCTAGTTTAAAATAAATGTGTACAATGAAGTAGCTACTTAATCAAAATACAGCATAGTTGTTTTCATTTTTAGTTAAGTTTAGTTGTGCACATAGAATTGGTACCATTATGTCTTTTTAAGTTCATGAAACGTATAGGACTGGGACCTAACTACAGTACTAACAAGACATTATATATATGTAGTACACGAAACATCTAATTTTTGTCAGTGTCGGACATTTACTAAACAGAAAGTAGATTCTTGATATACAATGGTACCAATTCTAGGTACACAACTAAACTTAGGTACACAACTAAACAAAAAAATGAAAATTGGTAGTGTCAATATAGCTATTACTTGCTATTTCGTTGTAGACATTTATAGTAATTAAAATCGTTAGTCTATATTACACAGTTTTAAAAATAAGAAACTTCAGTAAACATTGCAGAATTGTGATAATGACGCTATCAATTTTAATTTTTTAGTTAAGTTAAGTTTAGTTGTGCGCTCTGAATCGGCACCAATATCATGACGAGTAAGTATTAGTTTTAAGTATTTTTTTTTATTATGGTAGATAAAATAGCTTTTATTTGAGCTACATAAGCGTCAAAACCCATGTATATTTGCTATTTAAAATTGAATCATATGGCTAAGAAAAGAAAAGGAACTCAAGCAATATGTGACATAGCTTCACGGTTCGTGATGAATGCCATAATGTGGCACAATTTTAATTACAACCTAATTAAATGTTCTAAAATATAATCATAACAATATCAAGTTTTACAATAGCTGAAATAAACTTCAAATATTTTTATTCATATTACTTGGTATCACGATAATATTTAGTGCTAATTATATCGCTACCAACAAACATTAATTCATGAAAATAAATTAACTTTTCACATATTTATTGACAAATTTGTATTACGGATTATTAGGTACAGTTTACATACAGGTAAATTTGATTTTTAGTTTCTTTCCAGATATACAAAACTACTGCTTAAACTTCCAAGAAAATAAATAATCATTTACGGTCTTATTCATAATGACTTATCGAAGGTTTAAACGGAGATTTTATCGGAGAAATAATAAACGTTTTAGCGTAAAAAGACTTATTTGAATAACAAGTTTTGACAATTTTATTTAACTTTTAAACCTCCGATAAGTCATTGTGAAGACCATTAGTGTTTTTGAGAAAATTTATGTTATTACTAGCTGACCCGGCAAACGTTGTTTTGCCATACTAAAAAAAAAAGATTTGAAAAATAGATGTTGGCCGATTCTCAGACCTACTTATTATGCATGTAAAATTTCATAAAAATCGGTCAAGCCGTTTCGGAGGAGTACGGTAACTAACACTGTGACACGGAAATTTTATATATAAGATGAATCTACGAAGTCCAAAAGATGTTCGTGGTCAAAAACCATTTTTAGGTTTCCGTATCAAAAGGTAAATAGGGACCCTATTACGGAGACTGCTGTGCCGTTCATCACCAGACTATAACTCTGGAACGGTGATAGCTAAAGATCTGAAAATTTCACAGTTTCATAATTATTCGACTCATACTCAGTTTTTAATTAAATATTCATTCATTCATGGCCATTTCACACAACGTCCTCTGGTCCCAAGCTAAGCTTATATGCTTGTGTTACGGGTACAAGAATACGGATACAATACATATACTTACTGCTTTTTTTGTAAATACATAGGTACTTATAATACATAGAAACACCCAGACGCAGTATAACATTTGTATGACAATTAGAAAAATCACACAAATTTTTGTTTTGTATTGTACCAAACGGGAAACGAACCCGCGAATGAAATAAAAACGAAAAAAAATGCTCAGTAATTGCATTTTAGTCAATGACATTTCTGTGCATGAATAATCTTTGGTTTGAATGCTTTATGGCATACATTGCCCAGTTGAGTCATAACTAGAGCTAAGATTGCTTCCAGTTAAGACGGCGATGTTCTTTGATGTACACAGAAATTACTGTAGTAAAATATGCATATTATTTTATACTTTGACATAGGTACCTGAATAACTTAAAGTTTAATGTTTATGTACGGATAATTATGACAAAAATACTTTGTATATTAGTTCGTGCGGGATAAATGAGTTGATTTCGTTACACTATATCTTCCTGGTCTTGGACTGCACCTGGACTCATACCTGAGTGACTACCATAAATAAATATTCATGGACATTACACATAACGTCTTCTGGTCCCAAGCGGATAGAGTACATATACTACTTTTCTTTTGTAAATACATACTTATAATAGAAACATAGAAAGATCAGAAACATCCAGACGCAGTACAAATATTTGTATGACAATTTTAAATATCATACAAATTATTGTCCCGAGCGGGAATCGAACCCGCGACCTCGTGATCGGCAGTCCGTTACATGAACCACTCAACCACGAAGCTAGACGTTTGACTTAACCATGGCCCGGCTAAGGGCGAGGTGGGACACTGTGGGGTTTAGTGGGTAGTCCAATAGGCCGGAAGTCCCACACGAAACCCGAAGGTGGGCAACCGGAAAAACGAAGCGCGTAAATGCATTCCTCACGTAAAAGTAAAATAAAAATAACCCAAAACCTCCACAAGCGTTGTGTAAATAAAGTAAATAAAATTATTATAAGACTATAATAATTTCAAGTAACTATAATATTATTATGAGACTAGGTATAAATCTAACCACGGCTGGTCAGTATTGTATGTAAGATCTTTGAGGAGGGCTTCTCTCTCTCTTTCTCTCTCTCTCTCTCTCTCTCTCTCTCTCTCTCTCTCTCTTTCTCCAGCCCATTAACGTCCCACTGCTGGGCACTCTCCACTTTGAGAGGGACTGTGGTCTACTATACCGCGCTGACCAGGCATGTTGGTATAGGATTTATTTTCGAGATTTTCGTCTTTCACAGGGTATCTGTGTACAATATCTCTTAGCTGGCTTTTACAATACCCCTGAGAAGATGGAGTAGTGCCAAAGTGTATTCTGAATCCATCATTACATGTAGAATGTTCCTAGTTAATGATATCAAATCAATTTATAACAACTTTATATAGGTACTTTAAATATTGTTCTAATAATTTTATGCCATTTAAAAAAAAATACTATTTGCCCAGCATTTTCAAAGCAACGAATAATAAAATAATAACAGCTAATATCCCAAATATCAATTGAAATAAAACCAGAATAGTATCTTGATACACATTGTAAAACCACCCCATTCAATTTGACAATTTTTACACTTGCCACTAACGCAAGTGTCAATCTGACACCTTTTGTCAAAATGTTTTGGAGCGAAAAAATCGTTTATTACTTCACAATTTTGCGTTAACAAATATGTCACAAATAAAAAGCACTTAAAGCGCTTTCTATTAGATTATACAGTCTAAATGTGTCACAAATTTTTGATAGTTATGAAATTTTTTATTTTGATTCGTCGACAAATGAGAAAAAAGTCTATCTCTCCCTATCTCCCTCTCCAGTCCATTAACGTCCCACCGCTGGGCTTCCTTCACTTTGGGATGGATTTTGGTCCACTACGCTTTGCTGACCAGGCATATTGGTACAGAGTGTTTTCGAGTTTACCATCGCCCACAGAAGATGTTATCTGCGTGCAGAATTCCTTAGCTAGCTTTTACAGCACCCTAGGAAGGAAAAGGGGTGGTAACACTTGTATTCTTATTCCGTCACCACACGGACTTCTAGAAAAAATCTGTCATTCTGAAAAGACGAATAAGTATATTTCTTTTCAGATGAATGATGAGTACAACAAGTATGATGAGTGTACTATGTGTATATTTATATTATGAAACCACATTAAAACAAAAGGTCCGCTGTATCTTGTGTAACGAATCCTTGTATTTTAAACTATGACAGAATAGGTATAACTGTAACAAGTTTCGATCTTTTCTAAATTAATTTCAAATTCAACTTAAGAATTGTTTTTTCTTTTCTTTTTCTTTAAATATTTACGGACATTTCACACAACGTCCTCTGGTCCCAAGCTAAGCTTATATGCTTGTGTTATGGGTTCCAGAATACGGATAATACTACTTTTAACTACTTGAGCAAGAAACAATTTTATAAAAGCAATATCATGACGGTGTTTTGACCCCATGACCCTAAAAATACTGTTCCATTGCTGCATTGATATTTACTTTGCTGCACTATTTGACTTGTAAAAAATACTCCTCAAATATATCGGTCAATTGCAATAATAATTCAAATATAATTTTTTATACTCAAAATAAGCTCGAATTGCTATGCCTGTTAAAGGCCTAAATCAAAAGAACTTTTTATGTATTTTACCATCATGAATCACACTTACTTTTCTATGACTATATAATTATACGAGTATGTAATTATGAATTTAGAAATCTTTTTAATTATAAAAATAAATAAAAATTTGAGTTTGAGTTGGAAAGCGCAGAAAGCGCTTTGCGTGCATGACAACCCGTACTCGAATGCGCATGAGTGGTTTCTAGTGACAAGTGATTGTTCGATAGGGATTACTGTTCTTTCCACACTCGGATTAATTTTCGTACAGAAACGTCCGAACATCTGTTATATTAACTGTTACTTTGATATGTAACAAATTAATTGGTAAGTGTTGTATCGCTTTTGTAATCTGTATAAGATTGGAACGTGTCCCTTTTCGTAACGTATTTTTTATTTTAACCGATTTAACTGGAGATTCCATGTTGACAATGTCTGCAATAAACTAAGATCTCTGCTCAGCAAACTAAACACACTCAAGTTCAAAATGCCATACCAAACACTGCGACTCTTGTACCTAGCTCTGGGGGACTCTGTCATTGACTATGGTTTAAGTAGTTATGGTCGCACTTTCTAGACCTACATTGATAAAATTTGTAATTTACAGATAAGAATACTAAAAACTATTGTGCCGCAACATGTAAAAAATACTCATAAAAACGATTATTATAAATTATTTAAATACTGTAATGTACTACCTCCATCCATCCATCCATCAACCTTTCTCAGTCCACTGCTGGACATAGGTCTCCCCCATAGAACGCCACAACGTGCGGTCTTGCGCTAACTGCATCCAGCGGCCCCCGCCGTATTTGACAATATCGTCGGTCCACCTTGTTTGGGGGCCGCCCCACGCTGAGTCGTCCGGTTCGTGGTCGCCACTCGAGGACCTTCCGTCCCCAACGGTCATCAGATCGTCGAGCGATGTGGCCTGCCCATTGCCACTTCAGCATGCTAACTCTTCGGGCTATGTCGTACACACCAGTCCCTCTACGGATCTCCGCATTCCGGATCTTATCACGTAGGGAAACACCGAGCATAGCTCTCTCCATAGCACGCTGCGTGACTCTGAGTTTTGTTATGAGGCCGACATTCAGGGACCACGTCTCAGTTCCGTAAGTCATCACTGGTAACACACACTGGTCATAGACCTTTCTTTTCAGGCACTGAGGTATTTTGGACGTGAAGATGTGCCTAAGCTTCCCGCTGCCCAGCCGAGTTGGATTCGTCGGTTGACCTCTTTCTCGAAGTTGGATTTGCCCAACTGGACTGTTTGACTAAAATAAAAATAGCCGTAATGAAAGAAGAAATAGGATATATTAATCAACTATGCAAGTACAAGAGAAAGAGTAACTTTAGACAATTACCTGATTCAATAAAATATGTTATACCTGAATATAATAATCTTTATGGAACTAGAATGTGTCGTTACGTACTACCTAAGATAATAAATAAATTGCCTGAATCAATCATCAAAAGATATGTCTCCAATAAAACATTTAAAAAGGCCTTGAAAAAACATCTTGTAAATGTTATTTAGTTGTAATTTAGACATAAATAGTTAGTAAATAAAATCTTATTGTAATAAGTGAACTCACGCTTGCACTAAAACCGTGTGGTTTCAGCGAGCGTTCTAATGTTTTTACACGCTTTATATTAGCTTTACTTGTATGTTTGTTTGTATATTTGTTTGTATGTTTGTAACCGACTCCTTTGGACGCGATTTTGACCCACTTTAAACGGTCAGATTCTATTCAAATTTTGCACACCTGTCAAAGACCGATGACTGTACTGTGGCGTCCTGCGGTAAAACCAAATTAAATAATTATTCAAATTCAGATTCTAATATTTATTGCATACTAAGTGTGCTTTATCGTGGTACAATACATAGAAAGTGCCATAGCAATTGAAGTCTATGTTTATAAATATATCTTTATGGTCAATGTTAAATTAAAATCAAATGTGGGTAAATCCTGTAACAACTGATCGTAGAAGACACTTCACAGTTCAGTCTCACCTGTGACCATGGTGACTGCAAAGTCTCCGAAACGTTGGGCTAAAATTTAAAACAAATATACACGTCTTAATCCGTAAAAAGTAGTTTTATTTAAACAAATGAGTCGCGCAAGTGTTAGAAAATACTATGTTTATATTATGTTCGTTTAGTCAACTATATAATTTATTTATTTATTTACACTATTGTATAATTAACATGATATAAATTATACACTGCGATATAATATTATAAGTTGTACAAGTATACTTAGTAATCTTATTAGTATTTTAAAACTGGTAACACCACTACTTTAGGATGCCTTTACAGAAAGAACAGAACTAGAAGTAACAATCCTTTACTGTCCTTATCCTATATCTTAATCACCAAACTATACCATTGTCCTACACGTAGAACAAACGCAATTAGACAGCTCAAGAGGAAAAACAAACAGACAAAAGGATAGCTGATATTATCAATCCTAATGTTGTTACAGTAAACATTACGTGACCAACCTCTAAGTTTGCTCTCATAATATTTTTTCAGGATAGAGCCTTTCCTTATTGCAATACTTACGGCTGAGTATCGTTATATACAAGTTTTACTTAGTAAAAGCATAGCATGCCAATTGCAAAATTAATAAATTACTTAAGTAATAAAAGTCGCGTCATTATTTTCAGCCCAATTGTATTCTGTAAAGAATACTAGGTGGCTGGTCGAGATTGTTGCAAGACATTCTCGATAGATGGCGTTGTACGTCAAAATACGATGTAAACTCAATCGAGTGACAATTGTGGTGGTCTAATTTGGTTATTGTTAGCACGACCGCAATAATCTCAGTTGGCAGGGCTACGGGACGGTATTCCGAGGTCGTGGGTTTCAGTCCCGCTAGCGGTAATCACTTTTTCCACCACAATTTGATTTATTAAGTAAAAGCATAGTATGTCAATTTTAAAATTAATAAATTACTTAAGTTTTATTTAGTTACAACTCTGCTGATGTTTGTTTGTAATGGATGCGTAATAGAGCTAATGTTAACACATAGGCTCCATGGAGATCCAGTAACCTAAGCATTTAGTAAACTGGAGCTGAATAAAAGGTGGCTATAGAAACTCTATAATAAAACAATGCAATGCCATTTACTTAAATCCCGTTTGTTTCATATTTTAGGGTTCCGTAGACTTCGCTGCTTGTACGTCTGTCAATAGCTAGAGAGTTGAAATTTTTACAGTTGATGTATATCTGTTTATGCTACAATAACAAATACTAGGTAAACCAGAATACTTTAAATATTTAAGGGGGTTTTCATACAATAAACGTTTTCAGTGTAATTTTGTGATACCCTCAGACAATGTGATATAATGGCAAAAAACCCTTCATATGCGATTCAAACTCGTACTTGACCGCTTTTTTGGTAATAGCACAAAGCTTGTTCTAAAAAGGTTATAATTAAAGACCCAGTAATCTGTTTCATCCCAATCATCTGTTGGTTTGTTTGAACGCAAGAATCCGGTTTGAAAAATTCTTTCAGTATTGGATAGCACATCTATCGAGGAAGGCTATAGGCTATATAAAATCATGCTGTGAACAATAGAAGCGAAGCATTAAATTTCACGCGTACGAAATGGCGGAAAACATCTAGTCCCTACTTTAATAATTATTATAAATGCGAAAGTAACTCTGTCTGTCTGTCTGTTACGCTATCCCGCTTAAACCTCTCAACCGATTTTGATAAAATTTGGCACATACAATCTTTAGACCCTGAGAAAGGACATAGGTTACCATTTATTGCAAAAAAAAAATCCAAATTCTACGTGGACGCAGTCGCGGGCAACAGGTAGTATACTATTAATGATTCATTAGTTAATAAACAAGTCTACGCTACACTTATCTCATCAAAAACAATAAAAACGTAATAAATATCTAATAGCACAAATAACATGAAACAATAATCATAACTAGGGACAATTTAAAATTCATCATAAAACTCTTTACACAAATATGTTTTTAATTTAATAATTGCACCTTTGAACGACTAATTTACTTAGGCCCTCGTATTAATTTTGATCACGTGACAAATGTCATTGTGACAGATGGTTTAGTGATGTCATCTGCCTATAAACGGGAGAACTAATAGACCACTGTGGAAATATTAAACTGCTAGAAGGAACACTATGAACTTGTTGGTGTAATTATCTGACGTCGTTCTAAGAAACTGGAAGCCACACAAGAATTGCTCGTTTAGAGTAAGAAAGTTTTTTTTTTATACGACTAGGGTACGGAAACAAGCATACGGCTCGCCTGATGGTAAGCGATTACCGTAGCCTATGGACTTGCAACACCAGAGGTACCCCGCGCGTTGCCGACCCTGTAGGAACCTTTTGGCGCCCTTTTTGAAGAGCCCCATGCTGTAGTCCAGTGGGAAAACCATGGCAGGGAGTTCATTCCACAACCTGATCGTAGGTGGGATAAAGTTGCGCTCGAACCGTACAGTACGAGATGATAACGGTTCTAGGGTGTGACAATGAACTCGCTGCCGATGGTGAGAGGTGCGATGATAGAAGGAGGCCGTGGGCACCATGTCAAATAATTCTTCAGAACACATTCCGTTATACAGGCGATAAAAAACACACAGGGAGGCAAAATCTCTTCTCAGACTCAAGGGTTCCATATCACCTGTGATCATGGGATCGTCGACAATTCTCACAGCACGTCTTTGGAGCGAGTCAAAGGACCCAAGCTGGTATTGTGGTGCACCCGCCCAAAGATGACAGCAGTGCTCCATATGGGGCCGGACCTGCGCCTTATACAAGTATAATAGTAACTATAAAATAAATATTCATGGACATTTCACACAACGTCCTTTGGTCCTTTTTTTTGCAGGGGAATGAATTCACGCACCGCCACCCACTCCTGTCACCTCGGTCAAAACACCGTCATGGTACGAGTGGGTAGTGTCGGTCTCACCGATGAACCTAGCTGCGGGGCTCTCCACGTCCTATTGGTGGAGCGCCAGAGTTTCCCGTTTCTGGACTCTCTCGGACGCTCCGAAACGTCCTTTGGTCCTAAGCTAAGCTTATATGCTTGAGTTATGGGTACCGGAATACGGATAAACTACTTTTATTTTGTAAATACATAACTTTAATACACAGATAACTACAAACATTTGTATGAAATTTACAAATAACACACAAATAATTATCCCGTGCAGGATCGAACCCACGATCTCGTGAACGCCAGTCCGTTACACGAAAAACTACATATTATGAAATAATTTTAATGCATGAATTTATTAATTTTTGCGATTGACTTGCTATGCTTTTACTTAATAAACTAAATTATAGTGGGAAAAATGATCACCATGAGCGGGATTTGAACCCACGACCTCGGAATACCTTACCGTCGCTCTCCCAACTGAGCTATCATACCTCCTGTACATGTTTACAAAATTGTAATCATAATTTTAATATTTTTATTTCATCCCTAATAGACAGCTTGTATACAGGCTCATTAATATCAACATTTGTTCATCTGTATGTCACGCGATATCGTGCACATGCAGTCTTCATTTAATTAACGTATGGAAGCCAGTAGTTAGCTGTTATTTTGCTATATTGTAGTGTATTGCAGCTTTAGTTACCATTGATTATAAAATTTTTCATCTCTTTGTCATTGATTGGTTGAAAAAAGTAGTGATATCAATAATGTATTATGGCATAAATGAAATCAATAAATACTAATAATTTAATTTGAAGACTAAGGGCCCCGTTCACCATCTTCAAGTAAAGCGTTGATTAGTTACTTATCGATTAGCGTTAATTGTCAAGTAATAGTTACGAGTATCTTCTGTCAATTTCAATTTTTTAATCTTAAGATTACTGCAACTCGAACGTCGTGAACGTCGCACGTGTAGTTACTGGTGACTTTAACTAGCGATTAGTCTACTTGGCGCTTTACTTGAGAATGGTGAAAGAGGCCCTAAATGTAACAGAAACAAAAATTGTAACAATAACTTTATTTTAATACTAAGTTTTAGGCCTATGCCTCCTCCGACACGGCTTGACCGATTCTTATGATATTTTGTATGTACATTCATTAGGTCCGAGAATCGACTACTATATATTTTTCTTAATCCTGACATTTGTATGGCAAAACAACGTTTGCCGGGTCAGCTAGTATTAATAATATTATTATAGCCTATACGCATAGAAATCTCGAAGACTGTAGCTGCATGTTAGTGAAAAAAATTTAAGATCAAACCTTTAGGTACTTTCGGAAATTATCCTCTACATAATCTAATATATAAAATTCACGTGTCACAGTGTTAGTTACCGTACTCCTCCGAAACGGCTAGACCAATTCTTATGAAATTTTGTATGCACATTCAGTAGGTCTGAGAATCGGCCAACATCTATTTTTCAAACCTTTTTGCTTTTTTTTTGTATGGTAAAACAACGTTTGCCGAGTCAGCTAGTATATGTATATATATTGCAATTTTCACCTCTTTATTAATAGATTAATTAATTGAACTAATTTATATCCTGAAATAAAGGCTGTTGTTTATAGTACACTGATATAAAACCACTCAAAGTAATTAGATTGTAGCAAAGGTTGGTAATATGTCATTCTGTATCTACAGGTTGTTCTATATTAATTGTTTTCAATAGCACAAACATGTCACTGCCCTGATGCAGTATACTTTTTGGAAAAGCTTTTCTATAAAGGTAAAGTAAAAGTATAAATTTCATACAAATTATATAATTGTGAGCAATTTTAATAAGTTTATTGCTTAGCTAAATTATTGTTTACATAATATTTTACATTTAATTGTAACTTAAACATACATTTTAGTCGATAAAGTATGATAAAAAATAAATCATACATACATATATCTTTAGTACTTACTTAGGCCTCCGTGTGTTGACGGATTAAGAATACAAGTGTCACCACCCCATATCCTCCCATGGGTGCTGTAAAAGTCAGCTAAGGGATATTGCACACAGATAACATCCTCTGTGAGAGACGGAAAACTCGAAAATAAACCCTGTGCCAACACGCCTGGTCAGCACAGTAGACCATAATCGTGGGACGTAAATGGGCTGGAGAAGAAGGAGAAGAAGATATATTTAGTTATTATAAAACAAAGTCACTATTTCTGTATGTTCCAATGCGTATGAATATGCGCTTAAATCTTCAAAAATACGCAACCAATTTTGATGCAGTTTGCGCGAATGGTATTTTGTACAATTTAACATGGTTTTGTGTTTACATGTCATCCGTAAAAAGTCGCTGCAAATAGCTAATAACATCTATTTATATGATACTAGCTGTTGCCCGCGACTCCGTCCGCGTAAAATTTATAAAACGCCTTTTTTCGCAATAAAAGGTAGCCTATGTCCTTTCTCAGGGTCTAAAGATTGTCTGCGCCAAATTTCATCAAAATCGGTTGAGAGATTTAAGCGGGAAAGCATAACAGACAGACAGACAGAGTTACTTTCGCATTTATAATATTAGTAGGGATATAAGTTACAAAACAGTAATAGCCAAAGAAACATAAATAGAAACAAACGTTTACCACAACGAAACTTTATCTCAACATATAATGTTTTCGTTCAAATGCTCATATTACATGCATTTATGAGCATATTCGGATATTAACTAAGTAGATGGTTTTGTTTTCTAAAACTTCATACCGGTTAATTAAACGCCACTCTGTTTCGCTTTTCCGTGTATTTTCGCAATGTTTTTGCGAATTAAATAAATTGGATGATGTACAGAACAAAGGATTTCGCATGTTTGTTGAAAAGTTATTGTTGTTATAATTTCTGTATGTTATAATAGAGTTAGTTTTTAATGTAGTACAGTTTGAGATATTTGTACTTGTTTTAATATTATAATGTTTTGTTCTGCGAAACTTATAGATACCTTTATTTTTATGAGTTCATAAAAGCTTCCTCTCCAGCCCGTTTACATCCCACTGTTGGGCACGGGCATCCTCCACTTTGGGAGTGATTATTGTCTACTGTGCCGCGCTGACCAGGCGTGTTGGCACAGCGTTTTCGAGTTTTCCATCTCTCAAATAGGATGTTATCTGTGTACAATATCCCTTAGCTGACTTTTACAGCACACTTGGCAGGAGATAGGGTGGTGACACTTGTATTTTCAATCAGTCACCAGATGGAGAAAAGCTTAAATGACATTTATTGTACGGTAGTTGTAGCAGTACCAGTAGAATCACGCGTTGTGGCGTTCTATCTTCTATCCTATGTCAAACAGTGGACGGAGAGAGGCTGATGGATGGATGAATGGATGTAGCAGTAAAATATGAGTACCTGCTTTATAATAAAATAGTTAGAAAGTATATTACGAATATTTTTAGAAGAAATCGAGGCCAATAATACTCATTCTAACTTACAATTATTTTACACATACTTATATTTTACTGACATTTACAGAACACATTCTAAGCATTAATAAAAAATCTGAATGAATGAATGAATAATAGAACTTCAATCAAATCGATAGTAAAACATTTGGCAAGTATTTTTTTAGTAAAACAATTATCAAAATAGTAAATAAATATTCCATTATTTTGTTCACCCTGTATATAAAGCGAGCACTGCTAGTGCCCATCCCCTGGGAGGTATTACCGTCCGCGGCACTGATCCGCCATTTTTTGTCGTAAATCTAATTTATTTGTATTAGTTAATGACTTACGCGTATACTCAGCAACTGTATAACTCTTTCATTGCTTATAGCTAGACCCTGCAGTTTTGATACTTGAAGTCAAAAATATATATTGATCAGTACGTGTTACTGAAACTATGAAACATTGATATTAAATATTATTATTTAAATTATGCCGTGGCTGATAATGTTCTAAGTAAGTAAATAAATTAAAACCTGTCTTTTTGAAACACCATAACGAAAACCTGCGTCTTTCTAAAAAGTCAACAGCAAACGATCATGAATTTCTCGTTATTTATCTATATAATTTGAAGATTTTATTGCTCCAGTAAGTCTATTAACCCGATACAATTATTCGAATAAAAATCTGCAAAGCCTCAGAATAATAATCTTTTAAAAATTTCATTTAGTTTTTTAATGCGAAGATAGGTAACTGAAGAAAATAAATTATCTAGTATCAAAATTTGTTGGTCGATTCATAAAACCCCGAATCAGTCACTAAAGCGTATTGCGAACCAATTATTTTAAGTTTTGTTCCGTGTCCGGGCATTTCGCGGTTTGCCTGGTGTCCATTAAACAAATGCTTCGAGCGCTTGGCCGTCGCTGTGGAATTTTAAAAGCTATTAAAAGCCCGATTGAAGTTTTATTCCCACTGAGTTACGATACAGGATTGTTTTGATTATCACTGCCGGTCAAGCGTGAAACTTTTCTTTAATCCGACAAACAATAAATAAGTAAATTAGAGAGATATATATATATATAAATAATTGATATAGGTACGTGTTTAATTGATATCTGCAGATTACAGCTTTCATAAAAATGTATTATATACTCTACATAGAGTTCTAAACTTGTCGAAAATTCAATAAAATTACTATCATGACCTGATCATGTTTTTGTTTATTAGCAACATTATCTTGTATCTACTATCAATTTTGTGATTCACTTAGTCAAATTCAACTAAAACTTGCATTTTGCTACAAATATAAAAATCGCATATTTTTTTCTTCATTAAAGTTTAAAGAATCAAAAAAATTGCAACATAATAGTCAAGGATAGCCCTCGAGGCGACATGTGGCCTTTTAAGTGGCGGTGACAATACTAGCAATAGAGTTAAAATATATAAGAACAAAATTTTTATTAATTTAACAATCAATTCTACTTAATACCACCTCTATTCCATTTAAATATGCAACTAAATATAGACTCAATGCGTCAAGAGTAAGGTTACAATTAGGTGAAGTTTGTATGGTGTACTCTGGTTAAGTCAATTGAAATAAACCCATATTCAAATATTGAGGGTGGCTATCGGTTAAAACGTATGTAATTATTGAATGCTGGGGTGACTTTAAAGCAGACCAAGCGTGTTGAGTTTAATGAATTTTAGCGTATGAGCGATTGCAATCGCGTGCAAGAATGAGTGCTTTGAGAGGAAAATTATGAGACAATTGTTTTGTAAAATAAATCGTGGAGAATTTTGATGAGACGTTTAATATTTATATGAATAAATTGGCTGAGTTCGTAATAAATATTTGATATATTGCAGCAAAAAACAATTTTCTATTGTTGCAAACTAAAATTAATAATGTATGCCCGTTGCAACACTTATTTTTAGTCTTAACTAAAGCAGAAACTTATCTAATTGCTCACTGCAGTTCTCCTCAGTTAGTAGAGACCTAGAATAGCTGTTAAAATATCCACAATTTCATAGCTATTACGATTTGATATTAATTAATTCATTTGTACACAGATAATGTTCTCTGTGAGAGATGAAATATCGAAAATAAACCGTGTGGTCAGGCATAGCAGACCATAATACCCCCCCCCCCCCCCCCAGTGGAGAAGGAGACTTAAAATTCCTAAACTTCACCTACTATCTATAATTTAAGTAAAATCTGCACGTATTTAATTTGTATTTGTAGAGTAAATATAATAATAATTTATATTATTAAATTAACCACTACAAAAATAAACATCTTATTGTTATAACATTCTCACGACATTATAAAACATGATACCAAAAATCTCATGTCACAATGTAAAATTTGACAGACAATCAAAACTTTGACACGCACAGATATCACAACAAAACATTACATATAAATAAAAAAATAACAAAGTCTGTCAGTCGCAAATCAAACCAAATAATGGCACACACCATGTCTAAATGAGTGAATAAAGTGTGTTCAGTAAATTGTATAAAAACAATCGGGAGACGGGTAGTGTTTTACGATGGCTTTGACAAAAATCAGCATCGTACCAAACGTACGTAAATGGAAGACTCTAGTGAGAACAGAGAAATACGTAGAGAGGATTGTTATGTTATTTAATTAAGCGATTCCACGAAAACTAATTCATAGCTAAACGCGTCTAAATCCGTAAAAAAAGTTGTTTTATTTAAACAGATGAGTCGCGCAAGTGTTAGAAAATATTATAATTCATAGCTGCTCATGTGGTAACTTTTTAAAAGAAAATATTAGGTACAAATATTTTAATCTGGATAACGGATTTTTTGTGTTTGTGATTCATTATTTAATTATAGTTAATTTAAGGGAATTTATCGCTTGTATTTCTATTTTGCACAAAATGTGTGTATGTGTCTTGGATTATATTAATTTTGTAACTTGGGATTCTCGTTTTTATCATTTTATTTTATAACGGCTTAAACTTTTGAGGCACAAAACTATTTAAAAACACAGTCTTAATATGACATTCTTTTAATTTTAAATCTTGTAAAATTTACATTAAATTAATTTTTGCAATTGACTTGCTATGCTTTTACTAAATAAAATTGTACTTTATTTTACTTTCTTTTGAAATTCGTTAATTGCTATTTATTGACGTGACAGTAATTGTAACTTCACGGTACTGTAGTTAGAATTTGTATTTTTAAGCTAAATAAATTAAAAATTATACCGCTGTTTCAATCATCGCGAGTAAAAAAGATGTTATGACAAAAAAATAACAGACTCCATGGTTTTTCAATTATCACAAAACTCAGCCCAGTGCATCAATTTTCCGGTGCCCATCACTTCTAGTCACGTGGCGGTCACGTGGCGCGTCCATCGCGTACTGCGCGTGTTTCTTTGTTCTTCAGGGTTGTCGCAAATGTATAAGGTTGTCGAAGTTAGAATATAAAATTATCTTTATGTGACCTCTCGTCTACTCTAGTGTAGGGCTGAGCTTAATATGCTTAACACTATTTAAAATGTTTTGACCTATCTATAATAAAAATCATTGAATAAAATAGATGTTATTTCAACCGATTTGTTATTTCGTTTTGTGTAATGTTATTTCAACCTATAGCCTTCCTCGATAAATATACTATCAAACACTGGAAAAAAAAATAATCGGACCAGTGCTGCTGTGGTTCCTGAGTAAATTGCGTTCGAACAGACAAACTCTTCAGCTTTACAATATCAGTATTACGTTAATCGTAAGGCGTAGATACTTAATATCTATCATAGTTTGAGTATTCATACGGTCATATAGTAACATAAGGTTTTTTTTTTAATTTGTCTATGGAAAAAGCGAAGTCACTCTTTAAAATTTTTGCGACTGTTACAACACAAATAGTTTGTTCAAATTCCATCAGTCGCTAATATTATACATCAATTAAATAATTGTTATTATTATACAATAATTTGTATTCTTATCTCGATCCCACGCCCACAAATTCATACGAACAACACATTTATTTGATTGTACCAAAACACAATCGCTAAGGGGCAAGTAATTGTAGTTTCTAATGTCAATAGCGACTCCTCCTAACAGTGTAGCCACCCTCTGCGTAAATTTTTTGTTATTTGTTTAGATAATTATACTATTAACAGATTTATATTGACGGGCTTCGTGGTGGAGTGGTTTATGTAATGGACTGCCGATCACGAGGTCGCGGGTCCGAATCCCGGTTGGGACAATAATTTGTGTGATATCCATAAATGTCATACAAATGTTTGTACTGCGTCTGGGTGTTTACTATGTATTATAAGTATGTATTTACAAAAGAAAAGTAGTATATGTATTCTATCCGTATTCTGGCACCTATAACACAAGCATATAAGCTTAGCTTGGGACCAGAGAAAGTTGTGTGAAATGTCCATTAAAAAAAAAATTTAAAAAAAATTGAGATTTTTTTTTACATTTTTAGCGGTATTCATACTAATAATTATTTAAAAAGTTTTCAATATTATGTAGGGGTTTACCTCCAAAATCATTAGTCAGCTGCCAAGGCAAGAACCTATTTCACCGACAGGAAACTACAAATTGACCTGAGTACTTACTACAAATTTATAGTTGAGACGAAGAAAGCCACGGGTTAGTTTATTAACAATATATGTATTAAAATAACTTGTTTTTAGTCTGTGTTTTTGAAACGCAGCTAAATGAGAAATGGGAGTATTTGCGTTTACTACCAGCCAGCCAGTTGTTTTAAAGTGCTCTAAAACGGCCTTGAAAATTTAAACTCGTAAGTATTAATGTAAATGTTATCTACTAGTGTTACAAAGGTAGTTTTTCTAAACATTTATTCTAATACATTACTTCCGCAAACGTAGTCTCAAATCGCCTTAGGCAGCATCCCACATAAACGACTCTACCAGAAATGATTCAATAACAAATTCAAACATAATATACAAATACAAATTTAATGTGAGAAGAAATAACAAAATAGATTAAGGTTCTGTATAAATGTTTTTAATAGAATAGAATAACTAACTGTTGCTTGTTACTCCATACGCGTGAAATTTAGAAAGGTTTTCCCGCTTTTTGCAACATTTATCACCCATGATTTTTTCAAATCGGAGCAGTGGTTCCTGAGATTAGCACAAACAAACAAATTCTTCAGCTTTATAATATTTATTGTAGTATTGATACATATAACTTTGAGGACAAACCTCTTCCAATAATAATAATTAAAATATGACAAGAAATTAATTTTGATGAAATTGAGAAAAAATGTTCCGAATTCCTGAATAAAAAATTTTCACCAGACTTTACAAATTTTCAAAATTAAACTATGTTTGTTATGCAATCGTGAATTTATGACAGCAAGCTCGTGCTTAATTGAACTAGTGATGTTCGATATATATAGTAAACCAGATAATATGGTCTGTAGCTGATACCTAATTAAAAGACCATCCACAAAAGCTAATGCAAAAATAACCTAAAGTTAACTTTTTAACCAAATCTATACAAATATTTTAAATCGGAACCGCTAGATAGCACATTTATCGAAGAAGGCTATAGGCTATACAGGGTGTTTGGTACATCGTTTGCCAAATTAAATTTGCTAAAAGATGGTGTCATTTGCTATAGTTTAGCATATTTTATTTTATTTTTGCGCCGCCAGATTTTTATTTTTGGTCTTGGAAATTTTTGACAAAAAAATCCATACTGAGCTTTAAAACTCAAAAAATAAAAAAAAATGCTTTTAATCGCGTTCAATTTTTCAATTGTGTTCAATTTTTTTTATTTTTTCTAAAATCTGAATTCTAAATCTTTTAGCAAATTTAATTTGGCAAAAATGTGCCAAATACCCTGTATAACAGCATCAGTGAAAAATGTTGCAAAAACGAAAAATTTCAAACAATTAAACATTTTCTAAAGGCTACGCGTACGTAGACGCGGGCAACAGCGAATTTTAAATAATGAAATATTAGAGCTTCAAAATACGGTGTCCTAAAAAAAATCAAAACCAAACCCTATTAATGTTTTATTCATTGGTACAAATAAAAATGTTATTGTTAATACATTTTTTGTTTCAAACCGCCCGGGGTGGTGGTAGACGCGTGCCTACGTGTTTAACAAAATAGTTAAGCTAATGTTTTGAAATTAGCACATTTGAGGCTTAATAATACGTGGGAATTGCTCCCTATGAGCTTTTGTTGCCGTTTATGAAGAGGAATTCGAATTTTTTTCTCATAAAACAGTCTAAAAACTAAAAAAGAACGATCCAAAATCCTGGATATCTCTTTTTAAATGTTGTTGGTACTTCATATTTGTGTAAAATTTCAAATAAATCTGAACGTATCGCTGGTTGCTGAAATCACTTTCAAAGATTCCATAAATAGAGATATAGTTCAGTACAAACATAGGTAAATACAAAAAAAAGAGATAAAACATAAGAGATAAAACAAAAATGTGTCAATAAGTATAAGGGCAATAAAAAAGCAGCTCTATATCTAGACTAGTAAAAATTGGTACGTACGTGTTAATTTCTATGTGATTTTAGGGTTAACGTATTTTTATTAAGTTTTACAAAAAGCGTTGACGAGATTTTTCATCTATCGTAAGTATTCAATATGTCTTATTTTCTCATAATATACACATTATTCATGTCTATTGTACTTTAACACTCAAATGAAGAGGCATGTAAGTCTAACGAGCGGCCGGTCTAACAGACCCATGGACATCAAAACAAACACAGACGCCACGTGACCATTGAAGCCATCGACAAATTGCACGAAATATGTCAATTATAATTAATAGGGAGCATTATTGATATCGTATTGTGAATTTGGACGTGCTACTCTTGAGTGAGTATTGTGGTTGCAAGGATTAAAGGGTATTTGTGACCCGGGTAGGAAAAATAATGAATCAAATCAAGCATATAATAATTTAGGGTTATGTATTAACTTTAATGTATAAATAAATATTTTTGAATTGCAATACAATGATTTGAAGTTCTCCCAACAAAGAGCTTTAGCAGGTAAATCTTTTTTACAAAATAGGTTGTACATATGGTAAGAGGAAATCCGGGACAACGTAATAAGGACTGATAAACGTTGTCCCTTATGCGGCTCTAGCGTTCTCCGCGAGTTTTGAAAACAAATGACACATAAGCGACTAACGCAGCGCACATAACGGAAGCCCTTAAATATGGATAAGATTTCCCGTTTTTGCTACATTTGTATCTGATGCTTCACTCCTATTGGACGCACCGCGATGTTATATAGCTCACGACCTTTCTCTATAAATGTACTATCTAAGACTGAAAGGATTTTTCAAATCAGATTAGCAGTTCCTGATATTAGTGCGTTCAAACAAACAAACTCTTTAGCTTTATTATTTGTACTAGCTGTTGCCCGCGACTCCGTCCGCGTGGAATTTAGAAAATCTTCCCCGTTTTTGCAACATTTTTCACCACTGCTTCGCTTCTACTGGTCATAGCGTGATGTTGTATAACCTTAAGCCTTCCTCGATAAATGCCCTATCTAACGCTGAAAGAATGGAAAATTTTCTAATCAGCCCAGTGGGTCCTGAGATTAGCGCGTTCAAACAAACTCTTCAGCTTCTTAATATTAGTACAGATACCGGCTCAAAAATAAACTTGATAAGGAAAATTCGCAAATTTTACCGCTTTAAACCACTTATCACTTTAGATAAATGGAAATTAAATTGTATTGGGGACAAATCTTAAGGTCCTTATGACCAATAGTTATTATTATTTTATTATTTAACCAAATTATAATGAAATTACATTATTAATATAGCAACATTACATTCCACTTCATGTCCATTGTCGTCACACTCAACTCTTAAACAGTCAAGACCGTGTAGGGTGTCCTCAAAGACAATATTTGCTGAGGACAAGCCCTTCCCTCTCAACGATAAGTACACACGTGGCGTAACGTGGGAATAGTCTCTGAAATACGATAATTTGTGGACCATTTAGTTTTGACGTGTGAATTGTAAATTGATGATGTTTTGAATGATTATAGAGATCTTTTGTTAGTTATTTAAACCCACATATTGATATTCAAATTGATCAGTGTTCACATTTTTTATAATAGAAAACAACCTGCTTGAGATATTATTTACTGGTACATAGACTGAGCCACCATGAGACTTACCATTATTACCAAAACTTACACTACAATATTTTTCTTGGTGTCTTTTGTACAATGCCATATTATTATATGTGGACCATTTACACAATAGCTTATGTAAACAGTGCAGCAGTATTATTCGGGTGTTATTGCAAATTGGAGCCCTAAGGCTAGGATGTCGATTGACCAGATATTACGGTCGTAGTTAGGTGTGAGCATGAATTTTATTATAATTAGAACTTATCTAAATGAAGCACATATTTTAGATAATATTCAGTATGTAAAATGTCTGTAAAACTAGTTATTTTGATTTGCAAGATTAAAACAATGTATGTAACTAGTTATTGCCCACCATTTCGTTCGCGTGGATTTAAAAACCAAACGTTATAGAATTATTCAAAAGAACCATCCTCTTGAACAACTCTATGTATTAAAAAAACCGCATCAAATCCGTAAATTAAATAAAACCACTTTTTACGGATTTAGACGCGTGTATTTGTTTTTAAATTTTAGCCCGTAAATTAGTTTCAAATATACAAGCTCATTTATGGACATACATACATATTAAAATAACGAATTTGTTTTATAATAAGTAAGCAATATTTTAACTTCTTTGACATGATGTACTAAGATTTAGTTATGAAAAGATTACAGAAACATATATAAAACTATATTTTGCAACATTTGAAAGTTGTTAAAATTCTTTGCATTGCTAAAAAATATTTCAATAACATACAGACTCAAGAGTGAAAACATTTTTCCCCATAACAGCTCAATCTTATTATAAAAAAACTGGTTCGAAATAATCAATCGAATAAATCATCGACATATTAATTCGTTTGGAGTTTCTTGTCTGTTCTTCTCCATAGGATTCACTTTTGGAACAGACGCCTAGTTTCTGAAGTTTTAAAAGACCTTGTTGCACATGTCTATTTAAAATAAAAATAGTTTTAGTTTGAGTAAAGAGTAAAATACATTTGATTCGGTTGACAGATTGTACATAAACGAGAAAACTGCATCTCACCAAATTTAAATATAATAACCGTCCGGATATCGTAGATATAACCCTGTTAAAATCAACATCACAATGCGACAAACATTCGTACGCGGAAGCTGACTGTTGTAAATTTTTACAACTCGTCGCAATTACTGAGCAGGCGAAGGGTTATTGTCAATATTCATTTAATATGTAGTGGAATTTCTGTTGAAAATGTCATTGTTGTATTAAAATGTTGTTTAAAGTATTTTAATTAAAACATTGAGAACCGCACAAAATTAAAACAGTTTAAGCTCACGCTAACGACATCGATAAACACGACTAATGTGGTTTTTAACGAACTACCAACAACATAACCATAGTTTGTGGTCTCATATTACACAGCGTTTCAGTGTGTGTGTGTGAATTTTATGTTTTTTTTTTTAATATTTTAGTCTTGTTTATTAAAATATTTTAAATACTTCTTTATTTTTTTATTTAAGGTACGGTTTTGAAAACGCTACTAACTAAACCATTACCTACTATGTTTGACGTTAAAACCTATTCCTATTACTAATTTTATTCACTGCAATAAAAATGTACCAAGTCTCACACCTTATCCTATATTTCAGGTGATTTTAGGCTCCATAAAAATAGCGCTAAATTATCTATATTTTTCTAAAATTGATCCAGTTAAAATAAATTTGTGTTTTGCATATATTATTAACTTTAACTGAAAGTAATGGAGAGTTGAGATTTATATATTTTACTTGCGAAGAATATATCATAAACTGGAAGCACTTCCTTGCAAAGCACTGCATGTCAAGTTCCACTGATCATAAATCGGTGTTCTCAGTGCAACGCTATTCCATTAATCCGACGGATGTCAATCGTAAAGTTTTACGATATGGACTTCCAAAGGGTTGCTTGATATAACCATATTGCTATTGAGTTATATAGTTGAATAATCTAACGAACTTACCAAGTGAAGTTCAATCTAAATTATCTTGGTGCAGAGTTAAGTTAGATAATGTTCTAAAGTTGGGTAATATTGAAAATACAAACTTACATAAACATACAAACCCTTGATTCGAAAAACTCACGAAACTTAGGTTTGGGAGGCCCTGGGCATGTGTCCAGCGTGCCCAGTGGAGGAGACGGGCTTGAACATAATTACTATTTACGTCGATAAAATCTTTAAAACAACAGACCTCTAGCAAAAAAATGCCATATTAAACAAAAGGGTCATTAATTAAATTAGTTAGGTATATTTTAATGAATCTTTTGTTAAATCGTATGCTTAAAGGATAAAATGCCTTCTAAATTCTAATCTATCTAAAATTGCTAGCTTATCTTTTAAAGGATAGAATTTACGAGATACATATAAAAAGATTCGCTGTGATCATAACAATAGTTTGGCACACAATTTGTGTCAGTGCCATATAGTACCGACTTCCATATCGTGCCTTTTCCATATAGAAATTGCTTCCTCTCTAAATGGATTGCTCGCTTTCAATCCTAAAGTTAAGCCCCGTGATTCCACCAAGTTTATTGTAAGATTTGAATGTGATGCGGGTATATATTTTAATGGAAGTTTATAATACTGTTACCATTGTACGCTACATTTTCCAGCTTAAATAAAAATGTTTTCTGTATGATTTGAATAAACTATTAATAAATTTGTTATCATGAAATAAAAATACGAAATTCGAATTCAGGCAAAGATTCAATTAAGACCCATTGTAGTAGAAATTTGATTAACATTTTCGCACACTGTGATAGCTCATTGGGAAGGGCAACGGAATGGAATTCCGAAGTCCTAGGTTTAGCTACACTCATGGTAATCATATTTTGTGCCATAACGTCATTTAAAAAGTAAAGATATCTTTTCATGTTATTGAGGTAATTAATTCTATGAAATAAAAACTGAAATCCATTATTTAAAAACTTTACAAGATATGCCTCAACAAAATAATAGTAATAAAATACACAACAATGTTAATTAAATCCACCCATATAGACAAGATATAAAGTTTTATACAACAGCATCGATATTTTGGTTTTTAATATAAAGTGGGCGTCAATACAATAAATTTTAAATCCATTAGGAGCAATGCACATGTTAGGAACTCAATCACACTACATTTAACTTTACGAGGTTCAAACTCACTGAATGGGTTCGTATTGTGTTTTGATAATTTGTTTTTTTTTTTAAGACAGCTCTTACAATTCTAGTTGTACAGATTGAACTAATACTTGACTTAAGGCTCGTTTATTGAAGGCAATAAGTACATTTCTGTATATCTCACTCCAGTCCATTTACGTCCCACTGTTAGGCACGGGCCTCTTCCACTTTGGGAGGGATTATGGTCTACTGTGCCGCGCTGACGTATTGGGACAGGGTTTATTTTCGAGTTTTCCGTCTCTCACAGAGGCCGTTATCTGTGTGCGATTTCCCTTAGCTGACTTTTACAGCACCCTTGGGAGGAGATGGGGTGGTGACACTTGTATTCTTAACCCTTAACGGAGTGTGTTCTATATATAACATTATGATTATAATTATACAGACCTGTCTCTATGGAAAGTTTGATTTTCGGCTTCTGTATTTTTATTTCATTTGTGCAATAGATATCGATTTCAATTACATTGCAACGTTAAAAATATTGAGATACAATCGAAAACATTCGAGGCGTGAAGACGCACCTTGCGGGCTGGTAAGCTGAGGGCGGCTAGTGCTTTCACACTGTACTAGCTGTCCTCAGATCTGAATTGCACTACACTTAACATCAGGTGGAGTGTAGTCATTTGCCTACCCCTAGCTATATTCTCTTTCAGAAAGAAAATTATCTTGTTGTAGTAATCCAGGATAGTACCAAAATAAGTTCACAATTCTTTTGCCTCATAAACTCTTAACCCTTAAATGTGCATGTGACATCATAATCCTATTTTGGCCTAAAAATACAACTAAAAGTAAATAATCTACTCAGCCTAACCCATTTATTTTAGGTAAATCAAATAAACACATTTACGGTCCCGCACACAATAATTCTTTTTATACCCTTGGGTCACTCCAATTTTGGGTAATATAAGCGCATCAAAAGTCGATTTCCGTAAAAAATATATTCCCTCTGCTGAATAAAATCGTTGAAGTGTGTGTGTGTGTGGAGTATTATTAACTATATTTGTGACTTACCCCTTTAATAAGTGCAGTCATGTATTTTGCTTACGAGACACGAGTTGAGTATTCTTCCTAAAACTTTACCTAAAATTCATTTACAAAATCAGTTCTTGAACGACGTATGATCTGATACTAATCTTTACTTATTATGAAACAAACTCGTTATATTTTTATGTATGTCCCTGTGTGAGCTCATATCTTTAAAACTACGTAACGGATTTTATCGTGATTTTTGTTATTGTGTCTTAATTGTCGCGATTGTGTCTTAAGAGGATGGCAATTTGTATAATTTATTAAGGTTTAGTTTTTAAACGTACGAAGTTGCGACCAATAGCTAGTCTGCTTATAATCCTAACCTACCTTTATGTAGCTTGGTCGAGTAACAGTAATTTGGTAAACATAAATGCCAAATAAAATATATTTAAATATTATAACAGTATAGTTTGCCAAAAATTAAACAAAAAGCTCAACATTAGTTATCAATGCTATTATAGGTTAAGAGGATACCAAAATAGCTTCGTGCATTATTCTATGTACGAAGTTTTCATTATTTCTTTAGATTGAATGGCTAGAGCTCTAATTTTTAAGTATATGTTTTTTCAATATATGATCTAGGATCGCATAAACTCAGAAACGCGATTGAAATAAGTTTTCTCGATAGAAAATCTTAGCGAAACAACCTCTCTAATTTTTTATTATTTTTATTTGTCGGTCTATTATCGCATATTAACTAATGAAATAACTTTAAAAACATAAGTAACTATTACATATAGAAACACGTAAATCAAAATTAAAATATATTTAGTAGATTTTGAGTAAATAGGAAAAGTATCCCTAATTCTTCATTTTCTGTGCCTACTGGCTGTGTTAATATGTACGTGTCGGCGATGATATACGATAATATTGATGTAGGCCCTTAAAATAATTTGTTAAATAATAAATGGAGATAGCACTTTTGAATCAATCTACAAAATATTGTCACAAACAACCCTTGCAGCGCAATTGGCAGCTGATTCGTATAGCTACCCTACTCGTATCTTTAATAGCATTGAAAAACCATATATATCTGTTATACCAATTGTCACACGATGATTAATTAATTTCTTCTCTTTTTGTAACTTCTATTAAAGATTGTCTGTGGTTAAAATTACGGTTGAGTTAATTTTTAATGTGCCTTTTTATAAAAATCATTAATAAAAATAATCGCCACACCCTAGAGATTTTGTTTGGGGTAAATAAATATATTAAATTATAATTCTTACAAAAGATGAATGCATTAGTCAATTTTGATAATACAGAGGGCTATATAAATATTGAAATAAATAATAAACAAGGCTAAAAATTAACATATTTCATTAATTATAACCTTTAAAATGGTTTTAGCTATGTCATTTTTAAATCGTAACTGTTTATTAGTCATTTGGTGCAATTTCTGGACATAAAAGTTATGGGAATAAAATATATAAAAATAAAACTACTTTTTACGGATTTAGACGCGTATATTTGTTTCAAATTTTGGCCCGACGCTTCGGAGACTTTGCAGTCACCATGGTCACGGGTGAGACTGAGCTGTAATGTGTCTTCTACGATCAGTTATTACAGGGTTTACCCACATTCGATTTTAATTTTACATTGACCATAAAGATAGACTTTTACTATAAACTATATCATATTACATTGTGCTCAGACTATGTACATAAAATCAATAACATTATTTTAGTTTCTAAAATACAATTTTAAACAAATATACGCGTCTAAATCCGTAAAAAGTAGTTTTATTTAAACAGATGAGTCGCGCAAGTGTTAGAAAATATTATATAAAAATAGTATTATTTAGCTGTATTTTGAAGTAAAAATACTATAACGATAAATTTCTTCAACAATTTCCAATGTCCAAAATACTGTGAATAAAAAAACTGCTATAAATATAATTTCTATTGACAAGTCAATGCACCCACATTCTAACGCTTGTTAGGACAAACACATAAATATATCGAGCTTAGTGGAAATAACAGAATGGCCAGAAATTTTCTAAAATTGACCCTTTGTTACGGTCCGGAACTAATTCCGTCTCATTCACACTTGAACCGGACGGAATGTCCTTAAAAATACATCGTCCGTAAATTCTAGGGTCGGTTGGACCCGGTCACACCTAATTTTAGTGTTAACAATAACACTTGTTAGTATTGGGATTTGAAAATTTTAATTTCATCAAAATCGGTTGAGAGGTTTAAGCGGGAAAGCGTAACAGACAGACAGACAGAGTTACTTTCGCATTTATAATATTAGTAGGGATATACGTACTCTAAATAAGACAATGCGAAATATAAAATCATGATAAATCACCGGATAACTAAGAGTACACTGACTAAAATGTTCAGTGCTAGTAATTCAAAAACAGTCAACATAATAAAATATAATTAATAAATCAAATTGACGAGTACCTCAGAATACCGTTCTGTTGTTATTGCAACTGAGCTACCAAGATTTGATTTGATGATTTTGTGCAGGATACCAAAATAGCTTCGTGCATTTTTCTACGTACGAAGTTTTCATTGTTTCTTTAGATTGAATGGCTAGAGCTATAATTTTAAAGTATATGTTTTTTCAATATATGATCTAGGATCGCATAAACTCAGAAACGCGATTGAAAAAAGTTTTCTCGATAGAAAATCTTAATCGAAACAACTTCTCTAATTTTTTATTTTTTTCATTTGTCGGTCTATTATTGCGTATTAACTAATGAAATAACTTTAAAAACAGAAGTAACTATTATATATAGAAACACGTAAATCAGAATTAAAATATATTTAGTAGATTTTGAGTAAACAAAAAAAATATCCCTAATTCTTCATTTTCTATACCTACTAGCTGTGTTAATATGTACAATATGTACATGTCAACGATAATATTGATGGAGGCCCTTAAGTAAAAGCATAGCAAGTCGATTGAAAAAATTAATAGATTTCTGTAAGACTTGGTTATTAAATATCAATATGTAATCTTATGTTATAGATTTCATTACAGTAACAAATTATGTACACTTTTATCATCTACTACATAATTACACTAAAAAAGTTGTCCAAACCTTCTTTAATAAACATTTCCAAAAGATTTATGGTCTTATTCATAATGACTTATCGGAGGTTTAAAAGTTCGCTAAAATGGGTTCGCGAAAATTATCAAAACTATGTTATTCATAATATTCTTTTTTACGATAAAACGTTTATTATCTCTCCGATAAAATCTTCGTTTAAACCTCCGATAAGTCATTATGAGTAAGGCCATTAACATTTACAGCCCATTTGCTAATTAATGTGGTCACACTATTATTAAGACATTGTCACGATGTAAATCTGTTAACCACGTGTGGTCATTGCGACCGACACGGTCAATATAAGTAATTCAGAAACATGGTGCTTTTGAGGGTTGTTGAATATAAAATTTAATTGTTATGTTAGCCAAGAAATAGGGATATCTTAGCATGTAAAATTCTGTGTGTGTCTGAGTGGTGTGATTTCTACTCGGTACAAATATTTCTGAGATGAACATACTTAGGTGGCGGTTTTGTGTCTCGTCTAGGCATTTAATCATCCATGGTTGCACCTAGTTTTAGCCAGCTAAACCTAGGTTCCGCCGTACTTCGGGCTTAGCCATAACATATACACATCATTGCTACTGTCCAGGAAGTTGTGTTATTTTAATTTGAAAGCAAAAAATAAATAAATTTTTAGAAAATTTTACTGTTATTATTATAAAAGTAATTAACTAATAGTATTGTGATATATATTGCATGTGATAAGTAATATTCAATTAGTGGATACGAAAGGGTTAAAGTAATTAAGTAGATAATAATTACATAATTCCACATCTTGTACACCCCAAATACATGTCACTTTCATAGGACATCATAATATAAGCTTTTCATTTTGGTCTCATCTACTAAGTGATATCTTGGGTGTGTTATCTTTTGATCGTTATATACTATTAGATTTATTAATTAAATTATTATGATTATTTTTGGAAAAAAGTCTAGAGGAAGACCTAAGAAAAGATGGATGGACTGTGTGAAAGAGGACATGAAAGAAAGAGGGGTTGACACAGACAGACGGCTAATAGAAGACTATGGAAGAAAAAGACATGTTGCGCCGACCCCAAATAATGGAATAAGGGCAGGAGGATGATGATGATATTTTTGATGCGGTTCAATTGCTCAATTTCGGACTAGCTGTGAACCGGTTTGTGTGCCCTTATCGTGAATTATTTTCTATTATTAGGTAGCTAAACTCTTTGTGTTTGTATTCTCGGTATTGTTTTTTTTGTAAAAATGAACTTTGGGTATTTTGATTTATCGCCAGGAAAATGGCTTATTTCGCCTGTGTGCGGCGTTAAGTGCAATAGCTTCAAAAACATTCTTGCAATTAAATTGAAAACTACCAGAAGTCAATATTTATTAATGAAAGTAGTTTTCGACAAAAAAAATTTAAAAGCATACTTATCTCACTCTATTAATGTCACATTGCATTGTAAAAATGACATCAACTGTAAAATATGACATCAACATTCGATTGTCAAACGCATTCTATTTTCAAATCTCATTCGATTATCGATTGTCAAATATTGTTCAATTGTCAAATGACTGTTGAGCTGGGCTTAATGGTTTGTCAAAACATTTATTTGTGTTAATGATTCTGAAGTGGGACTGATAAATGATGTGATGATAGCGTTTTGAAGATTCTCATGGAGTTATTTTGACATTAAATATCTTTATACAAAAACTTCAATAGAAGTTAATTATATTTAAAGATTGCATTAAACCATGTCGAAAAAAGACCTTACCGCTTATCCTTCCCTTGCTGGCAGCAAAAACAATAATGTACACCGATAACATTCTCTGTAAGAAGCGGAAAACTTTAAATCAACCCTGTGGCAACACACCTAGTCAGTGCGGCATCTCTCTCCAGCCCATTTACGTCCCACTGTTGGGCACGGGCCTCCTACACTTTGGGAGGTATTATGGTCTACTGCGCCGCGCTGACCAGGCGTGTGTGGCAGTGCGGCATAGTGGACCGTAATCCCTACCAATGTAAAGAATCCCTGTGCCCAATAGCAGGATATTAGTGGGCTGGAGGAGAGAATACGAAGACTCTCAAATAACTTTTTTTTCAAATTTTTTTTTACATAATAGTTTAATATAACCTATTAAAAACAGTAGATATTGCGCGTAGTAAGTAACAGCTGGTCCCTGGAGTAGGTTTACTGCATTAACCCTATGTTACAGGTCACCAGGGCCCACGCAGTAGTCCAGCAACTTTATCCTAATAATCCTCTTTCTCTCTCTCCAGCCCATTTACGTCCCACTGTTGGGCATGGGCCTCCTCCACTTTGGGAGGGATTATTGTCTACTGTGCCACGCTGACCAGGCGTATTGGCACATGGTTTATTTTAGAGTTTTCCGTCTCTCACAGAGGATGTTATCTGTGTGCAATATCCCTTAGCTGACTTTTACAGCACTCTTGGGAGGAGATGGGGTGGTGACACTTGTATTCTTAATCCGTCACCACACGGGCAAATCCTCTTTATTTTATAACAAAACACCTACAATTCCCACGATACATACAATGTAATGGATAAACTGACTAAATGAACCGTTAAAATGAGATTTGTTGACCCTTTGACGTGTAAACTGACCACAGAGGAGCTATTCGTCCCTTGGGTTCAAATGACGTTTATTAATATGTGTGGGAATCTTCGTAAGATGGTATAGTATAAAGAAATAAACGAGAAAAGAAATTATAACAATACTAGCTTATCACCATGGTTTCACCCACGTTTATGGTTGCTCCTGTGCTTTTAGCCTAGTTATGAAAATTTTAACCATCTAGCCATGGGCCCATAGAAATGGGCGTTATTTTAACACGCTTTTATTAACTCAGTATGTATCTATTATATATCTTAAAGAGCAATGTTTATAAAAAATCAGGATTGATTGTTGTTGCGTTTTAAGCGTGTTTTTTTAGTTTTTGAACTTAGCAACTTATTATCATAAAAAGCTAAACTCGACATTATGCATACGAAGTCATCCGCAGCCGCTAGTTCTCATAATAAATGCGAAAGTAAGTGTACAATTTTGTTTCTACATATTTGGAAATTTCACACAGTACATGGGCGTAGTATTTTCAATCCTATCACCGAGTGCGTGATGTGTGGTGGTCAATAATTCGATTTTGTAGCGGTCACCGTGCCCTATCTGGTTAAGAGGAAATAAAATTAGCGAGGTGTTTGTGGGAAATTGTATTGCGGACAACTCTCATATACACTCTACTCACCTGAGATAAAAGAAGGGTTATGATTTTTCGGAATTGGCATAGAAAAGAATTGCTATTTGATTTTTCTATCCACTCCAGACACTGATGTCGACTTGCACTAGTATCTGTGCAGCAACAATTCTCACAAACCTTTTTATAGACGAATAAAATAAACAAACACAATTTGTGAAAATTCAAGGGGGTTATACCTAAAAATCGTAATTCAATCTAATAACTAGCTGACCCGGCAAACGTTGTTTTGCCATAAAAATGTCAGTGGGGGAAGGGATTTGAAAAATAGATGTGGTCCGATTCTCAGACCTACTAATTATGCATAAAAAAATTCATAAAATTCGGTCAAGCCTTTTCGGGGGAGTACGGTAACTAACATTGTGACATGGAAATTTTATATAGGCACAGATCCTGTTATAAATAATTATATTCGAAAAAATTTTTAAATAAAGGCAAAAAAAATTTTGCTTCGATTCTAAAATATAGAGTTTTTAGCAATACGTATACAGATCTCTAAAATTGAGATTTAAAGTTAAAATTTTTTCTTCGTATTTCTAAAACATTACTGGGTGCCACGGTGCTGCTCAGAAATGTTACAAAACTTGCTGATAGTTTCAGATCATAATTTTATTTCACCGAATAATTACTTACTTAATATTACGACTAAAACACAAAGCCACTTATTACAGTCTGACTTAGAACTTAGAGATAAAATTCTTACGAGTGACTTAGATACGATTGCATTAAGACAGTAACTAGTAGTTATAAATTCTAGTAAATTGTTAACTTTTTGTTTTAACAAAGAAAATGTACCACCAACAGTAACACAGATAGTTGTTTTTTAATAAAAGCAAACGGCACGTTTAATCCCCAGCTGATCGTAAATGTTTACGAGCGCGATACGCGTCGCGGTGTGGTGTGGACGCGCCCTTATGACGCCTAGTAGTGTCAACGAGATGCGAATTCCGAGACACAATAAGAGCTTATATTTAGTTTATTTATTGCAAAATTTGACTCTTACTCAAACTCGTCCTTAACCAATGAACTCGTTCTTGACCGGTTTTAAACAAAAATTTTTTTTCTAAAACCGGATAAGAACGAGTCGCATTCGAAGAGTTCCTTACTGTTATTATCATAATATCTCGTCGTTTATATCCAACCCTAAATAACGGATTAAGAGTAGGAGAGTAAGAGTATAATGATGATGAGTATTTGTTGTTGCATCAAATCATTGAGATTAATAAATCATTGCATCAATTAATATACCTGCACAAACTGAAATTTTCAGCTCTCTAGCTATCATCGAGATTACTGAGAGCCAAGTCTGCTATTACAATGTTGTCACAATGATCAGTCACTGATTGCATAATGGCGAATTTTATCAAGTTTGGTAGTCTACTTTTAATTTTTTGTCAGAAATGACGCCATTATGGCGCCATAATGGCGTCATTTCTCATATTCACATTGTAATAGCAGACTTGGCTGATCATTGTAACAACAAGACTGTAATAGCAGACTTGGGCCCCAGGTGACAGATAGATGCGCACGGGCAGCGAAGTTTCAGTCGTTAATAGGGTTCGTTTTACATTTTGGTATGAAACATTGACGGTCAGGGATATGATCAATATAATGTATATGCTTATTAGTAATAGGCGTAATAGGCTTGTATATGGACAACATGCTTGATTGGCGAAGGCAAATCACCAGAAAGTCACAGGAACTCTTCGGGCTCTCTACCGGCTGAAGAACTTTTTACCGATTGCCACCAAAACAGCGCTGATGCACACCTTAATTTTCCCCATCATCGATTATGCCGATGTATGCTACTCCGACCTGAATGCAGATATGCTGAATAAACTCGACCGCCTTCTCAACAATTGCATTCGATTCGTCTTTAATCTCCGTAAGTTTGATCACGTGTCGACATTCTGTTCCCGCTTAAGATGGCTTCCAGTTAGGCAGCGGCGTAACCTTCGAGCTCTGGCTACTCTGTTTTCCATTTTAAATTGTCCTAACTCTCCCTTGTATTTAAAATCACTTTTTCAATTTCTCTTTTCCACCCACGATTTACGCTCTTCTTACAATCGTCTTCTAACATGTCCACCTCACACCTCTAGCTTAGTACATTCTTCCTTCAATATTCAAGCAATTCTTCTCTGGAATGCCCTTCCTCTTAAGATCAGGATGGCAAGGTCCCAGGAGACATTTAAAACTAAAGTTCGCAATCATTACATTACATTACTGGCGGAATCTAGTCATTAAGTAATTCCTCTCTGTTCTATTGGTTATATAGGTATATGTATTATATTATGTATGTAGTTTATGTATTACTACTAAGTATGTTTATATTATCCGTATATGTATGTATATATTATATTTATTTATTACAGATTTAAGTATTAATGTTATTAGCCCAATAATGTTATTAGTGTAAATTGAAACTTATCTTCCCCTTTTCTGTACCAATTTCGGGATTGTGACATTTGTAACACACACAGAAACACAAACAAAAGGTATTTTTTGGTACACTAATAACACAGGCACAGAATAAATATAGAAAACCACGACGATTTCACATTAAAACCTTTAAGAACAATATAAATATGTCGCACTACTACACACGAACTGTCGCGCCGCGCAGGTAAACTGACACTGACCACAGTTTAAAATATTTATTATTATGTTAGACCACATTATCGGCTTGACTGCTGGCCTATTCTTTCCCATACACATTGTAATAGGTGTGAGAAAGATAATTATAATAGATTTTTACTTATTCGCTATAAACGCGACACGGAACTCGCGTCCCGAAATGGGACGCGTGCCAGTTGTTCGGAAATTGTCGCATCCCGAGTCGGGACGCGTGCCAGTTGAGGGGTTAAAGTAGCACCTGCCTCTTATTATCTCTGCACCACTGATGGTTGGCTGGTAGAGAATGACATTGGCATTAAGTCCGCCACTGTACACTATTTTGTATGTGCAAAAAGATTTAAATAAATAAATAAAATAAATGTATGATAATAACTATCTCCGTGTGGTGACGGATTAAGAATACAAGTGTTACCACCCCATCTCCTCCCAAGGGTGCTGTAAAAGTCAGCTAAGGGATATTGTACACAGATAACATCTTCTGTGAGAGACGACAACCTCGAAAATAAACGCTGTGCCAACACGTCTGGTCAGCGCAGCACAGTAGACCATAATCCCCCCAAAGTGGAGGAGGCCCGTCCCCAACAGTGGGACGTAAATGAGCTAGAGAAGAGAAGAAGATAATAACTCTAAGGAACCCCTCGTGTGCGATATCAACTCGTATTTGGCTCTTTTTTTCACTCAGTGTATCATCGCCCTTCGCTAAGTTGCGATCACTTCCCGGCAATATTGGCACTTATTGTATTTTGTATTATTTACCCACTTTTACGAGTGTATCCTTCATATTTTGTGAGTCCGAACTACTTAAAGTTTTATTGCGACATTTTCCAGTACAATAATGATATATTTTATTGCCAGATATAAAATATCTTACACTTTTCTTGACTTAATTGGATGAGTTTTAAAGTCTGTTTGTTAAAGTAACTTACTCTTTGCTTTATTTTTACGTATCTAATAGCATTCGAAAAAAATGAATTGACAAAGTCTTTATTTATAGATCACTAGTTGTGTAATTTAAGCTACAAATTGTATTAAAAAAATATAAATTCATGGATATTTCACACAACGTTCTCTGGTCCCAAGCTAAGCTATGCTTGTGTTTTGGGTACCAGAATAGAATAGAATACATTATATACTACTTTTCTTTTGTAAATACATAGGTACTTAAAATACATAGAAAACACCCAGACACAGAATAGACATCTGTATGACATTTATAGAGATCACACAAATATTTGTCCCGAGCGAGAATCGAACCCGCGGCCTCGTGGACAGCAGTCCGTTACATAAACCACTGGACCACGAGGCCCGTCAATGTATGTACTTAAATGAATTGTCTTGTTTTTTGGCTTATCTTACTTCAAACAAAACAATACATATAATTTCATTTTACACTACTTGTAAATAGCACAACAATTTATACCAATTAAGGAATATGAGTATTTTTTTTGGAGTAATGGCTTATCAGGCTAGGAAAATGAGTTTATTATTTCAATAAAGTCCAAAGTCAATTCTTAAAATATATGTAATATGAAAATGGAAGTTTCATTCCATTTTGCCACAATGTTTTCATTACCATAACTCATAATTGTCTCATCCCCCTACATTCAGTAGAGTGTTTATTTCTTAAGAAAGCTCTCCTAAATAATTGTGAGATAACAGAACCGGTATTGCTTCCTGTAACCGTACCGATAAAAGCATAAGGTGGAAACTTTAGGGACGAAAGAATAGCAAGGACCAGACACTAATATTTTTATAATATTTATTTGATACATTAAAAAATTATTGTAGTAGTATGTTAGGATGTTTGTTTGGCACTTTTTCTATTTGTATATAAGCAGGATTTTATAAACATTTACAGACAGGCACATTGTTCATTTATTAAACTATCACAAAATCATCCCGCAAAATAAAAATCAATGGATGAGTTTAATAATAAGTTATTTTAAGAAAAAATACAAAAAAATATAATTTACCTATAAAGAAAATAGTGGTTATCGTATCCATATTATTTCAACGTCATACACTAAAAGAAAACACGAATCGGAACTAAGAAAATATTGGATAGAGATTAGGCCATATACTTTTATTGAGTTTTTCGCTATATTTATTTAACGTTCCTTCAGATTGTGGCAGGGAAAGAACTTATCAGCCACTTCAAAATAAATCTTATTGTTTGTTAACACATTTTTTTCCCAAATGGGGGAGAATTTTTTGAAAGGAGGAGAATTTTTTTGTCGAGTTATTTCGTAAATAACCGAAGAGAATTGTGATAACGTTAGGCTTAATTTATTGTTACGGATTGTATTTTTCCGAGTGCTTTGTCATATTATTTTGATGTGCTCTTAGTTTCTTTGTGTTTGGATATAATATTTTGTAACTTTCTGTATTTTCTACTATAGCGTTTATTACACAGCTTGTTAGTTTCTAACTGACTAAACTATGGTCAGTAGAAAGCAGGATCACTTATCATATCCTAAAATCTGCAATATTATAATAACTTGCATTTAGAGCTAAGTAGTAATATATAATCCCTCCGAAAGTGGAGGAGGCCCGTGCCCAACAGTGGGACGTTAATGGCCTGGAGAGAGAGAGAGAGAGTAATATATTCATCGTTCGATAAACGTAGAGACAAATACCCTAAAATAATGGCCTTGTAATAATGCTATTATATCAAGCTGAACAGAAATGTTGGCAACATGGCAACAAATCTAAATATACTGGTAATATTGTATATGTATCTATTATTAAGAGGATACCAAAATAGCTTCGTGCATTTTTCTACGTACGAAGTTTTCATTGTTTCTTTAGATTGAATGGCTAGAGCTATAATTTTTAAGTATATGTTTTTTCAATATATCATCTAGGATCGCATCAACTCTCTAATTTTTTATTTTTTTCATTTGTCGGTCTATTATCGCGTATTAACTAATAAAATAACTTTAAAAACATAAGTAACTATTATATATAGAAACACGTAAATCAAAATTAAAATATATTTAGTAGATTTTGAGTAAATAGGAAAAGTATCCCTTATTCTTCATTTTCTGTGCCTACTGGCTGTGTTAATATGTACGTAGCGGCGATGATATTGAATAATATTGATGTAGGCCCTTAATATGTCCTTGTCCTACTGGCACACGATGAGAAAAAATTATGCAAATATTTCACATCTGCGTTGGTTTGAATTACACTGAATCTGCAATTTATCTATAAGCAATTTTGTAACAGCATTCAACACTCAACACTCACTAGGGCGGTACCCAATAAATATTCGGACATCATAAATATGATGTCCCATCACTGTTTGAGGGACGCCATGACGTTACACGTGCGTACAACGTTATCGTAAAATTTTACGACGTTGCAAGATCACTGCGGCCGGACGGTTTCCGGTGAAGATATTGTTATTGTGCTATTTTGTTGTGTGTATTTTTCATTATAATTATAATGAAATGCATCGGATAAAATTATTTTCATAATTCGTAGCCCCTGTTGCAATGTATATGTATTTCAAATTAGATCATAACAAAATATAGAGACTATAAAAAGTAACCCTTCAATGCCCATTCATAACTAAAGTGGACGAATACATAACTTTGCATAAACGTAGTAGGTATCGTATTGTCCGTGTGGTGGAGGATTAAAATAATAACCACCAACCCTTTTTCTTTCCCAGAGCGCTGTAAAAGTTAGCTAAGATATTTTGTACACATATAACATCCTCTGTGAGAGACGGAAATTTCGAAAATAAACCCTGAGTCAACACACTCGGTCAGCGCGGTACGCGGTAATCCTGTCCAAAGTGGCGCAAACCCGTGCCCAGCAGTGGGACGTTAATGGGCTGGACAGAGAGACTAGGTATCGTAATAGAATATCCCATAGATATTTCTTCAAAGAAATGAATATAAATATTCTTTAAACTTTCGTTATTCATTTATTTCGCAAACATAGGTATAAGAATAAGATTAACATTAAAATTTTTTCGTTTTATCATGTTTAGCTTTTTGGCATGCAACTTTTTCGCAAATATTTTAATATCACGTTTTTATAGATACAATTTACGATTACTTAGCTAAAACTAGTTAAACTCACTCATTTGTGTATAAAGAAAGAGGAAGCCAAAATATCAGCTATTACGCTAACCGTAAAAACCAAACTGATATTTCAAAAGTGTCGTTAAAACTAACTATGCTTTGTTCTACTGGCTTTGTTGCTTGGACAATTATAGTTAAAAATAAAACATACTATATGGTCGTGCACTCTTTTGTTGGCAAAATTGTATATATTCTTATAAAGGTGCGCTTTATATTCAACGTTATTTTATTTTTTTAAATTCTGGTTTCTCTGGTTTTTAGGGTTCCGTACCCAAAGGGTAAAAACGGGACCCTATTACTGAGACTTCGCTGTCCGTCCGTCCGTCCGTCTGTCACCAGGCTGTATCTCAAGAACGGTGATAGCTAGAGAGTTGAAATTTTCACAGATGATGTATTTCTATTGCCGCTATAACAACAAATACTAAAAATAAAATAAAATAAATATTTAAGGGGGGCTCCCATACAACAAACATGGTTTTTTTACCGTTTCTTGCTCGATACTAATAACGTTGCCTTATGTTGCATAGATAATGGTACGGAACCATTCGTGCGCGAGTCCGACTCGCACTTGACTAATTTTTTACTGACATCTACGGTCACTGCTTTGCTTTGCAACTGATTCTCGCAGTATAATATCGTAATTTACCGAGAATGTATGAGAAGAATCGTGAATTTTGAAGCTTTTAAGTCTTTGTGGTTTATATTGCTATCCATCAACTTAAGTAAGGACGTCGCCAAATACTATTCAAGTCCAGGACAGCAATAATAGTACCATTACATTTTCCATAACACTAAACACTTCACGGTAGAGCGATGACGTAATCGAATTACGTCATCATTTGGCCAGTGTATGGCTTAACCCATTGGCTGTGCACGGGGTTTCAATTTGCGACACTGTGCGGAAATTGGATTAGATTAGTCTTTGACGGTTTAGCTGCGCTTTCATGGGAGGAAGCTTTTATGTGAGATCTGTGTGTGCCAATGTTACTGTTATGGTCACAATTAAGGGAAATGCAATAATTCTATTCAAGTAAAGGAGACAATAACATTGTTGCCTCAGATAAACATTATAGAAACAATTCAATTCAATAACTAAAATTTTTACTTACACTTAGTTACCTTTGGCATAATATGAAAAATATGATAATAGACTAATATAAATATAATAATGACACCTGTATGTGTAGCCTGTTGGTAAGTGTGTTCCATGTAAGCAACAGGCATAGAGAATTTTTGTAATATTTTGGAGACAATTTTAAAAATACCATGAAATAAAATGAAATATAGAAAATTTTGAATGAATGTATAATGTTTTTTTTTATGTGTGATGAACACCGGAAAATTATACCTAATTGGTGTAGTGTGAACAATCAACTTAATTGTGCTAACCTTTATGTTTTTAGATGTAGGTACTATACATAAATTATGTATTTGCGTAATTTGGTAACCATCTTCTCAAATATTGAGCTTTATTCAGAACCAGACGAAATTCTCGATAAACTGCCAGTGACTCTTAAAGCTTTAAGAGAATAGATTATATACTTGTCTCTGATACGCTATTTAAGATTTGTATCATATTATTACGTAATTAATATAATCCAGCGATAACGTGAATTTTATTTAAAAGACAAAACGTTAAGTAAAACACGCCATATGTGCTAGTTATTGCATAAATTACTTGTAACACGGAGCCCGTTAAAACGCGAGTTGTCACGTTATCTCCTAATTACTGTCACACTTGTTTAGTTTTGTAGCGGACATTAAAAAATTATTTCTAAATAAAACTACACTATTCATAATAATTCTAGTTCAGCTCTGATGAAACTGTCAATCACTTTTTGGATGGGACATGCAAGGTTCTTTAGCCTAGCTAAATATGGTTTCAGTTGATTGTTTTTTTTTGGTTTAAAATACTCGTACACAAAAGTTAGATAGTTAAGTTATTATAGCTCTAAAGCTTCAAACTTCTAGCTTTACACACGAAGTATGGGATTCAGAAATGACGTAATCATTATGTCGCATGATGACAGTACGCAGTATTAGGGTTATGCCCAGAAATAGAATAATCATGGGCAGGCAAAAAAATATTGGAAAAAAACTTTTTTTTACTTATAACTAAAATAATTAGGTACTGTAAAGGTCGTGATCATTGAATATAACCTATTCAATGATACAGGCCACATATGGTTTATTTTTAAAAAAGTAATAGAAATTTTAAAAAAGGAATAGAAAAACCAAAGAGGATTGGGGATTCGAGAGGACTTCAAAGATGATGTAAAAACATAGATATAGTGAAACAAATATGAATTTAAAAAGAATAAAGTTATATAAAAAGCCTTAAATGTTATTATTTTATAAATGTAACAAGTCCTAGAAGGGAAATAAATGAATTGTTCTGCGAGAAGCAGGTTTATGTGAAGCAGAGGCTTCACAGTACCTTTTAGACTAACCCGGGAATATAGATGTAGAAGGTAAAAAAAAAAACAAGAAAAAGTAAACAATTAGGCACGACCATTTTTTTAGAGAAAAAAAATCAAAAGCAAAATTCAATGTAAAATAAAATTAAATAGACATGAATACTTTTTCCTGTTATTGTGAGGGCGACAAATTGCTATAATTATTGCCCACCGATGGGACAGAAGATATGATTTCACGCAATTTTAGGGTCCCTATCAACTCAATCAGAATGGCGTGTCAGCGTCACTTTGACAAATACCCAATTAATTTTATTATTTTTATCATTTTCATTTCATCTTTGACATTTTTTTATCGAAAACTTAATTAAAGATGATTTTGTTGTAATTGGATAAATAAAAAACAGCTACCAGATTTAGTATTTAATTTTCTTTAAAAGAATAACCTCCAAGAATGTAGATGTAGTAAAATAAAATACACCTATACATATTAAATGGCTTTGAGACGTAATGGTACTAATTTAGCCTGCAGCTGAGCCCAGGTTAAATATTCAAATAGCACAATATTGTGTTAAGCGTTAATATTTGTACTGTGTATGAGTGTTTTCTGTCTATTGAAAATAAATTACATATTTACAAAAAAATAGTAAGCGCTTTATAAGCCGGAAAATGCTATACATCGTACAACATGTTTCACAATATTACAGGACAAAGTTTAAAACGCTTCGGAACAGCTCATATTGTTCCTGCTTAAAAATTGTACTACGTATATTTTGCCAAACTTCCTTTAAAATAGATAATTTTATGAATATGACTAAAGCTCAAAATAGTAATTATAACTTTAACAACCAAAGTCAAAAAAAATATCAATGGCCCATGATACGATATGAAAAAAAATCTAGGGAACACAATATATTATGTTATTTTCCAAATAATTGGCGGAAACCAGTTCCAAATTAGAATTCACGTAAGAATAACTAACACAATTTAGTTAATATCCGAATCCGACTAAGAGAACAAACCCAGTGGCCTAATAAAACAAAATAAAAAGGAGTTACGATCTCAGCGACATCTGGTAGCAACTCTGATAGTATTAGCAAGGGAGTTGCTACAAGGTGTTACAAGCTAATGAAAATGTGGACGCAAATATTTGATAAAGAAGATTAATTGTGGTTGATAAATTGATGTAGTAAAACTGGGAGAGGTTTTAGCGGGATTTATGGAGTAAATCATCTTTCTTAGTCTGAAAAATAGATGCTCTTTTGAAAGAAAGACGAATGAAAGCGTTTTAGAACCAAAAGTAAGTAAATAGATTCTCAAAATAGTATTTATTATAAGTATGGCGTACTTTTTAGATTGTAATTTTTTAACATGAATGGGCATTAAAATTTTTATGCATAGTTAATGTTTCGTGATTTTGTTATTTGTTTATTGTTTTTGGCATAAATTGGTAATTTGGGAATTTCAGGTATGTTTAACGTAACAATAAATAAATAAATAAAATAAATAGAAGTCAAAGTATTTTTATAATAATTATTTTTTCTTTCCCTATCAAAAATGATTTTCAGTAGGTTAGTGGCATGAATTGAGATTACACATATTATTTAATAAACAAAACAATAGCATTTAAAACACTTAGTAATATAATCAGATTTTATTAAAATTTATTATATAATAAACAATATTGTTTTAGTACTTTCAATGTTTTAATCAAATTATTAAATAAACCGGATACAGAACAACTATAAAACCCTTTGGCGTTAATTCTTCAAGTAATAAAAGTGAACTTGGCTCTGTTTTTACGATCTCTTGTTTATTGTTAGCAGCAACTTAATAAAATTATAAGAGATATTTTATTGTTCATTTGAATATTAATTTATTAGTGTTCAATCATATTTTATGTCATCTTTATCTTCTAAGACGTATCATAGTGTGTTAAAAATAGTATAAGCTAAAAAAAATATCTTTGGAAAACTACAGACTAAATAAATATCTCTATAGGCGGTAAGTATGTTTCTACAGAACTATAAAGAGCATGACTGAATTTTTTATAAAGTTCCATTTCAAACTCAATTATTTTTTTCTTTGAGAATAGCAATAGCAGATTAGGGCAATGTTATTACTGTTTATTACACAATTCATATCTGTGATCGTCATAAAATTATTGTACTGTGCAGAACTCGAACTGTCAGCATTGTGTGTGACCCACAGATCGCCCCCAAATCAAACGTCACGAGATTGTTTATTAAGGTCTTTTGAACGAACGTTAGAGAAAGGCATGGGTTGCAGGGTATAGAATAAGGCATTTTCATTGGTCGCAGCAAAATCACACGTCAATTTCTTGTATATTACCTATGCAAAATTTGCGCAAACCTTCAGAGTGCTGCTGTCCAGTGGTCCCACCGCGAGGTTTATCACAAATCGTATGCATTTTTATCAATATATTGTACGTACACATCTGTCCGTAGGGCTAGATTGGTAGATAGAGACTGTCATGTACTAAACATACTTCTTTGGCTTTAAATAATCTCAAGTATCTGGTCTAACACGGATGTAGGTTGCGAAAACTTACAAAGATAAAATAAACTTATTGTTTTCTCTTTGCAATTCTTCACAAGAGTATAACAATGGCAGACCAGTCAATTTTTATTTTCGCACGAGACTCGATTTATCACAGTCGTCAATTGTCACTCAAATGTGATGCAATATTAACGTACACAGCTAGTACCTACCGTGACAAATCTTGACACGATTTTAAAACTGTCACTTTAAATTAACCCTTTGAGAACTTGGCTCGATTTTACAATCGTGGGAAACAGGAAATTGTATTTTATTCATATTTAAAAGAAATAATTAATATTCAAAATAAAAAATAAATAATTGTAACATAACTACAATAAAGTAAAATTTTTAGAACTTACTAATACAAAATAGATAAGATATTTATTTATTTTTTATTTTATTTATTTGGCTTACCAACAATTGTTAACACTTATAAGCTTAAATAACATTATATAACTTACATATCTAGTGTTACAATTAAATTACAGGTAGGATTTAATATCAAATTAACTTATTTTGATATTTCTATATAAGCTTCTTTTCTAAAATTACAATATTTATACATTGCGTAATTATGAATTTTTCGCGTGTGGATTAGAAATTGTATGTAAATGGCATTTTATTATCAATTAATTATTTGTTTTTTAAAAATATTTTATTATTCAATAAACAGTGTAATGGTTGTTAATATCACCACATGTACACGAAATGAAAACCCAAATGCACCAATACTTGGTGTCAAATAAATTTAAAAATTACATACAGTACATAGACTTAGGAATGTATGTTCTATACATTGAGAAAGGGTGCCAATCCATTGTACCGATTCAATTTGTAATATAAAGCTTGAAATTTTAAAAAGGGTTCGTTGGCACAACACGGTAGCAACCCTATTGCCATATTGTCGATACTACACACAAAAGAAATAAAATTAAATTGACATACCATTAAAAATATTACTTGAAAAATCCAACGAACAAATCATGTGGAAGATATAACTGTTAATGTGACAACCTTGGGTGTATTAAAAAAATAAAATTTATATTCGACAACCCTAATGAATTAATTAAAAGTGATCAATAGTGATGTGCATAATCAGCATCAGTTTTACTGATTCGATTGATTGATCGATGTCATAAAATAATTCTTTTTTTTAAATTTTATGATCCGTTAATGTTGCCACTATTTTTGCATAAGTAAAATCGGATGACACGAGTTTCTTTTGAATATTATGCAAATTACAGTAAACATTAATTTTTAACGGTTGATTTGTTAATACGGTGAATACTTAACATAATTATGATAATAGTGCTGTTAAATATTCTTAATGAAAGGAATGACTTTTAGTATTTTTATGATGAATCGATCGTAAAACTAAATACGTATCGTTAACTATAATGTCTCTATTTAACGGGTGAATGTATAAAAAATATAACATCTGTGGTTATAAAAGGATAGAAAGTATAATATACAAATTAAATTATTAAAATGTCAATAAAATAATGCAATGAAAGATCTTTGCGAGGAATTGAACAAATACTTTTTTGGGAAGGTACTAAATAACGACATTTTTTAAATTAAAAACGTCTACTGTTAAATAACTAAATTTTTATAGAACATAAAAAATATGGGGCCAAAAAAATTTGCTTTTGTCCGTGTGGTGACGGATCAAGAATACAAATGTCACCACGCCTTTTCCATCCCAAGGTGCTGTAAAAGCCAGATAAGGAATAATGCACACAGATAACATCCTCTGTGAGAGACGAAAACCTCTAAAATAAACCCTGTGCTAACATACTCCCATACTGATAATCCCTCCCGAAATGGAGGAGGCCCGTGACCAACAGTGGGACATTGCAAGACCTCTATCCGAGCTGGTTGAAAAATGTTTAATTTATGTAGGTACTTATTTCTATTGCTTAGTTTATAAAGAATAATCAAGAAAGGAAAAATAAAATTAAAATTAATAAATATTCATAGACATTTCCCACAACGTCCCAAGATAAGCATAATATGGTAAACTGGCCGACCTCCGTAAGGGTTACCTAAGTAAATAGGCTTGCGTCAGTACAGGGGGCTCTGCTGGCGTCGACCGTTACACCCCCACACTCGTGGGAACAAAAATGGATCTGAAATTAAATAACAAACCAAAAACTAAGGCGAAGAAAAAACAAAACGACAAAGGCGAACGAAAACGGAACAATGATAGCTCAAGTGACGAGGAAAAGAAAAACGAGGAGAGGAGCCGGTCCTCTCTGTCTTCCGGAAGCAACGTATCTGATGCTTCTGAGGGTCGATATTCGACCCGATCTTCGACCCGGGTTTCAACTCGGGCCTCGGCCCAAACTTCAGTCGAGCAGTTGGAGAAACGGCGGGCGCAGAGGGCGTCAGCCGCGCAGGTCGACCTCGGGTTGCCGCTGAGATTGTCGGAGTCGGACGGTAGCGTCTCGATGGCTGAGGAGCGGTCGCGCTCGAGCTCTCCGAGCTGCCGCCGCTATTGGCTCAAGCGGCCTGCAGATAAGCAGGCCCTCAAAAAGTGTGAGCCGTCCAAGAGGGGGCGCGGTCGTCCCCCAACTACAGGTGCCTATGTCGGGTTGGCGAAAACCAAGGCCAAGTTAGACCGAGCGAAGGAGAGGGAGCTCCAACTCCGGGCGGAGGAGGAGCTGGCGGCCGACCCAGCCGAAATGAAGGTGACCCTCCGGACCAGATCAGCGGCGATGCTGCCGGCGGAATCGGAGGTAATTCTTGTCGATGAGGAAGACCTGACGGAGGCCACGTGCAGCAGGGCCGAGTTTGAGGCCACGGTAAACGCGTCAGTTGACATAATAAAAACCGTGGCCTGTAAAGAAACGCGCACAAACTGCGAGGAAGTGGCCACAATTCGAGCGGCACTGTCGAAAATTACTGGTGTGTCACAAAGGTTCGTGGCCACCAAGCTGATGGAAGAAAACAAAGTCCTCCGAAAGGAAATAGATGAACTAAGGACCAGGCTAGAGGCCAAAGACCAAGCGGACGCTGCCTCCACTATGATCCGGAACGAGATCGCATTTCTCATTGACTCCCGGCTCGCGGGAATTGCGGACCGGCTGCTGCCGGTGCCACGAACGCGGCCGCAGCTTGCAGCGGACGCGCGGGATACGCCGGAGCGTTCATCTCTAGCTCCAGCAGCTGTCGCCGTAGTCGCTTCACCCGCCAGGCCTTCCACTGCACGAGCAACCTCACCTGCGGGCACGAAGGGCAAAAAGAAGGGCAAGATATCTCTGGCGGCCCGTGAGGCTGCGGCGTCCCGTAGCGCGCCGCCTGCGCCCGTGCCCTCCACCGAGGCCGACCCACTGCCGTCACCGCCTCCTACGTCACCTCGGGAGGCGTGGAACGTGGTAGCGCGAAGAGGAAAGGCATCGAGGCCAGCCGCTCAAGCCACTGGAGTGCCTGCTGCAGCAACGTTGGCTCCAACACCGGCCCAAGATAAAAAGAAGGGGAAGCGCACCCGTCGGCTGCGTGCCCCAAAGACGGCAGCAGTCATTATAACACTGCCGCAGGGCTCGTCGGCGTCGTATGCCGACGTGATGGCCAGGGCCGAGGGGACCATAGACCTCTCGGCCTTGGGGATTAGCGGGGTGCGCTTCCGCACCGCCCGCACTGGAGCCCGCGTGATGGAAGTGTCCGGTGTGGATAAATCCAAGAAGGCCGACGACCTCGCCTCTAAATTGCGCGAGGTTGTCGGACTGGAAGCCCGGGTCTCCCGGCCAGAGCAGTGCGCTGAAATGCGCATCTCTGGCCTCGGAGACGCCGCTACGAGTGAGGCAGTTGCCGCGCAGGTGGCAAAGGTGGGGGGCTGCCCCCTCGAGATGGTTAAAGTGGGCATTATTAATCGCCCACCAGGCCGCCAGGGCACTGTTTGGGTGAAATGCCCGGTCCTGGCGGCCAAGAAGATAACGGAGGCCGGCCGCCTCACAATTGGCTGGTCCGCCGCTCGCGTCGCGCTTCTGGATGCGCGGCCACAGCGGTGCTTCCGTTGTCTGGTGCCGGGGCATCTAGGCGTGCAGTGCCGCTGTGAAACAGACCGCAGCGCACTCTGTTTTCGGTGCGGGCAGCCCGGACACAAAGCTGCCACTTGCGCAGCGGACCCTGCATGTGCAGTATGCCCGTCGCAGGGAAATGACGCTGGCCACCACCTCGGGCACAAAAAATGCCCTGCGCTGGCTAGCGCCAATTCAAAGAAGTCGAGCAATAAGTCGACCGGGGGCACTCCTAGACCCCCCGCTCCGCCTAGCGCAGCAGTTTTGCCTGCTGCTGAGGAAGTCATGGATATCGCCAACAATTAGATGGCTTCTAAGGTCTCCATCCTGCAGGCGAACGTCAATCACTGCGTGGCTGCCCAAGATCTGATAATGCAGATGGCCGCGCAGTGGCAAATTGACGTCGCAATACTCGCCGAGCCGTACCGAGTACGTCCCCGTAACGACTGGGCAGGGGATCGCGACGGCTCGGTGGCTATCGTCGCCTGGCGGCGTAATAATCGTGTGTCCCCCTTCAGTAGGGTGCTGAGGGGGCACGGGTGTGTCCTTGCATCGCTGGGCGACGTTGCAGTGATCGGGGTGTACTTTTCCCCCAATAGACCGCTCGCCGACTTTGAGCAGCTCCTTGCGGAAGTCGGCGACCTCATCGCAGAAGTACACCCCACCCCCGTGGTCGTCGCTGGGGACTTCAATGCCAAATCCCAGGCTTGGGGATCCCCGGTGACCAACGCCAGGGGCGAGACCTTAGAAGAGTGGGCGGTGTCTGCGGGACTAGTCCTGCTGAACCAAGGGACGGTCCAGACGTGCGTTCGACATAATGGCGGGTCAATCGTTGACCTGTCGTTCGCGAGCCCTTCCCTGGCCCGACGTGCGAGGCGATGGCGGGTTGAAGAGGGGGTGGAGACCCTGTCGGACCATCGATACATCCGTTTCGACCTGGTCGCGTCCCCTACAGATGCCCCAGCCATCGCACTGGATCGTCCCTTGCCGGAGGAAGGTCCACGGTGGAGACTGTCCTCCCTGAACCCAGAGCTGGCCACGGAAGCAGCCATTGTTGAGAGGTGGATCGCTGGAGGTGTCACTAATGCTGCTAGCGGCCTGGACGTGGACGCGAGCTGCGAGCGGCTTTCGGGAGCGTTCTCTCGCGTCTGCGATGCGGCGATGAGTCGGGCGGGACCAGCCCTTCCGCGAAGACGGGTGTACTGGTGGAGACCACACCTCGCTGACCTACGCTCCCAATGCCAGATGGCTCTACGTAGGTACACCCGCAGCCGCCGGAGGGCCAATAGAGATCCCGCCCATGAGGAAGAATTACACGCCGCATACCGGGCCGCACGCGGAGCCTTCACCTTCGCGGTCAAAGCCGCGAAGCAAGAGGCATGGCAGGAGTGGCTGGAAAGTCTGAATAGAGACCCGTGGGGGCGCCCGTACAAGGTCGTGACGCAAAAACTCCGACCGTGGGCGCCCCCGCTAACGAGGACGCTTGAGCCACTCCTGCTCGAAAGAGTGGTCAGCTCACTGTTTCCAATGAGGGAAGAGTGGGTACCGCCCAGAATGGCGGCGCCCGCTCCTGAGGCAAGACCGGCACCGGGCGAGGTCGTACCGCCCGTATCCGAGGCCGAGTTAGGGGCTGCGATCCTCAAATTTAAAGAGAAAAACCGCGCCCCAGGCCCGGACGGCGTTCCTGGGCGAGTTCTCGCCCGTGTGCTGCCGGTCCTTGAAGAGGAGACGCTGTCCCTCATGTCGGCTTGCTTAGAGTCCGGCAGATTCCCGCGACGCTGGAAGAAGGGGAAGCTCGTGCTTATCCAGAAGCACGGGCGGCCAGCCGATTTGCCGTCGGCCTACCGACCAATCGTCCTGCTCGACGAGGCGTGTAAACTCTTCGAGCGCGTGCTTGCTGCACGCCTTGTCAAGCATTTGGACGCGGTGGGCCCGAACCTTTCTGACCGTCAGTTCGGCTTTCGCCGAGGGAGGTCAACGCTGGACGCAATTTCCCGACTGAGGGACGGCGTGGAGACTGCAATCTCCCGGGGGGAGGTGTTGCTGGCGGTGTCGCTTGACATCGCGAACGCCTTCAACACCATCCCCTGGGCTACGATAGCGGAGGCGCTGAGGTACCACAACGTGCCGTGGTACCTTAGGCGCATCCTGGCGGACTACTTCACGGACCGGGTCATCACCTATCCGACCCGAGACCACGTGGTCCGCCGGGATATGGCATGCGGTGTTCCACAGGGGTCGGTTCTAGGCCCACTCTTGTGGAACATTGGATTCGATTGGGCTCTGCGTGGTGCCAATCTCCCGGGCGTCAGCGTTATTTGCTATGCTGACGATACCCTGGTGACCGCGCGGAGCCCCACTTTTCGGGATGTGGGCGTGCTTGCCACTGCGGGCACGGCCCACGTCGTTAGTCGCATCAGGGCCCTTGGCCTGGAGGTTGCCCTAGAGAAGTCCGAGGCCATATTCTTCCATGGTCCTCGGACGAGGCCCCCCCCTGGGTACTCGATTATGGTGGGTGGCACCTCCATCGCTGTTGGGCGAACGATGAAATACCTCGGACTCGTGCTTGACAGCCGATGGAGGTTCAACGAGCATTTCCGCGCTCTGGCTCCTAAGTTGCTGGGGTGTGCGGGAATGCTCGCGAGGCTGCTCCCTAATTGTAGGGGGGCTGGCCGAGTAGGTCGCCGCCTCTATGACGGCGTGGTGCGCTCCATGGCACTTTATGGGGCGCCCATCTGGGCGAGACAGGCCCTCAGCGCCGAGAACATGGCTCTGTTGCGACGTCCGCAGCGGGTCATGGCGCAGAGGGCTTCCAGAGCGTACCGCACCGTCTCTTACGAGGCGGCCTGTGTAATCGCGGGCAGCCTTCCGTGGGACCTCGAAGGTGGGGTCCTAGCGGAGGTCTACCACCGGAGGGCCCTGATGCGGCAATTAGGAATGGAGCCCCTCGCGGAAGAGATCGTTCGCTGGAGGAGCGAATTGCGCGACGGTCTCTTCCAGCGATGGGCCGAGAGGTTGGCAGACCCCACCGCGAGCAGACGGCTCGCTGAGGCGGTACACCCCGTCTTGAGAGACTGGGTTGAGGCGAGGCATCGGGATCCGACATATCACCTAACCCAGCTCCTCACAGGTCACGGCTGTTTCGCCAAGTACCTGTGGGAGGTGGTTGGTATCGAGTCGGATCCCGTTTGCCGCAATTGTGCAAGTGGGGCCGTGGATACGGCAGAACACACCCTTGCCGTATGCACGGCCTGGGACGCCCAGCGCGCTGAACTCGTCAGCGTGCTGGGTCAGGACTTGTCGCTCTCGGTTGTGGTTTCGTCTATGGCCGAGAGCGAACAGTGTTGGGCCGCCGTCGCCTCCTTTTCTCGGGAGGTGATGGTGGCAAAGAGGGAGGCCCTGCGGGAGCGCGAACGCTCTGGTGGCACTTTGCCCCCCCGCAGGGCCCCGGGCAGGGGTCGTCGGCGCGCAGTAGCCAGCCGCGGCCCCCCCCGACGAGGTGGTCGCGCACGGCGGGTCTGCATTCCGAGACCCGCCGCGGAAAATGTGGCTATCGGTCACGGCAACGCGACAGGGGGACCTAGTGCTCCCCCAGTCGGGTCGGGCCCCGATTAAAGGGCCACCCCTCGCCGGGTCATGGTAAAGCTCAAGGCACCATCATGGCCCGGCAAGGCAGGAGGAGAAAAGGAAAAAAAAAAAAAAAAACCGACCATATGTAACGATGGTCAAATATGACTACACCTTTCTGAAACACGTTGTATAAATTACATAAACATACAAAAATAACATATTTACCAGAGTAGTATTTTATTACAAATCTATGAGAACGTATACTGCAAGCAATTTGTAACATAAATATTCACCCACTTACTTCGAGACAAGAAATTTATGTTACACAGGGAAAATGAAAAATAAATAAAACCGATATTATTAAGAGAATAAAATGTACATTGCATCACGTACATTTTATTCCTAGGAGCTTTGTTTCAGGAATTACCAGGTAATAAATTATTGTGTCGTAGAATTATTGGATGGTAAGACCTTTGTCATATCCATGTGGTGACGGATTAAGATCAGAATCGTCATCACCTCATTTCCTTCCCGTTTCATTTCTTTCCCGTGGTGTTGTAAAAGCCAGCAAAGAAATATTGTGCACAGAAAACATCCTCTGTGTGAAACAGAAACCTAACAGGCTATAGAGAAAGTGAACGGCTTTGTATTGCAAAAAAATTGATTATGACCAATTTGTTCTACCCTGAAACTTTAAAAAACCAAGTAGGTACCATGCCAAATTTTTCGTCAATGGCATTGATTCTGATTGGTCTGAAACTTATCCTAACTTAACGAAAATGAAACCAATTATAAACTATTTCGATTAGTTAAAACCATTATTCAATATTAAGAAAATTCCATTAATCCTGTCGAATTGTTTGCCAAGAGAATTGGTACCAAATACTTATAGTAAAACATTGCTTCCGTGGGTGACGGACAAAAAAATACAAGTGTCACCACCCCATGTCTTGCCGAAACCGACTGAGGGAACCACGTCGCATCTACGCACATACACAAAGAGTGAAACCGTCAGGCAGGAGGCTGGTGGTAAAAATAAGCTAAATGCCATCGCAACATGAACATGTAGTCCAACCGACCCCGAATAACGGGATAAGGACAGGAGAATGATGACTTATAATACAACATCACATGTTCTAACAAAACCTTTTACAAAAACAACTTAACCTAAATAAGAAACACTTAAAAAAATATGCAAATTTTTATATCTAAAAAACGACCCTTAATACTATATACCCGCATACTCTCTACCACTTCAATAAGACCACGGTAAGTCTTGAAAGAGCTTAATGTATTGACATCTTAAGCTATGCAAATTGTATTTACTGAAGTACACTCAAACTTTTTATTTATACTCAATATGAATGGAGAATCAAGTGATCTTAAAAGAATGTATCTTATACTTGTCTTCCCGTATACTTTCAAATGTTTGAATTGGTAAATAAAAGTACCGCATTAAACCTATTTCAAGTCAAAATTAATTTGCATCTCAGACAAATATTTATGTGATAAGTATTATTACTAGATATGCGCAGCAGTGTTACTTGCGTACCTACTCCTAATGGATCTTATCCTCTCCCCCCTTCTCATGTCTTTTAAATGGTATGAAAATAGATGCTCGCCAATTTTTAGACATTTGATTGATTTTGAACTAAGGCAATTTGAATTCCAATTTGTTAATATTAGCGGGACTATAAACACGTTGATGAAAATCATTTGAGCTGGTTTTAAAGAAGATAGTGACAGAAACCTATGATTAAAGTTTAAAATTAGAACAATTAAAAAACCTCGATCGAACAGATTGAATGATGAAATATTTTACTTGTACACAACGCGCCACCAAGGCGCTCTTGGTATTATTAAGTAAGTAAAAGCTAGAATACGAGGTAATGTAGAGTATTAAATTTGCAACTCTAGCATACAGATAGGGCTAAAATATTTAATATAGGGACCAGAGGACGTTGTGTGAAATGTCCGTGAATATTTATTTATTACTAGCTGTCCCGGCAAACGTTGTTTTGCTATTCCGATTCTCAGACCTACTGAATACGTATGCAAAATTTGAGAAGAATCGGTCAAGCCGTTTCGGAGGAGTACGGTAACTAACACTGTGACACGTGAATTTTATATATTAGATTATTTATTTATATAAAATTTCCATGTCACAATGTTAGTTGCCGTACTCCTCCAAAACGGCTTTACCGATTTTTACCAAATTTTATATGCGTACCTATTCAGTAGGTCTGAGAATCGGCAACTATCTATTTTTCTAACTACTAGACTCCCTGACATTTGTATGGCAAAACAACGTTTGCCGGGTCAGCTAGCTTAAATATAAATAAGCACTCACCTACTTAGTACCTAGTCTAGTCCCTACATATTTCTTTAGAATTGATTTTCGATACCGGACGCGTGTAACATAGAAATTATCGTAGTTTAGTAGGACCAAAATTTCACATATGTAAATAAAAAGCTAGCTATACGTAAGGTTCTCCGCGCACGTTCGTTTTCGTATCAAACAAACGTCACTGTCACGAATATTTGCAGGTACAAGATCTGAACATAGTATTGCTGACTTGTCATCAAAATTCCATTAGCATGTTGCATGATTGCTATGCTCATATGTTTTGTCGACAGATCTAGTCACTAGTTAGTAAAGTATTAAAGAACTAAATGTAAACATAATTATTACAATATTATTTATATAAATAATCTTTTCCAATTTATTTTTAAATTCTTTATTTCTACTTTACACATAATATAATAGTTACATCTGACTAATAAAATCACTCTTTACGGATTTAGACGCGTATATTTGTTTTAATTTTATCCCGATGTTTCGGAGACTTTTCAGTTACCATATTCATGTATAGGAATAAACTGTAATGTATTGTGTGCTTTGTAATGTGACGTTTGATTTTGAATAAATATGTGTTATGTAATATTATACATCCAACTAAGTAAGTGTTATGTCTTTTTTTCCTTCAATCAATGTAGGTATAAGCATTGCCATTATATTCAAATATTTTATTTCAAGTAGGCAAGATAAACATGCTCTTTTAAAAAGTCAGAAGCTAGGCGTCTGTTCCAAAAGTGAATGCTCTGGAGAAGAACAGACAAGAAACTCCACGGCATTGTTTTTTTCAATTCAATATATATTTTACAACGATAGGTGGTGTGAGGATTATTTTAGTTATACATACGCATAGATGTTAAACAAATTTAATTTATCTATCCATAAATCTAACCTCTCAATCAACCTCCATACAGTTCCTAAATCATACAGACACTTGCGGGCCACTTGACTCAAGTGCCATGGGCGTGACACTTTGAATTTGCATACAATTTCAATAGCCGCCATGAATCAAACTGAAGATATATGGGGACATTCGTCTTACCACGGTAGTAGAATAGTGCTCTAGTTGATAACTTGTTGTCAACTAGAGCAATATGTGTATGAACACTTGTTGTGGTGAAGCGATTAAAATCTTTAGCTCTACTTATTAAAAATTATATATTATAGAGACGAGCCTCGTGGTCTAGTGGTTCATATAACGGACTGCCGTTCACGAGGTCTCGGGTTTGATTCCCGGTCATTTGTGTGATGTTTTTAATTGTCATACAAATGTTTGTACTGCGTCTGGGTGTTTACTATGTTTTATAAGTATGTATTTACAAAAGAAAAGTAGTTTATGTATTATATCCGTATTCTGGTACCCATAACACAAGCATATAAGCTTAGCTTGGGACCAGAGGACGTTGTGTGAAATGTCCATGAATATTTATTTATTTATTTATAAATTAAAGTCGTTATTTTTGCATTTATGTTCCCATGTGAGCTTATATCTCTTCAAAATTACGCCAAGGATTTTAATGCGGTTTGATTTAAATGATAGAGTAGGTAAAAGAGATGGCTTATTAATATATAAAAACTAGCTGACCCGGCAAACGTTGTTTTGCCATACTAAAAAAAAATGGTTTGAAAAATAGATGTTGGCCGATTCTCAGACCTAGAGGATATGTACACAAAATTTCAGGAAAATCGGTCGAGCCGTTTCGGAGGAGTACGGTAACTAACACTGTGACACGGGAATTTTATATATTAGATAAATAAATATGAATATTCACAGACATTTCACACAACGTCCTCTGGTCCCAAGCTAAGCTTATATGCTTGTGTTATGGGTACCAGAATACGGATATAATACATAAACTACTTTTCTTTTGTAAATACATACTTATAATACATAGTAAACACCCAGACGCAGTACAAACATTTGTATGACAATTAAAAACATCACACAAATTATATATATTTTGTTATTAATTGATTTCTAAATTCTATGCATGCGAGGTTGCGGGCAAAGGCAATCTAAATTAGTTCATAAATACATTTTCATAAAAACTTACAGCACAGTCCCGAGCCAGCTAGTGAACAAACTAGAGAAAAGTTTAAATAAAACTACTTTTCACGGATTTAGACGCGTATATTTGTTTTAAATTACAGCTCAGTCTCACCCGTGACCATGGTGACTGCAAAGTTTCCGAAACGTCGGGCCAAAATTTAAAACAAATATACGAGTATCCGTGAAAAGTAGTTTTATTTAAACAAATGAGGCGCGCAAGTGTTAGAAAATATTAGAGAAAGGTTTTCTGAATACTTATATACATATTATACATAATGAAGTTAAAGACTATAAATAAAGATGAGTAGCATTATCTAATCTGTTATAGTTTTTATTCCTTCACAGGTAATATCATTCAAAAAATGCTCACAAATTCTGTATTTGCACAATTGTTATTCTAATATCGTATTTATGATCGACAAACAAACCTACTCCGCTCCTACATACATTACTGATTCACAAAGGCAGGCAGAAACGGGGGCCCATAATCGAAGTACAAAGACTAAAATGGCAGAAGTAGTATTCATTAGTCATTATTCAGTGTATCCATTTTAAATTATATCATGGAATTCTATAATATAATTATATACTTAGCTATTTATATAACCTCCTTGAATAACATTTACAGCCATAAGTACTATAAATATACTGACGATACACATGAAAATTTATAGTATTTTCAAAATAATTTATTATCATTTTTATCGCATTAAACGCGTATATTTGTTTTAAATTTTAGCCTTATGTTTCGAAAAGTTTTTCACCATGGTCACGGGTGGGACTGAGGCAACATCGGGCTAAAATTTAAAACAAAATATACGCGTCTAAATCCGTAAAATGTGGTTTTACTAAACAAATGAGTCGCGCTCGTGTTAGAGAATTATATTATCAACTAAATTAATACTCGATATTATCATAAGAATTGAATTAATAACGAACACCGCGCGGTCGTATGCTAACTTTACCAACTTGACTTTACCAACTTGGTGATGTGAAAACGTAAAAAACTGTGATACACTAACTAATCAGGGTATTATTAAAAGATATTACAGGAAAAACTGCGTCGAATAATAAGAAATAAATAAAATGAAATTGCATATAAATACTATAAATAGATCTTTTTAGGCACTATACTAAAATCCTGTTATGAACTGTCGTATCTGTATGATCACACATTTATCTATGATCACACATTTCCTAGAGTCCTTTTGTGCTTTGACCGAATGTGTAAGCGTCATCGTAAGCGTCGGACCGTCAAAACCAATCTCACATCCGACCTCACTTGTGGCCTTTTGAATTTGATTTGGCCTTTTGCGTGACGTCAATGCTTTTGAAGTGCGGTCAGTCTTCAAGTGGACGGTACTGAAGTAACTTGTTTTTCATTAAATTGATCTGAAACAGCAAATAAAAAGTTATTGAGACTAAAATAAATAAAAAAAAATACAGACGAAATGAGAACCTTCTCCTTTTTTTGAAGTCAGATAAAAATAAAAAAGTTGTTTATTTTAATAAAATTAAAAGCATTATGCAAATTTAAAGTGAATTCTCAGTAATTAAAAGCCCTCTAGGTTGTATTGGATAATTTGGATACCTATTAAGTGTGTGAACACCTTCGCTATTTTCATTTAAACCTTTTTTTGCTCTTATTGATTACTTAAATAAAACTTTGCTTGACATTTAATACCTGTGTAAAAGAATCTTATAAGAATAACTATTCTAACATTTCAATTAGAATCATTTAATTGAGCAAAAGAAAATGTATTTCATCCAAGCCAAATGATCTTTCCACCGAAACTTAAATCCGAATAAATTACAAAATATCTTTAAAGATTAAAAGGTAAAAGTCCAATTAGCTAATCGTAGGTTTTATCGAGAATATTCTAATCTTTTATCAAGGAAACTAAACAGACACAGACATAAAATAATATCTGCAATTCGATACCAATAACTTTTAAAAAATAGCCGACATTGATATTAGTACCCGCATAATTAACACCAGAAATCACAAGCTAACCCTCAATAACTTATTAACAGTACTGCATCTAATGAACAGCTTAAAGCAAGTCAAATTAATTGGGCAGCGAAAGGGTTACAGTAATCCCGTCTTGTGAACTAATAATTATTTTGATAGGGATTTCATGCCCATGGGATGCGAACATGCGTGTTTTAATTAGTTTCGGATTATTCAAGGGTTGATTAATGATTTGAAAAGTTTTCTGACGGAATGTTATTGTTTTAGTGATTGTGGTGAAAAGGTCAAAATAGATTATTCATTTCATCCCCAAGGAATACCTCTCTTCCTCTCCAGCCCATTCACGTCCCACATAGGCACGGGCCTCCTCCACTTTGGGAGGGATTATGGTCTACTGTGCCGCGCTGACCAGGCGTATTGGCACAGGGTTTATTTTCGAGTTTTCCGTCTCCCACAGAGGATGTTATCTGTGTGCAATGTTTACAGCACCCTTGGAAGGAGATTCTTAATCAGTCGAAGTATTCTTAATCCGTCACCACACGGAGAGATCCAGGGACAAGGAGATATAATAACAGTTCACAAATTCTTTGTTTTTATAAGAGACAAGCTTTTGCCCACGCCTTTGTACGATTTGAATCACTACTTGACAATAAGTAGACATGAGCAGCCGTTCCCTGCGAATTCGTATGCGTGAAATTTAAAGACTAATGGTCTTATTCATAATGAGATATTCTAGGTTTAAAAGGTCGCTAAAATCGGTTCGCGAAAATTGTCAAAACTTGTAATTCATAATAGTCTTTTTACGATAAAACGTTATTTATCTCTGCGATAAAATCTCCGTTTAAACCTCCGATAAGTCATTATGAATAAGACCATAAACCTTAACAAATTATACAAATACACCTTCCTCCTCAGTTTTACCGTATAATTATGAAGCTACCTATAGCGATAATTTTTCTAGGATAAAATCACTGTTTTCGGATATTACCTCTACAAACATATTACAAACTTTACAGCGTCCGGCGTGAAAAAGTATAATTGCACGTTCATTTATTTTCATAAATTTAATTGGTTCATGTAATGTCTAATAAATACTGCCAGTTTATAAATCTTAGTTAATTTTGTTAAGTCAATGAATCTTTTCATCTTTATTAATACTCCACCGATCACAAATCCGACTTAACAAAGTTTGTCGAATTTACAAGAAATTGATTACTGTAATATTGAACTCGAAAGATATAGCTTTGTTAGAAGCATTATTTACGTAAGTATAGATACCTAGACAGACAGATAGATAATGCTTTATAGACGTAGTACAAACATTTGTGTATGACATTCATAAATATCACACAATTAAGAGGGTACTGTACTCCTAATTTAGGTATTTGCCTTAGGTATTGCTATCCCTATTTCCAAGCACCGCGCTGAAAGGGACAAATATAGCTGAAGCAGATTTTACCTACAAATTCTTTGAAAAAAAGACGTTTCGTACTCCCCATTTTTCTATACGAAAGTTAAACCGATTATAATTTTTTTATGCTATTTTATAGATGAAGAGTATATCTATTCTTCTATCACTTTCTTTTTTGGTAAAACCTTACCAAATATGTGTGACAGTCGCTGCAACTTTACCCAAAGAAAACCGAAAAAAAAACGGATTTTCGGATGGTCATAGTTAATATGTTTTGAAAAAAAGAAAGTGATACAAGCATAGATATACTCTTCGTCTATAATATAGCGTAAAAACAATAAAAATCGATTTAACTTTCGCAAAGAAAAATGGGGAGTACGAAACCCATATTTTTTATGGAGCATAATTTGGTATCGTGCCCTCTTAATGGTTGCCCGTGCGGCAATCGAACCCACGACGATGCTTTGCTCCTATTAGTCGCAGTGTGATGTTATATAATCTATAGCCTTCCTCGATAAAGGGACTATCCAACACTGAAAGAATGTTTCAGTACATATTTACATGTAGTTATGGACCAGCGGTTCCTGATATTACCGCGTTCAACAAACTCTTCAGCTTTATATTAGTATATAGATAATATTTCTAAAACTATATAGCACTAAGCACTACCTACTTTACCTAAGTGTTTCTGACTCATATTCCTCTATATTTGTCCAAAATATAAGGAACCTTGTTCAAACTAAAACGCGTCTCATGTAATATAAACTGGCATGAGATATATAAAGTTTATTCTCTAAATATTCTCAAGAGACTTGCTTCTAGTATAAAGGTAAAAGATACTACTATTTGTTTACGATTGTAAAACAAAGAAACCAATGTATTCACATGTATACGTGAAAACTTTTCACAAAAGAACAGAGCGTCTGGAACTTAAGATATGTCCTTGAACCTAAGTATGGTACTTTTTACTCTTGACCAGGAATTTTATTAATTTGATTCTAATTGTAGGTATGTCACTACATGACTATAGACTTTTGGTCTTGACATACGGTGCCGAGTCGTGGACACTTACAGTAGGACTAGTCCACCGAATGAAGGTCGCTCAGCGAGCTATGGAGCGAACTATGCTAGGGGTATCTCTGAGGGATAAAATCCGGAACGAGGTTATCCATTTCCGGCAAAACATAAATAGCTTCATTATTTAATCTCAAATGTGTCACTGATATTGCGCCGGACTTGCGCCAAAAAAGTCATTTCAGCTTGAAAAACATATTGTCAAAAAGGAATTCTTAATTTAGATAAACTTTAAAATGATTCTAGTTTTCATAGTAAGGGATACGAAAGCAAGGCTATTATCATATGTCCCGCGGCGCCGGTACCAAACAAAACGTTTGTCTTTTTAGCACATTTGTTTAAGATAGTTGTATTTCAACGTCATCGCATACATTATGCTCAGCATAAAAATAAGAAAGAACTGGATTGCTAGGTTTTTCGTCATAACTGAGAGCAATATGCTAATTATTTAAAATTAACTTACAAATGTAGTGAACTCACTAACAAAACGTTAAGTGTTTATATAGAAAAACTAGCTGACCCGGCAAACGTTGTTTCGCCATACTAAAAAAAAAAGGTATGAAAAATAGATGTTAGCCGATTCTCAGACCTACTGAATATGCATGTAAAATTTCATAAAAATCGGACAAGCCGTTTCGGAGGAGTACCGTAACTAACACTGTGACACGTGAATTTTATATATAAGATAGATTTGAAGGGAAATTTTTAAAAAGTGTTTGAATTTAGAACGCATTTTATATGAATGTACTAGCTAAGCCCCGCGGTTGCACTTACTTACTGGAGAGATCTTCCTTTGTATGCTAGGATTTAAAAATGCTGGCTTAAGTCACTACAATTAGACCAATAACAATAAAAAGCTGCTACATATAGTAAGAATTGCATTTTTTTTAAATAAGGTCGTAAGATTTGACCAGTTCATAAAATTTCCTCTCTCTCTCTCTCCAGCCCATTAAGGCTCCACTGTTGGTCACGGGTCTCCTCTACTTTGGGAAGGACTATGGTCTACTGTATCGCGCTGATCAGGCGTTTTGGCACAAAATTTTCTCTTTTCTCCTAAAAATTTTTTAACAAAAAAGATTTAGGTATATAGATATAACTAACGTAGGATTTTATCTCATTTTATTGTGACCATTAATACAATAAATGATCGGATATACTTACAAAATATCATCAGCATTAATCTGTGATATCCACAGAAGGGTGTCCACCATTCAATCAGCAGCAGGACATAATCATAAAGTGTTGGACACGCGTACTCGTAAATATTCTTGCGGCTGTCCATGACAGGGTTGGCAATGATTTATTGTTAATATTTTAGTGCAAATTATTACAAATTCTACAAAGTCGTTTATTGAGATAGCTCCTTAAGTCATGAATATTATTTTCTTGTGGTTTAAATTAAAGTAAAATTATAATTTGGCAAACTGTATGCATCTTTATGTCATTAATACTGTTACTGGCTTCCATGCACAACGTAGTTGGTTCTGTTCCCACAGAATAGTGGACCACAAACCCTCTTAAAAAGTCCCGTGCCCACGAGTGGGACATAAATGGGCTAGGACGGGAAGGGAAATTAATGAACTACTTTTTATTTACCTTATTTCTAATGTCCTAAATTAAAATTTTATGCTTATGTGGACAGCCCTAGTTTTTCCTGAATTGTCCGCGTTCGTCCGGCCTGGTGGACATTTATTGCGCGTTGAGATGTTATGACGCAAAACGTTAGGGTGACTGTAATTGATCCACGATTGATATAGATTTTTTTTTGGATTATATTGTGTGGTATGTTATTAGAATTTTGCATTCGTTTTATGGTTTATTATATTTGTTTATGTATTCTGTACAAAGTGGTACACAATACATAAGCATTTTCGACATCGACGAGCCTCGTTATTGAGTGGTTCATGTAACGGACTGCCGTGCACGAGGTCGCGGGTTCGATTCCCGCTCGGGACAATAAGTAACAGTGGGGAAAAATGTTTGTACTGCGACTGGGTGTTTCATTTCCAACATATTATAAGGCTGTATTTACAAAAGAAAAGTAGTACATGTATTCTATCCGCATTCTGGTACCCATAATAGAAGCATATAAACTTAGCTAGGGACTAGAAAACGTTGTGTGAATCCATGAGTATTATACATACCTTAATTGTGCACATAACTTAATTGTGTAAAAATATTTATCCTATCTTAAATAATAAGATAGGATTAATATTCACACAATTAACTTATCTTAGATAGAAGCTATTCGATGCAAGCGGCGCAAGGTGGTGTTCTATGAGTAGATCAAGGTCCGGCTGTGGGCAGAAAGAGGATTGGATTGGATGGATGGAAATCATTGAAAAAAAAAGGCAATTCCTAGAAATAACTACAAACTCTATGATGAGGTGTAAACTATCCCACTATAATGGGAGGGGCAGTGAATCGAATCAATAGAGACCGTGTAAAGGAAGCCATATTTAATAGTGTGCGAAAAAAAAATCGATTTTATTATAATAATTATCTCAACAAAATTTGTCATATAACATTATATTAGCAAACACTGTCGCGTGCAAAAACTATAGCCCAATAAACGTCAATCGGAATAATGACGTCACGCTTTCGGAAATATTTTTCCGAATGCACCGCTGTCGTAAAATGTTTACGATCGGTTCCGGCAGTACCTAGGTTTATTAACGACATATACATGTGTGTGTTGTAATAGCCTATTAAATTTAGTTAGTGCTGATAGCTAGTGTGAGTCCGATGTAATAAAAGGACTAATGATTTCATTGGGATGTGGATGTCGTTGTCACTATGTAGTAAATACTGCTATGTCTAAAATGTAACTAACTTAACAATTATTTTCTAACACTTGCGCGACTCATCTGTTTAAATAAAACTACTTTTTACGGATTTAGACGCGTATATTTGTTTTGAATTTTGGCCCGACGTTTCGGAGACTTTGCAGTCACAGTAATGCAGTAATGTGTCTTCTACGATACATGTGTCTGCAATCTGTCTTCTACAGCTCAGTCTCACCCGTGACCATGGTGACTGCAAAGTCTCCGAAACGTCGAGCCAAAATTTGAAACAAATATACGCGTCTAAATCCGTAAAAAGTAGTTTTATTTAACTTAACAATTATTTACAGTCTAAATACCTATATTTATGTGTGGACGGCTGTCGAAGACGGGTTAAGAATACAAGTGTCACCCTTAACCCTTCTCAGGATTCCGTGAATGCCAGCTGGGGGCTGGTATTATTCAGAAAATATTCTCTGTGAGAGACGGAAAGATCTAAAATCAACCCTGTGCCAACACGCTTGGTCAGCGCGGCGTAAGAGCACGCTGACGGGATCATTCCTTTCCAAAGTCGAGGAGGCACGTGACCAACAGTGAGACGTCAATTGGCTGGAGAAAGAGATATGATAATATACTACCTGCTACCCGCGATTTCGTACGCATAGAAATCGGACACAAAACCAACTATCTATTAAAAAACCAGTCAAGTAAGTATTGGACTCGCACACGAAGTGCCTTGTAAAAGCCAGCTCAAGGACACAGTACACAGATCACAAGCTCTGTAAGGGATGGAAAACTTAGTTGAACCGCCGCCGCCACGCCCAGTCAACGCAGCAGATAAGACCGTAATCCCTCGCAAAGAAGAGGCTCGTGCCCAACAGTGGGACGTTAATAGGCTGGAGGGAGAAAGAAACAGAAAGATAGACAAAAATAACGACTTTGCTTTATGTAAAGCTGAAGTAGTAACTACTATTCAGCCAATTCCTTACCTTCTCAGTTCAATAATGTCCCAATGTTGAGCGCGGGCCTTCTTCACTTCGGAAGCGTAGACTATACAACGCTGACCAGCCGGTGTATTATGAGCTTTATAAAATCATTCAAGTTCCAGGCACGCCGTAAACTGCATGGCTAAATTAGGTATTATAGCAGAAATAAAAATTTTTGTTGAAAATTTTTAGTTAATACTTTAACTTTTAGTTGTACTTTCTCCTTAAGGATATTAATGTATGACTGGTTTAGCGAACTGACTGACTAAGAATTTTGTTCATAATACGAATTTGCCAGACAGTTCAATTCACGGCGTAAACTGCCTGTAAATAAAAGCTCATAATACGGCCGTATTATATGGTGTATTGATATGACCAATTATTATATTTTAGAGAAGATATAGTCAATAGGGTAATATGTATAACTTATTAATTGCCGCTAAACTAGGGTCAAATAATTGCCTACCCATTCAAATAGAGGTTATTAGAAAATTACCCTCCTACTAAGATTAACCCTATGTGTTTCATAAACAATGTCCACTATTTTGCTTAATTAAGTCTAATTCATGGTCGTATTCAAATTCAGTAAATCAAACTGCCCGTATCTTCTATGGGAAAATGTATAGTGAATAGCTGATCATTACTGGGGTCATTTCTGTACTACAAAAGGAGACCGGACTCGTCATCCCTTTGCTTTTTGCAAACTATAGAGCTGTGTTGTCTATAATTATTTTAGTTGTGCAAAATTTCGTAACGACTAAATTCAACACACAGAGCATAGACGGCTATAAATTTCATAAAAAAATTGTATTAAAAGTTTTTCAATTAGAAAGAAAGAAAGAAAGAAAGTTTATTTGTAACTTGTCTCAAAGGTAGGTAATTACATTTACAAAAAAAAGAGCAAACGAAAAAAAGAAAAAAAAAGTAAAAATAAGATTTGATGAAGCTTCAATTACTTATTGCCTATCAAATTTCCTTCATCTGTTATTAAAATTTTCGTCTGCGAAAATAAATACATGAATAAATAATCATGGACATTTAATACAACGTCTTCTGGTCCCAAGCAAAGCTCACTTTCTAGAGAAGAAAGAAGGAGAAGAATAAAACTTTATTGCTGTGAATTCAGACATAAATTACTTAAAAACAGATTTATACAACTAAGAAAAATAATCTATAAATGTATCCCATATCCATTCAGCAGCAAAAGGTCCCATTTTAGCATAATGTCAAGTCTCAAAGACTTGACGCTGATTTTCAAATGGGATCTTGGAGTGATGGCACGGTTGCCCAAAAGCCAACAAGCGCATTTCAAACAGCTACACTGCTATAAAAAAAAATACTTAAACTAACTCCGTACATATACTACTTATGGATATCAGATTAAAAGTAAAAAATAACAGTTAAACTTCAAATTAAAAATTTATTAACAAAACTCGACTCCATTGATTTGTGAAAAAATTCCTAAAACTCATTCAGACGTCCAATGGAGTGGACAGTTTTTTTTCCTTATTTCGCAATTGATAGTCGGCACTCGACAATTAAGGGGTCACCGAATATTTTAAACATTCCTTTTATAATGCAAATTAAACGTATTGACTCTGCTAACCCTTATAAAGTGATAAGGATAGTGATGTGTAAAAGAGAAAACCGATATTTTTATTTAAGTCGTTTGTAAAAACTATATTACTTTAATGAGTATCTTTCTTTATAATCTCAACACGTAATATTGCAGAAAATATTTTGTATGTTACATGTAGGTCTGTACATCCTAAAAATTACGTAAAGCAATTAATAACGATTTAATTTCGTATTTATCTTATCTTTGAAATTCCTACAACATTTTGAGTTCTATTCTGTCTAAGTACTGGGCAATCCAATAACGGTAGAGCCAATTGGCTATATGAAAGCCAATTGGCTATATGAAAGCCAATTGGCTCTACACATAATAAAAAAATAAAAATACCAATATCTGCAATTTTAAGGCTTCTGTTTGCCGTTTAAAGTATATTTAAAAAAAGTAATTTTGAAGTCATATTTTTCTGTTTCCGGTTTTCTTAAAGGGTTTGAAAGAGATGCAAGATGTATTGTTTAGATTTATTCAGAGCACGTTTTCGTTTTAATGGACCGGACACATGGGGGCTGATTGTTGGTGGCCAGTGATAAAAATGTATGGGAAAACATTTTTAATTAATGGTTTCCATTTTAACTAGGGCGGATGCTATTAGTAATGAGAAATATGTGCCTTTTAAAATATGAAAAGTGAAATAAAAAGGGATGCAATTTCACTGGTTTATTTTTTATTGGTATTAATTAGATAGATTTACATTACAGTAGCTTAGTCTATGTTAACAATAATTTAGTACAATAGGCGGTCTTATCACATGCTGCGATCTCGTCCAGACAATCTTTGGATGGACTTTGTTTGGTCAAAGAGAGGGCTTTATGTATTTTATTTATTTTTTATGTATTTTTTAGTATTAGTGACACCGGAGTTTTTCAAAACTATTGTTATAATATAATTAACAATCCTTGTAAACGTATTAACCAGTATATCAATATTTGATAATATATAATGAATATTTTAAAAGGTATGTGATTCTACTAACTCAAGTAAAGTTAATAAGGCCGCCTTTCCATAGTTTAAGCATAAAGTGTAAATGAATAAATAAATAAATAAATAAGTAAACCGCAATTTAGCAAACTATAGGTGTTACTTTATTGATATAGGTATATCGGCAGCATGCAACTAACTACATATTTAGATAAGATTGATTAGATTAGATAAGATTAGATAAGCTTAGGGCATCGATTCTCAAACTTATTTCGTCTACTGCCTAACTGCCCATTTTGAGAATAAATTACTTTTTAGCGCCGCCGCTTTTTCACCTAAGTACTTAAAAATCACTTTAACCAAATTTTTTTCTGGGTCTTTACCAGCCACCTTTAGGCCTGCAGTGCCCACAAGGGCGTTATCGCTCACTTTGGGCAAGGCTGGCGTAGGGTTTAAAATAATAAATGGGTTTTTATTTATCGCAAATTTTTTTATCTTCTATTATTTTAAAATATATATTTACAAGTTGACTTGGCAAACGTCGTTTTGCCATATAATTGTTAGAGGACAACCCATACCACTTAGGTGTATGAAAAATTGTTAGTAGCCGATTCTCAAACCTACTGAATATGCGTATAAAATTTATACAGTCTATAAATATTTATACGGACGTCACGTCGGAAATAAATTATTGCAAAAACATTTAACAGTTCACCGGTATTTTCATTCATATTTTCTTCAATCCACACCTGTCTTTAACTAATATACGATAATCAACCATATGATGTAAAAATTATGAGATATTTTTTATTTTAATAACAACGGCAGTGTGACCGGGTGTGTTCACGGTCGGTAAAGCACGGGATAAAAAGTGTGACTCATGCGACTTAAAGTTCATAGCACGTGGTCAATTTGTCGTTGACCTTAAACGGTTAGACAAACGCAATTTTTTCAACAATATTCAGTTTTTATGGGTCTTATGCAGTAATGTTACTGAATCTTTACCTATTATAAAATAAGTTGTTATTTTTGTATGTATGTCCCTATGTGATCTTTTATTTTCAAAACTACGCAACAGATTTTGATGCGGTTTTTTAATCAATAGAGTGCTTCAAGAGGTTTTTTATAGAATTTTTTAAGGTTTGGTTCTTAAATTCCACGCGTACGAAGTTGCGGGCAACAGCTAGTTTCATATAAATTTGAAGTATAAAGTGGTAAGCCATATCGCTCGACAAACCGATTACCATTGGGAAGGAAAGTTATTCAGAGGCGAGGCTTCATTTTACAGTCTTCTATATCCAACAGTGAAAGGAGAAAACTGATAGATAGATGGATGGATAGATGAGGTCGATTACGACGTTAAATGTTATTATGACGTTAAATGTTATTACACGAAAAATATTATAGGACATTTCACACAACGCCATTTGATTCCGACCTGATCTGGTTCGACAAAAGTAAACTGATCTAAATTTCTCTCTTATGTATAAGAGACAAATTTAGATCAGTAGGTAGTAGGTAGATAGTAGAGAAGATCTATATCTTAGGTGGATCTTGGCAACTACAAGCAATTTTACATTACCGTTAGATGAGTCATTCATTGAAATAACACATAAGAAACTTTACGCTTGAATTAGTAATTATAAAACCAGTAACTTTCATATAAAAACTAGGTCTAGTAACGGAATACCTAACACTACCGTATTGTAGACATCTGTCTAACCTTTAGCGCGTGCTTGACCACGAACACACCTTGTGGGGTCGACAGCAAATTATAAATGTATGCGGGTGCAAATATAATTAAAAAAACTTGTAACATGGTCACCGTAGTATAGTATATGCAAAAATAGTGTATTGGTAAAACATTTTTGTTTATAATATTGCGTGACGGCTAGGTCAAATGTCTGAATGAATGAATTTTACGTCACTGCTTATAATTGAACCCTATTTCAACTAACTCTCTCTCTGTCTTCCGTTCTCTGTTTGTCTCTCACTTACAAATCCAACAAAAATTATAATACTCTTTTACTTCAATATTAACATTCTCTTGTCCGTGGTACTTAGATACTTGGGTTCGACGCTCCATCTTTATTTTCTTCTATATTTTTCCGATCTTTTTCTTAGTTAGTTATTTCTTTTCTTGTTTATATACAGCACTTATAGTAGAAATGGAGTAAAAATTGGGTGATGAAGCTTGTATTCTTAATCCGTCACCACACTGATGACGTGACAAAAACAGTAGTATAATTAACACGCTTTTAAAAGCTCGGTACGAATCTATCAATGTATTGATCTATGTAACGAAATTTTAAAAGTGATTTTCATCCAATGCATTCGTAATAAGGACTAATGACAACGCAAAATGTTCAGGACTTTCCAGCGCGTTTTTCAGTGTTTTGAACTAAGCAAATTATTTTATAAACAATTTTATTATTCTAAATTTTTTGCATATACTACATTAGGAAGTGTAAGTATGTACCTACTAGTTATATAATAAACGTGCAAATAGATGGCAGATGCGCATCACTAATGGAGGTGACTAGCGATTTGTGCACATTTATTATTTGACGATACGCCCTACTAATCACTTAGCTTTTAATTACTAAGCATGGAGTAAATAAATAAATACTAGTTGTTAGATGTAACTGTCCGTGTGGTGACGTATCAAGAATACAAGTGTCACCACCCCATCTCCTCCCAAGGGTGCTGTAAAAGTCAGGTAAGGGATATTGCACACAGATAACATCCTCTGTGAGAGACGGAAATCTCGCAAATAAACCCTGTGCCAACATGCCTGGTCAGCGCGGCACAGAAGAGCATAATCCCTCCCAAAGTGGAGGAGACCCGTGCCCAACAGTGGGACGTAAATGGGCTGGAGAGAGAGCTGTATCTTTGTCGGCATATAATTTAGTTAAAATATCCATTAGCTTATCTGTCCCGTACAACAAAATAAGCATTTATTTCTTATAATAGGACCATAAGAAAAAAGAAATGCTTGGATGGAATGGAAAGAGAGAAAGATAGTTTGTTGTCAGATGGTGTTAATATATAGAACGCTGCTATTCAACTATTACGAAAATATAGGTACTTCAATAATCATTTGTTTCAATAAATTTTGGCCCACTTATGACCACCCGGTGCCAGAAATTCAACAATAATTCATCTGTATGACAATGATATGTAGGTACTGCTAAAATATACTTTACTATCTCTATGGTATGACAAAGACATATATTACAGCCAGGTGTGTATGTATGTTTGTCAAACACATGCTAGTGTATGTACCGGCTTTATTAATTGATTTATTGTGTTTTTATGAACATAATTATAAAAGAAATATTGGCTTTTTGGCCTTGTCCCACATATAAACTATAACTGTGGCATATTTCACAATTTTATATTAACGTATTTCATATTGGTCTTATTCATAATGACTTATCGGAGGTTTGCAAGTTCGCTAAAATTGGTTCGCTAATATTGTCAAAAATTGTTATTAATAATAGCCTTTTTACGATAAAATGTTTATTATCTCTCCGATAAAGTTATTGTTTAAACCTCCGATAACGATCCCTACTTCGAAAGGGTATTTTGGTCTATCATGCCATGCTGACCAGGTGCGTGGCATAGGATTAAATTTTAAGTTTTCTCTTAGAAAATATGTTATCTACTGTAGAATATTCCTTAGCTTGGGATGAAATAGGGAGGTGACACTTTTATTTTTAATCCGTAACCGCACGAACAAGGCACTGCTCGGGGTTATTTAAAATAAATAAAATGTGATTACGTTTCAACAATTCCTTTTTATTTATTTCAACAATTTACAATCTCGAAATACATAACCTCAGCACAATCAAGGCCCCCCAGATTAACCACCCCGAGAAAATCCAAATTAAATCCATTCTGGTAGATTGTGACAAATGCCATCAGTCATCCCCCTCATTTGCATGAGAAAAACTTGAAGAACAACTATTTATCAAATGGCGAGAGGACTTCCGGCTGCCATGACAGTAGGCGCGACGTATTTCCGTCCGCCATTTTGGAACTGAATACTAGATATATTCGGAGAGTTTAGTATTTACTAGATGTGGCACTTTTAAGCAAATCTATACTAATATCTTGAAGAATTTGTCTGTCTGAACGCGCTAATCTCAGAAACCACTGGTCCAATAAAGAAAAATCTTTGAGTGTTAGATAGATAGATAGATTTATTTATTTATTAAAACATGTGTATACATACATTAAATGTAAACAATAGAATGCATGCAAGGTGTTACATTATTACAAGTTCAAACATGTATTGAATAGTACATTTATCAAGGAAGGCTATAAGCTATAAAAAATATCGGTTGAACCAATAGGAGCGAAGCATTAGTGAAAAATGTTTTAAAAACGAGGAAAACTTGAACGAAGTTGCAGGCAACTACTAGTTATAGTCATAAAACTAGTTGTTACAATAACTTTCGTAATATTGAAATCAAATTTGATATATTACTAGCTGACCCGGCAAACGTTGTTTTGCCATACTAAAAAAAAGGTTTGAAAAATAGATGTTGGCCGATTCTCAGACCTACTGAATATACATGTAAAATTTCATAAAAATCGGTCAAACCGTTTCGGAGGAGTACGGTAACTAACACTGTGACACGTGAATTTTATATATAAGACTAGCTGATCCGGCAAACGTTGTTTTGCCATACTAAAAAAAAGGTTTGAAAAATAGATGTTGGCCGATTCTCAGACCTACTGAATATGCATGTAAAATTTCATAAAAATCGGTGAAGCCGTTTCGGAGAAGTACGGTAACTAACACTGTGACACGTGAATTTTATATATAAGATTATGTTGATATCTTTCAATGCTCGCATCTTTTAGCAGACCCGAGGACCTTTTAGGTTCCTGAGATTAGTGTATTCAAACAAACAAACGAACTTTTCAGCTGTATAATGTTAGTATATAGGCATTTTTGCTAGTCACATCTAGTAAATTCTGTATCTTTGTACTTGCTTGCTTGATTGGGGAGTGATCGCTATTTAGATAATTTAGTGGTTTACTCGCAATGAAATATCTTCAACATTTTGTTGCAGATCGTCGGTGATTTTGTTAGTCTGATGGAAGCTATTGCATATCTAAGATGTTTACTAAATATAAAAATGAATTTGGGTCAACTGAAACAATGTTTCTATGTGTGTCTGTACTACATAATATATTTTATTATTATTTGTGATTATTATGTATTTTTGACATGCTGTTACCCTCGTAGTATTAAAAACCAACCTATTTATGAAATTAAGTTCTTAGAAATTTTTTCTATGAGAACTAACTATTTTCATGTACCTATTGATTTAAATGTTAATGTTTATGCTAATATCTTTTATTTTTACTTTATAATAATTATTTTTTTGTTTTGTTCTTTATTATTGTTTGACATTTTATTATTTTATTTTTATCTCATAATTTTTTGTCATTTTCATTGTTTTATCATGACTTTAAACTTAATGATTTTATATATTTTAAATTACTACTCATGTATACATTATTATTCACTGTGACGTGTAAAATACTTTTGTACATTTACGAATAAATGAGTATTGAGTATTGAGTATTAATATTACAAAGCTGAAGAGTTTGTTCGTTTGCACGCGCTAATCTCAGAAACCATAGGTCTGATTTCAAAAATTCTTTCAGTGTTGGATAGTACATTTTTTGAGGAATGCTATAGGCTATAGACATAACATCACGATGCAACCAGTAGGAGCAAAGCATCAGTGAAAAATATTGCAATAATAATTATGCCTTCCTTCCTAGGCAATTAATGTCCCATTGCCATTGTTGGGATCGAGCCTCCTCTACTTTGGGAGAGATTACAGTCTACTGTGCCCCGCCTACCAGGCTTGTTAGTGTAGGGCTTAATTTTGAATTTGCCGTCTCTCAAAGAAGATGTTTTATGGTCTAAATGTCAATCTAATAATGGTATATAACTGATTTTTATTTAGATAGGTTTAGTTTTTGTGGAAATATAATTAAAAGAAAGTAGGTATTAATTCTATTATAGAGCACACAGCCACAGACTTAGTTTAAAGTATTCCGCCTTTCACAAAAAAATTTCGTCAGTTAACTTTTACTTAGGAAATGGGGTAGTGACATGTGTACATATTTATATAATCAATGCGCAAACCTTACGTAAAGTTAGATTTAGTTTAGGCACTAATTTCACGTACCAAAATAATTGATATAGTATAAAATCTAATTCCAATATAAAATATTCCCACACGTTATCTCTCAGTCCTTACGTAATGTATATGGTGGCTTTACTTAACCAAATATATCTCAAGTAACCGAACCGCTATTTCCTCACGACTTATATACCTTCGATAGCTCAGTTGGTAGAGCGGTGGACTGTAGTTGGCAATTAGTAGCTGGTATCCATAGGTCGCTGGTTCAAATCCGGCTCGAAGGAATTCCTTTTGCAATTTTTCCTTTTTTAATTTTTTACGTATTCATACTTTAAATTCTTATTTGTGATATCGGAATTTTCTTTTATCCATAGTTTAGGCCACACAAGATAGTTTAGAAACTACTTATCACAAAACAAATTCGTTATTTTTGTATGTATGTCCCTATGTGAGCTAATATATTCAAAACTACGAGTGTGGATTTTGATTCAGTTTTTTTCAATATATAGAGTGGTTTAAGAGGATGACTTTTTTGTATAATTTGTTTAGATTAAATATAAATTTTAAATTTTACGTAAACAAAGTTGCAGGCAACAGCTAGTTAACTTATAGAATAGTTTAAGAACAATACACATTGTTAAAATGTAACAAATAAAAAATTCATTAAAACTTCTTACGTACCGCACTCTAGCGTAAAAATCTATTTTAAAATGTCTAATGTAATTACCTCCCCTAAATAGGAAACATGACTTTTCTGTAAGAAATTTCAATTGAATCAGACTGATTCCAAATTCAATTCAGTGCGTTAAAAAGATTTCGAATCACCTTAACCCTTAACCGCGACTCTTAGAAGCGTGTAAAATCAATTAGGGGGGAGTTCGTATTGTGTACGGATGTCTTCGTTTAAAAATCGAATTAATTTAAAAAAGGAATTTGGATGGAATGGTGGTGCGAAGGTGCTAATCGTTTTGATTTTTTTTTACTGAGTTCTGATGACGTTTTGAATTTAGAGTTGCACGTAAAGTAGCCAAGTCTTAAGGGCCTACATCAATATTATCGTCGACATGTACATAATAAAACAGCTAGTAGGTATAGAAAATGAAGAATTAGGGATATTTTTTTGTTTACTCAAAATCTACTAAATATATTTTAATTCTGATTTACGTGTTTCTATAAATAATGGTTACTTATGTTTTTTAAGTTATTTCATTAGTTAATACGCGATAATAGACCGACAAATGAAAAAAATAAAAAATGAGAGAGGTTGTTTCGCTAAGATTTTCTATCGAGAAAACTTTTTTCAATCGTGTTTCTGAGTTTATGCGATCCTAGATCATATATTGAAAAAACATATACTTAAAAATTAGAGCTCTAGCCATTCAATCTAAAGAAACAATGAAAACTTCGTACGTAGAAAAATGCACGAAGCTATTTTGGTATCCTCTTAACATAGGTACCTACTTGTTTTTTGGCAAAAAATATACCTAGAAATATTATTTAAAAGCGAGTTTGATAATAATTGTGTGAACTATCCCAAGATATTTATTGTGAACCATTTAGCTTAGATGTAGAAATGTGTTAAAATATAATCTAGATAAAATGCAACCAAATGTTAAATAAATAAATAAAATATTAATTCAAGTAAAATATTATATTAAATTATTACCTAGTCACATCACTAATGTACCATGTAAAAGTCCCAAAAAAGAACTGATACCAATTACAGCGCAAATGAACTTAACCCTTTCAATGCTCTGTTAGAACTTTTTAATTGCTGTTAAATCGAAAAGGGCTCAAAAAATGGTCGCAGCCTATTGTTGATTGTCATTAATCTATGTGGGTGGGTACAATTTCATGCCGTCACAAATTTAGATGTAGCAATGACTGGTACAATTCAAAATAAGTGATTTGTTATTTTAGTTTCAACTCAATTAAATAATGTAAATATCTGAGAAAGTATCTATAATTGATATCAGAGCATTATAAAAACTAAAAGATTTTCACAGTTAGAAATTTTTTTATATTTCAAAATATCTATTATTTTTCACTTTATTCCGATATCATCAGCCAAGTTGTGTAAAAAAACGTTTGCTATTAAATCTTTAGTAGGCGTTTTAATAAGATCAATGTAGTGCCGATATGTTTTCTCTGACCTTCAAATAAATTATTGTGTCATTTATTTGAATATTATTCACAACGAAATCATTGCAACTCAGAAATATTTATAATAGGTAAAAATAAGGTAATTAGCTAACTTTACTATTTTAGTAAGAAATGTAAACTTATTATACACAGCCACAGAGGAACAAAGAAGTTGGTACATTGATTATTTAAAATTGGTAAGGTATAAAAAATAGTAAAAGTGAATGAGAAAGTCTGTAGGTTTGTTAAGGAAAAGATAAAAATTACCAGGCTGTAACTTTGGAACTAGAGAGCCAAAAATTTAATTTCACAGTTTCTATATCATCGTCGTTCTCCTGCCCTTATCCCGTTGTTTGGGGTCCCCATAATGGTATAGAACCCGTCATTTACGTGTCCAGCTCGTACTTGACCGGCCTTTTGTATCTACTTCTTTTTGTACAAACTAAAATTTCCATAGAAACAAAAAGATTGTTTAAAACAAATAGGTTGTATACTGTGCAAACATGTGTAAACAGTAAATATTAAATAAAACGCAATAATTTTACATGTGAATAAACGCTAGATTTTATCAAAAACTGAGAGTTACCCCTCTTAACCCTTCATGATGGGGTCTGATTCATCTTAACCCGTCACCGACTGATGGATCAAGATATTAATACCGAAAGCGTGGCGAATCTGACCAAACGTTAACCCTTTCAATGCATATATAATTAGAATTGTGCTGCGGGTATCCTAATGACTGATAGGCGTGATTTTCTTTTCAAAATTCTGAGATTGATGATTTGACTGTGACGGAATGAAAAAGATTAGTGAATTTTATTTTGTATGCTCTTTTCACAGATCACCTTATTTATCATCATCATTAACCTGCCCTTATCCAGTTACTCGGGATCGACGCAACATGGCTTTTGGCTGATTTTGACGACCGACCGCCTGCCAGACGTCAACACTACCTTGCACATATACCCAAAGCTATTTGGCTAGTTCAAGTGTTAAATAATCTAGTATATTCAAACGCATACCATGTTTGGCACAGTTGAGTGACCGTCTCATATTTCATTGGCTACAATAATGTCGCCCGCATGGCTAAATTTGACGTGATTAACCACCTTAGGTACACTCATGCATAGTCTTAGACATTTAAAACATATTTAGCTACATTATAGATTAAAAAAAGTGTATATGTGTCTTTACTTCGCGTTATTCAACGTTTGTTGTTTGTACTGCGTCTGGGTGTTTACTATGTATTATAAGTATGTATTTACAAAAGAAAAGTAGTACATGTATTATATCCGTATTCTGGTACCCATAACACAAGCATATAAAGCTTAGCTTGGGACCAGAGGACGTTGTGTGAAATGTCCATGAATATTTATTATTATTATTATTATTATTTGTTAACAATTTTAGAGCGACCACGATGTAAGCGCGTATCGAAAAATGTTAAACTCGGCATTTTATTCACTTTTTATAAAACAAAGTCGTTATTTTGTATGTATGTCCCTATGTGAGCTTCTAATTATCATCAAAACAAGGTTCCTAAATTCGACAGGTACAAAGTTTGTTGTAAAACGTCATAAATTTAATTTTTATTTGTAGGGGTTTAATAGTATACGATAGAATAAAGTACGCAATAGTATCTATTTCAATAGGGGTGCCAATTCTACGTGCACAACTAAACTTAACTAAACAATGAAAACTACTATTGCTCTGTTTTGATTATTTGACTATTTTGTTATGCACATTTATATTCATTAAAATTGCTATTCTATAATACATAGTTTTTACAAAGTTCATATAACATTGGTGAATTGTGTTATTGACAAAATTATTATATATAATTTTAGTTAAGATTAGTTTAATTGTGCACGTAGAATTGGTACTTTTGTTTACTGTAAACTTAATAGAATATAAAAATCATTATTTTGTGTAGCATAAATAATTTTAAAATATTATATTTCTTGTTAGATTCCAATATACGCAATTTAAAAAAATATTATACAGCGTACTCGATTGTACATCTCTCGGATTAAATAAGCCCTTGCTTATTAAAGGCTTGGCACAAAATTAATATGCAGATGAGCTGTATTAGAATGATGTTGATCGATTAGACGACGCAAGAACTGGGGTACAATGTACCCGCATAGTTTAAAATTTGCCTACCGAATATTAGGTGTCCATTGATAGTGTGAGATTTTTAAGTCAATGTAACTCAATGACCTCAATCTTCTTTTGTTAACCCTCATCCTGATTTATTCATTTATAAGATTCCGTACCCAAAGGAAAACCAACGAATTTAAGGAAACTATTTGACTCCTAAAATCGTCATGTAACTTATTTAACTACACTCGGAAGAGAAAGACGAATAAAAAAAGCGGCTAAGTACGAATTGCACCCTAACATGATGATAGGTAAGTATTTGTTGTTGTAGACGGATAGTCGGACACACACTGAAGTCGCAGTAAGAAGATCCCGTTTGACCTTTTGGTATTGAGCGCTAAAAATATATTTACGTACGTTTTAGATAATAGTGTTATTTAATAAATCATGAAAATTCACATATTTTCACTGTCTTTGAAAGTGATTTTCACCCTCCTTCAGTAGTCGGATTGATCTAAAATTTTGCACACCTAACAAGGACCGATGACAATGCAATAATCAAAATAAATATTCAGGATTTTCAAGCGTGTTTTTTAGTTTTTGAACTAAATAGATTATTATATGTATGTGTAATGTGTAAGTTATTATATTATATATATACGTCCATGATATATACATAATAAATTATTGTATGTGCCTTTGTGAGCTTATATCTTCAAAAGTACGTGACGACGGGCTTTGATGCGGTTTTTTTTTAATAGAATGGTTCAAGATTAAGGTTTTTGTAATAATTTGTTAAGCTTTGTTTGTTGTATTAAACTCCACGCATAAGATGTTGCGGGCGACAGCAGCTAGTATTATGTAAAACATGTTCAAAGATTATCATCGCCTGTCAATAACATTAATATTATAATATTCATTGCATATTCAATACAATTACAAGTAAATTACACAGGTATGGAATTAGTAATACACATTAATATGATTAGAGCTAAATTAGGAATAATTAACACATAATTAGATTGTGATATGACTCTAATAATTAGGGCAAGATAATGCTGTATGTTCCTGTTAATGGAGTTGATAAGGAATTTTACGAAATCACTAACATTCTACATAATTATCTATAATTACCTTGTTTGTAAGTGTGGTGACGGATTCATAATACAAGTGTCACCACCCCTTTTCCTTCCCAGGGAGCTGTTAAAGCCAGCCAAGGAATATTGCACACGGATAACATCCTCTGTGATCAGACAAACGGAAACCCTACTATTAGTTTCAAGTAGGTAGGGAACACACGAGGACGTGTGCCTTCGCAGAATGGCCGTGTGACATTAAATAAAAATAAAGAGAAGAAAAGAAAGAAAAAGAAAAGAAGAAGAAAAATATTTCTTTTTCGAATTATAGCCGAGTGATTGTCTTTATGAAAATAAAGTTTTAATGTGTAGTGGATTTTATTTTGACCCACTATAACACATTGTTCGTTAGCATCAATACGAAAAACCTGGCAACTAGAGCAGTCAGTATTATACGGGTCTTTACGTTGCCCAGTTCTATAACTTAAACACTTAGAATGTCCTCCAAAGTGTAATTGCTGAGTGTGTATTTGTGAGAAAGTGCAAAGTAACGATAATGTGAAATTATTGTAACTGACCGAGTGTGAATGTCGAATTATTGTGGGAATCAATCAATCAATCAATCACGTCAACCTATCGCAGTCCACTGCTGGACATAGGTCTCTCCCAATTCACGCCACAATATACGATCCTCCGACTTCCGCATCCAGTCCCTCCCCGCGACCTTCTTCAGGTCGTCAGTCCACCTGGCAGGGGGGCGTCCGACCCTACGCTTGCCGAGTCGTGGTCTCCACTCCAGAACACGTCTGCTCCATCGGCCATCGGTTCTGCGGCAAATATGGCCAGCCCATTGCCACTTAAGCGAGCTTGCTCTGCGAGCTATGTCGACCACCTTGATTCTTTGACGGATTGCCTCATTTCGGAGTTTATCCCTCAAAGTGATTCCGAGCATAGCCCGCTCCATAGCTCGCTGCGCGACTTTCAGCCTGTGGACAAGCCCTACCGTAAGTGTCCACGTCTCGGCACCGTAAGTCATGACGGGTAGGACGCACTGGTTGTAGACCTTCGTCTTCAGGCATTGCGGAAGAGGCGAAGAGAAGACACGACGTAGCTTGCTGAATGCCGCCCAGCCCAACTGGATCCTTCTGTCGACTTCTTTCTCGAAATTGTGCCTCGGACAAGACGGTGATCGTGGCCAGTATTAAATCTATTGATCACAGAGACGTCCCAAAACAAATACTTCCTATCCGTCATGATGAAGTCTATTTCGTTCCTTGTGACGTTGTCGGGGCTTCGCCAAGTCCATTTTCTATGGGGCTTTTTGTTAAAGAAAGTATTCATTAAGAAGAGCCTCGAGAAAGTTGACTAGCATTTGGCCTCTATTGTTTCTTCGCCCCACACCGAATGGTCCGATTTTCGTTTCGCCGCGTTCTTGTATTCCCACTTTAGCGTTGAAGTCTCCCATCACAACGTTGTAGTGAGCCTTGGTAGTACCCTGTAGTGCTTTTGCGATGTCTTCGTACACGGCTTCGGCAATCTCATCAGAGCATGTCGAGGTCGGTGCACCACCTTTAGGGAGTACCTATCAGTGAGCTTCACTATAACGTATGCTACCCGTGTCGACACACTGCTGACTTCCACAACGCTGCTGACGAGGTCCTTTTTGACCAGAAAACCGACACCACCCTGGGAGAGCTGTTCACCTTCTCGGAAATAGAAAAGGTCTCCGGACTCAAGGGTTATCACGTCCTCCCCCTGTCTTCGGACTTCACACAACCCCAAAATATGCCAGCTTATGCGACCCAGTTCCACCTCGAGTTCGGTGAGATGATGGTCCAGCCGTAGCGTGCATCCATTGTACGTCGCGAGGGTCAGGTTTTTGTGGTAGCCTCTCGTAGCCCGGAGATTCTTAGCACCCCCTCTTCCGCTATCACCCCGACCGCTACCTTTATCGGGAATAGCGAAAGTACCGGGAACTGGGGGCCGATTTATTTGTGCCGTAGTCATGGGAGGTAATTGGCCTACTATACCACGCTGGCCAGACGGGTTGGCATAGGGTTTGATTTCAAGTTTTCCATCTCTACGCACTAGGTCGCTTGCGATAATGTGTTCCCTTAGTCGGCTCTTACGACACCCACGGGATGACATGGGGTGGTGACATCTGTATTCTTACCCGTCACCACACGGGCGATTGTGGGAATAGTTGTAACTAATCTAGTATATAGAGATAAAAATCTTAGTCGTGGATTTCTTTATTTTGCGACTTTTATTGGGCCAGAATTAGCCGAGTGGAAAAACTTAGTTCTGTTGCAGATTTACACACGGGGACGTGTGTATTCGCAGAATGGCCGTGTCGTAGGAGACTTGATTAAAATATGTAGTTTACTTAAGGATTTTTAGTTTTAACTTAGGTTCCAAGATTGTGAAGTGAAGAAAGAAGAAGAACGAATTACTCACCATTGATACCATTTGAGGACCTCAAATGGTGTCAATGGTGAGTAATTCGTTTATTAGATGAGAATGAATGGTGACCCGTTGAATATTCATAAAAGGATCCTTCCAAACCAGTTACACGTGTCGTAAGCCACGGATCAATCTCATCGTAGTTAATAGAATTTTGAGGTTAACGTAGTTAGTTTGTCCAGTATTACAAGGTCTTTAGATAGATGACTGCTCTGGCTGTAATTACAGGTAATGTCTACGATGTTTCTCCGATATATTATCATATTATGTCATCGCCGGGATACTTCAAAAGGGGCAAGTGCGTAGCACTTACAACAGTCGGGCATATATGACCAGATATATGAGTGTGGATGAAGCCAAGGAAGTATGTTTGGATCGTAGCAGATGGCGCTCTATAGTCTCTGCCTACCCCCATGAGAAAAAGGTGCGATGTTATATTATGATGATGAAAAGTCATATCTTAGATTTTTTATTAAAGCCACAACTTTAATTTTTACTGTGACATTATAAATTAATAATTACTCAACACAAAGCATCAGTAGCATTTGATACTCAACATAATCGACAAACAAATTAATTTATGCGATATTAGGTATATTGTAATTCAGCATTTCAGAAATACAAACAAACGTACTGCAGTTATACTTATACCTATGTGTGTATAGAAATTGGTCCTGGATAATTACTCAACACAAAGCATCAGTAGCATTTGATACTCAACATAATCGACAAATAAATTAATTTATGCGATATTAGGTATATTGTAATTCAGCATTTCAGAAATACAAACAAACATACTACAGTTATACTTATACCTATGTGTGTATAGAAATTGGTCCTGGATAATTACTCAACACAAAGCATCAGTAGCATTTGATACTCAACATAATCGACAAACAAATTAATTTATGCGATATTAGGTATATTGTAATTCAGCATTTCAGAAATACAAACAAACATACTGCAGTTATACTTATACCTATGTGTGTATAGAAATTGGTCCTGGATAATTACTCAACACAAAGCATCAGTAGCATTTGATACTCAACATAATCGACAAACAAATTAATTTATGCGATATTAGGTATATTGTAATTCAGCATTTCAGAAATACAAACAAACATACTGCAGTTATGCTTATACGTTTGTGTATAGAAATTGGTCCTGGATATTGTTACTTTCCAAGTAATTCCAATTTTATAATGTTGTTTAATTTGATTAACATTTTTATTTGTATTTGTTTAATTTTGTATTTTGATAATTTGTTTTCGTATTTTGATCATTTTCATTTGTATTAATTTTATTTATTTATTTGAGGCTAATTTAACAGCAGAAGAAAAAAAAATGTGTTGATTTTATATGTTAGTTTTTCATTTTATATTGTTTTTTACTATTGTAATGAAAAATATTTTTTTTCGTATTTTGATAATTTATTTTCATATCTTCATCATTTTCATTTGCATTAATTTAGTTTATGTGTATATTTATTCAAGACTTATATAATAGCAGGTAATTTTTATATCGTTATCCATTATTTCATCTAATTTGATATAGTAGTTTATGCATGTTTCTTATCTGAACAATTTAATATAAATATTCAAAGCATCACATAATTTTAATTGGCATAAAGATTGATGGGATATTTTACACTAATTTGTGGACATTACCAACATAATAGATAGGGGAATTGTTTTTTTTTTAATTAATTTGACCGCTTATATAGCACTAGCTGATGCCCGCGACTTTGAACACGTAGAATTTAGAAATTTTCCTTGTTTTTGCAACACATTTCTATAATGCTTCGCTCTAATTAGTCGCAGAGTGATGTTACATAAGCTAGAGCCTTCCTTTATAAATGGACTATCCAAAACAAAAATATTTTGTCTATTCAAGCCAGTGTTCCTAAGATTATTATTCAAACAAACAAACAAGCTCTTCACCTTTATAATATTAGTATTTATAGATTAGGAGAAACCTTATTTATTAACATGTAATCACTCCGTATGGGGACGGATTAAGAATTAAAGTGTCACCACCCCTTGTTCAGCCCAGAGTGCTGTAAAAGCCAGCTAAGGTTTATTGGACACAGATAATATCCTCTGTGAAAGACGGAAAACTGGATAATAAACCTTGGGTTTAGGTGTTTTCTAAGTATTATATGTAAAGAATAGTAGTGTTTGTATTATTTCCGGCGTAAAAGCTTATCTTGAGACCAGAGGACGTTGTGTGAAATGTCCATAAATATAAAATATACCCAATACCCACATACCTGGACAGTGCAGTATAAGAGACCATAATCGCTCCCTAAATGAAAGAAGCCCGTGCCCAACAGTGGGCCGGTAACGGAATGAGAGAGAGAAAGAAAGAGAGAAATAGAGAATAGCAAGTCATCAATTTTAACACAACACAAATTAAACTTAATAAAACAATCGCTAATCCTCAACAAAATCCCTAACTGACTAACAAAATTAAAGTGTTTATCATATAACTAATAGGAAATAATCACTGACAACACACAGTTGTGACAAATTCGATTGTCGAAACCTCATCTGATATTGGGGATGACAATATTCGAATTGGAACCCATAATTTATTCACCCCTGTAACTCTGAGTGTAAAATACAATAATGTTGTCTATGTATTAGTATTAGAAATAATAAGTAGGTAGCTTAGGTAGTTCAAAAACTAAAAAAACACGTTAATTTATTAATTTTTGCAATTGGCATTGTTAATTTTTTTTTAAACTCTAAATTGAAAACTATTCTTATATACTTAACTATTTATTATAGTTAACTAGTTTCTGATCATGATCCATTAGTTTTTTTCGGAAAATTTTCTATATTAACGATTATTTTTCCAAAAAAGCAAATGATATCTATTTGCCCTTGAAATGAAGGACTTAAAATATTAAGGCGTTCTTAGGAATATACTACTCTGTGGTGGAGTTGAAATTGGTCTATTATCAACATGACAACTTTGAAAAGATGTTTTGCAATTTATCTTAATTCATTTATTTATTTATATTTATATTACAAGCTTACAGTAAGTCACCAACACGCTTATAATATGTAACTACAGTAACAAGTTTATCATCTATTAAGACTATCAGGAAAAGTCAATATTCAGATCGCGGACAACGATGACGTCACAACATTTAAAATAATATCAATAAGTATTTTTAAAACATTCTATACAGTGAACATTTCAATAATATTGAAACTAGTTGCTTAAAATAGTCTATTTTCCATAAAAATAATTAAAAACAACAGGTCAAAAATTATGAACAATCCCAATTGACTTGCAATGCTTTGCCATGAGCGGAACTTTTGTACAGAAACATCGATGCGATTTTAACTCACATCGCGAATAATTGTAGTGGAAGAAATTGGTAAAAAAAAAACGCTTGAAAATCCTAATTACTAATCCGACTATCGCAAGTGAGTTAAAATACTTCAAAAATTCCGTTATATAGATTAAGACGGCACGATACCAAATTATGCTCCATACAAAAGTATGGGTATCGTACTACCGTTTTTTCTTCGTGAAAGTTAAACCGATTTTAATAGTTTTTGCGTTATATTATAGATAAAGAGTATATCTATGCTTCTATCACTTTATTTTTTTCAAAACATGATAACTAAAAGAAATATGACGATCCGAAAAACCCACTTTTTTCGGTTTTCTTTAGATAAAGTTGCAGCGTCTATCACACAAATTTGGTAAAGCTTTACCACAAAAGAAAGTGATAGAAGCATAGATATACTCTTTATCTATAATGTAACGCAAAAACTATTAAAATCGGTTGACCTTTCGCGCAAAAAAACGGAAAAACGAAACGTCTTTTTCTAAAGAATTTGTAGGTAAAATCCGCTTCATCTTTATTTGTCCCTTTCAGCGCGGCGCTCGGAAATTGGATAGCAATACCTAAGGCAAATACCTAGATGAGGAGTACAGTACCCTCTTAATACGTTGATAGACATTGATCGCAGAGTTTTCGTTAAAAATCGAACCGATTCAATTTTACTATTAAAGACACTACCAGTTGTAATAAATATAATATTTATTGAAATGCAAAGAAGTTTTTTTTTTCAATATACTATTGCCGCGTACTCAATCCATGGCATGGCCTTGGTGTTTTTAAATTATGATTAGTTAATACTGAGGGATAATTTTATAAGGATTTTTAACGCACTTGCACTTATCAACCAATTATTACAAACTTAAAATTAACATTAACCCTAAATAAACAGTGCGTATAACTTGTGTTGCAACACATGTCAATGTTTACAGACGACAGATTTCAGATAAAACCGATCCCTACATTCAAATGGGGATTAGAAAACAGATACCCAATTAGGGGGCGATTAATTCTAATATTGGTAGCTCTTGTATTACTAATAAAATAATAGACAATAAAATAAACGAAAGTTTGTTCATATAGTTTTTGTTAACGGAGTCTAAGTAAGGGCATTAAATTTTTTTACCGTAATCCAGTACTTGTGGAATTTAGAAACCTTTCCCCGTTTTTGCAACATTTTTACTGACGCTTTGCTTCTATTGGTCGCAGCATGATGTTACATAGACATTGGGTTTCCTCGATAAATGTACTATCAAACACTGAAAGAATTTTCAAATCGGACCAGAGGTTCCCGAGGTTAGCGCGTTCAAACAAACAAACAAACTTTTCAGCTTTATAATGTTAGAATAGATGTATTGTTGTAGTCTAGTTACTGCAAGACATTTAAGTAAAAATGTGATAAATTGAATGTTGACGACTGGAAAAGGAAGATCAAAGAAAAGATAGATGGACTGTGTGAGAGACGATATAAAAGAAAAAAAACCGATGAGAATATGACGGCTGATAGGAGGTGGTAAGAAAAAAACTTCCTAAATAATTGTGAATAAAGACAGGAAGAAGAATATTTCTAGATAATTTATTGATTATGATAGATTATGTATGATAAAATTGATTTAAATTAGTTAAGCCGAAGCCTTATCAAAACGTTAAGTAAAATGAAACAAACTAACTTGGTTTATTCAAATGCTTTTGAAATAAATTTAGATGCTCTCGAAATTCCTTTCAATAACTTATCTGCTGATTGATCTAAAGATTTTTTGATCCATGAACCCCTCGTCATACCAGTAATATAAGAGATATCTACACATATATAAGTTAAAACATTAATCGTCAGAGATTACCCCTAAATTATTAATATTCAGTCAACTAGCCGAAGAAAGGGGTGAATAAATTCGTTTTGTCGGCAAAGTGTCGCGTCGGATTCAGCTACGCGTTCACAATACGGTAATTAATACCCTGTCTAATGTTTGTAACTGAAATATTGTATTTATATTTTGTTATCCAGATTTAAACATCTTTTATCTAAACTATGTCTCTCTGTTGGACAGTGGCGTCCTCCACTTTGAAGAGGTATTTGTCGGTACGCGACTAGGCGTTTTGGCGTATTATTAAGTTTCGGGTTTTCTGACCCTCACAAAATAATTATATTATTTACTGGTAACATCCCGGAGCTGGGTTTTACAACGCCCTTGAAAAAAAATGGATAGATTAAAGAGTGTTTTCAATTGACATTGGTTCCATGTTTTCATTAATTTTAAAAACAAATCTCTACGTCCGATCTGTCCACGTGGAATAGTGACTTTGGATAACATTATTATTCATCCCCTGATTCTATTGGTCGTAATGGTAAATAGTCCATAACCTTCTTTAAATAATGGATTATACAACTTAAATATTTTCGATTCCAATCATTAATTACTGATATTTTTCCGAGATTTGTCAATAACAGTTTCAGTGAAAAGTATAGCAGGACAGATTTATCATTTAAATATGTTGGTATTTACATTAATCCCCATGAACTGTAACTACAGAAAAAGACACCCCTCAATACATTCCATACGAAGTATCATTTTAGATCAAACACGTGATAATGTCTATAAGAGCGCCCCTATTATTTGATACAATAAAAGTGAAGTGCAGAAATACTCCGCATTCTACTGCCTGTACCATACTATGAATAAACCAAAGTAACAACACAATCACAAACTGATATAAACTCAAAAGCCAAGTTATAACGCTTGAATTTCAAACAACATTTGAAGATTTTGATAAAGTATTTTGGACTATAGATACGTTTTTGTATAGCGAGGTCTATAGGCCGTACATTCGCAGATACAGACTAATGGTGATTGAGAAAAATATGGCAACATACAGTACAATAACTTGTGGTTATGTCCTCATGAATATTGAAGATCAGAATGATAGGATCGATCTCATACATTTTATTTGATTATGAGAATAAGATGATAATAGCTATCATAAATTCTGTATCTGCTTTATATCAGTGAATGAAATTTTTAGATTACCTTTTGTCGAAATAATTTAAATGTCAAATTTAATCGTAAGATTTATCTTTGCTATAATTTTTGTAATATTTCTTTTTAAAGTTCTTTACAGCACTTAATTATTTTTCGCATGGAAATGCGCGCACTACGCAAACTCACTCCTAGTAACGCGATCAAGATGCTCATAGTATGTAATATTAAGAGTGGGTAGTGTCAGACTCACTGACGCGGACGTCGAAAAGAACGGCGACTAAACCTAACAGCAGCGCTCTTCTCATCTTCCTTGAAGTGCTAGAGGTTACTTTTCCGAACTCTTATTGACGCCCTAATAGAACTTAACCCCCTAACGTTGCTTTGTTTATTCTAATTTAAGATGGCAATAGGTTCGTCATGCAACATCGATCAATCTTGTTGGCATTTTATCTGCTTACTATTATTCCAGAGCTCTTTTATCACCCTGGGACAGAAAATAAAGCGTTAATTGTATCAATGCTTGACCACATAAATCTAGGTATAGGTTTTTTACAGATTTATTAACTATTTATCCTAAAATAGCAGTAGTTGGTTGCTCATCGAAATATTATCTTAGTAAACAAACAAAAACAGTAAATGCAAAACTATCAATGAAAATTGAACTCATCGCTTTTCCCTACCTTTCACTGCGGGATGCCTAAGACAAGTCAAATGGCCAGAAACAACACAAACTTTACTCGACAACCGCAATAAAAATTATCACCTCTATTATAGAACATACAAGGATTATATTTATGTTTATAGATGGTTGTTCTATATTGGTTTTAGTGTAATGACAGCTATATATAAAGTATTGTTGTTTTGATGATACACGTCATTGAAGAGCGATGTATGGGTTGTATGGGAGTAGGAAATGGTTATGTTTAGTATCCGAAGGTTTTGGTAAGTTTGAATGAGGTAGCAAAGTAAGGAGTTTATTGTTCGGAAGCTTGCGTAGGATATATTACCTACTGAATTTGGAGAGTTCCATTGTTGGCTGAAGTAGGCAATGTTACGTCTATATTATTATATTCATCTGTTCTTGTAAACTGATTTTTATCGAGACGTCTACGGGTCTTATCTTTTACATAAGTAGGGCTTTTGAAATTGTTCTGATTCTTTATACTTACTTAATTGAAATGATCTTTTTTATTCTTAAATAATGAATTTAACAGAAAATGTTAAAACCTTTTTGTGTGATTGGAGACAGAATAGGTACCTATTGTAAGGTTTTGTAGTCAAATTGTAGAATACATAGAATGTTTCGGTATAAGTGTATTTTTTTTAATTTACGATGACTGTTTAATTTTATGTCACGTATAATCTGAATGGATTATAAACTTGGTTTATAAAAATAAAAAAAATTACTCCATTTTTACATTTATTTTTTTCCTTAAAATACAAGACTTACAGACAATACAGCAACCCCAAACAATAATACCAAACAATAATTCAAATAGAATAGCAAAACTAGAGTAATTACTCAGTTGAGTGACCGGTATGGGGTTTGATGTCCGGACGAAAATTGGTAAGCAATTTACTTGACACGTGCCTACAAATAAATACGTGACCAATGTAAAGAAAAGAAAATACCTAATAGTTATTTTCAAAATGATTCTCCATTTAAATCATAAAAAGCTTGGCATATTTGTATGAAGATATTATTTTTTTAACTTGTTGTTAACCTTGTCTACGTATTATTTTATCCGTGGAATGAAACCCCTGAATGATAAAAAAATCGTTCTCTCAAATATATTTATATTTTACACATTTATCAACAATGAGCTATATAATTGAGGACTTATATTAATTTATAATTAAATAGCTGTTGCCCGCGAGTCCGTACGCATGGAATTAGGAAAATGTTCCCCGTTTTGCAACATTTTTCACTACCGCTTCGCCCCTATTGGTCGCAGCGTAATGTTATAAGGCCTATAGCCTTCTTCAATAAATGTACTATCCAACACTGAAAGAATTTTTCAAAACGGACTTGTGGTTCCGGAGATTAGCGCGTTTAAACAAACAAACAAACAAACTTCAGCTTCATAATATTAGTATGGATATAATTACTTATCCCTATCAAGGACCGATGAGAATAAAATTTTAAAATTCAACTATTTTCAGGATCGACACGTATTTAAGCGTAGTTTTAAACTAAGTACTTATATTAAACTAGCTGTCCCGGCAAACGTTGTTTTGCCATACAATTCTGTATAAAAAAAAATTCATCAAAATCGGTCCAGCCAATTGTGAATCTAAACCATCCTCAAACCAGGTCCAGCCGTTCAGGAGGAGTTCAATTACAAACACACGTACAGAAGATTTATATATATAAAGATGGTCAAAGGTACTAGGTATGAAGTGACCTTTTACTTTATCTTGTCATTGTCATTGCCCTGCCCTTAACTCTTTATTTGAAATCAGCACAACATGCCTTTTACGTCCATGCTCTTCTGTCAGACGTCATTTCTGTATTTACTTCTATTTCTTTTACATAACAATGAAATTGAAAATCTCTTAAAGATGTTATCGATAAAAATTAAAAGTTATTAAATAAATTTTGATATTAAAATTGTTTTGTAAATAAAATAAATCCCTATTTTTTGTCTTCGGAGAATCTTGTAGGTACTGAGATATTTTTGTCTTTGACGGTTACCAAATATTGTCCTACTTTACACAACAATAGGTACCTCATTTACCCCACATATCATTCACAGGGTTGACATCTAAATATTTCAATAGAACCTGCCATTAACCGTTCGCGTGCTGCCGGGGTAAATTGTACCCATACAGAAATTATTCAAACAAGCTCATTCATTAGCAAAGAGCTTTTCCTTGTTGTGAACGTCAATTTTAACGTTATTTAGAATATTTTTCGTGTTACAGTAATTGGTGATTTGATTGGCGGTTGTGGCGTTATAAAATAATGAATAGGTTTTTGAAAATTTGGGTACAATAAGTACTTTTGTCGCTTTTTGTTATGAAATGTATAGAGACGTATTTTCAGGGATATTTCTACAAAATGAACAGCTAAATATATAAATTAGATGTAGAGAAAACTGTTTTGGTCTGTGTTCGCCGACACGTACTTATTAAAAAAGCCAGTAGGCACAGAAAATGAAGAATTAGGGATACTTTTCCTATTTACTCAAAATCTACTAAGTAAATATATTTTAATTCTGATTTACGTGTTTCTATATATAATAGTTACTTATGTTTTTAAAGTTATTTTATTAGTTAATACGTGATAATAGACCGACAAATGAAAAAAATAAAAAAATAGAGAGGTTGTTTCGCTAAGATTTTCTATCGAGAAAACTTTTTTCAATCGCGTTTCTGAGTTTATGCGATCCTAGATCATATATTGAAAAAACATATACTTAAAAATTAGAGCTCTAGCCATTCAATCTAAAGAAACAATGAAAACTTCGTACATAGCTAAATGCACGAAGCTATTTTGGTATCCTCTTAAGAGTAAAACTACAAGATTTCATTCGGCATAGTTGATGGAATCTTTGCATAATAGTTCCTATGATTAACTTAATAGCAATAATATTCATATCCACAATCATAATTGTATATCCCAAGAGCAATAACAGAATTAACATAAACGTCGGGTCAAATTTCATGACGTCAAAAACCAAAAACGTGACCCATAGGACCTGTTTGCATAATATACGTCACGCATAAAATCTTACGACACCTACAAACAAACATTTAATATTCAAGCGCCTACTAAAATATTGTTCGAATATGAAACTTGTTTTCACGTACTAAGAGTTGCAGTACTGTGTGATTTTGCTCACAATATATTGGCAGGGGCTAGTAAAATCATTACCAGTTCGCTTGCTTCCCGTTTAAATTAAACGGAGGACAATGGTCAGCGGGTACTGAATTGCGTTCCACTGGCATGATCCTAAGTTATGTGAAGATTAGCCCTATCTTAATATGTTCTAGCATTAACGCGGGATTGCGTTAGTTGCGGTAAAGTTTAATGTTTGGACTTTATTAACTCTGACCAAAATGTACAACACGGAGAGACTAGTCTTATATCATACTGTTACTAGACAAAAATTACTAGTATTTTAAATAAAATAGTATGAATATGATATAGGATTATAAATACCAGAATTTTAAAGGCTAAAAAATCAGAAAACTGGATCTCTATTGATGGTTTAGTCTTTTCCATTCTATAAGACAATCATTTCTCGAAGTTTCCATTAGGTAAGTTTAAATTTAGAACACAATTATTTAAATGATGTAGAAATATTTCATATTTGGTTCTAAACATAATGCGTACGAGATACATGCTTTATGTAATAATAACTTTTATTTTAAAAGTAAAGCAAACTTTTTAGTCTTTTCACTAATCTCCTAATTTTCCACTTTACAACAACATTTGAAACAATAGCACAGTATAGATTGCATGAACGATTGCGTTACTATGTCTATTGAGTACGATCTGCCCTGGGGATCAGAACTGGACAGAGATTAAGCCTTATATGTGTGGCAGCATTCATGACTTGATCGCGTGGTATGGATGTTGAGAGTCAAATTTGAATACGAATACCTACTATTAAGTTACAAGTAATGATAAAAAATAATTATTCCAATTTTACATCTTACTAGCGGATTCATGCGCGTGATTTTTGGAACCACTTTATTAAAACATAAAAATGGCCTATGTTTTTTTTCGGGCTCTAGATTATCAGCATACTAAATTTTATTAAAATCGATTCAGTACCATTTTGGTGAGATAAAACGACATTCAGAGTGAATTTCGCATTTATCTAATACTAGTTAATGCCCAAGGTTTCATTTTTAGCATGTTGATTAAGAATTTATGTGGGCTTATATCTTCAAAACTATACGATTTTTTATTGTATAATATTGTAGGTATAAAGGGTTAATTTTCTTAAAACAATAATACAGAGCACTTATATAAGATAGGTAGTTAAATTACATAGTTCTATTAATTTGGCCTAGAGGCAAAGCATACAAGATGCATTGGGCAGATTTGTAAAGGTTTGTTTTTTGAATACCACGCGTGGCAAGTTGCGGGCGACAGCTAATTACATTTGATGGCAGCAGAGGCGGCAAATAAAACTCAACAACAGAAACTATAGCTACATTTTTAATATTTAAATTACATTTCTAAATACTTATTCTAACCTATAACTAATTAAACTAATTGATCAGCGATCGACCAAAGAGTGAGGTTTGATGAAGAGAGGGTTTCCTCATCGACCGACTGTGAGGTCTTCTTGGTAATAATAATAATAATAAAATCATTTATTCAGATTACTAGTGATCCATCATTTGTTAATATTACATGTTACTTAATATCTATGTTAGTATTACAAGCAAGGACAGTCTTTATTTATTTAACTAATACTAAGTATATATTCTCTGGCCTCTTAGATCTGTCATTGTGTCTAGATGTAGGTACATGTTTTTTGATACAGTGGTTTATGTATGGACAGTCTAAGCGGCCAGCTATCATCGCTAGAACGCTGTTGCGACTGGCTCGCACTCTGCTTAGCATGGACGCGCACCGCTTGCGCAGAGTAGCGTAGAAGCAGTCGCTGCGCGCTTCGGCAAACATGCCCGATGCACTGCAGTAGCGAGGCAATCGCAACAACGTCCAGCGGCCGTATTATGAGCTCTTATTCCCTGGCCGTTTACGCCGTGAATGGAACTGTCCGGCAAATTCGTAATATGAACATAACTCCCAGCCATCCAGTTCGCTAAAACAGTCATAGATTAATATGTTTATAGTGAAGGTACAACTAAAACTTTAAGTACTAACTAAAATTTTTCAACTAAATGTTTTATGTTTACCATAATACATAATTTAGTCAGGCAGTGTACGGCCTGCTTGGAACTTGCATGATTTTTAAAAAGCTCATAATACGCCCGCTGAGCGCATTGTTATATTGCACACGAAGGGCGCTATGTGCTTTTCGAGTGTAGTTAGCCTACAGGCTGCTCGTGTAGAGAGATGTACAATATGCCCTAAATAGTGCGAGTTTAACTTCGTTTGAGTAATGCCGTCAGAAGTTTTGCATTACTTAGGTACATAAACGAACACCTGGTCATCGATGATTCACTTGCTGTTGCAATATATTGAGAACCTGCATATGTAACAAGCTAGTAACTTATGAGATATCTATACTTCTATACTAATATATTATAAAGCTGAAGAGTTTGTTTGTTTGTTTGAACGCGCTAATCTCAAGAACCACTGGGCCGATTTGATTTTCATTCTTTCAGCGTTAGATAGGGCATTTATCGAGGAAGGCTTTAGGCTATATCACATCACGCTACGACCAGTAGAAGCGAAGCAGTAGTGAAAAATGTTGCAAAAACAGGGAAAATTTTCTAAATTCGCTAGTTATATACTATTACGATCATAACTAAATCACAGCAATAATAAACATGCATCTTCGTCCTTTCAAACTGCCCCTAACATTGTTGAAAACTCAACAATAGTTAACAAATGTTTGCTATTTATTATAAACCTTTGTGTTGTCATACTACTTTAGAATGATTAAATGTGTTTAGAGATACTGTCCTAAAGTTAACTAACTTTATAAGTATTCATAATGTTATTAATATGACCGGTTTTTTATCTGTTCGGAGATCTTAAATATACTTTTGAATTTAATTCAAAAAAGATTGAAAATAGGGGAGTTTTTGTATTCAATCTTTTAGCGAAAGTATTTTTAGGGTTCCGTACCCAAAGGGTAAAAACGGGACCCTATTACTGAGACTTCGCTGTCCGTCCGTCCGTCCGTCCGTCTGTCACCAGGCTGTATCTCAAGAACGGTGATAGCTAGGCAGTTGAAATTTTCACAGATGATGTATTTCTATTGCCGCTATAACAACAAATACTAAAAATAAAATAAAATAAAGATTTAAGGGGGGCTCCCATACAACAAACATGATTTTTTTAACGTTTCTTGCTCGATACTAATAACGTTGCCTTATGTTGCATAGATAATGGTACGGAACCCTTCGTGCGTGAGTCCGACTCGCACTTGACCAATTTTTATTTATATTATACTAGCTGTTGCCCGCAACTTCATTCGTGTGGAATTTAGAAACCAAACCATTACAAATCTATACTAATATTAAAAATAAATAAATAAATATTCACAGACATTTCACACAACGTCCTCTGGTCCCAAGCTAAGCTTGTTATGCTTGTGTTATGGGTACCAGAATACGGATATACTACATATACATACTTTTCTTTTGTAAATACATACTTAAAATACATAGAAACACCCAGACGCAGTACAAACATTTGTATGACAAATATAAACATCACATAAATGATTGTCCCGAGCGGGAATCGAACCCGTGGCCTCGTGAACGGCAGTCCGTTACATGAACCACTAGACCACGAAGCCCGTCAGAAATATAAAGCGGAAGAGTTTGTTTGTTTGTTTTAAACGCGCTAATCTCAGGAAAATTCTTTTTTTGTTGGATAGTCCATTTACAGGGGAAGGCTTTAGGCTATACAACATCACGCTGCGACCAATAGGAGCGAAGCATTAGCGAAAAATGTTGCAAAAACGGGGAATAGTTTTGTAAATTCCACGCGTACGGAGTCGCGGGCAGCAGCTAGTTATCTATACAAAAAAGCCATCCTCTTGAAACACTCAATCATTAAAAAAACCGCCTCAAAATCCGTTGCGTAGTTTTAAGCATATGACATACATACAAAAATAACGACTTTGTTTTATAATAAGTAAAGATTTATGTCGTAAATATCATATAGGTGGAGTGAGACAAAAAATGATATAAGAAAATAGGAGACTTCCAAACTTGCTACATACACAGAATAGTCTCCCTCAAAATACTATTTTAAAAAAGTGTTTTACAAGAAATGTAATTGGCATGTTTTTTTTTCTTTTTTTTATATTCATGGACTTTTCACACAACGTCCTCTGGTCCCGAGCTAAGCTTATTTGCTTGTGTTATGGGTACCAGAATACGGATATACTACATATACTACTTTTCTTTTGTAAATACATACTTATAATACATACTAAACACCCAGACGCAGTACAAACATTTGTATGACATTTATGGATATCACACAAATGATTGTCCTGACCGGGAATCGAACCCGAGACCTCGCGATCGGCAGTCCATTACATAAACCACTCCACCATGAAGCCCGTCATGTTGTTTCATGTTGTTTTATTATACCACTTGTTTGCTACATTATTCTAAATACCACGAGAGGATTAAAAAAAAAACCTCTAATTGAAGTACAACATAAAATTGGTTATATACGAGTATATTTTTTTTGTTTCTTTTTCAATTCAAAATTTATTAAACACCGAAAAAAGCCTTAATATTTCATCTTACGGGACTTGTGATTATTATTTTATAATCCACCCCAAGACTTACTGATAACTTCAGACAATTAGTCCTTCTGCCCTCTGTCGGTGACAAATGTCACTAATAAGAAACCTGTCGCGGTTGGATTAGCTAGTGTTAATTCATGTTATCATTGTGTTTTGATAAGGATGGGAATAATTTGCATATCGATAAATTTAAGTTAAAAGTAACTTTATTCTAATTAGATATAAGCCTAATAAAATTATTTTATACAAAAAATGCCCTACGTTATCATTTTCTTCGACATCACTTAAAATAAACCTTTGTAACACGCTTTTATTAGTTCAGTACGTTTCTATCAGTGTCGTTCATTGAATCATATCAATGTATTTAATCATCATAACCATCATAACATCACGCCTTTTTCCTATGGGGGTAGGTAGAGACTTTGTATTAGACATGTATTTAACTATGTACCTAACGAAATCATTGAAAGTAATTTTCACCCACATGAAGTAGACGAATTTGTTTAAAATTTTGCACTCATATTAAGGACCAACCACAATAATTAAAAAAAAATCTAGATTTTCAAGTTAACTTTTTTAGTTTTTGCAAATTATTATAAAAATGTACTTTAGATAAGTTTGATCATCAAACTAAAAGGTTCAAAACAACAAAAAGGTTCTATCAAACTTTGATGGAACCTTTTTTTTGGGTGTAGCATTTAATCAACTTTATTCTAGCTTTCACACTATTATTTTACATAATTAATTCTCAATACAAGTTTATTGCGGTAGAGACACCGATGATAAATCACCACAAAATTGCGAAGATAATAAAATTGTTATAAGCATTTAACGCAAAAATATATCGATAAAAAAATGTAATTGCCTGTCACATCACTATTTTATAATTTAACTTTCCAACATGGCGTTCCGTAAGCGGATTACTCTTTAAAATTAAAATGGCGAATGGTAATTAAAATGTGTCATAATATTTAGGGGAGCAAGCGACGAAATGAGAAATATAAATAATACCTATAAGGGCTCGCGAATAGTATTTAGGATTAAGAGATTTGTATAATGATGAGCTGAAGACAAAAGTATCTAAGTATTTTAAATGATATCAAGTTTAGTACATTGTAATACATCAAAATAATCTATACTAATAATAAAAAGCTGAAGAGTTTGTTTGTTTGTTTGAACGCGCTAATCTCAGGAACCACTATGCCGATTTGAAAAATTCTTTCACTGTTAGATAGGGTATTTATCGAGGAAGGCTTTAGGTTATATAACATCATGCTGCGACCAGCGAGAAGCGAAGCAGTAGTGAAAAATGTTGCATAAACGGGGAAAATTTTCTAAATTCCACGCGGACGGAGTCGCGGGCAACAGCTAGTTGTTAAATATTGCCAGCGACTTCATATGCTCGAATAAAAAGAAATTCCCGTTTCTGCAACATTATTCACTAATACTTCGTTCCTATTGGACGCAGTGTGATGTTATATAGGTATAGCCTTTTTGATAAACGTACTATCCAACCCTGAAAGAATTTTTCAAATCATCTCAGTGGTTCCTGAGATTTGATTAGTGAAAAATGTTGCAAAAACGGGAAAATTTTCTTAATTCTACACATACGGAGTCTCTGGCAACAGCTAGTTTAGTTATAAAATTGAAAAACAATTTCACTAACCATGTTTACCTATAACACTTAATTCTAAACAAGATGCCAGCAATATATCTTTCACCACAATTTACTAATAACAAACTAAATTACAGAAGCAACCCTTAAACAAATGAACCAGCTTCCTTCCCTCCCTGCAAATTACTGTTTTGATTGAGAATTCCGATGTTTATGATACATGAGAGTCACTGCCTACATTCGTATCGGTCACTTTGAAATACTACACTATTTGATAGAGTTATGAGTTGTGACGAAATGCTTGTTGGACGAATTAATAGAGAATATTATTTACTATTTACCCTCGATAGAAGTTAGAGAATATTTGGATAATGGTACCGATTCTACATGCACAACTAAACTTAACTAAAAAATGAAAATTTATAGTATCAATAGTACAATTCGGCAATGTTAACTGAATTTTTTTATTAGAAAATCAGTATATTCTAGATTCTAATTAATAAAAATATGCACAACGAAATAGCCCATTAATCAAAATACGTCAGGTGTTTTCCATTTTTTAGTTAAATTAAGTTTAATTGTGTACGCAGAATTGATACTAATATTGAATAAGAGACTTGAAATGCTTTTGAAACCGTAAACCTATTAGAATAATTTTATACTAGCGGTTGCCGGCGAGTCGTTGAGCCTAAAATTTAGGAAATATTCCTTAATTTTGCAACATTTTCACTGATGCTTCGCTTGTAAAGGTCGCAGCGTGATGTTATATAGCTTATAGGCTTCCTTGATAAATGGACTATCCAACACTGCGAATTTGGAATAAGTAGAAACCCAGATATTTTCACATAAAGCTCTGAAGGCAAAATCGGTATCGTGTTATCGCATTTTGCGATCTCTTACAGACCTTTGAATGGACTCACTTGTAACACTTCATAACTCACTCAATACTGTATTGTTACAAAATATCGTAAATTATTTATTTAAACCCTAGAAAATTCCATCATCATCATCATCATTAAAACATCACGCCTTTTTCCCATGGGGGTAGGCAGAGACTATAGAGTGCCATCTGCTACGATCCAAACATACTTCCTAGAAAATTCCATTATTATTATTCAATTTTAAATTAGGTATTCATCAAAATATACATAATATGTGAGATCACACAACCAAAAACATACAATATTATGTAAACCTTTCTTAATTCTTGTTAATGATGTTGCACAATAAACCCGATTGATCAGGGTCCGAGGTTCACATTCAATACACAACAGAGAGTCTACCGACCCCTGTCGGCGAAACAAAACGTTTTAAGAATGAAAAATGAAATCAAGTGGACATTGCTTTTTGCAATATAGGTAGTTAAAGAACTTGGGTAAAAAAAATATTTGGCAGTATTAATTACTACAAACAGTAATATTTTCTAACACTTGCGTGACTCATAATTTATTTAAATAAAACAACTTTTTACGGATTTAGTATATCTGTCTTAAATTTTAGCCCGATATTTCAGAGACTTACGTCCACTTACTTTTAACACCTTGTAAACAACATGATTGCATCGAATAAATGAATATGAATAAGACCTTTCAGTCACCATTTCCCATAACCACCCCACATAAACGATGGTAACTGAAAAGGGTCCAAAATGTCGTGTTGTGCTTAAATTTACAAGAAATATACGCGTCTGAATCCGTAAAAAGTAGTTTTTTTTTTAATACTAAAGACAGTATCGTTCTTCTTGTCAGACGAATAATGTCTCACTGTAGAGCACGAATTCTTCCATTTTGAGAGCATATCTGGTCTACTATATACCACGCTGACCAGGCGTGTTGGCATAGTTTCGAATTTTTTATTTATTGTTTGTATTCTTGTTTAAATTTTTTATGCTTATATTAGCTCTTAGCTCTCTTATTTTCTTTTATGCTTATATTAGCTGCCGCCCGGGGAAGAGCCAAATAAGAGTTACTTAGCTCTTCGACCATGGTGACTGCAAAGTCTCCGAAACTTCGGGCCAAAATTTAAAACAAATACACGCGTCTAAATCCCTAAAAAGTGAGTTTATTTAAACAAATGAGTCGCACTTGAAATGTTAGAGAATATTAAATTACATTCTTTTTATCGTTAATAGAATGTAATGTGTATGTAACTACAATGAAAATAATGTCTCAACTCCACATTATACAGAGTTATCCTATCCAAGCTTGACCATCATTAATCAGTGGCACTTAACCGACTTTACATAAAATGATTAATGCGCGTACGTGATACTATTCAATGAATAACATTTTGTTTATTTTGTACCTATATTGTTTGTAAGTGGGACAGGGGTGATGGGTTATAGTAAGTAAAGTTATTTTATTATCTATATGTTGGTCAACTTTACGCAAATCATTGAAAACAAAACATTTTTGGAAAATTTAATTAAAAAGTTATTAAAAATAATGAATGAATTTTAAATTTTTTTAATAAAACTGGACGTAAAATTATATTTATTTTTATAACAAAAATAAATGAACTACGATATCTCGAATGACAAACGCGTTTACTCGCACAAATGTCGACGGAAACTGTAAATCTCACTAAGCCTTGCCTAAATAATAGATGAGTCGCCCAAAAATCCTACAGGAATTACGAAGACACGTCATTACTCATTTTTACATTTGAAATACTCGAAATGGAAATGTATCGGTGTTCGGAAATGAAGATTGGGGGTTTATACTTTGTTTTTATTTCTATAGGTTGTAAACATTTTCAGATGTCTCTTTGAATCCACGTTTTACGACAGGTTCCTTTTGAGATTTATATCCGCAATAAATTATGCGTTTTAAACAGCATTCCTCTATGCTTAGTTCCGATTTATTTATGTGAAAATTGCTATAAAATACGAATGAATCGGAAGTTTCAAAAATACCTACACGTTGAAGACCATAATATGGAATTTACATTCTTGATTTTCGTGGATATTAGCGTCGTAATAAATATTTCAAAAAAATAAAGTCTCCGAACCTATATTTTGTTTGGTTATTTGTATGCTAATCTCAAGCACAACGACTGTTGGTTCGAATCGAAAAATTTTTCTTGGTTAGTACCAGTCCACTTTTCGAGGAAGGCTTTAGCCTGTATAACTACACGCTGCGATAATATTAAATGTTCCGAAAACGCGGAAAATTGTCTAAATTCCACGCGTATGTAGTCGCGGCTAACAGCTAGAAGGTATTTAGGTATTAAGCCTGTATTCCTAACAACTTATTAACTTTTTTTTTTAAAGACATCAATCACAGTATAAAAATTTTAAGGTTTCAAAAATATCCACACCCGTTATCATTCAAAATTTTTCTGCGCACCAGACAGAAAACCAATACAAAAAATACACTACAGATCTAACAGGACCAAGTAACAGATGACATGCCTTTTTCCCGCATCCGTTCTCGCGTATTCAAATTTGACAATGACAAATCCTCGGTCATTTCCGGTGCGGTTCGGCTGTATTCGGATGTTCATATCATTTATATTCATTCGAGATTACGTCAGCTTTTGTTCAAAGTATAAATGACAAATCCAGTTCGCAAACTTTAGTAGGGGTTATAATTAAATTCGATATATCAAACAAACTATGATTAAATTCGCCTTTTTGCAAAAAATTGCGAATAAAACTACTAGATCTATAGCTCATGTTGCTTGTGGTATTAGTATAACGCGTTTTTTTAATTCAAAGTTAATTTTCATAATTCACCTTTTCAATCCTTCTCATCTTTGCGTCTATGTTACTGTTCTTTTGACTCAAAAAGTGAAATTGGTAGTCCTGAATCGATAATCGGATGTCTTACAATCCTTAAAAAAAATCTTATAGAAAGAACCAGCATATTATAAACATTGGAGAGAATTCCATCTAGACAAGCACGATTGAAGCAAACACTCCTTAATTTCATTCATTCATCAGCCTCTCTTCATTTACTATTGGAAATAAGCCTGCCCCATAGATCGCCACGAAGCGCAGTCTTGTGCTGCTTGCAATCAATGCCTCCCCGCGACCTTGTCGTCGATACGTGGTCGCCAGTCTAAGGCTTTTCTTCCCCAACCGTCATCAGTTCTACGAGCGATTTGGCCTGCCCATTGCCATTACAGCGTCCTACGAACGCTCCGCGCGAAACTCTCCTTAGGGCTACGAGTATGTCGGATACGCCAGTTCTCCTATGGATCTCCGTATTTCGGATTTTATCCCGTAAGGAAATACTAAGCATAGCCTCAATTTCATATAGTCTATTAAACATAGAGGAAAAAACCCTCATGAAAAGTAATGACATTCAAACCTATAAAATATTTAAGAGAAAAACAGGGTAAATCTTACAAAAATTTGTGCATTACCATGTTAAGTGACCCGTTATGAAACGCCCTATTCTACTATATGTAAATGTTATCGTCAATTTATTGCTCTATACCCATTCGACTAAGTGATTTTCGAGATTTCCTCTTGCAAATATGCTCCAAAAATTTTACTAAAGTAAACCACCCAATTTAACCAGACCTTGGATTGTATTTGCCAAGACGAAAATTTGTTAATAAATGGAGAGATCAAGTAATGCTGGAGTGCTTTAGGAAAAGTATTTATGTTTTCGTAAAACACGATCAATTTAAGGTAATAGAAATATAGGGATTTTATAGATATGTTTATATTTCCACTTTAAAATATCCGTGGACTGTTCGCGTAATTGTTAGTAAATAATAAAAACAAATTAATGTGTTAAAAATAAATAACTAACTGTACGAATAAGCTGGAAGTTAAACTCATTACTAATTCTCCAAATTATTCTGAAATAAAAATTTATTATCCTCTAAAGAGACAGATAATTATTAAGAAATTAATTCTGAGGCTAAAGTCAAGAAAAGTAAGTCCTAGACGAAAATTAACTTTTGTTACTTTTAGCAGTGTTAGGATAAAGACAAAATACCTGGTCAGCGCGGCACAGTAGATCATAATCCTTCCAAAGTGGAGGTGGCCCGTGCTCAACAGTGGGACGTAAATGGGCTGAAGAGAGAGAGAGGTTAAAGAAAGAAGTATTCCTTCTCAAAGAGAAGAAAGCCCGTGCCCTACAGTGGGACCTTAGTGGGCTGCGAGAGAGAAAGAAAAACAATTTTTGTACAAAAACGCATTGCTTTTATATATTTCTTTAAAACTACTTGTAGATGCAGATTCTACCGCATTAAAGTAAAATGTTACTTCTCTTACCAAAAAGCTAAGGTAGTAAATTAAAGACAATATACATGTTAATGGTTTCAGGATAATCTATGGCCTCCCCTTTGTATTTCCCAGTGGTTTTGTTTGGCTGTGATGTAGATATACGAAAAAATAGATACGGCTTTTGGATTGCGGGCCACATGCATATTTTTTTAATCATGAACATTTCATACAACAGCCTTCGGTCCCAATCTAAGCTTATATGCTTGTGTTAAGGGTACCAGAATACGGATAGAATACATAATACTAATTTTCTTTTGTAAATACATACATAAAATACATAGAAACACCCAGACGCAGTACAAACATTTGTATGACAGTTATAAATATCACACAAATCATTGTCCTGAGTGGGAATCGATCTCGCGACCTCGTGATTGGCAGTCCGTTACATGAACCAGTCGACCACGAGGCTCGTCAAATTTTGATTGATTCCATCAAGTTTAAATATTGACTTACGTCAACAATATTTTATATTTTGTAGTCTTTTTTAACCGCCTGAGATCTGCAACCAATGGTGCTTGGTGCCTGATTATTGGTTATAGGTCTAACAGTCGGTTATTATGGTCACGAGTATATCGTGACTACAAAAATAAATAAAAAGTTCCTACTTTAAAAGCCATAAAAATTTGAATTATGTTTTGTCTTCTTTCAACCAATTTTCGTGTTCGTAATAATATGAAAAATTAAGCTCACTAATTTTAACAATCTCTCAAATCTGATATAATTTCTGAAATACCGCATCAAATTTTTATGTCGTCATTGTTCCCCCATAAACAGATTTCTTACAAATGTGTGAACTGTCCATTGGTGCGTCACTAAAAGCATTGTAAATTCTCTTGTGAACACTAGTGGCAGTATATTTTAAAGTAAGATGTAGTGTGCACGCTACGTGAATTTAGGAAAAACGTTTGATATTTTGAATATTCAGAGAGTGAAAAGTTTTCTGCTGTATTGAAAGTACTTAGAAATATTGATTATGATAAACTTACGCGATTTGAACTCATAATTTGTTAATATTACCGAGACTATAATCACGTTAATAACTTAAAAAGGCACAATACCTTTGCTCCCGACGTTTCGACCGAGTTGCATCGATCGTGGTCACCGGTCGACTGGAGTATAGCTAGCGACGTCTCCGGGAGGCGCGGGTTTCGCGAACTACCCTCGCCTGGTCTTGCACATGTAAATGTTCACAGTCTGTACTTCGACACACAACACTAACTACGTCACTCTTCTTATGGCTAGTACCGTCCTGATAACGGATGCATTTACTGAGCAAAGGTATTGTGCCTTTTTAAGTTATTAACGTGATTATTGTCCCGGTAATATTAACAAATTACTTAGAAATAGTACGGATACAAGTATTATTTAACTTCATTCTCTCTTCAGCCCATTTACGTCCCACTGTTGGGCATGGGCCTCCTCTACTACAGGCGGGATTATGGTCTACTATGGCGCGCTGACCAGGCGTATTGGCACAGGGTTTATATCGAGATTTCCGTCTCTCACAGAGGATGTTATATGTGTGCAATATCCCTTAGCTGACTTTTACAGCACCCTTGGGAGGAGAGGGGGTGGTGACAATTGTATTCTTAATCCGTCACCACACGGACATTGTTTTAATCAGTTGCTATAAAAATATGTTAACAAAAAGTACAACTGATAACATCCATATTAAAATCACCAAAATCACATACAATGGATTTCTCCCTCCAAATTAAGGAGATTAAAAATCGCAGGCTTCATTATGACTTCATTATTAAAGCAAAATTGTACAGTAATAGGTACTTTTCAAACGACTCAGGGAACGTTTTTGATCATGAGAGAATGTTTAAGATGCGAACAATTTACACATACCTGAACTGACAATATCTTTGAATTTTATTTTACCGATTTCAAGTTTATTACGAACTAGCTGTTGCCCGCGTCTTCGTCTGCGTAAAATTTAGAAATCAAATCAAACAAAAGTTTACTATACCACTCGATAGATTGCGTTGTACAGTTTTTTAAATCGCGCTATGGTTTGGTTACACACATTAACACATAAGCTCGTCATAATTCACATTGCGTCATCAGAACGTTTTCACAATTATAAATTAGTAAGGATAAGGAGGCAGCGTCTCATTTTGCTTAATAACGTGAACTAGCTGTTGCCCACAACTCAGTAAATAAATTTAGAAAATAAAAAGACATCTTAACAAACTACGCAAGAAAGACATCCACTGTCTTTCCAGCCCATTAACGGTCCACTATTAGGCACGGGCCTCCTCCACTTCTGAAGGGATTATGGTCTACTGCAGGAGTGACCAACAAGTCGATCGCGCGACCAATTTTAGTCGATCACTCCAAGTTCCATGAGGGGACGCATTCAATGCCAAATGTTTCTAGTACTTGATACAGGAATGAACATGTACGCAGCTCATGCTTCGAGTAGGGAGACGTTGAGAGTGACCACTTTTAGTAGTTTTCTACTATTTTTAAGAGTGCACGGCGGTATAAAAGTACATTGCATAAACGTCCCCCTTCTTACCTAAGAAATAGGTCGATCGCGACTCAATTTTAAAATAAAAAGTATATCTTACGTGCACTAAAGTTGGCCACACCTGGTCAGCGCAGCACAGTAGACTCTACTGTGCCGCGCTGACCAGGCGTGTTGGCACAGACATTGTTTCGAGGTTTTCGTCTCTCACAGAGGATGTTATCTGTTATTTGTTTTCCTTGGCTGGCTCTTACAGCACCCTTGAGAGAAAATGGGTTGGTCAAAGACAAAGTCAAAGGACCAAAATTTTTATTTCAATTTGGGATTATTACAATCTCTTTTGAAACGTCAGAAGCTAGGTGTCTCTTGTATTCTTAATTCGTCCTCACATGGAGTCGAATGACCATACAAAAGATGTCTGGTATAAAAACTATCTATCTACATCATGCATGTGACTGCTATTGGCAATATACATTACTACAAATTGCCCGTGGAAATTACCTAGGTTGGGTATCGTATTTAAATGTTCAAGAGCTTTAAATTATGAACAATATCATGATGCATCCAATAAATATAATTTCATTGGTGTACGCTTGTGGTTTCACTTTTAATCATGCTAAGTGACTATGTATTTATCACCTTAGTGCTTCCAGGACTCGAGTTGTGAATATTACTGGCGATAGGGTTGTCAGTTATTGTAAAATATTTTAAATAACATTGAAAAGAGATTCTCAAGTGCATAGTGTACTCTGTTCTTTTTTACAGAGGATGCTCACTGTGTCCAGTACCCCTTGACTGGCTTTTAAAGCACCCTACGAAGGAAAAGCGTGGTGACACTTTTATTAATAGTCCATTATCGCGTGGACTAGTCTTAATAGTGAAATCACAAAAACAGCAACGGTTGCTAGTAAAATAAAATATGTTAGACGAATACACAAGACTATGACAGTTCCTGTTTTTTGTATAGACTGTCAGACCATATTAATTTTATTTGTTTTTAAATGCTGCTTACCTTTTTGATCGACGTGATTCATGATACTAATGGCGGCAGAATTGCTTTATGTGTGTGTGGTTGTGGATTCTATTTTAGTAATTTTTTTCTTTGTTAATTACACAGTTAACCATACTATAACTCAGATAATCACACATAAATATTTTTATTACAAACATAGCCGCCACATTTTGCTTGGAATTATTGTCAACTGTGTCACAAAACCAGTAATCAAGTAATTCTTTGCAATTTTAACGAATTTGGCGACCCTACATGTTCGTGAAATGTAAATTCGATAGATTATACGAACCAAAATTTTGTTTCCCCATGACTCCAATTTGGTGAATATTAGATTAAGTTTAACACGATACTGACACGTTAATTCAATGTTCGCTGTTTACGCAGGTTTACACATTCAATCCCTAAATGAAAAATAGCCGTAAAATGTATTTTCATTTACGAATCAATCACCTAGGGGTGACATGTCGGTAAGTAAATAGATTACTAAAATTATGATAGTAAAATCTACTAGCAATCTAAATTTGAGGGCTACAAAATACTTTATAAAGCAACTAGCTGTGCCCCGCGGTGTTACCCGCGGTAAAAAGGATAAAAAATCTGTTCATTTTCTATTCCATTTTCCATTGGAAAGTTTCACGAAAATCCATCCAGTAGTCTTTACGTGAAAGCACACCGAGGAACGTTCGCGTTGCTCAGCCAAGAGTTTATGTATTTTATTTTATAGCGCGTAATTCTTTTTTCGTCATATCTCCTAAGATATTCATTTAAATTGCATGCTGTAAAGAGCAATTATAATCTATATTAATTGCGTAGGCTAACTAGGCTATTTAATTTGAAAAAAAGTACACATGTCAGAAGTGAAACTTCTTTGGTTAAATTAATTTATGTAAGTTAATAATGAAAGTTAAATTTATAAGTCTTGTTTATATTTATAGAAATCTAAAACTTTAGATTTCCGAGACTTAGAGGAAGGGGAAAAGGAAGATATGTTAGGAATTTAATTATCATTAAAATATTAAAATGACGTTATGCGACAGAATTGCCATATAAAGTTCTAATAATTAACTAGTAAACGAATACACAAACCGTATATTATTTCTCGATATCCCTTATTCTCTCTCTCCTTCAATCTTTCTCACTATAGCCCTCCCACCTCTCGCTCCATGGCACTGTGCGTAATACGACGTTCGCTCTGTCTCACTTTTTCTCTCGATCTTTCTCACTTGTTTGCTCCCTACTCTCACTCCATGGCTAGTTGCTTCATGCTACGTTCGCCCTATCTTACTCTCTCTCAATTGGTCACGATCGCGTTCTCTTTCTCTTTTTCTACACTTCCGTTGCATACCTGTGTGACGTTACATCTGTTAAAATTTTACCCTCATGCGCCAAAAGAAGTTTCACTTCAAAAATTACTATATACACATAAATAGCTTTTCAAAACACCCTATTGAATTTGATAATTTTTTCGACATTATTATGGGTACAGTGGGTTTCCCTTAAAAGATAGACATACGGACTTCACGGACTTTTTTGAAGAACTAGAGGTAACAAAGAATTCCTCCATACATTAGTTTGTTGTACCTCACATAGATAAGGCAGCGTTTTCATTTATAGCTCGCGCGCGTCCGAGTTTCTCGGCAAATTTAATCATATCTTATCCAATATACAGCAAACCCCAACAAATTATGCAAAAAACCCATCCTCTTGAACCATTATATCTATTAAAAAAACTGCATCAAGATCCGTTGCGTATTTTTGAAGTTATAAGCTCACATAGGGACATACATACAAAAATTACGACTTTGTTTTATAAGAAGTAAAGATAAAGATTATTTTATTAAGGGCCTACATCAATATTATCGTATATCATCGCCGACACGTACATATTAACACAGCCAGTAGGCACAGAAAATGAAGAATTAGGGATACTTTTCCTATTTACTCAAAATCTACTAAATATATTTTAATTCCGATTTACGTGTTTCTATATATAATAGTTACTTATGTTTTTAAAGTTATTTCATTAGTTAATACGCGGTAATAGACCGACAAATGAAAAAAATAAAAAATTAGAGTTTCGCTAAGATTTTCTATCGAGAAAACTTTTTTCAATCGCGTTTCTGAGTTTATGCGATCCTAGATCATATATTGAAAAAACATATACTTAAAAATTGGAGCTCTAGCCATTCAATATAAAGAAACAATGAAAACTTCGTACGTAGAAAAATGCACGAAGCTATTTTGGTATCCTCTTAAGGATATAACACTGCCTTGTCTAGAAAGGCGGCAAGACGCACTCCGACAAGGTTAGCAACAGTCGGCCGGAGTGGTGGAGCCTAATGGGAGAGTAACCGACGAACAATACGGGCATTGTCTAGTAAGACCGCTTTCGGCTTTCGAATTATTTCATTATTATTATACCAACAACGACTTTAGGGCGATATAGTCGCAAAGCGACCAAGCCTTTTAAATAAAATTAAAAAAAAAACAACGACTTTGAATGTCGGCCTCGTATCTAAGCTCAAAGTTGCACAGCGTGCTATGGAGAAGGCTATGCTCGGTATTTTGGTAGGTGAAGCGACGATATCGTTAAAGTTGCAACCTTAACGATACCGTCCTCCAGACAACGGGAGCCGACATACACTGCGTCCGTGGTCACACACTAGAACTTTTCTGCCCCAACGATCATCAGTCCTAAGAGCGTGTGAATGTGGCCTGCCCATTGCACTCAGCGTCCTATTTCGGATTTTATCTCGTAGAGAAATACCAAGCATAGCCGTTGGATGCAAGCGACACAAAGCCACGCGTAGTGGCGTTCTATGGGGGAGGCTAGGTTCTATGTCCAAAAATTCACGGAGAAAGGCTGATGGATGATGATGGATACAAAAAGTGTCTTTTACTATTATATTTGACGGGCCTCGTGGTGTAGTGGTTCTGGTAACGGACTGCCGATCAAGAGGTCGCGGGTTCGATTCCCGCTCGGGACAATCATTTGTGTGATTTTTCTAATTGTCATACAAATGTTTGTACTGCGTCTGGGTGTTTCTATATATTATAAGTATGTATTTACAAAAAAAAAAGTAGTATATGTATTCTATCCGTATTCTGGTACCCATAACACAAGCATATAAGCTTAGCTTGGGACCAGAGAACGTTGTGTGAAATGTCCATTAATATCTAATATATAAAATTCACGTGTCACAGTGTTAGTTACCGTACTCCTCCTCTTGACCTTCTCGAATTTTACATACATATTCAGTAGGTCTGAGAATCGGCCAACCTCTATTTTTCAAACTTTTTTTTTAGTATGGCAAAACAACGTTTGCCGGGTCAGCTAGTTTATTTATATAATTACACCTTTATTCATTACTGAAACGTATCGTCCACAGATGTCACATCTAATTAGTAGAATAGTGTGTATGTGACGCAGCACGTGGCGATGCATTCCGATTAAATTGAACGCCGATGCGCGCTGACGCTTAATCTATTTAATTAGCGGTGGGTAGAGGTAAGTGCAACTGTGTTGTGACAATTAATTTAAGTTATATAGTTTGATAAGTATTATGTTTGATAAAATATCACTTACATTTAAAATAGTAACTGATATATGTGAGTTAACTGCATGGCTAACTCTGAACTTATCGAAACTATTAAATAAAATGAGTGTGTTAATTTTTTACCTTGTACAATATACTTCACTGTCTCATACTGTTATTACAACTTATATTACTACTAGCTGACGCCCGCGACTACGTTCGCGTAGAGTTTATAAAATTTTCCCCACACTTCGCTCCTATTGGTCGTAGCGTGATGTTATATAGCCTCTCTCGATAAATTAACTAAAGAAAAACACAAAAAGATTTTTTCCATTCGAAGGCGAATTTCAGCTTTTTAGAAAATATGAAACGCTAACAGTGCCTGAAGACAATAAAGATGGTAGTCGCTAACGGCACGTATCCATTTAACGTGACATATTAAGAATGTTACGTTGAGTACTACGGTGACAATTTGTAGCATATTCCGTAGCAGGTTGCTACGAATGTTTGCCATGGAACTCTTACAGCACTTATAGGAAGAAATGAGGTGAAAACATACGTATACGTATCTCTACATCAACATTTGTGTAATCAAGTAAACTTACGAAGTAATATACGTTAAAATAATAATATAATTGTGTTTATGCGCTAGATCAAGTAGCGCCCTGCCTCCTTCCACTCAGACTTATTTCTTTAATAACATCTCGAATAGATTTCTAATATTTAACAACTTTCAAATTTTGCTAACACGATATTAGAAGTTAAATAAATATTTACATATTTATTTAACTTCTTCTCTTGTAGAAACTTTATTGACATATTCATCATATCCAAGTATACAATATAAAGTATACTACAGAAAATCACCTTCAACTAAAAATTCTATTCCATATGTATGTCCTATAATCCGTCCGTAAATCACCCATAAGAAGTGTGGGTACTTTGTCTTCTGATGACAGCTTTATAGCTCACCATGGGCTCAGTAGTGCAAACTACATAAAATATTAATACACAATTTGTCCGAGTGGCCAAATGTAATCTACTTTTATAGGATTTTGTTGGATTAATTGTATTGTCCATCGGTCTTTAGTTAAGGATTTTTATCTTGCCAGTTGGTTTTAGTAGTTTAAATTTCAATATACCTACTGTGTAAACAATTCAGCTAAATTAAAATAACATTTTTATTACATTTCTTAAACATCATTTGAGCATTAATGTATTATTAAGTAAAAGCATAGCAAGTTAATTGCAAAAAATTATAATTTAATCTTTTCGCGTATACTTTAATTTTAAAATCACTTTAAAGTTATTGCTTTTAAAGTTATTGCTTTTAGTTATTGTCCACTCTTGTAGCTTAATTGCTGTTACTTTTTTGCATAGTATACTTAGTTGTGTTGCGGCCTATTATCGTCCTGCTATTGTACATAGCACTCCTACACTATGGGAAGATATTTGGTCTAACCATACTGAGACTAGGCATAACATATTATTTAGTTTTCTCATAGAGTATCTCTGTGACAGGCATATAATCTTCGCTATCATGCTTGCTCAGCCTAATAAAGTAGTATATACCCTGACCGATAAAGGTAAAAGATATCTTATCCATCTGTGGAACGCGCTTCCCTTAGAAATCAGGATGTGCACTAGTCTTCTTACCTTCAAACGCAAGGTACGCTAAGTAGCTACAGCATAACTACAACGAGGCTAATTTCCTCAATTTGCTCTCTATCTATTCATGTATGTATGTATTTATTCGTATATAATTATGATTGTATGTATATGTGAGTTTACTGTTATTAAATGTTTAAGTATGTATTATATTTTCTTTCTAATATTTAACTATTACCATTTTTTTATCTTAAATCCCCTATGGTTACACACCTACCTTGGTTATTTCTACATCACCCTATGGTTGACTGGAAGAAAATGCCTAAGGCATTAAGTCCGCCTGTACAATTCTTTGTATAAAGTGTGTAAATAAATAAATAAATAAAATAAAAGATATCTTATCTGCATATAACAGGATATGGTCAGGAACATGACGATAGTGTATCCAATTAAAATTTCGCTTACATTTATATTAGTATTATATTTTACTATAGACGCATACCCCTTTCCTGTTTGAAGCTCACAATGATACGTTCATAATTACACGAACGTCGATACCACCATGGATAAGGGGACAGATAGACTCACAGTCCGGCATTTAATTAGACCAATCGCTTGAGGCAACGTGGCATGCCTATGTAACTGCATTGTGATTGATATATGGCCGTTATGTTCCTATGTGTTTGAACAAGGTTTTAGACTATTTGGTGAGTACTGGCTTGTAAATACACTATTAATTCAGTAAATCTAATTTCAGGTTTGTGTAGCTCGGGGCTTTGCGGTCACTATTCATTTTAATTAAAATATTTGTGTGACCAGCGCAATTATATGATCATTTTTTTTTTTATATTTCTTCTATTTTTACTTGTATCGCCATATCAGTGTTTTGATATAACTTACTCTTACTACTAAGTTTTTGTCAATATAAACATCAGACTATTGCAAAAAACACACCTATATTATTATGTGCAAGATTATACAATTAACAGCAGTAATCGAAAACAGAAATTACGTCTGAAGTTACGTCTACAGAACAAGCATTAATATATGAAACTTAATTACAAATGGGTAGGATAAGCTCTGCTGCCTATGTCCGGCTCTTATCTTCGTATCGTGATAGGCAAATGTATTAGAGATGTGAAAGAAAATTAATTTATCGATATTGTTAGAATAATTATCGTGAATGGTTAGAATTATTTAACTCCTTGTTAATGAAACCATTTTTGGAATGGATATTAAGTTTATAAAAAGTTTGACTGTGACCAGTACAATAAATATTAAGTTAATGAAGATGCTTATAGATACTGTAAAGGTCGTGATCATTGAATATAACCTATTCAATGATACAGGCCACATATGTTTTATTTTTAAGAAAAGTAATAAATTTTTTTAGAAAGGAACTGAAAAAAACAAAACATATGTGGCCTGTATTTTTGGCCTGTATTTTTTTACACATTTGTGAAATTTGTGAAGCCTCTGCTTCACATAAACCTTCTTCTTGTAGAACAATTCATTTATTTCCCTTCTAGGACTTGTTACATTTATAAAATAAAAACATTTAAGGCTTTATAAATAATTGTATTCTTTTTAAATTCATATTTGTTTCAGAATATCTATTTTTACATCATCTTTTAATATCCTCTCGAATCCCCAATCTCTTTTGTTTTTTTCAGTTCCTTTCTTAAAAAAATTATTACTTTTCTTAAAAATAAAACATATGTGGTCTGTATCATTGAATAGGTTATATTCAATGATCACGACCTTTACAATACGATACTAAGATGTGTGGGACATCGAACCAGTTTCTCAAATATAGCCAGTAAGCTATGCCAGTTACTGTGAAGAATTTGTCCACCATTGGTTGTAATTAAAATGTTAATAAATTTGATTCTTTTTTTTTATTTTACTTTTATACATTATATAAATATCACATCACATTTATATTGTTAAAGTCCATAACCCGAAAACATCGATAGCGACACACCCATCCCTAACCACAGAACAAATTTGACCATATCATATATGAAAACCGCATGCTGTTCCTATTCTGAATATAATATTCCAGTTCATTCCCTCACATCTGGTTTGAACACGTAACAACCAAATTAAATAGATCCGGAATGTTTCAACAACTAGAGCAAGCTATTACATTATTAGAGATCTTGATATTTTGGTTGTATTTGCCCCTAAAGCTAAATGTACAATAGTGACCACTGAATTTCAGTAAGGCCAAAGGGTTCTAAAGGCCGTCTTTGTTTCATACACATAAAGCGAAAGCAGCTTTATTATACATGTCAATTCAATTATTACAAAACAATGTGCAAAATGGAATGTCGGGTTTTGTTGTGAACCTGAGTTTGATTACAATTGAAGCAATTAAGTGTGCCTACGTATGTAAATACATTTTAAATGAAAATGTTAATACTATTATTTACTTCATATAATTATAGATAATATTAAAATGGTTTTAGTGATTGTAAAAATGAGCAAGATGCCCATTTTTAGGGTTCCGTACCCAAAGGTTAAAACGGGACCCTATTACTGAGACTTCGCTGTCCGTCCGTCCGTCCGTCCGTCCGTCCGTCTGTCACCAGGCTGTATCTCAAGAACGGTGATAGCTAGAGAGTTGAAATTTTCACAGATGACGTATTTCTATTGCCGCTATAACAACAAATACTAAAAATAAAATAAAATAAATATTTAAGGGGGGCTCCCATACAACAAACATGATTTTTTTACCGTTTCTTGCTCGATACTAATAACGTTGCCTTATGTTGCATAGATAATGGTACGGAACCCTTCGTGCGCGAGTCCGACTCGCACTTGACCAATTTTTATTGTCCATACTATATTATATATAATCTCAGGAACCATTGGCCCGTTTTGAAAAATTCTTTCTGTTTTGGATAGTACATTTATCGAGAAAGACTATAGGCTACATAACATTACGCTACCACCAATAGAAGCCAAGAATTTGTGAAAAATGTTGCAAAAACGGGGAAAATTTTTAAAATTATACGCATACGGAGTTGCAAATAACAGCTAGTATTCTAAAGAATATCAGCCCTTCTAAGTCCTGATTAAGTGTTTTGCAAATTTTATTTTTTGTCCATGTACAGTGGAAGCTACTTCAACGAAAATCTAATTTCAACTTTATTAAAAAAAATCTGTGCTAAATTATTCGCAAACTTTTGAAATCAAAATATATCACTTGCCTCACAAAACAATTAAGGTCGAATTCACTGAGTAGAACTAGTACATTTGCATCGAAACGCAGTTAGCACACCCATTATTGAAATTTTATGTGAGTTTGATTATTATTCAGAAGACCGCTATTAGGACTGGACAAGGGATTCGAGTAAGCTACATTAATATGGAAGCAGATTTATTTTAGACGTACTGATTTGCCCTCTGATGTCTACTATTTACGGTTGCCTGGAAGAGATCGCATTTTGAGATAATGCCGCCTTTGTAACTACATTTTATATTTTTGTGCAAATAAAGAGTATCTTATTCTTTGTTTTTTTTTATTTATTTTACTGTGTATTAGGTAACAAAATTTACATTTCAAAGTGCCAAGTTTAATAACGTTTAACTATTATTCATAGATTATTTCCTAATTCCTTATTAATTTATACACACTACCTCCCAAATATTGCAATTATTTTTTACACACGCACACATACCACGAGAAAAATATGTCGTGTAGTGTATACCAAATAATATTTTTAAAAATCCTAATTTAAAAAGAAGTTAATAGAGTAACTGTTTCACTAAATCACTTTTTAACTTAATTAATTACATGTAAACTAATGTAATTACTATCATGTTATTATGTATTATAAAAATTGGTCAAGTGCGAGTCGGACTCGCGCACGAAAGGTTCCGTACCATTATCTATGCAACATAAGGCAACGTTATTAGTATCGAGTAAGAAACGGTAAAAAAATCATGTTTGTTGTATGGGAGCCCCCCTTAAATATTTATTTTATTTTATTTTTAGTATTTGTTGTTATAGCGGCAATAGAAATACATCATCTGTGAAAATTTCAACTCCCTAGCTATCACCGTTCTTGAGATACAGCTTGGTGACAGACGGACGGACGGACGGACGGACAGCGAAGTCTCAGCAATAGGGTCCCGTTTTTACCCTTTGGGTACGGAACCCTAAAAATAGAATCAACTAGAATTAAAAAAAAAATGCTCTTTCCATACTTAGCTATCTGAAGCTTGAGTAGACATCGTTGAGTTATGTAATGGAAACCTGTTAATTGCTCTCAAAGTGCTAACGTACATAATTCATATAATTACTAACTTATGTGGCGTACACAACACATGTAGATACATTACAACCCTTTGCATACATATATTATTATCTATGTATTTTATGTATGAAATCAAAAGTGGGAAAACTTTCCAAACACCCAGTTTCAAGGGCCATAGAATTTTCAGGAAACATGCATGTATTATTAGCAATAAAATTGTCTATTCTAGTAAAACTACTACTACTGCGTCGTATGTGTGGAATTTAGAAATCAAACCTTAACAAATTGTCCAAAAAAGCCATCCTATTGAATCACTCTATCCTATAAAAAAACTGTATCAAAATCCGTCGCGTAATTTTGAAGATATAAGCTCACATACGGACATAGGTACATGTAAAATAATGACTTTGTTATATATTAGGTAAAGAAGTATAATAATCTAATACTGCTTGCATTACCTTGAAAGCTACTACATATATAGAAAATCGTGGGCTATGGATTGTCTTCTAGCTAAATAAATTTTAGCCGGTGGCGCTCTATTTATAGCCAATATAGAATCCTTAAGAAACTGTGACTAAATTAGCTCTAATAGTTCAAATAGATAAATAATTAAGTATGTTTAATGATTGGAAAATACAACATATTCTGATAGTATTCTTATCGACTACATAATAAAATCAAATCAATATACAAAAAAAAAAGTTTCTTCACAAACACAGTACGTATTGCCAATCTACAATAAAAGGCTCCAAAAATTTTACTCAACATCTTAATTAACTTTATTTGTGGTAACGCATACAATTTCCTCAATTAATGTGGTAAATCCGAGTCGGGTTTCATTTTAATTGGGTGGATTACATCGACATCAAACGCCTTGTTTTTTAGCAATTCAAAACAGGGTATTTGTGTCATTCTTAACGTAAAAATGGAGATAAGACGAACGTAATTGCACTCGTTTTTTAACTGCGTTATCTGATTTTTCTTCACTGCCACATTACAGGTTAAATCTGACCAAGCATGTTGTTAAGCACGAACAAGTTTAAACTTTGTTTACAACATACAAGGTCCTTATTTTCTTGTAGAATTCTCATCTTTTAACGTGTTCTAAAACGTCTGCCAGCATCTATCAGGATGGACAACCATTTTGTTGAATCGTGAATTGGACGTTGGTCCGAGAGTTTTAAATCTGAACGATTTACGCGAAAATAATAGTTTGGAAGCAATCTCGCTGGACGAATGAGGTTTTTTGTCAATTCGATTTATAACTCATTTTTATCAGCTCCGAATATTGCAAAAAATAGTATTTTTATAACTTTACGGAAATTGTTATCATAGCTATGGATATGATGATGTTACAGATTTTTTTTATAAAAAAATCCCTTTATTTATTCATCATCCTATTGTTTACATTTTTTAAAGATTACAATTAAAACACAATAACATATCTCTAAGTCAATGTATGCGACACTGGTAGTTTGCTGGTGGCTAAAGCACAGGTTTTGCCTATATTAGGTGCTGGCAGAACCGAATTTTATGTGTTAACTTTATGAACATTTTTTATCATGTAATTATTTCTGTACATTTTTTTGACAATAAATCTTATCTTATCTTACATTCACGCATTATTTAAAAAAAAACAACTAAAAACAAACACTAAGGATAGGTCTAATAATTGTTATAATAAATGGAGGAGTTTTATGGAGTTGTAAGTGCGTGTGTGCGAAACACTTAAAACTACTGGAAAAATGAAACATTTTTAACATTAATAAGTAAATCAATTTTTTTTTTAGATTCGTTAAGTGAAAGCATAGCAAGTCAATCGCAAAAATTAATAAATTAACATAGTAAAGATGATTGATTGGCTTTTCTGTTAAAAAAAAAAACAAGTGTTTCTCTCTCCAGCCCATTAAAATCCCACTATTGGGCTTTGAGAAGGGCTGTGGTCTACTGAGTTTTCCGTCTCTCACACCGGTTGTTATCTGTGTACAATATCCGTTGGACAACTTTTACGGCACCCAGCGAAGGAAACGGGGTAGTGACACTTGTATTCTTAATTCATCACCACACGGACAGTAAACGGTTTATCGATAACATATTCAGAAGTATCCATACAGTTTTATCGTAGCTGATACGATCTTTCTTGGCCTAAATAAATATTGTCCCAAAAACTATTGTTCTAAATATTTGTACAAATCATCACATCAAAGCAAACATATCTAGTGGACACTAATTGGATTATTCAAGTGCAATATCAGTAGATATAGACGACAGAGGCCGTGTCAAAGTACACTGACCCTTGCGCCTTCACGACAAAGTGAGGGGAGCTTCGGGGCTTGTATCTGTTACGGCATTGATGGCATCTGTAGGGTGTTCGTGTATTATTATAGATGGTAAGCGTATGAATAGGTACATTGTTTGATATTGCTTTTATTTCGATATGTTGTCAGAATAACAAAAAATTTTAGTAAAAAAAAGGTGTCAGAATATTTTTATGACGGGCTTCGTGGTCTAGTGGTTCATATACCGAACTGCCGTTCACGAGGTCTCGGGTTCGATTCCCGGTCAGGATAATCATTTGTGTGATGTTTTTATTGTCATACAAGTGTTTGTACTGCGTCTGTGTGTTTACTATGTATTATAAGTAGGTATGTATTTACAAAAGAAAAGTAGTTTATGTATTCTATCCGTATTGTGGTACCCAAAACACAAGCATATAAGCTTAGTTTGGGACCAGAGGACGTTGTGTGAAATGTCCATGAATATTTTTATTTATTTTATTAGTTTTATATAGAGAAATGATTTGATTGGTTGTTAGTTTGGAATAAATAGGCTCCGAAACTATGACTCTAAATTATCTATTAATTTCAGACAGAGAGAGTGTAATGAGCTTCTTAAAGCTAAGTATTGTTAAGGATACCATAGCTGTTTAACTTGAAATGATTGTCATGATCATAATTTCCTGATCTTTTTTGACATGCTTATATAAATTCGGTATGTATCTATCAATATATTAATCTAAGTAACGGAATCTTGGAAAGTGATTTTCACCCACTTGCGGTAGTCGGGTTGATTTTTTGCACATATATCAAGGACTGATGACAATGCGATAATAAAAAAAATATCAGGATTTTCAAGCGTTTTTTTTAGTTTTTGAACTAGTTAAGTAGATTATTATTCCTAATTACTCTAAAATTCTTCTTGATTTGAAATTTTGCACATATATCAAGGACCGATGACAATGCAATAATTTAAAAATATATTCAGGATTTACAAGCGTGTTTTTTTAGTTTTTGAATTAAGTTGGTTATTATTTCTAATTACTCGGAAATTCTTGTCTTCATAGCATCGATTACGTAGATACCTATATATAACAATATTATAAAGCTGAAGAGTTTGTTTGAACGCGCTAATCTCAGAAACTAAAAGTTCAAATTGAAAAATTCTTCTTGTGTTTGGTAGTCCATTTATCGAGGAAGGTTTAAGGTTATATAACATCACGCTGCGATCAATAAGAGCGTAGCAATTGTAAAAAATGTTGCAAAATGGAGTCAATTTTCTAAATTCCACATGTACGAAGTCGCAGGCAACATCTAGTCTTCGGATAAATTATTCGTTCAGAAAAGTTATTCTAACAGAGTTTCAATGAACTATCATGTCTTTCAACTTATATTATTAATATTAGAAAGCTGAAGAGTTCATTTGTTTAAACGCGCTAATCTCAGAAACCGCTAGTTCGATTTGAAAAATCCTTTCAGTGTTGGATAGTACAATTATTGAGGAAGGCTATATGCTTTATAGCATCACGCTGCGACCAAAAGGAGCGTAGTATCGGTGAAAAATGTTGCAAAAACGAGAAACATTGTCGAAATTCCACGCGTATGAACTCGCAGGCTAGTATAACATAAATCACTGATAATGGATTAAAAATACAATCAAATAAAAAGCAGACCGTCTGGAAATATAAATAGCATGTAATAAATGAACCACTCCAGACCCAAAATAATGGTCCAGGTCCTGTTTTGCTTGACCAACGATTTATCAGAGCAACATTTACATACTGTAAGATTGATGATCTGCTGTCAGTTTGGCTGTATGTTCAGCGCTAACGGGTAAGAAGGCATCAATCATTTCAATGTTATTTATTGCTACAATATAGGTTTATCTGTATCACCTGAATACTGTCTAGTCTATAGTCTTATCTATAGTGGTTTAAACAATAACTTTATCGAAGAGATAATAAACATTTTATCGTAAAAAACTATTATGAATCACAATTGTTGACAATTTTAGCGAACCGATTTTGGCGAACTTTTAAACCTCCGATAAGTCATTATGAATAAGACTGTTAGCGCCCCTGCCTATATAAGACAGAGGTGCGCGGGGGATACAAAACTCGTCCAGAAGAACTAGAGTTTGGCGGTGCGGAATCCAGACCCTTGCCGTATAAAGCCACAGAGGTTTGTGGTAGGTCTTACTAGGATCTAAATTATAAGAAGATACAGATAAGGAGGATCAAACTACGTTGCCCTATAGACGGAAACAGGAAGGATATTAAATGGAGACATGCGACTCACCACAATCTTCTCTTGCTCGTCTTCTTATTCTGATCTCCACAGTCCTGGTTGTAAGGCAGGACAGGTAATTCTTGCGGTTATAGGCGCACAGTTTGGTCTAAACATATGCACTCGCGAATATCATTAATAGTTCACAATTCGGAGTTTTAGGCAACACGACGTACGTCATATTTTATTATATTGCAGCGATTTTAGTAATTTAACACTCGTGGTTTATTAACGACGACACAATGTCTTTCGTGCGGTTCGCGACACACACTGGTCCGACAATGACCTTAGGCGCGTCTTCTTCTTCCACGGAAAGACGTAGCGGTCTTCCGTGGTGCGGTTAGCGACTTCTTCTTAGTCTTCTTCCACGAGAACAGAGCGTAGTCCTCGTGTCGCGGCGAGTACGTGACTTCTTTTCTCACGAGAGCATAGCGTGGCTCCCGGGCGGCGGTTTGAACGAGAGTCAGTACGCAATTAGGTTGGGGAGAGGGCGCGGGCAACGGATAGGAAAATAGATCTACCTACAAAAAGAGTGATTAATAATTGCGCCGATATTTGGCGGCAACATCCCCCCGGGCCTAAAGGGTACTTTAGAGAAAAATATGAAAATAACTTAAGCATATTACAAATACTAGCAATAGTTAGCCAACAGGCTATGCGACTACGAATCGGCATAGGTAATACAACTTAAGTAAGCGGAGCGATTTAATGATTAAATTAAGCGGAAGCGGAATATTCTTAATTGAATAACTCCATCGGCGGACGCGGTAGGTACCTAAACTAGGTGATTAATGTTTATAGCGGGTTTATTTAATATTATTAAAACTTATAAACTACATACCTAAACTAAAACTTAGCCTAAAACTTATTGAGTCGGAAGCGGAGACAAACGGACCAATGGCCGCACGAGACTGCCCTTGGCTGTCCTTACCGTAACGACTCTGGTTACACCATCTTTAGATGCGTGTAACTTCTCTATTACGCCTAATGGCCATGAGAGTGGCGGTGAATTATCATTAATTATAATAACAACAGTACCCTCTAATACGGGTGTAGCCGGACTATTCCATTTAGACCTCGCTTGAAGCTGATGTAAGTATTCGGAACGCCAACGGCGCCAGAAAGACTGTACGATTTGATCAAGTAAAGTATGTCTCTGAAGCAGACTATGAGAGTTAACCTCAGACGCAGGGAGAGACATCAAAGGCGCGGTATGCAAAAAATGCGCCGGAGTCAATGCGGCGGGCTCCGACGGATCACTACTCATAGCGGTGAGAGGTCGCGAATTGATCAACGCTTCTATTTGCGTAAGTATCGTCATAAGTTCCTCGTAAGAGAGAATTTGTTTACCTATGACTTTAAAAAGATGAGTCTTAATGACCTTTACCATACTTTCCCAACATCCTCCAAAGTGTGGAGCCGCAGGTGGAATAAATTGCCACTCTATGCGATTTTCAGATAAATATTCTTCAAATCGTGAACAATATTCCTCATTAAGAAACATATAAAGATCGCGCAAATAAGTATTAGCGCCCACGAAGCAAGTACCGTTATCTGTATATAAACATCTGACGGGACCGCGTCGCGAGAGAAAGCGCTTTAATGCTGCCAGAAAAGAGACCGTGCTTAAATCTGTAGCTATTTCAATATGCGTAGCGCGTGTTGTCAAACAAGTAAATATACATAACCAAGCTTTACGACTTCTTACACCTCGCCCACGACAGGGAGTATATAGCAAGGGGCCCGCATAATCGCAGCCCGTGTGAGTAAACGCTTTATCTACCTGATTAACACGTTGACTAGGCAGGTCGGCCATAGGAGGCATAAGCGGTTGCGCGCGGAATCTGAAGCATATGTTGCATTTATGAATTCTGTGACGAATAATTCGTCGTGCGGATAAAATCCAATACCTTTGCCTGAGTAGCGACATGAGTAGTTCAGGGCCAGCATGGAGGTGTTTCTTGTGATAATAGTCCACAAGTAAATCTATAACGTGATCGTGTCGCGGTAAAATACGAGGATGTTTATAATCAAAATGTTCGTCTGCATTCGAAAGACGACCACCTACGCGTAATACGCCATGTTCATCCAAGAATGGTGTAAGTTTACGTAACGCGGGCGAACAAGGTTTATTATCCTTTATGCTTATAATGTCCCTGCAAAAATGAACTTCTTGCGCGGCTTTTAATAATTTAATTTCAGCAAATTCAAGGTCAGCATTAGTTATATTACCGCGGGGTAAAATTTTAATAAATTTATAAACGTAAACGATGGCGCGTAACAACTTAGGAAACGCGGACATACGTAGCGCGAGTTCGTAGATCGTAGGCCGTGTAACGGATGACGTCACAGGGTATGCTACGGTCTTTTGTTCGGGTGCCTCCGCGCTCAGCGATTCTAGGTCGCAAACAGTTATCGGCCACTGAAAATAGGGGTAAGTTAGCCACGTAGGACCGTGATGCCATAGCGGATGGCTTATGAGTTGAGCGGGAGTGACACCACGCGATAAACAATCCGCGGGGTTATCTACGCCTGTGACATGATTAAAGCAAGAAGCGGGAATAAGTTCTATTATTTTTGTAATTCTATTGGCTACAAAAGTTTGCCAGCGGTGCGGAGATGAATTTATCCAAGCGAGTGTTATTTTTGAATCAGTAAACGCGATTATTTTATCAATGGGGTAACGGCACGCAATTGTGTCTTTTACCTTACACAGTAATTGTGATAACAGGAGCGCGGCGCATAGCTCTAATCTCGCTATTGAAACGGTTTTTACCGGTGCGACTTTCGATTTGGCACACACTAATCTCACGGAGATATTATTATTGGACGCTACGGTGATGTAGACGACACCACCGTATGCGCGTTCGCTAGCATCAGCGAAACCCACTAAATTTATAGAACATCCGTCAACCAATCCAAGATGACGCGGAATAATGATTTCGTTAAGTGTAGAAAGCTCGGCACAAAACCGTTTCCAAGCGACTACGATATGGTGGGGAGGTGTATCATCCCAATCGCATTTAGCTAGCCAAAGGTCTTTTATTAAGAGTTTAGCATATAAAATAGTGGGGGCCACAAAACCCATCAGATCCCACAAACGAGCCACAAGGGAAAGCATTGTGCGCTTTGTACATTTGTCATTTGGTAATGTGACGTCATAGCGGAAACTATCACGCGATTGGTCCCAACGTAAACCGAGGACCTTTTGCGGTACGGATTCTCCAAACACAATGTCAGGAGAGGCCCTATGTGATATAGGTATGTTCTCGAGAACCACCTTTGAGTTACTCATCCATTTGACGAGGTCTAATTGACCACGCTTGAAAAGCTGTATAAGCTCTTCACAAAGGCTTATGGCCTGCGGTTCGGACATGACACTATAAGCGACGTCATCCATATATAACGCGGAAGACGCCGCTAGGGCTGCAGCGGGGTATTTATCACCTTCGTCGGCGATTAATTGACGTACAACGCGCAATGCGTGGTACGGACTGGAAGTTAATCCAAAACATACGCGGTTAAATTGATAAACAGAAATAGGCTCGTGTTTATCAAATCTATATAATATACGTTGATACCTGCGATCGGAATCACGTACACTTATATTGAGAAACATTTGACGGCAGTCAGCCGTGAGCGCCACTTTAAACAGGCGGAAAATAAGTATAATATTAAATAGATCACCCTGTAAGTTAGGGCCAGTATGTAAAATATCATTTAACGACAGACCACTACTAGTTGGGCTGCTTGCGTCTAACACTACTCTAAGTTTACTAGTAATTCTATCGTCGCGAATAACTGCTCTGTGCGGAATATAATACGCGTGCTTAACGTCGCTGTCTCTTATCACAGGACTTAAATATCCTTTATTTATATAATCGCGCATGACGTCGTTATAAGCGTTGCGTAACTTTAAAGACGCGTCGAGTTTACGTTCTAAGCAGTGATAACGTCGTAGGGTGGAGACGTAAGAGTCACCTAAAGAATACGGATCACCACTGAAGGGTAAGGCTACTATGTACCGTCCTTGATCCTCACGAGTCGTAGTTTCACGAAAGAATTCTTCACATTCGCGGTCAGCGCAACTCATAGCGAGAGGAACGGAGATTTCCTCAAGTTCCCAAAAACGTTTGAGAAGCGCATCTATATCGCTCTCGGTAGAACAATACGAGGCTGTATGCATAACGTTATTAAAAATGGGTGCCCTACCCATAACAATGACACCAAGAGTTGTTTCAATCGCGGTTGGCATATTTAATTGTCTACTATGTCCAGCGACAGACAACAGTAGATGCGGGAAGAGCTCAGCTCCTAGTAGTATGTCTATGCTGCCCGGTATCGAAAATGACGGGTCAGCTAACTGTAACGATTTAAAATGTTCAAGCGCGGGAACATTTACTTGAACAGTCGGTAAGTTATCTGTAATTTGTTCCACTATTAATGCGGATAAATCATAACAAATATCATTATTAAAACACGAATATATCTTAATATCTACCAATCCTTTAACCGATTTTTGTGAGCCACCTATTCCTCTAACTAGTAAGGAAGAATTTTGAAAATTATCCCATAATCCTAGGCGTTTAAAACAATCATAAGTAATAAAATTACTTTGCGAGGCGGAATCTATAAGGCATCGACAGACATGAGGCTTACCGTAATTATCGTATATAACTACTTGGGCCGTGGCGAGCAAGACAGTAGATATACTCGTCGTACACGGCGCGTTTTGTGCGGTATTATACGGCGCGGTTGGCATCGAGCGAGCAATGCATGTTGAACATAGCGAGACCTCGCGTTGAGAATTCGAACTAGTACATGTCGCGTGCGATGCGACCGGCTGCTGCGGCGGCGAAGGCTCAGCGGTTGGAACGGTAGGATTGCGAATATTATTATTAATTAGCGGGTGCGGTGAAATATTATTTCTATGTAAGGAAGAATGATGTTTGCGGTTACAAAAGCGACATCTATTTTTAGAGATGCATTTGTTTGTTAAGTGTTTAATGCTTAAGCAATTAACACACGCGGTTTTATCTTTAACAATTTGAAAGCGGTTCATGGGAGTTAATTTATTGAAAGCGGGACATTTAAATAAATGTTCGTGTAAAATATTATTACATAAACAAGTTAGCGAATTATTATTAGCGGTATCCGAACATACTACATAAGCGCGCGGGTTTGGAGGTTGACTGTAATTATTTTTAGAAGTTTTTATATTATTATTAATCACAGTTTTATTGTTAAGCGATACAGTTGGAGTATTGCGGTACACTCGACATTGATCTTTAATAAATGACACGAAACTATTAAGTGTAGGTAATTTATTATGACGTACAGACATTTCAAATGAACGGACTGTGTCAATATCGAATTTATTTATAGCGATATGCAGTAAAATAAAATCAGCGAGATCATCTAATCGTAGATTTTTCAGCGACTCGATTGCGGTAATTAACTGATCAACAAAGGATTGATAGTTTGTAATAGAAGCGGTGTTTGATAATTTAAGATTTATAATTTGATCTAAATAAGTGCGACCTAATGTACGCGTATCTTCGTATCTATCTACTAACGACTGAAATATTATTGGATAATTTTGCGCATTAGCGGTGATGCCTGCGAAAACCGATTGCGCTTTAAATGACAGTTTACCCATTAAATAATACAACTTATCAGCGTCTGTTAACGATTTATTATCGTGTACGTTAGTTTTAAAGCTGGCATAAAATATTGGCCAGTTGCGAATGTCTCCATCGAATGAGACTAACTCTAAAGCGGGTAATCTTAGAGTACTAGATGTCATGACCTCATTGCGATGTTTAGATGAAGGTTCTGTCATAAAAGTGGACATTACCCTCTTTATGTAACAATACAAATCCTCAAATGAGGTATATGCTTGATAATTAGGCTTTGCGGTAGGATTAAGGGTCATTAACCTTATATTATACTCGTCTAATAATTTATGAAAGCTAGTTCGAATCTCATCGACTGTCATACAAGAACTAAAAAATGAATTCTTATCAAATGCGGAAGTATTTGCGGTTTTAGCGCAATCGTATATACTTTGTACGCGTTCAAATAGAATATTTCGCTTCGCTTCCAATAACGATAGTTGCGGATCCCTAATTTCATCTGACAAAGTAGATGGCCCTTTGTGGGCGCGTTCCTTTGTCGCGCGAGTCTCCATGTTAATTTATAATAACCAAACGAGACAGAAAAATAATGCGTTATTTCTAAAATATGAATAGTGATAGATTTACAGCTTACTTATTGTAATATCTACGCAATTATACCTAAACATACATAAGCAATACGCGGATAGTATTTGTAATATAACTATTGACTTAAGTTGAAGGTATTTAAAAATAGAAACTTCTAGAATCAGTTTCTAGAATCTATGCGAGCGATATTTAAATCGCGGGGGCTTGAAATGCGGGTAGTTTGATAAAAATGTAACCACGGGGAATGCGATATTATTTCAAAGTTATAACAAATGATTAACCTTGAATGAATAAAGGTAATAACAGCGATCTATTTATAGATTTTATGAAATGAACATGCGTTAGTAAACAGGTGCACTAACGAAGCGGGATCTTTAACGTTAAAGTATATAATTGATTAAGTAGTTTAAGTTAAATATGTACCTATATGAATTTATGGGGTTTTATATGAATTTATATTTAGAAAATATTAAAAAGCGGGGGGGGGAACCCGAAGTATGAGGGTTCTAGTAACCCGATTCTATGGAACAAATGACAGGACATAAAGTTCCTGTCCAGAAGAACCAGGTCCGGCTCGAAAGGACCAAAGTTGTTAGCGCCCCTGCCTATATAAGACAGAGGTGCGCGGGGGATACAAAACTCGTCCAGAAGAACTAGAGTTTGGCGGTGCGGAATCCAGACCCTTGCCGTATAAAGCCACAGAGGTTTGTGGTAGGTCTTACTAGGATCTAAATTATAAGAAGATACAGATAAGGAGGATCAAACTACGTTGCCCTATAGACGGAAACAGGAAGGATATTAAATGGAGACATGCGACTCACCACAATCTTCTCTTGCTCGTCTTCTTATTCTGATCTCCACAGTCCTGGTTGTAAGGCAGGACAGGTAATTCTTGCGGTTATAGGCGCACAGTTTGGTCTAAACATATGCACTCGCGAATATCATTAATAGTTCACAATTCGGAGTTTTAGGCAACACGACGTACGTCATATTTTATTATATTGCAGCGATTTTAGTAATTTAACACTCGTGGTTTATTAACGACGACACAATGTCTTTCGTGCGGTTCGCGACACACACTGGTCCGACAATGACCTTAGGCGCGTCTTCTTCTTCCACGGAAAGACGTAGCGGTCTTCCGTGGTGCGGTTAGCGACTTCTTCTTAGTCTTCTTCCACGAGAACAGAGCGTAGTCCTCGTGTCGCGGCGAGTACGTGACTTCTTTTCTCACGAGAGCATAGCGTGGCTCCCGGGCGGCGGTTTGAACGAGAGTCAGTACGCAATTAGGTTGGGGAGAGGGCGCGGGCAACGGATAGGAAAATAGATCTACCTACAAAAAGAGTGATTAATAATTGCGCCGATATTTGGCGGCAACAAAGACTATAAGTAGTTTCTGGTCTTCTTTTTGCTTTGATTGCTGTCGCGTTTTGTTGTGTATTATTAGCATTTTATTTTATTAGCTGGAGGTGGAAATCCGTTAGTCGAAACTTGTGTACAAAGATTTCAATAATAAACTTACAACATTAGTAACTTTGCACCGTCAAAATAAATCGTTCGATAAAACTGCACAAGCATAGGTATAGTTTGACATAACGTGTAGGTACACGTTAAGAACGTACGACGAAGAATATTTCTGTCTGTGATTTCTATGTAACTTTAACCACTAAGGCTGCACACGCGACGGACGCTTAAAAAATGGAGTAACTTCTCCCGTTTTCCCAACATTTCCCTTCACTACTCTGCTCCTATTGATTGTAGCGTGATGAAAAGTATACTATAACCTGCCCAGGAATATGAAGAATAATTGTACCAAGTATCGATCACTAATCACCCCCTGATAGTTATTTTGAAAATATATTTCATGTACAGAATTGAACTCTCTACTGATTTATTATAAGTATAGATGACTTATCGGAGGTTTAAAAGTTCGCTAAAATCGGTTCGCGAAAAAACTTGTTATTCATGATAGTCTTTTTACACTAAAACGTTTATTATCTCTCCGATAAAATCTCCGTTTAAACCTCCGATAAGTCATTATGACTAAGACGGGAAATCTATATTTCAGGGAAAGTCCATGCTCGGTGCATTCAATTTTGATAAAATTTAATACAAAGTCAACGATTTTAATGGACTAGAAACTAAGGCTAGCACTGTGGTAATTATTAAATGTACATCTTAAATTTAGATGATAAAGATTGTGCTCTACAGTCTCTACCTAACCCCAAGAGAAAAAGCGTAACGACCTCATCATCCCTTATACAAAACAAATGATGACACAGGACGCATTACAGTTCAAAGCTACTAGTGGAATATATTTATAGTTGTCGGATATTTCTGTACCACCAATGTAATACCAGTTTTTACTCGCAAAAAAACGTAGAAAGATGCATGCAATTTAAAAACCAAATCTTAAAAAAGCCATCCTCTTAAATCGCTATATCTATAAAAAAACCACATCAAATTTGTTGCGTAGTTTGCAAGATATAAGCTCAAAGCAAAAAAATGCTACAATTAATAAAGATACAATATTTATATCAGACTTCAGTATTTATTTAGTTTCAACCAACATCTAATGTTTATTTCAAAATGTTGCTAATTGCTACACAAGGCAGCAAGTACAATCGTGGCTATCTCGCTTGCCCATCGATCAATGTCGTAACTAATTCCTCTGCAGATAGCAAAGTTAAACGTTCGGTACGTGATCCTCTTGTTTTTCCTTAACCAATAGAGACGATTGTTTTAGTGGACAAATAGTTCTGAAAGGTTTAGGGTCCGGCGATTAAGTGAATTGGATGTGTGTGAAACAGTTTATAAAACTATTCAACTTACTTGGTGTTTTGTCATCAACCTATTAATTAAATTTGTCGAGCATTAAGAGGAAAAAACAAAATGATTAATTATTGTAGAATAATGTAGATATTTTTAGAGATATCTATTATAATTGTCATTTGTTGTTCTGCACCATAAATATCTATCCTTCTGCTCAACTATTTATCACTCATGAGTTCGCTTTCTAAAAACTTAATTTGGAGATATTATTTTGTCTACAGTAAAGCATAAACAAGTAAAGAATTTTGTAACGTCAAGGTTTAAATTGTACTAATCCTCGATCCCTATGTAGGTGTATGTCAATGTCGCCATATTAAAAATTAATGCTCACAAAGTACAAAAGTATATGTAAGTTTTTATCTTTACTTATTTATGAAATAAAGCCGTTATTTTTGTTTGAATGTTCCTATTTGTATATCTTCTAAAACAGCGCAACAGATTTTGATGCAGTCTTTTTTAATAGATAGGTTAAGTCGTTCAAGAGGAATGCTTTTTTGTAGAATTCCATGTATACAAAGTTGCAACTAGTAATATAATATATAGGGTGTTTGGTACATCGTTTACCAAATTAAATCAGCTAAAAGATAGTGTCATTTGCTATAGTTTTAGCATATTTAACTTAGTTTTTGCGCCGCCAGTTTTTTCTTTTGGTCATGGAAATTTTTTTATATAAAAAATCAATAATGAGCTATAAAACCCAAAAAATTAAAAGAGAAGCTGTTACACGCTTCAAATTATGTTTTAATTTTAAAGTTTACTATTGTGTTCTTCAATAAAACCTAGAATTACTTGAAAATAATTGATACTCTCCTTTTTTCCTTTTTGCAAATGACACTATCTTTTAGCTGATTTAATCTGGCAAACGATGTACCAAACACCCTGTAGGTATAAGAGGTCCTAAAGTCATACCCATTCGAAGTACAACAAAATAAAATTATAACGCTCTCACGATTCCGAATTCAAAATATTGAAGTACTAACACGTGTCTAATATTTCTCATGATTTAAAAATATAATTTATGTTACTGTGATATGATGCGTAATCAATTGGGTGTTATAGAAACCATTAAACATAAGTTAAAAGGCATAGACGCGTCGACAAAACACCCCATAGTTTAAAATATTTTGATTTAGTACCAATCTCCCTTTAAACAACTTTCTAATTTATAACAGTTAAGTTAGAGTTTATATTTATATTGCAAAATTTTTTCTTGTTTATCTTAAGTTGGCAATACACGTGTACTTATACATGAGTAGATTGCAGCCGTTTGTCATATTTAAATGATTATGTTGTAATCATTATCGGTAGAGGCGTGAGAATGTTTGCTGTGTATATTTTATCTGGCGTAACTCTCTCTCTCTCTTCTCTTTCTTTCCAACCCATTAAAGTCCCACTGTTGGGCACAGGCCTCCTGCAATTTGGGACATTTATGGTCTTTATACATACATGCCTTCTTGGGATAAGGCTTTTACAGCACGCTGCGGAGGAAATGATTGATTCAGAATACAACAGTCACCACCCATTTCCTTTCCAGAGATCTGTAAGGGAATATAAGGAGAGAACATCCTCTATAAGTAAAGGAAAAATTTGAAAATAAAGCCCATCCAGTGTTGATGGACACATTTTAAGCTATTATATAGCTTCTATCGCGGGCCTTGAGCGTGGAGACTAAATCCACAAAATTCGAAATTTAAATTCCGTAGGTAACGGAAATAGCGTAAAAAACCTTACAAATCGCTTTTCGCTGTTCGCGCTGGTGACTCATGTCAGTTTTGGCGTTAGTTTTAAATATGAATAAAATAGTAAAAGAAAACGAGTGAGTACATACTCTATATACATACATTTCATTATTTGTTTATTATTCTATTTAGTAGCCTCGGTTGGCTAGATTGTAATATTGTGATGAATGTGGTCTACAAAGACCGGAGTCATCAAGAAAAAAAAAACACTGCAACAAGCTTAGTCAGCGTGGAATAATAGGCGGCTGATGGGATGGAGGCTCGTGTCCAACAATGTTACATAGGTTAAAACATGGATAGATTCGTAAAGAGCTAATAAAAAATTTGTATACATAATTAATTTCTTAATTTATATTCGTGGTTATATTACTATTTTACCTTTCAAATACAGTAGTTATTGGAAATGCAAATAATTTATATCTGGTATAGCTTCAAGCCGCATCGTATTGCAATTAGTGTAAACGGTTCACGCGTCGCTGTTCCTGTAAGCTCACTTGATCCATGTTTCAGCTTTGCGACAGACAAATCCAACAGGATTTTTGATGATATAGATAATCTGGAAGAGAATTAAAGGATTATTTTCAAAGTTTTATACTAAATTATAACCTGTGATATAATAGTTTAAGCGTAACGAAACATTTTTAAGTGATTTTAATAAGGCTTTTCGTTGTCCGTGGATGATTGTGGGTGACGGATAAAAAGAATACAAGTGTGGTGACACTACGGTGTACTATCAGAATACAAGTGTCACCTTCCCATGTCTTACCCGCAGGGGTCGTAAGAACCACGTCGCATGACACCTACGCACATACCCAAGGAGGGTTGACGTCAGACAGACTGCCGGTCGTAAAAATTAGCCTAATATTATTGCAACATGAAGTCATGTTGTGCCGACATCGAATAACAGGATAATGGCAGTAGAATGATGATGACGAATGTCAGGCTTCATTACTACAATATTATACAGCAATAAGAAAGTAGGTAAGTATTTTACTATTTTGAGTGTGTAGTCATGTGAGATTTAAAACGACGCGTCGCGACGTATGAAACTTAACCATGCATTTGTCAAACAAACTATGCGAATACAAAATTTTAGCACAGTCGGTCGAAAAAAAATGTTAATTTACAAAATCAGGTTTCAAACTTGATTTGCATCACCCAAGCTTTCTTAAAACATTTGCAAGATAATGAAACACCTGTAAAATATACAACAGTCACATCTAGTTCCAATTTAAATCAATGCATTTGTATTTTGTAATTGTAGAGAATTTGCACACATCTATCAAAATTAAATTTTGCAGGATTTTGGGCTTTAAGTCTTCGTTGTAAAGGATTGAAATGTTACATTTGTTTATTTGATAGCCGTTTCATATTATTTTTAGTTTATTAAAGCTGACTGCGTTTTACTATATTTTTCTGTCAAACGGAACAATTTGATACATATTTGAGTTGTTTACCATTTAAATAAAACCACTTTTACCGGATTTTAAACGCGTGCATTTGTTTTAAATTGTAGCCCGACGTTCGGGTGACTTTATAGTCACCATGGGCATGGGTGGGACCAAGCTGTAAAGTACTACGATCATTTGACCATTTAAAACAAAATATTGTCCATTTGTTGGCTTTTACTGCAGCACTTATGCATTAACTATTAAATTACAATTTTGTTTCCATTGCTAAATAGTTGAAAGAATAAATTCATCAAATTTTATCAATCAATGACAATGATACAATTTTTGATGTATCGATAGCACGCGTCTGAGCGATCGCTTCCAATGACCAATGTGAAATAGAATCACTTTTTGGTTACTAACAAAATACAAAAAGGAAGTTTATTTATCTAAACATAAGAATGTTAAAAATATGATCAATCATTTAGATCCACATGAACGGAATGATATGTGTGAAAAAATTGGCCGCATGCCTTAGAAATATATTCTTTGTGTAAGTAAACATCGATTTGTTTATTTTAAAATGATATTTATTTGGTTTTGATTATTTATAGTGGTATTTACATCTTTTGTTTTAGTCTGTTGTTAGTCTTTGTTTATTGTCTTATGATCATGATTAGATGATACCTTGTAGTAGTAATTATTTTTCCTATAATTACTACTACAAGGGTCTAGGTTAATGAATCACGTCGCACTTTCAGAAATTTAATAACTTCTGTATAAAGCGTTCAAATCACAACGTTTTCTTCCACAGTATATACTGGGTGATAACAAATGCTAGCGCGATTTAAAAAATTGGTCAAGTGCGAGTCGGACTCGCGCACGATGGGTTCCGTACCATTATCTATGCAACATAAGGCAACGTTATTAGTATCGAGCAAGAAACGGTAAAAAAATCATGTTTGTTGTATGGGAGCCCCCCTTAAATATTTATTTTGTTTTATTTTTAGTATTTGTTGTTATAGCGGCAATAGAAATACACCATCTGTGAAAATTTCAACTGTCTAGCTATCACCGTTCTTGAGATACAGCCTGGTGACAGACGGACGGACGGACGGACGGACGGACGGACGGACGGACGGACGGACAGCGAAGTCTCAGTAATAGGGTCCCGTTTTTACCCTTTGGGTACGGAACCCTAAATAGGGGCGTTAGTTACATACATCATTGCGCTCTCAAAATTCCCATAGAATTTATTTCACACTATTACATAATTTTGTCGTTTTCTACTGTTTATTTTTTTAATAACTAACTAACAACACTTGTACAATTTGTATGTATGTATTATTTGTCTTTGTAATGTATTTTTATTAATTACCTATACCATGTAAAAATGTACAATAAAGAGCCAAATTAAATTATTTAAAATAAATAACAAATAAATAAATAACATTCCTAGTTTCAGGCTTACTATTCGGAAACAATATTACTATTCCAGAATTATCTATTTTGTATTAAGGTTACCTTCATATGGTTTCCTCATAATCAAAATATAAGCAAATGGTTAAGAGGTTCCACTAAACAACCTCAACAAATCATCATGTCTATGAACAGATCTTATATAAGCATCTAACGTATTCATCAAAGGCTTACCCTTACTCGAACAATAGTACGTCTATTGCGAACTGTCAAATATTTTAGCTGGCAATACGTATGTAAATGTAGCGTCCCTTCAAAGTTTATTGTTATGGCGAGATGCTCTTAAACGCCTCTCAATAGGCCCAAGATGGTGGTGACATACAGCATAATAAGTTAGAAAGCATTATGTTGGCTGTTGGCACTAATAAGATGAAGCCAAGGAAGTATAGCCAAGGAAGTATGTTTGGATCGTAGCAGATGGCGCTCTATAGTCTCCGCCTACCCCCATGGGAAAAAGGCGTGATGTTATGATGATTATGATGATGATGTCCGTTGCGATAGATCTATAGTAATCTTTACTTCTATACTAATGTTATAAAGCTAAAGAGTTTTATTTTTTGTTTGTTTGAACGTGGTAATCTCAGAACCACTAGTCCGAATTGAAAAATTATTTCAGTGTTAGATCAGCATAAAGCAATCAGTTATTGCATTTGTTTGCAATAACACTAAATAACTGATTGCTTAGTGGCGAATTTTATCAAGTTTTCTAGTCTATTGTGAATTTTTTGTGGTTATAATGTGCCATTGAGCTACCATTGTGGCACATTTCATTTAGCGGATTGGGGCCCTGATGGTAATCTAGTGTATCTTGTAGATGTCATACAGAATGTTTCATCTTAGTTATTGAAGCAAACAAGCAATTGTTTGCACAGTTACTAGACAATCTTCAAGTCTGTGTGTCAAATCATGTAGCGAACCGTGTCTAAGTGCTTCAGATCTCGTTTTCAAATGCTAGTGAAATTCAAAACAGGCAGTTTGTACGTCAATGAGTGTTGCTCGATTTATTGAAGTGATTCTACACTGAATTTTGGATTTTATTGTATCGCTAAATGTCCCAAGTGTATCATTATTTCGTATAGTTGAACGGAAATGGAAAATAAAATGTACAAAATTATGTTTTCGGGAAATAACAATAGCTTGTTTATAGTGAGTTGCAAAAACAAAGATTTTTTACCACATTTGTATTTTTTTCTATGTTTAATACTTATTAAGTCATTTATTAATTTTGCAATTGTCTTGCTATGCATTTACTTAATAAATTAAATTACAGTGGAAAAGTGATCACCGATAGCGGGACTTAAACCCACGACCTCGGAATACCATTCCGTTTAATACTTATGGTCTTATTCATAATGACTTATCGGAGGTTTAAAAGTTCGCTAAAATCGGTTCGCTAAAATTGACTAAAATTGTTATTCATAATAGTCTTTTTACGATTAAATGTTTACTATCTCTCCGATAAAGTTATTGTTTAAACCTCCGATAAGTCATTATAAATAAGACCATTAATAATTTGAGCTATAAGCGCATTTTTAAAAAAAGGAGACCAAGAGTCTATACGTGATAGTAATTACTTTACCAACTACCAACTGACTGCCGGATATCAATGTAACTTCTACAGTGTGAAATCGTTTACAGTGTATTAAGTAATTTTTTTATGAAACAGAATTAAGAATACTTTGCAGGTAATGGCCACACCAGGCTACTTCTATTAACATTCAAAAGTGGTAATTTTTCTCAGTGTTAAACTCCTTGAAAAATAATAATATCATACCTACATAGTAATATCATACCTACATAATTTAACATATTTCATTACTCATCGTTTTCAGTTAAAGATATAATATCCTAAATACATTATCGAGCTATATTCAAATTACTTACAGGTAAGATTTCCAGACAAACGGCTTAAATTCTAACAATGCACAGTTGAATCTGAAAAGCCATTTGTAGCTTCCCGTTTTGACAAATTTCAACATCACCAAACAAACTGTTCCATTAGTAAAATTAATTATTTACCATCTTGGATCATGATTTTGTCCTTTGACCAAATAGTACTCGAGGAATTGGTAATTTTAGTAAGAGGTATTGTCGATGGATTTATAGTTAGGCATCCTTTACCTTCGAATAGTTTCAGTGTAAATGGGTATTTAGAAGTTGATGTAAAGCTTAGAATTACAAATGTGGTATAAGCTTTGATAAGGGTTCTCATTGTTGGTAAGTTATGGTGTTTTAGTAAGTTGGTAGTTTGACAAGATATATGTTAAACTAGAATAAGCCATTAATATTAATTACAGTCATCAAATTCATCCTTTTTAATGTTTTGATGATGGGCATGATGGCCAAAGCGCTCGACGATCTGATGACCGTTGGGAACGGAAGGTCCTTGAGTGGGGACCACGCACCAGACAACGCAGCATGGGGCGGCCCCAACAAGGTGGACTGACGATATCGTCAAATATGCCGGGGGCCGCTGGATGCAGTTAGCGCAGGACTGTGCGTTCTATGGGGGTAGCCTATGTCCGACAGTGGACGGAAAAAGATTGAAAAATGGATGGACGAATGGAATGTTTTGATGATATTCTCAAAGTATATAATAATTCCGTGCTTTAAACTTTAAGTCACTAACCCAATTTTTTATGTTATACAGGTATGTCTACGAATGAGTTACTCCCCGCATCACTAGGCTGACGCTCCGAAATATCAACATGGCTGGTTTAGTAAAATGGACTACTTCAAAGACGTTTCATATCATCAGTAAGTCTCATCTATTACAGACAAACTGGTATCACTAGAGCGACAAAGAGATTTTGGATTTTTCTGCATGTTTTACCGATTGTTCCAATAAGAATTTCATCAGATTCTATAGAAGTAAAAACTTAGGACCTATTTACGTCTGTTCGGTATTGCAACAACAGTGTTAATATCTTAATTTATTTGTTTTCAATCTGCAATCAGAACATCGATAAAACAGTTCAACTTACCTAGCAATTTGATATCAACATAAGTAATCCTTGTCTGCCACAAACAATACAGCGGAATACATTAACTAGAAGTCAACAACGGTCTCCAGTCCCCTTTGAAGTATCGCTGTTTCAGAATTAAGCTTCGGTACAATGGTTTTCTACAATAGTTTTCTCTTGAATGACGAATTCATCTTTTGTTTAGCACCGGGAAAGTCAAGAGGTTTTTAAGTAGGTATTATATTTTGGTCTAAAAAAAGTAAAAAAAAGTCTAGAGTCTAGACTTATTTAAACTTATCATAAAATGAAGGTACCTAGTACTAAATTTGTTATGTCTATTTGTGCATTCAGGTGTTTTTGCATTGAGATATTATTAATAAGTAATGTGGTTATACCACATTAATTCATTGTGTCGAGTTATATAATATTTCTGGAGTTGATGCTTCTAGTTGTCTGATACGTAATCTGCAACACAATGTTATAATAATGCAAGGAAAATATGATTTAAATTACAGTTCCATCAGTCATCATAACAATACCAATTTGATCTCACCAACACAAAACTTTAAAAAGAAATCTATGATAGAATCAACACTCAATAACTCGTGAACCAAAAGACCCTTCTAACAGAGCGCGTGTCACAAAGATATAGAATACATAGATAAACTCAACTATGTTTCCTACATAAAATTCGTCTAAGGGTATCGTTGTTGTATGGGAGCTTTCTTAAATACCTATTTGTTCTATCATCAACTAATATACGTCAACTATGAAAATCTTGCATTAAAAACCCTATAAATATCACTGGTGGTTAAAGACGGATGGACTGATGGATGGAGGAACGGCCGGACAGCAGTCTTGTTAGTTTTGTCCCGTTTTATTTTTTAGTACGGACCTCTGAAAAGATATAAAATTTAAAAATATACTGTAAGTATTTTTTTAATTTCGGTTTAGTTCGTTTGTCTCTCACTGTCTTAATTTCATATTAGTTAATGTACCTAAATCTAATATATAAAATTCACGTGTCACAGTGTTAGTTACCGTACTCCTCCGAAACGGCTAGACCGATTCTTATCAAATTTTGTATGCGCATTCAGTAGGTCTGAGAATCGGCTAACATCTATTTTTAAAACCTCTTTTCTTTTTTTTTAGTATGGCAAAACAACGTTTGCCGGGTCAGCTAGTAAACTATAAAAATATTATATCTATTACAAATAAATAACACTTTCGGAATGTAGCTGTGAATTTAAAAAGATCAGCAAATTAAAAAAATATATATAGATTTAAATTACGGTACTTCTAGTATTTTCTGTATCTTAAAACGCCGAAAATTCTATTGTGCTTCGCAATATTGAGTCGGGCGTAAGGGCAAGTAATTGTGAAGATGTCCTAGGATTACCGCGACCCTACTACCCCAACAGGGATAAGTGATACATCAGTGTCGAGTTGTATCCGTTTGTCCATAGTGATACAGTTTGAATTATAAATGAAGTTATTCAGCTATTGAGTTCAAATAGTAAGTTATTTACTATTTAAATAACTTACTTAAGTTATTTGGCCGCGTGGTGAAAGACTAAGAATGTAAGTGTCGCCACCCCATCTCCTTCCCAGGGTGCTGTAAAAGCCAGCAAAGGGATATTTTACACGTATGACATCCTCTTTGAGAGGCGGAAAACTCGAAAGTAAACCCTGTGCCAACACGCCTGGTCAGCGCGGCACAGTAGACCATAATCCCTCCCAAAGAGGATGAGGCCCGTGCCCAACAGTGGGGCGTTAATGGGCTGGAGGGAGAGAGAGAGTAAGTTATTTAGGTAAGTTAACAAAATGAGCCGTTGCTGAGTCATGTTAAGGCTCTAGGTACCACCATGGAGATGAAAAAAGAACATTACGCAGCGACCGATAGGAGCGAAGCATTAGTGAAAAATGTCGCAAAGACGGTTTCTTATGAATTGTTTTTTTTTTATTGTATAAAAATTCTTCAATGTACTCCTTAACATTAAATAATTGTTAAACAACTCATAGAAAACCAGAGCAAATAACTCTCTCAACAAGCCTCTTCCACTTTGGGAGGGATTATGGTCTACTGTACCGCGCTGACCAGGCGTATTGCCACAGGGTTTATTTTCGAGTTTTCCGTCTCTCACAGAAGATTTTATCTGTGTGCAATATCCCTTAGCTGACTTTTACAGCACCCTTGGGAGGAGATGGGGTGGTGACATTTGAGTTCTTAATCCGTCACCACACGGAGTTATAGCAATTAACTAGTGAACATCTAATACTTAGTACAAACATTATGTGTCACATTGAGCACGTAAATAATCGAAAAGTGGCAATTTTATTTAACGACAATAGCACTCTAAAACATTTTCAAGTCCCTTTGTTTATTCAGAAGGAAATAATTAGAACAGATTTGGATGAAAATAAGGAAGGAAAAAGAAATAATAATTCATCAGGTAGCAAGAGATAATCCTGAAATTTAACAATAGGCTGTTTTTAAGCTGATGTTCCTCTGAGTTTTTACAAGCTATAAAATATTGTAAGCAATCTTTTGCATTTTACGCTTAATAGTAACTCAAGTAGTAAATCATCAACAAAAATAACGAACATATAAGTAGAGTAAGCAATAAAATATTAAATAAAAACATATTTCATTTCTACTAAAAATGAATGTGACCGTTTAACCTTCACTACTTTCATAATTAATAATGAAACTTATTATTTTTATTTATTTAAATAAAATAATAAATAAATATTCATGGACATTACCGGCTAACACTCATAGTTTTGGGATCGTTGATGTCGACCCAGGTTTCGAGCATATGTTAGCCGGTAATTTAATATTTCGAATATGACTCAAACTCACGAAAATATCAATATGAAAATATAATACTAACGTAACCAATTTTTTTTTTAATTTAGTGTACCCACAAGAAAAATGTGTGATTTTATGTTTATGATATTATCGTATTAAAGTTTAGCTCAAAGCTTTGTGTGTGACACCAGCCTATCCTCAATAGGGAATAAGGGAACGTAGAGACGAAGCAAATTAGCAATTATATTATAAAAAAAATCATTGGTTGTTTAAAAGCGGTGTCGTATACCATGTTTTGTTTTAGCAATATGATATTTTTGGTTTAACAAGGGTAGGCTGTGAGATATGTCGTAGGTACTCCATTTTTAATGCGCTCTAAAAGCTCAATAACGATAAACAAAAATATATAAATGTCGAAATAGATGTAAAGCAAAATAAAAGAAGTGTGAATCTCCATAATATTATTAATCTTAGTCACGAAATCTAGACCTTTAACAAAATACCAAAACTTTATAATTATACAAGCTGTTGTATCCGTGACTTCGTACCTGTAGAATTTAGAAAATTTACCCATTTTTGCTACATTTTTCACTGATGATTCGCTCCTATTAGTTGCAGCGATAAATATACCAATAGTCATTGTTAATGTATGCCATAAGTTTGACATCTGTGTTATTGTTATATATTAAGTAATATTGGTATACGTTATTTATTCTGTAAATTTCATATTTATGCTCATGTATATGTCATGTACAGGGTGTTTGGTACATCGTTTGCTAAATTAAATCAGCTAAAAGATAGTGTCATTTGCTATAGTTTTAGCATATTTAATTTTGTTTTTGCGCCGCCAGATTTTTATAGATAGATAAAAAAATTGCTGTTACACGCTTCAAATTATATTTTAATTTTAAAGTTTAGTAATTGTAACAGCATTTTTTTTTTATTTTTTGGGTTTTAAAGTTCAGTATGGATTTTTTTATAAACACCAATTCCATGACCAAAAAAAAAATCTGGCCGCGCAAAAACAAAATAAAATATACTAAAACGACACTATCTTTTAGCTGATTTAATTTGGCAAACGATGTACCAAACATCCTGTATGTACTCGTATGTATTGTATTGTATTGTATTGTATTGTATTGTATTGTATTGTATTGTACTGTATTGTATTGTATTGTATGTATTGTATGTACTGTATGTATTGTATGTATTGTACAGCCATTACTTGTCCAATGTTGTTTCATAACGCTCTGTACTGTGTGCATAAATTTATAAATAAATAAATATACTATCTAACTCTAAAAGATTTAATCAAATCGGCCTAGTGGTTCCTGAGATTAACGCGTTAAACAAACAAACTCTTTAGCTTTATAATAATAGTTTAAATAGCATTATGTAACATGAAGCTATCATAATAAGCCTTTTTATCTCTAGGACGGGCTTCGTGGCGTAGTGGTTCATGTACTGGACTGCCGTTCACTAGGTCGCGGGTTCGATTCCCGCTTGGGACAATCATTTGTGTGATAATAAATATATCCATAAATGTCATACAAATGTTTGTACAGCGTTTGGGTGTTTTCTATGTATTATAAGTATGTATTTACAAAAGAAAAGTAGTTTATGTATTATATCCGTATTCTGGTACCCATATAGCTTGGGACTAGAGGACGTTATGTGAAATGTCCATGAATATTTATTTATTTATTTATCTCTAGGAAAGCCATATTATATATTGTGTACCTATAAATGATAGATAAAGTTTCTAATCACATAACCTTTTAAATCAAATTATAAAATTATTATTCCGTTGGAATGGTCAATAGAGTTATGTGCCTGTTTTAACTATAGAATTACGATATATATACGTATCTATTTTAACAAGTCAGAACTTTTAAATTTTCTTCCTATATAAATGTTATATTCCATGACAATTTCATTTCTCTAATCCTAACTAAATAATCCTGTTAAGGAAATCGTGACGTTCAATACAATCTCTGGTGGCTATTATATTTAAAAAAAACTGTATGCAAATCACTATTTTCAATCAAGAATGAAGATTGAAAATAAATGTAATCTCCGTAAAACGTCACTGGGCACGCGTACGTAAATATCATAGCGTGTTTTATGCAAATAGGCAATACACGGACTTGACATGCATTCTCTACGGACTTAGATTTGTATTTTTTTTATCAATTAAGTTTTAATATAGTCGACTTATTGGTGTTTATAAGAGTAACTTAGAACTGAGATTTAAGTAAATACTTATTATAAGAGCAATATTATGTCATTTAGTTGATCGATAATAAAATCATGTTACAGTTGGTTTTATGTAACATAAGGAAACCCTAATAGAATAAGAAATATCTAAGAACTAGCCCGTTAAAACAGCTGAGATGCACTTTAAAAAACATTCTTCACGCAATGCTTTAGTATGGTAGGAAAACTGGGATCATTCTTGGAATTTAAGCAAATTGATCCATAGTAGAATTTGTGTGAAACGACCCCTATAACCGGTTTTGAGAGTAAATCTTTCTCCCCAGCCCATTGTTGGGTACGAGCCTTCTCCATTTTAGGAGTATCATCGTATACTTTGCTGCACTGATCAGGCGAAAGAGTAATAGATATTTATGAATGTATTTAAATATATTAAAGTGCATTATTGTACATAAAAATTAAGAATCTTGAAAAATGAAAGAAAACAATTCTAACAAAAGATTACAAAGAAAGTGCTGCTTCTATGATAAGAACATAAACCCATATTTTGTATTAAATATCTTTTATAATACACAATGAGACAAAAAATGATAATTTCTTTCAAGTGCTCCTTGCTGAGCCATCTGTCTCAATTCTGAGACATTTTCGAGTGTTTCACAATGATACTCGAAAATACTATCCCCTAAATGTATATAATTACTTGAATATGTCGGAGGAAAGTGTAATGCATCATACAAATCTCTGACAAATTTCGGAAATATATTTTGGACACATTGCATTTTAAGGGTACTCTGATTGATTGGGATTTTGTATTTAGTACTCGAATTTATGTCTATGTGGTGACGGATTAAGAATACGGTGCCGTAAAAGATAAATAAGGCATAGTATAAGCAAATTAAATCATTTGTGAGAGACGTAAAACTCGAAATTAAACCATATGCCAACACCATTTGACAAAAACCCTCCCAAAGAGAAAGAGGCACGTGTCCAACAGTGGAACGTGAAAAAACTTTAATTTCTCTGGGCTTCTGGCTAGCACAAAAAAATTTTTGAGCTTGTAATATTTTTAAAGATCTACTGGTTTTTTATATTATTATCTAATTACTAATTGTAACACTGACAATTTCATTAGTATTCTAATGAACCTATTATTACCTTAATAAAATATATTATTCAACCAATAAATAACAATAATATCATAACAAATCCTGCTGCTTCCTAAAAACGATATTCTTTTTCATTATTAATATTAAGACATCCGGAGACTAAGCAATATCATCTATAATTCTTCAAGAAATGACCCTAAGGTAGGGTCAAGCAAAAAACTTGGGCCAGCTTCTATGGACACTGTTCATAGCCGTTTGTCTTCATTGGCGACAGGTTTATAGCCTAGGGCGGTAAATAATATCAACGCGGGAAACGTCATGCAACATTCATTCGTATTATTTTATGATACAGGTTGTTGCAACTTTAATAACTTGCCAGACCATACCCCTCTGGAATATGGGTATCTCTAGTCTACTATTACTAACCAGACTAGAAATACCAACGTACTAGCCGTCCTTACGTCTGGATTGCACATTCACTTAACATCAGGTGAAGTGTAGTTATTTGCCAACCTAAGCTATAAAAATAAACTCTCAAGGAAGATTTATATTTGGTCTTTACGCACTTTTAGGCCCTTAAGAAAAAAATGATGGTGACTTCCTTATCTCATCGTTTTCATTGATAAACGAAAGTTATTTATAATAATCAAATTCACAATGACTTACACTTAAACATAAATGTATCAAACACAAACTTAAAGACACTAGCAATAAAAGAAAGCTGATATTTTTCTCTTTAATATTAAACCATCCATCATTAATATTCATGCACCTTTGAGTTATGGTAAATCCTTTTTACGTGTGAAAAAAGTAAATACTTTTACTTATTGAAACATACTGTATATGAATAAATGTACTGTTATTCCATATTACATGTCTATGTGGTATAAATGTTATATCTGAGGGTTTGACCAGAAATGTGGTAAAGCAACTAAGACAATGCCATACCTAATATTTTGTTTTATACCCATAATTGCCTCAAAATTTAAACTCTTAAATCATTAACATCACATAGCAGTTCCAGTTCTAAATATCCAATTTACGACATCATCCTTGATGATCTGAAAAAAATTCTATAAGATTCTTTGAGAACTTCCCAAATTTTGTATTGTTTTTTGCTAACACCATTTTCCCCATTTAGTGGTTTATTTTAACTTGACCAAAGGCTATTAGTTCGCTGTCACTTAAAAGCTTTCTCTAATTAAATGTCATTAGATTCACAGCCAGATGTGTTCAATGTCCAAATAAAACCATATAATACCTACTCAAATATCGATCAACCAGAATGACATATTACATTACAATAATGAAATTTGCCAAAAATATTCACCCCTCATAATCTTGTTTCCCCAAAATTCGTTTAAACGCAACTATTTCTAGTAAATCGTAGTGTGTTTCACTAAATTCAAGTAATAGGGAGATATAATCAAATTGTAGTAATGCATAATCGAGCGTTATGAATATATAAGTCTGTTTTTAGAAAAGCTATTTTGGAGAAAGAGGTTCACCAATTTATCTATGCAATTTTTGCAGAGGTATGTAGGGGGAAATGTTAAAAATTAATGGTCTGACATAATAGTCTACAGTCCCCAAGAGTTCTATAGGCTATCTATTACGTCTATATGTATTGACTCAAAACTCTAGGTATACGAAGTAGCGAGAAACAACAAATCAAAAATAAAATAGTCCTAAATTACTTAAGCTGCAGTAAACAAACATCCCTTAAATTCTCAGAACTGATTTGCTCCCCTAAATATTATATTAACGTAAATATGCCCAACCTACTTGTGGCCCATACTCATAATGGTTACATAATTTAAAACCACACTTTAGCTTTTTCATAGCAGTATTCTATTCACACAATAAATCATACATACCTGTAAGGGTTGAAGACAGGCAATTTGTCATAAACTCAGTGATGCAAGACGATCTGAAGATCCCTTTGCAGCAATCCCGAATTTTGTTATTGTTACGGTTATGTGGTTACGTTTGAGGCGATGTTATTTTGATGTGCAATTTGAATTTTGTGGTAAGTTGTTTGGGATTTAATTCTCTGTGAAGATAACTGGAAAATGATGTGTACAATCGTAAAAAATATACTAGATTATACATTTTTTATTTGGTTGCTTTTTTCTGATTCTTTAGTTTCACAAAATATGTTTGTTTCATCGTGCCTTTTCGCATTATATATCGCCAACTACCAATATTTTGATGTTCCCATGTACCTACACTCAGAAGAATTCTTTACTTACACAAGATACTATTTAATTTATGAGATACACTATTATTATTTTATAATACTATAGAATAGACTGATCCTTATTTTGGCATCGATTAATAATATCATTATCTCAATTACCATTAATTCATCAGACAAATTTTTGCTTTTTCATTTACTCACCTAACTCAAACGGAATGAACAGCCTTTCCTTCTCAAACACCATTTTTTGAGAACCTTTACTTATTATAAAACATCGTCGTTATTTTTGTATATATGTGAGCTAATTCTTCAAAACTACGCAACGGATTTTGATGCGTTTATTTAATTGATAGAGTGATTTGAGAGGTATATATTCGGGGTGAAGAGGGGGTCTTATTAACTATAAACCCCGGTAAAATCGCAGGGATTATCTACTGTATCTTTGAAATATTAGAGTGACTCACTACAACAACTAATTGAATATTTTACATGCTTTCAAAAGTTATCGTTTTCAAGTGATATATTTGCTTGGTTTGATCAGCCTTTTAAAACATTACTTCCAGCTAACCCTTCTTAATGCCACCAGCCACCAACAAACATCTGAACTGCGCTCACTGTTTTTGCAATATTTGTTTTTAATGCTACTACCCGTAATATATTATGATTAACACATCATTAGCTATTACCCTGGGGGTTGAAATCGAACCTTTTTTTCCATGTTAATTAAACAGATTAAAGGCAATATTCGCATGACCTATTTCTACCCTGACAGCATGCTTACCACCCTATGGCAAGGGATCAAATACGTAAGGGAAACGTTTGAACGATTCAGAATAATAATGTTAATTAATTGAAGAAATATTGCGATGGGTAATTTTAATTGGACATAAGAGTACATTTTATAAATGTGTAATATTTTCTGTGTTTTTATTCCGTGACATAACTTATCATAGACTCATATGTTAGATATTAAGGTGTATTAAAAATATTTTGTAATTTAGGGAATAAAAATTTTAAACACACCAACTCATTCAGACATCTGTCTTTAAAATATAAACATTAGACTGTTAAGTTACTAGTAATTTTGAGGTTATCATGGTTAATAGTCAATGAGAGACTAAATATAATTATCCCTTTTTTGTTTTTCATGAATAACCATTAACGTTGGGCACGGGCCTCCAACACTATAGGAATTATTATGTTCTACTACGCCGCGCTGACCAGGCGTATTTGCATAGGGTTTTGTTTCGAGTTCTCCGTCTCTCACAGAAGATGTTATAATATCCCTTAGCTGGCTTTTACACCCATAAGAGGAAATAGGTATCATGAATATACCATGCTTTAATCGATCCAATAGATATAAAATATCTAGGATTCTATTCTGACCCGTGTTAAACTACTTGTTAGTTCACTTATCCATTGCATAATATAAACACACACATTATACCAAGTCATCGTTTTCTAGTCCTAATTCCAAACCCTAAACTCCAATTAGTCATAAAGTTAAGAAAAAAAGTTACAAAAATAAATAATAACCTTCTTAAAACAAATAATGGGTAAACAAGCAATTCAAATTAAATAGTATCACTTCACGAGGCTTTAAAACTCAAAGCCAGATGTGTCCAAATTATCTCATTTCATTATTTGAGGACATTTCAAGAGGTAATCTCAATTCACAGTAGCAACACAACACCTGTGACTTTAGAACGTATCTTCGAGTAAGATTTTGATTACGATATATGTTATTGTGGTATGATATAGCCAATACCGCGAGTCGCCACTGGATGGAATTGGTACAGGCTGTAATCTTTGGAAAAGCGTATATAGCTGATAAATGTTTCTTTTTGTTGTAGGTATTTTAGCAACTTAAATACAGAAAATCACTTTTCTCTTTCTCCAGCCCATTTACGTCCCACTGTTGGGCACGGGCCTCCTCCACTTTGGGAGGGATTATGGTCTACTGTGCCGCGCTGACCAGGCGTGTCGGCACAGGGTTTAATTTCGCGTTTTCCATCTCTCACAGAGGATGTTATCTGTGTGCAATATCCCTTAGCTGACACAGCACCCTTGGGAGGAGATGGGATGGTGACACTTGTATTATTAATCCGTCACCACACAGAAAATCATTTAAAAAAATCACTTAATAAATGCAATTTATGCGGTAAATTGAAAATAGGTATACGGAATTTTAATAGGACAAAAATTTGGAAAACTGTTCTATTGTTTGTTCGACTTAACTGCTATTCTAAGTATGAGCAGATAGAAACACTAATAATATTATCTAACACTTGTGTGACTCAATTATTTAAATAAAACGATTTTGTACGGATTTAGACGCATGTATTTGTTTTAAATTTTAGACCGACGTTTTTGCAGCCCGTGACCATGGTGACTCCAGTCTCCGAATCGTAAATAAATTTTATTTTGCGCAGTGACAAAAGTGACTTGTAGTACAAACATAGTTAATTTGTTTATTATAATTAAACAAACTTACCTAAAAAAATTCCATAGGAGCAGGCAGAGCCTGAAAAGCGCCTTCTGCTACAATCTAAGCATATATTTTCTACGTAATTGACTCAACAGCAACTGCAAAAAACGGAAGATCAAAACATTAAATTAAATATGTGATTTTAATTAAATAACAACGATAATTCAAGCGAATTCAACAACTTTTTCATTATGAATGATACCTAACTAATATAATACGTAACAATTTTACACAAAATACATATCTTAACAAGGTAAATCGTTAACCTCAAATACATCTAAACATTCCAAGCTTGCTGTGATATTCAATAGCCTAAAAGATTCACATAAAAATAACCACAATCATGGGAAAACTATCTTTAAGTTTTTGACACAAAGTTCATGTTTACGACAAATATTTTCTAGAAAATGTAACCGCTAAACCTGAATAGCTGAGTTATTTTTACATCCAAAATATGGGAATATAAACTGTATTCTAAGGGTTGTAGGTATAGATCGGTAGTAAGCTTTAATAAAAGGTATAAAAGTCCTTAACACAATTCGTCAACGACTCGTCACAGGATTACGGGTGCGTTCATGTGTGAAGCGATCTTTACGTTGCAAGTTGTAGAATATGATTATTGATTGTTATGAAGTAAAAAATATGATGACGTAAATAATCGGCTTTTTAAACGAAATTCATAACTTCACGTTTAGGTTTATATTAGCAAACAAAACGACAGGCAAACGAAATGACAGTAAAGCCATTTCCTCTGAAGGGACATAGGGACATAGGGATTAAAGACAAGCTAAGAAAACAACAATATATAATGTTGAAACAAATAACATGTTTTGTAAGAGATGTAAAACTCGAAACTAAACCCTATGCCAACACTTCTACTCAGCGTAGTATTACAGACCAAAAGCCCTCAATAACGGCGTCCTGTGCCTAACAGTGGGACATTAATGGGCTGAGGAGGAAATATCTGAAAAGAAAAACGTACAGAAAAATCTAAAAATTACTAGCGGAACTCGCACTGTTATTATTACAGTCTTTATAAGATTATGCAAGTCTGAATAAAATCCATCTAGATTTGAATAAGCTTTCTTTAGACAGCTTACCCAAACTATCATCTTATATTCATGTGAAGGGGGATTATGTATCTTTTTTACTTACCTACCTATCTATATTAATATTATAAAGCTGAAGAGTTTGTTTAACTTTGAACGCGCTAATATCAGGAACCACTGGTCCGATATGAAAAATTATTTCAGTGTTGGATAGTACATTTATCGAGAAAGGCTATATAACATCACTGCGACCAATAGGAGCGAAGCAGTCTAGTGAAAAATGTTGCAAAAACGGGAAAAGTTTTCTAAATTCTACGCGTACGGAGTTGCGGGTAACAGCTAGTTTATTATAAAACAAAGTCGTTTTTGTATGTGAGCTTAATGTGAGTTTAAATATTTAAAACTACGCAACGGATTTTGATGCGATTTTTTTAATAGATAGAGTGGTTCCAGAGGACACCTCTTTTGTATATTTTTACAAAGTTTGGTTTCTAAATTCAACCAATAAGAATTCGCCGGTACCATCTAGTACGCGAATAAGATCATAGTTAACAACTAAATAAAACTGTAATTAACTAAACTGTTAAAATCGTTAACCAAAACTTTCGCGTGATTGCCGTAAAAAAAATAATGAAATCTATAACTTAATAGAGCCTTAAACAGGAATATTTGCCAAAGAATATTGCTAGATTTTTTTATTATCTTCTTCTATTTTTATTTAAAATGCACAAGTCGCCAACGGATGCATTTTACTCGCAGAACAACAGCGGTTTATAAAAAATGGAATAGAAAATGAACATAAATTTTTACAGCGGGTAACAAAACACCACGGGGCACAGCTAGTTTATATAATATAGTCTATCTGTCATACTGTTTTATAAACTATAGATCTGCAAAATTTCATTCAAACACATCCAGTATTACTTGCGTGAAATAACAAAGGCATCCATTCATATTATTATATTCTTACAAACTTTTGTAACAATAAATAACAACTAAATAAAACTGTAATTAAGTAAACTGTAAAATCGTTATTCAAAACTTTCGCATGATTTCCATGAAAACAATAATGAAATCTATAACTTAATAGAGCCTTAAACAGGAATATTTGACAAAGAATATTGCTAGATTTTTTAATTATCTTCTTCTATTTAAATTGCACAAGTCGCCGCCGGATGCCTTTTACTCGCAGAATAACAGCGGTTTGTCTTTTTCGGTATGATCAGTAGAGTGAAACTATAGTAACCATAATTTTGTATGTATATTATGGTCTTATTACAGAAAAAAGAAAGAAAGAGTGAGGGCCAATTTCGCGCTTTGGTCCTTGCTACGAATCCTTACTCCTTACTAATTCATAATATATATGTGAAATCGAGTTGATTCCAGGTGTTAATGTGTGTAATGAGACCATAGACGATTTAAAAAACAGTACGTGCAACGCCATCTATCGACCGGTATAGGAAATTTTTGTTTTTTAAGGTTTGATTTCAAAATTTTACGCCTAATTTAATAAAATTAATTAAACGGCTAATTAAATTATATTTTCGAAACAAAGTCAGCGCGGATCGGATTTAGCCAATGAATGGAACCTTCAGCAGAATTTCTTTAATTCTGTGGAAATAATACCGCTTTTTCACATTTCGATATTGGTGTTAGTCAAATAAATATTTATGTATTTATGTAAAGTCTGGGTGTTTTCTGTTTATATTATGTTTAAATTTTCAAAAACAATAGTGAATTTCTGACACAAATAACACTAACAGAAAAGTTTGGGACCCGCCACCACTGCCGCGCTGTGGGAAACGTCCATGTATTTTATTAGATACTATAATATAATCATAGTCACCCTACTCTCCTTTAATGTTTACCGCCCGCATAAACAATTACATATAAAGAAGGCACCTCAGGGAATTTCTTTGTCACGAATGATCACTTCGCGTTATTCCGTCTCTGTGACTATGGAGTTCCGTCAAAAGGTGCCTTTACCCTACGTTATGACAATTCATCAAAAGGTATATTAATGAGACGAGACATGAAAGCGTTAAGGTAATCTTTGATATAGCTTGCTGTTATTTTTTAGGTCTGTATAGAAAATTGCTTTTCCATTTTTTTAAATCATATAATGGTTTTTTTTTTTTACCTCTCCGCCTTCTACCCTGCTGGGCCATGATGGTGCCTTGAGCTTTACCATGACCCAGCGAGGGGTGGCCCCGTTAATCGGGGCCCGACCCAACAGGGGAAGCACTGGGTCCCCCTGTCGCGTGGCCAGCAGCCACGATCATATCATACTTTCATGAACTTTGATTAAAGTTTTGGTCGCACAAATAAAATGGAATAGAAAATGAACATTAATTTTTATAGCGGATAACATAACACCACGGGGCACAGCTAGTTTATATAATATAGTCTATCTGTTATACTGTTTTATAAACTATAGATCTGCAAAATTTCATTAAAACACATCTAGTATTACTTGCGTGAAATAGCTACAGGCATTCATTCATATATACTTACAAACTTTTGCATTTATAATATTAATAGGATATGTTGTAATTCCATATGAGATATTACTGTATTTTACATTAGGTATACAGATAGGTATAACCATAATGTGTCGAGTTAAATTGTGTATTACAAAAATCGTTGAGCTATATTAAATACTTTTTGTAATAAGAAAGTTTAGTTAATATTGCCGAATTGTGTTATTGTCGCCAACAATATTTATATTTTAACTAAGTTTCATTGTGCCAATAGAATCGGTACCAATTTGTGTTATTTTATTTGCTTTCAAACTTTTAAAATAATCAGCTGCTAAACAGGGATAGTTAGCAGCTGCTACAGATTTAGTTCAGATATTCCTTATAAACACACATAGCCTCCGTGGCGCAATCGGCTAGCGCGTTCGGCTGTTAACCGAAAGGTTGGTGGTTCAAGCCCACCCGGGGGCGATAATCACTTTTTGTTACTATTCACAAAACTAGATTGCTTGGCTTTTAAAACTATCTTAAGACCTACGCAAAAAGATACATAAAATTTCAGCACTATTGGTCATTCAACAGAAAAAGGGTTGCAAAGACACGTACAGTATAAATAAATTACTTATTTATACATATTAAAAATCTTTTTATAAAACTTTCTTTCTTTCTTCCTAAATCTGTAGCTGACAAAAATTTATTTGCACTAATCTGGGGAAGTAGGTACTGCATGCAATTAAAAAAATGTTTTTGTTGAATAGTTCATTTGCCGACGAAGATTATAGACTACGTAGCATTACGCTACGACTAAAAGGAGTGGAACACATATGAAAATATTTACCATAATTACTATTCCACGCAAACAATGTCTCGGGAATAGCTTGTATAATATTGGGCAAGTTCTCTATTTTATATTTTTCAGGTACATTCAATGTTTTTTTACCAATACCTGCCTTCCTACCAACCTAATACAGACTAAAGGTGGCCCTCCGATGTTCTGCAACCAGGTCGCGCGACTTGCTTTAATTTTGTACACCCCCAGTTCTTATATTCTAGAATGACTGAATAAATGAATAATATGAAGTTCTAATGCACCGCTCACGGCGTGACAGGGTAAAACCGAGTCGCGCGATCCACTTGGTCACATGGTTTCACATTGCGAAATTAGTATGACTGGCATAAATATGTCTTACCTTCTATTGGCAACGTAAATATTGTCATTACTTTGAAGAGCCGCGTGTCGCGGTCGCACGTCGCATTTATCGAAAGACCACCTTTACTGCAAATATGTTACAGTTTTCAAAATTGAGTTACGTTTTCCCAAATATCCAATATTGCAATGTTTTCTTACAGTGACCCATGAAAAAAGTAATAAATTGAATATAGTGCGGCGCTGAAAGGAAATTGAAGTAATATGGATTGTAACCAAGGGGTAATGGAGAGGAAATAATGTGGTCTAGCGAAATAATTACGTTACTGGTCTCATCTTGTTTAGGCCATTTTATAAGTGTTTACCTGACAAAATAAACTAAACGAATAGAGTTATATACAAAATAAATCCTTTTAGGGCTCCGAACCAAAGGTAAGTCAGTAAAACGAATTCCTCTTACTGAAAATATCCGACTTCATGTGTCTTTGAAATTTGAGGGTTTCCCTTGAATTCTCAGGAGATAACCATCAATAGGTCCACACGGAAACCACTAGATCTCAAATAAAAAAATAAATAATTAAAATTGCTTCGCCCAGTTAGTTAAAAGTTGGTAACAAATAAAAAGACCTGGAGCGATACAAAAAGTGCAGCTCAAGACCAACCGCGATAGCGAATCACTGTGGACGCCCTCTGCCCCTCCTGGGGGACATAGGACACTATTGAACAAATAAAAAAAACAAAAACATACAGATGAATTGAGAACCTTCTCCTTTTTTGAAGTCGGTTAATAGCTTAATCTCTTTCTTTAAGATAATTATTGAGACCAAAATTAACTCCAAAACAATTCATCTACCCTTAGAGATAAAATAAATAAATAAATAAGTAACGTTACCACCTGACATAAAAGTACAATAAACGTGGTCGGTCCTGAAAAAGGTATTTAATTCCGTTTGGGGACCGCCCCAGTGCACAAATGGCTTCATTTACGATTTTTATTTCCGGTTAGGGTTGAGACTTTTATACTATGTAATACTATCGATATTTTATTTTATTTATTAGCAATACATGGCCTATCTCCAGCAGTGGACGGAGATGGGCTGATGAATGGATGGACTATCAATATATTATAGTAACTAACAGTTGCCAGCAATTTAGTACTCGTGGAATTTAGAAAATAAACTTTAACAAATTGTACAAAATAGTCATTCTCTTGAACAAGTATATCATTACCAAAACGCATCCAAATGCGTTGCGAGGTTATAAAGTTCTAAGTTCACATAGTGACATACATACAAAAATAACGACTTTGTTTTATAATAAATAGAGATGTGGTAAGAATGAAAATAATTAACCAGCTTTTTCTTTGCAGTACAGTCCTGAATGCTTTCATAGGTTTTGCACAACGCGATCAAATATAAATGGTTAGCGTTGGTTAGCGTAACCACCCACTTATTATTTTCATTGTATCCATCTCATATATGATATATCAGCAAAATATTATACCCAATGCCTTGGATATAGTTAAAAAGTAATTATTTTAGTTGATTTTGATGTTACAGTACAAATAATAACTGATTTCTTAATCTATATTTATCTATTAATTCTTAAATAAAAAAGTGGCTTAAATTGCTGTATAGTCAAAATATTAAAAGGCGAAGATGTTACGTAGTACAATCATGTTAAAGATATATTTTTCTCTTATGTTTTAATTAATTTTATAAACTATCGATATCGATATTTTAGCTTCTCTATCTTTAATAAGCTTGAATCGTGTATTGAGATTAACCTGTTTTTATAGTATTGGGCTAGAGAACATTAAATTTAAGTACCACGCTGTATTCGAACATTTCGAGACAATGAAACAATGTTTTTAACTATTTATTCACTTCCTGTAGTTTTGATCTCGTTAATGTGATCAGGAAATGGGCTACCTCCCATCCCTCCCTTTATTTTTCAATTAATTTCAGACAAAAATCAATAAAAGATTGTTGAAGTAATTTAATATTATATTAAAATTATTTCTTGTTGTAGTGACGTATTATAAATACAAGTTTTATGACCCCACTTCTTTCCTCAGAGCGCTGGAAGCGCCAGCTAAGGAATAATTTATGCAGATAACATCCTATGTGGGAGAAGAAAAACTTGAAACTAAACACTATCTGGTCATCATCGTAAAACTAAATTAAATACTCTTCCAAAGTGGATACAGTCCGTTCTCAACAGTGCAGCAGTGGGACGTTAAGCAAAGCCTTGGCAACATAAAAAGTCCATCAGCAACGCATTTGCTAAAAGAATGGCTTTAATAAAAGGAAAGTAATATTATTGCATTTAGGTACATTTTACAAGACCAATGACTCGATGTCTTCTTTCTTATTCAAGAAATGTACTATTAAATCATAATTTTTTTTACACCGGAGCACCCTATGTTATAAGTACATAGCCCGCCTTCGCTTAAAAATATTTTTAGTATACAAATAACATATATTCTAAGTTTCCTAATAAAGAGCATGCGATATGGGTACATGACTAAATAAACTGATACATGTGTACCAGAACAAATATATCATTTTTATACCTCTTTACTTTTTGAAAGCTGGTTAATCCTTCAGAACTATCTATCTCACTATGAGAATAATGCAAAACCAGGCAGAATCAATATTGACTATGCCACAATTGTCACCAATTTCTATGAAAATATGTATATACACACAAATAAAAAAGCAATATGTTTAAGCAAAGAGCCCTAACGGCGACTAATTAATCGCAGGAATGACTTTCAATAAACGCCAGTGTGCTTTAGTTAATGAAAAATGGTCCGGATGTACGCAAGAGTTCGGTTATAGAGTGGTTGATCAACTGACCATTGTAATTGGGGTAGTCTGTTTTAATAGACTACAATTTTTGTATAAGTCATTTGTTAGTTATTACTCTGTGGGCCCTAATTTGCTACATTTTTTTAAAAAATCCGGTAGTTGATTGTTTATTTGTCACAATTCTAAAATCTTTACCCAAGTATAAATGAGTTAGCTTCGGCTGATGTTTTGATTTGGCAAAAAGATCAATTTTGCTACTTTTTTTTTGCTATGATGCCTCGTTCAGACTCATATGCAGGTTTTCAAGGAAATAGTAACAACGTTGCGGTCTGAAAGAGGATGTAGTGACTAAGGTGGTGAAAAGTATGCTTAGGGGGTTTGGTTATGTGGAAAGGATGCATGATATACGATTAACGAAAGGTGTATACACGGCGGAGGTAAGTGGAAATCCTGGGAGAGGACGTCCAAGAAAAATATACTCCGATGTCATCGCCGCTATACTCCAAAAGGGACAAGTGCGTAGCACTTACAACCGTCGGGCATGTATGACCAGATGTATGAGTGTGGATGAAGCCAAAGAAGTTTGTGTGGATCGTAGCAGATGGCGCTCTATAGTCTCTGCCTACCCCCATGGGAAAAAGGATGTTATGATAATGATGATTTAGTTTAAATAAAATTACTATTTACAACATAAAAGTAATCTTTTCAATAATCATATTGTGTGTCTTTAAAAATCAGGTGATTAGGATATGTAATGTGATGTAAACTATGTAAAGGTAAACTGTACACTTATCTGGTATTTGGTACAAAAAATACCTACCATCTATCCAGAAAAGTGAAATCGTAAAATTTTAAAAAATACCCCAAGGCTTTACCCTTATCCTATTCAAACAGTTTTACGATCCTATTATAAAATGGTCTTTATGAGCGAATTTATTGCTAAAAGACTTAGGTAATTACGTCACGAGGCGGTGCAAAGATGAGATTTAGAATTAAATTGCTATTAAAAGTTTGGTAATTCCGGTCACAGGATTGGACCCATTTTAGTTTGATTACGTTATCATAACTGGTAGACATAAAACTAAGAATCGTTAGTTATTTGATTATAGCTAAAGCTATTCGTGTGGCGACGGGTTAGGAATAAAAGTTTCAGCACCCCAATCCTCCTCTAGTATGCTGTAAAAGACAATTAAAACCAACCAGAGAACATCCTCTGTGAGAGAATACTAAAAACAAAACCTTGTCATAGTGGACCAAATTACTTCCCTAACTGGAGTCCCTAGGCCGTTGTTCAGTAGTGGGACATTAATTGACGAGCATTGATAGAGAAGAGCGGAACTGTATGTAGGTACTTAGTTTATGTCGTCAGTGCTTCTTTCAAATCTAATTTGTCTTATCTCACACAATTACCACTCCTCCAAGTCTTCTCCAAGGTTATAAACTTTATATTGTGTATTCGAGTGACTGTGACCAATAATTGTTGACTTACCTTAGTTTTCTTTTTTCTGAAGAAAAGTTTTGCTCATTACATGGTGGTATATGACGTTGTTTTTAGAAAAATATAACCATCATAATCCATATCCATAATCGCATTAAAATCAAGACATAAATAAAAGATAAACTGCTTCCAAAAACAAATCATCCTCCTGTCATTTGTAATAAAACCTTTTTTATTCGATACCTTGGCTACCGTCATTAAAGCATGTATTCCATCAGTCCCCTGTCGCGCATAAACAATAGATATAAAACGAGCCAAGTGGAACACCCCCTAGCTGCGGACTCAGCTTGTCATGCTTGTCGTATTATACAGGAGGTTTGGTTTTGGATTTCATATTTTGAAGTGACAGTTTCTCGACGCCAGTGTTTTTGATTTGTCGATTTATGATACCTCTGAAAATTAAATCGTCTTGAAGTGAAAAGTAACAATATACCAATTAGAGTCTCGTGAGATATAAATGAGCTGTCAGAAAGCATTTATGGAAAGAAACAATATGCTGACAAGAGTGTTCTTAATCTATCTAGTTGTGCCCAGGTGTTTGATCTATTCTTATACATGCTCAATATTTCATGAAAATCGGTTTGGCCATTTCGGAAGAGTTTAATAACAACTCCACTCAAGTGTTTGTGTTTTTGCCTATCGATATAAAATTACTTTTTAGTTAATAAACGTTAAACATGGACATTCAAAAGGGCTGCCTAATAAATCTACTTTATCATGAGTGACAAGACGTAAATTAGAGAGTTTCATTTTTAGAATTGTATCTCTCAAAGATGACAATTGCCTTAGTTTTCAATTAGTTGATTATGAAGAATTATGAAATTGTGAATCTACCACAGACTAACTAATAACACAAAATTAACAACAAAAATAAGTATGTATTGTATTTATAATACGTGCTCATTAAAATAAGAAACATTCTGTATATAAAAGTTCATTGAATGCGTTAGCTGTAGTTGAGTTGTTGGCCGATGCAAATCAATCACTGGCCTTCATCTAACACCTGATGCAGTCTGACTGTAAGTACATGTATGTTTGTCCTGTACAATCAATTTCACAAAATGAGCTCTGTACTGAAATTTGTACATATAAAGAACATTATGGTACGGTGATATTAGGTATATTATATGGTTCTTTCGATATATTACAGATTACATCACCGTGATGTTATATACCCTATAGCCTTTCTCGATAAATGTACTATCCAACACTGAAAGAATCAATCGGAACAGTGGTTCCTGAGATTAACGCGTTCAAACAAGCAAACAAACTCTTCAGCTCTATGATATTAGTATAGACTACTCGTACAATTTGAATTGCCAATAATATTCCACATATTATAATACTTATGCATGTGGTATGGCCGCCATAATGACCGCAGCGACCACATTACAATCACGCCACATATAAAATGTTTCCAAAAAGAAAGAAGGCATTATCTTTCAAATACTAAGCAATAAAGAAAAGCAGTTAATAAGGTAATGTCACGAACCACAATACGGACAAAGATTAAGTTCAAGCAACTTTAGCAGATGTGACAGTCCTTTTATTACACGCTTTATATTAGCTTCACTTAACGGTCAGATTCTATTCAAATTTTGCACACCTGTGAAAGACCGATGACAATACAATAATTCGAATAAATAAAGCGTGTTTTTTAGTTTTTTTAATTGTAATAACAAATAATTATTTAAGTAATTTTATAATGATTTTTTTTATTATTTATAGGGGTTATTGCTACATTTATAGTATTTATTCCAAATATTGTTATTGACATATTTTCTTAGTTTTTTTTTTTTACATTTTATACTTCGACTGCTACTGCATCAACTAAAAATGTTTGTTACTGTCTTTTTATAACTAAATCAATCTCAATCAATCTACTAATACATTATACTTCTGTATGTCATGTAAACAAGTTATTAAATGTGTGTGTCCTCTAACAGGGAATAATTTAGTCTTTCTTCGATTAAACTTCAACAATAAGGCTCTAGTGGAAATAGTACACCTTGCAATCAAACATAGCATTGGAAAGTTGGAAAAATCGAATCATCTCTTAACAACAAAACTGATAGTGTTTGTGATTTCTCTAAAAAATATGGGTCTAAATACTGTACAATTTGAATGAATTGTCATATCTGTTTTTTTACGTAATCTATATCCATATAAGGTTACTTTATTTTTGCTTTATTGGCGTTTTCATACAATATACCGTCGCGCCGTTATGGTGGCGTGAGCAAGCACTATTTGTTAGTGGATGGACAACCGGCTATCGCAAATAACCTTTAAAGGAACATTCATCACGGTTTAAATTGATAACCAATAATGTTTACAATCGTAAAAGGTTTTATTAATTCTTGTACATTGGATAAATGATAATAAAATATGTATTTTTATTTCTATCTATAAATAATTATCATTTTAATTGAATCCTCAGATTTAATAATGGATATTAAAAAAAAAAACAATTTCTGTTACGGCCGCTTATGTTACTGAAAGATAGAACTTGTTAAGCTATTGCAAAGCTTCTATCGCGGGCCTTGAGCGTGGAGACTAAAGGCCTTATTCATAATGATTTATCGGAGGTTTAAAAGGAGATTTTATCGGAGAGATAATAAACGTTTTAGCGTAAAAAGACTATTATGAATAACAGTTTTTGACAATTTTCGCGAACCGGTTTTAGCGAACTTTTAAACCTCCGATAAGCCATTATGAATAAGACCATAAATGCACAAAATTCGAAATTTAAATTCCGTAACAAAGATAGCGTAACTAAAAAATACTACACACGGCGCTACTGTAGCATGCGCAGTAACGCCGTTTCGCTGTTCGCGCTGGTGACTCATGTCAGTTTTGGCATTACTTTTTATTTTATTGACATTTGCTTGACAATCGCTATTTTATCATAATTACCATAAACAATGGACAGATGTAAGCATCAGTAAATAAGGATTATTAATCTTATTTTAGTTTATAGTATTTAGATTCTTGCATAAATAAAATAAATAATTATAATTGCAAAAGTTGATAAAAAATACTATGCAATAGCTTTACCGCGTCAGTCCCCGAGTGCCACACGTCTTCTTTTTTTAAAGATGGACTAATTTACATCACGCCTTTTTCCAATGGAGGTCGGCAGATACTACAGAGTGCCATCGGCTATGCATCAAAAATACTGCCTTGATTTAAAAATTCAGTAGTGTATTAGGATAGTCTATGTACAATATCTTTAATTTCAAAATTTGTAAATTTATTCTATGTGTAGAATGAAGAATAAGGATAGATGATATGTTAATTGTCTATCTGTTATCATAGATTATGGAATACAGCCGTAAGTTGGTTTACTATTAACTAAGTTACTAATATGAGAAGGCAGTGAAGTTTGATAAAAGTGTCGCTATACTGTTAAATCTTTAAGAGGACTTTCACAAATTTTGGGTAATCGTTGAGGTCCACGTAGCTTATTTATGAGTTCAAAGACTGGTTTCAATTCATCTTGTATAACTCCCTGTAACAGAAATGTTAATTTAAGTATCAATACTTTAACAGTTTTTTTGCGTACAGTTTGTGTACAGAAATAGGATTTCCAAAAACACTAATATTAACTACTACAGTTCCGTAGCTTTCTTTTAAACTTTCACCTCGTCTTAACCACCGATATAAGCAAACTAGGATGTAAAAGTAAAGAGAATTCGAATTTTTCGAATCCTTATCCAACAATATTCCGTTCTGTGTTAATTTTTGAATCATTCAGTCTTTACATATAAATCAATAAATTTCATGGTCTGATTGGCCCAGACTAGTGTTGAACACAAGCCTACTCCTGTTTGGGAAGAGTTTTGATCTAATTTACCCCGCTGTACAAACGTATTGGCATTAGGCTTACGGTCTTATTCATAATGATAGGTTTATACGGAGATTTTATCGGAGAGATAATTAACGTTTTAACGTAAAAAGACCATTATGAATAACAAGTTTTGACAATTTTCGCGAACCTATTTTAGCGAACTTTTAAACCTCCGATAAGTCATTATGAATAAGGCGGTGTGTCTCAAGCTTTCAAGTATTTGTCTCTGCTTATAATATCCCTTAGCTGGCTGTTACAGTACCTTGGGGAGGAAATAAGGTGGTGATAATATCAACACCACATGGAGTTGATTAAATAGCTACAACATTTAAATCATGCAAAATTACCAGATTTCTACGATATATAATAACAGCCACCATCTTTTCCCAAAGCATTTGTATTAAGAACGGCTCCTTTCCTTTTATTTCAAGCAAATGTAGCTGCATCATCGCATTATATTTCAGTGTTTGATCTAAAAAAATTACAATCAAATTAAACACTGATATTTTGTGAGACAGTGCCAAACGTGGAAGTTTACAAATAAAATAAAAACAAAAATCAATACGTGCCAAAGGGGAATGGAGCGCAGCATGCTGAACATAAGCAAAATACAAAAAATTAGACACGCTGACATAATATCCAAAACTAAAACAATAGATGCATTAAACCACGCATTAAAACTAAAATGGAAGTGGGCTGGGCATGTTGCTAGGCTCAAAGACGACAGATGGACACAAAAAATTACGACCTGGAAAGAAATATAGTCATAATATTTATTCATTTACTAATAGATTTTGTTAAGTTTTGCAAAGGTTTAGAAAACCACATAAAGAAATGTACCTTATTAATTAACTATATTGGGAAATAAAAGGCTTTTTATTTTATTTATTTATTTATTATTTTGTCAGACACTACATTATTGATCAATTTTCAGAAATTATTATTCTACAGCTATTATTAATATGTCATGAATACTACTTCGGACTTTCAAGTACTTAGCGTCACGTAAAAAGAACGCTGGAAGAAAGTGGTAGGGGCGTCTTTGCGCATGGGTACACTGTCGCACGAAAGTTATGTGCCTATTATTTTATTTTTGAACTAAGCTTTTGCTGACGAGTCGTGGCTTGGTACCTACATATTTGTTATTCTTAATAGATATTACATAGAAAACCGATAAATCGCCTATGCGCAGCTTGACCGTCAGCGTTCTTTTTACATGACGCGACCTATAACTAGCTTATGCGCGGGAATGTTCCCGCGTATACAGTTCTTGGCCCACCCTTGGCTTACAGCGTGGTTATAATATTGCTTATTATTCTTTCTTTCCTTCTTTCATTCTTATGTCGTAGGATTATCTCTTAAGATACAACGATAAAATAAATATGTTACGAAAACGAAATTTTTTTATCATTTGTAATTACTTACGTATAACATTTTTGCGAATATCCAAAGAGATGACTTGCTGGAAACATCCCTTAACGCCATGCACGGATTTAGACCAAACATCAAATGGGTCTTCTGTGTGATATCTTTGACGTACTATCATACTATTACTATCACCAGTAAGGTTAGTCTTTGGTGATTCTATTGTTTTATTGATGAGCCATTGGAGACCTGCCTGTTAAGAAAAATAGTATTACGAATAATTTAGAACGAAGAATAAATAAATAAATATTCATGGATGAATTTCTATGCTTGTGTTATGGGTACCAAAACACGAATAGATTACATATAGTACTTTTCTTTTGTAAATACATAGGTACATATACTACGTAGTGACAAGCATTTGTATGACAATTTTAATTATCACACAAATGACTGTCCCGTGCGAGAAACGAACCAGTGACCTTGTGAATATCTGATCGGCACAACTACTAGACCACGAGGCCCGTTTAAAAAAGTAAGAACATAGTCCTATAGAAACCGATCTTACTTTCAGCTCATCAATGTTACACAGTTAAGAGGGCACGATACCAAATTATGCTCAGGGGCATCGTACTCCCCTTTTTTCTTCGCGAAACTTAAAACCGATTTTAATGATTTTTGCGTTATATTATAGACTAGCTGTTGCCCTCGACTCCGTCCGCGTAGAATTTAGGAAATTTTCCCCGTTTTTGCAACATTTTTAACTACTGCTTGAGTGAGAGTATTATAAACGTAAGAGTAAACAAATATAATCAGAATGCTCCGAACAGCTAAGCTATCAGGAGTTACACGTGTTATTGTGAGCCAACTATAAAATATAGATATGTGCTGTTTCGGGATATTTTTTAGACAATTTTATGTAAAATATTTCCGTCATACATGATTTCTATGTAACTTTAACCATTAACGCTGCACACGCGACGGAAGCTTAAAAAATGGAGCACCTTTTCCCGTTTTCCCAACATTTCCCTTCACTACTCTACTCCTATTGATTGTAGCGTGATGAAAAGTATACTATAACCTGCCCAGGAGTATGAAGAATAATTGTACCAAGTTTCGTTAAAATCCGTTGAGTAGTTTTTGTTTCTATAAGGAACATACAGACGGACAGACAGACAGACAAAAATTTTACTGATTGCATTTTTGGCATCAGTATCGATCACTAATCACCCCCTGATAGTTATTTTGAAAATATATTTCATGTACAGAATTGACCTCTCTACAGATTTATTATAAGTATAGATGAAGAGTATGTCTATGCCTCTATCATTTTATATTTTTCAAAACATAATAACTAATAGAAATATGACCATCCGAAAATCGCGTTATTTTTCGCTTTTCTTTAGATGAAGTTGCAGCGTCTATCACACGAATTTGGTAAAGTTTCACCAAAAAAGAAAGTCACAGAAGCATAGATATACTCTTCATCTATAATATAGAGTAAAAACAATTAAAATTGGTTAAACTTTCGCGAATAAAAAAGGGGACAAGGCAACGTCTTTTTTTTCAAAGAATGTGTAGGTAAAGTCTGCTTCAGCTATATTTGTCCCTTTAAGCGCGGCGTTCGGGAATAGGGATAGCAATACTTAAGCCAAATACCTAAATTAGGAGTACAGTACCCTCTTAAGCTCAAAAGCAGCAGAAGAGAGATTTAATATGGTTCATTAGGACTAAGAAGTTGGTAAAGTTTACTTTTTCGTTTTTAACTACACGACAATATGTTATCTACTGAGATGATATCTTTTACAGCATCCATATGAGGAAATTAAGCGGTGGCTTGTATTATTTACCTGTATAAAAAATATCTGAATCTGTACATTACAATTCCATAAAGATTATTTTATCTAAAAAAATATAAAAGACTTACCCCGTCGGTTTCACTAATGTCTACTTCATAACACGTTACTAGCTTTTCTGGAAACAGTTTTTCTGGTATTATAGCAACCACATTCCAAGTTCCAATTATATCTTTGATATTAAAGTTGGCCTGAAACCCATTGCAAGCAGTACTGTTGTCAAGAGCTTTTGAATTTACTACAGTTATAACAAATAAGAAGATTAAATAAAAAGACATTTTGTTACTACGAGAGGTCGCTGAATGGCTTATGAAGTGAATCCGTGAACCGACCTAAAGGTACTTGTGGCACAGACTTAAAAATGACTAGATGCGACATAACATTTTCTTATTGTACTAAAAATATTGGCTAAAAAATTTGAATGTTGAATTAATTTTAAAATTAGAATGTTGTATAGACGTAGATGTTCCATGTTGGCGTTTAGCTAATTAAATGTGAGAAAAGCAAAAACTACCATTGTTTATAATGCACTTGTTTTCTTTCATTAATATCGCAAAAGCTACTGAACTCATGTAGTTGCTAAGGCCATCACAGGCTATCTTTACAGTGAGAGGGTATTTGGCTTTCAGAATGGGGTATTCTTCTTGTTTTAGACTAACACAAATTAGCTGTTTAAATTAAAAATTGATCAAGTGCGAGTCGGACTCGCGCACGATGGGTTCCGTACCATTATCTATGCAACATAAGGCAACGTTATTAGTATCGAGCAAGAAACGGTAAAAAAATCATGTTTGTTGTATGGGAGCCCCCCTTAAATATTTATTTTATTTTATTTTTAGTATTTTTTGTTATAGCGGCAATAGAAATACATCATCTGTGAAAATTTCAACTATCTAGCCATCACCGTTATTGAGATACCGGGTACGGAACCCTAAAAATCATGTTTGTTGTATGGGAGCCCCCCTTAAATATTTATTTCATTTTATTTTTAGTATTTGTTGTTATAGCGGCAGTAGAAATACATCATCTGTGAAAATTTCAACTGTCTAGCTATCACCGTTCTTGAGATACTGGGTATGGAACCCTAAAAATCATGTTTGTTGTATGGGAGCCCCCCTTAAATATTTATTTTATTTTATTTTTAGTATTTGTTGTTATAGCGGCAATAGAAATACATCATCTGTGAAAATTTCAACTCTCTAGCTATCACCGTTCTTGAGATACAGCCTGGTGACAGACGGACGGACGGACGGACGGACGGACGGACGGACAGCGAAGTCTCAGTAATAGGGTCCCGTTTTTACCCTTTGGGTACGGAACCCTAAAAAGCATATAAAGTATACCCATCTTCATTTTCCTAACCATTTACGCCTCCGACTCAAAAAAATAATAATAAAAATGTACTTCATTACACTCTACTAATACTTTAACCGCGAAAGCTTGTAGAAATGTATGAAAATGGAAACCTCTTATAAGGATTTGAGTAAAACTTTACAGCTGTATAGATTCTAGATCAAAATAGCGAAAAAGCTGCGGATATCAGCGTTTTCGATATTTACGTTTGGCTATATTTGTCGTCAAAATATTAAACTATTCTATACATTTCTTAGCACTGCATTATGTTAACATCTGGTGAGAAACAGCGTGGGTGATGATTTCACGTAAATTAATTGGATAAATTCATAATGTAAGTGTCCGGCTGTCCTGTATGTGATATAATATATAGACATAATTATTCAATTTATGTTCAATTTTAAGTGACAAATGCACAGTGTCCTAATTTAGTGTATTGTGTACCTACAAGTTAACTTTAACGTGTTAAAATAAGCCTAGATTATGTTATGGCACACGTTTTGTAATATTGTTACATTTCTTTTAAACAGTATCTTCTCCATGTCAGTCTGTGTACAGACTATGCAAGGTATATTTTGTATGTAACATAAATAATTTAATAGCAGTCAGAACTTTATTGTAATTTCATATAAGTAAGTAGTGATATTAAAGCGTTCGTCGCACAAGATTACTTGATTTTATTATTTACGCAATCTCCTAATGTCATCAACAGTCACCACATATTCCTGTACATTTTCCAATAGTGATATCTATGTGGAAAATTTACCTCCAACTCATACGCCTCTTCCACATTGGGTGGGATTATGGTCTACTGTGGCGCGCTGATCGGGTGTGTTTGCATGGGTTTATTTCGAGTTTTCCATTTCTCATATTCTGTGTTTCTCACATTGGATGTTATCTGTGTACGGTATCCCTGAGCTGGCTTTTACAACACCCTAGGAAGGAAAACGGGTGATGACACTTGTATTCTTAATCCGTCACCACACGGAAAAGTTAGCTCGAAGTAAACTATAGTAATAAAATAAATAAGAAAATATAAGACATAAATATATAGATTAAGGTATAGAAAACTGTTGAATAGTTTAAATGCTCTACTCAGAACCTAACTCCATCAAACTGCACAAAATGGACAATGGTGTCTTGAAAAATAAACCAAGATTTTATTTTTAAAACTCCATTGAAAATATCTTAAGAATTATCCAGTATTCCATAGAAAAACAGGGCGATTGTTTAAAAAGTCAAAACCGACATAGATTTAGTTGAACAAAGGCAGTAAAAACGGTTTATAGACTTGTTATTGCTGTCCCAGCGGACAATGGGTTTGGTACAATATAAAAGAGACAGCGTCGTGTGCTTGCTGCATTGTTTTTTTTTTAAATAAAATAGTTTGATTTTAGATTTTTGGGAACCTTTTCCTTGGAATTCGGTGTCCTACAAGTTTCTCTTACAATTAAATAATAATAAATAAATAAATATTCATGGACATTTCACACAACGTCCTCTGGTCCCAAGCTAAGCTTATATGCTTGTGTTATGGGTACCAGATTACGGATAGAATACATATACTACTTTTCTTTTGTAAATACATACATACTTATAATACATAGTAAACACCCAGACGCAGTTATAATATTAGTAGGGATAAGCAAAAGTAAGACTTTACAAAATGGTTAGAAAACAGATTACATAACAATAGTCTAACATTATAGAACAGTTTATAACTTAGAACATACAGGAATACCGAATCAATGGAAACAGATTTTAATGTATCCTATGAAAATCTTCATTCAAAAGCTTTTTCCTTTGAATTTTAATATAAATCTCAAATCGAGAGTTTATTAGTCTTGTGCGAAGACTAATAAATGGAAATATTATGCATTTCTGTGAACAATATGTATTTATTGCGATTCAAATGCATTGGATTTAACTCTGCGTACAAATAAGATTTTGTTTTTCTTGCAGTCATGAGAATAGCTAAGAAATTCGCGAAGGTCATTTCTGTGCATTTTATTTTGTGCTGTGAATAGAAGTGTTTGCAATAATTAACTATTATTTTTATATTAATTTATAAATTTTTGCAAGTTAGTAGTAAAAGCATAGCAAGTCAAATGCAAAAATTAATAAATATAGAAATACATGTACAGCCATTATTTCGGTCCAATTGTGTTCTGTATAGAACACTTAAGTGATCGATTGATCGAGTTGGTGCAAACCGCTCAATAGATGGCGTTGTACACAAAACATCGCACGATGTTTAACTCACGTTGAGAAGATTGTAATGGAAGATTTGGTAAACATATGCGGGAACCATGATAGCTCAGATGGGAGAGCAACGGAACGGTATTCCGAAATCATTTTTTCCACTATAATTTAGTTTATTATTATTATTTTATGAAAAAATTTTATTGGCGATACCTTCTGGTAAACACCTCTTTGAAAATAAACCCAAATTAAAATTAATCAATCAGTCAATCAATCTTGTTGAAAATACATTGCCAAAAATATTTTGTATTTACATTAACATACAATTTAAAACTATTAAAAGTATCTTTCTGCTGGATCTCAATTTTGTCACATATATACTGCAGCTATTTCGACACGTGTACTATAGAAATTGCAAATACAATGACATATTATTACATCCTATTGCAATAAGCAATATTATTTTTAATATTTAAGAGGGTACTGTACTCCTAATTTAGGTGTTTGCCTTAGGTATTGCTATCCATATTCTCGAGCACCGCGCTGAAAGAGACAAATATAGCTAAAGCAGATTTTACAAAGTTTTTTTTTGAAATATGACGTTTCATAGTCCCCTTTTTTCTTCGCGAAAATGAAACCTATTTCAATTTTTTTACGCGTGTATTATAGATGAAGAGTATATCTATGCTTTTATCGCTTTATTATTTGGTGAAACCTTACCAAATATGTGTGATAGACGCTGCAACTTTATCTAAAGAAAACCGAAAAAAAACGGGATTTTCGGATGGTCATATTTCGTTTAGTTGTTATGTTTAGAAAAAAAAAGAAAGTGATGGAGGCATAGATATATTCTTCATCTACTTAAATTAAAGCTTAAAAACAATTAAAATCGGTTAAACTTTCGCGAAGAAAAAAGGGGACTACGATGCCCATATTTTTGTATGGAGCATAATTTGGTATTGTGCCCTCTTAATATCTATTAAATCACCAAAAGGATATCAAGTTTTCTCGTCTATATTCGCAGTTAATGAGTCGCAAACTTTAAATCCTTTATCCACGAACTAACAAGTCGTGAAAGGGTAAGATTAATTGCTGACATTTTTGTTTTATAGCATAAAAATGTTTGATGAGGTCGGTAGAGATTAAGTGAAAATTTATGTACGCTGTGTCGTTAAGTAGACGCCTATAGTATGACGATATAGTCAATAGCGATGGCTGGATCTAAGTTGATGAAACTTGAAATTAACAGCTAACTGTGCATTAACAACTAGGCATTATTTCTTATACATGTAGTAACCGTCTCCGTGTGGTGACGAATTAAGAATACATGTGTCACCACATCATCTCCTCCCAGGGTGCTGTAAAAGTCAGCTAAGGGATATTGCACACAGATAACATCCTCTGTGAGAGACGGAAAACTCAAAAATAAACCCTGTGCCAACACGCCTGGTCAGCGCGGTACAGTAGACCGTAATACCTCCCAAAGTGGAGGAAGCCTGTGCCCAACAGTGGGACGTCAATGGACTGGAGAGAGAGATGTAGAAACAGTGTAATTAGCGAAAATATGCGACTGGTATGTGCTGGGATCGAACTCGCTACCCTGTCAACAGCAGTCAGTTATATGATCCACAAGACAACTAGGCCACTCATGAATATATTTCAGCGGAAAGGCAAAATTACTTAAGCGCCAAAACTGCATTATTAGAATATGGATTTTAAAGTTTTATTTTTCGGAAAAAAAATAGTATAAATTTTTTTATTCCGTATGTTATACTGATCATAAAATTGTATACGAATTAAAAAAAAATTCATTTCCCAGCAATGCAATTTTGGCGCTTAAGTAATTTTGCCTTTCCGCTGACGAAATGTTTACATGGACTTACATCTAGTTTTATATGGCCATAGACTACAAATACTTTTATTAAACAAATTGCTCGTCTACAAAGCAATGAATCGGTAACAGGTTCCATTGTAACAGTGATATCTATAAACTACTAAAAGCACTTACTAAACCGAATACAATCTCATCTATCGTCTGTCTGTCTGTCACAGTTAACGAGGATATGTAGAACGTCTTCAAACGTTGCAATCAGGGCACCAATGTCGTTTATTGAAATCTCAGCCCTCTAAATATAGAGTAGATGTTAGAATAGAAGTTGCAGTCTCTATTGGCAATATACTCGTATAGTAACTATATAATTTTCAGGCAGTAAATATTGTGCGTAAGTTATAATTCATATGTCTAAGTTGTTACACAACACTAAAATTTATTTAAAAGTTTTTACGTGAAAAACTAATAAACACATAAATCCATATATTCACTCTTATTACTTTTCTTAGGAACGATGGATAATAATGCACTTATTGAACACAAAATGAATACATCTATTTAAATCTAATATATAAAATTCACGTGTCACAGTGTTAGTTACCGTACTCCTCCAAAACGGCTTGACCGATTCTTCTCAAATTTTACATACATATTCAGTAGGTCTGAGAATCGGCCAACATCTATTTTTCAAACTTTTTTTTGTATGGCAAAACAACGTTTGCCGGGTCAGCTAGTATTTATGTAAAATTATCTGTCAGCTGTCCTTTGTAATTATTCAAACCTTTTTCATGAATGTAAATAAACACCGTAGGTACTAAATACGATCTATTAAAAATTATAACAATCAACTTTATTTTATATCTCCGGATATTTGAAAAAAAATATTCAGAGTAGCGTTGAAATTCAATTCAATGCTACGAGTACCTTATGAAAGTTAATAAAGCAAATTAATAATATCATAAACGTAAAACAAATTAATTCAAGTATAGCAAGTGAATTGCTGAAATAAATAAATAAATGTAGGATATAATATTATACACCTTTCCTATTTTTTTCTCAGCGCCTACTCTGTACTCAAAGATGATTGTCACCGATAGAGGGCGCTAGTTCGTAAAGTTTTACGATCACTTCCGACACGACACAGCCTCTTTAGTAATCTCTACTACCCCTAGATAGAAGCACCCTGACACAAAGGGTCATATTATTGTGGTGATGTACCACTTTATATGAATCTGTTCGATCTTGAATCAATATTGAAAATGGATTCAATCATACGTGTTATGATGGAAATATTATTAAAGATTTTGATCTTTCAATTTAAATATTCATAAGAAAACTAGCTGTCTAAACTATTTATAGAAAACTGCCCTCGACTACGTTTGCAGGAAATTTTGGATAACTGGGCAATAATTAAATATTATCCCGAGATAAATTGTAGTCTATACTTTATGTCAGATCTCTACCAAATCACTGAAAACAGTATTCAATTCCACGCAGAAGTTTTAGCGTGATACGCGTACAAACATACAGACAGACAGACAGACAGACAAAAATTCTATAAACCATTGTTTTAGCTTCTATTAAGCCAATAAATACCGGCTATCCAATTACTTGTAAAACCTTTTTTTTAATTTTTTTTAATAACTTTGTTGCACAGACTATACTGATAAACTATTTAGATTTTTATTAAATAGATTTCCAATGGTATTCCGTCATAATCTGAACTAAAATAAAAATAAATCCAAGCGCAGTTTCTGTTTACAAGAAGAAAACTTAAGGAAACAATTTAGGTTACTGGTCAGATACGAAAAACAGATTTTGTACTTGTTCTGATGACTTCCTGATTTCTTCTTAAGTTTAAAATCTTAATAATTTAAATACCCAATGCATTTTGACAATTATTTCATGTAGAAATTGGAGGTCTTACCTTAGTGAATTTAATGTCTAATAACCTATTTAGCGTTTGACATTAATCCGTTCAGTAATTTAAAAAGTTAACACCAATTCCCTGCAGCATAATGCGAATAGGGTCATGCCCTTTTATAATACAAGCTACATAAACTGTCTGGAAGCCGAAGACAGAACGTAATGCACCTATCAACTACCGTCATCCGTTATACGCCATTTGCAAAATGTTTTGTTATGAAGTTCTATAAATGGGTGCGGCGATGAAAGGCAAGCATGTATAGAATATTTGTTACAATATTTTCCTATTGTTTGTTGACGAATGTTTTACATTATTTTAAGCTGAAAACTTATTTTACTGTCATGATGTCAAAGGAAAGGTTGCGTAAAGGAGAAATAAAGTGATTTTAAATTTTCTAAATATCTACGCAAAAAACGTTAATGCGTCAGACTTTCGAAATATTTGAGAAAAATGTTTTGAGAGTAGGTGACCCGTGAAAATTTCCCCCACCTTACCGAAATATTACCTTATTTATCAAAATAATTATCGTACCTACACAAAAATACCTACCGATAATTGTACACTAACGAAAATATCATTTTCCATAAATTTAAAACAGTTTAAATGCATAAAACGCGTGAAAAGTATAATCCAATTTTAAAAGTAAAAAGAAAAAGATGTATTGTAGGTATTTATTCTTATTCTACAGACAACCTTTCCTTTTCTTTACAGTATCTTAGCAATATAATAATAAACGCTTGCATATTCACAATTAATATCCCCTGTCATTTTGAGTAATACCATACTGTGTGGAAATTTAAAACGATTTATACAGTTTAAAGGGAGCGGTAAACACACCCTGTTTTAGTTCTCAGCTTTTTGTAATATTACTAACATAATGCTGCTTTTCTAGTTTATTTATCGAATTATGAGCTTGCATTTTTATATTATTGCTAGTTGTTTATTTATTTACATTTCTTTTAGGTGGTTTTTAGTACAGCTAAGCTATCTTCGGGTATGTTGCTGTACTTAAATATATTCACTAAATTAAATTCGCTACTAACAGTCGAAAATGTGGTCAAAGCGCCCTTTTATCCCAATTTAAACAATGACAGAGTCTTAATAAATTTAAATTGTAGTGGACAAAGTGAAATAAATAAAATAAATAAATAAATTCAATTGCAAAATTAATAAATTACTTTATTGATAGAGTTAATAAAAAATCATCATAATCCATAGTTGTTAGCAAGGTACTCTGTTATAGTATGCTAAGCAATGCAATAAAAATACCTAATATTAAGTAGGTACTTGGTTTTACTTTATTTTACTTTAGGAACCATTTACGATTCATTTACTGTGATTAGTAATGACAACTTATAACTCAAGTAAAGCGTATATAATATGTATTTACAAACACAAAAGAAAACAGAAATCTCCCGCCGAAAATAAACCATTCCACATTCAAAGACTATGAGTAGGTACAGTAATCTACATTTAACAGTAGTTAAAAGGATGAATTAACTATAAAAGGAGTTACAATTAACTATAATTAGCTATGGCAGATGCACGCGCTCTTCTAATTTCACACCTGAGTACCCTATTTAAGGTAAAAGGGGTGTTGCATTTTTAATTTATTCTCCCAAATACTTGCCACAGATAAGGTGAATTTGCACACTTTGGTTGTAATTGATTTTGTACAGTGTAAAAGGCTTGTCAGTGATTGGGAGATGATCAAAGAAGAATTCTTTTAGGTTATTTAATTCGCTGTTTCTGTTGTATTAATTATTTTTGTTTATATATAACGCTGATAAATTCTCGAGTTTTAGCTGGTAGTTATAACATTATTTGCAGCTATAAATATCTGTTACACAGTTTCATAATGTAACCCCTAATGGTCTTATTCATAATGACTTATCGGAGGTTTAAAAGTTCGCTACGCTAAAATTGTCAAAAAAAATATTCATAATAGTCTTTTTACGATATAATGAAGTGACATTATTTTATTGTTTAAGCCTCCGATAAGTTATTTATTATAAATAAGACCAATATGAGTGTTATTATGGGAGTGAAACTTAGTGAAAAGTAATAAATCAAATTATGATGGGACTTAACCCACTACCTCGGAATTCCGGTCCGTTGCTCTGCCAACTAAGCTACTATTGTGTCTGCAAATGTTTTACTATGATATTTGCAAATTTTATTCAGTAAAAGTATCTATGCCTGTATTTTTACATTGACTTCTGAAAAATCAGTGTTTACGCGGACAGGAGTAAGCCGTTTTAAGCCGTAAACCAAACCGTAACAAATTATACAAAAAAATCATCCTCTTGAACCACTATATCTATTAAAAAAAAGCCATCAAAATCCGGTGCGTAATTTTAAATTTATAAACTCACATAGAGACATAGATACATATATAATGCCGTATTACCCATACCACATACATATCAACATATCTTGGGACCAAAGGACGTTGTGTGAAATGTCCATGAATATTATTGTGAATATTTACAATTACTTAAGATAATATCAAATAACGTTTGTATATACAAACTTACATATAAATATTTACCATAGCTCCATCAAATGGTCCTGTATTACAGCGAATCTCTCGGGAGAGCGATCATCCGTCATCCACGACGCGCACTTAATTGGAAACATCCTGAATAGAATTTAAATTTAAAATTGAGTTTGTGAATCGTTTTGTCTTTCTTGTAATTGTGACTTACAAAATATCTGACATTAGTTGTTTACCGCGTCTTTGTATACGTGAAATTTGAAATCATTTTCTTTCTTGTTAAAAGGTAGGCAATGACCTCTACCAAAGTCAGCAATTTCTGTTACTAAATTTCATTTAAATAGGTTTAGTAGTTTTCGCGTGAAAGACCAACAAACAGCCAGGGATATTTGCGCATTTATAAAGTAGTCAAGAACTTGTTTTTTTTTATATACACATAGTATCTAAAATAATTGTTTACATAATATAATCAGCTAATAGAAATTCCACGCTAGCTCAGTAGGTAACTAGTATTAGAATGGCTTCCTAGGCTCATAGACACAGTGTGACCTTGTCCTTCCCATTATCGACTATGATGATATCTGCTACCTCGACCTGAATCGATCTACTCAATAAACTTGACCGGCTTCTCAATAATTGCATTCGGTTCGTCTTCAATCTGCGCAAATACGACCACGTGTCCCACTACCGTAGTAAGTTAGCTTGGTTGCCCATACGCCAACGACGCGATACTCGCGCTCAAACCACTCTATTTAATATTATTAAAAACCCCAACGCTCCATCATACCTTACTTCGCACTTTGAACTTCTCTGTGCCACTCATTCTAGAGACCTTCGCTCTTCCTCTAATTTACTACTTTCCTATCCGTCTCATAGCTGTAGTCTTGTTCACTCCTCCTTCTTCGTTCGGTCTATCAATCTGTGGAACGCGCTCCCCTTAGAAATCAGGATGTGCACTAGTCTTCTTACCTTCAAACGCAAGGTACGCCAGCATTTCACACGTACTGACGTAGCTACAGCATAGCTACAACGAGGCTAATTTCCTTAATTTGCTCTCTATCATGTATTCATGTATGTATGTTATTTATTTATTTATTTATATAATTATGATTATATGTATATGTGAGTTTACTGTTATTAAATGTTTAAGTATGTATTATATTTTCTTTCTAATATTTAACTATTAACATATTTTTTTTATCTTAAATCCCCTATGGTTACACGCCTACCTTGGTTATTTCTGATCAGCCTATGGTTGACTGGAAGAAAATGCCTAAGGCATTAAGTCCACCTGTACAATTCTTTGTATAAAGTGTGTAAATAAATAAATAAATAAACACAGGGTTTTAACTGGATTTTAAATTTACAATTTTTACTTTTGAATGCTATTTTCAAGTGGCTACGTGTTTCTAGACTTTATTTAGATTAATCTGCATATTACACGATTCTTTTACATTCCTAAAGTCTGTAAACCAAGCTATCTTTAAAATACCAAAGCGAAAACTACAAATGGACACTATTTCCTTGTTTTAACGACAAACTGTACTCCTGAGTTATATTATAATACACAGAGAGAATTGTTAATTTCGCGCAATGAGTGTTTCTGATTGTATTTTTAATTAAAGGTAGAGACACAACAAGTACAAAACTTTATCTCTTCAAATCAATTCAATTATTTTGTGGAAAATATTTTCATTCTGCGTAAATAATTGAAAAAAAAAATCATGAACTTATGAAATAAATATAACATTACTTCAGGATGTTTTTGTATCCCTAGTTAAGTTAGTCGTAGTTTTTTATTATTTTAAAAAGAGACATATACAATCCAAGAAAGAATGTTACTTTTCGAATATGTGATTTATTTGCCTCTGGCTGTCTTTCAGGCTAAATTATTATCGAAATAATAAACGCAGGCTTATGCCAATATACTATAACATATCCATGATAAATTGTCGTGTATGTTACTAAATCTAGAGTCATGTCACTTCCACTTCCTTCTTTCTCTTTCTTGTCTGTGGTCTAATGGTGCGCATCAATTGTAAACGCATTAAATATTGAATAAATACTTTTTATTTTCTTACGTTACTGCGGTTTATTCTATCAATTTTAATCATATAATTAGTAGAGATGAGCTAAAGATCATTGTTGAGAGTATTTTGTGATTTTCTACCTAACGTATGTGATTAGCTACATTGCATTTCGTAGAAGTATGGTGACAGACACTGTAATACAAAAGCTTATACACGAGACAATGATAGAAGATGTCACACTGATTAAGCAAAATAATAATCTTATATATAAAATTCACGTGTCACAGTGTTAGTTACCGTACTCCTCTGAAACGGCTATGTATTGTGAATATTTGGTGTAAGTTTTACGTGAAATTATTGGAAACAGACACTGGAAAGTTGACGTATTAAAATGTGCAATTAGTAAAGTCCGCGATAATTGTTCACTATTGCTCTCGTTGCATCACCACCTTTTCTACAGCCCAAGAGCTAACACAAATCGTAAAAACGAAGAGATACAGCTAGTATAAAATATTTTAATTATATTTTATCGCCACTAAAACCGTGTAAATGAAAAACCGGTTCTGTTGGTTTATGAAATCGTAAAAAACTTGTCTTTACACCCAAAGGAAGAGATTTTGCACTTTTCATGGAATACCATTGTTGGAATTTCATTATGGAATTTTATTATAGTTCTTTATTTAAAAATTTATATAGTTTCTTTTATTTTTTATGGTTGTTTTTAATTAGGCCATTATTTGATTCAGTTGTTATGTTTTTAAATCAGGTCTTTGAAACTTTATTGTCATTTAATTTCAAGAAATATAACTTGTTATAAAGAGATGAAAACTTTGCACTCATACTTCTATTCAAGCGTATTTTTTTAAACTTCCGATGATTTAACCTTCAGATGTTTATTTGACTTAAATATTTAACTTTATATACACAAAGAAGTATATAGGTGGACTTGACTTTACTACAACTACGTCTATTACAAATTAGACTAATAGTTCATATTCTTATAGTGTTTATTATTTCTTTAAGAGGATACCAAAATAGCTTCGTGCATTTTTCTATGTATGAAGTTTTCATTGTTTCTTTAGATTGAATGGCTAGAGCTCTAATTTTTAAGTATATGTTTTTTCAATATATGATCTAGGATCGCATAAACTCAGAAACGCGATTGAAAAAAGTTGTCTCGATAGAAAATCTTAGCGAAAGAACCTCTCTCATTTTTTATTTTTTTCATTTGTCGGTCTATTATCGCGTATTAACTAATGAAATAACTTTAAAAACATAAGTAACTATTATATATAGAAACACGTAAATCAGAATTAAAATATATTTAGTAGATTTTGAGTAAACAAAAAAAATATCCTTAATTCTTCATTTTCTATACCTACTAGCTGTGTTAATATGTACATGTCGACGATAATATTGATGTAGGCCCTTAATAAGTTTAATTCTACCGGGAGTAGCTGACAGAAAAGTAATTATGTTTATTCCTTAGAGAGATAACAGGCAAATGAAATGTGACGTATACTTTGTAATTTAAAACAACTATAAAAATTTTCTTTAACACATCACTTGCACGTTTTGTCTATTTAAATACAACTTCTTATAGACACTCTGAAGATAGACAATAATATATTTTACAGCTAGCTAATGCCTACGATTTCACCCACGTTTGTAATTTTTGAACTCCCCTCACCAAACGTACACCAAAACTTATACGTATATATAACAAATTATATAAAAACGCCATCCTCATAAAGCACTCTTCTTCTTCTTCTCCAGCCCATTTACGTCCCACTGTTGGGCACGTGCCTCCTCCACTTTTGAGGGATAATGGTCTACTGTGCCGCGCTGACCAGGCGTGTTGGAACAGGGTTTATTTTCGAGTTTTCCGTCTCTCACAGAGGATAATATCTGTGTGCAATATCCCTTAGCTGACTTTTACAGCACCCTTGGGACACTTGTATTCTTAATCCGTCACCACACGGAGGAAAGCACTCTATCTATTTAAAAAACTGCATAAAAATCCGTTGCGTAACTTAGAAGTTACAAGCTCACATAGGGACATACATACAAAAATAACGACTTTATTTTATAATAAGTGAAAATTTACGGAAAGTCTTTCGAAGTTACATTTATTTTGGTGCGTTTGTTTAAAATCACAAAAATAATTCGACTTCATTACGTTAGCTGTTATTCGTATGTATAAAATGACTGACACATTTTATTCTTTACTTTTTATAAAACAAAATAATTATTGTTGTATGTATGTCACTATGTGAGCTTATATCTCCAAAATAATGCAACGGATTTTTTAATACGTAATGTTTTTTTTTCATAATTAGAATAGTTTAAGAAAATGGCTTTTTTATAGCTTTTATTATGGTTCTAAATTCCACGCGTACAAAGTTGCGGGCAACAGCTAGTTTCTATATAAATTAATACTAATTTATGAATTTAGTGTATCTATACTAATATTATAAAGCTGAAGAGTATGTTTGCTTGTTTGTTTGTTTGAACGCGCTAATCTCAGGAACCACTGGTTCGATTTGAAAAATTCTTTCAGTCTTCTTCTTAGTCGTTCATTCTTGGCAGAATGGTTGTGGTTGATGATGTTGCATTTTCGGTAGCCAATGCAGCTCGAGCGATGCGCCTCCACTTGTTACGGTCTTTGGCATCTCGCGAACCCTGGACAAGGCTTGAGCGTCCGCGTAACCGCTTGCCTTCCACCTGTCCTCGGACAACTAGGCCCTCCATAGAGTGGTCGTTTCGGATGACGTGGCCAAAATACTTAAGAATTCGTGTTTGCACAGTCGACGATAATCTTTGTTTTATTTTTAGTTCCTCCAGCATTAAGATGTTTGTCCTGAAAGCTGTCCAAGGAATTCGCAGCAGTCGACGCCAACACCATTTCAGTCTTAGATAGGGCATTTATCGAGGAAGGTTTTAGGCTGTATAACATCACGCTACGACGAGTAGAAGCGAAGCAGTAGTGAAAAATGTTGCAAAAACAGGGAAAATTTTCTTAATTCCACGCGGACGGAGTCGTGAGCAACAACTAGTTTCTTTATAAAATAAATAAGTTTTAAGTAAATTTTGATTTAAAATATAACAATAAAAATGTAGATTTAATAGTTACAACAAACAAAACGGAAACTCTGTAATAAAACAACACAAGATTGGCAAAGTCCACAGCTGAAAAACTCCCGTTGTCTGAAATAAAGTGAAATAAAGACAACGAGGGCAAAGAGTAATGATCTTGAACAGTTTCGATGAATGTTTTACATCAGATGGAACTATATAGAGTTGTTAAAACCTCCTGTTTATTATGTAATAAATTTAAAAAAAAAAACAGGAATATTTCAAAATAGATTTTGAGTTTATTTAACACAATTATTACATCATTAAAAAGATAGACTATAAAGGGTATTAGTACTAAAATTAATCCTCATTAATTTAAAACATCGAACTAACATATAATATACCACCTGACCCGCTAAACGTTATTTTGCCATACAAATGTCAGGGGTGGACCACCCTTAACATTTAGGGGAATGAAAAATAGATGTTGTCCGATTCTCAGACCTAACGGATATGTACACAAAATTTCACGAAAATTGGTGGAGACGTTTCGGAGGAGTATAATCACAAACACCGTGAAAAGAGAATTTTATATATTAGAAGAGATTCATTTCTCCTTATCATTGTTCTATATATTAAAACCTTACTCAGTTTGTTTGACATTTTTATCACTGTGTAATAACTTCCTTAAGAATATCTAAGACGTTTGGATGATTGTTTATCAAAACCATCCCTTTGCTCCTTTACTTACTACAAAACATAGTAATTATCATCTATAAATCCACATGTCAGCTTAAATATTTAATTATTAGTACTATTTATTAGTACGCAACGAATTTTAATGCGATTCTTTCAACAGGCATAACAAGGGTTATATGTATGATTTATTAAGACTTACTAAATTCAACGCGTACGAAGTTGCAGATGACAGCTTAAATAGAAGTGGGAATAAAAATTGTATAATGTGCCAGTATGGATGTTTGGATGTCTGTTACTTTTTCGCGCAAAATCTACTGAATGGATTATAATGAAACTTTACAATAATGTAGCTTAGACATCAGAGTAACATAATAATATACTTTTTATCCCAAAAGAATGCAATATGGGATAGTAAAAATGAACAGATCTTTTATCCTTTTTACTGCGGGTTACACCGCGGGGCACAGTTATTACAAAATATTCATGAAAAAACATAACGTTATGCTTCTTTGACAGCCTGGAAAAACTTATTTCGTTTTAGCAACTCTATATAGATACACCCTTTAATCTTAACGTCTTCATCGATCTACCGTGATGAGTCAAGATAGGTCACAGACGCGATTGGCTAGTGGTACCTTCTATCTCATGTCTTATTTATTAGACCGACAGTCTGACTAATGTGAGCGAATTTATTAATGGAAATGGTGTTTTTTCTACCAAATTGATTAGAGGTCAATGGACGAAGAAATTGGGTATTTATTTTTGATACATAATAGGTTTAAGGTTAAGTAAAAATAAAGGTGTATTCTGGTAGCCATATCACAAGCATATAAGCTTAGCTTGGGACCAGGGGACGTTGTGTGAAACTTCTATGAATATTTATTTTATTATTTGGTACTATGTACATCTTTCATCTGATATTCATATCAGAAGCAGTACTACCTAAAAAGAGCTTTCTAAGCCGTCAACACGAAGCTACCAAACTACACAATATTTTTAAGAAATTTTGTATGATAAACTTCTTCAAACAAACCCTTAACATAATATTCAAAACATCTGGCTCTGAAAGTCTTGAATTATGCATACTGTGTGGTTATACTGTGACCAACCAAGCAAACTCTTAAATGGGCCTTAAAGCCACAATATGCAGAACCCTTTACAGTGGTCAATATTTATGTGTGTCCGAACAAATTAACCGTGTTGAAGGGTCCATAGACTTTAGTTGTTATTCCTTAGCCCTTATAGAATAATATTGGGAGTTTTCTTAAGGTTTCTTTGAAGTTTGTGCGTAGTGATGAATGCTGATGAAAATGGTGTGATTTTGTGAGATAACTTTATTTGTTTCGAAGAATTGTTTAAGACAGATTGCAAATGTAATAAAATTCTAAAGAGAACTTCAAAGGCAAGGTTTTTGTTTAACACTTACGTCACTCAGTTTTGTTACATAATACTAAGTTTTACTTTAAACGCATATGTATTGTTTTTAGGCTATGCTGAGATTTTTCAGCAGTTATTATTATTACGGTTAGGAACAGATTGTCTGTGATAACTATCTAATTAGAACACAATTTCCAAAAAAATGAGGTGAAATTAACAATTAAAGTGCATTCAAATCCACGCGATAGCTTTGCGCGACAGGAAGCGACCGCCTACAAAAGTCCAAACCAAAACTAAGTCTAAAATGTCAATATATTAATTAGGAAACCGTTTTAAAGAAAATTGCCTTCTATATTGAAAAACCAAAATATATATCGTATCCTAAAATGAATATCGTTCAATGGAGAATATATCTCAAATCATTACCCATTGTCTCATAATCCATCGAAATGGTGAATATTTTACATTCATCGTAATACGTCACATGCTTCTCGCTGCACAATAAAATCTTTATGGCTATTGCCTCACATCTTTCCTTTATGCTTTACTTGATCCCATACGTGATATACGAAACGGTTTCCAGCTAGCGACCCGGTGTTCCAGTGTGCTCACTTTTGATGAGCAAAAGTTATGTAATTTATTTAAAGACATTTTTTCTTGTAGATGAATTTAAATAATTATTTCATAAATTTTTCAACTTTCTTACTAACATAAGTATCCTCGTCTATTTGAAAACCTCCAAACTTTTGACTAGTTTCAAATTTTGAACACATAATAAAGATCGACGACAAATTGATTAACTATATCAACTTTTCAAATATTCTGACGATCTTACAAAATTGCAGATTTGTTTAGATAATTTTATTTGGATAGCTAGATAATCTTAATAACACGTATATTTTATAGTGTAATTTTTAGATTTCCATACAAAAAAGTAAAAACGTTAGTCACTAGGATGTACCTCTGGATCAGTAACAAAATTTCACAGTTATATTAAAAAAAAACTTATTATTATTCTGTACTAATCCCGTTATCTGGGGTTGGGAATATGACGAATATGACGTGTGTGTACTTGACCGCTTTTTTAGAGATATTTTAGCGGCAAAGTTAGCATAGCGATGTGGTGATCTTTTATAATAAACAAATATGCATTATGATTGATTATTATGTATGTGTGCGATTATTATTTTTGTTTATATAGAGGATAGTATCCAATACCACTCGTGTGTAATGAAATGTTAAATCACTTAACTAGTGTAACCGCAACCGCCGAGAGAAATTAACAGGAAATTGAGGCGTTGACAACATTTCGCCTGTCTATTTATTAGTAACACAATTATAGGTAAATTGACCTCATCTAGAAACTGGTTTTGTTTATTTTTACTAATAAAACAATTTGTTAAATATCTTATACTGTAGTATATTCATAAAGTTCTATTTGATAAGGATCTATATGGAAATCAGTATTGGTAAAAATCGTTCTAAATAATCAGATATAGCATTTGGAAGTGAAAATATTTGAGATAGATACGAGAAAATGTCTTAATTAACCTATCTGGTTGAAATTGACCCGGTATTAAAAGATGATGGGACTGAAAAGTCTTCGGAAGACGGAACCATCGAAAGAACCAAGAGGGCCGGAAATGTGTAAACTAAAACTTTCCGGGAACCCTGCAAATCCGGCATGCATCGAACTACCACGACTTTTTTGCTAAGGGATAGGCAGAGATTATAACGCGCCATCTGCTACGATCTAAACAAACTTCCTTGGCTTCGTTTACACTCATTCTCTATATATTATTTAACTAACCTGCATTCGCCATTGGAAATAAATCGGACAGTTTTAAAAAGCAAGAATTTTAGAGTGTCATCTTTAAACATGCTGTCTCCTAACTCAGCACACTCAGTGTTGAAACTTCAAGTGAAGATTTGTACTTTATGACGCATGTACGGGAAATCGATCGTTTATTCAAAGCAGGTGATTCCCTCGAAGCTCAGTTTATGAGCGCTCAAACTGATGACATGACGAGAATAATGGATAGTATAATTTACAAATTGAAAATTTATAATGGGAAAAATATTCATCATATAGTTTAATACTTGATTTTTAGGGTTCCGTACCCAAAGGGTAAAAACGGGACCCTATTACTGAGACTTCGCTGTCCGTCCGTCCGTCCGTCCGTCCGTCTGTCACCAGGCTGTATCTCAAGAACGGTGATAGCTAGAGAGTTGAAATTTTCACAGATGATGTATTTCTATTGCCGCTATAACAACAAATACTAAAAATAAAATAAAATAAATATTTAAGGGGGGCTCCCATACAACAAACATGATTTTTTTACCGTTTCTTGCTCGATACTAATAACGTTGCCTTATGTTGCATAGATAATGGTACGGAACCCTTCGTGCGCGAGTCCGACTCGCACTTGACCAATTTTTTATTAGAGCAACTAAACAACGTAGAAATATATCCTACTAATATAATAAATGTGAAAATTTGTGAGTACGGGTGTTTGGATGTTTGTTACTCTTTCACGCAAAAACTACTGAATGGATTTTAATGAAACTTTACAATAATGTAGCTTATCTTCCATATTAACACATAGGCTACTTTTAATCCCGAAAGAATGCAAGGTTCCCGTGGGATAATAAATTGAGGGAAAATTTTCTAAATTCCACGCGTACGAAGTCGCGGGCAACAACTAGCAGATAATAAAGAAACGGTTTAACATGTGCCTAATTAAAGTACTAGACCTTATGATAAGACGAACAGCAATTAGTTGAATCTGTGTAAATGTATGTTTTATAGTATGAGATTCAAGATTTGACAGTACAGACATAAACAGTACAGCACTGCCTTTCCATATACCCTACAGGTTTCATAAATGTGTTGTGTAAAAATGAATATCTAGGTAAGCCTTATAAGTTTTCCCTGGATTAAATACATAGATTTGTAAAAAAATACTGAATGTAATATTAAACACATAAATACACACCAAAACATTACTGTCACTTGGGTGCAGAACAATTGTGGCAATTTGTAGCCCTGCCTCTTGAATTAGCCGATGTCTTGGGGTATTTTATATCCTCAATCAAAAGTCCAAGTGGCTTCGAGTACCGACGAACGACCTAATGAATTCTCTACTTTCAGCTTTCTTAAGAGGCTCAAAAAAAATAACAATGTAAGTGACATTTTGATACAATAAAATTCTATTATAATTTTATTATAAGTCTGTTACTGTGCTCATGTTTTTAATTCTACTCATATTTGCGTGTTATTTTTATTTTTGAATTGTATACCTTTACTTTATTCTGAATAGTTACATTTCAGGTTAAGATAATATAGCATTAAGCTATTACAATAAAAACTAAGCTTGTAATCTTATTTGTGTGTTTAAATGAAAACTATTTAACATGAGGCATATTATCCAAAACATTAGATGAATAATATAATAGAATATTTTCAAACAGTTCCCATATTTATTGCTCTTGCAACCTCTTATTTGTAGTCGGTAAAAATACAACTACCACCTTATTATTGACGCACAATCTGTAAGGGAGGCGACTGTATTATAACAGGGGTTGCATTCCACAGATTACTACGTTGCTTTCTTGTGAGGCGTTTACTGGGTGACAGTAGCTATGTATAAATTAACTAGATACGACAATTTATTTTTCTTAAATTATACATACTAGAGTACAAATAAATCAAAAACTTATAATAATATAATAAATGTAAGATCATTGCCGAATGCGCTTATTATGTATCTCGTCGTTTCAAGATAAAACATAATATGTAGTAAACATTCCTTTATTTATATTCCAGTAATGAGAAGCTGTATCTAATTTCTAATAACAGATTTAATAAAGGTGTCATTCGGACCCTAGAGATGCATCACGCGAGCCACACTTAATATTACCGAAAATGCCAAGCAATTCATTGATGCAGATGTGCGCTCTGCGTAAACGCAGCTCTTTCAAAAAATGCCACTGCGTTGTATAAAAACTGAAGTGGCCTAACGCAAAAGTGGTCGCTAAATACTGGCTCGACGTTGCAAGAGTGGTGTGGCTGACAAAAATATATTCTTGTGTTCATTTGATCATATAAAAAGTGACTTGATTTGACAAGTGGTTGAGTATCCGGTCACTAGCATCAGAGTGTCACCTTTAGATTAGATTTCTAGTTTCCTGACTAATTGTATTATCTTCTTTATTTCAATATTAAAAAGATATCGTTTCTATAAGTTCTATATCCGTGACCAACAGGATCTGTACGCAATTTGCCTCAATAAGGCAGCCGCTTGTACGCCCACTTATCGGCATCATAATATATCTGTACCTTTTCTTATATAAGTAACGTTATGATGATGGCTTCACAAGAAACTGGTACTGTACGCCTGATATATTTTTATTTTTACGGATATAGCGCATTCGCTTTTCCCATCAAATTTTCACAAAAGAAATCTTTGTCAGTAAAATACATCATCATGTATAATGATTGTATGTAAAACAAAATATTTAAAGATACTGTTAAACATACGTTTAGCCTTTCTGGTTTTTCAGTGTGGTGGCGGATTAAGAATACAAGTGTCATCAGCCCATTTATTCCGTGGGTACTGAAAGATCCAACTTAGGGATATAGTTACCAGTGAATATCAACTGTGAGAGAAAGAATACTCGATATTAAACCTTATGCTATCACGCTTGGTTAGCGCGGCATAGTAGATCATAATCCCTCACAAATGGAGGAGGCCCATGCCCAAATGTGGGACTGGAGAGAGTGAGAACCTTACAGAAGGTATAGCTATTAGAAAACTGAAATATTAGGTTACTAGCTGTTGCCCGCGACTCCGTCCGCGTGGAATTTAGAAAATTTTCCCCGTTTTTGCAACATTTTTCACTACTGCTTCGCTTCTACTGATCGTAGCGTGATGTTATATAGTCCTCGATAAATGCCCTCTCTAACACTGAAAGAATTTTTCAAATCGGCCTAGTGGTTCCTGAGATTAGTGCTTTTAAACAAACAAACAAACTCTTCCGCTTTATAATATTAGTATAGATTGCCAGCGATAACTGGTGCGACGGTTCCAAAAGAGGCTTTATTTTTTTAATACAACGTGTAAGAAATCGCGGGAATCAGCTAATCTAACATACCGTAAAATTCCAAGTTATAAATCTCAATAGTTATTCAAAAACTATCACAAACATAGCTATAACAACAATAACACTTTAAATAAAACCACCTTTTTACGGATTTAGACGCGTATATTTGTTTTAAATTTTGGCCCGAGGTTTTGACAATGTAATAAGATATAGTTTATGGTAAAAGTCGATCTTTATGGTCAATGTAAAATTAAAATCGAAAGTGCGTAAACCCTGTAATAACTGATCGTAGACGACACATTGCAGCTCAGTTTCACCCAGTCTGCGAAACGTCGGGCCACAATTTAAAACAAATATACGTGTCTAAATCCGTAAAAAAGTGGTTTTATTTAAACAGATGAGTCGCGCAAGTGTTAGAAAAAAAAACAATAACACTTATAAACCAATAATACTTCGAAGTAATGATTTTAAAATTGCCATCGAGTAACTTCTCACCCTTAGTTTGAAACAATTTAATATGATATCTTAATTTACTATCCACATATAAAAAACAGCTTTATCGTATAAGAAGCAAGGGTGAAAGTAAAAATATTTAAATGGTAATGACTTCATTTCGTGATAACTCGAAAGTTTGAATATAAAGTTGGTGCTATCATTTATATTTAGAATTAGAATTTTGATTGATGGTAATGAATAGTTCTGCCTACATTTTGTTATTTGGTGTAGAAGAAGTCATGAGGTGTCTATGATTAAACATTGACTCCCTTAAAAAGTGTGACTAGATGCATGGAAGTTTAGAAGAATGAGAAAGACAACTAAACTTAACTAAAAATGAAAACTGATAGCGTCAATAGCACAATTCGGCAATGTTTTCGGACCTTTTTAATAGAAAATCTGTGTATTATAGACTAACGGTTTAAATTGATAAAAATGTGCACAGGTAAATACCTAATTAATAAAAATACACCATAGTTAAAGTACTTTTTTTTTTGCAATTCACATGCTATGCTGTTACTTAATAAATTAATTATGGTGGAAAAAGTGATTATTATTAGTAAGTCCCGCTTGCGGTAATCACTTTTTCCACCATAATTTAATTTATTAAGTAAATACACCATAGTTGTTTTCATGTTTCAGTTTAGTTTAGTTGTGAATATAGTATTAGTGCCGTTATCCCAGTCATATCATATCATCGTCGGTATAATGGAAGAACTAAATAACTCAAAATTTCAAGTTTCGAGATAATCGCGATTTAGTGTTTTTTTGACACTTTTTTGACATTATTTAGAAATGGAGAACAATTTTACTTAATTTTACTTATGTCATAAGCTATATTAGCAATTAAGTATTATAATTTTTTATTTTACTATAAATTAAACAGATACATATTATGTATCTGTTTAATTACTTATAACATTTAGGCCCTCCCGTCATCATCAAAGTACGTTAAATTTTTAGGCAGCTTTAAAAAGATTATTGGCAACGTTTCATTTCGTCATCACACGCAATCATTCCCTGATGACTACCTAATACAATTACTGTTTCATTACTCGTTGTTCCCCCATTTTAATTGAAAGTAGTAAAACTATTGGCTTACTGCTTATAATGGAAAACAGCGTAAAAGCGCTTCATCTACTGTAGTATAAACTTCTTTTTTTACATATTCACGGTGATAGAAATATTTTTAATAAATAAATAAATATTCATGGACATTTCACACAACGTCCTCTGGTCCCAAGCTAAGCTTGTATGCTTGTGTTATGGGTACCAGAATACGGATAGAATACATATACTACTTTTCTTTTCTAAATACATACTTATAATACATAGAACATTTTTTTTTTTAAAGAAATTTTTTTTATTAAAATTAATTTTTTTTTATAATTTCAATAATATTGAAAAATTTTTTCAATTAATATCTTGAGATAAAAAAATTGTTGCAGTTAATTGAGAGAATACATTCAATAATTTTTGTTTGTGTAAGCTTTAATCGTATGTAAAAAAGGTTATCACTCATAAGTTTTTTTTTATCGAAAGCGTTGGGCAAATGACTGCAGTCCACCCGATGTTAAGTGGAAGTGCAATCCAAATGCGAGGGCGGCTACTACAGTGTAGTTTATATAGTTTTGATTAACTAAATCTTTTCTTAGTGTTAGCCTAAAGGCTTACAAGAATTAACGTCCCAGTGTTGGGCACGGGCTTCCTCCACTGCTACGGGTTTGTAGTCGACTATGTCGCGCTGACTAAAGCGTCTTATCATAGCATTTCATGATTTCCGTCTGTCACCGTAGATTATAATTACTTTTATTACCCCTTAGCTTTTACAGCACCCTGGGGAAAAAATGGCGTGGTGACACTGGTGACTCTTGTGTTCTTAAACATCACCGCAAAGATAATACGTAAAATAATATGTCAGAATTCTCTTTATAATATATATTAAGATTACATGCTTGTAATGAACAAAATAATGAATTGACTAATAGTACATTACGATATTAGTGCGTAAAGATGGTTATAACATGCGAGGCGGAATTTCAGCCCGAGCCGAAGACGAGGGCGTAATTGAGCCGAGCATATTATTACCAATACGCACGTATATCGTACGACGTTTTTTAACACATTTGCGAGGAAACAGAAAAAAAAAACATTTTATATTTTGTTCAAAGTACAAAGAAAAGAAAATTTGAGAAAAATGGCGCGAGGATTACTTTCTGCCGTGGATGCGTGAAAATATGGGCAAAGACGCTAGAGCATGCAGCCAAAATTACCGAATAAACTGGTTTTTTTTTATTTTAAATAAACTCAATCTGTGATCTGTTAGAAATTTGAATAGCAACAGCGCGCTGCTCGAGTTGTGCGGCGGCGGTCAGTTCCATATTTGAAATGGCAAATAATACAGTTATGAAATTTGTATGGACTATAACTTAACTATTTGATTTGATAACACATGCGTTTGTTATGACCCGCTTTACATATTTAACACCGGTGGAATTACATCAACTTTACGAGCAAGGGTGTTAAAAATGAATTGTCTAAACGAATTAATAGCTAAAGCGCTGCAGCGCTTCATATCAGTGTTACACATTGAAAATAACATAAGAATTTTTGCCCAACGTACTGTATTCACTGAAATCTAATTAGTATACGCTTAACACACGTCTGCAACTGACTGGTTTAATTAAAACTGAATAGTTCCATCGTCATCAGCTATCTGACATAACGAACCGGTTACTATGTAATATAGTTTTGGTAAAAAATATTAACTGAATTTCTGTGAAATTGGATAATATTTTGCGAGGTATTTCCCGGAATACAATTTATGTATGCACATGGCGTTTCATTCATTGTTTGTTATTTTTCAATGCATTTAAAAGGATTTGGCAATTTATATCATCGTTAACTGATAATTGTTTTATTGGTATTTTCTTTTGTAAATACATACTTTTATTACATAGAAACACCCAGACGCAGTACAAACATTTGTATGACAATTATAAATGTCACACAAATGATTGTCCCGAGCGGGAATCTAATTTGCGACCTCGTGAACGGCAATTCGTTACATAAGCCACTCGACCACGAGGCCCGCCAACAATAAAAGCAACAAATATACAATAAAATATTCTGTATACGTCTTCAAATCTTAATCTAGCAATCTAGCAGTATTAACCTAATCTTGGTAGCAAAGGATGTTGTTTGAAATAGTCAAAACATACAGATCAAACAGACGTACTCGTACCTACTGTTAAAATTATATTAAGTATAGACCGGATTATAACGCCGATAGTGAAAAGGTTTCTGCATATGCAAATTATTATCAAGACATACGCGATAGCTGGACTTAATTTCGTATAAAGGGATATAGTTCAGTCATGGTAAGGCTCAAGGCAAGAAGGAGAAAGAAAAAAATATATTATCACTTATTTGCCTTTATCGCATAACTTGTGGTTGGCGCAACATGTCTTTTTTTCGATGCTCTCTGGTCTGGCATATAAAAATATTATATTTCTAGCTGTTGCCCGTGACTCCATCCGCGTGTAATTTAGAAAATATTCCCCGTTTTTGCAAAATTTTTCACTACTGCTTCGCTTCTACTGGTCGTAGCGTGATGTTATATAGCCTAAAGCCTTCCGCGATAAATGCCCTATCTAACGCTGAAATAATTTTTCAATTCGGCCCAGTGGTTCCTGATATTAGGGCGTTCAAACAAACAAACAAACTCTTCAGCTTTTTAATATTAGTATAGTTAAAACAAAGTCGTTATATACGAGTATTAAGTGTGTAGTCCTTATGTAAGCTTAAATCTTTAAAATACGCAACGGATTTGGATGCGGTTTTTATTAATAGGTAGAGCGTTTGAAAAATATGGTTTTTGTATAATTTATTAAAGTTTGGTTCCTTATTTTAAGTCGTACGAAGTTGCGGGCAGCTAGTATACAAAAGAAATTGTGGCATATAAATTAGCAGTTAACATGCAAATTAACAAAACTATTACCTCTATAGATATACCAACCATCGATAGTATAAATTAAAACAAATAAATTAACATTCAATCTCCGGAACCCTTTGGTCATCAGTGCTCTTAGCCCTTCCATATAAGTGCATATACAATACATAGTCATACATTGTACGTACAATAACACACTCATACATTGTTGTAGTGCTGGTACACAATATGGGAACACTAATGGATTATCAGTGATTTGCATTTAGCTGGCTTTGCGGGTATTACTTATGTGAGAGTGAATCAGCGGCTTAGTCAAATACCGAAAAAAAAAATTATTTTAATAAATTAACTTACAGTGGAAAAAGTGATTACCGCTAGCGGGACTTGCGCCCACGACCTCGGAATACCGTTCCGTAGCTCTGCCAAATGAGCTTATTGCGGGCGTGCTTGTAGTAATCAAATTAGGCCACCGTAATCGTCACTCGATTGAGTTTATATCGTATTTACGTATTCTATTTTAAGTAAATATCGTATTTTAATTTATTAAGTAAAAGCATAGCATGTAAATTAATAACTAAATTATTAAATTATTTAAATTAATTACTTTAGGTTTTATTAATCAAGATTTTTTTTCTCTCTTTTCTCTTCAGCCCAAAGCCCCAATGTTGGCCACGGGCTTTCTCCAGTAGAAGGGATTATGACCTAGAGTGCCGCGCTGATCAGGCGCGTTGGCACAGCGTTTAGCTTCGATCTTTCAGTCTCTCACAGTAGACATTAACAGCTTATATTGTCCCTTAGCTCTTACAGCACCTCGGGAAAGAAATGGGGTCGTGACGCTTGCATTCTAATCCACACGGACTTTTTTTTTTAATTAAGTGTTTTAAGCTAAATTTAGCTATGAAATTGGCCAAGTACGAGTTGAAATCACTCATAAAGGGTTCAGTACCATATTGGTACCATAATATGTTTAATAGCGTTTCTACATTAATTTATTAATTTTTGCAATTGCCTTGCTGTGCTTTTACTAAATAAACTAAATGGTAGCGTAAAAAATCATAACCATGAGCGGGACTTGAACCCACGACCTCGGAATACCGTTCCGTTGCTCTCCCATCTGAGCTATCATGGTTCCTGCACATGTTTACCAAATTAATTAATATTAATTAATAGCGTTACTAAAGTGTTAATCAAACTCTTCAGCTTTTTATTATTAGTAAAGATTGTTCATTCTAACATAGAACTATTTATTTGCAACAATGATGCGAGTCGACAGAGTCCGCGTACGGTCCAGTTGAAAATAATTGTCTCACTGATAGGCCGCTCACCAACTCATTCTGTTCAGTACATATTTGTGTATCTATATTGATACATATAATAAGTATTGAATATAGAAGGGGACAGGGCAACTAAATGTCTTCGTAACTAATAGGTTTTTCGGCCCTTTCAGCGTAGTAATCATTTGATGGATGTTGTATTGGTAGGGCAAGCGTTTACGCAGGTCGTAGATTAGATTCCAGTGCAGGACAATCATTTTTTAAATAACACAGTATTCGTACGGCGGTCTGGTTTTTTCTTATTATTAGCTATCGCCCGCGACTTCGTACGCGTGGAACTGATGCTGCGCTCCCATTAGACGCAGCGTCATGTTCTATCTATAGCCTTAAAGCCTTTCTCGATACATGACAACTACATAAGTACATAATATCCAACACTGAATTAAATTTTTGAGACAACTATATAATTTATAATAAATAAATAAATATTCTTGGACATTTCACACAACGTCCTCTGGTCCCAAGCTAAGCTTATATGCTTGTGATATGGGTACCAGAATACGGATAGAATACATATACTACTTTTCTTTTGTAAATACAAACTTATAATACATAGAAACACCCAGACGCAGTACAAACATTTGTATGACAATTAGAAAAATCACACAAATGATTGTCCCGAGCGGGAATCGAACCCACGACCTCTTGATCGGCAGTCCGTTACATGAACCACTCAACCACGAGACTCGTCAAATAATGAGTGGTTTTACCTTAAGTTGTCTTATCATCGTGTGATCTATGCGGCTACAAAAGTTAAGTCAATAATATAGTACAAATAAAGTGTGTTCGCTACATTACACACGACGACTGTTTGTGTCGACACAGTTTACGATCTTACGGAAAATCTGATACTGACACACACCTCTGTTATTCTTGTAAAAGTTAGTGCATTCGATATTGGTAAATCTTTACTTGTTATAAAACAAAGTTGTTATTTTAATAATAAAATGTATGCCCCATGTGAGCTTATATCTTCAAAACTGTGAAACGGATTATGATGCGGGATTTTTTTAATATATGAAGACTACTCTCTATCTGCTATATCTATTATTATTTTTTGTACAATTTGTAGACAGAGTTCACTTTATATACAAATTGTACAAAAAGCCTTCCATATTATGTAGGTATTATTTTGGTATTCATCACAATTAGAAAATATATTAAAGCACATGTTACAAGAACTTTTAATCTTCATTGTAAAACTACAAATCAGGAAACAGGTTGCAGTATCATATGTGATAATATAATATATTGATCAATCAATGTAAAACAATAACTTTTAGTAACGAGTAGTGCTCAAATAAAAAGCAAAAAAAATTTTGAAAATAGAACCGCTATTGACCACGAAATTGCAAACGTACATTGAAAATAAAATATACAGCCAAACCTCTTTATTTGAAGTCGGTTGGTAAATTAAAAATAAAAGCAAAAGATAAATACGATAATGGAATAAATGCCGAAAATTGATGCAGATTATAATAATATTTTTTTAAATCTTTTATTTAAGAGGATACCAAAAAAGCTTCGTGCATTTTTCTATGTACGAAGTTTTCATTGTTTCTTTAGATTGAATGGCTAGAGCTCTAATTTTTAAGTATATGTTTTTTCAATATATGATCTAGGATCGCATAAACTCAGAAACGCGATTGAAAAAAGTTTTCTCGATAGAAAATCTTAGCGAAACAACCTCTCTAATTTTTTATTTTTTTCATTTGTTGGTCTATTATCGCGGTTTAACTAATGAAATAACTTTAAAAACATATGTAACTATTATATATAGAAACACGTAAATCAGAATTAAAATATATTTAGTAGATTTTGAGTAAATAGGAAAAGTATCCCTAATTCTTCATTTTCTGTGCCTACTGGCTGTGTTAATATGTACGTGTCGGCGATGATATACGATAATATTGATGTAGGCCCTTAAGGGGCTTTGTCAATATTGACGAAGTCGCCCCAATTATAATAATAGATACATCATAGACAATCATATACTACATAAAATATTTCTTATACAGTATCAAATCAGACAACATTATTGCGAGTATCATGTAGTTGTCTCTTTGCTGCGATTTAAGAAGACAAAGGGCAGTAAAACGGATGATTGCTCACAAGAAGACAGTGGCCGGCGACAGACATACACTTATGTAGCAAATATAAAGGTAATTAAGTATTTGTAGCAATACTAATATCTATAGTATTAAAATAAGTATTTTAAGTGTTTTTAGGGTTCCGTACCCAAAGGGTAAAAACGGGACCCTATTACTGAGACTTCGCTGTCCGTCCGTCCGTCCGTCCGTCCGTCCGTCTGTCACCAGGCTGTATCTCAAGAACGGTGATAGCTAGAGAGTTGAAATTTTCACAGATGATGTATTTCTATTGCCGCTATAACAACAAATACTAAAAATAAAATAAAATAAATATTTAAGGGGGGCTCCCATACAACAAACATGATTTTTAGGGTTCCGTACCCAGTATCTCAAGAACGGTGATAGCTAGACAGTTGAAATTTTCACAGATGATGTATTTCTATTGCCGCTATAACAAAAAATACTAAAAATAAAATAAAATAAATATTTAAGGGGGGCTCCCATACAACAAACATGATTTTTAGGGTTCCGTACCCAGTATCTCAAGAACGGTGATAGCTAGACAGTTGAAATTTTCACAGATGATGTATTTCTATTGCCGCTATAACAACAAACACTAAAAATAAAATAAAATAAATATTTAAGGGGGGCTCCCATACAACAAACATGATTTTTTTACCGTTTCTTGCTCGATACTAATAACGTTGCCTTATGTTGCATAGATAATGGTACGGAACCCTTCGTGCGCGAGTCCGACTCGCACTTGACCAATTTTTTTTCTTTGTAGCCCATTAACGATATATAAATATAAATATAACGTATACGTATAATAGACGTGACCTAAATAATCGGACATTTTTGAAAAAAGAAGTTAAACCGACTTTTTTTCGACGGTTTTTCTCGATTTCTTGGGAGATAACCATCAGATTCTGACCTAGAACATGGGACCATACGGGAACCACCAGCTTCCAAATAAAAAAAAATCATTAAATTCGCTAAATAAAATAATTCGCCCAGTTAAAAGTTATGAGGTAACAAACATAAAAAAAAACATGCAGATGAATTGAGATCCTCCTTTTTTTGAAGTTGGTCAAAAAAACGGCAGCCCCCAATAAGGTGGACCGACGATATCGTCAAATACGCCGGGGGCCGCTGGATGCAGTTAGCGCAAGACAGTGCGTTGTGGCGTTCTATGGGGGAGGCCTATGTCCAGCAGTGGACTGAGAAAGGTTGATGGATGGATGGATGGTCAAAAAAACATACAGAAGAATTGAGTACCTCCTCCTTTTTTGAAGTTGGTCAAAAAAAACATACAGATGAATTGAAAACTTCCTCCTTTTTTTGGGCCCGGTAACATTCATAATGGTGACCAACTGAAATTCACGAAGTCAAGGAATACAAGAATTAAATCTTTTTAAAACTTTACATTATTAATGAACTCTATATCAAAATTACTAGTAGTTTTGTCATTATCTAAACTCATATTATTAAGCTGAAGAGTTTGTTTGTTTGTTTGAACGTGCTAATCTCAAAATGAAATTGAAATTACATCAAAAACGGTTTTAAAAAAAGGGTCAAAACGTTCATTTTAGAAAATAATGTACTAGATTAAATAATTTGTTAATATCATTAGTGAATAATGTTGTTTGAATGAATGAATAAAGTGTGTTTGTATAGTATTGCATGTTGGTTAGTATAATTTGTAATTTAAATTTAATAGAAATAGATTGTAAGTGTTACCTATAAGTAGTACAGAATTAAACAAAGAATCTGTTCTGTTCAAATTAAACAAAGGTCCAGTGCGAGTCGGACTCGCGCACGAAGGGTTCCGTACCATTATCTATGCAACATAAGCCAACGTTATTAGTATCGAGCAAGAAACGGTAAAAAAATCATGTTTGTTGTATGGGAGCCCCCGTTAAATATTTATTTTATTTTATTTTTAGTATTTGTTGTTATAGCGGCAATAGAAATACATCATCTGTGAAAATTTCAACTCTCTACCTATCACCGTTCTTGAGATACAGCCTGGTGACAGACGGACGGACGGACGGACGGACAGCGAAGTCTCAGTAATAGGGTCCCGTTTTTACCCTTTGGGTACGGAACCCTAAAAACGGAAGCTGCATCTGCCAACAAACTGTTGAACAGTTTGGCAGAAGTATATTTTATGTTAAATCTGTAATTATTTATATGAATAAACGTTTTTTTTCATTTTTCATTTCATTTCAGGAACCATTGATCCGATTTGAAAGATTCTTTCAGTGTTGGATAGTATATTTATCGAGGAAGGCTATAGTCTATATTATAACATCACGATGCGACAAATAGGAACGTAGCACCGGTGAAGAATGTTGCTAAAACGGGTTTTTCTTATAAATTCGACGCATACGAAGTCACGGGCTACAACTAGTTGTTTATATTATTCAGTATTATAACTTCTGTTAACAAACAACTTTATGACTTTTTGAAGTTATTCTCTACGAAACTTGTTAGTTTTTATAAAAAGTAGTTTAATGTTATCGAGTAACTTATATTGCTACTGCAGAGATTTATGTAACAACTTTGAGATAGAACTAAGAATTCCATCGTGACTGAGAATCCTAACATAATATTTTCTAACACTTGCGCGACTCATCTGTTTAAATAAAACTACTTTTTACGGATTTAGACGGGTATATTTGTTTTAAATTTTGGCCCGACGTTTCTGGTCAATGTAAAATTAAAATCGAATGTGGGTAAACCCTGGTGGTAACTGATCGTAGAAGACACATTACAGCTCAGTCTCACCCGTGACCATGGTGACTGCAAAGTCTCCGAAACGTCGGGCCAAAATTTAAAACAAATATACGCGTCTAAATCCGTAAAAAGTAGTTTTATTTAATCCTAAGATAAGTTAAAGAACTAAGCAATAATTTAATTTTTATTTACAATCTCCACCAATCTCAGAGTGTCATGGACTACATATACTCGTATATTAGTCTACTACTTATACATATATTACTAGCCATTGCACGCGACTCCATACGCGTGGAGTATTGATTTTTTTTCCCGTTTTTGCAACATTTTCCACTACTACTTTGCTCTTATTGGGGGCAGCGTTATGTTAGCCTTTCTCGATAAATGAACTATGCAACACAAAAATATTTTTTCAATTCGAACGTGTAGTTCCTGAGATTAGCGCGTTCAAACAAAGAAACAAATAAACTCTTTAGCTTGATAATATTATTACAGATTACTAAACTCAGAATTCAGGGTGACAAAATCGTTAAAGTCCATACGAAATAAAGTTTTACTGAAAACATATAAACTTAAAAGCTTTCGTTAATAATTCGTTCCCTAATAATCAATCTTATTCAGCGAATCAAAGATAAGAGAATTGTAATTAGCATTTTCTAAGTCTGACGAATGTGTTCCCTCCCATAATACCGTGGCAGAAGGGGGTGATCTAAATAATTATACTTAAATCCAATGCCCATAAATCAGAAGCTACTTAGCACACGATTAGCATTAACAAGAGCGGATAAATCATGGAAATACGCCTCCTGTCGTTACCTGTTTGCTTTGGTATACAATCTAATGCAGTGTGGTATGTATAGTATCGGAAAACATAATGGAAATTACCTGTATTTAGAGCCAGAGCAGTCATCAATCTAAAGGCCTTGTAATACTAGACAAACTAACTACGTTAACTACAAAATTTTTTTGACGGGCTTCGTGGTCTAGTGGTTCTGGTAACGGACTGCCGATCAAGAGGTCGCGGGTTCGATTCCCGCTCGGGGCAATCATTTGTGTGATTTTTCTAATTGTCATACAAATGTTTGTACTGCGTCTGGGTGTTTCTATGTATTATAAGTATGTATTTACAAAAGAAAAGTAGTATATGTATTCTATCCGTATTCTGGTACCCATAACACAAGCGTATAAGCTTAGCTTGGGACCAGAGGACGTTGTGTGAAATGTCCATGAATATTTATTAAAAAAAAAAAATTCTTTTGACTACGATGAGCTCAAACCGTGTCTAACGACACGTATAACTTGTTTGGAAGGATCCTTTAACGAATATTCAACGGGTCACCATTTCAAGTTCATCACAAACTACAGTAAAAATAACAATTTACTGACCATTGACACAATTTAAGGACTTACTTTATAATCTTGGAAGCTAAGTTAAAACTAAAGATCCTTATGTAAACTATCTTAATCAAGTCTCCTACGACATATATACTAACCTATTTCTCATAACTTTGTCCCCCTATAACAACTTTCGTAGTTCTACATGCATCGGATCAAATAAATGCTACTTTAGCATGTCTAATAGGTTTGTAACAGAATCATTTAATCCCACCCGTGACCATTCTGACTGAAAAATCTTCGAAACTTCGGACTTAAATTTAAAACAAATATAAGCGTTAATATAATATTTTCTAACACTTGCGCGACTCATCTGTTTAAATGAAACTACTTTTTACGGATTTAGACGCATATATTTGTTTTAAATTTTGGCCCGTAGTTTCGGAGACTTTGCAGTCACCATGGTCACGGGTGAGACTGCAAAGTCTCCGAAACTACGGGCCAAAATTTAAAACAAATATACGCGTCTAAATCCGTAAAAAGTTGTTTTATTTAAATAAGCGTTAATGTTTAATGTTGGCCTCGTAAATAAGCTCAAGGTTGCACAGCGTGCTATGGAGAGGGCTATGCTCGGTATTTCCCTACGGGATAAAATCCGAAACACGGAGATCCGTAGGAGAACTGGCGTATCCGACATAGCCCGAAAGGTTAGCACGCAGAAGTGGCAATGGGCAGGCCACATCGCTCGTAGGACTGATGATCTTTGGGGAAGGAAGGTCCTAGAGTGGCGACCACGTACCGGACGACGCAGCGTTGGACGGCCCCTGACAAGGTGGAGCGAAGATATCGTCAAAGTCACGGGGAGACATTGGATGCAGGTGGCACAGGACCACGCGTTGTGGCGTTCTGTGGGGGAGGCCTATGTCCAACAGTGGACGGAGAGAGGCTGAAGAAGAAGATAAGCGTTAAAATCCGTAAAAAGTTGTTTTCTTTAAATCATTCGGCCTAATTGTCACTCGATTGAACCTATCACGTTATTGTAGGCCACTTAATTTTAAGCATCAATAATAAAAAAATACCTAATCATATTAATATATTAAATATAAGTAGAGATTTTTAGGCTTGAGTAAATTGACTTTGTTTATTGAGCATGTTTTTCAGTATTTCAACTATTTTTTTTATTGTAAATTTTTATTTCAATAACTTCTCCTATTGGTCGCAGCGTGACATTATATTGCCTTTCTCAATAAATGGACTATCCAATGCAAAAATAATTTTTCAATTCGCACCAGTAGCTCTTGAGATTAGCGCGTTCAAACAAACAAACTCTTCAGCTTTATAATAATGGAATGTATACTAAATACATTCCTTTTTATTTACTTCATAACATTTAGTTGATAGTACCTAATGGTCAACCAGTATTTCAAAGTGTCACGCTCTTTTGAGAAATCTCATCAATGACTTTTGTAAACAAGTTTCTGTAACAATAGATACATTTTGACAAAGATTTATGACACCAACAACAACACTTAATCCCACATTAGACATAACGCCCATCTTAATAGCCCGACACTGTTCACAAAGTGAAAAATGAATCTTATAAGGGTAGATAGAGAAAAGATTCAGGACCATTTCCTATTCCGGCCTAGCATCCATCTTAGTCGGATGTTTGCCGACACCCTTTTTAAGTTATGGTGTAGTAATGACAATATACCTTTTGCTTATTGTCCATTCCATTATTGTAAAGCAGGTTTAAAGACCAGTAATTATAATTTATATGCCTCAAGGAGAAAAGGTTGAGTTTATAAAAGAATAAAAAAGACACGTTGGAAACAGTGGTAACAAAACTCTAGCGACTTCAAATTCGAAGGTAACGCCATCTAGATGTAGTAAACTAGAAAACATATTATTCCACTGGAAGTACTGATAAGTTCCAGTATCACGAGTTTACATAATAACAAGTCTGCTATCATTGCTTTTTATGAGCGTAAAAGATTTTTAAAATCAATTATCGCATAACCTACACAGAAATAATTAATTTCTTAGTTATTTTTACCCAAATGTAGCCAAAATTATTGAACAAATTATGTTAAGCTTATCATCAAAAACATGCTTACAATTATCCACCATTACACATATGTATCATCTTTTGACAGAAACCAGGGGTACGCCAGGGGAAACACGAGTACCTTCAAGTGTTCAATAGTACAGTTGTATTGTGTAACAATAATGGTATCACAAGTGGGCTGGATAATAGCAATCATTAGAGATAGACCATTGTCCGGTCGGTTCATTGAGCTGTTGCTAAGGTAGCTATGTGAGGTAAAAATAATTGGTAGAGACATGTAATAGCTCTGTTCTGATTTTTTTTAGTGTTGACAGTTAATTGAAATATTACTTCGTAACTAAGGCTTCACATGTACTTTAATTAGGAGCTATAATTATTCTTTTTAAATTATGTTCTATTAGCTGTTGAATTTAATGACCAAACTTTGACATATTAAATAAAAAAAAATCTACTTCACCCACCCTAAAAACCGCATCAAAATCCGTTGCGTAGTTTTGAAGATATCTCACGTAAGGACATAAATACAAAAATAACGACTTTGTTTTATAATAATACTAGCTGTTGCCCGGGACTTCGTACGCGTGAAATTTAGAAATCAAACCTTAGCAAACAGAAGTTTACTATGACACTCGATAGATGGCGTTGTATCGTTTTTTAAATCGCGCTATGGTTTCGTTACATACATTAACACTTAAACTCGTCAAAATTATTAGTGTGTCATCATCCGGATTTCGCATTCATAAATTAGTAAGGTTAAGGATAAGGAAGTAATGAAATACATACTGTCAATTGCTACGCCTTTTGCTGATTTTATCAGTTGAATAATTGATTACAAATAAAAGTTTTATAGTTATGTAATGCAGGTAAATTTATAACATAGGTTTAGTTAATATACGTAGTTTGTTATCATAGTAACTACCGTAAAATCATTCATTCATCATTCTTTTTTTATTGTTATTTTTGTAGGTGCATCAGAAATAAATAATGTTTCCGTGAGATGAGAACTCACAGATAAACAGACGGACAGATAGACAGACATTCGCTCCGTAAGACACCGTCGTTAGTTACTTTAGCTTCGTGGCCTTAATAAATTTCATACAAAAAATAACCATAAAAAGTAACTTAACATTTTTATACAAAAAAGTTAAATGATTCACGTAAGTTCGCTTATATATTGTAAGCTTTTAACTATAAACTCAAACCAGAGTCACTGGCAAAGGCTGTCACAGACAGATTATGTAATCTTTTTTTTATTTTTTGGTATATAATTGAACCCTTTGTACGGCAGGGAGTATACTAGTTCAGAATTCGCTGTACTTTTTTCTGTCAATGCTGTAGGCTAAAACGTTCGTAAACTGTGGACATGGTATTTTCTGGTGAAATTTTCAATCAATATGTAACTGACATGTGCAATTATTTGAACAAAACCTACTATTTGACTGAAAAAAATTTGTTTGACAAGTATAATATTATTTATTTTTAAACTACATATCTGTTTCCCGCGACTACGTTTTGAAATTTCGAATGATTTTGGCATTAGGAAACTTTAAGCCGGTTTTCCCAAAGGAATTAGATATCATCTCGGGCTAAATTATAGGCTATACTTGAAGTTAAGGGCAGCAATGGCCAACCAAAAATGTTTTTTTTAATAATAATTGGAAGTAAACAATGTTGTAAGTTGTACAGTTAAGTCTGAATATTGCTTCGGGCACACGTGTAGGCTGTTGTTACCAAGATTTCTTTTATCTCATGTTTGTACAACAGTCTTTGCAATAAAAATCTTTATCTTTACCCACATACATTCAAGATAGGTACGCACGAAAAATATCCATTTCTTTGACTGTTTGTAAAGGATTTACGTACATAATTATAGACTAGTCATACTATAAAGCTGAACAGTTTGGTTATTCATTTATTGGTTTAAACGCGCTAATCTCAGGAACCGCTGGTCTGATTTGAAATTTCTTTCAATGTGGGATAGTACATAGGTACATTTATCCAGGAAAGTTTTAAACTACATAACATACGCTGCGACCAATAGATGCGAAGTATCAGTGGAAAATGTTTTAAAAACGGGAGTTGTTTTCCAAATTCCATTTAATAAAATATATAGATACTGCTGATACCCTTTAAAGTTTTTTTTTAAACAACATCTGAATTAAAAATAGCAACTTTTCCAACTATAGAAGTAAGTGGTTTTCGCTTCAATGACGCATTAGGGACGCAATTCTCTTTATCTGAAAATTGCTTTGAACTAACCTGTGCACAGCAAATGTACGCTACTCAGAAACAAAAGCATATGCCCATCAGCATAAAACTATAGTGCAATAGGGTATTTAACTTTTAGAATGCTTAAAACTTTATACCTAAATAGGTTATTAGTGGTTTTAGCGCAGTTTCAGTACTCGCTTTTACAATTTCATGTAACTACAACTGATGCCTGAAATTTCATACGCGTAGATCTCTTGCACTTACTGGCTTGAGGTCTACAAAACTAGTCTTATTTTTCCATATTCTTCTATCAGACGTCATCTTAACTATTAAAAAACAAAGTCATTATTTTGTATGTATGTCCCTATGTGAGCTTATATCTACAAAACTACGGATTTTGAGAGATTTTTTATAGATTAAGAGGGTGTTCTTTTTCTGTATAATTTGCATCTAAGAAGAGAACATCCGAAGTTGCAGCTAAGAAGAGCTATAATATTACGTCTATTGACTCCTCTTTCTTTCACATCCTCTTTCACACATCTATACATATTTTATTTGTCCTTCTTCTAATGTTAACTCCGTAAATAAATTGTAAAATATTATAGAAATATCTGAATCCATCACGAAACAGTCTGGTCTGTAGTGGGAACATGACTCACGTGATTTTGTACAGAAATCAATATCATTACCGTCAACGTTACAAAGTCCTACAGAACTAAAAAAAAAATGCTTCGCTCCTTTTGTTCGAATCGTGATGTTAGCCTATAGCCTTCCTTGATAAATTTAATGTAATATCCAACTCTGAGAGAAATTTTTCAAATCGGATCAGCGGTTACTCCTCAGCTTATTAAAATAGATATAAAATACCACATTAAAATGTTATATCATCCTTGTAATCTTCCACTTCTTCCTAAAGTAGAAAATTGTTCACCAACTTTCTTTGTCTGTTGACCGCTTGAATTTTTTACTATTAAATCCACCGAGGGCTGGCCAGTAATACCGGTATATACCGGTAATTCTCGGTAATACTCGGTAATTGCTGTAGACAGATCTTTAGTAAAATGTGAATGGTTTTGTTTTCTTTTTAGTGAGTATTAAATATTTGAGGTGGGAATTAGTGTTTTGTTTTGAATAGAATAGAAATGTAATGTTTTATATTGAGACAATGTGTTCCAGTCAGCCAAAACCTACGGTAATTTTTTGTACATTAAATGCATAAACATTCTTAGCGTATTTCTTATAAATAATAAAAAAAAATTATGAGGAATAAGTAAAGTTCCAGAATTACATATTTGTGTTGTAACCTTTGGAATACAAACCCATTTCTTGCCCAGAATGCTGTTAGAGCCAGCTAAGTGATATAAGCAGTTAACATCAATTGATTGTGAGAGACGAAATGCTCGACACCAAACTATGAAAAATATCCTGGTCAACGTGGTATAGTAGATAAAATCCCTCTTCAAGTGGAAGTAGAAAAATGTAGGCTTAACGGAAAAGAGGAGTTATCCTGCTTGAAGTTAGCATGTATAATAATAACAATAGACGTTTCTCTTTTATAAAGCACTGTTTTTTTTTTCGATAGAAATAACATTTTCACAGAAAAAAAGTACCACTGATTTATTTAATAATGTAATTTGTAAGTAATTAATCCAAAAACAAGTTGTCATTACACACACTAACAGTTTGTTGAGGGTAAAAGTATAGACATTATTATTAACAAGTGCTGCGACCTGCCGTATAACGTTACGACTTTTATTTCAGACATTTCCTTTTATACAGACTGTTATATTGTGTAACAATATTTTTATTTTATTTTTGGTGTTAAATAAAAGCTTAGTTCACATGTACACTTAAAATTTTTAATGTATTTTCGGTGGGCAGTAGCTTGGTTATGCCCCTGGTATTGCTGAGTCCATGTGCATGATGTCACTTAATATCAGGTGTGCTGCTAACTCATCTGTCGAAATAAATGGCGTGATAGTTTCACAATAAAAAGTATTACACAACTAATCAGATTGTGGAAGTATTAATACATTTTTTTTTTCGATTATTTCTCTTCAGTTGTAAAAGGTACCACGTAGTCTTACTGAATTAAATAAAACCACTTTTCATAGATTTAGACGCTTTTTTTTAAATTTTAGCCCGACGTTTCGGAGATTTTGCAGTCACCATGGTCACGGGTGAGACAAACAAAATAATTAAAAATAGTTTAAAAAAAACTAAAAAACACGCTTTATTTAATCGAATTATTGTATTGTCATTGGTCTTTAACAGGTGTGCAAAATTTGAATAGAATCTGACCGTTTAAAGTGGGTCAAAATAGCGTCCAAAGGAGTCGGTTACAAACATACAAACATACAAACAAACATACAAACAAACATACAAACAAACATACAAACAAACATACAAACAAACATACAAACAAACATACAAGTGAAGCTAATATAAAGCGTGTTAAAAAACAAATACACGCGTCTAAATCCGTAAAAAGTGGTTTTATTTAAACAAATGAGTCGCGCAAGTGTTAGAAAATATTATGCTGCCTTGCTGGCCAGTTCGTCGGTTTTATAAACTTTAACTCCGGCCGCCTACTCAAACCTCTTAGGCATGCAGCTTCTCGCCTTTTAAGGCAGGAAGTGTCCTATTTTTAAGTCTTTACTTGTCTACCTAGAGCTTATACCTTTCAAATTAGGCAACAGATTTGGATGCGCTTTTTTTAATAGATAGACTGGTTTAAGAGGATACCTTTTTTATATAATTTGTTAAGGTTTTCCATGCATACGAAGTTGTGGGTAACAGTTAGTTATATTACGTTTAGTTGTATACTGAGTTTTTCATGATGTCATTCTGTAATTTAATATCACTATTAAACTGATGCAAGCATAAGATTATATTTGAAATTGACCTAGTTTAGCTTAAGATAGCAGAAATTTCTCAGATAAATATATCTTACAAGGTCTGTTTAATTAAATTATTTTAAAATACAAAAGCTAGTTAGTTAGTTATGAAGTTAGTTACTTCGTAAAACAACAAATAATAAGTCTCTAAAACGCTGCCTTGAAATGGTTGGCCTTCTAGAAACTTATCTGATTAAAATGTTAAGTAGGATCATTCATAACTGCGAAGCTTACGTGATATTTATAATTACTTCCATAATTAGTAGTTGTAAAGATATAATGTATTTTTCTTTACAGCTAATTTATTAAATAGCAATTTTGAATCACTGCATATAGACATAAAAAATGCATTTTCAAAAACTGTAAAATCAGCCTACATACCTAATACAAACCCTACCTCTTTGTTAATAGTACCTACAGATATCATTAATAACAATTATAATTGATTCTTATGACATTTTATTTATTCATTTATTTACATTTTATAAAATTATTACAACAACAATAAAAAAAAATGGTCAAGTGCGAGTCGGACTCGTGCACGAAGGGTTCCGTACCATTATCTATGCAACATAAGGCAACGTTATTAGTATCGAGCAAGAAACGGTAAAAAAATCATGTTTGTTGTATGGGAGCCCCCCTTAAATATTTATTTTATTTTATTTTTAGTATTTGTTGTTATAGCGGCAATAGAAATACATCATCTGTGAAAATTTCAACTGTCTAGCTATCACCGTTCTTGAGATACAGCCTGGTGACAGACGGACGGACGGACGGACGGACGGACGGACAGCGAAGTCTCAGTAATAGAGTCCCGTTTTTACCCTTTGGGTACGGAACCCTAAAAATTACAAAAAAGGAAAAAAAAAGTGGTTAAAATTAAGCATCTGATCATGATTCTTTATTAATATTTTAGAATTAAAATAATATTCCATTTACAAGATGTGATAAACAGACAAAATCTATTAAAAATATAATCGTGACAAATAATATTTAAAAAGTATTTTATATTTTTAAAAGGCCTAAAATAGTACATCCTGTATTTTGAACAAATTGAAAGCAATGAAGTCGAAAGCGTAAGTTCTCAATCATTCAACTTAACGACAATCGGGAAGAGGGGATATATAACTAGTTCTACAAAACAATTGCTAAATGGATATGGCATTTTTTTTTTTCTCAAATATCCGTTCCGTCTTTATTCGCGAAGGATTTTGACTACACAAGTCATCAACTCGTGCGACATGATATTATTATCCTTCTTACGTCCTCTGCAGCTGGACACAGGCTTTTCCTATAAAATGCTACAACGTAATAAATTTTGCAGCCCAAAAACAAACATAAACTATATATGTCCCAATTCTTTTTTCACTGTGTTTAATATAAGTATACATACTCACAGTCTCAATTTCATTACTGAAAACCAGCGCTGTAGTAGCTTGCTGCTACAGCATTTGCGGAGTAAAGACCATTTTCGGCCTTAAATTTTGTAATTATTTATATTTTTTGCAACTATTTGTTAAAGGATTCCGAGATAAATAAATCTTTCTTTTTATATGTAAATACTAGCTGTTGCCCGCGACTTCGTACGCGTGAAATTTAGAAATTAAACCTTTACAAACAGAAGTTTAATGTGACAGTCGCTAGATGGCGTAGTACCTTTTTTTAAATCGCGCTATAGTTTCGTTCGACACATTAACACTGAAGCTCGTCAAAATTTCTATAGTGTGATCGACTCGTTTTCGCATTTATAAATTAGTAAGGATAAGGATATCGTATTTATTTATTTATTTATTTAACACTTTAATGCTATTACATGCATAGGCGGGCTTAATGCCTAAGGCATTTTCTACCAGCCAACCATAGGGTGGTGCAGAATTAAAGGAGGCAGGTGTCAATGTATTTAAGTTCTTTTAATAATTCTCATGTAATTTTTTTTTTTTTTTTTTAATAAATATTCATGGACATTTCACACAACATCCTCTGGTCCCAAGCTAAGCTTATATTGCTTGTGTTATGGGTACCAGAATACGGATAATACATATACTACTTTTCTTTTGTAAATACATACTTATAATACATAGTAAACACCCAGACGCAGTACAAACATTTGTATGACAATTAAAAACATCACACAAATGATTGTCCTGACCGGGAATCGAACCCGAGACCTCACGATCGGCAGTCCGTTATATGAACCACTCCACCACGAGGCCCGTCAAATTACTCGGAATTAATGGCTTTTTATCTTTGATGCTTCAGATTGGCTGATATTTTTTTTCAGATCTTTTGCAAAAATAGCTTAAGTATTATGTTGCCTTCTCTATTTAGTCTTAGTGCAATGTATAAGAATCTACAATGCTATAACAACTTAATAGTATAAGAGCAAGTGATTGTCGACGCACGACTAATGGCAGTCTTAAACAATTTAGCGCTGTTTTTATCGACGCCACGTTTTATCCTTAATGCATGTTTTTCTATTGTTGTAATTTCATTGAGTAAATTGTTTAAGTTGACTTGTTATATTAAATAATTAAGTTAATAAGACATAAACTGCATTCCTGCAATAATTATTTAGTAATAAATAATGTAAGTACAATGTTCTTAATCAAAAAACCTTGTGTGACTTGAAAGGTATTGAAGTAAACATACTTACATTTTAGAAATGCTTCAAAGAACATAGTGTAGATAATCTTTACTTATTATAAAACAAAGTCGTAATTTTTATATGTATGTCCCTATAGAAGCTCGGTTTTTTTATCAGAAAAAATGGTTCAAGTTAGTATAATGTGTTAAGACGGTACTGTACTCCTAATTTAGGTATTTACCTTAGGTATTGCTATCCCTATTCCCGAGCGCCGTGCTGAAAGGGACAAATATAGCTGAAGCAGATTTACGAGTACCTACAATTTTAAATAAAACTACTTTTTACGGATTTAGACGCGTATATTTGTTTTAAATTTTGGCCCGACGTTTCGGAGACTTTGCAGTCACCATGGTCACGGGCGAGACTGAGCTGTAATGTGTCTTGTACGATCAGTTATTACAGGGTTTACCCACATTCGATTTTAATTTTTAATTTTACATTGACCATAAAGATAGACTTTTACCATAAACTATATCATATTACATTGTGCTCAGACTACATAAAATCAATAACATTATTTTAGTTTCTAAAATACATTAACAAATTGTAACAATATAAAGAAATTTTTAAATTATATAAGGTGAAACATACATAATTTTATCATAGACTAAAGTTTTAATTATTATTATAGAGGTAGTATACAATATAGCAAGCAAAACTAAGTTTATATACTTAAATTTAAGTATATAAACTTAGTTTTGCTTGTATGCAATGTAAAATTAAAAATTAAAATCGAATGTGGGTAAACCCTGTAATAACTGATCGTAGAAGACACATTACAGCTCAGTCTCACCCGTGACCATGGTGACTGCAAAGTCTCCGAAACGTCGGGCCAAAATTTAAAACAAATATACGCGTCTAAATCCGTAAAAAGTAGTTTTATTTAAACAGATGAGTCGCGCAAGTGTTAGAAAATATTATACCTACAATTTTTTTGATAAAAAGACGTTTCGTAGTCTCCTTTTTTCTTCGCGAATGTTAAACCGATTTTGATTGTTTTTACGCTATACTATATAATATATGAAGAGTATATCTATTGTAATTTATTAATTTTGCAATTGACATGCTATGCTTTACTTAATAAATTAAATTATGGAGGAAAAAGTAATTACGACAGATGGCGTTGTACGTAAAAATACGATATAAACTCAATCGAGTGACGATTATGGTGGCCTAAGTTGATTGCTGAAAGCACGACCGCAATAAGCTCAGTTGGCAGAGCTACGGAACGGTATTCCGAGGTCATGGGTTCATATCCCGCTTGCAGTAATCACTTTTTCCACCATAATTTAATTTACTGAATATATCTGATCTATGCTTCTATCACTTTCGTTTTGCCCTGCCCTCTTAAGGTTTGGTTTTTAAATTCCACGCGAACGAAGTTGCGGGCAACAGCTAGTCGATAAATCGACTTTTCCTGTTAGTCACAATATTGTGTAATAAACAAGTAGAATATATTGAAAAGAATAAAAACACACTATAGTCTTTTATTTTGTAGTTGACATATACGAAATGTAAAGCCTTTGTGCTAACAAACTATAGTAATAAACATGTCTTTGTCTGCGTGGTCAACATCATTTTCATTGAAACTCGATAAGCTTTGACATTTAGGTGTATTCCTGTTACATAAATCGAATTAGACCTACCTAATTGATTTATTTTTATATTCTGTATTTATTAAAATTTCTAGCTGTGTAATGTTGTCGCGTTCAGTCCCAGACAATTCGACAGATATTTGTGCTGCAGCTAGATTTTTTTCTATTCTTAACTTAAATCCACAGAAAAATTTGAAAGAAAGAAAATAGAAAAATTAAACTTGCCACCTATCATAACATTTTGTATTTTCTTAGTCCAAATAATGAAGTAATGTCCACCATAGTAATAAATTTAAAAAGTCGAAAAGTAAAAAGTCTAATGGCGTTGCAAAAATCACTGGTACAGTTAATGTAAGCCATTGAGGACATTTTCAACCGTTTCGTTAAACCATAGGCTATAAAAGGAATTAAATTTGAAAAAGTAGTTTTCAACCATTCAAAAATATTCTTTGTATTTATCAATATGTTAATCCAATAAAATGGCCAACTGTTTTTCACTAAAAGTAATAAAATGAACTATTTATAAACTATCGACATAAATTAAAGGTGTTATGAGTTTTAAAAGTGCGTATTTATGTGTTCTGTATGTATGTAAAGTGTTTTAGTATTGTAGTTTTAATTTTTTAAGACTGTAGAAAATTGTCTGTGTGGAGACGATTTAAGAATACAAGTGTCACCACCCCTTTTCCTTGCTAGGGCGCTGTTAGAGCCAGCTACGGTAAGGGTTAAGATAGACCATTCTAACTGATATTGAAGACGTAATGTCTGCAATATCAAAAATACTTTTAAAGACCACTACAACATTTCACACTCCGAATACCTATATAGCTTTTAATTAATTTTGAAGTATCAAATCTAACGTCAATAATAAGACTAAATATAACGCTAGCTTTGTTCGTCTATATTATAAAATATGTTAACAAACCAACCACGGCAGGATACTGACATCGCTTTGTGAATAATATCCGTACTAGCAACCAAAATTAATTAAACCACAATCAAATATGTTAAATAAACTGATGAACAACAAAATATTTCAATATTACAAACCAATTTTAATTGCATTAATTATATGTGGATACGATTATCGATTTTACAACGATTACTTTTATTTTCAAGTTATCGTTAAAACTTATTGCATATCACTTATTACTTTAGTGATATACGCATCAATAACATGCTGTCCAAGTGATATTTCACAAATGTGGTCTTTATTTGAATATGTTTGTTCTATACTCGTAATTCTATTTTCAAAATCTCAAACTGATATTTTTTTAAATAAATTAATCGATATCGATGCGTATTTAAGAATAAATAAACGTCATTATAATCACACTAGATTAAAAGTTATCATTTTCACTGTAATTACTTGGCTTGTAAGGATTGCATATACATTTATGTATTGTCATACATATCCTTGTTATAATATACTTTTATTTTTCGCAATAAGGCAGTGGTCTTTATTAGCTCTCGATTTAAATAGAGTTTGGCGATGTATTATATTCGATTCTATTCGATATCGGTTAAAAGTACTACGGATTCGATTGGAAGAAAATCCACAGACTAAATATTACTTATATGTGCACAATTTTAAAAGTATTAAAGAAGATAAGATGAAATTCTGTCTTCATATTTATAGAAGCATTGCCGATGTAGTTGATTTGATATCACCGGAACTCCATGCATCTGTGAGTATTTTTTCTATCTCTCTCTCCAGCCTATTAATGTCCCACTGTTGGGTACGGACCTGCCCCACTTTGGGAGAGTTTATGGTCTACTGTGCCGCGCTAAAAAATTTGGCATAGGGTTTTTTTTCGAGTTTTCTGTCTCTCACAGAAAATGTTATCGGTATCCTCTAGCTGGCTACTGTATAAGGAAAGATTTAATTGATTATTTTGTTGGAAATGCAGATATTCTGAAACTACTAGACCGATGAAGGAAATTCTTTCTCGTCCTCTAGCTAACCTATCCTTGATCCTCATTTTCAAAAGATTGCTAGTAATAAGGGTTATTAAATCTAGTTTATTATTAAAATTAGGATAAAATTCCAATATTTAAGTATTTTTGGTTGTAGCTTTTTATAAGCGTAGCTGGCAGCTTACCGAAGTTGATTTCAAATGTTTATCATATTTTGGCTGCTTTGGAAGGTCGTGTAAGTATTATTATATTTTTGTTGATACTAATCTGAGATATTTCTAGAACGCATAAATTCACGTTTTATTTTCAATATTTTTTTTTAATAATCGACCGTGTTGGTAACTTTAAATTTTATGCAAAAAAAAAAGTTTATGTAACAATATAAAATTCGAAATTCGAAGATGATTTACTTTTTTAATTAAATACTTTTTTAATTTTCAGGAGCCCTTGATATCTTTAGGATATATAATACTACATGTTATACAGATATCTTTACTACTATTTTCACCGTTTGTAGCAGTTGAATATTACTCTGTAGAAGTGGAGAAGATGCGGTTATTCCTAATGCATAAGTGTATTGACCATAAAGGTAATTCTTGTATAGTTTGTAGAACTTATAGACTTGCGTTTAGTGAGAAATTTTTAGCAGCGATTGTGTTTGCAACATTTAAGCAATGGGACTACTCCCTGCCATTGTCGTGGGTGCAGTTGGTGGTGTGGCCATCTACGGCACATGAGGTCTTCTAACGCCAAAAGTGGCCCCTATGCTGGGTTTCAGCAGTACAGGACTCCTACCGGTTCTACAGCGGCGGCTGCTCAGGCATACGATGGCAATGTCCCAGCCGGCAGCATTCTCGCCAAATTGACTTCGGCAGCCATGCTTGCTCCTACACGCCTTAACTTTGTGTATATAAGACGTTTCATTCCTAAGGCACGACGCGACGGTATTAATTAAAGAAAATACCATCGAATGTATGCATCCTTATAAAAAATTTCTAATATTAAAAAAATAAAGATGCCACAGCATTGTTATGTAAGTTTTTAGGGTTCCGTACCCAAAGGGTAAAAACGGGACCCTATTACTGAGACTTCGCTGTCCGTCCGTCCGTCCGTCCGTCCGTCCGTCTGTCACCAGGCTGTATCTCAAGAACGGTGATAGCTAGACAGTTGAAATTTTCACAGATGATGTATTTCTATTGCCGCTATAACAACAAATACTAAAAATAAAGTAAAATAAATATTTAAGGGGGGCTCCCATACAACAAACATGATTTTTTTACCGTTTCTTGCTCGATACTAATAACGTTGCCTTATGTTGCATAGATAATGGTACGGAACCCTTAATGCGCGAGTCCGTCTCGCACTTGACCAATTTTTATATGATATTATCCACTGATTTACCAGATGTATAAGTCTATGGATACGAGTTAATCGGCTTGAAGCCACTTACATATATAAGTGTGCGTGAAATATTTATCAATGTGTGTCTATGATACGGGCTACACGTAATATGAAACGCAATTATTCTATGAAATACGATTTAGCTAGGCTAAAGTTATTTGTCCTCAATTATAAACATCAAGTTGGTGTATTTGTGAACTTTTCGACAGATTTTAGCATTTAGGTCATTATTAAAATTAATTCAAAAGCTTAATTAGCATTAATTAGTATTTATTCACATAATAATCGGTTGTTACAGGTTGCGAAGGGATAGAAGATATTGAAATATTTCTACGATATACCAAGATAAGAACATTTAAATATCGAATATTTCGGATAATACCTATCAATTTATCTTTACCACTTGAACTTATTAATATATGTGTCAGTTATGTTGTTATTATTATAAACTTTACACATTTGTATGGATAAGAAGAATTAAATTAGTAGAAACTGTCAAATTGCTTTTAGCTATAATATGTTATGAATAAGTAAGTATATGAGGAATCATTATAAGCTGAAAAGTGTGTTTGTTTAAACGCGCTAATCTCAGGAACCGCGCTGGTCTGATTTGAAAAGTTCTTTCAGTCTTCGATAGTATATTTATCGAGGAAGGCTATAGTCTATATATCATCACGCTGCGTCTAATAGGAGCGAAGCAGCAGTGAAAAATATAGCAAAAACGGGAAAATTTTTTTAAACTCGACGCGTTCGAAGTTCATAATATTTACTAGCTATTGCCCGCGACTCCGTACGCATGTAATTTAGAAAACTTTCCTCGTTTTTGCAACATTTTTCACTACTGCTTCGCTCATATTAGACGCAGCGTGATGTCATATAGTTTTTGATGTTGATTTAGTGATGTAATTTTTTTGTTTTTTTTTTTTTGGACATTTCACAGAACGTCCTCTGGTCCCAAGCTAAGCTTATATGCTTGTGTTATGGGTACCAGAATACGGATAGAATACATATACTACTTTTTTTTTTTTGTAAATACATACTTATAATACATAGAAACACCCAGACGCAGGACAAACATTTGTATAACAATTAGAAAAATCACACAAATGATTGTCCCGAGCGGGAATCGAACCCGCGACCTCTTGATCGGCAGTCCGTTACCAGAACCACTACACCACGAGGCCCGTCCTGTCATATAGTTAGCCTTCCCCTATAAATGGACTGTCCAACAAAAAAATAATTTTTTAATTCGGACCCGTTGTTCCTGAGATTATCGCGTTTAAACAAACAAACAAATTCTTCCGCTTTATAATATTAGTATAGATTAATGTCCTTATTCATAATGACTTATCGGAGGTTTCAAAGTTCGCTAAAATAGGTTCGCGAAAGTTGTCAAAACTTGTCATTCATAATAGTCTTTTTACGCTAAAACGTTTATTATCTCTCCGATAAAACCTCCGTTTAAACCTCTGATAAGTCATTATGAATAAGACCGTAAGTAAGTAGTATATATTGACTGTCCTTTGTAATATAGTCAAATTTCTATTCTGTAGAAGTAAAACTGAATCTGAAAATCTTTGGATCGTTTACATAAAACAAAATGAAAGTCGCAAAAACAATAACAAAATCACCCTTCCAAACAATTTATTTCAGTATATTTTCAATTTAAAATTAATATTGCTTATAAAGTTTATAAAGGAAACGTCTAAACCTTTTGTAGTGAATGTTTGATGGATTGGAAGCACATCGATTTAACGATTTATACAACTTTATATTATACTTCACTGAATGCTTGGCGATTTTGTCCATTGTTATTGTTCTAAGGAATTATCGTACCTAATCGATTATTGAAAAGATAAAAAAATCTTGTTTCTTTTTTGTTATGATATCATTTTTCATTGATAATTCTCTCCCATTTCTCACAGTGTGATGTTTTAAGCCTATATATAGCCTTTCGCTATAAATGTACTTTTTAATACGGATTTTTTTTTCAAATCAGACCAAAGCTTCCAGAAATTAGCGCGTTTGAATAAACAAACCGTTATTCATAATGACTTATCAGAGGTTTAAACGGAGATTTTATCGGAGAGATAATAAACGTTTTGGCGTAAAAGACTAATAAGAAGAACAATTTTTGACAATTTTCGCGAACCGATTTTAGCGAACTTTTAAACCTCCGATAAGTCATTATGAATAAGACTGTTTCAATATAAATTAAAGTTAACACTTTAATAAATTTATCCTCAATATAAATTGTACCTTAAAATAGCTGAATCACGGACCTCGGTACAAAGATCCGACTCGATTATTTACCGTCTAGACCGATAGTTCGTTTCTGATACAATTAATCATGGCTTTTTGTTACATTTTCTCAACAATACAGCACTTAGCATAATTACAGTATGCGCTTGCAAATTACCCGTAGATAGCGGAGTTTAATTAGATGCGGGTTTTATCCAAATTAATTTGACGCTATTAATATTATGTAAAATAAAATAAGAGTTTTATAGATTTAGAAACTATTAATTTGTCAATTTATTAAAATGCAATGAAATGTGCAACAATACAAAGCTTTATCTTTCAATTCAACAGAACTGTTATTACATAATTACAACATGGGACTGTTACTACATAATTACAACATTTATACTCAATATTAAATAGCAGTAGACCATTGTTAACTGTACCAGCGCTTAACCACCACGGGGCCTAAGCAACGGCGACATCCCATTTTATAGAGAAGTGTGGGGATGTCGCCGCATGATTTTACAACTACCCATATTTTAATATTCTTTTATAAAATGTTTGCATTAATAATTACTATTGTTGTTTTGTAGCTAACTACTCGAGTTGTTGGCATAAAATAAGATAAAAGTAAGTGTAACATGGCATAATGCTTACAGTTGTAAGTTTTTCTAAATTCCTTATTTTATTTTGTATTTGGATATAACTACAAATCTTTTTAATAAAACGCTAGTAAGAGTTCATAAGGAAGTCTTACTACTTTCTGCTCTTTTCATTTTTATGATACTAGAATCAAATATTCAAAACCAAAATATGCGTAAAAAGTCTGCTAAAAATATGTCTATTTTTTATTTATAAATGAATAATATTTATAAATAAATAAATACTCATGGACATTTCACACAACGTCCTCTGGTCCCAAGCTAAGCTTATATGCTTATATATTATATGTTATGGGTACCAGAATACGGATAGAATACATATACTACTTTTCTTTTGTAAATACATACTTATTATACATAGTAAACACCCAGACGCAGTAGGTACAAACATTTGTATGACAATTAAAAACATCACACAAATGATTATCCTGACCGGGAATCGAACCCGAGACCTCGTGATCGGCAGTCCGTTATGTGAACCACTACACCACGAGGCCCGTCAAAATGTATCTCTCCAGCCCGTTATCGTCCCACTGTTGGGCACGAGCCTCCTCCACTTTGGGAGGGGTTATGATCTGCCGCGCTGACCAGGCGTGTTGGCACAGGGTTTACTTTCGAGTTTTCTGTGTCTCACAGAGGATGTCATCTGTGTAAAATATCCCTTAGCTGGCTTTTACAGCACCCTGGGGAGGAGATGGGGTGTTGACACTTGTCTTGTATTCTTAGCCCGTCACCACACCAACATATAAATGTACAAAGGTGTAAAAAGGTACAATTTTGGTATTAATTAATCCAAAATTTACAGGACGACCTAAAACAAAATATGTATTTAATATTCTCTAACGCGCGACTCATTTGTTTAAATAAAACTACTTTTTCCGGATTTAGATCCGTAGTATGTAGTCCGGATAGTCTCCGATCCGTCGGGCTAAAACTTAGTTTTGCTTGCTATATTGTATACTACCTCTATAATAATTAAAACTTTAGTAGATGATAAAATTATGTATGTTTTCCTTACTTCTTATAAAACAAAGTCGTAATTTTTGTATGTATGTCCCTATGTGAGCTTATATCTTCAAAATTACGCAACGGATCATGATGCGGTTTTTTTAATAGATAGAATGGTTCAACAGGATTTTTTGCATAATTTGTTGGGGTTTGCTATATATTGAATGAGATATGATTACATTTGCCGAGAAACTCGGACGCGTGCGAGCTATAAATGAAAACGCTGCCTTATCTATGTGAGGTACAACAAATTAATTTATGGAGGAATTGTTTGTTACCTATAGTTCTTCAAAAAAGTCCGCGAGGGCATATGTCTATCTTTTAAGGGAAACCCGCTGTACCCATAATAATGTCTAAAAAATTATAAAATTCAATAGGGTGTTTTCAAAAGCTATTTATGTGTATATGGTAATATTTTTCATCAAATTAAATAGCTTAGTTAGTTTACGCAATAAATATAGATTATAACTGCTCTTTACAGCATGCAATTTAAATGAATATCTTAGGAGATATGACGAAAAAAGAATTACGCGCTATAAAATAAAATACTTAAACTGTTGGCTAAGCAACACGAACGTTTGCTCGGTCTTCTATCCATACTCCAATGTTTGGATATGTAAGGATGTTTATTGTGCTTTCACGTAAAGACTACTGGATGAATTTTCATAAAACTTTCCAATGAAAAATGGAATAGAAAATGCACTTATTTTTTATCCTGTTTACCGTGGGTAACACCGCGGGGCGCAGCTAGTACCTTATATAAATTAAAATTTCTTTATATTGTTACAATTTGTTAATGCATTTTTAGAAACTAAAATAATGTTATTGATTTTATGTAGTCTGAGCACAATGTAATATGATATAGTTTATGGTAAAAGTCTATCTTTATGGTCAATGTAAAATTAAAATCAAATGTGGGTAAACCCTGTAATAACTGATCGTAGAAGACACATTACAGCTCAGTCTCACCCGTGACCATGGTGACTGCAAAGTCACCGAAACGTCGGGCTAAAATTAAAACTAATATACGCGTGTAAATCCGTAAAAAGTAGTTTTATTTAAGAAAAAGACATTACAATATGATGAAGATTATTTATTCCTAACATTTATTTTCCGTAGGTGTAAGCTATTTCTTAATATTACAAGTAAATATTATCTTGTTTGCGTTTAATCTAAAAATAATGTGTAGATTTAACGAGGTTATGATACTCCCTCAGTGAAATAAAGCGAAATAACGAGGAAAATTGAACAAAATCAACACTTATTATCTAGTGTTTAATGTAGTAAGAATAAAACTATCAGCTGTGAAACTTTGGATAAGATATTTTTTATAATAACGAACTCTAAAATAGCAAGCCGTAACAATAAGTTTGTGTGTTTGTATCTATGTACGCAATGTACGCAATTGATAAGTTATTCTTATATATTAGAGATAATATTTTATTAAGATAGAATATTTTAGAGACTTATGTCAAAAAATACTTATGTCTTACAGTTGTAAATAACTAGCTGACCCGGAAAACGTTGTTTTGCCATACAAATGTCAGTGGGGGGAGGGGTTTAAGAAATAGATGTTGTCTGATTCTCAGACCTACTGAATATGCATGTAAAATTTCATAAGAATCGGTCAAGCCGGTGTTAAGGTTTTCTTATCATAATTTCAGTTAGAAGAAAAATTTATAAACGCATTTTCATATCATGATTTTAGTTAGCTCCAAGAAAAAGTTCTAAATTTAATAAAGCTCGATCAAAATAAAACAATTTTAGAACATTTGTCATTTACCACATCCATTTAACATACTTCTTGTTCCAACGAACTTCTTGGAGGAGACAATGGAACTTATTTCTTTTATCTTCTATATTAAGGACTATAGTGACGTCATTTCCGGTCTGAAACGTTCTATAGTTTCATTACATAACTTGCTTAACATTGTACTTTAGTTTTGTTAGTGTTTTCGTTAGAACAATATTACATTTCTGAAAACATTATTCCTTTTTGTTTTGTACAATGCAATATTCTACTCAGATACCACTCACTAGCAAATTAAAACAGTTCGTTTTATTTTTAGGTTTTAAAAAATTATTATGCATTTATGTTTATTTTATTGGTCTTTAATATATTACTCTCTCTGTCTAAGTAAACACAACAGAAAGCTAATTCTCACATTTCTCAGTAACAGGGTCCTGTTTTGCCTATTAGTATGGAACCGTATAATGTACTTTATGTAAATTCTAGACAAATTTTTAAGCTATTGCATAGCTTCTATCGCGGGCCTTGAGCGTGGAGACTAAATGCACAAAATTCGAAACTTAAATTCTGTAACAAAGATAGCGTAACAAAAAATAGTACTCACGGTGCTGTTTCGCTGTTCGCGCTGGTGACTCATGTCAGTTTTGGCGTTAGTTTTTATTTTATTGACATTTGATTGACAATCGCTATTTTATCATAATTACCATAAACAATGGACAGATGTAAGCATCAGTAAATAAGGATTATTAATCTTATTTTAGTTTATGGTATTTAGATTCTTGCATAAATAAAATAAATAAATAATTATTATTGCATAAGTTGATAAAAAATACTATGCAATAGCTTTACCACGGCAGTCCCCGAGTGCCACACGTCTTTTTTTCACAAGTCGTCCTCTGGTCCTAAGCTAAGCTTGTGTTATGGGTACCAGAATACATAAACTACTTTTTCTTTTGTAAATACATACATATTAATATCACACAAATGATTGCCCCGAGCGGGAATCGAACCAGCGACATCGTGAACGGCAGTCCGTTACATGAACCACTCCACCACGAGGCCCGTAAAAAGATTGTAGCGTTCGTAGCTGTTCTACGATGTATGCAAATAATTATTATATCGTAGATTATGACGTAGACTGCTACCAGATATTGGGTCGTTTCGTAGCGTAGCACACTAATTTTAGTTAAATATTATTATGTTGTTACTTTACTATTTTCTTTTTTAGGGTTCCGTACCCAAAGGGTAAAAACGGGACCCTATTACTGAGACTTCGCTGTCCGTCCGTCCGTCCGTCCGTCCGTCCGTCTGTCACCAGGCTGTATCTCAAGAACGGTGATAGCTAGACAGTTGAAATTTTCACAGATGATGTATTTCTATTGCCGCTATAACAACAAATACTAAAAATAAAATAAAATAAATATTTAAGGGGGGCTCCCATACAACAAACATGATTTTTTTACCGTTTCTTGCTCGATACTAATAACGTTGCCTTATGTTGCATAGATAATGGTACGGAACCCTTCGTGCGCGAGTCCGACTCGCACTTGACCAATTTTATTTAAGATTAGTCTATCATAAGGTATACGGATGTATTCTTATCTTATCTGTGTAATAAAATATAAATTCTTTAATTTACTAAGTATACATTTTTTAATATCTCTCCAGCCCATTTACGTCCCACTGTTGGGCACGGGCCTCCTCCACTTTGGAGGGATTATGGTCTATGGTGCCGCGCTGACCAGGTTGTGTTGGCACAGGGTTTATTTTCAAATTTTCCGTCTCTCACAGAGGATATTACCTGTGTGCGATATCCCTTAGCTGCCTTTTACAGCGCCCTTGGGAGGAGATGGGCTGGTGACACTTGTATTCTTAATCCGTCACCACACGGAGGTTTTAATATAAACTTTGTTAAATTATACCGGTTTTATGTAACGGGTCCAGTCACCAACCCTTTTCCTTCACAGGGTGCTATAAAATCATGCATCCCATTTGAAAGATTCTGAGAAATAAAAATTTCTGGTTTGGATAATACATTTCTTGAGGAAGGCTTTAGGCTATATAACATTACGCTGCGACCAATCTAAATTCCACGCGTACGGAGTCATGGGCAATGGCTGGTTTTATTATAATAATATTTACTTATTCGACTTTATCACTAAGAACAGCGTCTGCTTCCATTAACATATAACTGTAAACATACATAATAAGATCTACGAGAACAATCACAATACATTTCACTTCAAGGCAATCCAATCCATTTGCAAATAGAAGTAAAATTCGCTGGGTTAATTGTCATTTTACAACCTTAACTACATCAATTACTTAAATAAAATTCATGAAATAAACAAGTTTATTATAAAGGGAGATAAGGACTAGGATGCTATTGAAAGACTGCAAATTTAAGTTGGTACAATAGATAGTGTTGAGCCACGAAATACGAGTATTGTTCATTTGCGCGTTCGTGAGTGAATTGATTTTGAAATGTGAAGAGTTTTATACGGTATTGCCTTCGTAACTTATGTTTAGGAATTTAAACATTGTTTTTAGTTTAGTTGTTTAAAAATATATTGCAGTGAATGAAATGATGCAGTATTGAATCTATACTTAATATAAATATTATAAAGCTGAAGAGTTTGTTTGTTTGTTTGTTTGTTTGTTTGTTTGAACGCGCTAATATCAGAAACCATTGGGCCGATTTGAAAAATTCTTTCAGTGTTAGGTAGGGCATTTATCGAGGAAGGCTTTGGGTTATATAACATCACGCTTCGAACAGTAGAAGCGAAGCTGTAGTGAAAAATGTTGCAAAAACAGGGAATTTTTTATAATTCCACGCGGAAGGAGTCGCGGGCAACAGCTAGTACTTAATATTATAAAGCTTAGGATTTTGTTTGGACGCGCTTATCGCAGGAACTACAGGTTTGATTCAAAAAATTATTTTTGTTGTATAGTACATTTATCGAGGAAGGCTATAGGCTATATAACATCACGCTGCGAACAATGGGAGCGAAGCATCAGTGTAAAATGTTGCAAAAACTGAAAAAAATCTAAATTTTACGCGTACAAAGTCTCTCCCACTGTTGGGCACAAGCCTGCTGCCTTTTGGTAGGGATTATGGACTACTATGCCGTTGACTAGGAGTGTTGCCATAGTGTTTATATTCGGATTTTCCGTCTCTCACAGAAAAAGTTATCTGTGCACAATAACACTTAGCTGGCTTTTACAGCACTCTGGTAAAAAATGGGGTGCTGACACTTCTATTCGTAATTATCTATTTTATCATTTAATAGGTGGTAAGAAAAAAAAATGTACTTATCATAAAAAACATAATTTTGTTAAGAAATTGTAATTACATGATTAAATTACACCCATTTCATTTCATTTAACAAATAATTTGTATTCTTAATCCGTCACCACATGGACATATAAATAAAAACTGCGTATAGAGAAACCCAATAAAAAATAATGAGGAAATATAATCCCGCGTACACACGTAACGTGATATTTTAAAAGGAAAAAACAAAATTTCGGACATATAGAAGACCTTTAAAACTGCAGGGGAGGCAATTTAATTTTCTTTCGGACATTCTATTGAGTGAAATCTAAAGCATATTGGACAAATATAAAAAGCTTTGATGTAATGTTATCCCTGTATTATTATTTTTTTCTTTGTAGTTCTATTTGCTTCGTTTTACAAATAATGTATTTGTTGATTCGGTTTACAGTGACTTGATACTTTAGGTCCGTGTGGTGACAGATTAAGAATACAAGTGTCAGCACTCCATTTCTACCCCAGGGTGCTGTCAGGGTCAGCTATGGAATAATAAGCAGTTGACAACTACTGTGAGAGACGGAAAGCTCGAACATAAACTAATAGCCAAAAGTCCTGGTCAGCGTGGCATAGTAGTACATAAACCCTGCATAAGGGGAGGAGACCTGGGCCCAACAGTGCTGCGCTGACCAGGCGTTTCTCATAGGGTATAAGTTGCGAGTTTTTCGCGCCTCTCACGGAGTATGTCATCTGTACACACCAAGGGAAACTGTACAAAGTATCCCTTGCTTGGGAAGGAAATGGAGAGGTGACAATTGTATTGTTAATCCATATCCACACAGAAATTATTATCATATTATCATATTATCATCATCATAACATCAAGCCTTTTTCCCATGGGGATCGGCAGAGACTATAGAGCGCCATCTGCTACGATCCAAATATACTTCCTTGGCTTCATCCACACTCATATATCTCGTCATACATGCCCGACGGTTATAAGTGCTACGCACTTGCTCCTTTTGAAGTATCCCGGCGATGACATCGGAGTATATTTTTCTCGGGCGTCCTCTCCCAGCATTTCCACCTACCTCCGCCGTGTTAATTTTCGTTAATCGCCTTTCGTTAATCGTCTCTCATCCATCCTCTCCACATGACCAAACCACCTAAGCATACTTTTCTCCACCTTAGTCACTACATCCTCTTTCAGACCGCAACGTTCTCCTATAACTTAATTTCTTAATCTATCTTTCAAAATCACACCACATATACTTCTCAAAGAGCGTTATATCTAGTGCATATAATTTAATTGGAAGCAAAAGGCGTTATAAAATCATATTAATTTGACATCAACAACAATGAATTATTAAATATTAAATTTGAACAATGGTAACAGAATGCGCGTTGATCCGTTGCGTGATCATATCAAAGAGAAAATTCCTTTGTATTTGTTATTGTCATTTTATTTTTCATTTGATCCGTTGTATCTTCCGTGTTATGCGTTAATTGGTTTTATTAGAATGAATGTTATTTTTGTAATTACAATATTTTTAAAATAATTTTGTTTGTTAAATTTTGCAGAATATGTTATTAATTCGACTATACATAATATTATATTTATGCTTACACATGTCCACTGCTAGACATAGGCATAGGTTTGGTTAGACATAGAAAAGAAAATACTTTAATCTTATATATAAAATTCACGTGTCACAGTGTTAGTTACCCTACTCCTCCGAAACGGCTTGACCGATTTTTATGATATTTTACATGCACATTCAGCAAGTCTGAGAATCGGCCAACATCTATTTTTCAAACTTTTTTTTTAATATGGCAAAACAACGTTTTCAGGTTCAGCTAGTATCTAATATAAAAATTCTCGTGTCACAATGTTCGTTCCCATACTCCTCCGAAATGGCCTGACCGATCGTTATGAAATTTTATATGCATATTCAGTAGGTCTGAGAATCGGCTACTATCTATTTCTCATACCCCTAACTGGTTTTCCGGGTTAGCTAGTTTCATATAAAAGCTAACCAATAAGTATATGAATGTGGATGGAGCCAGTTATGTGTGTTTGGATTGTAGCAGATGGCACGCTGCCTACTCCCATAGGAAAAAGACGTAAAGTTGATGATGATGATGATGTCACGGAAAAAATATTGAAGATAGATAGAGAACTTAAATGTCAAGTTAGTTTAGTAGAAGATAGCATTAAAAGCTTTTAAGTTCTATCATCGCACATGAATCGCTCTTAATAAAATCTATTAAATTTAATTATTATTGTTAACATAGACTAAGCTACTGTAATGTAAAATGGTGTACAATAAAGAGTAATCTATCTATCTAAATTTACAAAATGAAAACGTATACCGCAATACAAATATTCTTAGCAGTTTGTTGTTGGTTAAGATTTAAAAACGACTTAATTCTAAATGGACCTACGGATTACTAAATTTATATTACGGAATATAATTTCTGTAATTTTCTAAGTTCAAATAAAATATACAAATACATTTTTAATACACGAACAAGGCCAACAAATTACTAGGACCACAGACTTAATCATTTAAGTTAGCTATAAACAAAAAGCTCTAATACATTATCTCTAAGATACATATAAAGCTAAAATCCTGTTTCCTTATATAAGTCATGAAACATAAACCTCATTAGCACTTACAAGTCACGAGCGGTAGTTAAAGTAACGCGCACGTAAACGGTCCCGCTAATCCGCGGCGCGTATAAAATGTGCTACGAAACGAACATTAATTTACGCGTTAACATTATCAGTCAGTATCGTTAAATGTTGTATTTGATAAGGGAAATGTTGAGGTTTATTGGCTTATGTGGTAGGCTTGTGTATGTTTGTAAATATTCAAATTTTATAAAGTTGAAGAGTCGAATAAGCTATTCTCAGAAACAGCTGGTCCGATTTGAAGAATTCTGTCCATGTTGGATAGTACATTTATCGTGGAAGGCTTTAGGCTATATAAAAACACGCTGCGACTAATAGGAGCGAAGTATCAATGAAAAATGTCGCAAAAACGGGGAAGTTTTTTTCTAAATTCCACGCGTACGAAGTCTTGGACAACAGATGGTCTAAATAATATTATAAATACTTTGAATCAGTAGTAATGGAGATTACTTCTGATATCCAAACACACAAAATACTGTTCATACATTATCTAGCACAAGCGCAAATCATTTATTCATTACACGTGACCATGGAGACTGAAAAGTCGAAACGTCGGGCACAAATTTAAAACAAATACATACGCCTACTCTTTCCAATTAAGATATACGGAATAACGTTGTTTTTTTTGTAGAAAAATTCAGCTATCTATCAAAACTCTTTGCAATTAATCTTTAATCTCGTAATTACAGTTAAAACATAAACTTAAGATGAAATTTTAATCGTCACCCTCCACCCAACACCCTCCCATTTCCTCATTAACACAACATTTGAAGATTTAAACAGTCATCGCTCGCTGATGAGTTGTAAACTTCTAACTCAACATGAAAACATATTTAGCTTACGCTTCATGGTATTTAATTCCTTCATATAAAACACGACAGCTAGAGAATTTGCTTATATCTCTTATGTAGTCATTTCTAGATCGATACATGATAAAAGAATAAAGGAATAAATGCAAAATACTTATACCTAGTGATAAAAGACCATGCATTAGACATTATAAGGGATGCCTGCATTATGTAGTGAACAGAGAAATCAAGATGGCAGGGATATTATCCTTAGGGATACATTTATTAGAAGTATATTCGTGATTCTTATAAATATTTTTAACTCTAAGAAAAATCCACGTAAGAGAATAAAAAACTAATAATTAATACTCTTAATTATAACAAACAATAATTGCAACAAAACTAATGTACATTGAATAAGTTTAAATATCGTTAAATGATAAGTTTTTAATAGTACTAGTTTAGTAGTTTTCGATCGGTCTTTTCTTTCAACATTTTTGTATATTTTTAATATACAAAAATGTTGAAATAAAAGACCGACTTTAAAAAAAATTAATTTTAAATTTTAACGAAATTGAAAAATTAGCTAATACTCTACATAATTATAAAAATGCATAGCGTAGCATTCATTATTGTCGTAGCGTAGGCTAAATATAATCAGTCTTAACACAACAGACATAGGCGTTTTATCTTGTCATGAAAACAGACAAGTTTTAACGTTTATTAAAGGTAGTATACTAAGTAATTAGTCACAGAGTATACTCTTACATAACACCAAATATTGTGATCATAAAGTTTATACGACTATTATTTTATAAGTAGCTTTTACTTCTTAGTGATGGTAGATTAGATAGTACGTGCTAAATGATTTGATGTACCATTGTGTATAAAACTTGACGAACCTCGTGGTTGAGTGGTACATGTGACGGACTGCCGGTCGCGGGTTCGATTCCCGCTCGGGACAATCATTTGTGTGATATTTATAAATGTCATACAAATGTTTGTACTACGTCTGGGTGTTTACTATGTATTATATGTATGTATTTATAAAAGAAAAGTAGTATACCTATGTAGTATATCCGTATTCTGGTACCTATAACACAAGCATATAAGCTTAGCTTGGGACCAGAGGACGTTGTGTAAAATGTCCATGAATATTTATTTCTTTATTTATGATGATACAAATAACACGATAACATTCTAAAAATCACTCTTTCTTATTAAAAATGATAAATCACATCGCTGTGTGAGAATTGCAACGATGCAATATACTTGACGCGCCATTTGTCATAGCTCGGAAGCGCTGCAACTGATTATTAATCCCACCAACACGAACGTGTTCAAACTTGGTACTTACTACTTGAACATTTTCCTTTCTAATGCTACTAAGTACAAAGTAAAATCCGAAACCATATTGTGTTTTGTCAAAAAAATGCATTAAATGTAACCACCAAGGCCACGCATTTCCATTTGCCAAGGAATAGAGATATTTGCCGATGTCTGTGTTACCCTAGACTTACAATATAGATACGTTCAAAAATAGGGCAAATTGGCTTCTTACGTAGTTTAAGCAGCTAACTATCATAGATTCCTTTGCTGCTTACCATGCGATCTAATGGGACACAGATCCTACAGCAACAGCATTGGCACAGACCAATACCCCTGGTCAGCGTAACACGTTAGGCCAAAATACCTCCTTAAGTGGAGGAAGTTTGTGCCCAATAAAAAATACCCAATGACAAATTAAGGCCCAAATATGGGGCATTCAGGGGTTGGTAAGAAGAAGAAGAATATGAGTAACTTTTCGTAATATATATGACGGAGCGATAATAAAAGTAAACAAATTTAAACGTATGATTTGTTAACGTAAAGAATTGTAGACAAGTCCTAACACGTGTTTTCTCCACCTTGTGTTTTACGCTGCCCCACCTCGCAGTCAGTATAAATACGAGACAGCCACAGAGCTAACAGTCAGTATCGTTTGAGACGTTAGACAGGGCGAATCTCTGCCCGACTAGTTGCACACTCACAGTAGTGATAGAGTTTATACCGGTCATAATCGCGACTGTATAATTATAAAGTGTGTATTTGTGAGAAAGTGTAAAGTGACGATTGAGAGGTGATGTTTTGTGTGATCATCATTATTATGGAGGTAAGAGGCCAGGTTATAGGGAGATTTGGTTTGAGACCTGCTGTGGAGCCCTTTTATGTGTAAAAGAGAATGCCAGATTGATGTATGAACATCTTAGAAACAGCTTCTACAATTTGGAGACTGATTATAAACCATAGTAATTCCATTTTCTATTATGTTACTCCGACATATACAAAAATTACGTAGCGATATTGAAGTACTCGATAGAACCAATAGTAGTGGTCAGCACGATTTATAACATTATTGCTGTGCTAAAACTGATCACGTGCTGCATGCGTCCTGAGGTTGCTTTGAGATTTTTGTGGAAAATACGTGAGCTATTGTTTTATTACAAATAAGATTAAAATATTAAGGGCCTACATCAATATTATCGTATATCATCGCCGACACGTACATATTAACACAGCCAGTAGGCACAGAAAATGAAGAATTAGGGATACTTTTCCTATTTACTCAAAATCTACTAAATATATTTTAATTCTGATTTACGTGTTTCTATATATAATAGTTACTTATGTTTTTAAAGTTATTTCATTAGTTAATACGCGATAATAGACCGACAAATGAAAAAAATAAAAAATTAGAGAGGTTGTTTCGTTAAGATTTTCTATCGAGAAAACTTTTTTCAATCGCGTTTCTGAGTTTATGCGATCCTAGATCATATATTGAAATAACATATACTTAAAAATTAGAGCTCTAGCCATTCAATCTAAAGAAACAATGAAAACTTCGTACGTAGAAAAATGCTAGCACGAAGCTATTTTGGTATCCTCTTAAGACCGTTTTACCATTACTGAGCAAACACTATACTAAATAAAACTACTTTTTACGGATTTAGACTCGTATATTTGTTTTAAATTTTGGCCCGTCGTTCCGGAGACTTTGCAGTTTCCATGGTCACCGGTGGGACTGACAACACACTATACTAGAAAATAAAGAGTGATTTACAAGAAAAGATAAAAAATATATTAGCTATGCACTCGACTTCGACTTAATATAAATTTGACCTCCTCCACTTTGGCAGCGCAGGTTATAGAGTCTTAGAGTTTTCTGTCTCTCACAGAGAATGTTATCTGTTTATAGTATTCCTTAACAGGCCTGTACAGTAACCTAGGAAGTAAAAAGGGGTGGTGACACTTGTATTCTTAATCCGTTAACACACGGTCTTGGTATATTGAGTGATTTAAATAGGTACTTCGAAACAATGTGGTTTAATCATTAAACAAAAATAATTGCAATTGTACTAAACTTGGGATCTCGCATAACTAACATATTGGCCATTAAAGGTCGGAGAAACCATTCTCAATTAAGCAGATTGAACGAAGTTAACGGCGTGCACGTTAAACTGCAGTTAAGTAGTGAATCGGACAGTTTATGGGTTGAGGTGCTCCGGTTTAAGGATATATAATGTGATACCGTTTTATTAAAGGCTGTTAAGGTTTGTTTTATAAGCGTTAGATGTTTATTGCGAAGTTACATACGATTGTAAGTTTAATTATTTTAGAAATTAAACACATTAATGTGCGCTTCTAATCTACCTATGTAAGGACTAACTGCGGCGCTTTCTGTTATTAGGTCCGTGTTATGAGCTTTTCCACCAATTAGTGTTGAAAGTGGTAATTAAGGGAGACCGAAAACGGAAAGAAAGGAAGCTAAAAATATGCAGGATATTAAATTTGGTTAACGACTTTCAAAGTTGGGTATGAAAAGTTCTTTCCATCAAATGATATCAAGACGCAATCTTTACATGCACACACGTATATGTGTTCGCACCTACGTACCCACATAAGAAGGCAGCATTTAGGTTTTTTTTTACCTTTTTTTGGATTATCTTCGGATATAACAAATTTCAGACTTACAAACGATGATGTGGGTGCACGTTGTAAAATTAACTCACATCTTTTTTCTGTAATGGTCCAAAATAAGTACCGGAACTTCAAAAAAGGTATTTATTTCTTTGTATAAGTAAATAAAGTACACAAATAATAACCCTCAGCTCAAATATAAACACAATATTATAAGTTGGTGCGCGTCGACCATTAAAACTCGATAAAGGGACGCTACGTATGAGATGTATGACAATTCAATTTGTGCCCCAATAATATCGGCTTACACAATAATGGACAAAGAAATCCGACGGTATCGTAGCAACCTGACTACTGTGTTCCGAGATGGGGTACTTTGACTAAAAAAAGATTTCTTTTTAACACGCATATATTATTAATTTTTGCATTTGACATGCTATGCTTTTTACTTAATAAATCAAATTATGATGGAAAAAGTGAAACTCCCACTTGAAGGCTCACGTGAAGTCCCACTTGCGGCATTTTCACTTTTTCCACCATAACTTGATTTATTACGCTTATATTAGTTCGGTATGTATCTATCAATGTATTAATTTATGTAACGGAATCTCTGAAAGTGATTTTCACCCACTTACAATAGTCGGATTGATTTGAAATTTTGCACACCTAACAAGGACCGATGACAATGCAATAATTAAAAAAAAAATTTTGTATTTCCAAGCGTTTTTTTTAGTTTTTGAACTAAGTAGATAATTATATTTTGAAAGAGGTAAGTTACTTATAAATAAAGAGAAAAAAATATCAATGTAGTCTCTTGTCTTTTCTTCTCCATAGGATTCGCGTTTGGAACAGAGACCTAGCTTCTGACGTTTCAAAAGAGCTTGTAAAAAACATGCCAACTGGAAATAAAAAAATTTACTTTGAGTTTATGCTTTTGTATTAAAACGGACACCAATAACTGAGAGTTTGCTGTCCATTCGTCGGTCCGTTTATCACCAGACTGTATCCCGTGAACGAATAGCTAGTGTTTTGAAATTTTCGCCAGAATACAATTAATATTTAAGGAGGCTTCCATACAAGTCACGTTTTCAGTTTAACTTGACAATACAATTAAGGAACATTATTATTTACTTCATCCTAAAAATATAATGCTAAGCATAGGACTTTTTCACTGTAGTAAAAGGCTATTTGCTCTTTATTATCATGGCTTACAGTTACGAGTGTCAGTATGTATGTAATTTTAAAATTTAACAAAGCTATTATTAGCTCATACCAGATTTTTATATTTACAGGAAACAATAATATAGTCTGTTAAAGTCGATCACCATCTGAAAATAAACGCGATATAAAATACCACTCTCAAAAGTCCAAATATCTAGACTCCATATTTTGTGAATATAATTCCACGGTAAAATTTTAAAAACGTAGTTTTTTATCTCACAGTATGAACATTGTTCTTTCGATTTCGTTAAATAACTGCCACCACAGGACGCACTAAAGCATGAACAGGGGTTCGTAAATTATATTGATATATAAAAACTCTATGTATTGACCAAAACGCGATTAAGAAAAAAATATTCAGTATCTAAACATCATACTTGTATTACAGATGTTAATATTCAATTATATCCTTAGTCATGTAGCTAACGCATAAGCTTTTAAATATGTATATACGTTTGTTTTTCAAATCGGACCATTAGTTCATGAGATTAGCGCGTTCAAACAAACAAACAAACTCTTCAGCTTTATTTTATTAGCATTTTTTTTTATTTGAATTAATGGTTTCATTTAATAAAATAGAATTAATTATAACATATTTGTACACTTAATTTAAAACAGAAAAAAAGCGGTCTTAAAATTAAGCATCAAAAAATTCGTCCGCATCGCAGTCAATGGGTAACGTGACCAAAAGACTGGTCGTATTCCCTCTTTGTATAGCAATGCGTATACGAATCGCTAAATAGAGGCCAGCCTTTTATTTATTTTAAAAATATTAACATCTTGGTACGTGGTAAGATAGATAAAGATTTCTATGAATAATATTTGAATTCATTTCAATAATACGTTCAAACATAGAATATAGTAAACTATCAAATACAAAACTCATGGCAAAATATTGGCACACTCAGGTGCATAACATTTCACGAGAACGCTATACAAACAGTAGCAACAATATTGAGATTTTATTGAATAAATCTTTATTGAAATGCTTACTATTGAAAGTAGATTGTATGCTGTGATTGTATTTTATTTCAAAACTAGCTGTGGGCCGTGACTACGTACACGAAAAATTTAAAAAAAAAAAAAACATGCCAGACGGTTGTATTGCTACGCACTTGTCCCTTTTGGAGTATACCTTCGATGAGATCGGAGCATATTTTTCTCTGGCGTACTCTCTCAGCGTTCCCACTTAACTCCGCCCTATATATGCCTTTCGTTCAATCACCTAAGCATATTTTTCTCCACCTTAGACACAAAAGAAAGCAAGAAATGTCATATTAGAAATACTATATTACCGGCTAACACTCACAGTTTTGGGATCGAAGATGTCGACCCAGGTTTCGAGCATATCCGATGCTCATCTTCAGGACGTCTGTGACCTTCCGGCGTGTTAGCCGGAAATATACCTAGTATTTCTAATATGACTCAAACTCACGAAAATTTAAATAAGAAATGTCATTTTAAAAACAATATGAAAGACGCGGCAACAGCTAGTTTCATGAAACAATGCATTCTCCAAAACATAATAAGTTTCAATATTCAATAGTAAACCATTTCGAATAAATAATCTCTTCCAAACTTCTCAATATTTCAGACGACTAACAAACTTCACCCGGCGTTACCTGCTGCATTAAGTGATTAGTCCCATTTGAGAATAACACAGCTTGGCTCAACTGTCGAACTCGATTGCACAAAAGTTTTCCTAGTGCTTTGATTAATTATGAATTTACGTATTTGCTTTGAACATGAATATGTCTGGAGGTAAAATTATTATTTGATAATTTATATAACTAACATGAATTTATTGACATCGGCGCATAAATTAAGGAGGAATTAGCTTTAGAGAAACACTAACGTAGGTAGTGATTGATTGTGTAAACTAAGATATTAAAGAAAATAAAATAAACACTAATATGTCGTCTGTATCGAAGAAAACATCAGGAATTGTCACCTAATCTTTTCGTATAAAGATATAAAGATAAAATTAATAGATTAAGTATATTTATGATCAAAACAATTACTTTTGTAATGTTGGAACGCAAGTATCATCACCACTTACCACAGAGTGCTGCAAAGGCAGCGAAGGGAGATAGAAGGTAGAGAGAAGATCCAATAAATGTATATTATACAAACATACATCGTATAAACAAATTGAAGATATCTATGTTCCAAAAAGATTACAATACAAATAAAATCACACCCCTCCTTGTAACGGTTTCTTAAACATTCATCAGTCACCTTTTGTTTGTACGTCTAAATGTCGCATCTCAGACTCTGGAGGGTGATAGAGCATCATATTAATGATAGTACTAATGATCTTCATGTTTGTATGTTCAGGGTGACTGCCAAGAAGCTAAAAGTTATTTTTATTTAAGCAAATTATCGAGTGGTGACAGATAAGGAATACAGCTGTCACCACCCCATTTCTATCCTAGGGTGCAGTAACAACAAGCTGTGAATGTTAAAAAAGCAGTTACCTTCAACTGTGTCATATGGAATTTTTTAAATTAAACCCTATGTTTACGCCTGGTCAGAGTGGACTTGCCCGTGTCCAACATTGGTACTTTAATGGCCTCACTATTGGACACGGGCCTTTTATGTATGCTAGGTATGTTGTTCGTATTAAATTGTATCAGATTTACATAACACAGCGCTTTGTGTGTGAGTGCATGTGAATGTGTAGGAACGTATGATTAATATGACTTATAAATTTAAAACAAATATACGCGTCTAAATCCGTAAAAAGTAGTTTTATTAAAATTATAACTTATAAATAAAACTAACTATTAATAAAATAAAAGAAAATAGACATTTAATCAATCAGACATATGTGTCAATAATCTATATAGTTATGTGTAATTGCAATTTGTAGAAATACATTAAAAGATGATAAAGTTGTCGCGCTCTCACTCTTCCTCTCTTCTGATCTAAATTGCTGTGCCCGACAGGGTCCATAATTAAAATATTTAATTTAAGCAATGATTGTATACATTATGGAACGCAATAAATAAACTAAGCTAAACTAGTTTGGAACCAAAATAAAATCGTAGAAAAATTCAGAAATATTAACTATATACCGAAATATAATTATAGTTAACTCATTCATTACATGTCTCTATCACATAAGCTATACAGACAAATAATGAAATTTAAAATCAAGTCGGTAGCAACAATTGACGTTGCAAACGATTTTATCCCAATCGCATAGAGTAAGGGAAGTAACAGAAAAAGCTTGCACGAATACAGATGAATCTGTTCTATATACATACGGCATTGTTTTACGTCAAGCATGCTCGTGTACTTAGCATTTATGGATTTTGTTATACAAAATTGGCTTTAAAGTTTGGTTGATTGGTGTTGGTGGAAAAGCAAAAGTGTTAGCGGCTATTTTATATTTTATACTAGCCGTTGCCCGCGACTTCGTACGCGTGGAATTCAGAAAATTTTCCCCGTTATTATTATTATTGCTTTAGGAAATTGGAAGAGTTAGATATTGGACAGACATTAAGTATGTCTGTCCAATATCTAATTCTATATATAATACATCTAGATATATTATAATAAATTCTGCCTCAATTTGAAGTAAAAACTGTAGACTTTTGGTTTTAGGCTTCAGGCATTGTGCAAATTTTTATACCAGTTTCTATTGGCTATATTTTTGGATATTTATATTCCAGAAACTCCAATTTGTTTTGTTAATTTAAACTTTGTAATTATATTAACATGGCCGTGCCTGTATGCCAGTTTTTAAACTAAAGACACAGACTAAAGAGTAACTTATTACATGTTTTAGTTGTACTGCGTTCGTATTATTTGCCATTCAACTATACTAGTATGCTAACCTTATGCTATGACGGGCTTCGTGGCGTAGTGGTTCATGTACTGGACTGCCGTTCACAAGGTCGCGGGTTCGATTCCCGCTTGGGACAATCATTTGTGTGATATCCATTAATGTCATACAAATGTTTGTACTACGTCTGGGTATTTTCTATGTATTATAAGTATGTATTTACAAAAGAAAAGTAGTTTATGTATTATATCCGTATTCTGGTACCCATAACACAAGCATAATAAGCTTAGCTTGGGACCAGAGGACGTTGTGTGAAATGTCTATGAATATTTATTCTAAATCACTAAAAAAAAAAAAAAAAACCTAAATATTATTCCGTATGTTTTCTAACTGATTCTCTGCCAAAAGCAAACAGACTGCAGGCATGTCGTTTACATACTGTTTACAGAAATACGAACAAAACATTGTATTCGATACTCCATTGTGTAAAGCTCTACGTTTTCTATTAACTTGTAGCCTTCATACAGTTCCAATTACGTACTTGATTTATGTAAATACTGTAACTCAATAGTATTTTACTACTCAAAATGTTTTATGCTCAAGGATACGCTTAAGGATGACTGATTTTTGTGATATTCATATTTCTATACAAATATTGTAGGATTGAAGACTTTGTTTCTTTGAACGCTCTAATCTCATGAACCGATCCATTTTGTAAAATTCTTTCAGTGTTGGATTATACATTTATCGAGGAAGGCTATAAGCTATTTTATTATAACATCACGCCGCGACCAAAAGCAGCAAAGCTTTTGTTAAAAATGTTGCAATAAGGTGGAATATTTTTTAAATTCCACGCGTACGAAGTCGCGGGATACAACTAGTATTTTATACACCTTGCACTACAGTACGTATTTCAGCTCCATCTTCGGCTAATGGGAAGACCCTTCGGACTCCCGCGATACACGTCGCGCCACTGGGTCCGGTCTTTAAATAAAAAAATAAATAAATATTCAGGACATTTCACACAACGTCCTCTGGTCCCAAAGTAAGCTATATTTCTATGCTTGTATTATGGGAACCAGATTCTTTATCATTATTCATATTCATTATTCTTTTGTAAATACATACTTATAATACATAGAAAACACCCAGACGCAGTACAAACATTTGTATGACATTTATGGATATCACACAAATGATTGTCCCAACCGGGAATCGAACCCGCGACCTCGTGATCGGCAGTCCATTCATAAACTACTCCACCACGAAGCCCGTCATTAAAATATGCGTTGCGTTATATAAAAAGTGAGCGCTACTAAATGCAAAAGTGGCCGCATCGACACCACTGCTTATGGCGTAACAAGTTTGACATCACAAAAGGTGTATCACCGAGGTGTATTCTTTCTATTATAAGTCTATATTTTCAAAAACAAATAGAGTACATTTTACACAATATCTTCTTGTCCCAAGCCAAGCTTATTTGCTAATGTTATGGATGCGAGACATGGATATTTTATTTAAAATGTTTAATTGTTTAATTTACATAATTATTCTACGGATTTAGACGCGTATATTTGTTTTAAGTTTTGGCCCGACGTTTCGGAGACTTTGCGGTCAATGTAAAATTAAATTGAATGTGGGTAAACTCCGGAATAACTGATCATAGCAGACACATTACAGCTCAGTCTCACCGGTGATCATGGTGACTGCAAAGTCTCCGAAACGTCGGGCCAAAATATAAACAAATATACGCGTCTAAATCCGTAAAAAGTAGTTTTATTTAAACAAATGAGTCGCACAAGTGTTAGAAAATATTATATAGGTATTCTATTTATTAATTCAATGGAATGTCCTTATATTCTTACACGATATCAAAGCATGTTAGTTCATTATAGGCATGTAATACACAGATATCTAATTGCAAATGTGTAATGAGGTGAATCAGTAGAACGGAATCTATTAGTCAACTCATTATCAAGTTTGCATAATATATAGATGATTGAGTATTGCATATGTCTGTATAATGCAAGTTTGATTAGCTTGTCATTATGATCAACTATTGATGTTTATGTAAATGTTACATAGAATAGATACTAGACATTTAGTAACAGGAAATAATTATTTATAATGTATGGTAATGGTCTGTTCGTCATATAGTTATGCTGAAGTAAGACCGTCTTTATAATATTGCCTTTATTGACGGTTATACCAACTTCTTTTTTCTTTTATTTACTACTGGCTTCTGCCCGCATCTTCGTACGCATTGGTGGCCGAATCGAATTTGAAATCAAACCTAAAATAAAAACTGAAATTACGAGACTACAATCGATACTGAAATCCGTAGCAAAATTTACATCAATCAACAATCGATACAAAATACTATGTATATCTACTAAAATCAACGTTAAATACGCATAAGCTTAATATTTCACAAATATTTGCGTTGATTATCTCGTAGGTACAGAGTTTTTAGCGAAATAATAAATAGCCAATATTATTTCCAGGACTGTAAATTATCTCTACACCAATTTTAGTGCAATTCCATTTGGTAGATTTTGCGTGAAAACGTCACAAACAAACAAACTCACTTTCACTTTTATATATAAGTAATGATATCATCAGGAATCAGAAGAATGTTGATATTTATTATATCATCATTCTCCCGCACATATTCCGTTATGCGGGGTCAGCACAACATGACGGTTTGTTCATGTTGCATTGGATTTTGGCTGATTTTTTACAAACGGCCACCTGCCTGACGTCATCCTTCCTTGGGTATGTACGCAGGTGTCATGCGACGCGACTGCGACGGTCGGTTCTTACCACCGCGTGAAAGACATGGGAAGGTGACACTTGTATTCTTTTCGACCATCGCCGTCACATTACTTTTTTACTATGAATATTTCCAATACCAGACTTTTTTTGTGTCAAATAACTACATAAACCACTTTCCTTTTGTAAATACATACTTATAATACATAAAAAACACCACACAAACATTCGTATGACAATTATAAATATCATACAAACGTGGATCAAACCCGCGACCTCGTGAACGGCATAATAATATATTTAAATAACTTTTAAATATATATCTCAATCTATTTTATTCTCTAAACTTACTTAACTATCAAATTCGTCAAAAAATAAACAAACAATTTTCTAATCCAAAGGTCATATAACCCTGTCCATCAAAACCCAAATAAGCTTCTTATACAAAACCTCTTTATAAAAACTCACAAATATCGGCTACTTTTGATTCCATAGAAAATCGCTTCAAATCCCTTGATAGTATCAAAACCTACAAATAATAGATTCAACTAAATAAATACTTTATATTACCAAGTTAAAGTTGAAAATATATTGTCAGGTTTACTTTTAAAATGTTATTTCAGGCTCATATTTGTCAACATGTCAAAATAGCCCTTTGATTTCTACGTCCCTTTAGTGGGTAATATAAAAATAGGGAATAAAGGGAAAGGGCGATGCGGTATATCAATTTTGTTAAAAAGATACGTCATACATGTGATTTGGTTGAATAGAGAAAAAAATCACCCATACGTAATATTATAAAGCTGAAGAGTTTGTTTGTTTGAACGCACTAATCTCAGAACCTGCTGGTACGATTTCAAAAATTGTTTCATTGTTAGATAGTACATTATATTGAGGAAGGTAAACATATAATATTTATTAATAAGTATGTATTTACAAAAAAAAAGTAGTATATGTATTCTATCCGTATTCTGGCACCCATAACACAAGCATATACTCGTAAGCTTAGATTGGAAACTGAGGACGTTGCAAAAAAATGCAAAGCATCATTGTATAAAGTCTACCTACCCCGATAGGAAAAAAGCGTCATGGTATGATAATGATGATAAGTTGATCAAACATTTTGTAAAAATCGAACACCTAGCATTTTTCAATACATTTTAATTTAAAACAATACTTGTGGTGTCAAAATTATGTTTATTTACAAATTCTCCACAAGGCGCAATTTGATTTTTTATGTCATTTTGTTTTATAATATTGGTATAGGAGCATACGGCACAAATATACTAAGATATTGCCTAGCCATATTGTTGAGGGTTTGATTCACTTATAACAAATATTTTTTATTAGAATCGATATAACGGAAGAAATATTATAAAGATTGGATTGATAATAATTTTATGTTGACCGTCTCTACATTTCACAAAAATAAAATTCATACAATAACAAAACTGTCATGGCGGATTTCAATAAACAATAGTATTATTTGAAAACAACCAGTATTTTGTATAAACATTTTAAACCTTTCTATGGCAGACGGTTGGTCATTGGACAAGTATAGAATAGCCGCATTCCATTTTCAAAACGAAATGTCGTTGACAGAAAACACTCCTTTGTTCTTCGTTTCATTTTCAAATGGAATCCTGTACGTGAGAAGTTTTAATTTTGTTCGTGGAGTGTACACGTGGAATAATTGATGTTAATTTATTTAAAAGCTACAATTAGCAATAGGAATTCTATTCAGAACTGGTTAAAACCGGTTTTATAATTAAATTCTTATGTTATTTAGACCTTTTTGAATTCATGAGGGTAAATGAAGCCAAACTGGTGTTTAAAGACCGTGATGGCGCTCTATAGTCTTTGCCTATTTCTATGGGAAAAAATAGGAGTAATTATTTAGTAGGCAAAATATTAGCAAAAGTCCACAGCCGAAAGTTACTCACAGGCGCAACGAGACCTTATTTTTGGAAAAATTTTTCCACCGAATTTTTATTTTGTTACACCAAAGAAGTATAACTTCTTAAGTGCGTACGTGCATAAGTATATACACATTTTTTTCTGTAATAAGTATATGTCTGTCTGTCTGTAGCATTTCTTTTCTTTTAACCCGTATGTATTCCGCAACGTTTAAAAATAAACTTATTTAAAAAATAAATATTTTCTCATTCTGTAGCTACTTAAACCTAAATAAGTAAATTTATTTTATTCAATAAATCACTGACAAAATCAACACCAAAGAGTTTTAATATCACCAGGCTTAACCCTTTCAGCGACATCAATAAAAATCATCAAAAAATTTAATAATAGAACAGACGCCTGCCAAACATCAAAAACTCTAATAATTTCCAATATTTCAAAGTCTTTTCCTCAAAGAGAAACAATAACTTTAAAGAGTTTACGAGTGCATAAAATTACTCCAGGGTTTTTTTTTAGTTGAACACAAAGAAAGGGTTAAAAGCTTAACCCTTTTGGCGTCGACTTTAATTAATGGCAGATCTCAAAGATTTTTTCCGCTATAGAAAATACAATTCCTTTGATGTAATTGTTATAACAGAATTACCTTAGAAAATATTATCCTATATTAAAAGTTGTAGTTAAATAATATTGCAAAAAAAAATCTCCGTACGGTGGTTGTAATAAGAATTCACCTATCACCGCCTCATTTCCTAAAGCTGTAAGAGAAAATCTAAACAAGATAACACACTTTTGAAATGAAGAAAGCCAGCTGTACCACTGTTATGTCCAAAATATAAATTGTATCGTGAATTTTCCATCTCATATTATTTATTTTACTTCGAGTATCTACCTTATATTACATTAATATAATATTATTACCTTCTTACCACGCTTATATTAGCTCAGTACGCATTTAACAATGCATGTAATGGAATTTTCGACAGTAATTTATATCCATTGGCAGTAGTCGGATTCGTTTGAAATTTTGCACATATTAAGAACCGATGACAATACAATAACTTAATTAGATGATTTTCAAACGTGTTTTGCAATTTTTTTACTAAATTTATTTAAAAAGATCTTTATTCAGATCTCAATTAGAATAGTCAAAAAAATTACGTAAAAAGTTACGCCACAATTAGAAGTATAGGTATATATTTTTGTCCGTGTGGTGACGGATTCAGAATACAAGTGTCACCATCCCATCTCTTCCCAAGGGTGCTGTAAAAGTCAGCTAAGGGATATTGCACACAGATAACATCTTCTGTGAGAGACGGAAAACTCGAAAATAAACCCTGTGCCAACACGCCTGGTCAGCGCGGCACAGTAGACCATAATCCCTGCCAAAGTGGAGGAGGCCCGTGCCCAACAGTGGGACGTAAATGGGCTGGAGAAGAAAAAGAAGAAGTATATATTTAGACGAGTAGATACCAAATAAACTTTTCATTACAGTACAATATTGGTAGCATGATTAAACGCCTTTATAGTCATAAAGCGATGTCGATACACAGCGCCATTTGATTATGAGTTAGGGTTGTCAAGACTTGAAATTTTACGGAAAGTTAGTTAAGGATTCATAAAACTTAGTTTAAAGTATTAATGTATTTGATTCCTTATTCATCAACCTCGGGATATAAGATTACATCTTACTTATTCTTCGCTTTCAAATGAAATTTTCAATTCCATCAAATAGGAGTGCTAATTCGATTTGTATAAATAAACCAAATTAATCTCAAACACAAATATTCATAGGGACAATTACACAATTCGGTTATGAAAATAAAACTTTCTCGTTCTTCTTTGATTTTAAGCAATATTAGTTTTTGGACTGGACAAAAAAAAACAAGGAGAAAACAAGAAGGTCTGGAAGCCATAACACAAGCCAATAATCTTAGCTTCGCACCAGGCGATATTATGATACTAGGTCTCTGAATATAAAAGACTTGACGACTCAGACGTCCTGATGATGAGCATCGGATATGCTCGAAACTTGGGTCGACATCATCGATCCTATAAAAGTGAGTGTTAGTGGGTAACATATATATATTTTCGAAGATGACTCAAACTTACGAAAATATCAATACTAAACTATATTTATAGTGTAGTCAGTAAACCAAAACACACCGTTATATAAAGTTTAGGTTTTGATGCAATAGAGTTGGTACCATTAAATATTGTTTTTGAAACATTCCGGACAGCCCTGACATGCATATTAACCGGCGATCTGTTAATCATTGGTTTGGTTTATAGTCGTATCCAACGATGTATCTCATACAATTGTTATTTATAGCTTTATTGCGGCTTGAAATGTCATACCAGCTATCGTTGTTGTACTTATTGGTAATTTTATGTATTGCTATCCGCAATTATTCTCCCGTATGTTTTACGCGATTAATTTGTTTGATGTTTTGTGATGATGATCAATATTTGAGCCTTTAATTCTGTTTATACTCTTTAATTCTGTTTATACTCTTTTTACAATGTTACAAGTAATTTTGTATTTACAATAACGAGCAGAGAACGTAATAATAAAAAACATGAAAAAGATGGTTGGACTGAGTGAACGAGGACATGAAAGAAAAAGGAGTTAAAACAGATATGACGGCTGATAGAAGACTATGGATGAAAAAGAGATGTTGCGCCGACCCCAAATAATGTGATAAGGGCAGGAAATGATGATGAGTAGAGAAAATAATATACCAGAGGCGGAAAACCAGAAATAAGGGTAAAGTGCCTAGATGTATGAGTTTTAGTAAAACCAAGGAGGTATGTTTGAATCATAGCAGATGGCGCTCTACCTACCCCCCATAAAGAAATAGCGTGGTGTTATAATGATGATTATGATGAAAACCAGAAAAAACGTGTACTGTGGGTCAACTTGTTATAGTAGACAAAATAACCTCACATCATGGAGGGCTAGTAAAGTGGAGTGACAATATCGTCACGTTCTCAGGTACCACTGGATGCAAGCAGCACAGAACCGGGCGTTCGCTGTGGCGTTCTATGTAGGAGTATTTCCGGCAGTTGACGGAAAGAGGTAAGTGGTTGAATGGATGGATGAATGAGATAAATACATGGGTATTTATATGTCTATCCCTTTCTCTATCTAGATGTTATAAACACTGCCTATACCTACTAAAACCATTTAATATCGTCACTGGTTGTCATCAATCATGTATCTTAGTATGTTCTAATTGACAGCTCAAGTGCATACGAGACATGCTGACTCATCACAAGATATATCTTAGGATATACAGGTTGATATAAAATGTCTAGTGTTTATCTATTTATTTATAACATATTACACTTTCTTCTTGGCTCATTAATGTTCAATAGTTGGGCACAGGCGTCCTTCAAAATGGGAAGATATTAGGTATACTACACCTTGAAAGCCAGGCGAGTTGGTGTATGATTTAGTTTCGGATGTTTCTTCTCTCGCAATAGATCTGTTTTGCCTATTCATTTAACTCGCTTTTATAGTGACTTGTATTCTTAATCCGTCACCACGCTAATTATAACTTAATAACTTACTTTCTATTATAACTTCTGTATATTAAAGAAAATAAAATAAAAATAGTTATTTATTTCTCACACAATGTAGCAAAGTATTCCCAAAATAATTCAAACATTTTATATTTTTTTATTCTTAATTGTACACCGTACAGAAGCATATAACTTAATAATAAAATACAAGACTGTACAATGGGCGGCCTTATCGCTAAAAGCGATTTCTTCCAGGCAACCTGGGTATGGACCTAAATGAGGAGCGAGTAGAGTTGTCGGTGCACGAATATTATTATTTTAATATATACATAAAAATATATTTTAAATCCTATTAATACATATCATAAAATATAATACACAAATATACAAATAAAAATATAATAAACACTATCAATAAACTCAATAAAATACACAAGAATACATACAATTTAATAATAATAATAAATAATAATAATAAATATTCATGGACATTTCACACAACGTCCTCTGGTCCCAAGCTAAGCTTATATGCTTGTGTTATGGGTACCAGAATACGGATAGATTACATATACTACTTTTTTTTTTTGTAAATACATACTTATAATACATAGGAACACCCAGACGCAGTACAAACATTTGTATGACAATTAGAAAAATCACACAAATGATTGTCCCGAATTACACATAATAAATACATATACTCTATATGCTTAAAGACAGTACAGTACAAATACTAAGTGCTTAAAATATAGTCCAACTAATTCTATGCTGACAGTTCCAGGTAATGCTCTTTTACCATCTTTTTAAACGATTTCAAAGTTTTAGCCTGTCTAATAGTTACAGGCAAAGCGTTCCACAAACGTGTAGCTGTAATAGTGAACGATTTTTGATAGAACGTTGTGGAATGCTGTGTCGTTCTTAGTCTCAGATTATACGAGGACCTTACACTCCTATCAATCGCAACATCGTAATACTCGAACAGTGCTTTGAGATAAGGAGGAGATGAGGGATTAAATAGAGTGTTATATAGTAGATGTAATATGTGAGCATTCCGGCGATGGCGGATAGGTAACCACTTGAGTTGTTTTCGAAATTGGGAGACATGTTCATATTTGCGTAACCCAAATATGAATCTTATACAGAAATTTTGAAGTTTATTTAATTGGCATTCGGTGATATCTAGATAGCTGACGTCGGCGTAATCGAGAATCGGCAAAAGAACGGAATTGGCAAGTGCTATTTTGGTAGCAGTGGGTAGAAGGTAATGCAATCTTCTTAGTGATGCTGCAGATGCAAATAATTTCCGACTGACTTCTTGAATTTGTGGTTCCTATGTTAAGTTCGAATCAATGAGCAAGCCAAGATTTTTCACCACATCATTAATGTTGATCGCGGTGCCCTCAAAGGTGATCTGAGGCAAAGTTGATTGATCAATTTTCTTCGACAACCGACTACTTCCTATGACGGCCACTTGAGTTTTCGAAGGATTTACTGCTAGGCCATGAGATTTACTCCATAAACCTATCTGAACTAAGTCTTCGTTAAGAATTTCAAGTGTATGCGGTAAATTCTCTACAGTCGTATGCAAGTAGATTTGTAAATCATCCGCGTAAAGGTGGTAGGAAGACGAAATATTATGAGACACAGAATTAATAAATATTGCGAAAAGTAAAGGAGATAAAACGCCGCCCTGGGGCACACCAACAGTTGTATTGCACCGCATGGAGCAGATTGTTTCAGTAAAAATACGTTGCCGGCGGCCGCACAGGTAATTACCAAACCAACATTGTGAGAGCTGATGCCTATTATGGGTTTATTTATAAAACTGTGTTACAGTACACGTCACCAGGTTATTCAAGCTCTATTTTTTGGGAAATTATACTGTAGTTAGTAGTAGCGAATTCAGAAAATATATTTGTTTTAAACAAAATAGAAACATCCTATACATAAATTTATAGCCTCACCTTGCTGTCATCGGCAGGTCAGTCGTTAATCTTGCCTGGGCAGTTAAACTACATATATCTAAGGAAATAGCTCCTAGATCTGTAAGCAACAGTGAAATAACTATGTATCTTTGTGAGAAATACAATAATATGTATTTCTTTCTTGTTTCATTATCAAGTCCTATTTAATTACAATAATACTACTTTGATAATACAAGTGTAAGTTAGGATCCTTCCAGGTGGACCGACGACCTGAAGAATATCGCAAGTTGGGACTAGATATGGATGAATTGGGAGAGGCCTATAACTTGTCTGCTACATCATCTATTGATTTTCCGGTAGAAAGACCAGCCGGCAGCTTCTTTTCCTCTACGAGCTATGTAAACCACATCGTATAAACTCATTTTTCAGTTTATTCCTCAAGATATTACTATCCATCTGTACCGATTTTAAGGTTATTTCAATTAGATAATATTCGGGTATTTTAAAAAAAAATGTTAACCGACTTCGTATGCCTTTGAAATTTGAGGGTTTTTCTCGATTTCTTAGGAGATAATCATCAGATCCTAATCTGGTGCCAGTGGGACCACATGGAAAGCACCAGCTTTCAAATAATAAAGAATGATTAAAATCGCTTCGCCCAGTTAAAAATTATGAGGTAACAAACAAAAAAAACACAGACGAACACGATAAGTAACACCTCCTTTTTTTGAAGTCGGTTAAAAATTATGGCTATTATTTTAATACAATATCATAATTACTGGACTATTTATAGTACTGAGTAAATAAACGCTTCATACAATAGCCAATAACTTTATTTTCATTGCAAACCTTAAAAGTTTCCAGTCACGCTTTTTTCCCATTACAACATGTAAAGACTATATGACTCAGCAGGGACCAATAGGTACTCAAATATGTAGCGAAATAGTACTTTTTATTACGATATAGTAGTTTGTGTTAACATCAATTACCAAGTAAAGACTTGAATGGTAGTGTCCTGCTGTTTTTATTATGAGAAAAGGGGTTCTCGGGTATTTTGGTAATAGATAATTGAGTATGATCTAATAAGGTAAATACACGTGACTTGAAAAATAACTTTTGATTTTCTAACGCTTCTTAGTGCAAATGCTATAAAGAATTTGAAAAATCAATTACCTAACTGCGTGTTATGTGTAAATTAGTATACTAAAACTTTCTACGGATAAATAATACAAGTGCCACTACCCTATTTCATTCCCTATTCCATTCAAGGGGCTGTAAGAAAGAAATAAGAAGGAAAATAAATTTATTCATAACAGAACAAAGTTAAAAAGAATACAGAAGACATGGAGAATAATAAGTAAGTTAACATAGAAACATGAAATAAACTAAATAAAAAACTAAAACCTAAAAAAACTGTCCAACAGTGTCTGTCACGAAACGGCTACAGCTCAGCTAAATTGCTAGTTTAAAACCAGCGCTGGTCTTCCGCTGGGCCGTTAAGACCCAAGTAATATCTACATACTTGGTCAGCGTGGCATAGTAGATAGTAGTCCAACTTTCTGCTCGAAGTGCTGGATGTACGTGCCCACCTATGGGATGTAATGAACTGGGAAGAAGTGCGTTATACAACGTGTTTCAGAAAGGTGTAGTCATATTTGACCATCGTTACACATGGCCGGTGACTAGGCACTAGGCATGGATGAAATTACAAATACTAGTTATATTATGACTTTTATGTGTTCATAAAAGTTTAATTAATTTATTAAATTAATCGATCTTCTTTAAATACAACACTACTATGAGGTCATCTTTTATCGTAAGGTTCAATCGCATTCAATAAACCGTAAACACCTCATAATTGATGTTTTTCTGGCAGTTATTTAATAGTAGGCAATAAACAAAAAAACTTACCAACTGTATTTTTCTATGTGTAACTGTAATATTTATATATTTAAGGCCTATCTAATGCAACTTTAAATTATGACAACACCTTTCTGCAACACGTTGTATACCAATAATAATAAAACAAGTTTAAGCATAGTTTCACCCATCACTCATTAGTATTTGTCCTTCCACTGCTAGTCGATGCTCCCCCATAGAACATCAAGATCCTGTAGGCCCTTACAATCTCCTTGTTCTACCTTACTGTGGACCACCGCTGAGGGAGCATAACGAGATAAGATTATGGTCATAAAAATTATAAACTAAATAAATATTTTGGACATTTCACACAACGTCCTTCGGTCCCATAGTAAGCTATATTGTGTTATGGGTACCAGATACGAATATACATACATACTTTTTTTGTAAATATTTATTTATTTCATTCTTTATTGTACACACAAGGATTCTTTGTTATGGGTACCAGATACGGTAGGTACGATATAAGGTAGACAAACAGGAACACTAGTTTAGATGTACAAGTGGCGGTAATAAATACATACTCATAATACATAGAAACACCCAGACACAGTACAAACATTTGTATGACAATTATAAATATCACACAAATGATTGTTCCGAGCGTGAATCGAACCCGCAACCTCGTGAACGGCAGTCCGTTACATGAACCACTGCACCACGAAGCCGGTCATAATAAAAAATAGTAAAGGAAAAAAAAGGAATTTCCTTATTCTCATATTTTTATGATTCGCATGAGGTGATTGTACCAGTTACACGCCATTTATCCTAGCCGTCACTTGTTTCTGCGGCCCATTTGTCAAAAACTCGGATGTCACTACTCCCACTGATTTATGGGGTACGAATGCAATACTTATAATGGATAAATATTGTTGGATTTTTTTCTTTGGAATATTAGGGTGACAATATTTTATTGTTATTTAGTTATTTGATTCTATTGATATTATTATTATATTATACCCACTAGCTGACCCGGCAAACGTTGTTTTGCCATACTAAAAAAGAAGGTTTGAAAAATAGATGTTGGCCGATTCTCAGAGCTACTGAATATGCATGTCAAATTTCATAAAAATCGGTCATGCCGTTTCGGAGGAGTACGGTAACTAATACTGTGACACGTGAATTTTATATAGAAGATTATGGTAGTCCTTTATAGTACTCCTTTCGAAGCTATGCAGCTTCGAAAGGGCTGCACAAAATTTGGGTATTTAATTCCTATTTTTTGTCCCCAGGATATAAAAGAAAAAATGTGTTGCTAAAAATCTACTATCTGAATTTTGCCGGTTCAGCCAATAAGAACTAATCTCAAATATCACTATAATTATACAAACAATAATAATACAAGAATAATTATAAAAGCATATAAGCTTAGCTTGGGACCAGAGGACGTTGTGTGAAATGTGCATGAATTATTTATTTTATTTATTATTTATTAATCATCGTTTTAAACTTCATACTCGGGTAGAAACCTCAATCATAGACACCCTACAATCAATCGAAGCTTACTGTATATGGTTTACACCAAATTGAACTGCCACGTTGACATCATTAATCATCACGTAATGATACCATGTAAATTTTGTAGAATATTAAACTCCTTCTACTTCCTCAGAGTATACATTTGTGTTCAATGAAACTAAAACATGTATATCATTTATATCTTTTGCTTGTCTTGTCATTTTAGTAAAGTATAAACTATATTATACTAATTTAAGTATATTTTACGCATCAAAAAACTCCTCCGCATCGATGTCTATGGGCAACGTGCCCAGAAGGCTGGCCGCATTACCACGCTGGATAGCAATTGCTATCCTTTGTGCCAAGTACAGACCAGCCTTCTGGTCACGTTGCCCATAGACATCGATGCGGAGGAGTTTTTTGATGCGCAAAATATACTTTAGTTTGCCTTTTCTTTTTATTTAAAATTTTTTGTAATCCTGTTTTATGTTTTGTAAATTATATTGTAAATACTACAGAGGAAATTAATAGTCTGAGTAAAAGTCATTAAAATTTAAGTATATTTTGATTTGTTCAGAAAACATGATGTTATAGGCTGATTAACATAACATAACATCACGCCTTTTTCCCATGGTGGTAGGCAGAGACTATAGAGCGTCATCTGCTACGATCCAAACATACTTCCTTGGCTTCATCCACACTCATACATCTGACGGTTGTAAGTGCTACGTACTCGCCCCTTTTGGAGTATCCCGGCGATGACATCGGAGTATATTTTTCTCAGGCGTCCTCTCCCAGCATTTCCACTTACCTCCGCCGTGTATATGCCTATGTGAATTTAGGCTGATTAAATTGAATGTATATATGAATATTTTATCAAGAATGGTTATGATTACTTTATGAAATATTTACTAGCCCGTGTAGTTGCGTGTGAACTTTACATTCACTCTTTACTCTAATTTCACTTAAAAAATTCCTTTTCAGACAGTAGACTTTTTGTGTACAGTACATTTAAATTCGTCTCCTATTTGTGACCTGAAAGATACAGAAAGATACAGAGTTACTTTTTAAATTAATAATAAAAATAAAATAAAAAACTCTTTATTGCACACCATATTAATTTACAGAACTTACTTACTAGACTTAATAATAGGTACAAAGGGAGGTCTTACCGCGAGCTGCGATCTCTTTCAGACAACCTTAGAATGGACTTGACCGAGACTGAATAGGTAACTTGTGGTGTACTAATATTAAATAATAAATAAATAAATAAATAAATATTTTGGACATTTCACACAACGTCCTCTGGTCCCAAAGTAAGCTATATTTCTATGCTTGTGTTATGGGTACCAGATACGGATATAATACATAAACTACTTTTCTTTTGTAAATACATACTTATAATACATAGAAAACACCCAGACGCAGAACAAACATTTGTATGACAAGTATAAACATCACACAAATGATTGTCCTGACCGGGAATCGAACCCGAGACCTCGTGATCGCCAGTGCGTTATATACACCACTAGACCACGAGGCCCGTCATATTATGCTAAATATATGCCAAAAATAAGTAATAATATTAGTAAGGAAAACGTGTTCTTTATCTACTCCTAATTACTTTACCATACAGGTACTCGTAATATCCGTTGAACCTGAAATTTGATTGTTATTATTGAAGTTACAAAAGTTATGAGACTTTATAGGTACGACCAGAAATTGCTTTATACAGATAATTGCTGATAGATATAATATATATTTCAGAAGCAATTAGATTACTAAATACATAAACAAGTCATTACAATAGCAAACTTAATATCATAACAATTAGAGATCAAATATATCACTAATTACACGAACAATAATCCGCTTATGATTAAGCTGTAATGTACATAACATTCTATTGACATACAACGTCATTCACGGGAATTATCTTCCGGCACTGGCCTGGCACTAAGGCTAAACGTTCGGTGAATAAGTATACACGTGTCACCATCCTAAAACAATAGGTCCTGCGAAGGGTTACGAATGCAGGTGTCACTATTCTATTCTGCTCTCATGGAGCTGTAAAAATAATCTAACGAATATAACAAAGTGATGAAGTTTGCTGTAAAAGACAAAAATCTCGAAACTAAACCGTGTGCCAACACGCTTCATCAGCGCGCTATAGAAAACTAAATACCTTCTCAAAATGGAGTAGGCCCGTGCCCAAATATAGGACTTTAATGGACCGAGAAATAGGCATCAGGTATACAGTTTTTGGGATTAGTCTTCAGTTTATTGTTTCTAGCAGATGCAATATATTCAAAGATTTTTACTTTTAATTCTACTTAAAAGTTGTAGGCGGGTATTACGTCTTTACTTAACTCTTATTTGCTTATTATTAAATGGACAGCCAAACAATGACTTACTAACTATAACTACCGGTCATCGTATATTTATTTTGGCATACAATGAAACCCTTTACCCGAAGGACACTAGGCTTTTTAATCAAATAACGTGCTAAAGAGGTAATCTCTATAAAGTCCATTAAAAGGTTTATTTAAACAATTGTATAACAGAATGCAATCTGCATACGTAATGTATAACTAACAATGTTTTTGTTCTGGACATTAGGGTGAATGATTGTAACAATTGTCGGCCATCGTCCAGAGTGACAAATGGAATGAATAATATATTAAGGGTGTGATTACAGTAATTGGATGTTCCTGTTTTATTAAGTTAGTTAGTTAAGTGGTCATTTGGATGGAATATTATTTTACTAATACTATTAATTACATTACTTTAAAGCTCATAGATATAGAGTTCTCGTACCGAGGTATTAGTTACGAAACACCTCCGAAACAGCCTAACCGATTACTATGAAATTTGTGCATATCAAGTAGGATTGAGAATCTTTTTTTTATACTCCTAGATGATATGGGATTCCAGTAAGTACACGAGTGAAACTGCGGGGCACAACTAGTTCAATAATATGAAGTCGTGGTAATTGTTATTCTTTTACCATAGCGCTGCAAGATTGAGCTAATAAAATATTCTTCTTCTTCTTCTTCAGCCTCTCTCCGTCCACTGTTGGACATAGGCCTCCCCCATAGAACGCCACAACGCGCGATCCTGTTCCGCCTGCATCCAATGTCTCCCCGCGACCTTGACGATATCGTCGCTCCACCTTGCCGGGGGCCGCCCAACGCTGCGTCGTACGTGGTCGCCACTCTAGGACTTTTCTTCAATAAATTATTTCTTCAATAAAATATTAAATAGTACAAATAGTAAGTATTTGAAAAGAAACCTCTAAAATAAATCTTATACAAAAATTATATCATTTCTTATAATGTAACAATATCACCAACAGAGGTCACTTAACTGTTTTAATAATAAGTATCAATAGTGAACAAAGAAAGAAAATAGAAAAGTGGCTAGTAGAGTTATTATTTTATATTGTATTGTATTCATGTGCAATAACGATTATAGTTTCATGCTTTTTAAATCACTGTGAATCACATATCATTAAGAGGTCTGTATAAAAACACTCGAATCCAAATTAAATTCCCATATTTTCCGCTCACCGAACCCTTGAAATGCGTGTCGGATTCAACGAGACTTTATTGCACGGAAAATGGGTAAAAAAGACCCACTCGGGCAAAAATCTTGAACTGTTACGTTTGGTGTATAACACAAGAAAGAAAAGTAATTATTAAATATTCTGTACAAATAAAGAAAATTAAGGATCTTTTTGCTATCCATCTATTTGCAGGTCCATCAATATTTTCACATACGCAATTGGTAACTACATTCTGCAGCTATCCTGAATTCGGTACAAATTGTCAACATTAACTAAGCACACAATATTATCTCAAATTGTAAAATTTTTGATTACATTAATTTCCTTTTTCACATAACACGCAATTTTTAGCTAAAACCAAGATTTTGCTGAATAATTCCTGTAATTATGCAATACTAAACTATGTAAGGGATTTTATTATTTACTGTACTGTTTACTACTTGAAAATCTAATGCTAATATTATACTACAATAACTTGTGACTTATACCATACACAACCCGCCCAGCTATTTGTAAGGAAATCAATGCAAAGGAAACACAAAGCAGCAAAATATCGCGCTGTCCGCTACAGAGGACAAAAATGGCCAGCTTGTGACGGTAAATTTAGCATTTTTACCCCAACACGTTGTAGGGTTACCCTTTCCGTTTGTCCATTCAATACAATGCTGTTACGGTGTCATACCAAGTGTGAGTTTGACCCTTTCATTTTTATTTATAGAATACAAAAATCATAACCATAAATTGTCGTTTAGGGTACATTAGTTCCATTTCTATTACTAAGATCAATGTATTTATTATAATATATGCGTTATAATTATTTTTGATATTCAGTCATTCTGTTCAACACGTACTTATTTATATCTGCCGTCAACAATATTATAACGCGTTCTAATTTTCTTGATAAGTGTGAAAAATAAAATAATCCGACTTATTTAAGAAGGTTTTAGCGTTTAAATCTACACTGATATTATAAAGCTGAAGAGTTTGCTTGTTTGTTTGGACGCGCTAATCTCAGGAACCACTGGTCCGATTTCAAAAATGCTTTCAGTTTTGGGTAGTACATTTATCGAGGAAGATTATAGGCTATATAACATCACGCTGCGACCAATAGGAGTGAAGCAGTAGCGAAAATTGTTACAAAAACAAGAAAAAGTGTCTATATTCTACGCGTACGGAGTCGCGGGCAGCAGCTAGTATTTTGAGATAAAATACGGTCGAAGCTGATAAGTACTTAAAGAAATAAAATTATTTGAAAATATGTATTTGACAACAAAGCTTAATAATATGTGTTATATATTATAATTTCTTATATATTCTCAGTACACCAGAATATGAATTATATTATTATTATCTTTGTATGGAAACCATCCAGTCCTATTGTATTATAGCCGGCCGACGATCAATCCGCTTATTGTGTGCAGTTACGAGTATTACAGCAATATCCTGGAGGCAAGCAATTTCAGCCGATTATGAACTACTTCATGTTTAGGTATAATTTCTATAGAATAGAATAGAATAGAATAGAATAGATTTATTTGCATGAACATGTGTAGGTACAAGTCATGTGGTAGTCAATTTTACAATTTTTGGTATCAACATGTTTTGCCTATTTAGGCATACAAATTTAATATATTATTATGTATATCATCATGCAATTAATTATTTAAGATTCGAAACCAAAAAAGTCATGTAGGCAGAGGGTCTTATACCAGGGATGTGTAGTAAATTATCTTTTAAAATTATGTTTCCAAAACATCTTCCAAAAAATATTGATTCCCGTGTGGCCCCATTGTCACCAGATCAGAATCTGATGGTTATTTCCTGAGAAATCGAGGAAATCTCTCAAAAAGCATATGCAGTCGGTTGAACTTTTTTTCAAAAGTACTCAATTATAATTTGCTGTAAAAGCTTTAAAAAGCGTTACTTTGTGTAAATTAAAAATAAATAGTTCACGTTCTACAAATAAATGAGTATGAAATTATTTCAAAACGGTATTATTTTTATTGTAAAGGCGTACAAACCGCTAGTTTCTATCAATCAATCAATATTATCAATTTAGTAATAAATATATGTAATGTATTCTATATATGTATAGTCAACATAAATAGTTTTTTTTTCAAGAATGCTACAAGCATATTAGCGACAAGACAGATACAGATTTAATGATAGATACTTATGTATGTAGAATTCGTTTTATTAATAATATCAATTTATTTACTTTTACTGCAATATTTTATTAACATATCGGAATATAACTTTAATAGAAACGTGCGTTGAAGTACCAATAAACTTTATGGAAATTTGCACAACAAAAGCTTCTATAAGCTGTACCATTTCACACACAAAATCCCTCTCGTAATGAAACCAAACCTGTGGAAACCGGTCCCATTTGCAAATACTCGTCAACCCTTAATCTGCTGCTGCATTTTACGAGACCTAAAGCAATATCTGTCAATGTCCTTATCAATAAATTTTGGACGTTTAGAGCAAACGACGTCGTTTGACGGTTTGAGGCGCGCGGCTGTAATCCGAGGTCTATTGGACCCCATCTGTGTTGCAAGGGTTAAGTCGCGACAAATAGACCATTTGCAAATAATAAGACGCAGTGAAAGAATAAATTAAGAGCTTCAGGGGTTGTTGTAAGCAGTTTAGGGTTAGATTGAAATCTGTGCGATAATGAGCTTTTGTTTTTATTGCATAAAATGCTTAATTTTAAATTGCTATTGTTATGATTTTTAAGCTATTGCATAGCTTTTATCGCGGGCCTTGAGCGTGGAGACTAAATGCACAAAATTCGAAATATTTTTTTTCGCTGTTCGCGCTGGTGACTCATGTCAGTATTGGCGTTAATTTTTATTTTATTGACATTTAATTGACAGTCGCTATTTTAACAAATCAAATTATGGTGGAAAAAATTGAGTGCCGTAAGCGGGACTTGAACCCACGACCTCGGAATACCGTTCCGAAGCTCTTTCCAACTGAGCTTATTGCGGTCGTACTCGCAACACTCAATTTAACCACCACATTTGTCACTCGACGCCATCTATCCAGATTGCTTTACAACATCTCGACCAACCATCTAGCATTCTTTACAGAATACAATTGGGTTGAAAATAATGACGCGACGTTCATTACTAAAGTAATTTATTGATTTTGCAATTGACATGCTATGCCTTACTTAACAAATTTTCCACCATAATTTGATTTGTTAAGTAAGGCATAGCATGTCAATTGCAAAATCAATAAATTACTTTAATCGCTATTTTATCATAATTACCATAAACAATGGTCAGATGTAAGCATCAGTAAATAAGGATTATTAATCTTATTTTAGTTTATGGTTAGTAGATTCTTGCATAAATAAAATAAATAAATAATTATAAATACATAATTTGATAAAAATGCTATGCAATAGCTTTACCGCGGCAGTCTCCGAGTGGCACACATCTTTTTTTTTATCATCTCATCAATTTAGTGCCTTCGAATATAATTTTTAAATCTAGTATAAACTTTAAATCTAGTATAAACTTTAAATTGAAACACACTTCCTATTCAAAACAATAGATTAAACACAAGCAATTAATTTTCATATCTGGTTGTAAACAAAATTCATTAATATTACCAATAAGACGTTTCTAGATGCCCCGTAGAGATGTCTCAAGGCACCATTTTCCGTCTACCAGAATGGCAATTAATAATTATTGCACCTAGTTCCGGCCGTTTCCGGTAGGGGCTACTTCCTGTATGCCGAGGGTCGGACATTTGTGTCAATATAGAGTAGTTTGTTAAAATTTTATTATTAAACGCTGTTTGTGAATATTTAGAATAGAATAGAATACACTTTAATGTACACCACAAATTACATGTTACTTAGCTAATGTAGTTACAATAGACCGTGTAGAAATTGGCGGTCCTATCGCATTTTGCAATTTATTTCTGACACCTTTAGATGGACTTAGTTATTCTGAAAAAGATGACTGTTTTATTAAAATTTTTATGGGGTGATCATTAGTGCTTTTACCTTACTATTTTGATTTTTTTTTAGTAGAGACTTTATTATTTAACTTGCTCAATAGCAAGTTAAATAATAAACTCTCTACTAAAAAAATGATGAAGATACAGACAATCCTGTCTCTTCGTACGCCTTGAATTTTGAATCACAACATATATTCAGAATATAGCATATAATATAACACTCTCGAAGTCAATAGTGCTATAGGCTTTACCTAATATTACCCTCCAAAAGTAATGGTCTATCAGTAAACCATTACTTTACCCCCTACATACATATTACAAACTGTATCGATCTTATAGATCCTAAACTTCTTTCAGAAAAGGAATCTACATTCTTCCCGATTGCCATAAATAGGTTTTAAATTAAGAAAATAAAAGTTTAAGCACTTTAGGCGAATAGCGTCGCGAGCAAAAGGCTAATCAGAAATATTTTTTATATCGACCTCAAGACAAAGACAAATACTTTTCTCCGTCTGCTGTACATACATATTTAATTATTTAAATCAAAACATTTGGACTAGCAGACGGCAGAACAAGGAATAAACTATAACATAAAATTAATATAATGCAGATGTTGAGTCTGGTTTGTCAAATGGCATGCATTTCATAGCTGAAAGTACTCAAAACACACCCATTAGGAATACCACTATCCTAGTTTTAATTACCGAGATTGGCGGCGAAGCGCAATTTATGTCCGACAATAACAAGCAGGTTTATAACTCACGTGGAGTATAGCATGTATGTAATCAGAATTTTGATGACTCGCAATCTTATTGTATTAACCGAATAATGTATGCATTTTTGACGGGCTTCGTGGTCTAGTGGTTTATGTAATAGACTGCCGTTCACGATTCGATTCCCGCACGGGACAATCATTTGTGTGATGTCAATTGTCATACAAATGTTTGTTCTGCGTCTGGGTGTTTCTATGTATAATCAGTATCATCATCATCGTAACATCACCCCTTTTTTCGTGGGGGTAGGCAGAGACTATAGAGCGCCATCTACTACTATCCAAACATACTTCCTTGGCTTTATGTATTTACAAAATAAAAGTAGTATATGTAGTATATCCGTATTCTGGAACTCATAACAGCTTAGCTTGGGACCAGAGGACGTCGTGTGAAAAGTCTGTGAATAGTTATTATTATTTTGTTTTAAATATTATTACTTTTTCTTTCGGCCGTACCTACATTAGGAATACCTGTATCGTACGGTCCAGTCTTTACCAATGCTATTTAACAAAATAAAAAGTTACTCCAAAATAATTTAATTACATTAGCATGTTTTAACCACTTAATTATTAAAAAAAATATATAAAACACGCCTCTATATTAGTTAATTGTGAATCCATATTTTTATGTCTAAAATAACGTTGTTATTAAGTCTAAAAAGTACACAAAAATTCATTTTAACAATTTTTTTTATGATTCCGTTAAGTAGATTTAATATAAAAACGTAGCTTATGAAAGCGTATCAATAACTGATCAAGCAGATGCATTGCATATTATCTGCAGGTGAAAATAATGTTCACTTCATCATTTTACTTCACCATAGAGGACAGAGATGTATTAAAGATAATGTTAAAAGCAATTCCGCAAATAAAAGGTCACTATTAATTCAAATCTCCAACATTATTGTGCTGAAATTCCCGAGAAAATCGAAAACAAACACACGAACATCTCCCCACATGTCGTAACACATCATTAATCTCTGATCTATGTGACATTTAATTACCTAAAACACCATATATTAAGCGTTCTTCCGTCTTTACCCTATGAAAGCCCTTACAAACATACAAAATATTTAGTAGTTTATAATAGACTCTACTCCCTTTGAATACAATTCTGAAAAACGTATATTTAAATTTGTCATGTTTTGGTAATTAATATTGTCTTTCTTATTGCTTCACGCCTAAGATTTTATTGCACTTTCGTATTATTTAGTTTATTTCTATCACTTTTGCGCTTCTGATAACCTTCATGATAGAATATACTAACAATACGAAACCCTTCTGTGCAAGTCCAAGTCGTAATTGACCGGTTTCTTTAATTTGTAGCTTTTAGTTATCTATATTTACTTACTATATTATGTACCTACCACAAAATAGATTTAAACGGAATTAATTAATAGATTTAAGTACAAAGGCTATTAGTTATTTCTTAACGCTAATACAGAATTCTCCCAGACAATCTTTGGATGGAGACGACGAGGATATGTAATATTCTTTAAGAATTAAAAATAAATATCAATCTTCAAAAGATGTCATGTTCAAAATAAGTTTATACAAATGTTCTTTCCAAAAAAAAGCTAAACAAAGAGTCAGACTAAAAGTTTCCTGTCATCATCTGAAGATTACTTAAAGCACATTCTTATTCTAACACAGCAAGCGGTGACAAATACAGGAACATTTCACAGTCTGCCGGTCTAACGTTAAAAGCAGGTAGCATTGCAACTAAATGTATGACTGTAGATTTGTACTCGAATACAATGGACATTTAATATAAAATGTCTTGAGATAAGATATGGCTATAAGTTTCGCTTCCATGTAAAACAAACTGGAATTTGTTTTTTACTTATCTGACTTTTTTTTCACAATACTTTTGATCTTTTTGATTCATCTCATTTGTAGACATAGCTGACGGCTTAGCAAACTGAAATGGCGATGCAACGTTGGGCAGCCAAGGTGAGGTAACGACATCATCAAGGTCGCAGGATGCAAGCGACGCTTTACCACGCGTTGTAGCGTTCTAGGCTTACAGCGATGTAGCATTCTAGGTATGGTTTTATGCCCAGAAGTTGATGGAAAAGGCAGATAGAATGATGGGTGTCTGAATGAATGTGTAACATGATATCCTCTAGTTCCAATTTAAGCTTATTTGCTTGTGTTATGGGTACCAATATACACGAATTTTATTACACAAACGATTGTCCTGTGCGGGAATAGAACCTAAAACCTCGTGAACAGCAGTCCGTTACATAAACCACAAAACCACGAGGTACTTCAAGATTTATTAGCAGTGCTGTCATAAATCGGGCTTCATAAGCATATCGATATGTAAGTATCTCTCCAAATAAAGTGCTTCAATAAATACATTAGGTTTGAACCCTTTTCACCGTACAATTCCTTTGCCAATCGTATATTTATCTCAGGGGCTATTAGTTCGATAAAATTCAACTAAAACGATAAATAAAACCGACTTTGACGGATAGCCCATTTCCCCCACAAAGAATAGCGTTACAAAAATAATATAACAACTATTTAACAACAGTTTGTGAGCAAAGTCAATCGTAAATATATTTAAAATAAGGGTGATATGCTTTTTTTGAAGATTTCATGGTTAAAATTGTAGAATTTTTGTATCTATGTCACATGGGAATGTTTTGTCCGAAACTAAACTTACTTACCATCGTAAACTGAATAAAACATTAGCAAAAGAAAGATGTACACAAATCGAATTGAGATCGGAATGATTCATTTTGTTTATATAGATGAATGATGTTGAATATAACAGAGGATTGGTCGTTTCTTTTTTAGGGTTCCGTACCCAAAGGGTAAAAACGGGACCCTATTACTGAGACTTCGCTGTCCGTCCGTCCGTCTGTCACCAGGCTGTATCTCAAGAACGGTGATAGCTAGACAGTTGAAATTTTCACAGATGATGTATTTCTATTGCCGCTATAACAACAAATACTAAAAATAAAATAAAATAAAGATTTAATGGGGGCTCCCATACAACAAACATGATTTTTTTACCGTTTCTTGCTCGATACTAATAACGTTGCCTTATGTTACATAGATAATGGTACGGAACCCTTCGTGCGCCGAGTCCGACTCGCACTTGACCAATTTTTTACTGTCCGGACGCTATGGTCCAGCCCGTGAACTCTCCTGACATGTTCAGAGACCTTATTTAACATTTCCTTTATTTATCACTCATTTTACATTCTTTATAATTTTATTTATACTTACATTCTATTTGTATTATTAATACTTATTATTCTCGTCGGTTTATTCTTCAATTGATTTAACATTTTTGGATTATTATGTCCACGTCAGTTTCCCTAATTAATTTTAATGCTTACATTTGTAGTGACGGTCTTAGAGGATTTTTTTTTTATAAATATTTGTGGACATTTCACACAAGTCCTCTGGTCCCAAGCTAAGCTAATATGCTTGTGATATGGGTACCAGAATACGGATAGAATACATATACTACTTTTTTTTTGTAAATACATACTTATAATACATTTCTATGTATTATAAGTATGTATTTACAAAAAAAAAATTTGTATAACAATTAGAAAAATCACACAAATGATTGTCCCAAGCGGGAATCGAACCCGTGACCTCACGCGCAACGCGCTAATCTCAGGAACCGCTGGTCCGATTAGAAAAAACTATTTCAGTGTTGGATAGTACATTTATTGAGGACGGCTACATAACATCACGCTGCGACTAATAGGAGCCAAGCAGTAGTGAAAAATGTTGCGAAAACGGAGAAAATTTTCTAAATTTCACACGCGAGTCCGGGCAACAGCTAGTTATCTAATAACACACATATTATATTATAACATTACATTTATAATTACGAATAATACATGTCTTCGAAATAGATCATAAAACCGTAGCATAGAATTTGCCTTAAATTTCAAGAAAGTCCCCATATAATAATGCTTTCAGAAAGTTATGTAAACACGCGCGTAAAACTAACGTGTCATAAACAATATTAAATCCTAGAAGTTCAGAACTCGCTGGATCTTCCTACTATATTAATGTCCCAAGTTTGAGACGTAAGGTATCTGACTTTTGCATTTCCTTTGTAACACTAATCTAGGAAGATTTGGAGAGGTTTTATTTATTAGTAATGTTAGTTTAATTTACACAGGCTAGTGTATCTGGATCGCAGAGATGGTATCTATAGTGTCTACTTACCCCATAAGAAAAATGCGTAACTAGAACTCAAAATTAATGTTAAGTCACTGTCTCCAGACAAATTGATAACCCTTTGTCGGGTACGGGCCTCCTTCCTTTGGTCTATGGTCTACGGTGCAGCACTGACCAGACGTATTGGCACGGGGTTTATTTTCGAGTTTTTTAGCTCTCACAGAGGATGTTTTCTGATCATAAAATCCTTTAGCTCACTCTTACAGGACCCTCGGTAGAAACGGGGTGGTGACACTTGAATTCATAAGCCATCACCACACGGCCAATGTTTATTAATTTTATTTAAAATATAGATTAAGAATATAAATGCTTGCTGTATGTGACAGAGCCGTGGCTTAACTATGGCTGAAGAAAGTCTACTTGAGAGAAAAACTAAATTGCCATGGTGTACTTTATAGTTTGCTATACCAAAATAAACCACACAATTATTCGTAGGTATTACAGGCAAGTAATACTTTCACTGAAAAATTTAAATACATGTAAGGTGTGACATAGACTTGCAGAAATATAACTTTGTAGCTAAACTTTGTTGTTTTTATTTGATAGAAATCGTTGCGTAGACGGCATTGAATAAATTTCTTGAACTAATTTGAGCATTCACTCTACTCCAGACAATCTCCTGCAATAACATTGAAAAACCAATTTGTCGTGTTGTTCTTGAGATTAACGCAAATATACAAATAAAGGCTTAATTTCGTAACGCAGTAAAGCGATAAAAGACATACATTAACTTAAAGCACATAGGAATATTAAAGAATATTCTACTTTATATTCATCGGATTTTATAAATCCTTGACAGGACCGAGTTAAAACGTATCTTCAATCGAAGTAACGTTGAAAATGAAGTCACGAAGTATATGCAAAATATGTGATTTATGATGCAGGATACATCGTCGCTACACTAAGTAGATTTGGCAAAACCATCGATATGTGTAGGTATCTCGTTAAGAGGATACCAAAATAGCTTCGTGCATTTTTCTACGTACGAAGTTTTCATTGTTTCTTTAGATTGAATGGCTAGAGCTTTAATTTTTAAGTATATGTTTTTTCAATATATGATCTAGGATCGCATAAACTCAGAAACGCGATTGAAAAAAGTTTTCTCGATAGAAAATCTTAGCGAAACAACCTCTCAAATTTTTTATTTTTTTCATTTGTCGGTCTGTTATCGCGTATTAACTAATGAAATAACTTTAAAAACATAAGTAACTATTATATATAGAAACACGTAAATCAGAATTAAAATATATTTAGTAGATTTTGAGTAAATAGGAAAAGTATCCCTAATTCTTCATCTTCTGTGCCTACTGGCTGTGTTAATATGTACGTGTCGGCGATGATATACGATAATATTGATGTAGGCCCTTAAACTTTAGCTTTAGTAGATATTGCAATAATATACTTATTTTGGTGTTAATATGTATGTATATTAATAGCAAAATACCATGTCATCGCCGGTATACTCCAAAAGGGTAAAGTGCGTAGCACTTACAACCATCGGGCATGTATGACCAGATGTATGAGTGTGGATGAAGCCAAAGACGTGTGTTTAGGTCGTAGCAGATGGCGCTCTATAGTATCTGCTTACCCCCATTGGAAAAGGCGTTATGTTATGATAATGATGATGACACTATTAATATCTGATAGACTAAAGTGTGCTTGGTGTTTCCCCATATAGTTTAGGCCAAAATTCAATATAATAATGGGCCAATCCTAACAAAAATTTTCTCTTAAAAGAAGCAATGCTCTTCAAGTATATTTTATAGTGACAATCAGTTAAACATTAAAATTTCAAATCAAATCAAATCAAATTTATTTATATGTGTACATAGGTATAAATATGGTATTAAATAACATTATAATTTCTGCTGTCCTGCCAAAATATGGCGTACAAATATAAACACTAAGGGCCTCTTTCACCATTCTCAAGTAAAGCGCCAAGTAGACTAATCGCTAGTTAAAGTCACCAGTAACTACAATGCGACGTTCACGACGTTCGAGTAGCAGTAATCTTAAGATTAAAAAATTGAAATTGACAGAAGATACTCGTAACTATTACTTGACAATTAACGCTAATCGATAAGTAACTAATCAACGCTTTACTTGAAGATGGTGAACGAGGCCCTAATAATAATATTTTTTTAAACGTTAGTCAAATAAATAGTACAATAATGTCAGAAATAAGAATCTAAATGTCATACAATGCATACAAAGTTAATCAATTTGGTCATCAAGAAATTGTTCAATGGAATAGTAACATTTAAATATCAGAAATTTTTTGGCAATTTATTATATACTTTTGGTCCCATAGCAACTATGCTTTTCTGAAGCAACGTGGTCTTGGATTATGGAGTTTCTTGTCTGTTCTTCTCCATAGGATTCGCGTTTGGAACAGACACCTAGTTTCTGACGTTTCAAAAGAGCTTGCAAAACATGCCAACTTGAAATAAAAAAATTTGACTTTGACTTTGACCAAAATATTATGCCATATCATATTTTACATATTTTAATCCAAGCTTGAAAATTATAACATGTTTTCATTCGTGATATTGTTATTTGCAATGATCAATGATGTTTTAGTAATATAAATAAATTTTAACCCCTCAATGTCCACATATTAATGATTAACGTTAACTCCAAAGGTATTCCATATGAATATATGCTGAGTCAACACAAAGTCCCCTACCAAAATGCGATTCATTTCCGTAAAATAAACATGTGTATGAACATACAGAATTGCAAATCGACCTGTTAATCTAATAAAGAAGCCAGACCCGTCGACACGGTTCATTTGCGAAAAAAATGTCACGAATATCTTTTTTTTCTGTTGTTACTCCGTGGGGATGTGACGTTGACAAATATAAAAGCATTTCCGGTTGGCATTGTATATATATCTTTTATATTTGAACAGTTAATGTAGATTGGGTGTTTTGAAATATTCAAATAAGTGGATATGATGACTTAAAAGCATGGAATTGTTTGTTTTTAAAATTGCATAATAGAAGCTATAAACGGTTTTGTAATATATAAATATGACATACTTGAAGGTTTGTACTACTTATTTTGTTTAAATTATTATTAATAATAATTTCTATTGAAACTTTTTTGTACTACTAAGTATTTTCGCATAATTTATACCAAAATGTTTAGAGAGAGAAGAAAGAAAGAAAATACTTTTATTGCACTAACAAAACAGTATAACAACAGACAGAGTTTAAATAGTATAACAACAGAAACGTTCTTCATTTAGCAGCGAAGACATACGATGTACAATCTGTCACTCTTAGCACAATCTCCGGTAAATATATTTCAAACAATAAGTTTATACTACACAGCAACTAATATGCAAGAAGCATGATATACTCGTCTTATAGTTAAACTCGTCTTAAAGTTATTAAAGACATGTCATACATTACTTGAATTCATTTTAATTGGTTTAGTATAATTTTATATACATAATATGTATATGTAAGTTTCTTATTCTTTACTGCACACAAAGTAAATAAAAATTACAGAGAATTCACAAGTCTTTAATTGCAGCATATAAAATGTTTAATTTAATTATGAAACTTAATTAAGGGGTATCCTTAATAGCAGTAAAGGGTTAAACAACGTACCATTGAAATAAATTCTTGAATGCAATAACGTGGTTAATCCAATTACTAATAACTTGGTTACATTTTAACAACTATAGTCATTGACGGGTTAACCCTTTTCGCAGATGCTACCCGTAACAATGTAATCTTAACTATTAAAATTATAATTAAATTAATGTTCTATTCGTGTTCACTGACTTAATAACATGAAACGTGATTGAAAGTACTGGAAAAATGTCGATTATTTCTTAAACTAACGATCACCTTGTAACGGAAAGCGTTTTCAATGAAAACTTTTCTTGACTTTTTCCGGCATTCTCGATAGTTATTTGCAAATCTCATATAAGACACATTATTATAATAACTAAAACAAAATTAATGAAATTTGGTCCTGAAAATCTCAGAATCAGATTTCATTTAATCATTGCCAATGGCGGTGAAAGTTTTATTTAAAGATCCGTAGGGTAAGCGTAAGAAAGAGAAGCGCTTGAAAAAAAAAGAATGAACTTTAAGTTTCTTTGTCACACACAAATATATAACTATACGACAAACTATTTTTACTGAAACTGAACTACTGTTACTGAAATAATAGCTATTAAAATCATTCACAAAAATAATCAACCCTTTCAATGCTGGTACGCTACAGAATAGGAATATATTCTCAAATTAATCGCGGTCGCACTTTGTTGATCGCGTCGTAATCCTACCGCACATTAACAGTCCGTCTGCGTACGACAGCACAATATGTGCTCTACCGTCAGTTAGTATTATATAAGGCTAAATTCAAACCTAGGATTTTCTTTGTAAAAGATATATTACTTTTAATTAATTTAAAGATCGTTGTAAACAACGATAACGTGAATGACAAGAAAATAATTTAAAAAGCGATTTAAATAAGTATTATCAAAGATTGAAAGGTTATAGTGTGGATGGGCATTGTTCATATTTTTTTAAAATTCTTAATTCGAAAACCACTTCGGGGAATAGAGTTTCTGATCATGATCTATTAGTTTTTTTTTCGGAAAATTTGCTATATTAACGATTATTTTCCCAAAAAAGCAAATGACCTCTATTTGCCCTTGAAATGAAGGACTTAAAATATTAAGGCATTCTTAGGGATATACTATTCTGTGGTGGAGTTGAAATTGGACTATTATATCAACTTGGCAACTTCGAAAAGATGTATTGCAATCTGTCAAGATTATCAAGAAAAGACAATACACAGATTGCGTACAACGATGACGTCACAACACTTAAAACAAAATCTTTAAGTATTTTTTAAAATTTCTATATAGTGAATATTTCAATAATATTGAAATTAGTTGCTTAAAATAGTCTATAATTTCTAAAAAAAATATAAAAACAGCAGATCGAAAATTATGAACAATGCCAATTTATCACACTACAATCTTTCACTGATTAATCAAGAACTACTTAGAACTCTGTCCAACTATATCGTCAAAGTGGTTTAACGTACTAAAAATTCCACTACCATCTAGAAAGCATACGTGATGTGTAATCAAGGATTATAAGCTGAAATGTTTGTCTTTAAAAAGATAAAATATAAAAAGTAAGTCTTATTTCAATAACTCTAGTTAGGATGGAGTTGGTGCAAACCGCTCAATAGATGGCGTTGTACGAAAAAACATCGCACGATGTTAAAACTCGCATTGAGTTGATTGTAGTGGAAAATTTGGTAAACATTTGCGTGGACCATAATAGCTCAGATGGGAGAGCGACGGAACGGCATTCCGAGGTCGCGGGTTCAAGTCCCGCTTATGGTTATCATTTTTCCATTATAATTTAGTTTATTTAACTCTAGTTAAACTCAAAATGAAAATTGTTGCCTTAACGACTTTAATAAAGACAAGTCGTAAGTCTAATCTAAAACTTAGCGTATTAAGTTGCAACTAAGACGCTGGTCTTGTTGCAAGTTAATATTAAATTAAACTTAGCCGAAACCATTAAGAGCCGTCGAACGCATTTGCAGGGTTAACGGAAACGATTTTGGATGTGGTCGTTGTTTACGTTTTCAATTATAACAGAACTAGTATAATATTAATAATTTATTCTGTATAGTTTTTTATTTCACTCTAAAGTTGCCATATGCACAATAATACTGTCAAAAGAGTAAGTTTCATTTTAAGGCATCGTGAGGCAGCCCCCAAAAAGGTGGACTGACGATATCGTCAGTCCACCGTCACCGGGGACCGCTAGATGCGGTTAGCGCAGGACCACGCGTTGTGACTTTCTACGGAGGCCTTTATTCAGCAGTGGACGGAGAAAGATTGATGGATGGATTACAGCACTTATGGGCGGAAATAAAGTGATGATAATATGAATGCCCAACAAAAAACAGTATACCTACAGACTCTCTAATGGTTTACCAAATTAAGTTGCGCATCACTCAAATAAAACCAAAATACATTTGACTTGTAAAACTAATATTTGATGATACTATTTATACTGATGTCATTTTAATTGGTATTCGGAACATCTGTTCATGTTCTACGTATGTAATTTGTGTAGGTACCATAGGGTACTATTAGATAGAATTGATGACTTTATTACTTTGCTCTTTTATTTATTAATAGCTTTCTATATTACTGTATTGATTACACCTTTTAAGTATTTTATTTAAAGTATAATCATCGATGCTGTTAACATTTTTATTTAATGTTTTATGTAAATGTCGGAATATCTAATTAAAAGTATCACCACTGCACGGTCTTATGCCATCTGTATCCAGTACCCTGTTTATCCTAGTAAGGTTCCGTCCAGTTTTGGATGATCCAGTCCGTATATTTCTTATATTAATTTGTAAATTTATCCATGCATTCATATATCATCCTTTTTGCATCTATTGCTGGATAAGGACTCACAGAACGTTGAAGGCTGCCCACCGCTGGGTCGTCATTCGAAAGAGAATATAATATTAAATTATTATTTAAATTTGACGGGCTTCATGGTCTATTGGTTCATGTAACGGATTGCCAATCACGAGGTCGATGTTCGATTCCCGCACGGGAAATCATTTGTGTGATATTTATAATTGTCATACAAATGTTCGTTCTGCGTCTAGGTGTTTCTATGTATTATAAGAATGTATTTACAAAAGAAAAGTAGCTTATGTAGTATATCCGTATTCTGGTACCCATAACACAAGCATATAAGCTTAGCTCGGGACCAGAGGACGTTGTGTGAAATGTCCGTGAATATTTATTTATTTATTAATCCCATTTTGGAATCAAGATGATACTGCGTGGCAAGTTTCTGGATGTTTTTATTTCTTTTATTTAACCCTAAAAACAGCAAGAGACCAAATATGTCATTGCTGCAACGAAAACCATTTATATACCGATCAGTATAAAAATAACTCTTTTTACTGCATATAAAACTTGAATAGATATTTTATTGTTCTGCTGTCTTCATACATGGCTATGCACTTTTCAGATGGAATTGAGACAGCCAATAAAAACTGTTGAAACGTTTGAGCCTTCAATACGTAATGCTATTGTTTATTGGTTTCAGAAATATAAAAGTATAGAAGCCTTTAAAAATAGCTTTAAAACATACAGTTCAAAGTAAACAGTATGAATATATTATAGCTATAAAGAATTTATTTTGTATGTCATCTTTTATAATCTTCTGTGGTGGTAGGGAAAAAGAAATAGACATGTCATAAGCACATATTTTTTCTAAAAAATTACGTCTACTTGATTAAATGATTATTCATTTCATTTCATAGTCAAAGTCAAAATTTTTTATTTTAAGTTTGCATGTTTACAAGCTCTTTTGAATCGTCAGAAACTAGGTGTCTGTTCCAAACCCGAATCCTATGTAGAACAGACAAGAAACTCCATGGATTTTTCTCTTTAAACTTTTTTTTCAATATAATTTTACATTGTTGGAGGGGTGTGAGGATGATGCCGATTATAACTATCTAGACTACAATTAATAACTAATTTAGAGACAAGATTGCCTTGTTAGAGCAAGTCGACCAGTCCCAGCAAAAGGCACCCGTTCACGAGTATAACGCACACCTCAGCCCCGCACAGCTCGACCATTTTGTAGGGAACCGTGCGACCCGACGTGCAATGCTACTAGCGGTAGCGTTGCAGGTCTTAATCATCAAACTTCTAGATTAGGCCGATATTTATGAAATTTTACGTGCATATCAGATTGGTGAGAGAATTAGTCCACATCTATTTTCGCTCCTAGGTCCAAAACCTAACCTTGATTTTATTAAATACGCAAGCAAACCTGCAAAGAGCACAGAGTAAACTGTATAACTTGTGTCTATTATAACAATATAAACCCTCAAAATACAAAATACAGTATAGACAGATTAATATATTAATAATGACGTCCCTAAAGATTTAAATAAATTCAGAATAAAAATACAAGTAGAAAAAATGTTAAGTAAATTAATTCCGGTACCTAAACGCAGAAATTAAAATAATAAAGGCACCAATACACAGAGAAAAATTATGCAAAGTTATGGAAACAAAAAAGATAGACAATATTTATCTCTCACACGTACCATTGAACACGAAAAAGTCGCCTCAAATTGTATGCAAATATACATTTTTTGTGCAAATAGAAACGATTTGCATAAACGTCCTATATTAGATATTTCATACGCATATTAATAATTATTATGAACGCTTTAAAAATGTTGGGGCGAAAATGACCTCTCGTTTGGCACGTCATTATTTGAAGGGTTAGCGATTTTTCACGTTTCCAATATATGGAGATATTATAGAACATGTGATTGTTGATTAAAATGATTTATGCATGAAGTGTTTATGGACTTTTATCGTGAACAAAAGGTTAGGATTCCTGCTTGGAAAAAACCTTATTGCATCGAGGCATATTAAAATTTATCGACTTTACTGATACGTAGTTACAAACGAGAAGTTTAATGATGATCGAATTGCCGATCATCTGCTAAGAAAATATCCATGTAGACTATATCTTATGCAAGAGATGGAAACAGAATCTCTCGCTTATCAGAAATAGGATGGTGACAAGTTTCCATCACACCTCACAGACATGACAGTATAGAATCAGTAATAGTTCCGCGTATCTTCAGTAATCAGATAAAGTCATCTAATCTCGCCATGACACACAATATCGTAGACAATTAACCGAAGTGCAGCTACCAGCGTTATTGTTAAGCCTATTAGTGATACAGACATCTTTTGTCTTTGTTTTGATACAACTTAAGTCATAGACGAATCGTGATTAAAATAATAATATGTAAACGCAGCGTGAGGCAGCCTTCAACAAAATAGACAAACGACATCGTCAAATGTGCAGGGAGCCGCTGAATTCAGATAGCGTAGGACTGCGCGTTGTGACGGCTTATGGGAGGAGCTAATATCAAGGTAGGAGGAGAAAGGCGGATAGATGGATGGCTACATGCACAAGCAGTTTTGCTGTATAAACATTCGTATAGTGACAGATTATTTTGATGCAAATGGAATGACGAATATAGAATAAGGTGTCACTATTTCGTGTACGCAAGTAAAAATAAAATTTTGAACCTTAAAAACATTCTTAAGCTTTATTTCAAATATCTTTTGCAAACGTTTTATTAATCAAAAAATTTAGTAGTTATATTAGAGAGTATCCTAATTATTACGAAATGAAATAAAAATTGAATGCCTATGTGAAAATATTAATAACTCAAATCCTTATAAATTGTACCACTCCATTTTCGTAACATTGACGACTATTTATCAACGTCTCGTTGTTGCCTCCGACCATCCGATTACTCGCGACATTCTCATTTCCTTCCCCCCTACTTCTTCAGATTTACTTATAATTCGCCTTTTGATTCAGCTCTTTATTCATCTACAAGATCATTAATTAACATCAATCCAGATTATCCATTAAGCCTTACCGTCAAAATGTTTGTAATAGATTAAATTACTTTTGATGTTCTTTAACTTTTTGACTTTGTATTAATTAAAATGTATAAAGTAGTATTTAAATCTACGCGGCAATTAATAAAAAGTGTTAGTTCTATTCTTTATAGTTTTTGTTTAAAATATGCTTTTACGATATCTTATAGGTACTTGGGCTTTTACGAAAATTGCGCCGTTTGAGTGACAATTCCCAGGTAAAATGCTAGTATTCTTTCCAAAAAGACAATTGTGGAAATAAAATGAAATGGAAATCATTAATTATTAATCATGAGAGCTGAAATTTTTTTGCCAAAAGAAAATGTGAGCTTAAAACACGTCTAAATTTTTTACCCTGCCACCGATTCGGGACATTCAATCCGCTGAGAAGAACCGGCGTGGCATTTTGAAAGTAGGTGACTACTAATATACATCGATCAATCAGTTAGTCGATCAGTTTCGCTGCCTACATCATAGATCTGCAAAATATACATTTTTCTATAATAATACACATACACAGTACATTCTTGAATTCCGTCAACAACACGTTACATTTTTAACACTCCCCTACTCTTAACCCTTCCGTGTTCACAACTTTGCATTACGCTACTGACCTACAAAGGCCCTAGGGGGACCCCAAGGACTTGACAGTTCTTTTCAATTATTCAAAGTACTCTTACTTCATGTCTTGGGGAGGAAAGTAGAAGGGCTACAAACTAAGCATTGTGTGTAGTTTACCCCTCCGAGGTATAAAACAGAAAATATTGTTGTATTTTTAATTAATAAATATTTCCCTAGAATATGTAACAATTCGAAATTTTTGACGTCCGAACTCTTGGACTCCAGCCAATGATTTATATTACTCAAAGTTATGATGTGTTCGTTACAATCTATTAAGCCCATTAACGTCTCACTGCTGGGTTCCTCCACATTAGGAGGGTTTTTGGTCTACTATGCTGCACTAACCTGGTGTGTTGTCACATGGTTAGTTCTCAAGTTTTCCGTCTCTTACAGAGGATGTTATTTGTGTACAATGTCCCTTAGCTGGCTCTTACAGCACTGTGATTTAATGGGGTGATGACACTTATACTGTCACCACACGGATAGTAACTCGTTATAATAATTATTAAATAACAAATACATGCACTTAAGTGCTACGACATTGCTACGACGTAGCAACTTCCTACGTAGCACTGTTAAATAAACTTTTACATTATAATTTGAGAATATTATCTTAGCGGGTTCTATTTCACATAAAATGATATTGAAACGAGTGTGAGTGTTAGTCCTTTGTTATATACGACCTTGTTTGAATGCCAAGGATAATGAAAGTTTAGTTCACGTTTAGCATTTATGTGTTGGGGAAAATTGAGCGATTTATTAACTTAATTTCAAAACTTTTTGTTGGAGTGTCCTAGTTCTAAAGATAACCTCCATATAGGTTATCTTTAGAACTAGGACACTCCGTAATGTAATATTATGATTAATGATTGTCACTAATAATATCCACGCAAATTAATGGCTGTTTCTAGACTTCGGTGCTTATTTGAAATTACGTACGTTTAACAGTAACCTATTTATGAAATGGTAACTGTTTCCATCAATACTATATAATCTTTAACATCAAAATCATCGTTTTTCATAGTCCTTAAGTTTTTCGACAAATTATTTTTTTCTTGCAAGGTGTTGTAAAGGAAATAAAAAATAATCTCTCACAAGGTCTATATGACACTATTATACAACCAAGTCACAGACCTGGTAAAAATAAACTTCTATTACATTACGGAGTCTCCTAATAGCCTTGTTTGAATGCCAAGGATAATGAAAGTTTAGTTCACGTTTAGCATTTATGTGTTGGGGAAAAGTGAGCGATTTATTAACATAATTTTATTTTTATTTTTTTAAATTTGCTTAGTTTTGTAAGTGAAATTTCTATCAAATTACTGAAGTCATTTCATTATACTAAACCATTTAATGCGCCATCATTCGACAATTAAAAGCTTTATTCAGTCAAGCAATTATTTTACTAATAATTCAAAACCTGTTCTGTCTGGTTTGAATATTCACCTAAAATATCAAATAGCTATCTCACAAATTTCCAAAACTGCAAAAATATTTGAAATTTTCTCAAATCAAAACTACCAAATATGGAACATACTTCACGTGTTCAATGTGAATGCCAAGGTCTAGGTCAAGTTCTACAGAATCCAGATATTCATACTACATCTCAAGGTTCATCTTTGTTATAAAACTATTCAACAACGTAGTAAGTAAATGTATTGAACATTGAACAAACACCAAGGTCGATACAGACATTAACTTTCTTAATGTTAGTTCTAAGTACGTCGTTATGTTATAAATATACTCATATTTATATCATGTTATTTCTGTATGATAATGATAGACTAATAGTAATTTACTCAATACGAAACTTTCAAAAGAGTTTTTATTTGCACTATCTTGTACTGAGAATGTAATAATATACGAACATCATGAAGCTGAGGACTTTGTATGTTTGAACGCGCTAATCTCGGGTACCACAAGACCGATTAAAGAAATTGTTTCGTTTTGGATACTAAATTTATTGAGGAAGGCTATTTATAGGCTAGGCTGTAACATTACGCTGCCACCAATACGAGCAAAACATCAATGAAAAATGTTGTAAAAATGCGGCAATTTTACTAAATTTCATGTTTAAAAAAATTTAAAATAAATAAATGCATTTTACTTAATCGAATAACATTAAAAAAAAATTGCAACATTGTACCGTAGAACAGTTCAATTAGAGAAGCAAAATTTAACCGCTGCAAATTACGGCCTGTATTTTACAAAAATTTTCAACATTAAAAGAATTCTGGCGTTGTCGTGTGACACATTATTTCACATTTTTACTCAGCAACCCGTTGTACATTTACGAAATTACCGTCAGCCCTACAAATGGAATGCGTCCGGCCCACAACAGTGCAGACGGCCTAATGTCTGTCCATCAGACCTCTAAATGACACACGTCACTTACCAATTTCATTCCCTTTCCATCCAATTTATTCATATTGTACAATATACATTGCTGCTTCTGTTTCAACAAGAAAATTAAATAAATTAGGAACTGCGCAATGTACAGGTATGTCACTGTTGAATTAGTATTGTGGAGTTTATCATGGTATGTAGGTTTTGTGTTCAGAAATTATGGTACGAATCCATCTCAGGGTACAATGAGGTGATTCCGCATCGCAATGACAGGGTGGCAAAAGGCATGGCAATAGGATTTGTCTATACTGTGTGTATATGCGTTTTGATGTAATTGCAGTCTGCAACCGACCTAATGTTGAGTTATTTGACTATTGATTAGAATTTGTCCCATCACTGCGTTGACGGAAGGGTGATATACCTACAAAACAATTCCTTATTCAGTTGCCTGTTTGTTACTCCTTCACGCAAAATGTACTTACTGAGAGATTTAAAAAAAATATGCAATATACTCCCTTTCTCTCTCTATCTCTCTCTCCAGTCCATTAGCATCCCACTCTTGGGCACTGGCCACTAAGGTCTTCTTTACCACGCTGACCAGAGGAGTTGTGGCATGGGCTTAGTTTCGAGTTGTCCGTCTGGACAATATAATATATCTGAAGTAATTTTTAAATTTTGCAATTGACATGCTATGCTTTTACTTAATAAATTAAATTATGGAGGAAAAAGTGATTACCGCAAGCGGGACTTGAACCTACGACCTCGGAATACCGTTCCGTAGCACTGCCAACTGAGCTTATTGCGGTCGTGCTTTCAGTAATCAAATTAGGCCACCATAACCGTCACTCGATTGAGTTTATATCATATTTTTACGTACAACGCCATCTATCAAAATTATTTGGCAAGGATTCCGAGGTCGTGGGTTCAAGTCCCGCTTGCGGTAATCACTTTTTCCACCATAATGTAATTTATTAAATAGATATCTGCTTAAATTATCCCTTAGTTGGCTCCTACAGCACATTAGGTTCTTGACGCTTGTATTCTCTCTAGATATGACTAAAAGCCAGGAAACGGGGTAGTGGCTAAATGCAGGTAAAACTGTGGGTGTTTGCTAGTAACTTATACATACATAGCTATAAATTTACATGAAGATATGTCGTTTAATATCGCACACAGCCGCAATGACCTAGTTATACCCCCATTTTTCTGTAATTACTCACCGCGCTTTGCCGTATCCCCTGTTAGGGTTCGGACTAGTGACTACGGATACTATGAACTTAAGCGACAATATGGTACCAATTCATAGAATTACACAACTAAACTTAACTAAATAATCTACTTAGTTTAAAAACTAAAAAACACGCTTACAAATTCTGAATATTTTTTAAATGATTGCATTGTCATCAATACTCAATTCTATGCTATCTACTTTCAAAACGTTGACAGTTTATGTTGTCAGAGACATAAGTTGCTATTGTCACATGTTGTCACAATCGTAGTAAACACAAGTAAACAATTATGATATTTTTACCTGATTCTATAAACAAAGCGTTTTTATGTGAAATTATCTGATTGTATATGAAAGGCATACGTAGAAACACAATAATCTTGGTGAGTCTACTCATATGCACTTAAACTATTACGTGTATAATTAAAAATACAAGTGTGGTCATAGTGATACTTCAACATGCTATTCTAGTAATTCTGATCAAGGAATTGGGATTATTCTTTTAAATTATTGCATTGTCATAGGTCCTTGTTAGGTGTGCAAAATTTCAGATCAATCCGTCTACTGCAAGTGGCTGAAAATCGCTTTCAAAGATTCCGTTACACAGATTAATACATTGATAGATACATACCAAACTTATAAAAGCGTGTTAAAAAGCAACTATGGTGTAATTTGATAATTTGGCAGTTTCGGTCGTTCAGTCGTTCAGTCTATAATATACAGAATTTCTAATAAAAAAGTTCTGTTAACATTGCCGAATTGTGCTATCGACCATATCATTTTTAGGGTTCCGTACCCAAAGGGTAAAAACGGGACCCTATTACTGAGACTTCGCTGTCCGTCCGTCCGTCCGTCCGTCTGTCACCAGGCTGTATCTCAAGAACGGTGATAGCTAGACAGTTGAAATTTTCACTGATGATGTATTTCTATTGCCGCTATAACAACAAATACTAAAAATAAAATAAAATAAATATTTAAGGGGGGCTCCCATATAACAAACATGATTTTTTTATCGTTTCTTGCTCGATACTAATAACGTTGCCTTATGTTGCATAAATAATGGTACGGAACCCTTCGTGCGCGAGTCCAACTCGCACTTGACCAATTTTATTAGATGAGTTTAGTTGTGCACGTAGAAGACATTTTGAATTTCGAATTCATGAAAATTTAATTTAGTAATACACGAAGTAATCTACAACAATGAAACATATTTTTTTGTATTATATCTACGCATTTTCTAGCTATACAATGTGGAACACAAGCATGTTATTTTTTGCGTAAATAAGTACAATAATAATTATAACCCACCGCTAAGTGACCATAGTGGTTAAAATCTCCGAAACGTCAGAACGGAGTTCAAACAAATAGATACCAGTTTAAAAGGCACCACAAACGGCATATTAATATATATTAATATAGCAAGAAAGAGACAGATGTATATAGAAAAAAGACGAGACGAAAAAGAGGCAGATATATATATAAAATACTGAGATATATCTATACTTATGACGTCACAAACAGATGTAAATAGCATAGCATATGAGATTTAAAATGAAACACAGTCACGAAACTGTTGAGGATATTTAGGTTAATAACTTTGACCTATGTTCAAAGTATCAGTGCTATCAGTATACAAAATAATACTCAAGTCTATGGATCATCGTCGTCACCTTCACATACCATATATACCTGGTACCCTACTCTTTGAGATTATAATGATAGGGTAGTCGGTATGAAAATCATCACGTTTTATGATCTAGAGAGTTACATAACATTACTATAGATAGATGGGGAAGTCAATAGTTTTTAGGGTTCCAAACGGGAACCAAACGGGACCGTATTAGTGAGACTTCGTAGTCCATACGTTTGTTCGCCCTTCCATGCGTCCTTCTGTCACCAGGCTCTATCTCTGAAATGGATTACCAGCGAGACAATGAAAATTGCGCAATTTATGTATTGACGACGAGCCTCGTGGTTGAGTGGTTCATGTAACGGACTACGGATTAAGAGGTCGCGGGTTCGATTCCCGCTCGGGACAATCATTTGTGTGATTTTTCTAATTGTCATACAAATGTTTGTACTGCGTCTGGGTGTTTCTATGTATTATAAGTATGTATTTACAAAAGAAAATGTAGTATATCCGTATTCTGGTACCCATAACACAAGCATATTATAAGCTTAGCTGGGGACCAGAGGACGTTGTGTGAAATGTCCGTGAATATTTATTATTATTATTTATTTATTATTATTTGTATTGTATTTCACAAAACCGCATCGAGATCTGCTGAGTAGTTTTGAAGATATAAGCTCACATAGAGACAAACATACAAAAAATAACGACTTTGTTTTATAATAAGTAAAAATGCTTCAATATGTGAAAATAAATTACAGTAAAATGTAATTATAAATATAACATTTCGTTTTAATTTTAACATGCAAAATTCTCAATAAAGTACCCTTTATTTCTAGCCATCTTTTTGTTCCTTTTAGTGGCAACATGCCCCAGTCCATTTCAAAAGCCACAGCAGCCACTCATCGGCATAAAATAACAGGAAGCCTAACTCAATAAACACTCAATCATTTCCTTTACGGAATAATTAGAACTGGAAGAGACTGCAATAATTTATAAATTTGATTACCCGAGCGGGACTTGAAACCACAATCTCATTATTCCGTTTCGTTGCTTTAGTAACTGAGCTATCACGGTGCCTGCCATTTGCAGCTCAATGATATTCCAAGGTCGAGGGTGGAAGAGACTAACTGATATAAAATAAAAATTTTCAGGAGGATTTATTTTTAAATAATATCCACAAGACCACAAAGCCTGCCATTGTTAATCATATTCTGTTTTTTCTTTTCGGAATCTGTCAAAATATGCTTTAACATTTGAAATATTTTAATTCCATTCTTCAGTCCTCACCTAGATAAGGACTAGTGGGTCAATGGTGCTTTACACAATTTTCTTTAAAACCAGATCTGCCACAAATCTGCAGTGGCTCTTTTTAAATTAATTGCAATTAAATTATAACATACTACTAACATAATGAAGTCAAAACTCGTAATTTAATAAAATTCTAGTCAAAACTTTATGTGAATTTAAAAAAAGGAATCTTGTCTTAATTTTATTTGTCCTACGTTAGAAATATAATCACAATTAATATAGTCACAAGATTTCAAGTTTCTAAACGATATATTTTCGGCTCTGCGCTGATTATGTTAGTCAGCTTATCAATAATTTAATGGAAATAAAAAATAATGTCTCATCCAGTAATTCTTTATAAAAATGTAGTGATGTAGATATGCAATTAATGTATAGATTTTCAGGCTTTGATCTCGTATATGAAGCATTGAAAGCCCTGGGTTTGATCATTGACGCTTGATCGTGATAACTAAGTAATTGAGCGTGTGTTAAACAGAATATCAAAACGCTTTGAAACCACATTTTGTGTGTTGATAGCCTTTTGAAGTACTTATCATGATTTAAATTGAAAACATGCTCATATGTGGCTTATATTTATAGACAATCTCGTGGTTTTGTGACCAAGGATACCTTTGTAATGATTTTTAGTGACACAATAAATTATTGAAAAATATTATGAATTTGAATTAATATCAGAGATCGATTTGCCATTTCTTCTATACTATTTTTCTCGCGTAATTTGCTTACTGCTACTCTTTTCTATTAATAATTCGCTTAGTCTGTCCTCAATATTACTTAACATTATTGCATTGTCATCGGTTCTTAACATGTGCGCAAAATTTGAGAACAATCCGACTACTGTAAATGGGTGAAAATCCACTTTCAAGTATTAAATTTATTTTTTCTTTATTTATAGAAACAAACAGTCACTTATAAGCAATTTTTACAAAAACAAATATCTCAAATTAATACAGACCCATAGTCTCCTTTAAGAAAAACATTTACAACTATATACCCTACTTTTTAGGGTTCCGTACCCAAAGGGTAAAAACGGGACCCTATTACTGAGACTTCGCTGTCCGCCGTCCGTCCGTCCGTCTGTCACCAGGCTGTATCTCAAGAACGGTGATAGCTAGACAGTTGAAATTTTCACAGATGATGTATTTCTATTGCCGCTATAACAACAAATACTAAAAATAAAATAAAATAAAAATTTAATATCATACAACAAACATGATTTTTTTACCGTTTCTTGCTCGATACTAATAACGTTGCCTTATGTTGCATAGATACTGGTACGGAACCCTTCGTGCGCGAGTCCGACTCGCACTTGACCAATTTTATTTACAAATTATAAGTATTTTAAGTATACATTATTCAAATAATCTTAAAATGTTTCATTAACTTTATTTTTGAGAGCAGCTAACGATACATTAAAGACATCAATATGACTCAAATTGTCATTGTAAAATTTACAGGCACGCCTTATAAAGCTATTACTAACATAACATTTTATAAGTATTCCGTTACATAGAATACATACATTGATACGTACCGAGCTAATAAAAGCGTGTTAAATTACATTGAAGTAGCACCAGCAGTGGTATTCAGTAAGAAAAAAATTGGTCAAGTGCGAGTTGGACTCGCGCACGAAGGGTTCCGTACCATTATCTATGCAACATAAGGCAACGTTATTAGTATCGAGCAAGAAACGGTAAAAAATCATGTTTGTTGTATGGGAGCCCCCCTTAAATATTTATTTTATTTTATTTTTAGTATTTGTTGTTATAGCGGCAATAGAAATACATCATCTGTGAAAATTTCAACTGTCTAGCTATCACCGTTCTTGAGATACAGCCTGGTGACAGACGGACGGACGGACGGACGGACGGACGGACGGACAGCGAAGTCTCAATAATAGGGTTTCCATTTTTACCCTTTGGGTACGGAACCCTAAAAAAGTGAAGTGAATTTTCGGTGAATCTTGATCACGTGACAGCGCTCAACGCGCATCAACTCAAGAGGTTTCAGGAAATAATTAATAAAATAAAATAAACTAATATTATAATATTTTCTAACACTTGCGCGACTCATCCGTTTAAACAAAACCACTTTTCATGGATTTACAAATAAAGATTTGCGTCTAAATCCATGAAAAGTAGTTTTGTTTAAACTAATATTACTAAAAACTATTATTTACAATACAGAATTTATACAATATTATTATTTACAATGAAATATAAATACTTTCAATAAAGGAATCTAGTTGTATCCATTGAATAAACCTATGTCTATACCCCTATCCATTTTATAATAAATAAAAACTGTAACTTTCATTTTCCTATTAATTATTGTAATTTTTTTTTTTCTCCTCAGCTCTGTATTGACACCTGCCTCCTTTAATTCTGCACCACCCTATGGTTGGCTGGTAGAAAATAATTATTTCCTGAAACCTCTTGAGTTGATCCTATCTTTCTAAATTAAACGTTAAAATTTTATAAAACAATTCTTTTCCTAATTTTTAATATATTATGGTAAAAGTTAATGTCAAAAAGAGAAAAAAAGATTCCATTATTAGCAAAATAATAACAAATCACTGACAATAAATGAAACTAACCTACAAAATCACCACACGATAAAGAGAAAGTAATTCAATTCAATTCTTCTTTTAATGAAGTAAAAAGATGTTAATTATCCATAAACGTCAAATAAACGAGCGTCAACGCATTTGCTATCCTCTTTTATCACACAGTACACCATACGCGTGTCTCGCTTCCACAATATTGCAGTGAAGTTGGCAACATAAAAGTCACAGAAACTATTCGCTTGTTAACTAGCCATTGAAAAATGCAACAATTTTATTTGTCCTTTTATCAATCTGATAAGTTAATTCCTTAGTTAGTTATTCGTTCAGTTATTCGATGATTGAAAAATCGGCCCTAAAGTAAACAGCAGGTAAATAAACGTCAACACTACTGCCAAGAATCTCTTGACATACATTTACTAAAAGGTACTGATATAAAGATTGTAGATAGCATTCATATCCTTTTGAACCGTTCTCTTATTCATAGAATTTTGCCGTTTAGTGGTAAACATTTTCTATTGAAATACTAAGGGCTGAATCTATATTTGAAGATATTGAATCTTATTGTTATATAAATAGTTCTTCAGTTTTTTTTTTCTTTTGATGTTATTTTATTTGTAGAAGCGCCTCTGTAGTATATCTACATCAATATTACAGTGTGTTTTTTCGTTTGTATTATTTTCTTAAAAGACGTTGTGCTCGATACCTAGGTACTACATAAAAATAAGCTTGGATTTTCCTGGATCTACCAATGTTGCAAGTGGTTAATAACGACCAATAACATCCCACTGTTGGGCAGAGGCCTCCTCCACTTTCTACTGGGCCGCACTGATCAGAAATGTCGGCATAGGGTTTATTTTTGAGATTTCCGTATCTCATAGAAATTGTTATAGGTATTAACAATTACAGCACCCTCGGAAAGCAAAGGGGTGGTGACACTTGTATTCTCTATTCACACATAGGCAGAGGCGTATTTTGAAAATAAGCGGCCCTGGCCATTTGATTTGACGCCCCGGGCCAATTTAATTAGCCGCTCTATAAATTGATAAAGATAGAGCAAAATTTTAAACTTGAAGGTTTCGCCACCCTTCTCAGGCTGGCCGCCCCAGACCATACCCCCTATGGTCCTAGAATAAGAACGCCTCTGCATATAGGTAAAAAATATATAAACAGAGTAAGAAGGACACACAAATGACGTCACAAATACGGACTCAACTAAATAAGTATTGTGCAAATCAACTTATTATTTTATCAATTACTAAAATCAATCAGAACTATAATGAAAAATAACAGTTTATGCAATGAAAAGTACGTAGCACTTTAAGTGTACGCAAATATAGCCACCATTTGTTTTGATGCAAATGAAAACAATGTTCAAAATCCATTAGCCGGCCTGTAGTGATGGCTCTGTAAATATGCATCCAACAGTCATTTCACCAACATTGTACGCAACATACGACTGCCTTTTAACGCGTTTACGCCCTTTATTTCTGATCATACAAAGTTGTTTATTGGAATTCTATATCGTATACAGCAAACATACATTATATATAAACATACATTATATTTTCTGTAGTAATAATATTAAGAGGAAAGATTTGCATGCGCGGGACTTAAGCCTACGACGTTGGAATACTGTTCCATTGCTCTGCCACTAAGCTACGATATGCTTGTTAACCAAATCTTTCACTACACGGTATTATTTTTTTCCAATATTATTTATTTTTTGAAGTAAAAGCCTAATAATTTATCAAATCAAATTATAATGAAAAAAATATCGCCAAGAGCGTGACTTAAATATCTCCCGGAATATCTACCGCTGCAAGAATTAATAAATTACTATAGGAATGTTTTGATTTTTTGTTTTGAGTTTGGCTTTTTTCTTTTCTTTTTTTTTTCTTTTTTTTTGAAATTGCTGTACGTATTTATAAATTAATTTCATCGTGGAGAAACTACACTATGCCCGGTGAATATAGACTATATTTACACATTTCCACTGTGAACAAAAAATAACCAGTTTTATGCAATGAAAAATGCATCTCATCATACATTCAAAATGCACAAAAAGACAATTACCTGAGAACAACGGAGTACGAACAACAATGTAGCATCTTATATAGTAATGGAAGTTCAGACAGCTTGAGTGAATAATTAGCATATGATGGAGGCACGTACCTAACTGTATGGAAACTTGTTAGAGAGTTTATGTTTAATAGTGATAATTTCCCTACTTCGTGTGGTGACGGTTTAAGAATTAAAATGTCACCACCCCATTACACATTTCTAACACATGGTGCTAGAATCCACTGTTGGACAAAGGCCACAACACGCGGTCCTGTGCCACCTCCATCCAATGTCTCCCCGCGACCTTGACGATACTCCACCTTGTCGGGGGCTGCCCAACGCTGCGTCGTCCGGTACGTGGTCGCTACTCTAGGACTTTTCTTCCCCAACGATCGTCAGTAGCGCGATGCGATCGAGCGATGAGGCCTGCCCATTGCCACTTCAGCGTGCTAACCTTTCGATCTATGTCGGACACGCCAAAACAAATATAAATAACGGGAAATACCGAGCATAGCCCTCTCCATAGCACGCTGTGCAACCTTGAGCTTATTTACGAGGCCGACATTTAAAGACCACGTCTCTGTTCCGAATGCCATCGCTGTTAACACACACTGGTCATAGACCTTCGTCTTCAGGCACTGCGGAATATTGGACGAGAAGATATGTCTAAGCTTCCCGAACGCTGCCCAGCCGAGTTGGATTCGTCAGTTGACCTCTTTCTCGAAGTTGGATTTGCTTAGCTGGACTGTTTGTCCTACGTAGACGTAGTGGATGCTAGTAATGAAGCCAGCAAAGGGATATTATAAGCATCAGCTGTAACAGAAAGAAAACTCGAATTTAAATCCTATGTCAACACGCTTGGTCAGCGCGGCATAAGCAAAAAGCCTCCCAAAGTGTATGAGGCCTATGCTCAACAGTGGTACGTTAATGAGCTGCAAAGGAAGAAAGTAATACTATCCATCCATCCATCAACCTTTCTCGGTCCACTACTGGACATAGGCCTCCCCCATAGAACGCCACAACGTGCGGTCTTGTATTGTCCTGAATGTCGGCCTCATAACAAAACTCAGAGTCGCGCAGCGTGCTATGGAGAGGGCTATGCTCGGTGTTTCCCTACGTGATAAGATCCGGAATGCGGAGATCCGTAGAAGGACTGGTGTGTACGACATAGCCCGAAGAGTTAGCACGCTGAAGTGGCAATGGGCAGGCCACATCGCTCGACGATCTGATGACCGTTGGGGACGGAAGGTCCTCGAGTGGCGACCACGAACCGGACGACGCAGCGTGGGGCGGCCCCCAACAAGGTGGACCGATGATATCGTCAAATACGCCGGGGGCCGCTGGATGCAGTTAGCGCAAGTAATACTAATAAAGTAATTATTCCAAAGGAAGAGCCAGCTAAAAGACAAAAGCAGAAAACACTTGTACCTAAGAGCAGAAAAACTCGGAACTGAGAAGAAGTGAAGATGGTCACTAAAACAGGATCAGGATTTATGAAACTTCCTGTTTTTCTCTACCATTTGTGTGTCAGAATTAGTAGTTTACCTTATATAACTTTAAACAAAAGTAACACACATTTCTCCAAACATAACATAAGCTAAATATACCATCTTTTAAAACATCTGCATAGAAAATTTCACGCTAATTTTGGGAGCGGTTTCCGACATTCTGAAGAAAGAAATATATGAAAATTTTTCCTTTAAAGCATTGAATACTCGTATTATCAGGACTTAAACATGACAATGAAAACCTTTTCTGATATTATTGCATCTGCAAATTGTCTACGCAAATAAAACCTGAAAAATACAACAACAGCCTAACATAACGAAGTGAAATGGTTATTTTTTTTTCCTACCTATGAAACTCTATACACAGATATTCTAATTATCTTGCCTACAGGTCCTTTACTGAATATATACATGATATTTCCCTTTGTTTTCCAAAAGAAATGTAAACAAAGTAAAAAAAATATTACCTACGCTGGTTTCACGTAATACGCTTACGGCAAATATGGTGATTGTATTTTGTTTAGGTGGATAATTTCGTAGGGTTAGGTTCGAAACATTATACATATTTTTAGTCTTAATAAAATAAATGTAAAAGCAACTCATCGTCTTCTTCGTGCGTGTGGTGACGGTTTAATAATGTGTCACCACCCCATTTTCTCGCGAGGGTACTGTTAAAGCCAACTAAGAAATATTGGACATAGACAACTTTCTCTGCCAGAAACGGTAGACTCTATAATAAACCCTATGCCAACACGTCTGGTCAGCGCGAGATGGAGAGAGAAAGAAGACAACTCTGTATCTGTCTGTCGCTCTTTCATGTGAAAACTTGTCAACCTATTTAAAAAACAATTTGGTGCAGTGATAGTAAAAATAATAGCCCAAATAAATATTTTTAAAGACGAATCAATCTGTGCTCTCCTTGTTAAAATCTATTCAACCTATTTGGAAGATAAGAGGTAATAAAGTAAATTATATACATAGAAGATATGCATCAAAAACATATCATATGCATCATGAAATAACTTATCATGAATATTTATAGTACGAAACTATCTCTTCTTCGTGTAGTAAATTAATTTTGTTAAATTTGTAAAATCCATCTCAGACATCCTGCACTCATAAGTATTTTCTTGTCACGCTCTCCTCTCGCGGGTCCCCGGACAGAAATTTCTATAAGAAACTAGCTGGTCCGGCAAACGTTGTTTTGCCACAGGTACCATAAAACAGTTAAAAAAAAAATTAAAAAAATTAACTATAAACCTCACGGAGCCCGAGACCTTTCCAACGAATGCAAAACCGTGGAAATCGGTTCGTGCGTTCTGGAGTTATAGCGTCAGGAAGGAAAACCCGACTTATTTTTATATAGTAGAAATTTCTATAAGAAACTAGCTGGCCCGGCAAACGTTGTTTTGCCATACCAAAAAACAGTTAAAAAAAAACATTTAAAAAAAATTAACTATAAACCTCACGGAGCCCGAGACCATTCCAACGAATGCAAAACCGTGGAAATCGGTTCGTGCGTTCTGGAGTTATAGCGTCAGGAAGGAAAACCCGACTTATTTTTATATAGTAGAAGATAGCTGACCCGGCAAACATTGTTTTGCCATACAAATTATGTCAGGGGTAGACATACAATTTGCAATAAAATAATATTCCGACTATAAATTGAAATGTAAGCTTTCCTATCTTTCAAGTTGGGTCGAAATGCACACGGTGTGCCAATTTAATTTAAAATCGGTTAAGTAGTTTAGGAATCCATGGCGGACAAACATCGTGACAGGAGATTTATATATATAAAGAATATGTAGACCCCTACACGAATTATCCTATGCATAATGTATTTTACAATTCCTGTGTGTAAAATTGTTAAATAAACATATTCAATTCTTGACAGTCGGGCAAAAATACATACTAAAAATATTCTAACCAAGTAAGATATAAAATGTCGCTGACACACTGACTTAGTATAAGTTTCCCTGCAAATAAAGGGTGGGTAGTGCATTGAACAAAGGGAGCTTACGCCAATTATTCATCGCCATGCTTTGTGAAAAAATCTGAAAACCTACCCCTTTCGGAGGGTAAGACTCTGTTACATACTCTAGGACTCTAAAGGGACATTTACATAGCATTTTACATTGCAAATACTGCTACTAGCTGCTAGCTGTCGCCCGCAACTTCGTAAAATGGAATAAATAAAATAAAAATAAACATCCCCTTGAATCACTTTATCCAATAATAACAAAATCTGTTAAGTAGTTTGGAAGATATAAGCTCACATAAGGATATACAGTATTTTTCTGCCCTTATCACGTTATTTTGGGTCGTCACAACATGACTTGTCCATATTGCAGTAGGTTTGGGCTAATTTTTACGACCAGCCGACTGACGTCAACCTTTCTTGGGTATATGCGGAGGAGTTATGCGATGTAGTTCCTTTGATCGGTATTAACGACCCCCGCGAAGAAGACATGGGGAGGTGACACTTGTATTCTTTTTGTCCGTCACTCCGCAGACAATATGGATGCTCGATCATACAAATATGAAAATTAAACATAGCTCTTATATATTTTTAACCGACTTCAATAAAAGGAGTAGGTTCTCATTTCGTATGTATGTTTTTTATTAAAAAAATTCTTATGTTTGTTACCTCATAACTTTTAACTGCGCGAAGAGTTTTCATGATTCTTTTTTATTTGATATCTGGTGGTGACCGTGTTCTTGGTGGTTGTCCCGTGGTCTTCTGAGAAATCGAGAAACACCCTCAAATTTCAAATGCATATTAAACTTTTTTTTAAATACTCATTAAGTTTCTTAAAGACACTCACGTCTATTAGAAATTCGACACAAAGCTTTTATTATTAACTTTACAAAGAGTATGGTAATGCATACTCATCTATCCAAAACGTGAGCTCATTATACTGGACAACACGTCCAATACTAATTACTTTATTAAACTTGATGCTGTATATGTATTAAACGTATAAGTTTTATTTTAGAGCGGTATATTTTGCATACAATATGAAATTCGGGATGCTTTGTAACTATTTTAAGTATGTATTCACAATTAGTTATGTAATATATCCGTATTCTAGTAATTAGCTTATAGCTTATAGATATAAGTTAGGTACTTACTAGTGAATGATACATCGACATTAGTGCATAGATTTGAAGTAGCTCTATCCCGAGTACTACCTTACTGAGTAGAAAATAATATAACTATTGTGTAATAATAATAACTTAAGCTTAATCTTAGCATAAAACCAGTGGTCGTTGCGTGGAATGTTTAAAATAGGCAAAAAAAAATGTTTACTGTCCAGTGTCTATACATGCGTCTTCCACTTAGACTTTATGGTCTTATTCATAATGACTTATCGGAGGTTGAAACGGATATTTTATCGGAGAGATAATAAACGCTTTGGTGTAAAAAGACTATTATGAATAACAAGTTTTGACAATTTTCGCGAACCGATTTTAGCGAACTTTTTAATCTCCGATAAGTCATTATGAATAAGACCATTAGAGTATTAAAACAACAATATGTCGGCGAACACACACAAATACAATAACTAAGTTACTATCACTACGCACACCCCGCCAAAAACACCTCCCGCACTATGAGGTGGCTGTTCGTACACAATGAGAATGAGTATTTCTCTCGTACCTTTTTCAGCTACAAATGGATTAAAACTCTAAGGTCTTTTCTTATACCGTGGCCATAATCAGAGAGTTCTTCTTAGTCGTTCGTTCTTGGCAGAATGGTTGTGGTTGATGATGTTGCATTTTCGTTAGCCAATGCAGCTCGAGCGATGCGCCTCCATTTGTTGCGGTCTTTGGCATCTCTCGAACTCCTAATAAACTCATAATGCCTAGTATTCTCTAATATTTTTGAGCTAATAATCGGGACCATATCACAATTTTATGCAAATACATCGAAACTCCCCTTCTTTAGACAAAACAGCAAGATAACTCATTTTATAAACATAATTTGACAAACACAATTTGCATATTCAGTTCTTGGAGCATCTTGACACTTAAGCAATTACCATATCAACATTAGGACTGAGCCAGACATTACCGGGGGTCTGAGTTCCAGTCTCGATAACGGAACTCCTTGGTGTTCGCAATTTGTGCAAATTGCTTTCATACTGTAGTGAATTGAGACAGAACTTGTGTGATATCGTTAGCTACTAACTTGGTAAACTAGTTTGGCTAACCGCATTTTATTAAGCTAATGCTATAGTTTTATGGCGACCAAACTCTTTAAATAAAATAAAAAAGTATATAGTAAAAAATTATCACAAAATAAGGCCAATTACAAGTTTCCACTCTTGGACAATTACTATAGTAGATTTGGTAAATACATAAATATAATATTAATACATGCACAATTCAAACAACAAATGAAAAACAACAACAATTAAACAAGTATTATAAAAGTGAGATTCAAAGATGCTCTCAGATAAAATATTCTTCAATTTAGCTACTTTAATACTGAATAAATCAATATTAAGTACACGACACTCATCTTTATAAAGACTTATGGTCTTATTCATAATGACTTATCGGAGGTTTAAAAGTTCGCTAAAATGGCAGAAAACACTTGTACCTAAGAGCAGAAAAACTCGGAACTGAGAAGAAGTGAAGATGGTCACTAAAACAGGATCAGGATTTATGAAACTTCCTGTTTTTCTCTACCATTTGTGTGTCAGAATTAGTAGTTTACCTTATATAACTTTAAACAAAAGTAACACACATTTCTCCAAACATAACATAAGCTAAATATACCATCTTTTAAAACATCTGCATAGAAAATTTCACGCTAATTTTGGGAGCGGTTTCCGACATTCTGAAGAAAGAAATATATGAAAATTTTTCCTTTAAAGCATTGAATACTCGTATTATCAGGACTTAAACATGACAATGAAAACCTTTTCTGATATTATTGCATCTGCAAATTGTCTACGCAAATAAAACCTGAAAAATACAACAACAGCCTAACATAACGAAGTGAAATGGTTATTTTTTTTTCCTACCTATGAAACTCTATACACAGATATTCTAATTATCTTGCCTACAGGTCCTTTACTGAATATATACATGATATTTCCCTTTGTTTTCCAAAAGAAATGTAAACAAAGTAAAAAAAATATTACCTACGCTGGTTTCACGTAATACGCTTACGGCAAATATGGTGATTGTATTTTGTTTAGGTGGATAATTTCGTAGGGTTAGGTTCGAAACATTATACATATTTTTAGTCTTAATAAAATAAATGTAAAAGCAACTCATCGTCTTCTTCGTGCGTGTGGTGACGGTTTAATAATGTGTCACCACCCCATTTTCTCGCGAGGGTACTGTTAAAGCCAACTAAGAAATATTGGACATAGACAACTTTCTCTGCCAGAAACGGTAGACTCTATAATAAACCCTATGCCAACACGTCTGGTCAGCGCGAGATGGAGAGAGAAAGAAGACAACTCTGTATCTGTCTGTCGCTCTTTCATGTGAAAACTTGTCAACCTATTTAAAAAACAATTTGGTGCAGTGATAGTAAAAATAATAGCCCAAATAAATATTTTTAAAGACGAATCAATCTGTGCTCTCCTTGTTAAAATCTATTCAACCTATTTGGAAGATAAGAGGTAATAAAGTAAATTATATACATAGAAGATATGCATCAAAAACATATCATATGCATCATGAAATAACTTATCATGAATATTTATAGTACGAAACTATCTCTTCTTCGTGTAGTAAATTAATTTTGTTAAATTTGTAAAATCCATCTCAGACATCCTGCACTCATAAGTATTTTCTTGTCACGCTCTCCTCTCGCGGGTCCCCGGACAGAAATTTCTATAAGAAACTAGCTGGTCCGGCAAACGTTGTTTTGCCACAGGTACCATAAAACAGTTAAAAAAAAAATTAAAAAAATTAACTATAAACCTCACGGAGCCCGAGACCTTTCCAACGAATGCAAAACCGTGGAAATCGGTTCGTGCGTTCTGGAGTTATAGCGTCAGGAAGGAAAACCCGACTTATTTTTATATAGTAGAAATTTCTATAAGAAACTAGCTGGCCCGGCAAACGTTGTTTTGCCATACCAAAAAACAGTTAAAAAAAAACATTTAAAAAAAATTAACTATAAACCTCACGGAGCCCGAGACCATTCCAACGAATGCAAAACCGTGGAAATCGGTTCGTGCGTTCTGGAGTTATAGCGTCAGGAAGGAAAACCCGACTTATTTTTATATAGTAGAAGATAGCTGACCCGGCAAACATTGTTTTGCCATACAAATTATGTCAGGGGTAGACATACAATTTGCAATAAAATAATATTCCGACTATAAATTGAAATGTAAGCTTTCCTATCTTTCAAGTTGGGTCGAAATGCACACGGTGTGCCAATTTAATTTAAAATCGGTTAAGTAGTTTAGGAATCCATGGCGGACAAACATCGTGACAGGAGATTTATATATATAAAGAATATGTAGACCCCTACACGAATTATCCTATGCATAATGTATTTTACAATTCCTGTGTGTAAAATTGTTAAATAAACATATTCAATTCTTGACAGTCGGGCAAAAATACATACTAAAAATATTCTAACCAAGTAAGATATAAAATGTCGCTGACACACTGACATAGTATAAGTTTCCCTGCAAATAAAGGGTGGGTAGTGCATTGAACAAAGGGAGCTTACGCCAATTATTCATCGCCATGCTTTGTGAAAAAATCTGAAAACCTACCCCTTTCGGAGGGTAAGACTCTGTTACATACTCTAGGACTCTAAAGGGACATTTACATAGCATTTTACATTGCAAATACTGCTACTAGCTGCTAGCTGTCGCCCGCAACTTCGTAAAATGGAATAAATAAAATAAAAATAAACATCCCCTTGAATCACTTTATCCAATAATAACAAAATCTGTTAAGTAGTTTGGAAGATATAAGCTCACATAAGGATATACAGTATTTTTCTGCCCTTATCACGTTATTTTGGGTCGTCACAACATGACTTGTCCATATTGCAGTAGGTTTGGGCTAATTTTTACGACCAGCCGACTGACGTCAACCTTTCTTGGGTATATGCGGAGGAGTTATGCGATGTAGTTCCTTTGATCGGTATTAACGACCCCCGCGAAGAAGACATGGGGAGGTGACACTTGTATTCTTTTTGTCCGTCACTCCGCAGACAATATGGATGCTCGATCATACAAATATGAAAATTAAACATAGCTCTTATATATTTTTAACCGACTTCAATAAAAGGAGTAGGTTCTCATTTCGTATGTATGTTTTTTATTAAAAAATTTCTTATGTTTGTTACCTCATAACTTTTAACTGCGCGAAGAGTTTTCATGATTCTTTTTTATTTGATATCTGGTGGTGACCGTGTTCTTGGTGGTTGTCCCGTGGTCTTCTGAGAAATCGAGAAACACCCTCAAATTTCAAATGCATATTAAACTTTTTTTTAAATACTCATTAAGTTTCTTAAAGACACTCACGTCTATTAGAAATTCGACACAAAGCTTTTATTATTAACTTTACAAAGAGTATGGTAATGCATACTCATCTATCCAAAACGTGAGCTCATTATACTGGACAACACGTCCAATACTAATTACTTTATTAAACTTGATGCTGTATATGTATTAAACGTATAAGTTTTATTTTAGAGCGGTATATTTTGCATACAATATGAAATTCGGGATGCTTTGTAACTATTTTAAGTATGTATTCACAATTAGTTATGTAATATATCCGTATTCTAGTAATTAGCTTATAGCTTATAGATATAAGTTAGGTACTTACTAGTGAATGATACATCGACATTAGTGCATAGATTTGAAGTAGCTCTATCCCGAGTACTACCTTACTGAGTAGAAAATAATATAACTATTGTGTAATAATAATAACTTAAGCTTAATCTTAGCATAAAACCAGTGGTCGTTGCGTGGAATGTTTAAAATAGGCAAAAAAAAATGTTTACTGTCCAGTGTCTATACATGCGTCTTCCACTTAGACTTTTATGGTCTTATTCATAATGACTTATCGGAGGTTGAAACGGATATTTTATCGGAGAGATAATAAACGCTTTGGTGTAAAAAGACTATTATGAATAACAAGTTTTGACAATTTTCGCGAACCGATTTTAGCGAACTTTTTAATCTCCGATAAGTCATTATGAATAAGACCATTAGAGTATTAAAACAACAATATGTCGGCGAACACACACAAATACAATAACTAAGTTACTATCACTACGCACACCCCGCCAAAAACACCTCCCGCACTATGAGGTGGCTGTTCGTACACAATGAGAATGAGTATTTCTCTCGTACCTTTTTCAGCTACAAATGGATTAAAACTCTAAGGTCTTTTCTTATACCGTGGCCATAATCAGAGAGTTCTTCTTAGTCGTTCGTTCTTGGCAGAATGGTTGTGGTTGATGATGTTGCATTTTCGTTAGCCAATGCAGCTCGAGCGATGCGCCTCCATTTGTTGCGGTCTTTGGCATCTCTCGAACTCCTAATAAACTCATAATGCCTAGTATTCTCTAATATTTTTGAGCTAATAATCGGGACCATATCACAATTTTATGCAAATACATCGAAACTCCCCTTCTTTAGACAAAACAGCAAGATAACTCATTTTATAAACATAATTTGACAAACACAATTTGCATATTCAGTTCTTGGAGCATCTTGACACTTAAGCAATTACCATATCAACATTAGGACTGAGCCAGACATTACCGGGGGTCTGAGTTCCAGTCTCGATAACGGAACTCCTTGGTGTTCGCAATTTGTGCAAATTGCTTTCATACTATAGTGAATTGAGACAGAACTTGTGTGATATCGTTAGCTACTAACTTGGTAAACTAGTTTGGCTAACCGCATTTTATTAAGCTAATGCTATAGTTTTATGGCGACCAAACTCTTTAAATAAAATAAAAAAGTATATAGTAAAAAATTATCACAAAATAAGGCCAATTACAAGTTTCCACTCTTGGACAATTACTATAGTAGATTTGGTAAATACATAAATATAATATTAATACATGCACAATTCAAACAACAAATAAAAAACAACAACAATTAAACAAGTATTATAAAAGTGAGATTCAAAGATGCTCTCAGATAAAATATTCTTCAATTTAGCTACTTTAATACTGAATAAATCAATATTAAGTACACGACACTCATCTTTATAAAGACTTATGGTCTTATTCATAATTACTTATCGGAGGTTTAAAAGTTCGCTAAAATGGGTTCGCGAAAATTGTCAATACTTGTTATTCATAATAGTCTTTTTACGCTAAAACGTTTATTATCTCTCCGATAAAATCTCCGTTTAAACCTCCGATAAGTCATTATCAATAAGACTATTTATCTATATTATGTATTAGCTGATGCCCGCTACTACGTACGTGTGGAATTTTAGATCCCTATAAAATTTGTTTAAACCTTTTAAACCTTCCCTGGACTTTCACGAATATTTCAAGACCAAAATCACCAAAATCGGCCCATCCGTGCTCGAGTTTTAGCGAGACTAACGAACAGGAATGGATTTTTAGACATAAGATATTTCAGTGTAATTTTAATAACTGCTAACACAGATTAATCAGAGAGTGTGTAATGGCTATGTCGTTTATCCGGCATGAAGTCACAAAAATATTCTCTCGTGTATATGATATGATAATTGAAATAACTCAAAAATCACTACATTTCAGGAGGGCAAAAAGAACTTTTTAAATATTCTAGTTCATTAACTAAGTGGGCTAGGTTAAACTTGAGAGCCATTTTTTGTAGATAAAAGCATTGGCTTTCCTTGTTTTTATAAATTGTTCTCTTTTAAGTAATAATTTTAAAGTTATTCAAGAAAAATCATTAGTTATACCTTTTGACGTCTAATAAATTACATAAAATATGTGTTAAATGATACAATTACATTGATACAATTAGATACTTATTATGTATATATGTGTGTCGCCGTTTTGAGGATGTCCAGATTATTTACAGACATTACAATCTAGCCTATAAATATAGGCTAGATTGTAATGTAACCTATATTTTCATTGAAGTTGCAAACTATGTTTACATAGTTTGCAATTTAAGTTAGAATGAAATTGCTTATTTTAGTATTATAAAATTAATTAAATTCTAACTTAATTTGCTATGTTTAACTTTAGAAAATATCCATAAGCACAACCTATATTACTGTCTCTATTAAATTAACAATTTTTTCATGTGTTCTTTACAAGTACCACTGACAGACTGCTCAACATTTATCACTTACAATATTTATAAAGGGAAGGTACAGAAATAAAAGAAATTTAATTAGAATAACACTTCAACAACCTCATTTCCATATTCATAATCTAACTAATGGCCAGTCTTTAGGGCACGTTTCCCAATGACTGCGATGTGTATGAATTTTTTTATACCTAATTTTAGCTACCCCTTTTTTCCCCTGTTTTATATTAAATGTGTATTTATGTTATAATTAATTATTGAAATATAATAAATATAATTAGCTAATGAATTAATCATCAAACATGTTGTTAGTTATTTATTTATTAGACGCATAGAACGACAGCGTTTGAACGTGTGGTGTTAGTTTATTGCGTCTTTGTGCTATAAAAACTAGCTAGCATAAAAATGATTTCAAAGTCCTTTGACTTGCCTACTAGTTTTAAAGTTATACTCATAATTCGGCTCGTACTAGGCAACTACTTTGATTTTAAGAAATCCAAACGCATATCCTTTTTCTGTCGATTTTACTGCATATTTATCAATTTTATTATGAGCTACAATGCTTTAAAAGAGTTTACGCACCCTGAAAGTTATTTTGATATAGCAAATCCTTATATCTACGCTTTTACAGAATATTTTTTTAATATTATCTTATCTTTTATATATGCAGAAAGAAATATCTATAAATTTTTCAGTGCCGTTAATATTATTGACATAGTAACAGGATTTAAAAATAAACCATTAATTTCTTTCTATGTAAGTATATTTTACTTTGTCATTTATGATAACAATGAGAGTTTCCAGTACTTTAATTGTTTACTTTACAATGAGAAATCGTTTTATTCTATATTTTTCGCGTTTAATTACCGTCATATCAATGGATTATAACTATATGTTAATTATTGTCATATTTTCATTATTACAAAATCGCATGAAACTCCATAGAATATTTCTGGAAGAAAATTTGACAGGTTTTAATCATTTAGAGAATAATATTGCTACATCAACTTGTATAAGAAATATAAGGAAGATTGTGTATAACTATGATTATTTGCTGGATAATACTCAGATAATGAAAATACCTTTACAACTAAGAGTTAGTAATATTTTTACCTTAATAATGTAATAAAAATTTATTTGGATCGTAGCAGATGGTGCTCTATAGTCTCTGCCTACCCCCATGGGAAAAAGACGTGATGTTATGATGATGATGATGATGAATAATGTAATACCCGACACCAGTATCTGTTGGGAATGCGATTCTCGAAGTTGTCAATCATTATGTCTACCTAGGACATACAGTCCAGTTGGGCACATCCAATTTCGAAAAAGAAGTCAACCGACGAATTCATTTCCCAAAATATCCCGTGCCTGAAAAGAAAGGCTTATGGCCAGTGTGTGTTATCAGCGATGACTTATGAAACTGAGACGTGGTCTCTGAATGTCGGCTTCATAAAAAAGTTCAGAGACACGTAGCGTGCTCTGGAGAGGGCTATGCTCGGAATTTCCTTACTTGAGAAGATCCAGAATGCGGAAGTCCGTAGAAGGACCGGTGTGTACGACAAAGCCCGAAGAGTTCGCACGCTGAAGTGGCAATGGGCAGGCTACATCGCACGACGACCGTTGGGGACGGAAGGTTCTAGAGTGGCGACTACGCACTGGACGATTTAGCGTGGGGCGGGCTCCAATGAGATGGACTCACGATATCGTCAATTATAACAAGGCGGGGGCCGCTGGATGCAGTTAGCACAGGGCCGTGCATTGCGCAAACCCCGTTCGAAGTGCCCACTTGATTTATTACGGTCGGTCACGTTATCGGCGGGTGGCTCGGGTTTCACAAAAACTTTGTTAAGACTTAAGTTGTTATCGGAACCCTAACAAGTGTTGTATTTTTTATGTTTAGCATGAATGTAAAACACATGGACGAAACGATAGAATAATGTGCATGTTTGAAGCACTCTCTTTGTTCTATCGCTTGGGTTAAAAAATAATCGAAATTGTTTCAAATACTGATGTAAGCGCCGCGCCGTGTAACTGCAGCTCTCGATGCGGTCGCAGCGGGACACTGCTAACGGCGTGACAGTGACCCGGTTTGATACAGCGTGAGCGGTGTCAGCGGTGTGGTCGACAAAAATTGATGACTGGCAGAGAATGTTTTACCATTAGGTGTTCTGCACTTGTACAAATTATTTTTGTTCGAGAAGTTTCAATAAATAAATAGATAATATATTATATCGATCGTGCGACCTACGCATGACGGAAACTCGCTTCCTGCGCACGTTTTTCCTTACTCCTACAATATGGGGTCTTTCAAGGGAGGTGTAAAAAGGCATCTTGTGGGCCGGCAATGCTCTGACAACGTACTAGCCGTCCTCATGTCTGGATTACACTTTCGCTTAACATCAGGTGGAGTGTGGCCATTTGCCTACCCAAGCTATAAAAAAAACATAAATAAGATTTCAACAAATGATCTAGCAAAACAAGTTCTTTTGCATGTTACAACGCCAACATTACATAAGTCATGTTTTGGTCAATACCTGTTAAAGAATCAAATTACTCTATTCGTGAAGTATCTACTAATAAAATATTCAATTACTTATGTAAGTAATTGCGTAAACAAGACACAGGTACTCATAAAATAAATGAAGTGAATCAATTTCTTACTTTCACTGTATTAGTTTATTCGAATTCCATTTTGGGTATCAACGTTTCATTAAAATGGTGCCACGTTTCCATAGGTCTATCAAAAGGCCCATTAGATTAAAAGAAATTCTATTTATTCGTCTTATACTTGGCAATTATTATAACTTGAGTAAATCTAAAAGACTTTGCTTTATTAGTAGACTTTACTGCTTGTTGTTTACCATCCTTGTTACTGTATATTCTTTAAAAAAATATTTTGTTAATCAAGAGAGCCGCTCACATTTGACCAATCCATATTTCTATACTCATATGGAATATTTGGCGATGTTTTTGATATCTCAAATTTACGTAGAAGGCAATATTTATGAATATATCAATGCTATCAAAACTGTTGATACAGTCGCAGGTTTTAAATAAAAGCCTCTAATTTCTTATAACATTTATGTTATAATCGCATTTCTAGCTTCTAATAAGAGTACTGACTATATTGGCTGTTTATTTATTAATACCAAATCGTACCTATATTCGCTTTTTATTTTCGTTTGACTGCGGTCATTTCAATGGATTTTAACTATATATTAATTATCATCATATTTTCACTACTGCATAACCACATGAAACTCCTTAGAATATTTTTGGAAAAAAGCTTTATGAAATTACAGCATTTGAACAATAATATCGTAACAAATATTAGAAATATAAAGAAGATTCTATACAGCTATGATCATTTGCTGGATAGTATTCAATTAATAAAGAAACAGTTACAACTAGAGGTTAGTATTACTTTGCTTATTATTACAGGCTTCTAGACTTACACGGGGGCAGGAGTCTAACATAGAGGGCCCCTTTGAGAATTTTCATATACAACTTCGAAAGGACTCCTACTAATCATAATATTCCACATCTGCACTCTAGAAGTGCAGTCAAGGGTTGACGACGACAGGTGCATATTGATGGTAACTACGATTAACCATCAATATGCCATTTACTATACTATTTAATTTTGCAGCTAGTTACGAACGAACACCGCTCCGCTAGCCTCTTTGGCGGTCGAGCCTCAACTATGAAAATTATCGTTGCGAGTTAAGCGATCTCATTAATGACCTCGCTCATTTTGCGGTCGAGCCCGGCCTTTAGCCCCCACCGTTCAACCACTCACCAACGAATGAGATATTTTTTGTAGTTTTTACTGTGTAAAATATACTTTGTTTCAGCTCTTCATCATAGTGATTGTAAACTTATTAAGGTTAACAGCAATATTATTTATTTATTTAACACTTTAAGTACGATTTGAGTACAAAGGTGGACTTAATGCCATAGGCATTTTCTACCAGTCAACCTTTAATTATATACTCTTTGTAAGCATGCTCTACGAGGAGTAAGTTATTATTTTCTGTCTTCTATTTCATAAATAAGGTAGACGCCCGTATCTGGTGAGACGCAAGCGCAACCACGACCAGTTCAAGTCAATTTTCAAGTTGCCAAAGAGTTGCCAGTCGGTCAGTCGCGATGCTCCTGCAACGTTAAATCGCACGACCCATCATGTTTCTGATATTAGTGCCGTTAAAGCCACTACTTTTGCTTTTAGGCGCTTTGTGCTTGTATCTAGTATCTTGTAATTTCATCGAAATTCATTGATTCTTTATTTCAGCACAATTTGTCAACTGGATTATGTGTACTGGAATTAATACAAGTACTATATATGTTATGTTGTGTAGCAGTAATAGTAGAATTGATACGTTGTGAAGTAGATCAAATCAAAAATATTCTAACAAAACAAGTTCTAAGATGCTCAGGTAAGTTCGTCTGTTTTTCATGTTGGCATTCCTTAGGCTATGTTAGATTGTAGCTATGAACAGTGTTATATAACGTAACACTGTTAATTTAATGAGATTTTTCCTATCACACAACCTGAAAAGACCGTACGTTAGATTATGACTTAATCTGACGCGCATCAGATTAGGTATGACTAATTCTGACGCGAGCCGATAAAGTAATAATTTGCCTCACAATAGACACTTCAATTTTTATGTTATTTTTTAGGAAGTGTCTATTAATATGATTTTCGTTTATTTAATTATTTTTTATTAATCCGACAATCGTGGATGTGACTATTTGTACGGCTTTTTTTTTTGACTGAGTATATTCATACGGATATTATTATTTTTTTATTATTAAATTTATTAGGTACTAAGAATTATTTTCGTGAAAAAAGTGAAAATCTTTTTCGATACTGTCCACGGAGCAGAAGATTACCTAAGGAGCAAAAGGAAAAAATTGCGGAGTTATTAGATCTCGAAGCTAACCGAGTGAAGGTTAGGTTAGGGTTTTTTTTTTCGAAAATCTTATTATATTTAATTTCTAAAGTTATATGAAACGTAATTAGTACAAATAATAAAGTAGTCGTATATATAATTATTTTTTATTCATACGATTGTCGTGCGATTATCAACAGCCGATTTTTTAATATAATTACTATTATTTATCTTTTGTTTTTTATGCTGGCCAGATGCCACGTAAATAATAAGAATATTTACAAAATTAGTTTTAATTAGTTATTTGTTTTCTAATTTCAGATAACTTACTATTACATGAATTAGAGGCAGCCCTCGAGTACATATCTTTGCGTCCATTCAACTATAGAATTTGGCGTGTAGTACATCTTGATATAAAATTACCGTTTACCATCGCTAGCCTTGCTATTACTTATGCTGTTGTCATTACACAATTTACACATTTTAGATCTTAAGCATTAAGTAATTCGTAATTATAATGTCGTCATTAACTTTTTAGGGTTCCGTACCCAAAGGGTAAAAACGGGACCCTATTACTGAGACTTCGCTGTCCGTCCGTCCGTCCGTCCGTCCGTCCGTCCGTCCGTCCGTCCGTCCGTCTGTCACCAGGCTGTATCTCAAGAACGGTGATAGCTAGAGAGTTGAAATTTTCACAGATGATGTATTTCTATTGCCGCTATAACAACAAATACTAAAAATAAAATAAAATAAATATTTAAGGGGGGCTCCCATACAACAAACATGATTTTTAGGGTTCCGTACGCAGTATCTCAAGAACGGTGATAGCTAGACAGTTGAAATTTTCACAGATGATGTATTTCTATTGCCGCTATAACAACAAATACTAAAAATAAAATAAAATAAATATTTAAGGGGGGCTCCCATACAACAAACATGATTTTTTTACCGTTTCTTGCTCGATACTAATAACGTTGCCTTATGTTGCATAGATAATGGTACGGAACCCTTCGTGCGCGAGTCCGACTCGCACTTGACCAATTATTTATTTAATGTTCCATGTCAATGTGTTTTATTGTAGTTTTAAACTAAGGATATAATTATTATACTTACTACTTAAAAAAGAATTACTATTTTATTTCATTATTTCGTCGTTGGCAACAATGATTTTATGTTTACACTACCAACCGCTATTTTGACGTTTTAGGATGCCTTGTCGCGTTATGAAGCGTGCTTAAGTTTTATTTTTAATGCTGTTAGCTATGTGGTTGTTTTCAGTTAAATAAATTAAATTTGTAGTTATTCGTCGCAGTTTTTTTTGTGTTTTTATTTTATATTTGTCTTTATTTGTTCTTGTTAGGGTTCCGTACCCAAAGGGTAAAAACGGGACCCTATTACTGAGACTTCGCTGTCCGTCCGTCCGTCCGTCCGTCCGTCCGTCCGTCTGTCACCAGGCTGTATCTCAAGAACGGTGATAGCTAGACAGTTGAAATTTTCACAGATGATGTATTTCTATTGCCGCTATAACAACAAATACTAAAAATAAAATAAAATAAATATTTAAGGGGGGCTCCCATACAACAAACATGATGTTTTTACCGTTTCTTGCTCGATACTAATAACGTTGCCGTATGTTACATAGATAATGGTACGGAACCCTTCGTGCGCGAGTCCGACTCGCACTTGACCAATTTTTTTTTATCGCGCTAACTACTCGAAAATTAGTAAACGATAATGATATAGTGATAAATAAATTTAATAAAAAAATATCTTATTTTGCTGACCCTACCAGAATTGTCCGAATTGACATGTATGACGTCACAACATGGCGCGGGGTCAATCCTATTCTCATTTGAACTACTATAATATCATAGATACATTTTCACGCACACATGTATGTGGCTTCAAGCCGATTGAGTGATGTAGCCATAGACACTATATAGATATAGTGTATAATTTATATATTTTAGATTATTATAGAATTTTACATCAAAACTTATAGATTTAACCACAAATATACTAGAGTATATTTGTGGTTAAATCTATAAGTTTTGATGTAAAATTCTATAATAATCTAAAATATTTAAATTCTATAATATCTTAATTAATTTATGATAGCCAGTACGTGTAGGTATTTTATTAGAAGGCCAGGTACGCTTATTTTAATAATAATATTTTAGTTAGTTATAGTGTGTACTTACTACGTTTTTCTTTATACTAGATAAGAAAGCAATTTAATAAATAATTCTTTACTTTTATTACAACAATACAATCAATTTGTCTTATTTGGATGAAATGTGTTACAATGTCGTTTACATGTCGTTATTTTGACATCTAATCAATTTACTACCGTTAAAATAATATTATTATTCTTGAAATATTTAAATAACTTAGTACAACAGGGCAATTAACTTTTTTTTCTGAATTTCATTAGTTTGGTACAAAACTTGTTATTAGTTTGAGGGTATTCCGCATATATCAACGTTCAAAATGGTACTAAGTTTTATTAAATCTATAAAACGTCTAATTAAATTAAGATACATACTAATAATTCGTCTAATACTTGGCAATTATTTCAACTTTAGTAAATCCAAAAGAACTCGCGTTATTGGTAGGCTTTATTGCATATTGATTAGTATCGTTGCCAGTTATTATGCTTTAAAAACTACCTTTGTTATTCGGCAAAGCCATATAGATATGACCAATCCATATCTCTACGCTCATGCAGAATATGTTTTTAATGTTCTAATATCTCAAATATACGCAGAAGGTTACATTTACAAATATATTAATGCTATCAAAACTGTTGATACAGTCGCAGGATTTAAGAAAACGTCTTTGATCTCTTGTGACATATATGTTATATTCGTATTTCAAATCTTATTAAGAATGCTTGCTGTATTGGTCCTTTATTTTATAATACCAGTTCACTTGTCTGTTTTTTATTATCGTTTAACTGCGATCCTGTCAATGGATCTGAATTACATATTAATTGTTATTATATTTTCACTGCTGCATAATCGAATGAAACTGCTGAAAATATTTTTGGTAGAATGCTTTAAAAATGTTGAGCATTTGAATAACAATATCGTTACAAATGTTAGGAATATAAGAAAGTTTCTGTATAGCTACGATCATTTGCTGGATAGTATTCAAATAATGAAGAAGCAGTTACAACTAGAGGTTGGTACTTCTTTATCTAATTATTTTTTTGTATATTATATGACGGAGCGACATTAAGAATAAACAAATGTGAACGTATAATGAGTTTAGTGAGTTTATATACGAGACAAACACAGAGCTAACAGTCAGTATAGTTTGAGACTTTAGGCTGGGCGAATCGCTGCCCAACCAGTTGTTTACAGTAGTAATAAAGAGTTTACACAGTTCGTAACCGCATGTGTATAATTATAAGGTGCGTATTTGTGAGAAAGTGCAAAGACACGATTGGCAGGTGACGTTTTGTGTGGACATCACTATCATGGTGGTGAAAGGAGCAGGTTTAAGGGGTATTTGGTCGGAAACCTGCAGTAAATACCTTTTATGTGTGCTATAGAATATCACATTGATGTATGAGCATCTAAAAGATAGTTTCTACAATATAGACTGATTATAAACCATAGCAGTTCCGTTCTCTATTTAGTTACTCCGACTTATAATATAATACCCTATGTTTTTACAAAATAAGAGTTCGTTTTATCAGGAGTATAAATGGTAACTATTCCCTTTGTTTCAGCTGTTCTTCATAGTGATTATAAATCTATTAAGGTTAACAGCAGTATTGTACACGCTCTGTAAGCATGCTCTACGAGGAGTAAGTTACCCCGTACTATCGTCATAATTACAGTTATTCCTTGTACTATAGCCTAGGTATTAATTAAGAATATCTGGTTGACCGAGCGTATCTCGGGATGGACTATTTGGAAATTATTCATATTTAGCGAAGTCTCATTCTACTTTTTGGTAAAGAATCTTAAAAACTAAAAAAGAAACTAAAAGTTAAAAATGGCCAAGTACAAGTTGGACAGGCCCATGAAGGGCTTCGTACTATTATTATCGCAATAGATCCTTTTGAACCAATTGCAATACCAATTTACTATAATTCTATTATTAAAACAAAGTCGTTATCTTTTATGTATGTCCCTATGTGAGAGTTCTCCGTGTGGTGACGGATTAAGAATACAAGTGTCACCACCCCATCTCCTCCCAAGGGTGCTGTAAAAGTCAGCTAAGGGATATTGCACACTGATAACATCCTCTGTGAGAGACGGAAAACTCGAAAATTAAACACGCCCGGTCAGCGTGGCATAGTAGACCATAATCCCTCTAAAGTGGAGGAGGCCTGTGCCCAACAGTGGAACGTTAATGGGCTGGAGAGGAGAGGATGTGAGAGTATATCTTCAAAACTACACAACGGATTATGATGCGTTTTTTTTAACATATAGAGTGGTTCAAGAGGATGGCTTATTTGTATAATTTGTTAAGTTTTAGTTTCTAAATTCGACGCGTACGAAGTTACGGGCAACAGCTAATTACTGTAATTCTAAGAAACCATACATAGTTCGAACAGCGGGTTCGATTCCCGCTCGAGACAATCATTTGTGTGATTTTTATAATTTTCGTACAAATGTTTGTCCCGCGTCTGTGTGTTTCTATGTATTATAAGTATGTATTTACAAAAGAAAAGTAGTTTATGTATTATATCCGTATTCTGGTACCCATAACACAAGCATATAAGCTTAGCTTGGGACCAGAGGACGTTGTGTGAAATGTTCATGAATATTTATTTATTTATATTTTATATTGTTCCTTAGCTGGCTATTACAGCACTCTGGGAAAGAAATGGGATGATGAGACACTCGTATACTTAATAGTTGAGATGTGTGACACTCGTATCTTCTGATTTTGTATCTCTCTCTCTCTCCAGCCCATTAATGTCCCACTGTTGGTCACGTTCCACCTCCATTTTAGGAGGGACTATGGTCTACTGTGCCGCGCTGACCAGGCTTGTAGGCACAGGCTTTACTTTCGAGTTTCCCGTCTCTCATAGTATACGTTAACTGCTTATTTTGTTTCTTAGCTGGCTCTAACAGCACCCTGGGAAAGAATTGGTGTAGTGACACTTGTATTTTTAATCCGTTACCACACGCACCGATTTTTATAGAAATTCGTAATTCATTGACCTATTATTTCAGAACAATTTAGCAACTGGTATATCTATACTTGAATTAATACAAGTGCTTTACATATTATGTTGTGTAGCAGTATTAGTAGAACTGATATATTGTGAAGTAGATAAAATAAAAAACATTCTTTCGAAACAAATTCTTAGATGCTCAGGTAAGTCAGTTTTTTTGTTTGCATTGCATATGCTACGGCTGTAAACACTATTAAAAAGTACTGTTTACGATTGCAATCACTACAGATTTGCATAAGACTTTCTCGTCACACAAATCCTGCGCATCAGATTATGACTTTTTCTAACGCGTAGCTGCAGATTACTTCCTGACTCTGAGGTTGTATGTAAAAATAACAATAAAAATTGTGTTCAATCTAATTTGGGTTGGCAAATGATCACACTCCATCTGACGTTGAAAGTGAAATCCAGATATTATATTATTACATTTTAATTTTCCCACTTCACATTTTATTTTTAAGTTATTTGTGATTATATAGGTAATAGTTATATGTATTTACTTTTACTGTTGCGAGAATCTTACTTTAATACAAAAAAACACCTTCTAAAGAGTGTATGAACTGCGAGCATGCCCAATAACATCTGATCACAGAGAATACCTAGTAGAAGGCGGAGAGATAAAAATATAAAAAAGACTTGGGCCCCAGGTCTGTGCGTTGTGGCGTTTTATTCGAGAGGCCTATGTCCAGCAGGGGACGGAGACAGGCTGATGGATGGATGGATAAACGTTTATCCGTTAAAAGGAGTTTTATTTGCTTGTTTTTTCTAATTTCAGATAACTTACTATTACATGAACTAGAGGCAGCCCTCGAGTACATATCTTTGCGTCCATTCAACTATAGTATTTGGCGTGTAGTACATCTTGATATAAAGTTACCGTTTACCATCGCTAGCCTTGCCATTACTTATGCTGTTGTCATTACACAATTTACACATTTTAGATCTTAAGTTTTAGTACTAATCATGGCTTATTTATTCTGTTTTCAATGTTGATGTGGTTTCTTATTAATTAGGTTAATAACATATGAATCCAAAAAGGTATGGCAGATTTTATCACGTTTTATAAATATAAGTAAACTAGCTGTTGCCAGCGACTTCGCGCTCTTGGATTTTAGAAAATTTTCCTCGTTTCCACAACATTTTTCATTGCTGCTTTGCTCCCATTGATCGCAGCGTGATCTTCCTCGATAAATGTACTATCCAACACTGAAAGAATTTTACAAATCGGCACAATAGTTCCTAAGATTAGAAAATAAATCCTATGCCAACACGCCTGGTCAGCGCGGCACAATAGACCATAACCCCTCCCAAAGTAGAGGAGGCCCGTGCCCAACAGCGGGACGTAAATGGGCTGGAGAAGAAGTACGAGTAGGACTCGCACATAAGAGGTTCTGCATCGTTATTACCGTAATATATTCGTCAGCGGCGTGCACTGGAATTTAACTTAGGGTAGGCTTTTATAGATTTTTAGCATAGCCACGCGACGGATCCCTAAGTCGGAAACCATGCCAACAGAACAAATTTAAATCTGAATATCCCGAATCAGTCCACACTGTACTAGAATTACTAAACAATAACTACGTACGTACATACATACGTACATGTACGTATGTACATACGTTTCATAACTTTTAACATGAAATTTTCGAGGTACAATACCTTTTTGCTGGCTTAGTTGTCGTAACTCGGGTACACAGAATCTTTTTACTGAAAGAAATGTCTTTAAATAAATAACAAGTTCTCACAAATGTGTGAGAACTTGTTATTTTTAATTTTTAACAAACACACACTATCAACACACATTTCACAATCAAATAACATTTTAAAATCAACAAACGAAAATCCATACAATTATTAAATTATAGAAACTCAATATTAAACAGTTCAATGAATCACACAAAAAAATAAAATGGCCTCCGTCGAACCAAAATATTTCTGCTATTTAAATAAATAAAACCTTACTAAACAAAAATGCATACGTGATTTATTAGACTTCCGACTATTATATTTATTCGGATTATAAGTAACGAACGAACATTGCCGAATACTCGCGGTAACATTCGATCGCCAAAGCAGGCCGCAGGATTTACGGCGTACGTCTTGGATATGCAAGCCTGTGTGCGTTTGCGAACTGTGCACGGACACCAAAATTTCTACACACATATGAACTCATGGCAGGCGGGCGGCGTCGAGCTTGCTAGCTACGCTAGTATTATTCCTTCGCCAAACGCCTTGCAAAAAGCAATTTGCAAGCACATATTGGTGCTTTTTATGAATTATTAGGCGTTTTTAAGTTATACCTTATATTTTGTTTAATTAATAGTAAATAAATGAATAAAGTCATCTAAAACATACGAACGTTTTATTAAAATATCTGTGAATGGCAAGTAAAGCAGTGCTTTTGTGCCTTAATAGAGTGCACGCCCATGATATTCGTCATATTTGAGACCCAAATTACTTTTTTGTTCGAAACCAAAGACAAGCATAAATAAATTGAATTAAATAAATAAATATTCATGAACATTTCACACAATGTCCTCTGGTCCCAAGCTAAGCTTATATGCTTGTGTTGTGGGTACCAGAATACGGATATACTACATATACTACTTTTCTTTTGTAAATACATACTTATATTACATAGAAACACCCAGACGCGGCACAGACATTTGTATGACATTTATAAAGATCACACAAATGTTTGTCCCAAACGGGAATCGAACCCGCGACCTCGTGAAAGGCAGTCCTTTACATAAACCACTCGACCACGAGGCCCGCCATAAGCATAAAAAGCAGGACGAAAATGTATCATCAACTAGTATGTATAATACTTTTCGACCTAAAATAAAAATATGTATGTACCATGTGATTACCAGACTGTATTAGCAACGGCCTTAAATCTTCTATGTGCACAAATATGGTGTAACCACAGACTTACCAGATGGTGGTTTGACGTATAAAATTGAGGACAAGTAACTTTAGCTTGGCTAAATTGTACTTCATAGAATAATGACGTTTCATATGACTTATAGCCTGTATCATAAACATACATAAATACATTTTCACGCATAAATATGCAAGTGGCTTCAAGCTGGCTGAAGGATGTAGCCATAGACACTACATCTGGTATATTTGTGGCTGTATCTGCAATTATTAAGGTGTTATTCTTTAAGTAAAGGAAAAAAAACAGTTGTTATTGCACCAGAGTTGTGTACACGATTTTAGTATGACGCTTATCATTGAATCAATATAAAACTTGTATTCATAAGAAATATAAATATTTCACTATAATTCAAAAGTTTTATTTACTTCTTTACTTATAATAAAATCGCTGGTTTATATCCGGCTCGAAGGACCAGTTCTTTATGCGCTGGGGGCGCATACACGAGTGTGGAAGGTGGAGGTGAATATGGGTAATGTCGGTACTCACGTATTGGGATGCTGAACTCAGTACAGAAACAGTTTATTGGTCTTATTTTCTAAAACTTGCGCGACTCATTTGTTTAAATAAAATTACTTTTAACGGATTTAAACGCGTGTATTTGTAGCCCGACGTATTGAAGACTTTGCAGTCACCATGGTCACGGCTGAGACTTCTTTACTTCTTATAAAACATAGTCGTTATATTTGTATAATATATGTTCCTATGTGAGCTTATATCCTCAAATATACGCATCGTATATTGACGCGGTTTTTTTTTTAATTATCGATTGGTGAACATTTCCTCTTGCGTAAGTTTTCACCAACACAAGAGAAAATAGTGCCAATTCTACGAGCACAACTTAAACTTAAGAGGGCACGATACCAAATTATGCTCGATACAAAAATATGGGTATCGTACTTCCCTTTTTTCTTCGCGAAAGTTAAACCGATTTTAATTATTTCTACGTTATATTATAGATGAAGAGTATATCTATGCTTCTGTCACTTTCTTTTTTTCAATACATAATAACTAAAAGAAATATGACCATCCGAAAATCCCGGTTTTTTCGGTTTTCTTTAGGTAAAGTTGCAGCGTTTATCACACATATTTTGTAACGTTTTACGAAAAAATAAAGTGATACAAGCATAGATATACTCTTCATCTATAATATAGCGTAAAAACAATCAATCGGTTTAACTTTCGCAAAGAAAAAAGAGAAGTACGAAACGTCTTTTTGTAGGTAAAATCTGCTTCAGCTATATTTGTACCTTTCAGCACGGTGCTCGGGAATAGGGATAGCAATACCTAAGGCAAATACCTAAATTAGGAGTACAGTACCATAATCCTAAGTATAGCAAATTTACTAAAATAAACTGGATAGATCATGATCAGAAACTCTATTTCCAGAAATGGTTTTTGAATTAAGAGTCTAAAAAATATATGAACAATGCCAATTGTGTTATAAAATTCATTTTTAGTAAGGTTTAGTTTAGTTGTGCCCGTAGAATTGGTACTAATGTGTGTGGTTTCGTCTGAGTTTTTTCCACCACCAGCTCGGAGTAGCGAGCTTACTATTTATCTAAAGCTAGACCATCTGAATATTATATACAAGCTGGTGCCCGCGACTTCGTACGCGTGGAATTTAGCAAATTTTCACCCGTCTTTGCAACATTTTTCCTTGATGCTTCGCTCCCATTGGTCGCAGCGTGATGTTATATAATAGCCTATAGTCCTTCTCTATACATGTATTATACAACACTGAGAGATTTTTTTTAAATCGGACCCGTGATTCCTGAGATTAGTGCGTTCAAACAAACAAACAAACACACTCTTCAGCTTTATAATATTAGTATGGATTACAAAAAACATTTTAAAGACAACCAAAAGTAAAGCAACCGTTCCATCCTAGTTGAGAGCTATCATAAATTATGTATTCATGTTATAAAACTATCTACGCCAATGGCCAAGATTTCACTGATCCATCTTGATTTAATGGCGCACTACGTTGGAGAGAATATGCTAGTTGATACGGATATACAGAACGTGGAAAATAGCTAGCATGTTGGAGAAATCTTAAGTTAATGGTACCAATTCTATGTGCACAACTAAACTTAACTAAATATTTGCTTAGTTTAAAAACTGAAAAACACGCTTGACAATCCTGAATATTTCTTTTAAACAATTGCATTGTCATCGATACTTAATATGTGTGCAAAATTTCAGATCAATCCGACATTGATAGATACCTACCGGACTAATATACGCGTGTTAATAAGAAGCGGGCCGGATTCGTAGTACCGAGTCACTATTCTAGTTATATTAATAATTCTGTACTCACAAAAAAAGTTGACAGTTTGTGTCGTCAGAGACATAAGTTTCTGTTATCACATGTTGTCACAATCGTAGTAAACAATTAAGATATTTTTATCTGAAGAATCAGATACTTCAACATGCTATTTTAGTAATTCTGAACAAGGAAATGGAAAAGGCAATTATTCTTTTAAATTATTACATTTAACTACTGCAAGTGGGTGAAAATCACTTTCAAAGATTCCGTTACATAGATTAATACATTGATAGATACGTACTGAACTTATATAAGCGTGTTAAAAATTAAAACTATGGTGTATTTTGATTAATTGGCTACTTCGTTATAGTCGTTATTCACAAATTTTCTATTGAAAAAGTTATTTTGTTAAGGGCCTACATCAATATTATCGTATATCATCGCCGACACGTACATATTAACACAGCCAGTAGGCACAGAAAACGAAGAATTAGGGATACTTTTCCTATTTACTCAAAATCGACTAAATATACTTTAATTCTGATTTACGTGTTTCTATATATAATAGTTACTTATGTTTTTAAAGTTATTTCATTAGTTAATACGCGATAATAGACCGACAAATGAAAAAAATAAAAAATTAGAGAGGTTGTTTCGCTAAGATTTTCTATCGAGAAAACTTTTTTCAATCGCGTTTCTGAGTTTATGCGATCCTAGATCATATATTGACAAAACATATACTTAAAAATTAGAGCTCTAGCCATTCAATCTAAAGAAACAATGAAAACTTCATACGTAGAAAAATGCAATTTTTAAAACTAAAGAAAAAGAAGAAAGAAAATAATCTTGATTTGTAATAAATGATGCGATTACGCCGTATAAATATTCGATAAGAAAAAAGTATAATGGGTGTATAGTCCAAATTTAGTTAAATAAAGCGTTATTAATAATACAGAAACTACGATAGAATACAATTTAAAATTGGAACAAATAAATTTTGAGTTGCTAACGCGATAGCAATTTCCAAATAAAAGTTGTACCTATTGCTTGTCCCGTACAAGCAATAGGTACAACTTTGGAACTTATCAATGGAGATATTTGAAACATTTTAAACTATACAATTTTGTTGATAAATACTATGTAGTACTTATTGCTTTATATTACTAGGCATATAAACTATAATGTTCAATTTAGTTAATGATAATAAACGTAATGGATGTTTCTAAGAATAAATATAACACACATAAAATATTTACAAACAAACTTTTGGGTAATTACTTTAACCTTTAACTTTGGGTAATTTATTTAACGGTTACCCACAACTTTGTACGCGTGAAAAGTTAGAACCCTAACAAATTATACAAAAAACCATCCTCTTAAGATAAAATCACATAGGGACATACATACAAAAATAACGATTTAGTTTTGTAACTAGTAAAGACTAGATCCATGTATAAACTTTCCTTTGCCCCTTTACCTTTTTTTATTAGCTTCGTTCATATCAATCTAGCTATAGATTAATCTATGTCATGGATACTTTAAAGGTGATTTCCACCTATGTGTCGGAAGAAGGAAGGCTCTGAATGGCGTCTGATTTTCACCTATATGTCGGAAGAAGGAAGGCTCTGCATACTACTATACTTTCCGTATGATAATAAACGATTACCATAGCCTAGAATATTTGCAGAACCGTACCCCCTAAGAATTTTTTAAGCCCTTTTAAGAGTCCTGTAGTGGACTCAGCCAATTCACAATTTAGGTATTTGTGTTAGGTATTGCTATCCCTATTCCCTAGCACCGGAGTGTGAGACTGTGAGAAAAATTCGTTGCTCTCGAGGCAATATCCACGAAGAAAACAGCTGACTACGATGTCCATATTTTTGTATGGAGCATAGTTTGGCGTCGTGCTCTCTAAAGAACTCTATTCTGTAGTCCTTTGGGAAAGCCACGGAATCAGTTCATTCTACAACCTAATTGTACGTATTATATAAAAGCTTAAACAAAAACTAAGACCTTTCTAAATTAAAATTGCGCTGTCCTTTGCTCCGAATCCTTTCTTTTTACTTCCATACGGTGAAAAAGTAACCAACTCACTCATTGTCAGGTTCTTAGCTCTAGTACTTTCGACTGCGCATACATACCTTAGTTAGACGGTCAGTCAGTCAGTCATTGAGCTACCCCATTTATACATAGATTATATAGAGATAGAACATAACTGCTGTCTTATTATGAGCTCTTATATCCAGGCAGCTTACGCCGTGAATTGAACTGCCTGCCAAATTCGCAATATGTACATTACTCCCAGCCAGTCAGTTCGCAAAACCAGTCATAGATTAATATCTTTATAGAGAAGGTACAACTAAAAGTTTAAGTACTATGTAAAAATTTTCAACTAAATGTTTTATATCTGCCATAATACGTAATTTAGCCAGGCAGTGTACGGCCGGCCTGGAACTTGCATGATTTTTAAAAAGATCATAATACGGCCGCTGTACATGGAACATAATGGTGTGGATTCTTCGAGCACCGCGTTTAGCGCTACTAAACGCTCCACAGATAACATAAAAGATTTGATGCTCACTATGCTCATATTTAAGATGAGAAATTCACTGAAATAAGGCCGCCAACTAATTAAATTATTAATAAATGTTCATAACAATGATGCAGAAATAGTTGTAAATATTTATATATAACTATATTGCTCAAATAACGTTTGAAAAGGATTTTATATTAGTGATTTTTTTATTAATTCATTCATTCGTTCACGTTAAAAGGCATTTTTGTCTGTTAGTGGGCAGTTTTAAATGATTATGTCAAAATCGATTTAATCCTGTCAACCAAAATTTATAGTTTAATTTTCGTGTAACACAGAATAACCTTTTCACTAAACTAAATTATAATAGGTTCATTTTTAGTTAAGTTTGGTTAAGTCGAACTTGCATTGGAATCGACACCATCGACATATTAATATCTAATGGATGACTTTTAAAGTCTAATGAAAGGCTTTTATTTATAATAATTATGTATTAGTGTAGCCCATTTCAAGTTTAAGTCTAAACGTCTCACGAAAATGAATCGATACACAATAAACTCAATTGAAAAATCGTCTGGAATAAAAGTCTTACTAATAATACGCCTATTATTCGGCAATTATTTCAATTTTAGTAGATCCAAACTAATCTGTTTATTTGGTAGACTTTACTGTATATTTATAACTGTATTTATCAGTTATTATTCTCTTAGTGACACTTTCATAGCCCCGGGAGCCAATTTGGGCTTAACCAATCCTTATGTCTATGCTTACGTGGAATACTTATTGAACGTTTTCATATCATTTCTTTATGGAGATAGAAATATCTGCAAATATTTCAAAGCTATGAAAACCATTGACATGGTGGCAGGATATAAAAGAATTCCATTGATTTCTAATTACATCTATTTTATAGTTGCGTTCATTACCATAATGAGAGTATTTGCAATAATGATATTTAAGCTGACATCATCAACTCACTTATTTATATTTTGTTGTCGTTACTCTACAGTATTTTCAATGGATTATAACTTTATATTAATTATTATTATATTTTCACAATTGCATAATCGAGTGAAGCTATTAAGAATATTTTTAAATGAATATTTTACGAATGATTTGAAATGTAACAATGTTATAGCCATCAGGAATATAAAAAAAGCTTTGTACACTTATGATCATTTACTAGATAATATTCAAATAGTTAATAAACAGTTACAATTTATGGTTAGTCATGTTTTATGAAAGTTTATATATCCTGATTTATAAATGTGAAAACGAGCTGGTGATACTAGAAAAATTTTGAAGGGCTTAAGTGTTAATGTGTGTAACGAAACTATATCGCGATTTAAAAAACTGGACAACGCCATCTATCGAGTGGTATAGTAAACTTCTGTTTGTTAGGGTTTGATTCCTAAATATCACGCGTATGAAGTTGCGGGCAACAGCTAGTATTATAATATATTGATAACAATTCTTCGTGCCCAACTAAACTTAACTTAACTAAGAATGTAAAACAACTATTGGCGTATTTTGATTCATTGTCTATATCGTTGTACACATCTTATTTATTTAAATCGTTATGGTCTTATTCATAATGACTTATCGGAGGTTTATAACGGAGATTTTATCGCAGAGATAATAAACATTTTAGCGTAAAAAGACTAAAGGTCTTATTCATATTCATTATATTTATTATTATTCATTCTTATTCTTATTTAATCGGGGATTTAAAAATTCGCTAAAATTGGTTCGCGAAAATTGTCAAAACTTGTTATTCATAATAGTCTTTTTACGATAAAACGTTTATTATCTCTCCGATAAAATATCCGTTTAAACCTCTGATAAGTCATTATGAATAAGACCATAAAAATAACAAGTTTTGACAATTTTCGCGAACTTTTAAACCTCCGATATGTCATTATGAATAAGACCATTTGTCACAGAACTACTAATAAAAAGTTTTGTTATCGTTGCCGAATTGTGGTATTAACACTAACAATTTTAATTTTTTAGTTAATTTAAGTTCCGTTGTGAACGTAGAAATGGTACCAATATCTCTTTTTTTTTTTAATATGTGTTGGTAAAACCTTATTTTGTTTCAGTTTTTTTTTGCTGTACTAATAAAATTATTAAAAGTAACAGCGCTGTTATATAACCTATGTAAACAAGCTCTGCATGGAGTGAGTATTGTATTTTGTAGTTGTCATTTTGGTATCGTGTTTAACTTTGCTTTTAGTAGATATACATACTCGTAGTTTTTTGTATCGAATGTTGATTATGGGTTTGCTATGGATTGATTTTAGTTGCTATGGATTGTAGTATTAATTTTTTTAGGTTTGATTTCAAAGTCTATTTGGCCACTAATGCGTGCGAAGCCGCGGTCAGAAGCTAGTAAATAATTAACAAAGAAATCTTTTGCGTAATGTACTACGACTGCCTCTCAGACCATGTAGAACAATTTCTTAATTAATATTCTAGGTAATTTTGTGTATATTATTTCAGAATACTCTACCAAGCAGCTTTTATATTCTGGAAATAATCTATATATTTTTTATATTATGTTGTAAGGCACTTTTAGTAGAACTGGTAAAGTATGAAGCTGATAAAATCAAAGATTTACTTACGAAACTAATTCTTAGGTGCTCAGGTAAGTCGCAAGATTTCTATATTTTCAAACAGAATTAAGTTTATGTAATAAATAATAATGCAAGAGATTGTGAATGAACGGGCGACTAAAAAAACTCCGTCCGTCCGTTCGTCTGTCCGTTTTTTCGTACGTCCGTCCGTCGGTCATCAGGTTGTATCTCTAGAACAGTGATAGTGCTGAAAATATCATAGTTTAGGTGCATATGTATATCAGTTGGTGCTACAACAACTAATACTCATTATTATTATCATTCTCCTGCCCTTATCCCGTGGAGGATATGACGGATATATTATGATAATGATAATAAAAATACAGTAAACCTATTTACGTTCGCGAATTCAACTCTGTAACATTTACCAAACACTAAATATATCTTGCTCCATATCTTTTTTTTTTAAATAACTCGCTTTTATAAGCTCGGTAGGTGTACTGTACGTATCTATTAATATATCAATCTATGTAATGTCTTTGAAAATGATTTTCACCTACTTGTAGGAGTTGGATTGATCTGAAATTTTGCACACATATAAAATATCGATGACAATGTAATAATTTAAAATGATATTCAAGGTTCAAGCATGTTTTTAGAATTTTGTAAAAAAAAACCCTTAGCCACCACTTCTATGTCCGTATATCTGTCAATTTTTTTTAACCACATAACTGAGTTGGTGAACTGCTTTAAGTTAAATTAACGGTTTATTTGGCTGCCTCAAAATTGTGGTTTTCGGTCTTGTAGGTACGGAGGTTCGAAACTTTCCGTGTGGTGACGGATTAAGAATACAAGTGTCACAATCCCTGTTCTTTCCCAGGGAACTGAAAAAGCCAACTAAGAGATATTGACCCAACAGTGGGACGTTTATAGGCTGGAGAGAGAGGCAGAGAGAGAGAAAAAGGTACGAAACCCTAAATGTGTGAGTTTGATTTTATTTTTTCTTTGTTTTGCAGATGAATTACTTCTACATGAGTTACAAACAGCATTGGAATATATATCTTTGCGTCCATTCACATTCAGAATATGTCGTGTTATGTATCTTGATATGAATCTTCCTATAACTATATTTAGTCTCGCTATTACTTACGCTATAGTCGTCACGCAATTCACACATTTTAAACTGTAAATTCTCAAACTGTCTGTGTGGTGACGGATTAAGAATACAAGTGTCACCACCCCTTTTACTTCATAGGATACGTATAATGATACGTATGGATTAAAAATAAGAGCGTCATAAGTCAGCTATAAGAGCACTGTTACTGAAAACCTTACTTATGTAATTATTTAACCGAGTTATATCTAAAATCTCTATCATGTATATAATAATTAACATGTGATTGCCAATTTGTTATGGTCATAGGGATAGGGCTATGAGCACCTCGCAATAATCTGCTAAGCCAGTGGGTTGCCATAAAGGGAAAAAAAAAGACTATGAGCATAACAAATTGGTTATCAGGTATTTATTTATTAACTACTGTTTGTTTTATTATTACTAATAATACTGAGCGTGAAGTGTTTGTCTATAAGTTAATAGTAGTAAGTTACATTACTATATGCTTCATAAACATTAGTCTTAAGTTTTTTATGTGAACAGTTGTTTGTAATCCTCAATAAATAATAAAAATAAAGGCTTTTCTTACAGACAAAAAGCTAAAAAATAAAGCCTTCCTTTACCCATCAGCCAAGGAGTCAATTTGAAAACCAGCGTCAAGTCCAATCTAGGCATAATTATGCTGAAAGGAGCATCCATTGCTGCTATTACCTTAACAGTTAAACTAAGAAACGTATACGCATAACTAATAAGTTTATTTTGACGGGCATCGTGGTCGAGTGGTTCGATTTCCGCTCGGGACAATCATTTATGCTATCTTTATAAATGTCATACAAAAATGTTTGTTCTGCGTCTGGGTGTTTACTATGTATTTTAGTATGTATTTACAAAAGAAAAGTAGTTTAATGTATTCTATCCTTAATCTGGTATCCATAAAACAAGCATAAAAGCTTAGCTTGGGACCAGAGGACGTTGTGTGAAATATCCGTGAATATTTATTTATTCATTTATATTTTACTCTGTTATAATAATTATGTAAATAGTTACTCTATATAATATAATTATGGATTCCGCAGTAATAAGTTTCTTTTTCTTTCTTTCCTTCTTCAAGAACCTACTGCACAAAAGTCTATGTAGATACAATATTAAACTTTATAAGAGACTAGCTGTTGCCCGCGACTTCGTACGCGTGAAATTTAGAAATCAATCCTTATGAAACAGAAGTTTACTCTTCTGCTCGACAGGTGGCGTTGTACGTTTTCTAAATCGCGCTATCTTTTCGTTCCACACATTAACACTTAAGCTCGTCAAATTTATTATTGTGTCATCATCCCGGATTTCGCACTTATAAATTAGTAAGGAAGTAAGGATTAGCTTTGGCCTGCGACTTCGTACACGTGGAATTTAGAATTTTAGAAACCTAAATGATACATAATATAAACCACTAACCCAACGCACGCAACGGAAGGTCTCAAATAAAGATAATTTTCCTAATTTTCCTTTTTTGGAATATTTTTTCACTAATGATCGCAATTCGATCATATATAGCCTTCCAACCTTCCTCGACAAATGGACTATCCAACAATAAAGAGTTTTGTTTTTATTCAAACTAGTTTCACTTCCTGAGATTAGCGCGTTCCAAACAAACTCTTCAGCTTTATAAATGAAATCAAAATTATAGGCACAATTGTTATATTCACTACAATAACATTATTATACAATAATAACAAATGTTCAAAAGAAAACTAATCTATTTAGACAAAACAACTACATCATATATAACACATATACGTGAACACACACACACACGCACACACTCGGTCACGGATTGCATAATGGCGAATTTTATCAAGTTTTGGTAGCGTACTATTAATTACATATGCCCCTGGGTGTTTTGTATAATGGCAGCCCTACTCTTGTGCAATGCTATCATAATATGCTAAGGTATCCAGTTAAAATATACCCAACTAGCTGCAGCCCGCAATTTCGTATGTGTGAAATTTTAAAACCAAACCCTAACAATTTACAAAAACCACATCTTCTTAAACCACTCTATCTGTGACAATATAAGCTCACATACGTATATAATATACATGCAAAAATAACGACTTTGTTAAGCTATTGCATAGCTTCTATCGCGGGAATTGAGCGTGGAGACCGAATCCAGAAATTCCGTAACGAAAATAACCTAAAACTTCGGCTGGCACAGAGCGGTGATACCTTTTAGTTTTGCCATCTATCGATGAATAGCAGAACTTTTAATGACTTTTTTTTAAAAATCACGCTTGTCTCTTTAGTTCAGCAACTCGCCTCTAGGTGGCATTGGTTGTATCAGCGTTACTGCGCAATCGCGTAATCCCCCTCTTCGCCCATATTTTCCAGATATAATACTTATGTTTCTTATTTCAGTTACCGTAAACCGTTTTAATGATAAATATGCCTGAATAACCTACATGTATTGTAAGATAATAAAAATACTTTGAACACAAATGAGAAGTTAGTATAACTTCTCATTTATTTAATAAAAGAAAAAAAATAGTTTTTTTATCGATCACCACGCTCAAAAAGTGTAACTTGAATTAATACCAAATTTAAAAAATAAAACAAAGGAAAAAATACTGCATAAATAAAATAAATAAATTATTATAATTGCTTAAGTTGATAAAAAATGCTATGCAATAGCTTGACCGCGGCAGTCCCCGAGTGCCACACGTCTTTTTTGTTTTGTTATTCTTTGTTTATTTGTCTTACAATATATAAAGATAAGAAAGTTTTATTCAAAAAATTAATCGTTTGCCAAATTGCGTAAGTTGCATTGCAACAATAGTATAAGTGATATAATGCATTATAAATTTTATAGGTAAATTGATATCAATTGGTATTATGCGACATACTAAGTAACGAAATGGACGTTCGTCTAAATATTGTATAGCAGTCTGAAGTTCGTTCTGAAGTAATTGATCTGAAAATAAAATAATAAAATTAAATTTATATGACAGATCGACAATAATAATAAACAAATGTAAACGTATAACTCGTTAACGTAAAGAATTGTAGACAAGTCATATCACGTGTTTTCCCCACCTTGTGTTTTACGTTGCCCCACCTCGCAGTCAGTATAAATACGAAACAGCCACAGAGCTAACAGTCAGTATCGTTTGAGACGTTAGACAAGGCGAATCACTGCCCAACTAGTTGCTCACAGTAGTGATAAAGAGTTTATACCGCGTGTATAGGCGCGTGTTTATAATTATAAAGTGTGTATTTGAAATAAAGTGTAAAGTGACGATTAAGAGGTGACGCTTTGTGTGGACATCATAATTATGGTGGTAAAAGGGAGATTTGGTTGGAGACCTGCAGTGGAACACTTTTATGTGTGATAGAGAATGTCAGATTGATGTATGAACACACAAAAGATAGTTTCTACAATTTGTAGACAGATAATAAACCATAGCAATTCAATTCTCTATTATGTTACTCCGACATTTATACAAAACCGGTCAAGTACGAGTTGGCCTTTCTCAAGAAGGGTTCGTAACCATCGTGGTGACAAATTTCATAGCGTCATCATCATGTCGTCATAAGCGTATCATCAAGTTACACTAAAACATTTGTCATTTGTGTAAATCATTTGTAAAAATTTGTCATTTGAGAGTCTCTTTTAATGGCACCGATTCTACGTGCACAACAAAACTTAACTAAAAAATGGAAACAACTATTGGCGTATTTTGATTATTTAGACTATTTCGTTGTGCACATTTTTATTAATTGAAATTGTTAGTCTATAATATACAGGTTTTATAATAAAACAGTCCAGTTAACATTGCCGGATTGTGTTATTGACACTATCTTTATTTGATTTTTTAGTTGTCGAGCCAACTTGCTTTTGTGTGATGGCTTCTCTTGACTCGAGAGAAGGGGGCGCGTCGATCATGGGCTTCATATATACCCGACGCTCGCCAGTGTGGTCAATTTTGCGTTGGGGTGACCACGCTCGAACATTAGTTAAGTTAAATTTAGTTGTGTACGTTGAATCGGTACCATTATTTTATTCTGTTTTTTTTTAATAATGGTTATTATTGCAGCAACAGACATGCAACTGTATTGGTCTTATTCATAATGACTTATTGGAGGTTTAAAAGTTCGCTAAAATAGGTTCGCGAAAATTGTCAAAACTTGTTATTCATAATAGTCTTTTTACGATAAAACGTTTATTATGTCTCTGATAAAATCTCCGTTTAAACCTCCGATAACTCAATATGAATAAGACCTCAGTCTTTAGCTATCACTGCTCATGAGTTACAATGTGGTGACAGATGGACAGGCAAAGGAATCACATTATTAGGACCCCGTTTTACTATTTAAAATCAACATTGTTTTATTGTTACCCAGTCTCTCTCCAGCCCATTTACGTCCCACTGTTGGGCGCGAGCCTCCTCCATTTTGGGAGGGATTATGTTCTACTGTGCCGCACTGACCAGGCGTGTTAGCACAGTTTGTTTTCTATGTATCATATGTATGTATTTACAAAATAAAAGTCTTGTATGTAGTATATCCGTATTCTGGTACCCATAACACAAGCATATAAGCTTAGCTTGGGACCAGAGGACGTTTTGTGAAATGTCCATGAAGATTTATTTTTAAAAAAGCTGGCTAGCTTTAAAAAAATTGGCCAAGTGCGACTCGGACTCGCGCACGAAGGGTTCCGTACCATTATCTATGCAACATAAGGCAACGTTATTAGTATCGAGCAAGAAACGGTAAAAAAATCATGTTTGTTGTATGGGAGCCCCCCTTAAATATTTATTTTATTTTATTTTTAGTATTTGTTGTTATAGCGGCAATAGAAATACATCATCTGTGAAAATTTCAACTGCCTAGCTATCACCGTTCTTGAGATACAGCCTGGTGACAGACGGACGGACGGACGGACAGCGAAGTCTCAGTAATAGGGTTTCCGTTTTTACCCTTTGGGTACGGAACCCTAAAAAGGATGGACGGATAAACTGTTTCGGATTATTATCGCAAATAAACATCGAACCTGAGCAATCGTTCAATTGATTGCTGAGAATTGTTTTGAATTTTTCCAACTCATAAGTGATGTTTTCCGTCATAATAGCTAACATAAATATTATACCAAACTTTGATATCATCTCTAATGTCGCAGCTGTTTGTTCAGCAATAGGTGTCTGAAATAATAAAATGAATGAAATTGAATTTTTTTACAAAACAAATGTAGTAGTAATCTATCCGCATTCATACCTTTATTCATACCACAAGCATATAAGCTTAGCTTGGGACCAGAGGACGTTGTGTGATATGTCCATCAATTTTTATTTATTTATCTACTATAAAATTTTATTTTTATTTATTAACAAATCGCCACGTTGCCAGGCTGGCCGCATTGCCACGTTGTAAAGCAATGCTTATACGAATTGCTAAATACAGGTCAGCCTTTTGGTCACGTGAAACGTCGACCAGTCTCTTAGAAAGATCTTTATAAAGAGACTGTGCAGGTGCACTCGGGCCCCATGATCCAAGCGTCTCGACCCCAAATGGCTCAAACAAATAATTCACAGAGAGATTACTATATTTGCGCCGCTTAAGGGCCCCTGCTGATGCAACAGCAGCGCCGGCACTACATTTACCAAGTACTCCGTACTTGGTAAATGTGATGGCGCAAGGGTATCGACGCGGATAGCGTCCCACTCCAAAGGCCTGCCCAACTTCCAAGACAACAACGTCATGCCGTCTGATCTTTTACCGTCCCCGCGTATCAAACCATGAGGTTCAAGTAAAGCCGGGACACTAGCGGCGGCAAGAGCACGACGAATAATCTCGTTTTGTTGCGTATGTCTTGGTATACAACCGGCGCTTCTACTACACGATAGACCATGAATATATTTATCTACTTATTTATTTGACCTAATAGAAATGTTGTAAACAGATAACACTCTGTGTAAGAAACGGAAAACTTGAAACGAAACCCTATACCAACACGTCTGGTCAGCGTGGCACAGTAGACCAAATACACTTCCGTGCCCAAAATTGGAAGATTTACGGGGAGGGAAGAAAAAGAAGCAAAAAATAGTTGTGTACTTACCGCCAACGTGTTGTCATAATTTTTTATATTAATAAAAGTCCAATAAATCCATTTTGGGCAAGTTGTTAGGAGTATCAGAGACAACTGTTAACATAAGATATAACAAAATATACTTAACTATTTTCTATTATAAATCTAAATAAATGAAATGCAAGCATACAAATAAAAGAAATACAAAATTAAATATCCCGACTGTCTCTAGCTATCACCGTTTATAAGGTACAGTCTAGTAGGTAACAATAGATAGGGTAGACAAACAGATAGACAGCAAAATCTTGACAGCTTTTTCAGCAGTAATCGAATCGGTGATAAGGGTTTTCCACACCCTGACACATATGAAAATAAATAGTAACCGATTCTCAGACCTACTGAATAGGTATGCATATAAAATTTTATAAGAATCGATCAAGTTTCAGAGGAGTATGGAAACGAACATTGTGACACGAGAATTTTATATATTAGAAGATTATTATGACATTTGGTATGTATCTACCTAATTTGATTGAGTCCTGGTTACTTTTAAACAATATTCATTCATTCATTAATACTCTAATGATTTAAGCAACACACTAGTCCAGGACCTACCAGTGCTAGGTATTAGCACAAAAATGCTTCTTCTCTTCTTCTCCAGCCCATTTAGGTCCCAATGTTGGGCACGGGCTTCCTCCACTCTGGGTGGTATTATGGTCTCAAGCGTGTTGGCACAGGGTTTATTTTCGAGGTTTCCGTCTCTCATAGAAGATGTTATCTGTGTGAAATATCCCTTAGCTGACTTTTACAGTACCCTTGGGAGGAGATAGGATTGTGACACTACTTGTATTCTTAATCCGTCACACGGAGAAAAAACGCTTAAGAGTAATATGTTATACTTACAGAACACTGCATATTTCTTTCAAATATTTGCATATTATCAAGTAAACGATCATAATACAGAATACATTTTCTTATAATCTTAACGTATTCTCTTTGTTTATTCTGGCCAATGATATCAATACGACAGTAATTACATTCCAAATATTCTCTTAAAAGTTTGACACGAAGATATATAGACAGAAAAAGTACTGCCACCATAAAATAATTTAAATTCACGCTAATATTCGTAATAGATATAGAATCCATGAAAAATAAACCCCGAACCAAACCTATAGTACACCTTGTTATAAAAATTAAACCTAAATACACATACATTTTTAAATCAATCAAAGGTATATTTTTAAATTTCATGAGTGTATCATTGATTTTTAAAACGTTATAGTATTTAAAAATATAATCTTGGCTCGTAAACAATGATGATATAACACCGTATATGTATTCGATTGAAAAAAAAAATTCGGTATAGTTTACACCCAAAGCTGAAAAGTATGAAATAATCACTATTGAGAAAAGTATTATACAATACAATTTACATAAGTAACAAATAATATATTTTGAGTTGCTAACGCGATAGTAATTTCCAAACAAAAGACGAATAGTCAATATAAATGTCAACGGAGATATTTTTATCATTTTTGTTGTACAATAACTTATAACGTTGATAGACATGAGCATAATGGTTATAAACAGAAATGACGGAACTAAAGTGCCTCGATAAAAACTGCCTCTCCTAATTATTAAAATTAGCTTTACCTAACTTTAACCTTTAAAATTAAAATAAATTTTAAAATTAAATTAATATTAGCTTTAACCTTTAGCTTGCGACTCCAACCGATAGACAACGATATTCTTAAGCTATTTTAAAAAGATATGAATTCAAACCTTATCAGGGTTTCTTACAAAAGAGAAACATAGTCTCACTTCGATATCCATCTGCCCGTCCGTCCGTCTATCAAATTATTTTTACTTAGTAATGGCAGCAGAAATTGTAGATCTATGCGTTCCCTTGATGCAAAAATACAGTCAAACCTTTAAATGTGCACGTTTAGAAGTTATAACCGAATTATTTTTGAGCATTTTCGACTTGCGCTAGGGAATACATAATATAAACCTATCGGTTACTTCTCATTGTCCCAAAGACTTGAAATTTTAGTCCACATAGTGTTTTTACATAGTACTTGTAGTTTGTTATCATACCACACGAAAATATTGTTTTACTAATAGCAACTTATGAAGTAGCTGAAATGTAGGCGATCTCCTACATTTGCCGCCTACACACGTTACGATAAACCATAACGAAAAAACTGCGCAGTTTTATCGAACGATTTTTATGGACGACCGCGGTCGTCAGTTCTCCTCACAAGCTCGTGCAAGTAGCATGTCGTCAACAGTACAGACGATAAATTATATTATTAAATAAACAAATGTCACAAGAAGTTTTTATCCGACTCGATAGATGGCGTTGTGCCGTCTCGCTACATCACGCTATTATTTCGTTTGACGCATTTACGTATAACCTTGACAAAATATTTGTTTAGTATCACTTAAGTACATAAACTGCATAATGCATGTACTTAATAGAAATTTTATGTACATTTCACACATTGTCCTCAGGTCCCAAGCTAAGCTTATAAATATGCCTGTGATATGGGTAGATAGTAGATAGATAGTTATTAGAATAGTTTACGGAACTGTTATTGGCGGTTACACCAGGCTGAGTGGCGCCATGTGATACGTTGTTGTAAACATTTGTGAAATATGACCAACTCTAAAATTTTTGCGGTAGATGGCATTATTTACAACGTTTTTTACAACTTTTCGTGTGGCACCGAGGGTTGCCGGGGCGCCATCTAGTTTAATTATAAAACATCAATCACTTAACAACATACTTGAAACTGCGCGGCTGTCCAAAACCAAAACCTAGCAAGTGACGTTTTTTTAATTCGTTTTCTTAAACCAATTATTCCCCAATTTTCTTACTGCGTCTAATGCAAAAACAACTGTATTTCTATCTTACATAGAATCACAGATACAAGCATGTATAATAAACCTAGCAACCAGCACTTCATACTTGTTGATTACAAAATGAAAGAGCATCTGCTGAAAAATTTACTCAAATGTAACTTGCTAGGTTTGGGTTTTGGACAGCCGTGCGGCGGCGAACACACCGCCGACAGCGTGACGTCATTGCTGCGTGTTTCGCACGGAAGCAGGAAACAAACGGGCAGGAACGGTGTCGCGCACGACAACTACATCAGCAGCCAAACCCGTAGTGACCTTTGTCGCTACGGTAGACAGTGCGCTTAACTCATTGGTGGCGGCAGCAAACGCAGCCGGCGCCAATGCAGCCCGCCCTAAAAGGAAGAGAAGAAGGAAATGCCGCCGCAGCGAAAATCGAGTCCGCACCCCCCGCCAGAAGGCGCCCAAACAAGCCGCACCGCCAGTAACGGCGCCCACTGATCAGTCCGTAGCGCCCGCCGTGTCCATCGCGGCGCTCGCCGCGAAACAGGCGCCTGCCGCTCCGCACGGGAATCAGCAGATTTGTAAAAAAATAATCATTATAATCGCTTTGCCCAGTTCACTTCTGTATCTTAAAAGTTGAGATTTGTTTGATTTGAAAACCTCCTCATTTTTTTTAAGTCGGTCAAGAATACCCAGACGCTGTACCTACTATTTATTATTATAGTATTTGTGTAACAAATAAAAACAAAAATTAATTGGCTGTCCCGCGCAGGAATCGAACCCCTTGACCTTTTGAACGGCCGCAGTAGTCAAATACATGAACCACTAGACCACGAGGACCGTCGATCATGCGGTCAGAAAATCGAAACGATTTTAAGAAATAAAAATTGTATCTTCCTTCGACGAACGATAATTCGCAGCAAATGTTCTACAAACGAACGAAAAATCGAAGATCAAGAGATCGCACAGTTTTATCGTACGATAATTTAGTGCGCGCTAAACAACGCACATTTGACGAACGATTCGATTTGCAGCGATTTTACATACATTTTTAAAAAAAAGAATACTCAAATTGAACTGCACAGTTTTGTCGGCCGACTTTTCGTTCGATAAATCGTAAGGTGTGTAGGGGCCTTTCAAAGTATTTTATTTATTTACTAGCTGTTGCCCGCGACTTCGTACGCGTGTATTGTATTGTACCATATCACTCTATAGATGGCGTTGTACAGTTCTTTTAAATCGCACTATGGTTTGGTTACACACATTAATACTTAAGCTCATCAAGATTTTTAGTTTTTGAATCCGATTTTCGCAGTTATAAATTAGTAAAGATTAATTAAGTTGGTGAATTAGTTTAAGATAAAATAACGATTGATTTGGCCGCAGTTAATTATGCTTTTCGTTATAGAAGGTACGGAATTACGGAACCCTAAGCGGGCGTGTTTATTTTGCTCTTGACAGGATTTTTTACGGAGACTTCGCTGTATGTCGGTCCGCCCACCTCGAGCTGTATCTCTGGAACGGTGGTAGTAACGATGGGTTATAATAAGAGCTAAAAGGCGATATCTGTTATTCCTGTTACTGTTATGCCAAAATAAGGTGCCAATACCTGTTATTAAAGAACAGGCTGATATAATATTTAGAATGACTGTTAATTTTTCACAGTAAATGCAAGGCTGTTCTGTTATTAGTTTGTTTACGAGTACCTGCGTTGAGTATTGACAGTTGAAAGTGTTTGCCTGTTATTTTTAATAACAGGTATGTCATAATCGCAGCTAGTATCTGGTATCTTAAAATATCTGTGACATCTACCTGTTATGATAAATACGCCTCACTCCTAGGTGGTAGCTAAAAAGCTGAAAATTTCATAGTTTGTGTATATCTAATTGATATGCTACAGAAACAAATACTCACTATCATCATCCTCTGCCCAAATAATTATGCAAATTGTAGTTTCAAAAATTTCTAATCCTTACTAATGTCAAATGTAATTTATTAATTTTGCAATTGACGTGCTATGCTTTTACTTAATAAATTAAAAGTGCATTGCAATGCACGTAGAAATACGATATAAACTCAATCGAGTGAGGATTCTTCTCTCTTCTTCTCCAGCCCATTTACGTCCCACTGTTGGGCACGGGCCTCCTCAATTTTGGGAGGGATAATGGTCTACTGTACCACGCTGACCAGGCGTGGTGGCACAGGGTTTATTTTCGAGTTTTCCGTCTCTCACAGAAGATGATATCTGTGTGCAATATCTCTTAGCTGACTTTTACAGCACCCTTGGGAGGAGATGGGGTGGTGACACTTGTATTCTTAATCCGTCACCACACGGAGTGAGGATTGCGGTGGCCTAATTGATTACTGAAAACCACGACCGCAATAAGCTCAGTTGACAGAGCTACGGAACGGTATTCCGAGGTCGTGGGTTCGAGTCCCGCTTGCGGTAATCACTTTTTCTACCGTAATTTGATTTATTAAATGTCAAATGTGTAATAAAATTGTGAGATCAAGTTGAGTACTGAACAAAAAAATTGACGAACTTAACGAAACCGTAATGCGATTCAGATAATCTGTAAAACGCTATCTGTCGAGCGGTATAATAAACATCTGTTTGTTTTGGTTTTATTTCTAAACTTCACGCATACGAAGTCGCAGGCACCAACTAATTATGTAATAATCGTTTTATTATCACACATCATGAATCTTTTGATCACAGAACGATTTATCAACGCCATCGTAGTGTTTGTCAACATTTTATTTATAGTTTTCAAGTCATTAAATAAACCAGTTAGATAATGGTACCAATTATTGCATAACTATACATAACTGAAACGAAATGGTATTCAAGATAAAGGCCGGATCTTCCTTGGATGCCAATGAGCAATAGGTGTTTTACGTTCTTGTTATTATTTAAGTCCTACTTTAAAAGTCAACGTTACGTAATAACTTTAATGTAATGACTAAAGCAAAAGAACGTAAGACTGTATGCTAATGTATGCATGTATATAAAGACTCAAAAATAAAAATATTAGTAGCATTAAGGACACAATTAATTAATGTAAAATAGGCAAATATTATGTACAAAGTTAATAATATAAAAAAAAAACAAATGAAATAAAATAAATTACGCGTCAAAATATTCCTCCGCAAAAAAAAAATTAAGAATCTAAAAAAAAAATATTTATATACCTAATAGCCTAATACTTTTAGATATCGTTAAACAGTATATTTTATTTTGTACATACATTATATGACAGAAAACTTACTACAATTCTAAAAGAATTTGCAATTAAAATGCAGCTATCTGCTTTATCAATGTCAATCGTAAGATTACCTCTGGGTTTTTATTTCAATATCAGTGAATCAAAATATATACGCAATATTTGCAAGATATATTGTATAGTTATTTGTGGAACATTACTTTGTTTACACATTGATTTAAAAGGAATTAACAAAGCAACATCTTTCGCACTTTTGGAGTATATGCTTAGTGTGATAACTACTTTGATTACAAGTCAAGATTATATATTTAAATATTACAATGCATTAAAAACATTTGATACTCTTGTAGGTTATAACTCATTTCCTGTACTTAATAGAGAAATGTGCCTTATTTTTGTTTCCTTTATTTTATGTAGACTTTATCTTACGTATCTATATGGAGCTATTGTTAATTTTATCGCTATTATTTTCACTGTGACGGATTTAAATCGTTTTGTTGCGGGAATTTTTTTTTTTTCTTTGTACATACGTATTAAAAATATAAGGATTTGTTTATCAAACAACTGCGTACCTATTAGTATTGTAGACAAACACCAGTTGAATGGAAACATAAGAATGATAAGAAAATGCTTGACTTATTACGATAATTTACTTAACAATATGCAATATTTTGATCAAGATATGCAGCATTTGGTAAATATTAATTTGTATTAAAATTTCTTTTCGCTCATTTCCGTATCTTTTTATTTTAACACATATAAAATTTTGCTAAAGTATAGAATTAAAACACATAAAAAACGAGTAGAGGAGTGAAATTTTTAGCTCTCTAGTTATCACCGTTCAAGAGAAAAAGCCTGGTGACAGACAGACGGACGGTCGTACAAAATCTTTGAAAAAGAGACGTTTCGTACTTCGCAATTTTCTTCGTGAAAAATAACCCGACTTGAATATTTTTTTAAACGCCATATTATAGATAAATAGTATATCTAATTCTATTACTTTCAATTTGGAAGAATGCTTACCAAATTTGTGTATTACATATACACTGCAAGTGCATCTTAACAAAACCGTACAAAACACGTTATTTGGATGGTCATATTTCTTTCAATTATAATGTTTTGGAAAAAAGTAAGAGAAGTATCTATAGATATATAAAAACTAGACACTTTAAGAAAAAAAGACGTGTGGCACTCGGGGACTGCCGCGGTAAAGCTATTGCATAGTATTTTTTATCAACTTATGCAATTATAATTATTTATTTATTTTGTTTATGCAAGAATCTAAATACCATAAACTAAAATAAGATTAATAATCCTTATTTACTGATGCTTACATATGTCCATTGTTTATGGTAATTATGATAAAATAGCGATTGTCAATCAAATGTCAATAAAATAAAAATTGGTCAAGTGCGAGTGGGACTCGCGCACGAAGGGTTCCGTACCATTATCTATGCAACATAAGGCAACGTTATTAGTATCGAGCAAGAAACGGTAAAAAAAATCAGTTTTTTGTATGGGAGCCCCCCTTAAATATTTATTTTATTTTATTTTTAGTATTTGTTGTTATAGCGGCAATAGAAATACATCATCTGTGAAAATTTCAACTGTCTACCTATCACCGTCCTTGAGATACAGCCTGGTGACAGACGGACGGACGGTGGGACGGACGGACGGACAGCGAAGTCTCAGTAATAGGGTTTCCGTTTTTACCCTTTGGGTACGGAACCCTAAAAACTAACGCCAAAACTGACATGAGTCATCAGCGCGAACAGCGAAACGGCGTCAGCGTTAGCGCCGTGTCTAGTATTTTTTAGTTACGCTATCTAGTTACGTTACTGCTATATCTTTGTTACGGAATTTAAATTTCGAATTTTGTGCATTTAGTCTCCACGCTCAAGGTCCGCGATAGAAGCTATGCAATAGCTTAAAATTCGTTTCTCTAGAAGCAATATCCACGAAGAAAACAGCGGACGACGATGTCCATATTTTTCTATGAAGCATGGCTTGCTTTCGAACCTTCTTAATATATTGATAGATACGTAGAAAGCTAATAAAAGCGTGTAAATAAGTAAAAAGTTACAGAAACTAGAATGATTAAACATTGAATTAAAAAATGTTGTAGTTCGCCATTGCCATAATAACCAGTGTACCAAGATGGATTATGTGGATTTTTGATGGTATTACACAAATTGAAAATCATTTCGTGAGTATCTATTCTAATTTGAACTAGGGATTTGAAATGGCTATAACAATAAATCCAAAAAACAATAATATAATAAGTTACCAGCTAATCTGAAGTCACTTCCAATACAAAAGTTTGAAATCATGGCTTTTGGAAAAAAAACTATTATAGTCTAAAGTCTAAAGGATATGTATGATCGAGTGACTTAGTTACAAAATGTGTGTATTCTGTGCCTATGACATCCCTACTATAATATTATAAATTCGAAAGTAACTCTGTCTGTCTGTCTGTTACGCTTTCCCGCTTAAACCTCTAAACCGATTTTGATAAAATTTGGCACAGACAATCTTGAGACCCTGAGAAAGGACATAGGCTACCTTTTATTGCGAAAAAAAGGGATGAAAATTTTCTAAATTTCACGCGGACAGAGTCGCGGGCAATAGCTAGTGTTAAATATGATGAAATTGATAATGGTAAATAATCCCTATTTGCAGATGACCTAAAAATATACAAAGGGGTTGACAGTCAATGTGACGTGACCCTTTTTCAGCATGATCTAAATAGTGTTCAAGGCTGGTGTGCCACGAATAACATGATTTCATGATTAAAAATTCTATACAGTGAATATTTCAATAATATTGAAATTAGTTGCTTAAAATAGTCTATATTTTCAAAAAAATTTATAAAAACCTTGGCATATAACTATAGCTTATGTTTTCAGGAAGCAAATAATTGTTTGATATGTGCGTCACTCGAAACAATTGTGAGTATGTTTTTATTATTTGTGCCAGCTATTATAGCGGAGATGACAAAAAATAATGTGGATGAATTAAAAACGATTATTTCTTCTCAAATATACAGATGTTCAAGTAAGTACCGGAATTAATAATGAAATCAAAGCTTTAACTAAACTAATAATTATTAAGCTGAAGAGTATGTTTGTTTGAACGCGAAATCTTAGGGTCGGATTTGTAAAATTCTTTCAGTATTGGATGGTACATTTATCGAGGAAGGCTATATAACATCACGCTGCGGTTAATAGGAGCGAAGCATCAGTGAAAAATTTTGCAAAAACGGATTTTTTTTTTTTATTTCCACGCGTTCGACGTCACGGGCAATAGCTAGTTACCTAATATTAAGTCTATAAATTCGTCTGTGAGGTGACGGACAAAAAGAATACAAGTGTCACCTCCTCATGTCTTGCCTGCGGATGTCATAAGAACACTTAGAACCGACCAAAAGAACCAGATTTTTAACGTCAGGCAGGCGACTAGTTGTAGAAATCAGCCAAATCCCATAGCAAAATGACCAAGTAGTCATGTAGCGCAGACTTTGAATAACGGGATAAGGGCCAGAGAATAGGCTGGAGAGAGATATCCTACTAATATTATAAATGTGAAAGTTTGTAAGTATGGATGTTTGGACGTGTGTTACTCTTTCACGCAAAAACTACTAAATGGTTTTTAATGAAAGTTTATAATTCTATAGTTTTTACATTAGAATAACACATAGGCTTTTTTATTTATAATTTAGACGAGCCTCGTGGTTGAGTGGTTAATGTAACGGACTGCCGATCAAGAGGTCGCGGGTTCGATTCCCGCTCTGGATAATGATTTGTGTGATTTTTCTAATTGTCATACAAATGTTTGTACTGCGTCTGGGTGTTTCTATGTATTATAAGTATATATTTACAAAAAGAATAGTAGTATATGTATTCTATCCGTATTCTGGTATCCATAACACAATAATCTAAGCTTAGCTTGGGACCAGAGGACGTTCTGTGAAATGTCCATGAATATGTATATATTTATTATTATTATTATTATAAAGATATTGTGTAAATTATTCAAAATGTGACTATAATTGTCAAGGAAGTATTAAAAAATCTACCATCTGCGAGCTATTCTGGTGTACGCGTCCTGAAAGCACCCTGGTGCTCAAGTCTACTATTTTGGAACAATTGTCATACCGGCACGATACCGTTGCAATTGAAGTCAAATATCCGTAGTCTGCTATATGCGTTCATAACGGTCGTTCAATGGTAATAGAATTGTCGGTCTCTTTTATCTATGCATTGAATTTTCGGTCTCTTTTATCTATGAATTGTGTTAGAATGGTATGTATGTGTTGCCGTTTTTAAAAAATGCGTTAGTGGAAGTGATTTTCGAAAAACTACTAATAAATGAAAACATTTAATCGTGCTAGACTTCGTTTAGATATATTTGTACATACTATTTATTAGTATAAAAAGCAATGTGAAGTTTAGGAGATTAGTAAATTGCAATAAATTACAAAGAACAATTTCTAATATTTCTATCTATCTATTTTTTATTTATGGCAACCTGTCGACACAGGACAATTTCAAAATATTACTGTCAAATTCAAAATAGCAGACTACCGAAACATTTCAGTCATTGAATGGCAATTGTGAAGCAATTGTGTACGAGACTAGCAATTTATGTCACTTTGACAATTGTAAGTCAATGATGAAGTCGTTATGACGAGACAATAATAGTAGACTACCAAAAACTTTACAATTGCACCATAATGGTACAATAATGGTACAATTGTGACACCATTGAAATACCCGACTCAGGGCCCAGACTGCCTAATTTTTTATCCTTTTTACCGCGGGTAACACCGTGGGGCAATTACAAATAGTGTATAATAATTTATGTTGAAGATAATATTTTTGTGTTTACAGATGAATCGTTGGAATTTGAGCTACGAATATTTTTAGAGTATTTAGAATTGCATCCGTTTAACTACATGATATGGCGTACGATTGCAATAGATATAAGCCTACCAATAACTTTGATTGGTCTAACCATTACCTATACTATAATAACAAAACAATTGATCAATTTTGCAATCTTTTAATGTTTAGAGTGGCTCGCTGATAAATGTTTCTATGACTTAAAAGAGTTTTATAACTATAAATTATATGAATAGATGTTTTAATGAGTGGACTACCCAGTAGTAATGACATACTATTATTCTAAATAATGACATAATTTTACTTAATGATGATATAATTTTATTTATTTTTGATTTAATTTATTTATATTGAAGTTATTATGAAATATTTGCTTTATATTATATTACACTGACATGCTTTTAATATCAATCATTGACTATAACTAACGATGTATATAATAAAATGTATTTAATGATTATGTAGCTGTAACTTATATTTGCATGCTGTTTTGACCGCGAAACATGATGTTCTCTTTTAACTAAACACCAATATATTGTAACCATGTTTCAAGTAAATAAATGATTTGATTTGATTACCTTTTGATCACTTTATTTTAAATATAAAAACACCGTAATCTTAAATAAATTTTATGAGGATTTAAAATGTGTGATTTTTTTTAATAAATAATTTAATGTCATTTGTATTTTCTTTTAGTATGTTTAGGGTTCCTTACCAAGTAGTAAAACGGGATTACCTTACTGAGACATCGCTGTCCGCCCGTCTGACACCAAGCTGTGTATATTATCTTTAGAATATTGTTAGCTAATGAGCTGAAATTTTCAGTTCATTTATGAGTCTACTAGTTGTAGCCCGCGGCTTCGTACGCGTAGAATTTAGAAAATGTTCCCCGTTTCTATAACATTTTTCACTACCACTTCTCTCCTATTAGTCGCAGCATGATGTTATAGTAGAATCCGTTTATTATGACTCCGCCTATATTACCGGTTATTACGACGTAATTACACTACGAAGTTTGGTTTCCATACAAAATCCTCATAAAAAGATGGATATAATGACTTCCTTACATGTCGCTTATAATGACCCATTTTTAATAAATTATGTCCAGTTATAATGACCGACATGATTCTTTACACCTCCCGGTAATGTTCGTTGATTCCCGACGACGTTCGGCATATGGCTCGTATTTGTTTTGTAAAAAAAAAACAGACATAAATGACAGATTACTTACAGTAAATACACTTGTATGTGTTATAATGTGCTGATTACGTGCAATTTTGATTTTGATTTATTACGTATATGTATACATATGTAATTACTATTTTTCTTTATTAAAATGCTTAAGTACATACATATTATTTACATAAAAAGGATTTTTATTTAACAAAACGCTTTGTATAACGTCTGGTTATTATGAAGTGTTTGTCAGTTCCTTTCGATGTCATTATAAACGGACTGTACTGTATATAGCTTATTGCTTTCCTCGCTAAATGGACTATCCAACGCTGAAAGAATTTTTCAAATCGGACCAGTGGTTCCTAAGATTAGCGCATTTAAACAAACAAACAAACTCTTCAGCTTTATAATATTATAAGTATAGATAGATAAAAAAATTGTCACTAACCTTTTTCTGTACATTTGCAGTGCGGAATGAAAAAAGCAATTGTAAACATACAAATTTTGCTATCAAAATATAATTTTAACTAAAAGAAAACAATATTTGTAAATTTAGATGCAAAATTAATTTATGAAATGAGAAAGCGTGGTAGCAATTTAAGTTACAAACATTGAGCCAGCCCAGGAGACACATAAGACTTTGATCGATGACCAAAGTTTGGTCACGACTTCGTTACATAGAGTGCAACACAATACAATAGCTGGCCTTTGTATTCAGTACCTACTTTGTGACTGCACCTATGTCTGTGCTATTAAGAAAGAGGTAGTTTGTAATATTATTATGTACAGTGGCGGATTTGCAGTCTCGGTCGCTCTAGGCCCGAAGCCTTTAGCCGCCCTAGGCCCCAAGCCATTAGCCGCCCCCTTCTCAACATCCACCATATAGACTACATAATGAAATTACTTCATTGCCAACTTTTATCTAAATAGATTTATGGTCTTATTCATAATGACTTATCAGAGGTTTAAAAGGAGATTTTATCGGAGAGATAATAAACGTTTTAGCGTAAAAATACTATTATGAATAACAGTTTTTGACAATATTTGCGAACCGATTTTAGCGAATTTTTAAAACTCCGATAAGTCATTATGAATAAGACCGTTAGAAATTTAAGAGAAAAATTCAGTTTTATTTCGCAAGAAAATTTTATTTTGTTGTAAATAAGAAGCTTTTTTGTAAATCACCGGCCCTAAATCTGGCCACCCTAGGCCTGGGCCTACCGGGCCTTAAGGTAAATCCGCCACTGATTATGTACGTAGGAAGTAATCTTCAAAAGTAATGGTGTGATTCTAATTATATTTTTTATCAGTAATATGTAATTCTTCAAAAATACTATAAGCTATGTAATTATGTCTAAGTATAGCTATACCTATGTTATTACAGCGACAACAGATTCATCTGCGAAAATTTCAATATTTTCATATTCATTTGCTACAAATAGAAAGAAAGAAAGAAGAAAGAAAATAAGTTTAATAAGTGTGTGTGTGTAGTGATAAGCAAATACACGTACAAGCACAGAAATAGTAAAAAAAATAAAAGCATGAAAGATAATATATATAACAAGATATTATTAGGATGAAATTTATATAAAATTTAACAACGAACATGATAACACAAATAAACTAAAATCAGAGAAAAAAATACAATAACATAATGGAAACGATAACATATACTAGTACAAATAAGAGCGAAACAAGTTTAGTGCATTGCTACATCACTAAACGGCCACAGCTCAGCCTAATGTTGGTTATAAACCAACGCTGTTCTTCCGCAGGGCCGCTTAGTGAAGCCACAGATAGCAAGGATAAAAAGGAGAACACAAAGAAAGCAGTAAATAAAAAGAAAAAAATTAAAAAAATATCACAATGGAATAGATATAAATAGATACAAAGTAAACATATTTTGCACACACATGGCCATCAACCACATCTCCGTGTCAGCTGTCAATGTCACATAAAGAAGTAACATCCCTATCATCTACTCTATGGTCCGCAAAGATGATTACTGTCTATTTATAAGTATTGTTTATGAATATTGTATGCACGTATATGGGTCTTAGGATATTAAAACCGACGGGAGCTGTTACATACGCTATTTTATTTGTCAAATGTACTGTCATGTCGGCGAACGCACACAAATACTGTAACGTAATTTCATTGGTCCCTAAGCACGCTTCGTCCAAAATAACATCACACACACTAAAAAGACGACAGTGTCCGTACACAATAAGTATGAGCGTTGTTCTTGTACCTTTTTCAGCGAGGATTTCTTGACAACGCTACGAATTCTACGTGCACAACTAAACGTCACTTAAAAATGAAAACAACTATTATTTTGATTCATTGGCTATTTCACTGTACATAATGTATATTAATAATTCAAATGTCCTCTCTCTCCAGCCCATTTACGTCCCACTGTTGGGCACGGGCCTCCACCACTTTGGAAGGATTATGGTCTACTGTGCCGCGCTGACCAGGCGTGTTAGCACAGGGTTTATTTTCGAGTTTTCCGTCTCTCACAGCGGATGTTATCTGTGTGCAATTTCCCTTAGCTGACTTTTACAGCACCCTTGGGAGGAGATGCGGTGGTGACACTTGTATTCTTAATCCGTCACCACACGGAGAATTTTATTTCTTAGTTAAGTTTAATACTTGATGTAGAATCGGTACCAGTGTTCATACACAACGAGTATGAGCATTATTTATTACCTTTTTCAGCAATGGTCGCCTTACAATGTCTCCTCCTGTCAATTTACTGCTTTACGGGCATATTGTTATAGCCAATATATATGATTATAAATAGTATTTTTGTTTCTCTTACGATCAATACAGTTAGTTGTTATACTGAATTCCACTACACACTAGCGTTTTTAAAATTAAAATGAAGATATCTCCGTTAACATGCATAATGACAATTCGTTTTATATTCGGAAATCATTACAATATCAGCAAAAATATATACATATGCTACGGTTGCAAATTATTTTGCTTTTCACTATCTATTTTCATAATTTCATCTTATTTCTCAATTACAGGCTTATTTAACCCCTGTATTTTCTCACTAATCGAATATGTTCATGGAATAACCGCATCATTGATTACAAACCAAGATTATTTATATAATTATTATGATGTTTTAAAGATTTGTGATTCTCTTATTGGCTTTAAAAATGTTCCTTTGTTTAACTTGCAAATGTATGTAATTTTATTTTTAATTTTTATAACAAGATGCATCATAGGTGTTTGCTTTAGCGGTGTACATTTTTTAAACGTTATTACTATAGTTACGATCAGTTCAGACTTAAATTATTATATGGCAGCTTTAGTTTTTCTTGCCTTATATTTTCGTATGAAACTTATAAGGGTGTGTTTCGAGGGTAATTGTATATCTGTTGACATTATTAGACAATACAAGCAAAAACAATATATCAGAATAATAAGAAAAGCGCTTCTTTACTATAGTAACTTACTGGATAGTATGCAAATATTTGAAACAAATATGCAATGTTTCGTAAGTATAAAATATAACTACATATTTATGTATCTTACTAACCGACATCAAAAAATGTATTTAGGGTCAGGAATATGACGCTTATTTTTTTCGTGTGTGAGTTATGTTTTCTTCATCTGTCAAGGCTGAAATCTGTCTGTTTTGTCTGCTAGTAAATAAATAATAATTATAAATATTCATGGACATTTCACACAACGTCCGAATCTAAGCTTATAATATTATTATGCTTGTGTTATGAGTACCAGAATACGGATAGTAGACTACATATACTACTTTTCATTACATTAATATCGTTTACAAATACATACTTATAATACATAGAAAAATCTCAGCCGTAGTACAAGCATTTGTATGACATATATAAACATCACACAAATATATAATATTCTCTAATAATTGCGCGACTCATTTGTTTAAATAAAATAAAACTACTTTTTACGGATTTAGACGCGTGTATTTGTTTTAAATTTCATACAAATAATTGTACCGTGCGGGAATCGAACCTGCGACCTCGTGAAAAGCAGTCTGTTACATAAACCCCTCGACCACGAGGCTCGTCAGTTATTTGAATTTGGGAGAACAAATAATATAAATCTTAATTCTATGGACTGAATTAGTTTTTTTTATGTTTTCAGTTATTTCTCGTGATGTTAACAACCTGTCCGAGATGGATTTTTTGGACATTTATTATAGTAGCAAAATATGTTACCTTAGATTCAGTAAGCAATACATAATGTTTATCAAGCCGCGTACAGACTTTGCATACAATGTCCGTAGGGTGACGGATTAAGAATACACCCACCACCGCCCCATTTCTTACTCAGAGTACTGTAAAATCCAGGGATAAGCACTTAATATCAACTGTGAGAGACTTAACCCAATACCTACACCCCTGGTCAGCATGGCCTATACCATAAATCTTAATTTTATTTAGGTTTGGTTGGCTGGTTGGTTACTTTCCAAAATCACTCTCTTCAGCAGGCTTCCGTAAAGTAGGCGCTTACGCCGTGTGGACCCATAACACCCAAAAAATGGTGGATTTTAACAAGGCGGAAAATGGGAACGCTAGAAACAGTTTATTCTCAAAGTGGGCAGTAGATTAAATAAGTTTAGGAGCCTGCTCTACAGACATTTAACTTTACCTCTTACATATTTAAGATTACTAGCTCGTATCTGCGAAAATCGTGCGCATGAAATAGTTACTTACAGTAGCATTTTCCTTTGTAATCCGCCCCTATTAATTGTAGGGTAATTTTAATTAGCCTATAATAATTCTCTGTACTATAATTTCTCTGTACTCCTATACACATATTTAACAAACTACCTAAACACATTAGGGATATTTCAGACATTGCTCGTTTCAAAAAAAGCCTCCACAAAATGTTATGCTCTAAATGTTATTATTCTTTACATGAATTCCAGAATGATGATTCGGATAGCATACGAGTATTAGCCTGACATAATATATCATATTATAATATAATTATTTAAGGGTTTAAATTTTATTGTCAGTAAATAATTCGGCAACGTTAATTAAATTTTCATATTATTATTATTTAAAACAAAATTTTATTAATGATATTTCAAATGTGCTAATTTCGACATTTTCTTTTTCCAATATTATTATTACATAAGACATTGTTATTATATGACAAAATGAAAACTGCATGCACAATATATTTATAATTACTACCATTATTGTACGCCTAAATGGCAGGACATAGTGAAACCTGTTAATTTGATCTCAACATCTTATGTACCTATTTGTCCACAATAAAAAATACTTTGACTTTGAAATAATGTTTCCCCGTTAAGTGGGCTATATAAGACAAAAATAATTTTTCAATTCCGACTAGTAGTATCTGAAATTATAGCCAAATCAATCACATTTTTTTGTGTGCATATATGTAGATGTATCCATCTACCAGCCTTTCTTCGTAAGCTGCTGGACAAAGGCCCTTTAGAACGCCAAAACGCGCGATTCCACGACGCTTTCATTCAGTAGTGCAATATATTTATGTAGATTTTCATGAGATGTTATTTCTAGGTACCTATTTATTGGCAAATTGCAGTAGGTCTGGAGATGACGACATGGTTTTATTTATTATTTATGATAACGGCTATTGTGGAAAAAATTTCACATGAAGTGGACAAAATTGAACTGATACTTACCAATCAATTATCCAACTGCACTGGTACGTAATTTATTAATCATAATCTAAGCAACAAACTACCCACTAATAATAATCCTGAGTTTATTGTCACACAAATAATTATTCGGTGAAAGTCTCTCTCTCTCTGTCTCTCTCTCTCTGTCTCTCTCTGTCTGTCTCTCTCTGTGTGTCTCTCTCTCTGTGTCTCTCTCTCTGTGTCTCTCTCTCTGTGTCTCTCTCTCTCTGTGTCTCTCTCTCTCTCTCTCCAGCCCATTAACGTTCCACTCATAGGCACGCCTCTTCCTCTTCGGGGAGGGTTTGTGGTCTACTATGCCGCGTTCACCAAGCGTGTTGGTACAAGATTTATTTTGGAGTTTTCCATTTCTCACAGACGTTACCTGTGTACATTATCCCTTGGTTGGCTCTTACAGCACCCCTATAGGAAAAGGAATCATTGCGTGTTTCTTGTCACACAAATAATTAACTTTTGTTTCTTGTCACACAAATAATTATCTCATATTAAATATCACACAAACAACTATATTGTGTTTGCTGTCACACAAATAATTATCTTGTGCATATTATCAAACAAATAATTATCCTATGTTTCTTCCACATAAATAATAAAAGTATCTCGTGCTTATTATCGCACAAATAATTATTATTCTTTGTGGGGATTGAAGTATTGAACGTGCATGATCTATTTATTCAACTTTATGATTATATTTCCAGATGAATTAGTTCAACAGGAACTACAGACAGCTCTGCAATATTTGGACGAACGACCTTTTAAATATGTAATATGTCGTGTGATACCTCTTGACAGTAATTTACCTATTACTTTATTGATGACTTATATCACTTACACAATTGTTGCAATGCAACTCACAAGATTTAGAGTAAAGTATTAGGTAGATCTTATTAACCGACTTCAAAAATAGAAGGAGGTTCTCAATTCGTCTGTATGTTTTTTTTTATTATGTTTGTTACCTCAAAAGTTTAACTGGGCTAAGCAGTTTTAATGATTCTTTTTTATTTGAAAGCTAGCTAGTAAAGTTAGTTTTAGTTCGCGTGTGGTCCCATTTTTCCAAATTTCGAAGGTACAAGAAAGCGGTTGACCTTTTTTTTAAAATACTCAATTCTTTGAAATAAAATTTTCTAAAATGCACGCGTATTCCTATTTTCTATAGTGTTTAATGAGTTATTACTAAATAAATTATTAGATAGAGACATAAAAATGCACTGTGTACAACAAGAGTATCTAATAAATGTTTTGGTACAATATTATTGTATTATTTCAGAGTATTGAAATCGGGATGTCTACAAAAGTTCAATAAAAAATTCAATTATATATATCTAGAAAGAAAAGTTGTTGCATTACTCGCATGCAAGGGTTGTTTTCAGAAAACAAATAATCCCTTCTATAGTAGAGGAGGCCGTGCCCAACAGTGTGGCGTTAATTGGCTAAAGAAAGGTGCTTGCTCTTTTATTGACCAAAGGCTCATGTCATGGGTACACTACACTTTTATGGAGTACATTGATCAACGAGAAAAAAAACTTATTATTGCATATGCCTATAACAAAAAAAAACCTTACGTAGTAGTCTCCAACGTTTCCAAGACTTTGCAGTCACCGTGGTCACGAGTGAATGGTGACTGCAAAGTCTAAAAAACGTCGGGCCAAAATTTAAAACAAATACACGCGTCTAAATCCGTAAAAAGTAATTTAATTTAAACAAATGAGTCGCGCAAATGTTGAGAATATTATTTTATTAGGGGTCGCTATGGTGAATATATTATTATGATAATAACGGTTAACGGTACGGAACTCTTTGTGTGCGGGTCCAACTCGAACTACACCAGCTATGGCCGAGAGTGAACGGCGCTGGGCCGCCGCGGGCTGACGGAAGTACTGAGAAGTCTCAATAACAGGGTCTCATTTTTTATTGTAGTAACTAACCCTAAAAAGAAACTTCAAAATTAATAAACGCCATTTTATGATGTCAGTAATATTAAAAATCTTATAAATAAATTAACCTGAAGACGTCATATGCAACTGCCTGATGAGAATTGATTTTACTTTATCTACCTCACTGGAAATTCTTTCCGTAATAATTGTTAATATAAATAATAGACAGAACCATATCAACATCTCCAAAATGACACCTATTTGCCTACCTATTATACCTGAAATTGATACAAATTTTAAGCGAGGAACGACACAACGACGACACCAAACTATGCTCCATTCGGAAATATGGGCATCGTAGCCCCCTGTTTTCTTCGTGGATATTGCTCCAAGAGGAACGAATTTTTATCACAGTATCTTGGTCCTGTATATATTACTTAATTTTAATAATACTTATATTTTACTTAACTATTACTTTTTTTTTTTCAAATCATAATAACAAAAAGAAATATGACCATCCAAAAATCCCGTTTTTCGCGGTTTTCTTTAGATGAAATTTGGTGAGGTTTTACCGAAAAAGAAAGTGATAGAAGCATAGATATACTCTTCAACTATAATATGGCGTAAAAAATTTCACCACTCCGCTTTTCCCCAGGATGCTTCAAGAGTTAAAACAGTTAAAAGTAACTGTGAGAGACGGAAAACATGAAAAACAAATACCTACACGCTTGGTCAGTGCGGCATGGATTTATATATATATATATATAATATATATATTTATATAAATATATAATATATATAATTATATATATTTATATTTATATCATATCGTCATTCAGACCGAAAACCCTTCCAAGGTAGAGGAAGCCCGTGTCCAACTGTGGGACATTAATGAACTGGGCAGATGTTTATATTGCATTCAAGTAATATGAAAAATACTTACGGTTATTTGATCGATATATCTTTTAGCAAGAAAAATGTCCAGCTAATCCATTTTGGACATATTGTAAAAAGCACTAGAAACAACTAAAAACAACATTCACAAGTTTATTATTATGTGAAAAACTAAAAAACTCTCTTGAATATTTTTTAAAATTATTGCATCGTTATCGGTCCTCAATATGTGTGCATAACTTCAGATCAATCTGATTACTGCAAGTGAGTGAAAATTACTTTGAAAGATTCCGTTTCACAAATTAATACATTGATAGATAATTATGTACCAAGTAAATATTATATAACGTGTTAATTATAAAGAAATAATAACTCGAATACGTTAAAACTTATTAGTTTAAATTTAATGAGACCAATTCTGATGCGTCAAAAACTTAACCTAAATACGAATAAATATTTATACTTACAAAAGGCTGTGCATAATATGGCTCAAATGTTTGCAGATTGTCGAGCAAATTACCGTAATACAAAACATTTCCTTAATAATTTTATTCTTTTTTCCTTTCCAATGAAATTTATAGCAACAAAATTAGTTTCTAGATTTTTCTTATAAGTTTTACACGAAAATTTATAGAAAGAAACAGTAACATAAGCATTAAATAGTTTAAATCAGCGCCGACTGTCAAAATTGTTATAGAATTTATGAAATTAAGGGCCTACATCAATATTATCGTCGACATGTACATATTAACACAGCTAGTAGGTATAGAAAATGAAGAATTAGGGATATTTTTTTTGTTTACTCAAAATCTACTAAATATATTGTAATTCTGATTTACGTGTTTCTATATATAATAGTTACTTGTGTTTTTAAAGTTATTTCATTAGTTAATACGCGATAATAGACCGACAAATGAAAAAAATAAAAAATGAGAGAGGTTGTTTCGCTAAGATTTTGATGTTTGATTTGTTGATTACTATCGAGAAAACTTTTTCAATCGCGTTTCTGAGTTTATGCGATCCTAGATCATATATTGAAAAAACATATACTTAAAAATTAGAGCTCTAGCCATTCAATCTAAAGAAACAATGAAAACTTCGTACGTAGAAAAATGCACGAAGCTATTTTGGTATCCTCTTAATACCTTTAAAAGAATATGCTACCGTACATCTTAAGAGGCTACCAAAATAGCTTCATGCATTTTTCTATGTACGAAGTTTTCATTGTTTCTTTAGATTGAATGGCTAGAGCTCTAATTTTTAAGTATATGTTTTTTCAATATAATAATAAATAATAAATATTCATGGACATTTCACACAACGTCCTCTGGTCCCAAGCTAAGCTTATATGCTTGTGTTATGGGTACCAGAATACGGATAGAATACATATACTACTTTTTTTTTGTAAATACATACTTATAATACATAGGAACACCCAGACGCAGTACAAACATTTGTATGACAATTAGAAAAATCGCACAAATGATTGTCCCGAGCGGGAATCGAACCCGCGACCTCTTGATCGGCAGTCCGTTACCAGAACCACTACACCACGAGGCCCGTGTATGATCTAGGATCGCATTTTCGTATTTAAAATTGACTAAAACAAACCACCGTTCTGTCCTGACTGATTCTCATACTGAGGACTCATTGTTATTATATTTGTCAGGATATACTCCAAATAAGGATGCATTAGTAAAAGAAATGCAGACTCAGGTTTCCCATTAATTTAAATTTAAACAGTTTGAATGAATAAATATTATTAATAATTACTCATGTTGTTTTAATTCCCCTGGACAAAGTTTTTTAACCCATTAAATAAATATTCATATTTGTTGCTGGAACTCGCAAGAGTGCACGGCGGTATAAAAGCACATTGCATAAACGTCTCCCTTCTTACCTAAGAAATAGGTCGACCGCGACTCAATTTTAAAATAAAAAGTTGATCTTATGTGCACAAAAGTTGGCCACACCTGTCTACTGTGTAATGGCTATACTGCTGGGCCGTAACAGGGCTCTTGTTTGAATCTATTTTAAAAATGTAGTACCAACTTATGAACAACATCAATGCTATAAATAAATGAATATGAATAGTCAATTGTGATTAAAAACTAATATTTTATTTACTTGAAAACACGCTTGATACTTCGAAGATGTTTTTAAATTATTAGATACACTGAATTATATAAATTTCAACTCATAAAATAAAAACTCATTGAAGGGCTTCGTGATCTAGTGGTTCATGTAACGGACTGCCCTTCACTAGGTCACGGGTTTGAGTCCCGCACGGGACAATCATTTGTGTAATATTTATATTAGTCTTTTTATTTTTTTATTCTAGTCTGACTGTTTTATATTTACAATCAGTATGTAATGACGAAATAATGACGAATGAAGAAAAGTAGTTTATGTAGTACGTATTATCCGTATTCTGGTATCCATACCGCAAAGAAATAAGCTTAGCTTGGGACCAGAGACCGTTGTGTGAAATGTACATAAATAGTCTTAAAAATTATAAGCTTTTTCCGTTTATTTTCCATACATTCCGTTTCTCACTAAGGCACTGTTGTTTATTATTTTTTGTCTCTGGCAACACTTTTAAGTTGAAGCATATAAGTAACTACAGAATTTAACGCGGTACCGTTTCCCCGTTCTTGTCTTTGGCTATGCGCAAGCAGCGTCTAGCCATTTAAAAAAAAAGTAATTACAGGCGAAAAAAAAAATTATGTCATAATGTGGGTATATTTACCACAAATCTAATTCGAGAAATTTATTCTGAAGAACGCATTGTTTATTATTAAGGTATGAATCTAATTCTAAAATATTTTAATGACTGCCATTATTTCTTAATTATTAATAAATTATCAGTAATTAATGTAACATTTAAGTATATATGTTCGTGTTATTTGTAAGTATGCCAGTATTTTAGCATTCGTTATCGCGTTACTTGATTTTAAGTGTGTTACTTATTTTATTGTGCTTTGCCATTAAGTAGTAAGTGAAATTCATAATGATATTCTATCGTTTGGCATTAAAAACGTAAGTAAATATTTAATAGAATGTAAAAGAAACTGATAGGTAAAAAGGAAAATCATTTTCTTAGTCTTTCGATTTCTCCAAAACGCTTAGACGTATTTAGGTATATAGATTTTATCTTATTTATGAGATTAGATCTGGTTGTATCTTTATAATTTATTTAAATTCAATTTAATTGCATTTTTACTTTTTAACACGCTTTTATAAGTTCAGTATGTATCTATCAATCTATGTAACGGAATCTTTGAAAGTGATTTTAACCGACTTGCAGTAGGTACTTGGATTGATTTAAAATTTTGCACATATATCAAGGACCGATGACAATGCAATAATTTAAAAGAATAATCCCATTTCCTTGATCAGAATTATTAGAATAGCATGTTGAAGTATCACTATGACCACACTTGTATATTTAATCATACACGTAATAGCAGTGGCGTGCACTCCATACAAGCTGATAGGCTCTGCTTTACTTGCCATTCACAGATATTTTAATAAAACGTTCGTATGATTTAGATGACTTTATTCATGTATTTACTATTAATTAAACAAAATATTATAACTTAAAAACGCCTACCTAATAATTCATAAATAGCACCAATATGTGCTTGCAAATTGTTTTTTGCCAGGCGTTTGGCGAAGGAATAATATTGGTCGGACGAACGCGTCGGACAAGCTCCACGCCGCTCGCCTGCCATGAGTTCATATGTGTGTAGAAATTTTGGTGTCCGTGCACAGTTCCCAAACGCACACAGGCTTACATATCCAAGACGATTTATACTGAAAATCCTGCCGTCTGCTTTCGCGATCGGATGTTATCGCGAGTATTCGGCAATGTTCGTTCGTTACTTATAACTCGGAAGTCTAATAAATCACGTATGCATTTTTGTTTAGTAAGGTTTTATTGGTGTGATTCATTGAACTGTTTAATATTGAGTTTCTTTAATTTAATAATTGTATGGATTTTCGTTTGTTGATTTTAAAATGTTATTTGATTGTGAAATGTGTGTTGATAGTGTGTGTTTGTTAAAAATTAAAAATAACAAGTTCTCACAATTGTCGTTCGGTGAAAAAATTCAAATTGTGTCTATAGGTAGATGTATACCCGAGTTACAACTTAATCAACAAAAGGGTAACGTAACTAGAAAATTTCATGTTAAAAGTTATGAAACGTATAACTGGCTATGTGGTTGTGTACACACGAATAAATTATTTTGTTTCCCTTGCATATTGTTTAGTAATTCTAGTACAGTGTGGACTGATTCGGGATATTCAGATTTAAATAATTTCCATTCCGCGACAAAGAATAAAATATAAAAAAATAGAAAGAAAGCTTAAAATTAAATACTTTTGGTAAATCTCGTATCGAAACGAGTATCAACAGTCAGTTACGATTAGATATACCGACATCTATGGACAAATTGCGTTATTTTTTGCGTCTATAAGTTGTGTAATAGATAGCTGATGAATTACTTCACAATCCATAATCACTAGATGGCAGTTTTTATTGATTTTGATTGTCGTAAGTAGTTTAGTTTTATTTATGAGTTCATAGATTATTAATATTATTATACACCAAGATAAACTAGATGATTTGTGCTTTATAATTAAGTATACATATAGCATACATATCACAGTTTTAAGAGTAAAATCGAGTTATATTTTGAATTGTTATGTTTTCTCCTCTGTCCTCTTCTGTTCTCATTTTTAATACTTTAAAATAAATTTTCAGATCTTAAAAAATAGACAGATTTCATCTGTAGTCTTCTAGTAATTTTTCGTAGTATTTGTCTTCACTCTAGGTATTATAGATAAGAAGCTATAAAGGTTTTTTGTTACAACATGCGAGCGCGGTACCGATCGAATCAGCGCCACGCGTAGCTGGACGGACAACGGTATAATAGGTATTAACTAAAAAATGAAAACAGCTATTGCTGTATCTTAAATGTTTCGCTATTTTTTTGCACACATTTATATTAATTAAAATCGTTAGTCTATAATAAACAGTTTTTATATAAAAAAAGTTCTGTTAACATTGCCGAATTGTGTTATAGACGCTATCAATTTTCATTTTTTAGTTAAGTTAAGTTTAGGTCTGCACATAGAATAGGCACCAATGTAACTCGAAAATTTCATGTTAAGACGATACCAAAATAGCTTCGTGCATTTTTCTACGTACGAAGTTTTTATTGTTTCTTTAGATTGAATGGCTAGAGCTCTAATTTTTAAGTATATGTTTTTTCAATATATGATCTAGGATTGCATAAACTCAGAAACACGATTGAAAAAAGTTTTCTCGATAGAAAATCTTAGCGAAACAACCTCTCTAATTTTTTATTTTTTTCATTTGTCGGTCTATTATCGCATATTAACTAATGAAATAACTTTAAAAACATAAGTAACTATTATATATAGAAACACGTAAATCAGAATTAAAATATATTTACTAGATTTTGAGTAAATAGGAAAAGTATCCCTAATTCTTCATTTTCTGTGCCTACTGGCTGTGTTAATATGTACGTGTCGGCGATGATATACGATAATATTGATGTAGGCCCTTAAAAGTTATGAAACGTATGTACATACATACATGTACGTATGTATGTACGTACGTAGTTATTGTTTAGTAATTCTAGTACAGTGTGGACTGATTCGGGATATTCAGATTTAAATTTGTTCTGTTGGCATGGTTTCCGACTTAGAGATCCGTCGCGTGGCTATGCTAAAAATCTATAAGAGTACTACCTACAGTATAAGAGCCTACCCTGCTTCAAATATATGTGCACGCCACTGCGTAATAGTTTAATTCTACATATATGAGTAGACTCACCAAGATTATTGTGTTTCTACGTATGCCTTTCATATACAATCACCTAATTTCACATAAAAATGCTTAGTTTATAGAATTAGATAAAAATATCTTAATTCTAATTTTTAGGGTTCCGTACCCAAAGGGTAAAAACGGGACCCTATTACTGACACTTCGCTGTCCGTCCGTCCGTCCGTCCATCCGTCCATCCGTCCGTCTTTCACCAGGCTGTATCTCAAGAACGGTGATAGCTAGACAGTTGAAATTTTCACAGATGATGTATTTCTATTGCCGCTATAGCAACAAATACTAAAAATAAAGTAAAATAAATATTTAAGGGGGGCTCCGATACAACAAACATGATTTTTTTACCGTTTCTTGCTCGATACTAATAACGTTGCCTTATGTTGCATAGATAATGGTACGCAACCCTTCGTGCGCGAGTCCGACTCGCACTTGACCAATTTTTTCTTTTGTTCTTTGTGCGCAGTTAAATATTAATTTCACTTTTTTAGATTCTTCTAACATTATAAATGTGACATTTTTAAAAAATTGTGTGATATTTATGAATATGGATGTTTGAATTGCAACCAATATTTAAAAACAATAACGTAGCTGTATAAAATACTCACAAAAGTTAATGTTTTATGGTGTTTTTTCAGAGTACTCAACTATTTTTTCTACGAAGAACCAAAATTGTGTCTCGAAAAAAAGAAAGCAAAAGAAGCGCCCAAATTTTATTTTCATCATAACATGGACTTCCTCATCTCAGTACTACTATCAATAATATGCCCGTTGGTCTGTCTGTCAATACCGTTTATAGCGCTAGAATATCCGTGTTTAATATTTAAAAAAGCAAAAATGGATATTTTATACAATATTACAAAATATATTGAAAACTATATAATATTATTAGATAGACTTGTTATAATATTATCTATTGTATTAGTGTTTGTTGTTATTTATACTGTAATACAAGCAATGAATACTAGTGGGATTGACAAACCTGTGTTGTCATGGCGAAGATTAGGTATTGTAAAAATACGAAAGAAACGTTTCTCGTACACCAAACGTCAACCTATACATTATACTTATATTGTGGACTGAATTGAGATTCCTGCATTATTCGTTGTACAAGAATATTTCACATTAATTTACGGACAATAGTACCTACTAATAGATATACGAGGGTCATTCAACAAGTACTTAGCCTCATCAACCCTATGGCACTGCTATTACAAAAAAAAATTACCATAGTACAGTGCAATGTTTTTATAGTTTTAAACAATGATCTCTATTAGTTTTGTTTCAATAGCCTTTGAAAGCGAACGTGTCGGTCAGTTAAACAAAAATGCAAAAAGAGCAGTATCCTTCGGTGATTAGATTTTTATTTTTGGAAGGGAAAACGCGCTGTGAAATTAAAAATCCTTGGATACTATGTACGGTGACTCTTCTCCTTCGATGACAACCGTCAGAATTGGTTTAACGAGTTTGCTCGTGACTGCAAGTCGATTTTTTATGAGCCACGCCCAAGTGACCCGAAAACGGCTACTACGGAGGAAAATACAAAAAGAAATCCACGATCTCGTGTTGGCAGACCGCCGATTGAAGGTTCGCGAGATAGCTGACACTGTGGCCATTGCAGGAGGAACGCTGGATCATATTCTGCACGAAGAACTGGGCATGAGAAAGCTGTCAGCGCGATTGTTGCCGCGTTTGCTCACACTGGCCAACAAGCGTAACCGTGAGACCATATCGGCGACGTGTTTGGCGCTCTTTAAGCGGAATCTGTCGGAGTTCTTGCCAAGTGTATTGAGTTAAAAGGAGACTATGTAGAAAAATAAAACGTCACTTTTCAAAAATTTTCGTTTTTATTTGTAGGCTAAGTATTTATTGAACGACCCTCGTATAAGCTTGAACTTAAGCTCACATTATTTTAATGAATATGTACACATATACTTGCTGCAATTACTTAAAGTGCGATCTTCTTTAAATAACAAACAAATTTATGATATTTATTAGTGAATAACACGGCTGTACCGGCAATTCCCGGTTCTCAAAAAAGAACCGGTTCTTGATTCCCTACTACTAATGCTACTTACATAACTGAACTTGCTCTCTCTCTCTCTCTCTCTCCAGCCCATTGACGTCCCACTGTTAGGCACGGGCCTCCTCCACTTTGGGAGGGACTATGGTCTACTGTCTGTGTGGTGACTGACTAACAATACAACTGTCACCACCCCATCTCCTCAGGGTGCTGTAAAAGTCAGCTAAGGAATATTTTACACAGATAACATCCTCTGTGAGAGATGGAAAACTCGAAAGTAAACCCTGTGCCAATACGCCTGGTCAGCGCGGCGCAATAGATCATAATCCCTCCCAAAGTGGAGGAGGCCCGTGCCCAAAAGTGGGACGTTAATGGGCTGGAGAAGAAGAAAGAAGAAGGCAAATTGAAAAATAGGGCGGGATTGCCTATTTAGTGTAAAATATTCGTAATGGCCTTTTTATTAGAGATAATTGTGTAATTTATAATAAATTATTATTTATAACGTGTAATTTTTATTACCTATACTTAAATATGTTATGCAAATGTTTATTAGTTTATAATTACTTTCATTTATCAGCCTTTTAACACGCTTTTATTAGTTTGGTACGTATCTATCAATGTATTAATCTATGTAACGGAATCTTTGAAGACGGGCTTCGTGGTGGAGTGGTTTATGTAATGGACTGCCGATCACGAGGTCTCGGGTTCGATTCCCGGTCAGGACAATCATTTGTGTGATATCCATAAATGTCATACAAATGTTTGTACTGCGTCTGGGTGTTTACTATATTATAAGTATGTATTTACAAAAGAAAAGTAGTTTATGTATTATATCCGTATTCTGGTACCCATAATACAAGCATATAAGCTTAGCTTGGGACCAGAAGACGTTGTGTGAAATGTCCATAAATATTTATTTATTTATTTATTTATTTGAATGTGATTTATACCCACATGCAGTATTGAGATTGACATAAAATTTGGACACATGTTAAGGGCCGATAACAATAGATAAAATAATTTTAAAAAAAATCAGGATTATCAAGCGCATTTTTTAGCTTTTAAACTAAGAAAATTATTACAAAAGATTGATCGATAGATGGCGTTGTACATCAAATGCGGTGTAGACTCATTCGAGTAACATTGTAGTGGAGAAATTGGTTACTGTTGGAACGGCCGCAATAGCTCAGTCGGTAGAGCGACGGAACGGTATTTCCAGGTTATGGATCAAGTCCCATTTGCGGTGATCACTTTTTCCACTAGGTATAATTTAATCTATTAAGAAAATTATTTCATCTACTGTTAAACATGGACCTCCGTATAAAACGTCTCGACGCAGGACGCTCCATCTTATGCCTTTCGCATCCAACATCTCCCCGTGACACTAACTGACCGTCTCTCACAGCTAGGAACTTATCTGCTTATAATATCCCTGATCTTGCTCTTACAGCGCCCTGGGGAGGATCTGGGATTGTGACATTTGTATTCTAAATCGTCAGTTTATAATGCTTAAGGGTGTTTCCTGTGTATTATAAGTATGTATATACAAAAGAAAAGTAGTATATGTATTATATCCGTATTCTGGTACCCGTAACACAAGCATTATAAGCTTAGTTTGGCACCAAAGGACGTTGTATGAAATGTCCATGAATATTTATATTTATTAATAAAATCTGTTACCACGCGGACTAACCTGAGATGATTAGCATTTTTATTTTTATACAAATAATGGAACGAAAAAAGTCTAGAGGAAGACCTAAGAAACGATGGATGGACTGTGTGAACAAGGACATGAAAGAAAGAGGAGTTAACACAGATATGAAGGCTGATAGAAGACTATGGAAGAAAAAGACATATTACGCCGACCCCAAATAACGGGATAAGCAAAGAGAATGATGATGAATTATCGATTTAGATGTAGTAAATATAAATAAAGGTTCTATTACAGCTAACACTAAATATCATACTATATTCATTACTATTTCTATCATTTATGTAATATTTATAATTGTCATACAAATGTTTGTACTGCGTCTGGGTGTTTATATCTATATTAATATTATAAAGCTGAAGAGTTTGTTTGTTTGTTTGTTTGTTTAAACGCGCTAAGCTCAGGAACCTCTGGTCCGATTTAAAAATTCTTTTAGTGTTGAATAGTCCATTTAGCGAGGAAGGCTATAGGCTATATAACATCATGCTGCAACTAATATGAGAGAAGCAGTAGTGAAAAATGTTACAAAAACGTGGAGCATTTTCTAAATTCTACGCGTACGAAATCGCGGGCAACAGCTAGTGTATTATAAAGATGTATTTCCAAAAGAAAAGTAGTATATGTATTCTATTCGTATTCTGGTACCCATATCACAAGCATATAAGCTTAGCTTGGGACCAGAGGACGTTGTGTGAAATGTCCATGAATATTTATTATTATTTTATACTATGATAATACAACACTAAATAAAATTCTGTACTAACAAGAATTCAACTGTCCAAGTGTAATACAAATTGAAAATCAACGACTTCACATAGCCAAAACATTTTACGAAATGAAATCTTCGAAACAATATTAACATAATATAAATATTACTAGAAGCAAATACTACATAAAGGCATCTATCCAATTTGGGAAAAAATACACTTAGGTAAGTGTGAAATAGATCTTAAGCTGTAGGTTCCGTACCTGCTAGAGTAAAGAAAAGCATTTTACATATAAAATATAGCTTAGACATACAATGGTATCACACCTAAACTTAACTGAAAAATTAAAGTTGATAGGGTCATCATATAAACAGCGCACATATAATTGCACTGTGCAGGGATCGAACCTCCTTCAGGAGGTTCGATCCCTGCACGCTGTCGGTTTCAACCGACAGCGTGAACAGTCCATCACATGAATGACGAGACCAAGAGGTTCGACAAAAAGGTTCCTTTTTCCATATTACGTACATAACCCTAAAAGCAGAACATCATAGAAATGTATACTTTTTATTCAAACATAACAATGTTTAGATAAGGTACCCCATTTGCTTTCTATTACAAACAATATTTTCAAAGAAAACTACGTATTGGAGATAAACGTATACAAATATCGCGACGACAGTTGTTTTGGTAATGGAAAAGTTCATAGCACAATCTTAATGTAGATACCGGCAGTAAAAATATATTTTTAGATTATAGATATAAGCATTTTGGTAAGTTTTTGTTAATATTATTTATTTCTGACTAATTAAATGAATAATGAATGAATAGTTTAGTAATAGCGTAATGAGGGAATGAGACTGCAGTAGATTGCACTCACAGGAAACAATTATTTGTTGACACATTGCACGTTGTTAATAGCTTTCAGTTAGATATTTTCTTTAATAGCAAACAACAGTGCCGTTCCTTATTGGCTAATTCGTTTTTTGACGTCTGATCCTGTGTGCAGAGCTGTGTATTCCTGTTTTTATCTTTAAGTATTTCTTTTTTTTTTTCTCTGTAAATGTATATCTGTGCTTCTCTGTTTTGTTTGTAAACCTATTGTTTTCTCTAACGAAAGAACTGTGTTATCTGTGTGGTCTTTACTAATCGCTGTCGTGGTCGCTACTGCAGTGCATCGGGCATGTTTGCCGAAGCGCGCATCGACTGCTTCTACGCTACTCTGCGCAAGCGGTGCGCGTCCATGCTAAGCAGAGTGCGAGCCAGTCGCAACAGCGTTCTAGCGATGATAGCTGGCCGCTTAGACTGTCAATACATAAACCACTGTATCAAAAAACATGTACCTACATCTAGACACAATGACAGTTCTAAGAGGCCAGAGAATATAATATACTTAGTATTAGTTAAATAAATAAATAAAGACTGTAATACTAACATAGATATTAAGTAACATGTAATACTAACAAATGATGGATCACTAGTTATCTGAATAAATGATTTTATTATTATTTATTATTTAATCACTACATCTTTTATTTGTATAATTTATATTATTTGAGTTGTTTTCCTATGTCTATCTGTGGAAGCTTCAAAAGGCTTATTTAGATAATATTGTAATCGAGCTATATTTTATTGTACAAGCTGCTTGCTTTCCAAAATAAATAAATAAATTAGAATTGGAGTCATTATCAGAGAGATTATTGAGGTTTAAATATTCCTGAACTTAAAAAAAAAATCAACTTACAAATATTTTGACATTGATGTCATTCTAAACAACTAGTTTTTTGTATAAACTATGAAACGTTAAAAATCACTTTTAAAGATACTAACAAACCATATTATAAAAAAAAATATAGTATGCATATGCATCCAATAACCCTCAACTATCGTATGGGATTGTTGGGCCAATGTCACCATAGGCATTGTGTACGTGGTACAAGTAACAAGATTTTATTTAGAATGAATCATGGACATTTCACACAACGTCCTCTGGTCCCAAGCTAAGCTTATATGCTTGTGTTATGGGTACCAGAATACGGATATACTACATATATTACTTTTCTTTTTGTAAATACATACTTATAATACATAGTAAACACCCAGACGCATTCTTAAGTATTTTGGCCACGTCATCCGAAACGACCACTCTATGGAGCGCCTAGTTGTCCAAGGACAGGTGGAAGGCAAGCGGTCACGCGGACGCTCACCTACGCGTTGGACAGATCTCATCAAAAGTGCAACGAGAACAAGCCTTGTCCAGAGTTCGCGAGACGCCAAAGACCGTAACAAGTGGAGGCGCATCGCTCGGGGTGCATTGGCGACCGAAAATGCAACATCATCAACCACGACCATTCTGCCAAGAATGAGCGACTAAGAAGAAACACCCAGATGCAGTACAAAAACTTGTATGACAATTATAAACATCACACAAATGATTGTCCTGACTGGGAATCCAACCTGCGACCTCGTGATCAGCAGTCCGTTATATAAACCACGAAGCTCGTCAAAATAATTTGAAAAATAGTTTGAAATGTTACAATAGCTTATATTGTGGACAGTTGACAGAGCTCAAATTTCGCCACTATTCTAACACACAGTAGTCGTACTTGTCTACTGTTCTCGTCCAGTTGTTAATTTTGTGGAAACGCCTCTACTCTTGTGGTTTATTCGTACTGTATCGCTTTTCCTGGACGTTATTTAAGAGATTACGTGTCTGCACGCAATTGATAGCCCATGGGAATTTCACAGAACTCTGCTCGTTCAGTTATTAAAAGAGATAAAGTTGCTACAAAAAAGCATATGTAACGAAGAGAAAAAAATTGCTTTGTCCACAAAAATAATTCACCACAAATAATACATACTACATAAGAAATTGGCTGCGCCTGACTGATATTGGATTCGAAAAGTATATTAAGCTGACCAAGTGTTGGTTTAGGGATTATTAAGTACTAACATTAACTAGTACTTGATAAACCCGCGGTTTCACCCGCCTTTATAATTATTGAGCCCCCTCCCCCAATATACACCAAACCTGGTCACGTGACAACGCTCCTCTATTTTTATTGGAGGAGCGCAGTCACGTGATCAAGATTCACCGAAAATTCACTTCACTTTTTCTTACTGAATACCACTGCTGAACAAATTACACAAAAAAGCCATCCTCTTGAACCATTCTATCTAATGAAAAACAGCATCAAAATCCATTTCGTAGTTTTGAAGATTAGGCTCATATAGGCATATACATACAAAAATGACGACTTTGTTTTATGATAAGTAAAGATTATAAGTGCCAATATTTTAGAAAGTTACTGTAAAAACCCAAGGGATTATTTTTAAAAAGGTACCTTCCTAATTATAAATAATTCGTTAAACATACTGTTTCTGCATAGATATTAAAATTAAACTGAAATAATATGCAATATTGTCAGTGAAAAGCTGTATAGTGTTTCAATCAACTGAGTGGTCATATGGACCAAATGTGACAGCTGTACACAGCGACGGGTTAATATTAAATGCTAATGTAGGGATATATTTGTATGAAATATTGAACTATTTGTTGTGAACGTTATTCGTATACAAAATGATACTTAAATTAGCTTTGTCCGTATCTCTCTCTCTCTCTCCAGCCTATTAAGTCCCACTGTTGGGCACAAGCCTCCTTCACTTTGAGAGGGATTATGGTCTACTCACGATCTACTGTGCCGTGCTAGCTAACATGGCGTGTTGGCACAGTGTTTGCTTTCGATTTTTCCATCTCTCACAGATGATGTTATCTGTATATACTATTCCTTAGCTGGTTTTTTCGAGACCTTTTTTCCCTGGAAAAGAGAAGGAGTGGTGACAATTGGATTCTTCATGCGTCACCACACGGTTAGATAACCGTTTAGATATGTATGACTGAAACTAAAATAACCACCTTGATAAAAATGTTGCCAAAATTATATGGCGAAATTCGTTTATCAATAAACACGCAAGAATAGCTATCTAAATAATCAACTGGCAACATTAATCATAATAAACATACCACAGTAAGTCCCCGACATGGACACAACCTCCATGGAGCACAAACACGATTATCATTCATTTGATTAATTCCTTAAATACTTGATTTATGATCTGTATTTAATTGACGTCCAATTTGTTGCGGCTATTTGCTGATTTATATGCAACGTAATTATTCAGTATATCGGTAAGTATATGTATATACCTATCTGTCTCTTTCCAACCCATTATTGTGCCACTGTTGGGCACGGGCCTCCTGAATTTTGGGACTGATTATGGTCTACTGTGCCGCGCTGACCAGGCGTGTTGACATAGTGTTTATTTTCGAGTTTTCCATCTCTCATAGAGGATGTTTCCGTGTATAACGTTCCTTAGCTGGCTTTTACAGCACCGTTTTTACGATAATCCGTCACCACACCGACAAAATAATATCAATTCACTATAATACCATATCATAAAACCTTTGCTATAAACGCTATCTTAATATAAAACAGGTGATCAATCATTATATAAGAAAAGACTCGCCAAAATCTAGCCATTTTATACATTTTGGCGGCGAAATGGAATGATTAATGTTGCAACACTATCGTTCGAAGAATCTCCACAACACAACCCTTTTTGCTAACTATTATTACAAAGATTTTAAATTAATGATGCTTAGTACAGCTTTTGTTTAGATTACAGTAGTGAAGTTAATTAATGTTTGTATTTATTGAAGTTTTTACTACGTTAAAAATAGAAGATTTACTTCCCTTTTATAAACATACTAATGTTAAGACCACGACTTCGTTCATGTAAATTCAGCAGTTTATAATATAGATAGCTTAAAGCAGTCAAAAATATGGTTTCCTATTCTAGTGATAAAAGTAGTGACCCGATTAGTTTGTTATTCTCTTCAAATGTAAAGATATAATCAAAGCGAGTCAAAAACTCTTATCTACCTATCTATGTGGCATAATCTTTTAAAGCGATCTTCACTTTTCACGAAACGAAATTTTGCATAATATTTTAGAGACCGACGAGGATGGTTATCATCGACGATGACAATGTATTAAATAAAAAATATATATAAACAGGCCATTCCAACGTGTTGCTTAGTTTTTATACTATACAAATTATTTTACGGTAGATTTCGTCGTAATGCGGTAAAATATTCCTTTATATCTAAGATTCTTAAATTAATATAACTTTCCAATATTTAACTTTTATATTATACGTAGATGGCAGAGCGCATTAGCACAGAACAACGCGAGAACGATATAAATCATGTGAGATGACAGCATCCACGCCCCTTAGTGCTACTGTATCGTTGTGCACTGAATAATGTCGTATGTTATATATCTAAATAAGTTGATAGCTCAATATACGGTTAAATACTTTGGCGAATAAAATCACGATCGGCGATATAAAATCCAAAAACTGATAAAAAGCTCTAGCCTATTCGGGTAAGCTTATTAACAATCATTGCGTCACGTATTTGTTAAGTATTTAAGAAGTTAAATAGGTACTGAAAGGTTCACGTTGAGCAAATTCGTTTTAAATCAGTGGCATACGGTCTTCCTTCTCTCTTTTCAGGCCAGAAGGTGTCATGAAAATGGTTTTTTTTTAAATATAGAGCAATACTACTTAGGATTGATACTTTATGTATTACAACTTTTTTAACTGGGGGCCAAATCTGCTAATTCTGCTATTACAATCATATTACAATGTTGTTATAATGGTCAGTCACTGACGCCATTATGGTGCAAAAATGGGGTCATCATGACAAAAAATTAATAGTAGACTACCAAATTTGATGAAATTTCGTCATTATGAGACCATCATGGCGTCATTATGACACCAAACTTGATTTTTTGTCACAAATGATGCCACTATGGCGCCATAATGGTGTCATTGAACTGTCGTTGTGACAACATTGTATTAGAAGACCATAGACTTAGGATATACTAAGATCTAGACTCAACACTCGGTACAACGAATCCTGCCTGCTGCTTTTTTTATTTGAACATAGGTATTAAGAAAAATAAATGATTTAGTAGCCTTTCTAACTCTTTCTTTTTGAACGGGAGTAAAAGAGACAGCAAGGCTACTATTTACTATTTACTTTTAAACCATAAACAGGGCGGCCCTGTCTTGGTACAAATCTATGTTCCCGAGTTGTTACTCCCTATTTATGACCTTCTTGTAGCAGACTTGACCCCCAGATGTCAAATGGAAGCACACAAATGCCACTATAGGAGTTTAACTTACAGAAATACAGACTGGTATAAGTTTCTCATCACTTTAGTAACCCTTGTTAAACGTTTTACCTATAGTCGAGAATTAACAAAAGAGTCATTGCCCATATCACAGACACTTACAGCTAACACGTCAGTAACTATCGTATCTGATACATTAAATAAACGGAGGTAATCCCCGCATCAATAAGGATTATTAACCCTTAGAGTTTATTACCTGTGCACTCCTCAATACTGAGCCGAGACTAACTTTATTTCGGACTATTCGACCCTTCAAATCCCTGTTTAATGACCGGCCTTTAAAGAAACATTCTTGTTATGCACAGTGTATTGGACCTAAAAGGTGTTGTTAAGATTTTCATTTCGAGAGGGAATCGCAATAAAAATATACAGAAAATGCTGATAATTTTTAATTATATGTAACATTTCTAACATTTCAGAGGGTTTTGAAGTCTCAAAATCAATTACTGACTGAAAACTGACCAGATAATTTTCAAATAAAATAAAAAACTAAAAACCAAGTTTTGAAGACGAGCTCACATACAAAAATAACGACTGATTTTATAAGTAAAGATAAAAACTTATAACAATAATGTTTCGCACAGAACTTACTTTTTTGGAAAATGTTTAATTTTAAATTATAATATGAACACACAATAGGATCAAAACCTAAAACCATAACATGAATAAACCACTCTATATTGTCGTATAATTTTCACATACGTCTGTCTACATTGCACTATATTAACGTAGGCCCTTTTGTTTGATATGTAATTACTGTACATATAGATAGCTATATAGATAGCTATATCCACAGATAGCTGTGGACACTCTCGGAGCTTGATATATTACGAGAGATTTGTCAACAATATTTAGTTACTCGCTTTGAGTAAAATAATAAATGTCGGGCTTTGAGTTTGAATATGCAAGCGGTTTATTTGTTTTTAGTTAGTTTACGTACAAACAAAGTCCAAAATTTTGTGTTATGAACAATGTATTACGAATAACATATTAGCTTAGTTCGTATCTATCTATATCATAAATCCATATATCAATGCAGTTTTTAAAGTGTTTTGCCATTACTGGTAATAATCTGATTTGATACTTTGGACACATATTCAGATCCAGTCTGAATATGCAAGCCAATGGCATTGCAATAATATTAAATTACTTGGTTCAAAACCTTAAAAAGTCCTGCTTGAGTAACCTAAATATTTTTTTTGTCTCGTAGTGCGAAATTTTACACCAATCCGACTATTACAAATGGGTAAATATTGTTTTAGTGATTCCGTTACATAGATTTATGCATCGATCGATAGATACCGAGCTAAAAAAGCGTGTTTATTAAAATATCCATGATTTTCTATATAAATAGGTAATGTAACAAATATATGTAATAAATATAACACAATTGTCTAGTCTCATAACAAACAATTAGTTCTCAGAGGGTTACAACGCACACATACCCAAAGAGACATCATATTAACCGCATGATTGACTTGTCCTAACCACTAATTGCCTTTAGCAAGCGGTTAATTGAAAAAAAAAACCTATTCCTTTGAATGTAACCAACTGAGTAGAAAATTGTCATATTGCCCCGGGATAATGTATTTGTTCTATAGAAATACGGAGTGATATTTTGAAAAGATCTTTATAAATCACGGAGGACTTTTTCTATTCAGCCAGTAATATTTCTATAACTGTCCTCGGCAAAAAAACTTACGATTTTTTTTTCGGTTGATAAGTTTTTAGTCTGTGACTTGAGAGCAAGAATCTTAGTCTTGCAAACCTCCATAGGTTTTATTTTTTTTATTAGAGCTTATGAAGCATAGTTTGGTGTCCAAACTATACTCCATACAAAAATATGTGCACCGTAATGAAATATTAAAATAGTCACAGTACTATTGTTTGTTTCATCAACAAGCCCTTACAATCGCCGTTATACATTATATCTGTCATAAAAATCCATGAATATATCATATTTTATTGGTTTATAAACTAGCAGGTATTGTACGAAGGGTTATTGTTGATCGATGGTGCCATAAAGGTATTATCTGAAATGTTTTTGCTGAATAGTTAATATTTTTATTTATGTTGTTTTTATAAATCAGAAAGCTTTTTAGGGTTGGGAAACAGTAGCTGTTTAATCGATTTGTGAAAATGTCTGTCCTGTTCAAACAAGATAAAAGGGAAAACTATTTTTTGCTTCTCAGTCTATTAAAGTCCCACAGTTGGGCAAGGGCGAGGCCATTTCAGATATTTGGCCTAATAAGACGCGCTGACTAGGCGTTTTGGCATTTCTACCTTTTTGTCTCTTACAGAGGATGTTGTCTGTGTACAATATCCCTTAGCTGCCTTTTACAGCACACTAGGAAGGAAAAAAGGTGGTCACACTTGTAATCTTAAACACAATATAGATAAAACATATACACATAACTAACAGTATGTAGGCCCAATGTGAAAATCAGCGCTGTAACACCCTTGACCAAAGCGTGTGCAGGTTATGCTGAGAATGGACCTAGTTTTGCCTCTCTGCGTACTGTCACTATATTATAATATTAAAATGTTAAATATTATTTTGTTTATATTCATCTAGCTGTTGCCCGCGACTTCGTACGCGTGGAATTTAGAAAACTTTCCTTCCATTTATTATCCAACGGGAACCTTGCATTCTTTCGGGATAAATAGTAGCCTTTATGTTATTCTTTTACGTAAGCTACATTATTGTAAAGTTTCATTTAAATCCCCACTGTAATTTCTGCGTAAAAGAGTAACAAAAATCCATACTCAACAACTTACTTAACTATTATTAGGATTAGGATATTGTAGAATAAACCAAAATAGACGCATTTTCTTTCTATTTAGGCACATAGATATAAAAATAAGTAATACATATACAAAATGTTGCAAAAAGGTGTAGTCATATTTGACCATCCTTACCCATGGCTGGTGACTTGGCACTAGGCATGGATATAATTACAAATACTAGTTATATTATGACTTTTATGTGTTCATACAAATTTAATTAATCTATTAAATTAATCCATCTTGTTTAAATACAATACTAATATGTGGTCATCTTTTATCGTAAGGTTCAATCGCATTCAATAAACCGTAAACATCTCATATTTGATGCGCTCCTGGTAGTTATTTAATATTAGGCAATAAACAACAAAAAAATTATCAACTGTATTTTTCTATGTGTAACTGTAATATTTATAACTAGCTGTTGCCCTCGACTCCTAAATTTAGGAAATTTTTCCCGTTTTTGCAACATTTTTAACTACTGCTTGAGTGAGAGTAATAAAAACGTAAGAGTAAACAAATATAATCAGAATGCTCCGAACAGCTAAGCTATCAGGAGTTAAACGTGTTATTGTGAGTCAACCATAAAATATAGATATATGCTGTTTCGGGATATTTTTTAGACAATTTTATGTAAAATATTTCCGTCATACATGATTTCTATGTAACTTTAACCATTAAGGCTGCACACGCGACGGAAGCTTAAAAAATGGAGTAACTTCTCCCGTTTTCCCAACAATTCCCTTCACTACTCTGCTCCTATTGATTGTAGCGTGATGAAAAGTATACTATAACCTGCCCAGGAGTATGAAGAATAATTGTACCAAGTTTCGTTAAAATCTGTCGAGTAGTTTTTGTTTCTATAAGGAACATACAGACGGACAGACAGACAGACAGACAAAAATTTTACTGATTGCATTTTTGGCATCAGTATCGATCACTAATCACCCTCTGATAGTTACTTTGAAAATATATTTCATGTACAGAATTGACCTCTCTACAGATTTATTATAAGTATAGATATTTAAGGCCTATCCAATGCAACCTTAAAATATGACTACACCTTTCTGCAACACGTTGTATAATATGTAACATGTAGATACAATGACAATAGTGAGAATACTAAGCGAACACAAATGTAACATTAATTAATAAACAAACTAGACTGAATAATCATTTACTGGCTGCCGTAGGGCATCATTACATTACGCCTATCATACCTATATGTAGATACACTGTCCTAACTAAACTCGCTTTGTATTGTTCAATGTGTATTTAAGAGGATACCAAAATAGCTTCGTGCATTTTTCTATGTACGAAGTTTTCATTGTTTCTTTAGATTGAATGGCTAGAGCTCTAATTTTTAAGTATATGTTTTTTCAATATATGATCTAGGATCGCATAAACTCAGAAACGCGATTGAAAAAAGTTTTCTCGATAGAAAATCTTGGCGAAACAACCTCTCCAATTTTTTATTTTTTTCATTTGTCGGTCTATTATCACGTATTAACTAATGAAATAACTTTAAAAACATAGGTAACTATTATGTATAGAAACACGTGGATCAGAATTAAAATATATTTAGTAGATTTTGAGTAAATAGGAAAAGTATCCCTAATTCTTCATTTTCTGTGCCTACTGGCTGTGTTAATATGTACGTGTCGGCGATGATATACGATAATATTGATGTAGGCCCTTAAGTATTAAGTGTCAATTATTTTATAAATTTTTGCAATTGGCTTACAATGATTTTTCTTAATAAAGTAAGTTATAGTAGAAATGATCATCATGAGCGGGACTTGAAACCACGACCTCGGAATACCTTTCCGTCGCTCTACCAGCTGAGCTATCATAGTTCCTGTACATGTTTACCAAATCTTCCATATTAAATTTGTTTTAAAATGTCTCGTTTCACTTACCTACAACTTTTCATCATTTAGAGGCAGACTAGGACAAAATATCATAGGCCGCTTATTTATCATTTGAAAATTGTAGTCTAACTCACTCATGTTTGTGTGGTGATTAGAATAAAAGTGTCTCCGCCCTCGATTTTTATCGAATCCAAGACCGAAATTCAGCATCTGCGATTACTATCTTTAAACATTGGCATCGAAAAACATTTTTAATACTAAGTAATATAAGTTTGAAAATTTATTTAAGGAGTCTAAACAAGCACATTTCCAGACTCGAAGCTTATATGTATATGATAAACTGTTTTTACAGAATAATCACAATGATTCTGTTTGCCCCAACCGGCATTTGAATTCGGGAACTTCGTGTTGGGAATATTTTTATCGTATAACATATTCGTTGACTAAAACAAATATTTTCAATTACATTAAACATATGTAACTTATGTTCCTAAACAAATAATTAACTAAAACGTGGATTTAGGTTTTAATTATTCATTTTAAGTATTAACTCAAACTGGACAGAGAATATTTTAAAATGATTTATTTGCCTAGAGCAAATAATTAATTAGTATTTTAAAACCCCTGCAATTTACAAACGGTTAGCGCAAAAAGACATTTTGCAAATATGAATTACGTTAGACTTTGGCTAATGTTGGTTAATTAATTATTTCTTTGTCTGGATTTCCACGTTTGGATATTTTCCGTCACCATATTTCATTTATGAGACCGGTGCAAAATTTTATTTTTTTTTGGCATGGAAAGTGCTTACATAATTACTTTATGTTCCACTAGCTGTTGCCTGCGACTCCGTCCGCGTAGAATTTGGAAAATTTTCACGTGCGACGGCGCGATGGCTGATTTCATGTATAAGTTTGGTGTTTCTATACCGATTTCTATGATTCTTTTTTTATTGAATAGTTAATAATGTTAACTTTTTTAAATTAGGGATGAGTGAGAGTATTATAAACGTAAGAGTAAACAAATATAATCAGAATGCTCCGAACTGCTAAGCTATCAGGAGTTACACGTGGTATTGTGAGTCAACCATAAAATATAGATATATGCTGTTGCGTGATATTTTTTAGACAATTTTATGTAGAATATTTCCGTCATACATGATTTCTATGTAACTTTAACCATTAAGGCTGCACACGTGACGGAAGCTTAACTTCTCCCGTTTTCCCAACATTTCCCTTCACTACTCTGCTCCTATTGATTGTAGCGTGATGAAAAGTATACTTTAACCTGCCCAGGAGTATGAAGAATAATTGTGCCAAGTTTAGTTAAAATCCGTCGAGTAGTTTTTATTTGTTCTGTCTGTCTGTATGTTCCTTATAGAAGGAACATACAGACAGACGGACAGACGGACAGACAAAAATTTTACTGATTGCATTTTGGCATCAGTATGGATCACTAATCACCCCCTGATAGTTATTTTGTAAATATATTTCATGTACAGAATTGACCTCTCTACAGATTTATTATAAGTATAGATAGATATATTTTTTGACAGACGCGCGATCCATGCTTAATCCTTTTTCTTTCATATCCTGTTCGCACACTCCATTTGTGTTTTCTTCGATCTTCTTCTAGACTTAAGAGCCTGCATCAATATTATCGTCGACATGTACCTATTAACACAGCTAGTAGGTATAGAAAATGATGAATTAGGGATATTTTTTTTGTTTACTCAAAATCTACTAAATATATTTTAATTCCGGGTCACGTGTTTCTATATATAATAGTTACTTATGTTTTGAAAGTTATTTCATTAGTTAATACGCGATAATAGACCGACAAATGAAAAAAATAAAAAATTAGAGAGGTTGTTTCGCTAAGATTTTCTATCGAGAAAACTTTTTTCAATCGATTTCGAATCGATTTATGTTTCTGAGTTTATGCGATCCTAGATTATATATTGAAAAAACATATACTTAAAAATTAGAGCTCTAGCCATTCAATCTAAAGAAAAAATGAAAACTTCGTACGTAGAAAAATGCTCGAAGCTATTTTGGTATTATCTTAATTCCTTCCTTATACGCATTCGTAGAACAATTCATTACTTAACGGTACTTAAACAAAAATATATTCTAATTTTAAATTCTTTAAATTAGTTAATTAATTTATTTATTTATTTATTATACTCTTTATTGTAAACCATAAGAATAAAATTTACAATAAATTTTAATTATAAATATAGTACAATGGGCGGCCTTATCGCTAAAAGCAACTTCTGCCAGGCATATTTATGCATAGTACAGGCATAGGCATAGTTTATACTGCTTCTTTTAATAATATTTCATTTATTCAATACTCATCATCCTCCTGCCCTTATCCCATTATTTGGAGTGGGCGCAACATGTCTTTTTCTTCCATAGTCTTCTATTAGCCGTCATATCTGTATTAACTCCTCTTTCTTTCATTTATTCAATACTATCCTACTAATTATATCATAAATGTAAAAGTTTGTGAGTATAGTTTTTAGGACGTTTGTTAGTCTTTCACGTAAAAACTACTGAATGGATTTTAATGAAACTATACAGTAATTTAGCTTCTAGATCAGAATAACACATAGGTTACAATTTATAAAGATATTGTGTTAATTGTCCCAAATGTGACGATAAGTGTTTAGTAAGTAGGAAAAAATCCACAATCTGCGAGATATTCGAATGTACGCTGCCAAACCAAAGACTAAGGCTGTATAACATCACGCTGCGACCAATCGGAGCAAAGCATCAGTGCAAAATATTGCAAAAACAACATTTTCTAAACACCTCGCGTTCGAAGTAAGGGGCAACAGCTTGTTTTGAAATAAAAATAAGTAGTTAACATATTTGAATTTAGAATTACATTTAGACGAGAAAGATCAAGGAATATTATATAGATAGCAAAGTTACTACCGGTATAAAATGAGTAAGTTTCAAGTTACTAGCTAACCTCGAGGCGTCCTATGAAATTGAGAAACACTATAGTCCGATAAGTCAACTGTATTTCAGCTTCTCAGCCACAAACCTTATCTTTGTTTTATAACACCTTGTCCCCTACCAATAGCTCACATTCTACGATGTAGTTCAAATTAATTTAAAGGAAATCGTAACGTTTTGATAGCTTTTTTGTTGCTGTCCTCATCCCAAATTTTTTTTTGCGTCATATCAGTGCATAAATCTATGTAACAGAATATTTGAAACCTATTTCCAACCCCTTTCAACAGTCGGATTAATCTCAAATTTTGCATACTTTTCAGGGACCAATGACATAACAAGAATTTAAAAAAATCCATGATTTTGAAACATGCTTTTTAGTTTTTTGCTTCATATGTTTCAAACTTCAACCTAATAACAATCGATACTAATATTATGTGTGTGACTTTGTTTGTTTGTATGAACACGCTAATTTCAGGAACCTTTGCATTGGTCCGATTTGAAAGATTCATTCAATGTTGGATATTACATTTATCGAGAAATGCTATAGACTATATAACATCACGCTGCAACAAATAAGAGCAAAGCGTCAGTAAAAAATGTTGTGAAAAGGGGGAAATTTTTTAAATTCCACGCGTACGAATATGCGGACAAGGGCAACAGCTAGTAATAATGAACATACAGTGTTACAAAGTATAATTGTAGAAGAACGCACAGAAAACACTCAAAACTCGAAGCAAAACCATAGTAGTAACATAGTAAGAGCTCCACAAAGCCAGCTGCAGGCAAAATATGCATTATGTATAAGTTTTTACAAGACACGTCAGAAAACGCAATTTGAAACAAAGCGTCAAGTTTAATGCGATCCTCAGATTAAAAATAGCGAGAAAACACTCAAGGAACTCTATATAAAATATGTTTTAAGAAGAACGGAACTATTTTACTGTGAAATTTTTAACTAGATAAGATTTTCTTCTTTGAACTAGGGTTTCTCTCGCTCTCCAGCCCATTCACGTCCCACTATTGGGTACGGGCCTCTGCTACTTTGTGAAGGATTGTGATCTACACAGGACAGGAATTACAGACAGACAGAAATTAAGGTAACAAGTAACTAATACAATCCTTCATTGAACGGCACACGGCGACCTTGCAAATGTTACTAAATTATAAAGTGGAAGCGTTTGTTTGTTTGTTTGTTTAAATGCACTAATCTCAGGAACAACTGGGCGATTTTAAAAAATTCTTTCAGTGTTAGATAGGGCATTTATCGAGGAAGGCTTTAGGCTATATACCATCGAGCTACGACCAGTAGAAGCGAAGCAGTAACTAAAAATGTTGCAAAAACGGAGAAAGTTTTCTAAATTCCACGCGACAGGGTCGCGGGCAACAGCTAGTAAAAAATATAATTTTACTTAACGCAGAAGTAATTTCAACGAAAATAATAATTGACGGGCCTCGTTGTCAAGTAGTTCATGTAAAAAATTGTTATCACAAGATCGCGGATTAAATCCTCACATGGGACAAGTATTGTGATATTTCTATTCTAGAACCCATAACACAAGCAATAATAACTTTAGCTTGGGACAAGAGGACGCGGGACGTTAAGCGAAGTATCCAAAATTATGAAAAAATAATCTAATAAATTTTTTATTAAGACAAAATAGCGTATTAAAAACAAAAGGAAATAAAAAGACCTTAATTAGAACTTAATCCTAGTAATTATCCTAATTGCCTCCATCAAGTAATAACTGTAATAAAATAATTACAAACTCCGGGAAAAAATGTTTTATTATTCTGAATTAAATTATTAAAAGCTTGCAATGTAATCCGTCAGACGCTGCTAATACAAAATGGCGGGTTGAATTTCAAGATGGCGCTCAGGTGCAATTTTCTATGCGAGGTAATGAGCTTCGCTTTATTTGTATTGTTTTGTAACATTTTTTTATTATTAATTCTAATATATCTAAAATAGATACTTTAGTGACTGAAAAAGTCGTAAATGTAAAACAGTTCTGATAATAATTTCGCACTGAATTATACTGACAGTTATCATGTTCACTGGAGGAGTTTACCTGTTTTATTAGTGTCACATCAGTTATGTGGAGGAACTTAAAAGATCTTTTAAAAGGCACAAATATCTTGGTCTAGAGTGACCCAAAAATCCCGGGTAACCTGATTTTAATAAATTTTCTAACACCGTATTTATGTTCTCAATAAGGTTGGCAATTGGATCTAAATAAATATCACCAGGTCATTGATATCAAACTAGATGGATAAGTAATAAAGAACTGTAATATAACTAACATATTTTCCAACCCATTTGCTTCTGAAATTTGAGTATCTATTGACATTTTCACGAATGAATAAACTATCATAAAACCTCATGAATAAGTTCGCTGTGTGATCGTAGAATATTCTTTACGATAGAACTCCATACATAATATGTATTGATCTGTTTATTATGTTGTAAAATATAGGCTAGTAAACTATTAAAGAGATAAACTGTAAAGTTTACAAAAAGTATTTTTTTTTAAATATATATAAATACTAGCTGACCCGGCAAATGTTGTTTTGCCATACAAAAAAAAAAAGTTTGTAAAATAGATGTTGGCCGATTCTCAGACTTACTGAATGTGCATGTAAAATTTCATAAAAATCGGTCAAGCCGTTTCAGAGGAGTACGGTAACTAACACTGTGACACGTGAATTTTATATATACACACCGGCACAATTAGCGGACACAAAAAAAGCAGGATTTTAAAATCTTTTATTTGAGGAACTGGCCAGTTATGATATTTTTTTAATTTATTGTCAAATTTGAAAATAGAAAATTAGATGACATAGGTACACTTTTTTCATTCATTTGTTTTATTTTCCCGAACAATACGTTTTGTCAACTTGTTCGAGTAATAACTACGTAATTGTAATTTTTTTGAAAAATTGCACTTAATGGTTTTTTATAAATTTGTTATTCTATAGGCAATTTTGTTTATTAAAAGCTCTTTATTATGCCTGACTTAACATCACTGGAAATCATTAGGGCTGATGAAATGAGAAGAAATGGCCATACCTACAGATCGATTGCCTCAAGGCTTCGTCGACCAGTATCAACGATTCATCGCAGCATCCAGCGGCACAGATCGTCTAATTCTCTTGTGAGGAGGAGGGGTCATGGTAGAAAAAGATGTACATCGAGGCGAGATGACAGTTTTTTACAACTTGGAGTTCGTAGGAATACGCGATTAACGGCTGTACAAGCTCGAAATGAACTGGAAGACGTTCGAGGAGTACGAGTAAGTGAGCGTACAGTTCGCAGGAAATTTGAAGAAGTTGGTTTAGGGTCGTATATACCTGCTAAAGGCCCAAAACTTGAGAGACGTCACCGCGTAAACCGATTAAGCTATGCGCGAGGACATAGTCATTGGGATTTGAACGAATGGCAGCAGGTTCTCTTTACTGATGAGTGCAGAGTTCTTTTAAAACAAATCGATGGGAGACAGCGAATATGGAGACGTAAAGGAGAACGCCACATACAGTCTAATTTTGAACACACAGTGGCTTATGGTGGTGGCTCGATTATGGTTTGGGGAGGGATATGTTTGGGAGCTCGCACGGAGTTAGTGATAGTCACAGGAGGGACCATGACAGCAGATCAGAGACATTTTAGAAGAACATGTTGTACCATTTGCCCCATTTATTGGTGACGACTTTATTCTAATGCAAGATAATGCTCGTGCTCATAGTGCACAATCGGTACAGGCATATCTGAGCCACGTAGGTATACCGGTGATGCAGTGGCCAGCAAATTCCCCCGATATGAATCCGATAGAGCATGTCTGGAACTTGCTAAAAAGAAGGGTTAAATCCAGAATGCCACCCCCCAACAATCTGAATGAACTTGGAAACGCATTACTTGAGGAGTGGGAGCGGTTGCCTCAAGAAATCATCGATAACATAATCTGTAGCATGCCCAGACGAATGGAAACCGTAATCAGAGCAAGAGGGGGAAACACTCGTTATTAATTTTTCTTTAATTTTATTGTTAATTCATTTAATGCTTATTTTTTTTATTTTTTGTGATGGTTCATAATCATCTAAAAATTTCACTTTATTTCAAATTTCTTTATTTTTCAATAAAAAATAAATTTCAAAGTCGTTGTTGAAAGATGTTAATCAATTTGTTATTTTGTGTCTAATTACATTTTCGTTAAATATATGTGTTATTATCTCATAGTCTCACTTTTTTTTCTGTTCCGCTAATTGTGCCGGTGTGTATATAAGATTCATGGACATTTCACACAACGTCCTCTAGTCCCAAGCTAAGCTTATTTGCTTGTGTTATGTGTACCAGATTAAGGATAGAATACATATACAACCTTTCTTTTGTAAATTAATACATAGAAACTTATAATACATAGAAAGTTTCTATATATAAAAATATTTGTACTGTGGCTGGGTGTTTCTATTAGAAACACCCAGCCGCAGTACAAATATTTTTATGACATTTATAAATATCACACAAATATTTGTACCGTGCGGGTATCGAACCCTCATGAACGGCAGTCCGTTACATGAACCACTAGACCAAGAAGCCCATCAATATTTATTTTTAGGGTTTCGTAAGAAAAGGTAAAACGAGTCCCTATTACTGAGACTTCCGTCCGTCTGTCACCAAGCTATATCTCTGAAAAGGATCACCATTCCAGAGATATAGCTTAGTGATATACAGCACGGAGTAGGAAACTGGGAAACTGTAAAATAAAATATATCCCTATCAGGGGCGTAGCTACCGCCGTATCAGCCGTATCAATTATACGGGGCCCACGGGCCAAAGGGGGCCCTGACGTGCGCATTGTGCGTAAGGAAAAATTAATAAACACTTTCCAAATTTTTTACTATTTCAGAAATGTTATGCACAGACTTTTTTTTTCTTATGTGAGAAATCTTTACCCTTCATAAGGGCCCCCAAAAAAAATATTATACTGGGCCCCACCAAGGCACGCTACGCCCCTGATACCTATTTAAGTATTTTTCATAAGGCTTACAAAAAGTTTATTTTACAAAACCGGTCAAGTACGAGTTGAACTCGCCCGTTAAGGGTTCTGTAGTATTCTGTGCTGTTATCATGCTGCTTTAGCATCAAATGATACACATAAACTGTTATACTTTCGGCTCTCTATCACCGTACCAGAGATACTTAGTGACAGACAGTTAAGGCTCAATAATAGGGTTCTATTTAACCCTAATAAGTAGGAAGTATGCGCAGTACTTATATTAATAACCAAGTAATCATAGAATAAGTGTTTAAACCTTGGGACGTCGAAAAGGACCCTCTAAGGCAGCTGTGGTTACAAATAGTCAAATAATACTGTTATTTAACTAAAACCACATGAGTATCTTGTAACATATATTATGTAAATTAACTAATAAATAATTAAAGTGAGCTACCCATTAGGTAATTTGATGTATTGCCGCAAGCGATCACTCAGTGGGTAAAGATGGTTTTGGGTAATTGGTCGAGGATCAAACAAGTTTACATGTAGGTACTCTGTGTTTTATTTATCATATTAGATTACTCTATTCTTACTTACCTATAATACTTGATATGAAATAACTTATAAATAAAGTGACTCGCAATTATAACAATATATCAATTGAGAGTCTAAACAATAAGTTTTCTTTTAACTTTAAGTTTGACGAGCCTCGTGGTCGAGTGGCTTATGTAACGGACTGCCGTTCACGAGGTCGCGGGTTCGATTCCCGCTCGGGACAATCATTTGTGTGATATTTATAATTGTCAAACAAAAGTTTGTAGTGCGTCTGGGTGTTTCTATGTATTATAAATATGTATTTACAAAAGAAAAGTAGTATATGTATTCTATCCGTATTCTGGTGCCCATAACATAAGCATGTAAGCTTAGCTTGGGATCAGAGGACGATGTGTGAAATGTCCATGAATATTTATTTATTTATTACTTACCTATAATACTTAATATGAAATAAGATATAAATAACGTGACTGGCTGATATATCAACTTAGAGCCTAAACTATAAGTTTTCTTTTAACGTAAAAGAGCTAAGAAAGGATTTTTGACCATTTATCATTTTTGCAGAACTGGTAGAATTTAGTAACTAAATATGATTAGTGATTCCAGTTCCTTGTATATGCTTGTGTACGAAATTGTGCGCAACAACTAGTCAACGCTGTAAGGCTACAATCGACTTAAAACTAAAGACACAATTTAATTTTCCACTATATATCTTAGATAAGCTGTTAAGCGCAACTTCATACGCGTGGATTTTAGAAACCCAACAAATTATACAAAAAAGCTATCCTCTTAAACCAATGTATCTATTACAAAAAACTACATGAAAATCCATTGCGTAGTTTTGAAAATATAAGCTCACATTTATTTATTTATTCTTAAAAAACTTAACAGCTATCTTTACAGGGTAAATCCTAATACGATAGTGTCGCTACTACATATGCTTACAACCTAAATCACAACATATTTTCAAACATGTATTAAAATTAAATTTGCAATAAAAATTTACAATTAGAATAAAGAATCAAAGATAATAATCAAAATAAAATATAATCTTGTAAAACATAAATAACTTATTAAAATAATTAATCACTCTGGTAGCTAATTACATACAATAAAAATGGACATACATACAAGAACTCTGTTTTATAATAAGTAAAGATTTAAAACTAATAAAAATCCCGCTTAACAATAAGTTGATTCTGATAATGTCTGATTTAATTAAATGGCATTGATAAAAGCGAAAAAAGACGAAAAAGGACTAACGTATGCGTTGCGTAGACATGCCTGTAATAATAACGTAGGTAACACAACAAAGACAAAACCAGTACCTCTCAGAGCCTATAATAAAATAACAACTATTCTAAAACAAAGCCTTACATTTCTCAATTCACTATTAATATTGTATCTTCAAAGTGGTTACCAAATCGAGCAGTAGTCAGCCCCGGGCTACAATTTGTCTAATGTTGCGTTAGAACTACTGAATATGTTTACATAGCGATCTATATCAACATGGGACTTTGTCGGCCATAAAACGTGCGAATAACGAGGTTGATGCTTAGACTATTATCTAGACTTCTATAACACCTGTAATCTGACCTGACTTCGCAAGGGTAGATTAAAATGAGTATTTTTTTTAAAAAGCTCAACCGATTTCATGTGCCTTTGAAGTTTGAGGGTTTTCCTCGATTTCTCAGGGGATAATCATCAGATCCTGATAACTTTTAACTAATATTTTTTACTAACACTTGCGCGACTCATTTGTTTAAATAAAATGAAACTATTAACTACTATTAATTTTATGTAGTCTAAGGGCCTCTTTCACCATTCTCAAGTAAAGCGCCAAGTAGACTAATCGCTAGTTAAAGTCACCAGTAACTACACGTGCGACGTTCACGACGTTCGAGTAGCAGTAATCTTAAGATTAAAAAATTGAAATTGACAGAAGATACTCGTAACTATTACTTGACAAGTAACTAATCAACGCTTTACTTGAAGATGGTGAACGAGGCCCTAAGCACAATGTAATATAATATAGTTTATGGTTAAAGACTATCTTTATGGTAAATGTAAATAAAATAATTAAATAAATATTCATGGACATTTCACACAACGTCCTCTGGTCCCAAGCTAAGCTTATATGCTTGTGTTATGGGTACCAGAATACGGATATAATACATAATATACTACTTTTCTTTTGTAAATACATACTAAAATAAAAAAATTTATGTTAAATTAAAATCGAATGCGAGTAAACCCTGTAATAACAGATCGTAGAAGACACATTATAGCTCAGTCTCACCTGTGACCATAGTGACTGCAAAGTCTCCGAAACGTCGGGCCAAAATTTAAAACAAATATACGCGTCTAAATCTGTAAAAAGTAGTGTTGCCCAAATTCAGTCTTGGTCTTGCAGTCTTGGTCTTGTTCTTGCATTTTTGCAAGACCAAGACCAAGAACAAGACCGCGTATTTTTAGCAAGACCAAGACCAAGACTGACCGTGCAAGACTTGAGCAAGAACAAGACTAATCCGGCAAGACTCTTGCGTCTTGTAGCTAGGACTTAGCGCTATTTCACGGAGTAGTTAGGTATAACAGTTCGGTGTATAGGTACGCTTAGGAATTCTATGAGACGCAAAAACTGTATCAAAACTGTATATAAAACTTAATTTTTAATCCTAATTTTATGCAAGGAATACTAGTTATATTCAAAAGAATTGATATAAAGTAACAGAACCTAATGACAAAGCTGTTGTGTACTGTTATGTTATTTGATTTGTGTTGTATTTTATTTTTTATTATAAGAAATGATAAATCGTAAAACTCTTTTATTAAATTTCATATAAGTTGAGGGTTCAATCTCTTTCTAGACAGATACTGTCCTTTAAAATACAGTCAAGTTATTGTAATTAATTTGTTTTTTACATGTTTTAGCACATGTCAGCTTATAAAGCGTAAATGTTTATTAAGAAACAGTTACTCCCATGGAAAACGGCATATAGCTCAGTTGATCACCATGTGGCAGTTAATTTTTCGAATTTCTCATCAAATCTTCAGACATTTATTAATCTGATTATTCTTTACTATGGCTATGTTAATTCAAGCTCACAATGTTCCAATTCTAATATGTTTTTCTAAGATCTAAAGTAAACTTTAATAAATAGCAATAGTCTAATAGGTAATTGCAAGACTTGCAAGACTCTTGCTGCAAGACCAAGACCAAGACCAAGACTGGGAGCGCAAGACCAAGACCAAGACCAAGACCAGGTGTATTGGCGCAAGACCAAGACCAAGACTGGCTAAGTCTCGTCTTGTTCTTGCATTTGGGCAACACTAGTAAAAAGTAGTTTTATTAAAATTTTTAACTGGGCGAAGCGATTTTAATGATTCTTTATATAATTCTAAAGCTGGTGCTTTCAATGTGGTCCCATTGGCACCAGGTCAGGTTCTAATGGTTATCTTCTGAGAAATCGAGAAAAACTCTCTCAAAGGCACATTAAGTCGGTTGAACCTTTTTTTTAAAATACTCATTGTCTTTTGTAAAGACATAACTACATAACACATAGAAAACACCAGCCAAATACAAAGAGTAATATTGAGGCAAACCCGAGTTAACATAACCAGTATCATAACACAGGTGTGTTTACAGTGATTGCTATGTAACCATGGTAACAGTGAGCTGTGTAATTTGATAAATTGGTCATAGTTTGATTCCTGTATACACAGTGAATATGCCCTGAGGCGTAAACTTCAATTTGTGTACTGATTAATTGAGCCGAAACTACTGTTTATTCATAATATCACCTATAGGCATTCTATGGAGTATAATAACCATTTCACACATTGTTCTCTAGTCCTGAACTAAGCTATATGCTTGTATTAGCTGCCAGATTTAAGATATTAATACGTATTCAATTCGTTTTATAACTACACTAACTGGTGCCCGTGACTTCGTACGCGTGGAATTTTAAAAACTTTCGCCTCTTTTGCAATATTTTTCACTAATGCTTCACTCCTATTGATCGCAGCGTGATGTTTTATATCCTATAACCTTCCCCGATAAAACTATCCAACACTGAAAAATTTTTTTAAATCGGACCAGCGCGAGCGGTTCCTGAGGGCTTTCAAACAAACAAACAAACAAACTATTCAACTTTTTAATATTGGTATAAATTTGTTACGACAAATAAAACATTACATGCAAATATGTATATAACACAAATAACTCAATTTAAACGTAAGTAGAATGTGAAAAGAGATGATATGCATCAATTGGGAAAGTCCCCGTCATTTGTGAGACAGAGCCAAAACAAATGGGTGCTATCAATCCCCTTCCACACGATTGCAAAATGAAAGCCTAATGTGCGTCATCACATTTGCACACAGCGCTCAATTTCATCAATACATTGAGTTGCGAAAGTAATATTCAAAGAATTACACAATAAATAAATAAATAAATATTCATGGACATTTCACACAACGTCCTCTGGTCCCAAGCTAAGCTTATATGCTTGTGTTATGGGTACCAGAATACGGATATAATACGTAAACTACTTTTCTTTTGTAAATACATACTTATAATACATAGTAAACACCCAGACGCAGTACAAACATTTGTATGACATTTATGGATATCACACAAATGATTGTCCTGACCGGGAATCGAACCCGAGACCTCATGATCGGCAGTCCATTACATAAACCACTCCACCACGAAGCCCGTCAAATAAAATCAGACCAAACAAAATTCGTACTTAGAGTAATGGTCCTATTCATAATGACTTATCGGATGACGGTTTAAACGGAGATTTTATCGGAGAGATAATAAACGTTTTAGCGTAAAAAGACTATTATGAATAACAAGTTTTGACAATTTTCGCGAACCCATTTTAGCGAACTTTTAAACCTCCGATAAGTCATTATGAATAAGACCATAAGTCTTTATAAAGATGAGTGTCGTGTGCATAATATTGATTTATTCATTTATTAAAGTAGCTAAATTGAAGAATATTTTATCTGAAAGCATCTTTGAATCTCACTTTTATAATACTTGTTTAATTGTTGTTGTTTGAATTGTGCATGTATTAATATTGTATTTATGTATTTAGCAAATCTACTATAGTAATTGTCCAAGAGTGGAAACTTGTAATTGGCCTTATTTTGTGATAATTTTTTTACTATATAATACTTTTTTATTTTTATTTAAAGAGTTTGGTCGCTTTGCCACTATATCACCCTACTATATACTTATAGTAACAAATATTTATATTAGCTGTAAGTTTTCCTAAAATAATGTAAATAAAACAAATTTTGAAATATGGTGTTGCGGCAAATGTAATTGGCAGTCGCTCACAAGAATTATATTTCCGTATAGAACAATTTATGTCCATAGATTTTGAAACTTGTATTCTTAATCCATCACCACACGTAGTATGTGTTTCTTAGGGCTTATATTTTTAAAATAGGCCAAAAATTCTAAGGCAATTCGAAGGAAAAGAATATTATTGAAAGACAATAAGAATCTCTCCCCCCCTCTCTCTCTCTCTCTCTCCACGTCCGTCCGTCGTTTAGCGTTTCACTGTTGCGCACGGGCCTCCTCCGCTTTAGGAGGGATTATGGTATACGATGCCGCGCTGATCAGGCGTATTGTCATACCGCCTTATTACAAAACGTGGACTAAGTTTAAGCCACAGTTTAAGCCTGGTTTTTAAACACTTCAATTGCGCATTTCAAGCAGATTTTTCTCAAATCCTAGATCTAACAACGACCTTAGTCTTAAACCGACGCCAAACTAGTGTCAGAGCGGGTCTAACTATGCAATTCCTCGTAAATAAATTTTGTTAAACCTGGGTTTAACGTTGAGCCGCGTTTTGTAATAAGGGGGATAGGGTTTATCTTTGAGTTTTCCGTCTCTTGCAGAGGATGTTATCTGTGTACAATATCCCTTAGCTGGCTTTTACAGCACCCTGGGGAGGCCATGGGATGGTGACACTTGTGTTCTTAATCATTTAAATATAAAATTTTCGTAACCCACACCGCTGCTTTTTATACCTTATCCATTCAAATACAATTTTATACTCCAATGTCGATATTTATACCAAACAAATAACATTCATATATCATACGTGTATCTTTCAAATTATTTACTTTCATCGATGGTACGTTTGTAACATAGTTCTTATTTGTCTCACTTTATCATATTTTATATTATGATCATGAGAGAAATTGAAAATAAACAGTTTCGAGAAAACATACTGAACTAAATTGTACCCGTAAATTCTTACCTACGCGTGGGATTTTTTGTACCTGTCCTATTTGTGTTTCCATAAAGACTGCATTTTCTCAATTATATAATATTAATAAATAAACTTTTATTGACATCTCACAAGGTAACAATATTGTTCTTATCAATGAATTGAGACATACAGTTCAAATCTAATCTTGTGAGAGTCTGGAGTCTGAACTAGACCTGAGCCTGTACTACACAACTCCAGGCTCCCCCTTTAAAATCTATTTACAGAGAAATTTTAACATTTTTGTAATTAGTGATATCAGACTGCGTAAGATGTATCTACTACTAGTATATATTTTAATAGTGTAAAGAGGAAAGATTTTATTGATCATTTATTTGATATGAATAGGCTCCGAAACTACTGTACCGTTTTAAAAATTATTTGTATTAACTACATTTTCCTTTCTATATTGACGAGCTTCTTGGTTGAGTGGTTCATGTATCGGACTGCTGCTGTCTAGATGCGGGTTCGTTTCCCGCTCGGGACAATCATTTGTGTGATTTTGCACACCCAATACAAGACTCGTCATACAAATGTTTGTACTGCATCTGGGTGTTTCTATGTATTTTAAGTATGTATTTACAAAAGAAAAGTAGTATGTGTATTCTATCCGTATTCCAACTCGCACTAGCTGGTTTTAATTTAGCACTAACTGGAATTTTTACGATCCTAAAATATTCATAGACTTAGGATATAGATCTAGACTCAACACTCGGTACAACGAATCCGGCCTGCTGCTTTTTTTATTTGAACACATAAAGTAAAATAAATGATTTAGTAGCCTTTCTCTTTAACTCTTTCTTTTTGAACGGGAGTAAAAGAGACAGCAAGGCTACTATTTACTATTTTACTTTTAAACCATAAACAGGGCGGCCCTGTCTTGGAACAAATCTATGTTCCCGAGTTGTTACTCCCTATTTATAACCTTCTTGAAAATATTTCGATCGTTTTTTTTTTAAATCTCCTATTTTTTAACTCAACGAGCAATAATAAGCATTGTGTTTGTTTTTTTTTACAAAATAAATAAATCTTAAGGATTGGTGTGTACTGTCGAAGATCTCGACCCTCAACATAGGTAATTCAATATATCAACCTAATGTTTATTTTTATTGCTTGCTCCATTGAAATGATATAGACAATACGTATATCTATAAAACATGTACATGTAGTCACGTGCAGTGGTGTAGCTAGCTAGGTAACCAAAGACCCTGGGGCAAAATAAAAAATGGGGCCCCACTGCTATGTAAACTGACTAGGTTTTATCAAATAAAAAAGCTAGTTCAGCTCGATTAAGATTTCTGGTAAGGATTCGAGGGCCCCCTGAGCTTGAGGGCCCCAGGGCACTGCCCCGCCTAGTCCCTTGGTAGCTATGCCACTGGTCATGTGTTTTACCTACTTATTATTGGTTTATTGAACATCGCACACAAACACCGCAAGAGTCCTTACTTTTTTTCTAAAACTATAAATGTGTAAGTAAATCTATATATCTATCGATCTTTCACGCCAAAACCACTTACGGCCATTTTCAGTATTCTATTTTTCCCCAGATTATCATCAGGTAAGCAGAGACTATAGAGCGCCATCTGCTACGGTCACATTCCCTTCGCTATCCCCGTATGTTGCATATTTTTATTTTTTTAATTAACTATGACATTCTCTATTGAAAATTTTAAAGAAAATAGATATACCTTACTAAACTTTTACGAGGATTACACTCTATCCGTTTTCAAGTTTTCCGTCTCATATAGAGGACGTCGTCTGGGGTTAATATCCCCTAACTGACTTTTATAGTACCCTTGGGAGGAGATGGGGTGGTGACACTTGGATTCTTAATCCGTCACCACACGGAGGATAAAGCATATTTACTACCCATCAAACGCAATTTCTTTCTATTCAAATATTAAATTATATATCTAACGTCAATGAAAATTGAGTTCAGGTAATATAATATGTGAATATATAAATAATTTATGACTTGATGACATTTAGATGATATATTTCTCGTTCGCTTTGTACACAGCGTGATCTTTGATACGTGAAATATTATATACAGGATGTTCATATTATTATAATATTTTTAATATATTGTCCGTGTGGCGATGGATTAAGAAATCTTTTCCATCCCAGGGTGCTGTAAAAGTCAGCTTTGGGATATATTACACAGATAATATCATCTGTGGGAAACGGAAATCTCGAAAATAAATCTTGTGCCAACACGCCTAGTTAGTGCAGGATAGTAGACTGTAATTTCTCCCAAAGTGGAGGAGGCCCATGCCCAACAGTGGGACTCTAATGGGCTGGAGGAAAGATTACATTATAAAACATTTTTAGACTTAAATGTTAGATACTTTCGCGATCCGCCACGCTAACAGATGCCCTAAGAGTACCTCTCTTAGGGCATCTGTTAGCGTGGCGGCTGGCGTTCATGAGAGGTCATGGGTTCGATTCCCGCACAGAACAATTATTTGTGTGACAGTTATAGGTATTTGTGTCACAAATATTTGTATTGCATTCGGTTTTTTTCTGTATAACATAAGTATACATTAGAGAAAAATAAACGAGTAGATCTATGCTAATATCCTAGAGCTGAAGAGTTTGTTTGAATGCGCTAATCTCATGTATCTCTAAAAAGTACATTGAACCTGACATTTCACATTCTACGTCACTTCCTTGGAAATATCTGAAACTCTAATTGTCTAGAAATAAATGCTAATTACTTTAGTTATGATAAATCAAACTTTTTTTTTTTCTTTTTGGTGACTCCGGTCTTTGGAGACCACATTCATCAAACTATTACAATCTAGCCAATCAAGGCTAATAGGTAATTTTAGTCTAACTTAAATTACTAAATAGAATAATATATAAGATTGTGTCCATCAACACTTTTCTTATTGTCTCTATTTAAGGCGAAGGCACTTTGTTTTTGTGTTCCTAAAAGTTAGCACTCACTGCACTAATTAACACTATACTTTTAAGTCTTCTAACTAGATCCGTATTGTCAAGGAGCTGGATAGCCTCGACGTTAACGTGATGATGAAGCCTCCGTTCATGGGCTTCGGCAAACCTTTTTTATTGTATTAGCGACCGTGTCCACATTTAAGTCTCTGTGAAGGTCAGCATTTCGGACGTACCATGGTGCGTTCACAATACCCCTAAGCACTTTATTTTGGAACTTTTGTATAATTTCCACATTACTTTTTTTGGTACAGCCCCACAGCTGGATACCATAGGTCCACGCTGGCATTAGGACCTGTTTGTACAAGAGCAATTTATTATGTACTGACAACGACGAATGCTTATCCAGTAGCCAGTACATATTCTTGTAGCGAAGCTCCAACTCTTCGCGTTTCTTTTTGACATGGGCCTTCCAGCGAAGCTTTGCGTCTAATGTCATGCCTAGGTATTTGGCTGTGTTCTGGTGAGGTATTACCTGATTATTTAGATACAAAGGCTCGTAATTTTCTTTTTTGTTAGTAAAGTCTATATGAGTAGATTTTGACTCATTTAACTTTATTCGCCACTTTTTAGTCCACTTGAGCAGAGTATTTATAGATGTTTGAACTTTTTCTACCGCTTCCGCTTGAGTAGATCCTGTGGCCATAATAGCCGTGTCATCAGCAAACGTAGCAATTATATTATTACCCAATTCTGGTATATCACAAGTATATAGCAAATATAGTACCGGACCTAGGACACTTCCTTGATGTACACCAGCTTTGATTTGTTTAAGGTCGGAATATCCATCGTCATGCCTTACTAAAAACATCCTATGTGTAAGATAGGACTCTAAAATATCGGCATATTGTTTTGGAAGCAACTTCCTTAGTTTATGTGTGAGCCCTTTATGCCAGACTCTATCAAATGCCTGCTGAACATCTAGAAATACTGTTGTGCAGACTTGTTTTCCTTCTAAAGACTGTTCAATCACGCTCGTTATTCTGTGCACCTGATCGATAGTTGAATGATTTTTCCTAAAACCAAACTGATAGTCGGGTATTAGGTATCTTTCTTCTATGATAGGCTGTAACCGCTTCAGAAGCAATTTTTCAAAAATTTTGGCTTGATTGGTAGCAAAGAAATTGGTCTGTATGAGGTGGTTTCGTGCATGGGTCATTAATCAATCAAACATTTAAATTACAAAATCGACATAAAATATACACAAAGTTCACCCTGTAGGTATATTGTAAAAGAATCGCTGACAAAAGGCGCGGTATACAGCCGGATCTGTCGCCTCGGGTTCCACATAATATGTTAATATTTGTACGAATAACATATAGCATGTAACTTGGATTGTAATAGCTACAAATTCAGTGTTGTTATCGCAAAAAATTTGAACTGTCGTCTAGCAAAATCTCGATTTATGACACATTAATATAAAATTTTATTTTTAGTACAAAATATTAGTAGGTATAATAATTTTACCGTACGGTGACGCAATAAGAATAGAAGTGTCACCACCCCTTTCCCTCTCAGGGTGCTGTAATGGCCACCTAAGGGATATTGTACACAGATAACATCCTCTGTGAGAGACGGGAATCTCGAAAATAAACCCTGCGCCAACGCGCCTGGTCAGCGCGGCACAGTAGACCATAATCCCTCCCAAAGTGGATGAGGCCCGTGCCCAACAGTGGAACGTTAATGGGCTGGAGGGAGAGTATAAAATTACCGTATCTTATTATTAACTTTAGGAATAATAATATTTTTTTTTTCAATCATAAAGCAATTGCTTTATGCAATTGTATTGATATGTAGCAACTATGTAGATAAATACTAATAACCACGCTTTTAAAAAAAACAAAATAACGCTGTTATGATTTGCATATTTGAATGTTTTCTGTGATCTAATAGTTTTTTTTTCGTTTTGTACAATAATAACATATCAAGTTAACATTCAGGATTTCACGATTAGGCAGTATTATAATGGTAAATGCAAACTTTCTGCTAATTACTATAACTTTATTCCTTTTTAGCACTAATTCCCTACTTCTTTTATTTAATAATATAAACCTAAAATTATAATTTACTTACAACGAAACCTTCATTTTACGTTCTACATCCCTTCTTCGGAAATCCGAATAACAAAGCTTCCGTGCATTATATACTGGTAAATAAAAAATAATCCTACAGATTTACATCGTCACAAGGTATTTAGAGGCCTTCGCCGGGGGCAAGACGCGTTTATTTGATCGCCTTATATTGTGTCTTATTTTTGTAAATCCGCTTGTAATAGAAGCTATAATAAAAATAAGATTTTAGAACATAAGTAGCATGTTATTGTTGAAATTGTTTCTTCAGAACTCAAACTCAATACATCCACTTAAATCCGCTAATATTTTTTTAAGTCCTTGTGGTGACGGATTTAGTAAACAATTGTCAACACCCCATTTCCTCCCCAGCGTGCTATAAGAGCCAGCTAAGGGATATCATAAGTAGATAAGTTCCTAGCTGTTAGAGACGTAAAACTGGAAACTAAATCGTATCCTATTTATTTAGTTTTTGAAAACGGTTACATAAAACGTTAACAATAAAAGCAATAATGACGTCACTTCAATAAAAATAAACAACACAATCGATAGTTTAATACCCCACACGGGAGAACCATAAACTTATAGAACACAAACGTATTCAGTCGGAATTTTTAAATTTTACGACTTCAAATACTTTAATCGACTTTTTATTACCGCTTTAGTACTAAACCAGTTAAAAGGCTTTTAAATATTGTATATCCTGATTAATTGTCTGAAAACGTATAAAATAAACTAGAAATGATTCTTTCGGGATATCTAAAGAGCTATTTCATATTGTCCTAAAATATTTACAGAGACTTGCTCACTTACTACTTGTGTGTTACCAGTGCCTAAAATAGTACCTAGGACTTTAACTTTCTGAGCCGTTTAGTAGTTTTTGAGTTTATTGTGAGCAGATAGACTAATTGGGGGCGAAATAGCCTATCATCGAACAAAAGCGTTTTTATCACATTGACATACCTATCCATGTAGAAACTTACCTATGTCTCTCTCTCTCTCCAGCCCATTTACGTCCCACTGTTGGGCATGGGCCTCCTCCACTTTGGGAGGGATTATGGTCTACTGTGCCGCGCTGACCAGGCGTGTTGGTACAGGGTTTATTTTCGAGATTTCCGTCTCTCACAGAGGATGTTATCTGTGTGCAGTATCCCTTAGCTGACTTTTGGACCCTGGGGAGGAGATGGGGTAGTGACACTAGTATTCTTAATCCGTCACGACACGGAGAGAAACGGAAACTTACCTAGGAGTAGGACCTAATATATACCTATACCTTGCTGGGCAGGGAGCTGTAAGAAACCGGTAAGTGACAATGGTACCATTAACTAAATTAACTTTACTAAAAAATTAATACAACTATGGCGTATTTTGTATAATGGCTATTTCGCTGTGCACATTTTTATTGATTAAAATCATTTGTCTATAATATAGAGAATTTCTAATAAAAAGGTCAGTTAACTTTGCCTAATTGTGCTATTGACACTATCAATTTTCATCTTTTAGTTTAGTTCTATACGTAGAATTGGTACTAACATAAGCAGCACAAAATCTGTGAGCGGAGGACATCTCGCGACTAAACCCTATGCCAACACGTCTAGTCAGCTTGGCTTAAATATCTCTTTCAAAGTGGAGGAGGCCCATGATGTGGGACAATAATGAGCTATTAAGATAATAAAAACTTTAAGAAATTAAAATACTCATCTACTTAAATATGACAAGGTTTCAACAAAACAGAACATTCATAAGCGCGGTTAGTAATAACGCAAATTGAAAATTTCCAGAGCCAACGCGGAAAGGTAATATTTCAATGTCTGAAACTAATGTTCGCGTCAGACTTTAAACGTAGTTTAAATTAAAACTTATTTTAATATTAATATTGCATCTTAATGTTGAGAAAACTTGAAAGGAAACTATTTTTAACTGTTATTATACTAACAGTTATAAATAGTTCTTTGGCTTAATATTCCCTTAAATACTTATATATTGTAGGTATGGTATATAACTACTTACATTCCAAACGAGAAACTTAGAATGGATGACAAAATATTTTGATTTGATTTGTATGGATGTTTTTTTGGCTTTTTCACGAAAAAACTACTGGACGGATTTCGATGAAACTTTGCAAATATGTAGCTCATAGATCAGAATAGCACATAGAGTATAAATTTAATCGCCATGTTAAAAGCTGGTAGTAAATATAAAAATTTACATAAAATCTGTACTAATAATATAAAGCTGGCGAGTTTGTTTGTTTGAACGCGCTAATCTCGGGAACTACTGGTCCAATCTGAAAAATTCTTTCAGCGTTGAATAGTACATTTTTCGAGGAAGGATATTAGCTATATAACATCACGCTGCGACCGATAGGAGCGAAGCAGTAGTGAAAAATATTGCAAAAACGGGGAGAATTTTCTAAATGCCACGCGTACCTACGGAGTCGCGGGCAACAGCTATAGAATATTAACCTCGGACATAAGCTAGTCCTCGGCAATGCACAATGTGTTTTTCATTAAAAATAGCGGTCTCGCCAGATTGTTGCTATATCCGTGTGGATCAAGAATAGGTACCTAATCCTATTACTTCCCCGAGATGCTGTAAGAGCCCAGCTAAGGGTAGTACGTAACATCTTTTTGAGAGACGGGAAATGTTAAAACTAAACCGTAAGCCAGCAAACCTGGTCAGTGTGGAATAGTAGACCAAATACCAGTAGCGAAAGCCAGTTCCCAATAGGCAGGTCCGTTTTCTCCACTAAGAAAATGCCCAGAGCCTCCTAATTTTCAAGGCCCCTAGTTTCTATTTCTTATATTTTTCTACTTAAATTCAATAGGTCATAGCGGGGCGAATATCATAATGTGACGAGGGCCTATTGTGGCCAGGGCCTCTTATAAATACCTTCCTTGAACATTGATCGCAAATACGCGATATAGGTATTATTAGGTATATCATGCGGATTGTATTAAAACTGTATGTCATTTGAGAAACCCCACAGACTAGCTGTGGGGTTTCTTTAAGGATTAAGAATTAAAAATAAAAATTCTATTTATTTTAAAATACATTTTATTAGCTTACATACATCCAGCATGTATCTAACAAATAACAAAATTGTTCTACTTATAAAATAACACATCAAATCGATTTGTATCATGCTTATAGTTCAAGAGGCAGTCACAAGAAGCTTTACGTCATAGTACAAATACGACAATGGTACCATTTTTACGTGCACCACTAAACTTAACTATAAATATGTATAAATAAATATTCACGGACATTTCACACAATGTCCTCTGGTCCCAAGCTAAGCTTATATGCTTGTGTTATGGGTACCAGAATACGGATAGAATACATAAACTACTTTTTTTTTGTAAATACATACTTATAATACATAGTAAACACCCAGACGCAGTAAAAACATTTGTATGACAATTAAAAACATGAAAATTGTAGTGTCAATAACACAATCAATGTTAACAGAATCTTTTAATTAGAAAATCTGTATATATAGATAGACTAACGATTTTAATTCATAAAAATTTGTACAACGAAATAGCTAATTATTCAAAATAGAGAGGAGTTTTTTTTTTTCATTTTTAGTTAAGTTTAGTTGTGCACATAGTATTGAAGCTATTGACGTAAATAACCCAATCACTGGCTCTTGTACTATGATGTAAATCTTGTAAATTACTTCCACTATAATTATAGTAACTTAGTTTAAATGAAATTAAAATAAAACAATAACTAAGCTATATTTGGAACTTAACTACTAAAACAAGGAATTTTAATATTATATTTAAAAATAATATAGTAATTTATAAAATCATGATGTCATCACTTTGTAAACTATAAAATGTCAATTTTATTATTATTTACAAAAAAATTACATTATGCTACATGCCATAATATTCATGGATTAATATAAATGACAACATTTATTTATTTAAGTTAGCAGAAAATACGAAATGACGATTGCAACACCACTCAATTTCTATACAATTAGAAGGAATAATTGCAAGCTGATTTTACAAAATTACACAATTATAATAACCATGCAACCATTTATTTAATTCCATCCACACAATTATATATGTCGTAGGAGACTTGATTAAAATAGTTTACTTAAGGATTTTTAGTTTTAACTTAGGTTCCAAGATTGTGATGTGGGTCCTTAAATGGTGTAAATGGTGAGTAATTCGTTTATTTACTGTAGTTGGTGAGACTGAATGGTGACCCGTTGAAATTTCATAAAAGGATCCTTCCAAACCAGCTACACGTGTCGTAAGCCACGGATCAATCTCATCGTAGTCCATAGAATGTTTTAGTTATCGTAGTTAGCTTATTCAGTATTACAGGGTGTTTGGATTGGAGACTACCCTGGCAATAATTACAGGTGATGTCTACGATACCTTTTCTCCGATATCAGAAGTGGGATCGAATAGTCGTTATTCGATTTTGTTTTGAAAAAAAAACTAGAACAGTATAATTTATCGTAACCGGCGTTCTAGTAAAAATTTAAAGTTTTCGCAAAGTTTCTTTTTGGAGAAAAATTACTTCGATTATATTAACAAGCAAAGACTGATAATAACAAGTCATAGGTAATTAGCTAATTACCCTATAACTATAACTACGTAACAAAAATTACATGACAATGATTTATTAGTAATTTTATTAATCTACAGTGTTCACTTGCTTAATTTATCTCGTGTATCAATAAATAAATAATAGTAAAATCGTTTTACTTGATTGCGAACAGAAATATAGTGTGGCTTTATGAATATTCAACACTTCGTTTTAAAGTGGTTGGTTTCCTTTTTATAAAGTTGGTTCATGATTTTCTGCGCTTATTTATAGGCGTACTTGATAACTAAAATTTTCAAGAAAAACCAAGATTTAATCTCTGCCGTGTAATAATGTGTTTTTGCATATTCTAACGCGTTACTAGACTTTGTGATTAGCAAATAAAATCGTAAGAAACTTTCACCTAGATGAGAGGTAGTGAGAAGAAAATCTAAATCATGGTTAACTAAATACTCGAGATTAGACCTACATGTAGTTACATGTAAAAGATAGAATTGTGATAAAAAGAGATTGACGAAATATGCGTTTTAAATTTTAAATTCTTTGACAGCGAAAGAAAGTTTGAGATATCTATACACATGCCAGTCGTTTTGTTTGTTGTATGTTCTAGATATCCTGTTTTGAAAAATCTATTTACAATTATGTTTTCGACTATGTTATTGACGTATGCAGACGTCCAGTAAGCCGTCGTAATATTGCCAACGCAACTTATTGTAGTGTACCTATAATATGCGGTTAAAATCGTCCTTTCTGAAATATTCAGAAAAGCTACAAATACGAATCTGACGGTTCGGACGTCCGTTCATTGACGTATGAAGTCGTCTAGTAATCATTAATAATATTAACATCACTTTTTGTGGTGTATAACAAGTTTTTAAATCTTTAGTTTACTGACGTGTGAGACGTCTAGTAAGCCATTAATAACATTAAGAACACACTTTACTATGCTGTAGCTACAAGGTTTTGAAATAGTCTTTTTTAAAAAGAACATCTGTTGCTAAATATGATCTTGATAATGCAATTGACGAATGGAGAAATCTAAACTACTGATAATATTTACCACACTCCTTGTAGAGGTTTACCTATAACACGTTTCTGAAATCTTCATAGAGATGTCCAATATAGCAGGTTTAAGAATAGCCAAATGTCAATATTTAATTTAAAAATGCCTTTAATGTTCCATGCAATACTTCAGTTGTATTTTGATTTAAATCTATGCGACTAATAAAATTCTACTTGTTAATTAATTGTCTAATAAATTATTAAAGTAATAATTATTTTTTATTAATTGGTCTATGCAGGCTAAAAAATAATCACTAGCAATCTGCAACTGTTTCGCGTGGTTCTCATTGTAAGTGAAGTCTACCGTTTGTACTACTACCGCGACTACGACCCTTATTACAAATTATTGAGGCGACATAACTTTTGAGCTTATTTACTTGAACACGCAATACAAGAATCTGTTGTAGTAGATTGACTATAGCAGATCTACATACCATAACAAATTATCTAGGTCTTAAATTTTAATTTACGAGCGTTTTTGGTGTACAGAGACGTTCAGTGAACTATTTATAATATTAACAACGCAGTTTACCGTGGTGTATCTACGAGTAAACTAATTATTATTATTAAAAGAGCTGTTGGCGCGTGGAGCGTTACAATAAGCCAAAAATAAAAGATGCTACAATAAGCCACTATATCCTATCCTGAAAGAATAATGGTCCCCTGTGTACGACGGCGAACAGGACCGCCTATGGCACAGCATCAACCTATCCGTTTATTCCTAGGGCCCTTGCCTACGCGGCAACATCGACCTTTCCTTTACCTATCCTTCCTGAACCCTTTATCCTTCCTAAATCCTTCATCCTTTCTATCCTTACTCATAAATATACCACGTTGTTACTGTACACCAACCAACGGTTACTATTCACGATGTAGGTGTTTGGTATCAACAGCTAACATAGTTATGTAGGCTTAACTTCTACTTGGGCTACAAGTAGGAGGCAGAGTAACAGTGTTTATTCGTATGCCAGTAGGAAAATTCTACATTTAACTTTTTATTCACTGATAGTTTAATCATTAGCATTTAAACTAAATTAGAAAATCATTCCTTTACTGTTAAATCCGTCTAGATCAGCAGGATAGGCCAGACGGAAACCCTTCTATTTTGTTTCAAGTAGATAGGGAACACACGAGGACGCGTGCCTTTGCAGAATGGCCGTGTGACAGTTAAGAAAAAGAAAACAAAGTAAAGAAAGGAAAAGAAAAGAAAGAAAAAGAAAAGAAAGAAAAAAAAAGAAAGAAAGAAAAAGAAAAAAAAAATTTTTTTTTTAATGTATTTGCAAACGTAGCTAAAAATCTTTTTCTGAGTAGTTTACGATTAATTAGCTAAATTCTAAATAATTCGTTATCAAATTACAGCCGAGTGGTTGTCTTTATGAAAACACAATTTTAATGTGTAGTGGACTCGATGATTAGAAACCATCTATTGAATGCTACAATTATATTAGCTCGATAAGTCGATACGAACCCACTACAACTTAAAGTTCGTTAGCAAAAATGCGAAAAACCTGACAACTAGAGCAGTCAGTATTATACAGGTCGTTACGCTGCCCAGTTCTATAACTTAAACAATTAGAATATCCGCCAAAGTGTAATTGCTGAGTGTGTATTTGTGAGAAAGTGCAAAGTAACGATAATGCGGAATTATTGTAACTGACCGAGTGTGAATGTTGAATTATTGTCGGAATTGTTGTAACTGACCGAGTGTATGGAATAATCTTAGTTGTGAATTTCTTTATTTTGCGACTTTATATTGGGTCAGAATTAGCCGAGCGAAAACTTAGTTCTACTGCAGATTTACACACGGGGACGTGTGTATTCGCAGAATGGCCGTGTCGTAGGAGACTTGATTAAAATAGTTTACTTAAGGATTTTTAGTTTTAACTTAGGTTCCAAGATTGTGATGTGGGTCCTTAAATGGTGTAAATGGTGAGTAATTCGTTTATTTACTGTAGTTGGTGAGACTGAATGGTGACCCGTTGAAATTTCATAAAAGGATCCTTCCAAACCAGCTACACGTGTCGTAAGCCACGGATCAATCTCATCGTAGTCCATAGAATGTTTTAGTTATCGTAGTTAGCTTATTCAGTATTACAGGGTGTTTGGATTGGAGACTACCCTGGCAATAATTACAGGTGATGTCTACGATACCTTTTCTCCGATATATACCATATTTCATAATAATCTATAGACATCTATCAAACAACATCATTCCTACTACAAAATACTCATAGTATGCATGCATGCATTTCTTTGCATGAATTTCGAGTGTTTATATCTTTATTAATCTGACGTTCGGCATAATATCTTACAGAATGGGCATAGCCAAGCCGAAAGAAGCCAGAAGAAAAAATGTTTTCCCAAACCAAAGAATATTATAGACTTAACAGAGAATAATATTTTTAAACGTAATTACTAATTACACTACCTATAACTCTAATCATTATATTATTATCTTGTACCTATATAATGATTTTTATATCTTGTAGATAATGATAAACCTATTTTCGGCAAATAAAGGATTCATTCATCTATTCATTCATTCATTCTCTCTCTCCAGCCCATTTACGTCCCACTGTTGGGCACGGACCTCCTCCACGTTGGAAGTGATTATGGTGCCGCGCTGGTCAATCCTATTGGCACGGGGTTTATTTTCGAGTTTTCCGTCTCTCACAGAGGGTGTTATCTGTGTGCAATATCCCTTAGCTTACTTTTACAGCACCCTTGGGAGATGGGGTGGTGACACTAGTATTCTTAATCCGTCACCACACGCCTCATTCATTCATTCACTAGCATTAAATTACAGAGTCCTAATAAGTCTATGTATTACATGGACCGAGTGTATTGTTAAGAGGATACCAAAATAGCTTCGTGCATTTTTCTATGTACGAAGTTTTCATTGTTTCTTTAGATTGAATGGCTAGAGCTCTAATTTTTAAGTATATGTTTTTTCAATATATGATCTAGGATCGCATAAACTCAGAAACGCGATTGAAAAAAGTTTTCTCGATAGAAAATCTTGGCGAAACAACCTCTCAAATTTTTAATTTTTTTCCTTTGTCGGTCTATTATCGCCTATTAACTAATGAAATAACTTTAAAAACATAGGTAACTATTATATAATTATAGAAACACGTAAATCAGAATTAAAATATATTTAGTAGATTTTGAGTAAATAGGAAAAGTATCCCTAATTCTTCATTTTCTGTGCCTACTGGCTGTGTTAATATGTACGTGTCGGCGATGATATACGATAATATTGATGTAGGCCCTTAATATGTTATGCACCTATTATTATTTTGTATTTATACCCTCTTTTATAAAAATACGGCAGTGAATGGCGAAGTCTTTTGAAAAGTGCAGATAGAAATTAACAATTATATTTCTTTATTTTCTCATTGACGGATCTAATTTACTCATTTATTTATTACAGCTGCTGCCCGCTACTTCTTACGCGTGTTATTTAGGAACCAAACCTAAACAAATTATACAAAAAAAAACCATCCTCTTGAGCCACTTTATCTTAATATATATATTTCTTGTGTGCGTGTGTATGTGACTGAACTCCTCCTAAACGACTGGACCGATTTTGATGAAATTTGTTGTGTGTATTCAGGGGGGTTTGAGGATGGTTTAGATTCACAATTGGCTGGACCGATTTTGATGAAATTTTTTTTACACAGAATTGTATGGCAAAACAACGTTTGCCGGCGCAGCTAGTCTATAAATAAAAATCTATAATAGGTATAGTGATATAAGCTCACATAGGGACATACATACAAAAATAACAACTTTGTCAACATCATCATCATCATCATAACATCACGCCTTTATCCCATGGGGGTAAGCAGAGACTATGGAGCGCCATCTGCTACAATGACAACTTTGTTTCATCACTTATGATGAATTATTAGAAACCGATACGGATAGGCAAATCTTTACTTATAAAGATTTGTCTATCCGTATCGGTTTCTCTGACTATGGTAGGACTTTGTACGTGTGTAAGCGTCATATTAAAAAAAAAAACAATGTATACTTATTGCAAAAAAGACTGTCATTTAAGGAAACCAGGAGCTAATAAAGAAATGGAAATAATATAATCTACTATATAAAAATAAGTCGGGTTTTCCTTCCTGACGCTATAACTCCAGAACGCACGAACCGATTTCCACGGTTTTGCATTCGTTGGAAAGGTCTCGGGCTCCGTGAGGTTTATAGTTCATTTTATTGAAATTTTTTTTTTAACTTTTTTTTGGTATGGCAAAACAACGTTTGCCGGGCCAGCTAGTCTACTATATAAAAATAAGTCAGATTTTCCTTCCTGACGCTATAACTCCAGAACGCACGAACCGATTTCCACGGTTTTGCATTCGTTGGAAAGGTCTCAGGCTGCGTGAGGTATATAGTTAATTTTTTTTTTACTTTTTTTTTGTTATGGCAAAACAACGTTTGCCGGGCCAGCTAGTTATCAATATAAATGTTTTGTTTACGCGTTTAGGACACACTGGATCGCGATTTGTGCACATATATTTTTGAGTTGTCATTTTCATTTTAAGCATGCGACATTTTATAATTTTACTTGAAACGGTCGTATCCACAGACATAGCAGATGGTGGGTTGACGTTTAAAATTGAGAACAAGTAATCTTTAGCCTGGCTAAATCGCACTTCATAGAATAATGACGTTTCATATGTCGTATAGCCTGTATCATAGACACACATATACATTTCAAGGCGACTGAGTGAAGTACCCATAGACACTACATCTGGTATATCAGTAGTCATATCTACAGTAATTTCTGTCATATGAAAAAAAATAAGTTTTCGTCTTAAGAGGATACCAAAATAGCTTCGTGCATTTTTCTACGTACGAAGTTTTCATTTTTTTCTTTAGATTGAATGGCTAGAGCTCTAATTTTTAAGTATATGTTTTTTCAATATATAATCTAGGATCGCATAAACTCAGAAACGCGATTGAAAAAAGTTTTCTCGATAGAAAATCTTAGCGAAACAACCTCTGTCATTTTTTATTTTTTTCATTTGTCGGTCTGTTATCGCGTATTAACTAATGAAATAACTTTAAAAACATAAGTAACTATTATATATAGAAACACGTAAATCAGAATTAAAATATATTTAGTAGATTTTGAGTAAACAAAAAAAAATCCCTAATTCTTCATTTTCTATACCTACTAGCTGTGTTAATAGGTGCATGTCGACGATAATATTGATGTAGGCCCTTAATAAATTAAATTATGGTGGAAAAAGTGATTGCCGCAAGCGGGAACACTTTTTCCACCATAATTTAATTTATTAAGTAAAGCATAGCATGTCAATTGCAAAATCAATAAATTAGGTACTTAAGTTTTCGTCTACCCACAAATTAAAAAAAAACCTTATCTATATTAATTTATTAATTTTTGCAATTGACTTGCTATGCTTTTACTAAATAAACTAAATTATAGTGGAAAAACATTATAACCATGAGCGGGACTTGAACCCACCACCCATGATAGCTCAGATGGGAGAGCAACGGAACGGTATTCTGAAGTCGTGGGTTCAAGTCCCGCTCATGGTTATCATTTTTTCCACTATAATTTAGTTTATTTAGTTTATTTAACCCTTATCTATACTAATATTAAAAAGCTGAAGTGTGTTTGTTTGTTTGAACGCGCTAATCTCGGGAACCTCTGAATCCATTTGAAAAATTCTTTCAGTGTTGGATAGAACATATACTGAGTAAGGCTATAGGCTATATAATATCACGCTGCGACCAATAGGAGCAAAGCAGTAGTGAAAATGTTGCAAAACGGGGAAAATTTTCTCAATTCAACGCATACGGATTCGCGGTCAACAGCAGTTAGTATTAAATATACACTTAGAAATATTTAACAAAGTCCTAATTTTGTATCTAACCACAAATTGGCACTAAAATCACTATATTATAATTCTAATTAACATATAAAACATACACACACACAAATAAATGGACGACATAATATTAAGTAATATTAATCTAATTATTTTCTAACACTTGCGCGACTCATTTGTTTAAATAAAACTACTTTTTTAAGGATTTAGACGCGTATATTTGTTTGTTGTCAATAACTGATCATAGAAGACACATTACAGCTCAGTCTCACCCGTGACCATGGTGACTGCAAAGTCTCCGAAACGTCGGGCCAAAATTTAAAACAAATATACGCGTCTAAATCCGTAAAAAGTAGTTTTATTTAATCTAATTAATTAATTATCCTAAGTAAGTTGGCAAAGTCAGTCAGATTTTAAAAAATAGTAAAAAAGAGAAAAATATTTTTTTAAATATTCAGAGAATGTAACTGGACAACACTTATATTGAAAAAGAGCGGGAATTAAATTATTTTTAATATTAGGTGAAGTATATACAGGTCAATATTTAAATAACTTGGAAAATGGTAAGAGTGGAATCTATTATTTTTTGTAGAATTAAGGGTCCCAAAATTGTACATAGTTTTTGTAGGAAAAATGTGGGTACTCACAATTTTTTTTTTTGTAAAATGTGAATATGACACGACAGAACCTTCGCTCGACCAATAATCGTTTGCTTCACTGTCCACCCAATAAGACTGGCTTTGTTCATTATTCGTTTCCTATCCAATCAATCATAATGTGGAATGCACTTCCCTCTGAGATAAGACTGTTGAATAACCGAGACACCTTTAAGAGGATACCAAAATAGCTTCGTGCATTTTTCTACGTACGAAGTTTTCATTTTTTCTTTAGATTGAATGGCTAGAGCTCTAATTTTTAAGTATATCTTTTTTCAATATATAATCTAGGATCGCATAAACTTAGAAACGCGATTGAAAAAAGTTTTCTCGATAGAAAATCTTAGCGAAGCAACCTCTCTCATTTTTTATTTTTTTCATTTGTCGGTCTATTATCGCGTATTAACTAATGAAATAACTTTAAAAACATAAGTAACTATTATATATAGAAACACGTAAACCGGAATTAAAATATATTTAGTAGATTTTGAGTAAACAAAAAAAATATCCCTAATTCTTCATTTTCTATACCTACTAGCTGTGTTAATAGGTACATGTCGACGATAATATTGATGTAGGCCCTTAAGAGAAGAGTCAAGGAGCTTTTACTTCAAAAATTGGCCGTTTCATTAATATAGTATCACTTAGACGTATTTATTTATGTATACATTATTATTTTTAAAGGCATGCAAACAGTTATAACATACACACATAATATGTATTATATACATATATAATATTATGTTTATTATTTAAATTCTATGTATGTTATATTATGTATCTATGTAGTTATTTGCATGTAAGTTTATTTGAATCTGTTAGTTGTAATCAATATGTAAACTAAGCACAATTTTGTTTTTTTAATAGTTTAAATACACACCCACCACTTAATTTTTTCTGCACTACCCAAGGTTGACTGGAAGAGAATGCCTTAGGCATTAAGTCCGTCTGTATAAACCTTTTGTGTATATAAAGTTAAATAAATAAATAAATATGAACTATGGTAGACAGATATAAAGCTCACATCTAAGATGGAGCCACTACAGCAAAGTAGGAACTTTCAATAAAAACTTCAAAAGATATTAACAAAAACAGCCCACAGACAAATTATTTCTTAAAATACCCACACTTTAACGACATCAAGGCCTAGTTTTATAAAAGACAGAGCAACTTGGGTTGGTATGACGTTTTTATCAACTTATCAATCCATCCAACAGCCTTCCGTCCACTGCTGAACATAGGTCTCCGTCATGGAATACGACGACACGCGGCGTAACGATTGCATCCAGTGCACCTTGACAAAATCTTTAATGGAAAACTGAAAATGGAAGATACAACAAACAGTAATAATGGCTGCCTATTCTTATGTAGCTATATTTAATTAGATAAATATTGAAGCTTAGAGCATTATTCCAACACTTTCGCTGAAAATGGTATAAGTACAATGATCATACTCATTATATTGTGTATCTGTCACTGTCGCCTCCTAGTGAGCGTAAGTAATTATGGGCGGGGCGTGCATAGCCAGAGTTGTGTGCTTTACGTCAACGCCAACCTGGCAGTATATTTGTCATAGAAAATAAATAAATATCCAGGACATTTCACACAACGTCCTCTGGTCCCAAAGTAAGCTATATTTCTATGCTTGTATTAAGGGTACCAGATACGGATAGACTACATATACTACTTTTCTTTTGTAAATATATACATACTTATAATAGTACGGGATCCGTAGTACATTTTTTTCACTTGATTACTATCCAGCTGATTTTCCGTGAGTAGCTTTATTATGACGAGACGCCCAATAATTATCTATTCCAAAATCTCGATTGTGGTAGCTAACAGAGGTAACAAGGATAAAATATCGTACTATTACTGGAAGAAAGCAGTAAGTGATTTTTTTGAAATTTTTGTTTGAAATTTTTGACGCAAGTTCACTTACGTCTTTTTTTTACGGGTAGTACCATATTTTATCCTTGCTATCTCTGTTAGCTACCACAATCGAGATTTTGGAATAGATAATTATTGGGCGTCTCGTCATAATAAAGCTACTCACGGAAAATCAGCTGGATAGTAATCAAGTGAAAAAAATGTACTACGGATCCCGTACTATTATAAGTATGTATATATTTACAAAAGAAAAGTAGTATATGTAGTCTATCCGTATCTGGTACCCTTAATACAAGCATAGAAATATAGCTTACTTTGGGACCAGAGGACGTTGTGTGAAATGTCCTGGATATTTATTTATTTTCTATGACAAATATACTGCCAGGTTGGCGTTGACGTAAAGCACACAACTCTGGCTATGCACGCCCCGCCCATAATTACTTACGCTCACTAGGAGGCGACAGTGACAGAGACACAATATAATGAGTATGATCATTGTTCTTATACCATTTTCAGCGAAAGTGTTGGAATAATGCTCTAAGCTTCAATATTTATCTAATTAAACATAGAAAACACCCAGACGTCGACCCAGAAAACGTCGTGTATTGGCTATTCCTATTGGTTTAATACTCTAAGTATAAAGTAACGACAATTGACATTGTTCATATTTTTTTTAAACTCTTAATATAAAAACCATTTCGGGGAATAGAGTTTCTGATCAGGATCCATTAGTTTTATTTGGAAAATTTGCTATGTTAACGATTATTTTTCCAAAAAAGCTAATGATCTCTACTTGCCCTTGAAATGAAGAATTTAAAATATTAAGGCGTTCTTAGGGATATACTACTCTGTGGTGGTGTTGATATTGGTCTATTATATCAACTTGGCAACTTTGAAAAGTTGTTTTGCCACCTGTCTTAAGTCGGTTAGCAGAGGGCAATACACAGATTGCGTACAACGACGACGTCACAACATTTAAAATAATATCTTCAAGTATTTAAAAAAAATACTATTTAGTGAATATTTCAATAATATTGAAATTAGTTGCTTAAAATAGTCAATATTTTCTAAAAAAGAAAGTATAAAAACAGCAGGTCAAAAAATTATGAACAATCCCAATTGTCTGATTTAATTTAGAAAAAGTTTAAAGCAAATATATATCTAATCGACATCAGCGTCATCTATCTGTGGTCTTGGATTATTAAGGATAGCTTCCGAATTAATAGAGTGAGCCGGTGGTGGATTCATAATCCTATTACTATTAATCCTTGATAAATCTAAAACAGGCAATCTTAGAACAAAATCATTATCCCAACCCCTAGAACGTGATTCAGACCATTGAATAACTCTAAAATCTGCTGAATTTTGACCGGAAGTTGTTGCAATTGGATTAAGTCTTGGTATACGTTGAGCTAAGTTCCGGAGTCTGGAATTTTCTGGTCTTTCTTGTCTAGTTTCTGGTACGAAATTAGGTGCGTCTGTTCTACGAGTTTCTTGTCTCTGTGTTTGATTTGACACAAACATATGTTGATATCTCGCTATTTCGCAGGGTAATAATGGTCTCGCATCTCTACCTGCAGAGAAAATAAGCAGTACAAACATTTGTATAAGAAATATTAACATCACACAAATGATTGTCCCGAGCGGGAATCGAACCCACGACCTCTTGATTGGCAGTCCGTGATATGAACCACTCCACCATGAAGCCCGTACCGAATATACATCTGCAACCCGTTTTGCACCCTGCCTGAACCACTTCTGCATCACTCTCAGGTTGACTGGCAGAAAATGCCATTAAATAAATAAATAAATATTCACGGACATTTCACACAACGTCCTCTGGTCCCAAGTTAAGCTTATATGTTTGTGTTATGGGTACCAGAATACCAAGATTTATAATACATATTAAACACCCAGACGCAGTACAAACATTGTAAGAGATTTATATCACACAAATGATTGTCCCATGCAGGAATCGAACCTGCGACCTCGTGAACGCCAGTCCGTTACATGTACTACTAGACCACGAAGCCCGTCATTGGATTAAGCTTACACACTATGTTTTATATGTATGTATACAGTTTAAAAATAAATAAATATAAACCAATGGTCTTATTCATAATGACTTATCGGAGGTTTAAACGGAGATTTTATTGGAGCGATAAAAAACGTTTTATCATAAAAAGACTATTATGAATAACAGGTTTTGACAATTTTCGGGAACCCACTTTGTGCGAACTTTTAAACCTCCGATAAGTAATTATGAATAAGACCATATAAAATTACCTATTCTTTGCACAGTAATCTGTCGTTGGTTTTGCTGATTCGGTGATGTTATCGAAGACGGATCAATGGATGAAGTGGGATGGACGATAATACTGTTCTCTTGTACACGAGTCGGTGATGGAAAATTAAGTGCAAGGAAATCCGGTAATGGTACACAGAATACACCTAAATCCTCCTAGAAAGAAAATAAATAAAACATTTCATACATAATCATTATGACTTTACGCCTTTTTCCCATGGGGTTAGGCAGAGACTATAGAGGGCTATCTGCTACGATCCAAACATACTTCCTTGGCTTAAGAGGATACCAAAATAGCTTCGTGCATTTTTCTATGTACGAAGTTTTCATTGTTTCTTTAGATTGAATTTGTTTCTAGGATCGCATGAACTCAGAAACGCGATTAAAAAATGTTTTCTCGATAGAAAATCTTGGCGAAACAACCTCTCAAATTTTTTATTTTTTTCATTTGTCGGTCTATTATCGCGTATTAACTAATAAAATAACTTTAAAAACATAAGTAACTATTATATATAGAAACACGTAAATCAGAATTAAAATATATTTAGTAGATTTTGAGTAAATAGGAAAAGTATCCCTAATTCTTCATTTTCAGTGCCTACTGGCTGTGTTAATATGTACGTGTCGGCGATGATATACGATACTATTGATGAAGGCCCTTAATTGACACTCATATATCTGGTCATACATGGGTGCTCTAAGTCTAGGGGTGGGTAAGTGCTCTCGTCTTAAATTAAGCTTAATTCGAACACTAAGTTTTAGTAATACTAGTTTTAGGGAATAATACAGAACAAATAATAATGTTTATGGACATTTCTAACAACGTCCTCTGGTCCAAATCTAAGCCTTTTCTTGTATTATGGGTACCAGATAACGAATATAATAATACATAATGCAATTTAAGTTTTACCTACTTATAATAAATAATACAGAATAAACACGCAGTACAAATACTTGTATGACAATTACAAATATCACACAAATAACAGTGTGGGAATCAAACCACGATCTCGTGAACGGCAGTCCTTTACATGAACCACTACACCATGAGGCCATTCAAATACGTCAATTGTGTGATCCATATTCTTGTACCAATCACAAGCAAATAAGCTTAGTTTGGGACCAGAGAATATGATGTGATCATCCTCGCACCCCCTTTTCGTTGTAAAATATATATTTACTAGCTGTTGCCGGCGACTCCGTCCGCGTGGAATTTGGAAAATTTATCCCCGTTTTTGCAACATTTTTCACTACTGCTTCGCTTCTACTCGTCGTAGCGTGATGTTATATAGCCTAAAGCCTTCCTTAAAAATGCCCTAACTAACGCTGAAAGAATTTTTCAAATCGGCCCTGTGGTTCCTGAGATTGGCGCGTTCAAACAAACAAACAAACTCTTCAGCTTTATAATATTTGTATCTCTCTCCAGCCCATTTACGTCCCACTGTTGGGCACGGGCCTCCTCCACTTTGGGAGTGATTATGGTCTACTGTGTCGCGCTGACCAGGCGTATTGGCATAGGGTTTATTTTAAAGTTTTCCGTCTCTCACAGAAGATGTTATCTGTGTGCAATATCCCTTAGCTGACTTTTACAGCACCCTTGAGAGGAGATGGGGTGGTGACACTTGTATTCTTAATCTGTCACCACACAGACAGTGTATACAATTGACAAAAAAAAACTAAATATAATCCATAGCGTTTCTTGTCTGTTCTTCTTAATAGGATTCACTTTTGAAACAGACACTTAGCTTCTGACATTTCAAAAGAGCATGTTTATCTTGCCTATTTGAAATTAAAATATTTGACTTTGAGTTACCGTTGCATTCGGTGTCCTTTCAATATTGTCTTGGAGATTAATAAATGGTTTTCTATCGACTTCATTAGATGAATTATTAGATTTTTCTTTAAATTCCTCATCCAATGGAATATCAGGTACAACTTGGAGGTCTTCTGGTGGATTCGGTATTACCACATAACTTGCTATTATACTTGAAAGTTGATCTAATGCCTGTGAATTGAGAAAAAATTACATGGATAAATAATACAGAATAAAACTTAAAGTACCTTATTCTCTGTGTGGTGACGGATTAAGAATACAAGTGTCACCACCCCATCTCCTCTCAAGGGTGCTGTAGAAGTCAGCTAAGGGATATTGCACACAGATAACATCTTCTGTGAGAGACGCAAAACTCGAAAATAAACACTATGCCAACACGCCTGGCCAGCGCGGCACAGTAGACTATAATCCCTCCCAAAGTGGAGGAGGCTCAACAGTGGGACGTAAATGGGCTGGAGAAAGAAAAAAAGTACTTATACAAGGTGAAACGGATGTTTCACACTGTATATAAAAGTGAAAGTGCGTTTGTTTGTTTGTGACGTTTTCACGCAAAATCTACCAAATGGAATTGGCATTGTTCATATTTTTTTTAAACTCTTAATTCGAAAACCATTTCGGGGAATAGAGTTTCTGATCATGATCCATTAGGTTTTTTCGGAAAATTTGCTATATTAATGATGATTTTTCCAAAAAGCAAATGATCTCTATTTGCCCTTGAAATGAAGGACTTAAAATATTGAGGCGTTCTGAGGGATATACTACTCTGTGGTGGAGTAGAAATTGGTCTATTATATCAACTTGGCAACTTTGAAAAGATGTATTGCCATCCGTCTTAAGTCTATGAGGAAAAGACAATACACAGATTGCGTACAACGATGAGGTCACAACATTTAAAATAATATCTTTAAGTATTTTTAAAAAATTCTATATAGTGAATATTTCAATAATATTGAAATTAGTTTCTTAAAATGGTCTATATTTTCTAAAAAGAAATACAAAAACAGCAGGTCTAAAATTATGAACAATCCCAATTGCACAAAAATTTGTATAAAGATGACTTATATTCCTGCAAATAACATAGGCTATATATTATTTCGCTATAAACTCTGCACGAGACAAAAAATGAAAACTTTTGTGAAATCTGTACTATAAAGCTGAAGAGTTTGTTTGTTTGTTTGTTTGTTTAAACGCGCTAATCTCAGGAACTACTGGTCCGATTCGAAAAGTTCTTTTTATGGTGGACAGTACGATTATCGAGGAAGGCTATATAACATCACGCTGCGACTAATAGGAGCGAAGCATTATTGAAAAATATTGCAAAAACGGGGAAAATTTTCTAATTACCATGGCCCGGCCAAGGGGCGAGGAGGAACACCGTTGGCTTAGTGGGTAGTTCGGGTCTGTTTCTGACCCGGGAGTCCCACACAAAGTGCGTAAATGCATTACCCACCCAAAAAAAAACGTGTACGAAGTCGCGGGAAACAGCAAGTTATCCATATAATCTACTCTCCTTGTTGTTACGGATTAATGGCCTTACTCATAATGACTTATCGGAGGTCTAAACGGAGATTTCATCGGATAAATAATAAACGTTTTATCGTAAAAAGACTATTATGAATAACAAGTTTTGACAATTTTCGCGAACCTATTTTAGCGAACTTTTAAACCTCGGATAAGTCATTATGAATAAGGCCATTTAAAAATACAAATTTCATCACTCCTTTTCCTTCCCATGATACAGTAAAAGCCAGCTAAGGAATATTCTTTATATTATTGATTTCAGTATCCATTTAAAAATCTGAACTCATATTAATACTAATTTCAGCTCAGATTTTAGTTTTGATTTTAGGTTCCAAATTCATTTTTTTTTTTTTTAAATATTCACGGACATTTCACACAGCGTCCTCTGGTCCCAAGCTAAGCTTATATTGCTTGTGTTATGGGTACCAGAATACGGATATAATACATATACTACTTTTCTTTTGTAAATACAAACTTATAATATACAAACATTTGTATGACAATTAGAAAAATCACACAAATGATTGTCCCGAGCGGGAATCGAACCCGCGACCCCTTGATCGGCATTCCGTTACATGAACCACTCAACCACGAGGCTCGTCTTTCGATTCGATCACTAATGCGAGCTTATTCGCTATATAAAATTAGATATATATTTAAAAATAGTTACCTCATCAGCAACCAATCTATGTTTAGGATCCTTAACTAACAACCTTTGTATTAGAAACACTGTGTTGTCAGTCACTTGAACAGAATTGCCATCACTAAAAAGATAAATACGTTATTTTTAATATTGCAATATAATAAAACAAAAAAAAAAGTCTAATTTAAAAGAAAACGTAAAAAAAACATACCTCCTGTTAAGTAGCCGTTAACGCCATCTAGGTGTGTTGTCAAAATACATTATAATTACATTTAAGTTATTCGATTATCACACGGTACAAATATAAAGAAAGAAATGATAAAAAACAAGTATTCATTAACATTTTCACAAAATATCCTGGAATTTCTTTCTTTCTTTCTTTCTATAATAAATATTCTAAATAATAAATTTTCTTTGATTGTAGCAAAATAAGTTTTCATAGACATACTCGCGCAGTGATATTAAATAAATAAATAAATAAATAAATAAATATTCATGGACATTTCACACAACGTCCTCTGATCCCAAGCTAAGCTTATATGCTTGTGTTATGGGTACCAGAATACGGATAGAATACATATACTACTTTTCTTTTGTAAATACATACTTATAATACATAGTAAACACCCAGACGCAGTACAAACATTTGTATGACAATTAGAAAAATCACACAAATGATTGTCCCGAGCGGGAATTGAACAAGCGACCTCTTGATCGGCAGTCCGTTGCATAAGCCACTCAACCACAAGGCTCGTCATTATAACATAAAAAATATAAAAATATATTTTACTTACGGTGGTATATTATAATTAGCGGCTTGTATTCTACTAAAAAGTTGTGCCAAACTGGTATCACAGAATGGGAACTGTCCATACAACATGGTATACAATACCACACCTAACGCCCACATATCTGAGGGCTTGCCTAAATATGGTTTACACATTAATACATCCGGTGATATGTACGCAGGAGAACCTGAAAACAATTAGATATAATAAATAAATAAATATTCTTCGGACATTTCACACAACATCCTCTGGTCCCAAGGTAAGCTATTGTATAATCTATAGATAAGTCAAAGTCAAACATTTTTATTTCAAGTTGGCATGTTTTATAAGCCACGCAAATTGGTAATGCGCTGGAACCTTATCAAATTAACGCCCTTGTGACGTCATCAGCAAAGAAAAAGTAGAGCTAACAAAATGTAATATTCTCATCTATACGTCACTATGACGTCACCAACATGGCCGCCAGGCGCATTACCAATTTGTGTGGCATATACAAGCTCTTTTTAAACGTCAGAAACTAGTGTCTGTTCTAAACGCGAATCCTATGGAGAAGAACAAACAAGAAACACCATGGATTTTTTTTCTCTTCATTCTGTTTTTTTTTTTCAATATTATTTTACATTTTTGAGGGGGGATATTTCAAAACATATGCAACGCTATTTATCCACTTAGAGCATTGTGATTAGGGCCTCTTAGGCCCTCCTTTATAACTCTGTACTCTGTAACATACACAATATGGATAGCTTTCCTCATTTTCATTGCAATTTTTTTGACTGATGCTCCACTCCTATTGGACGCAGCGTGATGCTATATAACCTATAGTTTTCATCGACAAATATATTATCCAACACAAAAATAATTTTTCAATTCAAACCAGTATTTCTTGACATTAGCGCGAATAAACAAACCTAATTTTAGACTCAAATATTTTCTTATATAAGAACAAAGTTAATAAAATAACAAAACAGTATTTTACCTCTCTGATCTTTTAATAGATCTCTATCACTACCGAGATGTGTTCCCAGACATAAGTTGGTAATAATTACACGTCCCGTTCTTTGGTTAAGCACTATGTTGCCCAGTTTCAAATCTCTGTGCACAATATTTCTCTGAAATAAAAAAATAATAACAAATTATTATACGTAAATTTGTATGTCGACAAAGTTTTTAATTTTAACGCAAAATCTTCTGAACTAGCTGTTGCCAGCGATTCCATACGCGTGGAATTTTAGAAACATTCCTCGTTTTTGGAACATTTTGCACAAATGCTAGTATCGCGTAACATCACGCTGTAACAGTGTGATGTTATATATGTCCTTCATAAATGGACTATAATATGACAAAAAAACCTGTCAAGAGCGAGGTAAATTCGCACACTTAGGGTTTCGTACCTACTAGACATATAAACATAAGTAACTGCATTCAAATAATCATTTAATTAAACTCAAAACAACTCACCAACTTAATTTTGTAGTTGAAATATAGGGAATCGCCAACATATCAGCTACTTCATAACACTTTTTTACTTGTGATGTGATGACAAATTATAAGTTTTTGGATTTTTCCCTATATCAGCACTATATAGACTTGATCTATGCCAAATTTTAAGGCTCTAGGGCAACGGGAAGTAACCCGTGAATTTTGATTCCCTAGCATAAGTCGAAAAATTCTTAAAAATGGTCGTAATTCGGTTATATCTTTTAAATGCGTAGAGGTGAAAGGTTGACTGTATTTTTTGCAGCAAGGGACCGCATAGATCTACATATCGTATGAGTTTCAAGTTGATACCTTCAGCCGTTGCTGAGTAAAAAAAGTTTGACAGACGGACAGACAGACACCGGAGTAATCCTATAAGGGTTTGTACGAAACCCTAAAAAGATTTTTTTTTATTCTAACCATTAGTTCCCGAGATTACTGCGTTCAAACAAACAAACTCTTCAGCTATATAATATTAGAATAGACTCGATAAAACCTGGTGACAGACGGAAGCAGTAATAAAATACCGTTTTACCTTTTGGTACGAAACGCCAAAAATCAAGACATTTAATAGAAAACACTGCTTCATTGTCTAAATTTAATTGCTATACTGCATACATACCTTATGTAAATTGGCAACCACTCTAACGATATCATAAAATATCAATATTGCTTCTTTCTCCGGCACTTTCTTTACTTTAGTAACATATTGCTGCAAGTTGACGAGTTCAGAGCCTTTTTCACTAAATTGATGGGAAGACACACAGTCTAGAACAAGAAAGAGCCTTTGACGAACCCTGCCCGTATAAATAAAACCATTGCCGTTTGGATTCGGGGCTTCCTCTAACGCATGATCCTGAAAAAATATTCATAAACAAGACATGACAATTTATTCTGGTCCCAAGCTAAGCTTATTTGTTGAAGCTGTGGGTACCAGAATATGGATATATCTATTAAATATTTATAAACCTTATAATAAACTAATTGTTGCCTGCAACTTCGTATGCGTAGGATTTAGAAAATTTTCCCTGTATTTGCAACATTTTCTACTAATGCTTCGCTCGTCATTGGTCGCAGCGTGATGTTATATGACCTTCCTCGATAAATGTACTAAACGATAAAGTGAAAGATTTTTTAAAATCTAAACAGTGGTTCGTGATATTAACGCGTTTAAAAACACAAATTTTTCAATTTTTTTTACAAAATTAGTCATTAGTTAATCAGTAATAAATAATACATACAGACACAGCACAAACATTTGTTTTACTAATATTAAATAACACAACAAATTGTCCTGTGCGGGAATAGACACCGCGAACTCTGAACTGAATACAAGTCCGTCACTAGACCCTGAGGCCTGTCATAAAATTACAACATCCAATGCAATTTAATGACTAAGCATTATTCATAATTCAAAATAGCAAGATTCTTTGTTTTAGGAGCGTATCTAACGCAGGTTTATATCAATGATATAAGGCCCCCAGGCTCGTAGGGCGCCAGAAGAATTTGAAATTTACTAAAAAAATCCTTTTCGGGGCCCTGAACATAACATTTTCGCCTACGTCGTCGGATCGTCGAGCGATCGTTTTGTTACAAAAATACATACAAATTATTAAAATATTATACAATACCTTAAACAAACCATGGTGATGAATAACACCATCCTGGTCCTTCAGCAGCGATAGCAATGAATATTCCGTATGTAATAGCATCTTTCCTTGCCTATCATCTTGGGTTTCCGGTTGTCCTTCATTCCTTAATGTTAATATTTTCACCTATAAAACAAAAAATATACAATATTAATAATCATATAACTTAACAGTTTCAAGTCCATGTAGTTACGGATTAAGAATACAAGTGTCACCACGAGAAACACAATGCTATGCCAACAAACCTGCTCAGTGTGGCGCCGTAGACCGAAAACTGTCTTAAAGTAGTGTAGGCTTGTGCCCAACAGTAGGGCTTTAAGATGCTGGAAGAACATTATACTTTAGCTGACTCTTACAGCACCCTAGGGAAAATATGGGGTGGTACACTTGCATCTTCTTTACTTATTATAAAACAAAGTCGTTTTTAGGGTTCCGTACCCAAAGGGTAAAAACGGGACCCTATTACTGAGACTTCGCTGTCCGTCCGTCCGTCCGTCCGTCCGTCCGTCCGTCCGTCCGTCCGTCCGTCCGTCCGTCCGTCCGTCCGTCTGTCACCAGGCTGTATCTCAAGAACGGTGATAGCTAGAGAGTTGAAATTTTCACAGATGATGTATTTCTATTGCCGCTATAACAACAAATACTAAAAATAAAATAAAATAAATATTTAAGGGGGGCTCCCATACAACAAACATGATTTTTAGGGCTCCGCACCCAGTATCTCAAGAACGGTGATAGCTAGACAGTTGAAATTTTCACAGATGATGTATTTCTATTGCCGCTATAACAACAAATACTAAAAATAAAATAAAATAAATATTTAAGGGGGGCTCCCATACAACAAACATGATTTTTTTACCGTTTCTTGCTCGATACTAATAACGTTGCCTTATGTTGCATAGATAATGGTACGGAACCCTTCGTGCGCGAGTCCGACTCGCACTTGACCAATTTTTTTTGTATGTATGACCCTATGTATCTTGTTTTTAATAGATAGAGAGGTTCAAGAGGATTGCTTGTCTATAATAGTAATTTGTTAGGTTTTGTCTTTAAATTCCGCACGTACGAAGTTACAGGCTAGTTTTAGGCTAGTTACTTATTATAAAACAAAGTCAAAGTATATGAGCTTATAATATCAAAACTACACAACAGATTTTGATGCGGCTTTTTTAAATAAAAAAGTGTTTAAAGAGAATAGCTGTTTGTTTAATTTGTCTACATTTAGTTTCTAAATTCTACGCATACGAAGTTCCGGGCGTAATCTAGTTGTTAATATACAGTACACAGATACTAAAATATTTCAGAATCAGTATTGCTTATTATTAGATTTCTCAGAAATAATATCTAAACCCTATCAGTTCCGTATAAAAACCACCGTAATTATCTTTTACACTAATCCCTTTAAACAAATTATGCAATTGGGTAATATTGTGTAATTTATATTTACCATAATATTTCACAAAATTACTAAAATAATTTTTACATTGTGCAACTAAAAAAATATTTTCACAGAAATTAATATGAATAATTTAATTGTTAAAGATTTATCAAATATTACTTAATATATTTTTAAAGGAATAAATATAATTTTCGTTATAATATATAGAAATAAGACAAGCAATTAAATTGTAAAAGATTTTTTATATATCGGCTTGAACCCTATAGTATCAGACTTAAAATAAACTAAAAAGATTAAGTAATGTTATGATTTATTTCCTATAGGTATTCATACAGACTGTAAGAATGTCACTAGATCTGCAGAGCACAGCCAGGTAAACAAAATATTTTAACTACCTGATAAAACTCATCGGTCCTCTCTTTCCTGGCCAAGCATTGAACAATACTTTTAACAGGACTGGGCCCAAGTTTAGGGCCTAACAAATAAGGTCCCGCCTTACGCACAATCTTATCAGGTACGGGCGTACCAGGAGCTGGAATTTCACTTTTATTGTACGTCACTTTAGCCCGTTTAGGAGAACTAGGTCCAAATTTTCTTGAATTCTTCAAAACACTGCTCGAACTTGAGCTAGCATAAGCAGATACTCTTGCAATTTTCGGAGTTGGTTGAAGTAATAAAGGACGTGTCCTCTTTCCATGGTTTGAACTAGATTCTGGCCTCTCTTGGTCCATAATGCTGAAATTTACAATTTGTTGTCAGAAAACTCTTTTGTTATTGTTTATTGCTCACCTAATCCTGGACAATTTGCATTACTAAAACTGGTACAATCAAAACTAACTTCTATGTTAATCTATTTGGCAAATTGTATTTATTTACAAATAAACTACTGCTCTTTGCAAAGAAAAACACACACAGAGAATGGAGAAAAGAAAACGAATGAAATTTTATAATTTTATTCTATTCTATGAATAAGCCACAGATGAATGCACGAAGTATAGATAGAAGGAGTCCGAACGTAATGTTGAACGAATGGTCTCAATTTAAGGGACAGATTTTTTGCCGGTAGAGCGCGCCATTTTTCAAGGAGTACTCGTTTGAATTCTTACGCGGGAAATTTTATTGCTATTGACACCTGTGGAAAAAAATATTTAATTAAATTAATATTTAATTTAATAATAATAATTAAATTAAATTCAACTTTCACGAGCCAGCGCGTGTTTACATGTAATAATAATAATAGCATCGGTACGCCCTGAACACTTGCGCAGCCAGTGGCAGAAAATAGAACTATGATCTGGGTTTATTAATGTGTACACGAAATATTATGGAAAAGCCTATACCGTTCGGACTCCTTCTATCTATACTTCGTGGATGAATGTTAGAACAGTGTGACAAATGTGTGTGATTAATTGTGGCCATTGATCGAGTTGCCTAAATCACTAAGAAGAATAATGTAATAAGTTTCATGCGAAACACCAAACGCTATTCTACTGGGGATCCAACGATCTCACTCCTACACCATACCTATTTTTGAGGAACGATTAAAAAAATGTTTAGGTAAAAGGGTGTAGTAGCCTTATCATAATTTATTATTTATTTATTGCAGATATGTGTATAAAGATCTGTTGTGATTGTCAAATTCTTTGTTTGTAGCCTAAATGAAAGACTGACAAAATTTTGGCTGCCATCCATTTCTCCTTGAAGTAGCCTTAATGGCGGAAATTTGCTTATTCTGGCACCATTATATGGGAAAACAAAAATATGTAACAAATATATTACTCTGTGCCACAGACTAGTAACAAAAATATAGACTAGCAGGAAGAATGAATGGAGACCATGGAGACTAGAAGTAAGGAGGAATATCTCAGTATATTAAAAAGTGTCCGCTGAAAGGCAACAAATTAAGGTGGCGCCAGAGTAGCAAGTGGAAGAATTTTAAAAAGAGCGCCACAAATTATTAGAAAGGAAAGAAAAACTTCCGCTTTGTTACAGCGCAGTTTTTTATTAATTATTATTATAATTATACGGTGTTTTTAAGTATAAGCCACACAAATTGGTAATGCGCTGGAACCTTGTCAAATTAACGCCCTTATGACGTCATCTCTATACGTAATGTTCTCACTATACGTCACTATGACGTCACCAACATGGCCGCCAGGCGCATTACCAATTTGTGTGGCTTATACCCCAAATATTTGTAAATAGCAAATAGAAAATAGTACTAAAGAATTACCGCAACAGTAGCACACTTCACTATGTTTATAACTGCTACATTCATATCATTCATCTTGCTACACTAGCGCTATTTTGGTGAGTGTTATTTGCTGTTTACAAGTGGACACTTTTTGGACTGATCTCCCATACAAGATATTCCTCCTTTCTTCTAGTCTCCATGAAAGAATGGCTTAGAATCCCGAGATCACCCATCGACATAATAATATGTACTTGCCCCCAATCCTTGCACGCTGAGTGAGTGAGGATTAACACGCTTTGTTTCTCTATTATAAGATTTCAAAAATAATAAAAGTTATGGCTAACGTTATTACGTTCCTGTCTTGAGGATTATTATCCTCAAGACAGGATTTCAACCCATAAGGCTGGTTTTAGTGTCACACGGACTGTCGGTACGGATCGGTCCGTATAGACCGATCTGTATTAAGCTTAAGGAGCGTTTTAGAGTAATGCAGACGGGTCCGTACGGACGACCGACCGTCCGCATGGCGCGTCCGTGCCACGGAGCCATCCGCGCGGACCGCTCAAATTTTCGTTTCGTCATCCCTCAAATTGCCGTATAATGTGAGAAATTCTCCCGTGATGGCTCTCTGCTCCATTAAAGGGTGAACATGTAGTCTTTTTCTTTGCTTTGTAAGGGCGCAAGAAGGCTGATAATGCGGAAAACTGATAACGCCGCAGCCAGTGGCGGATGTCTGCGTGCCTCAGAGAGCTCACCGCCTATGTGTAAAATTGTAGAATATATGCGCGAAACTGTTGCAACATCTACTCCATAAAACTCGGATATCTCACAGGAGGACATCCCAATTTTCACAATTAAAATTTTTATTAAAATTAAAGTCTTTAGGACTTTTTATTTACTAGCTTTTAACATACAGAACAATGAATGTAACGGACAACAGTCCTGCCGGTACTATTAAAACTCACCACTAGTGGCGCTGCATTCTATACGCAAAGAGCCTATACGCCCGCGGGTACCTGCGGAACCCCAAAACGTAACAGACTGACAGCAACAAAAAAGTGACATAACATTTTTTGACAGAATTTATAACCAAACCATGATTGTCACGGTAGTTCTTGATATTTTGTGATTCAATTACAGATCGAATTGTGTAACCACGAGCAAATTATTAATTGTTGTACATATTTAAATACACAACATAATGTGGAAAAGTTTGAGATTAACGCAATCACAGTTGTTAAAATTAAAACATTTCAATGGCCATAAACTTCACCCAGTCGGTCTCCCAGCATTAGATTCAGTGTTAAATCAGTGGTATGAATTTTGTAAAAAGCCGCCAAAAGGTTTTGAAAAGTATTTCCAGCCAGGCTCTAGTCAGAAACAGTCTAAAAATGCAGAAAAAGGCGATTCACCTACACCGTCGAAGAGTTCGCCACCTCCTTCAAAACCAAGTTCATCATCACAAGATAAATGGAATATTAACATGTTCTCAGGGTCAAGTGGTGGAGGTAGTGGTCGTGGGAACTACGAAGGACAGGATAGAGATAAATGGATGATGTTTGGTGCTATGGGTATTGTTGGAATACTGGCATCAATTGCTTATTTTGAACTACGTTATAGAGAGGTCAGTTGGAGAGATTTCGTCAATCTTTATCTATCTAAAGGTGCTGTGGAAAAACTGGAAGTTATTAATAAAAAATGGGTTAGAGTAAAACTGAACCCAGGATCTGCAGTTGAAGGCAAAGTTATCTGGTTTGCTATTGGTAGTGTTGATTCCTTCGAAAGGAATTTAGAGAATGCACAGATAGAGAGGCAGATTGATCCACCTAATTTTATTCCAGTTATTTATAAAACTGAAGTAGAAGCTTCCAGTTTAACAGGGTTATTGCCTACTTTACTTATTATTGGTTTCTTAATTTATATGATGAGAAGATCAGCTAATATGATGGGTGGTACAGGTAAGAAAGGAGGTGGACTATTTGGTGGTGTGATGGAATCAACTGCAAAATTAATAAACCCTACTGATATTGGTGTCAAATTCCAAGACGTAGCTGGTTGTGAGGAAGCGAAAATTGAAATTATGGAATTTGTAAACTTTTTGAAGAACCCACAGCAGTATATCGATTTGGGTGCTAAGATTCCTAAAGGTGCTTTGTTAACTGGTCCACCAGGTACTGGTAAAACGTTGTTAGCTAAGGCTACAGCGGGAGAAGCTAATGTACCATTTCTTACGGTCTCTGGTTCTGAGTTTTTGGAAATGTTTGTTGGTGTTGGGCCTTCAAGAGTAAGAGACATGTTCTCTATGGCACGTAAACATGCTCCTTGCATACTGTTTATAGATGAAATAGATGCTGTTGGTAGAAAGAGAGGCGGAAGGAGTTTTGGTGGTCATTCTGAACAAGAGAATACTCTTAATCAGTTGTTAGTTGAAATGGATGGTTTTAACACAACAACTAATGTTGTAGTACTGGCTGCTACGAACAGAGTAGATATCCTTGATAAAGCTTTACTTAGACCTGGTAGATTTGACAGACAAATATTTGTGCCTGCACCAGACATCAAAGGCAGAGCTTCAATTTTCAAAGTACATCTTGCACCTCTAAAGACTACCTTAAACAGAGAAAACTTGGCAAGAAAAATGGCAGCACTTACGCCAGGTATATACTTTCTATTTTAATAATAATAGTAACTCCTAGATTAATCATTAAAAATAAAAATGATGGATGTTACATTAGATGTTCAGTTGGTTCTGCAAATCAACCTACATTTTCATTGTAGCTATGCATGTATTATGAATATTTTTTAGGAAATAGATACTAATTTAATTATGATTTATGCAGGCAAAGTACAACGTCACAAAAGAAATTGGTCATAAGACATAAAATATTTTTTATGGGCCTAGTCATATTTATTTTGAGTTTCTTACCTGATATTATTAACGTCATTACTGCGGATTCACACCAGCTTTCTTGATTATTAGGTTGTTAAAATTTACTACAGTATATTTACTATTTCATATGTTCCATTAAAATATTCCACATTGATAAAACTTTAAGATACCCTACACAGTATGTCGTAATATTTACGACATACTGGCGGGACCACTAATTATTGTTATTACAATTAGTTTTACAGAGTAGGTATTATAGTTTTAAAACTAAGAAAAAAGATGTCAGTTTGTGAGATTTTACACTGATGTTTAATGTGCATTGACTGTAAAGAAGAGAGTAAATATTTAGGGAAGTCCCCATACTACAAATGTTTTAAGTCATTATGATATTTATCTTGATGATATGCTTATTATGGTGTGATATGATGATGAATATAGTATGTATAGTGATGATGAATACGGACGGAATACGGAACTCTTCGTGCACGAGTCTAACTCGTACATTATTTATTTTATTTCATCCTAGCCTTTCGTTTTTTATATATTTTCAGGTTTCACCGGCGCAGACATTGCGAACGTCTGTAACGAGGCTGCTTTAATAGCTGCTCGCGAACTAGCCAATGACATCACAATGAAAAACTTCGAACAAGCCATTGAAAGAGTTGTTGCTGGTATGGAAAAGAAGTCTAACGTTCTTCAGCCCGACGAGAGGAAGATTGTTGCGTATCATGAAGCTGGTCATGCAGTAGCTGGCTGGTTCCTACAACATGCTGACCCCCTTCTTAAGGTATCAATCATTCCCAGAGGAAAAGGTCTTGGATACGCCCAATATTTACCAAAAGAACAGTACCTGTATAGCAAGGAACAATTGTTTGATAGAATGTGCATGACACTTGGGGGTAGGGTAAGCGAAGAAATATTTTTCGGGCGAATCACAACCGGTGCTCAGGATGATTTAAAGAAGATCACACAAAGCGCCTATGCGCAAATAGTTCACTACGGTATGAACGCTAAAGTTGGCAATGTATCCTTTGACATGCCTCAACCTGGGGAAATGGTAATTGACAAACCTTACTCTGAAAAGACTGCCGAATTAATAGATACAGAAGTTAGAGATTTGATCAATACTGCACATAAATTCACAACTGAGCTTTTGGTTAGCCATAAGGACAATATTATTAAAGTAGCTGAAAGACTTTTGAAGCAAGAGATTCTTAGTAGGGATGATATGATTGAACTGTTGGGACCGAGACCATTCCCTGAAAAGAGTACTTATGAAGAATTTGTTGAAGGCACAGGATCTCTTGAAGAAGATACGACATTACCGGAAGGTCTTAAAAATTGGAATAAAGACCAAAAGACACCACCAGCACCAGAAGAAAGTATACCAGCGCCTAAACCCAGTAAAAATTAAGGTTTTATTTTGTAGATTGAATTAGAGAATGTTATGTGAAATAATATGTTAATTACCTTTAAGATATAAAGGTCTTTTCTGTTAACATCTGTTTATAATTATGTATCATAACTTGGATTTGCCTTTAGCTTGAATACCTTGAAATGGTGTCCTAACACAACTAAAAATGGTAAGTTCATGAAAGTATCAACAATTAAACAATATGAATCAGATTGTTTCTGCATTTCTTTGTAAGATACTAGTATATAGATGCTTTACTGTTGCTTGTTTTGTAAAATAAACAAATTTCTGTATTTCTGCTTGTATGTTTTTTTACACACATTGAAACTTTTACCGGACCTACACTAACACTGTTAAAAGACTAACATGTGTGGGTCCCTGGATGGTATGATTATATAGCAAAATTCTCTATAATATTCATTTTATCATTTCATCTTGGGGATTTTCAAATAATTTTATTACCTAGTTTGATTACTGATAGGAACTCGCGCCGATGAAGTAGGGGTCTCGCAATACTGCCACTGACAACGTCCGATTTCCGAACTTAGCCTAGCGCAGCCAACGTCTACAGCAAATTTTGCCGTGTAGCTCGTGGACTGTTATTAGTTAGCAAGTGTAGAAAAAGCGTTAACTTTTACAAATTGAAGGACTAGGAAGTCGGGGCTAAGAGTATAGATATACCAGACTGCTAAGAGATTAATCACAGCCTTTGGCCATAGCACAAGCATATTATAGCTTAATTTTGGACTAGACGATGTGTAAAACGTGTGTGAATATTTACCACTTAAGAGTAAGTAAATAAATAAAGTTTTAATCGTTAATATCAAGGCGCTTCTTAGGCAATATTCAAAGAAATCACGAGCGTTACATAAAATGTATAAATTATGTGTATTACGCAAGCGATAGGGCATAATGACGCTCGGTTCGTATCATCATGTGAAAGATAGTCCATTCTTACACCCATAAATGTTTCGGCATTCTTTCGAATCAATTTTCTGATAGAACAATGATAGATAACTTACAAGTTCGCTTATAGACGGAACTATAACTCACACTATTAATTTCGTTGCAATACATAAGATATAGGCGTTATGTTATACCTACTTTTTTGTTAAGTATAACCCTTTTAGGGCAACTCTCTGCTTTTGGACTTTCCCTTAAGAACCCCACAACGCGCACCTTACGTTACTTGATCAACTACGTGGTCGCCCATCTATTGATAGAATACTGCCTCGCTTCGAAAAGACCCACTTCGGCGAGGTTGGTAACAGTACTAACAGTTGGCCGCAACTGTGAAACCTAATACCAGAGAAACCGACGCACTATACGGGCGATGTCTAGCAAGACCGATTTCTGCATCTGAACCACCACTGACTTACTATTGACGTCGAGCCTCTTGAGGTGTTGTGAGAAGCTTTTTGGAAACAAACTGTTCATAGCTCCAACTATCGGGATTCTTTGTGTCGATACCACCCTCTCGTAATTAATATCTTTATTATTTATGGAAGGATTAAATAAGTTACTACATTTATAGTAGGTACCAATATATTTAATTGGCCACTGGCTGAAATCATAAATTTACACTGCCACCTTCCAAAAAAAGTCGAATGCGATAAGGCGAGCACATTCGCGCAGTATGATCCCGACACCGATTTATAACAGTCGGGCTAATACAACCGCGAGAATATGCCTGCCTTGTACAATAAATTGAAGGAACAATTTCAACAAAAAAAAACAAAGTTATATTAAAATTATAATATGAAAATATTCAAATATGAGCTGAAAAATATCCAGCCTTATTTCTGTTTAATTAAATATTCACTACATTTACTTTATACATCACCAATTTCTTAAGTAAATTCAGTTTTTGTACAATATAAAAAGAATCTTACATTTAATATCTATTTTAACACAAGTAGTGTACCTACAGACATTCGCAGTTGGATTACAGTTTGATCTAACCGAGCGAACGAGACATATAAACTGTAATAGTAACAAAATATTTTTAAAATTATGGTAATTATTACAAGTAACTACACTATTTTTAATGTTCAACATTTTATGTCAATATTCATTATTATCTATACTTAATTGAAGCCTATGATAAAACATTATAAATGATGAAAAAACATTTTTCTTCATGATATCATTCAACAATTAATCCATTAACAACTTTCATTCACATTTACGCGTACCTAGAGAACGGAAAATTATCACTAATCTCAATAACAACAAAAAGTCCATATCAATGACAGTCTCTGCTTTTTTCCATTTTAGGTTTGCGACCCCTTTTTTTAGTACCGGTTGTGACACCGGCGATTGCCATAGCAGAGCGTTTTGCAATACAAGACTTGCAAAACCAGTCTTCGCTGGCGCCAGGTTCTTCCGTAATACCAACACATACCCAATGGTACCAACCATCACACCCATCACAACCTATCATTGGAGATCCATTATCAGGCCGTCCGCAAGCCGGGCATACCCATATCTTATTACCATGCTCATCCACATAATATGGAGTAGGTAATGGCCCTGTCGGTTTTTCAACAGGTACTGGCTGCGGAACAGGTTTATCTTCAGAAATTGAGGCAACATCATCATCGAAGTTTTCTATGTGGCCTTTTTTAGACAATGGTTTGATCAATATCCTTTTATATTTGGAGGATGATGAAGGAGTATTCTTGCGAGGCGGTGAGCTGCCAGAAGGAGGCGATGAAGACTGCGCTTCGCCGTCGAGAACATGATTGTGTTTCGAATGTTTGATTTTTGGCGGTCTTGTCACTAATGCCGATATTTGCGCCAGTTCAGGAGAACGACTATGTTCTCTCATTACGGGTTCATCCTTTACAGGTGATTCCTCATCTTCATCCTCGGTTTTAACTACTGGCTTTATGTTCAATTTAAAAATATCTGGAGAACTTGGTGGCATTGGTGAATTAGAATTAGAAGAGCTCAGTTTCAATGTTAGTTTGGGAACTAATCCATCAGCAACTGGGGCCTTTTCTTTCTTTTTCTCCTTCTTTTCTTTCTTTATTTTCTCCTTCAACTCTTGTCGTTCTTCTTTTTCACGTTTTTTATCAGATTTTTCTTTGTTCTTATCTTTTTTATCTTTCTTCTTTTTAATTTTAATTCCATCTTTATCTTTTTTATCCTTTTTATGTGATTTGTCTTTTTTCTTTTCTATGTGATCTGAATCGTTTTCATGTGTAGACTCTGGTATGGAGTGGTTAGGCTCTGTTTTAATAGGTGTTGGCATAGGTTCTGGTTCTGCTCTTACAATTGGCTCAGGTGTCGGTACACGCGGCGGGACGACAGGTGAAATCCTCGGCGGTTCTTGTCTTATCGGTTCCATTTTAGGAGGATTTAATTCAATAGTAATATCAGGCTGAACAGGTGGCATTTTATACAAGTTTGATTTGTGATCTTTGTGAGACTTAGATTTAGGCTTTTGTAATATATTTGGAATGGTTTGAGATTTGTGCTTATCATGTCTGTCCTTTTCACGGTTCATCATTGGTGACTTATGCATACCTCTATCATTGTCATTATCTACAGGTATGACTTCTAAACTAGGACGACGTAGCATTGGAGGTATTTTCATAGATCTTGAAGAATGTGGCATTCCTAAATTCGAGAGAGGATTTCTCATCCCAGGGTTGAGCCCACTAGGTAGAAAACTGGAGCCTGGAATTAGACCAGGGCCACCTGCACCAAATGCAAAAGGATTTGAAAGCAAATTTGAGGGTTGTAGCCCTCTTAATGCTGGATTATTGGCCAGACCAGCAAGGAAATCACTGGTAGGTATTAATCCGGGAGTAGGTATTAAACCTGGTCCAGGCATAAGACCTCTTCCTGGAGTCATTGCTGGGAAAAATGGAAAACCAGGTGGCATTTGTGGTAGCTTAGAATCAATCTTTGGCCTACTTGATTTAGGTGGTTTTGTACCACTCATTTTCATACTTTGCTTTTCAGCTTGAGCTATCTCAAATGCAATCTGCTGTTGTTTTTTCAACATTTTAGCTTCATATTTAGCAGTTTTATCTTTCTTTTCCTTGTGTTTCTTTTCTTTTTTAATTTTTGGACTGACACTAGCTACATCTTTGGGATAAGGTACTTGCAGGGATTTATTAATTGAAATACTTGGTCGATGTTCCAATTGGGGCACTCTGGGTGCTACAGGATTAATATCTACAGAGTCATCATCAATGCTTATCACTTCATCAGTCCTTAAATCCATAACTTTAGACAAATCTACAGCACTATTATCATTATTGTTCACAATGGGCTCTTCAGTTTTCACTCTATAGTTTTCATGGGATCTACTTTCACTTGCTAGATTATTTTCAGTGTTCTGTAACCTTGATATTAGTGAATCTGAGTATAATTTATCATGAATAGCCTCAGGAAGATTTTTGTCTTCTTTAGATTTGTTCGATATTCTTTTAAATATATTAACCTTTGATCTATCTGGTTGAGAGGCCAATTTCTCTTCTTTGTCAACAATTTCTTTCTTAATTTCTAATTCTGGTATAAATGAATTTGTTGAATTATGAGGTTTTTGTATTGGAAGAGAATTAGAAATCAGTGGAGACTTTGAAATAGGAATTTTTCTTGGTACTGGAATAGCATCCTCCTTTAGTGAATGATGTCTAGAGTTGACAGGTGGCGGATCTAAGGGTTCCTGTTTGATTTGTGGAATAGGTTTCAATGTTTCTATTGGAGCTGAAGGTGGAGGCATAACAGATCTTGGTTGTGGTGCCGGTGGTAACAGTGGCAGCGGCTTTGGTGCTGGCATAGTCACATGATTATGATGTGTTGGATGCACTTCCTTATTTTTATGTATGGGATAACCGGGCGGATACTTATTTAATTTACTACTATCCTTAGACTTACTACCCTCACCCTTATGACTTTTATCTTTTCGTTTACTCTTCATTACCTTACCATTTAATAACTTATTTTTCTTAGATTTCTTATCTCCTTTCTCAACTATTGGTGGTTTCATTATGTTTGAATGGTGTGAATTTGTTTTATGTTTATCATATTGCTTTTCTGAAATAATTACAGGTGGCCTGGCTTCAGGTAGTTTACCTTCACGTGCCGGTGAGAGGAAACCAGACATAGTCATCATTACACTACTAATTTCTCTTGTCCTTTCCTCCTCATCCAAACGTAACCTTGGCCTTTTACTGTTGGGTAATGAAACTGGATCTGTAGGTCTCTTGAAAATGTCTTTATTCTTATCTGGACTATCCGTGACTGAAATTTCAGGGCTTGTACATGTAGCAGTAACATTGTCAACATTATCAATGCCATTTTGACGTATTTCAACAGTTCCAGCCACTGCAGGTGTATCCCTTTCCTTTTCAGGGTACATAGGAGGTAAATGTTCATGTACATGCATAGGCCTAGTGACAACTTCATGGCTGCCTGGCTTAAGAAAATTTAAATTGGATTCTTTAGGTTTTGGAAACTTGTCAGAGGTGACAGGAGGTGGTACGGGTGGTACACACCTGGTATAATCTGTTAACTCAGGTAAATGTATATGAAGGTCACGAAACACTAGTCCTAAGTCATGTAAATTTGGTTCAGTCCTATTGAATTGTTCGGCGTATCTATTAGCTTGTGTCCCAAGTGACCTTATATACTTCTCCAGAACATGGACCAGTATGTCCAATGGCGTAGAGTTTATACCATTCCATCCTATAGTTTGGCATATTTGCGCAACATTCCTTCGTAGTATCTCACGGGCGTACGCCTCTGACATTATGACACCAACAAAGTTATCTGGAACAAACGAATATATCGTATTTACTACGAAGGTTCAGCACTAATTCAATAATAAACATGTTATTTGACGCATCCATCATGTTTATAGTTATAAATAACTATGTTACAAGCGTTAGGACTCCTGAAACAGCAAATCTCATGATTTTTATACCTGCAAGTGTCTAGTAGTACAGAGTCGTGATTCCGAATGGATGAAAATTTCAAGTTTAGAACATACATGTATGCTTCACTATAATTTTAAAGCCTTATAGATAATTTATAAAAACACACAAATCGTTTACAATGCAAATTAACGAAGTGTTTACGTAAAAACTTCTCAGCATTCTAAAAACACAGTACCCCGTGCGCCATGATTGCATTTTGGGTTGTCAATGTTCAGTGTTGCCAGAGAAAATAAAATAAAAGGCGGTCTATTACTGATGCATTCACCGACATTATATTATAATTAATGATTATTCCCGTTTTCCAGTGGCAGAGCATAATGCGACTCAGTGCCGCACAATGCCGCACAATGCTGACGCTTAATTGAAACGTGAATTAGCTTTAAAATGCGCCAGCAGAGTGCGCTAAGTTCAGTGTTGAAAAAAAATATCTAAAATAAACATTGTCATTCACATTATATGTGTGGATTATAAAAAAAGTCATTGTTTATACCTTCATCCATACTTATATTTATTTATTTTTTAACACAGCTTGAATTTACTTTGAATATTTCCAGAAAACTCCGACGAAACGAAAGCCTTAAATTTTTTTTTAACAATTAATAATATTACTATCGATAATATATAAATAAAATTTCAATCAATGCCAATTTAAAGAACAAATACTTGTTAATTTTCTGTCGCTGAAGTTGGTATGGATTGCACGCATCACTTTTGAGAGTGCTCGATTGTGCGATGCGATGCTGTAATTGGAATTGTGCCGCATAATGCGCTATTGTGCGCTGATTGGAAAACGGGGTATGACAACAATTGGTAAAAATAGCAGAAGCCAGAAATAGATTTTTTCAATAAAATCATTTTCAATAATATTTTACTTTGTTTCTTCACATTATCTATGTATAGTGGATATTCCCACGGTATTGCTCCAGAATAATTCAGATGGTCGTTTATCGTAATTAGTGTAATATATCTAATTATCATTACATTTTCGGTTATTTGATACTGTCGTCACGCCTATTACCATTATTCTTATTATCCGTGTTCCTATAGTAACTAATAAATTATAATTGCTTTATTTTGTATCCATATTTTGCTAACTGTAATAAATACGGATATAACTGTTCACTACAAATCGGTTAATGTTTGTTGTGACTTGTGGTATTTATTTTAAACATCCTTGACGGGCTTCGTGGTGGAGTGGTTTATGTAATGGATGGTCTCGGGTTCGATTCCCGCTCAGGACAATCATTTGTGTGATATCAATAAATGTCATACAAATGATTGTACTGCGTCTGGGTGTTTACTATGTATTATAAGTATGTATTTACAAAAGAAAAGTAGTTTATGTATTATATCCGTATTCTGGTACCCATAACACAAGCATATAAGCTTAGCTTGGGACCAGAGGACGTTGTGTGAAATGTCCATGAATATTTATTTATTATTTATTTATTTATCCTACACTGGAACAAATTAAAATAACACGAATTATTAAACATTAAAATACATGTCATATTTTCATATATTATTTTCGTGTTTATTTTGCAACTAATACAAGTAGGAAACCATATGGGTTTTATATAGAAAACCACGTTAATACTAAGGACGCGTGGCGTGCGTATGTGCAACGAAGTGTAGATAACGAACTTTATAATTAATATAAGTATGTAATTTAAAGGATTATATGAGTCCACAGTACGGGTTATAATAAAATTATGAGACTGCCGTTACTAGAATGGGAAATATTTTATAAAAGGCCAAGGAATAAATCCACGAGAAATTCTAGAATTAAACGATTTGGTTAGTTGGACAGCTAAAGAAATTATTATGTAACGATGGCCTCTATCTCAAAATGCTGTATCGTTGCATTTTAAAGGATGGTTCATTTAGCCAAACAGTACTTAACTAGGAAACGTGATATTTACATATAAATACTTTATAGTTACAAACAAATATTTTTGGAATCGAGCCAGTGGTTCCTGAGATTAACGCGCTTATACGAACAAAATACCTAATAAACAAATTCTTCATCTTTTTAATATTAGTATAGATTAATTTTACATTAAATTATAGTTTAATTTGTAAATGATAGGTCCATGTCCATTCATCTTCCGATGTATAGTGGAACGCATCCTTTTAACCCAACTTTTGGCTAGTCTATGCTATTGTTAGAAAAAAAATGACAGCCTTACAGTGCTGCCAAGCCAAATAATTTTTCGCTGTTTAGACTATTTACGTCAAGATCCAGCGACGAAAAATTTCATAGTCGCCTATCAATGCTATTTTCGTTACAAAATTCATACTTCGAACCTCAAATAAGTTTGCGTCCATAAAAGTGACAATTTTGTTTTTTACTGGCGACATAGCATAAGGTCTGCCATGAACCTATACTATTTTTTTCAATAAAGTTGTTTTATAATATACATACAAATAATTGCAACGCACGCACTTTTCTTTGTCATATTTACTAGCCGCGGCAGGGAAGGGGGGTAAGGTAACGCACTAACAACTAATGCAATTTCGCCGTTTTGTTATGCACACACTCGCAGATGGTTAATTCGCGAATGACCGCGAGCAATCATCTTCTAAATTTTGAATGATCAACAGTTATGAGATATAGAGAGATGACGCTATTTGTACGTAGCTTCTCTAGAAAACTGCTTATGCATGCCCCTGTCGATGTGACGATATTATATGTGATATTTTAAGTGATGGATATGTGTTTCTAAATTAGACAAATGAACTGAGATGGACTGTAGTTTTAAAGAAAATACTTTTACCAAAACTAAAAGGGTTAGAAAGTTGAAATTTTTGATAGGGGTTCACATCATTTGCTATGTAGGTTATTGATTGCATATAGCATTTTTGACATTCTTCTCATTGGCTAGTACAAGAAGATACAATTTGTCATGGCATTTAGACTAATACAAAAATTTTACTACTAACTTTATGTATATGAAACGGCGATATTCAGTTACACGCATATAGCAACACTTTAATAACCTTCTAATCTAGTCTGTGAGTTTGTCAAATTTTGTAAATGGTCGACGGACTGTGATAGTGTGATATGCTTTTTGTAGATAGGTTTTCCTAATCTCAGTTTCAACACGCGAATTAATTGGAAATATTTAGGGAAGTTCTGTTAGTCGCAGTGATTTATTGTTATTGTATCTATTAGACAATATGAGGAGCTTAACATATTCATTTCATATATTTGCATAGATGGTGGAAATTTGGCCAGTAGTTTTATCGTTGCAAAACTTTTTCATGTTTTATTTAGTACAGTACCTAGTTTTTCATCTTTAATGTTCCACAATGACTACTTCTTCAGAAGATGTTCTTCTTAGTGTTGGCCACGTGCGGTACAAGAAAGGCGATGGCACTTTGTACGTGATGAATCAAAGATTGGCATGGATGCTGGAAAACAGAGACACTGTTGCAGTTTCACATAAATATGCTGATATAAAAAGTAAGTGTTTTTGAGTAATTTATAGCCGAAGGTATCTAAAAATGTGAATTTCAAACATACAGCTATGTGCTTGCCAGCAGTATAACATCACATGCAGTGTGTTCCTGTAAAATCCCATGGCTTTGTTTGGCCTCATTCTTGACTCCCTATAAGGTAATTTCTCTAATAACAGTAATAACAAATCTTGTTTACCTACCAACTTACACTAGCAAATGATTAAAATCCAATATTCCAAGCCAAAACTTAACTGATCTCTATGTGGTATTATTATTATTTCATTTATTAGTAAGACTCCATGAATAACATGTTATTTTAAAATGAGGTATATAGCTGAAAGCTGGCAAGGTGCATTTTTTTTAAATTTAATGTCTTAAATTACTTTGTTAAGGTAGTGGTTGATTTTGAGGCCACAAACTATAAAATTGACAGTGTTTATACTATCTAAATACACAATTTTTTTATTTGTATTCAAACCTGGTCATACATGTACAACTTTTATAAATGCTTACCTAACCCTTTTTGAGGACTTGTCTTTTGAGATCAGTGTATATGATGTCTTTTGGCATTTCATAAAATCTTATAGCTAAACATTATTTGTCATTAGAATCAGCATAAATTCACTTACTGAGAAACTATTTTTACATTTATTCTAGAGAGTGAAACAGTTATCAATTTTACATAATGAAACCTTCATTATACTTATTATACTATTTCCATTTCTTTTTTTTCTCTATGGCAAGATCTAATTGATCCATTTACTTATTATTTGCCTCATCCTTATCAGTTTCTCTGATTCTGGTATGTGTCATTTTTTTTATAAAATTATGCATATGATGATAATTTTTCAGGAATGTGCCATGAGGCTGACATGGGAACTTAAGGTGACTCCAAGCCCCCAAAAAAGAAAATAGAAAAAAAAGGATCATATTTATTTTTTGTTTTTGTGATTAAGCTGTATAGTGTCATCTATAGTGTCCATGTCAATTTCATGGGTCTCAAAGTTTGTTCTACATAATCAAGGACATGAACCTTACTTTTTATTTGCAGCCCAAAAGATATCACCAGCGGGCAAACCTAAAGTTCAACTACAAGTAGTACTTCACGATGGTACATGTTCAACCTTTCATTTTGTCAATCCTGGTGGTGCAGAGGCCCAAGCTAAGGACCGAGATCAGGTCAAAATGTTACTTCAAGACTTACTGCCCAAGTTTAAGAGGCAGATTGATGGAGAGTTGGAAATGAAATCTAGGTATTATTATATGCAGTTAAATAGTAACCTAACCAGAACTAAATAATTAAAGTTATAATAATATTTATTTATTTAATAAAAACATAATATGTACAAAGGTTATAACAAAATAAAATAGGGAAATATTATGTACAAAGCTGAAAATATAAAAGAAAACATATGAAATAAGTTATGCAAAATATTCCTCCGCATTGTCCTCAACTCGTAAAGTGCCCAGAAAGCTGGCAGCATTGCCACGTTGGATGGCAATGCTAATCCATTTCCCAAAATAAAGGCCAAAAATTCTGGTAAATAATGTTAAGTTATAAATATGTTATGTAATAATAGAAAAACATCAGTGACTTGCTAACTTTAAGGTGTTGTTTATTAGGATACAAAAAGATAAATAAGACCCTATTACTTTTGTTTCCCATAATACAGATCACTCTAGTTTGGGAGACAGAAGATTACTTACTTGTTTCTGACGACATAATGTTTGTAAAAATATTGTAAAATTTATGATTGTTGTTTAATAAACTTTATTATTATTATTACTGATTTTGTGGTGGTGTGCATTTGCATTACTTATGCGAAAAATTTTGTAGTTGTCTTCTTTCGAAAATACATATCAAGAGATGACTTCTAAATGGAAAACTCCTCTACCATTAGTAACATTTCTTCATAAAACAGTATGAATTATTTTACAAATTGGAATAAAATAGATTAAGACTAAAATCTATTGGATTTAGACACCTGATTTGTTTTAAATTTTAACCTGACATTTTAAAGACTGTTCTGACTGTTCTCTTTTTAAATTAGTGATTAAGCTATTTAAAAAAATAGGAAATTAAATGTGGGATTTTCTTGGAACAACTGATTGTAGAGAACACTTTACAGCTCAGTCCCACTCGTGACCATGGTGACAGCAGTCTCCAAAACCTCGGGCTAAAATTTAAAACAAATACATGTGTCTATCTGAACAAAGGGGTTTTACTTAATAAATTAAATTGCAGTGGAAAAAGTTATCAACGCAAGCGATCACCACTAAAATTGTATTTATTAAGTAAAAGCATAGCAAGGCAATTGCAAAATTAATAAATTACTTTAGTAATAAAATTCGCGTCATTATTTCAGCCCAATTGTATTCTGTAAAGAATACTAGTTGGCTGGTCGAGATTGTTGCAGAACTTTCTCGATAGATGGCGTTGCACATCAAAAATGCGAGGTAGACCAATCGAGGAACGTTGTGGTGTTCAAATTGGTTACTGTTAGCACGACCGCAATAAGCTCAGTTGGCAGAGCTACGGAACGGTATTCCGAGGTCGTGGGTTCAAGTCCCGCTTGCTTTTTCACTACTACTTTTTCATTACTACTTTTTCCACTACAATGTAATTTATTAAGTAAAAGCATTGCAAGTCAATTGCAAAATTAATAAATTACTTTCGTAATAAAGTGGTTTTATTTGTACGAATGAGTAGTGCAAGTGTTAGTGAATATTATAAAATCTATTGTTTCTTTTCAGGTTATTATCCTTACATCCTACGTTAAAACATTTGTATGAAGATTTAGTTATATCAAAAGTGATAAATAGTGAAGAATATTGGAATACACCAACATTAAAAAATTATACTGAATCTAATAATATTAAACAAGAAGCTGGTAAGTGTATTTTATAAAACACTGTTGTCCGCGACTTCGTACGCGTGAAATTTAGAAATTAAACCATAACAAACAGAAGTTTACCATATCACTCGATAGATGGCGTTGTACAGTTCTTTTAAATTGCACTATGGTTTGGTTACACACATTAACACAAGCTCGTCAAGATTTTTAGTTTTTAATTCCGATTTTCGCATTTATAAATTAGTAAGGATTATGATAGTTTAGTTTTAATATTGTTTGGTGTTTTTTGACGTAGTATGTGCTTTAAGCTTAACCATGACCTGTGCGTGGATCGAAACCGCGACCTTGTCCAGTCCATTACAACCACTAGAGCACAAGACCCGTCCTACCGACTTGATAGTATATTTGAAGTTGAAAACAGTGATTGAATGTAACTTGTAGAGTATTTAAAATTTACTCCGGTTTGTTTATTATTCTAAAGTAATGGCTAGTTTAAATCTATTATAGCTCCAGGTGGTAGTAATATAAATGTTGTTTTTTGCAGGTGTGTCCGGTGCTTTCTTAGCTGATATTCAACCACAAACGGATGGATGTAATGGTCTGAAATACAATCTCACACAAGATATTATAGATGCGATATTTAAAACATATCCCGCAGTCAGAAAGAAACATGTTGATTATGTGCCAAACAAAATGACGGAAGCGGAGTTTTGGACCAAATTTTTTCAATCACATTATTTTCATAGGTAAATGAATTTTAGTCTTTAAATTATAAGCATCCTAATATTATATACATGGAAGATTGTATGAATCTATGTGTTTGTTACTCTTTCACGGAATAACTACTGGATATATGTCCATAAATTTTGACCAGTGCTTGTCTTTTCGCACTCAATGACACCAATGCACACGGAAATGAACAAAATATTTTTTTACTTTTTTTATTTTTAAATGCGAAAGTAACTCTGTCTGTCTGTTACCAGTGTTTATATATTTTTTATGTTTCAGAGACCGTATTGCCTCATCATCGAGTAAAGATTTATTTGGAGAATGTGCTAAAATGGACGACCAAGCTATCGCATCAGCTATGAAACACACAACATTAGATCTCACTGTATGTAACACACATTTTTATTATGTTTCCGCGACTTCGTACGCTAAATTCCTCATTTTTGTAACATTTTTCACTACTGCTTCTCTCCTATTAGTCGTAGCGTGATGTTATATAGCCTATAGCCTTCCTCGCTAAATGGACTATCCAACACTGAAAGAATTTTTCAAATCGGACCAGCACTGTTATTCAGTAAGAAAAAGTGAAGTGAATTTTCGGTGAATCTTGATCACGTGACAGCGCTCCTCCAATAAAAATAGAGGAGCGCTGTCACGTGATCAAGATTCACCGAAAATTCACTTCACTTTTTCTTACTGAATACCACTGCTGGGGTTCCTGTGATTAGCGCGTTTAAACAAACAAACTGTTCAGCTTTATAATATTATTAGCTGATGCCCGCGACCCCGTCCGCGTGGAATTTAGAAAATTTTCGCCGTTTTTGCAACATTTTTCACTATTGCTTCGCTCCTACTTGTCACAGCGTGATGTTATATAACCTATAGCCTTCCTCGCTAAATGGACTCGAACCAGAGGTACCTGAGATTAGCACGTTTAAACAAACTAACCCTTCAGCTGTATAATATTAAGTATAGATATAATTCGGTCTCTAATGAGGACTATTATATCTCTACTCCCCTATAGGTTGACTGGTAGGTAATGCCCCAGGCATTAAGACGGCATTTGTATAATCTAATATATAAAATTCACGTGTCACAGTGTTAGTTACCGTACTCCTCCGAAACGGCTTGACCGATTCTTCTCAAATTTTACATACATATTCAGTAGGTCTGAGAATCGGCCAACATCTATTTTTCAAACTTTTTTTTTAGTATCGCAAAACAACGTTTGCCGGGTCAGCTAGTTATTGTATAAAGTTTGAAATAAATAAATAAAATAAATAATAGTTGTATAGATACACGGATCATCTCGTAATGAGGTATTTATTTGCTCTATGGAACTCTTGTGTGTGAATTCAACTCGAGCTTGACCAGTTTTTTTATTTTCATCAGGTTGATCTGCCGAAATTCACGGAATCAGTTCCTCTACTTCCAACAGAAGATGATGCACCTTCAGAAAAGGACAAAGGTGACAATGCGTCTATACACAGAAATATGATTAAGCGGTTCAACCAACACTCAATTATGGTAAGTATTGAGCTATATTGCTTACCTGACTTTAGTAGTATCCTTGGGAGAAGATGGGGTGGTGACACTTGTATTCTTAATACATCACAACACAGAGAGGAATGGACATTACCATAAAAGAAAATTGAATTATTTAATTTTATTTCAGGTGCTCAAAGCTAGTCATAAAACCAATTCTAGTAATAATAGTAATAATAAAACGGCAAATAACAACAAAGTTGTTGAAAATGGTGTCAAAGATACTAACGGGGTTAGCGAGAAACGACCCGCAGAAGAATCAAGTACATCAGAAACACCTGAAAAGAAAAGAAGAATATTAGAAAAGATACATTATGAAGATTTAGAAGACAATAATTCAATAGTCGGTGCACAAGAGTTGAAATTATCTAAAGTAAGTGTGTTTTTAATATTTCTTCATAACTCAAACCAATACCCTGGTATAGTGATTCAGGTAACGGATTGCCGTTTACGAGGTCGCGGGTTCAATTCCCACTCAGGACAATCATTTGTGTGATATTTATAATTGTCATACAAATGTTTGTACTGCGTCTGGGTGTTTACTATGTATAATAAGTATGTATTTACAAAAGAAAAGTAGTTTATGTATTACATCCGTATTTTGGTACCCATAACATGAGCATGATAAGCTTAGCTTGGGACCAGAGAATGTTGTGTGAAATCGCAAAAAAAACATGGATTACTGTGTCGCGCCAAATATGCCAGGCGTGTTGGTACAGCATTTATTTTGGAGTTTTCCGTCTCTCAGAGAGGATGTTATCTGTGTATAATATCTCTTAGCTGGCTTTTACAATACCCTGGGGAGGAAAAGCAGTGGTGACACTTGTGTTGTTAATCTGTCACCGCACAGACAGTACGTACGTTGTTGTACTATCATTTTAAAACTACCCACCAATCCGTCCGTTCAACCACTATCACGCCATCTATTGAGTGCACTACGCAACTCTAAATTTATGATTAGAAAATGTGATATACTAATAGTTTTGTGTGAATTTACAGATAGAAAGGTATCTATTAGGACCGTCAACACAAATGAATCAAACAAATACACATACAAGCAATCCCCCACCTTTATCGGCGTTAGCTTCAATATGTCAGGTAAGTTTGCACGACTATTCACTACTGCCACAGATAACCTTCAATAGATATCGCACGCAAGGTGATCAACGCACACCGAACGTATGCGATTATTTTCGCATAGTTAATTTATGAGAACTCTGCGTAAGACCAATCAAAATGCATTATTTATTCCATACTCCGCAAACCCCACCTTCTTCTAACGTTGGAGGTGTTTAGTCGTTAACAAAAATCTTGTAGATTGTGTATGTCTCCACAACGCTGAGTCCAATCCATGGTGATTTCAACTCTTGCTTGACCAGGGTGCCAAGTATGCTGGTACCATGTCATAATGATCAGTCTCTCTCCAGCCCATTTACGCCCCACTGTTGGGCACGGGCCTCCTCCACTTTGGGAGTGATTAAGGTCTACTGTGCCGCGCTGACCAGGCGTATTGGCACATTGTTTATTTTCAAGTTTTCCGTCTCTCACAGAGTATGTTATCTGAGTGCAATATCCCTTGGCTGACTTTTACAGCACCTTTGGGAGGAGATGCGTTTGTGGCACTTGTATTCTTAATCCGTCACCACACGGAGAAATGATCAGTCACTGATTGCACAATGGCGAATCTTATCTAGTTTAGTGTCATAATGACGTCATTATGGTGCCATAATGACAAAAAATTAATAGTAGACTACCAAACTTGATTTCTTGCAATCAGTGACTGATCATTATACAACATTGTAACAACCGACTTGGGCCCCGGTTTTTAAATATGTTTCTATTATCATCAGGTTGATCTACCAAAATCGTGAAACCAGTTATTATGGTTACCTTACATTAAAGGCACTATTTTTTTATGAGGCTTAATTAAGTGCATTTCTAACATATGTTTTTTAAATTTTGTCTTATGGGTTCCTCAAACATGGTCATAAAAATGATGATATTATTGTAAGCTATAGCTCCCTTTATAAGGTATTTCTTTGACGAGCCTCGTGATTGAGTGGTTTATGTAACGGACTGCCAATCAAGAGGTCGCGGGTTCGATTCCCGCTCGGGACAATCATTTGTGTGATTTTTCTAATTGTCATACAAATGTTTGTATATTATAAGTATGTATTTACAAAAGAAAAGTAGTATATGTATTCTATCCGTATTCTGGTACCCATAACACAAGCAATATAAGCTTAGCTTGGGACCAGAGGACGTTGTGTGAAATGTCCATGAATATTTATTATTATTTTCCATCAGGCATGGTCAAGTGGTCAACAATGTCAACGTCCAGTCAGGGTAAGTGCGGGCGCTGCAGTCGGAGCTTTAGGAGAACTAAGTCCTGGTGGTGCCTTGATGAGACATCATCACGCCGCGTCTATGGCACGTAAGTAGTGTCCATTGTTTGTCATAGCCTTTATTTTCTTTTCCACTCCGCCGTCCGTGGTACCAAAAGATGCCACGTAAAAACAAGTTCAATATTGTATAAATGTATCTGTATTATTGAGACGATGCTGTACGTCTGTCTATCAGTCACCAAGCTGCATCTCAGGAACTGTGATAGCTCGAGACTTAAAATTCTCACAGATGATTTTGTATACAATATTCTTTTTTTTTGAGCTTGCAACAACAGATACTATAAATAAAAATACAGTAATTATTTAATGGGTCTCCCATACATGTTACTTACATGACGATATTCTTAGGCGACATTTGTACTTTGTACACCTATTTACATAAAGATTACACTAGGATCATGGAGACTAGAAGAAAGGAGGAATATCTCAGTATATTAAAAAGTGTCCGCTGAAAGGCAGCAAATTAAGGTGGCGCTATAGTAGCAAGTGTAAGAATTTTAAAAAGAGTGCCACAAATTATTAGAAAGCAAAGAAAAACTTCCGCTTTGTTACAGCGCATTTTTTTAAATTATTATATTATACAGACAAACATGACTATGAAATAAATTTATATTAATTATTATTATAATTATACGGTGTTTTTAAGTACCCCAAATATTTGTAAATAGCAAATAGAAAATAGTATTAAAGAATTACCGCAACAGTAGCACACTTCCCACTGCTTATAACTGCTACATTCATATCATTCATCTTGCTACACTAGCGCTATTTCGGTGAGTGTTATTTGCTGTTTACAAGTGGACACTTTTTGGACTGATCCCCCATACAAGATATTCCTCCTTTCTTCTAGTCTCCATGACTAGGATTAAGTCATTGCATACTATTAGGAAGCGCTGTCTTATCGCTAATGCAATTTGTTAGGGGCAATCCAAAGCTTACAATAATTTTTATCTATTACAGAATTAATACCAACAGATGTAAAATCTGAGTTACATCGCATTTATTTATCTGGTGGTGAATTATTAAGAGAATTATGGCGTTGTTTTCCACAACCGGGCGCTAACACAGATACAGAAGACACCGCCGCCAGAGCTGAGAAATTCTATGAAGCTCTACTTAGATTTAGAAATGTTAAACTTAGGCCTTTTGAGGTAATTTCTATTTTATTTTACTTTGAAATTTCGAACTACCCGCAATTTTTTTTTTAATATTGCAATTTTAAATTTCTAAATACCCTTGTCTTGGACAAAAAGCAACTGTGAAAAACGAAACTACCAAATTTATTGCAGTTCTTTAGAATTTCTTATATATTTATATTATTTAGGTACGCTGGTAGGATAGGATGGCTGGTAGGATGTTACGCTGTTTTGACTAACATTATCAATTCGATAACTACTTCGGTCAATTTAGCTGTAAATACTAGAAAATGGCTCTAAAACTATTAATACTACTGTTAATATTATTATCAGATTCATAATTAAGAGCGTCACAAACGGCATATTACTATATACTTATTAATATAGCGAGAGAAAGACAGATGTATATAGAAAAAAGACGAGGTGAGAAAAAGACAGATATATCTATCGGTGACGTCATAAGTATAGATACATCTCGGTAGGTATATTAATTAATATATTTCTCTCTTTCTCACCTCGTCTTTTTTCTATATACGTCTGTCTCTTTGTCGCTATAATAATATATCGTAATATGCAGTTTGTGGTGCCCTCTTAAGTTTAAAATCACCCCACCATCATTGTCCTGCTCTCATCCCTTTATTTAGGGTCGGCGCAGTGTGTTTCTTCCTTCCATGCTTTTCTGTATTTATCAATATTTAATAAAATGCTATTTTTTTCAGGAGAAAATGCTTCGTGATCTGACGCCTTTAGCGACGACATTAACTCGACATATAAATCAAATGATCGACACCGCTTGTGCCAAGTATGCAATGTGGCAACAAAGGCAAGCGAAACTGCGGTAGTACATACTACTAAATATCAAATTTACAGAATGGCAATACTATTACAAATGGGCAATAAATAGGTGACAATTAAGCGGTGCTGGACATCGCGTGATTTTTATACTATAAATTACAAACGGGCAATTGAAATGATGATTGCAATTTAAATTGAACATGTTGTTATTTTGCATCAGTGGTTATTGCCCTTTTGTAATGATATCATTACAAATGGGCAATAAAAAGGCGTTTGTGCCACAATAAATTAGTACTCTTTTAGTCGAGTTACAATATAAATTGAATGCTATACTTTATATTAAATGTAAAATTACAAACGGGCAATAAGGCATTCTGCAACCGAATGATAACCGATATGCAAAGTTACACTTGTATGGTTATGTAAATTCTGTATTTCTTTACAGTATGGCAATACCAAGACAAACGGCTACTACTCATAAAAATAATTGATTGTTAATGTCTTTTTACATAATTGGACATAGATATCTGCACATTTCTGGGCAAAATTCTATTGTTTCGATCCATATTGCCCTATTGTAAAGATATTGCAGTATTATTTACAAATGGGCAAAAAAAGCTGTTTTTTAAGTCCTGTTTTTTTACTTTACCTCAATTTAGTTCAGTAACATTATAATTAAAATTACAAATGGGCAATACTTTTGCCATTTCTTTATTTCTGTTATTTATTTTGTCTTCTGTCATCATTTGAATTAAATATATGATGATATAATATTTTCTAACACTTGCGCGACTCATCTGTTTAAATAAAACTACTTTTTACGGATTTAGACGCGTATATTTGTTTTAAATTTTATGGTGATATAGTTTATAGTAAAAGTCTATCTTTATGGTCAATGTAAAATTAAAATCGAATGTGGGTAAACCCTGTAATAACTGATCGTAGAAGACACATTACAGCTCAGTCTCACCCGTGACCATGGTGACTGCAAAGTCTCCGAAACGTCGGGCCAAAATTTAAAACAAATATACGCGTCTATATGATGATAATTTAGCATTATGTTTCTATTCACAGGTGTTAATAGGAGTACTTTTGTAAAGAGTTAAATAACACAATGCTAGTCGAGAAATGCTTTTATGACAATTTTAATGATAGTGTGACCACTGAAAGTTGACACTAGGTAAATTTTTTGAAAACACGATTCCTTTACGATTATTTTTCCATATTTCATAAAAACGTAGCTACTAAAGAAATAAAGGAGTTAAAATCAAATTAAACTATTATCTTTTTGTGGATCTTATGCGTTTTTGAAGTTATTCCTACCCGTGATTATTGAAAATGTGTTAATTTTGAGTTTTTCCTATCTGTCATTCTAACAAGTCTTCGTTACGTCGGAGAACCCATAAAAATTACGCCGGTTAATACATTACAAGGTAGTTTGATTTGATTATTATTTTTGTTGTAACGAAATAATTTGAAAGGATCAAAGTCAGTTGTCCTTATAATTTTTTTGTAGCTAAAATAACTGCCCATTTACTTAATGATTTTTCAATTTTAGGAAGTCAACTTTCTTTAGCTATATCAATAAATAAGACTGAACTATATACATCGCTTCTTTCTATCCTAAAATTAATAATAATACCAATTCTGTTGCGTCTAAAACTAAACTAAAATAACGAACATTTTTAACAAATCGCAAAATAAACTAATTCATTGAGGAAATGTTGGAATCACCAAATTATAATTTTATTAAATTTCGTTTAGTTTTAGCAAACAGAATTGCAACCAATATTAATTATTTTCTCGTCACATCAGTGTAATAAATTGTAAATATGCCGTGTTCGTTTGTATCATAAATCTGTGAATATCAATTTTATTATTTAAATTTGTAATTAGCGACTAATCACGGACGATATATATGATAACTGAAATAATTTTGTATTAATAGGTATATAGAGGAAGGTGGGGTAAAGGTGTTGGTTAAAAATAACGATTTAAGGACCCACAAACGGCATATTAATACATATAGCAAGAAAGGGACAGATGTATATAGAAAAAATACAATACATGTCTGTGGAAGCTGCTTTTGGATAATGTTAATTCTATTTATGTTTTTATTATGTATCATATTATATCTGTTTGTTTCCCAAATATAAATAAATAAATAAAAAAGACGAGCCGAAAGGAGACAGATATATATTAATATGCCGAAATGTATCTATACTTATGACGTCACAAAAAGATACATCTGTCTCTTTCTCGCCTAGCCATTTCTCTACATACATCTCTCTTTCTAGCTATATTAATATGCCGTGTGTGGGCCCTTTATGTTAAATAAGTCCCGTGTTAATAAAGTGTTGGCACTTAATATATGTTAATTACAATTTCGCAATGTTTTGCAAAATTACGCAATACTTTACCAAAAGCAAAATGTATTGTTCAGTTGACTAATTGTCCGTGAATAGTAAGCCTTAAATTGTAATTATTAATTTGAATTTTTAATAAATATGTCTTGATTGAACCAAATGTAACGACATGCTGTAACTACTATTTGTAATAATTTATTATAATTTTCACAGCATATCGAAGTGATTCCACTTTAATGTTAGTACGTACAAATATCAGCAATAAAACTGCATAAAAATTATGTTTTGTTTCATTATCTTGACCCCCGTAAACAGAATTGTTGCACTACTGCAGTTATTGATTTGAGTGATACGCGCGAAACACTTATAATAGTTATAATAAAGGCATAAAAATACTACATTAGAATCGCAATCGATCGATAGAAAGAAATCAACTTATTTAGCATTGCTAAATGTACTGAACTACAACAATTATATTACCGGATTTTGAAGGAATCTACTTGTTTAAAAAATTATCAAAAAAAAGCCACTCAGACAGCGACAATATCCCACTCTCCTCCCGAAAGAGGAGTGAACGATCATCGTAGGCTGACGGCAGTTCTGCCGTCACCCGCCTCATCAACATGACTTGCGAGGACTCACGATTTGTGAAAGTCTCGAGAAGAGCTTACTATAGAAATGATCCTATGAAGTGAAGTCATACCTTAATCGGCCAACGCGCACCAAGTGATTGAAGCGCTGAGAATCTTAGCATCAAGTTTTAAAGAGTGACGTCACATGAGAAGCGCCATCTATTGGCGATGGAGTGATTTCACAACAACTGCTAGATGCGCCCATAGATAGTAGTAGATGGCGCTCTAGTCCCTGCCTATGGGAAAAAGCGTGACTGTATGTATAAAAAATCCGGACAAGTAGGAGTTGGACTAGCACACGAAGGTTCAGTGCCGTTATTATAATATTTATATTCGTCATACCGACCCCGAACGACGGAACGCCAAACAATGGGATAAGGGCAGGATAGTGATAATGGTAAATATTTGTTGCTCTAGCATCAACTGAATACATAAACTGTGAAATTTTCAACACTATAGCTAGCACCGTTCTGTCTATGGATACATCACTCAGCCCACTTGAAGCTCCTTATAGTGTGTCGATGATACAGGCTATACGAAACGTCATTATTGTATGAAGTACGATTACGATTTAGCCAGGCTAAAGTAAAGTTACTTGTCCTCAATTTTAAACGTCATCTGATATATCTGTGTTCCAAGGTAAAAATAGAATTCAAGTGATTTGTTACCACTGTCTGTCTGTAGTAACGTCACTTACAGTGTGCTTTAACAAATTATAAGAATCCTCTTGATTGGACTACATAAGAAGGGTAAAACATTTTAACAATAAAAATTAAGTTTTTCCATACAAATGTTTTCGGAAATCATTTCAAAATAAAATAACCATTATGCTTTAAACTTTCTTATTTATAATTAAGCAATAAGGCATGTTTTAAAATATATTAGAATATAACAAATAAATAAATATACATAACATTTTAATAATCAACCAATCATTTTAAACAAAAATCATACAAGCCATACACTTCATGCAATGGAATATTTACTCAACGATACATATTATATTCTACAACATTGATACATATTATATTCTACGACACTGTTTTAATATATCATTGTTCTACAACATACATATGATATTCTACAACATAATAACAACTTAAGATATAAAATAATATTTTATTCGTATTAAGAAAGAAAGAAAAAAATAAAAATATATATTATTTCCCATTGGGGGACACAAACAAGACAAGACAAGACTTATAGTTAAAGAAAAAAATGTAGTTGATGTGCCCCATCCATGGGAAACAATATTACTTCTATTGACAAAATATTACAATTTTAACAGACAGGTTGTCTGTGGTTATATCACTCACTTGGGTTGAAGCCATTTATATATCGATGTGTGCGTGAGATATGTATCTGTGTGTCTAAGATACAGGTAATACGTCATACGAAACGTTTTTAGACTATAAAGTAAGATTTAGCCAGGCTAAATTTACGTGTTTTCAAGATTGAACGCGTATCCATTGTCTGGAAAATCTGTGACTTTATGCATGTAAAAGATAAAAAAAAGAAAAGGAAGAAAATATAAAGAATTAATTAAAATAAGTTGCAGTGTCCAAACACATTTTAATTTTATTTTAATATTCAATTTATTACTTTGTGTGGAAGTATATTAAAAACAAAAATATCACCACTCCATAACATCCCCAGTTTTCTGTATAAAAGTAAGAACGGAGAACTCGAAACTAAATTCTATGATATCACCTTGAAAGAAAAATAAAAACAAAATGGCGGAATTTTGGCGCAAAATACTTACATCGTAAAAAGTAGAAACATATCAAGCAATAGGTATTAAAATAAAGGTAATTAATGTCAATAAATTTCTTTTATTAAAAGTTAAATAAATAATGCGTATATACAATAATTACTTAAACATCAGTTATTAAGTAGTTAAAATATACTATGAGCTAATATTAAAAACAGTACATTATGATTAAAATATAATACGACAAATGAAACCAGAGAAATAATGTAACCCGACCGGTATTATGATTCATTTATAGTTGAAAACCAAGAATTAAGCGACAACAAATGTCTAAAGTAATTTATTAATTTTGCAATTGACATGCTATGTTATTTACTTAATAAACCAAATTATGGTGGAAAAAGTGACTGCCGCAAGCGGGACTTGAACCCACGACCTCGGAATACCGTTCCGAAGCTCTTCCAACTGTCCAACTGAGCTTATTGCGGTCGTGCCTGCAACATTCAAATTAACCACCACATTTGTCACTCGATTGAGTTTATATATTTTTACGTACAACGCCATCTATCAAGAATAAAAAGAAAAAGAAAGAAGCAATAAGCTCAGTTGAAAGAGCTTCGGAACGGTATTACGAGGTCGTGGGTTCAAGTTCCGCTTGCGGCAGTCACTTTTTCCACCATAATTTGATTTATTAAGACAACAAATGTCGTTAATAGATTCGTAGTACAGGGAAACCTATCAAAATACACAGTATAATCCACCCCATTAACATCCCACTGTTGGGCACGGGCCTCCTCCACATTGGAAGGGATTATGGTCTTCTATGCCGCGCTGACCAGGCGTGTTGGCACAGGGTTTATGTTAGAGTTTTCCGTCTCTCACAGAGGACGTGACATGCTGTTTTTACGCAGTAATTTAGAAAGAATATGAGATTTTTTTTTAAATTTTTTGAAAAAAGAATAAACATTTTTATAATTAAACTAGCTGACCCGGCAAACGTCGTTTTGCCATACTAAAAAAAAAAGATTTGAAAAATAGATGTTAGCCGATTCTCAGACCTACTGAATATGCATGTAAAATTTCATAAAAATCGGTCTAGCCGTTTCGGAGGAGTACGGTAACTAACACTGTGACACGTGAATTTTATATAATTAAAATAAGATATACATATTTCAACAAACAAAGAGTTAGCAATTAACGTAAAAGAAGGAATAAAACATAGTGATAGATAGAAATTTAATTGGAATAGTGTTTTCAGGGAGAAAAAAAGGTCACATAACTTTGTATGGGTGCAATTTTAACGCATTTTATCGTCCAATTACTGGTCTTCATTTTAGGTTTTAATTAAAGATTGAAGTCCCTAGTGTTTTTGTCTTTGCATACACTAAGACCTACTCTATAGCCTTCAAAACAATTTTAGAGCTTCTGGTTTCAATGTTATATCATTAGAACAGTAAATTAAAAATTCATATAGGTATAACTCAAAAATTTTTAAAATAAATATGTTCTTAGACTCTATAACATAAAAGTTTATAAGTAAAAAAAAAACAAAGTTAAAAGTCTCAAGTTTCAACAGTCGCACTATAGTTAGAATACGCTATGCATAAGTTACTTATAAAAATTCTAATCTAACTTATTACTTATTATACTGCAATGAATCTGCAAAACTATATATTTAAGGGCACTACAAACGGCATATTACGATTTATTAATATTGCGAGAAAAAGACCGATGTACATAGAAAAAAGACGATGCGAGAAAGAGACAGTTATATATATATTAATATACCGAGATGTATCTATACTTATGACGTCACCGACAGATATATTTGTCTCTCTCTCACCTCGTTATTATCTATATACATATGTCCCTTCCTCGCTATATTAATAAATATATACATGGAATATGCCGTTTGTGACGCCCTTTATTCGCCATATCACCGCACCTCGTTTGAGGGTATAGGCAGAGGAAAAGTGTATATTTAGTAATAAAAAAATTAGGCAATTAACACTAATAGAAAATATTGTAGAAATACACTAAAGAATCCTTTACATATTATAAAACAAAGAAGGTTTTTTCATATGTCCCTATGTGAGCTTAAATCTTCCAAAACTACACAACAGATTTTAATACGATTTTTTTAAATAGATAGAGTGGTTTAAGAGATTGGTTTATGTGTATGTCGTAGGAGACTTGATTAAAATAGTTTACTTAAGGATTTTTAGTTTTAACTTAGCTTCCAAGATTGTGAAGTGGGTCCTCAAATGGTGTCAATGGTAATTCCTTTATCTGATGAGTTCGAATGGTGACCCGTTGAATATTCATAAAAGGATCCTTCCAAACCAGTTACACGTGTCGTAAGCCACGGATCTATCTCATCGTAGTTAATAGAATGTTGTAGTTAACGTGGTTAGTTTGTCCAGTATTACAAGGCCTTTAGATTGATGACTGCTCTGGCTGTGAATACAGGTAATTCCTATAAAATGTGTAAACAATTTTTTAAGCTTTGGATCCTAAATTCTACACGCACATAGTCACCGGCAATAGCTGGTTAAATATAAAATATGGTATTTGTTTGTAAGAGAAGACAATAAAACGACCCGAATAAGATAGTATACGTTACTTAGAGCATTACACCAATAGGAGTAGTTACGCGTCGGCGGGGTGTCGATGTAACACATAAAGCGACTATTTATACTGATTGACGAGCCTCGTGGTTGAGTGGTTCATGTAACGGACTGCCGATCAAGAGGTCGCGGGTTCGATTCCCGCTCGGAACAATAATTTGTGTGATCTTTCTAATTGTCATACAAATGTTTGTACTACGTCTGGGTGTTTCTATCTAATAAAAGTATGTATTTACAAAAAAAAAGTAGTACATGTATTCTATCCGTATTCTGGTTCCCATAAAACAAGCATATAAGCTTATCTTGGGACCAGAGGAAATTGTGTGAAATGTCCATGAATATTTATTATTATTATTAAAGCTATAACTTAATTTCATTGGTCGTTAAGTACGCTTTGCCCAAAATCATCAAACGCACACGAAGAGAAGACAGTAGCACCAATTCTACGCGCACGACTAAACTAAACTTAACATAAAAATAAAAACTGATAGTGTCAATGACACTATTCAGTGATTATAAATGAACTTTATTGCTATAAAAACTTTGTATTTCAGACAAACGATTTTAATTAATATCAGAAAGTTCAATTAAAATTGCCGAATTGTGCTATTAACACTACGAACATTCATTTTTAGTTAAGTTTAGTTCAGTTGTGCACTAGGATTGGCACCACTGTCCGCACACAATGAGTATGAGCGTTGCTCTCGTACTCTTTTCATCAGGCGTCACCTTGTCAATTCCCGTTCGATAAATGCTCTAAGACCCGTTAGAAAGAGATGTCTATAGCAAGAGATTGACAATATTCAATATAGCACAATTTTATTAACTACCCTCATAAAAAGCGTGACGGTATAATGATGACTAACATTTTACCACTAGGTTGTCTTTCAATATTCTTTTACACACAATTAAAAACAAATATATCTTCAAATACAATCCTACTACTATTATAAAGGCGAAAGTTTGTATGTATGGATGTTTGTTACTCTTTCACGTAAAAACTACTGAATGGATTTGAATGAAACTTTACCACAATATAGCTTATACATCAGAATAACACATAGGCTACAAATTGGCTGGACCGATTTTGATGAAATTTTATTTTATACAGAATTGTATGGCGAAACAACGTTTGCCGGGGCAGCTAGTTAATTATATTAAAAACTAGGTGTAACCCGCAACTTCAAACACCTAGACTTTAGAATAACTACATACATACATAATATATAGTCTATAGCACTTTCGGCGACTGTAGTTTTCTGTTAGTGAAAAAGTTTTAAGATCATACCACTACTTTTGGAGTTTATCCTCTACCACAGACCACTCCCAATAGATTTCTCACGCAAGATGATCAACGCCACTGAACATATATACACGCTAACGAGCATATGTATCAAAACTGATTGCATAAGAACTCAGCGTGAACCAATGAAAATGCATTACTTAATACCACACAACCCACACATTGCTCCAACATTAGTGCGCTTGGTTTTTAAGAAAAATGTCCGTGGGGTGACGGACAAAAAGAATACAAGTCACTTTCTTATGTATTGCCCGCGGGGGTCGTAAAAACCGACCGAAGGAACCACGTCAGATACCTGCACATCCAAGGAGGGTTTACGTAAGGCACGAGAGTGGTCGCAATAATCAATCCCAATGCAAAATGAATAAGTAGCCATGTCTTGCCTATCCCGAATAACGGGATGAAAGAGGGAGAAGTTGAATTGTTAACAAAAATTTCGCGATAAATCAAATTATATTAGAAAAAATTATCGCCATGAACCCACAACCTAGGAATACCATTCCGTTGCTCTTCCAACTGAGCTACCATGGGATCAGCACATGATAACCAAATTTTCCACTACAACATTTCCAAATGCGACTTAAAAAAACTCGATGTTTTTGTACAACGTAGGTGGCGTTGTACAAAAACATCGAGTTTTTTTAAGTCGCATTTGGAAATGTTGTAGTGGAAAATTTGGTTATCATGTTGATCATGTAGGTTGAGAGGTTTATCCACTATATTTTAATTTTAAGTAGAAACATAGCAAGACAGTTGCAAAAATAATCTATTGGAAGTGATCTGTGCCCTCTACATACATATTACAAACTTCTTATTCTTTATTAATATTATATAATATATTACCTATTATCACTTGAAAGCCTTAACAATCCATACAATAAATATAATAGCGAATATAATACAAATAATGCTTATAAAGAACATTTTTCTTCGATATCGTCGTTGATGTTCGGCGGCCTTAGCTAATTCATCGACGCCTGCCTCTACATTAGCACTGACTGATTCCACGTGACTTTCTACTGTATCTGAAAATAAAAAAAAAATGGTTAATCACGAGTTGGACATACAAGGCAGACATACATTGTTGCCATATATTGTTATCACAATACGCGTCGAATTAGAAATTTTTATGTTTTAGCAACACTATTCACTACTGCTTCACTCCTATCGGTCGCAGCGTGTTATATTGCCTAAAAGCTTCCTCGATAAATAAAAGAATATAAAAAAAAAACAAAAAAAATTTTTTTATTCCAACCGGTAGTTCCTGAGATTAGCGCGTTCAAACAAACAAACAAACTCTTCAGCTGTATACTATTAGTATAGAAATATAGATATTTCTCATACCAGCAATCGATATATTCAAGATAGATATGTCTAGTTCAGTAAATACTCCTAGATGGCGTCAATGTCAAGTTAAAAGTCGCTATGGCTTTGTTAACCATGTAATTTTTTAAAGTCTCATAACCTATTTTACGGCAGGTAACACCGCAGGACGTAGCTAGTTTGTAGTTAACATAAATAAAAATCATACGTACCGACTGTTTGTCCTTGTTGGTTGACCATATCGGCTAGATCTTGTATAATTTGTGACACATCTAACACATCCGCTTCTATTTTATTGATATACGCCTCTTTATCAAGCAACATACTTGTCTCAAATTGCAGGAGACGGACCTGCAAATTAGAATATTTATTCTATAATACACATGAGCGTAAATAAATTCAAGAAAATGTTTATGAATTTATTTATGAAATATAAATGGCCATCTACCATCTTTGAAATGAAATGAAAAATCATTTAATCATGTAGACATAATTTTTTTGAGAAAATAACAGCATATGACGAGTCCAAACATTTTTACCACCGGTTCAGCAGTGGTATTCAGTATCAGTATCAGCTCACGTGACAGCGCTCCTCCAATAAAAATAGAGGAGCGCTGTCACGTGATCAAGATTCACCGAAAATTCACTTCACTTTATCTTACTGAATACCACTGCTGGACGCAATCTGCTGACAAGAACCGGCGGAAGAAACTCAGCAGAGCTTTTAATTAGCTTTGCCTACCCTCGTACGAAAAAGACGTGACGGTATATTATAACTATAGCTTGTCCCAGAATTACAAATGTTATTTGACGTATATTGTGTTGCTAGGTAATTGCACTTTTAATACAGCCATATCCTCCAACCGTAATCAAATGAAAAATTATACGTAAATCTTTAGCAGCTTTATATAATTTTGTAAATTAATTAAAATTAACCAGTTTTTACAGATTCAGACGGTAGGACTGTTCCACCCGTGGCCATAGTCACTGAGAAGTCTCAGAAACGTCGGTCTAGACCGCCAAAAAAAAACATAGGCGTCTGAATCCGGAAAGTGGTTTTTCGCGTGGATTTTAGAAAATTTTCCCCGTTTTTGCAACATTTTTCACTACTGCTTCGCTTCTACTGATTGTAGCGTGATGTTATATAGCCTAAAGCCTTCCTCGATAAATGCCCTATCTAACACTGAAAGAATTTTTCTAATCGGCCTAGTGGTTCCTGAGATTAGCGCGTTTAAACAAACAAACAAACTCTTCCGCTTTATAATATTAAGTACAGAAATGAGTCGCGCAAGTATAAATGGGAAAATATTATAAAATTAACCATATTAATTCATTTTAAGTACCTATTATTCACGTCTGTACAATTTATATTCCACCTCTAATTTTTATTATCGAATTCCACGCGTACGACTTCGCTGGCAATAGTTAGTATGACATATTTCTGGTTGGTTCGAATAATCGGTACCAACAGGTATAAAAAATTACGGTCGGCCACAACTGTTTCCGCTGGACAAATGGACAACTGGACCGCGACTCGGCAAGCGTAAGGTAAGACGCTCCCCTGCTAGGTGGACTGATGACCTGAAGAAGGTCGCAGGATGGGACTGGATGCGGAAGGCGGAGGACCGCGTATTGTGGCGCGAATTGGGAGAGGCCTATGTCCAGCAGTGGACTGCAGTAGGCTGATTTGATTTGATTGATATGACAACTGTTTCCAAAAATGTGGCAGCATAGATGGTTTTCCAATTACAGCACAAGAGCGCATTATGCGGCATAATGCTAGACGTTGAGTGTTCCAACTACAGCAACGCTTCGCACAATCGAGCACTCTCAAAAGTGATGCGTGCAATCGATACCTACTTCAGCGACCAAAAATATACAAGTGGTTTTTTAGGGTTCCGTACCCAAAGGGTAAAAACGGGACCCTATTACTGAGACTTCGCTGTCCGTCCGTCCGTCCGTCCGTCTGTCACCAAGCTGTATCTCAAGAACGGTGATAGCTAGAGAGTTGAAATTTTCACAGATGATGTATTTCTATTGCCGCTATAACAACAAATACTAAAAATAAAATAAAATAAATAGTTAAGGGGGGCTCCCATACAACAAACATGATTTTTTTTTCGTTTCTTGCTCGATACTAATAACGTTGCCTTATGTTGCATAGATAATGGTACGGAACCCTTCGTGCGCGAGTCCGACTCGCACTTGACCAATTTTCTTTAAGTTGGCATTGATTGAAATTTTATTTATCGTTGGTAATATTATTTATTGTTAAAAAAATTTTTAAGGCATTCGTTTCGTCGGAGTTTTCTGGAAATAATCAAAGTTAATACAAGCTGTGTTAAAAAAAAAAATAAGTATGGATGAAGGTACAAACAATGACTTTTTTTATATTCCATATTTATAATGTGAATACAATTTTATTTTAGTATTTTTTTTTCAACACTGGACTTAGCGCACTCTGCTGGTGCATTTGAAAACTAATTCACGTTCCAATTAAGCGTCAGCATAGTTCAGCATTGTGCGGCACTGAGTCGCATTATGCTCTGTAATTGGAAAACAAACATAATTTTCAAGGTTGACATTAGCAACTGTCAAATCACATTTGCAATTCTGGGACAGATTATAGGTCAATAAATAAATAAATATTCACGGACATTTCACACAACGTCCTCTGGTCCCAAGCTAAGCTTATATTGCTTGTGTTATGGGTACCAGAATACGGATATAATACATAAACTACTTTTTTTTTGTAAATACATACTTATAATACATAGGAACACCCAGATGCAGTACAAAGATTTGTATGACAATTAGAAAAATCACACAAGTGATTGTCCCCAACGGGAATCGAACCCGCGACCTCTTGATCGGCAGTCCGTTACCAGAACCACTACACCACGAGGCCCGTCTATAATTATCAAAAGATTAGTTTACCTGTGCTTGTTGTTGTTGTTCATTAGCTAACAATGTGGACTCGTCGTCATCTGCAATAGCTTGTTGTTCCGATGTTAGAGCTTCATTTCTAACACGAGCTGGCCTAGGCATATGTGCTGCCATCTTTTCTGATACTTGCTATAACAAACGAAAAATTATTTGTTAATTAGTTAATGTGTCGTTCACGAGGTCGCGGGTTCGATTCCCGCTCGGGACAATAATTTGTGTGATATTTATAATTTTCATACAAATATTAGTCCTACGTCTGGGTGTTTACTATGTATTATAAGTATGTATTTACAAAAGAAAAGTAGTTTAGGTATTCTATCCGTATTCTGGTACCCATAACACAAGCATATAAGTTTAGCTTGGGCCCGAGGACGTTGTGTGAAATGTCCATGAATATTTATTACTTATTATTTATTTAATGTTTTTATTTAAAAGATTTATCTTGGAACTTCAACTTCTTGTTTTTAATGGCATCATTAGCAGGTTAATGCCATGACTTGGACAATTACGAGTGGAAAAATGTGGACGTTGAAAGTACTATGTAATCTGGTCGGTGTGAGGAATATGAGACAAGTGTTTATAGATTATTAGCTGTTGTCCGTGACTTCGTACTCGTGAAAGTTACAAAAGTAACAAAAGTTTACTATACCACTCGATAGATGGCGTTGTGGTTTTTTTAAATCACTATATGGTTTTGTTACACACATTAACACATAACCTGGTCAAAACTTTTGTTACGCTATCTACTCGATTTCACAATTATAAATTTGTATGGACTAGCTATTCCACGCAACTGCGTAGGCGTGGAATTGAGAAACCCTTAATAAACTTTACAGAAAAACCATGCTCTTGAACCACTCTATCTATAAAAAAACCGCATCAAAATCCGTTGCGTATTTTTGAAGATATAAGCTCACATAGGGACATACATGCAAAAATAACGATTTTGTTTTATATTAAGTAAAGACGCCACACTTAGATTCTAAATTGTATTCTCATTTTAACATACTATTATTTAGAACAATTTATTTGTGAGTTGTGTTCAACTTAACTAAATTGGTATTGGAACAAAACAGAGCAGATCGCGCAACAAAATTAAATCGTTCCGAGGATTCGAATGGCACCTTTAGATGTTTTACTTAGCTGTCAAATTAGTTTACAAGGTACCCACCTATTAAATAAAAGCAATACAGCCTAGATGTTTTTTGAATTTTGAAAAATGCGAAATATTACCTTTTGCACCGATGTATATTTAGCCAATGCATCTCTAAACGCCTGCGTTAGTCGTTCCACTTGTAACTTCTGTGGTTTATCACCTCTTCGTACAACCACACCTAGACGTTGTATATCACGAGCTGTGGCAGACACACAACCATTAACATTCTGCTGTGTATCGTGGCTGAAAAATGGAATAAAAACTCAGATAAATGTGGCAAAAGGATGCATTTATTTAGGGTTCCATACTAAAAAGTAATACTGAGACTTCGCCGTTCGTTTATTTATATAAATATACAATTATAATAGGTACATAAAAAACACGCAGATTCTAATATTTCTATCACAAATATGAATGTTTTTGTTTAAATTGTTTTACTTGATAAACGATTGTCGTCTGCAAAAATCGAATCCACGAAATCGTGAACTGGCGTCCGTCATATGAAACACTTAAGATGCCTGCTAAATAAACTATATAGATTACTGCTATATCCTACCAAGATGATAGTTTTATTAGTTTTTGAATGTCGATCAATCAAATCAGCCCATTATAGTTTACGGTTCGACATTTATTTATTTATTTATAGGCCTCTCCTAATTCGCACCTCGTTTCCCTTTCGACCATCTTCAGGACGTTGATTCACCTAGCAAGGGAGCATCCATAGTTTTTTCTTTATATTTTCATGGACATTCACACAATGTCCTCTGGTCCCAAGCTAACCTTATATGCTTGTGTTATGGGCACCGGAAAACTACTTTTCTTTTGTAAATACATACTTATAATACATTGAAACACCCAGACGTAGTAAAAACATTTGTGTGACAATTATAAATATTACACAAATGATTGTCCCGAGCGGGAATCGAACCCATGACCTTGTGATCGGCATCCCGTTACACAAGCTACGAGGCTCGTCAGTTTACTTGGCGATTAGATTTATAATGTGAATACGTAAGGTAAGAATAAAATAAGAACAAATAAAAACAACTAACATTTTCTCCCTCAACTGCACACTATCGTTAGGTCCACCAATCTGCTTCATCATTTTCTCCAGTGAACGTAACCCACTATTAATAGTATTAACATTGTCTGCTATACCCTCACTCAAATTATACAGCTCAGTGGGACTGAAGTCTGTAAACCCAACACTGGGCACTGCTGCGGTAGCCCCATAATCTTTACTTGAACCACTTATCGGTTCTTTTTCAGACATGATTGAATCTGAAAAGAAAAATAAGTTACATAATTATTTACTACTATACATCTATAACCTCTGCTTACACTTCATAAAAAAATTGTAACAGTTATTTTTGGGACTTTTTCTCTTCTTAACACATTTTTTTTTAGTACTTCTGTTTTCGAAACCTCCATTTCGAAACATCCACTTAAATTCCATGTGTATACATGGAATTTAAAAACCAACTCCTAGCAAATTATTAAAAAAAAACTTCTTCGTCATAATAAGTAAAGATATAAATTTTTTCAATACCTAAAAAATTATTGCTATATAGCAAAATACAAGGCTAACATTAGACAGGAATAAAATAATAACCTTATCAGTAAATAACTAATTTTTTTTCTGTAACTTATTTCCTTCCTTTGCACATTGCTAACTACAATCTCAACTAAATGCAGAAACAAGGTTTATCCTTATGGCTGATTATTTATTTAAAAACAAAATATAGATATTATTAGTACATTATTTATAGAAATCCCTACTGAAATAATAAATGCGAAAGTAACTCTGTCTGTGTCTGTTACGCTTTCCGGCTTAAACCTCTCAACCGATTTTGATGAAATTTGGCACAGACCATCTTTAGACCCTGAGGAAGGCCATAGGCTACCTTTTATTGCGAAAAAAGGGATTTACTAAATTTCACGCGGACGGAGTCGCGGGCAACAGCTAGTATAATCATAAAAAGTTACAAGCAACACTGTGACTTAATATGTGTGGAGTTTAGAAATCAAACCTTTACAAATTATATATTGACGGGCTTTGACGGGCTTCGTGGTGGAGTGGTTTATGTAATGGACTGCCGGTCACGAGGTCGCGGGTTCCCGCTTGGGACAATCATTTGTGTGATATCCATAAATGTCATACAAATGTTTGAACTGCGTCTGGGTGTTTACTATGTATTATAAGTATGTATTTACAAAAGGAAAGTAGTATATGTAGTCTATCCGTATCTGGTACCCATAATACAAGCATAGAAATATAGCTTACTTTGGGACCAGAGGACGTTGTGTGAAATGTCCTGAATATTTATTTTCAATTTTCAAATATACAGGGTGTCCCAGAACTCAACGTCAAGCCGAAACGGGGTGACAGGATAGATCATAACCATCACGAGAAAAATCAGAAAAAAAATCTATCCCATGCAGTTTGGAAATTATGGGCATTTTAAGAAAAACCTAGAAATTTGGTCTAACTGTACCATTTTTCGGTTATTGTGGTTAATTTTTATTATTTTTGGTCATTTAAACTTTGGAACCGTAACCCTAAATAACATCTCGAGAATCACAGTCTAAAATAATGACACAATTACCCCAAGTTTCCTAGAATTTAGACTATTTGTTAAACTATGAATTTAAAATTTTCAAACTTTGTCGACTTTGAAACACCCTCCTTTAAAAAAAATGTACTAGAGTGCCTTGGCAAGTGCCATTAAGAGTTGGCGCATTTAATCAGGATTGTAAAATGGTACAATACTTGTAAGTTTCGTACTAAAAAAAACGAGTAAAAAATAAAAACCTCAAGTAACCCGATTTTTGCTAACCCATTTTACTCAGTTAAAATGTTTTTTATTCGCACAAGCCCTTGGTAGGTTCTTTATTTTACGGTAAAATGATGAGAGATATGGATAGTGGACATGTTTGCCATGAGCGAGCGAGACAGATAGTGACGCCACTTTTACCAAAGCAACAAAATACTAATAAAATAATGAAAAATGTTGACCTTGTTTTGTTTAGGTTTATTGGAATAAAAGTCAGATTTGAAAATAACATTTTTTATTAAAACAAATGTTCAAATTGTTTACCATCAGCTTCAACACACGCCCTACATCTTCTTAAAAAAGATCTACTTATTAGCCGGGCATATCCTCGAGAGTTGATGTCCTCAGCAGCTTGAGAAATTCGTTCACGCAGCTCGGCTACGCTCTCAATGGGCTTAGAATAAACTTTTTCTTTGAGAACGCCCCAATAAAAAAAATCCAGGGGATTTAAATCTGGGGAACGGGCTGGCCACGAGATAGTGCCTGAACGTCCAATCCACCTTCCCGGATATTCTTGGTCAAGGAAATCTCTTACTTGCACTGCGTAATGCGCTGGGCAGCCATCTTGTTGATACCACATGTGGCAACGATCTGTTAGTGGTACGTCCTCTAACAAACTTGGTAAATTTTCTCGTAAAAAATTTAGGTAATTCGTGCCATTCAAATTCTCAGGCAGCTCAAAAGGCCCAACTATTTTGCCGTTTAAAATTCCTGTCCACAGGTTAACTTTAAAGCGATATTGGGATCGGTCTTCTCGCATTAAATGTGGATTCTCCACATGCCACTCATGAAAATTGTGTAAGTTTATGTAGCCATCTTTTTTAAATGTAGATTCATCTGACCAGAGAATTTTTTGGATGAATTGGGGATTTTCATTATGCCTCTGTAGCATTGTTCTACAAAATGAAATCCTTTCAGGATAATCTCGAGGGAGAAGACTTTGAACTCGTTGTACGTGAAATGGATGCATTTCAGCTCTTTGTAAAATACGATGTGCTGTGCTTTTGGGTATTCCCGTTCTTTCTTCAATTCCACGAACGGAAATACTTGGGTCATCTGCGACCTCTTCCAACACTTCTTCTTCGTAAGGAAAGCGAGGTCTACCTCCAGCCCGTATTTGATTCGGGAAATGGCCGTCCTCTGTGAGTGAATGGTGCACATTAACAAACACGCGGTGATCCGGATAGCGCTCTAAATTTGGATATCTTTCACGATAAAGTCTAGCGGCGGCACTTGCGTTGCATCTGCATTCCCCATAAATGAGATGCATGTTCGCATATTCTTGTGAAGTGTAGCGCGTAGGCATAGTGATGAGAAGGATGTCAACACAAAAGTCCAATTCCAAAAGAGAGAAGCCAAAGTTGCCGGTATGTAATCAACAAGTCCAATTCACAAAAATCCAAGTCCAAAAAGAAAAGCCAAAGTTGTCAGTACTAAATTAACACAAGCGAATACGGAAAGGTGCGCAGTAGACGAATGAGCGAAATGTACTAACTGGTGTCAGACTGGCAGCGTAGCTATTTGCTTGGTATGGCGTCTGTATCTGTTTCATTCGCACTCGTTTAAACGATGCATCTCCGTCTCACTGCGTGGCGTCACTATCTGTCTCGCTCGCTCATGGCAAACATGTCCACTATCCATCTCTCTCATCATTTTGCCGTAAAATAAAGAACCTACCAAGGGCTTGTGCGAATAAAAAACATTTTTCCTGAGTAAAATGGGTTAGCAAAAATCGGGTTACTTGAGGTTTTTATTTTTTACTCGTTTTTTTTAGTACGAAACTTACAAGTATTGTACCATTTTACAATCCTGATTAAATGCGCCAACTCTTAATGGCACTTGCCAAGGCACTCTAGTACATTTTTTTTAAAGGAGGGTGTTTCAAAGTCGACAAAGTTTGAAAATTTTAAATTCATAGTTTAACAAATAGTCTAAATTCTAGGAAACTTGGGGTAATTGTGTCATTATTTTAGACTGTGATTCTCGAGATGTTATTTAGGGTTACGGTTCCAAAGTTTAAATGACCAAAAATAATAAAAATTAACCACAATAACCGAAAAATGGTACAGTTAGACCAAATTTCTAGGTTTTTCTTAAAATGCCCATAATTTTCAAACTGCATGGGATAGATTTTTTTTCTGATTTTTCTCGTGATGGTTATGATCTATCCTGTCACCCCGTTTCGGCTTGACGTTGAGTTCTGGGACACCCTGTATGTATTAATATTCTGTTGAACTAATTTATGACTCAAAGAAATATGCATAAAAATCTGTTGCATAGTTTTTAAGATTTAAGTTTACAGAGGGATATATAAAAAGACTTAATTTTTTAAAAAGTATTAACCTTTTACTATTTTTTTTTCTTTTTGATGGCTCCGGTCTTTGGAGACCACATTTATCATAATATTACAATCTAGCCAACCAAGGTTAATAACTTTTAAATGCAGTGCAAAAATCATTTTCATAAAAATAGACAAATAATAAAAGTAAAAAATATGTTATGAGTACATCTATATACATCTATAACAATGATATTGTTATATACGTAATCAGATAAGAGAATAATTGAGATATTCAAATAATTTTCTTAGTTAAAAAACTAAAAAACACACTTGAAAATCCTAAATATTGTTTTGATTTAATTTAATGTTATTAGTATGGGATCCGTAGTACATTTTTTCACTTGATTACTATCAAGCTGATTTTCCGTGAGTAGCTTTATTATGACGAGACACCCAATAATTTTCTATTCCAAAATCTCGATTGTGGTAACTAACAGAGATAGCAAGGATAAAATATCGTACTACCCATAAAAAAAAGATGTAAGTGAACTTGAGTCAAAAATTTCATAGCAGGTACAACCATTGAGTATGTATTACCAGATGTATGAGTATAAAAGAGACAAAAGAAGTACATTTATAATGTAACAGATGGTACTCTATAGACTATGTCAACATCGAAGGAACAAAGATGAGATATATACCCAGTAATGGGTCACCAGAATTATTTTTATACTAATCACAGAGTAAAAACTATTTTAATGGTTTTCTTATTAGCTTAAAGTAAAATATTGCAGTAATCTCAGAATATTTTTAAAACAATATAGGGATTATTACATTTTGACATTTCCGTATTTGTTAAAAAATATAGGGACTACGCAGGTAGGTATGGATTTTTATTAATATGTATTCTTTTGTCTAATACTTACCGAAGTCAGGTACAATATAAAATATCAAAATAGTAGAAAAATTAATTTTACAAGTTACTTTGTACTTTCGAAAGAAAAAACACAAAAACAACACAATTTGTAGCACTTATATGTTTACCATACAAAACGACGCAGCAAGCATGAAAATAGATGACTGTTGTATTGTGATTCACGATTTTTATTCAACTATTTTGATGATAACACAATTTAATTGACAACGTGCTGCGCAAATATTCTTTAGAAACACCAGATTCCAATGACAAGGTATTGCGTAAGAAATACTGGATTCCTCAAATCAACCAGTTTATTATCTAACTTTACCTTATTAATTCTAGTACAACCAATTTCAAGTTTTATAAATTATTCTGAAAGTGCAATCCGCTTTTGTTGAACGACAGACAGTCGACAAACTGTCAAATCTATCAATGTCAAAATTTTACAGATGTCAATGGCTGGACTTAAGTTGCGTTCATCCTTATCGTTTCGTGCTGTTGATCAATCTTCCTCATCTGCATGGAACCAATGAAGGATTCTCGTAAGTATAATATATCATAATTGTATGCATGCAAAATCGTTTTCATTAACGTTATAAAGCGACACAGCTACGTGTTTATGCTTAATGCAAAATACAATGTTAAGTTCCGCACAAATTAACTCTTCTACCTATAAATAAAACCACTTTTTATAGATTTAGACGCGTATATTTCTTCTACCTTTTATTTTTTCAAATAATCAGTGGAAATAGAACCAAAACATGACCTGCATGCGTTGTACCGAGCTTTTCTATCGACTTCTTAATATTTCACGATGTTGTCAAAGTGGTAGAATTTTTTTTCCAACTCAAGCCATAAGTTTCGCCTAGGGCCAGAACAGAGCACAAGTTGCAATGGGAAGAGGACGGGAGGTGTAATGTATATCCTATCCATAAGGCCTCGGAATATAACACATAGCTGATAAAACATAAAAAATAGGGGTGTTTGGTTTTTACGTCATCACACAAATAATAGTGCTGGAATAGAACCCACGACCTCTTGGACAGTGTCTGTCTTTGTCCTTTCGTAAAATATTTAGTCTTACAATTAAATATTACGTAATAGAAAATAATATATCAGCATAAAGTGCTAACACTAACAGAAATTATAAAGAAAAAACCCTCTATCAGCTGTTTAGTTTAGTACATATACATCATTATCTCTTTACCGTATTTTACTTTCCTATCACAAAAGAAATAATACCCTTAGTCATTTCTCTCCAGTTTTCATAACACTCTTAAAAATAATTAACATCTCCCAATTATGTATGTGTATAACCCTGAAATAAAACTGCTTATTTCACACTAGCGACATGAATGCATGACTAAGATTTTATGCATTCAATTATAATATTCTTATGTAGACATTCAATATTTATTGCGAACTTGTAACGTACTGAAGTGAAGACAGCATTAAATATTCCATATTTACGATACACAGTACTTGTTTTAATTATCTCAAGTTGGATTCCCAACTCTGTCATTTGGAATAAAATATATTTGCGAATCCAGTATAGAAGAATTATGGCTTCTATTTTCGAACTTGCTTTTCTGTACTTAGGTATGTTGCGTGGATGAATAAGTGATTTAGACAATAGGGCCAATTCTAAAGCGTTAAAAACTTAATCTAACTTAAACTAAATCAAGTACCTATGTTGTAATTTGATTATTTGACTATTTCATTGTACACATAATTTATATTAATTTAAATCGTTAGTTAATAACTGAGAATAGTACACAGTTATAATTTTAATCTGAATTACACTCGTAATTTCGTTTATTTACTAAAACGCCTTATTATGAAAATGTTAGCATGAATTAGTTGAAGGCGTTTTGTATTTCATAATACAAGTATGGCGCGTAGTTAGGATTAAGGGCCTACATCAATATTATCGTCGACATGGACCAATTAACACAGCTAGTAGGTATAGAAACTGAAGAATTAGGGATTTTTTTTTTGTTTACTCAAAATCTACTAAATATATTTTAATTCCGGTTTACGTGTTTCTATATATAATAGTTACTTATGATTTGAAAGTTATTTCATTAGTTAATACGCGATAATAGACCGACAAATGAAAAAAATAAAAAATGAGAGAGGTTGTTTCGCTAAGATTTTCTATCGAGAAAACTTTTTTCAATCGCGTTTCTGAGTTTATGCGATCCTAGATTATATATTGAAAAAACATATACTTAAAAATTAGAGCTCTAGCCATTCAATCTAAAGAAAAAATGAAAACTTTGTACGTAGAAAAATGCACGAAGCTATTTTGGTATCCTCTTAAGCTGCGGCAGGGTTTTCGATTCTTTCGGCAAATACCTGCACAAGGTCTCAAGGAGGGAACCGACCCCAAGCTGTCACCTCTGCGAATGCAGTGAGGATACGGTGCAGCACACACTCGAACTTTGTCCAGCTTGGGCGGTGGAGCGCCGTGACCTCACTGCAGTCATAGGGAGAGACCTCTCGCTGCCGACCATCATCATTCAGGCCATGGTCGCCAGCGACAGTAATTGGACGGCGGTTGCAACTTTCCGCGAGCTGGTGATCTCGTGGCTCGATCAGGCGGCGGAGCGGCTCAGGGAGGAAAGTGCCCTGGCGGGGTGAATCCGACGCACAGTTTACGACATTTCTTGGGTTTTGAACCCGCACAATTGCTCCTTTGGTTATGCTCAAGGTAATAAAAGATTGGTATATTTAAACTTTAGATACGCAATAGGCAAAATTATCCAATCCCAATATGAATTAGGTACATAGCTAACATTTAGAAATAGTTAATAATATTATACTTAGCCCGTTAACGGTCACTGGTCAGTAATTTCTAAGTTTGTCTAAGTTAGTAATTAATTAGACCTAATAACTGTTTCTTTTAAGATGCCAAGATGGTTACCTAGACATTTTAATTGCTACTTCGCAATTTATAGCGTTTATGTTCCTTGAAATGTAAACAAACTATGTTGATAAAAAAATGCAAGTCGCTGTTTACCGGCATTATTAAGTAAGTATTTAACTTTAAATGTAATTACAACCTTAGGCTGTGTAATTTACCTACTTGTGTTTTTATATTATTGTATTACTGTAGGTAAAAATGTATGACAAACAGACAGTCCGTCTGTCTGAAGTCAGACTAAAAGAGTTAATTTTCTTTTTTCGTACAGAACCAGAAAAAGGCAAAATGGCAAAGCAATATTTAAAAACAAGTCTGGAGTTGCAAGCGTGTTTTTTAAAGTTATCGATCTAAGCAAATTAATGCCATAGTACCTGTACAGTGTATTGTATTCAAAGAACAAATATTTTTAAGCAAAACGCAGGATATAAGTGAAGATATAAGAGGATTTAAGTGAAAAATCTGTGAAAATTTCGAATAGAATAAAAATACTAAATAAGACTATCTTTTTCTAGTCTAAGCAGACGGGCGCCCAAACAACGTGTTATATTGATGCTAACGTGTTAAGGGCCTACATCAATATTATCGTATATCATCGCCGACACGTACATATTAACACAGCCAGTAGGCACAGAAAATGAAGAATTAGGGATACTTTTCCTATTTACTCAAAATCTACTAAATATATTTTAATTCTGATTTACGTGTTTCTATATATAATAGTTATGTACTTATGTTTTTAAAGTTATTTCATTAGTTAATACGCGATAATAGACCGACAAATGAAAAAAATAAAAATTTTGAGAGGTTGTTTCGCCAAGATTTTCTATCGAGAAAACTTTTTTCAATCGTGTTTCTGAGTTGATGCGATCCGAGATCATATATTGAAAAAACATATACTTAAAAATTAGAGCTCTAGCCATTCAATCTAAAGAAACAATGAAAACTTCGTACATAGAAAAATGCACGAAGCTATTTTGGTATCGTCTTAAAAAACAATATTTACAGAATCTAACATCTATAAAAGGGATTTAATCGATTCCTCGTCACTTAAAATTGTTTGTTTTGCTTATAAAATTCTTATCGATGTTTGTTTATATCGAGAATCGAATCCAAAGTAGATTATAATCGTATACGCTCAAATCTATAAGTACAGAGAGAAGAAGAAGCACTTTCTATTAACGGTTTTTCTTGATATTTTTAACCGTTTTATTTTTAAACTAGCTGTTGCCCTCGACTCTGTCCGCGTAGAATTTAGGAAATTTTCCCCGTTTTTGCAACATTTTTAACTACTGCTTGAGTGAGAGTATTATAAACGTAAGAGTAAACAAATATAATTGACGGGCCTCGTGGTGGAGTGGTTTATATAACGGACTGCTGATCATGAGGTCTCGGGTTCGATTCCCGGTCAGGACAATCATTTGTGTGATGTTTTTAATTGTCATACAAATGTTTGTACTGCGTCTGGGTGTTTACTATGTATTATAAGTATGTATTTACAAAAGAAAAGTAGTTTATGTATTATATCCGTATTCTGGTACCCATAACACAAGCATAATAAGCTTAGCTTGGGACCAGAGGACGTTGTGTAAAATGTCTATGAATATTTATTTATTTATTTATTATTTATTTATTATTTATTTATTATTTATTTATTATTTATTTATTATTTATTTATTATTTATTTATTATTTATTTATTATTTATTTATTATTTATTTATTATTTATTTATTATTTATTTATTATTTATTTATTATTTATTTATTATTTATTTATTACTTATTTAATATTTATTTATTATTTATTTATTATTTATAATCAGATTGAACGAACTGCTAAGCTATCAGGAGTTACACGTGTTATTGTGAGTCAACCATAAAATATAGATATGTGCTGTTTCGCGATATTTTTAAGACAATTTTCAACTTTAACCATTAAGGCTGCACACGCGACGGAAGCTTAAAAAATGGAGTAACTTCTCCCTTTTTCCCAACATTTCCCTTCACTACTCTGCTCCTATTGAGTGTAGCGTGATGAAAAGTATACTATAACCTGCCCAGGAGTATGAAGAATAATTGTACCAAGTTTCGTTAAAATCCGTCGAGTAGTTTTTTTTTCTATAAGGAACATACAGACGGACAGACAGACAGACAGACAGACAAAAATTTTACTGATTGCATTTTTGGCATCAGTATCGATCACTAATCACCCCCTGATAGTTATTTTGAAAATATATTTCATGTACAGAATTGACCTCTCTACCATGTACAGATTTATTATAAGTATAGATTACTTTCGAATTCCAGGTTTAAAATGTTTGCAAGTGATTAATTTGCTTCCATTTGATTAATTAAAGCCAGCAGAAGTTTTTCTCCTGGGCATGGATTAGAGTCATTTTTAGAGAAATTGTCGGAGATATCGCAGTTTTAATATATGTATGTACTAGGAGTAAGGAGTCTCTATCTTTCGATAAACTGCCTTTTGTTTTTTCATCCCGGCAAGTCTGTTGACGGTATTATGTTATGCCTGACGCATATAACGGTTGACGGTTTAAAAAAAAACCTATACTTCTATACTAATATTAAATCTGAAGAGTTTGTTTGTTTGAACGCGCTAATCTCAGGAATACTGGTTCGAATTGAAACATTTTTTTTGTGTTGGTTAGTCCATTTATCGAAGAAGGCTATAGGCTATATAATAACATGCTGTGACCAATAGCAGCGAAGTATTGGTGAAAATTGTTGCAAAAACGGGGACAATTTCAGTTAAATAAATAATTCTATTACTACATGCATCCCTGGATGTATAGGAACGAAGTTAATAAAAGCGTGTTAAAAATACCGAAAAGGGTATTAATAATTGTTTATTATCTAAAGATGGGAATCATGTTGGAAAGCTTTTAGGTACCTACCGCTCACACGCTCCCAAACGCAGCCATCAGATAAAATAGCGCAGGGACGATGACGTCATACTAATTAGACACTTTGTATTTTATTTATATTCACTGCAGTTCATTGACGATGAAATGTTACTACACGCTACGAATTGTAGAAAGGTGTGCAAGTTGGATACGGCATTGTAAGATAAAAAAAAAATATTCATGAACATTTCACACAACGTCCTCTCCTCCTAAAGTATTTAAGCTATACAGTCGACTCTTGTTAATTCAAACCTGCGATATTTCGAACCTCTCTATAATTCAAAGTTATCACGAGTTCCCTAGAAAATCTCTTTATATTTCGAACTAAATCAATTCATTTTTATGCACTTGGTAATTCGTACGAAAAAATCATTGCTATATAACAAAACCACGCGTTAATTCGAAGTCATCGGCGTCCAACACTCGACAATTCAAAGTTGCAGAGAGAAAGAGGCGGAATGATTGTTAGTACATATGTACATAGTTGACATCAGCGGTGTGAATTTTTCTGACTTTGTTCAAGTGGATGAAGATGTTGCTGTCTCAGGTTCACTGGCCGATGGCGAAATTATATCTGCGACAGATACGAACGAAAAAAGCTACGATAAAGATAAGGACGATACATCAGAACCTTTGGCAGAGGTGTCAGTTAAGGAAGCAAGATCCTCACTCGATACCTTACAAAGCTTCTGCCTACAAAACGAAAGTGATGAAAAAGCATTTCAAGCACTTTTTCTCTTAAATATAGTTATTGAGCAGTCTGAGCAGCAATGTGCTTTGAAGCAAACCAGTATAACAGAGTTCTTTAAAAAGATTAATTTATTTACATTATAAATACGTACATGTGTGGACACTAATGTACCTCTAAACTTTTGTCATTATTATATAATAGCAGTTAACAAATAATAATTGATCAAAACTTAATAATTCAAAGTTTTATTTATTTTCTCTCACATATTTCGAACCATTTCATATGTCAAACACTCGATAATTCGTAATATTTTAAGCGTTTCGAATTAACGAGAGTCGACTGTATTTCTATGCTTGTATTATGGGTACCAGACTACCGGCATTGTTTTACTGTTGGATATTTTTTTACTTAAGTACCTAGGTATTCTATGTACATATTGTACATATTTACAAAATGGTACACAAAGAAGGATTTTGCAATTTAGAAAAGCATTTTAAAGGTAAGGTAATATAGCTCAAACAGATATTTAACCTTACAAAATTAACCCGGGTAAAGGTTTATTTAAATATTTGGAAATTAGGAATCAGTTTATTACTAAGTACCTGCTTGTAGATGTCTTTTTATTTTAGCTTTCTGTTTGGAGTTAACGGGATTCTATGACACATGAAATCTTTGTAATTACTTGTTTAATTGAATATTTTTCTGCGTGTGGTTATTTTGCTGCTTAAATTTTTTTAATTATTAAGGTTCTCATTATTGTTCGTTATCAATCTAGCACCTTGGAACATAATTTTGCGTATAATTCCTATATCCGTTAGGTATATTCGGATATGCTATAAATGTCATAATAAAAATGTCATAAATTGCCATATCCATGTTTTGTTTTCTACGATGTATGTCACGTCGCAGGAAGTTTACTGCGCACGCGCACAGTTTCCTCGTTCGCAGGATGTTTTGCGCTTTCGACGCGCGCGCGACGCCCGTTTTGTGCGCGTTTGCTATTTCTGATTTATGGATGTTCTGCGTTCGGTTTTAGGTTAAACTTGATCAGGGCTGCCATCAGCTAAATTGCCGATGATGGACAGACACGGTAAAATCCTGGACATTTAAACAAAATTAGATTTTCGACCCCGACACTTCTCTTAAAAAGTATTTTCGACGCAAATAGAAATATTATTGTAATGTTACTATTGTCCCGGACAAAGAAAGTGTCTTAATTTTACCCGGGCGTTTTTTATACATCCCACCCGGATGTCGCTCGGACGGACAAACTAGGACAAATCCGGATAAAACCCGATGGTTAGCAGCCCTAAACTTGATGATCTGGTGTGAAATTGGTTGAGCATTGTCCGATTCTAAGAACTACTAAAGAGCTTTGTGTAATGATACTTCCTGCAAATCTCTTGTTCCTACAGATTTTCTAAAAGGACAACTTTGTAATTAAAGCATGTCTGTTACTCTCTCATTCAAAAATACGGAACAGATTTTGATGCAAATGTTATAACAATTAACAAGCCATATCGTCAATTTAATGAAGGAATTATATGATGCTTACTTGTTCCCGCGCATGATCCATTCTTAGATAATATAGCCAAAGTCTAAATGATTTTAGTATGATCCATATCAACCTGCTCCTCATTAGCCATCTTTATATTATGTAAAATTTTATCGAACTGGACCACGAAACGCCCAAATTTTATGATCAATGTTTTATTTGATAGTGAATTTTGTTGATTTATTTACAAACCATTAAAAATAAAATGCTGCGACTCGGCAAGCGTAAGACAGGACGCATCTCTGCTAGGTGTACTGACGACCCGAAGATGATTACGACCTTCTTCAAGACTGGATACGGGAGTCGTGTATTGCGGTATGAATTGGGAGATGGCTATCTCCAGCAGTAGATAGAAATTAGCTGATTTAGTTTTCGAAAATTAACAGCCAATGTAACACTACAGACACTACTTATATTTAAAAAAAACCGCTATAGAATGTTTTACGATAATATAAATTAGGGCATTAGGTAAGAACACGTAAGTACCAAAGATCACTTTAGCTACAATTAAACTACATAAAGTATGTTAAATAAGCACAGTTGCAGCCGTGACCTTCGCATTCCGCCACAATTCTGACATGAAAGCTTACCACCTGTCTTTCTCTAAATAGAAACGTTTTAACGAACTTATAATACTATTTCGTAGACGTTTACATATACGTTATTGGGATTTTAAACATGTTCTTGGCATTATTTCACTCTTGGTAGAGGAAAATCTTATACGTTCGCATTTTTGACATGCGTAACGTTGATATAAGTTTTCTTTTCTATCAGGGGCACCTATAATTGTCATTTTGTAGGGTTTCGTAGTAGGGGTGACACGGAATATTATAACTGAAACAACTCTACCCGTCAAACTGTCACAAGACTGCATCTCTTACAGCTCCCTGGAATGGTGGCGACACTTGTATTTTTAATTCGATATATTTATTTGACGTAGGTAAGACTATTATAACGCTAATCAAGTCCTACAAGTGCAAATCCGCCATTAGGTTAGTAAATGTAGAGAAACTTCTTAATTAAATTAGATTGTTATCGCGGGCACAGCTATAGACCGGATGTATTTATCTGATATTAATTTACCTGAGAAATATTATTTTAAACTTCACTATTTAATCTGTGGTAACGTGATATTTATTTATTTATTTATATTTAACGTGATGTAACGGTATTTTTGAGACATTTATAAATAACACACAAATTATTATGCCGTCCGTGAATCGAACCCGCCACCTCGTGAACTGCAGTGCGTTACATGAACTACTAGACTACGAAAACCGTCATAATATTACTATGTACCTACCTACTTATTAACATATCACATGAATTACCGCCCTTGTCAATATTACGGACGACATAAGATCTGGCATGGACAACGGTAGGCTAACAGTACTCTGTCTACTTGATTTCAGCAACGCTTTTTGTATTGTTGATTTCGAAGTACTGCTCGCCATATTAGGTACCCTTAACATATCTCCAGAAGTGGTTGACTGGTTTCGTACTTACCTGTTTGGACGCCGCCAGCGTATTCGTTTAGATGACACGTATTCCACGTGGTCTGACATCTGTTCTGGCGTCCCACAGGGTGGCGTTTTATCTCCTTTACTTTTTTCCGTTTTCATAAACTCCATCTCTTATAAACTTCATTCATCCTACCACCTTTACGCAGATGACCTACAAATTTACTATCAAGAAACGACTGAAAAGCTATCTTACGCGATCCATAATATGAATATAGATTTACGTCGTATTGAAAAATGGACTGAACGATTTGGATTGACAGTTAATCCTGCAAAAACGCAGGTAACTATAGTAGGCAGCTCACGACTACTTTCTAAAGTAGACTGGCAAACGATACCCCAAGTTTCTTTTAATGGAGTAACCTTACCATATAGTGATAGCGTCAAAAACCTGGGAATATTTATCGACAAATCCTTATCTTGGACGGTACAACTACAACATATTAGTCGTAAGGTCTTCTCTTCTGCAGCTATCCTTCGTAGACTACGTAACTTTCTTCCCACCGACACTAAAACTGCGTTAGCACAATCTATTCTTCTCCCGATTCTTGACTACGCCGACACCAGCTATCTTGATCTCAACGAGGACCAACTTGATAAGCTTGAGCGACTCCAGAACTTCTGTATTAGATTTATATTTGGACTTCGTAAATATGATCATGTATCCGAGTTTCGAACTATGCTCAAGTGGTTGCCCATACGACTTCGACGGAATACTCACATTCTTAGTCTTCTTTACAATATTCTTTTCAATCCAAACACTCCCAACTACCTCAAAAAACGGTTTACGTTTCTCCATGACACACATACGAAGAGTCTAAGATCATCGGAAAACCTTACGTTGACTGTAGTATCACATTCCACGAGATTCTTTAGTAAATCTTTTACAGTAGAAGCGGCCCGGTTATGGAATGCCTTACCGTTGACGATACGAAACGCTCAAACCATATCAACGTTTAAAAAACTTGTTAAGGACCACTACTTATCACTACCGATTAACTGATCTACTTTAATATGAATCTTACTAAGTATTAGTATTTATGTATTTGCTATAAATATGTATGTATTGTATATGTATGTATATATATGTATATGTATGTATATGTTTATATATGTATAAAAGTAGAATTGTGTTTGTACTGTATGTATTTATATTGTATTAGCTATTAGTACTTTCGCTTATTTTTGGCATATAATTACCATAATATTAGTACACCACAAGTTACCTATTCAGTCTCGGTCAAGTCCATTCTAAGGTTGTCTGGAAGAGATCGCAGCTCGCGATAAGACCGCCCTTTGTACCTATTATTAAGTCTAGTAAGTAAGTTCTGTAAATTAATATGGTGTGCAATAAAGAGTATTTTATTTATTTATTTATGAATTTATACACACTAAACTATTTGGCATTTAGTTATAACTTTCACATTACATGTCTATCTTAAACTACAGTTAATTGTGACTTCGTTAACCTTTCACAACACGTTGTAACCTATTATCTGAGATACTGAAGAGTTATATTGTAATTATCACCTTCCATGTGAACTTTCCTAAGCCATTATGGGTGCGATTATCGACAAGAGATTAACATTTGCTTGAGTATTTTACAAAGAGTTTATATCTGCCTATATTGTGGTATTTTCATTAATTAGTTTTAAAATATAAACAAAACCAATTTTTACGGATTTAAACGAAATCTGTTACAAAACTACACTTTATCGTCAAAGGGTGCTATAAAAGCCAGCTAAGGAATATTTCACACAGGAAGGAATATTTTACATATTTCTTTGTAAGAGACGGAAAGCTAGAAAATAAACCCTGCGCCAACATGCCTAGTCAGCGCGGCACAGTAGACCATAATCCATCCCAAAGTGGAGGAAGCTCGGGCCCAACAGTGGGACGTTAAGAGGCTAGAGAGAGATACAAATTTTAAACAGAAAGTGGGTTAACATCATATTTTTCTAACACTTGCGCATTTCATTTGTTTAAATAGTGGGTTTTAATCAAGTCCCGCAGATATTAGAGAAGATTAGTTTCAAAAATTTTGTCGGTATTTAGGAATTTAAAAAATTCGAGTAAATATTTAGTTAGTTAGTCTAGAAGTTCCAAAGTAGACACGATGTTTAAGCCTTGCCAACATAGAACTTCGTGTCATTGTTCGTGGATTCAGACTTCCTCAGAAGATGTTACTTATCTGCTAATATTACCACTTCACCGACTCGGGCTTAAGTTGGGAAATGAGGTGGTTGAAATAGACTTCTGCGACCGTATTATGAGCTTTTATTTCCCGGCAGGTTATGTCGTGAATTGAACTGCCTGGCAAATTCTCATCATAACTCCTAGCCAGTCAGTTCGCTAAACCAGTCATAGATTAATATGTTAAAAAAAGAGAAGGTACAACTAATCATTTAAGTACTAACTAAAAAGTTCCAACCAAAAGTTTTATAGCTGCCATAATACGTAATTTAGCATTTACGTACTTGCATGATTTTTAAAAAGCTCATAGTGGGTACGCCCGCTGGTCATCCCATTAAACGTCAGATTTATCATTTCTTCTAATTAAGTCGTTGCAGTAATACAACAACAGCTAGTAGTGGACGGAAAGAAGCTAATGGTTGAATGGAATTTAATTAGGTAGGCCATTGACTGACATAAAACATACTTGAAAGTGCAGATAGCTCTGGAATTAACAAGAAATTACCAAAACATTTCATATATTAACTGTAATAAACATCCGACACAGATATATCTTTATATTACAATACCTACGTTTAAAAAAATGTAAAGAAAAGAACAAAGTTGCCACATGGCCACTCAGCAGTTATTATTAATACTGAGCACCCCTTTATTGCGTCCTAAACCGTGCTAAGAACTTTGTGTATTACTAAAGAGTAAAGTAATATCCATATTATTCCGTATATATTATACCAGCAGTGACCAGCGACATCGTGCGCGTGGAATTTAGAAAACAAATAATATAATTATAATAAACACAGCAACACAACGGAAGCCCTCAAAGACGGATACTTTTTCCCGTTTTTACAACATTTTTCAGTGATGTTTTGGTCCTGTTAGTCGTAGCGTCATGTTATATAGGCTAAAACCTTTCTAAATATAAAAGAATTGTTCAATTCGAACTAGTATATCCGAGAGTACCGGTCTCTATTTCATGATAGGTACGTCAATGGTTCGCGACGTCGAGTCTGGTGACAATCGACGAATCGACGCGGCAGCGACGGACGGACTTAGGAGTTTTATTAATAGGCTCTCAATTTACCCTTTGGGTATGGAACCCTAAAATTACGCTTAATCACCACTAGATCTCGAAAATCCCTAATATTTTTACAATTTTACATTACTATCGATCCTTGATATTAACATTTTAGCATGATAGAATGCAATAATAATTGTATTTATAGTCGTTAGTTTTCAAAACATCTTAGTAATAACGGACGGACATTGTTTGATTTTTACTTATTAATATTGATTAAACAAATGAACAACCCCATGTCCAGTAATGGAACAATTGTTCCACGTCCGGTACGGTAATCATTCTCAAATGAGAATTACTGATGGCTACATTAATAAAAGTACCTACTGATCAAATCCTTACTTCCATAAGTACTAGTATTATACAAGTGTTAGTAATTTGTTTTAGTTTTACGCCAAAAATAAAGAACTAGAATGAGGAAGAATGTCTTAGAAATAGTCCGGTTTAAAAAAATCGCTATAAACGAAAGCGATAGCCTCCTAGTTATGTTTATTTTACATAACTCTCCTTTCACTTGAGGAAGAGTTATTTTTATGTAGTGCCTTGAAATTTCAGTTGTACCTATGCAGTCGTAGGCAAAAATTAGTAATTATGTAATGAAATAGTCAATACATAGTAAGTAGTAAGTTTATAAGGTATCATCATTCCCTGCCCTTTTCTCGTCAGCGCAACATGTCCTCTTCCTCCATACTCCTCTGTCACACGTCATCTGTGAATTTACATCCATCTTCTTCATATCCTCTTTCACACAGTCACAGTTTTCTTTGGTCTGCCAAGTAAGTTTATTAGGTATCTCGGCCGAAATTTATTCTTACTTTTCCATTCGAAACACATCACTACAGCAAAAAAAGCTCATTGTTATCATTGTCGAGTTCAATATTTTGTACATCACTTACTTCCGGTACGTGTAGCGTGTAGGAAATGTTGAAACAATGACAAAACATAATGAATTATTAACCACTACGAACTTTGGCTCTATTGTTTTTGTGAAGTTTATAAGTTAACCACGTTTTTCGAAAATTGTAAAAACGTGTTGATTTGTGAAAAGTTAGAAGCTTTTGTTTGGTGTTATTATACTAAGGAAAGGATAGGTACTTTAAAAATTGTTTAATACAACAAAATGACATAATGACAACAAAAATAATAAAGAAATAAATATTCATGGACATTTCACACAATGTCCTCTGGTCCCAAGCTAAGCTTAAATGAATGTTTGGACATTTTAGAAACTGATGCCTGCTACTCCGTATTCGTGCAATTTTAGATCCCCATACATTTTGTCACCGTTTAAACCTTCCCTGGACTTTCACGAATATTTCAACACCAAAATCATGAAAATCGGCCCAGTCGTTCTCGAGTTTAAGCGAGACTAACGAACAGCAATTGATTTTTATATATTAGAATATTAATTTCATAATCTAAATTCTTAGAATAATAATACATTTGTAGAATAATAATATAAATAAAGAATTGTAGTTATGAGTCTATCAACGCTTATTTGAAATTTAAAAAATTGTGCAATATCTTAAAAGAAAATTTAAAGAAAAAAAATAAGTATTAAATTATGTATAAGTATTAAATCAAATCTACAGATTCCATTAAACAATATGCAAGGGAATTTATTTACTATCTTAACTAAATTCCAAGTGTATCACAATATGCGCGCTGTAAAGGCACAATAATCTAGCACATGTAATGTTAATTGAATAAATGCAGTAATAATATAAACATAATGTATTCGTAATAAATCTCAGCCTCACAATCGTGTATAGCAATTAAACGAATACTTTTATCAGTGGCCTGGTACACTCATATTGGGCCAGCGGGCGTATTATGAGCTTTTTAAAAATCATGCAAGTTCCAAGCAGGCCGTACACTGCCTGACTAAATTATGTATTATGGTAAACATAAAACATTTAGTTGAAAAATTTTAGTTAGTACTTAAAGTTTTAGTTGTACCTTCACTATAAACATATTAATCTATGACTGTTTTAGCGAACTGGATGGCTGGGAGTTATTTTCATATTACGAATTTGCCGGGCAGTTCCATTCACGGCGTAAACGGCCTGGGAATAAGAGCTCATAATACGGCCGCAGAAGTAATAATACCAACATAGAATTAGTTTATATTTATTTTATTTATTTATTTAAAAACTTTTAGCACAGTATTGTACATTAGGCGGACTTAATGCTAAAAGCATTATCTACCAGTCAACCTAGGGTAATGCAGAGACATTTGAATTAGATGCATTACTTGCTTTACGTGATACATGAATGCATTGTAGATATGATTATAAGAATAAACTAAATATTATATAATAGCTCATACATACATAATAGCTAGTTACTACATATATAAATAACTTATATTAATACTGTATAATTTAATAATATAATTTAATACTAACTGACCCGGCAAACGTCGTTTGCCATATAATTTTAAGTATATTATTATACTCTTTGCCATATAATAAAATATCTCTTTAATTAGGTATCTAGGCGTCTCAATTAAAAAAAAATTGTTGACTCTAAGTCCCACACAAGGAGTTTCTATTTCGAGCTAACCGTGTAAATCGCATGTGTCAGTCTGGTAAAACCTATAAGTCGACAGATTCTATGGGTTGCTATGACAACTGTAAAATTAAAAAAATACGGCAGCACTATTAATTCTTTCCATATTTCACAAACATTTGCGTTTATTATCTCGTACAGAGTTTTTAGCGAAATAATATATAGCCTATTTTAATTCCAGGACTATAAATTTTCGTGCAATTCCAGTAGGTAGATTTTGCGTGAAAGTGCCACAAATAAACAAACAAACTCACTTTCATTTTTATATATAAGTAAGGCTAAGTAAGATGTAAGTAAGGATTAGGATTTTTATTATATACTAGGCCTTACAATAAACATCTATATATAATATATGTACGTTAGTTCTTTTAAAATGATTAGTATTTTTATTAACATTATCAACTCTTGTGTACCTACTATAAAAAGTTACTTAAGGGCCTACATCAATATTATCGTATATCATCGCCGACACGTACATATTAACACAGCCAGTAGGCACAGAAAATGAAGAATTAGGGATACTTTTCCTATTTACTTAAAATCTACTAAATATATTTTAATTCTGATCCACGTGTTTCTATACATAATAGTTACCTATGTTTTTAAAGTTATTTCATTAGTTAATACGCGATAATAGACCGACAAATGAAAAAAATAAAAAATTTGAGAGGTTGTTTCGCCAAGATTTTCTATCGAGAAAACTTTTTTCTATCGCGTTTCTGAGTTCATGCGATCCTAGATCATATATTGAAAAAACATACACTTAAAAATTAGAGCTCTAGCCATTCAATCTAAAGAAACAATGAAAACTTCGTACATATAAAAATGCACGAAGCTATTTTGGTATCCTCTTAAAACGGACATCGAATTTTATTGGATTGCAGTAAGCATTGAATAGAAGCAGTATTTTACTCCTTAAAATTCTCACATGTCGTGTTTCTTTAGCGCCAGTGTTCGATACAATCTTTGTGGTCTTTTTACTAAAGAAACAACTAATTGGAAGACGTGCTGAGCTGCCGAGATTGTCACGCCTTCGTGCCGACTCTACGAGAATTAATTAGCGGATAGTCGTTAGTTACGTGAATTTTATTTTAGGCGTTTTAAAGTGATTTATTTTAGATATTTTTATTTGATTTATTTATAAGAAACCGTTTATATTCTTTTAGATATCGTTAAATGTGATTTTAAAGATTTTACTAGTCACAAACTAAGTATCGTTATTGTGCTAGGGGTACCTACCAAGTTACGTTTAACTATTGCATTAGTTTCTTCTTATTCATTAATGCCTCGTGGTTGAGTGGTTTATGTAACGGACCGCCGATCGCGCTGTCGCGGGTTCGATTCCCGCTCGGGACAATCATTTGTGTGGTTTTCTAATTAACATTCAAATGTTTGTACTGCGTCTGGTTGTTTCTATGTATTATAATATGTATTTACAAAAGAAAAGTAGTATATGTATTCTATCCGTATTCTGGTATCCATAACACAAGCATATAAGCTTATCTTGGGACCAGAGGACGTTGTGTGAAATGTCCAAGAATATTTATTTATTTTAAAAAAAAATGCATACTTATTAATACACAGGAGAAAACAGACAGAAAACTCCATAGAATAAATCCAGACGTAATAAAAAAATCAGTTTTTACACATTCATATTGTCTTACGAGTATGTGGATCGAACGTATGGTATCGACAAAACTATTACTAAGGCCATGTACCTAGAAAGCTGCTACACTACAGTTTAGTGATGAAGCATCATCATCGTAATCATCATACCGTCACGCTTTTTTCCCATGGAAGTAGGCAGAGAAGAGACTCTAGAGCGCCATCTGTTATGATCAAAACGCATTCGCATTCTTAAATCGTAGCCTAACGATTTTTTTTTCAATTTACTTTTTGCTATGTTAGTTTCTAGTAAATAGACCAAGGTATAATTCAGCGGTTGCAATACGAATATACCAAGCTTTCACAGTGAGATACATAGTAATTAACTTTGTATTCCAATATGCAGCGAATAAATTCACCTTAGATAATATCGTATTCTAGTTCGCCGAGAATGGTACGTCTAGGGATGTTTCGCATTCCCGAATTCCCGTATATTTATTTATACATAAGTAATATGTTTATAGTTACAGTTTCAGCTAAAATTGCAATTTCATTGACACTCGAAATCAATATTACCAATTGATTACAATAATGCTGTATTTAATTTGAAACTAAACTTTCCTTAATAAATTCAGATTTTGTACAAACAACAAAAAGTAAATTCAAATAACTTAAATATTAATATAAGAAACCTATGATTTTTGCTCGTGATAATTGCGATTCAGCTGGCAGCAAGCTGCAAATTCATCTTTTGAGAACAGTAAAAACAGGATTTTGGATGCTTATATTTCTTTAATCATATTTTGGAAAAAGAAAGTAATAGAAGCATAAATACATAAGACTAGAAAAACGTTTATTGCAATATTACAAAAAGAACACAAATGAATAGACTTATTATTAGTAGTATCAAGACAAAATAAGACTTAGGTACTGTGAGTGGAATTGGCTCTACAAAGAAAACAGCGGAGTACGAAGTCATATTTGCTGTCGTGCCCTCTTAATCTCAATTCACAACGTATTTTTTTTTAGAATTAGATAAGTGTTTTTTATTATATTTTCCATAAGTCGCATCACTAAACAACCTACACTCTACGATTGAGATGTTTGTATATGGATTATACGGTGTGGGATGGAATGAATTGGTAATAGAGATGTTACTAATTATTTTACAACCTAACAAGGCTGTTCTTGCATTTTGACAGGTACATTTAGACGTGATTTTAATGGCTATATGACGAGAATACGGCAGAGTAAAATTTCTTAGACAGTATTCCAACATGTCCGCGTCGATAGGCAAATGCAATAAAATTACAAATTGAAATCAAAACGTTATTATTACTTGTAACTAACTTGGTTTTATTTTAGTTGTAAGAATACGTAAGTAGCAAATAATAAGCAATTGTTTTCTTTTAAATAAAGCCAAGACAATATAGTTTCATCTATATTATTATTTTCTTCTATTTTTAAACTTCTATTTAAATATTTTATTCTCCGTGTGGTGACGGAGTAAGAATACAAGTCCTTTAAGAGGATACCAAAATAGCTTCGTGCATTTTTCTATGTACGAAGTTTTCATTGTTTCTTTAGATTGAATGGCTAGAGCTCTAATTTTTAAGTATATGTTTTTTCAATATATAATCTAAGATCGCATAAACTCAGAAACGCGATTGAAAAAAGTTTTCTCGATAGAAAATCTTAGCGAAAATACCTCTCTCATTTCTTATTTTTTTCATTTGTCGGTCTATTATCGCGTATTAACTAATGAAATAACTTTAAAAACATAAGTAACTATTATATATAGAAACACGTAAATCAGAATTAAAATATATTTAGTAGATTTTGAGTAAATAGGAAAAGTATCCCTAATTCTTCATTTTCTGTGCCTACTGGCTGTGTTAATATGTACGTGTCGGCGATGATATACGATAATATTGATATAGGCCCTTAAACAACTTCTAAATTGAATGAGGCCGCTACCGTTTGCTTCTAGCTGCTAGATATTCGATTAAAATTCCTAATTCATAGGTGTAACTGTTAAATTGACTATCAACAATGTTAAAAGTTGATCGATGTTAGTGGTTTCTCAAAACCTTTTGTTCTTGATGCCTTTGATACGGTTTTGAGACTTTGATTTGACGTGTGTTTTTAACTTTTATAAACATCGTGTTTGTTTGATTTTCCCTTTGCGTTTTGTGAATAATTTACGAGTTTGTAAATGGTATAAAAAGTTGTTAGTTCAGTGGATATGAGAGATTTTGTTGTTGTGAGTTGTGTTATGAGTTGAATTTCATAAGTAACTGCATTATTATTTATTCTATTACGGTTTCGGACCGTGTGGTGACGGATTAAAAATACAAGCGTCACCACCATATTTATTTTCCAGGGTGCTGTAAGAGCCAGCTAAGATACAACATAAACAGTAACATCTACTATTAGAGACGGAAAACTCGAAAATGAACCCAGTGCCAACACGGCTTATCAGCGCGGCACAGTAGACGATAATCCCTCCCAAAGTCCAGCAGTTACACGTTAACGGGCTGAAGAGAGAAGAGGATTAGACTTTCGTACCGAAAGATAAAACGGGGCTCACTGAGACTTCGCTGACCGTCTGTCCGGTAGTCCGTACGTCTATGATCACTAGTCACTACTTAAAAATTTCTCAGTTTGTGTATATTAGTTGATGCTTCAACAATAAATACTCATCATCATCATTTTCCTGCCTTTATTCCAGTGTTTGAGGTTTAGTAAGCTCTCCGACCAATATGTGACCCGTTCGATAGGAGACCTAAAGGTAGTAATACCGTAGAATAATACCTTCTAGAAATAGAAGAAACACCGGTGAACCACATAAATTGACATTTATAAGCTCAGCAAGATTACCTAATAAATAGAAAGTATATTATCAATATTATTCTCCTTTTCTCTGTCTCATTAAGAGGAGACTACAGTCTTAATTTAGGTATCTCTATTCCCGAGCGCCGCGCTGAAAGGGTCAAATAAAGTTGAGGCAAAAACGGGATTTTTGGATTATCATATTTCTTTTAGTTATTATGTTTTAAAGAAAAGAAAGTGATAGAAGCATAGATATATGTATAAGACCTAGATATTGTGAGAAAAATTCGTTGCTGTGGAGGTAATATCCACGAAGAAAAGGACAGTACGATGTCCATATTTTTGTATGGAGCACAGTTTGGTGTCATGCCCTCTTAACTAGCCGTAGTATAACTGAACACCTTATTAAAAGTAACAGTTATTTTGAACAATAATGATCTGATGAATACACAAATTATTGATGTGTTAATTATAATTAACGTATAAAGAAAATTAGTATTGTTTTAAACGAAACATACGTGAGAATGTGATTTTAGGATATTTGTTTATAGGCCCTTGAACTTGTTCATTTTAAATTAGGTCTAATTAATATTGTCTGGCAGTGTAGAGTGGCAATGGGCAGGCCACGTCGCTCGATGATCTGATGACCGTTGGAGACTGAAGGTCCTCGAGTGGCGACCACGTACCGGATGACGCAGCGTGGGGCGGACACCAACAAGGTTGATCGTCAAATGTGCCGGGGACCGCTGAATACAATTAACGTAAGACCGAGCGTTGTGGCGTTCTATGCAGTAGGCCTATCCAGCAGTGGATTGAGAAAAGTTGATGGATGGATGGATGGTAGTTTACCTAGAGTATTTACCTACATTCAATCGAGTGCGAGTTTGCTACACATTTGTCTTCCAAGTAACGGAAATTTTCATAGTCATCTAATAGAACGTCCTCTGAGCCTAAGCCAATCATAATTGTATCTTTTATGTGTACCAGAACACTAAATGTACTATTTTTACATTGTAACTACGTATTTACAACATAACGTAGTTATAATACGTTGAAAACAAACGCAGAGCAAATATTTGTGTGATTAATATAAATATCACACAAAAGTGCGGGAAGTACTCGTGAGTGGGACTCCATTATACGAACCACTGAACTAGGAGGTTCGTCAAAGTATAAGATAAGAGAAGATAATAAAGCCTCTAAAATGCAAAATCTCTCAAATGACCAGTTTTCGAGTTTTAACGTTCGCGTCAGCAAATGGAATAGCTTAATGAAAACCAGGAGTCAATTAATGAAGTTTTCCTATGTTCTCTTCTCTCAATATCTTATTGCTGTGCTTATAGTAAATGTTTTGTCATGGTCCTTGGTTGTTGATGAGCAAACAACGGTGTCCCGTATCCACTCGACCGATATTGTGACGACTTGTGTTTTTAACAAGTGCACTACACTTTAGATTTGTTACTTAGTAATGTAGTTATGTACAAAGTCTAATTTATCGATAGTTATTGATTTAAAGACACCAATCCATGGGTCCTGTACCAAAATGTAATGAATGGCTCAAACTTAATTATTTAAGTGGGTATTTAATTTTGTGAAAATATAACTCGTGTTCATAGACGTGTAAGTCTGCATACTCTATAAAGACAGCAGTTTTTCTGTGCGGCCATCTTTGCTTGGATTATCGCAAAAAAAATCTGAATATAAGCATAAATTAAAGGCGTAAGTCACATGAAGGCTAAATAGTATAATATTTTCTAACACTTGCGCGACTCATCTGTTTAAAAAAACTACTTTTTTAGGATTTACACGCGTATATTACTATTACTTACAACTTTCAAAGTTATATTCTCTATTGCTTAAAAATATATAGACTAACAACTTGCATTACACGCAGTATCACCTAACGATAGAGTTATCGATACATTTTTAAACATCACTAGTGATACGGACCCCTGTTCGCGGTGTGCACATTAAAATCGTTATTCAATTGTGCGTACTATTGTACAGTAATGACGGCACTTTATATCTTCTATTTGGTTACATTGCGATATCTACGTGACATTTTGCTTATGCTGTTGTCTAAGTAGGTAACAAATTATTACTTAATTTATACATCAGAACATTTTTATTATACTCTCAACTCCTTAGAGACTTTAATTTGGTAAAACAGTAAAATGTTTTTAATTCCTAAGAGGAAGGAGACGCATAGTAATAAAGTTTCTTGAATTAGATATCGCTCAATCTATTTCTTTGCGACAGTTCGTTGGTGTTGCTAACAAATAAATAACGAATCAGTGTAAATCATTTTAAAAGTCTCTACTTTTCTATTTTTATATTTTTAATTGCATTGCATAGAGGAAGGACTAAGAAAGTCTAGAGGGAGAAAAGATGAAATGACTGTCTGAAGAAAGAAAGAGAAGTTAACACAGATATGACGTCTGATAGAGGAGTACGCAAGAAGAAGACATGTTGCGCCGACCCCAATTAATGGTATTCCCTGAGAATGATATTTTTTTTTTAAATACAGTGGTAAAAATTTTAATATATCTATCCATCCATCGATCTCCTTCACTCTATTCATTGCTGGACATAGGCCTGCCGGCATTTTTGACGATGTCGTCAGTAGCCTTTGTTAGGGGCCGCCCCACGCTGTGTCGTCTGGTACGTGGTCACCACTTTAGAACTTTCCGACCCTACCAGTCGTCAGTTATTCGTCGAGCGATGTGGCCTGCCTATTGTCATATATATCGGGTGATAAAATTCCAGATTGATTTCTAAGATTGGTTGTTATTTTAAAGCTCTATCAAGCTGTCCTCACTGAGCTTAAAGTTATAAAACGTATAGTCGATTTTCAGAAATATTTCAAAAAATTTTACTTTTCTAGTAGTCCATGTAATTTTCATTAAATATACCACGAAGTATAGATACAAGGAGTCCGAACGTAATGTTGAACGAATGGTCTCAATTTAAGGGACAGATTTTTTGCCGGTAGAGCGCGCCATTTTTCAAGAAGTACTCGTTTGAACTATTGACACCTGTGGAAAAAAATATTCTGAGAAACGTGGAGTTAAATATAAGTTTTAGAAATTTTTCGAGTGCTTTAAACCCAACAATACAGAGAAGGTCAAGAGATATTCTGATATTCTATAATAGCATCGGTACGTCCTGAATACATGTGCAGCCAGTGGCAGAAAATAGAACTATGATCTGGGTTTATTATTGTGTACACGAAATATTATGGAAAAGCCTATACCGTTCGGACTCCTTGTATCTATACTTCGTGAAATATACTTTAAAAGGTAAACCTTAACTGGCAACACTTCATGCAGTTTTAACTTTTATCGATAGTAGCTGCTCGCGTCGGATATAACGCCCCATTAGTTTTTATGTCCAGTGTTGCAAGGTGACAAATAATATTTTCCCTCTCAGTCGTTAGTGTCACCATACCATTTTATAACGCAGTTTCTATTTAGGATCACGTCGGAAACCTACTAACTAAATCCGGTTTGAATTTAATATATGATTCTTATTTATAGTATCGTATTCCTTGTATTTAAATTATTTTATTGCTGTATCAAAATCTCTAACAAAATTATATTTCAAATGATCGCGGAAAATACACACAAAATATACATTATAATGTACTTCAATTATTTTAGACCTCTATCTGGATGGACAGAAAGGTTCTATGAGTTTATACTTTCTAACTGTCGACAGCTTTAGTTTTCTTTTATCTCTCTATGTTTACGTCATATTTAGAGACCTTTGTTGTCACCTCTTTTACAAAGTAATTTATATGGTAATAACAGTCCCTCTTTAAGGGCCTACATCAATATTATCGTATATCATCGCCGACACGTACATATTAACACAGCTAGTAGGCACAGAAAATGAAGAATTAGGGATACTTTTCCTATTTACTCAAAATCTAAATATATTTTAATTCTGATTTACGTGTTTCTATATATAATAGTTACTTATGTTTTTAAAGTTATTTCATTAGTAGACAAATGAAAAAAAAATTGGTCAAGTGCGAGTCGGATTCGCGCACGAAGGGTTCCGTACCATTATCTATGCAACATAAGGCAACGTTATTAGTATCGAGCAAGAAACGGTAAAAAATCATGTTTGTTGTATGGGAGCCCCCCTTAAATATTTATTTTATTTTTAGTATTTGTTGTTATAGCGGCAATAGAAATACATCATCAGTGAAAATTTCAACTGTCTAGCTATCAGCGTTCTTGAGATACTGGGTACGGAACCCTAAAAATCATGTTTGTTGTATGGGAGCCCCCCTTAAATATTTATTTTATTTTATTTTTAGTATTTGTTGTTATAGCGGCAATAGAAATACATCATCTGTGAAAATTTCAACTGTCTAGCTATCACCGTTCTTGAGATACTGGGTATGGAACCCTAAAAATCATGTTTGTTGTATGGGAGCCCCCCTTAAATATTTATTTTATTTTATTTTTAGTATTTGTTGTTATAGCGGCAATAGAAATACATCATCTGTGAAAATTTCAACTCTCTAGCTATCACCGTTCTTGAGATACAGCCTGGTGACAGACGGACGGACGGACGGACGGACGGACGGACGGACGGACGGACAGCGAAGTCTCAGTAATAGGGTCCCGTTTTTACCCTTTGGGTACGGAACCCTAAAAATAAAAATTTTGAGAGGTTGTTTCGCCAAGATTTTCTATCGAGAAAACTTTTTTCAATCGTGTTTCTGAGTTGATGCGATCCTAGATCATATATTGAAAAAACATATACTTAAAAATTAGAGCTCTAGCCATTCAATCTAAAGAAACAATGAAAACTTCGTACATAGAAAAATGCACGAAGCTATTTTGGTATCGTCTTAATCCAATATTATTACAACTCCTAAAAACTAAAGCGATCAAAGAATAGGTCGGAAAGTGAATACATATTTTTTTTATAATATTTGTTAGGTCTTTAGAAATTTTCGAATATCTAATATTTGTAACTTTGATCGTCATAGGATGTTCTGGACAAAAAGGATGTTAAAAAATTCAAATGAATTTGCATATCCGCCGAAATATTGCAAAATAAAAAAAAACTCACGACTTTTTTTATTCTCAGGCTAGTAATAAATTGTTATCTAAATGCTGATCTTAAGAGACGGTAGTACGATATATCGATTGAATACTAAAATCGATGACAATAGCCTTTTTTTTTGTCATGGGAAGAAGTTTTACAGCCGGAGAATTTAATAAAATTGCGCTTATTGTTCTTTGTTATTGATTTTAATGTTGCATTTATGCGGTTATGTTATATGTATGCGGTTCATTCCATATATATAGAGTAGGTACCAATATCTGGAGAAAATTTCAGACACTGGTGCCAATTCTAAATGCACAACTAAACTTAAAATTAATTATATTAATTTAAGTCTTAGTCTATTAAACATAGCTTTTCTAATTATATAAAAATTCAAATAGTAATATTCACACTATCGATTTTAATTTTCAGTTAAGTTGTGCTCGTAGAAGTGGTTGCATTGCCATTTTGGGCCGCCTGTTTTTCAATCGAAAATTAAAGCTTTAATAAAATGATAAAGATTTTGCCTGTTAAACTTTTTTCTTTATAGTTTCTTTTTCTTTTTTATAAAATTATCATGGACATTTCACACAACTACCTCGGGTCCCAAGCTAAGGTTATATGCTTGTGTTATGGCTACCAGGATACGGATAAACTACATAAACGACTTTTTTTGTAAATACATACTTATAATTACATAGAAACATCCAGACGCAGTACAAACATTTGTATGACAATTATAAAGATCGCACAAATAAAAGGCGCGAGCGGGAATAAAAAAAAATCAAAGTTACATCTAAAACATAACAAAACAACAATATCCAAGATAAAATACAGAAACAAAACATATTTTACAGCAACGTGATCTGAAATACAATATTCCGCACTATCGGACAGTCCTCGCTAATATAAAACTATACAACGGACATTTCTAAGCATCGTAACACATTGTTTATCTAAAATAATGTTCTCCAATGCTTAGAAGAGCAATTCAGGCTCATCGTAAATTATACATAATATCTATTTTACGAATAAAGTTGTATCGTATCTCTATTTTCCTCTGTGTACAGTCGCGAACATGATTGTCTAACCAATTCAACAGTAATTTTATTTAAACTTGTACTTCTGTATTTATTTTATTTTATTTATTTAGGTTCACCAACAATTGTTAACATTAGGTAAAGTAAAAATTACATTCAAAAACAAAACAAATGAACATGCAACAATTACTTACAGGCAAACACCGCTTGTACACTGTATGATTATTTATTTATTTCTATATTTCATTTTACTGCCTAATTATTCAAATTATACATATACATACCTATCACCCATCGTCCGTGTGGTGACGGATTAAGAATACAAGTATCACCACCCTATCTCCTCCCAAGAGTGCTGTAAAAGTCAGCTAAGGGGTATTGCACACAGATAACATCTTCTGTGAGAGGCGGAAAACTCGAAAATAAACCCTGTGCCAACACGCCTGGTCAGCGTGGCATTGTAGACCATAATCCCTCCCAAAGTGGAGGAGGCCCGTAAAGAAGACACATGATGTTATCTATGTAAAATTTACCTTAGCTGGCTTTCACGCCCTGGGAAGAAGTAGGGGGATGACATTTGTATTCTTAATGCGTCACCACATGGATAACTTACTGTATATACAGATATGAAAATTGAAAACATTAAAAAAAATATTTTAAAAGTGAAATTTAAGATCGCCTTGTAATTGTTGTTTACGGGTTTATGATTACAAACAGCACCTTTATCGCCTTGCAACATAAATGCGCACGCGCATGCAATCGTTACTCAGAGTATTAAACCAATAGGAGTAGCTACACACGATTCTCTCCGTAACAAATTTTATATACTGCCACGTCGACGGGGTGCTTAGGTAACACACACAGGCACACAAACTCTATAAGGTAATTTCATTAGGCGCTACGCACAATAGCGCCTTACGCACACTAGGAGTCGACAGTATCCGTACACAATGAGTATACAATGAGCCTTATAATAATAGTAAATAAACAAATAAATATTCACGGACATTTCACACAACGTCCTTTGGTCCTAAGCTAAGCTTATGTGCTTGTGTTATGGGTGCCAGAATACGAATATTGTATATACTACATACACTAATTTACTTTTGTAAATACATACTTATTACATAGTAAACACGCAGACGCAGTACAAACATTTTTATGACATTTATGAACATCACACAAATTATTGTTCCGTGCGGAAAACGAACCCGCGACCTCGTGAATGGTAGTCCGGTACATGAACCACAACACGAGGCCTATCGCATAATGTTAACTCATAATTGAATAATGCTCTGAGGATCACTACGGTGTAAATAAACTCGCTATGACAATATATTGCGACGATGAGATGTAAATGTTTGTATCGGTGTGAGATATTGTTATCGGTTTAAGAGTGATAGATAAGATTTAAAGCCGGAATATGATAAGATAAATAAGTGTCCATCTTTGCGATTTCTTATGTTCTATGTTTAGTTAGGTATGTTATGTATTTTTTTTTGTTTTTGTGTTTATTTGCTATTTTAACTTTGATGTTTTCGTAAGTGTTATTATCTAGATTCGTCTTATGTTGTTTATACATATAACTATTTAAAATACATAAACCGACTTTAAAATTTAAAAAAAAGAGACAGGATCTTTTTCTTCTTTCTGCCCTTATCCCAAGTTATTCGGGATGGACGTTGCACATTTTATCCTACTAACCTTTTCTATCAGCCGTCATATTATCATTAACTCCTTTTTCCACGGAATAGAAACTTTTTCTTTCATATCGTCTATCACATAGTCCATCCATTTTTTGTTTAAATGACAACATTAATTATTATTATTATCTAAGTTCTGAAAATTGAAAAGTTGATACAAGCTTTCATCATCCATTCAATAGCAAAGGGTATCCATTTTATTTATTTAATTAATTTTAATTAATTCTCTTTATTTTTAACAATTTAATTAATTCTCTTTATATTAAAGATGATAAAGCTTGGGAGTAGGTTGCTCTGGAGCAATACATATTCTATATTGTAAAGTTATTAGCATTGTAAGTATAATTGACATTTAATTTAAAAATATTGATTTGATTAAAAGCTCTGCTGAGTTTCTTACGCCGGTTCTTCTCAGCAGATTGCGTCCTGAACCGGTGGTAGGGAAAAAAATTGGACATGTCATAAGCACATAATTTTTCTGAAAAATTGTGTCTACGTGATTAAATGATTTTTCATTTCATTATTTTGACAAAATTAATAAATTACTTTCCTAACTTTTAATTACATTGTACTTATACTTTATGTTAGGAGTTGTAGAAAATAATAATCATCGAAAACTTGTGGTGATATTAAATCATTATTATATCGGAATCACACCTTTCCAGTAAGCATTGACGGGTCTCGTGGTCAAGTGGTTCATGTAACGGACTGCCGTTCACAAGCTCGCGGGTTCGATTCCCACTTGAGACAATCATTTGTGAGATATTTATAATTGTCATGTTTATACTGCGTCTGGGTGTTTGTGTTGTTTGTGTATTTTTAGTATGTATTTACAAAAGAAAAGTGATATAATATACCACTTTTCTTTTGTAAATACATACTGGAATACTGACATTATACATATTACTAGCTGACCCGGCAAACGTTGTTTTGCCATACAAATGTCAGTGGGGAGAGGCTTCTGAAAAATAGATGTTGGCCGATTCTCAGACCTACTGAATACGCATGTAAAATTTCATAAAAATCGGTCAAGCCGTTTCGGAGGAGTACGGTAACTAACACTGTGACACGTGAATTTTATATATTAGAAGATGTATAATGGCAGTATTCCGGTACCCATAACACAAGCAAATAAGCTTAGCTTGGGATCAAAGAACTTTGTGTGAAATGTGCATAAAAAATAATAAATCCGGCAATAAGTTAACGGAGAAAATGTTTAAAATGATTGTGCTAACTGAGTAGGTACCTAGCAGTAGGTAGGTACATCTGAGTGTTCTCGGTGCTAATGCTCAGACAATTGCAATCGATTAACATGATGAAATACCAATTGATTGTTAACTGCAATCGTAATGAATATGTGAAATAATATACATACGTGGACCGTTGTCTTTAGATTTTTAACCGACTTCAAAAAAAGGAGAAGTTTCTCAATCGTTCAATTCGTCTGTATGTTTTTTTTGTTATGTTTGTTTCCTCATAACTTATAACTGGGCGAAGTGATTTTAATGATTCTTTTTTATTTGAAAGCTGGTAGTTTCCGTGTGGTCCCATTGGCACCAGGTCAGGGTCTGATGGTTATCTCCTGAGAAATCGAGGAAAACCCTCAAATTTCAATGCCACATGAAGTCGGTTGAACTTTTTTTAAATATTAAAATATTGCTTTTAGTCTTAACAAGACAATGCCAGCTCCATAGATATCATTAAGTTGTATTATATTACATTGTCTATAGTCTATACTAATATTATAAAGCTGAATAGTTTGTTTGTTCGAACACGCTGATATCAGGATCTACTGGTTCGAATTGAAAAATTCTTTTTATGTTGGATAGTCCATTTATCTAGAAAGGCTAAATAACGTCACGCTGCGACCAATAGGAGCGAAGCATTAGTAAAAATTGTTGCAATGAGAGTTGTTGTTGTATGTATGTATGCAATGTAATTCGCGCGTGATGAATTTCACTGAAGAGAGCATTCCACAAGCGTACAAATTGTACAGAAAACGACTTATTCCGTAAAGTTATAAAAATACATTGATAGATACGTACGAGCTAATAAAAATCTGTTAGTAATAAAAACAAACAGTATACATACTTGGTATGTCGAAACCCGTTATCCCTCTGCATTTTTGCAATCAAAGGGATTCCTTTGTAAAGATGAGTGCATCACATTGACCCACATGCAAGGTCCAGCTACAACGAGCTATTATTTAAGCTTGTTTTTATTTAATCACCGTAATTTATTGACATATTGATGATGTGAAAGGTATTTCCTGGGAGATATTTGAAAGCATTCAATTAAAGTACAAAATGAATGATGGATATTTTAACCGACTTCAAAAAAAGAAGGAAGTTCTCAATTCATCTGTATGTTTTTTTAATTTTTTTTATGGTCGTTACCTCATAAATTTTAAATGGGCGAAGCGATTTTAATGATTCTTTTTAAGCTATTGTTTTATTTGAAAGCTGGTGGTTTCCGTGTGGTCCCATTGGCACCAGGTCAGGATCTGATGGTTATAACCTGTATTTCAAAAAAAATATTTAATTATTAACAATAAAAATTTCGCAACTTCAAAATAGCTATTTACATGTAAATAACTTGTAGGTAATATTTATTTGCAGTGATAGTTTGTGAATTTTTTCGCCTTCTATATAATAATATGCTCAGGGGAATAATACAGACCTATTCTGATGACACTCCGAAAAGGAAAAGGGATTTTTTCTGCCCATCTTCGTGGCCCGCCAGTATTTTCTTATTAACCAACTTCAAAATAATAGTTTAAAAAAACTAAAAAACACGCTTTATTTAATCGAATTATTGCATTGTCATCGGTCTTTGACAGGTGTGCAAAATTTGAATAGAATCTGACCGTTTAAAGTGGGTCAAAATAGCGTCCAAAGGAGTCGGTTACAAACAAACAAACATACAAACAAACATACAAAAAACATACAAACAAACATACAAACAAACATAATGTACCTATGTGCTACTATCTATACTATCTAAACCAAGAAATCGAACTGCCTACACAACAACTAAAACATAGAAACAAATTAGAGCAGACATTGAACTATACATACTAAATATTTATTGTTTAACAAATGATTGAACACGACCTAAATGACGTGTATAACCATGTCTGTTGTCTACCATCATGACTAAACATTCAAGTGATGATAGCCCAATGAGTAATAGCATCACATCACTGTGTTCAATTTATTGGCACCCACTATTTTTTATATTAAACTAGCTATGCCCCGCAACTTTGTACGCGTGAAAAACAAAAAAAAAATAAAAAAAAAATAACAATAAAAAAGAAAAAAAATCAAAAGAAAAAAAAGAAAAAAGAAAACAAATCAAAAGAAAAAAAGACTTAGAAACAAAACCTATCAAATTATAACAAAAACGAATTCTTAAATCACTCTATCTCTTATAAATACCACATCAAAATGCGTAGTTTTGAAGATATAAGCTCACACAGGGACATACATACAAAAATGACAGTAGCTTGAATGTATACCATTTATGTGTACACACATCTATCCAGCTATCATTGTATGTACCAGAATACGGATACTACTTTCATTTTGTAAATACATACACATAGTGTTAACACGCTTAAGTAACGACTGATCCTACAATAAACATACATTACAATAAGCTTAGCTGGGGACCAGACGTTGTGTGAAATGTCCATGAATATTTATTTATTTATTTTATTTATTGATATACGACAAGAAAACATCTTTATCTTAGAATAGCGCGAATTGTCACTGCAATAAATTCATGCAATTTTAACACTAAAATATTGTTTATCAGCAGCAATTTTAAACATACTTCTCACATCCATAAAAGTTTTCAATGAATAGAGTGTTGTATTTGCAGTCAAATTATCGATACTAACACTTTAAAACGTCATTAAAAACATTGTCACATGGTAGTAAGATTATTCACAATTATTATTCAAAGGCTGGAATGTAAAATAATTACTGTTGAACATCACAGTTTTAGCAGATAGAGTGTCTATTACTCAAATATCTACTTGTGCAGGAAATATGTATCTATGTCTGTCTCTGATACAGACTATACGTCATTATGAAACATTATTGAATAGTAAAGTATGATTTAGCCAAGCTAAATTTACGTGTCTTTAAAATTGAACGCGTACCCACTCTCTGGTAAATCTCGCAAAAAAACTGTAAAATGTACATAGTCATTATTTTCAACCCATTTGTATTCTGTAAAGAATACTAGGTGGTTGGTCGAGATTGTTGCAAAAAAATCTTGATAGATGGCGTTGTACGTAAAAATATATAAACTCAATCGAGTGACGAATGTGGTGGCACAATTGATTACTGAAAAGCACGACCGCAATAAGCTCAGTTGGAAGAGCTACGGAACGGTATTCCGAGGTCGTGGGTTCAAGTCCCGCTTGCGGTAATCACTTTTTCCACTATAATTCAATTTATTATGTACATAGTCATTTGATAATTTAAAGTAGTTATTGTTATACTCAAGCTCACGAAATTCGATGGTATGGCCTTTGTTTGCCCAAGGAGTATGCTTCATTTTTACACGCTTTATATTAGCTTCACTTGTATGTTTGTTTGTATGTTTGTTTGTATGTTTGTATGTTTGTATGTTTGTAACCGACTCCTTTGGACGCTATTTTGACCCACTTTAAACGGTCAGATTCTATTCAAATTTTGCACACCTGTCAAAGACCGATGACAATGCAATAATTCGATTAAATAAAGCGTGTTTTTTAGTTTTTTTAAACTAGGTATTATAAGCACATACTTTAAAAGTGCGACAGAATAGAACATATGCAGAGAATAACTTCTACTAGAGAGTAAATGAATTAAATTAAAAAATAAACGCTATACTGAAATGCGAGATCACTGTTATATAGAGCAGTATTAATTATGGTAGATATTCGCGCCATATACGTGGAAAAAATTGTGAGATGACATTGGCATTAACATAAATATATTTAAAAGTTTAAATAAATTAGACTAACTTTGATTTTAACAGATGGACAAAAAGGAATGCCTTTTCATTATAAATAAAGAAACTTAACACATAATTCAGGACACCAAAGCCAAAACATTTAAACGCAACAACATTTGAATGAAAATACGATGCGACAGATATTAGCGATAACTGTCTGAGTATTGAGATAATAGTTGACGAATAAAACTTTCAACTTTGACGTAAACAACCAAATATCGGCCGCCGATTTATTTTGGGTCGCCACAGGGAAGAAACACGGATATAAATTTAGGTCACAAATAGGGCTAGCATTATTACAAGGCTGGAAATCAATATTTACTATGCAAATGATAGCGGTAGAAGTTTTCTTTTTAGGTACCTTTGAGATATTATTTCGTAATAAGCCAGGATTTGGGTATAATTATTTTGATAATAATAACTTATTTTTCAATTGTAGTCGAATATTTGGTAAACATGTGCAGGAACCTTGATAGCTCAGTAGGTAGAGCGACGGAACGGTATTCCGAGGTCGTATGTTTAAGTCCCACTCTTGGTGATTATTTTTTCCACTATAATTTAGTTTATTAAGTAAAAGCATAGCAAGTCAATTGCAAAAATTTATAAATTAACTAGCTGACCCGGCAAACGTTGTTTTGCCATACTAAAAAAGAAGTTTGAAAAATAGATGTTGGCCGATTCTCAGACCTACTGAATATGTATGTAAAATTTGAGAACAATCGGTCAAGCCGTTTCGGAGGAGTACGGTAACTAACACTGTGACACGTGAATTTTATATATTAGAAGATGTAGAACTTATTTCTTGGTAAAATACGTAGGTACTCAATCATAGTCTAGTAATTTTTGTGCAAGGGCAGCTGGATTAAATATTTGTTTGAACTGGAATAACTTTTACTAACGTGCCATATTTTATAGTTAAATGTTAGGTATAAGCAGTGTACCCTGCAAGCCTGCCTAGAAAGGTCAGATCACATCATATCTCGCTATCGTAGTAATCTTAACATAAAGACAATACCAGGCGTGGTATTTCATTATACCATATGTATTTAACTAACTAAAGAATATACAGATATACCCTATGTATAGCTACATCACTCGCGTCGGCTGAAGCTGATCATATCTAGGTATGTGTGCGTGAAAATGTATCTATGTGTGTCTATGATACAGGCTATACGTCATAAGAAACGTCATTGTTCTATGAAGCATGATTTAGCCAGGCTAAAGTTACTTGTTCTTAATTTTAATTTGAAAATACTAGTCACAAATATATCAGAAAGTTATGATATATTTGTGACTAATAATAACTGTGAACGATATCCACGTGACAATAGGTACCATTGGTACGACCATCTTCTCAGGACTATAATCGCAAAAGATATTTGTGTGGGAGCGAGTTACGCGACCAACTCTCAACAATTGCGGCCTTTATAATTGATTGGTAAGACGTTTTTATGAACTTGTGGGCTACTCAGTTCATGTATGAGGTTGTATGTTCAATATAAAGAGACTTATTGTATGACCAGATGTATGACGGGCCTCGTGGTGTAGTGGTTCATGTAACAGACTGCCGATCAAGAGGTCGCGGGTTCGATTCCCGCTCGGGACAATCATTTGTGTGATTTTTCTAATTGTCATACGAATGTTTGTACTGCGTCTGGGTGTTTCTATGTATTATAAGTATGTATTTACAAAAAAAAAGTAGTATATGTATTCTATCCGTATTCTGGTACCCATAACACAAGCATATAAGCTTAGCTTGGGACCAGAGGACGTTGTGTGAAATGTCCATGAATATTTATTTATTTATTTATTTATTTATTTATTTATGAGTATAAAGAAGCCGAGAAATTATATTTAGCACATAGCATATGTCGCGCTATAGTCTCTGCGTAACTCATCCGGAAAAGCGTGACGGTATATAAATCTATGTATGCATTACGTACGTAATTTACATAAAACTAATAGAACGCCATACATATTATTGTAATGTTATTTACTTTTATCGATATTATTAATCAGTAAAAAATATGCTATTTAATTTACTTGATACTGATATATCCGCCTTAAACACTGACTTCTATTATTAGACCAAGATACATCAATGATGTTACGTACAAAGAGTACTTAGTGCAATACATTTCTTCGCTGAGAAAATAAGACAAAGGATTTATTCCTCGGATCTTGGTCTTTAGTCTATATAGCTTAAAGCACTTACGAAGAATGTATTTGGTTTACTTTCCTATTAGTAAAAAAAGTTTTAGTTTACCTCTATAACTTTAAAATATTTGTGCAGACAAAATTATTTGAGAGAAATGTGTACATGACTTTAACATCATAGTTCAATTAGGGATTATTTCTTTATCATAAGTTATAATAAAACAAAGTTGTTATTTTTGTATGTCTGTCTCTATGGGATCTTATATCTTCAAAACAACGCAACGGATTTTGGATGGCTTTTTTGCATAATTTGTTTTTTGGTATCTAGTTCTACGCGTACGCAGTTGCGGGCGACAACTATTATAAAATAAAATAGAATAATGCAATTGTTTTTCAAACAATGCATCGAGTAACATCTTGTAATCAAGGCCGCACCGTACATGGTGTATGATTGATCATGAGGATGATATGCGTACAAACTGTACCTATATACGTACATAATACGGATTATGTAATGTATGTTTGTTTATATTGCATTGGTACATTAAGAGGGCACGATACCAAATTATGATTCGCGAAAGTTAAACCGATTTTAATTGTTTCTACGCCATATCATAGATAAAGAGTATATCTATGCTTCTATTACTTTCTTTTTTTCAAAACATAATAACAAAAAAAAATATGCCCATCCGAAAATCCTGTTTTTTTCGGTTTTCTTTAGGTAAAGTTGCAGCGTCTTTCACACATATTTGGTAACGTTTTACCAAAAAAGAAAGTGATACAAGCATAGATATACTTTTCATCTATAATATAGCGTAAAAGCAATCAAAATCAGTTTAACTTTCGCGAAGAAAAAAGGGGACTACGAAACGTCATTTTTTCAAAGAATTTGTAGGTAAAATCTGCTTCACCTATATTTGTCCCTTTCAGCACGGTGCTCGGGAATAGGGATAGCAATACCTAAGGCAAATACCTAAATTAGGAGTACAGTACCCTCTTAATGCTTTGTCCGTGTGGTGACGGATTTATGTGTCAACAACCCTTTTATCATAGCGTTTGTGTCGTTTAAGTTTATGAAAAATATAAATCTAAGTACTTAATAAAAATTAGAATCCTATTCTTACTAACGTCTATATGCGAAATTAATTACGTCTCTTTGTCACTCTTTCACGCGTAACTACGGCACTGATTTAAATGAAATTTGGTACACGTTTATTCTACAGCCTAAAAGACAAGCTAGGTATAAAATGTAATTACAATTTATAAGTCAAAGAAAAAGAAATTAGGATTAAATTTCACAGAGGTTTCAAGTTTTGGTGCCTAACAGCATCTACCTACAAGACAGAAATAGGAATAATTTCATAGGATTTTTCCTATGAAATCGATTTGAATTGATACATATATGAGTATTTGAGTATTTGTCCTATGAAATTAAGTAAATATATGTAAGTACTCAAGTGATTTTCTAATAGTCTTATGCAATGCGGATATCATGGATGTTAGATTTATATCTATACATTAGTATTGTAATTAAATACTTATTTGTATGTAAATAATTAATTATCTTATTAAATAAAAATCTTGGTTTGTACTATTGTCTAGTTTTATTAGTACCTAAGCCTTAATTAGATCTTAGTAGTCCCTCCCTGGTAAGGATAAAAATATTTACTTTATGTAGATATCGTTTTATTTTCTTACAATACCCAAATAATGTATTCTTTATTAGAATACATTTTTTGGGTTCTATATAAGTATTGCTGTAAGCTGTAAGCTGTAAGTTTTCCATGTATTGTAAAATAAAATATAATAAAAATAAAGTATATCCGTATTCTGGTACCCATAACACAGGCATATAAGCTTAGCTTGGGACCAGAGGACGTTGTGTAAAATGTCCATGAATATTTATTTATTTATTTATTTAATTAGGTTTAGTTAAATTAAGATCAGCTGTAATGAAACCAATAACGACAACAACCAAAATGAAAGTCTATAAAAATATCACAGAAGCATACATAGGTACAAATGTATTATTCATAGAACAAGAAACTCGAAGTGTGAACATTTTTATACATCTTAACATTTCCTATTCACATAATCTAACTATTTATATATATTTTCCTTAAGGAAGTGTTAGAGGAAACGATTAATTGTTAAAAAGCGACTCTTTAAGCGGCTGTGTCGCGTGCGCTTCCTCTCAATAACAGTTACATACATTTTTTTTTTAATTTTCTACTTTTAGATTTTGTCGTTTTGGTTTTGAGGTGGGATGGTTAATGATGTCCTGCTAAGACAACTAAGTATGGAGATGGAATTTAAACTTATTAATTACTATTCAGTTTGTAGCAGCATTGTCTATATACGTATTAAGGGCCTACATCAATATTATCGTCGACATGTACATATTAACACAGCTAGTAGGTATAGAAAATGACGAATTAGGGATATTTTTTTTGTTTACTCAAAATCTAAATATAAATTAATAATAAAATATATTTTAATTCTGATTTACGTGTTTCTATATATAATAGTTACTTATGTTATTAAAGTTATTTCATTAGTAAATACGCGATAATAGACCGACAAATGAAAAAAATAAAAAATTAGAGAGGTTGTTTCGCTAAGATTTTCTATCGAGAAAACTTTTTTCAATCGCGTTTCTGAGTTTATGCGATTCTAGATCATATATTGAAAAAATATATACTTAAAAAATTGAGCTCTAGCCATTTAATCTAAAGAAACAATGAAAACTTCGTACGTAGAAAAATGCATGAAGCTATTTTGGTATCCTCTTAAGCGGAGAAGGCAAGGTTTTAACTTGGTAGCGAAATAAGTCATAGAAATGTTAAAGATTATTATCGCGATAGTCTTTATGTAATAAATACTAATACTTCTAAAAGCCATTTCTATTGTGTATATATTATTATGTAGTTCGAGTGCGAAAATGACTATAAAATAATCATCTTTAAAACACAATTGGATTGGATGGATTGGAGAAAATTATTGAAAAATCCGGGGAAATATTCTTATTCTACGTGTACGAAGTCGCGGGGAACAGCTAGTATTAAATTAATTTGTTAGTTTATAACACATAGCTTTTATAATAAGGAAGTTCAGTAAACGTCGCTTAATTGTGTAATTTACACTATCAAATCAAATTATGGTGGTCCCGCTTGCGGCAGTCATTTTTTCCACCATAATTTGATTTGTTGAGTAAAGCATAGCATGTCAATTGCAAAATCAATAAATTACTTTACACTATCAAATTTCATTTTTAGTTAAGTTTAGTTGTGCAAATAGAATTGGCACTATTGTGTTCGTTGATATAATCCTATTCCATATGTTTTATCTAGTGACAAGTCGATACGTTGTGACAGACGGGCAGACGCGGGAAGTCATTAGTTACGCGGCACTTCTGCTGTTATAAATAACAATTGATTACAATACCGGCGATAACTGGCCAATACAAATTGGCACAAAATATGATATTACTTATCGACTTAATAATAGTGATGTACGCTTATGGTAGCATAATAATGATTACTAAATATCGATTCTTAATTATAAGTTGTCAGCATTACTAAAGTAATTTATTATTTTGGAATTAACATGCTATGGTTGTCCCGCTTGCGGTAATCACTTTTTCCACCGTAATTTAATTTGTCAGCATAAATCAAGACAAAAATGTTGAAAAAATCGAGGAAAACTCTCAAATTTCAAAGGCATGAAGACGGTTCAACGTTTTTTATAAAAAAATACCTAGTTCACATTGGCATTATTTGTTTCGCATGAGAATTAGCAATTTTAAACTGCTCAACCCATTACATTTGATAATATTTTTAAAATGTTGATATTATGACGTAGATTTTCAAAAATGTGGTAGTAAGTTGCTTTAGAGTCTTCAACCAATAAATTACTAGCACAAAACTTGTACGGGACACTTGTATAGTTATATCCATAGCTTTGCGTTGAAACTCAACTAGAATCGTCATCAATCAATGCCAATGATTTTCAAATTCAATAATGCTTGTCACGATGTGGGATGTATTAATATATAATGACCCTTTAATATCACTCTGCTACTAATGGGATATATTAAAACTGTATATTTTAAGTACTCCTTAATAATAATTCAAATAAAACGACCTTTACGGATGCTACTGTATAGAAGCGTATTTTGAAAATTTGCGTCCCGGGTTATTTGATTGGACGCGCAATAAATTAATAGAGATAGAGCGATAAACTTGAAGGCTTCCGCCGCCCTTGTCAGGTTGGCCGCCCCAGGTCATGGCCCCTATGGCTCTAGGGTAAATATGCCTCTGCTACTGTAGTAGTTTTAGTTCGAACCTATGCCAATGTTTTGGTGAATTTTCAGTTATCACATGGATGGTTCCTTTAGCAAATATTCTATAATTCATTAAAGCTCATAAAATTTTTTGTTTGCACGCGCTAATCTCAGGAACTACTGGTACGAATTGAAAAATTCTTTTTCTGTTGGATAGTCCATTTATCAAGGAAGGCTATAGATTATATAACATCACGCTACGACCAATTGGACCGATTGGACGGGCCTCGTGGTCGTGTGGTTCAGGCAACGGACTGCCGTTCAAGAGGTCGCGGGTTCGAATCCTGCTCTGGCCAATCATTTGTGTCATATTTAAAATTGTCATTGTCATACAAATGTTTGTACTGCGTCTGGGTGCTTCTATGTATTATAAGTATGTATTTACAAAATATATGTATTCTATCCGTATTTTGGTACCCATAACACAAGCATATAAGCTTAGCTTGGGACCAGAGGATGTTGTGTGAAATGTCCATGTATATTTATTTATTTATTTATAATTTGAGCAAAGTATAGGTTAAAAATGTTGCAAAAGCAGGGAAATCTTTCTAAATTCCACGCGAACGAAGTTGCGGACAATAGTTAGCTTATTATAATTTGCGTATATATCAATGCGTGTTTGCAAATAATATTAATATTTACAACAGTGAAGTAAGATTAAAATCACTTGAACCCACTCACTCAGTACTCACTCAATCATACAGGGTCAGACCATAAACAAGACAATATTGGCGATATTATAAACTATATTGACATAATCTGACGTTAAAGTGGTTAAATTTAGTAGGAGATATAATCTTCTGCATTCATTATATATTATTGTTTAAATAAACATACATTGTGATTTAAAATATTAGTTACTTGCCTTGGTTTCGCATGTAAATGTAAAGTAGGTACAAAAGGTTAATATCTTTGACTGTGGACGTGTTACATACTATGTGCTTATACTATACAACTTAATTTTACGTATATATACATTCTTGGATTGCAAGATTTGAAGACAAGATTGCAAGGCAATTTGATAACATGTACATATTTAGAACTGACTTATAAAATTTGTGGTTTTTTTCCCCAAAAGTTATGGAGATAACTTTTGGAAAAAAACCTCAAATTTTAGAAATCAGAAATTAGGACCTTTGTCCAGACTAAGGGTCTTCTCATGGATTTGATCCCCGCACAGTGCGGTTGTTTATGTGACGATTCACAATTATTTTGTATCTTGTGTGACCAAAAAGGAGAAACTGTATTAAATCCGTAATCTAATGCTTTCATAGCATAAGCATTTATCTTACTTTGGAATAGATTATTTACTAATTTATATACAAAACCAGCAGTTCCCCACGACTCACGGAATTGAAAAAAAAATCCCCGTATTAGCAACATTTTTCACTGATGCTTCGCTTCTATTAGCCGCAGCGTGATGTTTTATAGTCTATAGCTCCCACGGTAACTGTACTAACCAACACTGAATATTTCAAATTCAAATTTTTCAAATCGGACTAGTAGTTCTTGACATTAGCGTGTTCAAACAAGCAAACGAACTCTTCAGCTTTATATTATTAGTATAGAAGTATAGATGTGTAGGTCTAAATGAAATATTGCAAAAACAAAGTCGGTAAACAGCAACGGCATATATGGGTGGTCTATAAATCGAATTAGGTTAACATCGAGTTGTAGTTCCTCAGTTCTTACCCACGACAATAAAGCACCAGCACTAATCGGAAGTTCTAATGTAAATAGCTTTAATGCTTAATGCACTTCATCGGCAATCGACTATCGAGTACAATCGATATGAATGAAGTCTATAAAAAGACAACTATATTCAGTTGCGAATGAATGAATGAGTAAGGTAGTTACAACACTACGTTTAGTGCTTCCTTGTTTATGTTATGAAAATTTAAAGCACTTATTCAGCAGGAGTTGGCATTCTCATGACACTCTTGCTGAAAACAATATGAAAGCAATACTTATATAGAAGACTTGAAAAGACATCGTTGACATCATCTCTTAGTGTGTGTGTGTGAAGATAATAAATAATAATAATAATAATAAATATTCATGGACGATTCACACGTCATCCTCTGGTCGTAAGGTAAGCTTATATGCTTGTGTTATAGGTACCAGAATACGGATTTATTACTTTTCTTTTGTAAACATACTTAGGATACATAGAAAACACCCAGACGTTGCACAAACATTTGCAGGACAATTATAAATATCACACAAATAAATAATAATAAATATTCACGGACGTTTACAACGTCCTCTGGTCCCAAGCAAAGCTTATATGCTTGTGTTATGGGTACCAGAATACGAATAGAATACATATTATTATACTACTTTTTTTTTGTAAATACATACTTATAATACATAGAAACATCCAGACGCATTACAAACATTTGTATCACATTTATAAACATCATACAAATTATTGTCTCAAGCGGGAATAGAACCCGCGACCTTGCGAATGACAGTCTGTTACATGAACCACTCGACGGTGAGGCCCGATACCGAAGATTTTTGATTATTTAGTAGCGACCAATAGAATTACGTTTGTGTTTGTGTGCGTTACTTTGGCACCCCACCTATATGGCAGCATATTAGAAAAAATATTCTATACTCCTGTTGGTTTTATACTCAGTGTATGAAATGTGTGAAATATGAATGACTTGAATAGACATGGAGTGCTCGAGTTGTTTTTATTATTTACTAACTGTTGCCCGCGGTTTGTATTTGGAATCACCACTTATAGGCATTACATATAGCCATGCATGCATGCTTGGAGACGTAGCTTCAACTAAAATGTAAAATTTAAATAAATAAATAAATATTCATGGACATTTCACACAACGTCCTCTGGTCCCAAGCTAAGCTTATATGCTTGTGTTATGGGTACCAGAATACGGATAGAATACATATACTACTTTTTTTTTGTAAATACATACTTATAATACATAGTAAACACCCAGACGCAGTACAAATATTTGTATGACAATTAAAAACATTACACAAATGATTGTCCTGCCCGGGAATCGAACCCGAGACCTCGTGATCGGCAGTCCGTTATATGTACCGCTTATCCACGAGGCCCGTCAATAATTCCGAAAAATTCCCGTCAAATTGCCGAACATCTTTAGGTACTTATAATCGATTTGTAGTTGGAAATTTCCAAGCTTATCGGTACTAATATTATGAAGCAGAAGAGTTTGTTTGTCTGTTTGTTTAAACGCGCTAATCTCAGGAACTACTGGTCCGATTTGAAACAATATTTTTTTGTTGGTTATTCCATTTATAGGGGAAGGCTATAGGCTATATAACATCACGCTGTGACCAATAAGAGCGAAGCAATAGTGAAAAATGTTGTAAAAACGGGAAAAACAATTCTAAATTCGACGCGTACGGAGTCGCGGGCAACGGCTAGTATAAAATATTTATATTTTTTGCTTTGCCACGATTGGTTAGACTAACAGTCACAATCTACCTGTTGGCCACCTCTGGTATGAATAAATAAATATTCAGGATATTTCACACAACGTCCTCTGGTCCCAAAGTAAGCTATATTTCTATGCTTGTATTAAGGGTACCAGATACGGATAGACTACATATACTACTTTTCTTTTGTAAATACATACTTATAATACATAGAAAGCACCCAGACGCAGTACAAACATTTGTATGACATTTATGGATATCATACAAATGATTGTCCCAAGCGGAAATCGAACCTGCGACCTCGTGATCGGCAGTCCATTACATAAACCACTCCACCACGAAGCCCGTCAAAGATGAATCATATAATATGTAGGTAGGTATATTATTATGCCATATTTTATTATTTGAATAAGGATCGTAAATAGATGTAGATAAACTGTGAATTACAACGCACTCGTAAATGTAAAATACCCTATTCTTTGTTAGGTTTTTAGATGTTTAGTGTTATTCAGTGAGACATTTGGATAAGGCAATGGGTGTACCCAGTCTGAAGTGATGTTGTATTTTGTCAGGAATAAATATTCTACATACAAAGAGCAGTTACGAAAAGATATTTTTTATAAAAAGAAAATCATCGAGGTAAGTTAGAAATCTACACATATAAAATTATTCTTTTTTATTTTTTTATTATATTATTTTATTTAATTTATTTATGTATAATAAATCTGTAGAAAAAAAATTTTGTAATTGATAATATTTAAAAAAAAAATAGTCAGATAGATAAAGGACAACCAACAGTGCCATTTCCAGCATTTTTGAATTTTTTTACTGTTTGTCTGTTAAGATGTTTGTCTGTGCACGCATCACGTAAAATGTACAACACTTATAAATATAAATTTTATACGTAAAAATTGTACATAACTCAAAGTATTACTTAGTCTTTGTTTCATTGCAATCGGTCCACTCAATCAATAGATATTTACATAATACGAAATTTCTCAATTTGGTTACTTGCAACACCATCTAGCGGCTAAAAAAGAATCAAAAAATTTATTGGGTCGATCGAAAAAAATCAATCCACGGGCACAGCTAGTATATTATATAAATAAGTAGGGCACATAATAACAAAAACGAAAATACCAAAAAGATGAGCAAGGTAAATTAAAGAAATTAATGTTCTTTTTAGGGTCCCGTACCAAAAAGTAAATGGGACCCTATTACTGAGACTTTGCTGTCCGTTCCTCCGTACGCCACCTGGGTGTGTCTCTAGAATAGGTGATAGCTAGAGCGCGAAAGCCCTCCATGTGGTGACGGATTAAGAATACAAGTGTCACCACCCCATCTCCTCCCAAGGGTTTTCTTTTTCTCTCCTCTCTGCCCTGCCGGGCCATGATGGTGCCTTGAGCTTTACCATGACCCGGCGAGGGGTGGCCCCACTAACCGGGGCCCGACTCGGCGGGGGAGAACAATAGGTCCCCCCGTTCCTCCCAAGGGTGCTGTTAAAGTCAGCTACAGGTTATTGTACACAGATGACATCCTCTGTCAGAGACGGAAAACTCGAAAATAAACCCCGTGTCAACACGCCTGGTCAGCGCTGCACAGTAGACCATGATCCCTCCCAAAGTGGAGGAGGCCCGTGCCCAACAGTGGGACGTAAATAGGCTAGAGAGAGAGAGAGAGCGCAAAAAATTTCATAGTTTAAGTATAGGTAGACTACAGTTGACGCTATAGCAACAATTTCTTATCATCATCATTTTCTTGCCCTTATCCCATTATTATGCTAATAACGATGCGGAATTCTTCATGTGCGAGTCCAACTCGTACTGACCGATTTTCATTTCAACGAGATTTGTTGTATAAAAATATTGAGACACAAGAATGCACATAACATTTTTAGATGCACATAAGACTTGTTAGGGTTCCGTATCCAAAGGGTAAAAACGGGACCCTATTACTGAGACTTCGCTGTCCGTCCGTCCGTCCGTCCGTCTGTCACCAGGCTGTATCTCAAGAACGGTGATAGCTAGAGAGTTGAAATTTTCACAGATGATGTATTTCTATTGCCGCTATAACAACAAATACTAAAAATAAAATAAAATAAATATTTAAGGGGGGCTCCCATACAACAAACATGATTTTTTTACAGTTTCTTGCTCTCATACAAAAAACGTGATTAATCAAGTATTGTGTGTGTTGTTTGCTCATTTATAAATAACGTGTCCTATGTTGCATAGATACGGAAACGTACGGAACCCTTCGTGCGCGAGTCCGACTCGCACTTGACCAATTATTTTTTAAATCTAGGAGAAACTGGCATGCTAGTGGTTACGTTAGGTAATATTTTTTCTTAGAGTTACATATTGTTATATTTGCTTTGAGATGTTCATTGTATTTTTTATTCAATAAAGTTTAATGCAAAGCTTAAACTTGTAACACCTCCCTTTTCCATCGTAGGTTAGATTGGCATAACAAACAGGAAGAAACAGGATTATATATGGACAGATCTACAAACATAAACTATGTACAATATGACGCCAGTCTAGAGTATTACAATTGTTGCTATTTTCACTATGAAAACATTCCTAGCGGATTATTGTGTGTTACGGAAATTGCACTTCGCATTGCAATTTCAAAGTATAATTTGAATTTATTCTGTTCCAATTTTAAATGTGGAATCTTATTCGTAACTATTTATTCGCGGCTATTCAAAAAATCACTTTAAAAAAATGAATTCTATTTTTGAAATTAAATGAATTGAGTAATTGAGGCTACTATTAAAGAAATTTAAGTTTACTATTTTTTCATATAATTAAAAAAGTATTTTATTCTTTACTTTTCCCATTTTAATTATATTCAATTAAGAAAGTCATTTAATTCTTTTATTTATTCGTACTGATGAAAATGTTATTTTTTAAAGTAATTTATTGATTTTGCAATCGCAATTGCAAATCTTGATAGATGACTTTGTACGTAGAAATACGATATAAACTGAATCGAGTGACGATTGTGGTGGTTAATTTGAATGCTACAAGCACGACCGCAATAAGCTCAGTTGGAAGAGCTTCGGAACGGTATTCAGAGGTCGTGGGTTCAAGTCCCGCTAGCGGCAATAAATTTTTCCACCATAATTTAACTAAATTTTTTGTTTATTTTTGGTTAATTATTCTACTTTAGAACATTTTTGAAATTAGTTATATAACTGCAATAAATTTCATAAAAATCCATTAAATTTCTCCTTTTTTCCTAGATATATATATCAATCAATCTTGAATCCATCGACAGTAAAGTCTTTCTACCAATCTGTTTTAACTTAAATCTACGAGTGTTTCCGGTTCCGGCAGTGGCACGTGCCAGTATTGCCCGTCTAGTGACATTTGTTATTTTTGGGTAAATCACATTTTAGGATGTAATAGGATGTTTGAGAGCATCTATAACTCAACGGTTGAAATTAGATTTGTTGAGCAGTTATCATCAACTTTGAAAAAATGTTTAAACAATATTTAAAACCTTTTGTGTTCTTATGTTACTTGTTACGTTTAAAGTAATAATGAGAGAGTAACGGTAAAATCCATCTTCGTATGGTGACAGATTAAGAATACAAGTGTCACCACCCCAAGAATACAAGTGTCCTCGTAAGGGTGCTGTAAAAGTCAGCTAAGGGATATTGCACACAGATAACATCCTTTGTGAGAGACAGAAAACGCGAAAATAAACCCCGTGCCAACACGCCTGGTCAGCGGCGGCAGTGTAGACCATAATCCCTTCCAAAGTGGAGGAGGCCCGTGGCCAACAGTGGGACGTAAATGGGCTTGAGAGAGAGAAACATAAAATATGTAAATATTGCCACGCTCATGAAAAGGATTTGAAAAAAAAACTTGGAACAATGAAAACGGGGGTACAAACTCAAAATTATCCAAGCCTATCGAGCAGAGTATTAAAATAAAGGACATTTCAATTAAAAGTTTAAACTTTTTCAGTCGAAGATTTTATTTTTGTCTTGTTTTTATATTTAGTTCGTTTTGATACGCAATCTAATACCCTTACATAAGCAATTGAATCTTGGAAACGACTACAACGATTTTCATGAATTGTTGTATGCAGAGAAGTTTCCGGGTCGATTATTCAACCTAGCTAAGTTTTAAAACACGATTTATCGATCATCCGCGAACTATAATGTTAATAGATCATAGTTTCTAGTCGATCCTGTCCTAACAAGTACAATGTTTATGTCTAGGCTATCAGAGCTAGTGGTCACATAATCGATCTATTTGATAAGTTAATCGAGAAACATGGTCGACTCGTTTGCATGCGGTAGGTAGTTTGTAATCCCGCCCTTATCTGTTTATCCATCCATATCCATTGTATTGATATTATTGTAGATAAGGTATCATATATTAGTTACTAGCTGTTGCATGCAACTTCGTACGCGTGGAATTTTGAAAATATTCATCATCATCCTCCTGCCTTTATTCCATTATTTCGGGTCGGCGCAACATGTCTTTTTCTTTCATAGTCGTTTATCAGCCGTCATGTCTGTGTCAACTCCTCTTTCTTTCATATCCTCTTTCACACAGTCCATCCATCTTTTCTTAGGTCTTCCTCTAGACTTTTTTCCTTCCACATTTATACGCAGAACTCTCCTAACGACATTACTTTCCTCTCGTCTCATAACATGCCCATACCAGGACATCCGCTCATTCTTCAATTTTTCAGTCACTGGCATCACTTTCAGACTTCCTTTAATATAATATTCATTCGTTATTTTATCCAGTCGCGTGACGCCACACATCCATCTCAACATTCGTATATCAATACGAGTATATCCCGCTTATATTAGTTCGGAATGTCAATATCAATGTAACGAAATCTTTTAAAGTGATTTTCACCCACTTGCAGTAGTCGGATCGATCTGAAATTTTGCACACATATTAAGTACCGATGACAATGCAATAATATAAAAAAAATTAGGATTTTCAAGCGTGTTTTTTAGTTTTAGAACTAAATATGTATAATTATTGCTACATTTTTCACTAACGAATTGCGCTTATTTTTTGTAGCGTAATGGTATACCAACACTAAAAGAAATTATCAAATTAAACCAGTGGTTTCTGAGATTAGCGCATTCAAACAACAAACAAACTCTTCAGCTTTATATTATTAGTACAGATTTGACATTTTAAAGTCTGTCTCCATACCACGGTAAATACTAAATTATACGGAAGCCAGTTAGAGTCAGACAAACTGTACTACGAACAACTATTATTAATATATTCTTAGTACTGTTGAAGGAAATTTGCTTCCTTTGACACAGTTCTAAATTATCACACGAACACATACGTTTTAACGTATGCAAGTAATATAATTGAGTATGTGCCTTAAAATTTGAGGGTTTTCCTCGATTTCTCAGGAGATAACCATCAGATCCTGACCTAGTTCCAATGGGACCAAACGGGAACCAACAGCTTTCAAATAAAATAATCTACTTAGTTTAAAAACTAAAAAACACGCTTAAATATCGTTATATAAGGCATACGTAGAAACACAATAATCTTGGTGAGTCTACTCATATACAATTAAACTATTACGTGTATAATTAAAAATACAAGTGTGGTCATAGTGATACTTCAACATGCTATTCTAGTAATTCTGATCAAGGAATGGCGATTATTCTTTAAATTATTGCATTGTCATCGGTCCTTGTTAGGTGTGCAAAATTTCAGATCAATCCGTCTACTGCAAGTGGCTGAAAATCGCTTTCAAAGATTCCGTTACACAGATTAATACATTGATAGATACATACCAAACTTATAAAAGCGTGTTAAAAAGAATCGCTTCGCCAATAACATACAGACGATATTTTCTAACACTTATTAAAACATACAGACGAATTGAGAACCTCCTCCTTTTTTTGAAGTCGGTAAAAAATTATTAAGTTAAATTTAATGCCACAAGCCTCAGTATTAACAGTACAAAGAGGTTTTCTAAAATTCTCTTTTCTTTCTACTCAAATTATGTACTGTATTTCACTTGCGCACTTACGAGAGGATAGGTCTCGTAAGTGCTGTTTAAAAAATTACTTACTGATTTTCAAACCTATCCGATATATCACAAATCGCGTAGGTCTGAAATTGGTGCATATATAAACCAAATCTTATCAACAAATATATTGCGCTCTCCTTGTACTCAGCTCTACATTCACTGTTTTAGTAATTACGGCATTGAATAAAAGCTAACATTAATAAAACGGAAAGAAAACACCTAAAATACATTAATCATAAAACAAAATATAATAAAAATGCACTTTCAATTACGTAAGACAACGCAAACGTTCTGTTTACGTGCGTTTTCCACAATTTTCACATAAAACGATAGAGATACTAATGAAAACTTATGTATAAGAAAGAGACGGCTATAATCGTGTTAGACCGTCTTATAGTTTCAATTACGGCGCACGCGCATCGCTGAAAGCTCTCGCGCCGAATTACTTCAGTCTTCTTGTAAAGCTCAACGCGTATGGTCGTCCCGTATGTGTGTATAACGAATAACGATTTTTCACGTGATCTAACTTTTGATTGTGATTGTGTCTTAGTGATTTTTCAATTAACTTTTAGTGACGTTCTGTGTTTAAAACGAACTTATTGAAAACTGTTGTGTTATTTTGTTGCGGATATTCCCGGCCGGACTTGTGTTTCTTCCCAGAACTTGGTAAGTCGAATTGTGTTATTTTAAGATATAATTAAATATAGACCGTTGGCATTTATATGAACACATAATTAGTATATACGATATAAGTATCTACGTTTTCTTAGTATTGTTTTGGATTTGATTACGTAGTTATTACTGGGAATTTGTATGGAATGGTAATTAATTTTTGTAATGACTATATATAATATTTTTACGCTATTATATAGTTAAATCAAGCTAATACTATTTTAAAGGGCCTCACAACGTATTTGTAGCCTATCTGCCTGTTGAAAATATGCCTTATAATACCTAAACAGTACAAGGTTTTATGTTTAGAAAACAGATAAAAATAATGTAATTTCAGATTCGTAAATTAGCAGCCCTAGCACAATAATATGCTTAGTTTAGGACCACATAACTAAAATGGAATATTTAAAAGATTTTTTGCTAATATCTACTTTTTGTATAGACTTGTATAGACTCACAATAGCACAGGCTTAAACCTTAGTGGTTTTTTGTTGCTATTATGTATCAATATTATATACTTACTTTCGAAACATTAATAAATTAAAAACAAAAAAATAATTATATTTTATATTATAAATTTGCATATTTGCTACGAATTTTTCGCGCCTTTATTCATGAAATTGTTCGAACATAGGTTACATAAAATTTGCACTGGTTCAGTTTCATATTAAACCTCTTTTTTAATGAGAACCTGAACAGTGCAAACAAACTTTTTTAAAAGGAAGGAACAAACAAAAGTTTTCTTTTTTAAAAGGATGGTACCTAAGATCTCCTCTTTAAATACAAAATTCAGGGTTCATTTGCATCCCAAACCCACAAATTACTTACTTATGAATAGAGTTCAAGTAATGAACAAAAACGGACACACAATATACATTATAATATGTACAAAAACCTCAGTTCTGGCGGGAGAAACTCAATCAGGATTCGAACCAGAGTCCCTTTTAGCATTCATTGGCGCGCGTCGTAGTGTCCTAATGCGTAACACGTGGCAAACATTGTGTTTTTGTTAGTTAAGGAATAGGGGATGGCGTGCAGTAGTTATTTCTTTAAAATTTGTATCTATTGTTGTATCATGACGTTATGTCTTTCAATATAAATAAATGTAAAAATGATGTAAAGCTGTAGAAGCAAAAATGTGTATTTTAAACGTTTTCTGCATTCTGCCTCTTTGCCATATAAGTATTATTATTTGTGATCAACGCCGGCAAATTTCTTCTTTCGCACAATCCTGTTGTACTTTACATTATCGTTAACTCTTTTTACTTTCATATGATTGTAAGTATACGAATGAGAAAACAGCCAAGTTAATTCTAATAAGGATTCCACCTGGTTTGACTCTAATTATTCAATGGAATTAATTGAAAATCATTAATTACACTTTCCATTAAATAAAATTACGAAATAGGTAACTTCCGAAAATTATAAAATAATGAAACATTTATAATTAATTCAAAGCATTCAAAACCGCGATATTAAAATTACACTATAGTCGCCAATTATAATAGTCATTACTAATAATAAGGTAGAGTTAAAATAATACCAACAAAAAAATTAGACTGAATAACGACTCTACATTTTTGAGATGACTGTATTCTTTCCGGTGTAACGTGCGGAACATGTGGCTTAGAAGGTAGTTGTAAAAAAAAGGAATATTGTAATAATACAATGAAGATGTTGCCTTTAATATGTAGGCACCTTCTGTAAGGACTCATGCCTTAATAAATATATTCTGTCATGTTCTATAATTGGTTCTAAAGATTTATGAAAATGTGTAGAGTCGATATTTTATTTTATTTTTGCGATAAAGTGAAAACTAAAGAACCCTAAAATCTTTAGTTAATTCATTGTTAGGGATCCGTATTAAAAGGTAAAATTAGAATTAATCTCAATTCCCATGAGTCATGTACGTTTCCAAAGAATACACAATACTACACATGTTTTGCTATATTATTCCCTAAGGATGTTTTCAGATAGAGTTAAATTCAAAATAATTATAATAACATTATTTAAAACTAGCTGTTGCCCGCAACTTCGTACGCGTGGAATTAAGAATAGATACCCTAAAAAATTATACAAGAGAGCAATCCTCTTGAAGCATTCTATCTATACAAATCCGTGGCATGGTTTTTAAAATAAAAGCTGACATAGGCATATACATACTTTGTTTTATAATAAGTAAAGATTTAGTCAAAACTAAATATTTATTGGGATAATTTATTTTCCATGTGGCGACGGATTAAGAATACATGTAGGTATCACCACCCCATCTCCTCCCAAGGGTGCTGTAAAAGTCAGCAAAGGGATATTGCACACAGATAACATCCTCTGTGAGAGACGGAAAACTCGAAAATAAACCCTGTGCCAACACGCTTGGTCAGCGCGGCACAGTAGACCATAATTCCTCCAAAGCGGAGGAGGCCCGTGCCCAACAGTGGGACTTAAATGGGCTGGAGAGAGAGAAATATTTATTTATATTTAAATCAATGACTGTACTCGTGATTTGATAGTGTCTGACTGCCATATACAATATCGTAGGTTCGATCTCTGTAATGATTTGTGTGATAAACACAGACTTATATACAAAATGAGTAATTACAAAAAAAATATATAGCTATGTCGAATTCTAATTTTAATAAAACAAGCAATGAACTTAGTTTAGATATAGAGGACCATGTGTCAAAAATCCTAAAATAATGGTATGTATTTTTCGATAATTTTGTTTGCCTCTATCGGTTCATAAAACTTACGTAGGCAGATCATATAAGTAGTACAATAAAAGCTTTGCTTTATAACAATTTTATAGTGTTTAATATAACCTAAAATAAATTTCATATCTCAACAACATTTCTATGAAATCATATTTTTAATATCGATCGTAACAATAAAATGGGTTTGAACGTAAGATTCTGAAAACTAGCAGTTCGTAGCAACAGGAAGCTGCAATTACAATGAATCAAAGGCAACTGTGTAGTGTAACTTATTTTTTTGATTTGTAAATTAGTTGGTATTTACGTGATGTTTTTGGGAATGACAGAACGAGGGGCAAAGTCTGCTAATTCTGCTATTACAATCATATTACAATATTGTTATAATGGTTAGTCACTTACACCATTATGGTGCCATAATAGGGTCATTATGACAAAAATTAATAGTATACTACCAAATTTGATAAAATTTCGCCATTACGACACTATTATGGCGTCATTATGACACCAAACTTGATTTTTTCTCAAAAATGATGCCAATATGGCGCCATAATGGTGCCATTGAACTGACACTGTGACAACATTGTATTAGCAGACTTGAGCTCCTGATTGTAAAATTATTTTTATTGCAGTAAAATTTTGTTAGTAATATTTGGTAGGAGAAAATCTTATAGGTTTACGTCATCTCTATTTTTATGACTATTATTTCACAATATTATTTATTTATTTATTTCACACAACGTCCTCTGGTCCCAAGCTAAGCTTATATGCTTGTGTTATGGGTACCAGAATACGGGTATACTACATATACTTACTACTTTTCTTTTGTAAATACATACTTATAATACATAGAAACACCCAGACCCAGTACAAACATTTTGAACAATTAGAAAAATCATAATTATAAATGATTGTCGCGAGCGGGAATCGAACCCGAATATTAAACAGAATAAACACATGCGCTTATTATTATTAGCTTACCTATACTGACAAGCGAATTTTCATGAGAAATTATGTTATTCTTTCAATATTACTGAAATGAAAATTGCTGTAAAATTGTAAGTAAAGCTATGGGTTTTTTAAAATTTTAATAAAATATGACCACTGACTACAAATATTTAAAGTCTATAACATTTAAAACATTTACTCTTCGTCATATTTCAATCAACATTAAAATTTCAAAACATGGAAAAGTTGTGTACTTTTTATTATAGATGGCGTTAAATTGATATACGAGTGATCTTAGGCATAATATCTGTCAAAATGTAGTAAAATATGGTCACATTAGCCTGCACCCACGCTTGACGATTAGACACTGGAATTATTGAGAAAAATTCTATTCTAGAGCATGACTCAAGCAAGTAATGGAACGATTTGTTGTTAGTAATCTTGAGTTCGGAGACTGTGTTTTTTGGAGCATTGTAATTGAATCACATAAGAAAAGGAAGAGATAGAGAGAGAGATAGACAATATTGTTTAGAAATCAATTAACTAAATTAAAAATAATAGAAAGTTTTTTTAAATGTAAAGGTTTTGTTTATACTATTTTGTACCATGGTTGCGTTGACCTTAATTAAAGGAAAATCTACTTAGTCAAAAAACTAAACAACACGCTCGAAAATCCTGAATATTTTTTTTTATTATTGCATTGTCATTGGTCCATGTTAGGTGTGGAAAATTTCAGATCAATCTGACTACTGTAAGCGAGTGAAAATCACTTTCAAAGATTCGGTTACATAGATTAATACATTGATAGATACATACCGAATATATACAAGCGTGTTAATATAGGTAGGACAGTGATACTGACAAAATTAAATCAGTTTTCAGGCATTGTCACAATCTTTATGGTGCCTATTTATTTATAGAAATTAACAACTAACTGAAAAATATTTTTCGAGAAGCTCGATGGTAAAATAATAAATAATCAATAACATATTTAGAATGCACAGATATCGATTTGACGCACGTTATTAGAGCGTTTTATCGATTCGACCCATTAATCGATTAATGTATTGGCAATGATCCTAACTACTGTTTGATAAGTCGATATATAAAAGTACATTTCAATGATGTACGAGTCACATTTAGATAGCGATCGGTCACTCACTTGTTTACTAATTTAATCAAGAATCTTTTATAGAATCTAATTCTTTATTTATACTGTACTAGCTGTTGACCGCGACTTCGCACGCGTGAAATTTAGAAATCAATTCTTAACAAACAGAAGTTTACTCTTCTGCTCGATAGATGGCGTTGTACGTTGTTTAACTCGCGCTATCGTTTCGTTCCACACATTAACACTTAAGCTCGTCAAAATTATTATTGTGTCGTCATCCGGATTTCGCACTTATAAATTAGTAAGGATAAGGATGTACTAGCGTCTTCGTCCGCGTGTATTTTGGTTTTCGCGGTAACAACACCTTTATGAATTGTAGCCTATGTGTTATTCTGATGTACAAAACTACAAAGCTACGTTTCAATAAAATCCATTCATTAGTTTTTGCGTGAAAGATTAACAAACATACAAACATTTACATTTATAATATTAGTAGGATTTTTTTACTGATTGTCTTTATGATAATGCTATTTATCTACTTTATGACTCGATCCACGGCCATTTTAAATCACCAACCTACGATTACGGATAGATTGCACATTGTGATTCTCGTTTAATAGTAAGATATTTCTATATCCTGTCAAATTTTCAATAGAGAACACTATCATTAGTAGCTTATTGATATGCAAGTAAGGACAAAAGTTTAGATTAGTCTGACTTACATAGCAAAGATCGACTTTATATAGAATATTGGAAACAGCGATTACTAGGTTAAACGGTAAACAAAAAGTATAATTTCGAATAAGACGAAGATTGATATGACTTGATACTTTTAAATATTCTGCTAAAATATAAATTAGAAAAAAAATAGGAATGAAGGTGTTTTATTTATTTTTTAAAATTTACATATCTATGTTTGTGCCTTGTATTGTATTTTGTACAGTTTGGTTTAGATATTGTTTTTTTTAAATAATCTAATAAATCGGTTTACAAAGTATAAGACATAAGATTTTATATAATTAAATGAAATGTGATATTAGTTTACTGAGAAGTTTAGTGAAGTACATACACTTAGAATACTTTTATCACACAAACGGAGGGCAAAGAAAGAAGAAATGAAGGGCATATAGATAAAACACTGTTTGTATGTTGATAAATCAAGTATTTACAAATATTTTCAAGAGTTTTATCAAAGGAAATGAAACTTGGCTGAAGGATATTGGCTAAAAATGACAAGCTATCTTAACATACACTTCAGTTATTTATAGAGATAAAATGTGATTAGTACTTTGTCAGTAAATATTTGAGAATGATGCGTAGTTTATATGTTTCACCATCATCATACCGTCACACCTTCTTCCCATGGATGTAGACAGAAACTATAGAGCGTCGTCTGCTAAATCCCAACATAACTCCAGGCTAACATTAATATTTTAAAACTTAATCTGTACATTTATTTGCCAAATTCGAGAGAAAAATCAGAGAAATATAGATAGGGCCCTTGGATTTAATAGAAAAAAAAAAAAATTGGCCAAGTGCGAGTCGGACTCGCGCACGAAGGGTTCCGTACCATTATCTATGCAACATAAGGCAACGTTATTAGTATCGAGCAAGAAACGGTACAAAAATCATGTTTGTTGTATGGGAGCCCCCCTTAAATCTTTATTTTATTTTATTTTTAGTATTTGTTGTTATAGCGGCAATAGAAATACATCATCTGTGAAAATTTCAACTGTCTAGCTATCACCGTTCTTGAGATACAGCCTGGTGACAGACGGACGGACGGACGGACGGACGGACAGCGAAGTCTCAGTAATAGGGTCCCGTTTTTACCCTTTGGGTACGGAACCCTAAAAAGAACTGAGTTTCGAAAACAAAAAAGGTACACCATACTTACAGCCATAATATGATAACACTGATTAATTAAAAATATTAAGTCCTTAACACATTCAAATCGCGCAATGAATTTAAAGTATCAAATTGATAACGTCCTTGTACAACAAAGCCAATGATATAGGTCAAGTGCGATTCGTGATCTGTATACAACAATTATATACAAAAACTATAGTACCTAATTCAGCTGGCCTAAGCTAATTTTTTCCAACCAAAAAAAATTTTTCAATACTAAATATCAATCAAAACTTACTACCTGGCACATTAGAAAAAATAACTATTTAATAAATAAAAAGAAATTTTAAAAAAAGAACAGAATCTCAATGCCCACAGATTGAGTTGAAGTGCAATCCTATTTCGATATTTAAAAAATAAGTTTTAAGAAAATAAAGGAAAAAGATCTGAATGCGTTTTATGTTACTGAACGTTTGCCAAGAATAACTGTGCAATATTTCAACAGATTGGATTACTGCAATCTACCACATTCCTGAACGAATCCCATGAATTTCCACTGAAAACATCAATAAACTGTTGCTACTGAATCGCAAAGTTATGTTCTTAGTATTATTAATATTATTAATTCGATTTCTAGGTTTTATTACTGTCTGAAATTTTTTGTCCTAACTTTTTGACCTATGATTTTAATACCAAACTTATTTTATGTGACTAAGGTCGATACGTAAATTGTAATTAAGTAAGATCTACTTATGAGAAAAACAAAACTAATTATTTAGACTCGTAATGTTAATATTAGGCTACATTATTGCATTATTGTTTTCATTTATATTATTGGATATATTCAAATACTCAAATACTCAAATACTCATTTATTCATAATGTTATTACACGTCATAATTTTTATAATACAAATACATTACAGTATAAGAATATACATACTCATTATAAATATATCAATTTTCTAAATTATTGTTGTATTTGTACAACATGAGTTATTTGAACCTTTAACTATTAATACATAGAATATACATAATTATATTTCTCTGTATTTATGGACAAAACCAGACAATAAACAAAAATAAATAATGATAGAGTAATATCAAAGTCAATGTGTTCATTTTAAAGTCCATTTCATTGTTAATAATAATAAATAAAAATAATTAATAGTAAACTATGTATATAAAAAATATTGTGAATATTTTAAGAGTCAGTTAAAATAAGAATAAATAATATATCGTCACGTACAAAGATAATAAAAACATAATAAAAGGTTATACCTGTAAATAATCAACTAGATTTATAGGTACATAAAAAGCTTTCAATTTTTCAATTCTAAGAATTCGTCAAATGTGTAGAACGTTTGCTTGACAAGCCACCGCTTCAGTCTTGATTTAAAAGATGTTACAGTAGGAGCAGCACGGACACTATCCGGCAGTCGATTATAAACATTCGTTCCCATGATATGTGTTAACTTGGAGGACTTTGTAAGGGAGTGTTTTATCGGCACTAGTTTATCCGGATCGCGAGTGCTATAGGCGCGTCCGTCGCCACGCTTTTTGTAGGTATCGAGCCTAGTTCTCACATACATTGCTACCTGTAATATGACTATGCATGGTAATGTCAAAATTCCCAGCTCTTTGAAGTGGGACCTTACAGAGTCATCACGCGACACTCTCGCCACTGCCCTTACGGCACGCTTCTGCATCCTGAAGGCCCGTAACCAGTCTGCGCCGCGGCCCCATAGCTCAGCACCATACTGGAGTAACGAGTGTACCGTCGCGAAGTAGCACTCACGCGCTTCGTCGGCCCCCACCATACGCGCCACACGGCTAAGCGCATAACAGGCGCTCCCCAATCTACTGCAAAGTTTGTCAATATGATTTTCCCATGTCAAGCCTCTGTCAATTTCGAAGCCCAGGAATGTAGTATTGACCACTTGCTCGATAGCGACTCCATTTACTCGGACTTTAAACGGCTTCGTCGGTCGGCCAGACAGGTTAAAATAAATGTAGTGGGTTTTCTTAAGATTTAACGCCAAGCCATTAACGTTAAACCAGGTAGCAAGACTAGAAGCAGCCTCGTTCAGCTGCTCTTCAAGACGCTCGACAGTAGGCGCAGTAACTATTGCCGCGACGTCGTCTGCATACATTAGAATCTCCGCTTGTGATACTGCTTTTGGTAGGTCGTTTAGTAATAGCGAGAATAGAATGTTCGACACTGATGATCCCTGAGCTACCCCTATGGCGGATGACAGTGGATCCGACTTATTACAGCCATCTCCAGCGTCAACCACCTGGGACCTGTTTCGTAATAGGTCTGTAAGCAAGTTGTATGATTTGCCTTCTATGCCGTAATGTTGCAGTTTGACTGCTAGTATATTATGGTCGGCTACGTCGAATGCCTTGGATAAATCACAGCAAATCACAGCTACCTGGTACCTTCGCTCCCTAGCTGCCATAACACGTCGTATTAACTCTCGTGTCAGCGAAGTTGTTGACCGGCCCTCTCGATACGCATGCTGGCGATCGCTTAAAGAGTTTGTGGAAGCCAAATATTCAGTTAGCCTAGAGCTCAATCCGTTCTCGAGAATTTTTGCGACCGCAGGAATAAGAGAGACAGGCCTGTACCCATCGATGTCTTCTCTTTTCCCTTTTCCTTTAAAAATTGGTGACACTTTAGCTACCTTCAGAGGTGACGGGTATGTTCCTTCTCTGAGGCAGGCATTAAACAATAATGTCAGAACCGGCGTGAGAGGGATGATTGCTGTTCTTAATAAATCCATTGAGATGCCGTACACATCACGTGATCGTTTTGGCGGTATTCGGGAAGTGACAATGGAGAATACCTCAGTCTCTGTGAATAGGCGCAATCTCAATGAACGATCGGCTGGAGCCGACGCCCGTGATAAGGCGTTGCGCACAGCCGTAACATCCGCGATAGGTACGCCACAAGACACAGCCGCGTTAATGAATCGAAAATTCATGGCATCAACGGCTTCTTTGGGGCTATCAAATTTAGTCCCGTCGTTCTTAGTCACAATATCAGGAAAAGAAACCTTGGGTGTGTTATTTTTACCCCTTTCGTAATTTACCACGCTCCACATACCTTTAGAAGTGCTTTTACTGTTAGCTATTAGTTTTTTATAATAATCTGTCTTCTGATTTGTGGTTAACAAGTCATATTTGTTTCTTAAGTTATCTAAAGTCAATTGCAAGGAAATGTCATCTGGAAATAATTTATTTAATTTAAATATGTCAAATAATAATGACTTCATATTTTTAACATCGGGCGTGATCCACGATGAGTCAAATTTACGATTGGGTTTCCTTGTCAGAGGAAAACATACGTCATGCTTATTTACCACCACATTTATTACTGACTGCGCTAGGTCCTCGGCCGATTTTGATTGCTGATATAATTGTTGCCAATCTATGCTATCAATCGAGGCAGTAAAGTTGGCACGATTAGCTTGGGAGTATGCCCTGGTACGACGGGTAACAGGTCCCGCTGACTGCTGTTCGCATAAAATTTCACCCCGAACCGCGAGGTGGTCACTCAAATTAGTGATGACAGGCATAGCCTGCACGTATTGCTCTGGCATATTCGTATACAAGTGGTCTAGACACGTCGACGTTGTTGATGTCACGCGAGTTGCAAAATCTACCATATTTACAATATTATGCGTAGATAATAGATCAGATAACGTCTTTTTCTCGGGGTACGTGTCCGCTAAACAATTAATATTAAAGTCACCGACAATTAAAAAATTTATGTCTAAGTCCGTAATCTTATCGAGCAAACGTTCGAAATACATTAAAAAGTCGTGTCCAGTGATTAAATTAGTACGATATATACATATTATAGTCAATTTATAGTCTATTAAGTCAACAGCAGATATTTCACAGTATTGTTCCCTAGATAACGCTACTACGTCCTTATTTTCAATACAATGTACATCGTCGTTTACAAATATGCAAGACCCACCGTGGGCTATCTCTTTCCTGCAAAACTTCGACGCTAATTTCAAGCCAAATAGTTTTATACAATTTAACTTTTCGTCGGATAGCCAATGTTCTGTAAGCGCTAGAATATCGCATTTGAGTTCACTATGTAGTAACACTTCTAACTTTTGCGTTTTATACTCGATAGAAGCTATATTTTGGTGGCATACGACAATTTTATGCTTATGAGTAGAAGACGATGAAGTTGACGCGCTCCCCGCGTCACTGTTGTGTAGCGACTGCGGGTACAGCGGCTGCGCTTGCGCCCCTCTCTCGGGGCGACGTGCGAAAGTACGTCCATTCAGAAATTTTTACACCCGGTGGCCACACTGTCGGCGTGAAAATTTTCTCGTACACACTTAGAGGTACACCAACTACAAAGGCAGCGTGCCTATTCGTTTTAATGTCTCGTTTTTCGACCATGTACTCGTCGTGGTGTGATATTTTATTGAGATGGGCTATAATGCTGTTTGCGGTAGTTTCAGGCCTAAAAGACCACGCCTGCATATATTTTAATTGCTCCACTGATTGGAGTTCATCATTCAGAGTGCCAGAACCGGTAATGATTGAACGTTTTTTGTGTGATTGTCGCTTGCGTTTTACAACTGACCATTCGTTATTCAATTCGTCGTCACTCTTAAGTGCGGTCGCTAGCAGTGGAGCCACACCCTGCGGTAGTGACTCACTGCATGTCATAGTATTAACGTCATCGTCAACACCTTGCGGTGAGTTTCTAGCCGTCCTGCTTACCTTACAATTTTTCGATGACTCGGCACTGGGCGCTCGCCTTCTCTTTTTCGCACCTCCTGTATCGATAGTTGCTTTGGCTGCATTCGTCCTTGTTTGTCGAACTGGGCGTTGCGTTACAAGATTGGAGGGTACAGCAGTATTATTTATTTGTTCTTGACAATTGAGATTGTTCGATGAACTACCTGCTGCTAAATATGACCTCAGTTGCGCTAATTCTGTAACTTGCTGTAGAATAACTTCATTTTGCTCACCAATCCTTGAGTCCAAGACTGTGATCTTATTTTCTAGGCTGCTGACAACCTTTATAAGGTCACGTATAGTACTTTCAAGTTCTTTTCCCGTCATTTTGAATTTTTAGAAACGATAAAGTGTGGGATCGTACTAAAACGTGGAGACACCCCCACCACACGTCTAAAGATGTAGTGTACTTACAATAAATAAAGTCAGGTATGCGAAGGGCGACGGAATCAGAACACTGCTCGTACAGAATACAAAATTAAAAATAGAACGCATTTGACAATGAAAAGAACTAAATACAAATTCAAATTTGGAATTCCGTTTGTGTGTTCTTTTTCTTAAATGTTTGATGTTCTTTATTTTTTATTGATTTAACCGTAAGTTGTGATTTCAGTTACTTAAAAAGTCCAATTAAACTTTAAATTTTTTCTTTATTTAAATATTGCAAGTTCATTATTAGTGCAAAAGCAGTTAGCATGTAAGAATTCTAACCAATTCAGTATTCATAATTTGTTGTAAGTTTTTTTTCTATTTGCGTTAACAGCTTAAGTAAGGAAATAAGTTTTTTTTTTCTGTTTCGTAAGGATATTTTACCATAGCTATTGATACAAATTCTATGTACACAACTAAACTCAACTAAAAATTAAAAGAACTATGGTGTATTTTGTTAAATTACCTATATTTATTGGGCGCGTTTATGCGACTCATTTTTCTTGCACTCACTCTTTGTACGTACCCTGTAACAACTGATCGTAGAAGACACTTCACAGCTCAGTCTCACACGTGACTATGGTATTTTTTTTTTTTGTTCTCCGCTTTGCCCTACCGGGCCATGATGGTGCCTTGAGCTTTACCATGACCCGGTAAGGGATGGTCCCGTTAGTCGGGGCCCGACCTGATGAGGGGAGCATTGGTCCCCCCTGTCGCGTTTGCTGCGGCGGGTCTCTGGATGCCAACCCGCCGCGCGCGACCACCTCTTAGGGGAGGGCCGCCGGCTATTGCGCGCAGACGAACACGTGACTATGGTGACTGCAAAGTCTCCGAAACGTCGGGCCAAAATTTAAACAAATATACGCGTCTAAATCCGTAACAAGTAGTTTTATTTAAACACGTTAATATTAATTGAAATCTTTAGTTTATAATACACAGTTTTCATAATAAGAAAGCTTAGTTAATTTTGCGTAATTGTGTTATTGACACTATAAATTTTATTTTTTTAGTTTAGTTAAGTTTAGCACGTAGAATTGGTACCATTATATAAATTTGTCGTTATACAACGATGGTTATTTCACCTTGAATTGGAACACGTGGTTCGAAGTTCAGTAGCACGGCAGAGTATACGCGATCTGCATTAGATAAGTAGGTATTCTATGTTACGTCAACAGCCTATAACTACACGATAAAATATTTTTAAGTATAATAGTGTTGTAATAATAGGCTTGTCAGTTGTCAATGTTTTTACATTTTATAATAACATAAAATTGGTCAAGTGCGAGTCGGACTCGCGCACGAAGGGTTCCGTACCATTATCTATGCAACATAAGGCAACGTTATTAGTATCGAGCAAGAAACGGTAAAAAAATCATGTTTGTTGTATGGGAGCACCCCTTAAATATTTATTTAATTTTATTTTTAGTATTTGTTGTTATAGCGGCAATAGAAATACATCATCTGTGAAAATTTCAACTCTCTAGCTATCACCGTTCTTGAGATACAGCCTGGTGACAGACGGACGGACGGACGGACGGACAGCGAAGTCTCAGTAATAGGGTCCCGTTTTTACCCTTTGGGTACGGAACCCTAAAAATTACGGAAAATAATAAAAAGTACATATATATATATATAGAATTTTGTTTCTTATGTATTACAATTATGTATTTACAAAAGAAATTTATTTCATTTAGTATAGCCGTTCTGGTACCCATAATACAAGCATATAAGCTTAGCTTGGAACCAGAGGACGTTGTGTGTAATGGCCATGACTTTTTATCTTTTGATCCTGTAATACCTACAGTTTCTACTAGCACGGCATCCAGCCAGAGTTATGTAAGAAAAAATTGTATACATCTTAAAAAAATGAAAATAAATGTTAATTCTCATTTTAAACTTTTTAATATTACCTTTTTACTGCAGCGATGTAAATAAATAAAGATCTATATTTAAAAACAGAAGTACCATCTACTTATTATATTAGACAAGCGTATGTTAGCCATACCCATCACTAACCAGGAAGCTAACTATGATATATGCATACAGGAGTAAGGTTATGCCTATCGTTATGCTACACATGTACATGTCTATTGATGGTATAAAAACTATTAGACAGACACTGGACATACAAATTAGAATATACCCATTTTATTTCTAATTAAAATTCAAGGAAATTCATTGAACTCTACTGGTTATCTTCAGGGTCTAGGAACTGGTGATTGAGAAGAAAAATGTTGAAAAACCAGGACTAAAAATTTTTATACAGTACTTATAAGAGGGTACTGTACTCCTCTGTTAGGTATTTGCCTTGGGTATTGCTATCCCTATTTCCGAGCGCCGCGCTGAAAGGGACAAATATAGATGAAGCGGATTTTACCTACAAATTCTCTGAAAATAGACGTTTCGTACTTCCGTCTTTTTTCGCGAAAGTTAAACCAATTTTATTTTGCGTTATATTATAGATAAAGAGTATATCTATGCTTCTATCACTTTCTTTTGTGGTAATACTTTACCGAATTTGTGTGATAGACGCTGCAACTTTATCTAAAGAAAACCGAAAAAAGTGGGTTTTTCGGCTCGTCATATTTCTTTTAGTTATTATGTTTTGAAAAAAAGAAAGTGATAGAAGCATAGATATACTCTTTATCTATAATATAATGCAAAAACTATTAAAATCGGTTTAACTTTCGTGAAGAAAAAACGGAAGTACTATACCCATACTTTTGTATGGAGCATAATTTGGTATCGTGCCGTCTTATGTAATTGAAATTGTAATTACATAATTGCTTATAAACTTAACATACTTAATTAATATTAAATTAAGTAGTTTCCTTACGGAGTAAACGGAATAATAATGAAGTATTTTTAACAAAAAGTTCAACCGACTTTATGTGCCCTTGTAATTTAAAGGTTTTCCTCGATTTCTCAGGGAACCATCTGCTTTCAAATAAAGAAGAATCATCAAAATCGCTTTGCCCAGTTAAAGGTTACGAGGGAACACAAAAAAAATTACATACACAACACATATCTATAGCGGAATTGAGGACCTCCTCCTTTTTTTAAGTCGGTTAAAAACCACAGCAGCGCCATTTTTTTTGAAACTGCGTAAGTTTGTATATACACTTCTAGCAGTCATAGTTTTTTACCTTATGTTAGAGCTATGAAAATAGGTATTTAGTTACTATTTAGAATCTTAGTTAATATGAAATAACGAGTGTTTTACAGATTTTTCAAAAATAAGGCTAAAAGTTTGTATAAAAGTCCGTATTTTTAACACGCTTTTATATGTTCGGTATGTATCTATCAATGTATTAATCTCTATAACGGAATCTTTGAACGCGATTTTCACCAAATTGCAGTTGCCGGATTGATCTGAAATTTTGCACACATGTCAATGACCGATGACAATGCCAATATTTAAAATTCTATTCAGGATTATCAAGCGTGTTTTTTGGTTTTTGAACTAAGAAAATTATTTCAAATGAAATTAAACAACTCAGTGTTTCGGCACTCCGAAGTCTCGAATATAATTCTAGTGGCATAATATTTTAAAAGCCGAATAGCGGTTACAACTAGTTCTATAGAATCGAATGAATATGAATCGTGAGTGTGGGAATATTTAAATGCGCTATATCGATTTAAATATTTTAATCGATTCAAAACTAAAACAACAAATACCGACCTTGTTTATGGTCTTGAATTTTTAACTATAGCAAAGAATATATAAATATTTTATTTGTACTGATGTACGTTCTTATCGTATCGAATAGCAATAATATTGCAATATTTATAATGCAGATAATTTATTGCAAAATATAGCAGCTTTCTTTGTTTTGCCACTGGTTAGGGTTGCCAACCATGCGATTTTCCCTGCATGTACTATTTTAATTTAAGGGTTTGTAGAAAGTGTCCAGGTAAAACACATGTTAGGAAAAACAAGTAAAACTTCAAAACAATGTAAAAAATCTCACCCAAATGTACCTAGTAGTTACATAATGCTCTTTTCTTTGCCGTACATACACGCTAATGTAATGCCACTGCGTTGCTACGCAGTGTAAGCACACGCACAGAATCGGTACATACTATTCTTACTCTACGAACACTAAAAACTCTATCTGTACACCATGTGTGTGAGAATAGGGTATCGTTTTTATCAAGAATCGCCTAAAACACCAATACCTGTTGAAGTAAAACTCTAAAATGTCTCTACTAGTAACATAGTTTGTTATAGTTAGCCATTGTTTACCATTTCTGTCAAGCATTGCGTTCGGATATACCAAAGCTAGATATTGACGTCATATTTCAAGAGTTATGACGTCATCACCTAGAATTGCTATAACTGATATTCAATATCAATTGCAACTATATACACATTGTAACGCCGGAGTATGGAACATAAGCGGCTTTATGTTTATTAACGTAATTTCTATATTTAACCAGTGTATAAAGTGTTTACTGTATATCTTAAGTAGGTATAATTCTTTATGCATTATTAGCTCATATATACTTATCGTACACCAGATCTTTTCACCCGCAGTCTACTGCTGGACATAACTATCTCCTAATTCGCCACCCCCCACATCCCGTCCTGCCACTTTTGTTCTTTGTTAAGTCTTAAGACTTAACAAAGAACAAAAGTGAAGAACAAAAGTCCTACTTTAGGACGCCCCTTGTTTAGGCAAGGGGCGTCCTAAAGTAGGACTTGTAGGCTTGCTGAGTTGCGGTTCCCAGTCTAGAACTCTTCTTTTTAGGCAATTGGTTCTTCGTTAGATATGGTCAGCTTATAGCCAAATTAGCGAGCTTGTCAGCGAGCTATGTCAATCGTTCACTTTAGTGCTTTCAAGGATAACCTCACACAGAGTAGAGTATTTAGAGTTTTTATCCAGTTTATTTCTGTGATTCCTGGACTAACCTATATTTATTTTATGGAACTGAATACAAAATAGTTGTATTCAGCTTATTGCTGGCCAAAATAATTTACTAATTCGCGCCATAATAGAAGAAAAAGAAGTGCGAATACTGTTTGAATTTCATAGCAATTTGTTGAAAAAGTTATGCTCTAAATATCGTTATCTGTTTTAATAGTCGAATTAAGTTCGAAATGAATTAATTAGCTATACAATTAAATATTGTTCACTTATCTTACTACCTTATCTGAACGCGAGAGATAAGATCCGCGCCATAATGTCTACCGTTGCTTTTATTATTGTTGTATAATATTTAAAACGCTTTGCCAAATTAATTAGGTAACATTTATTAGATGAGCTATGTCTTTAATATAATTTACTTAGTTTTAAAACTAAAAACATGGATAAATATAAGTTAATCATGAATAACTTTAATATTTTTAAATATTTGAAGGCTATTTTTAACTAGTTCTCTCTCTCCAGCCCACAGCCGTGCCCAACAGTGGGACGCCACTGTTGGGCACGGCCCTTCTTCATTTTGGGAAGGATTATGGTCTACTGTGCCGCGCTGACCTGGTGTGTTGAGTAGTGGTTCGTATAACGGACTACTGATCATGAGGTCGCGGGTTCGATTCCCGCCTCGGACAATCATTTGTGTGATATTTATAAATGTCATCCTAACGTTTGTTCTGCGTCTGGGTGTTTCTATGTATTATAAGTATGTATTTACAAATAAAAAGTAGTATATGTATTCTATCCGTATTCTGGTACCCATAACACAAGCATATAAGCTTAGCTTGGGACCAGAGGACGCTGTGTGAAATGTCCGTGAAAATTTATTAAAACTAAACTAAACTTAAACTGTGCAATGACTGACAGCTGACATTTACAGTACTCTTGGGAAGAGATGGGTATTCTTAATCCGTCACCACTCGGAGACCACTTGCAATACTCAAATTGATCTGAAATTTTACACAGATGTTAAGACTAATGAAAATGCAATTGTTACAAAAAAACATCGATGATGATGAAACATGATTTTAATAGATCAAGGGAATGGATTAATTGTTATTTTGTTAAGAGAATACCAAAATAGCTTCGTGCATTTTTCTACATACGAAGTTTTCATTGTTTCTTTAGATTGAATGGCTAGAGCTCTAATTTTTAAGTATATGTTTTTTCAATATATGATCTAGGATCGCATAAACTCAGAAACGGGATTGAAAAAAGTTTTCTCGATAGAAAATCTTAGCGAAACAACCTCTCTAATTTTTTATTTTTTTCATTTGTCGGTCTATTATCGCATATTAACTAATGAAATAACTTTAAAAACATAAGTAACTATTATATATAGAAACACGTAAATCAGAATTAAAATATATTTAGTAGATTTTGAGTAAACAAAAAAAATATCCCTAATTCTTCATTTTCTATACCTACTAGCTGTGATAATATGTACATGTCGACGATAATATTGATGTAGGCCCTTAAAGTTTGGTGTATATTTGGGGAGGGGTACGCTCAATAATTATAAATGCAGGTGAAATCACGAACATTAGCTAGTATACAGTAAAATATATTTTTTATTGTGTAAATAATTTACACTAACAGAATCTAAGTGTCACGTCTAGATAAATTGCGGCCAGTAATAGGTCGGTCGCGTAGCACAATATCCGTCAATACATCATCGCTTCCTCGTGGATACGATGGACGAATGATAACGTTATTGGACGTGTCACTGTTTTCATGTTCGAAAGGATAAAGATATGGTTATGTCATAAGAGGTAGCGAGTTCATTGGTAATCTAGTAATTATTTACAACGCGCCAATAGCACTAACTGCTCAGGCGCTCCATACCAGTGGCGTGCACTCAATACAAGCTGATAGGCACTGCTTTACTTGCCATTCACAGATATTTTAATAAAACGTTCGTATGATTTAGATGACTTTATTCATGTATTTACTATTAATTAAACAAAATATTATAACTTAAAAACGCCTACCTAATAATTCATAAATAGCACCAATATGTGCTGGCAAATTGTTTTTTGCCAGGCGTTTGGCGAAGGAATAATATTGGTCGGACGAACGCGTCGGACAAGCTCCACGCCGCCCGCCTGCCATGAGTTCATATGTGTGTAGAAATTTTGGTGTCCGTGCACAGTTCCCAAACGCACACAGGCTTACATATCCAAGACGATTTATACTGAAAATCCTGCCGCCTGCTTTCGCGATCGGATGTTATCGCGAGTATTCGGCAATGTTCGTTCGTTACTTATAATCCGATTAAATATAGTCGGAACTCGGAAGTCTAATAAATCACGTATGCATTTTTGTTTAGTAAGGTTTTATTTATTTAAATAGCAGAAATATTTTGGTTCGACGGAGGCCATTTTATTTTTTCGTTGAACTGTTTAATATTGAGTTTCTTTAATTTAATAATTGTATGGATTTTCGTTTGTTGATTTTAAAATGTTATTTGATTGTGAAATGTGTGTTGATAGTGTGTGTTTGTTAAAAATTAAAAATAACAAGTTCAACAACTAAGCCAGCAAAAAGGTAGGTAATGGTGCCTATTCTATGTGCAGAACTAAACTTAACCATTCACACGTTCAAGGATACTTTGATATTCAAAAAAAAAGGGCAATTTACGTCCAAGGTTACTTTTATATCCATAGCGACATATTTTATAAAACCGACATCTATGGACAAATTGCGTTATTTTTTGCGTCTATAAGTTGTGTAATAGATAGCTGATGAATTACTTCACAATCCATAATCACTAGATGGCAGTTTTTATCTTCAGTCCACTTTACGCTTTGTGTTTAGTAAACAAGTGGTTTTGAAGTTCCAGCGGATTGTCGTAAGTAGTTTAGTTTTATTTATGAGTTCATAGATTATTAATATTATTATACATCAAGATAAACTAGATGATTTGTGCTTTATAATTAAGTATACATATAGCATACATATCACAGTTTTAAGAGTAAAATCGAGTTATATTTTGAATTGTTATGTTTTCTCCTCTGTCCTCTTCTGTTCTCATTTTTAATACTTTAAAATAAATTTTCAGATCTTAAAAAATAGATAGATTTCATCTGTAGTCTTCTAGTAATTTTTCGTAGTATTTGTCTTCACTCTAGGTATTATAGATAAGAAGCTATAAAGGTTTTTTGTTACAACATGCGAGCGCGGTACCGATCGAATCAGCGCCACGCGTAGCTGGACGGACAACGGTATAATAGGTATTTAGGTCGGGACGTGGGAATGGTTATCTTAAGGGCCTACATCAATATTATCGTATATCATCGCCGACACGTACATATTAACACAGCCAGTAGGCACAGAAAATGAAGAATTAGGGATACTTTTCCTATTTACTCAAAATCTACTAAATATATTTTAATTCTGATTTACGTGTTTCTATATATAATAGTTACTTATGTTTCTAAAGTTATTTCATTAGTTAATACGTGATAATAGACCGACAAATGAAAAAAATAAGAAATGAGAGAGGTATTTTCGCTAAGATTTTCTATCGAGAAAACTTTTTTCAATCGCGTTTCTGAGTTTATGCGATCCTAGATCATATATTGAAAAAACATATACCTACTTAAAAATTAGAGCTCTAGCCATTCAATCTAAAGAAACAATGAAAACTTCGTACATAGAAAAATGCACGAAGCTATTTTGGTATCCTCTTAACTAAAAAATGAAAACAGCTATTGCTGTATCTTAAATGTTTCGCTATTTTTTTGCACACATTTATATGTTAAAATGTATGAAATGTTAAAAGTTATGAAACGTATGTACATACGTACATGTACGTATGTATGTACGTACGTAGTTATTGCTTAGTAATTCTAGTACAGTGTGGACTGATTCGGGATATTCAGATTTAAATTTGTTCTGTTGGCATGGTTTCCGACTTAGAGATCCGTCGCGTGGCTATGCTAAAAATCTATAAAAGAAAAAGTTTTTGTGACTGCCTACCCTACGTTAATTAGCAGTGCACGCCGCTGCTCCATACCGATACAAAACTAAAGATCTAAGTCGTGCGAGAGTATGTTATTGCTAAGAGTTTAATAGGCTTTTACTTCACTTTGTTCGCCTTTACTCTTATTGACATATTTTAGCATTACAGCCCAATAGTGCTCTGAAAGGAATGTAGTGTTTTGAGTGAAAATTTAGGATCGGATTACTTCTTTTGTGGCTTACAAACACACTTTATCTCTTAAAAACATAATTATAAATTTTGGCTAACCTTGTAAAGAATATAGCGCTATCAAAGCTATAAACATTTAATTAATATAATGTTTAAATCGATTACTTACTTATTTAGGGAACACAGGACTAGACTTCAGAATATTTATTTATCCTTACGCTAGGAGTCGTTACCTATATATTTTTTAATTCTAGCATTCATGATGATAAATGCAGTAGTGATTTAAGATACATTCTTTATAAAAGAGAAAGTTCTATATTTAAATTAACTGTTTATCGCAACCGCTTATAGCTTGTATCAGCGATATCGTCCAGCAAGCTTATGATTGACATATCTACTCATAAGACATGCATAACTAGGCATAGCATAGTAACTGTTACTTATAATATTACTTGCTATATCTAGTTAGAAAGCGATAGAATATTAATAAGTATATTCTACGTGTATAACCATATTTACTACATTATATTATTACTGGCTATTGGTGCGACCAGGATTTCGATTTTACGGTGAATTTCGGTTCCATATTAAATTTGTAGGAATTTATTTATTTAATTACACTGTCTTTAACAAAAAATTTACATTCCATTTTCTATTACTTATAGAACTTCTTTAGTTTTTCAAGAAAACTACTTGAGTATTTTAACATTTTCAACCCACTTTTCAGATAAAATTTTTCATACACTTTCTGCCCGGACGTGCTTTTTAGGGTTCCGTACCCAAAGGGTAAAAACGGGACCCTATTACTGAGACTTCGCTGTCCGTCCGTCCGTCCGTCCGTCCGTCCGTCTGTCACCAGGCTGTATCTCAAGAACGGTGATAGCTAGACAGTTGAAATTTTCACAGATGATGTATTTCTATTGCCGCTATAACAACAAATACTAAAAATAAAATAAAATAAATATTTAAAGGGGGCTCCCATACAACAAACATGATTTTTTTACCGTTTCTTGCTCGATACTAATAACGTTGCCTTATGTTGCATAGATAATGGTACGGAACCCTTCGTGCGCGAGTCCGACTCGCACTTGACCAATTTTTTTATATTCGTAAAAGATAATCTTTCAGCTGTTGAACAAAATACATTTAAATAAATCTATCTTGACTCTCATCATTGTATGTGACAATTTGGCACTGATAAGTAACAGATTCCAACAGATAACTGCCAAACTACGGAAGCCATAAAATAAGCTAATTTTAATATATTCCAACATTTATGTGAGGTATTTTATGAATAAATCTACGTTATAATAAATCTATTTATTTTCAGTTCATGATCATGATCTTTCCTGTGATCATCGTATTCACAAAGTCACCGAAATGTCGGAGTAATTTAATGATGCAAATCTCCAAAACTTTTGAATCATTTTAATTATTTTGAGAATGTGCATAAATTTGGATATTTTTATTAATACAGCTAGCTAGCTGGATATTGCCCGCGACTTCGTACGTGTGGAATTCAGAAATTTTTTCCCGTTTGTGGAACATTTTTCACTTCGCTCCTATTCGTCGCAGCGTGATTTTATAAGCCTATAGCCTTCCTCGATAAATGTACTATCCAACAATGAAAGAATTTTCGGTTTGTGGTTCGTGGGATTAGCGCGTTCAAACAGAAAAACAAACTTTTCAGCTATATAATATAAGTATAGATAAATCGATGCTATTAATACATAGAATTACAATACATTATTAAAGTAATTTATTGATTTTTGCAATTGACATGCTATGCTTTACTTTACTTTAGGTTTTCTTTCCACCATAATTTAATTTTTTAAGTAAAGCATAGCATGTCAATTGCAAAAATCAATAAATTACTTTAGTAATGAACGTCGCGTCATTATTTTCAACCCAATTGTATTCTGTAAAGAATACTAGGTGGTTGGTTGAGATGTTGCAAGGCAATCTTGATAGATGGCGTTGTACGTAGAAATACGATATCAACTCAATCGAGTGACGATTGTGGTGGTAGATTTGAATGCTACAAGCACGACCGCAATAAGCTCAGTTGGAAAGAGCTTCGGAACGGTATTCCGAGGTCGTGGGTTCAAGTCCCGCTTGCGGCAATCACTTTTTCCACCATAATTTTATTTTCGTATTGAAATTTTCGTGAGTTTGAGTCATATTAGAAATACTATATTACCGGCTAACACTCACAGTTTTGGGATCGAAGATGTCGACCCAGGTTTCGAGCATATCCGATGCTCATCTTCAGGACGAGTTCGCAGCGGCGTCTGCGACCTTCCGGCGTGCACTCGCACGGTCGCGTGTTGGGTGTGAGTGTTAGCCGGTAATATAGTATTTCTAATAATTTTATTTATTAAGTAAATACATTATTTTTATCCACGGAGAAATAAGTAAGTATTTATACCTTCCAAGTACATATCTGTTTTTTAAACAATAGAACATAACACTAAAACTTGCGTATGCGCATCTCAATAACCGCTGCAGTAGATTTATTCAAAAGACCTTTATTTCCATATAAATCACAAAAAAATGGGACAATACCGACAAATTGCACGATTTGCTGTTTTATCACTGAATTATACATAGATATTTACTTATTTTATTTATATGTAATTTTATTACAAAGGAAAGATATAAATTTAACTGGCTAGATATTTTTACCTTTTTTTTATATGTATACAGCAATTTTTTTTGTTTGTTTTCAAAGATATGATGTATTTGATTGAACCCAGATCCTGGCACAAGCCTTTAAAGTTAATTATATATGTACATGTTTTTAGGTAAAATATATTACATGGTAACAAATAACAATGAAGAGTGCCCGACACTCGACAATCTAGCCAAATCTCAACATAAAACAATGTCGTACATGCTGTTGACAGCATTAATTGAAATTTATTACGACTCACTCAGGATTCGGAACATACCATCACTCTTAGGGCATACATTCGTTCAATAAAATTTAAACTTTATAAATATTACAACAAAGCTGATTTTATAAAAATAATATTTGACATTACTGTTCCGTTTCGTAGTTGGGATATACAATATTTTATTGTAAGCGTTCAATCGAAGATGGTACTTGTATCTTGTGATTTAAGACAATCACTGAACGTTTTTGTTTTATTGAATTATCTCATGATGTAGATTAAACCATAAATCCATGTTTGTTTCTCAAATTATGCTTAATTCTGTCTTGTTTTATCTGTATTATTTATTACTAGCTGTTGCCCGCGACATCGTACGCGTGAAATTTAGAAATTAAACCACAAACAGAAGTTTACTATGACAGTTTTTTACGTTTTTTAAATTGCGCTATAGTTTCATTCGACACATTAACACTTAAGCTCGTCAAAATTTCTGTAGTGTCATCAACTCGTTTTCACATTTATAAATTAGTTAGCAAGTTAGCATGTTGACTTATTCTTTGTTTACATTTGAGAACCTATGCTTAAAGATACTGATTCGGTCCTTGAATTTTAGCTTAAGAATATAGATAAAGCCACAGAAACCACTAATGTTAAATTGCTAGCTGTTGCCCGCGACTTCTTACGCATAAAATTTAGAAAAAAAAATCAAACATTTTAACCGAACATTCCCCATTTTTGGATTATTTTTACTTCGCTTCGCTCTTATTGGTCGTAGCGTGATGTTATACCTTCGATATATCGACTATCCAACACAAAAAGAATTTTTCAATTCTAACCATAATTCCTAAGTAATATTATCTAGCACTTGCGCGTCTCATTTGTTTAAATAAAACTACTTTTTACGGATTTAGACGCGTATATTTGTTTTAAAGTCTACAACGTCTCCGAAACGTCGGGTCAAAATTTAAAACAAATATACGCGTCTAAATCCGTAAAAAGTAGTTTTATTTAAACATAATTCCTAAGTTAATATTTTCTAACACTTGCGCGACTCATCTGTTTAAATAAAACTACTTTTTACGGATTTAGACGCGTATATTTGTTTTAAATTTTGGCCCGACGTTTCGGAGACTTTGCAGTCACCATGGTCACGGGTGAGACTGATGGGTGATAATTCCTAAGGTTCACGTGCTCAAACATACAAACTCTGCATCTTTATCATATTAGTACAGATATGTACTATGATGTTTACACAATGCTTATTGTATTGAAAAATAACAACACCCACGATTTACCATATATTGTATCCCACATAGCACATAGTTACTCAATTCAATACATCACACATTTTCAGAAACCGATCGCTCTAGTATTTTAGGTGAATATAAATTCTTGATTATTTTCGTTCCGTTCTTCGTATAGTATGGAAGCATTAATCATAGTAACATACTAATATCCTGTAGTTTTATCAACATGACTTATAAATCTTGTACCTTACATATGAAAATATTATGACGACCTGATTGTGCCAAAATGTAAAGTAACGATGAAAGGAAGTGCGATATTTTTGGATGTTTATATTACGTATAATTTTTGTGCGAAATAATAGCGTGAATACTTTATTGATAGGCGGAATAGCCGCATACGAGTAGCATAGAGAGATACTACGCCCTAAGCGATACAGGCGTTTCAACGCTTTTATATTTTAGTAAAAAAAAACTGGTTAAGAATCAATTAGCACACGCACGTCTGGTTCTGTACCATTATCGTCATATTTCATCATCTTAATAAAACCATCATAATCATATCGTCTAAGAGTATCATCAACTGAAAAAGCTTCACTTATTAAAAATAAAGTCGTTATTTTTGTATCTATGTCCTTATATGAGCTTATATCTTCAAAACTACGCAACTTCTTTTGATACGGTTTTCTTTAATAGATGGCTTGTTTGTGTAATTTGAATAGATAATAGAATATCTACTATATAAAAATAAGTCGGATTTTCCTTCCTGACGCTATAACTCCAGAACGCATGAACCGATTTCCACGGTTTTGCATTCGTTGGAAAGGTCTCGGGCTCCGTGAGGTTTATAATTATTTTTTTTTTTATTATTTTTTTTTACTTTTTTTTTGGTATGGCATAACAACGTTTGCCGGGCCAGCTAGTTGTGTTTAAATACTTATCTTGCATATGGTGTGTACATCAAATAACATAAAGAAGGCTACAAAAGAATGTGAGTACATTAATGTGTCTTTTATGAGCTCGTGATGTGACCACACATTAACTTTATGTCGTGACCCTTACTCACCCTACAATATTACGTTTTGATTATATCCCTATTTTAGATATAAATGGTTTTAAGTATACAGAATTTACAAAAATTTTCTAAAGAATTACGAACATTTTGTTAATAGATTCTCCACAGCCTTTCTTATATTAATAACAAAAAAGCTTCTAATTCAGTCCTAAAAATAAAATTTTCCCTGTTTTTATTTTGAAAGGAATCCGTTTCTACACAGTAAGATACCTAGTTGTTGAGAGTACAGCTACTCTAATTCTATTTCTAATTCACGTGAAGGAATACCTAAGCGCAAATACTGTAGGACTCCATTGAGTAAACGCAATTTTGTACATATGTTTGACCAAATGTATAAGTTTATATAAAGTCGAGAAAATATGTTTAGATCGCAGTAGATAGTGCTCTACATCTACAGTTTCTGTCCACTACTACGGGAAAGAGATCTGACGGTAGGTAGGTATGTCATTTTTTCAAAGCCCAAGTCACAACAGGCACTTCAATAAAATACCACCCCTTAATATCAGTAGAAACTTAAGTATTTTTCGTATTAAAACTAATATCCATATTCAATATTCATAAAATTAATATTTCTGTGGCATCGGGAATCATTCCCACTTCCTTGTACGTGAAATGCATTTATTGCTATATCTTCTGTCTTTATCTAATATATTGCTGTCTGTGTCTGTATGAGGGAGATACAGGATGGTATAGGCACTGTCTTATTGCAGTCAATCATCTATATTCGTGGTAGCTTGAAGAATATTATGGCCACTTCCGGCCTGTCGAGTCGTTGACTTGTGAAAGGTACTCCTTGTATTTCTAACCGATTATGTTGTAAATATGGTGCCTTGGTATTTGCCAGAAACTGCCAGAAACAGACAAGTTTTTTTACTTATTATTTCATGAGGGTTTTGTACAAATGGTCTTATAAAGTGATTTGATTTGTTAAAAAGTCAATCAAAAGCATACAGAATCTCTATATAGAGTCGGCTATATATTATAGTCGGCGTTTTCCTATAAACCCGAACAAAAACAATAAGGATTGAAACAAAGCCCCGATTTTATGAAAACCTCAAGTTTGTAGTTGATGTCTAGAAAAATATGTTTTACATATTTTTCAAATGCACAAATAATACCAAGAAAAACAAAAGTATTGGCTGAAATAGGATTTATAATCAGTTAATTTCATTTATCTAGTACGACTTGGAGTGCACAGAGTACAGAGTAACAAAAACAAAAGAGGCGACACTACAGCACTTAGCGTCAAGTGCGTTCTGTGTATTACTGGACATGATACAATGGAGTCGCTTCATGATGGCGCCGATGTCTTAGTATTGTCACTTACTGCAAGCTCCATATGAGACACTAGGATAAATGTGACTTAAGTTAATTAAGCACAACATAGTTAAAAAGATATATACATAGTTATTGTAGAGCCAGATTAAGTATTATCTTTACCGGATTTTCAAGAATGCCTTTCATGTCACTTATTAACAGAATAAAAACAAATAAGTGATAGCAAAGTCAAAATAAACTTGTAACTAATATACTGAAATATTCAGTGCGAATCAAAATGATACATGTAAATAATTTTTTATGCTGATAATTTAAAGAAATATAGAATTATTCTAAAACGCTTCACGTTTTAGAATAATTCATGCTTCATGGAAATGGCAATGATGAAACTAAATTCTTGGTAATTCTAGACCTATTAATTATAATTGGTCAAGTGCGAGTCGGACTCGCGCACGAGGGTTTCGTACCATTATCTATGCAATATAAGGCAACGTTATTAGTATCGAGCAAGAAACGGTAAAAAAATCATGTTTGTTGTATGGGAGCCCCCCTTAAATATTTATTTTATTTTATTTTTAGTATTTGTTGTTATAGCGGCAATAGAAATACATCATCTGTGAAAATTTCAACTGTCTAGCTATCACCGTTCTTGAGATACAGCCTGGTGACAGACGGACGGACGGACGGACGGACAGCGAAGTCTCAGTAATAGGGTCCCGTTTTTACCCTTTGGGTACGGAACCCTAAAAAACTATTGAGAGTTTTTGCTTTAAATATTGCAGCACTTACATATTAGGTATGACTTTTCCTGTTACGTACATATATCGGCAACAGGTTGGATTCAGCAAGAATTAACCCTCCACCCCATATTATTTGAATTTATTCTGTATATACCATTGCAGTTGTGTAAATCTATGTATGTTCATATATTGGCGTCAGGTGCTCATGGTTTCTTTATTCATTTCAGGACTTCTGTTCTTATTAATAAAAACTTTACAAAATGGTTTCTTCTGCATTAAAAAAATATTTCCGTACTTAATATGTTGTAATACAATGACCTCTCCATAGATTTCTGCCACATTAACAAGACTGTCTGTAGATTCTCCTTAATCAAACAAACCAGACGATTGTCACTTGTACATTAAGATACGCACTTAGACTAGTTATTGCCCCTGACCTCGTTTGCATCTACTTTACTTTACAATCTTGGGGTTTAAAGAACTTAAAGACAGCTTAATCCCAATATTTATGTAGGACTTTTTCCTTATTAATAAAATTGAATTATTTTTAAGGACATTAAGTTAAATTAAAACATTAAAATCGCTTTTAAAATACGTGGCATATCGAGATAACACAAGAAAATAATCTTAATAAGTATTAAATATCCTTACTTATTATAAAACGAAGTTGTCATTTTTGCATGTATGTCCCTATGTGAGCTTATATCTTCAATACTACGCAACGGATTTTGATAAGGTTTTTTAATAGATAGAGTGGTTCAAGAGGATGTCTTTTTTGTATAATTTGGTTTGGTTTCCAAATTCAACGCCTACGAAGTTGCGCGTAAAAGCTAGTTAGAAATAAAGGCAGATAGATTTATTAGAAATACAATAACCTTCTTTAGACACTTCTTCCTTTATGAGTGTACCTTGAAGCATTGAATATTGATGTTATTACTCTATCAAGATATAATACAATAGGACGCTTAGTGTATTGAGTTCATTGATCAGCAAACGATTATGAAGTCCAGTATGTGAATGGATATTTTTTTTTAACTTTCATGTTACATTAGCGCCCTTTAGGTGATAAGTTTTAAAATATAATTGATATAGATCACCCTAAAAATATAGAGATTTTGTTAAGTTGTGAATTGAGATGTTATAAATATGCTTCCGTGTGGTGACGAAGAATACAAGTGTCACTACCCCTTCTCCTCCCAGGGGTGCTGTAAAAGTCAGCTAAGGGATATTGCACACAGATACCATCCTCTGTGAGAGATGGAAATCTCGAAACTAAACCCTGTGCCAACACGCTTGGTCAGCGCGGCACAGTAGACCATAATCCCTCCCAAAGTGGAGGAGGCCCGTGCCCAACAGTGGAAATGGGCTGGAGAGCGAAATATGCTTAGGCACACGGCCTTCAAATACATATAGGTGATTGTATCAATTCTTATTGGTAACTAAACGCATTATAGTTCTGTGAATATTACTTCTTCTCTTCTTCTCCAGCCCATTTACGTCCCACTGTTAGGCACGGGCGTCCTCTACTTTGGGAGGGATTATGGTTTACTGTGCTACGCTGACCAGGCGTGTTGGCACAGGGTTTATTTTCGAGTTCGGAATTAAATCCGGCAGCTACTTATGAAATTACATGTTTTTAAATTGTTTGCAATGATGTATTATTAACAATCTATCAATCTTAATGCTTGAATCTATCAATAAATCAATCAATCTTAATGAACATGACATAAATTAAGTTACTTACAGTATAATATTTTCTAACACTTGCGCGACTCATCTGTTTAAATAAAACTACTTTTTACGGATTTAGACGCGTATATTTGTTTTAAATTTTGGCCCGACGTTTCGGAGACTTTGCAGTCACCATGGTCACGGGTGAGACTGAGCTGTAATGTGTCTTCTACGATCAGTTATTACAGGGTTTACCCACATTCGATTTTAATTTTACATCTATCTATCTATCTATCTTTATGGTCAATGTAAAATTAAAATCGAATGTGGGTAAACCCTGTAATAACTGATCGTAGAAGACACATTACAGCTCAGTCTCACCCGTGACCATGGTGACTGCAAAGTCTCCGAAACGTCGGGCCAAAATTTAAAACAAATATACGCGTCTAAATCCGTAAAAAGTAGTTTTATTTACTTACAGTATTTTAATTTAGGTACTGTTCATTCAAGATACTATTACTAATAAAATTTATTGTCCAAGTAAACATGACAGGATCTGGTCAGTCAAGTCAGTCACTATTATCACGGGAGTGGTCGTAGTGTGTTTACAAGAAGCACTACCGTCGACCAACTACAAGAATTTGTATGCGCCACTGAGAATGCTAATGTTGGACGTCGATGTATCAATTAGGGTTGGCGAGAATAATGACTGCTTTTAGAAAAATATATTTCCTTAGTTTTCAAACTAACAAACACGCTTATATTATTATTTCGACGGGCTTCGTGGTGGAGTGGTTTATGTAATGGACTGCCGATCGCGAGGTCTCGGGTTGGATTCCCGGTCAGGACAATCATTTGTGTGATATCCATAAATGTCATACAAATGTTTGTACTGCGTCTGGGTGTTTACTATGTATTATAAGTATGTATTTACAAGGGAAAGGTAGTTTATGTATTATATCCGTATTCTGGTACCCATAACACAAGCATATAAGCTTAGTTTGGGACCAGAGGACGTTGTGTGAAATGTCCATGAATATTTATTATTTATTTATTTATTTATTATATAAGAATTGAAATGAAAATTATTATATTATATTTCTAGCTTTTACGCGATTCATTTATTCTAATAAAAGCATTTTTTATGGATTCAGAGCTTATATTTTGTTTTAAATCTTCCCCCGAGCCTGAAAGGTATCCGAAACGTCGAGCAAAAAAGGGAATCAATTAGAATTATTCAATAGACATCGGTCCTTGAAAATTATGCAAAATTACAAATTACAGATTAATCCGACCACTGAAAATGTTGAAAATCACATTCAAAGGTTCTAATAAACATTAGGTATTTTGCCTATCATCGATTGCCCAAAGGTGCATGTTCACAAGCAAAACATTCTGCACGTGATCATAATGCATAACTAACTTTCTTAATAAAATAATATGATTGGGAAGAAGTCTATAAATCAGTGTCACATAACACAATCACTTAAAGATATTCTCTTCAAAAAGAACTATAAAGTAAGATAAATGATTGTATTTCCTTTGATGTCCTGTCCTGAGACAGCCCTGATCAAAACACATATAATTTGTACCACAGGCTCACGTTACATTTGTAAGAATTAGGACGTCCCGTTTGAATTCGTTTCGTACGTGATTAACTAATGTTTTGTTTGATTACATTATTTAAATTTACCATTACTAATTGAGATAACTTCAAGATTTAATTTATCCGTTGCATTGACAATATATTTTAGTAGTCAAAGGCAGGTTTAAACTTAAGAGAAATTTACTTTACTATACTATATGTAAGTGTGCCTTTAAAGCTATTAAGTTATTTATCTAGACATATATTTTATAGTTAAAAATAATATTCAATTTTATACATACATTTTGCGAATAAGAAAGTTTAGTTAATTTCACCAAATAGTGTTTTTAATGCGTAACTTTCAATTTATGTGAGAATAATTAGCACAGTATGCTTTAAAAATGCATAAATACAACGTGTTGCAGAAAGGTGTAGTCATAATTTAAAGTTGCATTAGATAGGTCTTAAATATTATAAATATTACAGTCACACATAGAAAAATACAGTTGGTAAGTTTTTTTTTCTTTATTGCCTACTATTAAATAACTACCAGGAGCGCATCAATTATGAGATGTTTACTGTTTATTGAATGCGATTGAACCTTACGATAAAAGATGACCTCATAGTAGTGTTATATTTAAATAAGATCGATTAATTTAATAAATTAATTAAACTTTTATGAACACATAAAAGTCATAATATAACTATTATTTGTAATTTCATCCATGCCTAGTGCCTAGTCACCGGCCATGTGTAACGATGGTCAAATATGTCTACACCTTTCTGAAACACGTTGTATATTGACTGGTTGAATCGCTTGGTAAGAAGAGGCATGTACACAAGATTTATTGTACCCACACTGTATGTTATAGGTATCAAACCTAGCTATACAGAAGATTAGTAAGCAACAGTTTTAGCTAAGCATTTCATCTGCAGACCTATAAAATCATACCTTTTTATTTTAAACGCGCACTCATGGGCACGTGCTTATCTTTTCTTCTTTCTTTCTCGAGCCCATTAACGTCCCACCGTTGGGCACGGGCCTCCTCTACTTTGGGAGGGATTAAGTTCTACAATGCCACGCTGACCGGGCGTGTTACCTGTTAGACAGAAAACTCGACAGTAAACCCAAAAGTAACATGTTTACTGTCGAGTTTTCTGTCTCTCACAGAAGATGTTATCAGTGTAATATTCCTTAGCTGACTTTTACAGCACCCTGGGAGGTAAATGGGGTGGTGACAATTCTTAATCCATCATCACAAGGGCATAAATTTCCTTAGCGATAATTCACTAATGGTAATATCGTGACCATAGCAGTTCAAGCTAGTTGAAATCAGTAATCAATTCTCACGACAAATTACCATGTATCTTGATAACAGTAGGTGCGAACACCATCCATTGTGTTTTTATCTATCCCAGGTATAAAGAGGTGTTAACAACTACTATTGTGTCCTCCAAGATTCATATCTGTCGTTTGACATTCGCTGCAAACGATAGAGAAGTGACACGAATCCAGAATAGGGGACTTTATTTATTCTGAGAAGTTCTCTTTGAAAAATGTGTCGATACGCGTAAAGTATTTTGTTGTTTGTCGTGAAGTGAATATGGAATGAGTTCAATGAGTCCGTTTTGAGGGCTTATTCTAGTTTGTAATTATTTCTTGTCACGAAATATAGAATATTCTATTAATTATTATTATATTGTATTCTATTGATAGTAATGATAAAATTTATTTATTATCACATAATATGCACCTACTTCATTTGTTTCTTTACTGGTAGAGAATGCCTCCATTTGTTTGTATATAAAGTTTTAAATAAATATATAAATAATTTCGAAATAGATTTTGATTATTGGAATCGTTTCAAACTTAAGAAATATTTAAGAAAAGACATGGAAATAGCGAGACAAAATTCTGATATTAAAAGTTGATATCACTAGACAATTGTGTATTTACTCATAAATTAAGTTTGTTTCAGCGATTCAAAAATTGTTGTTTGCATATTTGATTCATATAAGACTGTATAAGGCAAATATATTTGTAATATTTATGGATGATTTCTATGAATAGTCTGTAACCTCGTACACATAGGCACAAGTGCAAGGAAATATACTATGCTTGTATTAAGCATAGTATATTTCCTTGCACTTGTCCCTATCACTTGGAAGTAATAGATTAGTTAATAAAAAGCATTTGTTAGGTGACTTTGATCCATACGAAAGTAAACAAAATGAAGATAAAATAAATAAATAAATAAATATTCACGGACATTTCACACAACGTCCTCTAGTCCCAAGCTAAGCTTTATATGCTTGTGTTTATGTGTTATGGGTACCAGAATACGGATAGAATACATATACTACTTTTCTTTTGTAAATACATACTTATAATACATAGTAAACACCCAGACGCAGTACAAACATTTGTATGACAATTAAACACATCACACAAATGATTGTCCTGACCGGGAATCGAACCCGAGACCTCATGATCGGCAGTCCGTTATATGAACCACTCCACCACGAGGCCCGTCAGATGTTATTCTCGTCTAGAATTACATACGTAATTGTTTTAAAATCTCAACGAGTGTTGTCCAAGACACACGACTACTCAGTTCCCCTCTGCATACAAGCTTGTTATCCAATCCAGCTCATTGGACAGAGCACTATTGTTTAGGCGATTAGTTTCAGATACGTGACCCACTTGTATGAGCTTGAAAAATACTCACGTTCATCATATTAACTAGGTAACATTATTATGTTTTACAACTGTTGTGTTTTTAAAGTTATGTTTAAAATTTTAGGTTATATTTTTAAAATGGTGATTGATGGAAATTCTTCAAAATAAAGAGCTTTTATCGCTTATGCTTACTAATCTATACTTACATGATTATTATTCTGTACATGAAATATATTTTCACAATAACTATCAGGGGTGATTAGTGATCGATACTGATGCCAAAAATGCAATCAGTAAAATTTTTGTCTGTCTGTCTGTCCGTCTGTATGTTCCTTATAGAAACAAAAACTACTCGACGGATTTTAAAGAAACTTGGTACAATCATTCTTCATACTCCTGGGCAGGTTATAGTATACTTTTCATCACGCTACAATCAATAGGAGCAGAGTAGTGAAGGGAAATGTTGGGAAAACGGGAAAAGGTGCTCAAATTCTTTAAGCTTCCGTCGCGTGCGCAGCCTTAATGGTTAAAGTTACATAGAAATCATGTATGACGGAAATATTCTACATAAAATTGTCTAAAAAATATCCCGAAACAGCACATATCTATATTTTATGGTTGACTCACAATAACGCGTGTAACTCCTGATAGCTTAGCAGTTCGTTCATTCTGATTATATTTGTTTACTCTTACGTTTATAATACTCTCACTCAAGCAGTAGTTAAAAATGTTGCAAAAACGGGGAAAATTTCCTAAATTCTACGCGGACGTAGTCGAGGGCAACAGCTAGTAATAATTAAAAGTCTAGACATGCTAAGATGTTTTTCTATTATAATAGCAGGAATTGAGAGACCGAACCTTAACAAATTATACGAAAAAATCACGCTCTTAAACCACTCGATCTGTTAAAAAATCACATCAAAATCCGTTGTGTACTATTGAAGATATAAGCTCACATAGGTACATACATACAAAAATAAGGACTTTGTTTTATAATAACTAAAGATAGTTTGCGATCCCACGTTATGGCGTATTCCGCAGGAGATGAAAATCCATTTTTAGGGTTCCGTACCCAAAGGGTAAAAACGGGACCCTATTACTGAGACTTCGCTGTCCGTCCGTCCGCCCGTCTGTCACCAGGCTGTATCTCAAGAACGGTGATAGCTAGAGAGTTGAAATTTTCACAGATGATGTATTTCTATTGCCGCTATAACAAGAAATACTAAAAATAAAATAAAATAAATATTTAAGGGGGGCTCCCATACAACAAACATGATTTTTTTACCGTTTCTTGCTCGATACTAATAACGTTGCCTTATGTTGCATAGATAATGGTACGGAACCTTTCGTGCGTGAGTCCGAATCGCACTTGACCAATTTTTTATTTCACTAAAGGAAAAATCTTCTTCATAACAGGTGTTTGTTTCCAGTAGCATAGTTTAGGTTTAATAAATTAGACATGTTAGTACTTTTGTAAAAAATATGTAAACATGATAATATAATGTCTACGTCATTTTTGATGTGAGCTAGAGCCTGTCTGTTTTTTGCACTCATTATGACGTCAAATAATACGTACAAACATATAAGTTTATGTTTATGGGTAAACACATTATTTGAATAGTAACCATGCTATGTAGGCATCGTAAATAATATTTTTAACACGCTTTTATTAGTTACGTACGTATCTATTAATGTATAAATCTATAACAGTAACGGAATTTTGAAAACGAGTTTCACCCAGTGCAGTAGTCGGATTGATCTGAAATTTTGTACATTCAACCAGTACTATACTAACTGTGGGAGGTGGTAGGTATCGAGTTGGATCCCGTTTGCCGAAATTGCAAAAGTGGGGCCGTGGATACGGCGGAATACACCCTCGCCGTGTGCATGGCATGGGACGCCAAGCGCGCTGAACTCGTCAGCGTGCTGGGCCAGGACTTGTCGCTCCCGGTCGTTGTTTCATCCATGGCCGAGAGCGAACAGTGTTGGGCCGCCGCCGTCGCTTCCTTTGCTCGGGAAATGATGGCAGCAAAGAGGGAGGCTCTGCGAGAGCGCGAACGCTCTGGTGGCACTTTGCCACCCCGCCCGACGAGGTGGTCATGCACGGCGGGTCGCAATCAAAATACAGCAATAGTTGTTTTTATTTTTTAGTTAAGTTTAGTTGTGCACACAGAATTGGTACCATTACCTACTAATTAATAAAGACATAAAACTTGCATTATTTATGCAGGAAGTAATGTCATAAAGTAAATAAATCCGAATCGAAATTCCGATGATATAAATTTTTTCTCTAACAGGAAGCTACATTCTCCGAGAGTAGTATACACTTCATATTGTGTCTTTAATGTAGTAATTCAAAATTTTTGTCAAAAGAAGTCGCGGTTAACAGCTAGTCTTTAACATAGTGTAATTACGTCTATATCAACTCTGCTCACCTTTTCGATATCGTAAACAGTTTAAAATAAAATAATTGGCCACGACTACATAAGCTGTTAGTGATTATACACATGAACAACCACTAAAACTTAACATTACACAAACAAACGATATTTCACCACATTTCTATATATAAAGATTACGTGATACGTCTGATGGGCGGCTAGTTTACTATGAAAATTCGTTGTTTTCTAGTTCATAGACTTGTATGAGCAGCTAAGGGATATTGCACACAGATAACATCTTCTGTGAGAGACGGAAAACTCGAAAATAAACCCTGTGCCAACACGCCTGGTCAGCGCGCCACAGTAGTCCATTATCCCCCCCCCCCTCAAAGTGGAGGCCCGTGCCTAACAGTGGGACGTAAATGGGCCGGAGAGAGAAAGAGAGAGATAGACTTGTTTAAATAAATAAATTGAACCACTTTTTATACATATAATACTAGCTTACTTGTGACTTCATATTATAGAAAACCGTTGCGTAATTTTAAAGATATAAGCTCACAAAAAGACATACATACAATAATATCGACTTTGTTTTATAATAAGTAAAGAAGATCAGTAAAGATGAATGTATTACAATGCATACTGCTTTCACGAGATTATGTATAAATTGATTTCATCTTCAATTATTTCTTTCTCAGGCCATTATTATTCTGCTATTGGGTACAGGTCTCTTCCATTTCAGGTCATTTATCTATGTCTCACGGACAAGACGTATTGGTTGCTCGTATAGTTTCGAGGTTTACGTCTCTCACAAAGCATGTTATCTGGTTATTATTATCTATTAGCTGAATCTTGCAGCACTCTAAGGAAGAAATGGAGTGTATTCTTAATCTGTCACCACACGTAACATCTATAAATTGTTACATCATACAAATATGTTGTTATTTAGGCAAGGCTAACTCTCACACTACGTCTTATGAACGGGTTATAAATATTCTTTTTTTTTATAAATATCATGGACATTTCACACAACGTCCTCTGGTCCCAAGCTAAGCTTATTATGCTTGTGTTATGGGTACCAGAATACGGATATAATACATAAACTACTTTCCTTTTGGAAATACATACTTATAATACATAGTAAACACCCAGACGCAGTACAAACATTTGTATGACAATCTAATATATAAAATTTCCATGTCACAATGTTAGTTACCATACTCCTCCGAAACGGCTTTACCGATTTTTACCAGGTTTTTTTTTTTTTTTTTTTTTTTTTTTTTTTTTTTTTTTTTTTTTTTTTTTTTTTTTTTAAATAAATAAATAAATAAATATTCATGGACATTTCACACAACGTCCTCTGGTCCCAAGCTAAGCTTATATGCTTGTGTTATGGGTACCAGAATACAGATAGAATACATATACTACTTTTTTTTTTGTAAATACATACTTATAATACATAGAAACACCCAGACGCAGTACAAACATTTGTATGACAATTAGAAAAATCACTCAAATGATTGTCCCGAGCGGGATTCGAACCCGCGACCTCTTGATAATTATCTTTATATAATTATTTTATATTGATCTTATTAGGTTATTTTTTAGGTCTGAGAATCGGCTACTATCTATTTTTCAAACACCCCCCCCCCTCTCCCTGCCATTTGTATGGCAAAACAACGTTTGCCGGGTCAGCTAGTTTTATTATAAATATCACACAAATGATTGTCCCGAGCGGGAATCGAACCCGCGACTTCGTGAATGGCAGTCCGCAGAGGCGTATTTACCCTAGGTCCATACCATAGGGGCCATGGCCCAGGGCGGCCAGCCTGAGAAGGGCGGCGAAAGCCTTTGAGTTTAAAATTCTGCTCTATCTCTATTAATTTATAGGGTGGCTTATTAAATTGGCCCGGGGCGTCAAATCAAATGACCCGGGGCGCTGATCTTCAAAATACGCCTCTGGCAGTCCGTTACCTGAACCACTAGACCACGAGGCCCGCCCGAGGGTTAGCTTTAGGTTTAGCTATTCTTCTTTCCAGCCGTCCAACGTCCAACGTCCCGCTGTTGTTATTTAACCCCTTAGCTGGCTTTTACAATACCCTGAGAAGGAAAAGGGCAGTGACATCTGTATTCTTAATCTGTCACCACACGGAAAGTTATTCATCTCTCGTAAAATAAGATATCTGCCTATGTTATCCGTTAGACGATGCTTACAATAAGCTTTGAGTAAATGTAATTGTAACTCCGTCCATAGGTATAATAAAATAGATTTAAATAATCAAATACTGAGTTACATTGAATCAGCCGGAACTTCGGCGATAAGGAAATAGTAGAAGTTTCCAAAGAAAACGGATGTCTGGATCTAAATCAGTTGATTATATGCTAAAGATTTCATAGAATTGAATATTCATTATTAATTTGTTTATTTAAATTTCTAGCTAGCTATTATTGTTAACGTATGGTGTACGAATAAAAATAATATCTCCGTTTATTTAGTAGGATAATTAATGAGAAACGTTACCACACCATTTCTTAGATGTGCCTCTAAGAGCCAGCTATGGGAAAAATAAAAGAAAGCTAAAGCTAGCATATTATAGTAAAGATGGATCAAAACTAATGCTAAACTAGGCCAACCTGCCAGCTCGATAGTCTACACCAAACATACTCATTGAAAGAGATTCTTTTTACATAATAACTGAAGGTTAACAGACTGTAACGTATAATACATCTCTACTAAAAGAGATTAAGTTTTTAATATGTTGTTAATATGTTTTTAATATGTTTTGCTTGATCCTAAAGATTTTTTCAAAAATAGGAAAGCAGTGCAGTGTTCGAAAGAGCTATCAAACGTTGCGAGAGAGCAAAACGTGTCTATGATAAAAAGTAACCGGCGTCTTCTGATAAAAACACCCATGTTTTTGGCATAGAAACACTTAATTTTACCGAGATACGCTAACAAAAAAAACTATCTCACCTTTTTACTAACAAATTTCTTTGATATTTATATTTTAGGTGTCTAATAAATATGTTTAATTTGCAATAAAAGCGGCGACACCTATAAATCTGTGGACACAGACGAAATGGCAACGAATTTGTGAAGGAATATTGTAACTTTGAGATGATAATATGTGATAACGTTACACTAACGATCTATAAATTGTGATAAAGTTCTAAACACTTTTGAAATTGTCTTATTTATATTAGATTTTTATATTAATTAGGTTTTTCCTTAGTTTAAATTAAATTAAATGGTAATTATCACTTTGTTTTTGTATTGTGGGTAATGAGTTTGATAAACAAAGACAAATTGAATGATATATTGGTTATATTTTATGTTTTGGTATTATTAATTTGTTGTACTGTAACTTATTTAAAAAATATTAAGATTTGAACTGTTTGACTGAAGGCAGACCCGCGATATTCATTTCACAACCATATATTTTTGAGCGGCGTAAATTATTCACTGTCTTTCTTGCAGTCCGTCGTGCCGGACTGCCACAGTACCTATTATTCTTATGCTAAATGGCGAAACATATACATAGATATACTAGCTGTTGCCCGCGACTTCGTACGCGTGAAATTTATAGAAATTAAACCTTAACAAACAGAAGTTTACTTTGACAGTCGATAGATGGCGTTGTACCGTTTTTTAAATAGCGCTATAGTTTTGTTCGCCACATTAACACTTAAGCTCGTCAAAATTTCTATAGTGACATGAACTCGTTTTCACATTTATAAATTAGTCAGGATCAGGATATTTATAAGGGAAAAATACTAGCGCAGTACTATTCCTCCTGTATTATTACGATTAACTTTGTGCAAGGACTCTACATTTACATTTAGGGCATTTCTGACTAAATATAAAAAATGAAATAATTTTTTTTTACCGTTTTTGCAACATTTTTCACTGATGCTTCGCTACTATTGGTCGCAGCGTGATGTTATATAGCCTATAGCTTTCCTCGATAAATGTACATCCAACACTGAATTTTTTTTGTTAAATCGGACCAGCGAGCGGTTCACAAGTTTAGCGCGTTCAAACAAACAAACAAAGTGTTCACATTTATAATATTAGTAGATTTAGATATTATAAAATATATATTCATTCATGGACATTTCACACAATTTTGAAGAAATTTTATGACGTAAATGTTTATGTTCGCATTTTGACTTAAAAATCTGTACCGATTGATGAGTTGTATACTGTATGATTGATGGATTGTCTGATATAAAGGTTTGTTAATAAAACGACTGTAAGAGGAAACTACATTATATAGGCATATAATTAACTACATTAAAAATCTGTTGAGAGTTTGATTTTTAAGTAGGTTTACTTTTAAAGATTCCGTTACATTGATTTATAGATTGATAGATACATGAATATATACAATGTTAACGAACATTATGAACATTTCCAATCAATACGGCTATTGCAAGTAGGTGAATATTACTTTCAAGGCATCCATATCATAGACTAATACCTACATAGATGGATAGAAACAAACAATGGTAATAAAAGCGTGTAATTAATCTAAAGAACAATATAATGCTATTTCGTGAACATGTTTAAACGATTCAGTCTTGCTTATTTTTGATGCAAATGAAATAAAAATAATTTAAAATAATTTGTTTATCATTCAGTGTGTACGACCTAAATTCTTCAACTTCACGTCACTCGTACTAAAAGAACTACTAATACATACGCAAATATATAAAAACCAGTCAATTACGAGTTGGGCTTGGACACGATGAGTTCCTTACGTTGCGTTACGTTAATAATGGGGCATTTGTCATATTTTCAACCCTACATAACGAGATAAGAGCAGGAAAATATTGATGATTAGTATTTGTTGTTTTAGTATCAAGTTTTATAAAAAAAGGTGAAATTTTCAGCTGTCTAGCTATCACCGTTATAGAAATACCACTTGATGACAGACGGAAGGACTGACAGCAACGTCTCGCTAATAGAGATTTTTTTTCCTCCTTCTGCCCTACCGGGCCTTGGTGGTACCTTGACCCTTAGCAAGTGCTCGTCTCACGTATGTACGTCGTCTCGTATCACGTGGGGCTTGACTCGACCGGGTGAACATTAGGTGCCCCCGTCGTGCTTTACCTTTTGGTACAGAACGCTAAAAACATTGTTGTGAAATTATCGATAAATTTTCTTATCGATAAACCTTTTTGACAGTCGAGGAATACTATTGTTGCAAAATAAACTACGATTTGAGACTTTATTATTCGATTTTAAGATACAATATTGTATATTATTCGCAATAGATAATGTTTTAAAAGAATAAAGTACTTGGTATAAATAATGTAATGCCGTGAAAATTTCAGCACGATGTATCATAAATAACACTCACTTGGCAATAGGAATTAAATAGATACTATTTGAATAAACTTATGGTATAAATATGTAATGAAAGTAAATAGTTGCTACTTAATGTATTTCATATGTGTGTAGTTCACAATAAGAGAAAATTAACTGTTATAAGCCTAATTTACTCATCGAAAAATAATGCCGCGCCTGCGAGTTCGTACGCGTGGATATTAAAAAGCTATCCCCGTTTTTTAAACATTTTTCAATAATGCTTCGCTCCTATTGGCCGCAGCGTGATGTTATATAGCCTATAGGCTTCCTCGATAAATGTACTATCCAACACTGAAAGAATTTTTCAAATCGGTCCTGTTGGTCCATTCAGTGAGATTAGCGCGTTCAAACAAATAAACTTTACAGCTTTACAACGTATTGCAGAAAGGTGTAGTCGTAATTTAAAGTTGCATCACTTAGGCTTTAAATATTATAAATAACTACCAGGAGCGCATCAATTATGAGATGTTTACGGTTTATTGAATGCGATTGAACCTTACGACAAAAGATTACCTCATAGTAGTGTTGTATTTAAAGAAGATCGATTAATTTAATAAATTAATTAAACTTTTATGAACACATAAAAGTCACAATATAACTAGTATTTGTAATTTCATCCATGCCTAGTGCCTAGTCACCGGCCATGTGTAACGGTGGTCAAATACGACTACACCTTTCTGAAACACGTTGTATAATATAGATTGTTAGAAATTGAGGCTGAAGAAATTTAAAAATTTTTTGTAATGATAGATAACTATGTTCATGTAAGATGAATAAAAAAATGTATACTTACCTAATTATATTATGTGTATATACACATAATATAATTAGGTATACATTTTTTTATTATTTTTTTTATACATTTTTTTATTACTGTCCGTAACTAAATGTATATGATCGCCAACACAAAGCCGTTATTCATAACAATTATTGCTAATACAAATTCTATTCATACTTACGATGTTTAGATTACAGGCCTAACTACGCTCTGTTTACTATTAATCGGTACTAGGTTAATAAATATAGTAAATTTTATAGTCTCTTGGAATTCATTTACAATAATTAATATCTTAAAAAAAGTCTAATGGTCTTATTCATAATGACTTAAAAGTTCGCTAAAATAGGTTCGCGAAAATTGTCAAACCTTGTTATTCTTAATAGTATTTTTACGCTAAAACATTTATTATCTCTGCGATAAAATCTCCGTTTAAACCTCCGATAAGTCATTACGAATAAGACCGTTAGTCATCTATTTACGTCAAGTTCTAGGTGTTTCTTATAAGTTAAACTGAACCAAAAACAGAATAAAGAATAGAAAAACCCACAGAGAAACCATAATTTAAATATGATTTTTATTTTACAATAATTTTAGAACCGCGCATGATTTTTGTTTTCAAGTGAGTAAAGATTATGTATCATAATTTTCTAAGAATAGGTCATCTCGCATAGAACATAAGAAATTTGCACATGCTATACTGAAAAGTTGAACTGCGGGAGGTTGTTTTACCATCATAAATATGTATGTCCAGGTTGTTTGGTTATTGAGTTTAGTCAAAACACGTGTTTTCTAACCAAATTGAGGATGACGTCAGAACATTTCAACTTTATATGAACTAAAAAGCAGGTCTATATGATCGCTTGTTTGCAATACAATAGGAGATTATTGAGGGAATTTTTATTAGGTGATGGAATTATAAAATCATCACTCTATTTCGTCCCCAAGGTAGTGTAAGAGCCAGCTAATAAGATAACAATCTCGTGAGAGACCGAAACCTCGAAATAGCTGGTGAATAATGGTTAGCGAGGTGAAGAGTAGATGAGAAGCCTCTCCAAAAGTGGAGGAGCCTCGTTCCCGATAGAACGTTAATAAAACGAGGAATTTAATGAATTTGAAAGGTAAAGCAAGCAAAATAGCTATAAGCACGAACGTGACTAATGTTAAATAACAATACAGTTATATGTACTACATATTACATAGTTTTATGATAGTTCTTACTAATACTATCCTATAGAATACACAATACTAAAATGATAGTATGTTATTGTCGCACTTATCGAGCAATTCAAGACACGTATTTTATAGTAGCAGTTACGGTCCGTAGTAGGGGACAGCCGCAATTGAATAACGATTTTCTGCGCAAGCGCAACTCTAGTGTTGTCATTGAATCGAATGTTATCGATAACGAGTAGAAATTTTATTTCTTTGCGTGATTGTAATTTTAAATTAAGCGATTATCACCTAAAAGTTGTAGAAGAGATTAAAATAGGTATTAATTTCTTTTAATTATAGTTTTGAAACTCAAGTGTATTTATAATACTTGCCTATCTGCATGGGAAAAAGGCGTTTAATAGTATATTAGACATATAAATTTATGCAAATTTAAGGAGATAATATATCATAAAAAATTATTTAAAACATCCGTAGGTAATGTTAACAGAATGTTAGGTACCTTTACCTAATCTTCCGAATCACATAAAATTCGATGTATTTTTATCGAATTTGTCACATCACTTTAAAATCTCAGACTCCTTGTCGATGATTTACAAATTATTGAGATGAACAATGGCGATAGGGGAGGAGACCCAAGGTCGAAACGGGAGACCACGATGCATAGATACACATAATAATGCGGAAGTTTTTTCATAAGTTCAATAAAATTACTGTTTTCTATAGAGAAATGTGGGAATATTTTGTACTTTAATCATGTTATAAGGGCGTGGTTAATGCTTTGTTTGGATTATATGTGGGTAATATATTTTGGACTTACTGTTTCTTTTTTATTTTGATATGTTCAGATGAGAAATTTTTAGGTTTCACGAGTAATTAAGACGTGAGAGTAACTTGTACAATATAATCTATGAATTGGCAGTAAGCCATTTGGATTTTTTATTAAAGGCGCATTTATATACTGCTTAGCTTATTTACGATAATAGAAGACTAATTGTGATAATATGACAATTAATTGTAGCCAAAAATACTGCACAGTTCTTGAATTTACTCAGCCCATATACCATTAAAATACACAGAGATTTTGTATAAAGGGTTCGTTTCATTACTCTGTTATCGAGTCATAATTTTAATAAACATCTCAGCAGTAATTTTGCAGAACATTTGGACGGACAAAAACCAGCACCCGATGATTCCTATGACCTGTTTAGATTATCGGTTAAGTAAACCGAACGAGCAGATTTTGTATCGATCTTCATTATTTATTATTATGATTTATAGGTAGAAAGTAGAACAAAATGTGATGACCCGACAGAAATCGATATCTGTGTTTAAAATAGTTTAAATCTAGATTCTTTGACGTATAAGTGAGGAAGTACTTTCTAAGCTCTTTGTTTATACCTAATATTAAGAATAATAAATAGAAAAATAATTTACCAAAAGGTGTTTTGACAATATTTAATTAAAGGATAATAATGCACATACTTACATATTTTTATTTGTTGGAGATAGATAGGACACTCTAAAAGGCTCAAAGAAATAGGAAACTGTCAATTACTAAACAGATTCTCAAATTTGATGATAAGTCTCTTTCTTTGTAATATAGTAACGTACCTAAATAAAGTAATAAAAAAAATTTTAAGTTAAAAAAACGATAGGGTGTTTGTTGTTTGTCCATTATTCCGTCTAAATACGAATCAGTAAGCAGTTCATTATTTTCATGAATAAAATTAAATTTCAATACTGTTAAAATAAAAGAATATTCATGGTAATTGCCTTCCTTTACACTCGCTCGAGTACTTGTAAGATACAAACACAGCATAAGGTATACAAATCTTAAAATAACGTTGGTGGTATGAATTTGACCTACCATGTGAACGCACTGTTTAATTACTATAATAAGCTACGTAGTTATTATCATTTAACAATTTTCTAAACTATTATGCTTATTTTGGGACTGTATGATTCTTATGAGTGTATTAATCTATATAACAGAATATTTAAAAGTGATTTTCGCTTACTTCCAATAACCAGATTAATCCGAAATCTTGCACTTCTATCAAGAACGGATAAATAAGAAAAAAAAGGACTTTTGAGATCAATTCAAGCGTATTTTAGTTTAGATTTATACAATTAAGTTGGGAAAAAAGCATACGGCTAATGGTAAGCGGTCAACGTAACGTAGAGACGTCTGCAACACCAGAATCACTGCTTTTTAGGCACAAATGCATTTTCCTACCTTTATCCCAATGTTTGGTGTTTCTGGCCGGTATAACGAATATATTATGATAACAACGGTACCGGTGACTGGGTGACTTTTTGGAAAACCCCATACTATAGTGTTTAGTACTTATATTTTTTTAATTTTTTTTTTATATTGCGATCTGTTCTTTTAATATTCAGCAAATGGATAATATGTGCTCAAAGTCATTAGAGGCGGTGGTCCAGTGACTACCTGCCCAAATATATTATATCCCTAGAGGTCACTAGGGGTTTTTCTTTTATAGTACTTATATGAATTGAATACAAGTATTATGTTTGTTATCTAAACCAGTGGTATATTTTAATTACTGTGGCTCAATATTTACTACTCCTTCAATAACTATCTCAAGTAGAGCTTTAAAAAGGATTGCTTTTCTGTATATTTTTAGAACACATTCAGAGTAGAAGGTTAAAAATTTATTAAGTATTGGATCTGTACTAATATTATACAGAAAAGTTTACATTTCACTGTTTGTTCGTATGTTACGGTATAATAAAAAACTGGTCAAGTGCGAGTCGGACTCGCGCACGAAGGGTTCCGTACCGTTATCTATGCAACATAAGGCACGTTATTAATAAATGAGCAAACAACACACACAATACTTAATTAATCACGTTTGTTGTATGAGAGTAAGAAACGGTAAAAAAATCATGTTTGTTGTATTGGGAGCCCCCCTTAAATATTTATTTTATTTTATTTTTAGTGTTTTTTGTTATAGCGGCAATAGAAATACATCATCTGTGAAAATTTCAACTCTCTAGCTATCACCGTTCTTGAGATACAGCCTGGTGACAGACGGACAGACGGACGGACAGACGGACGGACGGACAGACGGACGGACGGACGGACAGCGAAGTCTCAGTAATAGGGTCCCGTTTTTACCCTTTGGGTACGGAACCCTAAAAAAAGAACTGGGGTGATTTTCAAAGTTTTTAAATTTTAGGAATAGTTAAAAAGCTAAGGATATTTGCGTTAATAGAAACGTAATCAAACGTATGTCCTGCCTATAAAAACCAATGACGCCATATTATTGTGGTGGTGCGTCAAAAACTTAATTAAAAAGGTTGCCTGGTAGAAATCGCTTTAAGCGATAAGGCCGCCCATTGTACTAGATTATTTTAAGAACATCCTGTAATGTAAAACTAAATGGTGTACAATAAAGAATATAATAAATAAATAAATAAATAAATAAAATGAAAAAGCTATAGAGTATTGTGATCATTGTACACATTTGTATTAGTTAAAATCTTTATATATTTATCAGAAAGAAGAAAAAAAACACACAACGTACCCTGGTCCTAAATTAAGCTTAGGTATATTATGCTTGTGTTACGGTATTTTTTTTATGTAGGGAATGCATTTACGCACGTTGTGTGTGACTCCAGGGTCAGAAACGGACCCGGACTACCCGCTAAACCCCACGGTGTTCCTCCTCGCCCCTTGGCCGGGCCATGGTAGTCACTCAGGTATTACCATGACCCGACCAGGTGCTTGTGTTACGGTTACCAGAATACGGATATACTCTTTTCTTTTGTAAATACATACTTATAATACATAGAAACACCCAGACACAGTACAAACATTTGTCATACAATTATAGAGATCACACGAAATGATGAACCTGAGATCTTGTGGACTGCCGTACATTACATGAAACACTTGACCATGAAGCCAGTCAAAAACTGAAAACTATGTAAGTAGTCAAATCAAGTTTAGTTTCTTCCACATTCATTGAATCGACTGTTAAATATCTCCACAAATCCATGTTTCGATCTTTACAACACACACCCACTGTTACCTGGTACACTATAAATAGCCTGAACGCACCCCAAACTCTATAGTTAATGTACCCTAGCTTTAACAACGACCACTGAAGCTTTATGGTGTACTTTTAACATAGGATTGAACATTTGGAGTGCTTGACTTATCATGTCTAAGTAACTTAAGTAGAGGTATTGAAATTTGACAGGGCGTCTATTTAAAATAGGCAGCTGTTTTGCTCTATAAGATTTTGATTTTTAGTCGAATATTGTAGTAAGAGGATTCTGTTGTTTTGTTGGCGTGTTTAGTTTTATCTCTCTCTTTTAATTTAGGAGCTTTTAGTCCTAACAAGGCTATGTCAGCTCCATAGTACCCTAACTATCACTATCTACTTATTTATCTACTAAACTCCTAAGAACTAACTTATATACTATCTAAACTAGTTGTGTTTAGTTAAGAATTGAACATTTCAAACAAAGCGACTAATTAATGAAATATCAAATGTTAGATTTGGTTAGATTTGGTTAGATTTGTTTTAAAATATATTAAACTAGCGGTTGCCTATAAGTTTGTACGTTGTAAGCGTGTAATTAGAAATTGATACATACCATTCATTTCACACAAGTGTCACCATCCTTTTCCCTTCCCAGAGTGCTGTAAAAGCCAACTGAGGAATACACAGATACCTAACAGCATCTGTGAAACACGGAAAACTGGAAACAAACCCTGTGCCAACACGCCCGGTCTCGCAATCCCTCCCAAAGTAGAGGAGGCCCATGCCCAACAGTGGGACGATAAGGGGCTGGAGAAAAATAGAGATAGAGATAGACACAAAATTATTGTAAACACATTGTAAGCTATGTAAATTTTCAGTGTCTAGGCTATCGCTGTACCAAGTTTAACCTAAATCGTGTAAGCAATTTTGGGGTGAAACATCGACAGACAGAGAGAATTACTTTAGTATTTATAATATTAGTAAGGATGATAAGAAACGAGTATCGCTAAGACATTTTATTGAGAAACGCCATTTCAATTAGTGCTTCCGATATACAATGGTTTATAATTTATTCTAAATTTATCTACGACAAACAATTAATACTAATATGTAAAACACATTAAGTATTTAAACACTATAAAGCAAAGAAATCCTAAGCAATTATTAATATTTGATCAAGTGAAATGAAATCGTCAACCGTGATCATAGTCGAGCGCCTTACGCCCTAAGCACTTTGTGTTACAACGCCGCGTTCAGCGCCCGGGCGGCTGCTAGGTAACGCAGGAAGTTTACTCGCACGTGCGCTAAATACAGGATGTTTGGAAAACAATTAGAATTAACAATCGTTAATTGCAATTTTATATGACAATATAATTAACTGCAAAAAGTATATGCCTACTAATGTAGATACTGCCTCATCACAATAATTTTAACTAAGTTATAAATTAAATTAGAAAGAGATGTACATATCATATATTTACTTATTTGTAAAGACCATGTTAGCTCAGGAAGCATGCTTATTTTAGAGTATCTGTAGTAAAATGTGACTTTTTCTCAGTAATATACTCATTTTTATTTAACACGCTTTTTATGTTCGGTATGTTTCTATCAATGTATTCTTTCAACGGAATCTTTAAACGCGATTTTCACCAACTTGCATTAGTCGGATTGATCTGAAATTTTGCAAACATATCAAGGACTGATGACAATGGAATTATTTAAAAATCTATTCAGGAATATCAAGCGTGTTTTTTTGTTTTTTAACTAAGGAAATTATTGGAAAACATGCTTGGTATACATAATATTTTATATGTATTAATTTTCATATCATTTTAGTCGCTATTAGTTTCATGAGCTAACTTTAGATCGTTATTTCATGGTTACTTTTATTACCAGAAGTAAGAACCAAGCATAGATTTTCTTTATTTACAAGCTAAAGTAATAAAAATAATCTAGAGAAAAAATAAAAGGAAGATTGAATCTAGGACAGTACAGTATAGTAAACAAGAAAATTGTGCATCAAATTTATTTATGTATTACTGTGGTTAAAACAGAATTGTATATTCTGTCAATTACTATGTCTGTGGTTTGCGGTTGATTGAGGCTATTTTTGCGGTATCCTGTCAAATAATGTGCGGTTTAATAGTGTGATTAACTGTTTGTTTATTGTTCTGTCAATTCACTGCCGGTGATATCGATTCACATGGTGGTGTTTATCTTATTTGGTGGTTATTTAGGTAATCCTTTAATTAGAGTACACTAGAGGTAGACTGCTCTTCAGGTGGTCATGCTTGGCGTGCAAAAGCGGTTAATTGGTAAAGAAATTAAGGACTTAAACATGCGATTTACTCACATAACTGTACAGCAGCATTGTTGGAAAGTAAAAATTCTTAAAGATTTTAAAAGATAGAGATAATAGCCATTGTTGTTATATTTTAGCAAACAATAACAGTTAGCAAAGTCTTTCATATGGTTGTAGGTTGAGAATAATTTGGTCACTACCTCATTTCTTTTATATTGATTCTGTTTTAAATGTCTCTCTTAAAAATTAAGGAAATTATGTAACGTCTTTTGTGAGAGACACTCAAATAAAAATTATAGATTTTTTTTTATGTAAATTAAAACAGCCTGTATCTATCCATAAAACAATGTTTACTAGCACGAATAAGAAAAACTCGCCGCACGCGACATCTGGCGCTATGTTATGTAATTATTTGTTTTATGAACGCATTTAGTTTTAAACTATTTTGCTTAACTAATATAGTAATAATTCCATAATAATAGTATAATGGCTACATTGCACAGTGACTAAAGAATTATTTTTACCATTAGATTGGTAAATTTGCAAAATTACAAGTAACAAGCTGTTGCCCGCGACTTTGTACGTTTGATATTTAGAAGATTTTGCCTGTTATTGCAAAATTTACATAGCCTGGCCTTTCTCAATAAATGGACTATCCAACACAAAATAATTGTTCAATTCGAACCAGTAGTACCTGAGATTAGCGCGTTTAAAAAAACAAACTCTTTGACTTAATAATATTGTTATAAATTAATCTAAATCTTAAAATTCTGATATATAGTATCGATTTTTATTTATTTTATCCCATCATAATGACGTGTATAAATTGTCTGTATATGTATGTAATTCGATCGAAAATTAGTAAACTTATTATCTGTAGTAAAGAACTTAATCCGTAAATATTATTTATAATACACAAAACTAATAATAGCTAAAACAATTACACACTTAATCTCAACCCTCTGAAGAAATAAATCACTTAAAAAAAGGATTGTTGAAAACCATTTTAGAAAGAGGGTGAATAAAAAGTAACCCTTAAGTTTATGTATCCAAATTTAAATATCAGATATCCCCTTGCCGTTATGATATATGGGGATGAGTTAAATATAATATCGATATAAATATATTTATTTATCTAGAATACTCATCATCACCCTTTTTTCGTTGTAAAATTAAATTAAAAAATTTTACAAAAAAAAAAAATTACAAACGCTGGTGAAACTAAGGGCATTAGCTAGTGAAAAATAAATCATAGTCATTTCATACAACGTCTTCTGGCCCCAAGTTAAGCTTTTATTTGCTCGTCTTATTAGTATCATAATACATATACCTATACGTATGACGTAGGTATACATTAATAATACTAATTTTAAACATTAATTAATGAAAATTGATAATTAGATTTATTTTCTTGCAACACATAAATTTTTATTAACGTTTATAATTCGATAATGGTTTAGTTAAGTTTAGTTTACGTGAGCGCGCAGATTTGGTACCGTTAACGTCAAGAAAATTTTCTTACTGTAACAATTTTTCGTCACCTTTAAAAAAAACGTAATTCAATACGATATTTTATTTATAAATAGTATGTTCAATATAAAATAAATAAAAAAATCACCCTTTCATTAAAATGTGAGCAGTGAATCAAACTTGAGTTATTTTATATGTATGTTTGTTTTAATGTTTATATTTATACCGTGCCAACGACCCGCTCGTAATGGACGCAGGTTATAATTATATTTATAAAAATGTTGTTAATGTTTGTCGGTCGGTGGGTTCCGCGTATAAAACATCATGGAATATGCTTTACTGAATATTGTTTGACATTTAGCAAACGTCATACCATGTGTTTTTAGAAAAACAATTAATAAAAGTTGTTTTTGAAACTAAAAGACATTTTACAGCATTAAGTCGCACTGTGAGGATAGGTATTAGGTAGAGACATAATAATATGCTTTTCTCTTACATAATTTTCTCGCCAATTTGCGATTTGAGACAAAAAAACTTAAACTGGTCCAGGTTTAGTAGTGCCATGGCAGATTCAGTGGCAGTGTGTGCGCTAAAGAGCCATTTATTTAGTAATCCATGTGCCAAATACTTAGAGTATAATAAATTAAAATTTTAGTAACAATTTAAAAATTAACTACATTTTTCTAATATTCTTTAACACTTGCGCGAGTCATTTGTATAAATAAAACTGTATTATAAGTACCTATGTATTTACAAAAAAAATGTAGTATAAGTATTCTATCCGTATTCTGGTACCCATAACACAAGCATATAAGCTTAGCTTGTGACCAGAGAACGTTGTCTGAAATGTCCATGAATATATAAAAAAAACCACTTTTAACGGATTTTGACTATTTTGTTTTTTTCTTTTTCACAAGGTAGCCAACCTAGAAAATTATTAAAATATTTTAGCATTTAATTACTTTCTAAGATCCTAATGAAAGTGTTATGAAAACTATATACCCAGGGATCTTCAATATTCAACCTAATTGGCGATACTTCGCAGACATTCTTAGTGTGTCCTCGATTGGAGAATGTCAGTGACAACAAACATATAACTTTGCCTGTTAATTAACTAAATTTAACCTCTTTTTGTGCCATTGGATTTCGAATCATCAGTATTTTTATGTAGAATTAATGTTTTATGAAATAAACATTGAATATGAAAACCATTAACGTCTTAAGTTACAAAGAAACATAAATATTTAGTACAACAACTTTTGCAGGGTCTTAATTTACAGATTGCTATCAGATCTTTATAATCATAAGAGATATTGTATCGATCAATTGTTTTATTTTACATTCGCAAATTGCTTTATATATTTGCAAAATGATATGAAGATCATGACAGTCTTTAATATGTTTTTTTTTCTTTTTTCTCATTTGAACAAGGGGTTCGCTTCGCATTGCATTTGCCAGCGTCAATGTATATGAAATATGCTTAAAATCATCTTTTATCATTTTTGGGATTCTGGATTGATATTTTGTGATAAAAATTACTTGTATAAAATACATAATAATATTATCTCTTATAAAGTTTTACTGGAATTTTTTTTAAAAAGCTATAAAAGTGTTCTGGAATATTCGGCGCTTAGAGCTATAACAGTATTTCTTAAATACTTTTCTTCGTAAAATAATTAGTATTTTCGCTAACAAGCGTATGTCAAAATGAAATACACAAAAATAAATATCTATTATTAGATCAATGATATCCCATAAAACTTTTCTACATATATCTTTAGTTACATAAATGTAAGTATATGAATTACACTAAAACGGTTGTGCAGTAAACCTGCATTCATTTTGACATTTATTAGTTTTCACGCACCCTGTATTTCAGCGGTTAGTGCTGTACCAATGTGCAAGAATATATCGACATTTTATTACCAATGAATGTTACAATCTATTTTTAGGGATACAGATGTTGCATACAAAACTGTTGTTGCTGGCAAATATTCTAATAAATATGGTAAAGATTAACTTCGTAAAGACATCATCAATCAAATCAGCCTACTGCAGTCCACTGCTGAACATAGGCCTCTCCTAATTTGCGGCACAATACACGGTCCTCTGCCGTCCGCATCCAGTCCTAGCCTGCGACATTCTTTAGGTCATCGGTAAAGACATAGTTGTTACTGTTATTTGGTGACTATTTGGTCTCATTTTTATTGTATAATATTATATATTTGTCAGCAGGGAGCACCCTTCACATACAAATTTAAAACAAATTTAAAAAAACCGGTCATACACGAGCTGGACTCGCCGACGAAGGGCTCCCTACCACCATAATAAATAAATAAATAAATATTCATGGACATTTCACACAACTTCCTCTGGTAACAGAATACGGATATACTAAATATACTACTTTTTTTTGTAAATATTTACTAAATAGTAAATATAGTAAGCACCCAGACTCAGTACAAAAATTTGTATGACAATTATAAACATCAGACAAATGATTGTCCTGACCGGGAATCGAACCCGTGACCTCGTGAGCGGCAGTCCGTTATATGAACCACTAGACCACGATGCCCGATAATATATTCATCATACGGACCCCAAATAACGGGATAAGGGCGGCAGAATGGCAGCTGTTTTCCGCCAGCTTTCCTTATTGCCGCTACGTATTTACGAAGTATGCACGTTTGTACGTAAAAACAAAGATCTTTTTAACACTATAGATGAAATATAACCTAGAAACAGACGGTATCCATCACGAAGTATAGATACAAGGAGTCCGAACGTAATGTTGAACGAATGGTCTCAATTTAAGGGACAGATTTTTTGCCGGTAGAGCGCGCCATTTTTCAAGAAGTACTCGTTTGAACTATTGACACCTCTGGAAAAAAATATTGTGAGAAACGTGGAGTTAAATATAAGTTTTAGGAAATTTTTTTTTTAGTGCTTTAAACCCAACAATACATAGAAGGTCAAGAGATATTCTGATATTCTATAATAGCATCGGTACGTCCTGAATACTTGCGCAGCCAGTGGCAGAAAATAGAACTATGATCTGGGTTTATTATTGTGTACACGAAATATTATGGAAAAGCCTATACCGTTCGGACTCCTTGTATCTATACTTCGTGGTATCCATTCAGACTTGTCTTGGACTGCTTACAAAAACAACAACGAATATTTAATAAGATACCGAAAGATATAAAGACGTTAAATTTTTTATTATTTAGGACAAAATTGTATCAATGGCTAAGTAAAAATAACTTCTACAATATTAATGATTTCTTTGAATGTAAAAATCATTAAATTTATTCCATGCTTTAATAATAGCTAAACATGTAAGTGCTTTTTTGGAGCTTACTAGCTATCACCGTTCCATAGATAAAGCCTGGCACATGCACAAACAGTGAAGTCTCAGTAATAGGGTCCCGATTTATCTTTTGGTATGGAACCCAAAAACCAGTATTATAAGTATTGTATTAGTAACATGTACACAAGTAATAGATGAAATATTACAACTATATACTCATAGATTGGGTCAAATCTGAATAAAATAATTAAAAATAGAATTAAAACTACCCATAATTTCTACACCACAACTAAAGTTAAAATTATTAGTTTACCAGTAAAGCAGTTAACTAATCACGGTGCTAATTTGTTAAAAACTTGTTAGACTCTGTGTCTATCTTCGTTACGATATAAAATAAACAGCGCATCAACAGTTTATCAGGCTGCGCGTGCGCATGCTGCCAATATATTGTGATGTTTCACGGCATTAGCTTCTCTATTTTTAGATATTAATCAACTCATAACATTACATATTCTAGTAAGTAAATCTTTGTAAATAGGTTAGTATAGTTTTATCTAATTATTTTAAAAATGTGCCGTACTAAAACTAAATCTCAAAAAGGACGATCTATTTCGCACCCTATTTCCGTTATAAACCCCATCCTATTACATGCTCTAACTTAGCGTTAGAATTAAAGATTGCAGAATAAAAGACATGTAAGTTATTAGTACTCCTAAAGTTTTATTATAAAAATAAAATTCTTATAAAAAAGTTATTCTACAATAATTTTTTTAAAAAGGAACTTAACATTCAAAATACAACGGTAAAACTAGAAAAAATCTGATGTACTTTACGCTGACAGTTTACTTATTCAGTTTCCGTATTTATTCAGTTGTGACTACTTCATATTAACCATAATTATAACTGAATTATTTTTGTTACAGAAACTAATGGATCCAAAGACGAGAAATTGAGATTGCTGGTGAAAAATGACACTGGACGCCATTGCGTTTTGGCGCGAAATGTCATTCGCTGTCACGTTTTCTCTGTTTTTGGCAACGGTGTCCGTAGTTACAGCCAGGGACATTGTTTTAGGTGAGTTTTAAAATTATAAAAAAAATTTGGTTTAATCATAAGAGAAGCTGTAAAATATCTACTATCAAAACTCTGTAGGCGGTATCGTGGTACAACTGTCCAATCTTTGAATAGTATGATTAAATAAATATGCTTAGTTGGGAGAGCAACGGGACGGTATTTCGAGGTCATGTGTTCAAGTTCAGCTCTTAGTGTTAATATTTTTTACTATAATTTAATTAATTAAGTATAAACATAGTAAGTCAAAAATTTATGTGATAATATGTTTATACTATTTTGTTTCTTAAGATAAAAAGCTTATCAACAAAATAATTGTATATAAGATTGGTACTAGGTTTTAATTAGTAATTCTAATGGCATTAATAATAAATGACTCTACATAGAGTCCTATACCATCACAAATTATATTATTAAATGTTTTAGCGAAAAACCACAAAATAAAAAATAAAAAATCATAGGAAGTATACATTTCAAATGTCAAGTATAGACAAAATCTAACAAAGGAACGAAAAATACGTTCATTGAATGACTATAGGCTGTTTGAATTTAAAAGTTTAAAAAAAATTTACGTATTCAAAATTCATCCGTATTAACAAAAATCTGGGATGGGATACAAGGAATTTAAAATTCTAATCAAATCGTAGTACGCATACAAATGATTCGTCCAAAACATTTGTAGGGCCTACGCACATTAAATTTGGCAATCGGAAATGATTTCTTTTGCATGTTTATTATTCATTGTGAGTTTTAGACGCCATGTTGAAAATTATATTGTTTGTAAATACGTTCGAATACTCGTTTAAAAATGAATACAAATTTTATAAGTATTGACAATTCGAATTTAGAACTTGCTCAAAAGTAAAAAAAAAATACTTACTCTGTATTAACATAAGGTTATTTCAGCCGTTTTATATATTAAAGTCTATTTTCTACAGTAGACTTTGACGTTTAATAGTCGAATTTCCTGTTTCATCCCCTGAATATATAATTAAACATGCTTTATTATCCACAAATTAACACCCAAAAATTATTATAGCAACGGAAAACATTATTACTTCATGGTTACAAATCGATTGTAACATCCAACCCTCTCAGTTGTTTCTCATTAAAACACCGGATGCCTAATTATTTCAATGACCAGACAATTATGATCTCTTTGTTTTCTTTTCAATGTTAGATTCAGCTTATTGTTGAAGTATGCACGCGATTATGGGAGGTCCTTATCCGTTGGCCGTTATGATCTATTAAATCTAACGTCCTGTGTATTTATTATGTCTTGGTACATTGGTTTTATTCAGGGTTGATAATTTAATTTCAGTCATTTCCGAAATGCATGTGGTTCTTGATATATGCATATTTATTAAGAACTGGTGAAAATGTAATAATTAAAATAATTCAGGATATATGTTTAAACGTGTTTATCAGACTAAACTGAATTCTCATAATCCATAATCCCTCTCAAAAAAGAGGAGGCCTATCCCCAATAGTGGCATATTATTTTCTGGTGAGATAGGAGAGAGTGAAAGTAAATTATTGTTTTGTATTTGTTACATATATTTACAGTACCTATGCTATTTTCAATACTGAATCAATCTAAATAGATAAATTTAAGTTTTTTTTAAAGATTGTTACCTACGGAGGTGTATGCAAACACTTCTCATATTATCTAAACTCAAATAACTCATGTGTACAATGATGACATTCTGCGAATATTTTGTCAACATGAAACCTAAACAAACACTTTCTATTTTATCAAACTGATAATGAATATTGACGATAGATAATATTATTAAATAAATACAGCTTTTTTAAGTTCTAACAAAAAATAATGCATTAAAGTACGTTTTTGGCACTATTAATTCTTACATTATATTTTATCTAATTATAATTTTCCTTAGCTGATCTTGCGTGAAAACAAGAGTTAGATAAATACTGGTACCAATTCTACGTGCAGAACTAAACTTAACCAAAAAATGAAGATTGCTAATGTCAGTAACACAGTTTCGCAATGTTAACAGAACTTTCTTATATTACTAACTTTCTTATATCTTAATACCCATATAATCAAAACATAATATAGCAATTTATACAAGTTATTACTATTGACTATTGTTTAGAGAACACAATATTCGATAATATCAGCTCAACTTTTGTTAAACGCAATGTTCTAAATTCTGATCTGATCGCGAATTTAACGATTTAAAATGTTTAGTTTAGCTTAACCTTTCGCGTAACAGAATTGGCATCAATACATCAATTACTTTTAATCTTATCAATTTATAACACAATCGATGTTTCCTCTTAACTGCAAAAAAATCCTTTAAGTCTCAAGTAAACACTAATATCGCAAATCTAAGGTTGTGTTGAATACAAATGTGTTGTATTCGACGGATGTCGGCCTCTTTTGCATCCAAGTATTGTAGGACACGACTTATGGGCTGTTGGAACGGACGATTGTAACGCCTGTGCATCCTTTGGGATTCTTACAGCTGGTATAAGGATAAATATATAGGGTTGAGATATTAATAAAGTAATTAATTATTTTTGCAATTGACTTGCTATGCTTTTACTTAATAAATCAAATTGTGGTGGAAAAAGTGATCACCGCAAGCGGGACTTGAACCCACGACCTCGGAATACCGTTCCGTAGCTCTGCCAACTGAGCTTATTGCGGTCGTGCTAACAGTAACCAATTATACCACCATAATCGTCACTCGATTGAGTTTATTATTGGTTATTGATAGCTACGGAACGGTATTACGAGGTCGTGGGTTCAAGTCCCGCTTGTGGTGATCACTTTTTCCAACACAATTTGATTTATTGAGAGATTAATATTAAATTAAAAAATAATTATTTTAAACTCTGTCTCTACTTTTTGCGCCGTAGTATTTTCTTAATAACCAACATCCTTATGCTAGCTGCACTGCCACCTAGAATCTAAATAGTGTTAAATTTTGCTTGTACATCTAGAGCTAGCACTACTGAGGCGAGGCGTTTATTAGTCATTGCGATTTATAGAGGGACCGTACGTTGAGCGACACCTAATCGGTGCGAAGATTTTAAACGTAGTTTCACTAAGAGATGTGAAAAGCCATAAATAATATCTTTTATCAAGCAGCCCACTTATCGCATAATGAACCCTGTGCCATAAAATAACACTCTTCTAGTTGGGAAAAATTTTAAAAGTAACGTATTGATACACACATACATAGCGATAATTTTGACGAGCCTCGTGGTTGAGTGGTTTATATAACGGACTGCCGATCAAGAGGTCGCAGGTTCGATTCCCGCTCGGAACAATCATTTGTGTGATTTTTCTAATTGTCATACAAATGTTTGTACTACGTCTGGGTATTTCTATGTATTATAAGAATGTATTTACAAAAGAAAAGTAGTGTATGTATTCTATCCGTATTCTGGTACCAATAACACAAGCATATAAGCTTAGCTTGGGACCAGAGGACGTTGTGTAAATTGTCCATGAGTATTTACTAAAAAAAAAACTTAAAAGAAATAAAATTGTTTTGATCATAGACATACAAGACAGTGCGTCTACGGCTAAATCAATGACTCGGCTTGAGGTCAAAAAATATTTATGTGTGTGTGAAGTAACAACGTGAAATTGACCGGTTGCCTGGGGCAACATTATTGACGTCCGTCAAAACACGATTGTCATTAAATTGATAAATTGTGTTTTGATGTGAAAGTGAATTATTTGAGTTAAAATTACTTGTGAAATCCTATGTTGTGGCATTTTTTAATTATTCTGGTACACTAGAACACCCAAAGACTGCGCATTTCATCATTTTTGTTTTTTTGTTCGTGGCGGCGTTCACACTACAAACTGACAATGGTGTCAATTAAATATGGTGTAATAAAACAGATCTTGATTTTAAATGCCATACTTGTATCAGTATGTTCAAAAAGTGACGTTAGCAGATTTCAAAATTAGGCAAAAGTTACTGTCATCACGGTATGTCACTTAAATTATAGTTCCATATCATTTTAAACTATGAATTCAAGTTAGCCCAGGCTAAATTTATTTATCCTCAATTTTAAACGCCAACCCACCATGAAATGTTAGAGCGTTACCAATTAAAATTTTGTATAGATGCATTTTACATGTTTCTTATTAACTCTTTCAAACAATTATAGTACTTGTTATTACCCGTAACTTCGTATGCGTGGAATTTAAAAACCGACCTCTAACTAATTATACAAAAACATTCTCTTGAACCACTTTATCTATTAAATAAACCACATCAAAATCCGTTGCGTATTTTTGAAGATAATTATAAGCTCACATAGGGACATATATATGAAAATATCAACTTCGTATTATAAGGATAAAAAAATATATAAGCACTCTGTTGTTTTGGCAGCTAAATAATAAATAAGTATTCGTATTTTTTTCATCTCACCATCCCTTACTCATAGTGTACGCCATATGCATTTCTATTAAGTGAAACAATCGTGCTAGCTGCTCTCATGACGTCCTTACTCAACCTTGGCACATCATATCCAACTATTTAGTATTCTTCTAATGTTATATTATCATATCCAAGAACTGTCTTCACATTAATATGTTTCCACTATCGTCCGGTTTCTATTAATCTATAAAACTTGGCAAAATAAATTATGTACATATTTATTTTAAGACTAGCTGTCCCGGCAAACGTTGTTTTGCCATAGTAAAAAAAAATGGTTTGAAAAATAGATGTTGGCCGATTCTCAGACCTACTGAATATGCATGTAAAATTTCATAAAGATCGGTCAAGCCGTTTCAGAGGAGTACGGTAACTAACACTGTGACACGTGAATTTTATATATAAGAATATAAAATTCACGTTTATGAAATTTTACATGCATATTCAGTAGGTGTGAGAATCGGCCAACATCTATTTTTCAAACTTTTTTTTAGTATGGCAAAACAACGTTTGCCCGGTCAGCTAGTCTTATATATAAAATTCACGTGTCACAGTGTTAGTTACCGTACTCCTCTGAAACGGCTTGACCGATCTTTATGAAATTTTACATGCATATTCAGTAGGTCTGAGAATCGGCCAACATCTATTTTTCAAACTTTTTTTTTGTATGGCAAAACAACGTTTGCCGGGTCAGCTAGTATTAGATAAAGATACACTTCAGTATCTTACATTGCTTGTTCATGAATTATACTCTGTGGGTTTACGTCTATTATTTTTAGGTAATTGTTTTTTATTATTTTTTAGACCACAGAATTACAAAAAGCCGCCCTCCCACAGATTATACTAATATTAATGTTACTAGAATTCGTTGAACAATTAGCGACTGGTAGCTAATTGATATCTGAAGGTATGCAAGAGACCTAATCCGTACTGAAAAAAAAATTTTTGGATGTTTAAATGAATTTACCTATTGAATTTCGATCGCATCGAAGTAGTCTCGTCTAGGATTTATTCGTAACAAAAGATTATCAGAAACATAAGGTTTAAGAAATTATTTTTGCATGTTTCTTCTTATTAACATCTCTACACTTCTTTCTTTTTTCCATTATCTTCATTGTGTACAGGTTTCTGGATATTTCAAGCCTGATCGGCATAATATAAGTAAGTTAATTAAATATACTACGCTTTGTCCTGGCGTGTTGACATAAGATTTAGTTTCGAGTTTCCTTCTTACGCAAACATTAGCCATTGACTCTTACATTCCAGCTAGAAAATAATTAGGCTGGTGACATGTTTATACTAATCTATTATCACATACATATATACCGTTTATATTTATAAAGAATTAATATTTTAATGATCGTAAACGTCCAATCTTTACTGCTCATTTCTTTCACAGTTCATTTGTCTACTACATTTTGATCGTTAAGAAGAAACACGTAATCAAGCTAGAGAGCATTTGACATGCACTAAAATTTTTAACTAAGCCCAAAAACAAATAAACTTTAAAACTAAGATACTCACAAAATGTAGAGGGTGCTTAAATAGTCGTAAAAAATTTATAGTCGAAATGAAAATAAATAGTATTTCAACTTGTTCCATTTAGTTGGTTCACTATAAAATCTTTTACAACTGCAAGGAAATATATTTCTGAATCATGGTTATGGTGTATTTATATAAATATCGTTGGTGGTATTGGCGTTTTGCTTGAGTAAGTACAATATTTTAGAGGTACTCTATGTTATATTGGTACAATAACGACAAATTAGATTCCAAACATCACATTTATAGTCAATTAACTAGTCAATCTCTTCGTTCCTGATGTTCCCAAATATAGTCTTAGGCCGCGTAAGCATAATTTATTGGCTGTACCGCAGACACGTACTGTTTCGCATGCTAAGTCACCCCTAGTCCGCGCGCGTTTTATGCTAAACTCACTCTTAGCATCAAAACCCGAATGTGATCTGTTTGCTGCGAGATGGACAGATGTGCATTGTGAATGCCTTAGATATTGTGAACAAATGAACAGTCATTAATAGGATAATATCCTCATTATTGTATTTTGCTGATCTTTGTATTTTTTTTTTTCGTATTTCATTGTTTTACAAAATTTTGTTTTTTTTTTTTTATTTTTTGTTCCTATTTTACTAGTTTATTTTTGTGTTCATTTATTAGATTTTACATTATGTTTTTTGTATTCTTTTTTTTTTATGTATAACGCATTAGTCTTAAAACTGTAATGTTGTACATTAATCATGTGTACAAATAAATAAATAAATAAATTATGGCGTCCCTATCATAATTATATTTAGGAAAATTAAAACTATTTAAGAAAAAAGAATCGATTAAATTAATAATATATTATTACATTATTAGGATCTACCTTATCCTTTACATTATCACATTATCAAACGATTGCTTTACGTTTTGGAACCGGCAAAATTGACAAAAGTTTCTATGAAATCTTAATAATTTTCAAAATATATTTTGTTTGGATAAATCTCAACTAACCTATCCTTAAGATTGTTGTTGATTGTTGTTTTCGCATACAGGTCCCTGCAATATAAGCTATATCGATGCGCCCCCTAGTATCGTCTGATACGTACTCACTATTCAGGAAGGAATTCCCAAACAATTATCGAATATTTCATCATCATCATCATACCGTCCGGTCTTTTTCCCATACAGGTGACTATAGACCTCTCTCTCTCTCTCTCCCCAACCCATTTACGTCCCACTGCTGGGCACCTCCTCTACTTTGGGAGGGATTATGGTCTACTGTGTCGTGCTGACCAGGCGTATTGGCACATGGTTTATTTTCGAGTTTTCCGTCTCTCACAGAGGATGTTATCTGTGTGCATATCCGTTAGCTGACTTTTACAGCACCCTTGGGAGGAAATGGGGTGGTGACATTTGTATCCTTAATCCTTCACCACACGGAGTATACAACTATTATAGACCTACATCCGCTATATTCTCTAAATGAGAGTTTATATTATTATGTGAGGCGATTATTCTGTTCACATAACTGATTCAGTATATAAACGCACCTTTACGTTAGCATTTTATCTAGTCTGTTTTATATGTAAATGTTTGAATTTTAGTCTGATTCAATCTGTGTATACAATCTGGTCTAGATTAATGTGATTAGATTGACCTTGCTACTTGTTTAGTCCACTATAGAATTACAAAACAGTCTTGTTTAAATATAAATTTAGTTTGTGTCCTTTGTGAACTAAAAATAACTAGATTGCATCATTGGATTTTATTTTATGAATAAATATTTATTTATCATAGTTATGCTTTGAATTTAGATAAGTATAACAAAATTGTCCATTTGTTGACGGATTAAAAATAAAAGTGTCAACACCCCTTTTGTTTCCCAAGGTTCTGTAAAAGCCTGTTAAAGGATTCCTTTGTGAAATATGGAATATACGAAAATGAACCGCGCAAACACGTTTGTTCAGCGCGGCCCAGTATAGACCATAAGCCCTCCCAAAGTGGAGGTGATCCGTGCCCAACAATGGGACGTTTAAAGGCTGGGGAGATAATAAGCATATTATATTGTTAACTTCATAATCGAATGCTACCAGTAAGCCTGTATCTACCCCAGTGATAAGGGATCATCCTTTAATTAAGTAGCGTCGTCTAAGGAGTCAAACGACCATTTATTTATTTATAAACACTTTATGCACAAAAAGGTACAATGGCGGACTTAATGCCCTAGGCATTATCTACCAGCCAACCACACGACTATTACCTACAGGATATCAATTTCATTGGCCTTTAATAAGCAATTTTCTTTTCAATGAGAGAAATGGACAGGAAAGTATAAATAACGAAAATTACTTAAGAGGATACCAAAATAGCTTCGTGCATTTTTCTACGTACGAAGTTTTCATTGTTTCTTTAGATTGAATGGCTAGAGCTCTAATTTTTAAGTATATGTTTTTTCAATATATGATCTAGGATCGCATAAACTCAGAAACGCGATTGAAAAAAGTTTTCTCGATAGAAAATCTTAGCGAAACAACCTCTCTCATTTTTTATTTCTTTCATTAACGGTCTATTATCGCGTATTAACTAATGAAATAACTTTAAAAACATAAGTAACTATTATATATAGAAACACGTAAATCAGAATTAAAATATATTTAGTAGATTTTGAGTAAACAAAAACAATATCCCTAATTCTTCATTTTCTATACCTATATATATATAAGCTGTGTTAATATGTACATGTCGACGATAATATTGATGTAGGCCCTTATGTGAAAATTTATATTAATGATTTAAAACAGTGATTAAATATCTCAATAAATTTATTCACTGCAAATTATTACTATGAGTAATTTTGGTATCAATTTATAATGTTTATTACGTATCTTACAGTGACCAAATAGAATCAATTAATGTGTCAATTAATTTAGTCTTATTTGGCATGGAAATTAATCTCCATGTTGTATGAACCATGTCATCGAGATATATTGTACAGATTTGCACTGAGACGCAATAGATAATGAAATTATTGAACCTAAAAATATTGCAGGTGTCAAATAGCATGTAATTGTAATAAATATTAATAATTCAGTGACTTTTTAATTAGTTATTAAAATATACACGCAAATTTACGCAGGAGCAGGGTTTATCATAATTATCATAAACGTAAAATATATTAAACAATTTCTAAAAATCTTATTAGATTGTCCTACCATTGACTTTATAGTACGGGTAGAGGTTTATTTCACAATATAGTATATACTTATAACTTAAATCTGGTCATAACTCTTTAATAACATTTATTTCTTATTTCAACGTCAGCACGCCTCATATTTTGATATTATTACATTAAATAACGTCTGACATAGCGGTAGACGATAAATCTTGGCAATTTGACGTGGAGTTCTGCTTGATCCGTAACATGTCTTCCATTTCTATTTTAGTTGTATCGGTTTAGAATTAACAAAGTAATATTCGGGGTTTCACCCGTATTCGATTATAGAAACTTGCCCTTATTAGAAGTCGGTTTAAAATAGTAAGAAAAAGTATCGATTGAAAGAATAATCGTAAAAAAAAAATAAATTGAATAAAAATAAAAATTTTCAAAATAAACTGCCTGGGATATTCATACCTCTGCAATATTCAGTAAATATTTGCTGTGCATCGCTATGATATGTTAACCAGTTCATTGAGCTTTGTGTCTATTTGCGATCACAGAAACTGCCCTTTCAGACTAGCCAATTATCCCATGACTTGCTTGTTCGTAAATAATTAAATTTTGTTGCTTTTATTACATTTTCTTATCTTGGATGGTCAGTAATTCATGTTTTTGTACTTTTTATTCTTTTGTCAGGCATTGTCACCTATTTACAAGAAAGCATAGTTAGTACTGGCTGTAGCCCGCGATTTCGTAGGCGTGGAATTTCGAATTTTTTTTTAGTTTTCGCTACATTTTTATTTATTTATAAACACTTCATGCACGTAATAAAGTACAATGGCGGACTTAATGCCCTAGGCATTATCTACCAGCCAACCAAATGGCACTTTATGTAATGGCAATTTTCACTAAAACTTCGCTCCTATTGGTTGCAGCGTGATGTTCCTCAATAAATGGACTATCCAACACAAAAATAATTTTTCAATTCGAACCAGCAGCTCCTGAGATTAGCGCGTTCAAACAAAACTCTTCAGCTTTATAATAGTTTATATAGATGAATCGAATTTATTATAAGTACTCACGATTATTATATTTTTTTCGTTATGTGGCTTTCGGGGAATGTGTATTGGACTAGCTAGATGGACACTGCACTTAGAACAGAATAGAATAGCCTTTTATTCAGATCTTTTACATTTCTAATTACAGTAAAGTTAAACTTACAAACTAACGCTGTACTAAAGTAAATATATTTATTAACTATTTCTTTATAAACTATTTCTTAGTTGTCGCGATCTGTTTGCTGGTCGGCAAAAGCCTCCTCCAACTTTTTTTTTATTCAATTACCTATACTTATCAGGTATAACCTTAATAAAAACTCAATTTTTTATATTTTTTTTCTAATGTTCGTTTTATTTTTGTTTTGACATTTTATTTTTTGTCATGTTGGAGGGTAGCGGTCTCTTACCCCCACGAGGACCAGTCGGATTGGGGGCACACACACACGGACACTGCACTTAAATCAAATCAAATCAGTTTATTCACTATAAATAGAGTACATAAGTTGGTAATAACATCTATACTTATAATAAATCTGTAGAGAGGTCAATTCTGTACATGAAATATATTTTCAAAATAACTATCAGGGGGTGATTAGTGATCGATACTGATGCCAAAAATGCAATCAGTAAAATTTTTGTCTGTCTGTCTGTCTGTCTGTCTGTCCGTCTGTATGTTCCTTATAGAAACAAAAACTACTCGACGGATTTTAACGAAACATGGTACAATTATTCTTCATACTCCTGGGCAGGTTATAGTATACTTTTCATCACGCTACAATCAATAGGAGCAGAGTAGTGAAGGGAAATGTTGGGAAAACGGGAAAAGGTGCTCTATTTTTTAAGTGTGCAGCCTTAATGGTTAAAGTTACATAGAAATCATGTATGACGGAAATATTCTACATAAAATTGTCTAAAAAATATACCGGAACAGCACATATCTATATTTTATGGTTGACTCACAATAACACGTGTAACTCCTGATAGCTTAGCAGTTCGTTCATTCTGATTATATTTGTTTACTCTTACGTTTATAATACTCTCACTCAAGCAGTAGTTAAAAATGTTGCAAAAACGGGGAAAAATACCTAAATTTTACGCGGACGGAGTCGAGGGCAACAGCTAGTTAAATAATAAAGATTAAAATAACAATTATTTTTTGTCAAAAACAATTTAAAATTATTTTCTGCTTACTAATATGATAAATGCTAAAGTAACTCATGTCTGCCTGTCCAAAATTCTAAACCTGTTGATAAAAGTCAAAGATAGTCTATTGCAGGAAATTGGATATAGGAAAATTATGATGTGAAAAATTTTAATGTAAGTTCAACGTTCATCAAATCGCGGACAAAGCTAGTCTTCTATATCTACATAATATAACATATATGTATACATAAAATAAATTTGTAGAAAAAAAAATTTTGTACATTGAATAATCGAATATATAAAATTCACGTGTCACAGTGTTAGTTATCGTACTCCTCCGAAACGGCTTGACCGATTTTTATGAAATTTTACATGCACATTCAGTAGGTCTGAGCATCGGCCAACATCTATTTTTCAAACTTTTTTTTTGTATGGCAAAACAACGTTTGCCCGGTCAGCTAGTATTTCAATAAAAATAGTCAGATAGTTAAAGAAAAACCAACACAACCCATTTCCAGCATTTGTGAAATTTTTGTCTGTTTGTCTGTTTAGATGTTTGTCTCTGCACGCATCACGTAAAATGTACAACACTTATAAATATAAATGTTATACGTGAAAATTGTACACAGCTCAAGGTATTACTTGGTCTTTGTCTCATCGCAATCGGTCTACTAGATCAAGAGATATTTACATAATACGAAAGTTCTCAATTTGGTTAGTTGCAACGCCATCTAGCTGCTAAAAAGCAATCAAAAAATTGATTTGGTTGATCGAAAAAAATCTATCCACGCGGACGGAGTGGGCACAGCTAGTTTGAAATAAAATTAAGTACCTATTGCAACCAGTTGACTAAGTATTACAGCTTGTACAAAACGCTGTCTCCAATAATAATAACATCAAAGAAAGTAAAATTATCAGACATTTTTTCCGACTAAAGCTTATAAGGAATTCCACCCCCCAAAATGAGCATTAGCAAAAGGCGAAACGTCATGTCATCGCTGTCCATTGGGAATGACAAATTATTCTATAACAAATATCATTTCTGAACCGTCCGAAGCATGAACGAATTTCTTTGTGCTGTTATTGATAATGTTTAAATTCCCCTGTCAAAGATTTCTTCAGCTGCATTATTTCAAGTTGCAGCAAGTTTTTGAATGCACATGGTGTCTTCAACTTCATTTTACAGTCTGTCGCTATTCTAGGAATAATATTCCTTCATTTATTTGCGTATTTTAGTACAGGTGCCCAGATGTTCTATACTTTCCTTTTTGCCGCAGTTTTGGTAGGGGGAGTTATAACCCATTTATCTTCTCATTCGCCTGTGTATGGATTTATTGACTAATCTTTTTTGGTTATTTTTAAGTTAGTGAACTTGGAACTAATTACTGTGTTGTGATTAATTGATGATTAAATCAGTTTTGTTTCAGTACGACACGTTTATTCTATCTTTGGATGATGTTTCATCTGTAGGGTCTTGGAAAATTACATTCATGCTTCACCCAATACAGAATCATAATGTACCTACTGATTATTCTCATTTTTAACTTAGAAAAAGCCTCGTGTTTGGATCTTAAGTCAAAACTTGTTAATAGTATACTTGGGATTGTAATTTTAGTGTAAATTTGTAAAAAATATCATAATGGTATTCGAAATCAATACTCCCGTATTAAAAGCGAATGCCTTACCACTGCACAAATACAGTTAATCATTCAATCATTCTTATTATTTAAATACTAAACTGATAAAGCTCACAAAAGCTTGGATTCATGCGCATGAATACATGTCTTGTTTAGAAAGTTCTGTTGTTTCCTGAATCACAAGGCAAGGCAGTAGATAACAAAATTAATAGTCGATGTAATCTGACGACCATAAATCTGATAATACATATAGGCCGAGTTATTCAATCGGACGTGGAATCAAAGGGTAACTTTATCAAAGAATGGCCGGAGATATCTAATGCCATTTTGATAATTTCAATATCTATGATATCGACGGTAACAAATTGCAGGTCTTTGTAGGAACCATCTATTGAATTCTCTTTATCTTATGGTTCTATTGCATCTGGTTAATTAATGTATTTTAATTCGATAATTTTATGGAAAACTTGGTTATTCCAGTAGTTGTTTTTAGTGTATATTTTTGTGGAATATTTTGCACCACCTTAGAGTGGTACACCATTAAGTCTTCATAAAATATTGAGATCTACAAAGAAGTCTGTACCTGTTTTAATTTTTGGTAAAACAATATTTGTTAGGACAATTTAATTTTTCTTTCCAGTGACCACTATTGGGAACGAACCTCCTCTACCTCTCTATTATGCTAGGCTGCCCGGCTTGCGGGTTGGCATAGTGTTTAGTTTCGAGTTTTACGTCTCTCACAAAGCATGTTATTTGGTTATAATATCCCTTAACTAGCTTTTACAACAACCTTAAAAAGAAATGTAGTGGTGACACTTGTATTCCTAATCCGTCAACCTCAGACAGTTTTAAGAAGTAAATGTCCAAGGTCCAGGTTGGTTATTAAAGACGGCGCGTCTTTAATAACCAACCTACGATTACAGAAAGATTGTTATGTTATTTCAATAGTAAAATATTTACTTCTCCTGTCCAAATTATAGAAAATGATATCATTTGTAGGCTCTCTTATCTAGCCCATTAACGACCAACTACTGGGCACGGGCCTCCACAACTTTGGGAGGGATTATTTATTTATTTTACAATTTTTGCACACATTAAATGATTCATGTACAATGGTGGACTTAATGCCAACGGCCTTTTCTCCCAGTCAACCAGCGAGGAGTTTGGTCCAGGATTATGGTCTAGGTACTGTGCCGCGCTGACCAGGTGTGTTGGCACAGGGTTTATAGCCGAGTTTTCCGTCTCTGACAGAGGATGTTATCTGTGTACAATATCCCTTAGCTGGCTCTTACAGCATTCTGGGGCGGACATGGGGTGGTGACATTTGTATTCTTAATCCGTCACCACACGGAGAATTGAAATGCAAATAGGGACAAAAGTTTAGTTTTGTCTGTCTTAGTAGCAACAATAGTGGATAGATAAAATATAATAAACGGGCGTAAGTCAACACCCAAGTAAATATTTGCAACTTAACTTTGCAAACTTGTCTAGTAAATTGTGCTAGCACAGCGGGTCTTCAAAGATGTTATGTTTATCATTAAAATTTTTCTCACGGCCACATGGCTGCGCATGGAGGGCATGCAGTTGCATTGGCGAAAGTTTAATGTTTAATTTAATAGTTTTCGTAAGGGAAACTTCATTAGTTAAGGATGCAATGTTTGTGATTTCGATCTGTCATTAGAATCTGTTTGATGTGTAATTTCTGTTTATCTCATAATATTATTAAATTAAATAACGTTTTTTTTAATGTACGTGTAGTTTAAGAGGATACCAAAATAGCTTCGTGCATTTTTCTACGTACGAAGTTTTCATTTTTTCTTTAGATTGAATGGCTAGAGCTCTAATTTTTAAGTATATGTTTTTTCAATATATAATCTAGGATTGCATAAACTCAGAAACGCGATTGAAAAAAGTTTTCTCGATAGAAAATCTTAGCGAAACAACCTCTCTAATTTTTATTTTTTTCTTTTGTCGGTCTATTATCGCGTATTAACTAATGAAATAACTTTAAAAACATAGGTAACTATTATATATAGAAACACGTAAGCCGGAATTAAAATATATTTAGTAGATTTTGAGTAAACAAAAAAATATCCCTAATTCTTCATTTTCTATGCCTACTAGCTGTGTTAATAGGTACATGTCGACTGTAATATTGATGTAGGCCCTTAACGTAATTCGTATATTGTTGGTTTTGAAAATAAAATATTATTATGTTTCTCATGTAAACGAACTTTTGTAATCTTTTATAAGAATAAATGATCTACATAACATAACATATGACTGGATAGAAATTAATTAAATATCGTAGATATTAGCGTCTTCCTAATAGTAAATGCTATGCTTTAAGAGGGTACTATACTCCTAATTTAGGTATTTGCCTTAGGTATTGCTATCCCTATTCCCGAGCGCTGTGCTGAAAGGGACAAATATAGCTGAAGCAGATTTTACCTACAAATTCTTTGAAAAAAAAAGACGTTTCGGAGTCCCCTTTTTTCTTCGCGAAGGTTAAACCGATTTTGATTGTTTTTACGCTTCTGTCACTTTATTATCATAATAGACTACAGGCCCACGTTGAAAAATGACGGTTCATTTGAACCACCAGGTGCCTATCTAGAACGATTTAAGAGCATAAAATAATAAGATTCAGCGCTATGCCGTCACTTGTAAGCTGTCCAACTGAGTGCAGGTGAGAATTCAAAAGTACAAGTAGACTCACTACATTTTGGTCATATATTTTTGTACGGCATTCTTACCACCGATAGATCCATGGAAAAAAATAAGAAAACGCGCAATGCCGTACAAAAATGTGGGGCCACAAAGTCGGAATTTTTGATTTATTTTCCGACAATTACCAGGGTTACTTCGGTCATTTGACTGTGTACGGCATCTGTGTCGTACTATTTGAATACTGTTTCTAATCCCTTATTCCGCAACGCCGTACAAAAATCATGCGACAAGAGGAAAACATCGAGGGTTGCAATTCCCTCTTTTTCCTTGGTCCAGGGGGTGATTTGACACAACATGAAATAAATTTATTTTGAAGAATTTTACGCATAGATAATATTTTTTTACATGCCGTACATTTTCGCTGGTCTAAAATTTTTATTAACGTCACTAAATATATAGAATTTTTCTAAAAAATGACCATTATTATTTTTATTATCATCATTACAATGAAACAAATCAACTATATGTAAGTATAGGTCGCGATCAAGCTGCGCATAGACGACGAAAGACTCGACTCGCCAGTGAAAGCCTAGTTCAGAAATAAAATAATAGGCACATAACTTTCGTGCGAAAGTGTACCCATGCGCAAAGACGCCCCTACCGACCCTGCCTATCAATAAAATGTACGGCATATGAAAAAATATTATCTATGCGTAAAATACTTCAAAATAAATTTATTTCATGTTGTGTCAAATCACCCCCTGGACCAAGGAAAAAGGGGGGATTGCAACCCACGACGTTTTCTTCTCGTCGCATGATTTTTGTACGGCGCTGCGGAATAAGGGATTAGAAACAGTATTGAAATAGTACGACACAGATGCCGTACAAAGTCAAATGACCGAATTAACCCTGGTAATTGTGTGGCCCCACTTTTTGTACGGCATTGCGCGTTTTATTATTCTTTTTCATGGATCTATCGGTGGTAAGAATGCCGTACAAAAATATATGACCAAAATGTAGTGAGTCTATTTGTACTTTTGAATTCTCACCTGCACTCAGTTGGACAGCTTACAAGTGACGGCATAGTGCTGAATCTTATTATTTTATGCTCTTATATCGTTCTAGATAGGTCACCTGGTGGTTCAAATGACCCGTCATTTTTCAACGTGGGCCTGTAGTCTATAATATATTCAAACAACCCCAAATAATAGGATAAAGACATAAAAATGATGGTGATAAGAATTTGTTGTTGTAGCATCAATTAAAATGGGTACATAAACTGGGAAAATTTCAGCTCCATATATATCCTATCACCGTTCCAGAGATAGATGCAGATGGACGGATAGCAAAGTTTCAGTAATAGAGTCCCATTTTACCTTTCGATACGGAACCCGAAATATTAAAGAATAAAATAATGCTATATAATTGGTTTCTACTCTACAGTTTTCTGTATTCTCATTCGGAGCTGCAAATTTATTGCTGCAACGTTTTTTGCTGTTTATTTATTTTAAAAGAAGCGCACCGTGTCAATTTGCTCAAAAACATTATAACAAGGTACTAGGTAGCCTAAGCACTTGATGAAAATTGGATGGGCAGATAGTTATCTTAATAATTATGTTATTTACATTTTAGTTGTTAATTTTATTACATACTTTTTATTCCTTATTAAAATTAAGACGTATCTTTATAATTTGGTAATTGTAGCGCTAAGCGGTTACTTTGATTCGTAAATAAATAAATAATAATAAATATTACATATACATTTCACACAACGTCCTCGTATGTAGCTTATACGTACTTATATAACGTAGCTTATATGCTTGTGTTATGGGTACCAGAATACGGATATAATACATAAACTACTCTTTACTCTTATAGTACATAGTAAACACACAGACGCAGTACAAATATTTGTATGACAATTAAAAACATCACACAAATGATTGTCATGACCGGGAATCGAACCCGAGACCTCGTGAACCGCAGTCCGTTATATGAACCACGAGGCTCGTCTTAAACTCGTTGTTAGAGTGATCAAGCGTTGATCATAACTCAAACTACAATCATGATTGTAATTTAACTAATCAGTCAATAAACTTTAGTTTCTTCCAACAATTTTACTGAGAATGGCGTTTGTTTAACTAATAAACATGTTGAGATCAGATTACTACACGGTTCAACTTACAAGAACAACATAGAAATTGTTACGGCATTTTAAGGGAATTTTGAAACTTAGTATAGTTTCAAAATTCCCTATTTCCCTTCACGCCTATAAAAGTAATAGATGTATTTATTTAATAATTATAATAATTTATTAAGTGCATTTAAATAAAAATATGTAAAATCCAAGCAAAGCATGATGTAACTAATACATATACATATATGTACTGTTTTTGTAAGATATACTACTATTTCATCGTGCGATGGAGGTGCCAGCCACCATAATCGAGTGCCCAGGGAGGGGGGGGGTGGTCCTTGTCCGAGGACCATGAAAGAATATGGCCTCGGACTTCTCTAGGGCAACCTCCAGGCCAAGGGCCCTGATGCGACTGACGACATGGGCCGTACTCGCAGTGGCAAGCACGCCCGCATCAAGAAAAGTGGGGCTCCGCGTGTTCACCAGGGTATCGTCAGCATAGCAGATAACGCTGATGCCCGGGAGATGGCACCGCGCAGAGCCCAATCGAATCCAATGTTCCACAGGCCTACATATAAACACAGATTGTATTTATACTACGTCTGGGTATTCCCAACATTATGCTGGTAATACCCACACAGTCGTTTTAACAATTTTTAACACGCTTTTATAAGTTCAGTATATATCTATTAATGTATTAATCTATGTAACGGAATCTTTGAACGAGTTGAGAAAATTATTCATGTAATGAACACAGTATAAATATTTGTGCAAAATTGTTTGATTCTAAAGTATGACTTTTGAATAAAAGACCGGTTAAGTATGAGTTGAACTCGTACACGAAGGGTTCTACACCGTCATATGTTCATCATACGGACTCCAAATAATCCCCTAAAACCGGACCCCAAATAACGGGATTAGGACAGGAAAATGATGATAATTAATACTGATTTCCTCAAAAGTGCCTACTAAGGGATATTAAAAAAATATAACATCTTTTGTGAAAGACGGATAACTTGAAACTAAACTCTATGCCAAAAGAATTCGAAGCAAAACTTGAAACTGAACTCTATGCCAGCACACCTAGTCATTGTAGTAAAGTGGACTAAATATTCTGCCGAAATAATGGGGGTCTGTGCCCATCAGTGGCACTCTAATGGGCTAAGAAGAAGAAGAATGCACGGTGTAGCTCATATTTCACTAAGCGTAAAAATAGTCAGAGAACTATGAATGAATAGATGCAAGCTTGAAGGAGTAGGTACACTAATATCTCATTATATAATTTTACTAACATTATATGTTAAAATTATATACCAGAAGTGTAATTTAGGAAGATTCGTTTCAAACACGAAAAACTATATATAAATGCAGGAAATCATCAATAATAATAAATATTAGCCAAGTACGAGACAATTTCAAATACTGAGAGTTCAGTATCTATCAGATTAATCTTATAAATAACTAGCTGGCCCGGCAAACGTTGTTTTGCCATACCAAAAAAAAAGTAAAAAAAATAAAATGAACTATAAACCTCACGGAGCCCGAGACCTTTCCAACGAATGCAAAACCGTGGAAATCGGTTCGTGCGTTCTGGAGTTATAGCGTCAGGAAGGAAATTCCGACTTATTTTTATATAGTAGATAATCAATTGCTGTTAAAAGTCAAGAACGGCTGGGCCGATTTTGGTGATTATAGTCTTGAAATATTCGTGAAAGTCCAAGGAAGGTTTATACGGTGACAAAATATATAGAGATTTAAAAATCCACGCGTACGGAGTAGCGGGCATCAGTTAGTAGACAATACATCTCTTTACCAATTTGTATATGTTAAAATATTATTTTTAAGGGTCCATAACAAAAAGTAAAACGGGCTCCTATTACTGACACTTCGCCGTCCGTCAGTGGGTCACCAGTTTGTATCTCTAGAACGGTGATAGCTAGAGAGCTAGAAATTTCACAATTTTGGTTTATCAATTATTGCTAATACAATAAATAGTCATTATCATCACTCTTCGCCCTTATCTCTGTCGAGTCCAGGTCGTACTTGCCGGTTTTTGGATCGTTTAACCCAAAATGTACTTTATGGTCCAACTTGCGTTAATTCATGCAAAAACCATGTAAGTGAAGATGAGTAAGACAAGTTATGATTAAGAAAAGTGAAGACACAGATGAACAGTTAGTAAAATAGAGTTCTATGGGTTTTCTTTTGAGTACAGAACCACAAAAATGGCGTTAATAAAGCCTAATGTAACTTTAATACCACATTTCGTACAATGTGACATCACTGTATTATTACGTCTATTATAAAAAAAACATTCGTTTTATACTAATGTGGATAGAGGTGGGAAAGATTATCCTGCCCTTAACCCGAATCGAATAACTCGAGGTCTGTTCAATAAGACTTCTTGCTTATTTGGCTGTGAATTTTGGTTGATTTATACGACCAGTCATATCACATGAAAAGTGGATTGATGATGTTGGATGGATGGAAAAGTGCCTGTGGGAAATAGAGATTTACCATAATTATGTATGTATGCCTCTGGTATTAGTCCCAGTGCTTAGATATATTCACACTTCACAGTCACAGTAGGTACATAAAAATTTGCCTCAATTTATTCAAAGAGAAAATTCTTCTTGTTCTCAATCTATTGTTTTCCCGCTTAGACCTCCTCTATTTTGAGAGAGTATTGTATCTACCAAGCATCTCTGTGCTGTTAAGTTTACTGGCGTGATAAGAGTCTCTGAGTAAGAGTACTGTCGAGATTTCCGTCTCTCACTAAAACTGTTATTGGCTTATCATATCCCTTAGCTGACTTTTAGGGCACGTTAGTAAGAAATAGGGTGGTAAAACTTGTATTCTTAATTCATCACTACGTGAATAAGAAATCTTAGTAATTAAGGCAAATTTGTATTTTTTTGCGTTCAAATGAAATTCTAAACACAGCAGATGAGATTTTTATAACATTGAATCACTGCATCATCGAATCACTTTTAGCATTCTACAATAAACCAGTCACAGAACAAAAAGGGCAACGTACAGTTAAAATGATTTACTCAGTACAAAGTTTACCTTTTGTCGATGTATAAATAACTGCTGTGACTATTTTAGTTGTGAGTTCTGCCTACCCCTTGTAGTGTTCGTTCAAGGGCAGACAGTTCATAATATTTATATAGTGGCTGCTTCGGTATAAGCGATTTAAGTGATGTATTTTTGTGTATGTATTTGTGTGAATATCATACCTAATTATAACACACTCTCTCTCTCCAGCCCATTTACGTCCCACTGTTGGGCACGGGCCTTCTCCACTTTGGGAGGGATTATGGTCTACTCGGCTGCGCTGACCAGGCGTATTGGCACAGGGTTTAGTTTCGAGATTTCCGTCTCTCACAGAGGATGTACCTACCCTGTTACAACGAAAATTCCCTGTTCCGAAATTTAAAACATATACACACGTTTAAATCCGTTAAAAGTAGTAGTTTTATTTAAACTAAATTTTATGTTTGTGTTTGTCTGTTTGTGTTTTTGAATATTTATTGAACATTATCCTATACCATCTATTATTTATTTCGTGACTATACTCAGTTCAGGGCTTTGTGTCCTGTATGACCTAAGGGTTGTTTTAAAATACGACGGACATCGTGGCGTAACAGTATTGTAACCATTTTTAAGGTTCGGTACCAAAAGGTCTGGGTCAGGACCAGTCTGGTACCAAAAGGTCTGGGTCTGGTCTGGTCTGGTCAGGACCCTGTTACTGAGACTTCGCTGGATGTTTGTTCGTCCGTCTATCTGTCACCAGGCCGTATCTAAATAAAATCCAAAAATAAAGGTCCGATCATTAAAATTCGCTAAAGAAACTACAGTTTCCGAGAGTGCTCTAGGCAAAATTTTTATTTAAAAATTAATGATTAGGCGAGAGAAGTAAATTAATAACTTTTAAATCCAGGTACATCTAAATTGGCACGAAGTAACTATAAAATTCTCTCAACTAAATTGAACAAAAATGCACAGCATAGCCAATTTAATGTTTCGGTTCGGACACTAGATTGACTGCATTGCAAAAAACCATAGCAATAGAGTAATGCAAGCTAAATAATAGCTTTTAAAGAATCTTTTTATATGTCTGGTGTTTTTTGTGTGTCTGCATGTCTTAGAGGTCGTTGGACATCTGCACTCTGGCCAGACATTTTTTTTTAAAGTAAATCACGGTTAGTGCTATTAACTGCCAGTGATTTCGGTTTAAATTAAAAAAAAAACTGAATGATTGAATTGATTTCAATATTTTGATGAATTAATCTGCTGTTTTGATTGTATCATAGGTTTTGTGGTAGATTTGATAGGCTTTACGGTGTATGTAGTAGGGGTACTGCTTTATGCATAGAGATTGTTGGTTCGATTACTATTTAGTGCATTGGTGATAAAGATAAATAGTTTAGTATTTGACGGGCCTCGTCGTGTACTGGTTCGGGGTGCCGTTCACGAGGTCGGAAGTTCGATTATCGCTCGGGACAATCATTTGAATGATATTTATAATTATCATACAAATGTTCTTGTGTTTTCTGTGTATTATAAGTATGTATTTACAAAAAAAAGTAGTTTATGTAGTATATCCCTATTCTGGTACCAGAGGACGTTGTGTGAAATGTCCATGAATATAAAAAAAAATGTGGGAACACGATTAGATTCCTAGTTCGGGTAAAAAATTTATAATTAATTCTTTTTTAACAGCAAAGTTACCTTTGATTCTATAAATAATCTAATTCAATTAATTTATTTTCAGTCATAGAGGATATCTATGTCTTAATTGGACCGACACATATTTTTAGTTTTTCAAAACAGATATTTCAGTGTCCGCATCATAAGTTGGTCGAACCGTTAAATTAATATTTGTAACTGTCGAACTCTATTAACGATATCTAATATGTATTTAATGTGGTACACGTTACTTCATAACAATACAATGTTCCCACCCACACATGTCAGTAACCTGATTCCTAATAATCTATTTTATTTACTCATAATATTATTGTATAAAACTTATAGAGATCCCTAACGGTCATACGGTCAATGGGATATTCTAATATTGATTTAACAATACACATATTCTTTTTGTTTCTTTTTTGTAAATAGATACCCAATAGCTTGTATTTTGTAAAGAGACTGTATTATATTTGTTTACTTTGGTTAAAGTTTGGTAACATATTCTTTTTGTTTCTTTTGTTTGGACACATATTCTTTTTGTTTCTTTTTTGTAAATAGTTACCCAATAGCTAGTATTTTGTAAAGAGACTGTATTATATTTTTAGGGTTCCGTACCCAAAGGGTAAAAACGGGACCCTATTACTGAGACTTCGCTGTCCGTCCGTCCGTCCGTCCGTCCGTCCGTCCGTCCGTCCGTCCGTCCGTCCGTCCGTCCGTCCGTCCGTCCGTCCGTCTGTCACCAGGCTGTATCTCAAGAACGGTGATAGCTAGAGAGTTGAAATTTTCACAGATGATGTATTTCTATTGCCGCTATAACAACAAATACTAAAAATAAAATAAAATAAATATTTAAGGGGGGCTCCCATACAACAAACATGATTTTTAGGGTTCCGTACCCAGTATCTCAAGAACGGTGATAGCTAGACAGTTGAAATTTTCACAGATGATGTATTTCTATTGCCGCTATAACAACAAATACTAAAAATAAAATAAAATAAATATTTAAGGGGGGCTCCCATACAACAAACATGATTTTTAGGGTTCCGTACGCAGTATCTCAAGAACGGTGATAGCTAGACAGTTGAAATTTTCACAGATGATGTATTTCTATTGCCGCTATAACAACAAATACTAAAAATAAAATAAAATAAATATTTAAGGGGGGCTCCCATACAACAAACATGATTTTTTTACCGTTTCTTGCTCGATACTAATAACGTTGCCTTATGTTGCATAGATAATGGTACGGAACCCTTCGTGCGCGAGTCCGACTCGCACTTGACCAATTATTTTACTATGGTTAAAGTTTGGTAACATATATTGGCAGTTTAGGCCAATGTATTTTGATTTTAACTATATCCTTAGCGCAGTCAGCATCATCTGTCATAATCGATTCCAATTAACAATATTTGGAATAATTTATTATATTCTGTCTGTATGGTTTTTTTATGTTGTTACATCATAGCTTTTAACTGGGTGGAGCAATTATAATGATTCTTTTTTTATTTGAAAGCTGGTGCATCTTGTGTGGTCGCATTGGCATCAGGTCAGGATCTGATGCTTATCTCCTAAGAAATCGAGAAAAAACTTGAAATTTCAAAGGCACACACCTTGTTTTCACATATTATGTATCTAAATAATCAAAGAGTAGACTATCGAGGTTGTCTCATGAAGTCGGTTCAACTTATTTTTAAAATACCAACTCAATTTTTGTATCTCGATATTTCGTTACTCAAATAACTATTTATAGGTTTTATTATTTAACCTCACAAATACTTAAAGTCTAATTTTCAAGCTGCGCGCGAGTGAAACTTGCAAATAAATTACAAACCCAAACATTTATATCTTATACATTATGTGCATACAAAGACTTATAAAAGTATTATAATAATACAATTTAAATATTTTAACATACATATTATAAATAATTTCGGCAAAAAATACGTAATAATACACAATAATAAGTACAAACACGTATTTGCAACAATACTTATGGCTTCATAATTAATATTAAAAATTCAGTGTTGATATATTGTAATTTTATTCAAGTTGTGTACGATTCAACAGGTAATATGACGAAGTGCAGCTATACAATTGCATTTAACGCGCACGCTACAACTTTGGTAAAAGAAGAAAAGAAAGACAAAAAAGAATTTTATTTGATAAAAATACAACAAAATTTGTTTAAAATAAAATAAACGATAGTTGAATAACTATTTATGAGATTTTCTGTAAGTGTTCATTACTTCTACAATTTAACGTTAATACAATTTTAAAAAATTGTGGACATGACATGTGTTTCGCTTGGTTTTTAAAAGAAAACCCTATGTAGATTGTTCGAAACACGAGTCAGACCATATAACATCCAGAATCCAGAAGTAGAGGAAACCCAAGCCCAACAATAGAACATTAATTGACTAAAAAAAGTAATTACTGCTTAAACTTAACTTTACATGTTGCAGCTACAAGGTGCGTCTATTTCATCGTTGATGACACTCTCTCTACTAAGTACAATCAGTGCTACAATTTGTAACAATTCTTATAACCTAACTACCTGATGCACGCTAAATTCAGGCTTTCACGAATATTTCAAGACCAAAATTGGCGCAGCTTTTCTCGAGTTTTAGCGAGACTAACAAACAGCAATTTATTTTTATGTATAACCTAACAAGAATAATTGTACTTCTGTTATATTACCTGTATACTGGTCATAACCCATACGACCTTCATATGCAAGGTGATACCATAAGTATAGTGTGATTCCTAACACTGTTTACAAAGCACTTCACATTTGAATTATTTTACAAGCAACCCGGTGCCTAACTAACATGACTAATTGTTATGTAAATAACAGGTGTAACTGCATTACAATGAAGATTTAATACCTTTTTTTAAGTATATCTGCTGTACATATTAATATGTTGATGCAAAAACTTTGAACGAAATTTGAGCGGCAAAATATTTTGCATAATTTGGTAAAGGAGGATTAAATTTAAGAATTAACACACTATATAATAGTTTTAACTTAATTACGATTATTTAAGATAAGATAATTTATTGATTACTACATATTAATAAAATTACATAGTTCAACATAAATAGATATAATTGATTTATAGTTAAGTCTAGAGAAATATCTCTACACAAAGCCGCGAAGACTTGTCTATATATTAACTTCCTTTAAAGGTTTTGAAGGGAGTTTATTATATCATATAAAATATTTGGCAGGACAAGGTTTGCTACAACATCAAGTCTATACTTTTACCGCCTTATTCATAATGACTTATCGGAGGTTTAAAAGTTCGCTAAAATAGGTTCGCGAAAATTGTCAAAACTTGTTATTCATAATGGTCTTTTTACGCTAAAGCCTTTATTATCTCTCCGATAAAATCACCTTTTAAACCTCCGATAATTCATTATGAATAAGACCATTAATAAAGAAGTAAAGTTTGTAATATCTAGGTAGGGAGTAATCTCCGAATGTAGTAGGACGACTGCTTTCGGAGATTACAAAGATATTACAAACTTTACTGAAAAGTTTTCACTAATAGAAAACTTCCGAGAGTGCTATTGGCCATAATATTATTATGTTATGTCTATAATTCAAAATTCCTAACGTTCGAAATCGCAGGCTAGGTACAAGTAATTCTGCCAATATTACTTTTATTCGAATCATTCATCATCCCTATTTCCAACTCTCGCATCATTTATAGATTTCCTCTTAGTCATTTTCAATGTAATATATTTTCGTCACAACTAAACCGTAATTATGTTAGTTATCTAAAACACTTGTACTATCCCTACCGATCCCTTTGAGATGATGACTAACCCGACGTTTCGAGTTGCCGTCTGGACGTCGTCTGTGTCTCGTTTCCATCAAGGTCAGAATGAGTCACAATGCTCAATCTGCAAAAGCAACGGCTGTGTTCGTATCTAGAAGATTGGACACAGCATTTCAATTTACCTTTGTCATGTACGTATCACCATATAGTACTTTATGTAGTCTGTCTCTGTTCTGTCTTTCACTAAAAATTTTGGCCTATAATACCCCTTAGCTGGGATTTGCTGGGGAGGAAATATGGTAACACTTGTATTCTTGATTCGTCACTACATGGGTAGATAGTCTCCACTCTGTTTACTGCTTACCACTGAAATATAGAAGCGTGATGTTGTAAAAAATCACACGCACAATGTGAAAACTTGTAATAACAACATGACTCACATAGTAAACACGCCAGATGCGAAGGAGTAAAGCTAACGGAAATACCTAATCTTTACATTAGTCTATCGCGAACTAGCACTTGCCCCACGTGTGGGATAATTGTATTGAAAGGAATGCTTTTTGAAAATAATCATGTTCCGGTCGCTTTTAGTTCATTCATTAGTATATTGCAAATATTATCATCTTATTTAGAAGCGTCGATTGCCGGTGGAGCTTCTTTCACTATTCCCTAAATAGAAGATGCGTTTTCTTTGATCTTTAAATCGGAAGGCATTCCTTCTTTTACTGTTGCAAAACTATATTTTTTGGTCCCCATCATTCTCTGTTTACCTAACTTATAATATTCCTAACTTATAAAAAAAAATGTCCATAGAATGCAAGTGTTGCACGACTGCGTGGTGGCCTTCTATGGGGCAATCCTATGTCTAGCTGTGGACAGAAGAAATCTCATGGATGGATGAAATAGTTTTTACTCATTTGTATTAATAAAACTACTTTTAGCGGATTTAGACGCGTATATAATATCGTCAGCAAGGCAAAATTACAGCGCCAAAACTGCATTGTTGGAAAATGGATTTTAAAGTTTTATTATTCGGAAAGAAATTCGTATAACATTTAGTATACAGTATGATATACTGAATAAAATATATGCGAATTAAAAGAAAAAAAAAACTTTAAAATTCATTTCCCAACAATGCAGTTTTGATTGACGCCTAAGTAATTTTGCCTTACTGCTGACGATATGTATTTGATTTTAATTCTAACCCGTTTCGGAATTTCGACGAGCTTATGTGTTATTGTGTGTAACGAAACGATAGCGCGATATAAAAAACTGTACAACGCCATCTATGGAGTGGGATAGTAAACTTCTGTTCTGGTTTCATTTCCAAATTTCACGCGTACGAAGTCGCACAACAGCTAGTATATTTTTTATAGAACTAGCTAAAGCACTCGGTTTCACCTGTGTAAATAGTCACTGCCCCTCTTTGGCTTGACTTGAACGCGAAAATTTGTGAGAATGAATGAATGACGTTTAACGTCATTCATCCAGTCTCACAAATTCGGCGTTTAAAATGTTAGTAGGATTTGAAATAGATATTAATAATACAACAGCTTTAATACTCGAAGTATATTCAGTGAGTCGATGAGTGATGTCCTCAACCCAGCATACCCATAACAGTAACAAACAACATTACGTTATAACTGTACCGTGACGTGTCTGTATGCATGTTTGTATGCATGACACATAGCACACAATAGTGATGGCATTGCGTGTCATAATTGTTCACATATTTTGATCTATTTGTTTTCTTTGGTGTAACATTTAGTTGTGACATTAGTATCGAATGCATATTTTCATTACAGTCTTCTCATGTAAAAATAAATCGATACTATCCTAATACCCTTTGCATAGTATTTTGTTTTGTAAAACTTTATAATACCTACTAGGTATGCTTTTTACGGATTTACACTTACTTTAATACGCAAAAATTATTTATTTTATATTTGATAAATGGCGCATGTGTTAGAAAGTGATATTTTTGATGAAATATAAAATCTTTTTACGAAGTTTAAAACTAAAAAGAAGTAGTTTTATTTATTATGTTATCTGAATATCTTAGTTATTATAAAAGAAAAAATAAAACAAAGTCGTTATTTTTGTGTGTAAGTCCTATCAAATACTATGTGAGCTTATAACTTCAAAAGTACGCAATGGATTTTGGCGGAGTTTTTTTTAATAGAGTGGTTCAAGAGGATAGCTTTTTTGTATAATTTTATTTGTTAAGTGTATATTGGCGGAGGGGGTCTCAAGAACTATAAACGTGGAAAAATAAAATCGCGGGCATTAGCTAGTAATAAGATAAGATAATAATAGAATAAAATTATGGGAGAAACAAATAATATAAGGGATGGAGGAAAGCATAATATGTTATAAGCAAAAAGAAGAATTATCTTTTTCGGGGTTCCCGGGTTATGAGAATTCTTTTTAAACGCTCTTCAAATTTATGAGAAATTGTAAACATTAATTATAGCATGAAAATATCCTATGGCAGCTGTTAAGTAATATCCTTTGTAGAATGCGGAATAACATTTACCGTTGAAGGAAATTACAGTCAGTATAGTTGTTAACTAATGGCACTGACTGTCATAGCGTGTTATATCAAAATTAAGGTCATTAAATCCACGTAATAAATATAAACTAATAGTTTTACTATTCACCTGAAACCAGATACTTGAAAGTGCGTATCTTTCGAGTTTAACTTCTGACATTACCGTTTTATTGAGATAGATAAGATCCAGTGACACTCGTCCGTCATTTCTCACTTCTTCTCCTTCTCCAGCCCATTTACGTTCCACTGTTGGGCACGGGCCTCCTCCACTTTGGGAGGGATTATGTTCTACTGTGCCGCGCTGACCAGACGTGTTGGCAAAGGGTTTATTTTCGAGTTTTCCGTCTCTCACAAAAGATGTGAGCTGTGTGTAATATCCCTTAGCTGACTTTTACAGCACCCTTGGGAGGAGATGGGGTGGTGACACTTGTATTCTTAATCCGTCACCACACGGTATATTACACTACACGGTACATTTCTCACTAGCTGTTGTCAAAACAGTGTCGTAGCTACCAAGGGGCTAGGCGAGGCATGCCCCGGTGCCCCCAAGCTCAGGGGGCCCTCGAATCCTTACCAGAAATCTTGATCGAACTAAACTAGCCTTTTTTAGCATTTTAAAATTATTTTTATAAATAAATAAATATTAGATAAATATTCACGGACATTTCACACAACGTCCTCTTTCTGTATATTTCATATTTTTATTTGATTAAACCTAGTCAGTTTACTTAACAGTGGGGCCCCATTTCTTAATTTGCCCCAAGGCCCTTGGTTCACCACAAGTAAAGGACAAACACAATTCCCCCAAAAGTAAAGAAAGCCCGTGCCCAACAGTGGGACGTTAGTGGGCTGGAGATGGATTCTAAGTGGTACACTTGTATAATAGACATAAAATATTCAGAAGTTTGCTTATTACTATCGGTGTTAAGAGGATACCAAAATAGCTTCGTGCATTTTTCTATGTACGAAGATTTCATTGTTTCTTTAGATTGAATGGCTAGAGCTCTAATTTTTAAGTATATGTTTTTTTTCAATATATGATCTAGGATCGCATGAACTCAGAAACGCGATTGAAAAAAGTTTTCTCGATAGAAAAACTTGGCGAAACAACCTCTCAAATTTTTTATTTTTTTCATTTGTCGGTCTATTATCGCGTATTAACTAATGAAATAACTTTAAAAACATAGGTAACTATTATGTATAGAAACACGTGGATCAGAATTAAAATATATTTAGTAGATTTTGAGTAAATAGGAAAAGTATCCCTAATTCTTCATTTTCTGTGCCTACTGGCTGTGTCGGCGTGTCGGCGATGATATTGATGTAGGCCCTTAATAACACACATTATTAAGAGGATACCAAAATAGCTTCGTGCATTTTTCTACGTACGAAGTTTTCATTTTTTCTTTAGATTGAATGGCTAGAGCTCTAATTTTTAAGTATATGTTTTTTCAATATATGATCTAGGATCGCATAAACTCAGAAACGCGATTGAAAAAAGTTTTCTCGATAGAAAATCTTAGCGAAACAACCTCTCTAATTTTTCATTTTTTTCATTTGTCGGTCTATTATCGCGTATTAACTGATGAAATAACTTTAAAAACATAAGTAACTATTATATATAGAAACATGTAAATCAGAATTAAAATATATTTAGTAGATTTTGAGTAAATAGGAAAAGTATCCCTAATTCTTCATTTTCTGTGCCTACTGACTGTGTTAATATGTACGTGTCGGCGATGATATACGATAATATTGATGTAGGCCCTTAAACGCAACGTAGATATGATTATGAGGAAACTTTTGGAGTAATGGCCTCATATCCTACATCATAATACCATTGACTTCACACATTTTCCCAAAGAATCTGAATATTTAAGATTTTTATAGAATGGCACGTGATTACTGTCATCTTTTATGACAGTGATCTACAGTTTTAACATTTTGAAAAAGGAACGCCGTTGTGAAATAATATTGTTAAGATGCCATAGATTAGTAATGTCATCTATTGGTGATTAGTAGAACTGCAGTTGCCAAATTAGCGTCATCTAGTAGTGAGTAGTAAAACTAGTTTAATATTTTAGGTTTTATTCATCTTTCTTTTATATTTAAGGACTTATTAAGGTCTTTTCCCGATTATCCATTAGTGAAGTACCTACATGACTATCATAAAATACAGGTATGTGACTTGTAAGTGGCTCTGGTATATCCATAAAAAACGTATTACAAAGACTGCAGTTGATTATAATCACGGCTTATAATCTCGCTCTATTATGGTGATTGCTTGTAAGCTGAAAATCCATTCCAAATTAAGTCTTATTCAAATAGTAGCTTATCGACAAATCATAGATTAAATCCTTCTTAAGATCTTTACATGCATACATGAAAAGTCCCCAGAGAGGCTAATGTTAATTGTTAGCTCTACTGTTGTTACCATGTTTATCATTAAATTCTTATCAAATCTATGACCGACTGTTTTAAAATAAATTTTTACATTTCAAATCACGCCTTTGTGATACATTGATTAAAACATAGACAGCGAATCGCGAGGTGCGCATAATATTTGGAATACTGAGCTCTATGTAGAGAAGAGCAAAAGATACATTACTTGTTATGAGATTAAATCAAGTGTTAACGTACACATTATTATTAACATTACATTTATTAGTCCTTATTATAGTAGCACATAAATAAAAAGAAAATTAAATCGTCAACACAATCATTATATTTAATCTTTTTTTTTTTATTTGAGCTAAGCTTTTTAATTACTGAGTATTTATCTGAAATTAATAACAAAATTTTGGATAAGCGAAATAAAAATGCAAAAATACAGTTCTCTAAGAAATCAAAAGCAAGACGAATGTAGAGTAACATTTACTCTACAACAGCGAAGATATTTAATAAAATAAATGCAATTGTTTTGATGTCTTATTTAAACAGACATCGCATTTGTCACGTTACATTGTATATAATATTAAAATACTTTAGTTAAAATGTATGTGAGAAAATTAGTATTTTGGCTTCTGTCCAGACTGTCTAGTCTGGCATTAATGTTAATATTTTTATGTAGAAATGTTTCGACTGCAAGAAAAATAGAAAGACGGGCTCCTTATAAAATAGGCAACTGTAATTGTCATAACAGGTTTACCTTATAGCGCTCAGGAAGAATTATGCTTCCTCATCACCTAAACATCACATAAAGAAATCACAATGAAAGGATGTATCGGATGTCTACTTGTTTCTTGATGAACGGGATGGCAGAAACCACCTTGTGCAATTACTCTCAATACCACGAGATAAGATTGTTTGGGTTGTGGTACTTATGACTTACTTGCTGTTGCCCGCGACACCGTACGCGAGAAATTTAGATGTTTTTCCCGTTTTTGCAACATTTTTTACTATTGCTTCGCTCCTATTGGTCACAGCATGATATTATATAGCCTTCCTCTATAAATGTACTACCCAGCACTGAAAGAATTTTTCAAATCGGACCAGTGGTTCCTGAGATTAGCGCGTTCAAACAAACAAACTCTTCAGCTTTATAATAATAGTATTTTGATTTTCTTCACTTTTAAAGAAGCACAAAATTCAATTTACAAATGGATATATGGTATAGGTACAATATGTGACTACTTATTTAATAGAGTTAAATAATTTTTTTTTTATAAATATTCATAGTCATTTCACACAACATCCTCTGGTCCCAAACTAAGCTTATATGCTTACCTTGGTACCAGAATACGGATAGAATACATAATATACTACTTTTCTTTTGTAAATACGTACTTATAATACATAGAAATACCCAGACGCAGTACAAACATTTGTATGACAATTAGAAAAATAACACAAATGATTGTCGCGAGCGGGAATCGAACCCACGACCTCTTGATCGGCAGTCCGTTACATAAACCACTCAACCACGAGGCTCGTCAAAAATTGGAACAATATAAATTTACTTCAATAGTTTTAGAAAGATAACTAAACATAAGATTTCCTTTAGGGTCTCAACCGTGACTACTAGTCTCCGAAATGCTCAATTTATTTCCCCTACATAGATACGCCTACTTTAGTAAAGTCAACTTATAAGTATTAATTGTTCTATTCTAGACATTGTCTCTTTGAAATATGTAATAAATCAAATCAATTAAAACTGGACGGACGCCAGTTTCATTCATGTCTCTAGTCTCAACGGGACTGTTCTAAAACACTCGAATAATTTTAAATGAAAAATATTTCTTATATCATTGAAATTAGGTATATGTTTTTAATTGGTATTGCTAAACAACTACGATTGAACGAAGTTCTAATCAGCTATTTATCTTCTCTCTCTCCAGCCCATTGACGTCCCACTCTTGGGCACGGGCCTCCTCCATTTTGGAGGGATTATGGTCTACTGTGCTGCGCTGACCAGGCGTGTTGGCACAGGGTTTATTTTCGGATCTATGTACAATAACCTGTAGCTGCCTTTTACAGCACCCTTGGGAAGAGATGGGGTGGTGACACTTGTATTCTTAATCCGTCACCACACGGTCATTATTAGATGTAAATTCCATTTTTTATTTTAAATTCTATTTGTTATTTATCTTACGAGTATAATATCTATAAAAAAATCGATAGCTGTCCGTTAGTCTCGCTAAAATCTGAGAATGGCTGGGGTGAATAAGTTTTGAAACGTTTAACATGGTCTAGAGAAAACTTGCGAAGTAAATATTAAAAACAACAATGTCATATTGCAGTTCATAAACGGTAAGTACGCAAGTAAACCCACGGGTCACAGCTAGTTGTTTATTATAAATCTCTGTCAAATTTCGTAAAGATATATTTCCTTTCATTGATACTATTTAGAATGTCGCGGGTAATTACAGATAAGTTACTTATCTTTCGTACGGGTGGAATTTAAAAAAAAATCTCGTTTCTCAAATATTTCTCACTGATGCTTTGCTCTAATTGATGGCAGCCCTATGTTATATAGCCTATTGCCTTCCTCGATAAATAGACTATCAAACAGTGTAAGAATTTTTCAAATTGAACCAGTAGTTCCTGAGATGAGCGCGTTCAAACAAAAAAACTGTTCATCTTTTTAGGGTTCCGTACCCAAAGGGTAAAAACGGGACCCTATTACTGAGACTTTGCTGTCCGTCCGTCCGTCCGTCCGTCCGTCTGTCACCAGGCTGTATCTCAAGAACGGTGATAGCTAGACAGTTGAAATTTTCACAGATGATGTATTTCTATTGCCGCTATAACAACAAATACTAAAAATAAAATAAAATAAATATTTAAGGGGGGCTCCCATACAACAAACATGATTTTTTTACCGTTTCTTGCTCGATACTAATAACGTTGCCTTATGTTGCATATATAATGGTACAGAACCCTTCGTGCGCGAGTCCGACTCGCACTTGACCAATTTTTATTATTATATGATTATAATAAATCTCTGTGGAATTTCGTAAAAATATATTTTTTTTGTAAAACCATTTTTGTAACTTATCTGTAATATTACAAATAGGTTTTATTTCATACTAACACTGTTTGATTATTACCCCAGTCTTATTCCGTGACTTACGACTTCCTACTATCTAATATTGTCAGTCGACGGCAGTTAAATTAACAGCGGAAATAATACTATACAATTGCAACCCAAATCTTGTCTCTATCTTCATTCTAAATATATTCTTTGCAACGAAAACTATTAATTTGTACGCACTTCTGTCGTGTTGTCCGTTATGACAAAAACTGTATCCATCCATCCGTCAGCCTCTCTCCGTCCACTTATGGACATAGGCCTATAGAACGCCACAACGCGCGGTCCTGTGCCGCTTGCATCCAATGTCTCCCCGCGACCTTGATTATATCGTCACTCCACCTTGTCGGGGACGCCCAACGCTGCGTCGTCCGGCAAAAACTGTATGGACTTGATAAAATAAACATCTTGATAATATCCTCTAATGGGTCGTTTAAAACAAATTAAAACAAAATAGAACATAGTATTAAAACTATCATATAATATACCACATAAATATCTTAAACATAGTTGCATCTAAAAGTATCCAAAATGCTCTGCTCATTATTTTTTATCGGTTAAAACACACAAATTAGAAATAAGAATCTCTTTGTAGTTCTTAAAACGGCGACTTTAAAAACTTGCTGAGTATCAAAACCATAAGTTGTTGTTTGTTGTTTTGTAGGTAATGCGTTAATGCAGTCCATATTTCTTCCAGTTGTAACCACAACAGACGACTAGACACCAAATAGCTTAAGATCTAATAGACTTATAAAGTAGATCAGAATTAGAGTAAATTCGTCGAGCCGTGACGTAATTGCACGAGACGTTGAGACGCTTGCGCATCTGATTAGGGTTGCCACTCAATATCTAACATATTACTTATATAAAAAAGAACTTAAATGTATATCTATTACGCGTGTTTGTCGTTGGATAATGAAGAAACAGTGGTGAAACGACGATACCGTAAACGGTATCGTCGCGTATACCGTCGACCTTTAGGTCGCAGGGAGCCAATTGGATACAAGTGGCATGTCCCATGCCACTTGTGACGTTGTATGTCCAACAGTGATGGAGGAAAGCTGATATAAATGGGATGAATAAATGGGTTGGAGAAACTATAGAGTGCTACCAGCTTGCATATAGTTTTTTTCTAATGGTGAATAAACTAATCGTTGTCAACCCTATCACAATGTAGCATGTTTCCCGATCGTAGGCGGCAGATCTATCGCGTACATGGCTCGTGAAAGCGAAATTAATCTGTGTTTAACGCTACGTTAATGTTCACAAACATTGTCTTTACAATATTATACATATCTACAGATTATAAGGATTAGTTTTATGTGGTAATGCTCCCTTTGTTATTTGAAGTTGGTTAAAATAATGTTGGAGGGGAAAGCAATTAAAGTATTAGGTGCATCGGCCAATTCTGATGCATCAAAATTTAACTAAATTTCGTTGTACAAATTTATATTATTTGAAATCGTAAGTATTTATTACACAGTTTTTAAAGAAAGTTCAGTTAACATCGCATTGTATTATTTTAGTTAAGTTTAATTGTGACGTTGGATTGGTGCTATTACATTAAAATTTGTGATAGCTTTCAAAAAGTTATCGGTAAACTGTACTTATATATGTCGTCTATTAAGATTGCCTACCTCTATAAAAACTGCTTCATATTTATTACGCGGTTTTAGTTTCTACTCGATAATAAAATAATACAAATTAGGCGTTACTATTTTCAGTATGCGTTATAGCCATTTAAAATCTCACCCAGGCATGAAATTTTATTTCCCACAAATCAAACTAATTGAACTCACCTGATAGAAGAGAGCACGCGTTTCTATAAATAAAACCAAAATGGCGGACGACCCTTCAGCAAATTTTGTTACAAGGCCCATTGGTACCAATTGTAAGTGCACAACGAAATTCAGCAACTAAAATATATTGATATAAACAACCATTGGTGTTTTTAGATTTATAGGCTGTTTTGTTTTGCATATTTATATTAATAAAAAATTTTAGTCTGTAATTATGTATTGTAGATGTAGAGCATACATTTTTATGGCAGTGTTATGAGAATTTCATTAATTTGGAAAAACCATTTCGTTGTTATTACCAGAATTATTTTTATTTAAAAACTACATTATGATTATTTTTCTGGGTAAAGTGTGATCGTATTGCTAGTAACAGAATATAAAATTTAGGTATAAGGAATTGCCTACTGATGGTCATTTCATTTACTTTTTATCGTACACTGCATGGTTACATCGAATCATTGCGAAAGTTTAATCCAAATACAAAATGTGCACAAAGGCGAGCTTAACTCATTTTGAGTTTTCTTCCAGCAAACCCTTGAGTGAGTCGACAGATAAAATGGTGGTGTTTTTGCCCTATTGCATGTAGACCATTTAGTTAAATTACCGAATCATAGCTGACGTTGAATTAGAATTTTGCAACTGTCAAACTAAAGGAAGTGACGTTTCGGATTACTTGAAATGACATTCGTCTTCCGGCTCCTAGCCGACATTATAATTGGGAAAAAGGCCGCGCACGCGTCGATATACGAAATCCGTAAAGGAAACGGATGTAGCGGTGTGTCTTTTTTAATATTTTTATTATTCCCGGCGCGACAAAGTATTAAAAATACCGTCTTTTCATCTTTAGTGCGGTTAATAGTTTCCTATATCTAAGATTTGTCTTTGAAGTTATCATAATAAACATTGAGATTATGTCTAATTAGATATTAAGTGATTAATTCTATTTAATTAGTTACGTTGATGATTTTTTCAAGTTTTGTCGTTGCGTTTGTGTCTCTGTAGGGTCTGATTAGTAGAGGCAAGGGCGTCGTGTCATTTTAAAACATGTAGGTACGTCAGAGAAAAGTGCGTACTAAATGTAAATATCACAATAATTAAAACAAGCTTTAACTTTTGTTATATTGGTGTAACTATCGTATATTAGTTATAGTAGTTTTAGTTATAGTTTACGTGCGAATGTTTTTTAGTTCTTCTAAGTATTCTAAGTAAAGTTTTATTAACTAATAGCTGTTGCCCGCGACTTCGTACGCGTAAAATTCAGAAATCAATCCTTAACATAACAAACAGAAGTTTACTCTTCTGCTCAATAGATGGCGTTGTACGTTTTTTAAATCGCGCTATCGTTTCGGTCCACACATTAACACTTATGCTCGTCAAATTTATTACTGTGTCATCATCCGGATTTCGCACTTATAAATTAGTAAGATTATTTTATTTATAGTTCTTAACACTTATTAAAACGCTATTTTATGAGTTTGAAGAAACAACAACATAGAAATCAATTGCGAAACAAAATACAAGCGATTTTGCATTGCAAATGTCTCTCCCCATCTCCCCGTAATGTCTCTCTCTGTATTTTCAGGTCTCTTATATTGCCCAACACCTAATCGTTCCCCCACTCTAAGTAACCATCAGGTAATTGTTATAAGTAAAGCATAAAATCACAGGAAGCAGTGCTATTTCTATTTGTCAAAGCACGATATTCAATATGACGGTAGTTATATGATACTCAACCAAGATTTACCAGATGAATACCGTACACAAACACTAATTTAAGCTCTTCACTAAAGTCGTAAAGTTTAATATTGTTTAGTTCTGTTAGGAATGGATATTTTGTCAGTACAAGTATCAGTTTTGCTTGACATTGATACTTGACGCCTTATTCCGAGTTATTTTGTGTGTTCTTTTATTTTTAAGGGGTGCTTTTTTATCTAATGTGATATTATGACGAGGTTAAAAATAGTGTATTTATGCTGATTTACTTTATACCGTTATAATTGATATTTTTTTTACTATTATTTGAAGCAAGTTTGTAAGTTTTACTGTAGAATATTTTTAGTTGCATGGAGTAATAGAAATATATTATCGTTATGGTCGTGAGGTTAAAATGTAGCCTACTTATTTAAGTTAGTGGCATACTTAACATAAAATAAGTTATTTATATTCAAACTATAATTTTTTTGGTTGCGTAATTAACTGCGTAATTAACTGCCAAATTTATGTTAGCTAATAAATTGATATACATATAACTTAAAACCAAATTTTAGACGATTTAGACGCGTATCAAAGTATGCACGTCTAAATCGCTTCTAAATCCGTAAAAAGTGGTTTTATTTAAACAAAAGGGTCGCGCAAAATGCTAAAGAATATTAATGTTATTTTAGATAGTTTTATAATGATATTATTATATTATATTAAACCAATTAAGTGGACGAAAAAAATTGTTGAAAACACCTCACAATGAAACATTATTTGGGAACAAAACAGGTAAACATATTTTGTAAATGTTTGTGGCATAAAGTTGAATATACACAAACTGTCATGATTAAATAATTTACATGCATACAAAAAACAGAGTAAACGAAGTATGTCAGAATCTTTTAAAGCTCCATTGATGTGGTTTACTCATAAATTTTCTACGCTTTGATATTTGAACCAAAGGGAACGTTAAAAAAACAAACTTTGTTTTTTTTTACGCGGTCATATTGATCATGAATGAAAAAGAACTGTCTAATCTATCTGTTATTAATTTTATTGCTCTGTGGCATCGTGGTTAAGAGTGGAATCCTTTGGTTCAATTCTGTGTCGTATTTTCATTTTCCGTTAGCTGGTCTCCTTATAAAAAGGAGCTTTCAGTGTCGCTAGTTCCAGGCTTTAAGATGCCTGTCAAAGGGCGCTTAACGATCGCCGGCCCCCGTGCCAGTTGGGCTAGGGTAGACGGACCTAGGGCAGACCTATCGTCCTAGCAGCAGCAGGCCTGAAATAAGGTGGTCAACCTACAAAAAATAGCTTTACATGAACAGGGCTGTCACCGAAAGTCTAGAAATAAATCGGGGCTGCTTTGGAGCGGCCCAAGTAGAAGAGAATGCGATGAGCGATTTCCTTATCCTCCATCTAAAAAAGACTTGAAGATAGCTGGAGTAGATAGATACAACATTCACATGGATTTAGCATCAAAATATAATTTGGAGACTGCTAAGTCTACGTACTTTGTTTTGAACGATACTTATTTAGGGATACGATTAGTTCTACTAAGGCAATACGGAAGAGGAACAATCCACTAAAGGCTTTGAATGCTATGACTACGTGTGTAAACTACTTGTAACTTAGACACCTGCTGTGCTACTATGATTAGTATGCTTCTCACTGATTCTCAGATGTAGTAGTCAAATAAAATAGGTAATCTACATGATCCAATTTCATATAATACTAGATGCTGCTTGCGACTTTGTACGCGTGAAATTTCGAAAAAGTTCCCCGTTATTGCAACATTTTTCACTGTTGCTATGCTCCTATTGATCGCAGCGTGATGTTATATAGAAACTTTCTCAAAACTGTACTATCCAAAACTGAAAGAATTTTTCAAATTGGACCAGTGGTTCCTGAAATTAGCGCGTTCGAATAAACTACCAAATTCTTCAGCTTTATGATATTAGTATACAGTCTTTGATTATATAAATGTCCTGGTATCATTATTTACACACACAGAGAAATTGTTGCACAGTGTAAAATGCTGACTGCACTCACACATGTTTGAAATAGTTAGCCCGCTTTTTTAGTAGTGTTTGCAGGGCGACGCTCTAGCTAGACATTTATATAATCAAAGGTTAATAAAGTATAGATTTGGCCAAAATGAAATCAATATTTTATACATACAGGGTGTTTGGTACATCGTTTGCCAAATTAAATTTGCTAAAAGATAGTGTCGTTTGCTATAGTTTAGCATATTTAATTTTATTTTTACGCCGCCAGCATTTTTTTTTTGGTCTTGGTAATTTTTGATAAAAAATTCCATACTGAGCTTTAAAACTCAAAAAATAAAAAAAAAATTTAACACAATTGAAAAATTGAACGCGATTAACAGCCTTTTTTTTATTTTTTACAAATTTAACCTGTATAGTAGCTCTTTTGAAAATTCAATTCCATAATTAGACTTGGCTTGTGCTTTCAAAAACGGGAGGAGATATGTATAACAATAAAACTAAGGGTTACCTTTGAACTTTTTGCAGGAAATGTATTTGTATGACCTTTGACTGATTATGCCAACGGGAAGTTTTAATTAAAATAACGTCAGGATATTTTTGTATATCTAACCACCATCACACGAAAATACAAATATGTAGTTCATTTTATACAAAAGTAATAAAAATAAAATAAAAATAAAACAATAATAAAAACAGAGAAACATTTTTTTTATAATTATTTTTCATATTTTTTTTTTGTATATGGGAATATAGATAAAGGAAAATTTAAAATAGAAAAGGTAAAGGCGTTGTTGAGTTATAAAATTACAACGAAAAGTGGCATTGATTTTTATATATATAGACAGAAGATGTTGATTTTGCACTTTTTTTTTAATTTTCTCTACGTACAAACGATCCCTGGACTTCCACGAATAATTCAAGACCAAAATTAGCCAAATCGATAAAGGCGTTGTTGAGTTATAACATTACAACGAAAAGAGGCATTGATTTTTATATACATACTAGCTGACCCGGCAAACGTTGTTTTGCCATACTAAAAAAAAGGTTTGAAAAATAGATGTTATCCGATTCTCAGACCTAAGGGATATGTACACAAAATTTCAGGAAAATCGGTCGGGCCGTTTCGGAGTAGTACGGTAACTAACACTGTGACACGTGAATTTTATATATAAGAAGATATACTAGCTGTCCCAGTAAACGTTGTTTTGCCATTCAATTCTGTGTAAAATCATCAAGAAAAAATTTCATCAAAATCCAGCCAGCCGTTTAGGAGCCGGTCCAGCCGTTTAGGAGGAGTTCAATTACAAACACACACACAGAAGATTTATATATATAAAGATTACAACGAAAAGTGGCATTGATTTTTATATGTACGAGTATATAAAGATGTTTAACTCCAACCGTGTCTTGTCCTAAATTACTTCACTAACAATAGCTCGTATGTATAATTATCAAAATTTTCTGTGTCACACTTTAAGGTACAAATTATATTGAAACAATGGGTCCCGAAAATCATTCCTTGGTGGTCCTTACGTGATTTGTGTTAACTATAAGCAGAATATTACCTGAATAATAAATAAGAGATAACGTTAGTAATATCATTATTAAACTAACAACGAGGATTAACAAATTATTTAACACTATCTGTTGTTCACGGACTCCGTACGCGTGGAATTTAGAAAAGACCACGTTTTGCAAAAAATTTTCGCTAATGTTTCGCTCCTATTGGACACAGCGTGATGTTATTTACCCTATAGTCTTCCTCGATAAATGGACTATCTAACACAAAAAGATTTTTTCCATTCGAACCAAGAGTTCCTGATATTAGCGCGTCCAAACAAACAAACTCTTTAGCTTTATTATATGAGTAAAGGTTTCTAGGATTAAAAGAAATGTATTTTAATCCTAAATTACTAAAATCATTACTGCTTTTTGTTTACGTCTGCTATCAAAAAGTAAGATTTATACGGCTGGGGGTAGTACCTCGATATATATCGAGTTATCCTAATCGATAGAGTATTTAGAAATCAATTTATTCGCGTTATATTTTTAAAAGGTATAAAAAATCGATAAAAAAATTTGATATAAAGTATATTTTATATTTATTTATTTATACATGTCATGGTGACCACAACGTACCTACCTCAAAACAAAAGTAGAAAGACTTTAATTGAGAAAAATATTAAATACTAAAATACTGCTGTTAAAGTTTTTCCTTCGAGTCACAATCAAGACATCATTTATCAATGTGTTTCTCACGATTCCTTCCAAACGGCTATTGTTTTTAAAAACACCAAAAAGTTTAACATGTAGTCTTGACTTTCCAAAGTTTTTGTGACCCATGGGTGCTTGGCCTGCATCTGTTCAACACGTGCAACCACTAAATCGATGGTTTGAGAACTTTGCCAAAAATTATAGTGATGTTTATCTCGTATTATCGATGATCAATTTTATTTATTAAAATAAGTGAAATAATTCTTTTTATTCCCTTAACCCAAATTATTCGGGGTTAGCATCGATTGCAATCACAGACTTCTGAGCTATTTAAATAAATGAAATAAATATAATTGTTCGAATGTGTTATTCTTGTAGATACCTACGTATATTCTCCGATTTAACTAATGTATACTAATATCACTAATAATATAAAGCTGAAGAGTTTGTTTGTTTATTTGAATGCGCTAATCTCAGGAATGACTGGTTCGATTTGAAAAATTCTTTCAGTGTTGGATAGTAAATTTATCGAGGAAGCCTATAGGCTATATAACTTCACGCTGCGACCAATAGGAGCTAAGCAATAGTAAAAAACGTTGCAAAAACTATGGACTACAACACTGTTAAAATTTTAAAAAGATATATCGCTTACATTTAATTTTTATTATACTAAGAATAACAAGCAAAATATTAAATTTTATCACGCTGTGTAAGTTCTAGTCTCAACATTTAGAACGAATTGCATCGACTGTAATGACAAACTTTTTATCAATAAAAAAATTTCAACATTGAGACAAAATTTTACATATTACGTCGATATCGATGTTTTATTTGATAGCACAACACTGCTTCAAGTCATAATTCACAGGCCACAAATCTCGATGGCAGTTAAAATTTCAGTTGAGTCTACAAAACAAAGAACTGTTACTTTGTAAAATTGCAACAAGTATGTGTGCAAATAAACGCACACATGCGCGTTTTAAATATAAGTTAGAGGTAAAGTTTTCTAAATTGTTTAGTTTTATTATAACATTGCATTTGAAATGTTTTTGTACACATATGTATATACTTTAGTAGTATGTACTGAAGAGAATTTAATTTCAAAACCTGCACTAAATGTTATGCAGGTGCCTAATGAAAAAATTATATCATTTCACGAGAGTCTGCAATTAAAACTGGTAGGTGAGAAATGTGCATAAATCAGTAAAATGAAACATCAACAAAACTGTGCATATTGTTATTATGTAAATCCTAGAACATGATAGTGTGTATTAAAAAAATACTTTTGCAAAAATATATTACACTCATACCAAGAAGTATTGTAGCAGGATATTTTTAAAAATAAATTATGAACACCCTAACCTACAACCATAACCCTAAAATGCAGAACGAAAGTAATTGGTTCAAAATAAAATCTGAGCCGGTCCTTGCTCGTTAAAATCACGTTTCAGACCAAAAATAGAGACCAGTGAGGGACACCTGTGTACTATAAATTTACATGTAATATACACACCCCGGTGGTGTTGCAAATTACCGGTCAACGTGCAATACCACAAAAATTTTACAGTTAATGCGACAATAAATACATATATATATATATCGGTGTTCAAATGGATAATATACGTGTGGTGACAGATTAAGATTACAGGGTGCTGTAAGAGCCAGCTAAGGGACAATATAAGCAGTTAACATCTACTGTAAGTGGCGGAAAGCTCGAAACTAAGCCCTCTGCCAACGCGCCTGGTCAGCGCGGCACAGTAGATCATAATCCCTTCCTAAGTGAAGGAGAGAGAGAGAGAATGTATAAAAAGAAATTCTTCTTCCTCTTTCTCCTTTTCCCAGCCAGTGAACGTTCCACTGTTGGGCACGGACCTCTTCCGCTATGCGAAGGTTTTTGGTCTGCTATGTCACTATACCAGGCGTCATGGCATAGGGTTTAATTTCAAATTTTCCGTCTCTCGCAGAGGATGTTATCTGCTTACAATATCTGTGATCTGACTTTTATAGCAACCCGGGAAAGAAATGGGATGATGACACTTATATTCTTAATCCGTCACCACACGGATGTATAAAAGAATTCCCGACATCCACGAAATAACGTGTCTGACAAAGAACTCTATATATTATTTAAAAGAAATTAAATTGTCAATATTCCCACATTTGTCATTTTTAGTTTATTTATTAATAATTAGTTTGTTGTGACTGATGTTTTATTTATTAAAATCGCAACCAAAGTCAATAAACAATACGTTAGGTTATCGACTTATCGCGGTACCTGTAATAGACAAAAATCTAGACGATTTTGAAGAAAACACGATGCAAATAGTGACAGGTTTGTCTGTTAAGACATATATGTATATCATCATAAAATACTAATTCAAGAAATAACACCAAGTGTTTCGTAGTATTTTTAATTCATGCTTAGTACATGACTTGCGTTACAATGTATAAATACTGATTATTATTCAAGGCGAGCAGTTGAAGGGTTAACTTTATGAGCTGAGAACTTTACACTAAAGGGAGGCTATTTTTAATTCCATATAATTTATATAAATATTGTAATGCGTATGTAAAAGCTGTGGTCTTGAAATAACTTAAGTGTTAAAACAAATTTCTTTTTTTCTTTTTTGTGAACGAAAGTGTTTAAATCACGGAATAAAAATCAAGATTTGATTTTTATTCCGTGGTTTAAAATGTAACCTTAAAACTTTCGATAGCACATTGGTTTCTGTATATAAATATTCATGGGCATTTCACACAACGTCCTCTGGTTCCAAGCTACGCTTATATGCTTGTGTTATGGGTACCAGAATACGGATAAACTAGTAGAATATCACACAAATGATTGTCCCGTGCGGGAATCGCACCCTCGATCTCGTGAACAGCAGTCCGTTACATGAGCCACTACACCACGCATCCCGCTGCATATCTCTTTGTATTCCGTAGGTACATTTTACTCTACATAGATTACATATTTGGTTTTATCTATATATTTAGCAGCCATCCTGATTAACTATCCTTTTTAGCATATTGAGTAAACCGCTGTAGTCTTCATAAATTTTATTATGTCTTTTATTTTTAATTTCCGTCTTGTTTGTTACAGATAAAGAACACATGCACATAGAAGTATCATTAAATGAGAGACTGCGGTTGACTTGTAGCCTCAAGCCTCCTGAGAAAGGAGCAGTGCTGTGGTACAAAGATGGACAACTTGTAGACTCACAAAGAAACAGAATAGTGCTGCAAAGACAATGGTAAGAATAAAATAAACTGAAGAGACTTAAAAAATCTGTAAAATAAAGACTTATTTATTTACATCACACTAGCTATTGCCAGTGACTTCATTTGCGTGGAATAATAAAATCATACCCAGAAAAATTATACAAGAAAGCCATACTCTTGAACCAATCAATCTATTAAAAAACCGCAACAAAATCCGTTGCATAGTTTTGAAGATGTAAGCTCACATAAGGACATGCATATAAAAATAACGACTCTGTTTTATAATAAGTAAAGATTGCTAAAGTAATTTATTAATGTTGTAATTGACATGCTATGCTTTTACTTAATAAATTACGTAAAAATACGATATAAATTCAATGGAGTGACGATTATGGTGGCCTAATTTGATTACTGAAAGCACGACCGTAATAAGCTCAGTTGGCAGAGCTACGGAACGGTATTCCGAGGTCGTGGGTTCAAGTCCCGCTTACGGTAATCACTTTTTCCACCATAATTTAATTTATTAAGTAAAGATTACTTATTTTTAAACTGGACGGTAATTTCAATGCTTTATTTTCACTCTACTATTCCCCATGGGAAAAAGGCGTGATGGTATGTATATACCTATGAAACCCCTCCGCTGGGGACGGGCTTCTTCTATAACGGGACCCATACTATTATTACTAGATGTTTTGCATCTAGGAATTTGGTTTTCATTCCTCGTGGACAATGGTATTTGTTCTATGATTAATTGTACAAATGGTGAGGTGTGATTTGTATTTTTTAAATTGGTCATCACACAAAAATATTGTGCTAAATACAAAGCTATAATCAGACATTGTTTGGATTATAAAGTTTTATTATAACAATTATTACGATATTATAAAATAATGAGCTAGATTGAAAAATATAAAACAGAAATGTAAAAATGCAGCCAAGTTTTAGCAATAAACAAAAAACAGCAATAAAGCATTTATTTTCGGCCAGATTCCCATTGTAAAATTATGAATAAAAGATATTTTTATCATGCAAAATGTGTATTTGGTGTGCTGTGAAATCATCGTAAAAGTTATGATGGTAGTTGTATTCTTGATATTACCACATTGATGTCATCGGACAGTTATAAACATAGTCTTATTTTGGCATATTCTTAGAAACTGTACCACAAAAATAATTACGTAGGTAGCTAAAATTTTGTTTTAAACATTAGTTGATCCCGAAAATCTCAGTTTTGGTCCCGAATTATTGCATTGACATCGATTCTTGCTAAGTTTGCAATATTTCAGAATGATCCGACGTATTTATGGGGGTGAGAATCACGTTTAAATATTACATAGATACGAAAAAAGTTCGTACTGTATTCTGAGAGAAAGTCTCACAAAAGTGTGTAAGAATAATAATCACAAAGCTTTTGCTATATCAACTATATCAGGCGTATTAGATTACGATTTCGACTTCCATCTCTGAAAGAGCTAGTCTACTATTTCACTGATCTTATTTCTTCTAGACTTTCACAGCAGAAATAGGGTGGTGACATTTAAAACTTATCACAGGAGGGATAAATATACAAAATAGATTCATAATAAGTGCTTTGATAATAGTAACCGCTACGGATTTGATATTACTTATGCCAAGACAATGACAGTGTCTCTGATTCATTTTATAATTACTTGCAGGTTAAGAATAAAAGGATTTAAAACAAAAGATGTTGGGGTGTACGCGTGCAGGACTGATAGTGATGATTCCAAAGAGATGACCCTCAGAATAAGCTTGAAAGATAGCAATGCACAAGACATAGAAGGTAATATTTAGTTAAAACTTTTTCGAATAAAAATCTGATATCATCCAACAAAACCACTTATAATTGTCTTGTTAGGAGCTTTAAATCAGAGACAAGCATGCATTACAATGCCTCTACTGGCTTCGATTACAGCAGTAAGAAATATTTTGATTGATGAGGTTTGTACTTACTCCTCCGAAAGTTATGTTGTTTTCTTTAAAAATATCAGTTAAAAAGATATCTAAATATTCCCAAAATATCGATGATAAATAAATAAATAAATATCACGGACATTTTACAGAACATCCTCTGGTCCCAAGCTAAGCTTATATGCTTGTATTATGTGTACCAGAATACGGATCTACTACATAAACTACTTTTCTTTTGTAAATACATACTTATAATACATAGAAACACCCAGACGCAGAACAAACATTTGTATGACATTTATAAAAATCACACAAATGATTCTCCCGAGCGGGAATCGAACCTGCGACCTCGTGATCGGCAGTCCGTTACATGACCCACTAGACCACGAAGCCCGTTATATAAATAAGATAATGCATTTATTATAAAATTGGTTTATGTAAGAGGGGGTTCAAAACTGAATTCTGGCTATGCCCGAGTTCTAACAAATTTCAGAATATGAACTTCAATGTCAGAATTATTGAGTCTTAAAACAACGTTATTTCAGTGTCTTTCCCTTTGCCCGTGGTTATTTTCATATTATATTTTATTACGATCTTTATTGGTCATCCAGATGTGTAAACAAGTCTGCGTCGGATTCCATGACTGCATGTATTGCAGCAATATTGCATTCGCATGTGGATTTTAAAACGTTTAACTTGCTTTTTCGACGCAACACGGGATGCACTTAAAATATTCGATCGAAATAACAAGTGATTTCCTGTTGAAGATTTTTGATTCTCATTCGTGAGATTATTTTAGATGTTTTCACACGTTTTCTTTAGTTCAGTCTTTTTAAATTATGTTTTAATGCATATTGGATGCAAGTGACGCAAGACCACGTTATGGCGTTCTAACATTCTAACGTTCATTTTTTCTAGGATTCCAGGCAGATATGGCCGACAGACCATTTCCAGAAACTTTATCACAAATCAAAAGCAGTCCACTTATGGAAAATAACTCTTTAGAGGAAAATATAACAGAAATAAACAGACGATTCTATAAAGACGATGATGCTGAAGAAAAAGCTGAAAAAGACCATCCAAGTTATGGTCATATTGATGAGAAACAAGATTATTTCTCACCTAGATTCAAACACCCGACAAAACTATATAAGATGGATATGAAACCCGCCGGTAACTCTATAAGACTAAGATGCGCTGCGGAAGGTAATAAAATATTTTTATTAGTGTTTATTTTTGTAGGACAGAATTGTGTTCAAACTTAACAATTTATGTTAATGTCCACCAGAATAAGGTATTATATATTTTATTGAGTTGCGACAGATAAATAATTTACATTTACACATTACAATACTAACGGGGTCACCCCTCGCCGGGTCATGGTAAAGCTCAAGGCACCATCATGTGGTAAGGCAAGGTGGAGGAAAAAAATACACATTTCTACACAATAATTCCACATACACAACTACACTTAACTAAAAATAAAAATTATAATGTCATTGGACAGATATCCCAGATGGTGGATTGACGTTTAAAATTTAAGACAAGTAACTTTAGTCTGGCTAAATCGTACCTACTTCGTAGAATAATGACGTTTCATATGACATATCGCCTGTATCATAGACACACATAGATATATTTTTACGTAAACATAGATATGTAACTGGCTTCAAGCCGATTGAGTGCTATATATATATTATTTTATTTATTTTAGTTAAGTTAGGTAAAGTTTTTGACGCATCAGAATTGAAATTTACGTTAATAAATCATATAGCAATTATCGAGTATAGTTATTAGTTATATTCAAATGCTCCGTTAGAAATAATGAAAAATTAAAAATATCACTCTGCGTTTTAAAAAAATTACTACTTCGTGTAAAGAAAAGTTGTATTATGTAATAAGTTTATTTAGTAAAAATTTTGTTTGCTTACTTTGCAATCAATAGTTTCTAAGTAGCTAACTACTTAGAAACTAATGATTGCAAAGATTGTATCTATCGCCATAGTGCGACAATCTAAGAAAGAAAATCTCTATTTTCTTATTTTATCGATGATAGATCTCATTTACCCATTTAGATATTATTTACCCCATACCTATCGGTTTTCCGGCTTTGGTATGACCTTATACGTGTGTAAGGGTAATTTTTTTTTTTAAATGATGTTTTAAATAAATATTCATGCACATTTCACACTACGTCCTCTGGTCCCAAGCTAAGCTTATTATGCTTGTGTTATGGGTACCAGAATACGGATAGAATACATATACTACTTTTCTTTTGTAAATACATACTTATAATACATAGAAACACCCAGACGCAGTACAAATATTTGTATGACAATTAGAAACAGCACACAAATAATTGTACCGAGCAGGAATCCAACCCGCGACCTCTTGATCGGCAGTCCGTTACATAAACCACTCAACCACGAGGCTCGTCAAATAACTCATTAATACTTATACAATAATGTAAAAAGACTCAAATTTAGGCTTTTACGGGAGCTATCATCGCGAAAATAAACAAATGGAAATCTATTGAATAGGATAGTATTAAAATATTTAATTTGTATTATATTTGCAGGGAATCCTACGCCAAATATAACTTGGTACAAAAATAAGGTAACACCGATCACAAGGTCTTACTTTCAACCCTCGTATGGCAAATGGTCTATGGCACTTGATGAACTCACCAGAGCTGATAATGGCAACTATACTTGCGTTGTTTGCAATATTCTGGGATGTATTGAACATACAGTCGTTCTATATATACAAGGTAAGCTTTTATATACCTACTCGTAAATGTATTTATCTCCTAGTTCTAAAATGTATTAAAAGTGTTTAGAATATAGATAAAGTTTAGGATCTTATATCGAGTAATACTATATATAGTATCTTACATTTTGTTTAAAAGTGATCTAAATAAAAACTAGATTTAAAGCACTAACAGAAGTAGCAGGGCCGGTAAGTAGGGCCGATTCAGTCACAGTGTCTTTGAATATCTTCAAAGCTATCGATTGTAGATTACCAGATCTTAAAGACCTTTTGTAACCAATCTGGGATTACGGATATATTATTTTTCTGTTCTTCAAAAGGATGTTATCTATCTATATAGAGACTCCACAGTCTATATTTCAATCAAATCAAATCATTTATGGTCATAACTAAACTAACTTTAACACTAAAGAAATGGATTTGCCTGGTTCCTGCACAACTAGGAACCAGTGTCAATAACAAATATCTACAAAATTTATATTCTTGCATTTGGGTTTTTACCGCGCAATACTTAGAACACTTTTAAGCAAAATTTATAAAGGCTGTAAGATTGAATAAGCTATTTAAGTATCTATAAATTTCAAACTTCAAAAGGTTATCTTTCTTAGAACGATACCCATCGAAGCCGTACATCAAGGAAGGACACCCTGGTAACCACACAGTGGTAGTCAACGATACAGTCATTCTTTCATGCCCGCCTGTCTCTGATCTAGAACCTTATCTTTATTGGGTTAGACCTTTCAACGATTCTATGAAAGACGTTGAGGTTGGACCGAGTGATATGCCGATACCTGTTGGAGATGTTAAAGAGGTCTTTGTTTTACGTTATGGTGAAGGTTGCCTTCAATGGTGATGGTAAATCACTGTAATAACAATAATGTATAGATAATTGGAAAGGTTATTACATAAATCATTAAATAACTGGAAAGGTTATTGTAGGGTTCGGCTAAGCACCATAGCATCACCTTAATATAGTTACTATTTGGTATCAGGTTTTCGTTGCTTAAAACTAATCTAGCGCTTAAGTTTATTAAGAAAAATAAATACTGCTGGTGAAAGATTTATGGTCGTATTCATAATGACTTATCGGAGGTTTAAACAATAACTTTATCGTCCCACTGCTGAGCACGGACCTCCTTCACTTTGGGAGGGATTATGGCCTACTGTGCTGCGCTGACCGGGCGTGTTGGCACAGGGTTAAGTTTCGAGTTTTCCATCTCTCACAGTAGACGTTAACTGCTTATATTGTCCCTTAGCTGGCTCTTACAGCACCCTGGGGAAGAAATGAGGTGGTGACACTTGCACTCTTAATCTTTCACCACACGGATCAATTATCATCAATTATCCCACAATTGCATAAATTGCCCAAAAAATCTTTGATTCCAAATAACAGTTGTAGAAAATATAGAGTTGTACAAAGGTATTATTTGAGTTAATTAACATGTGTTATATTATTTAATATTAAGACAAACGGTGTTGGTATTCGTTGGTGAAGGTTATTAACAGCTAAAATTATACATTAGTATAATTTAATAGGATATAATATTTAGTAAGTAATGTGATAAAACACGAAGTCCAGGTATGTTCTTAGATGGAGACGAGGTGATTAAGGCGAGAATCACTTACTTAAAATATAACTGTAAAAACAGGCCATCATTATAAACAAGATAAAATCTATATAATAATGAATATTATATATTATCTAATATATAAAATTCACGTGTCACAGTGTTAGTTACCGTACTCCTCCGAAACAAATTTTGCATACATATTCAGTAGGTCTGAGAATCGGCCAACATCTATTTTTCAAACTTTTTTTTTTAGTATGGCAAAACAACGTTTGCCGGGTCAGCTAGTAATATTATAAAGCTGAACAGTTTGTTTGTTTAAACGCGCTAATCTCAGGAACCTCTGGGCCGATTTAAAAAATTCTTTCAGTGTTAGATAAGGCATTTATCGAGGAAGGCTTTAGGCTATATAACATCACGCTACGACCAGTAGAAGCGAAGTAGTAGTGAAAAGAGTTTCAAAAGCAGCTAGTTTAAGATAAAATTACTTTTTTACGGAATTACACACGTATTCTTTTCACTTGAAAATAATTATCACATCAATGCAGTTTAAATATAAGCATTTTAAACATGCCAACTATTTGATTCAGCACGGATATAGCATCGGAGTGCACACTGAAATAAAAAAGAGAATGCTATTCCGGTGCAATCCATACAATGTGTAAGCTTTCTTTGTGCACATTCTAGATTCTTGAAGACATAATTTTATTAGTTGTAGCAGTAGAATACTATTTATTTTGAATGTATTATTTTAAATTGCAGTATTATTGATTGATTTGACGGGCTCCGTGGTCTAGTGGTTCATATAACGGACTGTCGATCATGAGGTCGCGGGTTCGATTCCCGCCTCGGACATTCATTTGTTGTGACGCAGAACAAACTTTTGTATGATATTTATAATATCATACAAAAGTTTGTTCTGCGTCTGGGTGTTTCTATGTATAATAAGTATGTATTTACAAAAGAAAAGTAGTATATGTATTCTATCCGTATTCTGGTACCCATAACACAAGCATAATAAGCTTAGCTTGGGACCAGAGGACGTTGTGTGAAATGTCCATAAATATTTATTTATTTATTATTATAGCCTTGTTTATTCCTTAATTTTCTATTTTTTATGTTTGTTGTAGAATAACAATTTGTCATTTTTATTTTCGTCATTTCGGACCCCATTGTTGAGTAAAGGCCTCCGCCATTTTACTCCACATTTTTCTATCCTTTGCTTTCTCTTCGTATTTCATTCCTGTAATTTTTAAGATTTCATCAAGCCACCTTTCTGCTGGCCTTCCTCTGCTTCCTTTTCCCAGTGGTCCGTGCCATGTTGTTATTTTTTTTTCCACCTTTCATCACTCATGCGTGCTATATGGCCTGCCCACTTCCATTTTAGTGTCTTGCAGTGCTTCAAGGCATCAATTACATTTGTTGTTTTTCTGATTGTTGTATTTTTTATTTTATGTATCAACTAGCTGTCCCGGCAAACGTTGTTTTGCCATATAAAAAAAAAAGGTTTTAGGAAAAATAGATGTTGGCCGATTCTCAGACCTTCTGAATATGCATGTAAAATTTCATTAAAATCGGTGCAACCATTTCGGAGGAGTACGGTAACTAACACTGTGACACGTGAATTTTATAAGATTAGATTTTAATTTCAACACGCTCCGCTCCATAGCTCTTTGTGTCGTTAGTATTTTATTTCTGGTTTGTTTGTTTGTTTGTAGTTTAGGGTTATATGTCGTGTGGTTGGTTAGAGGATAAAATGAAATACGTCCGGACTTGAATGGCGTTTATTTGCGACTCCCTATATTTGATATAATAATAAGCTTATATAGGTGACGAGAACAATCGTTTCTATACATTCCTAAAACTGCAGACACGCATAGTGTTGCATACAATGAATCCATACATAATATATTTGTATATAATAAATTAGGCGGAGAAAACAATAGGACCATACATACTGTAATAAATATATTTGTTTATAATAACTTAGGTGGCTACCACAATGGTCTCTATAGATTCGTAGACCTGTTGACAAACGTCTACTTGCAAACAATGAAATCATACAATGTGCCTACAGTTGTTTGTTAGCTTCTTCATTAGCTAAAATCTAAGTTCCAAAAAACATTTTCTGAAACTGCGTAAAATGATCTAACTTCAAAATCCTAAACGTTATTCATTCTCCCTCACCCACGAGATAAATTTATTTATTTATTTATTTATTTTTTCTTATCACTTATTTAAAACTAGCTACTGCCTGCGACTTCGTACGTAATTTTCACAATTTTCCCCCTTTTTCGCAACACTTTTCACTGATGCCACGCTGCTATTGGTAGCAGTGTGATGATATTATATAGCCTTCCTCAATAAATGAACTATTCAACACTGAAAGAATTTTTGAAATCGGACCAGAGCGGTTCCTGAGATTAGCGCCTTTCAAACAAACATATTCTCCTGCTTTGTTAGTATAGATCATATTGTTAATTTTAATGTGTCTAATAATTATTTTGTCACAAAAGTCGTTACAAAACAGTTCTTGCACGTCAACATAAATTAATATGTAAGTATAAAATTAACCATATATTTTTTTATAGAGCGGTTATACGCAAAACCAGTTCTGACCCGTGGTGCTGACAATCTTACAGTTGTGGTTGGGGACACAGCTCGGTTCAGCTGTCAGTTCCTGACTGACATGCATCCTTCGGTCTATTGGATGTACTTTAGTAGAGATGAGTACATTTACAATGATACAGTTGATCCGAATGATGCGTCAGTCAAGGAAGCTATTGTGTACTTCGATAAGAACAAAATTGTAACGGTGAGGGCTATGTGACTAACGCATGTGTGTGGATACTTAGCAATAAGTAGACTTTACGTAATGATCTAATCATTGTTTAAAATTATCAGCTTTGAAGTTAATTGCATGTTATATGTTAATGCATGGATTATATTAATTGTGCAATCGCTTTAATGTCCGCGGTGTGAAACGGCCAAAGTATTTTTAACACGCCTTTATTAGCTCGAATGTATGTGCTTTATTACTTATTATAAAACAGCTTATAACTTTAAAACTACGCAATGGAGTACGATGCGAATTTTTTTTTAATGATACAGTGGTTCAAGAGCATTGGCATTAATCACTATCTATGTGACGGAATCTTTGAAAGTAATTTTTACCCACCTGCAGTAATCGGATTGATCTGAAATTTTGCACACATATTATGGACCGATGACAATGCAATAATTTAAAAAAATATTCAGGATTTTCTAGCGTGTTTTTTGAACTGAACATATTGAACTTATGTAAAACAAGTTTTCCTATTATTTGCATTGTATTTAAGATTATTTTACGTACATAAATTAATTTAGATACTTATTTATTTTAATTTTAATTGATGAATATAATTCAGTTAATATTTTTTGAAAATTTTCAAATAAAACTAACCTAGTAAAATTATTTTGTATTTAAATTATTTTAAGTTTTGTAAATATTACACAACTAGATAAGCTATATGTTGGGAAGTTCAACTGGCTGTTTTGATTGTGCTTTTTATCCACTGTCTATTCTTCTTCTCTGTTTTTATTACTCTTGGCATTATGTACACAAGGACAGAGACAATTTTTAACAATTTTATTGATGTTCGATATTAAATCTTTCAGAGTGAGAACCCCATGGATAAACCTGAACAACTGACAATATACAATGTAACTAAAGAAGATGAGGGTTGGTATGTTTGTGTAGCACTGAACAGTCTTGGAAATACAACAGCTAAAGGATATTTAACTGTGTTAGAATGTGAGTAAAACAAATCTTCTATTTATCTATCTACTAGCCGTTACCCGCGACTCTGTAGGCGTGGAATTCCCCGCTCCTATTAGTTGCAGCGTGATGTTATATAGCCTATAGCCCTCCTAGACAAATGTATTATCCAACACTAAAAGAATTTTTCTAATCGAATCAGTGGTTCTTGACATAAGCACGTTCAAACAAACAAACACTTCAGCTTATAATATTAAGTAAGATAAATCTACGTAACAGAATCTTTGAAAGCGATTTTCATCCGTTTGCAATAATTCAGTTAATCCGAATGCAAATATCGATGATCGACACACACGATCGATCGATGAAAGGCTTGTTTCTTAAGGACTAATAGTTGACTCTACATTTTTAATCGATTTAATGTACCCGTCTACTGAAAAGTGTTATTACACGATTTTTTTATGGACATTTCACACAACGTCCTCTGGTCCCAAGCTAAGCTTACATGCTTGTGTTATAGGTGCCGGAATACGCATATAATACATAAACTAATTTTCTTGGTTTCTTATTTAATTTTAGTGCATATTAGGTATCCCATCATCAAAACAAAGGGACAAAACACACGGTGTCTCTCGTCAGTTCTGTTACTAGAACTTGACTTCACACGTTCATATCAATATGGAAAATCCACATCAAAACCAAGAGCCACGATTTTAACTACGAAAGTGTCTTAAAACTGTATGATAATTATCTTTTATTATTTCTAGCTCCACCACCATTAGAAGCACCTGATCATGGAAAGCATACACTTCTGGTCAACATACTAACAGTAGTGCTCGGTGCTATGTTCTTTGTAGCAGCTATCATAGTAGTCATGATATGTAAGAAGTTAAAGAGAGAGAAAGAACAGAAAAATTTAGCAATAGAGACGGCAAGAGCAGTGATTGTCACGCACTGGACTAAAAAAGTTACGGTTGAAAAACCACAAATGAATGGCTCACCAACTGCTACTGGCGAAGCTTTGGTAAGTTTAATTTATAAAGTTTTATGGAAATATTACAAGAACATTTTTAACTAGATATCAGCTTCTAATCTTTCCGGGAAAGTGTAGCTACCCGAAGATTGTTGTAAATCTGTCCAGTAGTTTTACAGCTTATACTACTGTCATATTATCACCATACCGTCATGGTCATCGCGTCACGTCTTTGACTAGGCAGTAGTAGAGAGGTAGGCAGAGACTATAGAACGCCATCTGCTACGGGCTAAACACACTTCCTTGGCGTCATTGATTTCTCTTTCTCTCTCCATCCTATTAGCATCCCACTGTTGGGCACGGGCCTCCTCGACGTTGGGAGGCATTATGGTTTACTATGCTGCGCTGATCAGGCGTGTTGGCACATGGTTTATTTTCAATTTTTCCGTCTCTCACAGAGGTTGTTATCTGTGTATAATATTCCTTAGCTGGCTTTTACAGCACTCTGGGAAGAAGACGGTTCCGTGACACTTGTTTTTTAAATCCGTCATCACAAGGACAATATTCTTTGACTACATTATCAATAAAATATCTAAATTACAGTTAATGCCAGTAGTGAAGATTGAGAAACAGAAGCTCTCTCAAGTCCATAACAACACTAATGATTCAATGATGATGTCCGAGTACGAGCTGCCTATGGACATTGACTGGGAGGTTCCAAGAGAAACCCTGGCTATAGGCAAGATCTTAGGCGAGGGAGAGTTCGGCAAAGTTGTAAAGGCAGAGTGCGTCGGTATATTGAAACCTGGAATGCAATCTGTTGTGGCTGTAAAGATGTTAAAAGGTAATTATTATGAATATGGTAACATATTTTTTTTTTTCTTTTTGATGACTCCGGTCTTTGGAGACCACATTCATCAAACTATTACAATCTAGCCAATCAAGGCTAATAGGTAATTTTAGTCTAACTTAAATTACTAAATAGAATAATATATAAGATTGTGTCCATCAACACTTTTCTTATTGTCTCTATTTAAGGCGAAGGCACTTTGTTCTAATGCCCCGTGCCATTAATATGGTAACATATGAAAAAAAATTAAGGAAAGAATTCAATAAGAAAAACCATTAACTTAGCTTCGTGAGTAGGTATAACTGGTAATTTTATCAGCAATTTCCATTAAGCAATCTACGATTACCTATAGATTGCAATCCTCTTTTATCAGTTAAGTAGACATTTCTAGCTCCTGTCAAAGTTTCAATAGAGAATGCTGTCATCAGTAGCTTATTGATATGCAAGTTAAAGACAAAAGTTTAGATTAGTCTGACTTTGACATCGAGAATGGATTATTGATATATATATAGATGCTTTATATCACAGAAGTACTTATTTATAGATGCTTTATAAATCCCCCTATTGGGAATTTAGGCAACAAGCATGTTTATCTTTTTTGCTTTAAAACAAAATACCTTTTAATGTATTTTTCTTAGCTCTATTAGATAGGAAACTAAACTCTTTCCTTTATTAAATGGCTTTTCTATTTTGTAAAATTAAACTCTAATGGTTTATTCATAACTAGCTGTTGCCCTCGACTCCGTCCGCGTAGAATTTAGGAAATTTTCCCCGTTTTTGCAACATTTTTAACTAATGCTTGAGTGAGAGTATTATAAACGTAAGAGTAAACAAATATAATCAGAATGAACGAACTGCTAAGCTATCAGGAGTTACACGTGTTATTTTGAGTCAACCATAAAATATAGATATGTGCTGTTTCGGGATATTTTTTAGACAATTTTATGTAGAATATTTCCGTCATACATGATTTCTATGTAACTTTAACCACTAAGGCTGCACACGCGACGGAACCTTAAAACATGGAGCACCTTTTCCCGTTTTCCCAACATTTCCCTTCACTACTCTGCTCCTATTGATTGTAGCGTGATGAAAAGTATACTACCTGCCCAGGAGTATGAAGAATAATTGTACCAAGTTTCGTTAAAATACGTCGGGTAGTTTTTGTTTCTATAAGGAACATACAGACGGACAGACAGACAGACAGACAAAAATTTTACTGATTGCATTTTTGGCATCAGTATCGATCACTAATCACCCCCTGATAGTTATTTTGAAAATATATTTCATGTACAGAATTGACCTCTCTACCATGTACAGATTTATTATAAATATAGATTACTTATCGTAGGTTTAAAAGTTAAAAGTTAGTCTAAAATCGGTTCGCTAAAATTGTCAAAAATTGTTATTCATAATAGTCTTTTTACGCTAAAACGTTTATTATCTCTTCGATAAAGTGACATTATTTTATTGTTTAAACCTCCGATAGGTCATTAATAAGACCATATGAGTTTTACTGTTATTTCTTATCATCGCTTGTATTTTTAGAGGGCCACACAGACGCAGAGATGATGGCATTAGTCTCCGAGATGGAAATGATGAAGATGATTGGTAAACACGTAAACATCATTAATTTACTTGGCTGCTGTACACAAGATGGCCCACTTTATGTCATCGTAGAATATGCACCGAATGGGAACTTGAGAGAGTTCTTGAGAAATCATCGACCTGGCAATAGGTTTGTAATAAATACATATAAAATACTTAGACGTACAGATAGACAGATGTATAGTATAACTAAGTGACTTTAAGACAGTTCCTTTTTCATTTTTATGTTGTGGTACCCTAGACTGCCGAAAATTCAATTTAAATGCACTGAATTAATTGACTCTACTTTTTTAGATACGAATCGCCAATCGAAGATATAAAAGAAAAGAAAACACTCACACAAAAGGATTTAGTCTCATTCTCTTACCAAGTTGCAAGAGGAATGGAATATTTGGCATCCAGACGCGTAAGTTTAAGTACCCGATTAATTTATTTATTTATTTAGACTTTATGCACAGAGTACAAAGGCGGGCTTAATGCCTGAGGCATTATCTACCAGCCAACCGGTAAATGTGCAGAGATAAAAGTGCGGGTGCAAGTCATGACCAAAATCAAAAGGAAAAAAGATAATATAATTATGTATAAAAAAGCAGCAAAATCTCAAAATCAAATATTACAACATACCTAATACTAATATAATACATATAATTGAATACATAAATATCAAAATACAAACAAATACATAATATACTTATATAAGCATATATACACATACATATACATACACATAAATATAATATATATAACTACAGAAATATACGTATAAGATCTACAATCATGCATTTATTAGTTGAAGTAAGACACGAAATCAAATCAATTAATGTAATTCGGCTACAATCTCTTTCAAAACGCAAGGGTAATTTAGACTGCTATTTCACGCTATACAGACATGTTGATGGAGTGTTTAATATTCAGTTTAGTAGGGTAGCTTATTTCAAAAAAGTCCTGTTTCAAAATGTATTGGGAATTTTGGCCTGCGAACTCTAAATTCATACGCGTGAAATTCGGAAATCATTTCTTAAAAACAGAAGTTTAATATATTGATCGATAGATCATTTTGTTAGGCATTCAACTCGATTTCACAATTATAAAATTGTAAGGATTTGGTCCAAATGGTGATGGATTAAGAATACAAGGGTCACTAAAACCTTTTCCTCCCGAGGGTGCTATTGCTATCAGATAACATCTTTTGTGAAAGACGAAATATTCGAAAATAAACCCTGTTCCAACACGCTTGGTTAGCGCGGCGCAATAGACCATAATCCCTCCCAACGTGGAGGAGACCCGTGCCCAACATTGGAACGTTACTGAGCTGGAGAGATTTTAAATTGTCCACAATATTTTAGATTCCTTTTACACGTTCTTATTTCACTAACTTTCAAGTACTTTTTTATATAATAACCTTATTATTTTTGCAGTGCATTCACCGTGACTTGGCTGCCCGTAATGTCCTCGTTTCTGATGACTGCATCCTTAAGATTGCAGACTTTGGTCTTGCGAAAGATGTTCACAGCAATGACTATTACAGAAAGAAGACTGAAGGTAGATTACCAGTGCGATGGATGGCTCCTGAATCATTATACCACAAGGTGTTCACCACACAGACTGATGTGTAAGTAGTCTAATCAATAATCTTTAAAGTTAGGCTTAACAACAGTATACCTCAAAAATTTTCAACATAACTCTGTTCCTGATCCCTTTTTTCAACCCTTATACCTTCTACCCTTATATTAGGAAACCTACAAACTACATATATCTAAAAAAATAAATGTAAACAAAACAAAATTTAAAAGCAAAATAATGCCCATATTCAGTGCAGCTACCCGACGCACGGTAAAAAATGAAACTTTAAAATAGGTCTAGTAATTTCAGAGCCTACATATTTCTAACAAACAAATCTATCCACTCTGTAATGTTAGTATAGATAGATACGCGTCGTATTATTAATGAAAAAAATAATGTATTCTATTATATCTATTAAAGATGGTCATTCGGTGTGCTACTCTGGGAGATAATGACGCTTGGTGGCACTCCATATCCCACCGTCCCTGGACAGTACATGTACCAGCATCTCAGCGCTGGACATAGGATGGAGAAACCACCATGCTGTAGTCTTGAAATGTAAGTATAAATTGGTTGAACCGAAAATAAAATTTATGTTCTGACTACAAGATGTAGTGCAGAAAGTGGAAAAGAATGAGCGCATGTTTAAATTTAAATGGTAACAAGTGTGTATTTAGATCATAACAGGCTCATCAAAATTTAGCTGATCTTCAAAGGGAAAGTCGTGTTGTTACGTACATACCCGTATTTGGTTTATTAACACGCTTATTTTAGTTCAGTACGTATCTATCAATGTATTAATCTATGTAACGGAATCTTTGAAAGTGAATTTCATCCACTTACAGTAGTCGGATTGTTCTGAAATATTGCAGACTTATTAAGGACCGATGACAATGCAATAATTTTAAATAGAAATCAGGTTTCTAAGCGTGTGTTTTAGTTTTTAATCTAAGTAAATTATTATATTAATATCTTATTAGACCTCAACTTCCTTTTGCGATCTCCAACGGTCACCCATAAGAAGAAATATTTTAGGTATGTTATCGACCAAAAACTTTAAGTTTTTAATTCTTAAATTTACAGATACATGCTAATGCGTGAATGCTGGTCTTTCTCTCCTGGTGATCGGCCATCGTTCACCGAGCTGGTTGAAGACCTAGACAAGATCCTGACAGTGACAGCCAACCAGGAATACCTAGACCTTGGATTACCCCAGTTAGACACACCACCCTCTAGCTACGATGGATCTGGTGACGAAAGTGATAGTGACTTTCCGTTTATTAAATAATAATTTTTGAAAAAATTTTTGGTAGAATTAGAAATTATGCCTGTATAAAGAGCAGGGTAGAAAAATTTTATACTCGGAATCTTGTTGGGGTATCTATGTATATGGGGTATATTAAGTGAAGAATTTTGAAGTGTTGCGATTTCAGAGGGTAGATAAAGAAAAAATGTAAAAGATTTGTAAATAATGATTGTTTCAAACCAAGGAGTGAAACAGAAGGGAAATTGTATGTTAGCCTTAAAAACTCTTTCCGCCTTATTACAAAACGTGGACTAAGTTTAAGCCACAGTTTAAGCCTGGCTTATTAAACACTTCAATTGCGCATTTCAAGCAGATTTTTCTCAAATACTAGATCTAACAACGACCTTAGTCTTAAACCGACGCCAAACTAGTGTCAAAGCGGGTCTAACTATCCAATTCCTCGTAAATAAATTTTGTTAAATCTGGATTTAACGTTGAGCCGCGTTTTGTAATAAGGGGGTTTAAGTCTTATATACGTATTCACTAAGCATGTACAGGTTTACGATTGGTATTAAAGTTATAAAAGGAAAGAAAAACCAAATGATCCAGAGTTTTAAAAATCCCGGGGATTTAATTAGATGAAGGAAGCACTACAATCGTGTATACAGGGGCATAACGTGCTTTGGTGCGGCCCCGTATAAAAAGTTATTTTGGCCCTTATGAAGGGTAAAGATTTCTCACAAAAGAAAAAAAGGAGGCCCCCGTGGTTCGGGGGCCCGTATAATTGATATGGCAGATATGGGGGTAGCTACGCCCCTGCGTGTATAGTATAGTAAAAAATGGCATTCTCCATCTGAATTACTACATACAATTAATTCTTTATTTTTCCCATTAAATGATAAACTTATCAAAGAACCCACCAAATGCGGAGGTAATTGAAAAACGTAAATAATATTAGTAAACAATTTTGATGTACCTACCTATGTATTATTTAATTGTATAGTTATATTATTTGTGTTAGTTGTTAAATGCAACGAACTTATAGGTAACGAACCTAGCCAACCAAAGTTTTAAACTATCAATAAAAACTTTTTATGCTAATGTTTAATTCAGATAAATTAAATTCTATCACATTTTCTTTTTATAAATAGATGGTACTACTACCATTTCATTGCATGATTTCGTACAAGGCATCGACCGTCAGTTAAATAAGATTCTAAATTTGAAATTGTTTTAAATTACGATAATCATAATTAGATAGGCAATTAATTATGCATTTATTTTTATGCAAATATGATAAATAGCTCTTACAAAATATAAATTAAATTTTTTATATTTGTCGGGTTGGGCATCAGAAGTGAAACAACAGGGAATTTATATTACAACATTTATTACAAAATGATGGCTTAACTAACTGTTATACAAAACTAGTTTTTACAATAATCCTATAGTAATTGACTACATTTACATAGTACGACCGAACCGACAATTATGCAGCCCTAAGTAACGGGCGACGCGGCGACGGGTCAACGGGCAGAGTAACGACGTGGTTACAATTATTGATCACCACTAATCTCTTCATCATCGGACATGGAGACCGAGCAAAGGTCTCCCCAAGTCTTGCGACAGGGAGGCTTCGCGAAGGTCTCCGAGCCTAACGACTAGGAGAAGGCGACGATTCTCCTTGACTTGCGTCAAGGAGGGGGTTTCGGTTTGTCCATGACAGTGACCGAGGTCAATCGTCGAATCTCTATGATTTGCATCAGGGAGAGATTGGTTTCTGTTTGTACCATGACAGGGACAGAGATAGCGGTAAGGATTACTATACGAGACAGTGATCCATATACCAGACGCAACCATTAGAGAAGCGTGCCGAAGCTTTGTTACATCGAGTTAATAACTAAACTACACGATAATTTCAATAGCTTGTTTTCTAAACGTACAGCGCCATCTATTAGCCTTGTGCGTCAAACTTGTGTTGGTCCGGTATATGTTCCACTGCGCTGGTTAGGCGCTGTCTCACTCATAATATGCCAATGCGCCGTCACGGCCATTCTGACGATCGATCGTCCTCGATCGTAAATCCATAATCGCAAAATCCATAATCTGCAAATATACAGCGTAATTTAGCCACCAAAAAGTAGCACAACACACATATTCAACAATGCTTTTGTTAAAATAATTAATCAAAAAAAAGTAGGCGACGCTTATTTAAAATACTGGTAGATGGCCTAGATCGTTACCCACAAAAGTAAGCAAGATCTCTTCAGCACTACAACACTAGCTGGTCTAGATCGTTACTGACAGAAGTAAAAGAGATCTCTACAGCACTCAACAAGCTGGACTGGATCGTTACCTACAAAAATAGGTAAGATCCCCACAGCACAAAACAAATAAGATATAATCTTCATACACAACAGTACGTAATATCTCTTCATATCAAAAACAAAATAATTATGCTCATCAGCATCACACAAAGAGCTAGGTAAAACTTCATCGTTCAGCTAATGCTAGTGCATGTGCCAGATCGTCACCCACAGAAGCAGAAGAGATCTACACACACCCACATACATATACACACAAATAGGTCTCTCAATAGCTCTCTCCTCTTCAGTAAATTAAAAGAATAAGCCAGATCGTCACCCACAGAAGCAGGAGAGACCCACACAGTCAACTAATTCAGAACTAAACATGTGCCAGATCGTAACCCACAAAAGCGGGAGAGACCCACACAGTCAACTAATTCAGCATACTAAATATTTTATCGGTATCATCAGCAGCTATTCATTGCATGAGAGTCATTAGAACAAGATGGATATGCTGACTGTATCAGAACCAATGTTATATATAGCAACACTTATCTTATTCCACACGCCGTCATGGCCGTCTGTCTCCCTCATCAGCTTCATTTTATTGTCCTTTCCATAGAGAGCCTGCCTTTATAAAGCGCCTTTCTATAAAGCCTTCCTTTAAGCACTTCCCATAAGTTCAGGAGTATATTCATATTGCCTTTGAGCTGTAATAAAATGATTATTATTTTCAATGCTTTTATTAATTCGTATTGGATCTTCTCGTCACGTAATCCACTACCGAGAAAGATTTTATATTCGATATCTAATCCACTGATGAATTAATAAAAAAAAACATAAAACTCTTATATGGTACTAATATATTATGGTACTAATAAAAAAAAAACATAAAACTCTTAGGAAGAGTAGTCCGTAGCCCTACAACATGTACTATCAAGGGCTAGTTGCATCTCTTCTAGTTATCATGCATTATTCTTTTGAATAGAGCTGGCAATGATTACAGTAAGAATACTTTTATTTGAAGTACGCATGGTCCTCTCAAATTCGTCCATTGGTTCTACTAGAGCCAGTTGCAATTAGGTAAAGGTCTGTTATTTGATTTCTTTTTCTACAAAACCTTTTAAAATCATTTAAGTCATAACAATAACCACGGTCAGCAGTTATTCGTTTAGATACGCCAAAGAGAGTAACTAAATTCTTTACAATTTTAAAGACAGTAAAAGAACTTAAAATTATATTCCAAGTCAATCACACTCAATCAATTATAGAACCGTATTTCTTTTGCCAGACTATATTATAACTTTTTTCGGATAGTTTTACTAAGTAAAGACTTTGTCAAGATTCAGTGTCTTTAGAAATTTAAATTAAACTGCACTTGTCATGCGACAGAAATCGAACAAACACCGCAACTATGTATGATATTTTTGCTAAATTTAGTCACGTCCCAAAAACACTAATACTCTTAGTTTGCTTAAAGTTCTATCGCATTACGAATATTACAATGAACAAAACTATTAAGAGATCAAACCAGTGTCCAAGCTACAATGGGCAGACGAGTACAAAATTCTCTACGATTAATTTTTCGATATAGAATATCTTGTCTAAAGTCATGATATTACGTCAGGTTAGTTACTTATTTTTGGTATCATTTCAAAAAGCTCAGAATCCTTCTCTCATTTAACTGTTAGTCTACCTTCATTGAATATAGGAAAAATACTTTTCGTGACTTGAATGAATTAAAAAACTAAGAAATCAGGCATTTTTAGCCCTTTAACAAAATGTATGAGCCCTTGGCGTTAAATCGCGTTAATAATACGCTGTGAATTTTTAGCCGTGTAAGAATAACAGAAATGCTCTACTGACTGCTAAGTTTCCAAATCATATTAATGATACAGACTTTGAAAATTATTGGTAGTACTGTTTACACGACAAAAATATGTGACATTGCATAGGGTAAGTTATTTCGCTTTTCTTTTATCGAGATTTGCCATATAGAAATCAACGCTAACATTAGTGCGAAGTTCGACTGGTAATAAAGGATCAGATAACTCAAGAGCTCGTTCTGAAGTTAACGTGGTAATTATTTTCCTTACGTACGTCGTCATGTTCTTTTGTAAGCAGAATTTGATTTTTGCCTTTAGTAAAAAGATCGGGAATGCTTTGAGAATTTGGACTAAACTGTCGGAAATAGGTTACTAATTTTATTACATTTCGTACAGTTCTTGGAGCAACTAATGCAATTGCAATTATAATGCAATTACAACCATTAACAAATCTTTTGAGAACTTGGTCAAATTTCTGCACCTAAGACAACATGTCCGAATACTTTCTAATTAAAAAAAACAATACTTTTTTTCATGATTTAATTAAATTAAAAGAGAAATCTGCTATTGTCCTTCATCCGTAGTAACGAATACCGAAAGACCGTTAATCTGTAAAAAGTTATCCCTTTGATCCTATAACGTTTTTACAATAACCCATCTTTGCCAATTTTATTTTAAAGTAAATATTCTGTTCAAGAACGTCTTAACGTAACGTAGCTATTCTATTCTCAAAACCTTTGGAATCTTTGTTTCACTAACTATTTATCACGCACGGTGTACAGAACTTTTAGCTTTATATTTCGCGGGTATTATTCTCTTTCTTTACTTGAAATAATACCCGGCTTTATCTGATTGATCATCTGGATCAAATAGTTCTTACTAAACGAGCGCACTAACTGCGGTATCTTAGACTGGATGACGAATTCAAAAATTTAATTTTATATTACCGGATATCAAAACTTCTACGTTTTGGAATTAATTACTAATCCCAACGGTGGGCGTAACGTCTCATCCCACTTCTGATGTCGGGTTGGGCATCAGAAGTGAAACAACAGGGAATTTATATTACAACATTTATTACAAAATGATGGCTTAACTAACTGTTATACAAAACTAGTTTTTACAATAATCCTATAGTAATTGACTACATTTACATAGTACGACCGAACCGACAATTATGCAGCCCTAAGTAACGGGCGACGCGGCGACGGGTCAACGGGCAGAGTAACGACGTGGTTACAATTATTGATCACCACTAATCTCTTCATCATCGGACATGGAGACCGAGCAAAGGTCTCCCCAAGTCTTGCGACAGGGAGGCTTCGCGAAGGTCTCCGAGCCTAACGACTAGGAGAAGGCGACGATTCTCCTTGACTTGCGTCAAGGAGGGGGTTTCGGTTTGTCCATGACAGTGACCGAGGTCAATCGTCGAATCTCTATGATTTGCATCAGGGAGAGATTGGTTTCTGTTTGTACCATGACAGGGACAGAGATAGCGGTAAGGATTACTATACGAGACAGTGATCCATATACCAGACGCAACCATTAGAGAAGCGTGCCGAAGCTTTGTTACATCGAGTTAATAACTAAACTACACGATAATTTCAATAGCTTGTTTTCTAAACGTACAGCGCCATCTATTAGCCTTGTGCGTCAAACTTGTGTTGGTCCGGTATATGTTCCACTGCGCTGGTTAGGCGCTGTCTCACTCATAATATGCCAATGCGCCGTCATATTAATTTTATAAGTTTTCTATATTATCTTTAATATTAGACACATATTTATTTATAGATTTACATGCGAAACAAAGTTATGCATAATATTTTGTGTAAATAAATATGTTTAGTTAGTGTAAATATTATAGTACCAAAGTTTGTGTTTTTAATACAATATTGTGAAGTTTTAGAGTATTTTTATAATAATAGTAATAGGTTGATATAGATACAAATACCAATTAGATAGATACTTTGATTCTTTTATAGAAGCGTGCTTTGAAAACTAGCGCTTCGGGCCATTTGACTTGGCGCCCCAGGCTCGTCTGTTGTTAGAGTCTGTGCGAAAAGAGAACCGTCATGGCGTAAAATGGAACTAACATTATGATTTGTTTCGAAAAACTGTTATATAAGCACCCTAGCACAAAATCTGAAAACATTATTTTCTAATATAGTCTCAAAGTATCATGATGTTACAATCGTACTATATTGAAGCCACGGTGTTGTTAACATAACAAATACGCTAATTAAAGACAGCAGCGCCCTCAAATCTCTCGACTCTAGTGGAGAAAGAGCAAAACACTAATTATGAAGGCTTACACCGCACCTTGCAGTCTGCCACTTAGGGCCATGACCCTTATAGACCAAGATCCCAGGGCTGAATCCTTTGACTTGTTTTCCCAGCGATATTGCTGTTGGTATCTTGGGATTGGATCTTGGGATCTTGGTCTACTATGACCCTAGGGTAAATACGCCTCTAGTCGAAATAAGTTATATTTTGACTAAATGATATTACATCACAACAGTTTTACCACGAGTTTTACTATTTACCTATTTACTATAACGTAATAAATTTAATATTTTTATGAACAAGGTAAAACAAAAATAAGGCATATAATTAGGCCGATTGTTAAAATAAACGCTGGAGTCTAGTCTCTAGAAAAATAATCTACGTTTTAAGTAATATAGGCATGTGAAAAAAACATTATGGCTGTTACATTTTTCGCAAATTAGATGTAAATAAGAAAAAGTGTGCACAGATTAATAAATAAATTATTGTATAATTATCAAAATATTACGAAAAAGAAAATATTATTTCTATGGACACATTTTTTAACTAATGTCATTGGTAGCTTCAATGAAGAATTCCTATTTTGAATTTAGATAGGTATTTAAAAACAATGCATTTTACCACCAAATTATTGTCGTACTTAATTATTTTAATTATACATTCAATATGTTGTAAATGTTTCAAAAATTACGAGATTAATTTGTAAATATTATTTAAGTAGGTATTTTATACTCATTTTATGCGAAGAGAATTATGTCGAGTAAGGATAATGGACAAGCACATGACATGGACCTTTAAAAAAAAACATCAGGTTAGAAGAGGTACCAACTTGACCAAGATGTCGCTAGTCTATTTATAGTCTTGATTTTTTGGTTTAAACACATTATTCATATCCATTAGAATTACTGTGAGAACGTTTTTAAATTTCTGCAATAAATATTGTAAAATTATTTTTTGTGCCTTAACGATAAAAATAATTCAGTATTATAAAGAAAGTTTTCGTGTGTTGGCGGTCCTTGTATGTATATTTGAGAGATTGATAATATTATGTCAAAAGGAAATTGTAAGAAACGTATGTAATAAAGATTTATAGAGAAAAATATCTGTATTTTATTTATTATGTATTGTCTTCAAATAATCACAATAAGTAGGAAAGGATCAAAGCAATATGTATATAATAGTGATTCGAATAGTAATAATAGTGATTCGAATAGTGATAATAGTGATTCGAATAGTGATAATAGTGATTCGAATAGTGATAATAGAAGAGAACTATTTCCTATTATTCTTTTGAATGCCATCTATGCAAATAGATAGGAACTTTTACAATTGTTGTAGATAGTCTTCATAGTATTACTTTTGACCTGTGACTACAGATGGCGCAAATTTGTGAGTGCTAAGTATTGAAGATTAAAGTATATTATTATAATTAAATTATACATTCAGTGGTATTTAATTTACACGTTCTGTCTTACACTGCGACCTCTAAAGGATTGTGCTCCGACATCAGTAGTGGGATCACATTGACCTTGTGACATTTGTCTTTTCTTGATTGGGACAGTAGAGAGCTCCAAAACAGATCACATCGTAAACTTGAAGGACAAGAATATTTACTTTTATAACCTTGACCTTTGTGACCTTTGACCCTAAGAAACGTTGACAGGGATTTGCTGTTGGGTTTATAAAAGGGTGGTGAAAGTATCGTTATTTTTAGTCTAGGACGCGCCGTTTTCGAGCTATTTGCAAAAATGTACTTCCTTAAAAAGAGTTAATTTTGTGATTGAATCACGTGAAGGGCCATTAAAGGGCTTATCATAATAGGTAGGTTATCATATAGCGCTGTTTTGTGCACATTTGTTTTTGTGTTGGGTCACTTTATTTCTAAAAGGAATGTCTAAAAGTGTCATAATTTAAAATTCAGACCAATATTTTCATATGATCAGTTAAAACCTACTATTTGCCATAGTATAGAAAGAAAACAACTGCCTTATTTTGTATTAAATTATTTTTATTCATACTGTTTTTTCTTATGGCATTTGCCTTAAAAATATTATCAAAATTTTACACTTACATAATGTTAATAACATTGTATTTACTTAAGATTTACTATTTCGATTACAATTTATAAATAAACAAACAATAATTATATTAATTTTAATAATTTTAAATTAAATATCACATGTCTTTCGGACCTTAAAATAAGAACTAACTTATGATAATTTTATCACTTAATTACAAAATAATAATTATATTTATCACAATATTAATTTAGCTAGATTATTATAGGTACATATATTTTTGGCATTTTGCGTATATTAAAATAGAAATGTAGCTTAATTAAATTAAACTAAAGTTAGTTTTTTAGTAAGTTATTTATGTTAAATTGATATAACTAAAAATTCATCAACCATCATTTTCAGAAAATTATATTCCAATATTCATTAACAAAAATAGTAATTCATTCAACATTTTTTAACTACAATTCAATCAAATTAAATACAATTATAATCAACATAACAAAGGAACATAACAAATAATTTGATAGACAATAATATTTTAGACACAAATTTACCAGATGTAGTGTATTACTCAGTCGGCTTGAAGCCACTTACATACTTACTACATATTTTTATCTGTGTGCGTGAAAATGTATCTATGCGTGTTTATGATACAGGATATACGTTATATGAAATGTCGATATGAAATACGATATTTAGCTAGGCTAAAGTCACTTGTCTTCAGTTCTAAACGTCAACCCACCATCTGGTATGTCTGTGTTTACAACCACCTACTAATCTTTCATGTTCCTAACCTCTGTAGTTTCTAATTGTTCACTGATACGTTACTCAGTCAGCCACCGTCTTTATTATATAACGTCTTTATATTATAACTACAGTAGCTTATTCAGTAGTTATCTACAGTAGTTTATTATTCTGACGGGCTTCGTAACGTAGTGGTTCATGTAATGGACTGCCGTTCACAAGGTCGCGGGTTCGATTCCCGCTTGAGACAATCATTTGTGTGATATCGTCTGGGTGTTTACTATGTATTATAAGTATGTATTTACAAAAAAAGAAAAAGTAGTTTATGTATTATATCCGTATTCTGGTACCCATAACACAAGCATAATAAGCTTAGCTTGGGACCAGAGGACGTTGTGTGAAATGTCCGTGAATATTTATTTATTCTTCAATATAACATTGATCATATTATTATAGCAATTCAGGTTTTTCGAAATTGAAATATTCACTGTAATTATGCATTTTACAATACTGTCAGGTCAGCAATATTAAAAGCTAATTTTAAATGACACCATTTTAATTAGAGCTTATAATGTTTAAAAATATGTTTTTAAATGTATCTAAGACCCAGAATAGAAGAAGTATTCCGCAAAGACATAATTAACCCATATTAGGTATATGCCAAAATCAAGTTGCCTTAAAAAGTTATTGTTATCAATATGTGGAATGCAAAACAGAGTTCTAACAAAAACAACAGCCACTTTCGTTTATTTCTAGTAATTTTTAGCAATTATTGTTTTGCAAGCAAATTTTATTACAATTTTTCGACTTACGTCACTATTTTAGAAAAACGAATTAACAAATTAAGGGCTTACATCAATATTATCGTCGACATGTACCTATTAACACAGCTAGTAGGTATAGAAAATGAAGAATTAGGGATATTGTTTTTGTTTACTCAAAATCTACTAAATATATTATTTTAATTCTGATTTACGTGTTTCTATATATAATAGTTACTTATGTTTTTAAAGTTATTTCATTAGTTAATATGCGATAATAGACCGACAAATGAAAAAAATAAAAAATTTGAGAGGTTGTTTCGCTAAGATTTTCTATCGAGAAAACTTTTTTCAATCGCGTTTCTGACTTTATGCGATCCTAGATCATATATTGAAAAAACATATACTTAAAAATTAGAGCTCTAGCCATTCAATCTAAAGAAACAATGAAAACTTCGTACGTAAAAAAAGTTCACGAAGCTATTTTGGTATCCTCTTAATGTGCTATTGTAATAATGTAAATAAATAAAATAAAGCACTGCTATTTACAGTACATACAGATTTACAAATAATTTAAAAAAAAAAACTAATTAAACGGTTGAATATTTTGTTGGTTTTGATTAATTATTTTCATGCAAATATATTATGAATCATTATATTGTATAGCTACAATAATCATTAGAACTCAAGAAAGTATTTTTTCTAAAACATGTCCCTAGTGTTTTATGTACTTACATAAGTAACTATGTCAAAGTCATTTTTCTTTATGATTTTACAAATCATATACCACATAAAACTATCAATGTATTAAAATTTTCGTGAATTTGAGTCATCTTAAAAATATATATATGTTACCGGTAAACACTCGACATCATCGATCCTATAAAAGTGAGTGTTAGCCGGAAACATATATATATATTTTTAAGATAAATAAATAATAAATAAATAAATATTCATGGACATTTCACGCAACGTCCTCTGGTCCCAAGCTAAGCTTATATTGCTTGTGTTATGGGTACCAGAATACGGATAGAATACATTATACTACTTTTTTTTTTGTAAATACATACTTATAATACATAGTAAACACCCAGACGCAGTACAAACATTTGTATGACAATTAGAAAAATCACACAAATGATTGTCCCGAACGGGAATCGAACCCGCGACCTCTTGATCGGCAGTCCGTTACCAGAACCACTACACCACGAGGCCCGTCTTGCTGCTATCAATGTAGGTTGGACTTGAGTTAAATTTTTTGTCAAGGATTTAAAAATAGTCAATTTGAATATTAGTCGCATAATTAAACGATCAGATTCTTGTCACATTCGCTTCAATTTCTAAATAATTATAGATACTATTTTTTTTTAAAAGAACAAATCTTGATAATTTTCTTGAAAAACGAACATAATACATCATACGTCCTTTTTGTATAAAATTCTTAAGGCAATCCTAAGACTGTCTTTACGCAATATTTTAGAAAATTCTATCATTAAATAACTTCAAAGCTTTTGTAATTGAAGCCCAAGCTAATAGACCACGCTTTTTTTTTCAAATATGTTATTAATGCGTGTACAACATACCTTATGAACTAAACTGTGCGCATTCGGTTTCTCTATAACTTAATCACTATTTATTGATGATTTGTAGTACCCTAGCTGTCTAGATTTACCTATTTACCTGATTGTTCTAGATGCAAGTTGGCGTCTTTGTATTTCATCATAAAATTTGTTTCATAATATTTTGATTTTTTTTAAATAAAACTACTTTTTACGGATTTAGACGCGTATATTTGTTTTAAATTTTGGCCCGACGTTTCGGAGACTTTGCAGTCACCATGGTCACGGGTGAGACTGTGAGACCATGGTGACTGCAGTCTCCGAAACGTCGGGCCAAAATTTAAAACAAATATACGGGTCTAAATCCGTTAAAAGTAGTTTTATTTAAACAGATGAGTCGCGCAAGTGTTAGAAAATATTATTTTGATTTTTATTAGTTACATGACAACCAACAGTTAGCGGCCAAAATACGTTATGAAAATTATCCTTTTTATTACATCGTAATTAGCATAGTCTGTTGAAAACTGAAATCGATATAATCAATCCTAAATGAGTTTTCATCTTAATGCTTATTATAAGAAGCCTTATTAACTAATACCCGATTTTAAGAGTCAACTTTAGTATTTATAGTTAATTCAATTAGTCATATACACAAAAAGCCTGTTTACAAATCTCTAATACATTTCTTGCCACATTAGAATTTTATACTAATAATACAATAAGCAGTTTATATAAGGCCGATTAATCACAAATATACATCAAAAAGCTTATATAGTCTTGGTATAGGAATATTTTCAGATGATCACAACTATCTTTACAAAGACTTATATATGAGCTACCGAATTTTGGTCCGTATTTGACTTCCAAAGAAGTATCACATATTAACACAACGCAATTTCTTTTCTGGTACTCTTGACGCAAACTGGTAACTAGGCACAACTGCTTTTGGTTCAACCTTTTCTTCCTCTACTTCTCCCATTAAACTCTTTAAACAGATCTTCATATCACTTGCGAACTTCTTGACTAATCTTTCTAAAGAGAATAAATGATCGTCTAATGCTTCTGGGATTTCCTCCCGCATGAAGTCAGCTAATCTTAAAAGGTATTCTACATTTGAGCCAGAAGGCCCTTGGCATTCGAGGATTTGCTTAGCTATATCAGGTAAAGGTGCTGCTCCCAACCAATGATGGTTTTCAGGGACAGCTATATATAAAAGAGCATTTTTATTATCCATACTTGTGGTAGATGAACTGTAGAACGGACGAGGATGGAATTTGACTGTGCAGATCCTATAGCCACCCAATTCGCATTCACGGTTTGATAAATATGGAAGTGCTGCGTTATTTTCAGCTGAGATGAGAAATGCTTTGCCCCATGTAATACCCTGAAACAAAGAAAATTTACATTAAGACGGGCTTCGTGGTCTAGTGGTTCATGTAACGGACTGCCGATCAAGAGGTCGCGGGTTCGATTCCCGCTCGGGACAATCATTTGTGTGATTTTTCTAATTGTCATACAAATGTTTGTACTGCGTCTGGGTGTTTCTATGTATTATAAGTATGTATTTACAAAAGAAAAGTAGTATATGTATTCTATTCGTATTCTGGTACCCATAACACAAGCATATAAAGCTTAGCTTGGGACCAGAGGACGTTGTGTGAAATGTCCATGAATATTTATTTATTTATTATTTATTAAAATCAAAGTTGTAGATTTATTAAACTCTTTCCACGCCCACAAAAGTTCCAAAGCTGAGGACAGGCTTCTTCCACAACAAATGATTAAGGATTTAATTAGTTAGCTTAGATGATCTCTTGGCTCTCTCAGCACCCATAGTAGGAAAGTATATCTGTATTCTTAATCATCACTAAGGGACAATCATAATGATTATAAACGAGAAAATGAAAATGTTAAATAAAAAATAAAATTGGTCAAGTGCGAGTCGGACTCGCACACGAAGGGTTCCCTACCATTATCTATGCAACATAAGGCAACGTTATTAGTATCGAGCAAGAAACGGTAAAAAAATCATGTTTGTTGTATGGGAGCCCCCCTTAAATATTTATTTTATTTTATTTTTAGTATTTGTTGTTATAGCGGCAATAGAAATACATCATCTGTGAAAATTTTAACTGTCTAGCTATCACCGTTCTTGAGATACAGCCTGGTGACAGACGGACGGACGGACGGACGGACAGCGAAGTCTCAGTAATAGGGTCCCGTTTTTACCCTTTGGGTACGGAACCCTAAAAATCAAATCCTAATAATATATAAAAACAAATATTATTAACTAGGATAGCTGTTTAGAATTCACATAGTTGAGTTTTGAAAGCTCGCCAACTCTAATAAAATCATGAAATCTTTTTTTTTGTATTAGTCAAAATATATTCTTATGTTTAGGAAATAAATGACGTAAACAAGAACAAAATAGTGTGAAGATGAATGTCAATTAATAGTGCTTCTACCTGAAAATTATGTTATAAATAAATATTTTTCTGCAGATGCAGTTCTCTAGTGTGTAATGTAATCATTTACGCAATGACTTAAGTATAATTTTATTTTTCTTTAGACTTTTTAAAAGTGGTACCTTCCTGTGTCCTGCTGCTTCAGGGTTAACAGGTTGTTAACAGGTTAACATTGTTGCAAACTAAAGATAAATCGAACTTTTGTTCAGAAATCCCCGCAATAGATAAATGAATGTCAGTCTTTAATTATCTCCAAGTGGGAATTTCTATAGTGATTACGTTGATCAACGCAAGCATTCATTTGTAGGAATTTCCACTATTCATTATTAAGATCTCTGTCTCCGGTCATTAAGAAAACCTACATACCCTTCAGACGGTTTAAAAGTTCGAATAAAAGAAAAATCTTTGTGATCGCTATTATACTTAGACAACAACTACTTAAAGCAGTATATTAAAAAACTTTTAGCTTGTCTCAATTTTTGTAGTTTCGACTATTTCTTTATATTTCTGTTACTATAAAACTACTTTTTACGGGTTTAGTCGCATGTATTTGTTTTAAAACAAATACACACATCGAAATCTGTAAAATGTAGTTTTATCTGAACGAGTGAGTCGCGCAAGTGTCAGAGAATTTTATGTTAATAAGTCAATTAGTATATTTTCTCCTTCGTACATTAAAATATCCGGTTAATTAATGTGACTAGTAATAAAATAATATAGTCAAGGATAACATCTTGATATGACGCTTTTATTCTTGTTTTTCTCTAGATAGTTAAACATTTCTATTTCAAGTAGAATGGCGTATTAGAAAATCATGTAGATATATTTATTTGGTTTTCAATTAGCTTAAATAATTTATTAATCGTTATTTTAATATTTGCGCATGATTTTTGTTGTTTAAATAGTGGCTTGATTACAGACTTATTCGCCTACTATAACAAAACAGCTCCATTTTTAAATATAGTATGCTTATCTTAGGGTTTAAAAGCTTATTTCGTTATGTAAGTGGTGGAGATATAACACTGTTTAGAGTAGGAGGACATAAATAAGATTCCCAGCAGACACATTGGTCAAAAGATGTGTGTGTATTATGTTATCTATATACTAAACTTCATATCTACTTAACGACACGAAATAAATGATTAATCTAGCACTCAAAACGCAAGTATTAAGCTTAGTTTGGGGTCACAGAACTGTCCAATGTCAGTAAATATGTGCACATTAGTAGGCCACTGAAATGTTTACATATCTGAGCTGTTTTAACCATAATGTAAAATGTTATCGATAATGCAACATTGTTACTGTTCTTTAAGGAAATATGTAATATATTTATCTAGTTACACATAAATAACAATATTTTAACAAGTTTATTTGCTCGTCTGATGACAGATTAAGACTATAAGCGTCATCAGTCACTATTTCCAGGAAGCTGTAAGAATTAGCTAAGGGACAATGTAAAGGAAAACATCGTCTGTATTAGAAGGGAAATTCGGAACTAAATCCCTTTGCCAATAACCATAGTAGACCAGATAACCACTCGAAGTGGAAGAGTACTCGTACTTAATTAGGACATCAATAGGTTTAGGTTTATTTACAGATAACTACGTTTACGGAAAATCTATTCGAATTAAATGTTGTTTTCGCCGCTAATTTAAAATATAGGCCAAATTTCAAACAGGAAATTTAAATGTAATAAAATTTGTTGATTCTGAATTCCACTTGAAATCTATTTCTGCGCTTGTGTATATTTTATACAGGAACGATCCGGTATTATGATAACATCTCATAATTCCACGAGGATTCTATTCATATGTTTGTCTTAATGGATACTTCTTAAAATATACGTAGAAGTAAAAATAACGATATTCACTATACAAATAATAGTCTTATGTGGTGATCAAACCCTTTACATCATGAACGACAGTCCGTTACACACATAAGTGCACCACAAGGCCCGTGATAGTCTATTAAATGTAGATTAAAATATAAACTGGAGTTTAACGTTTATTTTAATATAAAGTTTATTTCTAAGCAATTAATTATATTCATTATGACATTGATATGAGTTGAGTAGGACAAAACAACACGTGCGCGATAATAGCGTTTTAGTGCCTATCAAGAATAATGTTTATAAACAAACATACAACAATGTTAAGTGATCAGCTGGTGCCATACCGTGTTTCTATGCCGATGATATGAGATTACGGACTCAACCAAAGATAGACAAAGGCTAACCTAACCTAACATGTGTTTAAAGTTTCATATTTATGCAAAACACGAACTTTTAAAAATTAATTTTAAAGTTTTCACAGCTCAAGTCTCGATTTTGCGGTATTATATTTAAACTATACTAATAAAATATTATTAGTATAGTTAATGAACAAAACAAAAACGGAATAATAAAAACGGAACAAAAACGGAATAATAATTCCGTAATAGTATTAATATTATTTACAGCTTTAAGAGGATAACAAAATAGCTTCGTGCATTTTTCTACGTACGAAGTTTTCATTGTTTCTTTAGATTGAATGGCTAGAGCTCTAATTTTTAAGTACATATATGTTTTTTTAATATAATGATCTAGGATCGCATAAACTCAGAAACGCGATTGAAAAAAGTTTTATCGATAGAAAATCTTAGCGAAACAACCTCTCTAATTTTTTATTTTTTTTGTCGGTCTATTATCGATTATTAACTAATGAAATAACTTTAAAAACATAAGTAACTATTATATATAGAAACACGTAAATCAGAATTAAAATATATTTAGTAGATTTTGAGTAAATAGGAAAAGTATCCCTAATTCTTCATTTTCTGTGCCTACTGGCTGTGTTAACTTGTGTGTTATTATCGTATATCATCGCCGACACGTACATAACGTGTCGGCGATGATATACGATAATATTGATGTAGGCCCTTAAGTGAGCCTATTTATGCGAATCTCGAGTTATGCACGATTTTTAAGTTGTTGGCACATTAGGATCCTGATTGACTATCAATTTTTGTTATACATACAATAAGGAGATTTTCTATTTATCTACATTAAGAAAATTAATAAATAGTTAGATTGGTATATAGGCACCTAATAATTAAGAGCAGCTCGCTAATAATATCATTAAAGTCAACAAGAACAAACATGAACCGCAATAAATTATTCGTTTCTTTAACAGAAAGTCTGTTGAGATTTTGTATTTCAAGTGAAATACCACGCTAAAACGCTAATAGAAAAGTCAAACAAAAGGATATCAATATATGAACTATTCAATACTAGCGATTTGTTTTCAATAATAGATTTATAGAACCAAAATACTATTGATTTATTTCAAAGATGAGAGAGTCCATTGACTATTTTTTATAACAATAAGAATAATGTTATGAGAACATTTGGACAAGAATAGATTGACATTTAAACAGAATGATCAATAAGGAGTTACGTCAGTCATCTACTACTTTCCACGTTGCTTTCGAATACAATTACGCAGTTACTTATTCAAGATACTTTCGATAAATTACCCTATAAAGGAGGAACTCTAAAAATCTAATGGAAAGCCTGCCTATTACGATCGTTTTAGCAAAATCGAGTAATAATCGGATCAGCAAATTTTAGGATTCTGTTCCCACTACTTTTGATTGAAAATCCATATTTTTGGTAAGTGGTTTTCAAAAAAGGTTATTGAAGTAAAATTAACTCTTAGCACCATGCCCATATAATTAAAAGGTAAATCTAGAAATTAGCAAAATTGCTCTTTTTATCGGGTATTATTTCTTTGTGTTATTCAAGATCATCTGCAGTTGAAAGAACTGGAGTCAATATCACGTGGTTATTTGAATCAAGAAGCAAATTACCGGATGTAATTTCGCAATGTCACTTTACCAATATCGTTCGGCTCCATTGTATAGTAATCTCAATATAAAAGTTTATTTTCATCATTCCGAGGCCGAAAGTTTGAATTTCTTCTTTTGTTTGCGGGAAGAAAGATGCATATTTCAGACTGGTCACAATTAGTGACAGTTTAAAATTTAGTCTCTTTTTGTTTTAATTTTCTTCCCGTTATCTATTTGAAATAACTCATTACCATGGTAACCGTGCAGTTGTTATTTCAAACCCATATTATTATACACGCGGCATTAACTTATCATTTAATAATAATAAAATAAAATAATATTGATCTCAGAGTCAAATATTCTGATTCTGACATTTACTGTTTTAATTACTTATTTTATGTACATATTGTTATTTCCTATTCAATATTCAATGTTTTTTGCGTTCGATAATAAATACTAATTTTCTCACTAAAAAAAAAATCAATATTTAATCATCTCGAATATTATTAATAATATCTATTAAGTTTAAGATAATTAAAACTTTTTTTTTTTTTCGTCTTTTCGTTTTTTGGGCTTCGCCCCGAACCCCGTCGCTGCATAATTTGAACTACATTCGTCTTTCTTATATACAATGTCATTAAACTTTTGGTCCTGGTATGATGAAAAATAGTATAAGCGCCACGGGAGGATAGCAGGACTTTTCAACCCACGCTTTTGTCACCCTCGTCTTCGGCTCGGGTGACAATATCGCGCGGGTTGAAATGTCCTACTTTCCTCCCTTGGCACGTAATGTACTATTTCAGTGTTAAAAGTGGATTAATATTCTTGGAACGAGTCCAAAAAATGCTATGGAATATAAAAAGTTTACAGAGTAACATTTGAAGTAGTTAAAAACTATTTTTAGGGTTTCGTACAAACCCTTATAGGATCTAAATTTGTCTGTCTGTCTGTCTGTCAGACTGTCAAACTTTTTTTACCCAGCAACGGCTGAAGGTATCAACTTGAAACTCATACGATATGTAGATCTATGCGGTCCCTTGCTGTAAAAAATACAGTCAACCTTTCACCTCTATGCATTTAAAAGATATAACCGAATTACGACCATTTTTAAGAATTTTTCAAATTATGCTAGGGAATCATAATTCACAGGTTACTTCCCGTTGCCCTAGAGCCTTGAAATTTGGCATAGATCAAGTCTATATAGTGCTGATATAGGGAAAAATCCAAAAACTTATAATTTGTCATCACATCACAAGTAAAAAAGTGTTTATACTAATACCAAGTTATGAAGTAGCTGAAATGTAGGCGATTTCCTATATTTCAACTACAAAATTAAGTTGGTGAGTTGTTTTGAGTTTAATTAAATGATTATTTGAATGCAGTTACTTATGTTTATATGTCTAATAGGTACGAAACCCTAAGTGTGCGAGTTTACCTCGCTCTTGACAGGATTTTTTTTCTTCATATCTAGATGACGTTAGAAATCTTCCTATCCCGGGAGAGTCCTATATTGTGGTTGACGTCAAAACTAATACTTTAGAGAAAAGAATAGCAGAGCAAAAAACACCATGTTATTGATGTAGCTAATATCTAATATATAAAATTCACGTGTCACAGTGTTAGTTACCGTACTCCTCCGAAACGGCTTGACCGATTTTTATGAAATTTTACATGCATATTCAGTCGGTCTGAGAATCGGCCAACATCTATTTTCCAAACTTTTTTTTTTAGTATGGCAAAACAACGTTCACTGAACGTTCAATGAACAGATTTCCATCATTTGCTTCATTTACTTATATAATTTTTTAGTAGTAGTATTTTGTAGTAGATTTATGACAAAGTAAATTTTGTCATAAACCGCTGTATCTCAACTTACGACGATGTTTTAAATGTGATATAGATTTAAGCAGAAATTTCCATATTTTTAGGAATTACGAACGAAAAGCAAATAATATTTTATACATATAAGTGTAATGTTTATGAGCCGTGGGCCATGTGGGGGATCAGTTTCATTGAAGCTAGACTATCAGGAGTACAGACTCCAAGAAATTGCTTCATATAACTAATTCTGTTGCTTTCTTTATTAAAGAGAACATTATATTATGAGCTGATTATTTATTAACCGCGTGATTACAACAACAATAATACTATTATACCAGTACATAATGGCATTATTATTCAAATGGCACGCGCCGGATGGGACTATCAAATAGACTTGAATGTTTGACCAGTATAATGTTTTATCGAAACTTATTTACATTAAATTATTATTAGGTTGTGCCAAATAACCACTATGAAGTCAGAATACAATACAGGATCCGTAAGTTTGCTTTCAAAACATATTTGACTGTGGATAACCATGTTATCTTGAATTTCTTTTCAATTCGAAACTGATATTTTACCTGTTCCTATATAAGGTACTGCCCCACCTCTTTGTTATTTAGCACATAGGTACCACAAATCACGTAGGTATATAATTGGTCTATGATTCGTTTGGTAGGTACATTATTTGTAAGCCTAAGTATTATTCTGATATAAAAACTAAAAATAATAATAAGCTTGCGTAAAAAAGAAATAAACTGTGAAATATTTATGTTCATACTCTCAAAGTTAATGGGTAGGTATTAGGTGGTATTAGTATGGATTATATTTAGTACATTCGAAATAATATAAACAAGCTAGCTGACCCGGCAAACGTTGATTTGCCATAGTAAAAAAAAAGGTTTGAAAAATAGATGTTGGCCGATTCTCAGACCTACTGAATATGTATGTAAAATTTCATAAAGATCGGTCTAGCCGTTTCGGAGGAGTACGGTAACTAACACTGTGACACGTGAATTTTATATATTAGAAGAATATAGGTAAACAAACAAAAAGATTTGATAAAGTTGTGTTATTTAGATAATGGCGAATGACAGTTAAAAGCCACTTAACCTTATCTAATGCCGAATTAACCCAAAAACAGGCAAATATATGTAATGGATACCGGATATCAAATAGTAATTACATCTTTTTAGAGGTATAAAATAGATACAGTTATTGCATCACAATAAAATTAATACATACCAAATATCAGTCTTTTGCGAAGAAATATAAATTTATGCCAATGCAGTAGGAAATTATAGCCAAATTACAATCCCCTTTTGCAACAAACGTAAGGGAATCGATACCTACAGACTATATATGTTCTATTTAATATGATGTACTATGTTATAAAATTTGGCAAAGAAGCATGTTTACTATAGTGTTACATAGTATAGGGATATTTTATAAACATGTTAGCTAATCATCACACAAATATATAGTGTACAGCTAAAATGTTAGCGCAATTCTTGTTTTAAGGGAATAAACAAAAGTAGCAAGAGTTGCATACCCAATTAAATAAAATTCCACGGATAATTTAAACTCGTCCCTAATACAAAATTTGCTTAATAATATAAAGGAACCGCAGGGCGTTAAGAAACGAATTTAAGATAATCTAATTACTATAAATTGGTTATGGGGATTGACAAATAATTGCCAATAAGCGGTAATTCGTAAGACCAATTTCTGTAGCGTATTGTTTCAAAATTAATTTAGGTGTTTTAGATGTGAAATTGTAAAATGTGGCTGGGATTTGTCAAGTTAAAATTATGTGGTTATCAAATTATCATGCTTCATTCGTTAAAGAATTTTTGGGAGAAACCGGCGGCAGTTATCGAAATGTTGTAATGTACGATATCCAATCGTCTTGCTATTGGTATAATGTGAAATTATGAGAAAACCTGTATTATTAGTTAACAAGTTACTAATATTTATTTCATCTGTCCCGATATGTCTCTGTCATAAAATCTAGCAAGTTAAATTCGCCGCAAAGATTATTCATGTAAGTTTTTACGTGTTTAAGAGTTTTTGCATAACTACATTTCTTGTTCACTTGATTAATATTCCTTATTATTTTAATACAATCAATTTTAAAAGTATTTTATTATAATAATATGTAACTATACTGTATTTCTGTCACGTTCGTCCGTGGCTTAGATACTGAAGCCAAGCTTCATGCCCTAAGGTCTCTAGGGATTCCTAGGTAGTGCAAACAATTTAAGTGATCTCTACATATTACTTTCGGTAGGTCTACGTGTAGTATAAAACCTCAGGTTACTTAGTTTCCCGTGTAGTTGGCCTCACAATCTAAAGGTTTTCACGGCAGTTAGCAAAAACAAAAAGATCTAGAACTGAAATGACATTTAGTAGAAATCCAATAAGGATGTAATCTATTGAACTATTGTTATTTTTTTTTAATTCAACGATTATTTTGTGACAGTAACAATGAAACTATGTAACCGCTTCAGTATTTACTTCAAAAGACGTTTTTATAAACATACTTATTATAAAACAAAGTCGTTATTTTTGTATACATGTATGTCTCTATGCAAGCTTAATGGTCTTATTCATACTGACTTATCGGAGGTTTAAACGGAGATTTTATCGGAGAGATAATAAACGTTTTAGCGTAAAAAGACTATTATGTTTACTATTTACTACAAGTTTTGACAATTTTCGTGAACCAATTTTAGCGAACTTTTAAACCTCCGATAAGTCAGTATGAATAATCTTTAAAATTACGGCTTTTTTATAGATAGAGTGGTTCAAGGGGATGGTTCTTTTTGTATAATTTGTTAAGGTGTGATTTGTAAATTCCATGCGTAGGAAGTTCTGTGCAGCAATTGGTAACCAATAAGAGATTCTAATTCGCAAAGAATTAGATAGATGCTCCAATAAAAAGAATTTTATTATATCTCGGAATAGTGACTTCACGGGAAAGGAAAGGTTACACGACATTTTTAAGTCAGACATTAAAATTAACCTGATAGTTACTTACCTTTTTATTTAAATAATATGCATTTTTTCTTAGAAATAAATTCATTCATGGACATTTCACACAAGGTCCTCTGGTTCCAAGCTACACTTATTTTCTTGTGTTATGGGTACCAGAATACGGGTATGGCATATAAACTGCTCTCTTTTGTAAATACATACTAACAATACATATAAACACCCAGATGCAGTACAAACATTTGTATGAATATCACACAAGTGATTGTCCCGTGCGGGAATCGAACCCGAACTGAAATAAATAAAGGAAAATATTCATTTTTATGTTACTTACATCTTTGTCCTCTACTAGAGTAACGACTCGGCCGGGCTGTGAACAAAGAAATGATAAGTTAGTGCTTTGTTTACAATATAACTAAGCTTATAACTATAGTGACGTATTTTGATTACGAATATCATTATGGTGGTTTTTTAAAGCGCTATGGTTTTTATAGGGAAGTCTCAATAATAGGGTCCCTTTATACCCTTTATGTAAGCGTCCGATAGCTTACATGAATGGCGTGTAGCGCCTATTTGGGATCAGTGCAACATGCTTAAGAGGACCACAAACGGCATATTAATATAATAAGATTTAAATTTATATACCCTGTATGTATCTACACTTATGACGTCACCGACAGATATATCTGTCTCTTTCTCACTTCGCCTTTTTTCTATACATGTACCTACATCTGTCACTTTCTAGCTATATTAATATACCGTTTGTGACGCCCTTTAGGAATATAGGATAAGCGCAGAAAGAGTAAGTATTCACACATTTTAGTAATGACAAATTGCTGAAAATATAATGCAAAACAAACACAAAACAATATCGACACTATATCCCTAAGATAGCTAGGTACATTGCACTGTACAAAATAATTATGCCGTGTGCAAAACCATATATTTTATTTAGGTGCCCCCGATTTCATCTTATCAAATACTAATCATAAAAAAAATGTTTATTTGGAGAAATGTTATTTGTTTGTGTAGTCAGTAACTAGCTGCTGCCCGCAACTTCATACGCGTGGAATTTAAAAACCAAACTTTAGTAAATTACACAAAAAGTCATCGTCTGGAACCATTTTATCAATAAAAAAAAGCATCACAATCCGTTGCGTAGTTTTGAAGATATTAGCTCACAGACATACAAAAATAACAAGTTTGTTTTTGTCATGTTTACTTCGTAATTTATATTTTAGTGTAAAATAAGTTAACTATAATATATATATATTATAGTTAACTATATTGCCTTGCCATGGTTGCTGTTGTAATCTGTGGTAAATATTAATAATCTGTATTTCCATTTACCATGCGCCCTCTACTGGCTTTCTTAGTTAACTATATACTCTTTATTGATTGGTAGATTAGATGTCAGTGTCAATAAAATGATTAGTGTGAATTGTCAAAATGACGTGTAACGTATTCTTCCCTTTCCACGACGATTGCCAACTGGAAGCCATTAAAATGTACTGTACTAGAAAATACTAGAAATAAAGAATCTAAATAAAGCTATTCAAGAATACAACGTCCTTTAATTTAACCTATTGTTAACCACTTCCTCCAACATGGTAGCAGAGCGTGGTTACAAAGGTTATTAGGGTTGTAAAGAAGAAATTGAAATACGCGAGTACCGCGCCATAAGAAGACATTTTACATCCATAATAATCAAGACGAAACGTTTGCCAAGATGAACAACCAAGGTAAAATAGAGAATATTTTGATTCCAATATTCGACGGAATTAATTATTCAAGCTGGAAATTGCGATTAATGACTTTATTGGAGTACAAAGAATGTCACATGGCCGCCATAACCAAGATGCCGGCTAAAAGTACTATTCAAGATGTCGAACTGAAGAAATTGGATTTAAAAGCAAGAACAATCATCATAAGCACAATTTCGGATAAACAGCTAGAATATATTGGTCAATGTACTACAGCCTACGACATGATTAACAAATTTGACCAAATGTACATCACCCAGTCTACTGCTATGCAAATAATTTACAGAGGAAAACTTGAGGAAATCAAGCTAAGCAACTTTGACAAAATAGAAGATTTTTTTGTGGAATTTGAAAAGGCTGTCAACGATTTTAAAACTGCTGGTGGAACACTTAATGAATCAGAAAAAATGAGGTATATACTCAGAGCTTTGCCTCCAAGTTACAGCTACATTGGAGATTTTATTGACATAATTCCAGAAGAACAAAGAACAGTTGACTATGTGAAGTCTAAAATCAAAGAAAAAAACTTGACTACTAGTGATTCGAACAAGAAGAATAATATGAGTACATTCATAACTAAAGCTAAAGTACAATGCTTTATCTGTGGAAAGACAGGCCATCTGAAGAAAGAATGTTGGCATAATAAGAAAAATAATCAAAAGCAACACAATTATCAAGGAAGAAATCCAAACAACCAACATCGTCAAGGAATACAGAATGGGTACAACACAGGTGGTTATCAACGGAGCAGAGGTCGAGGTCATCCAAGAGGTGAATCAACAAGATCTCATCAGGACGGCTTTGTAGCAGAGTCCTGGACAGCCCAGGTGAACCCGGAAATAAACCAGGTAAGAAGGGATTCTTATGAAAGAAATGAAATAAATTGGTTATTAGATAGTGGGTGTACAGATCATATTATAAAGACAGATAGATTTTTTCAAAATTATGTGGATTTAAAAATACCAATTGATGTGAAACTGCCAGATGGTAATATACTAAAAGCAACCAAAGTTGGCACTGTTAAAATATACTTTAAAAATTATTATAAAGAGAAATTTATAGATCTAAAAAATGTTTATTATGTAAAAGGTATCAAGCATAACTTGTTAAGTTTTTCAAAGATAACTAAAACTTGCACTATAGTAGCAAGAGATGAAAATGCAAAAATTTATAACCAGTTGAGAGAATTAGTAGTTGTTGCTAACAAAATAAATGATTTGTACTGTATAAAAAGTTTTGTTTCAGAAATAAATTGCAATAAGATTTACATAAATTCAACAAAATTAACTGCTAAAGAAAAATGGCATAGGGCACTTGGACATGTAAATTTTCAATATTTAAACAAGTTAGTTAATAACAAATTACTAGTAGGCTTGCCAGAAAAGATTGAAAACAGAGAAATGAAGTGTTCAAACTGTATTCAAAGTAAAATGACTAATGTACCTTTTGAAAATAGTAGAACTAAAACAACAGAGATTTTAGAACTGATTCATACAGATTTAAATGGTCCACATAGTACAACAGGCTATGGTGGAGAAAAATATTTTCTGACTTTTATAGATGATTACAGTAAATGTACTAGAATTTTTTGTATCAAAAGTAAAGCGGAAACTGCTAGTTGTTTTATAGAATTTGTTAATTTAGTAGAAAATAAATTTAACAAACGGATAAAGAAATTGCAATGTGATAATGGTAGGGAATATTTAAATCGAGACATTTATAATTTCATTAGACAAAAGGGAATAGAGTTATTACCTTGTCCACCTTACGTCCATGAATTAAATGGAGTAGCGGAAAGGTATAATCGATCTGCTATGGACATAGGTAGATGTTTAATGAGGGAAGCTAAAATTCATAAAAGATATTGGCCTGAATTTATAAAAACAGCAGCATATTTAAAGAATAGAACTATTGCTAATACAGCGGAGAACAAAACTCCTTATGAAATATTTTTTGGTGTCAAACCAAATGTAGAACATTTAAAGATTTATGGAAGTAGAGTTTATGTCAGGGTTCCTGAAGTTTTAAGAAAAAGTAAATGGGACGATAAAGCTAAACTAGGAGTATTAGTAGGTTACAATGAAAATGGTTATAGAATTTTATTAAATAATAGGATAATAAACGCTAGACATGTACAAGTAGTTGAAGAAAATACTCAGTTAATTTGTTTAGAAAAGCTAGATGATAACAAGGATAGGGATACAGAAAATAAAAGGTCTTTAGATATTACTACTGAATTACCTATAACTGGTAGTGATGATGATTTTGTTGATGCAAAAGAGTTAAGTTCTGATGATCCTGTTAATATTTTTGATGATAATTTAACTAATGATAGGGATGAGATGGTAACAGAGGAAAAGTCAAAGAGAAAGATAATTCCTGTATCTAGGTATGGTAATCCAGTATCACATTTTATTTATGTTAATTATGTTGATGCAAATGTACCAAATACATTTGAGGAGGCGATAAACTCCCAAGATTGCAAACAATGGAAAATAGCGATGGATTCTGAAATAAATAGTTTAAATAAAAATAATACATGGCAAATTGTTCAACGGCCAAAAGATAAAAAGGTAATTGATGTTAAATGGATATTTAAAAAGAAAAGCATTAATATGTATAAAGCTAGGTTAGTTGTACGAGGATTTCAGCAGAAAGATTATTTTGATAATGTTTATTCACCAGTAGGCAAAATGCAAACTTTAAAAATTTTGTTATCATATAGTTGTAAAAATAATTTAATTGTAGAGCAAATGGATGTTGAAACAGCATTTTTAAATGGACATGTAAAATCAGAAGTCTATATAAATCAACCAGAAGGTTATGAAACAGGGGATAATAAGGTTTACAAATTACAGAAAGCACTTTATGGTCTAAGGGAAAGCCCCAGAGTGTGGTATGATTGTTTTAATGATTTTATTAAAAAATTAGATTTTGTTAGAAGTAATTTTGATCACTGTTTATATGTTAATAATACAAGCAAAGATGCAATATATATATTGATATTTGTCGATGACCTTCTAATCTGTTGTAAAGATAAAGAGAAAATAAACAAGATAAAAGTTAGTTTAATGAAGAGATTTTTTATGAAAGATTTAGGAAAAATTAAAACATATATAGGCATAGATATTAACTACAGTGATAAAAGAAATAGAATGACCTTAAGTCAAACAAAATATATTGAATCTTTGGCTGTGAAATATAATCTGAAAAATACAAGGTTGTACGATACTCCAATGGAAACAAACTTAAAACTAGAACAAGCTTCAGAAGTAGATAGTAGTATTAAGTATAGAAATATAATAGGAGAATTGTTGTATATAAGTACAGGCACTCGGCCAGATATTGCATACAGTGTTAATTATTTAAGTCGATATCAAAGTTGTTATAGTCAAACACATTATAAATATGCATTAAGAATATTAAAATATTTGTATAAAACTAAGGATTTAGAGTTAACATATTGTAACGATGCGGACACTGACACATTAGATTGTATGGTAGATTCTGATTATGCAGGAGACAATATAGACAGGAAATCTACAACAGGTTTTGTAATTAGATTGTTTGGAAACTTAATTTTTTGGAAAACCCATAAACAAAGTACTGTAACTAAATGTTCAACTTTTGCAGAATATGTTGCCTTGTCAGAAGCTGTAACTGAAATACTTTTTATTAGAAATTTGTTGAGTGAATCGTTCAGTTTAAAATTTGATAAACCAATAAAATTGTATGAAGATAATTCTGGTGCTATTTCAATTGCTAAATATGGTAATTTTACAAAGAATTCAAAGCACATTGAAGTGCAGTATCATTATATAAATGAAAATTATGAAAAAGGTTTAATTGATATTGTAAAAATTGATTCTCAGTTTAACTTAGCAGACATTTTGACAAAAAGTTTAGATAAATCCAAATTCTTGAAAAATAGATTACAGTTAAAACTAATTTAAAATAAATAGGAAATGTTTTGTATTAATATTTTTTTGTAATGTAAGTGGTGTAAAATCCAGATTATAAATTTAAGGAGGCGTGTTGTAATCTGTGGTAAATATTAATAATCTGTATTTCCATTTACCATGCGCCCTCTACTGGCTTTCTTAGTTAACTATATACTCTTTATTGATTGGTAGATTAGATGTCAGTGTCAATAAAATGATTAGTGTGAATTGTCAAAATGACGTGTAACGTATTCTTCCCTTTCCACGACGATTGCCAACTGGAAGCCATTAAAATGTACTGTACTAGAAAATACTAGAAATAAAGAATCTAAATAAAGCTATTCAAGAATACAACGTCCTTTAATTTAACCTATTGTTAACCACTTCCTCCAACAGTTGCCATGATTTTTACGTCTGTTATAGCCATTTTATTATTGTAGCTGCACCTGGTCATTTTTAGGGTTCCGTACCCAAAGGGTAAAAACGGGACCCTATTACTGAGACTTCGCTGTCCGCCCGTCCGTCCGTCCGTCCGTCCGTCTGTCACCAGGCTATATCTCAAGAACGGTGATAGCTAGAGAGTTGAAATTTTCACAGATGATGTATTTCTATTGCCGCTATAACAACAAATACTAAAAATAAAATAAAATAAATATTTAAGGGGGGCTCCCATACAACAAACATAATTTTTTTACCGTTTCTTGCTCTCATACAACAAACGTGATTAATTAAGTATTGTGTGTGTTGTTTGCTCATTTATTAATAACGTATGTTGCATAGATAATGGTACGGAACCCTTCGTGCGCGAGTCCGACTCGCACTTGACCAATTTTTTATATTAATCTGAGCTGGCACTTACAGCACAAGCATTACGCATAATTCAAGACTATGTAGTCTTGAATTGCACTGTCTAAATTGTCTACAATCGTAGTAAAGCCCCGCCATTAATTCTGTATGACTAAACTAAATACGTTATTATTTATAACCGCTGATTTCTGAATTTTGTATAAAGTTTAAATAAAACTACTTTTTACGGATTTAGACGCGTATATTTGTTTTAAATTTTGGCCCGACGTTTCCAACGTTGCCAAAATTTAAAACAAATATACGCGTCTAAATCCGTAAAAAGTAGTTTTATTTATAGGCTTTTTACCGAATGTAGCCGCAGAAATTATAGCTACCGTAAACGTAGGTCGCTAAACGTAGGTGGAGAACAAGCATTAGTAAATAGCCTAGAGACGAGTCTGTCACGTGGCTAACACGAGATTAACATTACATTGCAACAAAGTAAATATATTCCGCCGCGTAGCTGTCTGTGTTTGCTTTTCCTTGCCAATTCTATATCGGCTAGCAAAGAATAGCGCATACTTTTATACTTATCTAATTATATTTAGATTTCCGATTGAGGTAGATAGTTATTTGGCGAAAATCTATTGTTATTCTTGTCACAATACAACTTTTTTTATAACCCAGATTGCAAAAATTGGAATATTTAGGCATTTGCGGGATGATGAAGTTAGTAAAGAAACTCATAGCATCAGAGAGTTATTGTGTGATCGAAAAATATTTAGGTTTATATGTTAGGTACCCTAGGTATACTATTCTAAATTATAACAGTTTTTCCTTTTTAAAGACTGATGGCTTCTGGAAAACCTATACCATGTTAGAAATAATTAACTTACTAATAAATTAAATTATGGTAGGGAAAAGTGATTACCGCAAGCGGGACTTGAACTCACTTTTTCCACCATAATTTTATTTATTAAGTAAAGCATAGCATGTCAATTGCCAAATTAATAAATTACTTAACTACCTAACTAGTTATCTTTTATAATTTCAATGTAGTTTGGTCTCAAACAGAATGAAAATCTTGTGTATAATCTATATACTATTGAACTCTATATTGGCTCTATCACCAAGCGCCCTAAAGGGACACAAGGCTATACATTAAAACAAATATTTAATTTAAGATAATGCCCATTTGCATAAATTATTTAAAATTAAAATAATAATAAAATATAATTAAATTAGAGGATATACTTAACAATAAATAATATTGTTTTAAAACTCGTATTCACTACGCCGAGACTTTTTTTTTTGAATTTACCAGAACTTGGAAATAATACGTTTTATTTTTACTTTCATAACATACTGGTTTCATTAATTATTATAATTTGATAAAATGTCGTCTCACTTCAGTAATTTATTAATACCGCTTTAAAATTTAATAACTTCGTAATTTCATTATTTTCTTCTAATCGTATTTTTCAAGTCAGTTAGAAAAAAAATAACGTAATTTCCTTGACAAACAAACAAATTAGATAACCTTAAACTTTTATATCAATTAACTACGAAATTGAGATAAAATTAATGTTACCAAGGGATTATATCACAAAATAAACGCGCGCAAAACACATTGGAGTGTTATCAGTTTTAAGCTTTTTTTAACACTATCTAGTACCTACCAATAACAACAATAAAGATAACGATTATCTTATAAAATACTATAAGTATCTGTCTACTTGTCTGGTGGCATCTTCATAACAAAACAATGCAGTAAGAGAGATGGTGTTTTTAGACACTGAAATATAGCTATAAGCTAATTTTTTCAAAGACCCCTAAAGTATAATTATTTGTGACAGAATAAAGAGAATCGGTTGAATTGTTATGTTACATATTAAAAGAAGCTAGATAAATTTTGGTGATCTTAAATGCTTAAATAGGATATAGTAAATGAAAACTAAAAATAACAAAAAAGAAAAGATATCCCTTTTAGAAATCAAATAAAAAAACCCTTTTTAGGGTTCCGTACCCAAAGGGTAAAAACGGAAACCCTATTACTGAGACTTCGCTGCCCGTCCGTCCGTCCGCCCGTCCGTCTGTCACCAGGCTGTATCTCAAGAACGGTGATAGCTAGACAGTTGAAATTTTCACAGATGATGTATTTCTATTGCCGCTATAACAACAAATACTAAAAATAAAATAAAATAAATATTTAAGGGGGGCTCCCATACAAAAAACTGATTTTTTTACCGTTTCTTGCTCGATACTAATAACGTTGCCTTATGTTGCATAGATAATGGTACGGAACCCTTCGTGCGCGAGTCCCACTCGCACTTGACCAATTTTTTTAAGTTTTTTAGTGATGCTAAAAGACCTCTATCTTACCGCGAGCTCAATGGCTGAATCTCGATCAAATAATTTTGCAGTTTCAGAGAATCATTTAAAAATTTGTCATAACACCTCAAAACTCTTCAAAATGTTTAATTGCTCGGGAACTAGTACATGTTGACATTGACCCAGTTATGACGTAGAAATGACCAATAAGTGAGAAACAAATAATGTCATGTTAAGATCTGAAGCCAATGTTGACAGATTTTAGAGCCCTACCACATATAGCCTTACTTTGAGATAAATTTTGGTCTACTGAGCCGCGCTGACCAGGCGTGTTGGCAACGGGTTTATTTTAGAGTTTTCCGTCTCTTACAGAGGATGTTTTTTGTGTAAAATATACCTTGCCTGGCTTTTATAGCACCATAGGAATGAAAATGGGTGGTGACATTAGTGTTTTTAATCCGTCGAATCCAATACATAGAATCTGTTATTTTGATGTTTTCCTCATACAAAAGTGATTACTATCTTTAGCATTTCTTTGTATACCTACAATTTGACCTCGGTCATGCTGTAATTACGCTGCAGTGCGTCGATGAGTCATTACTCGTGAAAGTGCATCTTGAACAAGTGCCAGATATCGTAAGCCATGAATGAGTTGAAAAGTTGTTTAACGTAAGCTAAATATATCGTAAATACAGTCGGGGTCAAGCGTGCTAACCACTTTTGAAACTGCTTAGAAGAAAAGTGTATACTGAGATGTACCTTAATGTAAGCTTGAATGTGTAGTACTCATTGGATATCACAAGCGTTATGCTCAGAATAGGACCAAAGGAGGTCATGTGAAATACCGTCAAAATTTAATGCTTGAATTTAGCAACATAGGGCTTAGCATAATGCGCTGTAATTCTCAATTCGAACAAGTGTGAACAAAATACATTAACACCTACATTTCACTGGCTGTTGACTTCTGAACCCACCTCCTTATTCTTTCATGTCCTCAATGCCAGAACGCTCGATCTTGCGCCAAATTATCCATCCACATTCATACACCGCCCTTTTTTTACGAGGAGTATGTAGACAGCAGAAATCGTAATCTGCTATGATCTAAACACGCCTACACACTACACCCCTACTCTACTCTGGTCAACTGTAACCAGGCATAGTTTAACTATAGGGTTTCGGCTTTCAGTTTGCCGTACTCGGTCGGCTAGGAATAGTAGAGCAGAATCCCTCCCAAAGCGAAGAAGGCCCGTACCCAACAGTGGGACGTTAATGGGCTGGACAGAAAGACGATTCCTTAGTTTATCAAAAAGTTAATTTGTTCATATTTACTGAACAGCACTTAAACTGTAGGTACCTATGGTTGAATGACCTTACTGTATGAAACACATGGCCATAGTTTATTTGACATACTTTCTATGTAACTGGCCAAAATTGTGATAAATTGTGAGTGTAAAGGCTTTAAAATTTATACATTCCTATGAATATACATTTATTTTTTCATATTCCTAGTTATATTCTTTTTTCAAAAGACAATATTATTCTTATTCTTAAATCCCTACTAATATTATAACTGCGAAAGTAACTCTGTCTGTCTGTCTGTTACGCTTTCCCGCTTAAACCTCTCAACAGATTTTGATGAAAGGCACAGATAATCTTTAGACCCTGAGAAAGGACATAAGCTACCTTTTATTGCGAAAAAAAGGGATGAATAGTTTTCTAAATTTCACGCGGACGGAGTCGCGGGCAACAGCTAGTAGAATATATAAAGATTCTTATAAAGAAAAAAAAAGTAAATCAGTGTTTGCCGTGTTAAAAAATAATTGTGAAAATAAAAAATAAAAGGAAATTGGTTTACAAATTTTTGCAATTGAGTTGCTATGCTTTTACTAAATAAACTAAATTATGATAGCTATGATAGCTCAGATGAGAGAGAAACGGTACGGTATTCTGAGCTCGTGGGTTGAAGTCCCGCTCATGGTTATCATGTTAATTTAGTTTATTCAGTAAAAGGAAATTGGGTTTATATCTCTGTAGTCACTCAGTCAAGTATTTTATATATTTGATCAATTTCACTACAAAACTAAGAGAGAATAGTAAAAACATTTTGTAAACAATATACAAATGCTTAAGAATCACTGTTTTTGTCTATTTACCTTCCTTAATATAACAAAAAATAAAATAATAAACACAATCTTTGTTGCATATCAAAACAAAACCAATACATACATTAAAATTTTTATACTTAAATGAATACAAGGACACTGCAAATTTTAATTAATGTAAATACATTTTTTAACGACTTAGGAAGATATAGTGTGCCAAGTATACAAGTATTTATTTAAATAATATGCAAAAATAAAATCAAATGATTCTTGGACCACCATTCGGCCCTCCACCGAAGATATCATAGCCCTGCCTATACCCCTTAACTATGGGATGGTACAACGAGTCTTTTTTTCTTTTTTCTAATTTATCTAACTAGATAAGTACATTCCTCTTTCTTTCATATTCTCTTTTACAGAACCTATCCACTTTCTTCAGTTGTTATACACTCCCGAATTTTTCTATGCACTTTCTTATTAATAACTAACACCAATCAATTGCTATAGAACAGTTTATTCACATACCATCTCATCTGATAATCAAATTTAGTTCAGCAGGTCAATTGCAAACCGATAAAGGTTTTAATGAATCGGCCATTAACCTATATGAACAATACCTAATTATTTATGCTGCAAATTAAAAAAAAAACTAAATATAAAACTCATTTAGAACAACACTTAGGTACCTATGTAACCTTGTTGATTTGTGTTACAAACCTCAATTATTTTTATTAATTCCGTTTGTTTTAAAATAAAACTAGTACAAACATTTTGATTAAACAGATGAAAAAACAACTGTGTTATGTGTGACGTGTTTACAAAATGAAATATTTTAGCAGTAAATAAATAGGGTATAAAACAATTGAAGATCGTAAGAACCTTGCACTTAATTCGAAATTATTACACATATTTTCGTTAAAATATGACGTAAGTAAGCATTATATCAACATTATTATGGGCTAATATTTGAAATTACCTTGTTATCTGTTCCACGATGGGTAGTGTTGCCTTGCCAAAATCTCCTTGAAAAACCTTTAACGTATCCAGTAATTGCTTGAAGATATTCAAAACCTGGATTCCAGCATAGTGATCCGTAACCAAACACCCAAATTGGCTGTTTTTTCTCCTCCATAACTTCATTTGAAGCACTTGACATTGCCATAATTATTAAAAAAAAAGAATTATAAACCAAATTTTTTAATTACAAATTCGTCTCCTACACTTCAAAATATACGATAGAAAATAATTAGAAAGTGATGAAACCGAGTCGCGTTTGCTGTAATAGATATTTAAAAATTAAGCGTCTTTATTCAACTTGTGTCTCATTGTCTTGTTTATTACACGTGAATGCAATAATAATTTCGATTTAATGGTGCGTTGTAAACGTTTAACGACTAACCATTGCACTACTTGATTCCAGACTGACATTTCCATTTTTATAATGTGCCGCAAAATAGGGCGCGCTGTTAGTAACGTTTCTTTACGCGTTAACTACACCTGTCAAAGTTATCTCAATTAATTATGTTTAGTTTCTAATACTTAGACAGTTTAAACGTAATTTTAAGGCTTTAAAACTTATAATTATATCAGAAAATAAAGTAGTGAAAACATAAAGTTTTGACATTAATTTGTCCATTATGGAAAATTGGTAGAAAAATTCTGCATGTAAACGACCGTTCAATGTTGCGCTTGCTAGTTATGTCATTTTTTATCCAATCACAAGCTTTCTGGTTTACCTCTTTACGGGGATTGGCTGAGAGTTATCTGATGCAATTTATCGAGGTATTTACAGGAAACTGTAAACGGTAAATTTTCTTGTGCTGTACATTTTATTGATTATTCTTTTTATCCTTAAATTTAATCAAATTTAAATCTAGCATTTGAATAATTTTTTTTTTTTCGATAAGTATAAAATAATGTCATATAATTCATCCGTACATAAAAAAAAAATCTCAGCCTTCGCTTTTTTTTACTATTTAATTCTACTGAATTTTAGCAGTTTATGATCAGAAAATCCGTTTGGAGTCAGACTTCTGAGTTTTCTTGTAATTTCTAAGTATCAACTGTAGCTAGTCCTAGTTTAAGAAATTAATTATAGTATCTTTCTGTCCCTTGATCGAACAAAATAAAAAAATGTGCAAAACGAAATAGCCATTTAATCAAAATACACCACAGTTGTTTTCAATTTTTAGTTTAGTTTCGTTATGCACGTAGAATTGCTACCATTGATAAACGACGTAATGGACACGAGTAAAATTTTTATTATAAATAATAAAATACGTTTTAAACATAATTAGAAGAAATATCTATATAATCGACTATACAAAAGAACATCGATAATAAGACAAATATTCAGGACATTTCACACAACGTCCTCTGGTCCTAAAGTAAGCTATATTTCTATGCTTGTATTATGGGTACCAGATACGGATAGACTACATAAACTACTTTTCTTTTGTAAATACATACTTATAATACATAGAAAACACCCAGACGCAGTACAAACAATTGTATGACATATAAGGATATCACACAAATGATTGTCCCAAGCGGGAATCGAACTAGCGACCTCGTGATTGGCAGTCGATTACATAAACCACTCCACCACGAAGCCCGTCATATTATATGAATACTATGAATAGGTATGCAGTAAAACAGAAGTTATGTGTGTCTAGGCATCTATACTTTTTACAAATTATGTTACGTTGGTATTGTGATAAACCGTTAAGTTAATTTATTTACAACTAGCTGTTGCTCGCGACTTCGTACGCGTAAAATTTGGAAATCAAACCTTAAAAAATAGAAGTTTACTATGTCATTTGATAGATGGCGTTGTACAAATTTTAAATCGCGCTATATCTGCGTTCCACACATTAACACTTAAGAGCGTAAAAATTTTATACTCTATATTTTTATAAATTAGTAAGGATAAGGATAAGGATGACATTTACGACTGGGACAAAATCCACTCATAGAATCGCATTCAAATCATATATTTAACACTAGATGTCGCCCGCGACTTCGTACGCGTAGAATTTAGAAAATGTTCCCCATTTTTGTAACACTTTTTACTACAGCTTCTCTCCTTTTTGTCGTAGCGTGATGTTATATAGCCTATAGCCTTCCTCGCTACATGGACTATCCAACACTGAAAGAATTTTTCTAATCGGAACAGAGGTTCCTGAGATTAGCGCGTTTAAACAAACAAACAAACTCTTCCGTTTTATCATATTAGTATAGAGATTTATACAACTAGGTACCACATTATGCACTTTATAAAAAAAGTTTTTTTTTTCTTTTGTGAATATGTAATACAGCTCACGTTTTGATAAAACAGTTTTCAATTAAGAGATATTTATTAAGGTATCAAGGACCTCAATATGTATGTATGTTTTATGTATTATTATTATTATTGGTCGATATATATATTTATGTACTGTGTATTTGTTGTATATATTATGTAGGCTTGTTAAGGATCTATGTATGTTTATGTATTTAGTATAATTTTATTTTAACTTAAATAGTTCACCGTATATCTGTCACCCTACACTACACACCCATGGTCAATCTTTTTTTTCACAATCTCCTCTCGCGGGTCTACAGGTAGAGATTTCTTTTAGAAATATGTGGATCCCTACACTACTTTTCTTATGTCTGTATTTACTATGGTTTCCTGGTGTAAAATCTTTTAAATAAATAAATAAACAAAAATCAATCAATAAAATCCAGCCCACTAACATCCCACTCTTGGGCACTGGTTTCCTTCACTTTGGTTTCCTTCACTTTCACAAACTCAACAGCGTAGCACAGAAGACCATAATGCCTACATTATGGTCTTCTGTGCTACGCTGTTGAGTTTTCCGTTCACAAAGGATGTTATCTGTGTACAATATCCCTTAGCTGGCTTTTACAGCATACTGGGATGGAAAAGGGGTAGAGAGACTCGAATTTTTAATCCGTCACCACACGGAACGGACTAAGACTTATTCCAAGGCTCGGACATATCACATCCATCCATCCATCAACCTTTCTCAGTCCACTGCTGGACATAGGCCTCCCCCATAGAACGCCACAACGTGCGGTCTTGCGCTAACTGCATCCAGCGGCCCCCGGCGTATTTGACGATATCGTCGGTCCACCTTGTTGGGGGCCGACCCACGCTGCGTCGTCCGGTTCGTGGTCGCCACTCGAGGACCTTCCGTCCCCAACGGTCATCAGATCGTCGAGCGATGTGGCCTGCCCATTGCCACTTCAGCGTGCTAACTCTTCCGATCTCCGCATTCCGGATCTTATCACGTAGGGAAACACCGAGCATAGCCCTCTCCATAGCACGCTGCGCGACTCTGAGTTTTGTTATGAGGCCGACATTCAGGGACCACGTCTCAGTTCCGTAAGTCATCACTGGTAACACACACTGGTCATAGACCTTTCTTTTCAGGCACTGAGGTATTTTGGACGTAAAGATGTGCCTAAGCTTCCCGAACGCTGCCCAGCCGAGTTGGATTCGTCGGTTGACCTCTTTCTCGAAGTTGGATTTGCCCAACTGGACTGTTGTGATTGACCTGAGTAACACAACATCTACTGCGATCGCCAACCCGCCTGCCAAGCGTGGCGATTATGGCAATAACCCCCCACATGAAAGGCAAAACATATCACATAGTCAGCACAAATATTTATAGGTTTAATAGGTACTCTCAGTCTTGGCCTAAATTCGATACATTTATAAAAACCTGTCAAGAGCGAGGTAAACTCGCACACTTAGGGTTTCGTACCTACTAGACATTAGAACATTTAATTAAACTCAAAACAACTCACCAACTTAATTTTGTAGTTGAAATATAGGGAATCGCCTACATATCCGCTATTTCATAAGTTGGTATTAGTATAAACACTTTTTTACTTGTGATGTGATGACAAATTATAAGTTTTTGGATTTTTCCCTATATCAGCACTATATAGACTTGATCTACGCCTAATTTCAAGGCTCTAGGGCAACGGGAAGTAACCTGTGAATTTTGATTCCCTAGCATAAGTCGAAAAATTCTTAAAAATATTCGTAATTCCGTTATATCTTTTAAATGCGTAGAGGTGAAAGGTTGACTGTATTTTTTGCAGCAAGGGACCGCATAGATCTACATATCGTATGAGTTTCAAGTTGATACCTTCAGCTGTTGCTGAGTAAAAAAAGTTTGACAGACGGACAGACAGATACCCGAGTGATCCTATAAGGGTTTGGACGAAACCTTAAAAATATCGAAATTTCGGTGCGATATTATAAGACTAATTATACGAGTATTTTCAGTCGATCAGTATACTAAAATGCTTTGTAGATTTGGAGAATAAAGATTTCTAAATTTGTATCAACAGAGAAGAGTTTACAGTTTGTTACCACGCCATCTCTTCCCATGGGTATCGTACAAGACGATTAAGAGGATACCAAAATAGCTTCGTGCATTTTTCTATGTACGAAGTTTTCATTGTTTCTTTAGATTGAATGGCTAGAGCTCTAATTTTTAAGTATAGGTTTTTTCAATTCAACTCAGAAACGCGATTGAAAAAAGTTTTCTTGATAGAAAATCAAGGCGAAACAACCTCTCTAATTTTTTATTTTTTTCATTTGTCGGTCTATTATCGCGTATTAACTAATGAAATAACTTTAAAAACATAAGTAACTATTATATATAGAAACACGTAAATCAGAATTAAAATATATTTAGTAGATTTTGAGTAAATAGGAAAAGTATCCCTAATTCTTCATTTTCTGTGCCTACTGGCTGTGTTAATATGTACGTGTCGGCGATGATATACGATAATATTGATGTAGGCCCCTAAGAGAATGTGAAGAAGTGTACCGACCCATTGTAACTTCTTCACTGTCAGATAGTCCCTATCTATATCTATCGGTCCGTAGGGTGAAGGCCGAAAATAATGAAAATGTCGCTTCCCCATGTCTTGCCTGCGGGTGTCGTAAGAACCGACTGCGGTCGTAAAAATCAGCCAAATTCCATTACAACATAAATAAGTAGTTATGTTGCGCCGATCCCGAATAGTAGGGACTTATCCCTACTATGCTGCCCTTAGGCAGGAGAATGATGAAGAAAGAAGAGTTTAAAATATTCTACCCAAATATGGCAAGGAAAAGTGACTAGGATGACGTATATCTGACATCATAATATTATATACACGCAAGCGGATAGTCCCTTCTAACTTATGCGACTTAATAAAAAGTTGTAAACACAATGACGTACAAGATATGACGAACTTGGTCGATGGTTAAACATTCTTTTCTATCTGTGTATAGGTATTATTTTAACTGGTAATTTAATTATAGGTATATAACTGTAATTTCCTCGGGCGTCTAGGGAAGGAAATGTAGTGGTGACACCTCTATTCTCAATCCATCAATATCTGGCCATGAATAGGCTTAATGATACAATTCGAAAAGATAATATAAAAGATATTAAATTATAGCTGTAGGAAAGGTCTCCATGATGATGATGATGTTTCATAACATCACGCCTTTTTCTAATGGTGGTAGGCAGGGACAAAAGAGCGCCATGTGCTACAGTCAAAACACACTGTCTTAGCTTCATCATAGAATGGTCATTTGGGTCCTAAAAGAGACGTGTCAAATTACTTTTTTACCTTATTTATTACCTTATTTTACATTTAGGAATAAAGTCAGCGTTATAAACGGCCTGAAACTAAAAGATTTCCGCGAAAAGAAGTTCTGGCTAGTAGCTACGCCCATATTATTGTCTACTATTCTAAGAATTTCCTCTACAAATAATTACCTAATAATACAGGACGAAAGTTAGTCATAATCTGTAAACTATGACGTTTTGTAAATGTGTGTAACGTCTGCATTTGTTATTGTTATGTTATATACATACGTCAATTGTACATATGACATAATTGGCTAGAGAATTTATGTTCAGGTATTTTCCCTTAATTTCGTCATAGATTGGACAATCAAGCATGTGTCACTTTACGTGCTTGTGATCTTACATCAGACTACAGCATGGAGTTTTTTAATAATTGGTCAAGTGCGAGTCGGACTCGCGCACGAAGGGTTCCGTACCATTATCTATGCAACATAAGGCAACGTTATTATATAGTATCGAGCAAGAAACGGTAAAAAAATCATGTTTGTTGTATGGGAGCCCCCCTTAAATATTTATTTTATTTTATTTTTAGTATTTGTTGTTATAGCGGCAATAGAAATACATCATCTGTGAAAATTTCAACTGTCTAGCTATCACCGTTCTTGAGATACTGAGTACGGAACCCTAAAAATCATGTTTGTTGTATGGGAGCCCCCCTTAAATATTTATTTTATTTTATTTTTAGTATTTGTTGTTATAGCGGCAATAGAAATACATCATCTGTGAAAATTTCAACTGTCTAGCTATCACCGTTCTTGAGATACTGGGAACGGAACCCTAAAAATCATGTTTGTTGTATGGGAGCCCCCCTTAAATATTTATTTTATTTTATTTTTAGTATTTGTTGTTATAGCGGCAATAGAAATACATCATCTGTGAAAATTTCAACTCTCTAGCTATCACCGTTCTTGAGATACAGCCTGGTGACAGACGGACGGACGGACGGACGGACGGACGGACGGACGGACGGACGGACGGACGGACGGACGGACGGACGGACGGACGGACAGCGAAGTCTCAGTAATAGGGTCCCGTTTTTACCCTTTGGGTACGGAACCCTAAAAAAGCAGTGAAAATATTTCTGCAAGGTCGGTGACGCGCGATTGATACCCCTGGTGTTGCAGACGTCTATAGGCTACAGTAACCACTTACCGTCAGGCGGACCGTAAACTTGTTCACTACCTTAGTGATATATTGTTTCAGAACTCTTATCATAAACATATCCGGAAACCACATGCAGTAAAAAATAAGTGACTATCCATAGACAAAATAATTCTGTAGTCTGGGTATCAATCAAGCAAATTAAAAATATGAATGCTTCATACTCATCTTCTTCAAATCAAATTCTCCTTAGCCCAGTATCGACCCGCTATTGGACACAGTCATCTTTGTCAACGAGGGGATATCCGGTCTAATATGCCAGGTGGTGGATAACGGAATGTCGCGGTTTCAGGATATACAGGATAATTCCTTGTCTGATGGATATAATTAAATAATTTTATCACTAATTTATCCAGTTTCCCGAGTTCCCAGTTAGACTGTCTGCCCATTATAAGGAAGTAGAGTATTTCTACAGGGTAATTGGTAAATGAAAATTCAAAGTTTCAATACAATGGTCCATATATTTTCATAAAGAATAAATCACAATATATTAGTTTATATTTATCTATGCACAGAGTATTTAATGGTGATAGGTACAGCTAGATCGATAACTTTTTCACATGACGTAAAAATTTGCAAACCTATATAGTTTAAACGAATGTGCCTGAACAGATGCGAACTTGAGAACTTGACTTTACGTTTTTGCAGTAAGTAGACATAATATAAAATATCAAAAGGATATTACTACAATTTTCTAAAGCAATAATGATAAATTATAAGATAAAAAACATACACAAGTTGAAAGAGTGGAAGATAGCATAGCATTATATCTCTCACTCTTTCAACCATGGCAAATTAGTGATAATTCTTCAGCAACATAATATTAAAGTGCTGAGTTTACTGCGCTCTGTCTTACGAGGTTGTATGTAATGGTAACTTTATCTACTTATAAAATTTAAAATATTCTAGCAATCCGGAATACGAACAACAATGCTTTGAAAAATTGTGGTAACCTCTTGATCTTTTATCAACCCAAGCTATTCTAACTTGTCCTTTTAAACTGTAAGATTATTTGTGCAATAAATTAAAATTTCCTATAAATATGCTTGAAATATTATTTTAAACTATCGAGATTACTAGTGATCCATAGAGAAGAAGGTATTAGTATTACCACCTAACATACGGCCGTAACATTTGATTGATAGATAGATACAATAAAAATTCATGCTATTACTTTGACTAAATAGGACAAGTTAAAAAAACAAACTATACGATTACGACTATTAAAATAACAGAGAGTCAATTTAATTTAAAAAAATAATATATTTAAAATTGGAATGGAATATTTTGTATTACTATTTTTTTTATTTGGTTTATGTTATACTTTTTTTTTCAATGCTGATTCTCTATTTAAATATGGAATGAACCGTGCGTTCTGGTACTAATTAATATTCTGGAATTATTGTGATGTAACTGGCCATTATTTACATTTATTTTGATATTTTTATTACTAACCTAACACTGACTTCTATATAGACTGGAGATTCCCTTGGTATATTCAAAAATATTTACTATAAAAAAATAAAAAGACGAGGGATTAGTTATACGTTGCGGACGTTTCTTCATGTAAGAAGTAAATAAATAAAATAAATATTCATGGATAGAATATAGAACAAAATACCATAGTAGCCTTGAGTATTTTGTTTTTTTTTTTGTATTTGAGGCAAAGGTATTTAAATATTTTTAACACCTTAAACAGCAACCTTTTGTTAAAAATAACGATAAGTCCCCGCGATAAGTCTACATAATAACTCATAATTTTTAATTTCTTATACAAATATTTTCTTTTTCTTTGTTCCTAAATTATAATAACAATGTACAAGACAGGAAATCTCTTAAAAATAACTGCACCAACATAATTGTGATTCAAATAGGTAACTAACAATATTATAATATTGAGATTAAAGATTTATTTATTAAAATATCAATAATTATTTTACAAGTAATATCTCAATTTGCTGTATTTGGCTTCAAATTGATTTTCCTATGTAGGAAAATATTTATCTTTAAGTTTGTATAGAGACTTACATAATAGATTTATTATCACCAGATTCCTAAACTGCGTTAACAATTAGAAGCAGTTATTTTTGGCGTAAAAATAGCGTCCTTTGCAATTGCATCCCGTAGTGTCTAATTTACACGCACCACTGCAAATTGAAACACACTGTATTATTTTCTTTTTTTTTTCGGCGTTACGTCTAACGTTGTCGCAATCGCTACTTAGGAGGTATTTGACCATTCGTTCACTTTGCTATCGCAGCGTTAATTCGTTCCAATATCCTCCCGCCCGCTTCATCTTAGGAAGCGGGATTTCAGGAGCTGTAATTCAGTCGAATGTTTGGGTCGACGCAACACAACACTAAAATTTTTAGTATAGAAAACGATGCAGCGATAACGCTACGTTGACGCAACGCATTATGTAGACTAGACATTACGCTCCAGTATTTTTGCTTCATGTTTGTAATTATAAGCCACACAAATTGGCAATGCGCCTGGCGGCCATGTTGGTGACGTCATAGTGACGTATATATGAGAATATTACATTTTGTTAGCTGTATTTTTTCTTTGCTGATGACGTCACAAGGGCGTTAATTTGACAAGGTTCCAGCGCATTACCGATTTGCGTGGCTTATACATGGACATGGAACCTCTTAATATTATGAACACCATAATATGATAAAATTATCATTATCTATGTAAGTCTCCACACAAATAAATTATTCTAAGTACATTTAAAATTGTGATGGTCATTTTATTAGTTTAATAACAATTTTTCAACTATTTACAATCAGACTTTTTATAATACATAGACAACGATATTATTCAATAGAACATTCATTATTTATTATATTCACAAATAATTATTATTGAATTTTACATATTATAATTAACTAACAACCTACCCCGGTTTTGTTCAGCTTGTCAAAAGCTCTCAGAAACACCAATATTTATGATTTTTCTAACAAATAGCTATCTTTCTACTTCAACAAATTTACATAAACTCTTAGCACAGTTACAAATTTTTCATAAACTATTTTATTTAGTACAAACAAACGGGGCAGGATACTTTATTTAATTTATATTAAATGATGTGTCTATATTAATGAATTTAAATTCAATATTCCTGAACACAGGACAGGTACTTTTATAATAATGTTATATAATAATAATATATATTGATTATTATTGTTTATTATATTATAATATGACTAGTGATATGTAACGTTAACTTTACATAGGGTATGGTAAAACAGAATTATTATTTATATTCAAATATTCAACGAGATTACTTTATAATTATTATATTCGATAATGATAATTATATAATTATAGAATTTATATAAACTTATACTTACAATGCACCACGGGGTAATTCTAACTATAGATAATAATATAATAACTATACAGGTGTTTGGTACATCGTTTGCCAAATTAAATTTTACTAAAAGATAGTGTCATTTGCTGTAGTTTAGCATATTTAATTTTATTTTTGCGCCGCCAGTTTTTTTTTTGGTGGAAGACCAGAAATTTCTAAGACCAAAAAAAAAACTGGCGGCGCAAAAATAAAATTACCAAACATCCTGTATAATACGCAAAAATAAAATTACCAAACACTCTGTATAATAACTATTTCAAATAAATCAGGCTTTTTGGTATAAACCCTTTATGGGTTTTTGTAAGGTTTATTATACTATTTCTATTTCTTTATTTTCTCAATGACGGATGTGATTTATTCATTTAATTATTATTTGCCCTATCCCTATCAGTTTCTCCGACTTTAGTATGACCTTGAACGTGTGTAAGTGTATCTATACTAATAATAAAAAACTGAAGAGTTTTGTTTGTTTGTACGAACCGCCGTACTGGTTCGATTGAAAAAACTCTTTCAGTGTTGAATAGTTCATCTATCGAGAAGGGTTTTAGGCTAAATAACATCATGCTGCGATTGGCATTGTTCATATTTTTAAAACTCTCAATTCGAAAACCATTTCGGGGAAAAGAGTTTCCGATTATGATCCATTAGTTTTTATCGGAAAATTTGCTATATTCACGCTTATTTTTCCAAAAAAGCAAAAGGCCTCTATTTGCCCTTGAAATGAAAGACTTTAAACATTAAGGCGTTTTTACGGATAGGTATACTATTCTGTGATAGAGTTGAAATTAGTCTAGAGTAGAATCTGTCTTAAGTATATCAGGAAAAGGCAATACACAGATTGTGTACAACGATTACGTTACAACATTTAAAATAATATCGTTAAGTATTTCTTAAAAATTCTAAATAGTGAATATTTCAATAATATTGAAATTAGTTGCTTGAATAGTCTATATTTTCTAAAAAAAAATAGAAATAGCAGTTAAAAAATTATGAACAATCCCAATTGGCGCGAAGCATTAGTGAAAAATGTTACAAAAATGGGGAAAATGTTCTAAAATTCCACCATTTTATGCTAGCTGCATCATGAGCATTATTATGTATGTAGCATTTTATGGTACATACATAATAATGCTCATTCAAGGAAAACAGGGTTTGTCATCGAGAAAATAAATAAATGGATATAATATAGAAAGTGTTTATAGAGGTAGCTAAGAAATATTAATATCTAATGAACATTTTATTTTATTATGCAGTATTTTTTATAATTATTTATTTACATTGAAAATGCCCGTATAAACTATATTGCAGATTTATTTTAATAATTTAATTATTATGTTAAATTGATATTTTCAGATCTGATTTTTATTATAATTATTTCTTTTAAATATGCTTACAACAATAATTATGCATTATTTTTTATTAATATCTTTAATAATAGTACAAGGAATTTAAAATTGATATATTAAAAATAAATAAATAAATAAATATTCACGGATATTCCACACAACGTCCTCTGGTCCCAAGCTAAGCTTTATATGCTTGTGTTATGGGTACCAGAATACGGATAGAATACATATACTACTTTTCTTTTGTAAATACATACTTATAATACATATTAAACACCCAGACGCAGTACAAACATTTGTATGACAATTAAAAACATCACACAAATATTTGTCCTGACCGGGAATCGAACCCGAGACCTCGTGAACGGCAGTCTGTTATATGAACCACTAGACCACGAGGCCCGTCAAAAAAGTCAAAAAAGGATATTAGTACCAATTCTAAGTTCACAACTAAACATAACTAAAAACTGAAAGGAACTATGGTCTTTTTAGATTATTTGGCTACTTTCTTGTGTATATTTATATTAATTAAAATCTTTAGATAGATAGATAGATAACTCTTTATTTGCACAAACACCAATTTTACACAGAATTTTAAAAATACAGTCTTAAAAGCTATTGTACAAAGGGCGGCCTTATCACTAATGTGATTTCTTCCAGGCAACCGTATAATGTATAGAATCTACAATAGACATTGCGGAGGTTGTTGGTGTTGTAATCTTTCGTCCATAATAAACAGTATTTTTATGAAGAAATTTCAGTTAACATTGGCGAATTGTGTTATGTACACTGTCAATTTTATTTTTTTATTTTATTATTTACTTAAGTTAAGTCGGTTGTGCACGTAAAATCGGTTGTATGTTATAAAACTTTACTATTGTTGCGTACTTTTTAATAAAAGTAACTATAGTTATTGATATTATTTATATCAGAATAATTTATATTGAAATAGTGACGGTATAATAATAATTTTTATAATATAATACTTACTTTACTTTAATAATAGTAAATTAAGTATAATTTATATTCTAAATATAATAATAGTAATATCATAATTATATTTATAATTAATTAATTGTGAACTTTTTTCACAGCACTATTATCATTATTACTGGAATAGTAGATTCATTCCAGTTTTAAATTCCAATTTGAATTTGGAATTTTTGGAATATTTACAATGACGTAATAAACGTCGACTTAAGTCAGTCCTATTGAGCTGACTTAAGTGGAATGCTTTGATCATACATTTGATTCAGGCCCTTCGGTATTATGCTTGAACGAGGCCCTAATTCTAGCTAAATATAAAGCACAAATATGTCCATAACACTTGTTGTACCACTCTGGAGTTCGGCCCCTGAAAGAAATAAGATCTGAGTTATTATTTCAATTACCTATCTAACAACAAGTTACCAATAATGAATTTATTTATTTATTTCAAACTTTTTATACAATAATTGTACAAAGGCGGCCTTAATGCCTGGGACATTATCTACCAGTCAACCAAATTTAATGGAATCCTTGACATTTCTTTATTTTTTTCGTGTAGTGAGTTCAATACTCTCTCCAGCCCATTTATGACCCACTGTTGGTCACGGGCCTCCTCCACTCTGGGATGGATTATGGTCTACTGCGCCGGGACCAGGCGTGTTGGCACAGGAATAGTCAATACTAGTGTCTTCATTTGGTCTTCATTTTCCGTGTGGTGACGGATTAAGAATACCAGTGTCACCACCCCATCTCCTCCCAAGGGTGCTGTAAAAGTCAGCTAAGGGATATTGCACACAGATAACATCTTCTGTTTGGTCTACTGAAGCCACGGTGATCAGGCGTGTTGTCATACGGTTTAATTTCGAGTTTTCCATCGCTCACACTTGATGTTATAAGCCACGCAAATTGATAATGCGCTGGAACCTTGTCTAATTAACGCCCTTGTGACGTCATTAGCAAAGAAAAATTACAGCTAACAAAATGTAATGTTCTCATCTACACGTCACTATGACGCCACCAACATGGCCGCCAGGCGCATTATCAATTTGTGTGGCTTAAATCTGCTCATAATAGTTTCAATATCCCTTAGCTAGCACTTACAACATATTTGGGAAAAATGGGGTGGTGATACTTGTATTCCTAAACTGTCAACACTTTGATATCTATTATAAAGCATACCCATGCATTATACCCTCATTCTGATACCCATAACTCAAGCAAATAAGTTTATCTTGGGAATAAAGAAATGAACTACCTGAAAACGAGTTGATGTCTCTATAGAAATTTTGACGAGCTTAAGTGTGAATGTGTCGAACGAAACTATAGCGCGATTTAAAAAACGGTACAACGCCATCTATCGACTGTCATAGTAAACTGCTGTTTAATAAGGTTTAATTTTTAAATTTCACGCGTACGAAGTCGCGGGCAACAGTTAGTAAATAAATAGTAATACTTACATAGTATCAACTCTAGCTAAGTGCACTAATCTGGAGCGTCCCTTCCCAGCTGGTTGTGCTAAATACCGTGAAGCGAGCACCACTCCTCGTGAGCCAGCAGTAGCGGCGTGAGGAGCTGGAGGTGCGGCTGTATGAGCTACTGATGTCTCAGCTACTGCACACCAGCCACCACCACCTCCACCACCTCCTTGTTGCCAGGAACTGGAATGGAGATATTAAATTTAGATATAAATAAATATTCATGGACATTTCACACAACGTCCTCTGGTCCCAAGCTAAGCTTTTATGCTTGTGTTATGGGTACCAGAATACGGATATAATACATATACTACTTTTCTTTTGTAAATACATAATTATATTTATAATACATAGAAACACCCAGACGCGGTACAAAATTTGTATGACATATGATTGTTCTGAGCGGGAATCGAACCCGCGACCTCTTGATCGGCAGTCCCACGAGGCTCAACAATTAATGTTAATTTTGGTACCTCGAAGAGATCAGACTTGTCAAAGCCAAAGTTCTTTACAGAACTCTAGAAAATGGTGATTATAAATTGGGTAACTGTGATATTACGTTCAACTATAGTATGATTAGCAAACAATATAAAAATGGCCATTGTTATTTTCATGATATGTAAACTTCAAGAACGTGTGAACTGTGTGGGAGCTGCGGAGTGTTAAAACAGAGTAGAGCCACAAAATTACAAAAAAAAAATTGGATCTAGACGTAGTGTTACTAAAGGTGGCGATCAGATTTGATCGAACCTAATCACCGTGTTAGACCTTATTACCATAAAATATAATTATAGAGATACTATATTAGTAAACCAAACTTCTTAAAGCCAAAGTCGTGATACTAAGTTTGATATTGAATGAAGATAGCATGTAAATACTCCGAGAATATGAAACTTCTCGGAACTAACAAATCCAGGAGTTGTTTGCGACACAGGGACTGGACCGAGAATTTGCGTTTGAATTGGAAATTGATTCTAAAATTTTTAATTTTCAAACTCATACCGTAAGACGCAATAATCTCTAGGTGGCAGGTTGATGCTGGACGCAGTGATGTACTGAAACACTTCAGCATTCGTCCCCAGTTTTTCTGCTACTCTCCACTTGACTAACGAGTCGTCCCATATATGCCGCTCTCGGAGTATCCTGGCAAGTAAAATATTATTACTAAGACTTGTCTTATAAGTAGGTAATAGGCACACATCTATTTATTCGTACCCTACCTACCTAACCTACCACAGTAAAAAACAATGCTTATGTTACAGAAATGTAGGTATCTATATTTCAAAATGATTTTAATGACTTAGCCGGAATTTAGTACTGCATTATATAGAATGGTTACATTATAACTCAATATGCAACTAAGATTTTTCAAGTGAAGGCTGAATTACAGTTTTTATATTGAATAGGCTTTGATACACTTTTAAGAGGCCTATAGCTTGATATCGCAAGCTCTTTTTTAGTTGGGTAGACAAGAAAAGAGAAATTTCCATGATATGAGTTCTTTTAAATTAAACTGATTATTTATATATTAGACCCTTATTAATACCTTTGCATAACCTCCTGAGGCGGCGCTTCCACATCAGTTGTAGCTCTCCATAACCTTAAAGGATGTCCATCACCAACTTTCTTACAACACAGTTCCACATGTGGAGCGGCTCCAGAAACTGACATCCAACCACGTGTTCTGGAATTATAGATTCACATGTAATATTCCAATTTATATTAACTGTAATTCTAAAAGCTGGAATCTAAATTCAAACACAATAGATCATGCGTCAATCAATGTTGAAGTGCTATTATGAAGTATTTTTGTAATGAAGTATGTTAAAGTATTCAAAAAATTCCATGTATCCATTTTGGAATTGATATTAACTTTTTGAAAAGAATTGTACCGAAGTCTGATTGATTTTTATTGAAAAGGGGAAAAAACCTACTCATCTTAAAAGACTTAAGTGAATTCTAAGTTGGATCACGTGTATTTTATTAATTTAATCAGTATCATATATACTACATACATCGTGCCATCGACTTTTTGTTTGTATACCTCCATAAGATTTCGAGGTTCGAGTGAATTAAATTATTCTTTTTTATAGTAGTAGGTACGAGATTACAGTCGTGAATTTTATCACCTACCCACCTTCATACTGAATTTTATCAAGCGATTTTTTGATATTTGAGCAGAACATTGTTTGCCAAATCAGCTATTATGTAAGTAATAAGTTTTTTAGTAGATATTGTTACTCAAAAATGTTATACACATTCCAAATATTTGCTTTATTATAAGATTATTTCACTTAAATTGTTATTTTGATATTATTGCTAGGATACCAAGCAACATATAGTAAAAACACACTACGTAACATCTAGGTGGCCAATGTTGGGACTAAATGATGGTGAAAGTGATCAAATGCTTTCGATGAAATTTTGAATATTCATTAACTCTTTACTGGAAAATAAGAGATTAAGGTATAATGACCATTTTCTGTAAATCATTAGCATACCTGATTATATTTTACATATTTATATCTCGTATTGAAACTTTCGTGAGTTTGAGTCATATTAGAAATATTATGTTAACAGCTAACACTCACCGGTCGACATCATCGATCCCATAACAGTGAGTGTTAGCCGGTAACATAATATTTCTAATATTTATATCTCGTCCCAATTTATATAGCAATAACTTATTATCATGGGTTTTACTTGTTCTCATCGATTTCTTTGTCATATCTTACTTTCAAAATGTATAGTAATGCTACAATGTATGGGCGTAAAGTCCCACGATAGCTTAGTTGGTTAAAGCGCTTTAACGATATTCTAAAGTTTTGCATGCAAACCCCACTCGTGGCAATTACTTTTCAGTTTTATACGATTGGTTAAAAATACTCCATGAAAGGTTTTTACTCCAAAACCATTTCATTACAATAATTTCACTTCTGGATTTCCTTAAACCGACGATATACAACAACGAGTTATTTGTGGTCTACAATTTCCGTATACGTAATTTTTCATCTTTATACGCGAAGTTTATACGTCAAATAATATTTTGCACATAATATTATTTTAGTCTATTAGTACGTATTTGTTTTGTACCTACGTATTTGGTACAAGGAAAATATGAATTACATCAATGAAATTCTAACTTAGTCACGGGATAAAAATTTACGTTAGGAAACTTGGCATGTAAACAGAATTATAGAAAATCACGAAGTAATAATATATAAATGTATGTAGTACTTTTTAGTACATTCTTTTTTATAATCTAAAGTAAGTTTTATATTTGGATAGAACAACTGTCTTTCATCGTGTGCCGGTAGAACGCACTTAGCCGAAGTTGGCCACAGTCGGACGAAACAGCTGATCCTAATGGGAGACTGCTTTAACGAAACAGTTGATCGTAATGGACAAGATTGGTTATTGCATCTGGGCCATCGACGATTTACTATAAACACCAAGCCTCTTGAGGTGTTCTGAGAGATTTCGAGACCGAACCATTCATAGATAGAATTGTTGACGTTATTTCTATAGAAACCATCCTCCACACATCGGCAATCTTGTGGACCAGGTCTCTGTCACTTTATGAGGCGGCAGGACGTAATTTGGTTAGGTTAAAAACAGGCAGCCGGAGTGGAGTGGTCTTAATGTCTAGTTAGAGAGAACCGAGGGCATTGCCCAGCAAGACCGCTTTCTACGTCTACGCCACCACCGACTTACAACTGAGACAGCCTCTGAAATGAGACTTTGCGATTGAATCATTTGCTTATTGACAAAATTATTGTGATTTCTATACGACCCTTTACATATATGTATCCTTGTGGATCAGCTCTAGTTTATTATAATTAATTGAAATTCCAGTAAAGAGCACATGAATTCTACCTCAATGATATCATAACCCGCTAACATCGATGTCTCACCTCTTTCCTGAACGCCCACATACTCTAAAAAGGCATGAGAAAAGTTAGACTAACAGATCATTTTATAATAAGAATTTTGGAAGAACAAATTTTGATACTACAATAAATATTTGATAGATATATTTGGAGAATATACGTATGTTTGTGAATAACTTACTTTTCTTTGGCTTCTTTGAGTAATGCTTTGATACAAGCTTGTTGAAATCCTTTCCAGTCTTGATTGAAGTCTGCACCTAATTCTTCTAATGCTACCTGTAAATGAAAATTTCATGTGATATTCTCGACATATTTCCCTACCTTCATGCAAAAGAATTGTCACGTGGTTAAATTATGTATGTACCAAATTCCATTTATATCGATTCTGATAAAAAAAAGAAAAATTAAAAAGAAACAAATTCTATGGAGTTTTTAGACTGTTCTTCGTCATAGGATTTACTTTTGGACCTCATGACTTCTAAAAAGAGCCTATTTATCATGCTTAGTAAAAGTCTTTGAATTCGAGTTTAAAAGATCATTCTATCTCAATTTGGGCCTTTTTTCGCTAAAAAGGAAGAAACCTATCTCCAGTATTACCAACAGTAATAAGGTGATTTGAATAATTTGATAATAAATTTAACTTACGGGCACACTTTCTTCAAAGTAGTTAAACTTGCATCGTGCCAACATATCGGCTGGTGCTAAGAACAATTGTTGATGTTTCTGTATAAGCAATAGAAGACAAGAGTGAGCGGCTCTACTCTCGCTGATCTGACGCTGGTCTGCTACACTTTCTATTACCATCCTGGAAAGAAGAATAGGCGTTATGTTAATATCCCAAAATCTGAGTCAAATATTTTCATTTTCATTTCCTTCTCAGCTCATTCATGTTCCACTGCTGAGCATCGGCCTTCTCTACTCCAGGAAAAACCTTGGTACTAAACCCTATACCAACGCGTCTGGTCAGTGTAGCATAAGTAGACCAAATACTCTACCAGCTTGAGGACTCTTATACTCGACAATAAGACGTTCATAAATAACAATAAAGAAATATTCACGGATATTCCACACAACGTCCTCTGGTCCCAAGCTAAGCTTATATTAGCTAAACTTACGTGTCTTCAAGATTGAACGCAGACCCACTGGTATCTGTTAAATAAGTGCTTGTAACACTTGCGCGACTTATTTATTCAAATAAAAACTTTTTATGGATTTAGGCATGTGATTTATCTGTTATTTTAATACGTTAATGAGATAGAAAGAGTAATTAGACTCTTTCTATCTCATTAACGTGACGGGCTTCGTGGTCTAGTGGTTCATGTAACGGACTGCCGTTCACGAGGCCGCGGGTTCGATTCCCGCTCGGGACTGTCATTTGTGTGATGTTTATATATGTCATACAAATGTCTGTTCTGCGTCTGGGTGTTTCTATGTATTCTATGTATTACAAAAGTGTTATATGTAGTATATCCGTATTCTGGTACCCATAACACAAGCATATTATGCTTGTGTTATGGGTACCAGAATACGGATATACTACATATAACACTTTTGTAATACATAGAATACATAGAAACACCCAGACGCAGAACAGACATTTGTATGACATATATAAACATCACACAAATGACAGTCCCGAGCGGGAATCGAACCCGCGGCCTCGTGAACGGCAGTCCGTTACATGAACCACTAGACCACGAAGCCCGTCACGTTAATGAGATAGAAAGAGTCTAATTACTCTTTCTATCTCATTAACGTATTAAAATAACAGATAAATCACATGCCTAAATCCATAAAAAGTTTTTATTTGAATAAATAAGTCGCGCAAGTGTTACAAGCACTTATTTAACAGATACCAGTGGGTCTGCGTTCAATCTTGAAGACACGTAAGTTTAGCTATAATCTACTTCACAGACTGATAATGTTTCAAATGACGTAAAGTCTGTATCAGAGACACACATAGATACATATTTCACGCACACATATATTTATGTGGCTTCAAGTCGAGTGAGTGATATAACCATAGACAAAAATTCAATGGTGTCACAATGGTATCACAATGACACATTATAACCTCAAAAAATTAACAATTGACTAACAAATTTGATAAAATTCGCCACTAAGCAATCAGTTATTGCAATAACAATAAATAACTAACTGTTTAGTGGCGATTTTTTTCAAATTTTTTGCAATTATTAATATAGCAATATAGTAATTGCAATATAGTAAACTATATTATATTTAAACGTATGTACATAAAGTGTTCGCAACATAAATGTTTTTACTCATAACGTACCTATTAGAATTCCCTTCCTTAGTGCTCCCAGTAGTGGGCGGTGCATGATGTAGTCTCAACAATGTAGGAGCAAGACATACTGCCAAGTTAGACGCTGTCATTTGATTCACAGCTGAATGTTCCGCTACCTATAAGTATATAGCACAATACTATTATACTCTAGGATTATATAACATTAAGTATTAAATGTAGTTAAGCGGTGATAGCCCAGATGCAGAAAACGGTCTTGCTGGACAATGCCCAGATAGTCCGTGGGTGTCTCTCCCACTAAGCTCCACCGTTCCGGTCGACTGTTGCCAACCTCGTCGGAGTGCGTTCTTTCGAGACCAGGCAGTGTTGTATCCAAAGTATTAAAAGTTAAATAAGACACTGCCAGAGCCAGATATAAGAGCGTATGTATTTAGCGCATTTGAGTAACAGATAAAGATTAAAATTAGGTTCTTTTTCAAAAGATAAATTTAATAACTCTCTCGTGATTATCAGGAATCTATCGATGCGTTAACTGTCGCAATCTATCCATACATACATACAAGATTGCGCTAAAACATAATATCCCTTACTTGACGAAAAAATTATTCAAGCAATAAAATATGACTAAAAATTAAAGAAAATTAAAAAAAAAACTTACATCGGCCAAGAATATAAGTAGTGAATGCAGCGCTTCCAAATGTTCTTCAGGTAGAAGTAACAAGGCACACTGTACTGCATCCGGTCGCAATGGTTCGGGAACATCTGAACATAATACAAAAGTTAACAAGTTAATCCGACAAACGATTTGCAGATGGATGAGAGACGCTTAACGAAAGGCATATACACGGCGAAAGTAAGTGGAAATGCTGGGAGAGGTCGCCCGAGAAAAATATACTCCGATGTCATCGCCGGGATACTCCAAAAGGGGCAAGTGCGTAGCACTTACAACCGTCGGGCATGTATGACAGATGTATGAGTGTGGATGAAGCCAAGGAAGTATGCTTCGATCGTAGCAGATGGCGCTCTATAGTCTCTGCCTACCCCCATGGGAAAAAGGCGTGATGTTATGATGATGATTTGCAGAACAGTATCGGACTATCGAATCTGTTAGAATATAAAACACTAGTTTCTCAGACAGACTTATGTCTCAACATTCAGTTTTAAAGGCTAATCAGATAACGAAGAAGTCACGGGTCCTTAATATGAGTGCAAAATTACAGATCAATCCGATTACTGCAAATGGGTGAAAATTACTTTCAAAGATTCCGATTTTTTTTTACATGGGGAATGCATTGACGCACTTCGCCTGTCCAGTTACGGGGGTAAGCTTCGGGCTTCGTGTGGGACTCCCGGCCTATCTGCCGGACTACCCACTAAACCACATGGTGTTTCTCCGCGTCCAGAAACCCGGGCCGTGGTAGTCACTCAGGTATCACCACGACCCAGGCTAAATTCATAGATTCCGTTACATAGATTAATGCTTTGATAGATTCTTACCGAACCGATAAAAGAGTGCTAAAAATAACAATATCTTAGACACAGATTTATTAGATGTATGGAGCGGGACTTAAACCCACGACCTCGGAATACCGTTCCGTTGTTCTCCCAACTGAGCCATAGGACCAGCACATGATAACCAAATTTTCCAGTACAATATTTCTAAATGTGAGTTAAAAATCGCGCGATGTTTATGTACAACGCCATCAATCGAGCGGTTTGCACCAACTCGATCGATTGATCACTTAGTGTTCTTTACAGAGCACAATTAATTTTTGCAATTGGCATTGTTCATATTTTTTTTTAAACTCTTAATTCAAAAACCATTTCAGGGAATAGAGTTTCTGATCATGATCCATTTGTTTTTTTCGGAAAATTTGCGATATTAACGATTAATTTTTTCAAAAAAACAAATGATCTCTATTTGCCCTTGAAATGAAGGACTTAAAATATTAAGGCGTTCTGGGTGATATACTAATCTGTGGTGGAGTTGAAATTGGTCTATTATATCAACTTGGCAACTTTGAAAAGATGTATTGCAATCTGTCTTATGTCTATCAGGAAAAGGCAATACACAGATTGCGTACAACGATGACGTCACAACATTTAAAATAATTTAAAAATTCTATACAGTCAATATTTCAATAATATTGAAATTAGTTGCTTAAAATAGTCTATATTTTCAAAAAAAAATATAAAAACAGCAGGTCAATAATTATGAACAATGCCATTTGACTTGCTATGCTTTTGGGTTCAAGTCCCGCTCATGGCGATCATATTTTCCACTATGATTTGATTTAATAAGTAAAAACATAGCAAATCAATTGCAAAAATTAATATATTAATGTAATATTGACGGGCCTCGTGGTGGAGTGGTTCATATAAGGGACTTTCGATCATGAGGTCTCGGGTTCGATTCCCGGTCAGGACAATCATTTGTGTGATGTTTTTAATTGTCATACAAATGTTTGTACTGCGTCTGGGTGTTTACTATGTATTATAAGTATGTATTTACAAAAGAAAAGTAGTTTATGTATTATATCCGTATTTGATACCCATAACACAAGCATAATAAGCTTAGCTTGGGACCAGAGGACGTTGTGTGAAATGTCCATGAATATTTATTTATTTATTTAATAAATTACTTAAAATATAACTTACGTTGAAATATAGCTATAAAAGTTTCACTAAGTTTATTAGTTAATAATGAATCAGGTAACTCTCTAAAGTATTGTTTCACCAAATCGGCAACATCATGTGCTTGAGCATTATCGAAGTTAAGACTTGATTGATTCGGATCTATTGTGTTTATATTCTCAATAGCAAAACTAGCTGTTGTAGAACCAGCTGCTTCTACTATTGTACGGAGTTTAGCTATTCTTGATTTAACACCAGCTTTTCTGAAGATACCCATCTGAAAAGATTGTTTAAAATTAGTGAGTATTTAAAAAAATAAAGTTTAACCGACTTCATGAGTCCACCTCGGCAGTCTATTCTTTGATTTTTTGGATACATAATGGTACCAATTCTGTGCGCACGAATAAACTAAACTTAATATTTTCTAACACTTGCGCGACTCATTTGTTTAAATAAAACTACTTTTTACGAATTTAGACGCGTATATTTGTTTTAAACTTTGGCCCGACGTTTCGGAGACTTTGCAGTCACCATGGTCACGGGTGAGACTGAGCTGTAATGTGTCTTCTACGATCAGTTATTACAGGGTTTACCCACATTCAAAGTCAAAGTCTAAGATGTGCACAACAAAACAGCCAAATAATTATAAATTAAATACAGCAATAGTTGTTTTCATCTTTTAGTTACGTAGAGTTGGCACCAATAGTATGTGAAAATAATGTGCGCTTTTAAAATTTGAGGGTTTTCCTCCATTTCTTAGGAGATAACCATCAGATTCTGACTACACAGGAATCACCAGCTTTCAAATGCAAAAAGAATCATTAAAATCGCTTCATCCAGTTTAAAGTTATGAGGTAACAAACGTATTGAAAAGATTTTTAGGATCACTTCGGTGTCCGCCTGTCTGTCCCTCTGTCCATCTGTCTATCTATCATCTTAAGAAAAAAGATCCATAAATCTTTCTGAAATAAAAAACATCATACTTAAGTAAGTATAATATTATTGTACCTGATCTAATGCGTTATTCTTAAGCCAATTAAGTGCGCACTGTATTGGTTTAGGCAAAGCGTGTCCAGTTCTTTGTAATGATACTGTTAGAGGTACTCCGAACACAGTTTTATCTGAAACAAAATACATATTAGTTACAACTTCATAATAACAATCCTTACTAATTGTTCTTTATAGTACAAGGGTGACAAACAAGCTTACGGCTCGCCTAACGGTAAGCGATTACCGTAGCCTATGGACGTTTGCAAAACCAGAGGTGTCACTCGCGCGTTGCCGACCCTGTAGGAACCGTTTAGAGCCATTTTTGAAGAGTCCCATGCTATAGTCCTGTGGGAAAACCATGGCAAGAAGCTCATTCAACAACCTGATTGTACGTGGGCTAAAGTTACGCTGGAACTGTACAGTACGGGATGGTATCGGTTCTAAGGTGTGAGAATTACTGAGACTTCGCTGTCCGTCCGTCCGTCCGTCCGTCCGTCCGTCCGTCCGTCCGTCCGTCCGTCTGTCACCAAGCTGTATCTCAAGAACGGTGATAGCTAGACAGTTGAAATTTTCACAGATGATGTATTTCTATTGCCGCTATAACAACAAATACTAAAAATAAAATAAAATAAATATTTAAGGGGGGCTCCCATACAACAAACATGATTTTTTTACCGTTTCTTGCTCGATACTAATAACCACGAAGTATAGATAGAAGGAGTCCGAACGTAATGTTGAACGAATGGTCTCAATTTAAGGGACAGATTTTTTGCCGGTAGAGCGCGCCATTTTTCAAGGAGTACTCGTTTGAATTCTATTATATTTATAAATAATATTATTATTTATTTATAAATAATATTATGTATTTAATTAAATGTATTTAATTAAATTAAATTCAACATTCACGAGCCAGCGCGTGTTTACATGTAATAATAATAATAGCATCGGTACGCCCTGAACACTTGCGCAGCCAGTGGCAGAAAATAGAACTATGATCTGGGTTTATTATTGTGTACACGAAATATTATGGAAAAGCCTATACCGTTCGGACTCCTTCTATCTATACTTCGTGCTAATAACGTTGCCTTATGTTGCATAGATAATGGTACGGAACCCTTCGTTCGCGAGTCCGACTCGCACTTGACCAATTTTAATTTTTCTCGTTTTTGTAGCATTTTTCACTAATACTTCTTTCCTATTGCTCGCAACGTAATGTTTTATAGCCTATAAACTAAAAGTATTTTTCAAATCAGATCAATAGTTCTTGATATTAGCGCGTTCAAACAAACAAACTCTAGAGCTTTATAATATTTGTATAAACAGCGACTTTGTTTTATAATAAGCAAATAGGATGGTGAATAACCACACACAAAACCCTTTTCTCTCTTTCTTTCTTCGTCAATGAACATTCTTTAAAACGCCTTAACAGATTTTAAAAAATTCGCGTGCATATCGAATAGATCTGAAAAACGATCATAAATATATTTTTACTTTTTTGTGATGATAAAAGGAGGCCGTAGGCACCATTTCAAATAATTCTTCAGAACAAACGCCGTTATACAGACGATAGAAATAGAAATCCCTATGCCCGTTCCTCCACAGTGTCCTGTTTTAGAACGAAACCCTAAAAACCGTAACTTTAATAATAAATCGAGTATCGACAGAATTCGTTTTGTTATCAAGTTTATTTCACGAAAGTGGCTCTAATAATATTAAGATGAAAAACTTCAGCAAGTTCATGTCGAGGGAACTATTAAATGTAATAAAAATTTTATTTTATTACGTACGTACGTGACAAGGGTCAGCCATCTTTAAAAAGATATTATTTCTGTAATACACTTACGCAGTGTTGACATATAAAAAATATTTACTCTATTTTTATGTAATTGCAAAGTAAATTGTATATTGGCAACAAAAAAAATCGTGATGTTAGCATAGACTTAGGATATAGATCTAGACGCAACACTCGGTACAACGAATGCGGTCCGTTTTTTTAGTTGAACACATTAAGAAAAATAAATGACAAAGAGCCTATTTAGTAGCCTTTCTAGCTCTTTCTTTTTGAGCTGGAGTAAAAGAGAAAGCAAGGCTACTTTTTACTATTTTACTTTTAAACCATAAACAATAAATAAATAATACATATAATATAGAGATAGATGCGCCACTCACAAATCGGCATGTTTTTATATTATCGTCCTGTCCGCTAGATGGCGCTGATTTATTTGTGTGTATGTGTGTGTGTGAGTGCGATCACATATTATTATATAGGTACATATATATTTATTTACTATTTCATTAAAAAAATTCAATCTTTCAAAAACTCACAGAGAACTTTGATTTATCTGTAGATAATCAAAAGATCTCTATAGCGTGCTATAAATTGCTTTATAGTGACATCTAGTATCGTTTATGCATGTTTATTTCTTAGTTTACTTGCCCTCTACGCTAGATGCAACTAGTTTCCATACAAATATTTTTTGAGCTCCAATGTTCCTTAGTGTCACCCCCATGAGGGCGGCCCTGTCTTGGAACAAATCTATGTTCCCGAGTTGTTACTCCCTATTTATAACCTTCTTGGATATTAGATAACGCACAAAAAAGTAAAAATATATTTATGATCGTTTTTCAGATCTATTCGATATGCACGCGAATTTTTTAAAATCTGTTAAGGCGTTTTAAAGAATGTTCATTGACGAAGAAAGAAAGAGAGAAAAGGGTTTTGTGTGTGGTTATTCACCATCCTATTTGCTTATTATAAAACAAAGTCGCTGTTTATACAAATATTATAAAGCTCTAGAGTTTGTTTGTTTGAACGCGCTAATATCAAGAACTATTGACCTGATTTGAAAAATACTTTTAGTTTATAGGCTATAAAACATTACGTTGCGAGCAATAGGAAAGAAGTATTAGTGAAAAATGCTACAAAAACGAGAAAAATTAAAATTGGTCAAGTGCGAGTCGGACTCGCGAACGAAGGGTTCTGTACCATTATCTATGCAACATAAGGCAACGTTATTAGCACGAAGTATAGATAGAAGGAGTCCGAACGGTATAGGCTTTTCCATAATATTTCGTGTACACAATAATAAACCCAGATCATAGTTCTATTTTCTGCCACTGGCTGCGCAAGTGTTCAGGGCGTACCGATGCTATTATTATTATTACATGTAAACACGCGCTGGCTCGTGAATGTTGAATTTAATTTAATTAAATACATTTAATTAAATACATAATATTATTTATAAATAAATAATAATATTATTTATAAATATAATAGAATTCAAACGAGTACTCCTTGAAAAATGGCGCGCTCTACCGGCAAAAAATCTGTCCCTTAAATTGAGACCATTCGTTCAACATTACGTTCGGACTCCTTCTATCTATACTTCGTGGTTATTAGTATCGAGCAAGAAACGGTAAAAAAATCATGTTTTTTGTATGGGAGCCCCCCTTAAATATTTATTTTATTTTATTTTTAGTATTTGTTGCTATAGCGGCAATAGAAATACATCATCTGTGAAAATTTCAACTGTCTAGCTATCACCGTTCTTGAGATACAGCTTGGTGACAGACGGACGGACGGACGGACGGACGGACGGACGGACGGACGGACGGACAGCGAAGTCTCAGTAATAGGGTCCCGTTTTTACCCTTTGGGTACGGAACCCTAAAAAATTATGTATTTTCCTAGTAGTTGCAAGTTTTCATATATTATTGTATTTTCCTCTCTTTCTCCAGCCCATTCCACGTCCCACTGTTGAGCACGGGCCTCCTCCACTTTGGGAGGGATTATGGTCTACTGTGCCGCGCTGACCAGGCGTATTGGCACAGGGTTTATTTTCGAGTTTTCCGTCTTTCACAGAGGATGTTATCTGTGTGCAATATCCCTTAGCTGACTTTTACAGCACCCTTGAGAGGAGATGGGGTGGTGACACTTGTATTCTTAGTCCGTCACCACACGGATAATCCGTATTTTCCTATGTGATCTTGAATCTTCAAAACTACGGAACGGATTTTGATGCAGTTTTTTTAATTGATAGATTTCAAGTTGTTTTTTGTACAATTTGTTAAGGGCCTACGTCAATATTATCGTATATCATCGCCGACACGTACATATTAACACAGCCAGTAGGATATTATTATAGGGATACTTTTCCTATTTACTCAAAATCTACTAAATATATTTTAATTCTGATTTACGTGTTTCTATATATAATAGTTACTTATGTTTTTAAAGTTATTTCATTAGTTAATACGCGATAATAGACCGACAAATGAAAAAAATAAAAAAATTGAGAGGTTATTTCGCCAAGATTTTCTATCGAGAAAACTTTTTTCAATCGCGTTTCTGAGTTTACGCGATCCTAGATAATATATTGACAAAACATATACTTAAAAATTAGAGCTCTAGCCATTCAATCTAAAGAAACAATGAAAACTTCGTACATAGAAAAATGCACGAAGCTATTTTGGTATTCTCTTAAGGTTTGTTCAAAATTCCACGTGTAAGAAGTCGCTGGAAACAGTTAGTTTATAAAACAAAGCACTCACCTTTATAATCAGGAGTTTTAATTTTTCTAATTATTTTAGGTAGTTCCCAATTCCATCCAGTTTTATGTGAAGGACAATATCTTTCCATACAAGCGGTCAATCTTAGTAGAGCTAGTTTCCTTAATATTTGAAGCTGACCACATGAGAGTGATGACATTGGCCGGGATACTGGAACAAATAATAATAGATTGTAGTGGAAGATTTGGTAAACGTGTGCAGGACCACGATAGCTCGGCGATACGAACGATATTCTAAGGTCGTGGGTTCAAGTCTCGCTCGTTAAGGGCCTGCATCAATATTATCGTCGACATGTACCTATTAACACAGCTAGTAGGTATAGAAAATGAAGAATTAGGGTATTTTTTTTGTTTACTCAAAATCTTCAATATACATTTTAATTCCGGTCTACTTGTTTCTATATATAATAGTTACTTATGTTTTGAAAGTTATTTCATTAGTTAATACGCGATAATAGACCGACAAATGACAAAAATAAAAAATGAGAGAGGATGTTTCGCTAAGATTTTCTATCGAGAAAACGTTTTTCAATCGCGTTTCTGAGTTTATGCGAACCTAGATCATATATTGAAAAAACATAATATACTTAAAAATTAGAGCTCTAGCCATTCAATATAAAGAAAAAATGAAAACTTCATACGTCGAAAAATGCACGAAGCTATTTTGGTATCCTCTTAAACTAGTAGATGTAATCAATACTTAATATTGTAAATGTTGTTTGTTTGTTTGGGCGCGCTAATCTCAGGAACCATTGGTACGATTCGAAAAATTCTTTCAGTGTTGGATAGTAAATTTATCGAGGAAGGCTATAGGAGTATAGGGTATATAACATCACGCTGTGATGCTGCATCCCGTGGGTGTCGTAAAAGGCGACTAAGGGAACACCAGGAATTGGCAGCAGCGTTCCCCTGAGTAACACAACATCTACTGCGATCGCCAACCCGCCTTCCAAGCGTGGCGATTATGGCAATAACCTCCCACATGAAACAAGGCAAAACCACAACGGCCCCGACTTTCCCGAGTCACGGCGACCCCGCTATTCCGGCTCACGGTGGCGGGCTTGGTAACAGTGGGGTACGGGGTGCTAAGAATCTCCGGTCGAGATCCGGCCACCAAACAAAAAAGGGTGTGTACGACATAGCCCGAAGAGTTAGCACGCTGAAGTGGCAATGGGCAAGCCACATCGCTCGACGATCTGATGACCGTTGGGGACGGAAGGTCCTTGAGTGGCGACCACGAACCGAACTACGCAGCGTGGGGCGGCCCCTAACAAGGTGGACCGACGATATCGTCAAATACGCCGGGGGCCGCTGGATGCAGTTAGCGCAGGACCGCGCGTTGTGGCGTTCTATGGGGGAGGCCTATGTCCAGCAGTGGACTGGGAAAGGTTGATGGATGGATGGAACATCACGCTGCAACCAATAGTAGCGAAGCAGCATATATGTATATATTTGTATACTTACAATAAGAATCTGGGTCTTTGGTATTTGGTGACGGCTGCAATGTATTGTTAGCTTTTGGTCCACCGTTTAATGTAGTCGTTCTAAATGAATACCATCGCTGGATATTGTTTCTGAAATGATAATTATATTATTAGATATAACTTTGCCACTGGTCAAATCTTGATTTTTACTTATTATGAAACAAAGTTGTTATTTCTATATGTATGTCCCTCTCTCTCCAGCCCATTTACGTTTCACTATTGGTCACGTACCTCCTCCACTTTGGGAGGGATTATGGTCTACTGTGTCGCGCTGACCAGGGCCCTGAGTCGGGTATTTCAATGGTGTCACAAATGTACCATTATTGTACCATTATGGTGCAATTGTAAAGTTTTTGGTAGTCTACTATTATCGTCTTGTCATAACGACTTCATCATTGACTTACAATTGTCAAAGTGACATAAATTGCTAGTCTCGTACACAACTGCTTCACAATTGCCATTCAATGACTGAAATGTTTCGGTAGTCTGCTATTTTGAATTTGACAGTAATATTTTGAAATTGTCCTGTGTCGACAGATTGCCATAAATAAAAAATAGATAGATAGAAATATTAGAAATTGTTCTTTGTAATTTATTGCAATTTACTAATCTCCTAAACTTCACATTGCTTTTTATACTAATAAATAGTATGTACAAATATATCTAAACGAAGTCTAGCATGATTAAATGTTTAAATTTATTAGTAGTTTTTCGAAAATCACTTCGACCAACGCATTTTTTAAAAACGGCAACACATACATACCATTCTAACACAATTCATAGATAAAAGAGACCGAAAATTCAATGCATAGATAAAAGAGACCGACAATTATAACCATTGAACGACCGTTATGAACGCATATAGCAGACTACGGATATTTGACTTCAATTGCAACGGTATCGTGCCGGTATCGTGCCGGTATGACAATTGTTCCAAAATAGTAGACTTGAGCACCAGGCGTGTTGGCATAGGGTTTATTTTCGGGATATTGATATTATTCTCATATTATTCTAGAACATAATGTACTAACTTCTTTGTCTTCATATCAAGGCTATCATCATCATCATCATGATCACCATCATGTGACCTTGATCCGGCTGAGTTAGGACTACTATCTAGTTCTGAACTCCGTGACGCTGACTTGTTTCGCTTGAGGCTTCTATCACGAAATCTGTGAGCAAATTAACGACACTTAATTACGTACACTGTCCGTGTGGTGATGGATTAAAAATACAAATGCCACCGTCCCATTTTTTCCCTAGGTGTTGTAAGAACTAGCTAGCTTGGCTTGGGACTAACGAACGTTGGGTGGAATGTCCGTAAATATTTATTTATTTGTTTAAACATACATAGAAAACACCCAGATGCAGTACCAATATTTATGTGACAAAAACAAAATAACCACAAATACTTAACATATGCGGGGATCGGACCCACCACCTTGTGAACACTTATACATGAACTACTGGACCACGAAGCCCATTAAATTCAAGTAAGTTCATTTTATAAGTAAATGTTTATCTTTATAGTCCATCCATCAGCCTATCTCTGTCCACTTTTGGACATAGGCCTTCCCCATAGAAATCCACAACGCGCGGTCCTGCCCCATCAGCATCTAGCTCCCCGCACATTTGACAATCTTTATAGGAGCGTAGTACATTTATTTCTTGATTACTTTTAAGAACTGACCTCATGGCCTTGATTTTTGGAACACTCCATTAATAGTTGCACTGTTTATTTGAATTTTCCCAAGATTAAAACTTAACACTGTACACAAACCAACACAATAATTATTTTAAGTATATCAATATGACTTTCAAAGAAATTCACATCGCTTTTATTTGTATCCCAACGTTTTGAAGACTTTTTAAGTAACTTTTCTGATATAATCCGCGATAAATAAGGAGTTGTAGAATAAATAAGTCACATAAGTGTTAGAGAATAAGAATGTGACGTGTTACACGCTATAAACATCACGCCGACTGTGTGGTGTGTACTCATGTAGGGCATTAGCATAGCAATAAGTTATTCGGCAACATTAGTACATTGTACATTACAGCACCAAGGATGTTGTAAGTATTAATGGATTGCGTACTCCGTAATAACTTGAATCTTACAAAAATTACTACCCTCACTGCAATAAAATCACGCGTGCACCAAAGCTGTTGAAACCGTAAGAAAGAATGTACTCGCTTTTCATCTTTTGTAGCTTCCTAATACAAAAGTATTTTTAAAGCTTTAATAACGCTTAATGACTCATATTGGTACCATTACTACATGCACAACTAAACATAACTAAAAAATAAAACAACTGTGCTGTTTTTTCATTAATTGGCTACTTCGCTTCATACATTCTCAATTAAAATTTTTATTCTATATTACACAGTTACAGATAAGAGAATTCTGTTAACATTGCCGAATTGTATTATTGACACAATCAAATTTCATTTTTTAATTAAGTTTAGTTGTGCATGTAGAATTGGTACCACTATCGGTATCGATTATGCTAAATAAAAATATCTAACTATTTTTTTTCAATCTGGAGTAGTCTTAGAGTATGAAATACTCTAATAATGTGGCCGTATTTATTGCTACAGTTATCGATTCCTACCGATATGGTAATGCCGTAGCATAAAACTAACTTCTTCTAACTTTGTTTTGTACATATGAGTGGTCAAAAATTTTGTATAGCGCTCTCTCTCTAGTTGTACGGCGTATTTATTATCTCTATGGTCAGCACGTTCGCCACTAATGGCCTTTAGAGTAATTACTTCTGTTAATGTGGCTCCCCAGTACTGCGGTTGAAGTAACACTGAGTTTCACAATTTTGTTGTTTTGTATTGTAAAATAGGAATTTGTAAAATGCTTCTTCAAAGTCGATGATAAAAGTTTGTATTCAGAAAGAAAGCTTGTAAAACTCAACAAATTGCCGAATACTTTATGACTTGTAAAAATTTTAGCAATTTATAACATTTTAAAAGATTTAGGTGCATAAATATTAAAATAGTTATGGTATAATACGACATGCATCAGATGAAGTGAGTGTTGACTTTACCAAATTAAATACATTTCAATAGAAATTCTTGTTTATTTTACACATGATTAATTGTTTTAAAACAATAATACATTGGTGTCGATTCTGTGTCCAAGAACGTAACTAAACTTAACTAAAAATTGATTTATTCCTGTCAAATCTCACTTTCTTATTCTGAAAGTCACAACTTCACTTAAATTAAGTTTGACAGGACCAAAATTAGTCAATCTATACAATTTAGTGATAATGCTATTCTGGTGTACATCATAAATGTCAAAAATTCACTTAATTTAGTGAGTTCTCGACTTATTTAGTCGGGATATGAGTAGGTGCCGACTTAAATTCACTAAATTTTATCATGGCTTTTTGAACATTAAAAATTGATTTTCTGATTAAATATTGAATAATAAATGTTTGTTAGCAAATAAAAAATATTTATAAATTAAAATTATACTTGATAAATTAAATATTGGCGCCAAAATTGAGGTTAAACAAAGCACGAAAAACAGACGAATCACAGTCAAGTGCGGAGATTCGTAGAACTAATTATTTAGGTATTTCTTTGTTTACTTAATTTTTGTCGAAATAGTTTTGTAATTTACTTTAATTAATATAATACGTATTTTTACTTAGCCATAGAATTCTAAGACATCATATATTATGTAAGTATACAAGTTATCGTAAAAATATTATAAACATATATAATTTAATACAAAGTGAACGATTTTGAGGTTAATGGCTTCTAATGATAAATATAACTTTTTTCCAGGTCATGCAGGGGAAAATAAATATCCAGTTGGTGGCCTAATGGAAAATTGTGGTCCAGTACCTATAAATGCAGTTGCTACCAATTATATTAAGTGAACTACAGGAAAAATCTAGAAATCTTTGGAACCATAGTTTGGAACATTGAAACTAGTGATAAAAAATGTGTATTTGTGTGTGTCTGCCTAAAGTTATGTAAATATCATTAAATAGTAGAAATAATAATTGTAGCCAGTCTTAAAACTATACCTACCAAATGGTGCTACTTGATCTGTGATAGGTACTTAATAAGGTTTCTAACAGTTTGTCTCTAGAACAGTGAGCTATATTTTTTATCAGTAGGTTTCTAAATTTATTATTAAAAATAACTAATGAAGAAATGAATAGAATCAGCCAAGCCAAGCCAGAGAGTTCAGTGGACCAACATTTATTTATATGTACTTGGAAAACATTCAGATTTATTTAGTAAAACATGTATTTAAACAAATATTGCATTTTTATTTGTATAATAAGTAAGTATTAAGCCTCTTACTATATCAAAAAGTAATGTGTTATGCATATATGTAATTTATTGGAATTCTTAACATTCTAATAATCCATATAGATTGTTTGTAAGAATTCATAGATACATAAATACTGTTTTGTAGCTTATAGCTAGATCAGAATACATAACACATAGGCTATATTATAGTAACCACTAGCAGGCTTAGCTAAGTTAGAAATAAAGTATATAATTTATTGGAATTCTTAACATTCTATTAATCTAAATATGTTTGTGAGAATTCATGGATATATGTTGCCCTTAAGAAAAGACTATGATGAATTAATTACTGTTGTGTAGCTTATAGATCAGAATACTTAACATATACAACTACATACTGAACTTAACACACTTTTATAAGTTATAAATAAAAGTAGAAATAAATTATTAGGTTCATTTAATATCTCTTGCATAATTATACACCACATGATATCACAAATTTTTATAAATACAGATTTTCATGTTTCCATAAATACACTTTTTGGCTTTTGTCATTGTTATCTTGATAATTATGAGTTTCCGTCATCAGTTTATGGTAGATGAGAAGTAAATATTTGCTTATAAGCATATTTTTCCTTAGTTGCTGTAATTATTTACACTAAACACCTATTAAAATAAATAATTAACGAATTTAATTGTTTGTTTTTTGTATAAAGTAATCAAGGAAAGTAATATAGGCATACCACAGAGTAAAAGTAGTGCTAATCACTCCACAGATAACCTAAAAGATTTGATGCTCACTATGCTCATATCTAAGATGAGAAATACACTGAAATAAGGCCGCCAACTAATAAAATTATTAATAAATGTTCATAACAATGATGCAGAAATAGTTGTAAATATTTATAAATACCTATATTGCTCAAATAACGTTTGAAAAGGAATTTTATATTAGTTATTTTTTTATTCATTCATTCATTCGTTCACTATAAAAGGCATTTTTGTCTGTTAGTGGGCAGCTTTAATGATTATGTCAAAATCAAATAAGTGCTGTCAACTAAAATTTTAAGTTTAATTTCTGTTTGAAACAGAATAGGTTTATCACTAAAACCAAACTAAAAATAGTTTATTTATGGTTAAGTTTAGTCTAGTTGGACTTGCACTGGAATCGACACCATAGTCTGTTCTTTTTAAATTGTTACTTACTTTTGTCCTTCCTTTCCCAAATTCAATGAACTAGTTCGGATAGCTTGCCGTCTGTGAGCGGTGTGTCCTGGTGATTTTTGTACTTCACGGAGTACCACAGGGTCCGCCTTTAGTTCCACCGGAGATGAGGGCTCCACATAGACCTTGAAAATTAAAGTAGCCTTTGTATTTTGTTGATTTTATAACAATAAAATATATATATTTTTAAAAATTACATTAAAAAGACTTTTGTGTCGCGAATAATGTTTTTCTAAAGATTTAAATGCGTGGCATTTACCATCGTCGTACATATCTATCCACATGTATGAGTAATGAGTAGACATCGGATTATATGCACTATCAAAATGCTAAAATATGCATGCAAATATGCACTAAAAAAGGGCGAAATATGCACAAAATATGCACAATAAAAAACCATTTATAGTAAGTAATTTCTAATCATTAATTAGAATTTACGTTTATTTATATTTTAATTTTTATACATTATACATTGACATATAAATCTGTGACATTATAATCAAAAGAGACAGCAGACAACCTATAATAGGTAATGTTTATTTATTATAATTTTTGTGACAATAAACAATAATATATTTTTCCAGATTTTCTATAGTAAACTTGTGACGTTTGTCACTTAATATCAATTTATAGGCAGAAAATGACCTTTCGACGTCAACTGACGTTACCGGACAGAACTTGAAATTTGGCGCCATTCCTGCAGAGACCTCTTCAGGAAGAGTTTGTCCGCTGCCGTTGATAAATGCATCGATTTTTCTTATTCCATCAAGATCAGGGTTTTTATACAATACTGCATTTAATTTGCCACGAACCTTTTGCGATATTACAGACGGTAGGGCGTTACTCTGTTCAATCATTTTTTCTAATATTTCCAAGGACTTGCACAGAGGAAGGTTTTTAGTTTCTAATTTTTCGATTGCGTCGGGTATATCGCTGAAATGTGTTGCAATAAGAGCAATATTTTTTTTTATTGAAGGATCCTCAAATGCCAGCTGGCTTGACTTGATTGCGATGGCATCTGATCTGTCAAATGATCCAACTACTTCTTTTATGGCATCAAAATTCTCAGCATAAAACAATACAGCTTTTAACCAAGTTCCCCATCGTGTTAATATTGGTTCTGGGGGTAGTGCAACGTTTGGTAGTTTCTCTTTATATGCTTGAACTCGTGATGGTGCTTTTAAAAACACTTTTTTTGTAGAAGAAATCAATTTATTTACTATGCTGAACTCATTTCTGATTTCTTCCGCCAATCGATGTAATCCATGGGCTAGGCAGGTGATGTGCAGCAATTTTGGGTAGAATACTTTAAGAGCCTGACCAGCTTTTACCATATATGGCGCACCGTCAGAAACAAAAACACATATTTTCTCGTCCATAGAGGAATCGGGAAATAGTGATTTGATGGAATCATTTATGAACCGGGCGATAGTTGAATGGTTTGTTTTTTCTAAAACCTTGCAAGCAACCAAATGGGGAATAGAGGGCTCTTTAGATAATTTCCCAACAATTAGATTCGCTATATATCGTCCACAGGAATCTGTCGTTTCATCTGCCGATATCCATATCAAATCGTTCGAGAGATCGACGCGAATTTCACCAAGTACTTCTACGTAGATATTTGAAAGGTAGTTTTTTCGAATTGTGGATTCTTCAGGAATTATCTGATTAGTGCAATACTTCTTTAGGAATTTCCTGCTTACTTCGTTATTTAATTGGTGGAAAGGTATATTGCAAGCAACAAAAAACTCACACAAATCTTTATTGAATTGTACTTTGTTTGAAGTATCCGAATTAGAAGACGAAATATGAGTTAGCAGTTGTTGACAACTTCTTGCAGGTTTCTGTTTTGCAGCTAAATGTGAAGCAGTACTCACATGTTGATCGATTTGATATTTTTTTGATGAAGGTATTCGCTTTTCACAAACCTTGCAGAAAATCACAGTGCCATCAGTCGTAAATTGGTCTGGATATTTTTTTATCCATGATTCCATTAAAGCATGGGTATTTTTTTTCACTGGCGGCATTATTTTATTTAAAATAAAATAAGGTTTTCGTAGATAAACAAATACAGCGAGACAAAAACAATTGAATTGCGTTAGGCGCGTGAGTGAAGTAGTAAGTGTCGTACGCCCCTCCCCACCCGCACGCCGCATCCCGCCAACGCCTATCGAGCGCAGAGCGATGCGAGCCAAAAGTTTACAATTTTACATTCAGTCAGCAGTCAGCGCTCGCTGTCGCTGAGTGTGTGCGAGGCGAATGCGTCGATCTGGGTTGTCGACCGGCATAATACAACACGTATTACTATTGAAATAAGCACTCTTTATGAAAATGTACCAAAATATGCAATAATGCTATAAAAATAGAAATATATGCATTTGCATATGCAAATATGCAAATGCATATAATCCGATGTCTAGTAATGAGTATACAATGAAATTAAGAAAGATGTTTATTAGATCGTAGCAGATGGCCCAATAGTCTCTGCCTACCATAACTAGTATACATGATGATATCAATGTACGTTATTTTCAAGTTAAGATCGTCCCTTCAATTCTATCCTATTTCCATGCGTAATTAGTTCTACTCCCTTCAGCACTTTGTTTGCCTTTCTCATTACTGCGTCGTTTATGTCATTTACAATGAAATTTAGACGAGTAAATGTCGAGAACAAATACTAAAATGGTTTCAGGGTCTTGGTTATGATGAAGTTGAGCTGCTTGTGAAAGATTAACTATTTGCAAACACATACACACAAACACACACACAATCACGCATACACACTATCATAAACACACAATAGTAAGAAAATGTTGCTGCTATATGTAATTATATTAGGAATTATTATATGTATAGATAACTAAATTCAACAATTTGTAAACGTTTCGAAGGTGGGCGTTAATGACTGCAACACAGTTTTTAACTATAGCAGTCATTACCGTGCATTAAATTGTTAATATGCAATAACTTTTGTGAAGTTGAAACAAATAAATAAATAAATAAAAATTTACCATCTTTGCATTAAACTGTACGCGAAGTCGTTAGCTGGCATTTTCTTATTATGGGCATTAGAATTCAAGAATAATTTTATAAGCAATATTTCTATAATTTTGGTTCTAAAGCTAAATATTACTGGCTTCTGCTTGGAAATACCATTATAATAGTTTTTGTCAATATTTATATTTTTTATGTAGTCATCAATAGTATTGTACTACAAAAACACGCTATATAAAATCTTGACCTTGAAAGGCTGTAATTAATAGACAAATACCTTATCTATGCTATGTGGCAATGTAAAAATGAATTGCCTTTATTGACAATACGACCAAAAACATATTATCAGATCATAGGCCCTCACAACTTAGTTCCACCCTTGACTATGGTGACTGAAAGCAGGCTAAAATTTCAAACAAGTATACGTGTCAACATCCGTAAAAGGCGGTTTTATTAAAAAACAGGCTTTTTGGTCGCTCAATATTCATAATGAGTTAAAGGTATTCACATTAAAAGTGCACTCCTTTTTAGGGTTTCTTACAAAATAGAAACCCTTATAATCTCACTTCAGTATCCGTCTGTTAAACTTTTTTTTAATCAGCAACGGCTGAAGGTAGCAACTTGAAACTCATATGATGTGCAGATCTATGCTATGATTTTTCGGTCTAGTAGGTACGGAACCCTAAGTGTGCGAGTTAATCTCGCTCTAAACAGGTTTATTTTTTGTTTCATATGTCTAAAAAAACAAACAAAAGTTAGCATGAATATTATGGGAACTGGGAAGGGACCGTGAGTATTATCTAGTTATTAAACTAACAGATACTAACCTCAGTATTGTGATGTGTGTTATGATCTTTATAGTAATTATGTCTCCAACTTGCTGGCTGACATTCTGAATCACTCAAAGCACTGGACTCATCATTCTTAATACCTCTATGAAACATTTTCTTTGCTCTACCTAATCTAGATTTGGAACTTTTATTACTTGAACCCATACTGCCATCTGATGCATAACTTGAACTGTCATCACCAAAAGGAGCATTTAAAACAAAAGATTGCTCCAATGGTGCTATAGGTGATGGTGGCATCACAGTCATAGGAGAAGGTGGTTGAGTTCTTATTTCTGGTGCATGGAGTGGAGAACTATGGAAATCTGGGAAAGGAAATGCTGTAGGAGTTGTTGGAGTCATATCTATATAACTTAAGTCAGCATATTTATCTTGCTGTACATCAAGAAAATGTGGTGATGATACGATCACTTCGGTACGGTTTTGCCGTTTTCTTCTCCTTGTTTTGAGTGATTCTACTCTTCGGAGGAGAGCTTTTGCACCATCACGAAGTCTTTCAGATCCTGTGCGACGAAAACGTGTGCCTGTTTCTTCCTCGTCTTCCTTGTCGCTTGCAAAAAGCATTGTTTGGCCTGGCACTGCTAATCTGTAACAAAATATTGTATGCTGAAGTGAACTTGATTGAATTGCCGATACCTATCCAGTTTAGTCTCTCTAAAAATAATTAAACAAAATAGATCTTATTTTTTTAATTGTAGATAATATGGACGAATTTTATCATTACACCTTTCTAATTGTTAATGCATGTTAGGGCAACCTTTAATTAAGTCAGCAGTATGCTATGTAATATTTTGTTTTTAACTTTATTTAATTATGATTCGCTGTATGATTGGTTGGTTGTTTTTAAATAAATAAATAAATAAATATGAATAGTAGTAGTAGAATAATTTTTACTGTAGTCTAGGATTCTAGCATATTTACCTTACCTAATGCATGTTTTATTAAAAATATTTTTTGTGTAAGTGCTGTCGAAATATAAACAGCCTTAGAAAGAAAAATTTAATTCTCAAGCCATCTACACTTCAACCATTTCGCAAACTGTGAGTAATGATAAAAGTTTCAAAATGTTACCTATTAAGTGCGGTTACAAAGTTATGATAAACTTTCGAAGGCCCAAATGTTTAGCAAGTTATCAATTTATTAATTAAACAGTTGATCTCCAATAAATAACTTAAATCTATACTTATATTGTAAATCTGAAGAGGTTGTTTGCTTGTTTGAACGCTCTCATCTCAGGAACCACTGGTACGATTTGAAAAATACTTTTAGTGTTGGATAGTACATATTATATTGAGGAAGGCTATATAACATCACGCTGCGACCAATAGAAGCAAAGCATTGGTGAAAAATGCTGCAAATACGAAGGGGAAATTTTCAAAATTCCGCGCGTGTGAATTCGCAAGCAACAACTAGTTTTATTATATTAAGAATGGAATTGGATACTAAACAAGATTGTTGTTTTGTAAGCTTTTGAATCATTATTTAAATTCTTTTGTGCAGTTGTGTAGATATTTAAAAGTTTATTTTTAATTTTTTTATTCATATTAAGTCAAATTACAATTTATAATATTTACATTGCAGCAACAAAAATTAGGAAAGTTTATGTGTCGCTGTTGTTATTTGAAAACAGAACTACAGTGGTAAAGTAGACTTGGTAAGGAAAATTCTTGTGTTTCAAAAGGGTACGAATCGATCGCTTAGGGGCTATCTATATATTATTTGCACGAAAATTACGAAATATTTGAATAGGAAATTTATATATGTAGTTAGATTTCAATTGTCCGTATTTAAGCAAAATGGAACCACCCCGCAAAAACAAATTTCTGAGAAATCAAAGCATTTGCAAAAATATATGAAGCTCTGATATATGAAGTAAATAATTTAGAATTAGTTTATTATTTTAATTTATGGATAAATTTCTTATTTAAGTATGTAAATATGAATTTGATTAAAATAAGATATAAATATATATGTTACAAAATGTGCATGTGGTTCCTTTTGACGTTTACTAATCATGAGATTTTACATTAAGCAAAAGAGAACCACAACTCGAAGACTTATTGCTAAATATAAAACTAACTGTTTAGAATATTGTAAGAAAGCTTTTTAATATCACAATAATTAGGTATTATTCAACAAAAGTGACTTTATGAGACCACCTCAGTAGTCTACCGTTTGATTATTTAGATACATAATATGTAATAATAATGTGTGTGCCTTTGAAATTTGAGGGTTTTCCTTGAATTTAAGGACCACACGGAAAGAAAAAGAATCATTAATATTGCTTCGCCTAGTTAAAAGTTATGAGGTAACAAACATAAAAAAAACAGATGAAAAGAACCTCCTCCTATAACAAATCCGTTAAAAATATAAAATGGGATAAAAAAGTGTTCATTTAACATTATTATCAAAGTAAATATCAAAATCCTCCGTGTCTAGTCGGACGTCATGTCGTCTTCAATAGCATCATCACTAATAAGATCATTGTAAAAACTTCTTCACAGACTCTCTAGTTTTGATTCTCAAGCGTGAGTCGAAAATTCTTAAAATGGTGCTAATTCGGTTATATCTTCTAAATGCGTAAATGTACATAGATCTACATTTGATAAGAGTTTCAAGTTGCCGAGTAAAAGAAATTTAACGGCTGGACAGACAGACGGACACATAAATACGGACAATTATATTTTTTTAACGTTATAATGGTGAACGAGCCTATAGAGACTAGACTTATTTGCCCGTAGTTGATCGTAATTTATATGAAAAATTTGGATTTTGAAGACCAGATATAACATGAAAAAAAAAAACAATTATAATGGCGTTCTATGGGGGAGATCTATGTCCACCAGTGAACGGAGCATGGCTGATGGATGGATGGATGGAAACATTACAAATATGAATGAAATGAATGAATGAATTGAATAAAAAAATAATAAATGAATGAATGAATGAATGAATGCCTATGAATTGCCTTTTATTTAGAATCTATATAAAACTGCTACTAAGTATACACTAGTAATTGCTTTTACAGAACATCTGTAAGCAAAACTTTTCTATTTAACACTCGTTTCTTCTTTACTAACTTTTTTATTATTGGCTTTGTTTCTTAAAACTTTGACCTTTTACTTTGTTCGCTTTAACAAAGGTTGTAATGTTTCAAACAAATTGCTATATTTATTTATATTTATTTATTTACATACATGAAATAATTCTATTGTAACAATTCACTATAATCTATCGTAGTTGTTGTAGACATTAGGCAAGTTAATTAATAAAAATTGTACAATAGTAGCGGATAGTGAACTGTACTCCTATATATCTTAGATGCAATGATATATCTACAATATGTTAAGTACCTATATCTTTAATTTTGTATTATGTATGTAAAGTTGTTATGAAGATGTAAAAATTTATATTTTTCTTGTTCCTTATTTCAGAATATATCTGAAGGTGCAGAATTTAGTTTTGGAGTTTTACAAAAATTAAAGCATCTATGTAAAATACATAGATGCATATATCAGGTTATGTGTTACCAATGGGGTTAAGAAAAGACGATAGAGCATTTACGTGGGTGTACCACCTACCCAGCCTTATGAAGGATATCATTGATAAGAATGCACGCACCTTTTGGGCGTTTTCTCATCAGGTGATATAAATTCAATTATGTACTTAAATAATTTTACGTAAATAGAAATAATATGTTAGTAAGTAACCTTACCAATAATATTACTTACAAAAATTAAATAAATAAATAAATATTCATGGACATTTCACACAACGTCCTCTGGTCCCAAGCTAAGCTTATATGCTTGTGTTATGGGTACCAGAATACGGATAGACTACATATACTACTTTTCTTTTGTAAATACATACTAATAATACATAGAAACACCCAGACGCAGTACAAACATTTGTATGACAATTATAAATATCACACAAATGATTGTCCCGAGCGGGAATCGAACCCGCGACCTCATGATCGGCAGTCCGTTACATAAATCACTCCACCACGAAGCCCGTAAAGATGCATATATCACATTATGTGTTACCAATGGGGTTAAGAAAAGACGATAGAGCACTTACGTGGTACACACCTAGCCTTATGAAGGATATCATTGATAAGAATGCATGCATTTTTTAGGAGTTTTCTCATCAGGTGATATAAATTCAATTACCTAAATAATTTTACGTAACTAGAAATTATATATTAAGAATATATATAATATATAATAACTAGAAATTATATATTAAGAATATATAAAAATAGATTAGGTCAATACTATTTATCGAAACAATAGTTTACTTATAATTATACCGCCAAACATGATGGTCCCCCTAATGCTCCCCCCATCGGGCTGGGCCCCGGTTAGCCGGACCACCCCTCGCCGGGTCATGGTAAAGCTCAAGGCACCATCATGGCCCGGCAGGGCATAGCGGACGGAAAAAGAAAAAAACGTACGTAATGACTTAATCCCAATGTATTGATTATGTAAAAGGTACACAAAAAGAATTATCTATCTATCTATCTATCTATATTAGTAAGTAACCTTACCAAGAATATTAATTACAATATCAAGAAATTCTCAAAATTCCAACAATACGGAACTTCAATAGAAAAAATCAACCTAATTTAACGAAATAGACAGATTTACACAACAACGATTAATTATAAATAAATAAATAAATATTCTTACACATTTTTACACAACGTCCTCTGGTCCCAAGCTAAGCTTATTATGCTTGTGTTATGGGTACCAGAATACGGATATAATACATAAACTACTTTTCTTTTGTAAATACATACTTATAATACATAGTAAACACCCATTTTACACTAAGTGCTTTCCGCTCTGTATACTGATGCCCTTTATTTAGGGCAATGTAATTCATATAAATATATAAGGCTTTGGTCATTAATACAACCTATTATGCAGCGCTAGTCCACGTTAGAGATTTTTTAGAATTGAGCAAATAAGTAGGTATACTTTTAACTCAGTTTTATTGGCTTGGTACTTATCAATAAATAAATAAATATGCATGGACATTTTACACAACGTCCACTGGTCCCAAGCTAAGCTTATATGCTTGTGTTATGAGTACCAAAATACGGATATACTACATATAATACTTTTCTTTTGTGTATACATACTTATAGTACATAGAAACACCCAGACGCAGAACAAACATTCATGATTCACACAATCACACAATTCACATCACACAAATGATTGCTCTGACCGGGAATCGAACCCGTAACCCGTGAACGGCGGTCCGTTATATGAACCACTAGAACACGAGACCCTTCAATGTAACAGAATCTTTGAAAGAAAATTTCACCCACTTCCAGTATAGTCGAATGATCTCAAATTTTATATGAATTGCAATTTGTAAATAAAATACTAATTACAATTACGAGAAAATTATATTATGTGCGTTGGTCTTAAGAGTAATTCTTCTGAGGTGATTCAAATGAAACCACTAGATAAAATATCATAGCCGTCGAGTTTTGCCCTGTTTGATTCGTAACAAATATTGTTATGTACCAAACGATTAACTTATCATATTTTTGTCTGCGCACGGGCATCTCTAACTATTGATAACGTCACTATCGATGACGTCGAGAACTGACCGGTGCATCTGTCCTCGTGGCTCGTTGCGCGCGCGCGAAGCGGTTACCGAGCGCGAGTTAGTCGCAAAACACCTCTTGTTTGCAAGTTACGTCGCGATTTGAATGCGATTGAAGCGTTTTCCTTGCAATTGTTTCGCGAGTTAAAATTGTCACTAGAATTAATTGTTGATAAAACTAATTATCCTTGTTGTGTGAATCGATAATTACCATTGAAACAAAACCTTGAAATGTCATTGCGAAGTTGAGTATTCGCCATTTGTATGACAAAAAAGTATTATAAAAACTAGTGAATTTTGTGTCTCCATACTTAATACTATTTAATGTAAATTGAACTGTTTGATAACTAATAACTGTGATAGTATAATTGCATTAAGACGATTGGTGAAAGTTCAACGCTTAAGTCGCGCCAAATGTGGTCATTTTGAGGACTTAAAGAGTTCGTGTCTGCCTGCATAAAGTTAAGTATAGTTTGATTAGCATTCTGCGTTATTTTGGCCAATTTATCGTAGTTAGTTAATGAAGCTATAGCTAGGGCTTGACACAGTGAAGACATTGTTGAAGAACAAAACAGGGTAAGTTTGTACTATTGTAAATTTGTTAACGCTGTAATATACAGTATATGTTCGTTCCTCTCGCGCCTGAGAGATATCACGCTTCCACTTAACCTATTATTAATTAAAACACCAGGTTGAACGCAACATATTTTGGTACCCAGAGCGTGGTTTAAACTCCGTTTCTCGAATGTTCCATGTTGAACAAACTATACCCTCATTATTTGTGAAAATTGATTTAATTAATTTAATTAATTTAATTTGATTAATTTGGTTGTTTGTTTGTTTAATCTAAATTGTTGGTATAGTTTTGCATAATTAATTTGAGCACTTGAATTGGCAATTAGATTTTAAAGGGTTTGATAATTATTTGTGCTATTGCTAATCGTATTTGTTGTTGCTCAGGTTATTATTTAATATAAATTATTATTTAATTATTGTCTAATATTGAACAACGTTATAGTTAAGTTGTGGCGTTGTGCGTTTGTATAATACAACATTTATTTTATACGTTTGTTTGTTTTGTTGTTTACCTTAAAATAAATAATTCAAGTCTTAAATTAATTGCACATTGGCAAAGAATTGTTTTGTTTGTTTGATTTAAACTATTTAAGATTTGATAATTGTTTAGAATAATAGCGGCTTGTCTCATTGAAAGATATTTTGTTTTTCGCTATTGTAATATTGTTTGTTTGTGAAAGATATTTGTTTTTTTTTGTTGTTATTATAAGATTGTTTGTTTCGTGCCGTTTGTGCTTTGAAGATGTCTACCGCCGCGTATAATGTTGTCCGCGAGACATATTCCGGGATTGCGACTCATTTGAGATGGTTCACGTCAGCTGCCGCCTTGGTGAAAAGGGAGAACCGAATCGAGGCATTGTTGGACAGGCATGAGAAATGCCCTACACGACTTCAGGAGGTGGAGGCGCTTTACCGGCGCTTCATCTTGCATCTGGATGATGTGCCCCTGGAGTCATTCCCCCAGGAGCGACGGGACCAAGTCCACGAGGACTACGTCCAAATTATGGACCTTGCCGACGACATCGCCCAGAGCGCGCGGGAGATTTTAGCCTCGCGCGCCGGAGTACCGGCTCACCGGGCCCCCTTGAAGACTCCCGTGGGCCTTTTGACCAGGTTACCCAACTTGGATCTTCCACGTTTTGATGGTCGACTAGACATGTGGATGGGATTCATTGGTTTGTTTGAGAGCCTTGTGGACTCGAGGGACGATTTGGGTCCGTCTCAGAAACTGGCCTATTTACTCTCCGTGCTTGATGGAGAGGCGAGGGGCTTAGTACAGCACCTCCCAATATGTGACGGGAGCTATGGGATCGCGCGGGCGTTGCTCACCAAGCGCTATCACAACCAGCGCTGTCTGGCAGATACCCACGTTGACCAGATCTTGAACCTTCCCGTCGTGAGCAATGCTGCCCAGTTGAGGACCGAGCTGCTGAACCCCCTCCTAATAGCCACCAATTCGCTCAACCGCTTAGGACTGCCGGTTGCCAAGTGGTCTTACCTACTGGTGCGTATCGTACTCAAGCGATTGCCGGTGTCTTTGAGGGCACGTTTTGAACAGGGGCACACTAGGGATGAGGCATCTGCTCTCCCTACCTTTGACCAGCTCCTGACGTTCCTGGAGGACGAGTGTCGCATGGGTGACGTCATGGTCGCCGACACGCCGGTGGAAGCATCACGTCCCAGACCCACCAACCAACGGCGCAATGCCCAACCTGCACCAAGAGGAGGTACGGCCGCCCGCTTCGCTGTCGCTCAAGCTGCGCCACCGGACTGCCGGTTTTGCAAGTCGCAGGGACACCAAACGGTGCGGTGCCCAGACTTCGCGGTCCTGCACGTGGCCGCTCGTAGGCGGATTGCCCAGGCCCGCGGCTGGTGTTTCTCTTGCCTAGGGGACCATTACCAGCGCGCCTGCCCCGACACTCACCCGTGTCCTATTTGCGGAGGACACCATTTGAAAATCCTGTGCGCCAACGCGAATGGCCGTCGCGACCACGCGGGGTCGCCTTCGGGCGGGTATGCCAGTGGACACCGGGACCAGTCCCGCAACTTGGAGTCCGGCTCATCACCCCCACGCCGCGCAAACTGCGCTGCCGTTGATCGCCGAGTTGGTTCGGCGCGCAGCCCCACGGGCGGGTATGAAAGCGGGCCCCGGGTTCAATCCCGCACCTTTGTGTCCCGCTCGCCCTCCCCACTTCCACGTGATCAAGCGAGATCACCTCCAGTAGTGTACCACGATTACCGTGACGCGCGTCCGGTACCACTACCGTCCCCCCCTCTGGCGGAACGTCCCCGTTTGGAGACGCGCAACCCTCGGTACGGACGCTCCAGGCGCTACGAACCGCCGTCTATGGCTCGTGGCAGTCGTCACCGAGAGGAGGCCGAGTTTAGGCACTACCCGCACTTTGATTTGCCGTCTCGGGACAACGGCGCTCAGTCGCCGCCACGCCAACATTAGGATGTTGGCGTCTGCCCCCGCTATGCACCGCCCCCTTTTGAGACCGTCCTCTTGCCTACGGCCCATGTCAGGGTCTGGGGACGGACGGGCGCCTCGGTTGTAGTCCGAGCGATATTGGACACAGGCTCACAGGGGTGCATAGCCTCGTCTTGGTTGGTAGGGCAGACTGGCCAGACTATTGAAAAATATTCAGATGTAATAAGGGGTGTCGGGAACGCCCCCGTGGCCACGGTAGAGGGCCGCGTTTGGTTTGAGTTCTCCCCCTCAAATTCTCCACGTCCGACGTTGGAATCGTCGGCCATTGTGATGGAGAATATCTTAGGCAATCACCCGCAAGTTCGTTTGTCTGCGGATGCGGTAAAATTGACCGCGGATTTGAATTTGGCTGACCCTAAATTTGACCTGCCTGGCACGGTCGATTTGTTGCTTGGTGCCGATGTTTTGGGTAAAATATTACTCGGCAAGGATCGTGTTTTGCAGCCAGGTGGCTTGGTAGCCCTCCGGACCATATTTGGGTTCGCACTGATGGGGCCTGTATTGAGGACTCCCCCCCCTGCCGAACTTGGAACGGCCTTGATGGTGGGGTCCGCCCTTTCTGACGCCGTGCAGAGATTCTGGGAAGTGGAGGAGCCACCACAAGCTCCCCGCTCTGATCCGGAGCATGAAGAGTGTGAGCAGTTCTACAAGACCAACACCAGTTATCTCCGTTCTGGCCGGATCATGACAAGATTGCCATTTCTCGCCGTACGTCCGCCACTTGGCGTCTCGCGGCCTATTGCAGAGAAGCGTTTGTTGGCGATGGAACGCCGTATGAGCAGGGACCCACTACTCAAGGAGAAGTATATTGACTTCATGCGGGAGTATGAGGATTTGGGACACATGTCTGTGTCAAAATTGGATTGGCGTTCGACGGAGCACTTCTTTCTCCCGCATCATGCTGTAATAAAACCATCCAGTGGTAAGTTACGCACAGTATTTGATGGTTCTGCGCAGACTACTTCAGGAGTGTCATTGAACCAGTGTCTGCATCCTGGTCCCAAATTGCTGAAGGACCTTTGTGACGTCATCACGCGGTTTCGACGTCATCAATTTGTTTTTGTGGCTGACATCAAGATGATGTTCAGGCAAACGGTAATTCACCCGGATGATCGCCGATACCAGCTGATATTGTGGCGAGAAAACCAGCAAGATCCCATGCTTGTCTACGAGCTCAACACGAACACCTACGGGCTGCGGTCTAGTCCCTTTTTGGCTATACGTTCGCTTTGGGAGCTCGCGGATCGAGAGCGTATGTCGTTTCCTCGCGCAGCCGCCATTTTGAAGGAGGACCTATATGTTGACGATGTGTGCACTGGCGCGGCCACGGAGAGAGAGGCCCTGCTCTTGCGTGACGAGTTGATTGGCATTCTAGCCTCCGCAGGATATGAGTTGCGTAAATGGATCTCCAACTTACCTGCGCTCTTGGACGGGCTACCGGATGACCACCAGCAGGATCCTCACCTATTTGAGAACCGTGACAACCCTACCATGATGTCAGTGCTTGGAATCCAGTACAGACCAGTCCAGGACATCTTTACATTTAATGTCAATTTGGATTCGCATCACACTTGGACGAAACGACTGGTTCTGTCGACTGTCGCGAGAACCTTTGATCCCAATGGCTGGATATGCCCGGTCATATTCTGGGCCAAATGCTTCCTGCAGAGACTTTGGACTGCAGGTCTTGGATGGGACGAGCCACTTCGCGAAGCTGTTTTGAAGGACTGGCTCCTATTTGCTTCCTCATTGCCTGCCATCAATAGGATATCGTTACCCCGTGCTCTGCTTCCGCCAGGGAAGCACACCGCGTCCCTTCATGGTTTCTCGGACGCTTCGGAACGTGGGTACGCAGCAGCTGTATACTTGCGCACCGTGACCACAGATGGTCAGGTGAAAGTGTTGTTGGTCATGGCGAAGAGCAAGGTCGCGCCTCTTCGAACTGCCTTGACAATCCCTAAGTTAGAGTTGTCAGGGGCGGCCCTTCTTGTTCGCCTTTTGAATCACGTCATGTCCACCTTGTGCACGTCAATTGACATTTCCACGATATATGCATGGACTGACAGTCAAATTGTGCTATGTTGGCTGAAGACGTCAGTTCACACCTTAGAGGTGTTTGTAGCAAATCGTGTCTCTCAGATACAGAAATCGGAGACCCCGTTGGTTTGGAGGCATGTGCCTGGCGAGGTCAACCCTGCTGATTGTGCGTCACGGGGATGTATGGCCCCCCTTTTAGTTGAGCACTCTCTGTGGTGGGGACCTGAGTGGTTGACCAGATCAGAATCTAATTGGCCGCGAACTCCGGCCTTAGACATTGTCGCACTGCCTGGGTTGCGAACGCTTGCGCTCGAACGGCAGGACCGTCCGTTCGACCCCGATTTCTTACTTAATCGTTACAGTTCATTGGACAAATTGTTGAGTGTCACCGCTTGGATCAAGCGCTTCACGAAAAATTGTAGACATCCACAGAACAAATGTTTGGAGGCCTTCTTATCGCCACAAGAGCTCCAAGATGCTCTTCTTCACTGGGTTCGTTCTGTGCAAGAGGCACATTTTGAAGACGAGATTGACATCTTGAGGAAAGGCAAATCCAAGCTGTCTGGAGCCATTTGTAAGCTGAACCCTTTTTTGGATAGTGAGGGTCTTTTGCGTGTCGGAGGGCGTCTTAGGAACGCAAACCTCCCTTATGGATCTCGTCACCCCCTCTTATTGCCCAAGAGTGGCCACTTGGTGAACCTGTTGGTGACTGATCGTCACATCAAAAACTCCCACGCCGGCTGTAATGCCTTATTGGCCATTTTGCAACGGGAATTTTGGATTTTATCGGCCCGTCGGACGATCCGTAGTGTGGTCTTTCGTTGTATGCCTTGCTATAGGCTCAAGGCCCCTACCATGCAGCCTATCATGGGTGACCTTCCTTCGGATCGGGTCACTGAGATAAGGCCCTTTGCTGGAGTTGGTACGGACTTTGCAGGCCCCTTTTTTGTTAAGACCTCGACCCTCAGGAACAGTAAAACTGTCAAGGCTTATTTGTGCGTCTTTGTCTGTCTGTCCACCAAGGCGGTACATTTGGAACTCGTCTCAGCCCTCTCGACAGAGGCATTTGTTGCGACGTTAGATAGATTCGTGTCACGACGAGGACTACCGTCCTTGATTCGGTCGGATTGCGGTACCAACTTCAAAGGCACAAACAACTATTTAAAAGCGATGTATGATTTTTTGTCGGCTAACGAGACTGAAATTGCGTCTAGACTAGCTACACGTAGAATAACTTGGAGGTTCAGTCCCGTGTCATGTCCCCACTGGGGAGGAATATTTGAAAGCGTAGTAAAGGTTGCTAAGACACATTTGCGACGGGTAATTGGCGAGTCTGTATTGACCTTTGAAGAGCTCGCAACTGTGTTTTGCAAAATCGAGGCCGTTTTGAATTCACGCCCGTTGTGCCCGATCTCTTCAGATCCTAACGACTTGGAAGCCCTCACGCCGGGCCATTTTTTGATTGGGCAGCCACTGAACGCCCTGCCGGAATATCCCCTTGTTGATGTGAGACCTAATCGTCTCTCGCGGTTTGAATTGGTCCAACAACTCACTCAGAGCTTTTGGAAACGTTGGAATTTAGAATATTTGCACATTCTCCAGCAGCGCGTTAAGTGGACCGACAAGACTGATCCACCTCATGTTGGCGACCTCGTTCTGGTTAAGGACGCTAACTCACCGCCACTGTGTTGGCGCAGGGGGCGCATTCTCAACCTCGTCTTTGGAGCAGATGGAGTGCCCCGTTTTGCTGAGGTCCGGGTGGACGGTTCAATTTTGAAGAGAGCTGTATCAACCTTGTCGCGACTGCCAGTGAATTAGCGGCCAGGTAGTCCTGGCCGAGGCGGGTAGATGTTATGTACCAAACGATTAACTTATCATATTTTTGTCTGCGCACGGGCATCTCTAACTATTGATAACGTCACTATCGATGACGTCGAGAACTGACCGGTGCATCTGTCCTCGTGGCTCGTTGCGCGCGCGCGAAGCGGTTACCGAGCGCGAGTTAGTCGCAAAACACCTCTTGTTTGCAAGTTACGTCGCGATTTGAATGCGATTGAAGCGTTTTCCTTGCAATTGTTTCGCGAGTTAAAATTGTCACTAGAATTAATTGTTGATAAAACTAATTATCCTTGTTGTGTGAATCGATAATTACCATTGAAACAAAACCTTGAAATGTCATTGCGAAGTTGAGTATTCGCCATTTGTATGACAAAAAAGTATTATAAAAACTAGTGAATTTTGTGTCTCCATACTTAATACTATTTAATGTAAATTGAACTGTTTGATAACTAATAACTGTGATAGTATAATTGCATTAAGACGATTGGTGAAAGTTCAACGCTTAAGTCGCGCCAAATGTGGTCATTTTGAGGACTTAAAGAGTTCGTGTCTGCCTGCATAAAGTTAAGTATAGTTTGATTAGCATTCTGCGTTATTTTGGCCAATTTATCGTAGTTAGTTAATGAAGCTATAGCTAGGGCTTGACACAGTGAAGACATTGTTGAAGAACAAAACAGGGTAAGTTTGTACTATTGTAAATTTGTTAACGCTGTAATATACAGTATATGTTCGTTCCTCTCGCGCCTGAGAGATATCACGCTTCCACTTAACCTATTATTAATTAAAACACCAGGTTGAACGCAACAAATATTATTTACTTAAAAAAGTTAAGGTGCATTCTTCCCGCTGTTAGTTTACAGTGGCACTTTGTCTTACAATAGCCTATGATTACTAAGGTTTAGCAATCCAAATGGAAACGTGATAGGTGAAGGGCCTGTACAAATGCAATATAGAACAAATGGACTTAATTATAGTCATTGTGCCCTTTGGAGGGCGTCATTTTGACGTCTTTGTTGTACAGCTATTATAGAGAATGTGTTTCTATTAGTGAAATGGGGCTTGTCTAGCGTAGCATGTGATTGTTTGGGTAGCTGATTATATGTAAACACTAGTTGTATACTAGCAACCTAGATGTTTTTGTTTTCTATATGTTATTTAGATTTTAAACTATTGCATAGCTCCTATCGCAGGCCTTGAGCGTGGAGACCGAATCCAGAAATTCCGTAACGAAAATAATGTAATGAAAAAATCCTTACATTATCGGCGCTAGTGCGCATCCGTAATCGGCGTAAAACGGCCGGCTTACCAAAACTAAAACCTAGCAAGGGACATTTTTTTATGTTTAAAATGTGTTACATTCTTATTAATACTATAAACTCGAAATTAACTCTGCTTGTCACTTTGACAAGCAAATACTTCTGAACGGATTTAATTAAAATTTTGTAGATATGCGGATAGTCTAACGCCTGAGACAACTAGTTAATTATAAATATAATTATAATTAAATTAAGTTATCACTATTTATTTTATCGCAATCGTTATTCAATCATCATATCAGCAGTTTTGGTGTTCTGCGTGTTCTTCTATTCCGTCTTTCCTTATACCTTCACGATTGACCAAATGCACTCTTGAGATATTACTGAAACGTCAGGATAGAATCCGCTAGTCTTACTAATTTTCATTCTACTATGTGTTTCACTACTGATATTATAGCTAAACTAAACAATACAATTGTATAGGGACTGTCGAATTCCAGTAACTAAGTTGATTAAAACATGACACAAAAAATACCAAACTGATATTCTGATATTTTAAACATGACTATTATGCTCGTATCTACAGCACTACCAACACCTTTGAATTTATAATTATTTAACACTTAACAACCACGCCTCCGACTTGATAATCGCAACAAAAGAACATGCAACCGGTCATCGACATCCAACAATACTGTCAGTTAATCTTGATACAAATCCGTTACGTACTTAGAATCAATCCACTTAACATTCCTATCAATCAAATGTAACAATCAAATTAATAAGCTCGCCTCACAATATCTATAATCACTCGAGTGTTAATGAGGATGTACTGTAGGGCCACGATAAAAGCGAACTTATAAGCGTTTTATGATTTAAAAATATAGCCTGTTCTAATAGAAAAATGTACGCGGTATTATTCCGTATTAACAGTAAGAAAAACCTAAGCTCTTGCATATACTTTAATAGTCAATTATGTAGTAGGTGTTTGAATTTCTGTGAAATAAATGTCTAAATGAAATAAAGAATTAATATTAAAACTATTAGTTGGCAGTTTTTTCAAGTTGGTATCTTTACAATATCACAAATTATACGCAACATAATATTTATCCGTTCAGTGCATTAAGTTTATCAATCACAATTAAGTAAATACCTAGTTGTTATAAGAATATTCTGTTAAAATCTCCTTATATATTACTAGCTGTCCCGGCAAACGTTGTTTTGCCATACAAGTCTGTGTAAAAATCAACAACAAAAAATTTCATCAAAATCGGTCCAGCCGTTTAGGAGGAGTTCAATTACAAACACACGTACAGAAGATTTATATATATAAAGATATAAATAAGTATAGTTATAAACTATTTGGACGGATCCAATAGATTCAAATTAGTTTTAATTTAATTTTGACGTCAGCTGTTTTAGTGGCCATAACGTAACAGTACATTTAGAGCTTCACACTAAAATAATTGGCCCTTGATTGAGCAAAGGTTTGATATTTGTGTTAGGAGACGTTTCTTGCTCCAAACCAATTTAATTGATCCCTATTATACACTGAATCATTGTTTTGACGCCTCATTCTCACACCGATAAGTTTGATGATGATTTATGAGAAGAAAATCAACGCCATTTCATGATTAAATTATTGAGAAACATATTAATCATAAAATATTACTAGCTTAGTTAATGGTAGCTCTCTTATTCTGCTTGAAAAATGAAATCATCTTATATGCGAGCTGTGAGAGCTAGCGCAGATACAATTAAATTGAAAATAATTTTGAGAGACTAAAAATTAAACTAAACCCAGTATCAATATAGGGTTTAGTTAAGTTTTAAGTCTCTCAAAGTCTCTCTCTCTCAAAGGCAGGGTCATTTTGATTTGTTATTTATATACGTTGGCCAGATGTTTTGCAGTAAAGATTATTTTAATTATTTTCAAAGTTTATATATTTTACATAACATGTTATCTTCCTAGATTATCGAGAGCCCTAAATGCTACTATGAATTGTGATGTAATATATTTTTAATCCATTCTCTTAAAATTAAAAAAACATTGCTAAATTATTCGCTAATTCTTAGAAATTTAAACAAAAGATAAAATACGTTTTAGTACAACAATATTAGAACGTTACGGGAGCATGTAAAGACGGTCTCAAAAGCCTCTTTAAATGAAGGATCACTATTGTCAACGTTGTAAGGCTTTGTGACAGTAATTTGTTTATAAGATGAGCTTCTGTTAGATCTGCAAGCCTGGTAGCCGGCGGGATGATTAATGGTTTAATTATGTACATAATATATTAAAAATGTATCTAGTTAAGCTATAATATTGTCCGTGTGATGATGGATTAATTACGAGTTTCACCACCCCATTTCCTTTCCAGGGTGCTATAAAAGCTAGCTAAGGAATATTACACAGATAACAACCAGAGATGGAAAGCTCGATACTAATGCCAACACGTTTGGTCAGTGTGGCATAATAGACCTAAATTTATAAACGTAAGTTTAGATAATATACATATATATTTTTTTGGAACGAAGTTCCTTATCGCGCGTTGTGAAAACTAGACGGAAAAAATTCTTACGAAAAGTTGTCACGACACTTTTTGCTATAGTAAGCTATTGTAAGCTGTGCGGCGTCGCATGTTTCTCTGTCTGTCTCTCTCTCTCTTATAGAAAGCAAGCCAGATATTTTCATTTCTATTTCGCATTGAACAGTGTGGTGTCGCGACGATTATTTTTGTTGAGTGTATACAGGTTATTTGTAAATAATAAATATAAAAAAAAAAAAAAAAATAATCGAAAGGAACTTCGTTCCATCCGGGTGTCCCTTGACACCTCTCAAGTTTTTTTCATCGTTTAGTCTCACCCGTGACCATGGTGACTGCAAAGTCTCCGAAACGTCGGGCTAAAAAATTTAAAACAAATATATGCGTCTAAATCCGTAAAAAGTAGTTTTATTTAAACGTAAGTTTAGATTTTAATAATTATCAGTATTCGATAATCTGAGTACACATTACGGAAAAATTATCACATCTATAGCTTTAATAAACTAAAATAATTGGCCCTTGATTGAGCAAAGCTTTGATATTTGTGTTAGAAGACGTTTCTTGCTCCAAACCAATTTAATTGATCCCTATTATACACTGAATCATTGTTTTGACGCCTCATTCTCACACCGATAAGTTTGATGATGATTTATGAGAAGAAAATCAACGCCATTTCATGGTGAAATTATTGAGAAACATATTAACTACTTAGTTCAAAAACTAAAAAACACGCTTAAAACACCAGAATATTTTTTTAAATTATTGCAGTGTCATCGGTACTTAAAATGTGTGCAAAATTTCAGATCAATTCCACTACTTTAAGTGGGTGAAAATCACTGTTAAAGATTCCGTTACATAGATTAATTAATTGATAGATACATACCGAACTTATATAAGCGTGTTAATTAAAAAGGGATAAGATAAGATTTGTTAATACACTTACAAATCCGGTTCAACATCTGTATAAACACCATCAGCATCTACATGTGCTACTCTTATTGTGGGTAGTGTTTCGTCTTCATCATCTTCTACTTCTCCTCTCGCTTCTCTTGCTTCTCTTTCTGCGCGTGCACGTGCTGCTATCACCTGATGAAAGTTAATTGGTAAATATTGATGTGCAAACAATATTACTTTTTGAGTTTTATTTCTATGGTTCCTATGCTGATTTCAAAACTTAGACGCTTTTTACTGTACCATAAATATCACAGAAAATTTAGGACATTGGACTTTTATCACCTGAATATAATCGAAGAAAATATCATTAAATGTATCAAAAAGCAATATTAAAATCCATTTAGAACATAATTCAAATCATATTGTAGAATTTTGGCCTATATAAAACAGAGATTCAATAAAAAAGATTATAACACATATAGAAATAACTTTTTATGATATTCTATTAGGTTATAAAATATGTTAATTTCTAAATAAGTTCAATTTACGTATACAGTAGCCTAGTTTATAGCTATGTAAATTAGAGGAATGTGATGAATGAATAAATATTACCATGCATAATATTAGTTATAAAAAGATAATATCTCTAGCTAAGCAGTTATAGAAAAACTATTTGTACACATTATTCTCAGAAACTACTCGTTGGATTTGAACAATTCTCTTTACGTTAGATAGTCAATTTATCGAGGAAGATTAAAGTTTATTTACCATAATCTACAACCAATCATAATCATCAAACTAAGTCCAGCCGTTTAGGAGGAATTCAATGGCATACATGTACGTACAACTGAAAATTTATACCTATACAAAGATTAGGTAAACATATAATTCAGTGTGATTCACTCCTTCAGGCACCCTCTATTTTCAAGATCCACGGCTAAATACTAGTAGAAAATATCTGTACCTGCAATCGTCTTTGTGCTTGTGGTGTAATCTCTACAACCCTGGACCATCGTCTCGACTTCCTCTCGTACTGCCATTTATCACTGAGGGCGCATTGGTCATCATCTGAGTCGTTCTGTAAAGAAAAAATATTCGTTACAAATCAATTGATAAATAAATTACTCTAAAAATATAACATTAATTAAGAAAATGCCATTTTTCATTTAACAAACTTTTAATCCAATTTTTATTCCATATTAACTTAACACGCCCGTAAATACAATATAATTCAATTTAATTGAATTAATCCGAATGCCACGTTCTAAAGAGCGTTGATTGCTTTTCAATGAAGTTAAATTTGTATGCACAGGTGAATTTGAACGGGTATTCTTAACATTGTTAGACTCAAAGCGAATTAAAAGCAAATATTATTTTAGAAATAGTTTTGCTATTATTAAAGATTCCACTTTATTTAATGTCTTTATTATATTGTATATAAAAAATATACAATGTTATGCCCAAATACTGATGGATTAAAAATATATTTGTATATACATATTTAAAAATATAAATATATATGTCTGATTGTATTTTTGTAAGTCGTTATTTATTATAAAACAAAGTCGTTATTTTTATGTTTGGCCCTATCTGAGCTTATTTGTATATCTTGGAATGAAATATACGCAACGGCTTTTTATGCGGTTTTGTTTTTGAGTATTTAGAGTTCAAGAGGATGGATTTGGTTTTTAAATTCATTGCGTACGAAGATGCGGCTAATAGATAGTAAACTACATCTTTCTCCAACTTATTGACGTCACACAGTTGGTTAGGTCGAATAGACGAATCCATCCATACTTATTTATAAATGCGAAAAGCGGAATAAAAACTAGAAAAAATTTAGGAGCTGCAGTGTTAATGTGTGTTACCAAACCATAGTGCGATTTAAAAAACTGCACAACGCCATCTATCGAGTGGTATACTAAACTTCTGTTTGTTAAAGTTTTATTTCTAAATTTCACGCAGACGAAGTCGCGGGCAACAACTAGTACCTAAATAAAAAAGAATCTAAGAGATAGCCATAGCCGGTATTCCTTATTTTTATTGTACGTTTTTACCTACTCAATTCTCTCAGGACTTTAATAAATAAATAAATATTCAGGACATTTCACACAACGTCCTCTGGTCCCAAAGTAAGCTATATTTCTATGCTTGTATTATGGGAACCAGATACGGATAGACTACATAGACTACTTTTCTTTTGTCAATACATACTTATAATACATAGAAAACACCCAGACGCAGTACAAACATTTGTATGACATTTATGGATATCACACAAATGATTGTCCCAACCGGGAATCGAACCCGCGAGCTTGTGATCGGCAGTCCATTACATAAACCACTCCACCACGAAGCCCGTCAAAATTAAATTAATAGAAGTTGATAGTGTTTTATTTAACTTCGTCACTTGTGTCGGCCAAATTTTAATATCTTTATGAATCACGATACTAGCATGTTCTTGTTCGAAGCTATACACAAGACGCTCGCGCTGGCGGAAAGTGACTTGACCTAAGAAAGTCACATAAGAGCCATTAAAGAAGAATAGAATAAAATAAGCCTTAGCCGATCACCTGTCATATCAAATTAACATCGTAATACTCCTATCCCACCTGTCAAAACTAACTAAGGGATTATTATTTTTCTGCTAATGAAATCAAAAGAGGTTGAATCAATTTCTCGGGATGACGGAGCGAGATTCTCGTTTTAGGTTAAGGCAATTATCCTTAAGCGAAATATGATATTTATTCCGACCCTTTCATCCAGAAATAAATCAAATTTATTATGGTGATTTTTATACAGTATTTACTCATATTATTGAGTTAAACAAATATGTTATAGGCGGAAATCTTTTGAATAATATTTATTGTGAAAAATTCCATGTCTTGGTACCAGATTATGGATAATAATAGGTAGATACTTTTTTGTAAGCGATTATATTTATACAAATAAAACACCCATTTATAGTACAAATATATGCTTCAATCACACAAATAGAGCGTCTTATGTAGAAATGGAACCATAAACCCTTACGGTCCTATTTATAACTAGCTGTTGCCCGCGACTCCGTACGCGTAGAATTTAGAAAATTTCCTCGTTTTTGCAACATTTTTCACTACTGCTTCGCTCCTATTGATTGCAGCGTTATGTTATATAGCCTAAAGCCTTCCCCTATAAATGGACTAACCAAAAAAAAGAATTTTTCATATCGGACCAGTAGTTTCTGAGATTAGCGCGTTTAAACAAACAAACAAACTCTTCCGCTTTATAATATTAGTATATATAAGATAGTATATATAAGATAGTATATATAAGATAGTATATATAAGATAGTATATAGATGACTTATCCGAGGTTTAAACGGAGATTTTATCAGAGAGATAATAAACATTTTAGCGTAAAAGAACTTATTATGAAGAACGATTTTTGACAATTTACGCGACCCGATTTTAGCGAACTTTTAAACCTCCGATAAGTCATTATAAATACGACCAACGGGGGACGAACGCTACACGCGTTCGAATATACTGTCAGGATGGCGTGGGCGGGGTACAGAGGTAGCACTAGTATTATAACGTAATTGCATTGGTCGCTACAACGCCTCGCCTTCACGCATTCTAAGAGACTACAGTGGTACAGGCACTGTAGTCTCTTAGAATGCGTGAAGGCAATGAGTATGAGCATTGCTCTTGTACCTTTATCAGCGGGGGTCGTCTGTCTATCTCAATTCTTGTTGCTATAAGCTGTTATATAAACCTGTGTAAGTTGTTATATAAACCTGTGTATGATAGCAGCCCCATAATCTATACGCAACAATTATTAAGTATATTGTATTATTTAGTAACTATAGGAATGTAAACAGCAATTTGATATGACAAATATCTATTGTTCAAAATAACAATAGCTCTCAATTTGCAATAAACTTGGTGGCCACATGAGGTATTAGGCAGCTGTCGTTGCAGATGTATGTGTCCATCTGCTATAGATAATGAAATGGCATAATAGCATTTCTATCAAGGTGATCTGTTAACGAACATATAAGCCACGTGGTGCAATGGTTTGGGTAACAGACTGCCGTTCACGAGATCACATGTTTGATTCTAAGAACAATAAAATTACTTGCGTGATATTTGTATTTGTCACATACTCGTAGATAGTTGTACTACGTCTAAGTGATTTTTATAAAACCAAAAACCAAATTTATATTTCCAAAAAATCTTTCATAGCACAAGAAATAATCTTAACTGGGTACCAGGAGAATGTTGTATAAAATGACCATAATCATATCATCATCATAACATCACGCCTTTTTCCAAGGTAGGCAGAGACTACAGAGCACCATCTGCTACGATCCGAACACCTTTCCTCGGCTTTACTTAAATTCATACATCTAATACTGTCCATAAATATTTATAAAAAGCTAAGATTGCCTTTTTTTTAATTTGCATAGTTATTAAAAAGTTACGAAGATAAAAGATTCTAAAGCAAAGTCCATTTAGTACTGTTAGATTAATATTTTCTAACACTTGCGCGACTCATCTGTTTAAATAAAACTACTTTTTACGGATTTAGACGCGTATATTTGTTTTAAATTTTACTTTTATTTTACTGTTAGATTACTAAATTTTCCGTAAAGATAAAATAATCTCATATAAATTTTAAGCATATTCTAAGGGTCTTGTTGAATCCAAAGTAACTACAAAGGGATGTTAAATTGTCTTATTTGTAAGCATCTTCTTTCAGAATACGATGCTAGCGTATGTACAATGTACATACATTATTATAATCTACTAATATTAAAGTTTGTGAGTATGGATGTTTGTTACTCTTTCACGCAAAAACTACAGAATGGATTTTAATGAAACTTTACAATAATTTGCTTATACATCAGAATAACACATAGGCTACAATTTATAAAGATATTGTGTGAATTGTCCGAAATGTGACGATAAATGTCAAGTAAGTAGGAACAAATCTACCATCTGCGAGCTATTATGGCGTGCGCGTCCTGAAAGCGCCGGAATGGGTGTTACCGCGGGTAACACCGTGGGCACAGCTAGTTTTATAATAAAAACTAGCTGTTGCCCGCGACTTCGTACGCGTGAAATTTAGAAATTAAACCTTAACAAACAGAAGTTTACTATATCACTCGATAGATGGCGTTGTACCGTATTTTAAATCGCGCTATAGTTTCGTTTGACACATTAACACTTAAGCTCGTCAAAATTTCTACAGTGTCATCAACTCGTTTTCGCATTTATAAATTAGTAAGGATAAGGATGTTTATAAAACGTACTCATCACGTTTACCAACTTTCCGATCTTATTATTAGGTATTATTTTTTAAATCCTTCTGATGGCATGTGTGACCAGATCTATGAGTGTAAATAAATAAAGTATTTGGATCTTAGCAGATGGCGCTCTATAGTCTCTATCAACCTTAATTGGAAAAAGGCATAACAGTATCATTATAATGATGGTGATATTTTAAGCACGATTTGATTAGAGGTGGATAGAGGAATACAAGAAGCAATCAATACTTAATTAACCACTTCAAATGCCTAGACTTCTGTGATACCAAACAAGTGTATTTAAACTTGATTACTGGACTCGTACAACTAATAAATCTAATAATTAAACTTTGCCCCTCAAGTTAAATAATTAAGCTGAACTAATTATTAACGATCGTCTTACGAGTTTCAGATTTGCGACAATTACACCGTGCACTAAACTTAACTAAATAATCTACTTAATTCTAAAACTAAAAAACGCGCTTGAAAATCATCAATATTTTTAAGCTATTGCATAGCTTCTATCGCGAGCCTTGAGCGTGGAGACCGAATCCAGAAATTCCGTAACGAAAATAGCGTAATGAAAAAACCTTACATTATCGGCACTACTTACTGCGCATGCGTAATCCCCTCTTCACCCCGCAATTTATTTCATACTGTTGATAACAAAGGTAAGCGCCTTCCTCAAATTAAACAGCGTATTAAAATAAGGATTTAAGGAAGGAATCGAGAACATAAATATCAAAAATTTTCAGATAACAGCGTATTTTAGATTTTGATAATGTAAAATAATGTTTATTTTATTTTATTGACATTTGATTGACAATCGCTATTTTATCATAATTACCATAATTAATGGACACATGTAAGCATCAGTAAATAAGGATTATTAATCTTATTTTAGTTTATGGTATTTAGATTCTTGCATAAATAAAATAAATAAATAATTATAAATGCGTAAGTTGATAAAAAATGCTATGCAATAGCTTTACCGAGGCAGTTCCCGAGTGTTTTTTTATTGCATTGTCATCGATACGTGAAAATTTCAGATACCTACTGTAAGTGGATGAAAATCACTTTCAAAGTTTCCGTTACATAGATTAATACATTGATAGATACGTTCCGAACTAATATAAGCGTGTTAAAATATGTAAACAACTAAATTCGTGTATTTAGATTAAATGGCTATTTTGTTGTGCACATTAATATTAATTAAAATCTTTCTTATAATACATAGCTTTTATAGTAAGAAAGAACAGTTAACATTTCCAAATTGCGTTATTGATACTATCAATTTTCATTTTTTAGTTAAGTTTAGGCGTGCACGTAGAATTGCCACCAATGTTGAACTGCAAAGTGCAACTAGTTTCATACAGATTCTGTAATTAATTAATTAAGGTAATACATATAAAGTTTGTAGATTAGTTTCAAACCGCTGAAGCAAAACAAAGGGCGTTACATTTATATAATTATAATGTTTGTTAAAGTGGGTTTCCTTGTGGTACCTGGATATATTGTTTTATATATTATATTTATTTGTATGTATTATAATATTATATGTGCATGTATATTGTATATTCGATTTATCAGTTAACTTTATTTATCTAGTTAGTACACCTAAAACTATTGCTCTTCTCTCTTCACACCATCTCCATCCAAAGGTAGCCTGGCAGAAATTGCTTCAAGCGATAAGGCCGCCCATTGTACTATATTAATAATTACAGTTTCTTGTAAATTTTATTTTTATAGTGTACAATAATATATTTCATTAAGGGCCTACATCAATATTATCGTCGACATGTACATATTAACACAGCTAGTAGGTATAGAAAATGAAGAATTAGGGATATTTTTTTTGTTTACTCAAAATCTACTAAATATATTTTGATTCTGATTTACGTGTTTCTATATATAATAGTTACTTATGTTTTTAAAGTTATTTCATTAGTTAATACGCGATAATAGACCGACAAATGAAAAAAATAAAAAATTTGAGAGGTTGTTTCGCCAAGTTTTTCTATCGAGAAAACATTTTTCAATCGCGTTTCTGAGTTCATGCGATCCTAGATCATATATTGAAAAAACATATACTTAAAAATTAGAGCTCTAGCCATTCAATCTAAAGAAACAATGAAAACTTCGTACATAGAAAAATGCACGAAGCTATTTTGGTATCCTCTTAAAATCAGAGAAGTTTTTTAAAAGAGGAAATTGAAATAATTACAGGCATCATGATAAAATTAAGTTACGTCAAAATCGGCATAAGTCTAGTCTTGTAATATAGTGTAACAAGCTGTTACACTATATAACAAGAACCGCAACTTCGTACGCGTGGAATTTGGAAAAAAACCTTTAACAAAATTATACAAAAAAGCCATCTTCTTGAACCATTCTATCTATAAAGAAAACGCATCGAAATCCGTTGCCTAGTTTTGAAGATTAAGGCTCACATAGTGACATACATGCAAAAATAACGATTTTGTTTTATAATAAGTAGGTACAGATATAAAAACTACAAATAAACAGTAAATAAAATGCTATAAAACTATTCTGTTAATAGATTTTTCGCAAGCGAAGCCTGTTAGAAACGACAAAACGCGTTGCTTGATTGTGCTAAAACCATTACAAGACAGTTATCAAGAGCTAAGTACTGGCTGTAATAATCGTAACAATTACGTTCGTTTTATATTCTTGTGATGGACAGTTATACCATGAATTAAACTGCGGTTAAAATATAGAAAAACTCAATTAAGGGACAACGATAAAATATTGCTACTAAAGTGTTTTTAGATCGTAGCAGATGGCGATATATTGTCTCTGAGTCAAAGTCGAAGACAAAGATTTTTATTTTAAGTACGCAAGATATATATGCTCTTTTAAAAAGTCAGAAGCTAGGCGTCTGTTCCAAAAGGGAATGCTATGGAGAAGAACAGACAAGAAATTCTTTCCTTTTTGTCACTCGACTCTGCCTGTCCCTATGGTAAAAATGCGAGAATTCTAGATTAATAGAAATATTACCTTAAAGCACGATATAATGCTTTGGTTTTGAAGTTTAATATCAAAGATTTTAATTGCAGTTTACTTAAAGTCCGATGGCGCTGAAGTCAAGTTAAAAGTCGCTATGATTTTGTACCACCTATTATCGTCGGGGGATTTTTAACTTTTTAACTTCTTCAGACAAAATACTGCGAGATTGTAGCTAGTGTTTAGTAATTATTTCACTAAAAAGATCAAAGAGCATTTCACTAAACAAACAAGCTTCAATCTAAATGAGAAAATTAACCTAAGTGCATTTAAACGAAAGTTTGAAACAGAAGCTCTACAAAAGTTAATCTAAGTTTAGCATGGTGCAGTTAACTTAATGAAAACTCAACACTTTTATTAAGCGTATTTCTACTTCTAATAAACTTTAACGATTCATGTACCACTTTAAAACTATTCGTGTTGCATTGAATTAAACTGGTAATTAAAGAAAATAGAGAGTCCGCTTTCATAACATCCTGTATAACGTACATAAAGTTTATAGTTCTATTTATTACTGCTTCCCATTCTGATAAATAATTATGGTATAGTAAATGGATTTGCTTTTTAAGAATTGAAGGCCGAATCGATGTATAATCAACTAATTAATCTACTATATAAAAATAAGTCGGATTTTCCTTCCTGACGCTATAACTCCAGAACGCACGAACCAATTTCCACGGTTTTGCATTCGTTGGAAAGGTCTCGGGCTCCATGAGGTTTGTAGTTCATTTTTTTTAATTTTTTTTTTAACTTTTTTTTGGTATGGCAAAACAACGTTTGACGGGCCAGCTAGTAATCTATGTAAATAACAATCATCATTTTGAGAGTGATCAAACAATTATTTCCCAAAAAAACTATATACAAACGTAAATCCGGATTAAGCTCAGTCTATATCATCATAAGAGTTAGTAGATAATGCTCTAACTAGGCTAATTTCAAATATATGTATCATTTTTTTTTTAAATAACGCATTATGATCGATTCTTAGTGTGTTTGCAAAATTGCAGATCAATCTGATTATTGCAAGTGGGTGAAAACAACTTTCAACGATTCTGTTACATAGATTGCCACATTGATAAATACGTACCGAACTCATAAAAGTATGATGATAAAACCTTATAAAGCCCTTTGTGTCCTTCAATGGTAACAAATTTGATCAATCTGATAATTACGAGTGGATGAAAATGATATTTAAAAATTCCTTTAGATAGATTAATACATAGGTACATACATACGTCGGAATTTTTATTTTGGTCGGTTAGAGGGATGCTAAATAAGAATGAAGGTAAATGTTTAAACAGATTGTAGCTGATGGCACTACAAACAACGCTGAATGAAACAAACCACTTTCAGACACGCTGATTATAATTTTTCTATATCAAAAACACTTACCGATCTCTTCTGATGATGATGATGTTCTAGTTTCATGTTGGCACACCGATTGAGTGCAGTCAGTCGCCTAAATAGCGACTGTAAACTGTCAGCATCCAGGAATGGATGATCATTTTGTACACCCGATACGTCGATAGGAAACTGGAGATCTGGGAACAAAGAAAATATACGTTCAGTTGTGCATTTCTGTATCGTATCGTTCCTGAATTTGTGTATAAATAGTAAGACTATTTCGTATCAGAATAGCTGGGTAGATTTTGGCGAAACTAACAAATTACTTTCTAAATCTATTGTACAATGACAAACTTAATGCCCAGGGCATACATACTCTACAAGAAAACTGAGACAAAGTGAGGTAATGCGACGGTGAACATTTTTTACATGCGTTACTGAACGCATTGCGACGTTTCAGACCAAGTATGTAAGCAATATTAGTCTCGTAGACTTACGTTACGTTAGTAGAAATATTGGTCTCGTAACAGCTGATTGCAAAAGGTATCCCATAGCTTAGTCAGTGAGAAACCAATGAAACCTAGCGATAACAAAATAAACGTCAAAATAAAAAAGTGTTATAATTGAAGACACTACTGTTGTTTTTCATAAATCTAGGTGTTGGGCTCTTTTATATTTAGAATAACACAAAGACATATATGACAGACATACAAACAAACTAAAAGCAAGCAATTATGTCGATACTATAGCGGAAATAATGCTTAGTAATTGAAAAGGTATCATTGCATATTGACAATTTCCTGTAATCACTCACCCCTGTCCTTACAATATGGTATAACCTTCTTACCATAAAACTTTGCAACCTTATTACGGAAAAAAAATTCTTTATTGCACCCTATATTTATTTACAAATTGACAGGCCTCGTGCTCTAGTGGTTCATATAACGGACTGCCGTTCACGAGGTCTCGGGTTCGATTCCCGGTCAGGACAATCATTTGTGTGATGTTTTTAATTGTCATACAAATGTTTGTACTGCGTCTGGGTGTTTACTATATATTATAAGTATGTATTTACAAAAGAAAAGTAGTTTATGTATTATATCCGTATTCTGGTACCCATAACAAAAGCATATAAGCTTAGCTTGGGACCAGAGGACGTTGTGTGAAATGTCCATGAATATTAATTTATTTAATAAAAAAAAAAAAAAAATTACTAACTAGATATGTCATAGGTACAAAGGGCAGTCTTATCTTGGGCTGCGATCTCTCCCAGACAACCTTAAGATGAACATACCTCTTCTAACCTGTACATAACTATATCACGCGAAGATTATAAATTACAAACAAACATTTAAATGCATTAGCGTCGGTTTGTTTTTTTGCAGTCTTTATAGAGAGACAGAGATTCTAGAGACTTGAGAAAATTACAACTTTTAGAATAAATAAATACTGTATTAAAATTTCTACATAGGTCTACGACTTTCGGTGCAACGAAAGGTCTACAAAATAAGAGCGTCTATACTTTCATATGTCAAAACATGAAAGACAGATCCTTTGTCATATACTTTAGTCAAAAAGCCTCATATACAGGAAGGAAACATCATTCAAAGTGACGAGACGTTATCTTACTGGGACACTTATGTTAACAAATTGATTAACTTAGTAGATAAAATTGATCATACAATAAACCTGATTTAGGTATGACATGTATAACTTTCAGATTTACCTATCACTAGACTTTTAGCGCGACTTTGTCCGCTTTAAAATAGAATACTCTCTACATATTTATACATACATCTTAATAATGTTACAGTAGGCACTTCAATTAAACAATTTTAGATTTTATAGTTAAATAGGCGATCTTTATATCGCAGGCATGCAAATATTTGATCTCTGATCTTTCCCAGACAACTTTTATGTAACACTATTGCAAAAAAATACCCTTTATAAATACAATTTCATTACTATTTTTGATCGAGAAATAGATACTACGATGTCATCGGCGACATCCTTCAATAGAATTGTGTAGCACTTACAATCACAACCGTTTTAGGTACATGTATAACCAGATGCATGAGTGTTAATGTAGCCAAAAAGGTGTGTTTAGTAGGTATAGTGTCTACCTAACCGCCTGGAAAACTCACGTGTCGGTATGACGATCATCACCATTTTTGACACAATATTGCCGCCCTACACATACTACATTATGATTTTCACATTAAAAATATTATCCGGAAAATATTTTGTGCTTGTGGTTTAATATAATGTCGCGATTATACTCACTCACTCTCGAGTGGTTTATTTAATTTCCTTTGAAAATACGTGTCCTTGTCACGATATAGCTTTGTTTTTCTTCACAACATTAAGACGGTACGATACCAAATTATGCTCCATACAAAAGTATGGGTATCGTACTTCCGTTTTTTCTTCGCGAAAGTTAAACCGATTCTAATTGTTTTTTGTTATATTATAGATAAAGAGTATATCTATGCTTCTATCACTTTCTTTATTTTTGAAAACATAATAACTAAAAGAAATATGACGATCCAAAAAACCCACTTTTTCCGGTTTTCTTTAGATAATGTTGCAGCGTCTATCACACAAATTTGGTAAAGTTTTACCACAAAAGAAAGTGATAGGAGCATAGATATACTCTTTATCTATAATATAACGCAAAAACTATTAAAATCGGTTTATCTTTTGCGAAAAAAAAACGGAAGTACGAAACGTATTTTTTTAAAGAATTTGTAGGTAAAATCCGCTTCATCTATATTTGTCCCTTGCAGCTCGGCGCTCGGAAATAGGGATAGCAATACCTAAGGCAAATACCTAAATGAGGAGTACAGTACCCTCTTTAAGCCACAGTTGAAAGCATTTCTCGGTCTTGCCTCGCTGACTCATTTCCGCAATGAGTCTATTCAATATGTTTTGTTTTTGAAAAATCTTATCTGTTATATGCTGTTGTTTCTCGACTTGACAGTTTGAACGAATACATTTTCTAAATATGTATGTTAAAAAAACACAGTTAGTATATTAGATATTCCGGGGTATAAACCATTAGGTAAATAAATGTATAATAAACTTATCCTAGACATAAAACTAGGTCGATTGTCACAAAGCGTTCTGTATCTCCATGACGTAGTTTCCGGTCCTGCGGAGTTGGGACCGGAAGTGCGGAGGATGCAGTTGAGCGTTCGACGTCGAACATGTAGGTCGTGTTTGAAAATAATTAATACTGGCGATACAAAAGGCTGTAGGCTCCCGTTCTATTTTAGTCTTGTGTTTATTTTAAGCATGTCACTACTGGTCGTTGTTTAAAGAAGTAAAGATGTTTTTTTTTTCACGTTATGTTAGTTAATTTAATCTGTAGATATCTACATTAATTTTAAAAAGATTTGAGTGTTTGTTTGAAATGTTTAGCTTTTACAAAAAAGAAACTACTGGACCGATTTAAATATTCTTTCACCCTCCGTTACCTACACCATCACCGGTGAAGATAGGCTATATATTATATATTATTGAATAGAGGGCAAAGTTCATTGCTTAAGAGGATACCAAAATAGCTTCATGCATTTTTCTATGCACGAAGTTTTCATTGTTTCTTTAGATTGAATGGCTAGAGCTCTAATTTTTAAGTATATGTTGTTTCAATATATTTATGATCTAGGATCGCATAAACTCAGAAACGCGATTGAAAAAAGTTTTCTCGATAGAAAATCTTGGCGAAACAACCTCTCTAATTTTTTATTTTTTTCATTTGTCGGTCTATTATCGCGTATTAACTAATGAAATAACTTTAAAAACATAAGTAACTATTATATATAGAAACACGTAAATCAGAATTAAAATATATTTAGTAGATTTTGAGTAAATAGGAAAAGTATAGCTAATTCTTCATTTTCTGTGCCTACTGGCTGTGTTAATTTGTACGTGTCGGCGATGATATACAATAATATTGATGTAGGCCCTTAAATAGAAACACTGTAACACGAAGTAGCATATTGAAAAATATTTATCAAGGTATGAAGAAACGGCGACTTTAATGAATAATGTTGCCCGTACGATGCATTTCTAGTAGTTTTAGTAATTAGATATTTAAAAAAAAACTCGACTCGATGTTTCGCATCACATGGATAATAAGCTGTAATTTCCTACAAAACTAATTTAAAGCTCCATAAATTAGTTGTTGTGTAGTGAAGTACATTTGTTTAGTTCCCAACTTCCCTAAATTTTATGTTAAAATGTAACGCGTATATAAATCGTCATCAATCAAAGTCATTTTGTTTTAGATTAATGAGGAATATGTGGATGTTTCTTTAGTAAATTATGTTTATATTACAAATACAAGCATTTTGCTCTGGAATTCATCCGCTTAAACACTGACTTAAAAAAACTATATGTTAGGTAAATGGTGACAATTTAGCTTTTACGCTATTGCTCGGGACATAAAGTTTACTACAGGGCTCAGTAAATTCTTTTTATAAAACACTAGCTGTTGCCCGCGAATTCGTACGCGTGAAACTAAGAAATTAAACCTTAACAAACAGAAGCTTACCATATCACTGGATAGATAGCGCTGTACAGTTCTTTTAAATCGCACTATGGTTTGGTTACACACATTAACACTTAAGCTCGTCAAGATTTCTAGTTTTTAATTCCGATCCGATTTTCGCATTTAAAAATTAGTATGGAATAATATTTTACAGGTCCAGCTCATTCACATCCCGATGTTGTGCACAGGTTTCAATTCAATTCAAATACATTTTTCAATTAAATGTTTCTCTTTCTACTGCGTCTGGGTGTTTTCTATGTATTTTATATATGTATTATGTATTTACAAAAAAAAAAGTAGGTTTATGTAGTCTATCCGTATCTGGTACGGCTGGTACCCATAATACAAGCATAGAAATATAGCTTACTTTGGGACCAGAAGACGTTGTGTAAAATGTTCTGAATATTTATTTATATTTATTTATTGGGAGGGATTATGGTATACTATGGCGATCTGACCAGGCGTGTTGGCATAGGGTTTATTTTCGAATTTTTCATCTCTACAACTGACCCTGAGAAAGAAAAGAGTGGTGACACTTGTATTTTAAATCCGTCACAACACTGACATTTTTTACAGCTATTTAATCACACTCAATTACGTCTAAATTATTAATAACTAGCTATTGCCCGCGACTCCGTACGCGTATAATTTAGAAAACTTTCCCCGTTTTTGCAACATTTTTCATTACTGCTTCGCTCCTGTTAGACGCAGCGTGAAATTATATAGCCTAAAGCCTTCCCCTATAAATGTACTATCAAACGAAAAAAGAATTTTTCAAATCGGACCAGTAGTTCCTGAGATTATCGCGTTTAAACAAACAAACTCTTCCGCTTTATAATATTAAGTATAGATAAAAGCTTACTTAATTTTCAGCCCCTTCCAGATTGCAAACAAAAGTTTAAAATAAAAATAAATATATATTCACGGATATTTCACACAACGTCCTCTGGTCCCAAGCTAAGCTTATGAAGCTTGTGTTATGGGTACCAGAATACGGATATAATACATAAACTACTTTTCTTTTGTAAATACATACTTATAATACATAGAAAACACCCAGACGTAGTACAAACATTTGTATGATATTTATGAATATCACACAAATGATTGTCCCAAGCGGGAATCGAACCAGCGACCTTGTGAACGGCAGTCCAGTACATGAACCACTACGTCACGAAGCTCGTCAGTTTAGTTTATTAGTGCTTATAGAATTGGCACATATAAACTGTACTTGTTTATTTCTGCTAGCAGCACTTGTCAGAATGATAAGGGTGCAGTGATGTGGGTATTGCTGAAGTTTAATCTGATGTTAAGTAGCTAAAACAATACATTTGTACGATCGCCATTCTGAGAGTATTATTTACTAACAAGCTTTTATTTTTTCTTGACGCGCTTCGTGGTCTAGTGGTTTATGTAACGGATTGTCGCAGATTCCCACACAGGACAATCATTTGTGTGATGTTTATAAATGTCATGCAAATGCTTGTTCTGCGTCTGGGTGTTTCGGGTGTTGTCGGTGGTTGTGGGTGGTTTCGGGTGTTGAGTTTTCTGTTTTTCACATTAACATTTAATGTGAAAAACAGAAAACTCAACACTATGGCAACACGCCTGGTAAGCGCGGCATTAATTACCACAAACCCAAAGTGGAGAGGGCCTGTGTGCAGCAGTAGGCCGTCGATACACTGGAGGGAGAGGGAGAAAGAATACTGATCTCGGAGATATTCGGTCTACACAAACATTATTCTATATATATATTCTATATATAGTCGCGGGTCCGATTCCCGCTTGGGACAACCATTTGTGTGATGTTTTTAATTGTCATAGAAATGTTTGTACTGCGTCTGGGTGTTTACTATGTATTATAAGTATGAATTTACAAAAGAAAAGTAGTATATGTATTTTATCCGTATTCTGGTACCCATAACACAAGCATATAAAGCTTAGCTTGGGACCAGAGGACGTTGTGTGAAATGTCCATGAATATTTATTTATTTATTTTATTTATTTATTTATAAATGTCATACAAATGTTTATTCTACGTCTGGGTGTTTACTATGTATTATATGTATATATTTACAAAAGAAAAGTAGTAACTATATGTAGTAGGTATATCCGTATTCTGGTAACCCATAACACAAGCATATAAGCTTAGCTTGGGACCAGAGGACGTTGTGTGAAATGTCCATGAATATTTATTATTATTTCTCTTTATTTATTAATTTTCTTATTTTTTACATTTTTAAAAAGATTACAAAACAATCGTACAAAATTAACACAACTAAGTAACTTAAAAGAATATAAAAATAAAACAAATAATTACATACACACAAAGAGAGAGAGAGAGAGACAAACAGTTAAAAAATAAAAAACATAATAATATATACCTACACAAAATAATCATTATTATTATTATTAAACACAATTAATCATTATTCATTATTATTTATTATTTGAAAAAATATATCTTAAGAACACAAGAGTATAATGCCATTACACTCAATACAATTAAATATGTACCTATGTAGTACCTTATTAGCAGAAAAACAAGATTTTGATAAACTTGTAGTTCTTAATTACTTTCTTATAATAGATTCTATAAAATAGCCCTCAACCAACAAGCCAGACTTATTAAGGCGATGTAAGGTCAAGAAGTTTTACACTCAAGAGCTTAGCCAATGCAATAATTCAGCGTACGTCAAGTGAAAACCAAAGGCTTTTCTCAAGTGTCAGATGGACAGATATGGGACCAATTTCCTTAAGGGCTACGCCAATAAATGTCAAGAGCAACACAAATAAAGATTTTTGTAAAAGATTGTAGAAATACAATTAATTGGATGTTCAATATTTAATACTTTTCATATTTTCGTATTGAAATTTTCGTGAGTTTGAGTCGTAATAGAAATCTTATGTTACCGGCTAACACTCTCTATTACGTGATCGATGGGACACCGCTGCGCACTCGTCCTTAAGATGAGCATCGGATATGCACGAAACCTGGGACATCATCGATCCCATAACAGTGAGTGTTAGCCGGTTACTTAATATTTGTAATACTTTTCATATCGTTCAAGATAATTGTGCTTCAGGATTTTAATTTAATTTAAGGTTTACACGAGGTTTAGGATAGGCAGTATAAAAAATCTGGTCTCTGTAATAAAGCCATATTTCCCTTTCTTTTCGGAACCCTGAAATGGCAAATATTTGTGTGACGTGAAACTAGTCTTTAGGTTATTCATTATTTGAGTTAAAATCGGCATTAGATGTTGGGCAGTCTTAAAACGTTATTCGTTAAATAGACTTTGCGATGATGATAATTACAAATAACTGAATTGGTTACTTTTACCTATTTGCGATTCGCAAACCTTCGAATAAAATTTTGGTAAGATTTGTAACTATTTGTTTGTACTGCTTGTTATTAAGTTGGGCAGCTTTGTTCCTAGTGCTCAGTGCCGTAACTTGTTAAGACACAAAATCACAACTAAAGTTACGATAGCACAGGTTAAAGTTCTTTAACCTGTGACATTTAATATAAGATCAAATATTACAAATTTTATGAAATATCAATCACAAACAGATATTATTAAAGTTGCCTTGTTAGGTAAACAGTATCAGTATTATGAGTATAAGGCATAGTTTTGCATTAAGGGTGAATTCACGGCAGAAGGTTTATTAAATAACTAGCCCTATTAAAAAAATCCCTTAAATTAAACCACTATGTATTAATAAACTGCAGCAAAATCCGTTGCGTAGTTTTTAAGATAACTATAAACTCACATAGGAACATACATACAAAAATAACGACTTTGAATAAGTAAAGCAGGGTTTTTTAAGTTTTCATTTTAATAAGTTTTGGGTATGTTTAATTGAATGAAAATTGGTTTTTAGTTAGAAAAAATACCAATAATGGCTGGGAGTCAGACAATGGATCTAATGTATGACAATAGATTCCTCTACTCAATAATATTCGCCCCTGACTATCCTCATGGGACTAGATTGTCGTGATGATATACTTTGTCCATTGGCATAATTACACAGACCTTTAGATTGAACCAAGCGTATTAGGTTATGAAACTAGAATATATTTTGGCGCTATGCAAAAACATTCTTCAAAAATTTGTGTTTGAAAAATGCTTAGAATAAAAGTAGGTATCTACATTTTGCTTCATAAGAATCATTATACACGTAAACAAAGAAATAGAGCTTTGCTTTTTCTTTTAAAACAACAGCTCTTTCACGGTGAAATCACCTGGGAAGTATTTTCGCGCCACTAAACTACACTTTTTAATAAGAGTTCTGCGTTACGGAGATATTTTCTCTTACTAATCAACTGGTTTAAGAAGTAGACGTTAATGAAAATGAACAGAATATTAAGAAAAATTAGTACAATTCTTGTTTTGACCTTTTGTTAGGCATACTAAGTTTTCAGCAAAAGAGTTTTATAGAATCGACTGAAACCGACAGTGGGGCGACGACATCGTCAAGGTCGCGGGGAGCCATTGAATGCAAGCGACGCAAAAACGCACATTGTGGCGTTCTATGAGGTACGTCTATGCCCAGCAGTGAACGGAGAAAGGATGAACAAAGAAAGGGACAGTAATAGTAGACTATTCTCTACTCTCCCACTGCTCCTACGTATCTATCTTCACATTTTCAATTTTTAGGCTCAATCCATGACCGAAATCTTCGATCTTCTGACAATCTCTTGCTCAACTGCCCACCTCAAAGCTCATGCCTCGTTCATTCTTCTTTCTTTGTTCGCTCCATTATTTTTTGGAATACTCTTCCGCCGGAAATCAGGATGTGCACCTCCCGTAAAGCGTTTAAGCGTAAGATACGTGAGCACTATCTCCGTATATCGACACAACCTCACGTTTAGCTGCATCCACATCTGAGTCTATGAAGCTACTATACTACTATCTATCTGTATTCCAGGGGCGTGCGCTCCATAAAGGCAGAAAAGCACTGCTTTACTTGCCATTCACAGATATTTTAATAAAACGTTCGTATGTTTTAGATGACTTTATTCATCTATTTACTATTAATTAAACAAAATATTATAACTTAAAAACGCCTAATAACTCATAAATAGCACCAATATGTGCTTGCAAATTGGTGCTTTTTGCCAGGCGTTTGGCGAAGGAATAATATTGGTCAGACGGACGAAAGCGTAGGACGAAAGTAAGCTCGACACCTGCCTGCCATGAGTTCATATGTGTGTAGAAATTTTGGTGTCCGTGCACAGTTTACAAACGCACACAGGCTTGCATATTGAAGACGCCTTGTATCTCATGCGGCATGCTTTGGCGATCGGATGTTTCTGCGAGTATTCGGCGTTTTGTTCGTTACCTATAATCCGAATAAATATAATAGTCGGAAGTCTAATAAATCACGTATGCACACTATACATTTTTAGTTTTATCTATTTAAATAGCAGAAATATTTTGGTTCGACGGAGGCCATTTTATTTTTTCATGTGATTCATTGAACTGTTTAATATTGAGTTTCTATAATTTAATAATTGTATGGATTTTCGTTTGTTGATTTTAAAATGTTATTTGATTGTGAAATGTGTGTTGGTAGTGTGTGTTTGTTAAAAATTAAAAATAACAAGTTCTCACAATTGTCATTCAGTGAAAAGAGTTACGACAACTAAGCCAGCAAAAAGGTAATGTAACTCGAAAATTGCATGTTAAAAGTTATGAAACGTATGTACATACGTACATGTACGTATGTATGTACGTACGTAGTTATTGTTTAGTAATTCTAGTACAGTGTGGACTGATTCGGGATATTCAGATTTAAATTTGTTCTGTTGGCATGGTTTCCGACTTAGAGATCCGTCGCGTGGCTATGCTAAAAATCTATAAAAGAAAAAGTTTTTGTGACTGAGTACTGCGCCGTATACCCTGTGTGCACGCTACTGCTGTTTTTAAGTACCTGTATTATATATATTTATGGTATGTGTAATGTACGTATATATCTGTGTATGTATGTATGTATCTGTTTAATTGTATTGATTTACGTGTATCTCTATGTATGTGTATGTAATGTACTCTTTATAGGATTTATCTATGTCAATAAGTCTTTAACAACTATAAATAATCTTTGATAATCTAGCTTTATTTGTTACACTTCTACCTTCCCCTTTTCTGCACCACCCTATGGTTGACTGGTAGAAAATTGCCTTACGCATTAAGCCCGCCTTTGCATATTTTAAGCATAAAGTGTAAATAAATAAATAAATAAAAAATAATAGGTAGTTAATAAATGAAGTTGCAACCCGTGTTATCTACTTTGGTTGTAAATCTTTTATTAACATAACAAACATTTAAAAAGCAGTCAACTAACCTCATATGTAATAAAACAGTGTTACCAACCGTATATTATGCTGTTGACACGTTCAACAACAGTATATTGAACACACGACCCTCTATCAAGCGATGTTTAAAATTAGCTCGCGACCGACGGACTGTGAAATGTACGCCCGAACGCTCTCGCTTTTATCCTAAATCAAAGCCTAAACCAGCCAAGGGTTGCTTTCATCTAAATTGTTGTTTATTTATGGAGAATTATGCTGTTACAAACGTTGATTTTTGATGAAACATGACATATATTTGTAATTTTATGAGCCTTTTACTGTCACGAAACTGAAAGATTTAGTTATTTAGATAAAAAAATATTTTCGTGAAATAAGTAGGCAAATCGTTTTAACTGGTCGTGGAGCTTAAGCTAAATAGGTAGGCTGAGGTATTTGATGGTCATTGGCTAAAGTGAAAACGATTTCTTGTACTACTGTAATTATGGGGAGCCAGATTTTGATATTCAGTTGTTACTTGGGTACAATTTGGTAGTAGCATTCTTTGAAAGTGAAAAGTACTGATTAACTTATATACATATTAGACGAGACAATAGTACGAGTGGCCTAGAGAGAACCCATAAACATGTTTTAACCAGAACAAAACAACACAACATTCATTCCGAGTTCTGGAATTCAAAACAAATATTCAAGCATAATTCAAGTATTATACAAAACTATAGACAAGTAAGTTTGTGAGTGACAACTTGACGTGTGGCATGTGAAGTAGGTCTTTTGTAACGCCAGTTAGCATCCTTCACGAGCATTCAGTTGCTATTCTTACTTTTTTCTTGACAAAACTGCCTTTATATGGTAATAAGACGCAGTGGAGGATATACGCAACGTTTGAGACGTTTCAAATTTATATTTTGTTTTTTAAGTTTATCATTACCATTATTTAAATACATATCTCAAATACACATGAAGCAAGCGAACATTTTGTGAAATAGATAATATATTATGGTTTGTACACCGTTGTACCTATAATTTTTATATAAGTTTTCTGAAATTTTGAGGTGGCGTTATATACAGATTAACAAACTATTATTCTATTCTACATAAATAAAACTACTTTTTACGGATTTAGACGCGTATATTTGTTTTAAATTTTCAGTCTCACCCGTGACCATGGTGACTGCAAAGTCTCCGAAACGTCGGGCCAAAATTTAAAACAAATATACGCGTCTAAATCCGTAAAAAGTAGTTTTATTTAAACAGATGAGTCGCGCAAGTGTTAGAAAATACTATTCTACATAATTACGTACAATACCTATGTAACCTATTATCACAATTAACAAGCAAAAAAAAACAAGGTTCCCAAGAAAACAATATCTTTTAAGAATATATATGAATATATACGATATTTTAAGAATATATATATGTAGTCTATCCGTATCTGGTACCCATAATACAAGCATAGAAATATAGCTTACTTTGGGACCAGAGGACGTTGTGTGAAATGTCCTGAATATTTATTTATTATCTTTTAAGAATAAGGTTTACATCGTTTCACTAGAATCTGTTACATTAATTTATATGTGATTTGATTGGTTCTCCTAGAATTTTTTCTATGAGCCAGAAACGATAACCCAGAAAAAAGATAAATTACAAATAAATATTGATTCATTAAAAATACTATGGAGTTAAAGAAAGCTTTAAATGAAAATTCGAAGGTACTGACCCAATTTTCCTGTAAGCAATATATATAAAATAACAAAGATTTGAAGGCAAAAAAATATTGATATAAAAATATACTTAAATGAAACTCTCAACAAGATTATTGAAACCGATTTTTCTCGGAATATAAACATTTCAAATAAAACTTTTTAGATAAAACCAAATTGTTTTAGTTGTCGTTTCATTAGAAACGTTTTTCGTTGATTTTATTCAAGAATTCTCGTTAAAATAAAGGTCAGTAAGTGGCGAAGTAAAAAATAGAAAAAAAAAATCATGCTTAGTTAACTTTTCAAGTGTATCGGAGGTTAAAATAACTGAACAGTTTTTATTAGTAGTTAATTAGCAATGTCAAGATTTTTAAAGACTTACATAAAATTCAGAATTAAGTAGCGTTCAGATTCATGTGAGAAAACCTTTCGCTGCGTCTATAATTTCGTTTGTTCATGAAACTCAATATTATTTAACTGAATTTCATGACTTTTTCTAACTTTGAATTAGAAACTATTTTTTTCGCATTAAAACCTAGCCTATGTCCTTCTCAAGCTTAAGCGTTACTAAGTATACCAAATTTTATTCCATTGACTTCAGCATTTTTACAGACAGACAGATAGACAAGAGACTTTTTCATTTAAGATGTTATTATTTACCGAAAGACCTATATTTTAGATTTAGAGCAATGTTCAGTACCTATTTGTAATCACAAACTAACAAAACTCATGAACAACTACAAGTACCTAATTAAAGAGAATAAATAGAGTCGATATAACTACTTCAAAATGAATGAAGTCCTTACCAAAACTTGTATGATATATACTAAAGGTATATTCTTGTTATTCAATATCCTTCATGTCACTAACTCAATTACTTTGCCAAACCAATTAAGCGGGTCGGTTACTGGGACAAGCTTTGCGTATTTAATCATTTTATATTAGGAGAGACGGATCCGACATCTCGACGATATTTATAGGAATTTAGAATAAAATCTATAGACTATCTATATATCTATCTATATAACATCTATACAATATCTAAAATTATGGGATCAATTTTATAGATACAGTCAGACATAATGATCTTATTCTTAGTCCATAATACATAAGGTATTCTAACACGCAAGTTTAATACATACAGATATCAGTATGTATCATAAAATTATTCGCAATCTGTGAGTATCCACGAACTTTGGAACAGAAGACAACATAGCTACTAACTGCTGCGTAACTACTACCTACTTGTGAGTCGTTTACCTGTTTGTATGCTTGATGCTTAAAAAAAAGATATTTCTAGACATTTCATGTAACGTCCTCTTGTCCCAAGCTAAACTTGCTCATTCAGTACGATATGTCGTTAAGTTTAAAGCGACTCATATGAAGCTATCGCATAGGGATAGTAGAGCGTCTTTGTAAACAAAAACCCTATCCTACAGCATAGTAAGTAGATTTTATAAACGGTTTCTACCTAATCCAGTATGATTAAGGGAACGCAAATTTAATTTTGTGTTGTCGAAATACAACTTAATTTATATAATTTTTGCTAGGTACTTGTGTTAGGTAAATTGATCCATAAACCGTGTAATGGTGACGGATTACATAATTATATAAATAAGTCATTTGTCTAAACTAAAATTTACGTAATAGTAAACAACCTTAAGGCCCTTAAGTACTATTGAAGAATGTAGCTTCTTATGAGTAAAAAAAAGATTTGGGATCGTGCAATTACTTTCAAAGATCATCCCTAAAAATATTACTACTTTCCAATTTTAGTGTAGAGACAATTTATTTATAAATCACATTTATTTATAAATCACAAGATGGAGTATTGAGACGATCTTTTCAGAAGATCATTATTCAGAAGTAGACTATAAAAGTCTAATGGCTGAATAACTTCATTCTAGGTGCTTGAGCCCGCTAATTTTCTTTTTAGTCATAGTTCACTTTTTATGCATTCGAAGGGTTTATTGTCCGTTTATTTACTGACTTCTCCTTTTTGAGTTCGTGTATCAATCAAAGATTGTCTATTTACGTATAGTTGCCTATAAAAGCTTCTAGTAATTGATTATTTGTTGCCTTCGAATGTTGGTTTTGTAACAATTGAATTTACAATACCAATAAAAAATATGTATGCCAAGTACCACACGACTAAGTTCATTGGTTTTTATAAAAAGTCGCTATTCAATCACTTATTTACAGTTACGTGATGTCGTGATCAACATGATTTTCTCTATTTATCTGCCATTTCAAAAACCAGAAGGTAATAATATGTTTTCTATAAAAATTTATAAAAAAAACTGAAAACTAGAGCTTTCGCCAGTCAACCACGTCCGCGGTACAATCGAATACAAGACATTTTACATTTAAATATCAGCCAATTTACGTAGTTACTATTTGACGTATATTAAATAAAGTAAAAATAATATAAATACTAACATATTGTAGAATTAACTATTTTAACATACCAAAAAAAGGCTTTAAAATTTCAACAAAATTAAGTTTAAGAATTTTGTGATAGAGTAGAATATTTTTCTAGTAGGTATAGAGTATAGTTTATAAACTAACGGCTATGTAGTACAGCGGTTAATATTATATAATAGAAAAGTTATGTCATCGCGTAGACACATGATCCTAACAGACTATGATGATAATATTTCCTAACACTTGCGCGACTCATCTGTTTAAATAAAACTACTTTTTACGGATTCAGACGCGCATATCCGCCCCAAATTTTGGCCCGACGTTTCGGAGACTTTGCAGTCTCACCCGTGACCATGGTGACTGCAAAGTCTCCGAAACGTCGGGCCAAAATTTGGGGCGGATATACGCGTCTGAATTCGTAAAAAGTAGTTTTATTTAGACTATGATGATTTCATCTTATAATCAGTATGCAGGAATAATAGTCTACTTCGTTCAAAAACTAAAAAACACGCTTAAAAATCCTGAATATTTTTAAGCTATTGAATATCTTCTATCGCGGGCCTTGAGCGTGGAGACCGAATCCAGAAATTCCGTAATGAAAATAACCTAACACCCTCACTCCGACCGGCACCGCTGTGATACTTTTTAGTTTTGCCATCTATCGATGAATAGCAGAACTTTTAATGACCTTTTTTGAAATATCACGCTTGCCACTTTAGTTCAACAACTCGTCCATTGGTTGTATCGGTGTATATTCAAAATAAACGCAGGAAAAAAAAAATACTGCATACATAAAATAAATAAATAATTATAATTGCATAAGTTGATAAAAATGCTATGCAATAGCTTTACCGCGGCAGTCCCAGAATGCCACACGTCTTTTTTTTTAAGTCATTGCATTGTCATCGATTCTTGATATATGTGCAAAATTTCAGATCAATCCGACTACTGCAAGTGGGTTAAAATCATTTTCAAAGATTCCGTTACATAGATTCCGTTACATAGATTAATACATTGATAGATACATACCGAACTTATATAAGCGTGTTAAAAAGAAAAAGTTCGATGCAGCAATGTCTTACTGTAGAGATTTAATAAATTCTCTTTGTGTACATAAAAACTGTTGCCTTTTTATGTATATGGCATAAACTTGATATTATTATTTTTCAAACTGATCGAACTAAAAATAAAAACAAATATATAAATCTGAACACTTGTCTACTGAACAGTGCTTGTATAGGGCTGCTCTTATAGCGCAAATTAAAATCGCTTCACAAAGTTCGTAGCCACTCATCCGTGTATTTAATTAACTCGTAAATGGATCTATCCACACAAAAAACCTTTTTACCTATTTTTAAAGCAACAGGTCGACTTTCATTCACGTGTACGTCCTTTTTGTTTATTTGTCTTATGATTGCCCTTTTATAAAAGATGTAAAGTTATTGAGACGACATTGACAAAAAATAATTGATAAATAGATTTACGAATGTAAATGTTGAATTTAGAGATGAACTGAACCGGTTTCAAGTTTTATTCGAGGATTATAAGAACTTTACGTAAGTAGGTTTTCTATCACAAAAATTAGAAAAAACCAACTTGGAAGTAAAATGAAAGTGAAAAAATTCATTGGTATTGTATCTTTCAGTATTTTTATTATAGAAACGTTTTCAATGATTTGAAATCTTGGTTCGCGATTGGTTTAACATTAACTTAACAAAGGCTTTTAGTTGTTAATATTAATACCAGTGGCTTATCATAAATCAGGGCCGATTCGTAAATCTTGCAAGATTATTGGCTCTTAGAAAACTCTTTCATTGTGTTTTATTTTAAATACATTAAAACAAGCAATATGCGCAAAACTATCTTACTTGAGTAAATTTTTTGTTCGCTAATGAAAAATTTTAAAATATCTAGTCTAAAAAGTAAGATTCGTAAATGAATACACGTCACGCCTCTTTTCTATGGTCTACCAATAAATATAATCATAGTTAGATAGTACTATAGATCCTAGAATACAGTTTTAATGCGTACCCTGTGTCTCTGGTAATTTCCGATCCTTATTTTTCTCCTTGATCTTAAGTTTAACAGTAAGGATAGGCGATCTATCTCTATTCACTCGTCATTAAAAAAGACCTAGCGAAGAACTACAAGAAAATCACTTGGTCCATATTTATTTTTGAAAATGCATTAATATCGTTATAAAAATAGCCTTGTTAATTATAACAAATTAAATAAATAAATAAATAAATAAATATTCATGGACATTTCACACAACGTCCTCTGGTCCCAAGCTAAGCTTATATGCTTGTGTTATGGGTACCAGAATACGGATAGAATACATATACTACTTTTCTTTTGTAAATACATACTTATAATACATAGAAACACCCCAAAATTATTTCCCTACATAATCTAGAAATGTAAAAGCATAATACCGTCTATTTTACTTGACAAATCCAATAATTTCTAAACAACAGTATTTCAAAGGTATTTTATCATTAGGGCTTAGCCGAAATAGATAACATTGTGCTATGGTTGAGTGAAACTGAATATAAAGTTGAATTGAATAATTATGTACTTTAGATTACAATACAACGGGACTTGAGGTTATATCGTGGGCTTTTGAAAATAGGTGAACGATTTGTTGTCTGTAAGTTAACCATATAAATCAATCATTTACGTATATTGATTAGAAATCGAGTAAAATTAACTCATTTGATATCATTTTGATTGATTGTTGTACTTTATCATACATAAAGAAGATAAAACTCTCGTCTAGTAAATAAATAAACAATTATTTAACTATGTTTCTATGCTTTTGTTATAGGTACCATATTACGGAAAATTGGATGGATATACCTCATTTTTTTTGCCTTGATTTGCTCATAGTACGTATAACACATTTCTATTTATCCAACTATAAGCAGATTAGTTGTGTAGATAATGAATACCTTTGTCACTGTCCTATTCTTTTCTGTGGGTGCTATAGAGCCAGCAGATTTATATCAATTTTTTTTATTTAATAAAATATTGTGTCACTTAACGTTATGTGTTAAAGCTTTTTATGTCTTTACCTAATGAAAAAATATGTGACAGTAAATCCGTATGTGATAGCATGTGTTACTTAAATGTATGAAATTATATACGAGTAATAATATTATGTTCATATTTACATTTATTTCGAATAACAAATTTTTCTTCCAGCCATCCGTATATTCCAAGTTTTCCAACTTTTAACAATTGAATATTACTATTTCTTCTTTCAAAATAATAGTTCAAACAACACAGGCCAGAAAACAGATCAATTTTATGGCTAACACTATAAACAATTTCTTTGTTTCTAAGCATTATAAAATAGTTAACAGAGCTTAGAAATTAATACTGCAAGCAAGATATAAAATGTTTTTGACAGTTTTAACACTAAAGATAATTTCAAGAAGCACTTTTATGTTCTCTAGTTGATTTCAGAGGCAAAACATGTGTAGATTTGTAGATATTTCGATATTTTTAATAAAGAAATATTTAAAAAAAACTTTGCCAGTGTGGTCTTGTCTTCTTTGACGCGATTACAAGAATAACTATTTAAATTCATCACCTTATTATTGTTTGTAATTTTATTATATTCATTATGTTATTGAAACCTTCACAATAAAATCCTCTTAGCCAGTATGACGACTCGTGAATGATAAGCCAATGTATGTCTTTGTACTAGATAGATAAATTGAAATCAATGCAGATAAACATGTAAACATTATTTTGAAACTAACTACGTGATTCTTGTCACATTTGAATCTAATAGCTAATGTGGTAGCGTATCAAGAGGGCACGACTCAAAATTATGTTCCATAGGTACAAAAATATGGACATCGTAGTCCGCTGTTTTTTTTGTGAAATTCTCTACAAGGAAGTGTATTTAGAGCTAAATACACTTCCCTGTAGAGAATTTGTTTTTTTAAAGACAATACTTATAAGTACGTATATTTGTCAGTGGAAAAGAGATTTATTTTAAAACCTCTTTTCAATATCATGGCAATATTTAGATTTTGAACTAATGCAAGGAAATAAAATTATTTCTTATTTCCAAAAAAAAAACATTTTTAAAGGTTTTTTTAACCGACCTAAAAAAAGGAGGAGTTTCTAAATTCGTCAGTATGTTTGTTTTTTAATTATTTTTTTACGATTTTAATGATTCTTGTTTTATTTGAAAGCTAGTGTTTCCCGTGTGATCCCATTGGAACCAGGTCAGGATCTGATGGTTATCTATCTTCTGAGAAATCGAGGGAAACCCTCAAATTTCAAAGGGACATGAAGTCGGTTTAACTTTTTTTTAAATATTCATACCTTCCATGGAGTCATGAACAGATTTCGGGGAAATTATGAACAATACAAAATCTATAAATATTCCGCGCTGTACTGTACACAAGCATTGTAATGGTTTGCACGGCATCTGACGGATATAATTAATATTCAACATTATTGATTACTTATAGTGCATCAATCATCCAACGTCAAACGCCTGTTTTTAGGGTTCCGTACCCAAAGGGTAAAAACGGGACCCTATTACTGAGACTTCGCTGTCCGTCCGTCCGTCCGTCTGTCACCAGGCTGTATCTCAAGAACGGTTATAGCTAGACAGTTGAAATTTTCACAGATGATGTATTTCTATTGCCGCTATAACAACAAATACTAAAAATAAAATAAAATTAATATTTAAGGGGGGCTCCCATACAACAAACATGATTTTTTACCGTTTCTTGCTCGATACTAATAACGTTGCCTTATGTTGCATAGATAATGGGACGGAACCCTTTGTGCGCGAGTCCGACTCGCACTTGACCAATTTTATAATGAACTGACGTACTAAAATACTATTTAAACTGCAAAAAAATCGGTCAAGCACGACTTAGGCTTGCACACGGTAGGATCCGTACCGTTATAATCGTAATATATACGTCATATTTTCATCCTAAATAACGGAATAAGGGCAGGAGAATAATGGTGATGTATATGTGTTGTTATAGCGTCAATCTCTAGTTATTAGATATCATTCCAGAGGTGTGGTGACAGACGGATGGACAAAGAACGGAAGAACAGCGAAGTCTTGTTAAAAGGGCCTTGTTTTACCTTTTGTTACGACACTCTAAAATAAATTATACATAATTAATATACAATTATTTATTGGTCCGTGTGGTAACGGGTTAAGAATACAAGTATCACCACCCCGTTTCTCTCCCAGGGTGCTGTAAGAGCCAGCTAAGGATCAATATACTCGTAAGTAGTTAACGTCTACTCTGAGAGACGGAAAACTCGTAACTAAACCCTGTGCCAACACTTCTGGTCAGCGCGGTACAGTAGACCATAATCATAAATTATGTGTAGTTTATTGTATTTAATGATATTGAGTGTATTTAAATGTAGTATCTTATGTCTGTATTTTCTTCAAATTTATGTATTTTACTAAGTTTAATAATGTTATTCCATGTTTTTTTTAAGTTAGTAAAGCACATACTACAAATATCTCTGCATCACCCAAGGTTGACTGGTAGATAATGCTTTTAGCACTAAGTCCGCCTATGTACTTAATTGTGCTGAAGTTTTAAATAAATAAATAAATAATCCCTTCCAAAGTGGAGGAGACCCGTGCCCAGCTGTGGGACGTTAATGGGCTGGACGGAATGTATAATATATTTTAGGGTGTCTATCTATACATAAAATAACATTTTCACTAACAAAATGTAAATTACCTCAGGAACAACTGGCAATACCTTTTCATAGTTTGAATGAAGTGTAAACAAATCAAAAAATACTCTATCAAACATATTATCTCCCTTTCATCAAAATTCAGATTATTTGCTGAATTATATGTAACGTGACCGATAACATAATTTTATTTAAGGAATTTGGATAACGACCTAGTAAATTACGATTATTTTAGCAATAATTTATCTATTCTTGATAATAATAATAAATAATAAATATTCATGGACATTTCACACAACGTCCTCTGGTCCCAAGCTAAGCTTATATGCTTGTGTTATGGGTACCAGAATACGGATATAATACCTACATAAACTACTTTTCTTTTGTAAATACATACTTATTATACATAGTAAACACCCAGACGCAGTACAAACATTTGTATGACAATTAAAAACATCACACAAATGATTGTCCTGACCGGTAATCGAACCCTCATGATCGGTAGTCCGTTATATGAACCACTACACCACGAGGCCCGTCGATATAGCAACAAAACAATCTTTCGATATAATTAGTCATGTAAATACTGTCTATTTATTGTGTTATCGTTGTTTAAATAACTAATAATCTTATGATATGTTATTATAGTCAGACACTTCATGTTAATTTAATGATAATGGTATTTGCTAAATAAACAGTTATGGTGAATTCACGATATCGTTTTTATATTAGCGTAATTATACGTTTTGTTGCATTGATACTACAACAATATCTATGTATGTTTTTTTGTAGTTTATAGTTATATTTTTTTCCTTTAAAAATATAGAATAATAGACGTTATCTTGACATTTTCAATAGTTATTAAAAAATTTATAGTTTAGTTTGTATGTTGGTTTCAAGGCGTTAATCTCAGAAACTACTGGTGTGATTTTTACAATTCCTCTGGTATTGGATAGTACATTTATCGAGGAAGGCTATAGGCTATATAACATCGCGCTGCGACCAATAGGAGCGAAGCATTTATGAAAATGATACAAAAACGGCTAAATTTTTCAAAACTCCAAGCGTACGAAGTCGCGGGCAACAGCTAGCTAGTCTATAAAATATACTAATGGAAATTGTTTATTATTGATTCAAATATATAGAAGCTAAGCTTTTATAAATAGATGTATTTATTTATTTGTGTCAAGATTTGTCGCACAATAGGTAGGACGAATCAACAGATTGAAACTCCTTTTGAAGAAAATCCTTTTACGATTTGAATGTGATTACATAATGATGTAAAAAATCAACCATCAACCAAGTTATTACGACATTATTTAATTAGAAATGAGCAGGTATTAACAGTTTTGTGAATTTGATGAATTAGGATTGTTCATAATTTTTGACCTGCTGTTTTTATATTTTTATTAGAAAATATAGACTATTTTAGGCAACTGATTTCAATATGATTGAAATATTCAATATATAGAATTTTTTTAAATACTTAAAGATATTATTTTAAATGTTGTGACGTCATCGTTGTACGTAATCTGTGTATTGCCTTTTCCTGATAGACTTCAGACAGATTGCAATACTTCTTTTCAAAGTTGCTAAGTTGATATAATAGACCAATTTAAACTCCACCACAGAGTAGTATATCCCTAAGAACGCCTTAATATTTTAAGTCCTTCATTTCAAGGGCAAATAGAGATCGTTTGCTTTTTGGAAAAATAATCGTCAATATAGCAAATTTTCCGAAAAAAACTAATGGTTCATGATCAGAAACTCTATTCCCCGAAATGGTTATGGAAATAAGAGTAAAATAATTGCATAAAAAAGAAATATTCTAAAGTATGTAATAGGTTTAAGAAATAAACTATACCTACTGTTAACTAACTTCGTTACAACATAAGATTTCCCAAACACCGGTTCAGTAACAATTGCATCCAAATACACTGTAATTATGTCGCCAACAATATATATATGGCAAAGATGTCATAAGTCATGACCGACATGCATGAATCATGGAAATATAAATTTATAATAATTTATTTATTTATTATAAAATAAAATAAAATTATGCGTCAAAATATTCCTCCGCATCGTCCTCTACTGGTAAAGTGCGCAGAACGCTGGCAGCATTGCCACGTTGTATGGCAATGCTTACGCGTTGTGCAAAATAAAGACCAGCGTTCTGGTCACCCGAGGCGTCGACTAGCCACTTCGACAACTCTCTGTAAAAAGAGCGAGTCGTCGGACCCCACGGTCTGAGCGTTTCGACCCCAAACGGCTCAAATACGTAATCTCCGACAAGATTACTGTATTTGCGCCGCTTGAGTATTTTGACGCATAATTTTATTTTATTTTATTGTATTTTTTTTCGCTTTGTATATCATTTTGCCTATTTTATTTTTGAAAAAAATAATGTAAATATTTTATTTAATATATAAAATTACTATTTATTATAATATTAAAATTATGTTTCTAGATTAAAATTTATATTTATACTAAACTAACCTGGCTGTTCTCTCTCTTTTTATAAAATAAATAAATAAATAAATATTCACGGACATTTCACACAACGTCCTCTGGTCCCAAGCTAAGCTTATTATGCTTGTGTTATGGGTACCAGAATACGGATATAATACATAAACTACTTTTCTTTTGTAAATACATACATAAAATACATAGTAAACACCCAGACGTAGTACAAACATTTGTATGACATTTATGGATATCACACAAATGATTGTCCCAAGCGGGAATCGAACCCGCGACCTTGTGAACGGCAGTCCATTACATGAACCACTACGCCACGAAGCCCGTTTTTATTCAGCTTTTACAGCACCCTGAAGGAATAGGGGTAATGAGTATTATGACACTTGTACACTCAATCCATCACCACACGAACAACCTGTATTTTTATTGTATAGCCTGCATATTATAATGTATCTAACGTAAACGTCAAAATACATTAAAATAAATCAATAATTAAGATTAAGAGGATACCAAAATAGCTTCAAGGTATTTTTAGGGTTCCGTACCCAAAGGGTAAAAACGGGACCCTATTACTGAGACTTCGCTGTCCGTCCGTCCGTCTGTCACCAGGCTGTATCTCAAGAACGGTGATAGCTAGACAGTTGAAATTTTCACAGATGATGTATTTCTATTGCCGCTATAACAACAAATACTAAAAATAAAATAAAATAAATATTTAAGGGGGGCTCCCATACAACAAACATGACTTTTTTACCGTTTCTTGCTCTCATACAACAAACGTGATTAATTAAGTATTGTGTGTGTTGTTTGCTCATTTATTAATAACGTTGCCTTATGTTGCATAGATAATGGTACGGAACCCTTCGTGCGCGAGTCCGACTCGCACTTGACCATTTTTTTCTTTTTCTGTTGGAAAAACATCCTGCTAAATTCAGGCAGACACAAAAACGGGCAAATGAAGAAGATGTAATGAATACTAGAGAGTGCATAGTAATTTTACCATATTGTAATTTCTAGTAAGGGACATACGGGTATTAAAATAGTTTACACTCTATTCTCAGACCTACGAAATTTACACACAAAGCTTCCTAAGAACCAGTAAAGTCGTTTGAGAGACAATTGGCATTGTTCATATTTTTTTAAAACTCTTAATTCAAAAACCATTTCGTGGAATAGAGTTTCTGATCATGATCCATTAGTTTTTTTCGGAAAATTTGCTATATTAATGATTATTTTTCCAAAAAAGTAAATGATCTCTATTTGCCCTTGAAATGAAGGACTTAAAATATTAAGGCGTTCTGAAGGATAAACTACTCTGTGGTGGAGTTGAAATTGGTATATTATATCAACTTGGCAACTTTGGAAAGATGTATTGCAATCTGTCATAAGTCTATCAGGAAGGTAAAATACACAGATTGCGTACGATGACGTCACAGCATTTAAAATAATATCATTAAGTATTTTCTTAAAATTCTATATAGTGAATATTTCAATAATATTTAAATTAGTTTCTTAAAATGGTCTATATTTTCTAAAAAAATATATAAAAACAGCAGGTCAAAAATTATTAACAATCCCAATTGGTGGCAGATACTTTTTTGTATCTTAAATAAAACAAGATGAGCAACCAAATTATTGAATTGCATAGTTATATGACAAGACTGGCCAACGCAATCACGAAATGGCGGATATGCGGATGTAATACATACAAAAATGGAATTGCTATGAAGGCGTAGTACCAAAATTGAACATAAATGATGGTATCTATTCAAACAGGTGATATAATCATGTAGAGTGTATACTGTACTTGTATCTAAAAGTTACATATACGAAATATTTACCGCACTCGGGAATTATCGTCATCCTGCCGTTACGCCATTTTTCCTCTGGTAGGCAGAGATAATAGTGTGCTATCTGCTACGATCTAACACGCTCTTGTTATACATGAAGGACGGTTGTTAGTTCTACTTACTTACGGTGCGGGCAGGCATGTTGGGGGTTCTTTGGTATTGGTACAGTATTAGCCTTCTCCACATTTGTATTACACTTTACATCAATGAAGTACACAGGCATGCCAAAATCTTGTAATAAAACATTTATTTTTCAAAACTTACTAAACAACAATTGCTATTAATAAGAATATTAAAAATTCAGACCGTATAATGGATATAGTTAATATTTGTCATAAAGTAGAGCGATCGGCTAATATTCATATTTTATACTTCTGTATACTTCATCTGAGTTATCTGTCAGCACTTTACAAGTTTATTTGTGTTAACAGATGCGTAATCGCGGCTTAACCTTGGATTCGATTCATCTCGTTTATGGTGTGTTACAAGTTACAAGGTAATATAATATAATGTACATACTACATGAGCCATGATTGTCAGTCTCGTGGTTTATTTGTATCATGTGATAAGCTCACGAATTCGATCTCTAATGCTATTATGTTTTGGAAGTTAGGAAACTAGATAGACGTACGCGTAGATTATGGAATTACTAGAACAGAGTGACAAAGGGCAGTTGCGCCTTCAACATTGGGTCTTAGAACTTCTCTTATTGCATAGAAACTTCAATAATTTTTTTGAAATCGGCTAAACCTATCGAGACAGACAAACACTGTGGAATTTTGTACGCACCTTCTCTCGCCCTAAAATAACATCGCTCGTCGAGCTGGCGACTGTTAGGTAAGAAAGTATCGATCATGAAACGAACGGCGCAGATTATGGCGACAAATTGAATCAACGATACTATCAGGAATGCAACTAACAGGAATCATCCACCATCCGATGTTGCTCTTAAGTTTACGGCGAAATTTTTTTTGGAAGTCTTACGTATGAATAAATCGTCGCACTACCGTGGATGGCCAACGTTACAACGACAGAGAACAATTTTTTTCTGTACGGAATTACATATCGGTGAGTTCATATTTAAATCGTTAATATATTAATATTTTATTTACAAGGACACAAACAGATAATTTTTAACATTTACAAAAAAAAATTATTAATATAATAACTAACTAACTCTTCAATAAAAATTAAAATATATAAAACTACTAGCTGACCCGGCAAACGTTGTTTTGCCATACTAAAAAAAAAAAAAAAATGAATGTTGGCCGATTCTCACACCTAGAGGATATGTACACAAAATTTGAGGAAAATCGGTCGAGCCGTTTCGGAGGAGTACGGTAACTAACACTGTGACACGTGAATTTTATATATAAGATGTACAAATAAAACAAAACATAACATGAGCCTACGCGTCGAAGTATTCCTCCGCATCGCTATCACCCGGCAAGGTGCCCAGAACGCTGGCAGCAAATAATTCATTAATACAAATTAATAATTCTAATCGCTAATTGTCAATTTATTTTCATTATTTAGGTTTACATTTGTTAAAGCTTAGTTGTATATTTATCACTCATCCCTTGCACCAAACATTAAAAGAACATATTTTCAATGACCTTAGACCCACGTCTGGACTCAATTAAATTGTGGATACGATGTACTTGAGTTCAAACAATAGATCTACTATTACTCAAACTGAAAACATGTGTTTGTTTGTTCTTAATTTTTTGCAACGTTAGTTTAGAACATAAACAAGTATTTTGATCTTAAAAACTTACGATCTTATTCATTATTATTATAAGTATGTTATGACTTATCGGAGGTTTAAACGTAGATTTGATCAGGGAGATAATAAACGTTTTAGCGTAAAAAGACTATATAATGAATAACAACTTTTGAAAATTTTCGCGAACCATTAAACCTCCAATAAGTCATTATGAATAAGACCATTAGAATAAAAATCCGGTAAAATAGGATTTATCTCGCACAGAAGGGTTCTGTACCGTTATTATCTTAATATTTCTACTTGTCATATTTATTTTAACAATTTTAACCTTGGCCCTGCATCCCGGGACTTTCCCTCGCCGGGTCATGGTAAAGTTCAAGGCAGTCAGAAAATTTTTTTTTTAACCCTAAATAAAGAAAGGAGGGATAAGGACAGGAGAATGGTGATTATGAGTATTGGTTGTATTAAGATCAATTAATACATTTTTTTTATACCTCCGTGTGGTGACGGATTAAGAATACAAGTGTCACCACCCCATTTCTCTCCCAGGGTGCTGTAAAAGTCAGCTAAGGAATATTGCACACAAATAACATCCGCTGTGAGAGACGGAAAACTCGAAAATAAACCCTGTGTCAACACGCCTGGTCAGCGCGGCACAGTAGACCATAATACCTCCCAAAGTGGAGGAGGCCCGCGCCCAACAGTGGGACGTAAATAGGCTGGAGAGAGAATTAAAAAATGGTAGATGACAGCATTGAATAATGTAACATATTAAGTATTGGCAGGCATTGATGATTCATAGAGGTAACAGTGTAATATCTCATCACTAATATTGCTAAACGATGACCACATAGTTTTGGCATACACTGTGACGTTAGCAATGAATATATTAACTTGGTGACCGCTGTATCAGTGATGTCAATGGAATTCTTCAAGTTAAACTGCCCCTAGAAATTTCCTCTTTCTTTTGGCATTTCTTGGGCGAGCTACATCACTAATTTAGAAACTTTGTGTGATCTAGAATATTACGACATTTTTTGACCAATCTCAAAAAAGATGTCATTATACTACCACTTACTGGGTAGTAAGTTTTTTTATTAACGAATTACAAATTCACATCAAGTCTATTTAACTTATTCTACTGTTTACTTTAAATGATTCAAGGTAATAAAAATATTAACAAACATTTACACAAAAATACGCGCGTAACTTTTCTTTGGCGGTTTAGCGGGTTCCTACAGATTAGTTTAGGACTGCAACACATGTCATGTTTTGGGCTTAATATGCTTTAATATGCAGTAAACATTCGGAGATATGACAAATTAGTCATTCGTATATTTTTTTAGTTAAAAAAAATGGCACAGGTTATTTACGGTTTGTATTATACAATTATAGAGTCGTCTCTACGTACGTGTACTTGGTACTTTTAAATCATACTAATTTTTAAGTTTTTATTTACTTTTTTATAAATATGTATTTACAAGCAAATACAGTTTTTGATACAGGTTTAAAATATGTGTATGACTGTGACTATGACTGTGACTATGACTATGATGACTATGACTGTGTATATGACTGTGTTAAAACATATAAGTTTAGTTAAACAGTTAATGGGTTTTGTATCGCCGCTTATGTCAAATGACACTTAGAAGCCGTGAGGAAAGTCACGTACGTATTTAAAAAAATATTTCTTAAATTCCAGAATATAAATAAGACGATAAAATTATAAAAAAAAACTAACCCACAAAACGTAAGTTTTCCATCTAGTCAATACTTAATGCACCAATTAAACAACACTACGAACTGTACATAATGCCACAAAAAAAAACACTGACACTTCAAAGTAAACAAAAATTAACTGTCAAAAACAGACATTTTCAATTTCGAATACCGCTTAAGTCACCGTACGTTACGAGGCAAAGACACATACTGCACAGAGCATTCTTCTACCTGAACAAATCGGACCAAAAAAGTTTTGACGTATAAAGTTTGCTCTGTCAAGAATACCGACCCCCTATTGGCAACCCTGATACAAGCCCAAGTTTATCACTACCATTGTATCTAAAACAATTAACACCTATCGAAAAGGTTTTAAAGACTAGTTTTGCTTAATTAAGTCTTACTGAATTTACAAATAAATTTGTATTTGTGACCGAGTGTTAAACAGGCAGTTTTATTATAAATTATAGGGGCCACTTTAGTAGGAGTTTAGACATTTTTGAAATATATGTTACATTTTTAACAGATAAAGCTAATCAGTTACATTTGTTTGACTTAAGAGTGACGTATACGATCATTTATTTTAAACGTAATATTCATGGTTATTCAATTGGGTGGGCGTAGGCAATGCATTTTTTTCAGTAAAACCTTTTTGATTATGTCATAGACAGCTCTTGCGGGCTATTGTGTTTCGATAGAGAACTAGTTTGACAATCCAAATACGAAAGTTATGGAGGCCCAATACTTTTATAGGGCTCGTAAAATTTTATTATGCGGAACCGAACTACGAAGTTGTTTTTGTTGCCAGTTTTTGTAAAAATACTTCTTAAAATACTTTAAAATCCCGTTTTAATTTTAATGATTTATTGCTGGAAGTTTAAAGCTAGATATTCTGTGTTCTCTTCATTATTCCCTATCAATGAAATGTGAATTTGTCTAACACCTGCTTTGCGAAATTTTATTGGTAATAAATTACGCTGATTGCTTTAGGACGTAACTCTAAGTAAACAAGAGAATCAAATTAAAACCACACACGTATTTTCTTAGTAAAACTTTATTTTAACTTTGCAAAAAAGTAGCAATTAAATTATTGGTAATCAAATATTTATCTGTTACTTTCTTATTGAAATGCTACAATATATTTTATTAACTTGTCGTTTAAAGCAATACATTAAACAATAAAAAACAAATTTAAATGTAATTGCGAATTGTTTTTAATGGCTTCCTTGTAACTTGTAACCATAAAACACTCGAAGTAAAGACAGATCGTATTAAGAATATTGTTTTTTATTTTGGTTTCAGACAAAGAGGTTATTTAACACTGGGTTTTAAAAAGTGGCGAAAGAATATTTCAAAATTATATAGGTACCTAAAGCATAATAAAAGATCAATTATGCACTAGGAATTAGCCAAAAACTACTCTATAACAATATTAATACCGGAGTCGGAATCCAAATCTTGCAAGGACATAAACTATTGTCAGTCACTTTTTTCAGTTTTTTATTAATAAGTTCATCACCGATCATTGTTTTATCATACACGTAAAACATTAAAAGGAAAAGATAGCAACGAAATTGTTAAAATATCAAATATAATCAAGGAAAATACGTAGAGCATATAATTGGTTGATAGTTTCATTAAATCAATACGTCGAAGGAAAAACCAAGACAAAAATAACAATACTCTTTGCCATAAATAGACAGACTACTTTTTGCTACTTCCACTTCAAATTAAAAAACGCAGCTTCGGGATATAATTTTCCTATGGTCTAAAAATCCCAATATCAGAACGTGGGAGTGCATGATGCGATAACGTCATCATGACGTCAGTAAAGGCTGACTGGTTATGCTACCACCTGTATCATAAACTATTTCTTTTTTTTCTTAAACAATGGGGATTGTTCATTATTTTTGACCTACTGTTTTTATATTCTTTTCAGAAATTATAGACTATTTTAAGCAACTAATTTCAATATTATTGAAATATTCACTATACAGAATTTTTTTTTAATTCTTGAAGATATTACTTTAAATGTTGTGACGTCATCGTTTTACGCAATCTGTGTATAGACTTTTCTTGATAGATTTAATACAGATTGCACTTTATCTTTTCAAAGTTGACAAGTTGATATAATAGACCAATTTCAACTCCACTTCAGAGTAGTATATCCCTAAAAACGTCTTAATATTTTAAGTCCTTCATTTCAAGGGCAAATAGAGATCATTTGCTTTTTTGGAAAAATAATCGTTAATATAGCAAATTTTCCGAAAAAAACTAATGGATCATGGTCAGAAACTCTATTCCCCGAAATGGTTTTCGAATTAAGAGTTTTACAAAAATTATAAACAATGCCCATTGTTTGTGTTATTATAGTGGTGAACTTGCTGTCAAGATTCCATGCTGGACTAGACGATAACTAATTGTGTGATGAAAACCAATATTTTTATTGCATTTGGATATTTATGACGAGCCTCGTGGTCGAGTGGTTCATGTAGCGGACTGCCAATCAAGAGGTCGTGGGTTCGATTCCCGCTCGGGACAATCATTTGTGTGATATTTCTAATTATCATACAAATGTTTGTATTGCGTCTGGGTGTTTCTATGTATTATAAGTATGTATTTACAAAAGAAATCGAAGTATATGTAGTCTATCCGTATTCTGGTATACCCTACCCATAACACAAGCATATAAGCTTAGTTTTGGACCAGAAGACGTTGTGTGAAATGTCTATGAATATTTATTTATTTTTCTATGTAAATACATTCAATAAATTAAATTAGAATTATTGAATTTTATTTATTTAAATACATTCTACAATACATTTACAAAATAAGGTATTTTAATTATTGTACTCTCAATTTTTGTGCTTTGTTAACTAAAGAAGCATATTTGCACAATCCGAACGTTGAACCCTAAACTTTGTCGAATTGGTAGTTTTTAGTTAGTAAAAATTGTTGTAATGATTCATTATTACTTACTTAGTTAAGGACTTCCTATTTACTGAAATTATCTTTTCCAGGATAGATAGTAAGTCATAGAAACCTTTTACTAATCATACCATTAACAAACAAAAAGATTAAAAAACTGATACTAATTAAAAAAAAAAGCAACAGTACTTACATTCCATGACCATTTTTTAAACTGATTAACAAAGAAAACAGTTCTATTTATTAAAAAACAAACACAAATACACTTTTATTCATAAAAGAATTGAGTCACTTGAACATTTCACGAATAATCACATATTTTCATAGAACATTATCAATGAAAACGCGGCAAATAAAATACTGGTACAAAATAATGACGTCATATCATTTGAAAGTGACACGACAGAGTACTATACTCAAATGTAAACATAACTCTATGGTTTACATTTTTATGTTCACTATCTGAGATCACGATAAAGACCTTGGAAACTAGTATTTGTCATAAACTTCAAACACAAATGACTTTATACCTTAAACCATTATGTTAAGGTATAAAAAACGTGATAGCAAAGTAATATATTTATCGGTTTTTAAAAATATTGACACTGTATTATAATGATTAGCGTTGTGTTATTCTTATTAGGACGAACAATTTTTTTTTTCTTGTTTTTTTTTTTAATTTTAAATTTAGAACCGGCTAAGGTAACAATTTAAAACCTTTCCAAAACATTGAATCGTATCCACAGAAAGTAAATGTTTATATTTTTATTTTAAAAGTATTTTGAGAATTTTTTTATTATCTTCTAGGTTTAACTTAATCTTTACAAAGTCGTTAGTTTTGTATGTACGTCCTAAGTGAGTTTTATCTTCAAAACTACGCAACGGATTTTGATGCAGTTTTTTAATAATACGATACGTCCGATTTATTTTCTAAACTTCACGCGTACGAAGTTCTGGGCAGCAGCTAGTAATTTTATAATTATGATTAACATTTTATAATTCATGAAACTTATTAATCAAATGAGATAGAAATAAAAATGACTCTTGTATCTCTCGTATTTTAATTATTTTGAATTATTAAAATTGTTTGCCTAGTTTCAAAACGTATATTACGTACCTAGGTATGCTAGCCGTCAGATGTCAGACTTGAAATTACGTCCTTAGAGATTTATGTTTCAGCCACTTTTCTCTAGAGTTTTATAAATAAATACATTTACAATTTTAATAAAAGTTACTTAGACTAAATTAAAACAGCTGTTTTACACTCTTTAAATAGACAGTATTTAAAAAAAACTTGTGCAATCGTCATAATTATGTACCTACATGTATTTATGTGACCTATATAGGCCACATAAAAATAAAACAGTGATTTTTAGCATAGAAAATAAAAAGGTTTCAGTAAAATTCGGTTTTCTAAAATCGAGTTTTCATTTGATCCTCATGTATTTAAGTCTGAGAAAAATGTTTCAATCATTTTCAAAACAAGATCCTTGTGCGTTTCATGCTCTGTGCTATCTTTAGAACAAATAGGATTGACTTCTCGTTCGTCAAAGGTTCTTTGAGGGATAAATTTGACAAGTTTTTGATATACCTAATAGCAACTGGCACTTTTTAGTTTCTGCCTAACCCCATAGGAAAAATGCTTGTATATTAATTATAATTATGCATATTTAAAACTTGACCTTAGAATGATTTATCAATAAGAAGGACAATAAATCAAAATATTACCCATGTCCTTTTAAAAGGACATCTAATTTAATTTATTCAGTCGAGAGCAGTTAAGGGTCATATCGGTACAAAAACGGATGAGGCCATATTTGGACAATGCATTCTATCCAACTCCTTTAGAATCGTCTCAAAAACGAACGTTAGCATGGTTCTTTTAGTTGTAATAAAGGATAATTTACTTTATATTGGTGCCTATTCTATGTGCAGAACTAAACTTAACTTAACTAAAAAATGAAAACAGCTATTGCTGTATCTTAAATGTTTCGCTATTTTTTTGCTCACATTTATATTAATTAAAATCGTTAGTCTATAATAAACAGTTTTTATAATAACAAAGTTCTGTTAACATTGCCGAATTGTGTTATTGACGCTATCAATTTTCATTTTTTAGTTAAGTTTAGTTTAGTTCTGCACATAGAATAGGCACCATTGTCATCATCGTTATCATAGAGTGGATATGTTCGTTTATATCGACTGTTAAAGAAGAGTTATTTGAAGAATTCATGTTTTTTTCCTGTTTAAAACCGAAACCAAATGAAATACTGAAAATCAAAAAGTTCTCTAAACTAAAAAGTGCTCAATGTGTTGAGCGTTTTTGGTAACAGAGTTGTGAAAATGTTACGGACTCACGTCACCGACTTTAATGAAGCCACGAAAGCTCAGCTGCCTATGTACGGAAAAACATAAAAATAAAAGAATGATCTATAGATAATTAAATTTGTATTGATAAGAAAGAAAAGTATTTATTTAATGGTTAAAGTCACTAAAAACACAGTTAATATTTTAATAAAATAAACAAATATGAATCGCGAACGCGATTATCAAGCATGGAATCCACATTGACCGAAATAGGACATCTCTCAGAACTTGTTGGGGACTTAATAATCACCCTAACGCTGGTTTTCAGCGATGCCTATGATAAGTAAAAAATAAAATACTAAGCGCTACATGTGAGTATGACGGAATATCCATAGTGTTCTTTTATTAATAAACGTAAGAATGGCGATCAATTGAGTGGGATTTGGCTTCATAAGGCTAGCTGAGCTTCAGGACCGGCTAAAGGATATAGTATGTTTTATAATTTCTTTTAAATGGAATTCGTAAAGTGTGCCTTTTATTATTTTATGTCTTTTATATATTTTAAAAACAGACCTACTATATTTACACACATTACGAGGTGAATAAGTCATAACAAAATGATATACCTTGACAAGAACGATTTAAAACTTAAACATACTTCTGGCTGGGTACCTACACAATAAATTAAAAAACTACTTTTTGAACTATTTTTTGCCAAGGAGTTTTAAAACATGACCCTTAAAAGTTATTACATAAGCTTATTGTTATTATTACACACCAAATTTAAAAAAAAAATCAAAATACATGTCTCTTGAACTATTCTATCTGTTTAAGAAAATGTATCAAAATCCTTTCCGTAGTTTTAAATTTAAACTATTTGGAAAAATATGTTCAAAAAATTTTAAAATTTTAGTATTGAAATTTTCGTGAGTTTGAGTCATCTTAAAAATATTTATATGTTACCGGCTAACACTCATCGATCACTCATCGATCCTATAAAAGTGAGTGTTAGCCGGTAACATAATATATAAGTATTTTTAAAATTTTAAAATTATCTTTAAAACAGCCTGTATATAATATCAAAATGTGGGACAGACAAGGCACTGACTAGTAAGTATGATTAATAGATACATTGGGACAGGTCGGGACTGCGCTTTATTCTGGGACTGTCCTTAATAGGATACACTTCATGGTAACCTTTTCAACTAGTTAAGTTTAAATGTAAGTTTGATCGGCACAATCAACAGGAAGTTAAGATTAACTAAACGTAGATGATAAATATTTCTTCTTCTTCTCCGGCCCATTTACTTCCCACTGTTGGGCACGGGCCTCCTCCACTTTGGGAGGGATTATGATCTACTGTGCCGCGCTGACCAGGCGTGTTGGCACAGGGTTTATTTTCTAATTTTCCGTCTCTCACAGAGGATGTTATCTGTGTGCAATATCCCTTAGCTAACTTTTGCAGCACCCTTGAGAGGAGATGGGGTGGTGACACTTGTATTCTTAATCCGTCACCACACGGAAAATCCAAAAGGATAAATATTTACGAACGTTTAATTGGTCCTCTAAATATATCACTATTGACGATAAATGAAAAATATGTTCCGTGTGGATGATTACGAATAGGTACAAGGTCACCACACCATTTCATTCCCAGGGTGCCAGGGTAAGATCCAGCTAAGGAACAATTTATGCAGATAACGTCTACTGTGCGAAACAGAAAACTCGTAACTAATTCCTGTGCCAACACGCCTGATCAGCGCGGTACACAATCCTTCTCAAAGTGGAGGAGGCCCGTGCCCAGCAGTCGGACAGTAATAGGCTGGAGGGAGAGAGGAATTGGTCCTCTAGATATATACCTAATATATAAGAGGTCTTACATAAAGATGACGAGCTCATTGAAATATAACCGTATAAGTACTATAAAACTGTAAAACTATAAGTTAACCAGTAATAAATGTTTTACACATTAAAGCACTTACCTTCATACATTTGAGCATATTGTGGGAATCCAGCAGCTCTCAGCCATTTGCATGCCTCCGCCGCTTCGATCTCTGAAACAAAGACATTTTTATCAATATTTTAATCTATACTTATAGATAACTTGCACCCAACTATTGTTAATAATATGTCTACGTTGAATATAATAAGCCAATGAAAAATACAATATATCAATTGGCGCCATTTTTAAAAGATTTGAAAATAGAATCTTTTTTTATTTTATTTGTTTACTCCAGCTATTGTTTTACAAAATGGATTAGAAAAAAGTTAAAGCTTGTCCAAGAGAGTCCAAGCGTCCAAGCTGTAGGTATATTAGTCATATTTTGAAGAAAAGTCATACATATTAGGTACCGTAGTAATATTATATTATAGACACAAACTACATAATTATTTATAGATTTTAGAGGTAAAGTAGCTATTCAGTTTTACAAATATCATCATCATGATAATAACATCACGCCTTTGCCCATGGGGGTATGCAGACACTATAATAGACTACTAATATTGGGTTTTTGTAATTTTTTAGGGTTCCGTACCCAAAGGGTAAAAACGGGACCCTATTACTGAGACTTCGCTGTCCGTCCGTCCGTCCGTCCGTCTGTCACCAGGCTGTATCTCAAGAACGGTGATAGCTAGACAGTTGAAATTTTCACAGATGATGTATTTCTATTGCCGCTATAACAACAAATACTAAAAATAAAATAAATATTTAAGGGGGGTTCCCATACAACAAACATGATTTTTTTACCGTTTCTTGCTCGATACTAATAACGTTGCCTTATGTTGCATAGATAATGGTACGGAACCCTTCGTGCGCGAGTCCGACTCGCACTTGACCAATTTATTTATTGTTCTTGGCAAGAAGAATTGACACTTGCTCTATGTACATAAAGTTCGTCTCGCACTTGAGTTTAATTTTTTTATCATTACCTTTAAATTATCTCTTAGTCATTTCAACGACAGCCTTATGACGTATCGAGTGGTGACAATAGTATCATTACTCATACACAAAACCTTACAGATATTTATCTAATCTCAATTTATAAAAAGGGACAGGCGCCATCTTTTGATATTGAAAATGGCGCCAGTACTAATAACTCAAGAATTTGGCGTAAAAAAGTATAATGAATTCACTTTCATAAAACTTTTTTTTAATGTCAAAAAGAACTTTTTAAGTTAAATGAATTTATTGCTACCAGAATAACACCGAAACTGGTATATAACATTAAAATATTAAAAAAGTTAATTTTTAAAATGTAAAGAAATGAAAAGTCGGTAATTAGCAGCTAAGTAAGAAATTAGAAAGCACTTGTTAGTAGTTTATTTTTGTATTTTTCGTCGTATAACACACTGTATATGGGGATGGGGTTACGGGAAATAGATTACTTAATTATTTTCTTCTTCAGTAGCAGTGGTTTACGTAAACTATACATAAATGCCTACCGTATGTTAAAGCCCAAAGTTAAATACGACTTTTATAAAGGAGTGCCTTTATCAAAGTCAGTCTAGAAAACCTCCAAGTACCTATTTACGCGTTCACTGGTATTTAATTCTATATTAAAAAAAAAAATTCTGTTAATTTGTCACGCATTTCTACTGGTTTCTCTTTATTTTACGAGTATAACAACATAGCATATATTAGCTGCTCTAAATAATTTAAACTAGAAAACCAACAGACCAAAATATTTTATTACCCCATAGCAGTCAGAATAAATTAAATTCCTTAGTAAGTAATTTTTATTTAAAAAATAAGGTAATGAGGCCCATTCTGATGCCTCAAAAATTTACCCTAACTAAAATGAAAACAATTATGTTTTATTTTAATTCATTGGCTATTTTGTTGAATGCATTTCCATCTGTCCATCGCTACATACACATTTATATTAGTTAATAAAAATCGTTAATACTTATATCAAATACCTTCTGTGTGGTGACGGATTAAGAATACAAGTGTCAACACCCTATCTCCTCCCAAAGGTGCTGTAAAAGTCAGCTAAGGGATATTGCACACAGATACAAAATAAACCACAATTTTTCCTTTGCGAGAGACGGAAAACTAGAAAATAAACTTGTGCCAACACGCCTGGTCAGCGCGGCATAGTGGAACATAATCCCTCCAAAGTGGAGGAGGCCCGTGCGCAACAGTGGGACGTATATGGGCTGGAGAGGAGAGGATATAAAATACAGCTTTTACTAACACTATCCGTTTTCTTTTTTAGTTAAGTTAATATTAGTTTTGCACGTGGAATTGACACTTGTTTTCCTAATCCGTAACCACACGGGCAACATAAGTAATTAACTGTTTTTAAATAAATAAAAAACTTAAAGTCAAAGTCAAAGTTAAAGTCAAAAAAGTTGCGGTCGTGCTAGCAACATTCAATTTAACCACCACATTTGTCACTCGACTGAGTTTATTGAACGGTATTCCGAGGTCATGGGTTCAAGTCCCGCTTGCGGCAGTCAATTTTTTCCACCATAATTTGATTTGTTAAGTAAGGCATAGCATGTCAATTGCAAAATCAATAATTTACTTTAGTTATTCGTCATTAAAAGGTAATATCAGGGTATCGTTTTTGTGTTAACAAAACCTTAGCAAGCAAATGTAATTCCATCATTTATCGCTTGTTACGAATTACATAAAGCTTTTCTTTAGGTTAGACATGCATTTTTCATTGTTTTCCCATAAACAGAAGATTATGCAAATACTCGTATATATACGTTTTTGACAGAAAATCTTTAGAAGCTTTTCTATTATTAACTTTCTATAAGATTAAGTTCGAATATTAAACATCTTTTATGACGTTTACTTATGTTACGGAATCGCGTGTGAACTACATAGTTGTGTAACTATCTTCTTGTTACTTTTGAGTTCAATACCCAGCCAAATAGAATTTAGGGAGTTGTTTTTGACTCTCTTTCACTAAAATTGCACTGTATTCACTTAACAAAGGTTCTTACAGGGTCGCAACGCGTGACTGATACCTCTAGTATTGCAAACGTCCTTATGCTAAGGTAATCGCTTACCATAATGCGAGACGTATACTTGATTGTCACCCTAGTAGTATAAAAAATAAACGTAGAAAAATAGCACTCCTATCAAATTGGGATTGCTCATAATTTTTAACCCGATGCTTTTATATTTTTTTTAGAAAATATAGACTATTTTAAGCAATTAATTTCAATAAAACTGAAATAATATTTACAATATAGATTTTTTTAAATACTTTATTTAAGTCCTTCATTTCAAGGGCAAATAAAGATCATTTTCTTTTTTGGAAAAATAATCGTTAATATAGCAAATTTGCCGTAAAACACTAATGGATCATGATCAGAAACTTTATTCCCCGAAATGGTTTTCAAATTAAGAGTTTAAAAAAAATATGATAATGCCAATTCCTTTTTGGTAGATTAAATTAAATTCTTTCGAAAAAAAAAAATTCTAGAACGTTCTTATTACCTTGGTTGTGCATAACATGCATATAATTTTACCGTGTTTGGTGATGACGCAGTTCAAAGCTTTTAAATGAGATAAGTATTAGGTATTCTATAATTACTTCCACTATTAAAACAAAACATACCTAAGAAATTACTGACTTAATTTTCTGGTTTTGTATTTTTATTTAGAATATAATTAAAACCGTAAATTATACTATTTTGTTTTAAAAAGCCCAATTTCCTCTACCTTTTATAGCCAAATAAAAGCCAGAACAAACCAAACTATGTAGAAAAGCCCATAAAATTGCTATTTATATTAAGTTGTTAATTGTCTTCCAATCAACGTACTTACAAACTAGTTTGGATTCTGTAGAAAAAACAAACAAACACAAGTAGGCTTTCTCCTAATAAATATTAATGGGACAATCCATAGGTTTAAGACCCTTGATTTCATGACAAAATGTTTGAAATTGCATTTAGTTTTATTAAGTGGTAAAGGTCTTGATACAATGGATATTATTTATACTGGTAATGACCAACAAGTAAGATCTCTACAGTTAACTTAAGAGGACACGATAACAAATTCTGCGCCATACAAAAATATGGGCATCGTAATCCCCCTTTTTCTTTGCGAAATCTTAACCGATTTTATTGTTTTCACGCTATATTATAGATAAAGAGTATATCTATGAGTATATCTATATAATCCGGTTTTTTTTCGGTTTTCTTTAGATAAAGTTGCAGCTTCTATCACACATATTTGGTAGTAAATAATTCACCAAAAAAAGTAATAGAAGCAGATATACGCTTCATTTATAATATAGCGTAAAACAGTCAAAATCGGTCAATTTTTTTCATTACAAGAGATGATAAGGTTGATGCTGATGTAGAAAGAAGGGTGTTAGCGGAAAATAAGTTGAATGGAGCCTTGCATGCTATTGTGGCTAACCAAGCGATTACTAAAAAGCTGAAAAGCTCGAATGGCGATCCACAATGGTGTGTTGTTACCTACGCTTATGTATGGAAGCGAATGTTGGGTGTGGCACAATGGAGAAGCACAAAAGTAGAATAAATGCTGTAGAGATGCGCTCTTTGAGAAGTATGTGTGGTGTGACTTTGAGAGATAGATTAAGAAATAAAGTTATAAGAGAACGTTGCGGTCTGATAGAGGATGTAGTGACTAAGGTGGAGAAAAGTATGCTTAGGTGGTTTGGTCATGTGGAGAGGATGGATGGGAGACGCTTAACGAAAGGCATATACACGGTGAAAGTAAGTGGAAATGCTGGGAGAGGTCGCCCGAGAAAAATATACTCCGATGTCATCGCCGGGATACTCCAAAAGGTGCAAGTGCGTAGCACTTACAACCGTCGGTTATGTATGACCAGATGTATGAGTGTGGATGAAGCCAAGGAAGTATGCTTCGATCGTAGCAGATGGCGCTCTATAGTCTCTGCCTACCCCCATGGGAAAAAGGCGTGATGTTATGATGATGATGATCGGTTGATTTTTTGCGAAGAATCAAGGGGACTACGAAACGTCTTTTTTTCAAAGAATTTGTAGGTAAAATATGCTTCAGCTATATTTGTCCCTTTCAGCACGGCGCTCGGGAATAGGGATAGCAATACCTAAGGCAAATACCTAAATTAGGAGTACAGTACCCTCTTAATTGTTAGAAGGTGTTGTTAACTAATAGGGTTTCGTACAAAAAAAAAACAAACAATTCTTATAGTCTGAATAGTCTGTTCTCCTGTCCGTGTTTTATAAAAATCTTATTATTCCAGAGTTTAGTATTTACTGTATAGTAATGAAAAACAATTATCTGTCTTTAGTCAGTTTAAAGGTGTATAGAATAAAGTTTGGCTAATCCTTTAGGATTTCTTTTAAAATATTTTTACCGTTTATTTTAACCGTTTCATCAAAAAAGGAGGTTATTATGTTCGGTAGTATATTCATTTTTAGTAGTTAAAGAACCCTTAGTGATCCCGTCAGAGTCTTATTTGACTGTCTTTCATTAAAATAAACAGATGACGAATTTGTCTTCAATATTCAACACTTCTTCAAATGCAACATACGATTAACTTAAACTTATTATAGACTAACTGGGCGTTTGAAATAGCGATTTCTATTGGTTATGGCGTGATGTTATATAGCCTATAACATTTCTCGATAAATGTACTATTCAACATAAAACCAATTTTTGAAATCCGTCAAATAGTTATTGAGATTAGTGCGAACAAACATTTGTTTGTAACAGTTTTATTTTAGGTAGAGATTGTAAAGTTCTCTATGTCAGGGTTCATGTTATAATGGTGTTATTAGTTCTGTCTTAAGTCCAAGGGCTAATCAGTAGTATTGTGTACGTGATGGTTACAAATGCTTTTATAATGGAGACGAAAGTGGGCAATTTAACAATGAAAATGGATGGATGCGGCATTTGAGCACAGGTTTCATTCCTTACTTTGAAAATGTGTTTTACTAATAGTAAAAAAAATCCAGTAGTAGTTATAGTTAAAAAAACCGTTTAAAAATCCGTTGCTTAGTTTTAAAGCTACAGATTACGCTACGGGATACGGAGAAGATAGAGATAAATGATTTTGTTTTTTTAAGAAGCAAAATAAGTGTTTTGCTTAATGCATTTTTAGCCGCCCCGTCTCTGGACATTTTCCCAAAAACAAGAAAAGGTAGTCAGTTACCTAATACTATGAAATTATACATACTGACAGTTGCATGCATGCATGTGGTTTAAAGCTATTACGATCATCTCTGTTTTGTAAGTAGAGTAGTAGTTACTATGAATTCAATGTCGACCAATCTAGTTATGAACTTCTGAGTGAAGAAATATCTAGTGGATCCATAATACATGTTTACATAGCTCGCAAAGCAAGGTCGCTGAAGCGGCAATGGGCTGGCCATCTCTGCCGCAGAATCAAAGGTCGATGGAGCAGACAAGTTCTGGAGTGGAGACCAAGGCAAGCGTGGGGTAGGAAGCCTCCCTGCTAGGTAGACCGACGATCTGAAGAAGGTTGCAGGACTGGATGCGGAAGGCAGAGGACCGGATAATGGTGCCTATTCTATGTGAAGAACTAAACTTAACTTAACTAAAAAATGAAAAAAGCTATTGCTGTATCTTAAATATTTGCCTATTTTGTTGAACACATTTATATTAATTAGACCCATAGCACACGGCGTATTTTAAACGCGCAGACGACGCGCGTATACGTGGTTTAAACGAGATTTGATCGCAACCTTGTAACCTAAGCACACGGGGCGATTGTAAAACGCGCCTCTACTGCGCGTATACGCGCAGGTACAGCTGTACAGACGCGCTGTAGTCACGCGTAGCTTTTGCGTTTCGATCCAGGGTTGCCAACTCTACGTCTTTTTACGTAGATCTAAGTACGTATTTTAAGCCTTTCCTGCAAACCTACGAACTTATCATATATCTTCCTTTTTTATTATCATTTTCAATGTAGCTTTCTTTTTTTAGTAAGAGTCACATTCTGCTCTTCCTCACTGTCACTGCTTATTTCCATAATTGAATTTAATTAAATTGAGCAGGAAGTTGAAAAATATCGAAATTAAACAACTCCTTCGAAGTCTTAGTTTGAAATATTTTTTTTAGGTTAAGAGGATACCAAAATAGCTTCGTGCATTTTTCTATGTACGAAGTTTTCATTGTTTCTTTAGATTGAATGGCTAGAGCTCAAATTTTTAAGTATATGTTTTTTCAATATATGGTCTAGGATCGCATGAACTCAGAAACGCGATTGAAAAAAGTTTTCTCGATAGAAAATCTTGGCGAAACAACCTCTCTAATTTTTTATTTTTTTCATTTGTCGGTCTATTATCGCGTATTAACTAATGAAATAACTTTAAAAACATAGGTAACTATTATTTATAGAAACACGTGGATCAGAATTAAAATATATTTAGTAGATTTTGAGTAAATAGGAAAAGTATCCCTAATTCTTCATTTTCTGTGCCTACTGGCTGTGTAATATGTACGTGTCGGCGATGATATTGATGTAGGCCCTTAAGATTCACTTTTACGGCAAGACGTTTTACACAGTCACATGACTCATGTGACATGAGTCACAGTTCCATAGAATGGACACTTTGTTTTTAAAATGAATGGCGCGACGTGTTGAGTGGCGAGGCGAGTGTGTGTTATGCCGCCTACACACGTTACGATAAACCATAATGAAAAAACTGCGCAGTTTTATCGAACGATTTTTATGGACGACCGCGGTCGTCAGTTCTCCTCACAAGCTCGTGCAAGTAGCATGTCGTCAACAGTTACAGACGATAAATTATATTATTAAATAAACAAATTTCACAAGAAGTTTTTATCCGCCTCGATAGATGGCGTTGTGCCGTCTCGCTACATCACGCTATTATTTCGTTTAACGCATTTACGTATAACCTTGACAAAATATTTGTTTAGTATCACATAATGTATGTACATTATGTACATAAACTACATATAAATTAAAATTTATGTACATTTCACACATTGTCCTCAGGTCCCATGTTAAGCTTATATGCTTGTGATATGGGTAGATAGATACTAGATAGTTATACGGAACCGTTATTGGCGGTTACACCAGGCTGAGTGGCGCCATGTGATACGTTGTTGTAAAAATGTAAACATTTGTGAAATATGACCAACTCTAAACAGCTGGTACTGACATCTGTTGTTTTTCTAGTGTAGTATTTCATACGGTATCAAGTTATATTCTTCAAGCGTTCAAATAGTAATGCATTTTTGCGGGAGATGGCATTATTTACAACGTTTTTTACAACTTTTTGTGTGGCACCGAGGGTTGCCGGGGCGCCATCTAGTTTAATTATAAAACATCAATTACAACAACATCCTTGAAACTGCGCGGCTGTCTAAAACCAAAACCTAGCAAGTCACGTTTTTTTAATTCTTTTTCCTAAACCAATTATTTCCCAATTTTCTTACTGCGTCTAATTCAAAAACAACTGTATTTCTTTTTCTATCTTACATAGAATCACAGATACAAGCATGTATAAACCTAGCAACCAGCACTTCATACTTGTTGATTACAAAATGAAAAAGAATCTGTTAAAAAATTGTAACTTGCTAGGTTTGGGTTTTGGACAGCCGTGCGGCGGCGAACACACCGCTAACAGCGTCACGTCATTGCTGCGTGTTTCGCACGGAAGCAAGAAACAAACGGGTGGGAACGGTGTCGCGCACGACAACTACATCAGCAGCCAAACCCGTAGTAGTGACCTTTATCGCTACGGTAGACAGTGCGCCCAACTCATTGGTGGCGGCGGCAAACGCAGCTGGCGCCAATGCAATCTGCAATCTCCCCTAAAAGGAAGAGAAGAAGAAAATGCCGCCGCAGCGAAAATCGAGTCCGCACCCTCCCGCCAGAAGGCGCCCAAACAAGCCGCACCGCCAGTAACGGCGCCCACTGAGCAGTCCGCACCGCCCGCCGTGTGCATCGTGTGCGCGCTCGCCGCGAAACAGGCGCCCGCCGCTCCAACCGTGGCGCCTGCCGCTCCTAAACCCCCTATCCATAGAATGAACGCTGAGACCGCCAAACTCGTCATCGAGTCATCCGCCGAAATAAACTAAGTTCGACCGGCACCCCCAAGTCCCTTGCAGGCCCTTGATTCTTGGCCCAATTTCTCAGGACATAACCATCAGATCCTGACCTGGTGCCAATGGGACCACACGGGAATCAGCAGATTTGTAAAAAAAGAATCATTATAATCGCTTTGCCCAGTTAAAAGTAATGAGGTAACAAACATAAATAAAAAAGAAAACATACGAAAGATTTGAAAACCTCCTCTTTTTTTGAAGTTGGTTAAAAATACCCAGACGCAGTACCTACTATTTATTATTATAGTATTTGTGTAACAAATAAAAACAAAAATGAATTGGCTGTCCCGCACAGGAATCGAACCCCTTGACCTTTTGAACGGCCGCAGTAGTAGAATACATGAACCACTAGACCACGAGGACCGTCGATCAAGCGGTCAGAAAATCGAAACGATTTTAAGAAATAAAAATTGTATCTTCCTTCGACGAACGATAATCCGCAGCAAATGTTCTACAAACGAACGAAAAATCGAAGATCAAGAGATCGCACAGTTTTATCGTACGATAATTTAGTGCGCGCTAAACAACGCACATTTGACGAACGATTCGATTTGCAGCGATTTGTCATACATTTTTTAAAAAAAGAATACCCAAATTGAACTGCACAGTTTTGTCGGCCGACTTTTCGTTCGATAAATCGTAAGGTGTGTAGGGGCCTTTAGTATGAAACGGAACATTTATTAACTTTTTTTAGCGAAAGTAAAGGAAATTATGCCCATTCAGTCTATTTTGCAAATTTGAACAATTTTGATAGAAAATACGTAGATTCTGGGACTAAAGTTCGTAGGTTTGCAGGAAAGGCTTAAAATACGTAGATCTACGTAAAAAGACGTAGAGTTGACAACCCTGATCCCAGCCCCCCTCTGCCCGTACCCCGCTCCTTAGTACGCGCGTTTGTTTCGCTTCAAATGCGCGTATACGCGCTTCATGCGCGCGTTTCTATTATCAATGCAAACGCAACAATCAGCGTTTACGGCGCCGAAGACGCGCGTTCCTGAAACGCGCGTTTAAAATACGCCGTGTGCTATGGGCCTTAAAATCGTTAGTCTATATTAAACAGTTTTTATAATAAAAAAGTTTTGTTAACATTGCCGAATTGTGTTATTAAGGCTATCAATTTTCATGTTCTAGTTAAGTTAAGTTTAGTTGTGTTCGTAGAATTGGTACCATTGTAACGCGAGTTGAGAGAGACCTATATCCAGTAGTGGACCGCAATAAGTTGACATAATGATTAGTAAGCCTTTGGTTTGCCCGTCCTAATTTAATTTGAATTCTTTTTGCATTCTTTTTGAGGGGCCTCGTGGTTGAGTGGTTTATGTAACGGACTGCCGATCACGAGGTCGCGCGTTCAATTCCCACTTGGGACAATCATTTGTGTGATATTTTATGATAAAATGATATTTTATGTTAAAATGTTGTTTAAATGTCATAAGGCTTAGCTTGGGACCAGAGGACGCTGTGAGAATTGTCCATAAATATTTATTTATTCCTATATCCAAATTCATAACGGATATTTAACTAAACAGGAATCATAGAAATACCATATCCATATTTCTACAAAATACATTTACTAAACGATAGTGGCAAAGTGCAGAACCATTTTTCATATGTACTTTCAAACATATTATATGTATTATCTGTGTACCGGCCACCGACGACGTATTACCAACAAGACGTATGACTAATGTTACCATAATTTCTTATACACAGCAGGATTTATGCTAATGGTTTTTACATTGTAAACTTATTGCGTATACTTAAAATATGCGTAGTTTTGTGCGTTTTAGTAGCGTGTGTTATTATTTTTCTTTTTCTGTTAATGTGTGTATATTAAAAGATAAATATTAATGGGCCTTAGACTAATAATATCAAGGACATTTTAGACAAAAATGAATTGGTAACTACGAGGTTTAACAAAAAACTTAGTTTAAGACTAAATAAAGGTTTTATTGAAGAAATCTACATGATTATATATCGTAGCGTATTGAAAACAATATAAGGTACATTATAAAGTTGTTATCAACATCAAATTACTGCTAACACTTAGTGCTGCAGGAATGGTTTATGGTTTAAGATCTTTATTTTCTCATAAAAAAAAAAAAAAAAAAAAAAAAAAGCTCCTGCTGCAGGAATCTCAAACAAAACAGGACAAGTCTCACAAAAATAATCATCAATCATGGACCCACCAAAATGCACCATGTATGGTTCGATAATAAGGCATTGGGACAGAACTTACAATTTAAAATTTCTTTCGAAACAGTGCGGTTATTATGAAGATATTGTTCTCAAATGAAAAATGATTTGATTGGTAGTACGCTGTTAATAATTTATGACTTGAAAGAAATTGAAAGCACACAGCAGTTTGTGTAGGTACATAAAAGGAGAAGCTGACTGACTGACATAAACAATAAGAGTTAGCAACTTGAAATTTTGTACAGGGTTTCCTTATATAATGTAGGACACAGATTTAACAGATAGCGTGTCTATGGCTACATCAATGACTCGGCTTGAAGCAAATATCTGTGAGTCTCTGATAAAGGCTATACGTCATACGGAGTTTATACGACATAGGGGCATTAAATAAGACTACGTATACTATAGGTGTATAGTATTAATTCGATACAGTATAAAAATAAATTGCACCAAAAATGAGTTTTTTTTTTCAAACAAACTAAATAGCTTTTAACTCCAACCACTCTGTGTAAATAATCTAAGGTACAATAGCAACTTTCTATCTCTTTCAAGCGCATCTTTTTTGTTATTTTGGTCACTTTCATAATAAAAGTGCAAGTGATTTGAATAGTGAAGAATGGCAACTTGCATCGTAAAATGTACCGTAATTTGTCGTTGTAAGAATGTAAGGTAGATGACCTTTGCCTGTAAACTTATCAGCTGTAACGAAAGATACATCGTGTTCTTATAGTACTAAAACTTTTAACCTAATTTGCGTCTAAACTATTGCTTGTATTTATTTGATTTTTGGTACAGAGCTTAAAAATGTTACCTAGTATAACCAGTTCAAAAAAAGTCCATATGTCGTATCAACCATGTATAAGATATTATTAGTATGAAGTAAGATTTAGCTAGGCTAAATTTATCTACGTGTCTTTAAGATTGAACGCGTACCCATTATCTGGTAAATCTGTGATGAAAGAGAGCACTGAAAAGTATTTTAACGATTCAGCCCCTAAAATGGGGTTGCAAGATTAGTATGGAACTATAATAACGATGTAATTATGTAGTTTTTTAAGTTATTCAAATAAAATTCAGCATGAATCCATCCATCTATCCATCAGCCTCTCTCCGTCCACTGTTGGACATAGGCCTCCCCCATAGAACGCCACAACGCCCGTTCCTGTGCCGCCTGCATCCAATGTTTCCCCGCTACCTTGGCGATATCGTCGCTCCTCCTTGTTGGGGGCCGCCCAATGCTGCGTCGTCCGGTACGTGGTCGCCACTCTAGGACTTTTCATCCCCAACGATCGTCAGTCCTACGAGCGATGTGGCCTCCCATTGCCACTTCAGCGTGCTAACCTTTCGGGCTATGTCGGACACGCCAGTTCTCCTACGGATCTCCGTATTTCGGATTTTATCCCGTAGGGAAATACCGAGCATAGCCCTCTCCATAGCACGCTGTGCAACCTTGAGCTTATTTACGAAGCCGATATTTAAAGACAGAATAGCGAGTCCAATTCAAGCGCAGCACAGGAGACCAGAACATGAACTTTCTCAAAGTAGAGGAAGCCTGTGCCAAACATTAGAACAAGAATAGGCTGGAAAGGAATGAAAACTAATCTCATAGTACAACATACGAGTAAGTCTATATCAACCCTTATTACATCGCAATAGTTACCTGGCATGTTTAAAAAAGAAGGTTTTCCTGTTATTGTACCTATGTATATGTATATATTTATTTCCTTATTGGATATAATCAACTTGTTGGCAAAAATCCATATCGATCTATGGAATTTTTTCTACGAATAAAGGTATATACTCTAAATAGAATATTCTAGAAATGAAAAAAAAAATAAAAAAAATATTTGTAAGACGGTTTACATCTGTGTGTTTCCTTCAATTTATCCTACGACTGTGACTAACTTCAGAATAAGACGCACGCGCATCTATTACTATTTTGTAACAAACTTCATGCTAATAAAAGGCTATTAATTGCGCTTGGCAGTAATCCACTAAAAGCTTGCCACAACAACAACAAAAAAATAGTGCATGGTTCATGGTGTCGGTTTGTTGTGACTTCGTATCTATAATCTGTGACTTAACTATCACATAATTTTACTCTTATCATTTTTCCTAACACACCAAAGAACTCCAAAAACGTTATTATTTTAAAGACCAGTCACTACTTATTACTTAATATTCTGTAATCTAATATCAAATGTGGGTAAACCATATAATAACTGATCGTAAAGAAATCACTTAGCAGCTCAGACCTATCAGTGATCATGGTGACTGCAAAGTCTTCGAAACGTTCTTCGGGCTAAAATTTAAACAAATATATGCGTTTAAATCCGTGGTTTTATCTCTCCAGCCCAATAACGTCCCACCGTTGGGCACGGGCCTCCTCCACCTTGGAGGATTTATGGCCCTCTGTGCCACGCTGACCGGGCGTGTTGGCACAGGGTTTATTTTCGAGTTTTCCGTCTCTCACAGAGGATGTGTGCAATATTTTATTTATGTATTTATTTTTTTATTTAATCATTTATTTCAGACATAGTCCATAATTATAATGTTAGTAACAATTTTTGCTTAAAAACTAATGTTAGTTAATTATACATATATTAAAATGGTTTATTGAATGTAGTGTGAAGCTGCATCCACATCATCGGGGAGTCCCAACGATCTGCAAACACACTTAGTATGCTGTTGGTGCTGCAACGGAGACGCGATATTAGGGACGCACATCGCTTTCTAATGACAGCTGCAAAACCGTCTACACGTGCCTCCGCGAACATGCCAGACGCACTGCACCTCCACGGCAGGCCCAACAGCACCCTAAGCGTGTTATTATATTGTACACGTAGGTCGCTGTATGTCCGCTGACTATATTTGGTCCACAGGCTGCATGCATAAAAAGATTGGCAGTACGCCTTAGAAAGTGTTAGTTTAACTGCATCAGTACAGCGGGCAAACCTGCGGGCCAACATATAGCAACAGACAGCCACCGACCTACGCTCTCTATCTATATCGAAGTTATCACTTAAATCATCAGTAATACAATGACCTAGATACCTCAAAATAGTCACCCTACACAGAGGAGTGCCGCAAAGCGAGACCTCAGGTACAGAGATATAGTTGTTCCTTTTTGCTTTAAAAATCGTAAGCTGGCATGGACTTAAATATAATGCCAATAAGAATTGGCATTATATTTAAGTCCATGAGACGTTGCATATGATTCACATATAGCCAATAAACGTCTCATAGAACCAACCGAGGGCGTAAGCAGCGCCATGTCATCAGCTGAGCTGCAGTAGCTGATGTTATTTAGACAAACGCCATCAACAAAGCATCCGACATTAGCGCTACTCAGTTCCACGATCAGTTAATTGAAGTATAAGTTGAAGAGCCGAGGCGAACTCAGCCCCCCTTGTCTCACCCCACAATCCAATCTATATACATCGGAGAACGCATCTAACCATTTTACACTATTTCGCTGGTTACTATACCAGTATTTGAACATAGAAGTAATTTCTGGTGGCACACCGGATTCAATTAATTTACTCGAGAGCTTATCATAATTTACCAGGTCAAAAGCCCGTGATAAAAAACAGGCCAATACTGGTGTTTTTCTATCCTCCTTTTTATATCCTAATATCCCTTAGCTTACTTTTACAGCAGCCTTGTGAGGAGACGGGGTGGTGATACTTGTATTCTTAATCCGTCACCACACGGAGACACGTGGTTTTATCTATCTTTACCTATTATAAAACAAAGTCATTATTTTTGTATGTATGTCCTTACGTGAGCTTATATCTTCAAAACCACGCAACGAATTGTCTTTTTAGTAGATAGGGTGGTTACCATATCTATTAAAAATATCGCATCAAAGTCATGTCCATTAACTAATGGGCCTGACTTTTTTGGATAATTTGTTAAGGCTCAAAAACTGTAAACGCAAGTGAAATCGGGGGCATTACCTGGTACTTACTATTTTGTATCACTTATTTTGCCTAGTTACTTTATTTGTGTTTGTTTGAATGTGTTTCTTTGACACAAATAAGTCTAATTGTTTACATAAAAACAAAAAATTAGGATATCCCAGATGTGAGTTGAATGAATGTGAATGAAATAAACAACTTGTTTTGAATCATTCGCGAATGAAGTAAACAATGAAAGTCCGTTCTTGGAAAGGAACTAACATGTATATTATTGTATAAACAATAAACTGAGTTCTGTGAAGTTTGTCTTATTTGTAGCACATTTAATTATTAGACGTAGGGACCGATTCTCCGTGCACAACTAAACTTAACTAACTAAAAAATAAAAATTGATAGTGTGAATAATATTTTCCAAACGTCGGGGGAAACATACACTTGAAATAAACGCGACGGAATCCGGAAATAGTAGTTTTATCTGAATGAACAAGTTGTGCAATTGTCGTAGATAACATATCTAGATATAAATTTTCTATTATGTATATTCTGCATTATCAAACTGCTTAAATATGGATCTTCTATCTAAGCAATTTGATATTTAAAGGGCAAAGCCAACTTTAGGCCACCTGTAAACACCACTTTAGCAAGAAAAGATAAAATACATTAATTTTGTTATTTAATCATATGAATTTTACGTATATTTAAACACCCGTCACTGAAACAATTTATGTTTCGCATAAAAAAAGTATTTTTGTTTGAAAATCCTTACAAAAGTCGCGTATCAAAATATTGTTAGTGCTTAAAACTTTATTCTGAGTTTTCTATCTTTATAAAATATTTTTATATATGTACGCATAAAATATGCATTTGGTAATTAATAATGTGGTTAAAACATGTTTAAAAGAAAAAAAGTAAATCAAATGCATAACAAAACAAGTGAAGTTTACTGTTTGACATTACATTTAATGTAATGTCAAACAGTAAACTTCACTTGTCGCAAGTGAGGGTACTTGTACATGTGCATGCAGTGTTTCTATTATTTTCTGATTTATTACAGCCTGGCTTTGTTATATGAACTTGATTAGAATTTACGTTTGACTGAACGTATATATTTACTCAGAATTATTAGGGATATTTTGATTTTTTTTAATAAACAACAATTGTAATGGCCGAAATGCTATCGAACAATATTGTTCTAATTGCATAGTTGCGACACGCACCATAGGTTGTTGTGCCTACATGACGACAGTGCTCATGTAAATAGGTAAGATATCAACTCAACATAACATCTCCTACGACAATCCTGGATGATATTTTGATCACATAATATGAAAGTGATGAAGATAGATATTTGACATAAAAAACTGCTTATTTCATGTTTATCCCATATGTATAATCAAATAAAAGATGATGAAAACACATTTCTTACCATGTTTTACATAACAAGCATAAAAATAAATGAATACTTGATTTTACTTGCTGCCAGGCACATTATTAAACCTAAAACTGTTTTTTTATTTTCTACTTATTTTAAAGTAATGGCGGCATTTTAAATATGTTTTTCAGATATCTGATATATTTAAGATTTTGAAATGCATAACAAATATATCAGTATTTGCCGTCCATGAGTGGCCCCAGACCCTAAGGAGAATGGGCATTCTCCTTTATTATTCCTCAAACAACAACACAGCAATTAAAAAAATTATTAAACCCTTAAATTATAGTTTTCTAGTGACTCTTATAGCGATAATACTTTAATAAATAAACATTAAAATGATTATAACGTAACCCATTCAAAGATGTAAAAATTTTATAAATAGAACATTGCAATAAACAAATTACCTGTAATGCGCCCAATACTCAAATTTGGAACACTCATAATTAGCACAACACTAGCGCAACACTTAACCAATTTTCACAGTGACCTGTATACTCAAGCGCATCATTACGAACACTGAATCACTCAACTTTCATACGAATTTTCGATCTATTAACTGCTATTTGTATCGTACATACACGGTAACTGAGCAAACATTAGGTAAATATGTCTAAAGCAACAAATTTCACCGCCGATAACATTAATTTTAAATACATTAACATTCAAATGTTAATGGCGCCTTAATTAAGTATTAAACTTTAATAAACCAATAATTTAAAACACTGGCCGTATAGCTATGTCACTGATTAAATCCTGTTTAAATAAATAATTAAAATAAATTCCGATTTTAAAAATATAGAATGTATTCCAAATTTAAATAATTTAAAAAGCATTGAGACTATTAATTATGGACGTTTTAATCTTTTTTTCAAATTAGTGAGCAACCTATTCGAAATTTGTAATAATTTGTATTAATAAAAATGTTAGCGGTAAATTGTTGCGTACACGGATGTAAGAAACAAACGAATGTGGCCGTCAGTTGACTAAGAATGAGATTAGTTATCAGTGTTTATCGTAAACCGTCGTTACTTGTGTCCTTTAATCGCTGAACGCGTCACCGATAGTGCTGGTTTTGTTCAGGTAATAAATAACTTATATGGATGTGGTAACGGTAGGCATGTTATTATGCAAACTATGTTGTCATGTTTTAATAGCGTGTCTATATAATAGATGTGTTGTGATTTTTAATAGCTACTGCGTTTATTCCATTATTTAAATTAAATGTATAATCGATGCTTGCGGAATAAGCATCGAGGAAAATAAAAATAAACATTACCTATTTTAAATAATAAAAATACATAATAACTTTTTACTATGCTTTGACTTTGTGAAAGCCTATATTCGATCTTATTTTAAAATTAACCACATAATCCGCACAGTAGGTATTACTTGTTTTTCTGGAATGTAAACTATCTCAGTACTTAATTGCAACATAACCCGTTGGCCAGTTTGAGGGTAAAGCAGTAACAAAGATACACACACCCACACATTTTTGTATTTATTTATCAAATTTAACTATGATTTGATAACACTACAAAATAAGCATACTTTCTGAATGAGCTTTAATATCAATGATACCATATCAATTACTTGTTGATCCATGTATCTGGCCAATGACTTAAAAACTTAAGGAACACGAAAAATATTTAGTGTTTGTTATCTAGCATCATTCAGTTGTCGAGTTGTTTTACATACCTGTGTATAATTATTGTGTTGTTGTTTTGTAATGTACACAAATAGAACACAAATGAGTTCATAATAGCAATAGGGACGTGCTTTATTACTCATTGCAATAAATCATTGTTTTTATCGTCGATTAGTGATGCAGACTGTGTACTATTGTACATTTTTTGAAAAAAGAATTACATGATGTAAATTTAGAATTAATTCATTGACATTTGGAACGTTAGAAAAGTTGTTAAGAGTACTATTTTACGATGTGCGCTCCACAGACTAGGTCACTCTTCTCAAAAAAACTGTACAGACTACACATTATAAATTCTTTTTTTGCTTTCTGTGGATTACTGCCAGTGTCATGGTCAAATCTTTCGTCAGCATGAAGATAAAAGTATTCACACACTCTAGTTTTTAATATTGAAACTGTATTAAATGTCTTTTTATCACAACCGGTTTTTCTAAATACTGGTTTTTTTTCATCAAACTTGTTCACATAATTAAGTGTTGTAAAAAGATATCACTATCTTATCTTACCATTATGCCCATCAATTTTATCTTTTGTGAGAAGTAAATATTTGATTCATGATTTTTGCAACGATTCGTCTTATTTGACAGGTTGTTCCGATTGCAATTTCAAGAATTTATTTTTATTTTTATGCAGTGTCAGAAATAGAATACAAGTGAATGAGAATACAGAAAATAAAAGTGTCACCACCCGTTTTCCTTTCCAGGGTGCTGTAAAAGCCAGTTAACAAATAAAATAAATAAATAAATATTCAGAGACATTTCACACAACGTCCCCTGGTTCCAAGCTAAGCTTATATGCTTGTGTTATGGGTACTAGAATACGGATAGAATACATAAACTACTTTTATTTTGTAAATACATACTTATAATACGTAGAAACACCCAGACGCAGTACAAATATTTGTATGACAATTATAAATAACACAAAAATTATTGTTCCGAGCGGGAATCGGACCCGCGACCTCGTGATTGGCAGTCCGTTACATGAACCACTCAACCACGAGGTTCGTCATGAATATCGTACAGAAATAACATCCTCTGTGAGGACAGAAAACTCAATAATATACTCTGTGTCCAACTGGCGTAAAAATATAGCCAAGATTACAGGGAGACGCTAGATTCAGATGGCACAAGACCATGCTTCAATGGGCTTTCAAAATGGTTGTTTATTATCATCATCATCATAACATCACATATTTTTCCCATGGGAATAGGCAGAGACTACAGAACTCCATGTGCTATCTTAATCATATATTCATGTTTTTTCTCTCTCCAACCCATTTACATCCCATTGTTGAGCACGGGCCTTTTCCACTTTGGGAGGGATTATGGTCTACTGTGCCGCACTGACCAGGCGTTTTGGCACAGAGTTTACTTTCGAGTTTTCCGTCTCTCACAGAGAATGTTATCTGTGTGCAATATCTCTTAGCTGATTTTTACAACACCCTTGGGAGGAAATGGGGTGGTGACACTTGTATTCTTAATCGGTCACCGCACGGAGATGTTGTTGTTGTTGTATACAAGGTGTTGTCATGTTGTTTACAAGGTGTCAAAATATTTGACAAATGTATCAAATATGAACCCTGCTAGAGCATAGCAACATAACTTTTTATTAATTGTACATATTTAATATTACATGTTCATAATTATATTTTTATACATTTATTAATATATATCTATTTTATCTTATTTTATCTATGATCCAAACATACTTCCTTGATTTTATTTATAACTAGCTGTTGCCCGCGACTTCGTACTCGTGAAATTTAGAAACCAAACCTTAACAAACTTAAATTTACTATAACGATTGTTTAATAAATAAACATAAAAGTGATCGATTAAAATCGATAACTAATTGTATTAATAATTAAGTTCACTATGGCAACTATTATTGCCTAATTTTAAGTGTGTCAACACTGACACTTCCGTTTCCATTCAACATGTAACACAGCCAATTGTCAATGGCATTTTTTACAATGCAAAGTGTTGTATTTTATTTAAAATATAATCACATTTAAAATTCACACAGCATGTTATTTCTATTTACCTAACATGCTGTTGTGGTCCTTCGATAAGTACTCAATAGTACGTGGTTGAATCAGTTATATTTAAATTCAGTGCTCGCGTGTGATCCGTTCTTAGCTTGCTATGCAAGCCACGGTCGACGTTAAGGCGTTTAGAAATTTGCCCTGGTGCTCTTCGTCCTATAATACGAGGTGCCCGGGCCTTGTGTCTCGGCGGTGCAGTTTACTACAAATTTCGGTCTATATACCGGGTTGCGCGGCGCTCGTTGTACAAGAGCGTCCTGCTGCCATTTTGTTGAGGGGAGTCGCGATTTCGCGGCAAACGGCTGTTCATCGTGTGGGTTTGGTGCAATTCGTCCTATGTACGAGTTTCCCAGCCTCTTTTCGACGAGATCAGATCATTAATCTAGTGGATTTGGTCGATTCTTCGAGCATCAATTTCGTCCATACGAAAAATATTTTAGAATCGCCATATTGAAATAAATAGTTCGTTGTGTTGGCAGCAATGACAACGCTGATTTCATCGTGTTAAGTTGGCAGCAATGACAGCGCTGTTTTCGTCGTGTTAAGTTGGCAGCACTGCGTATTGTCACTGTCAATGTCAACTGTCATCGTTTCGTCAGTCACATCGTAACGTAAACAATGACATGTGTTTTGGGAGGTCATTTAGGTTGTTTAAGGTTTCTGTCACCGTAAGCGATATCGACTAAACGGTTGTGGAGATTTTGCGTTGTTTTCCGCGCTTTTTGGTGTTTTCTAATATAGTTTCTTTGGTCAAATTGATTCATTAGTTTTGTGTTGTCTTTTGTGTTTGGTGGTGGTAAGTTTTTTTATACTTTTATACAGTTTTTTACACATAGTGTAACTCTGCATTTTTGAGGTTATACTCAAACATGCAGAGTGAAGATGATACTCTGGTTCCGCCTCCGGCGCCAGACCCTCCAGATCCTCCAGATCCTATGTCAGTAGATTCCCCCCCCTCAGGTACTGGTCTTAAAAGACGTATGGTATCTGAAATAACAACTCAGGCGAAAAAACAAATAACCTCGCCAGAACTAGCAGTTGCATCAATCCAGACTGTATACACGGACCCTGCGTACGTCGTAGGTGCGATTAATACATACTCTCCCGAGAACAAAGGTCCGTTTATAGTTCACGTGACACGAAACACCCCTGACCCCTCAGCTGGCTCCTCTATACGTACTATTAAATTCGGCCAATTCCTAACAACCCATAAAATCAAAAATGTCTGTCCCGATGGTGTTAAAAAAGTGGGAAGAAACAAAATTTCAGTCGAGTTCCGTACAGCCAATGATGCCAACAACTTTACTGTGTCACCGATCCTTTCCATGTGCAAATACTCTGCGTCAGTTCCGACCTTCAATGTTACCAGAATGGGCCTAGTGCGACAGGTACCAACAGACCTGTCAATGGAAGAGTTTGTAAAGGATGTTGTTCTCCCTGATGGATGTGGCAGAATAATAAAAGCTCGTAGGTTAAACAGAAAAACTTTTGAAGATGGTAAAGCCTCTTGGGTCCCCACCCAATCCGTCGTCCTCACATTCCTCAGCCAATCCCTCCCTGATAGAATTTTCCTATACTACACATCCCTCCCTGTGGAACTCTACTACTTCCCTACCATCCAATGCCATTCCTGCTGTAGGTATGGACACACAAAGGCCCAATGCAGATCACAACCCAGATGCTATCGTTGTGCCCAAGAACATTCTGCGGACACCTGCGAGATAACGGAAGCTAACGCCTGCTGCTTACACTGCTCGGGCCGGCACTTTGCCACGAACAGAAACTGCCCGGAACAAGAAAGACAGAGGTCTATAAAAATAGTTATGGCTGAACAGAGCATATCCTACGAACAAGCCTCCCTCCAATTCCCCCCCTCTTCCCGTTCTTACTCTGAGATTGCCCAAGAATCCCCCCATTTTACTTCCCTTACACAATCTGGATATAGACCTCCTCAATCACCCTCACAACCCCCCCCTCCTCACTCTCTATCCCAAACTCCGCAGTCCCGCTCCTATGTAAAAACTGTATATGCCACCCCCCGTCCTCGCATTATTTCTAATGGAAAACCCTTTGACAAATCCCTTCATAGAGACTTGACATCTACCCCGAAATCAACAATGACCAATGGCTGCGCACTAAATAAAACTCAAGCCCCCACACACAATGACTCAACATTAGAAACTCTTCTGACTTTACTTATCGATCTTCTCAGCTCTAACCGTCTCTGTATACCGCCCAACGTTGCCCACAAACTTAGTCAGCTCCTCTCCTCATCCATTCAATATGGATCAAGTGGTCATCCTCCAGTGGAACAGTCGTAGCATTCAATCTAAAAAACACGAACTTACTCACTTGATTTCAAGATTCCACCCATCAATCATTGCTGTCTCGGAGACATGGTTGAGACCTGGTTCTCATTTTAGGGTTCCAGGCTTCTTTTGTCTCCGAGATGATGGTGTTGATGGTTACGCCGGGAGTGCTTTATTAGTAAAGCACTCCATCCCTTTTTCCCAAATCTCCCTTCCTGCCCATCCCTCTGGCATTAACATTGTTGGTGTCAGATCCTTTAATATCTCCTTTATTTCTGTGTATATTCCGCGACCTAACTCATCTCTTATCCCTGACTTACTCCTTCTTCTATCGTCTGTCCCCCCTCCAATTGCCCTTATGGGTGACTTTAACGGACATAACATTGTGTGGGGCCATAGCCACACTGACCTATTTGGACATTCCCTTCTCGACATATTTGACGAAACCAACCTTTGCCTACTTAATAATGGTTCCCCTACCCGTAGAACCCTCCCTTCACAAGACCCAAGAAGTGCCGTTGACCTATCCCTCTGCTCCCCCTCGTTAATGCCTCTTACCTCATGGCACATTCTCCCTTCTTCTTACGGTAGTGACCATTACCCCATTCTATTGTCTATTGATATCCCTAATAGAGCCACTCCTTTTTGTAACCCTAGTCCCTCCTTTAAATTTAATCTTTCTAGAGCAGACTGGGACTCATACTCCGAAACTCTGGAACTCAAACTACGAGCTCTCCCTCCAATCTCTGAAATGTCCCCCCTTAATTTCTACAAAGCATTTATCGAGTGTATAATTTCTAGTGCGCTTCTTCATATTCCCGTCAAAAAACCCACAGGTGACTTCAGAGTTTCTCCTCCTTGGTGGGACTCTGAATGCACCTCAGCGGTAAGGGAACGTAAAGATGCGGAGAGGTTATACGCTCGATCTATGACTGTAGAAAATTTTTTGACCTATAAACGCCACGCGGCTAAATTTAAAAAACTTGTCTCCATAAAAAAACGCTTAGGATGGTCGTCCTTTTGCGAATCATTGTCGCCCAGAACCCCGTCGTCAATTGTTTGGAAACAAATTAGAAGATATAGAGGTTCCCTCAGGCCTCAAAACATTCCAGCCAATGATAGCTCATCATGGCTTGAGGCATTCTCAGACAAACTGGCCCCTCCTTATGTCCCCTGTGCGTTTTCTCTCCCCTCTATTCCTTCTTCTATACCCACTTCTAACTGTTTTGACAATCCCTTCTCACTTCACGAACTTCGACTTGCTCTTGACGGACTTTCAGACTCAACACCAGGTATCGACGGTATCCCTTACTCTTTCCTAAAAAAATCTTCCGAAGAAACCAAATCCCTTTTCCTATCCATGGTTAACTCCTTCTTTGACTCTGGTACCATTCCAGAACAATGGAAATCGCAAGTGATAATCCCAATCCTTAAACCTGGCAAAGATCCCCTCGAACCAAGCAGCTACAGACCGATTGCCCTATCGCCAACTCTGGCGAAGGTCACAGAACACATGGTCAAAAATCGATTGGAATGGATAGTGGAACACAATTCACTTCTTGGGAAGTCGCAATTTGGCTTTAGAAAAGGCAAAAGCACACTGGATAGCCTAAGTATTCTAACTACTGACATCCAAATTGCGTACAAAAAGAAAGAGTATCTAGTGGGAGTCTTTTTAGATATCAACGCGGCCTATGACAACGTTTTGCTTCCAGTTCTCAGGAGGAAACTCACGGAGCTGAGATTACCTGAGAAGCTTACCCGTTTCATCCTCAACTTATTTGCGGAAAGGACCGTTACCGTGAAATCTAATTCAAGTCTTCTACCCCCGCGTACCGTCTGGAAAGGTTTACCCCAAGGCTCCGTCCTAAGTCCCCTCCTTTATAACATTTACACCTATGATCTTGAGCTAACAGTAGAATCCTTTTCCCATATCCTTCAATATGCCGATGACCTTGCCATTTATGTCTCCTCCTCGTCTATAGAAGATGCCGCCAACCGATTGAATTCGGCATTAGCCTATCTCGTCAACTGGCTCGAAGACCACGGTCTGACCATCTCCCCTTCCAAAAGTGCCGTCGTAGTCTTTACTAAAAAAAGAACCATCCCTACAGTTACTATTAACATCAACAATGAGGTCATTTCCCAAACTAACACTTCCAAATTCTTAGGTGTCTCACTGGATTCTCGAATGACAGGTACTGAGCACTCCATATCAATTTCACAAAAGTGTGAAAGAAATATTAACATCCTTCGTTCCTTGTCAGGGGTATGGTGGGGCTCCCATCCTTATTCCCAAAAACTCCTATACAACGCCATAATACGTAGCCATCTTGATTATGGTTCCCTTCTTTTTAACGCTTTTAATAAAACAAACCTCGAAATGCTGCAAAAAATCCAAAATAAATGTCTACGTATAATCCTAGGCACAATGAAGTCCTCTCCGATAAACGCGATGCAGGTAGAATGCGGCGAACCCCCCCTGGATTTACGTAGACAGTTCCTTTCTGACCGTTTTCTTTTCAAAATTGCCCAAAACTTTAACCATCCTCTTCTTCAAAAACTTAGACTCCTTTTCGAATTACTACAATCCTCACCAAAAATTCCGTGTCTACTCAACAGTCTTAAAACCCTCCTTCAACTCCCATACCCGGTCGTCCAATTCCCAATATTCCCTCTTTTCCTCACCTCCTACGAGGCGTTAGTATACATCCCTCAAATCATCCTAGATTTTGGCATATACAAAGATTCTGTTGACGCCCAACGTACCTTTTCTTATAACATGGATCTTCACTTCCGTGGATGGCACACTGTCTTTACGGACGCTTCAAAATTATCTACAGATAGTGTAGTCGGTGCAGCAGTCTGGATCCCCTCCTCCAAACTATCCCTCCTTTTTAAATGTCCCTCCTCCTCTTCCGTCTTCACCGGCGAAGCTTTAGCTCTGCTCGAAGCAATCCTCTTTGTTAAATCTCACCTACTTAATAACACAATTATATTTACAGATTCGAAGAGCTCCCTCCAATCAATCTTGGCCAACCCCTTCCTCTCCATTTCCCGCTTCCCTTTAATCTTAAAAATTAGAGAATCCCTCCTAGAATGCCATAATCTTAATATTAACGTAGTCTTAGCCTGGATACCTGGACACGTTGGAATTTCCGGAAATGAGACCGCAGACTCTTGTGCTAAATCAGCTGTTCATTATGGTACTCTAGAATACTACCAAACCTACTCCCACGACCTATGCCTACTTGCCAACTCGGTACTCTCGAAGTCTTGGAAAGCTACATGGAACACATCCAAGGTTACTAAGGGCAAGCACTTTGCTGATATACAACCGGAGATACCCCCCACACCGTGGTTTTTTAAATTCCGCAAGGCCGACAAGAGAGCAACCTCCGTCATTTGTCGTCTCAGATTGGGCCATTGTTGTACCCCCGTATTCCTCGCCAAACTTAGGATCAGGAGTACTGCGTTGTGTGAATGTGGTCTCGACGAAGCCGACGAAAATCATATATTCTTCTCCTGTCCTAATACTCGCGAATCACTTCACGACTTCCTTCCCCCAGAAATCCCTCGTCCTACTTCTCTAAAATGCCTTCTTTCCCTAATATTCTCCCCTCCTATTCCCCAAATTCTTTGTAAATTTGTAAAAAGGAACCGTATAAAGCTGTAAATATTTTTTAAGTAGTATAGACTAACTAAAACCAACTAACACTTTATTTATTGTATTGTACATAATATATCCTCTACTAACCTTCTAACATTGTGTTGTCCTGTGTTTGTTGTAGATAAATCACCTTGGTCGAAGACTTCATCCCATCGATTTTAACCGGTCATATTCTACAATACAATGCATAACTCGCTTCAGTTTATGAATCTATCGTGACTCGGACACTGGCAGAATCGCGAAAGTTGCTAAAACGAGTAGCTGGGCCAAACTAAGAAGAAGTTGAAGTTGAAGTAACGTAAACAATAACATAACCAAAGTGCGGGTTTTGGTTGTTTTTAGTGCGGTTTATTTGTGCAAGCAATTAAGTTTAGTGCGTAAGTGCGTCCCTCTATAGGCGACTCACGCTGGAATACGTGCGGTTTTTGTTTTTATCGGCTACAGAAAGCAAAATCATGGGTGAGGAACTAAAACGTTGGCGAACTAAGCGCGGCCAATTAAAAAGTACAGTGACACGTATCGAAACCTTTGTAAATGGTTCTGAGTTTTCCTCAGCCGGCGGTGAGGTGCTTCAGGCTAGACTGGACAAATTAGTGAGTACTTTTAAAGAATATGAGGACGTTAACCTAGAAATTTCAATGCTTGACAGCACAGATTCAGAGAATGTTACTGAAATTGAAAACAAGTATTTTGTAGTGTTAGCTAAACTGAAAGAATCCATAAAGGGTAAGAGTAATTTACATTGTTCAAACAGTTCAGTTTCAAAGCTCCCAAATATTGAGATTTCCTCATTTGATGGAAAAGATTTCACTAACTACCAACCTTTCATGGATTTGTTCAATGCTGTCATTGAGAGAAATAGTTCTTTGTCTAATGTACAAAAATTGTGTTATTTGAGAAAGTATTTGACAGGAGATGCTCTGGCTGTAATAATTAACTTGCCTATTGTTAATGAGTCCTATGCAGAGGCATTGTTGTTACTAAAAAACCGGTTTGATAATAAGGCAAGGCTTATATGTAATCATATTAATCAGTTGCTAGAGTTACCTCAAATGCAAAAAGGTACTGCATCTTCTATAAGGTCTTTTGTGTCATGTATTCGCCAACAACTATATGCTTTAAAAAATTTAGAACAACCCACAGACAAATGGGACATGTTGTTAATTTCTATTTTTTCAAGGAAACTAGACTGTTATACAAACAGAGCTTATCATTTGGATAGAAACTCTCCTGATGATTTACCCACAATGTCTGAATTTCTGTCATTTTTAGAAAAGCGAGCAATAGCTTTGGAGGACAGTCCTCCCCCTAAAAGTAATTTCCATGATGGTAATAATAATGTTAAACAAAAGGCTAATAGTTTTAATCATAAAGTTTCCAATGTTGTTTCAAAACAAAACCAAAAACAAATCACTTGCTTATTCTGTAAAAATAATCATCTCTTATTTGCCTGTCCAAAATTTAAAATGTCTCCAATTATAGACAGATTGAAGTTTGTGACAGATAATAACTTATGTACAACTTGCCTAAGGCACCACTTGGATGTCTGCAAATATACATTTAAATGTAGAATGTGCAAAGAGTCCCATAATACTCTCTTGCATCAAGATAAACAACCTGAAACACCAGTCAATACTGTGTTGCATTCTAACAATAATAATATCAATGTTTTGTTACCTACTATACGTATAAAACTGATTGATAAAAATGGTTGTAAAATTTATGTTAAGGCCCTACTCGATAGTGGGAGCCAAGCATCTATAATAAAGCGATCTCTTGTTAATCAATTAAAATTAAAGACTGTACCTTTTCATGTAAATATTATTGGACTTGGTAATAATAATAATAAAGCCAATGAATGTGCCAACATAATGTTACCTTCCTCAATTTACAATGTTAAGTTTGAAGTGAAGTGCCATGTTGTAGATTCTATCACAACTGTTTTGCCTCAGAATCCTATTGATATTAGCAATATTAGGATTCCTGAAAATGTTTTTCTGGCTGATACAGAGTTTAATGTCCCATCAGAGATTGCCATTCTACTAGGTTCTGATTTCTATTTTAAAGTGCTTCTTGATGGACATTTAAAGTTAAATAATGGATTAGTTCTCCAGAACACATTGTATGGCTATGTTGTAGCTGGTGCAGCTTTTCGTAAAGCTAAAGCTCCAGATTCAAATGTTAACTTGACTTCTAATTTTATTACCAAGGAAAATAATTTGGAAGAAATTATGGCAAAATTTTGGTTGTCTGAAAAAATGCCTGAGCCTGAGAAGAAAAAGACTCAGTCTTTGGAATTTCAAAGAGCAGAGGACTGTTTTAATAATTCAGTAAAATTATATTGATAATCAATTTTCAGTTGATATTCCTTTACACTGCCCTTTGAATGAATTAAATATTGGAGATTCGTTTTCAATTGCTTTACAAAGATTTTTGGTATTAGAGAAAAAATTTCAGTCTGATCCAGAATATTTTTCAAAATATAAAAAGTTTATAGATGAGTATGTCACGCTAGGGCATGCTAAGGTCGTTGATGTCAATGCCTACGACATTTGTAATGGTCCGGTATATTTTCTTTCACATCATGCTGTCTCGAATGAAAGCAGCAAAACCACTAAGTTACGCATAGTATTTTCTGGCAATATGAAATCTAAAAAAGGTGTATCAATTAATGATGTAATGCTAAACGGTCCCATTGTGCAACGTGAATTATTTGACATACTTATCTACTTTCGTACTTATCGTTACACACTCATGTGTGATATTGAAAAAATGTTTCGAATGTGTCTCATCAATGAAGACTACAGACCTTTACAGAATATATTGTGGCGAGATGACCCATGTCAGCCAATCAACTGCTTGCAATTGCAAACAGTTACATATGGCCTCAAAGCTTCTACTTTTTTGAGTACTAGATGTTTGTTAGAACTAGCTCATTTGTACCAAGATAAGTACCCTTTAGCTGCAGAGGCTATTAGACAACACACATATGTCGATGATGTCATATGTGGCGCGGATTCGAAAAACCAGTTACATCTCCTGAAAGAGGAGTTACTGAACCTAATGAAGTTGGGGAATTTTAATTTACACAAATGGTGTTCAAACTCTATAGATGTTCTGCATAATATTCCTGAAAATAAAAAATATTTTGAACAGATTGACTTAAATAAAGACAATATAATTAAAACACTTGGTTTGAAGTACAATGTACTCACTGATTCCTTGTTGTTTCAATGTCCCATGATGGATGACACTCAAAAAACTAAAAGAACAATATTAAGTTTTATTGGTAAAATATTTGACCCTCTTGGTCTCTTAGGTCCCATTGTAGTAGTGGCTAAACTGTTCATGCAGTCTCTATGGGCACTTAATATTAACTGGGATGCTGTTCTGCCCCAAGACTATATTAATACATGGGATAAATTTTTAAATGATTTAATTTCAATGGGCACTCTCTCTACTCCAAGGTGTGTTTTATCACATCCAGTAGATGCCATGGAACTTGTAGGCTACTGTGATGCCTCCATGAAAGCTCTTGGTTGTTGTCTCTTCTTAAGAATTTTTAATTCTAATGGGACAGTCTCTGTTGACTTGTTATGCTCCAAGTCACGAGTTGCTCCATTAAACAAATCGGTAACAATACCAAAGTTAGAGTTAAGCAGTGCATTATTGCTTGCTCAGCTAGCAAATAAAGTTCAGGATATTTTAAAACCAAGATTACCAAAACTTTCTATTCACTTGTATAGTGATTCTCAAATTACACTTGCTTGGATCAAGTCAGCAAATTTAAAATCAAATTCATATATTATAAATAGGGTCAATCAAATTAAAACACTGACAGAAGACAAAATGTGGTCTTATGTTAGCTCAAGTAAGAATCCTGCTGATTTACTTTCTAGAGGCTGTGATCCACACAAATTAAGATCAAATGAACTATGGTGGCATGGTCCCAAGGAACTGTCTCATATGGACTTTCAGCACTCTATATGTGATGTAAAATTGCCCATTCCCTCATCTTTTGAGGACGAATTAGTGACCAATGTGACCTTACCCCAATTAGATTTTCTTAATAAATTTTCTGATGTTGGAAAGCTGCAGAGAGTAGTAGCATATATTTTACGATTTCGTAATAATTGTTTAAAGAAAGATAAAGAAAGTGGGTCATTGACACCACAAGAGCTCCATAATGCCTTGTTGGTAATAATTCGCGTCTCACAAAATAAATATTTTTCTAAAGAGATGGAGTGGCTAAATAGGTCCTTGCCGGTAAAGTCAGGTTTGTCAAAACTACACCCCTTCCTGGATAAGACTGGTATATTAAGGGTAGGTGGTCGGTTACAAAATGCCAATGATATTCCCTTTGATAAAAAGCATCCAGTCATATTACCCAAGTCTTGTCACTTGACAACTATTCTAATTCACAAAGAACATTTAAGATTATTACATGCTGGTGCCAAATTGGTACTTAGCTCTTTATCACAACGCTTTTGGCTTGTTAATGGCATAAGAGAAGTAAAGAAAGTAGTAAATAGGTGTGTTAAATGTTTTAGAATGAAAGCAGCAGCCGTAAACCAATTAATGGGCTCTCTGCCACCTGAAAGACTTTCTGTTGCCAGACCGTTCCAAGTGGTAGGTGTTGACTTCTGCGGACCATTCAGTGTGAAAGTTACACGCTTAAGAAGGCCTATAGTGACTAAAGGCTATGTAGCTATATTTGTTTGTTTTTCAATTAAGGCCATCCACATGGAACTTGTAAGCGACTTAACCACTGAAGCATTTTTGGCTTGCCTTAAGCGATTTATTGCTAGACGAGGAATGCCAAGTAAAATATTTTGTGATAATGCCAAAACCTTTAAAGGTGCAGCTAACGAATTAAAAGCTTTACATGATCTGTTTACTACAAAAAAGCACATTGATGCAATTGATAATTATTGTATACCTAAATATATTCAGTTTAGATTTATACCAAGCTATTCACCAGAGTTTGGAGGCTTATGGGAAGCCGGGGTTAAAAGTTTTAAATTTCACCTGAAGAGAATTGTTGGCAACATTGCCTTAACCTTTGAAGCTTTGTATACAGTGGTTACAGAAATTGAAGCTGTGTTAAATTCACGACCCCTTCTTCCTATAAGTTCGGATGTTTCCAGTTATGAATATTTAACGGCTGGCCACTTCCTCATAGGAAATGCATTGTCAAGTTACCCTGAAACTGACCTTTCTGATAAAAATATCAATAGATTAAAATTTTGGAATATCTTAACCAAAATTAAACAGGACTTTTGGAATGTCTGGTCACGTGATTATCTCACACAGTTACAAAGTAGACCAAAGTGGCTACAAAGTCATCCTAACTTAAAAGAAGGGGACCTTGTCATTGTACGCAATGACAATACACCTCCATTAACATGGCCCATGGCTAGAGTTGTAAGGGTTATCCCTGGACCAGATGGTAGGGTCAGGGTGGCTGAAATAAAGATGCCAAATAATAAAACATATTTAAGGTCATTTAGAAAGTTAAGTTTATTACCACTTAATAATACTGTTTCTGATGAACAGTTGAGTAGTCCCTAGTGGTTAGCCGATCCCAAGACTTTGTCGTAGGGCTAGAGACTACTTAACTAAGCATTTTTCTGTTTTTGAATGTATTTATACTTGAAGATGGTTTTCTTGTATTAAGTATGTATGTAATAATAAGTTTGTTATTATGTTAATATATATATGGTTTTGGCCCGGCCCAACTTATGTTTAATAAATAAACATAAAAGTGATCGATTAAAATCGATAACTAATTGTATTAATAATTAAGTTCACTATGGCAACTATTATTGCCTAATTTTAAGTGTGTCAACACTGACACTTCCGTTTCCATTCAACATGTAACACAGCCAATTGTCAATGGCATTTTTTACAATGCAAAGTGTTGTATTTTATTTAAAATATAATCACATTTAAATTTACACAGCATGTTATTTCTATTTATCTAACAACGATTGATAAATGGCGTTGTTTAACATATAAGCTCGTCAAAGATTTTGTTAAGCTTTCAGCCAGATTTCGCATTTATAAATTAGTAAGGAAGTATGGATCATACATCTGGTCATACATACAAACGTAGATCATATACATAGTAAAAAGGCTATTTAATATATAAATTTTGTTCTAGGCACATTTTCTTTGACACAAAAGTCTCATTCGTAAAACACCATAAAATGTTACTAGTTTCTGCTATCGGCACAGTAAAATTGATCGTTCTCAATACTTAGAAGAGATCTGACTCAACTTATTGAGTCATTATTTGATTAAGAGTTCACGTTAGAAAAATGAGGTCATATTGATTTGAATAATTTTGTGAAATTGCTAAATTTTACTAATTTATGATGTAACTTATAGCAAAAAAAAAAAACTAGCAAAAAGTTTTATGAGGACTCACGAGTACGTTTACTTGTTTAAGGGTATAATATTGTTTTTCTTAAATAACGCATCTCTAACTGAATATAAAAAAAATATTGAAGTGACTTCATGTGTTTATGAAATTTGAGGGTTTTCCTCGATTTCTCAGGAGATAACGATGAGATCCTGACTTGGTGCCAGTGGAACCACATGAGAACCACCAGCTTTCAAATAAGAAAAGAATCATCAAAATCGTTTCGTCCAGCTAAAAGTTATAAGGAAACATCAAAAAAGAAACATTAAAAAAACATACAAATGAATTGAGAACCTCCTCCTTTTTTTAAGTCAGTTAAAAAGTAAAGTTAGATTTTCGTGTTAAAACACAATCACAATCTATAGGCCTGTTGGACGAGCCTCGTGGTTGAGTGGTTCATGTAACGGACTGCCGATCAAGAGGTCGCGGGTTCGATTCCCGCTCGGGACAATCATTTGTGTGATTTTTCTAATTGTCATACAAATGTTTGTACTGCGTCTGGATGTTTCTATGTATTATAAGTATGTATTTACAAAAGAAAAGTAGTATATGTATTCTATCCGTATTTTGGTACCCATAATACAAGCATATAAGCTTAGCTTGGGACCAGAAGACGTTGTGTGAAATGTCCAAGAATATTTATTATTATTATTATTTTATAGGCGTCATAGCTTTTCAGTAAAGTGTACCAGCTGTACAAAACTACTCAGATTGTAGGATAGCATCTAATAAAATACGAGTATTATTGCGAAGTAGCACCATAACCAAGAAGACTGACTTAACACAAGCGAGGTATTATGTGTTTACTAGTTAATCCCTCGTTTAGAAGCAAAACTGACATAAGAACGTCAACTTAATTAGATAATTAGAAACAGTTTAAAACATAAGGGAAAGCGATTTGATAAGCTTATGAAGAAGTAAGGATGATAAAAACTAGCGATTTTTAATGTATGTTTAGCTGAACACTAGGTTAGAAACAAATCCTTCTTAGATAATCTTATATATAAAATTCACGTGTCACAGTGTTAGTTACCGTTCTCCTACGAAACGGCTTGACCGATTTTTATGAAATTTTACATGCATATTCAGTAGGTCTGAGAATCGGCCAACATCTATTTTACAAACCTTTTTTTTAGTATGGCAAAACAACGTTTGCCGGTACAGCTAGTTTTAATATAAAAAGGGGTTTGGTAGCGTCTTTTATGAAAGCTCTTACGCATATAGATTTTACCACTCTATGTATTTAATTTAGTTATTAAGTACTTTTTTTGTGAATTACGAACAATCACACAGCCGGAGGTGGTAAGGTGGAGAGATTCAACCTTTTTCTTTTAGAGAAACATTGTCACATAATAACAATGTCACCCCGATAACGTTTTTGCTTTCTACCTATTCCTATGTAGCTAAGCAACAGTAAAGCATGTTTGTGAACAGATGAATAAGTTATATACCTACTGTTACATATAAAATGTAATCTTTATTTACATCTAGTACAGCACTACCTTTATGTATTATCGCATAGTGTGGTAAGACTTTGTGGAGCGTCGTGAGCTGCACCAAGGGGTTGTTGCATCGCTGCGTAACATATGCATTCTTTTAAAATACTTTTGCAGACCACTAAATGCTCGAACTTCCTACCCCTTACTTTTTATCGTTGTATTTTATTTTTTTGAAATTATAAGTGTAATTAAAACTGTTTTCTGTTTTTCCTTTCTTCATTTCCTTTTATGGTATGTCTTAAATGTAACACTACTAATAAAAAGATAAATAGGTAACTCTTGACGCTCCATCTTTTAATTTGGACCACAGTTAAACGTTTTCGCCTATGCCGAGCATTTGATCCGTTGCACCGGGTGGGCCGGAAACTGGTTCAAAAGAGCTCACCGCTTGCGCAAACCACAGTTTACCCTATGTTGTGGTCATCACAACTTTACGTATGTACTTGTGGTAGGTTATAAGTTACGTAACTTCCTAAGAGTAGCATGTTTGTTTAATAAGATTTTATTAAATTTCTATTCTTATCTAACAGTACTACTACAAGTAACATCATCCTCTCACTCTCATTCCATTATTTGGGGTCGGCACAACATGTCTTTTTCTTTCATAGTCTTCTATCAGACGTCATATCTGTGTCAACTCCTCTTTCATCTAGCAGTACAAGTAACATATTGCAAAAAATAAATATAACCAGCGCTGCTCCATTCACTGCTGGACATAAAATCCTGGCCATAGAACGCTATACGCCAATCTTAACCATTATGTTTACTAGCAAAGAAAAAAAAATGTTTATCTACTATTCATAATCACCATACTGCATACCAATTACGAGTATTATATAGGTACATTACCATACGTGTTTAAACAAGTGCGAGTGGGACTCGCGCACGAAGGGTTCCGTACCATTATCTATGCAACATAAGGCAATGTTATTAGTATCGAGCAAGAAACGGTAAAAAAAATCAGTTTTTTGTATGGGAGCCCCCCTTAAATATTTATTTTATTTTATTTTTAGTATTTGTTGTTATAGCGGCAGTAGAAATACATCATCTGTGAAAATTTCAACTGTCTAGCTATCACCGTTCTTGAGATACAGCCTGGTGACAGACGGACGGACGGACGGACGGACGGACGGACGGACGGACGGACGGACAGCGAAGTCTCAGTAATAGGGTTTCCGTTTTTACCCTTTGGGTACGGAACCCTAAAAAAGCATCGAAAGGTAATAATATATTATTTGTTACAAAAAATATTGAATCTGAAAAAGATATTGGTACCAATTCTATGTGGAAAACTAAACTTAACTAAAAAATGAAAATTGATAGTGTATTGTAATTGTACATGTACACATTTATATTAATTACCTAAAATTGTTAGTCTATATTCTACACAGTTTTTATACTAAAAAAGTTCAATTAACATTGCGGAATTGTGCTATTGATACTATCAATTTTTTTTTTAGTTAAGTTTAGTTTAGTTGTATGCACTGAATTGATTCCATTTATTTATAAATGATTTTTTTGTGATAATATTATATTTGATTATACATAACTACGTAATTAGTTACACACCAAACATGTCCAACGATTGGAAAGTTTATAATATTTTAAGAGTCAAGGAAACTCCAGTATTTATGAATCATAAATTTTCGTTTAGTTATCAAGCTAAGAAGTGAAAGCTTACCAAAACTACGAGTATTAAAACATAAACTTCCATTTATTACAAATCAATATAATTAATACAGCTTCATTAAAATATCTGCATTTTTATTAAAAAAAATATTTATTTTTATAACTTTGACCTTGTCAAGCAATTAGGTGTTATGCATATTATTTAAATTTCGAATATGAATTCTAAATTTAAATATGAGATGCAGTGTTGCCCCTACAAATATTATATTCTAAAAATAATTGTTTGCTTTTTATGGTTTCTTGTAATTGGTATGTCGAAAGTTAAAAAAATTTTAATTTTATTGTATTTTTTTTTGTATAGCGCTAATTTTATTAAATAAATGATTTTTTTTTCTTTATGTACAAGATTTAACTAATAATTTTTGCATTGTATCATCATTATCATCTACATTATTTTCAAAGTAGATAATTCCTTGAGTTATCTATCCTTCTGCTTATAAACTAAGTAAGATATAACTGTTCAGTTAAAAATCTTTTATGAAAAAAATTGGTAAATAATATTAATAATAAGTACTCATGGACATTTCACACAACGTCCTCTGGTCCCAAGCTAAGCTTATATGCTTGTGTTATGGATACCAGAATTAAGATAGACTACATATACTACTTTTGTTTTGTACATACTTACTTATCCTTACTAATTTATAAATGCAAAAAGCAGAATGAATGGATACCTAAAATTTTGACGAGCTTAAGTGTTAATGCATGTAACCAAACCATAGTGCGATTTAAAAAACTGTACAACGCCATCTATTGAGCGGTAGCAGTAAACTTCTGTTTGTTAAGGTGTGATTTAGGAATCAGACCTTAACAAACAGAAGTTTACTGAATTTTACGCGTACGAAGTTGCGGGCAACATCCAGTAATACATATAATCACCCAGACGCAGTACAAACATTTGAATGACAATTAGAAAAATCACACAAATGATTGTCCCGAGCGGGAATCGAACCCGCGACCTCTTGATTGGCAGTCCGGTTGGTAAAGGTATATTGTTTATAATTATGTACCTAAGTTTTTGTTACGTTTATTAATTATAAGATAGAATTAGTTCCATTATAATTACCATTATAATTTGAATTCAAAATATAAATTAAAGTATATGGATTAATTGATGCGAAAGTTGCCAGTAAAAATATTAAGATTTTTGTAAAAAATATTTGAAAATAGAATTGATAAATTTGAAAACTTATGTCATAAAAAAGTAAAAAATATTTCTTAAGAAACGAAAGTGTGTTGACACATCACTTGCCTGACAAGTTGACCTACATCGTCCCAATAACCAAATACGGTCAACACCATATTCAGTCAACATTTGTTTTCAGTAATTAATGTAATTATACACAAAAATGATGTTAATTTGTTATAAACGGTATTCATGGTTTGTATGTTTTACATTTTGATGCATTTATGTCAATTTAACGTAGCTTTTTAATTTGATTTAATTGTTTTGGGCGTACACTTTTATTGGTTGAATTTTATAAATTCATTCAACAGTGTTTCCCTTGCCTCTGTATATTTTTGAGGTTTATATTTGTCATTTTGTAGAATGCTTTTTTATTAATAAATAGGTTTACTTGTAGATATGTATTTTGTTGATTTTGTTTTTTCTGGATAATTGGGTAATTGAAAAAAGGTGGACTAACTTCATGTGCCTTTAAAATTTTGATAACAAACATTGTTTTTGTTATAATGATAAATAGTAGTGACCAGTAAGTTTTATTTACTTTTTTCAGTTGATGAAACCTCATCGAACTATTTAGAATTTACTTAATGATGCATTATGTTGTCCAATACCTTTTTGTCCAAAATCCTGAAATATAAAAGTTTACAAGGTTGTTCTATAAAACGAGTATGACCGACCGCATTAAATAGTTGTTGGTGAAAATATTTGATAAATAAACCAACTCGCTCGAGTCTAAACAGCCGTTAAAATTCACTATAAACAGATGACCTTAGCCAGGCGCGAATTGGCCGTAAATTTTCCTTGAGCTATTTAGGTAGAGCATGTATAGAAAGCTATGCGATGCGACTCAACATAGCTTAGTTTATTTTTTAATTAATTTAATAACTAGTGTTTTGTTAGATTAATTAAATATTGTAGTTGAAATTTTATATAACGTTTTTTATTATTTTAAGGATGGGGCCATTGACTCAGTGTTTAGACGGTTTAAGAATACCTGATTATTTTTCCTTTAGTTGCTGGCAGCTGCAGATTCGGCGTATTCGGTGACAGACTAAGTTAAGAGAAACAATCAATGTACTATTCTTCCTTTCCATTTATTTCTAGGCTGAGCGCAGGTTTTTATAGACTAAGATAAATAAAAGATCGAAAGCCATTTAACCGATAATGAAGCATAAATATAAGCTATCCCAAATTTGATGGGGTTGTGTCGTCTATTTCTACAAAGAGTTCCTATGACTGATGATGGAACTGGGATCAGCTAATTCTTAGGAAATCACTATTAATCAAGATCAAATTTAATATGCAAGATTTGTTTTCAAACTAACATTGGGACAGTTGAACCCAATAAAATCTTGTCGGTAAAGCTATAAAATTCAAATTTATAGCACGGTATAGCTTTAGTATATCACGTCTGTGAAGTTCCGACTTAAAACATGTCACTTTCTTTAAGAATGCGCTTCACAATTTATGATGCATATAATGAGTTTTGTTTCGTAAATTCCAACATGATGTTTATTGTATATCTGAATATTTACCAGTATTAGCACAATTCTTCACATTTACGCTGATTTATACCTTTATGAGTAGTCAAATTAATAGAAAATGCAATAAATTGGTCAAACATCAAAGTTTATATCGGACAAATATTGAATTTGTAAGCTTAGGTTGGTAGAGAGATTAGTGATTTATGGCGTATCAACTGTGCCACACAAATTTAAGACCACTGAATTTTTGGAGCATACATGTCTTCAATAAATTAACTTTGTGGTGTAGTGGTTCACATATCGGACTGCCGTTCACAAAGTTACGGGTTCAATCCTCGCACAGGACAAGCATTTGTGTAATATTAGTATTAATAAATATTTGTACTGCGTTTGGGTGTATATTATGTTTTATACGTATATATATACGACAGGCCTGGTGGTCTAGTGGTTCAGTTAACGTACTGCCGTTCACGAATTCGTGGGTTCGATTCCCGCTCGGGACAATCATTTGTGTGATATTTGAAATTGTCATATAAATGTTTGTTCTGCGTCTGGATGTTTACTATGTATTATAAGTATGTATTTACAAAATAAAAGTTGTTTATGTATTATATCCGTATTCTGGTACCCATAACACGAGCTTAATAAGCATAGCTTGGGACCTGCGGACGTTGTGTGAAATGTCCATTAATATTTATTTATTCATATATTCCAGTATTGTTGCACCCATAACACAAGCATATAAGCATTGTTTTATGTATATTTACTTATATAATACTAACTGTTGCCCGTAACTCCGTCCGCGTGAAATTTAGAAAACTTTTCATTTCTTGGAAATACTATATTACCGGCTAACACTCACGATTTTGGGATCGAAAATGTCGACCCAGGTTTCGAGCATATCCGATGCTCATCTTCAGTTCGCAGACGCCAGAACCTGGGTCGACATCTTCGATCCCAAAAGTGTGAGTGTCAGCCGGTAATATAGTATTTCTAATATGACTCAAACTCACGAAAATTTTCATTTCTTTTTTTCGCAATAAAAGGTAGCCTATGTCCTTTCTCAGGGTCTAAAGATTGTCTGTGCCAAATTTCATCAAAATCGGTTGAGAGGTATAGATATAGCGGGAAAGCGTAACAGACGTAGTAGTAGGGATAGAAAACAATCTTTACTACCAAAATTAATTTAGTAAATTTCTATTCATATCCTGAAGATGGCCGATTTTTAAGCTAAAAAGTGCTAAAAAGAAAAAATCCTGGATGGAAATAAGATGGAAACATGCGTATTCTTAATACGTCACCGTAAAGACAAATGAATCATGTATGATGGTTAATCGAGTAAAATCGGTAGTGGGCAGGATGTGGGCAGATGTTAATTTTAACATAGTTACTTACACAACCAGTTAGTTTGCTGAATATTTCCCAATCATATATTTTGTAGTAAATTAAATGCCTCCGTGACAGCCTTTGTGACGCTTTGGCAATAATTATCTTGGAGAAGCTCTTATGTTTGAATCGCAGACGAGTCAAAACAAAGTTTAGTTTAAAAAAAGACTTTTCCTTTTCCTTTTTGAACAGCAAACTAAGTCCATTAAAACCATAGACTATTAATAAACGCTTAGTTTTTAATTAACATTGTCTAATCCATAACTACTCTCTATCTCTCCAGCCCATTAAGGTCCCACTGTTGGGCACGGGCTTCCTTCACTCTAAGAGGGATTATGGTCTACGGAGCCACGCTGACCAGGCATGTTAGCATAGGGTTTATTTCGAAGTTTCCGTCTCTTACAGACAATGTTTATTTTTTTTATCTTATATATAAAATTCATGTGTCACAGTCTTAGTTACCGTACTCCTCCGAAACGGCTTGACTGATTTTTATGAAATTTTACATGCATATTCAGTAGGTCTGAGAATCGGCCAAAATCTATTTTCCATACCTTTTTTTTTAACATGGCAAAACAACGTTTGCCGGGTCAGCTAGTCGAATATATGAAATTCTCGTGTCCCGGTGTTTGTAATTATACTCCTCCGAAATGGCTCGACCGATTTTCGTGAAATTTTGTGTACATGTCCGTTAGGTCTGAGAATCGGACATCATCTATTTTTTAAACCCCTAAATGTTAAGGGTTGCCCTCCCGCCGACGTTTGTATGGCAAAACAACGTTCGCCGGGTCAGCGTGTATAAAATTCCTTAACTGGCTTTTACAGCACCTTGGGAAAGAAAAGGGTTAGTGGCAGTTGTATTCTTATTCCGTCACGACACGGTTAATTAACCACAAAATAAATTAAATCTCTTCGAAAAAACCAAAATAATTTATAACGAACTTCATTGGTGAGTTCGTTTGATCATCCAATTATTATCGCAACATTCTGGTTCACTAATGTGGGAATTGTCTTTTGAAATAATATACAACACAATAGGTGTTAATTTAAATAATATATTAGTCACAGATGACTAATGTACAATATTGCATTAATTTGCATCTCAATAGAATATTTAAATCGATGACTGGTTTGAAATATTTATGAATTTACTGGTCAGCGACTGTTTGCTACATTCAAGCTTGCAATATAGAAGTGGATAGAGCTATCAAGAAAACTAATTAAGCAGAAAAAGTTATCATCACGAGTTTGATTCGATATTAATGATCTTTTGAATGCCATAGATGAACACGGTCGGAAAGATGGACGGACAATGAAGTCTTAGTAATAGGGTCCTATTTATCATTTGATGCCGAGTCCGGCCCAATTGAGGATCTTGAAGACGTCTTCCAATGCAGCGGTGAACAGTTTCGGGGAAATTACACGAAATTATCCGAAACACGGAGATCCGTAGGAGAACTGGCGTATTCGACATAGCCTGAAAGGTTAGCACGCTGAAGTGGCAATGGGCAGGCCACATCGCTCGTAGGACTGATAATCGTTGGGGAAGAAAAGTCCTAGAGTGGCAATCACGTACCTGACAACGCAGCGTTGGGCGGCCCCCAACAAGGTAGAGCGCCGATATCGTCAAGGTCGCGGGGAGACAATAGATGCAAGCGGCACAGGACCACGCGTTGTGGCGTTCTATGGGGGAGGCCTATGTCCAACAGTGGACGGAGAAAGGCTGATGGATGGATGGATTATCATTTGGTACGGAATCTTAGACATAACAGTCATTTTAACCAATGCTTTTAGTGAACACATTGTACAAAACACTAGGTAAAAGATATTGTTGAATAAAATTATTAAAGTGAATTTTGGTATATACTTAATCTGTTAGATTACCCCTATAAATAACTTTACTAAGACCAATCATCATTACGGACAGGATCATATCTGTAAAAAATTCTGATAATCGTGCTGTTGGACCGGTCAGACTTTTCCAAGTTTGCCGGTAAATATAGCGACAAGAATACTATTCGGACTTTTCTAAATAGAAAATTGTAACTACGCATTTCATAACAACACTTAGCATATGTAGTTTTTAATTCCTCTGGGCAAACTTTAAAAGTTAAATAAACATAGTTGAGATGAGTGACATCATCATACGCGAGCTGCGTTACGCGATTAGTACTGTCCAAGTAACAAGCGGAAAGGGGCTAAATGCACTCTCGAAGCTGCAATTACTTGTTATGAAAATAAAAGATATGAATTGTGAAACAAAGTCACCCGCCGCATTTGAGTGTCTGTTTTTTCATCATAAACTAAAAAACTACAAGTACAGCAGGAATTTTTAGGAAGTTTTAAATAATTAGTTGATAGGGAGATTCATTACATTTCTTCTTCTTTAGTTATAACTAGCGGACCCGACAGACGTTGTCCTGTCCCACGTTCTGTGTAAAATGTTCTAACATCAACAACAAAAAATTTCATCAAAATCGGTCAGCCAATTGTGAATATAAACCATCCTCCCCCTTGAATACACACAAAAAATTTCAGCCAAATCGGTCAAGCCGTTTTTATGCTATGTCCTGACAACGGAAAACGGGTTTCATTTTTATATATATAGATATACATCTGTCTCACACTTGCGCGACTGTACTAAAATTTAAAACAAATTTACACGTCTAAATACGTAAAAAGTTGTTTTATTGGGTAAAATATAATAGTTAAGGGTCAAACAAGGCGATAATGTGAAAGAAAGGAAGAGTGAACAAAGAAATAAAGAAAACGATTTGAATGTTACTGAATTTATAACGCAGTATATATACTTTGCAGTATGGTGATCTTTTTATGTATCGTTTTTTGTATCAGGGAAAATAGACAATTCACACAACATCCCCTGGTCCCAAATTAAGCTATATTTCTATGCTTTATATTTTTGTACAGTAATGAGTGCTATTTCCGCTATAACTTGTAACTCAAACACAACAAAACTATGTTACGTTTACGTTATGTTTGCGTAACGCAATATTTATAAAATGATCAGCGAATCTTGTCGTGTTTGCGCTGTACATAGTTGTGTATTCTTGTGTACTTACTTATTATGTTGACATTTACAAAAATACATGATAATGTTTTAAATTTAGAATTGTCGAGATTTATATAAAAATAATTATTTTGTGTGTTTGCTTAACGCAGATTGATGTAGTGGGTAGAGTAGCTGTAAAGTAAGAAACTAACTTTGTACGGTGCTTAAGATCTTGAATTCGATTCTATAATGAACACATTGAACACTCATAATTATCATCTTTATACTGGTTACAGATTTTGTAATGTATTAAAAAGATGAAAAAGATCGGCCATAGTTCTTTTTCGTGACAAACCCTAAAAAGCTTTGCTTTCAAGATCAGAATTAGGCTAAGTTTAGGACCATATGACATTGTGCTAAATACCTGTAAATATTTATCTATGTTATCTAGGTTTTTATTAATTGTTTAATTGAAGCTCCATATTTAAACAAAGAAATTCCTTAATAATATTGGCAAGTATATTAACAGTTCTTTTAGAACAAGCTCCATATTATGTAGATGAACACGTGCAAGCAAATAACACTAATAATAGAACTGTATTCAAGGTTAAAGGGTTGAAGGGCCGCATATAAGCGGACTTATAAATAGTAAGTAAATTTTGCATAGTTTTTAGTATGAGTTTAAGAAAAATAGACGAGCTGTCATAAATGTGAAGATGAATAAAATTATGTATAAATACATAAAGTAGGCATTATACACCAATTCGAAAATTTTGCACAATAATTTTTTGAAATAAAACCTCTTTAGATGCAATGTAAAGATGTTCTTGTTCTTATTTCTTACAATTGTGTCAATAGTGTGGCGATTGCTTACGGAAATAATTATACAGTGACGCGGCATCGATATTTCGATAAAATACCAATGCAGACCTACTGACAATATGAAACAGTGGCTGTGGCTTTATTTATTATTACTAGCATCCTTAGCTTTCATTTATACCTTCTAATATTACAAAGCTGAAGTTTGTTTGTTTGTTTGTTCGAACGCGCTAATCTCAGGAACCAGTGGTCCGAGTTGAAAAATTCTTTCAGCATTGGTTAGTACATTTATCAAGGAAGGCTGCAGGCTATATAACATCACGCTGCGACCAATAGAAGCGAAGCATTTGTGAAAAATGTTGCAAAACGGGGAAGATTTTAAAAATTCCACGCGGTCTCAAACTAAACTTACCTACGCTAAGAAATAGATTATACTTTTCGCGCACCATGTGAAATTTGAAAAGAGCAATTTTTGATAATGTGAATCTCCAACGATATTCACGAAATTAAGCATAGAATAGATTTTATATTAACAACATCAATCGATCAAGCTAAGCTACATTAATAAGCAAAGTTGTACTTTTATAGGGATTCACAATTTTTCACAAGTTTCAAAGTTCATCCGCGACAACCCATAGAAATAAACTAAGAATATTTTTAAATAAAACTACTTTTTACGGATTTAGACGCGTATATTTGTTAATATATTAATATTTTGCGATTGACTCGCTATGCTTTTACTAAATAAACTAAATTATAATGGAAAAAAAATGATAACCATAAGCGGGACTTGAACCCGCGACCTCGGAATGCCGTTCCGTCGCTCTCCCATCTGAGCTATTATGGTCCACGCAAATGTTTACCAAATTTTCCACTACAATCATCTCAATGCGAGTTTTAACATCGTGCGATGTTTTTTCGTACAACGCCATCTATTGAGCGGTTTGCACCAACTCCATCAATCGATCAGTTAGCGTTCTTTACAGAACACAATTGGACCGAAGTAATGGCTGTACATGTATTTCTACATTAATATATTAATATTTTGCGATTGACTCGCTATGCTTTTACTAAATAAAATAAACTAAATTATAATGGAAAAAATGATAACCATAAGCGGGACTTGAACCCGCGACCTCGGAATGCCGTTCCGTCGCTCTCCCATCTGAGCTATTATGGTCCACGCAAATGTTTACCAAATTTTCCACTACAATCATCTCAATGCGAGTTTTAACATCGTGCGATGTTTTTTCGTACAACGCCATCTATTGAGCGGTTTGCACCAACTCCATCAATCGATCAGTTAGCGTTCTTTACAGAACACAATTGGACCGAAGTAATGGCTGTACATGTATTTCTACACTAATATATTAATATTTTGCGATTGACTCGCTATGCTTTTACTAATTAGTTTATTTGCTTTATTATAATTTTATTATAATTATAATTTTATTATAATTATAATTTTATTATAATATTATAATTTTATTATAATTATTTATTATAATTTAGTTTATTTGCGTATATTTGTTTTAAATTTTGGCCCGACGTTTCGGAGACTTTGCAGTCACCATGGTCACGGGTGAGACGCAAGTGTTAGAAAATATTATGATAACCAGTACGGACTGGAAATTGCTAATAAAATTCGCCGCTTAGAACAACTCAAAACAAAGCGCGCAAACGTGACCATGGTGACTGCAAAGTCTCCGAAACGTCGGGCCAAAATTTAAAACAAATATACGCGCCTAAATTCGTAAAAAGTAGTTTTATTTAAACAGATGAGTCGCGTATGAATCTTTTCTTATAATGATATCACATTCCTCTAATTTTGTTTTGAATTGATTTGACTAGAGATATCGATCTATACTTTCAATTGATCGATCGTGTGTTCATTTAGTTTTGATAGAGCTACTTTCAATCGTTTAATCAACTATTATATATATAAAATAACTGGTTCGATATTATCGATTAAATAACACCACCATTTATATTTGGTGTTCACATCCTTAGTTTTATTAAATTCGATGAGCCGTAATCGTTTTCACGTTATAATCTGATAATAGAGAATAATAAATACTAAGTTAGTTTGACGGAGTTTCTTGTCTGTTCTTCTCTACTTTGAAAGGTATTACGGTCTACTATAACGCACTGACCAAGCGTGTTGGCACAGGGTTATTTCCAGTTTTCGTCTCTTACAGAGGATGTTGTCTGTGTAATTACACAGATAACATCCTCTGTAAGAGACGAAGCTGGCTTTTACGGTACCCTCGGAAGGAAAAGGGGTGGTGACACTTCTATTCTTAATCTGTCACCACACGGGCTACCAGACACGTACTTTTATTAATAAGAGCTTCTAAATAAGGCCTGTGTAAAATAAAAAAATACTTCATATGAGATTTCCTAAGAAAACAGAATAAAATAAAATAATTACGTGAAGCTTCTGTAAAGCAAATTTTATGTCTTGTTTTGATCATGACAACACCCTATATGATAAATGACGATATTATTATGATATGATGATAAATATGACGATAACGGAAACCTGAATGCACGAGTTCAATTCACACACGAAGGGTTTGCTTTTATTTTTATCGCCCAATACGTGTTATTAAATAAATATACTGAGTATCCTGTCTCAAACAATAGCTCTTTCATGTTCCCAATGGCACTGATTTGTCAACAAAGCCCGTGATCTGTCAAGACTGTCCAATTATTTGTCAATAGTGTACTCCATTTGTCAAATACAGCCTCTGATAGCAGCCTACAACTGCGGTGGTCTGTATTACAATCTATTGTTTGTAGTAATTCGTGCGTGTTGGATTTACTAAACTTATAAATAGTTTTATTTTGCTAAAAGCTTTTTGCTTTTAAATCCCGTTAAGTAGTTTCAGGATTAGTTTGAGTTGAGGATCATCGTATTGTTATATCTATAAACTCATTTCACGATCTTGTTGATAAATGGCCTGCTTTACATTTGCTATTTATCAAAATGACAATAGTGACATAGTTTTTATCACTTCTCCAGGTTTAAATTAACGGATTATTATTGCAATAGGTACGTCGGTAATAAGTGCACTGATCTGTTGATCTATCCTTCAGCAATCTTTTGCAGCAAGTACCTAAGAATGTGCTGTCGTTAAGAGCCGAACAAATATAGTGTGGTTATCACGGATGTACAAGTTTAGTTAAACTTTAATACGCTTTCATAAAATAGGTATACTCGTAGGTCTTTATTTCATTATCAGCACTATAAATAGTGCGGTCGTTTTTATCACAACTCTGAACCCACAAGTTATGGCAAATTTTTTTACGTTAGCCACTTCCTAAAGCACACGCAGGCTAGATTAGGTGAAGTGAAACTTGTGTTTGTATTCTATCATCTCACAGACAAGAGATACAAAGACCTAATACCTATATGATGTGCTGTTGAACGCGGTTTTGTCTGCCTAAATTCAGATTTTCATCGGGGACTATACCTTCCTATCAGTGGAAATTTTATTAGGATTGGATCTCTACTTTTGGAGTTTCCCCTTATATACGTACGTAATATAGGTAATATATCTCAAATAGAAATTTACCTCTTCATTTCCAGCATAGATAGATATATATTAGTCAGAATCGCATAGGTACTTAGTACTCATCTTTAATACTTTCGTTGTTTTACCAGTCACTCAATAATATATGTTCTGTATAAATATTCGGCAATTAGAAACGCACAATTCGTGTTATGAATGGCACAATGTACACCCACGTACAACATCAGTACCGTATCATTACAAGATTGCATAAAAACGCATTGAAACCACTATGTTTTATTCATAGCGAATATTCTTGTTTCATTGTATTCAAATGTATACTTTCGCCAATTATTATGAGTGGAGCTTTCGCGAGTGAAGCAAGGGTTTTAACTAGTGGGTGTGTTTAAAACTTGTCTAAACACTTTTGCTTATAAGAAACTAGTATTATAAAGATGAACCGTTTTCGGTTGGTAAGTATTGACTGATATACATACATCGATATCAACGACTGACTTTGATACATGGGCGTAGAATCCGACAAGGATAGGTATAATATTTTGTCATATAATTTCAATAAGAATTATTGAAATTATTTGTGTATACGTTTCGTTTCACGAGGGTTTTGACAAGTTTTGTGACAAAGTAGCTTAGTAGCGACTTAGCGTCGAAAGGACCGTTTCTCTGCACACTTGAGGCCCAGCACATTAGGATATACGTCTCGCTATAACTTAAAAGATACAAGTAGAAATATATCATGAAGTAGGTTCAAGAAGGTCCTAATAGGGAGGTCCTGGACCAATGTGCTCAGCGTAGAAATAGAGCCTGGGCGTCGATTATAAAATAAATGTATTACAAACACCAGATACGATCTAACGAATATTAATCAATAAATAAAAATTCCACAGTTCTTGCACATTACCATTAAGGGCCTACATCAATATTATCGAATATCATCGCCGACACGTACATATTAACACAGCCAGTAGGCACAGAAAATGAAGAATTAGGGATACTTTTCCTATTTACTCAAAATCTACTAAATATATTTTAATTCTGATTTACGTGTTTCTATATATGATAGTTACTTATGTTTTTAAAGTTATTTCATTAGTAAATACGCGATAATAGACCGACAAATGAAAAAAATAAAAAATTTGAGAGGTTGTTTCGCCAAGATTTTCTATCGAGAAAACATTTTTCAATCGTGTTTCTGAGTTTATGCGATCCTAGATAATATATTGAAAAAACATATACTTAAAAATTAGAGCTCTAGCCATTCAATCTAAAGAAACAATGAAAACTTCGTACATAGAAAAATGCACGAAGCTATTTTGGTATCCTCTTAAAACAATATCATTCAATCATTAAACATTTATTGCAGTATTTATAAATGGATAAATAATTGCAGGTACCTTTACAAAAACGCAGTCGTTCATTGTAAGTTTATGTTAAGAACCGTTTAGTGCAAATTAAATGTACTTAATTATCTTGAAGTAAAAAGACCGGTGGAGAATTTAGTTAATTATGGATAATTTTTCTAATATTGCGTAGTTGTTCGCTCTGCAGGCTTCTGTAAAGAAGATAAATGTCGTATTCGTGTGGTAATGGTATAAGATTTCAAATAACATAGTAAGGGATATATATAGTAAGAGGCCTTAACCCTTATGCCAATACGACTACTCAACGAGGCATAGTAGACAAAATACCCTAATGAAGTGGAGAAGTCTTTTGCCCAACGATCGGAAGTAAAGGGCTGGAGAGAGGGAGAGATAGTTATTTAGTTTTTTTTTATATAAATCGTATTGCATATGATAGTGCCGCATGAAATTTTCTAAGTCTTGGAATCAACTTTTTTATTATTTATTTTAATTTCATACGTTTTATACCTACGAGTATGCTAAATATAGAAATATCTGCAACAGATTTTTTTTTTTTTGTTTTTTTTTCTTCTATACCTGCGATCAGTCGGCCTAGACTATAATCAGGTGAGTTGCAAAGGGAAGTGGGGTTACGCGAGATAGAGCCACTGCTCTACCCGCTCTAATGACTTAGCACATCGGCTCTCTTAAGTCGTCTGATCGGGTTCGGCTCCAAGAGCACACTCAATAACGGGTTGGGATGAGTTGCTAAGCGAGTCCTGTAGTTGGCTGAGTACTTTTTTGCTTCGCATCAAAAACATCACACAAATGATTGTCCTGACCGGGAATCGAACCCGAGACCTCATGATCAGCAGTCCGTTATATAAACCACTTCACCACGAGGCCCGTCAAATATAATAAAAGATAATTATGTTTATTAGGTATGTAGTTAGATACAAGGCGAACCAATAAAAGTATTATTATATTAATATTCACTACTTAACACCGTCAATTTGTATCTAAAACCTACTTATAGCTAACTAGCTGGCCCGGCAAACGTTGTTTTGCCATACCAAAAAAAAAGTAAAAAAAAAAAAAATTATAAAAAAATGAACCATAAACCTCACAGAGCCTGAGACCTTTCCAATGAATGCAAAACCGTGGAAATCGGTCCGTGCGTTCTGGAGTTATAGCGTCAGGAAGGAAAACCCGACTTATTTTTATATCTAACTAGCTGTCCCGGCAAACGTTGTTTTGCCATACTAAAAAAAAAAGATTGAAAAATAGATGTTGGCCGATTCTCAGACCTACGGAATACGCATGTAAAATTTGAGAAGAATCGGTCCAGCCGTTTCGGAGGAGTACGGTAACTAACACTGTGACACGTGAATTTTATATATTAGACTAGCTGTCTCGGCAAACGTTGTTTTGCCATACTAAAAAAAAAAGTTTGAAAAATAGATGTTGGCCGATTCTCAGACCTACGGAATACGCATGTAAAATTTGAGAAGAATCGGTCAAGCCGTTTCGGAGGAGTACGGTAACTAACACTGTGACACGTGAATTTTATATATTAGATATATAAAATTCACGTGTTTATTTGTGTTGTGTATTTTAACCACGCAATGTATAATCAATGATTATTCTAAACGGAATTTCGTTCATCGAATTCCCCATATATAAACCTAATCAATAATATTAGAAAGTACGTGTGGCTTTCCATATAATAGATGAGCGTATACGTCACACAGAACACCCTCAATAGATTCCGCACACAAGACGATCGACGCACACCGAATTGCAGTAATGAGCATATGTATGAACAGTAGCTGTATGAGAACTCTGTGTGTGATTTTGCTACGACCAATGACAATGTGTTATTCCATACCGTGCAACCCGCACCATACGTTGAGTTTTATCGTTAACAAAAATATTTTAAGGGCCTACATCAATATTATCGTCCACATGTTTAACACAGCTAGTAGGTATAGAAAATGAAGAATTAGGGATATTTTTTTTTGTTTACTCAAAATCTACTAAATATATTTTAATTCTGATTTACGTGTTTCTATATATAATAGTTACTTATGTTTTTAAAGTTATTTCATTAGTTAATACGCGATAATAGACCGACAAATGAAAAAAAAAATGAGAGAGGTTATTTCGCTAAGATTTTCTATCGACAAAACTTTTTCAATCACGTTTCTGAGTTTATGCGATCCTAGATCATATATTGAAAAAACATATACTTAAAAATTAGAGCTTTAGCCATTCAATCTAAAGAAACAATGAAAACTTCGTACGTAGAAAATTGCATAAAGCTATTTTGGTATCCTCTTAATGTTCTGTCTATTAAGAGTGATCTATGGTCTATAATAAGACGTATCATATTACGGATGACTTAGATGATCATTCGACACGCTTGCCATCCAAATATCCGCAGTTAATCATGCTAATTTTATATGGAGAAATTTGTTAAAGGTTAAATAAATGATCGATTGAACTAATACCATCATATCATATTACAATGTATATTTAAATGGTTATATAAATCTTGTTTGTCTGGTTAGAGAACACTATAACACAGAATCTGTATTTTGAAATCTGGACTAATCTGATATAAAGGAATGGTATTTATTAAATTCGAACCTACAAACATATGTGTAATAAACAACATCAAATAGCCACTACGTCATAAGGCCATCAAGGATTTTTAATTGAATTATGGTGGAAAAAGTGACTACCGCAAGCGGGACTTGAACCCACGACCTCGGAATACCGTTTCGTAGCTCTTCCAATTGAGCTTATTGCGGTCGAGCTTTTCAGTAATCAATTAAGCCACCACATTCGTCACTCGATTGAGTTTATATATTTTTACGTACAACGCCATCTATCAAGATTGCGTTGGAAGAGCTATGGAACGGTATTCCGAGGTGGTGGGTTCAAGTCCCGCTTGCGGTAGTCACTTTTTCCACCATAATTCAATTTATTAAGTAAAAGCATAGCATGTCAATAGCAAAATAGGATTTTTAACATAATGTATTGAAAATTACAACCAGTTAACATCTACGGTGAGAGACGGAAAACTCGAAAGTAAACCCTATACCTGGCTTTGTCAGCGCGGTATAGTAGACGAAAAGCCCTCCCAAGGCCTATGCTCAGCAGTGGGACGTTAATGGGCTGGAGAGAGAGAGACAGAGAGAGAACCAATATTTATTATATTGGTTCGTATTTAACTGTCAGTTAAACTTTAAAAAGCTACTGAAATACGCATACAGGCTTTACAAAATACTATGGAACTGATGTACTACAGTTATTATCGTGCTGAAGGATGTCGTGGAAAAACATGCCTACTGATGGTACGGATAGCAAAAATATATACATCAATTTTAAATTTTTAACTGACTTTAAAAAAGGAGGAGGTTCTCCATTTATCTGTGTTTTTTTTATGTTTGTCACCTTTTAACAGAGCGAAGCGCTTTTGTTGATTATTTTTTATTTGAAAGCTGATTGTTCCCTTTTGGTCCCATAGCACCAGGTCAGGATCTGATGGTTATCTCCTAAGAAATCGAGGAAACCCCCTCAAATTTCAAAGGCACATAAAGTCGAATGAAATAAATAAATAAATGAATAAATAAATAAATATTCATGGACATTTCACACAACGTCCTCTGGTCCCAAGCTAACCTTATATGCTTGTGTTATGAGTACCAGAATATAAAAATTCAAATAAAATTAAATTTATTTTTAAATGTTATTAAAAAATACTCAATTATTAAATTTAAAATTAATACGTAAGTTGAATATTCATAAGATATATAGAGCAAACCTTATTTATTAAGTTGATAATTAGATCAAGTCTTATTTATTAACACGCTTTTATTAGCTCGGTATACACGGTGTGGCGTAAATGGTGGTCCAACGCTAAGGTGGTTATAGTTCAAGTATTCACCTATCATATAAAAAAAAATTAACCATTTTTAGCCATTGGTTTCGGAAATATGATTTTTTTTATTTTTTTGTAAAAAATCGATACATATTTTGTAAATGAGAATGTAACTTCGACAAATGAAAAAATAAAATAAAATAAAAAAAAAAATGGCAAAAAAATTTAAATTTTTTTTTTATATGATAGGTGAATACTTGAACCATAACCACCTTAGCGTTGGACCACCAATTACGCCACACCCTGTATATCTATCAATGTAGGAATTAATCTATGTAACGTGATTTTCACCCACTTGCTGTCGGATAGATCTAATATTTTGCAAAAATATATTAATGACCGATGACAATACAATAATAAAATAAATCAGTATTTTCAAGCGTGTTTTTAGTTTTTGAACTATGCTATTTTATTTACACAGATAACGTAAGATAAGACCATTAACATTCGAATTGCCATTTTTATGAATAAGAGAATGAAATGTAGGTAGGTATATTTTTAAATTTTACAATCAGCGGAGAGTTGTTTATGCCCCCAAAAACATATCTCAAAGACTAGAGCTACGCCCGCAATTATATATCTGCATTAATATTAAACAATTTGATATGTTTTGTAACATAATATTGTTTTCGCATCCCAAGTTAAAATTAATTTAAATGTTTTCATAACTAGAGAAATGGATAACTTTATTTGAGTATCAATTACCATTTAGAATTTCAATTGATAACAAACTGAACCGGATAAAATGAATTGATTTAAATTTTCTAAGCAAATACTTCATATTAACCCGTCTAAGGTTCAAATATTATTTATCAGCGTAATTGCTTTCGAAAGCTGTGTAAAATCGCTTTAATTTAATATTTAGGACGCTGTCAAATACAATCATTAACTATTTAATAAAGTCGAATTGACTATCCTCTTGATCAGGAATCTTACGAGTTTGATTGCAAGGTTTCGAGAAGTGATACACCGATGGGTAGAAAACAATGTCTGATTGTCTCTTCACCTTTACCGCCTGAAGATATTAGGACTGGTCTCCAGGCTGAACGTCGCACAGCTAGCCGAAATAGCAGTGGGCTTCCGATGCTTACCGAAGAACCGATGGCCGTTAGAGCAGATGGATGGACGACTCTATAAGTCAAGACCGGGACTCGGCAAACACTAGGTAGGAGCAACGCCTGCTAGGTGAACCGGTGACCTGAAAAAGGTCACACGGTGGGACTGGATGCGAAAGGTCGTGTATTTTGGCGCGAATCGAGAGAGGCTCATATCGTTTGCATGTCTTTTTACATAGTGAGCTTTAAGGATTTTAGGAAATTCGACATGTAAGAGCTGAAAAGGTGTATGAATCATAGACTTATGAGGAGCTCTAATTAAATTATTAAATAACTAAACATGATTTTAGATTTTCACCTCCCCTTATAATAAAAAAATATAAATCTTTTACCACCACAGTGGTTCATTTTTATTTGCTGACCATACGAATTTCTTTTTACCGGAAAGCGCATTGAATTGAATGCGGACGTTTTGGACGTCCCTTACATATCTATAGCTGCGGATTAAAAAATACCATTCTTTTAAATATTACAGAAAATTATGTTGGATTCCGTATTGTTTTTTTAATTTCTTAAAATGATGAATAAATGACATCATCATCTTTATTATGGTTCACCATGTTTCTAATAAATACTTAACTGTTTCCTTTTGTAAAAATATATACACGGAAAACCCAGATACAGTGTATTGCACAGTACTTTATCTACTATATAAAAATAAGTCGGGTTTTCCTTCCTAACGCTATAACTCCAGAACGCACGGACCGATTTCCACGGTTTTGCATTTGTTGGTAAGGTCTCGGGCTCCGTGAGGTTTATAGTTCAATTTTTTTTAATTATTTTTTTTTACTATTTTTTTGGTATGGCAAAACAGCGTTTGCCGGGCCAGCTAGTTACGTATGAAAATCGAAGCCACATGTTCATGCACATTTTATTTACATAGCAGATACTTACAGCCTGACTAGCAGATAACTACTAAAATAATTGATTGGTATGGCTATAAAATGTAAGGATCTCTAAAAAACAGCACGACTCCTGGTTTCTCATTCATGAAATGCTCATCAACAATTACCTTTCGTTTAACTTAAAGTACTGAATGAAAAATACATTAAACATTTTTCCATCCAAAGACGAGTTGCAATGTGGATTTTTAGTTACTTTTTTGCGAGTTTAATCGGCAACAATCGAATGAAATATCGTGCTTGAATTTCGTGTGTTTTCGTTTCCTCAATACTCGATGGTAATGTGCCGCTTTTTGCGTATACTGTTAAGTTCAATTTAATTCTGGTGACAAAAATACTGGTCAGGTACATTGAATTGTTTCCGGCAGATTTTTTGCCGTTTCAGTTTAAGTGTTGTGTAGTTAAAATAATAAATAAATAATTATTAACAACTGCAAATCACTGGAATGCTGTATACAAGTATTAAATTGCTAAGAGGAATAAGAACATCAAATGAAAGGCATGTAAAGGGATATAAAGAGATATCTACAAACACAATACTAATAGGTGTATCGATGAACGAGCAGCGGCCGTATTATGAGCTTTTATTTACAGGCAGTTTACGCCGTGAAATGAACTATCTGGCAAATTCGTATTATGAACAAATTATTAGTCAGTCAGTTCGCTAAACCAGTCATACATTAATATGTTTAAGGAGAAGGTAAAACTAAAAGTTAAAGTACTAACTAAAAATTTTCAACTAAAAGTTTTATTTTTGCCATAATACCTAATTTAGCCATGCAGTTATTACGGCCTGCCTGGAACTTGAATGATTTTAAAAAGCTCATAATACGCCGGCAGGTCACAAAAAGTCTCTCATGACAGCGGTAGCTTTCCTTTTTATTGTAAGCAAATAAAGTATTATTTATCTTTCTGGAAAGCCCTGGTTTTAATGTTTCCCTACGAATAGGCACTAATGACCTAGTAGGTGAGATAGGTCCCGATGATGCCGGTATCTACGATATGGTAAATGGATTGTCATCCAGTTTTTATTAAAATATAGAGTGACTAGCTGTTGCCCGCGACTTCGTACGCGTGGAATATAGAAATTTTTATCCCGTTTTTGCAACATTTTTCACCGTAAAGCTCAAGGCACCATCATGGCCCAGCAGGGCAGGAGCCGGAGGCATAGAAAAAATAAAACTCGTTGTTTCGCTCCTATGAGTCACGTGATGTCTTATACCCTATAGCCTTCCTCAATTGATGTACTATCCAACACTGAAATAATTTATAAATCAGACCAGTGGCAGTGGTTTAAACAAACAAACTTCGCAGCTTTATAATCTTCTTATATATAAAATTCACGTGTCACAGTGTTAGTTACCGTACTCCTCCGAAACGGCTTGACCGAAATTTATGAAATTTTACATGCGTATTCAGTAGGTCTGAGAATCGGCCGACATCTATTTTTCAAACCTTTTTTTTTGTATGGCAAAACAACGTTTGCTGGGTCAGCTAGTCTTCTAATCTAATATATAAAATTCACGTGTCACAGTGTTAGTTACCATACTCCTCCGAAACGGCTTGACCGAAATTTATGAAATTTTACATGCGTATTCAGTAGGTCTGAGAATCGGCCAACATCTAATTTTCAAACCTTTTTTTTTAGTATGGCAAAACAACGTTTGCCGGGTCAGCTAGTCTTATATATAAAATTCACGTGTCACAGTGTTAGTTACCGTACTCCTCCGAAACGATTAAACCGATTTTTATGAATTTTACATGCGTATTCAGTAGGTCTGAGAATTGGCCAACATCTATTTTTCAAACCTTTTTTTTTGTAGTATGGCAAAACAACGTTTGCCGGGACAGCTAGTATTAGTATAGATATGAAAAACTTTCGATACAATAAGTTGGTCTTGTGAATATCGGTATATAGATGTGATGATGGAACTTTCATTAGAAAAACTGCCTTAATGATTTGAGATATAACAATATAATGTTTGGAAAGAATGTTAGTCAAGTAATTTATTAATTTTGCAATTGACATGCTATGCTTTTTACTTAATAAATCAAATAATGGTGGAAAAAGTGAATTGCCGCAAGCGGGACTTGAACCCACGACCTCGGAATACCGTCCCGTAGCTCTGCCAACTGAGCTTATTGCGGTCGTGCTTGCAACATTCAAATTAACCACCACATTTGTCACTCGATTGAGTTTATATTTTTTTTTTGGTGGGTTCAAGTCCCGCTTGCGGCAATTCACTATTTCCACCATAATTTGATTTATTGAGAATGTTAGTCATTTATAGATCTAAAAAGAGTGATCTAACATTTTTTAGTGTCTAGGTACCTCTATATGTATTGTGACCAATATTATGTGTTAGTTACCTAACTATCTATTATGCTATGTTGTATAAAGTATAGGTCTAAGATTCGAATCGAAAATAAAATGCGAGTGTTAAATTTTAATTTAATAATAACGTAACTTCAAAATGTATTATTAACGATCTTTATCTGTCATCATGAATCGATTAAACATCCGCCGCGAGTTATTTATTCAGAACTCGATTACATTTCGATCGTATCGATATCAATTGTGGAAATAAGCTAAATTATGTAATTAAAATTGAACGTAACCTCGCGGTTTTATTTATTATTAACGAGCCAATGAATGGACAATATATTTCAAATCGATTATGATTATTTAATTGATGTTTAAATTTTATAGAGTTACTCGTGAATGTACACGTATATTGCATAACAAATATTGATATTATATTATTATTTTCTGAACCAGTATGTGGTCAGTGTAGTTCGACTCGTTCATCAGAGTAATGAACATTTGATTTCCCTAAAGGATTTCTTTCAATACTGAAGATATAATAAATAAATAATTAATAAATAAATATTTATGGACATTTCACACAACGTCCTCTGGTCCCAAGCTAAGCTTATTATGCTTGTGTTATGGGTACCAGAATACGGATAGACTACATAAACTACTTTTCTTTTGTAAATACATACTTATTATACATAGTAAACACCCAGACGCAGAACAAACATTTGTATGACATTTATAAACATCACACAAATGATAGTCCCGAGCGGGAATCGAACCCGCGACCTCGTGAACGGCAGTCCGTTATATGAACCACTAGACCACGAAGCCCGCCGTCGTTCGGCGGTCGTTAAACTAAAATATTACATAAGCGAAGTATATTTTTAAGGAAATATGTTTTTTTTCTTACAAATATTAAAAATTACTTTATGTGTTACACCTAGATACCAAAATTCTGGTACCGAAAACACTAGTAAATAAGTTAACATTCACAAAAAATTATTGACTACAGTTTACCTGCTAAACTAAATAGGTATCCCTCATATCCATAAATACTGCATAAAATTCAAGTCAAAAGAAAGTCAGAAGCCACAAACCATACGTTTCAGCCACAATAACATCTATAAATCTAGACGATGCATTGAAACGCCTTTCAGAAATCAATAAACTATGTACTTGAACAAACGAGAAATAAAACAAAGATTCAACTTTACTGCGCATACGCATGGAGCATGTCACAGTTGGCATACATTCTTTACCTTTTCAAGTTGTCTCCCAGCTGTAAGCCACCGCTGACATTACTTTTTATGTGGTGGCAAACTTATTATAAAACAATGACTTTCACGTCTGTCTGTTTGTTTGCGATAAGTTTAAAAAGTACTGAAGCGATCTTTACAGGGCTTTCGTCAATTGATAGTAGGTATTTTATCAAACATCGCAAATATATAAAAATGATTTTCATTAGTAAGGCATGGTATAGGGGTGAGTCTATATTTTAAAGAAGGCAAGCAAAGGAAGCAAACTTATTGGCAAAAACAGGTTGGCCAGATCAGAGAATTTTATTATTATGTAATCACGAATATCCATGTGGTGACGCATTGTCCGTGTGGTGACGGATTAAGAATACAATTGTCACTACCCCTTTTTCTTCTCAGGTTGTTGTAAAAGTCAGATAAAAAATATTGTCCGCAACTATCTCTATTATCTATATTACCATTATATCTAATCTACTGACGGAAAGTTCAAAAATAAAGCGTATACCAACACGCCTGGTCAGCGCAGCACAGTGGATCATAATCTTTCCCAAAGTGGAAGAAGACCGTGCCCAACGGTGGGACGTTGATGAACTGGAGAGAGAAAGAGAGAATCGCGAACATATAACAAACACTAGCCTGTTACCCGCGACTCCGTCCGCGTGGAATTTAGAAAAAGAAATCCGTTTTTGTAACATTTTTCACTACTGCTTCGCTTCTAATGGTTGTATCGTGATGTTATATAGCCTAAAGCCTTTCTCGATAAATTCCCTATCTAACACTGAAAGAATTTTTCAAATCGGCCCATTGTTTCCTGAAATTAGCGCGTTCAAACAAACAAACAAACAAACAAACTCTTCAGCAATAATATTAGTATATTTCAATAATATTAGTATAGGTTATACTACTTTCACACTCAATTTACTTAGGTTTAAATTATAATAAGGAGACCAGGACAATAGAACACAAAAAAGCACTTATTAGAACCTAGAAATTTTAACAAGATAAAATAACGGTATTCTCTCATATACCATATAAAGGTATAACACAAAAAGTGGAATATCGATAAACACCAACGGAACCCACATTTCAGTGACTGAACCAGCTTTCATAAACTCTTGCGCACAATACATTATTCAGTGCGCATTTGTAGTCGCTCGGGAATTCTTGAACGGCAAAAAGTACAGACGAAACATTTCTCGTCAATTGTACTAAAGTTGAATTAAATAAAACGAGTTTTAAGCGCATAGCCTATTTATGATAAACGTTGGAGTCTTTTGTGTTTGTTTTTAAAATCTTATTAAAGAGATGAATTGATCATCTATTCGCTTCTCCATTTGAATTGGTTAACTTCGTTGGGAGAGCAACGGAAAGTAATTCCAAGGTCGTGGATCGAAAAAAAAACAAAGCTTAAAATAATGTTATTGATTTTATGTAGTCTGAGCACAATTTAATATGATATAGTTTATAGTAAATGTCTATCTTTATCGTCAATGTAAAATTAAAATCGAATGTGGGTAAACCCTGTAATAAAAAAATAAAATAAAAAAATACAAATATACGCGTCTAAATCCGTAAACAGTAGTTTTATTTTAAACAGATGAGTCGCGCAAGTGTTAGAAAATATTATACTTAATATTATTATAAGAATGTACTTTAAGAGCCTCATCCGTAATTCAGGAAAATATTAAAAAAAGCCTACATAAAAGAAATGTCTAGAAAGCGTGGTTGCTTTAGCAGAACAGCATTTACTTTTTATAAAACAAAGTCATTATTGTTGTATGTATGTCCCTATGTGAGCTCATATCTTCGAAACTACGCAACGGATTTTGATGCGGTCTTTTTTCATAGATAGAGTGGTTCAAAAGATGGCTTTTTATAATTTTTTAAGGCTTCAGATTTTGAATTCAACGCGTACGAAATTGCGAACAACAGCAAGTATTGTAATGAAAGTAAAATTTCAGTTTTACTCGTTTATTTCAAAATCTGTTAACGACATTGTATCAAGCCGGTAAAATGAACAAAGGGTTGATTACGACACGACATGTCAATCACTCAGTACTGACTGATGGCAACGTTGCATGTCTGAAAATCGATGAGTTTTGCTTTGTTAATATCTTTTGTTATTGCAGAAAAGCTCATTTATTTTACCTTGAGAAAGTGTTGCAAGATACAAGACAAGAATATAATTTTAATATGAACAGCCAATGTTTGCAACAACTACGTCTGTATTTTGTGATAAAAATATTATAAAGATGAAGAGTTTGTTTGATGTTTATACGCGTTAATCTCAGGAACCACTAAGGGTCTAGATTAGAAAAATTCTTTCAGTGTTAGTGTGGTAGTGAATAGTACATTTATCGAGAAAGGCTGTATAACATCACGCTGCGACAAATAGGAACGGGGATTTTTTTTAATCATACGCGTACGGAGTCACAGGCAACAGCTAGTTTTGTGATAAAAATACGTTCTTACGACTGTTCAGGTAAAAGAATTTGTTACGGTTTTTAATAAAATCACACAAATAGAGCAAAAACTATGAGAAAAATGTCTTAAGTAAAGTTAATCATGCAAAATAATGACTGTTTAAATTATTGTATTGGTGTCGGTACTTGACAGTAAGTTGTTCCAGAATAATCTAATATGGTTCAAATTTTGTTCAAAGTTTTTGCTACGTAGAGACTTAAAAACAAACGGAGACAAAAAAGGGTGTTAAAATATGTTTTCTTTTATATTCAGTCACTCATCACTGTATTAAAGTCAACAATAGACCTATATTTCAACCACATTTTGTTAAAAATAACACAGGGATGACAATACAAACACAAATAAATCAAGGAATTTACATGCCCACAGATTAATCTATCTCATATGGTAATACTGAATAAAAAGTCGGTTAAGCTAGCCAGTTGCCTGCCGAAGGATTTAAATACATTTTATATTTATTAGGATAATCCTCTGACAGGTCACACGGACAAGAGCGTACGTGAATTTTATGATTTGATGCGGTTGCATTAAATGTGGGTGATTTAAATATATTATACATTCGAAGTAGGCATTATCTTGAATCCTATTTTGAACTATTAATATAGAATACTGGCTTATAGCCGTGGTTTTATTCAAGTTTATTGTGATTGCCTTCTTTTGCTCTTAGCGTAAATAAAAGCTCATCAATAGATGAGCTTTTATTTACGCTATAATAATTGTGATACGCAATAATAATTGTGATGTATGAAAGCTATACAGCTGTCAAGTTTTGTTAAATCCATTCCGTATCTTTTTGTGAATATAACAAAATACATCCATACATTTTTGTAAACTTTCGATTTAACATTAGTAAGGTTTGAAGGTTGTGGTTGGCGCAGGACGGCCTATGTCTAGCAGTGGATGGAGAAAGGCTAATGGATGGATGGACAGAAGGTTTTATAAAGTTATGAAATAACGACATTATTATAAAAAATCTCTAGTTCTTTTTGGTTAGGTACATAGAGTTGAAGAACAAATATCCAACCATTTTTCAGGTTATATATTTTTCATTTACCAATTTCCCAGTGAAGAATTTAAGAGATCATACCTGAAACAAAACACATAATAACATTAATAAATAGCTCTAGTATTTATTTTGAAATTATGTAACTCTGTGTATCAAAAATACAAGTCGAATCTACATGTTATGTCACTTTTTTATTTAGATTTTCATGTTGTAGGTATTAATTATTATTTTTAAAGATTTTATTTATTATAAGTTATTTAAGGGTTATAGAATAGTGAATTTGGCCATAGTATTTCATAATCGTAATATGATTTTTTTAACTGGACAAAAATTCTGAAGGTCTATAATATATTTCCAATCTAATTAAAAAGACGTGTGACACTCGGGGACTGCCGCGGTAAAGCTATTGCATAGTATTTTTTATCAACTTATGCAATTATAATTTTTTTTTTTTTTTTATGCAAGAATCTAGATACCATAAACTAAAATAAGATTAATAATCCTTATTTACTGATGCTTACATCTGTCCATTGTTTATGGTAATTATGATAAAATAGCGATTGTCAATCAAATGTCAATAAAATAAAAACTAACGCCAAAACTGACATGAGTCACCAGCGCGAACAGTGAATAGTATGTGTAGTATTTTTTAGTTACGCTATCTTTGTTACGGAATTTAAATTACGAATTTCGTGCATTTAGTCTCCACGCTCAAGGCCCGCGATAGAAGCTATGTAATAGCTTAAAATGATTTATATGAATTCTTAAATTAAGTAGGTACCTAATTTGGAATTCTATAACTCAAGTGATAATAAACAAAAGCATTCTTAAAAAATTAAGTGCTCTCAAAAATATAACATAGGTTAAATATTAATACATATTGGACTTTATTACTGTTGATACTAGATGGCGTTGTTTACCACACCTAAAAGCAATTATCTCAAGTAAAAATATTCATGTCTAGTTAAAACAGTAGTAGTAGTTTGCTTGGTCGTTTAGTTACTTTATAAATTCTATAATCAATGTACGTTTTTTTGTTTAAGCGATGTTTTTGTTCTTTGTACGCTCATCACATTATTATTATTATTGTAAAATATTTCTCAATAAGTGAATTTGTAAATTCTTTAGAGAAAATAAAGTTTTTAAACCACAAAACCACTGCCTCGATGGGCGTCAGTCTGCCAGAGCTTTAAAGCCTATTGGGTGAGGAACCAATGTAATACATTGTCCATTAATACTGCTTTCTGCACCTGGACCGCCACTGACTTTCCATCTATCACTGTTTATGTTGAGTAAAGCCCAAGCTTTGTAGATTTATGATCTTAAGAGTTACTTAACAAAAATCTTCTTTCAAACTTAACTTTTACGATACATTAAAGAAGCATGTTAAAGGCGACTTTAATTAACCCTATTTAACGCCCCACTTAAAACGAGGACAATGCTTCATTTTTAAAGGCTTTCTGTGTGTTTCAAATAAAACCATGAGACTTGGCTGACGATAACCATCGCATAAATCAACTGATACACTATAAATCCATCACGAGATGCAGTAAAAACACTATCGCGTTTTAGAGATCCGTGGATGTGGTCCTAGGTCTCATTTATATATGTTGGATACAAGACACAAATACACTATAATTTGTTAATATTACCGGGATTATAATCACGTTAATAACTGTTAAAAAACACAATACCTCTGCTCCCGACGTTTCGACCGAGACAAATACACTATAAAATATAAATATGTAATGTAATAAATATTCATGAACATTTCACACAACGTCCTTTGGTCCCAAGCTAAGCTTACCTATATGCTTGTGTTATGGGTACCAGAATACGGATAGAATACATACACTACTTTTTTTTGTTAATACATACTCTTAATACATAGTAAACACCCAGACGCAGGACTAACATTTGTATGACATTTAGAAAAATCACACAAATGATTGCCCGAGCGGGAATCGAACGAGTTCATTAACGTCTCAATGTTGAGCTCTGGCCTCCTCCACGTTGGGAGAAATTACTGACCAGGCGTTTTGGCATAGGTTTGATTCTCGAGGTTTTCGTTTCTCACAGAGGATGTTATCAGTGCAATATCCCATAGCTGACTTCTACAGCACCCTCTGTAAGAAATGTGTTGGTGACACTTGTATAATATAACAAAATACTATCACTCTTTACGTAAAGACGGGTTGAAGCGCCACTTCTATTTTCTTAAAATTTTAATGATAAAATTTTTCTTAGTTCCAAATCAACACAGAAATATTACTCATAAATAAGAAAAAATTGGTCAAGTGCGAGTCGGACTCGCGCACGAAGGGTTCCGTACCTACCATTATCTATGCAACACAAGGCAACGTTATTAGTATCGAGCAAGAAACGGTAAAAAAATCATGTTTGTTGTATGGGAGCCCCCCTTAAATATTTATTTTATTTTATTTTTTGTATTTGTTGTTATAGCGGCAATAGAAATACATCATCTGTGAAAATTTCAACTCTCTAGCTATCACCGTTCTTGAGATACAGCCTGGTGACAGACGGACGGACGGACGGACGGACGGACAGCGAAGTCTCAGTAATAGGGTCCCGTTTTTACCCTTTGGGTACGGAACCCTAAAAATCATCATTCGTATTTATTTCATATTAGAAATCAACTGTTTTTAATCGACATATCTGTAGTCAGCATATCGGCTAAACAAAAAGCATATACGGAACCCAGTTACCGATAGAGTTAAAATTAATTACATCAAGTTAAAGTTAACAAGATTTATATTTCAACTTTATAGTTACACAAAGCCCTTACAAAGTTGAATCAGCTTAACAATTAAGCCAGTATCCTATTACATAGATATAATCATTTAAAATATGGCAGATAAAAAAATGTATTGTTTGTATTGTAAAGGGATCAACCCTTTTTAGAAGATAGAAGAAAGGAAGGAAAAATTGTAATCCAATATACTTTTTTCATATTTACGAAAATTTTTCTCATTGTTATCTATACTTAAAGGAATACGAATTATAATGTGCTTTTAAGACATCGTCCTTCGATCCCAGGCTAAACTTATTTTTTCTTACTCTAGATACCAAATAACTTCTTACTGCGTGAAACTTGCGCTGTGAGCGTAAAGCCCGGTTTCCACTGCGAAAGGGTAATGTGCGGAAAATGGTTAGGCGGAACGGACTCCTTTTTAATTAAATAGGTTTGAGTTTCCACCAACGAAGAGTTGGTGCTCCCTAGAACTGAGCGAGCTCATTTCTACTCTTTCTACACGCTCGGCTCTTTCCGTCCGACTATTTGTTGGTGGAAATACAAGTATGCAGTTTGCGTTTGCGAGTTTAACGAAGTCATTAATGGGTCCGTTCCGCTCGCGGTGGAAACCGGGCTTAATGAACAAATAATACACACATTTTCGCTTTGGGAGGGATTACGGTCTGGCTGGTCTTCTACGCCTGGCTGTGCTGACCATGTCTGTAAGCACAGGGTTAATTTGCAAGATTTTCGTCTCTCAAAGAGCAGTTTATCTGTGTACAATATCCCTCAGCTGACTATTACAGCCTATTATATTATCCTCCGTGTGGAGACGGATTAAGAATACAAGTGTCACCACCCCATCTCCTCCCAAGCGTGCTGTAAAAATCAGCTAAGGGAAATTGCACAGAGATAACATCCTCTGTGAGAGACGGAAAACTCGAAAATAAACCCTGTGCCAACACGCCTGGTCAGACCGGCGCAGTAGACCATAATCCCTCCAAAGTGGAGGAGGCCCGTGCCCAACAGTGAGACGTTAATGGGCAGGAGAGAGAGGACTATTACAGCACCCTGGGGAGAAAATGGGCTGTGACACTTGTATTCTTAATCCGTCACCACACAGGCATATAACATTTATTACTATGTATATATCTATTATTTATTATTATTCTTTATTATTTTATTAATAACGCAACATCCGTGTTATTTATAAGTCCTGTATAGGACAATTTAATTCTGTAATAGCGTATTGTTATCCAGGATGTCGTATTGTCTGTCAGTTTATTCACTGTTGAACGTCGACTCATTCATTCACCCTTATTTAATTTACTTTAGCTATAAAATGTTGAACCCTTTTTTGTAAGGATGATTTGATATTTTTGTTATGGCAAACAATAATGGTTGTATTGTTGACGTTATATAAAAAAATTGTTTGTGTAGGGTTTAAAAGAGCTTACGTGGTTAAAATACAAAAGACCTATGGTATTTTGAGTACGGGCTACTAGTGGTCTTATTATGTTTAAAAAAAGCAATTTCAATACATTTTACGACGGAAATAATTATACTCTTCAATACTACATAATAATATAGTTTTACAATTAGGTTAGATTATATAGCTTAATTTGGGACCAGAAAACCTTATCTGAAGCGTCTATAAATATTTATATTCCTTAAATATATAGCTATTTATTTATTTATGGTCTGATTCATAATGACTTATCGGAGGTTTAAACTGAGATTTTATCGGAGAGATAAAAAACGTTTTATCGTAAAAAGACTATTATGAATAACAAGTTTTGACAATTTTCACGAACCTATTTTAGCGAACTTTTAAACCTCCGATAAGTCATTGTACATAAGACCATAAGTCATTTTGTAATCAATCTACGATTACGGATAGATTGTTATCCTCGTTCATTAGAGTCAAATTTTTCAAAGAGAATGCTGCTATCAGAGTAGCTTAGCTTATTAATACGCAAGTAAAAAGAAAAGTTAAGATAAGTCTGACTCTTCTAGCAAGAATCGTAGATAAATAAAATATTGAAAACAGCTATATACTTGTATAAAGTTTTTAATAATGTTTAACAGATTTTTTATCAATCCTTAACATAAATATTTGAAGATTTGAAATTCAGAATGTAATTGAACTAAACCTAACGATTACCTACATGAGTTTCTAATGACAAAGTCGGTCTACAATCCCCCCGACCTTTGTCAAACTTAATTAATTCTAAATACGTTTTACAAAGAATATGTTACGAGCCTCAACAACCAATTAGCTGAGAGTAAACTAGAACCTCTCTCAAAGAGGAGGATTTAATTGATGACGACGGAGGTTTTCACTTAAATTTTGTGCTTCGAAGATAAATTGAGATATAGGGTGAAATGTTTGTAACGTACTGCAACATGTTCTACAGACTAATGCCACCTATTTGTTAAAAAGGGTTGCCAGTTATGAATATTTTGTGCCTTTTTTATTTTATTTTAATAATGAAAGGGGATTTATTCCTACTCTGTAAAAAGGTAGGTATTTGAAAATATTCGAGTACCTAACCAATCTAGTAATATTTTTTCGAGCCCGTTGAGGTCAAAGACTATGACAAAATCTTATGAGAGAGTTTCTGGTCTATTAAACTGAGCACTGAGTAGGCTCTTAGTAATAAATACATAAAATCTATTTGGTTACGGATTAAGAATAAAATTGTGACCAATCTATTTCCGAGGGTGCTGTAAGAGCTAGTTTAGGTATCATATAAGCACTTAACATCAACACTGTGAAGGACGGAAATCTCTTAACCATTCTCCAAAATACCTAGCTAACAGGGCACCTAAAAACTCTGTCAAACAGTGAGGCGTTTATAAGCTTGGGACAAGAAATTAAAAAAATGTACGCGACCAAACATAAATGCAGCTTTTAAAAAACCTTATTTTAAAGAACTTACAATTACATAAACATAATCTAATGCAATTAATTCTAAACTCTCTAATTCACATCGTTACATATTTCATGTAATATCTTAAATAACATCTATTAAAATAACTGCTTATGAAAAGGTGATAATTGTACGTTTTGGTGCTTTCCAAGTGTTTGTATTTTTAAATATATCTTGTTTTATATGTTGTAGTAAGTCTAATTTATGTTAAATCGTGACCCTATTTGGTGTTAAGCTGTTATACTGAAGATAACCATATTCTGTGTGACATACAGCTAGAAAGATAGGTCAACAAAAAATATTAAACCTATTAACATAGATTTTATAGTTGATCTAAATACTACGTTTTGAAATACCGTATTTTATCTTCTTAAACCTAATGTTAAAAGTTCCGGGGGACGCTGGATGCAGATAGCGCAGGACAGCGTGTTGTGGTGTTCTATGTAGGAAGCTTAAGTCCAGCAGACGCAGAAAGGTTGATGGATGGAAACCTAATGCATTATAGTATACTATTATCACATTAATTTGGTTATGTTAATTAACAACGATACAATAATTACATCAAAGTTATTGCAAATATATTTACCGGATCATAAATAACTACGACCCATAGCTGCCGAAGCACAGAAGAAGATGTAAAGGGATATAATGGATAAGTAAAAATTAAAGATTTTAACTGCTTTTTACAACAAAACAGTAAAAAAATGGAGGCAGGAATTTAATAGTGTGGGTTCCTAGCGTATAAATAGTTAATCGATAAATCAAAAGATTTATTTTCTGTCGTCGCGCTAAACGAGAGGAAAGAAATACACACGGATCACCTGTCGATCCCTCAAATTTCATTCATCAAAACTTCTCAAGGATAATGCACGCAAACAGCAAAAAGATATGTGTGCTATAGATAGATATATAGATATACTAGCTGACCCGGCAAACGTTGTTTTGCCATACTAAAAAAATAGATGTTGGCCGATTCTCAGACCTACTGAATATGCATGTAAAATTTCATAAAAGTCGGTCAAGCCGTTTCGGAGGAGTACGGTAACTAACACTGTGACAAGGGAATTTTATATATAAGACTAGCTGACCCGGCAAACGTTGTTTTGCCATACTAAAAAAAAAAAATGCTTTGAAAAATAGATGTTGGCCGATTCTCAGACCTAGAGGATATGTACACAAAATTTCAGAAAAATCGGTCGAGCCGTTTCGGAGGAGTACGGTAACTAACACTGTGACACGTGAATTTTATATATTAGATTAAAGAGTTTGACATCTACTAAGTTCGTATGTATAAACCTCATATCATTATTCGTGACCATACGATCATTATATAGTCGGATCGAGATAAAGACTGTATAAAAACCTTTGCCGACATAACCATAGTCAGGCACAAGATGTAATTATCCCACATTTACTGTTACGAGGAGTCTTCATCGGAGATTAGCGATATGAAGATGGGCGTGTGACGTCATCACATGATAACAGCCTAATATACATATTTATGCGACGTTGAGTACGAATGTAATGATTTCCTTTAATGTTTATGTAGGTACTGTATGAAGAAGATAAAATATTATATTTTGCGATCTAATAAACAGACCGATTTATCATTGCTATGCGTCTATCTCTTTATGTCTCCAAAATGTCTTTTTAACACGCTTATATTAGTTCGGTATCTATCAATGTATTAATCTTTGTAACTGAATCTTTGAAAGTGATTTTCACCCACTTGCAGTAGTCGGATTGATCTGAAATTTTGCATACTTATTAAGGACTGATGACAATGCAATAATTTATAAATAAATATTCAGGATTTTTAAGCGTGTTTTTAGTTTTTAAACTATGCAAATTATTATTCCTCCATACTCTCTACTGTCAGACGTCATTTCTGTATTTACTCCTCTTTCTTTCATATCATATTTTACACAATCCATACATTCTTTATTCCGGCCTTCCTCCACCTTTAATTCCTTCTACATTCACTCTCAGAACATTAATATTAGACTTAATGTACATTTACACACTTATTAAAAAAGTAATTATGTAATTCATATTTCTAAAGATTTTTGTAGAGGTTTTTATAGAACGGTTTTGCGCTTAGCCACCCCGCCGTCTGTAGCCACAAATGTGGCCGCGTAACTTAGTAGGTAAGCTATTCTTCTTCAGTACATAATCTTATGCAAGCGATATTATTTTGACATTGTTAAGCCTTTGGAGATCGTATCGATCAAAACTAGATTTATCATTGTCTATATTATAACTAGCTGACCCGGCAAACTCTGTTTTTCCATACAAATGTCAGGGGTGGACCACCCTTAACATTTAGGGGGATTAAAAATAGATGTTGTCCGATACTTAGACCTAACGGATATGTACACAAAATTTCACGAAAATCGGTAGAGCCATTTCGGAGGAGTATAATTACAAACACCGTGATAGGAGAATTTTATATATTAGATATAATAAAGCCTCAAATAACTTCATTCACCGCCAGTTTAACTTAAATCTAAACAATACACCTAAATAAAAAAATTGAATTTTAATCACTATTTACTATACCGTAATATCTTAGCTGTTAAGTTCATTAAAAGTATCTAATATTTTACTAGCTGTATTATTAAGTTAGTTAAGCTTTCAACCGCGTGGACATCTTTGAAGTACCTATAGTTCTTTTGATGTGCCGACAGAGGGCTCTCTGCATATTATGAGCGCTTCCGTTTAGTGTTATATAGGGTAACTATGAAGTATCGATTGTGATAGTATAATATGCTGTGATAAATAATAAGTTAAACACTTCCTGTTATGCAAGACCTTTATGATGATTAGTCACCAATATGCATGAATGATATAACTTATTGTTGAGAAATTATAACGTATATCAGACAGATAGAGTATTTTGGAGAAGGAAGTCGGAACTTCAAATGTTATTTTAGAGGTTGAATGTAAAACAAAAGGTTTTCATAACATAATAATTTGCTTATTTTAAAAATTGGTCAAGTGCGAGTCAGACTCGCGCACGAAGGGTTCCGTACCATTATCTATGCAACATAAGGCAACGTTATTAGTATCGAGCAAGAAACGGTAAAAAAATCATGTTTGTTGTATGGGAGCCCCCCTTAAATATTAGTTTTATTTTATTTTTAGTATTTGTTGTTATAGCGGCAATAGAAATACATCATCTGTGAAAATTTCAACTCTCTAGCTATCACCGTTCTTGAGATACAGCCTGGTGAGAGACGGACGGACGGACGGACAGCGAAGTCTCAGTAATAGGGTAGTAATAGGTAAAAACTAAAAAAACACGCTTGAAATTGTTTTCAAGCGTGTTTTTTAAGGGCTGATGAAAATGCAATAATTTAAAAAAAAATCCTGGTGGATTTTTTTTTAAATTATTGCATTTTCATCTTCCCTTAATATCATCATCATCCTCCTGCCCTTTTCCCATTATTTGGGGTCGGCGCAGCATGTCTTTTTCTTCCATAGTCTTCTATCAGCCGTCATGTCTGTGTCAACTCCTCTTTCTTTCATGTCCTCTTTCACACAGTCTATCCATTTTTTCTTAGGTCTTCCTCTAGACTTTTCTTCTTCTCTCTATACTTTCATCGGCCCTTAATAAGCCTGCAAAATTTCAGACAAATCCAACAATTGCAAGTGTTACATAGATTTATACATTAATAGATACGTACCGAACTAATAAAGCGTGTTAAAACAGTATCGTAAATTACCTATGTACCTACTGAAAACACAGGCAAGCAGAGCTAAGTTTTCGAATAGAAGAATTAAAATATTGAAGACAGAGTTTACAGCATGTAAAGTGTTTAAACTTCTCTAAAATTGTGAAGCCAAGACGTTGAAAATTGCATGCAAACTCATAACACGGGACAAACGGGAACTTCAAGTGAACTAATTAGAACATTAACATTTAGTTAACCATCTAAACATAAGATATGTGTAGCATGAAGCCGGTCTACTATCTTCACCGGTTCGATCAATCAACTGTTGATCAGACAATCAACTAGTCGTCGGCAGATTTGTCTCAAAGCGTATCAGCAGTGTTGATAGATCGATAGGTGACCGCTATAACTATACATATTATAAAACTAGGAGCTACATACTATTTCAAAGTAAGCATTCAAAAAAATTCAGACAACCAGGGTAGGTAAACTTTTTACTATAACATTGACTTCTATCCATCAGGCCTGAAATATTGGCTTACTCATCCAATTTCATTGTTTTTTTTTGCAAACCCATTTGAATTCTATTTTTGAACCTATAAACGTGCTAGTTAACAGGAGGCACTAGAAACGTTGAATGGATCAGAGAAAACTTCACAGGCTTACGTCAAACGTTTTCAAATTTATTCTAGTTTAAGAAAAGATACGAAATGAACTTGTGTAGACGACATGACGCCGTACCATCCACGGTTTCAAATCACCGTTTATTACCAAGGACTTTCAGTGAACTGTTTATTCTGTACCCTTACTTTTTTTTGTAAGTGTTTTTATTTGATACATTTACATAAAATTGTTTTAATTATTTTAAACAAAACACCACAATCATAAAATGATTCAATAATCACCTAACTACTCTAAAATTTTTCATAGCTCCAGCAATATGTGTAGGTCACCTGATTTGTACCAGTTTTGATTTTGTCTTGTGCTTACAATCAAGTTTATTTGTAATATCTTATTACGATAAGGCGATGGACAGACTGTAAATATTTTCTTACTAAGACACAATCATGACTCGTTTCTCAGTCCATAAGAGCTACTATTGAGACGGACCTAATTCATAACGCAAAGGTATTTATTTGGTTTACCTTGGCACAATTACAAGAGGATTTCATTTCATGTTTCCCATTTCTTGCAGAATATGTTATTTTTTTTGCCCCCCATGCAATTATGCCAGCACCTATCGGATAATTAAGACAGATAGACCAGGATGGTGATATATGTGTTAGTATCATACAAGCGTAAAAATACTTAGTAGTAAATGTCTTACAACCGAGCAAAGCTTACAAACGAAAATGATTACTGAAATTGAATTGTTCCCATCACAAAAAACAAACAAATGAGTATGAGAACAGTTATGTTATTATTACCCGAAAGAACCCATGATTGTTGTGATTGTGTAACGCGTAATAGTAGCGTTACGTAACTACTCCTCACTCCGGAATTCACGGCAATCGTCGCACGCGCATATCAACAAATCTTCACGCGGAGTTACGCTGCTGCCGTTACAATTAGGGTTGACAATAAATCTTAAATTGTTTTCGAGTAAATTCAAAATAGTCGGTTATTCTCTTTACGTATACCTAATGATTTTTCCATAGACGACATTAGTAGATAATGGTAATTTATCTATGTAGGTAATTATTTCAATGATTTTGTTAGATACATTTAATTTTATGATTAAATTTGCATTAGCCATTACGTATTAGACAAATAGACTGATTAAAATTTGAGATTTACGAAACTGAAAGAGGACTCGCTCATCTTTACTTATTATAAAACAAAGTAGTGGTTTTTAGGGTTCCGTACCCAAAGGGTAAAAACGGGACCCTATTACTGAGACTTCGCTGTCCGTCCGTCCGTCCGTGCGTCCGTCTGTCACCAGGCTGTATCTCAAGAACGGTGATAGCTAGACAGTTGAAATTTTCATAGATGATGTATTTCTATTGCCGCTATAACAACAAATACTAAAAATAAAATAAATATTTAAGGGGGGCTCCCATGCAACAAACATGATTTTTTTATCGTTTCTTGCTCGATACTAATAACGTTGCCTTATGTTGCATAGATAATGGTACGTAACCCTTCTTGCGCGATTCCGACTCGCACTTGACCAATTTTTATATGTATGTCCTTGTGAGCTTATATCTTCAAAACTACGCAACGGGTTTTGATGCGGTTTATTTGATCGATAGAATAGTTCAAAAGTATGGCTTTTGTATAATTTGATAAGATTTGCTTTTTAAATTCCACGCTTACATAGTTGTGGGTAGTTATTAACTAAAATGATTCTTCATTTGGAAAATTAAATCATGTATTAATATTTCTTACAAACCTTCAACTTGATGTGGAGGTATAAATTACGTTGATAATATAGACTTACTCACTCACTCTTGTTACATTTTGCAATACTATTTGTCTTATATTTTAACCATGCTCACATTATACAACTTAATTTTCTCGCGTAAAACAGAAAATTAAAATTGCACTGATATCCCAAACGAAATTTATTCGCAGTTACCTAATGCCAGCCCTATCTTTTGAGTAACAGTTTTTTGTTCTACGACAAATAATGGGAATCATAATTATTATGATAGAGATTCAAATCTACCATTGTTATGCTATTGTTGTAAATTGCGTGATAAATATTTTAGGATTTCTCCAATAATGACATTTATATTTTATTAAAAAAAATTCATACTTACCCAATATCTTTGTCAAATTGGCTGCAGCAGTTAGTACCTAAGTTATTAATTTGTGCATTTGCTTGTGTAAAGACGGACACAAGGTAATCTGAATTTACGCACACTTGTTAAACACACACACCAAAAGACGATACTTTCTGTACAACACGAGAATAAGCATCGTCTTTATTTTTTTAGAGGGGTCCCCTGACAATACCAACTCTTGTGGTTTTATTTAACATTATTTAAGCCTTCTTTACTTATTATAAAACAAAGTCCATCTTTTTCTATGTATGTCTCTATGTGAGCTTATAACTTCAAAACTACGCAACGGATTTTGATGCAGTTTTTTTTAATAGATAGAGCGGTTCTAGAATATGGTTTTTTTTGTATAATTTGTTTAGTTTTAGTTAGTACCACGTGTTCGAAGTTGCTGAGAACAGAACTTTATAATGACTTGGTATAAACGGGTATTTAATTAAAAAACCAAAATAGATACAAAGGTCGGTTGAACCTGCTTGTCATCACCGGAACTGAGTTACGATGAGTAATTATATATTGTCGGATATTGTCTGCTCTTGGCATCAATCATTGTTACTTTATTTACATTGAATGGTGTGAACGCTGACTCAGGGGCTAGATGAGAGGCGTGGCTCATTGTCTTTCGTTATTATGCCAGTTTGATGATCGGTTCGGACCTTTTGTTTCGAAATTTTCAGCAAATTAAGTTGGGATTACATACATACATATACCTAGTTACGACACTTTGTCAGTGTTAGTAGAGACTACACATCCCTATCGTGGAAATTTATAAAAATGTGTGCTCTTTCACATAAAACTGCTTAACAAATAATGAAACCTTACAGACATATATTAAGTAATGAGCTTTACCTAATTTTTTACTTCGTGATCAACATAATTCTCATAAAAAGTATTTCCTTTTTGCTACATATATCAATATGGATTGAATTAAAGTAGCATGGATGGATGAGTTAAGTTTAGGCCATATAATTTTGTATATTAAGTACGTTCATATTATATAATTTACGTGAGAGGTTTTAGTAGGTACCTACATTAGGGAGAAATATATAAAATATTAAAATCTACTCGTAACCTTTATGTATGTCATGAAAAACCTACTAAAACCAAATCGCCGACATTTTATGATGTCAAAATTACACATGAAATGTAAAACTGAGTAAAAATTGTCATTATATGAAACTGAAACGAGAGCTTTTTACTGACATCAGTGACAGTTAAAAGGTTTATGTGGTTCTTGATTTAATCTTGTTTTTAATCTTTACCTAAAAGAAGAATATTATATTTGCGCGACTCATTCGTTCAAATGAAACCATTTTTTACGGATTTAGATGTGTGTGAAATTTTAGACCGACGTTTCAGAGACATTGCAGTCACCATGGTCACGTGTGGGAACGTTGGACCAAAGCTTAAAACAAATACACGCGACTGATTCCGTAAAACTTACTTTTATAATTTTTTTTTTATTCTTCTTTTCCTGGTCTAAAACCAAGCTATTTGCTTGTGTTATGAGGACATCAGGATATAATAAAATAAATAAATAAATAAATTTATATAATAAATAAATAAAATTATTTAACATATTATAATAAATAAATAAAATTATTTAAATAAAACTACTTTTTACGGATTTAGACGCGTATATTTGTTTTAAATTTTGGCCCGACGTTTCGGAGACTTTGCAGTCACCATGGTCAACAAATATACGCGTCTAAATCCGTAAAAAGTAGTTTTATTTAAACAGATGAGTCGCGCAAGTGTTAGAAAAAAAAAAAAATTTACTTTTCTTCTATAAATAGATGTTCCTTTTGTAAATATAATAACTCCCAAACATGGTTTCTGGTGTTCTACGGCTCTATCACTTGCGCCAGCGCAACTTCAAATTCAGTTAAAATCGCTGACATTTGTTTGTCGTCAATAACAGTGGTCCGAGTTCCGTATATTTGATCTATGTTCCGTATATGTGTTGATTTCCAAAAGTCATAAACGTTATTTAGATGGGGCGATGACGTCATATCTTGTTAATCTATCACCACACGATTTGTCCACATATATAATACTATAAAACTAAAGTCTATGAACTTTAAAGCCATACGGAACTTGTCATCGTGCGCATTCAAGTGTAGGGTGCAACGCGATATGCATTACGCATGAGTTCACTAGGAAACGGACGGGCAGACATCGTGTAGATGTTTATATGAAGTTGTTTGTATGTAGGGATAGCTAAGTGTCATTATACGGAAGTTGGGGCGAATGAACGCTGAGCTTCCTTTATATGTCAGTACCTAAGTACGTAAATCAATTAGGGTAGTTTCAATTTTAATTTGCAGTGTCTGATTCACAATTGACAATTGTTTGTAAATAATTAGCAGTGTCTGATTCACAATTGGCAACCGTTTGTCAATGATTAGCAGTGTTTTGTTCACAATTGACAATTGTTTGTTAATGAATAGCAATGTTTTGTTCACAATTGGCAATTGTTTGTCAATGATTAGCAATGTTTTGTTCACAATTGGCAATAGTTTATCCTCTTGACAAACAATTGCTAATTGTGAATCTACCTCAATCGATTCTCTGTTTAGTACAGCTGTAAATTAAGTGAAGATCATCATGATGACCAGCCTCCGTCATGAGACGGCACTGTAAGAAGAATTCAAAAGCATGTTAGTATCATAATAAAGTCCAATATTTTAATTAAAAAATACTAGAGGCTATCAATAGCATAGTGTAACATTGCTTATAACGTGTCAAAAAAAAAAGTTGCATGCGTCGTAGACAAAGAACGCAGTTCTAGAAAGCATGGAGGAATAAGAGAGAGAACTGTGGCTAGGAGTAAGGTCAATGTGATACTAGTAATAGTAGCCTAATGTATTAAGCTCTGCTAGAGTGTTATAATGTAAGCTAGGTCTGTTTAAAATGTTAACCAGTTTATTTACATCATCGTATGTGACTTTTTTCATTAGTTCTACTTTGCGTGGTGATAGCATAGGACGGTATTTACTTTCTGTTCAATAAATAACTAGTACTTACGTAACGCTAGTAAAGCTTATATTAGGTACTTACAGATACATACATTGAAAAATGCTCTATACAATTTTCTTAAACATCAATTGTTAAGAAAATGCGAGTGACAACAACTTTTATTTACACAAAATTAAAAAAAAATTTCCTAAGAATATCTATTGAAGCAAAAACATCCTTTATAACATACAAAGAGGCTTATATACATGAACAAACACTATACTGTATTGTAAAATATTTGAAACGATGATGTTTGAAAATATTTTACCGATAAAATAAAATGTGTAAATATTTTCAAATCGGTGAGGTTAGGTGAACCGAAAATTTAAAAGGGATTCTTTTCATCTTTCTTGATTAATATTTCAAGGAATATTTTAATAATATTTATTTTTTGTTGTTATAGAGAAATAATTTTAATTTTCTTCCGCTAATAGCGGAAGAAAATTTTATGAAATCCAGTGACTGCGTATACGAGGACTTTGGAGTCAGCTTTCTTCCGGTAAAAAGTATTATCTTTTTCTCAGACAAGCCTATCTGTGCACCAAATATATACCACATATGAAAATTACTTTTTTAAAATATCGAAATAAATAAATAAGTTTAAGCATTAGCTGAATGAATCACGCGATCGCGTTTAAAACAAGTTATTTCTTAATCTCCTTCCCAACCCATTAGCTACTTTACTTCCCACTATGCAGCACTGACCAGACGCGGGCATCAGATTTAGTTTCGACTTTTCCGTGTCTCACAGTTGTTGTTAACTACTTTTAGTTTAGCAAGCTTTTACGGAACCATGCGGGAAAAAATTGATTGGCGACATAAATATTCTGAATAAATCACTACATGAACAAACTCTTTACCTGGCACAAAAAACAATGAGCAATAGTGATCCCCTATATTGGAACAAAATACGAAAATAATTGGTCAAGTGCGAGTCGGACTCACGCACGAAGGGTTCCGTACCATTATCTATGCAACATAAGGCAACGTTATTAGTATCGAGCAAGAAACGGTAAAAAAATCATGTTTGTTGTATGGGAGCCCCCCTTAAATATTTATTTTATTTTATTTTTAGTATTTGTTGTTATAGCGGCAATAGAAATACATCACCTGTGAAAATTTCAACTCTCTAGCTATCACCGTTCTTGAGATACAGCCTGGTGACAGACGGACGGACGGACGGACGGACGGACGGACGGACGGACGGACAGCGAAGTCTCAGTAATAGGGTCCCGTTTTTACCCTTTGGGTACGGAACCCTAAAAAAACCAAATGGTCGTGTCACCGCCTGCGTCTGCGCACGATTAGAATTGCAATGAGCACGTGTTGGTTCACACATATAACGGTATTTTGGTACACATTATCGATTCACTGACATTTAGGTAGATGACACCGTATTGTGTATTAAATAGTGGCTATGGTGGGAATATTGATTTTGTTTTCCTGGGAAATAATGTTTGGCTATTGACCTACCAGGACATTTTAGAAAGCTTTTGTTTTGGTTATAACAATTACGGTAAAATGTTTACGCATCCTTAATGACTTGAATTTTAAAAATATTTGTATAACATAAATGAAAAGCTAGCTCCAGAATAATACAAGTAGGTATTTAAAATCCTCTGTGAGGCGGGAAATCCGCGTATAAACTCTATATACCAAATACCCTAGATAATGGAAGAGGCCCGTGTGTAATGGGATTACTCAAAAACGGTCTGAGACCGTTTTCACACTGCATTAATGAAAAGCTTATTTTTAAAATCATTGCAATTTTATTACGAATGTTTTTGAAAGACACTTCGAGTACACCAAAATAAAAATAATTTGGCACAAATACCAGCAACCTACAATATATCAATTGCATACACATTTTTATTGTTCTATTCCTCAACGTTGTATTTTATCCGCAAAAAGTACCGCCATGTAAACGATGATAACTTCCTCATAAGCGCAATTAAAACGTTTATTACATCGAATTAAGTATAATTAGTGTATTTACAGAATAAGGTCTCGGTGTGAACGCGGACAATAATGTTAAGGTGGTTGCACACGAGCGACTGCCGTCTCTATTGTTCGTGATCACAGTTCGTGTAAGTAATTACACGGTTAACTGACAGTGGCTAGATTGACTTGATTTTGTTCGAGATTTACTCTTCTCAATCCGTTAACATCCCACCATTGGGCACAGGCCTTCTACACTTCAGTCTATTACATCACGCTGACCAGGCGTGTTGGCATAGGCTTTAGTTATGAGCCTTTTAATATCTTGATCCTATATATTTTACAATTGCAAAGTTTTATTAAAATACATTATTTTATAACTTAAATTACAAAGACCAAAGTGATCACTGCCATCGGGAGCGATGTAGACTCAATCGAGTAACATTGTAGTCGAGAAATTGGTTACTGTCGGCACGGCCGCAATAGCTGAGTCTGTAGCGACGGAACGGTATTCCAAGGTTGTGAGTTCAAGTCCCGCTGGCGGTAATCACTTTTCCACTGCAATTTAATTTATTTAGTAAAGGCATCGTAATTCTATTTGCAAAATTAATAAATTACCTACTTTAGATCCATTATTTAGTTTTTGCATAATAAACTCTTATAAATTTCTGTTTTTATTGTTTTATTGTTTATTTCTTGTTGATAGTAGGGTATTATATAGAGAGTTATAATATTAATAAGACATTACATAAATAAAGTGTTAAATGTGTACTAAAGACTTAAACTTAGGAAGATACTAAAGCTGCAAAGATATAATCAATTTCTTATTAATATTTAAGAGAGAAGCGATCATTATGTATGCACCAAGCTTAACATTTTACGATATTTATTGACACTTTACTTATACAATTTGTAAACAAATAGCCTATTTAACCTTCACAAAGCGAGATAGCTACATAGGTTAATTAAGAATAAATATAAATTTCTCAAAGATATTATAATTCATAATCTTGTAAAAGTAATCACAAAATGTCAATTTGTCACACGCGAATTATTAGAAGATGTAGGTTTAGGCAATATATTAAATTGTCTCGAATTATTTAAGTAAATCTAATGCTATTTGATAGTTTTATTTTCATGGTGGATATTAATGTTGGATCATAATTTACGTGATTTTGTATGAAGCTAATATGTGTGTTTTTAAACATAATTGAAATCAATTTTTGCGGATTTATACGTTAAAGTTATATAGAAAGAGAATTGTTTTGGCTAGTGTAAATTAGTTGTTTATTCTAGCTGGTTAGGACTTTGAAATTGCAATGGTGATTACGTCTTAATTACCTAATTTCATACGAGCTTTTTGAGTAAGATTGTATAAGAAAAATCATGGAAAAACTCTCCAAAACACTTATTTTCGTTTATGCTTTATTTATGAAATTAATTGAACATTTTGCTAAGAATTCATGTCAATAGGCTTCTTCTCATAAAAAATAAATCAATAAGCCCTATTTATATTGTAGACGTGTTCAATTGAGAAAATAGATGGTTCACAGAGAGATGTCAAAGTAATACTTCAGCCGGATAGAAGAAAGTGATCCATTGTGCCTTACTAGCTTATGTGAACATGTAAACGATTTAATTTAGAAACTTAGAGCGATTATAGCTAGTTACTATGTAATTTAAGGAAAATTTTGTTCACTGTCAATACAAGAAGAATCAGAATTTGTTTATTTACAAGTGAAATTAATTATAGAGACTTGTACAAAATAATGTTTTCTAAATTCCGTCGGGCATGTATGACCAGATTAAATATGTATGAGTGTAAATGAAGCCAAGGCAGTGTGTTTGGATCGTGTCAGATGGCGCTCTATAGTCTCTGTCTCTGTCCCATGGGAAACCCTTATCTTTTTAAATATGACATAATTATATGTCAAAATTGTCAGGTCAATCCGAGATTAGCAAAAGCGTAAAATTACTTTTAAAGATTTTTAACATAGCTGAGGTAGGTACGAACGAAGTTAATATGGAACCATGTTGAATAGAATTACATATTGTGGTCTTGTCTTTTAGAATATTCTTTATGAAAACTATTTTAAAGTATGGCAGTGCTTCTGTGTGAAAAATCGGTATAAGTTCATAACTTTAGCCATACAAAAGTAAATATATTTTGATTGAATCATTACTCATATTGATATGTATGAAAATCAATTATATTGATTAATCTAGTGTGTTTATACTTAGAATTATATTAGATATCGTTCTTTGGTGGTTCAAGATATCATGGTATATTGATTGTATGAGTTGTTAGTCTTTGATTAATACATGCCCATATACAGAAGATTACAGACTCTATGTGATAATTACAGTCTCTATGTCAGTCTTCTAGTTTGATCATGTTTATTTTCGTACTTCTACTCTGTACTCCTAATTTTTGTATTTGCCTTAGGTATTGCTATCCCTATTTCCAAGCGCCGCGTTGATAGGGACAAATATAGCTGCAGCAGATTTTACCTACAAATTCTTTGAAAAAAAGACGTTTCGTAGTCCCCTTTTTTCTTCGCAAAAGTTAAACTGATTTCAATTATTTTTACGCTATATTATAGATGAAGAGTATATCAATGATTCTATTACTTTCTATTTTAATAAAACCTTACCAAATATGTGTGATAGTCGCTGCAACTTTACCTAAAGAAAACCGAAAAAAACGGATTTTCGGAATATAATATTTCTTTTTGTTAATGTGTAAATGTTTTGAAAAAAAGAAAGTGATACAAGCATAGATATACTCCTTGTCTATAATATAGCGTAAAAACATCATTAAAATCGGTTTAACTTTCGCAGAGAAAAATGGGGAGTACGAGACCCATATTTTTGTATGGAGCGTAATTTGGTATCCTGCGCTTTTAAGCAGACGATATTGTGTCAAATGACCGTAAATATGTTTACTGTTTCTACACTCATAATATTGTCTCAACGGGGAGATATTTCCGTACCACATGGTAAAGTGGACAGACACTTTGACTACCCAACTATCCATCCGTCTATGACCAGGAAGTATCACTTAAACTGTGTTAACTAGATAGTTGTTTCACCGATGATATATTTCTGTTACCACTATACCTATAACATTAAATAGACCAGAATACAATAAACATTTAAGAGAGTCGAATTCAACAAGTAACCATTTGTGATGTATGCATATCACAATATGATTGCATGTAACGATGACGAAAATTTTATTTTGGATATTTCATATACCTAGTATGCTCCCAAGCCAAGCTTATTATATGTTTGTGTTATGGGTACCAGAATACGGTTATACTATAATATAGTATTTATTAAAAAAAAAGTAGTATATATATTAGTGAAAAAAAAGTAGTAAGATTATATAGTAACTATGTAATCATACTACTTTTTTTTTGTAAATACAATACTTATAAAACCTACATAGGAAACACTAAGATGCAATACAAACATACAATCATAAATATCACACAAATAATTGTCACGTGCCGGATTCAAACCCGCGACCTCGTGAACGGCAGTCCGTTACGTGAACCACTCGACAACGAGTCCCGCCTAAATATTTGTGATCGAAATGGAACGGAACCCTTAGTACGTGTATCGTTACCTACTTAGCCGGTTGTTTTACCTACAGATTTATCTATATTTTTTACACATTCAAAGTTATGTTTCTTTTGATTAATTGCTAATATCAAGATGTATGTTAATAAAAATAAAACAATGGGTTGTACGCGAACATGCTGAGCGATTACATCAAATTACTTCGCGATAGTTACCACACCTATGTATGTATGTCTGTTCTCACTTATCTGCTAAAAGATAAATATGATCATTAACAGATAGTATTGTTTTATGTTAGAGAATATTATTCAAATGTCATTGGGTTGGATATGTGCGTATTTTTAAATAAATTAGTAACTTCGAAACGAGCACATAATATAGGGAGTACATAATATAGGGTATAGGGCTACCATCCGCGTCGATTCCGATTCCGTGTCTAGTTTGAAGAGTCCAGGGAGCTTTGCTTGTAGGCGGCGCAAGACTGCGGGAGGCCTATTTCCAGGAGTGGACGGAGAAAGGCTGATGGATGAATGGCTTGAACGTAGTTAGGGAGAAATCTGGATACTTTTATTGTCAGGGCAGATATATAAAATAATATTATTCTAAATCCATCACCACACGGGCACTATGGCTTACAAGTATGTTGAATATTATTTACTTACTAGCTGTTGCCCGCAACTTCATACACGTGGAATTTAGAAAATTTCTCAATCTTTGCAATATTTTTCACGAATGCTTCGCTCCTATTGGTCGGAATGTGACATGCTATACCTAGTCTATAGCCTTTCCCGATAAACGGATTATCCAACACAGAAATAATTTCTCAATAAGAACCTGTAGTTCCTGAGATTAGCGCGTTCAAACAAACAAACAAACACACTCTTCAGCTTTATAATATTAGTATAGAGTATAGAGAGTGGTTGTTGATATAGATATTGTAAATTCTTATTCCTAAGAAGTCAGTTTATAACAAAGACTATCTGCATTTCCTTGACAGCATAGGTACATTTCGTGACCAGTAGAAAATATTTTACTGTCTAACAATAATTATTTCACAATATTATCTGTTATTTGATGGTTTTATTTATAGACGGACCACCAGATATCCCCACTGTTTGGATCAGAGGGATAAGTGCAGGGAAAAGGTATTATTTTGTCGATAAATATTCATAAAAAATTATAATCAATCTAAAAATTATTTTCATAATCGCAATCAATATAGTTTACATCACCTCATATAATAATAAAAATACTGTCATCATATCCTTATAACCTGAAATTATTGTCCATGAATATTTATTAATTTATTATTTATTTAGTGTAAGTTTGCTTCAAATTTAAACATAACGTACACAGGAAGGAATTTTAAGTATCCACAAGTATAGATAGTTTTTAATAAGATTTTTATGAGTGAAGAATAAAAATATTATAATAATAATATAATAATAGATATAAATATTCATGGACATTTCACACAACATCCTCTGGTCCCAAGCTAAGCTTATACGCTTGTGTTATGGGTACCAGAATACGGATAGAATACATATACTACTTTTCTTTTGTAAATACATACATAAAATACATAGAAACACCCAGACGCAGTACAAACATTTGTATGACAATTAGAAAAATCACACAAATGATTGTCCCGAGCGGGAATCGAACCCGCGACCTCTTGATCGGCAGTCCGTTACCAGAACCACTAGACCACGAAGCCCGTCATTATGCTTGAATACTAACTAATTCTGAAAATCCCAAACATTTATTTTATTGGAAGTAAGCTGAAATAATATTAAAGAATTAGTTACAAAGATTGTTATATCAATAGATACAAAGATGAGATACCGATGAGGCTAAAAAGCGTGTTAATATTTACTCCTTGTCTAAAATATCGATAGTTTCAAATAAAACTATTTTTAAAGATTTAGATGCATGTATTTGTTTAAAATTTTTACCTGACGACATTGAATGAGTCACGCAAGTGTTAGAGAATATCGAAAATTTCACCAAAAACAATCACCGCACTAGCAATATGAAGTTCGCGTGTAAATTCTGATATAATCTATTTATAACCAACTCGTTCTTAGCCACATATCACAAATGAATGAACACTCTTGTAACACAATGTTACTATATACTTTGTATTTGTTACAAGTTTACGACCAATGTTATGGAAACAGATGCGGAATTGTTGATTGTAGATAAAACTTTATTTACTATCGGCAATTATTTATGTTACCAAAGAAACGGTTTTGATTCCGTGCTAACGGTTATTTAGGGTTGTTAAGACGGTACGATACCAAATTATGCCCCATACAAAAGTATGGGTATCGTACTTCCGTTTTTTCTTCGCGAAACTTAAACTAATTTTAATAGTTTTTGCGTTTAATATAGATAAAGAGTATATCTATGCTTCTATCACTTTTTTTTTTCAAAACAAAATAACTAAAAGAAATATGACGATCCGAAAAACACACTTTTTTCGGTTTTCTTTAGATAAAGTTGCAGCGTCTATCACACAAATTTGGTAAAGTTTTACCACAGAAGAAAGTGATAGAAGCATAGATATACTCTTTATCTATAATATAACGCAAAAACTATCAACACTCGGAACTACAAAACGTCTTTTTTCAAAGAATTTGTAGGTAAAATCCGCTTCATCTATATTTGTCCCTTTCAGCGCACCGCTCGGAAATAGGGATAGCAATACCTAAGGCAAATACCTAAATGAGGAGTAGAGTACCCTCTTAACATTATTTACAATAGATACTTTTATTTACCGGCAGTAGGTAGTTACTGAAATTTCTTTCTTTTATGTTATAACCTGCTAGACCTACATTTAGCTGTTAGACGAAATTAGTTTAATTATAGTACACCAAGTTCAATTGTAATACAAGTATCACCACCGCATGACCCCCAAGGTGCTGTAAAAGTCAGCTGTACAAAGATAACATCCTCTGTTAGGGGCGAAACTTGAAAAAAATCCTGTGTCACACATCTAGTCAACGTCCCGGTGTGTCACTGTCCGCCCGTGTCCAACAGTGGGACGGTTATGACGACTGGAGAGAGAGATAGCAAATTTTTCTTTTATGATAAAAAGGGGCTTGTATAAAGTGATATAACATAGTCATGTTATATCACTATATACAAGCCCCTTTTCAAAGGAGATTTCATATTCTTTTCCGTAAAATAACTTAACAAGCAAAATAAGTAACACAACTACACTCACATAACAGCTGTGTAGAATGCCATTCTGCTATATATAAATATATTTACAAAAAAAACATTAGTTTTCTACAATTAACAATAATTATAACACCACTAATAAACACTTGGGAAATGTATTATTCCCCTAATAAAAATGTGTGGCGAAATGAAGGTATCTCACGCAAAATTTAACAAAGCTTATAACAGATGGCAACTTTCACTTCGGCCTTTATCAAAATTAGTTCAGTCATAAACATCAATTAAAATTAATGAACCCAACCCACATTACGAAGGAAGTTCCTATTAACAATTCTGCTACACCCTTTTCAATGAACATATTGCTGGATAAATTGAAACAACTCGGGCATTATAAAAGCTTATGTGACTGATATACATTAATGGACACCACATTTTTATATTAATGTATACCTATATAGCTGCTTTCATGTCTAATTTATAGCAATCAAATTGATGGTAATCCCTTAAAATTATGAGCAAATATCGTGTGGCAAATAGTCTTAAACGTGTTAAGCTGATGGACTAAAATAGAATAAATTATATGGAAATATTATAAAACGTAATCATGATCATATATGATAACAACAACGAACTCTAAATATTATTATGAATTAAAGAAAAAATAAATCTTGGTTGTCTAATATCTCAAGTAGTCCTACAAAAGCTCACAACAGAATCAAAGTAAACAGAAAAGTGTCCTTTGACGCAAATTAACAAGATCGGTTCACCAAAGAGAATTTAAAGATGACAAAGAAAAGTCACAAATCACTACTATTTAATTTAAATGTACAGCGCACTTATTACGTAAAACTTCAACACATATTTATTGACAAATCAATAGAAATTACTAAACAGTTAGTAGTGTTGCCAGCACATAAGTTTTAACATACGGTCAATTTGAATTCAATAAGATACCAACAACGGTTGTTTTAGAAATCGCTGCCGATTGAGTGGCAAGGACCTTTAGTAAATTTATAATCATGTTCACAAACTAATTCTGTTGTAACGTGTTTTACGAGCTTTGGAAAACTACAGCATATGTCTTCATACGTTTACCGCTGACATATTAAATGCGGAAAATTACCTTTGATGTATAAGTATATTACTGTTAGTTTACTATAAGAGTTGAGTAAGGTTGTCAATCAGTTTACAATAAGCGAATCTTATTTGTGAAATTAAAGTTTAGGGTTAAAATTGATTTTCCAAAGATTCTCACAAGATCTATCCGTTACGAGCTCAAAAGCATGATCACTTTACTATCACTTCAACAAACATCTTAAAGCTAACAAGTTTATGTTATTCTCGCAAAAATTCTTAGCAGTAAACAACACTGTTGCGTCAAATGACTGTGAAATCAAAGTCAATGTCGCATCCAGTCGACAACAGCGGTACTGACGTAATAATATTCATAGTTATCGCATAGTGGTGGGAACGTGATTACAAAAATTAAAGATTTTGGATAACTGAATTCCGTTGCACGTGTATTATAAGTGAATTCAATGTCTGATCTGAAGAAGTTCATAATAATAATAAGAAAAAAGAAAAAATCAATTGGTCACATGCACATTTCAACAAAAAGTTATGCTGTCGTCGCTGAACGTAAACTAAACAGAGAAACTAAGCGTATATTTTTGCTAGCAGTGAATTAATGGATTAGTCATTTTATCAACATAATTAAGATGTTATTTAATTTTATAACTTTAAAACTTGTCGCTAATAGTTTCATAGAAATCATTTTATATAGCATATTCATGATGTTGTAAAAGTGAAAGTTTAACACAAAATTCTACTTAACAACAACTAGATCTAATAATCCCGTAAAATCACTGCGAAACACAATACATTTTCCGCCATAATATCGATTCTAGCAATTGATTTCAGATACCAATAATAATGAACCCCACAGAATGTCGTACATATCACTTTCATACCATCAATGGTAGCATAACTACAGTCAATTGTAAAACCACCTTTCTCAATCAATTTCACCGCAAACATTCGTGAAACGATCGCCCGTTTAACCCGATCGAGTGTGAGAATTTTATCGCCCCCGGCAAATCGGTTGACAATCGATTCGTTAGTTACGTTAGGTTTATCGATAGAATTCACTCGCATCACTAGAGATTCACGCACGATTGAACTCTGATGGGTATTTTGATTAGGTCTGTAGTTTTAATGCGTTTGCATGAATGTACAATGGGGATTATCGAGTTAAGTTTTTAAACTTTTTATCTAAATCAGGTTGGACTTTGCACTCAATTACATTAATACAATGTAGAGTATCAGCTATCATACAAAATTTACCTAAAACAGATCGCCAGTCATTTCAATGTAAAGAGGTACCAAACATAGTTAAACAAACACATACTTACATAATTTCGCCTTCTTATAGTAAAATAGTCAGTTATGTACATTGGTAAATGAGTCAAAATATAGCGACAAGCTGTCTACATACAAGAGGCTAAGAACTTAAAACGCCGGGGCGTATTAACTGGTATCAACTAACTCGATAAGTTCCGGTATTGTGTAACTAAATGCTAGAACTAACTTACTAAATCATGTTTCAATTATATTTTAAATAAATTTTATTTTCTCCATACTCCAAATATGGCATAATACTGCGTGATAATTTTTAAGCTACCTATGTATATACTTCATGCACCTAATATGAGATGATGTTGAAGTCCCATATCGAACACCATCAAGCTAATAAATAATAGATCTATGAATATGGTACTATGCTATGGTCTACTACAGCTGTTCTAAAACACATACCAGTTGTCTCTCATTGTGAATTAATAAACATTTTTTATTTACAAATGCAATGATAAAACAATCAAGTGAGGTAAATGACATAAATGACCTATATCCATGTTAAAAACTATGACGGAAAATGAAACTCTTTGAAAAATATTAAAAACATAATCGAATAAAACTAAATAGAACGCCCATCTATCTATTAAGACGACAGTTTGAAAACAATTTTCGTAAAAATAATACTTTATTTTTAGTAATTTTAACCCAGAGGTTACCGCAATTATAGAACACCCCAAGTCACGCAGCCCTTTACCAAGTAACATACGACTTCCGTTCGTGCCAATGTTATAAAAAACAATAACACTCATATCACGCGCTTGACAATTGACATGTTCGCACGAGCAACGTGAGATTGTGATCTGGAATCGGAAGCTGATGGTATCTCTTCGGCATTCGAATAGGCAACGTAAATAGAGAAACTTTACAAAAGTGATACTATCGATACTTCTTTGTTGCGAATATATCATCGATTATTTTTTTTACTTTCTTTTCCACCAGTTATAATTTGAGGAGTTGATTCTAAAGAAGGTTAATTATTTATTAAATTAGCTCGCAACTGTAAGTAATTCCAACTCCACATTAGTTACTCCTACTTGAGATAGAGATTTTGGGAAATTTTTTAATTCAACTTTTGGGGCTGATGGTTAGATGGATGGACAGATAGGACAATTGTAGAAACAAAAATGTAATAACATAATAAGTAACATTAAAATAGGCACCGCATAGGGACAAATAGGAACTATAATATTTGATTTTACACTGAAAATTCAGCATATAAATTGTAAATTTGCCGGTAGCTTAGCAAGATGCCATACAGTCTTCTCTTTTACGATAGATAATGTAACACATTTTAACTTTTACTCTTGTACCTTTGGCCTTAATCAGTCATTTGCCTTTTACTGAACCACAAAAAGCAACAACATTACAATAGCATACACTTTATGCTTTAAAACATTAGCAGGTTTTATCTTATCTAGATTATCTTAAAGTCAGTAAAAGTTGATCGCAATCGCATCACGATTATGTCTACGTGTGAATGTGCCATATTTATATTTTTATTTAATATATTTGGCACTTATTGTTATTGTCTGACTGTAATAGTAGTTTGTACATTATTTATACCTATAATGTATCAGAAGTGAAGACTTCTGATACATTTAATAAGTGATTAATATAATTTCAAAACTGACTTCTGCCAAAACAGAAACCATTTTTTTTTTGAGTAGTACTTATTTGCACCATCAAGTCAACTAAGTCAAGTCAAGAGAGCGTAGTGTTAAATGGCCGCTAATAAATATTTATGAATTAAAAAGTAAACTAGTAAACTGTTTTCTTTATGCTACCAAAGCAGCCAGAATCTCAAGGAAATCCACGAAAGATATCAGCGGTATCTCACCATTATTGTTTTGATCACAATCACATCGCGTGTCGATGATTGGTGCAGACTTGCAGACACGCTATCAATGCCACTTTAAAGAGGTTCCATACTTTGTAAACAGTCAAGTTTATGGTGATTGGGAAAACGATATATCAAGATTTAGTTTGTTCAGTTTTAGCTCTGTTTCAAGATATACGACGTGTATTCAGAAAACGTAATCGATCCGATGCCAATAAAGATCTTCGATTGAAGAATTTTTACACAACTCTAAAATTTTTCCCGCTAAAAGAGGCGGAATATTTTGTTGGTATCTTATTAGATACGCTGTCAATACAAACAGAATTTTATTGGTCTCGCATGCTATAGTATAGGTGTACTCTATCCAGCTCTTCAGCTGTTGGGCACGGGCCTCCTCCACTTTGGGAGGTATTATGTCTACTGTGCCGCGCTGACCAAGCGTGTTGGCACAGGATTTATTTGCGAGGTTTCCGTCTCTCATAGAGATTGTTATCTTTGTACAATATCTCTTAACTAGCTTTTTCACCAGCCCTAGGAAGGAAAAGAGATGGTGACACTTGTATTCTTAATCTATCACCACACGCTCAACGGGCATACGCGATATGTATTGTCATTTACCAAAAACTCAATTTAAGTTAGGTAGATTTAAAAACGACCTGCAAACCAGTGATCTAATATTGCTTTTAGGTATTACATAAAATAATTCTTTTTAACTAAATCACATAGCCAATGAGCAATAAAAGTTTTTATTCAAATACCACACACACATACGTATACCTAGATAGAAACTTAATGACTGAATCTAATATGTGTGGAAGTTGAGAATAATTGATTGATACAGCTATTGATATGTTGATCAACCTTGTTCCAATAGTTTTTGCTGCCTTCAAGGATTCGTTGTAGACTTAATGCTTGTTAGAATGTTGTTTCTATGTAGCTAAAAGTTATGTGTTAAGTCAAGCATTAGTAGATTAGAGCTGTTTAAAAACTTGTCTTATTTTATTGACTTTAAGCTTTCGCGATTAGAACTCATTTTAATTTGTTAATATTACCGACTATAATCACTTTAATAACTTTTAAAAGGGCACAAAAGCCGACCCGTGACCACGATCGATGCAACTCGGTCAAAACGTCGGCGTCGGGAGCAGAGGTATTATGCCTTTTTAGGGTTCCGTACCCAAAGGGTAAAAACGGGACCCTATTACTGAGACTTCGCTGTCCGTCCGTCCGTCCGTCCGTCTGTCACCAGGCTGTATCTCAAGAACGGTGATAGCTAGAGAGTTGAAATTTTCACAGATGATGTATTTCTATTGCCGCTATAACAACAAATACTAAAAATAAAATGAAATAAATATTTAAGGGGGGCTCCCATACAACAAACATGATTTTTTTACCGTTTCTTGCTCTCATACAACAAACGTGATTAATTAAGTATTGTGTGTGTTGTTTGCTCATTTATTAATAACGTATGTTGCATAGATAATGATACGGAACCCTTCGTGCGCGAGTCCGACTCGCACTTGACCAATTTTTAACATTTATTGTCTTATTTTAAGCAAATAGAATTTAATTCTTAGCACAATAGCACAACACAACATTTCGATTGCTCAGTTATGAGGGCAATCTTCCGGCTTCATGTGGGACTCCCAGCTCATTGCTGAGAGCCGGGCTAACAACTAAGCCCCATTGCGTTACTCCTCGCTCCTACTCGGCCATGGTAATAAAGGTCATATATCATTACGCTAATACCCAAGATCTGCAGTACCTAACTGTAAACGCAGGCAAAGCATCGTGTATTAGCTTGTATTACTAATGTTACTATAACTTACATATTCTAAATCTTTGTAACTAGAATATGGGAATATGATTACACACAAAATATTATATACTCGTCTAGTTGCCATTTTGTACGTTACTTTCGCAAACTATGAATAATTTAGCAAAGCTTCTCAACAAATTTGTTTGCGTAGGAAAGAGCGGTTGACAGAGATTAAATTATTAATAAAATGTACATATTAAATGGTACAGTTAAATACATGAATTTATGTTAATATTAATTAAAATATCGGATTCGTGTACACATATGAAATATTACTTAATATGAATATTCTACAAATATTATTTATTATTGTTTAATATTTTGTTTCTTCGTTCTGGAGGGACGGACCTATGGAACCCACAGCTTCATAATTGAACGGCTTTTTTAATTTTTAATAGGTACTGATTATTATAATTCGTTTGTCCGTTTGAGTGGTGACGAATTATCAATATAAATATCACCAAATTTCGTCTTCAGGTCATGATCTAGCTAAAAGATAATTTAAACAGATAGCCGTCACAGCGAACCTCACGAAGTGGAGGAGCTTCGTGCCCAACAACACGAGAAAAGTGAGAAGTAACAGATTGCCATTAAAATCTATCTACACCTTTACATTATTTCTATAAAGTAAGTACCATCCAATCAGATTCAATATTGCATTTTCTGTTATGTTAAACATAAATGTCTTTGAAATTGCAGTAGGATATTTTACCCTATTTTATGGTTGTGATTTCACATAAAATACATATCGCAAACGGTTTGTTTCATTGTTCGTCTGAGAACAGCGCGTATAAACAATATTGCGGACGTTTGAACGTATTCTAATGTAATAGCGGCTGAGGTCGTGGTAACGATTTGTACTTGGATATTTAGTGATATTGAGATAGAAGATTCTGGATTTTCATGTATTTGTTTATACTTCTAAGATCGGTATTCGAAATTCGAACATAATTTATTAGGACTTGATGCGTTTATTTGTGCTTATAAGGTTGGTATTCGAAATTCGAACATAATTTAAATAATTCGACTTCATGAAATTTCTTGTCTGTTTTTCTCCGGCGGATTCCCTTTTGTAACAGACGCTTAGCTTCTGACTTTTTAAAAGAGCATGTTGATCTTGCCCATTTGAAGTAAATAAAAATATTTGACTTTGAATTATCACGCTTTTATTAACTTCCTTAGTATCTATCTAATAATCTTTGTATCCATATGATAGTAATTTTAAAAAAAATTTTCATCCACTCGCATAAGTCGGATGGATTTGAAATTTTGCACACATAGTAAAGACCAAATAATGCAATAATTGCAAAAATATTCGGGGCTTTCTCGCAAGGTATTTATATTCCAAGTTCACATTCAACAAATCGATTAAATAAGTAGCCGTATTAAATAAGTAGTAGAATGCTGGTTAGTTCTTTTCACTCTGAAAAAAACTTACTAAAACGAACTACAAAAAAAATCTCATAGTTATAAAAACTATATTATTTACAACTTAAATCGAATTAGAGTTTACTGTATTTTATCATTATTTAACGGCTTACTTTTTCTATTTAGATATTTTATCGCCAGGGTCGTTATTTTTTTTATTTTTAGGGTTCTGTACCCAAAGGGTAAAAACGGGACCCTATTACTGAGACTTCGCTGTCCGTCCGTCCGTCCGTCTGTCACCAGGCTGTATCTCAAGAACAGTGATAGCTAGACAGTTGAAATGTTCACAGATGATGTATTTCTATTGCCGCTATAACAACAAATACTAAAAATAAAATAAAATAAAGATTTAAGGGGGGCTCCCATACAACAAACATGATTTTTTTACCGTTTCTTGCTCGACACTAATAACGTTGCCTTATGTTGCATAGAAAATGGTACGGAACCCTTCGTGCGCGAGTCCGACTCGCACTTGACCAATTTTTTTTTAATAAGTAAATAAATATTCACGGACATATCACACAACATCCTCTGGCCCCAAGCTAAGCTTATATGCTTGTGTTATGGGTACCAGAATACGGATAGAATACGGATAGAATACATATACTACTTTTCTTTTATAAATACATACTTATAATACATAGCAATCACCCAGACGCAGTACAAACATTTGTATGACATTTATGGATATCTCACAAAAATGATTGTCTCAAGCGGGAATAGAACCCGCGACCTCGTGATCGGTAGTCTATTACATAAACCACTGCACCACGAAGCCCGTCACGTATTTACCTTTACTCTATAAAATATATATGTAACAAATAACACTGTATATTTGTATGACAAACAAAACACATACAAGTAATAAGCTCATTTGTACACAGACAGAACTGCATTGAACTCAAAACCTCCTAACTCAGATACGTGCCGATGTCGTTCTAGTTGTTTAAACAATCGATAAATAGTCACATCTCGATTCTCGATACCGCTAAAGTTCTGTCTTCAAGATACTTAAAGATACTATGAATTTTGTCAATTTTACCAATAGTCCCAATCTAAAACTTTATTTAGGTTAGGTCTATTAGCAAAATTTTTTATTATATTATCTGTGGTAAAATTAATAAAATTTAAGTCATTATATATATTTTCTAGCACTTACTCGACTCATTCGTATAAATAAAAGCACTTTTTACGGATTCAGACGCGTCAAATTCATTGGGCTAGAATTTAACACAAATACACGCGTCTAAATACGTAAAAAGTGGTTTTATTTAAGTCATCAAAAAGTGACACTATTAAAACTAAAAGGCCAATATCGTACAGTGGGATTTGATAAGAAGATAGACAGTAGACGTAAGTCAAAATACAAATTGATACGTCTTTTTCCTTATAAAATTATTCCGAAGAGTATATAGAACGTATTCTTTGCCACCTATTTGTTTGTTATGTTAACAAAAAAAATTAAAAAATTATATCTTCGGTATACCTACGACGAGTCACAAAGAAAAAAATACAAAATGGAATGACATTTTCAACTATGCGTGTGTTGGTAGATTAACAATAAACGTGTCACTATCAAATTTCTTCCCCAGGGTGCTGAAAGAGCCATTTAGAGGATATTGTACACAGATATCACATTATGTGTCGAAAATAAACTCCGTACCAACTTCAGCGCGGCATAGTTGATCATAACCGCTCCCAAGGCGCAAGGAGCCCCGTGCCCAACAGTGGAATGTTAATTGCCCAGAGAGAGAGGAGAGGTTCAAATATCTTCGTTCACAGGCTAGACGTATGCTCGTAGGTTTGTCATCCTTGTATTATAAAAAAGTGAGTATCTTCTGTTCTTGAGGTCATAGATTCAAGATAACTCATGACAATTATTCCTGATATGAAATATATCCTGTCGTTATTTATCTTAAGCTTAACATTTAATTCTATAAATATAAGAAAGGTTCAGGCAACTTATTAAGAAATAATCACTTGAGAATGTGTTATTTATTATACATAACTGATAATAAACGTTATAATAAATTACAGTCACAATAGTGAGATAAACAAAGCAGATTTTAATATACAAAATATTCACTTGACACAAATTGCTTATTGGTTGGCCTATGGGTCAGACATAAGCCACGGTACAGCTAATTATTGACTTCTGTATACACGCTTGCACTTTGTAAAGGCATGTGCATAGTAATTTGAATTTCTTTTACACTTAAGCAACCGATGAATTATCTGAAACAATAATGACGCTATGATTGAATTTAGTGGCTGTGCGTTTGATTCAATTTAGTGCTGGTGACATTTTTAGGGTGTCGGATTAAGAATTCAAATGTCACTATTCTATTTTCTGGTATATCAACTTGCCTAGTTAGCGGAGTATAGTGAAACTGAGTACTCTGCAAGGTCTGTATCTAAATAAGGATATGCTTCTGGTTTTATGGAAAGAGAAGAAGAATTCGTTTGCATTATATTGAGCTTAATAACTATTATATAAATTTTCAGAAGGAAATTATTTGTAGAGATTACAAAAAACTCCACATATCGCCTTAAACGCACACAGTTTCTCCAGACGGTTGACTAGAAAAAGGAATAGTCGGTAACCTATATTATAAAGCTGTAGAGTTTGTTTGTTTGAACGTGCTAAACACAGGAACCACTGGGCCGATTTAAAAAATTGTCTCAGTGCTAGATAGGGCATTTATCGAGGAAGACTTTAGGCTATATAACATCACGCTACAACCAGTAGAAGCGAAGTAGTAGTGAAAAATGTTGCAAAAGCGGGGAAAATTTTCTAAATTCCACGCGGACGGAGTCGTGGGCAACAGCTAGTTCTCTATAAAACTTGCTAATTATTTCTGGCATTTGTTTAACCTTGAAAGACCTGAGCTTAAAAACATGATTTACATGTAACACAAATAACAATTTTTTGTTGTAAAGGCAAAACAATCTTTATCCTATTTATGAACTAGTAATAGAAGAACACTCAAGTATCTAGAAGCTCAATAAAAAGCAAAAGTATGATTATAAAATTGTAATCAGATATTTTGCTATCGATGTAACTTATACGATTATAAGAATAATATTCACTTCTAATAAGAATTTTATTATACTAAATGATCATTTTTACGAGAAATAGCACACCTACGCAATGAAATTCATATTATTATAAATTTGCATACAAATGGAGGATTAAATAATAGTTTATATTTATCATAGAATTGTAACACGATATTTTAAATAGCATTTGAGTGGTACAAAACATCATGTGCTTTATAGACACTTATTTAAGAGGATACCAAAATAGCTTCGTGCATTTTTCTATGTACGAAGTTTTCATTGTTTCTTTGGATTGAATGGCTAGAGCTCTAATTTTTAAGTATATGTTTTTTCAATATATAATCTAGGATCGCATAAACTCAGAAACGCGATTGAAAAAAGTTTTCTCGATAGAAAATCTTAGCGAAAATACCTCTCTCATTTCTTATTTTTTTCATTTGTCGGTCTATTATCGCGTATTAACTAATGAAATAACTTTAAAAACATAAGTAACTATTGTATATACAAACACGTAAATCAGAATTAAAATATATTTAGTAGATTTTGAGTAAATAGGAAAAGTATCCCTAATTCTTCATTTTCTGTGCCTACTGGCTGTGTTAATATGTACGTGGCGGCGATGATATACGATAATATTGATGTAGGCCCTTAATATAAATTTTACAATAATAGTATTCGGTTGCAGTAGCCGTAAGTAGCGACTAAAATATACATTATTGTCGTACATATCCCTACTAATATATTATAAACGCGAAAGTAACTCTGTCTGTCTGTCTGTTACGTTTTCCCGCTTAAACCTCTCAGCCAATTTTGATGAAATTTGGCACAGACAATCTTTAGACCCTGAGAAAGGACATAGGCTTTTATTGCGGAAAAAAAAATTCGGACGGAGTCGCGGGCAACAGCTATTTATAATATATTCTTACTGATAGGTAGTCGAGAAATCTTTTTTATATGAAAACTGGTGGTTCCGTGTGGTCCCATTGGCACCAGGTCAGGATCTGATGGTTCCTGAGAAATCGAGTTAAACCCTTAAATTTCAAAGGCCTTAATTTTTAAAGTACTCTTTATCGTAAGTATGCACTACAGTTTACTAGAAATTAGTATTTAAATATAGATATAATGATAAATTGCTTTGACACTGGCATATGAGATTAGCCTTGATAACTTATTACCTACCAATGACCTTTTAGTACTGACACTTTCTTTTATAATAAATTTTAGAGGAATAACATAATAATATGTTTTTATAATCACTAGCTTTTTCCCGCAATGTCCTCTTTAATAGTTCGGTACGTCTCTATCAATGTATTAGTCTATGTAACGAAATATTCGATAGTGATTTTTACCCACTTGCAGTAATCTTTAACTGCACATGAAACATAACTAGGACTGATAACAAAGCAATAATTTTTAAAAATATTCAGGATTTTTAAGCGTGTTTTTTAGTTTTTGAATTAAGCAAATTATTTATTATACGCTAAAAATAATTAGCTAAATAAAATCAAAAGAAAAAACACACTATTAAATAATTAAGAAGATTTTCCTACAGGTTGGTAGGTACTATCAATGCAAAGAGTACTTTTAGAAGATTTTATTGAACTTGACACAAAGAGTTACGCCACTTATGCATTATCAATACTTATAATACCTAGGTATTTTATTAAATCATCACAATACAACTTCTTTACTTATTATAAAACAAAGCCGTGATTTTTGTATGCAAGTCCTTAAGTGAGCTTATATTTTTAAAACTACGCAACGGATTTTGATGCCTTTTTTATAAGATATAGTGGTTCAAGAGGATGGCACTTACTATAAACGCGAATGAAATCGCGGGCATTAGCTAGTTCTTAAGGGCCTACATCAATATTATCGTCGACATGTACCTATTAATACAGCTAGTAGGTATAGAAAATGAAGAATTAGGGATATTTTTTTTGTTTACTCAAAATCTACTAAATATATTTTAGTTCCGGTTTACGTGTTTCTATATATAATACTTACTTATGTTTTGAAAGTTATTTCATTAGTTAATACGCGATAATAGACCGACAAATGAAAAAAAATAAAAAATAAGAGAGATTGTTTCGCTAAGATTTTCTATCGAAAAAACTTTTTTCAATCGCGTTTCTGAGTTTATGCGATCCTAGATTATATATTGAAAGAAGATATACTTAAAAATTAGAGCTCTAGCCATTCAATCTAAAGAAAAAATGAAAACTTCGTACGTAGAAAAATGCACGAAGCTATTTTGGTATCCTCTTAACAAACAATACTAAAATTTTATGTAAAGTAAACATTACAACACTAAGCATACATTTTACACTGATTTTACTATTCTCTAAAAGAATGTACACAGTTACAAGATGTCTAAAATAAACAGTTTTGCTAAATGTTGGCACCTAGGCTTTCTGTCGAATAAACATTACATCGGGAACGGATGTGGAAAAATCTTAAAAGCACCAACATCACCGTTTTATTTACTATAGCACCAACACATCGGTATTTATTACTAGTGAGGGGATGCAATCGATGTATTGTTATCGATTTTTTAATATCTTCCAATTGACATTATTAGACATATTTCTGTATTTCAGATATCAAAGATCTATATCACAAAATTAATAAAATAAATGATCCATACTACTGCCGTATAAGTCTAGCTATTTCCTTAAATGTAAAGAATTTGCGAAGTCATCGTCATCATCATAAATCACGCCTTTTTCCCATGGACCCCCATGTCATGGCAGAGACTATAGACCGCCATCTGCTACGATCCAAACATACTTCCTTGGCTTCATCCACAATCATACATCTGGTCATACATGCCGACGGTTGTAAGTGCAACACACTTGCCCCTTTTGGAGTATGCCGGTGATGACATCGGAGTATATTTTTCTCGGGCGTCCTCTCCCAGCATTTCCATTTACCTCCGCCGTGTACATGCCTTTCGTTAAGAGGATATCGGCTTCGTGCATTTTTCTACGTACGAAGTTTTCATTTTTTCTTTAGATTGAATGGCTAGAGCTCTAATTTTTAAGTATATGTTTTTTTAATATATAATCTAGGATCGCATAAACTCAGAAACGCGATTGAAAAAAGTTTTCTCGATAGAAAATCTTAGCGAAACAACCTCTCTTATTTTTTATTTTTTTCATTTGTCGGTCTATTATCGCGTATTAACTAATGAAATAACTTTAAAAACATAAGTAACTATTATATATAGAAACACGTAAACCGGAATTAAAATATATTTAGTAGATTTTGAGTAAACAAAAAAAATATCCCTAATTCTTCATTTTCTATACCTACTAGCTGTGTTAATTGGTACATGTCGACGATGATATTGATGTAGGCCCTTAAACGTCTCACATCCATCCTCTCCACATGACCAAACCACCTAATACTTTTACTCCATACTTTTCTCCACCTTAGTCACTATATCGTCTTTCAGACCACAACGTTCTCTTAGAACTTCATGTCTTAATCTATCTTTCAAAGTCACACCACACATAACTACTGCTCAAAGAGCGCATCTCTGCAATATTTATTCTACTTTCGTGCTTCTTCTGCGAATTATTTACCAAATCGCAACATTTTTCCACTTTAACCAAAAGTAGATAATTTCTTACGAAATCTGGGATATTTATGGCATTATTAATTAAAACAGTAACGTGTAACTGTATGTTAATTAAAATAAATAAATTTCCAAATGATCTAACTAGAACAACCCATAATTTCGTAGAATATTTTGTATATAAAAGCTATTATGCGTGGGTGAGGTGGATACCTATTAACTTAAAAAATAATAATAAATATGATACTATTAAAAGGAATTGCAAATAAAAGTTGGCAGGGGTGCTGATTCTAGATGTACAACTAAACTAAAGTTAACTTAAAAGTAAAATTGATAGTATCAATAACATAGTTCAGCAATGTTCACTAAACTTTCATATTATAAAACAGTTTATTATAGACTAACTTTAACTAAGATAAATATGTACCATGAATGAAAATTATAGACATATTAACACTATCAACTTTTTAGTTATGTTTAGTTATACCTGTAGAATTGGTACCAATATAAAAGCGAATAGCATATAAAAATTACATTTCGCCATTAATGGTGAAAGATAATCTCGTCAATTATTTGTAACCTTACAAGGAGTTGTACCATTATGAATCGAATACAAATATTTAAATTAAACCCCAATTAAAAAGCGTTAAACGCTTTTAAATCATTTCTAAAATTACATAACGATTATATTATTTTATCGATCAATACAACATTAGAAAGTTTGCCAAATTAATTAACACTTATAATAATTAAAAGACAGTGACTTTGCATGTAGTACGCATAAGTAATTACATGTAAAGACGCCGAATTACAAATCATTCCGATCAAAGCGGTGGTAAAAGTCTTATTAAAATTATAATATAAACAACATTAATATCAAATTTATGTATGTATAATAAGCGGATGATATTTGGAACTGTCAGTAAAAAATTAATCTGACAGAAATAAGATTGCATAATTTTATTGAGTGTATGAAGAAAGTAATAAGCTGTGTGACGAATCAAGTATAAAAAATGTCAACACTGATACAATCTTAGTTGTGACTATCGTTTAATTTTACTTAGAGGAGTAGAGAGACAATTTTGTTATGCAAGTAGTTGGTGACATCCTTTTTGCTATATGCTTCACTTTTCTCATAATCTCCTTACCTATAATCTGACAATCAATAAAGATAATGTTTTCTTTTACTTTTTAAAAACAAAATACGTAATAGTATTTTTTTCGCCTTTTTGCCCTTGCAGGCTGTGATGGTGACTTGAGCCTTACCATGACCCGGCGAGGGGTGGGCCCGCTAATTGGGGCCCGACCCGGCAGGGGGGCCCAAAGTTCCCCCTGTCGCGTTGACGTGGCCGAGTCCCACATTTGCCGCGGCGGGTCTTTTAAATACCTATCGGAGCTTAAATATACTTATTTATTAATTTTATCATTTACAGTATGGATGTTACGCATATAATAAATAATAATAATAATAAACATTCATGGACATTTCACACTACGTCCTCTGATCCCAAGCTAAGCTTATATGCTTGTGTTATGGGTACCAGAATACGGATATAATACATAAACTACTTTTCTTTTGCAAATACATACTTATAATACATAGTAAACACCCAGACGCAGTACAAATATTTGTATGACAATTAAAAACATCACACAAATGATTGTCCTGACCGGGAATCGAAACCGAGACCTCGTGTACGGCAGTCCGTTGTATGAACCACTAGACCATGAGGCCCGTCATTAGTACGAGTACCTAAATAATTACGAGTATCTAAATTGGTTGTGTTTAAGAATAATTGCTTTATGTAGCTTTGTCATCTTAAAAATATGTGATATGATGATGCTTGTAGCATATTCTGTGTAATTTGTCATATCATTTTGTGGTTTTTCCTTTATACTTGTCACCAAATATATAATTTTATAGTAATTATCTCGATACAACACAGTTTAGCAAAGACAATATTACATGATAAAAAATTTATTTAAATATAAAAATCGGTTACCTCTAACCTATTACTCATATAAATGATCTCATCACTGAATAAGTGTTAAAAAACAAGTATTCATAGTAAGGATCAATGCAGAGCAATTTGTGAATAAGTATCGAGATTCATATCGCATTCATTGACACGGTTTTATCGATAACCCTTGACATTGTACATCGTTGTTTATAAATCGATAACTACTATTAAATACCTAATAAAATAGGATTTTCCAACACTTGTGTGGGTTTTTCATTTAAATAGCATTAGCATTTACTTTTAACGGAGAATCTTACTTTTTTAAAGTCAAAACTTTAAGACAAATACACGCGTTTAAATCCGTAAAAAGTAGTTTTATTTGGGCAAATGGGTCGCGTAAGTGTTAGAGAATATTATCAAAACTTTATTACAAAAATGTAATGAAATTCTAAAAGAAGTAACCAAAGAATTAAGTTTAAACTTCATGACCACAATAACTGAAACATTATAATTTATTTTTGCGTATCTTAATTTTGCAGTTACAGTTCAAAGAAGACGTTGGGATATTGACTGTTATGTATCTTTAATCCGGTAAAAGATGGTTACAAAAATCTAAATAAAACTATCGATATGTAGATAGAAAATTATCGATATAAAAATGAACTAGAAAATTCCCATCACTAGAGTATTTACCGTCGTTTGCAAAAACCACAAGATCTACGCGTCATGCAGTCTGCATGTAAAGTGCTTGCAATTTAAACAAAAAATACTACAACATTACTAGCTAGATACGTTACGTAAACACATAAAAACCTACTTTACACCAACAAATTAAAGCTTATTGCTGATGCATGTACAATATTGTCAACTGCAATTTAAAACGTATTGACCAGTTAATCTTAAACTAAATTGGACTTTATAAGAAAACTGTAAGAGACAATTTGGCTTAATATAAGCATATAACACATAAATATTTGTAAAAATAGTATGAAATCATACTTACACAGTATTGATTGGAATGTCGGCAGTAGCAAAGATAATATAATCAATAATTGGTTAGATACTTAGAGCATTATAACAACAAGAGATATTCCACACGCTGTTTACTTTGTCAAATGTAAATGCCAAATCGGCAGGGCGCGATGGTAGCACACACGAACACTACAACGTAAATTCCTTGGTGGCCACCCTCGCTCTGGTGGGCAAGTCCCGTATTTCAATGGTATCACAATGACACATTATAACCTCAAAAATTAACAATAGACTACCAAACTTGATAAAATTCGCCACTAAGCAATCAGTTATTGCATTTTTTTGCAATAACACTAAATAACTAATTGTTTAGTGGCGAATTTTATCAAGTTTGGTAGTCAAATGGTAATTTTTTGAGGTTATAATGTGTCATTGTGATGCCATTGTGACACCATTGAAATACGGGACTTGCCCACCTGAACAAAACTGTCTCATGTACACTAAACGAGACTGTTCGTACACTTTGACTCTGTGATGTGTCATTGCTCTCGTACTTTATCAGTGGTAGTCGTCTGACGATGCCTAGTCCTTTTGGATTAATGCTCTCAGTTTAGTCATAACAAGCTTACAAATAACATTACGATAGATTCGATTCCCGTGTAAGTACATTTACTGTGCGTAATTTGAGTAATTTTCTGCGTGTAGTTACTCTTTATAACAACGTAATTATAGGGAAGGGGTTTGAATTTTTTACGGTACTACTTTTTTCAACTGGTAATATTTTTCTGATGGCATAATGATAGTTTACTTACATCGTAATGGTAGTAAATGAGTTCTTCTCTTCCGGTTGCAGGTAGAGGTAGAGTTTAGTAAGTATAATAATATACTACTTCTTTATAACATTCTTAGGAAGAAAATTTTTAGGTTTACAGTGAAAAATAGAGTAGTGTCATAATTATGCGTTGCTTATACGCCTATAGTGATGAGTCAAAAACTTAACTAAAATGAAAACAGCTATTATGCATTTTGATTAACAGACTATTCCTTTTTAAACATTTATATTATTTAAAATCTTTAGTGTATAATTCACAGTTTTATTATAAAGAATAGCTGTAGCCCGCGACTCCGTATGCGTGGAATTTAGAAAGTATTCCCCGTTTTTGCAACATTTTTCACTACTACTTCGCTCCTATTAGTCGCAGCGTGATGTTATATAACCTATAGCCTTTCTCGATAAATGTACTATCTAACACTGAAAGAATTTTTCAAATCGGACCAGCGGTTCCTGAGATTAGCGCCTTCAAACAAACAAACTCTTCAGCTTTATAATATTGAGCATAGATTGGTTAACATTGCCGAATTGTGCTAATGACTCTATTTTAGCGTTTTTTGTTTAGTTTAGTTATGCACGTAGAATTGATGCCAATCTGTCACCACACTGAACTCAATACACAGTTATATCGATACTTATTAAATAATAACTGATAAAATCTACGTTAAAAGGCTAAGTGATATTTAAACGATAAATATTGCCTCTAGAGATAATTATGTTAATAATATGATAGGCTACAATTTAATAAATTGAGTTATTGCTGCATTCATTGAGGTTAATATTTTTTTAACATTATTAAAAAAGTTGTGAAACAAGACAGTTGTACCGATTCTATGTGTACAACTCAAGTCAATTTAACTAAAAAATGAAAATGTATAGTGTCAATAACACAATAAAGGCATATTATAACATATATTTTCTATGTATTATAAATATGTATTTACAAAAGAAAAGTAGTATATGTAGACTACATCCGTATCTGGTTCCCATAATACAAGCATAGAAATATAGCTTACTTTGGGACCAGAGGACGTTATGTGAAATGTCCTGAATATATTTATTTATTTTATTTACTAGCCGAACTTTTTTACTAGAAAATCTGCGTATTATAGTGTAACATTTATTTAACATTTATTAAAAATGTGCACATGAAAATAGCTAATTAATCAAAATACAGCATAGTTGTTTTCATTTTTAATTAAGTTAAGTTTAGTTGTACTTTTAGAATTGGTACCATTATTTACTTGCACGGCACATTTGGAAGTACTTAAAGTTGAGTACGTCTATGTAGGATCGATTCCCATAGAAATAATATTATCCATAGAAGTAGCTATCCTACTTTTTTCGAACGTCTCTTATGTGAAATCTTAAGAATGAAAATACGATTGATACAATTAAATTGGATATTGAAAGTAACCATTCATATAAATATAAATGAATATAAAATAACAAAATATTGTGAAAACCGATGTCGATTTCAACTTATTATTTATAGAATGCTATAACATCACGCTGCGACAAATAGGAATTGCTTCTATTGCATTAGTGAAAAATTTTGCAAAAACGGGGAATTTTACGGGGTATCTAATATAATTAAGAATAGACTTGACAAACAGTCTCTATAATATTATGTGTACACAGTATATATAAATCCATTTATTGTAATGTACTGAATATAAAAAACAGGTAGGCATATAAAATTTACATAATGTAAATTATATACCATATTATTTGGCTCTAAGCATTTTTTTTATTCTAGGAATTTATTACTTTTAACCCTTAACTTGTGAATGGTATGTATAGATTTGTATAAAGTAAGTTTAGTGGAATAGTTAGTAGGTAATTCTACTAATATTAAAAATGTAAAAGTTTGTGAGTATGGATGTTTGGAAATTTGTTACTCTTTCATGCAAAAACTACTGAATTAATTTTAATGAAGCTTAGCTTATACATCAGAATAATATATAGGCTACAATTTATAAAGATATTGTGTGAATTTTCCAAAATGTGACGATAAGTGTCAAGTAAGTAGGAATTCCACGGGAATGAAGTCGCGGGCAACAGCTAGTAAGCATATAAATACTCTTTGTACTATAAAGAAAGATGTTAGGAACGTGCATCTTAATCAGGAAAATAACGAAATGTCGGTAAAAGACAAAAGTAATATCTGCTGAAAGGAAATGTTTCAAATTAGGCCAAGGACGGGGCAAGAATACAAGTAATTTAATTGAGTTGTATTTTGACTCATATTTCGGGTTGAAAGATTCAAATTTAATGGATTCATTTTTATATATTTATTCTGTTTATTTAAGAAATTTATGAATAAAGGTAAGAATATTACAATGAAATTTATAACACAAGATATAATATGTAATTTTATCGAATTAGAAAATTTTAAATTTTGTTATGTGTTTGTTAACAAATTCACTCAATTTATTTACGACTAGCTGTGCCCACGACTCCATCCGCGTGTAGGTATCGTTTTTTTTTCGATCGACCTTATCAACTTTTTGATTATTTTTTTAGCAGATAGATGGCGCTGCAAGTAACCAAATTGAGAAATTTCGTATTATGAAAATATCTCTTGATTGTGTGGACCGATTGCGATAAAATAAAAACTAAGTAATACCTTGAATTGTGTAAAATTTTTATGTATAACATTTATATTTATAAGTGTTGTACATTTTACGTGATGCGTGTACAGACAAACAGACAAAAATTTCAAAAATGGTGGAAATGGGTTCTGGTGGTTATTCTTTAACCATCTGACTGTGTTTTTTGAAAATATATTCGATGTACAAAAATTTTATTTCTATAGATTTATTATATGTAATAATAATAATACATAATAGATAATAGATTGCGTCTTCAGATTTGAGTTCCTTAATTAGTTAGAAGGCTGCCCTGATTACTCTTTAGCTGTTTTGAATATGAAATTTTATTGAAAACTTAGACATATATTATTATTAGTTAAACAGATACACATCCACACATTTCTTGAAGTAAAATAAAGTAAAACAAATCGCAAACAATAATTTAATAAAACATAGAATATTGATAGCCCAATAAATATTCTGTCAGGATAGTGAGCCCCAAGGTATAATGGTTATAGTTTCCTTCACAACTACAACATTCATAACCTTACACTTCACAGTTTTAAGGTTAAACAGAAGCTATGAAATTTTCAAATCCGGTTCCTTTATTGGCAGTTATTCGAGACGTTTCCCTTAATGATCATAAAATTGTGAGAACCTGTTGTTTGTTTAGTGAATATAATAGAAAATAACTGTTTGGATAGATATAATGCATTTGATAGAATTTATCATAGACAACGGTATTATTATATTCTGTAAGTAGCTATTGTATTTGTTTTCTTATATTTTTCATCTGTAGTATTAAATCTGTTGTTACAAAATTGTTTTATTTAATGCTTAATATTCAAAATTATTCATTTTTTTAAGAAATTTACGAGTGCTTTTACAGGTTACCTCATTAGGCCTTATATTAGGCGTATTAGTAAACAATTTTTATAGCATTTTATTACGATTCTTATGGACAGCTGTCGTTGATAAAATACCAGGGTACTTACTTTAAAGCCGCGAAAGTTTAAAAACATTAACTACTTACTTTATTACTCAACATTGGGCTTTTAGTTGCTGATCTTTGATAGATTAATTAATTACCTGAAACAAATAAATTATATAATTACATAACTAAAAAATATTAACAAAATTGTAATATTTATTAATTATCATAACATTATTTACGAGTTCTGTAGTTAGTTATCAGGCGATATGCAAGATTATTGACCGTCCGTGACACAATTCATATCAGTAACATTTTATATGATGCTACAGCGTCCAACGAGGATCTTACTTATTTCGAGTCACCTTGTGATTGAGTCATGCATGATAGTTGATTTAATTTTAGTTTCCACAGTTCCACACTGCTCATTTATGTACTGTGGCTTAGGCGCCTCTCATGCAATATTTACAATATTATTTTAATGACTTACAATTTAGAACCAATTCCGTATACCAGTTCCGAATAGTGATAAGAAGGTGACAACTGATATGTATATATGTTTAAGTATTTTATTATTAGTTTATTGTCATTAGCTGACTCTATTATTATTATTACCGTTATCTGTTTCATTATGGATGGAGATATTATTGTCTTCAATACATATAACTTGATCTAATTCTTTTGATAGTTAATTAAAATTTTTTAAGCTGCACATAAATACTGAGTTGTTCATATTCTATTTTTCTTTAGAGACTGTCTATTAATTCTCGTCTAAATTATTTGATTCAGCCGGTAATGTCTGATTAAGCTAGGTAAGGGGTTTTGGACACAAACAACATCTTCTGAGAGACAGAAAACACGAAAATAAACCCTGTGTCAGCACGCCTCATAGCGGGATAGTAGACGACCGTAACCCCTCCAAAAAGCCAGCCGTAACCCCTCCAAGGTAGAGGAGGTAGGAGGCCAGCAGTGGAACGTTAATGGGTTTGGAGAGAGAGAGAGAGAGAGAGAGAGAGAGAGAGAGAGAAATATTTCCTTAAAATTAGATCAGAAATGGAGACTCATAAAAAAAGAGTATCAATAAGAATGAAGCTCAAATTGTAATGGGCAAATGGCTCCTAGATAAATTTATATAAACAAATAGTCACCTGACAATTCTTAAGTTAGCTACAGTCCAAGACTTAGATTATTTAGCCTGAAGCGTTTTGCTGTAAAACAATATCGTATTATGTTAAAGTGTAAACAGTTGTCTAAAAGGAGCACGAATACCCTTAGGGGCAGCTGTCTGTTCTTGAGTAGGGATTATTAAACTCTAACTATAAACTAACTCCTCTTAGATTTAATACTTTATTAAGTGTCATAACTTGATGGTAGAAAGATTAGCTATGTGATATATTTTTTAGAAAGTATCTATGTGGGTTGGACCATTTGGCAAACGATGCCAAGGGAGATCAGTAAAGCTGTGGATCGACAAAATAAAAAAAAAATCGACTAAATTGGATAAGGAAGCAACAAAAAAATTACTTTGCCGTTAGGGACCTAGAGAGAGAGAGCGCCCCTTACAAATAAAAAATTCGAAATATTTTTTAATCCTAGTTTTATTTGAACAAAATTAATCAGTTGCATTGTTGGTGAGATGGGTTGTATACAAACAGTAGATACATTAGAACTTATCAGATATTACATCTTTGTGTAAACGTTTTTCAGTCACAATCATTATCTGTTTCTAAAAGTTATTTAAATATTAATAAATTGTCTATAACTTTGACGGACAACCTTGAAAGTGTCCTTTGTTTACTTTCACCGTCGAGATATACTGTTGCTAACAGTTGCCCAATAATAATTATTATCTAATCTAAATCATTAATCTGGACCGACCCCTACTACCATACTTATTGATTGATTTGTTACAATTATCATTTCATTATCACTTGCGATCTACTACTTTCGAGATATGTAGTTAAGGTTGTTACATTTCTAAAATTAATTGCTTTAAAATTTAATGCAAATCTAAGAGTGTCTTTTGGCCTATATTTTATTTGAAAATTAATCTCTTATAGGTACATGCCATTTCAGCAACAGACCAGTCAGTTTTTTGGGGAACATTACACCTCAGTGCAAACATTGACAATGGTGGCTAAAAAAAGGAAAATGTCTGCAACATCGTGCATCGTTGACTTAAAACGAGCAGATTTATTTGATTAAATAAGGTAGTTAAGTGCGATACATTACAACGTCATTACTTTTAGTTATAGTGTGTAAAAAGATATGTGAAAATCACTTTAGATTTTTAATAATACCAGTATGAATGGTATATAGGCTTTATTATTGGAAATACTTCTGTTAGTACAATTATGTAGTCCGTATGCGTTAGAAAGTGAGTTCAGAATGAGAACTTATAGTAATTTCTAAATTTATATTGTTCTAACATTTGTTTCGCATTCGCTAATTGTAAAGAAAGTAATTTTGTGTTGAGATGTATTGTGCGGTACCTACCATTCATTATAATCTAACGTTGATTAATTTTTGTATTGTAGATCAATAGATTATGTATTTGTTATCTTTACTTTCGATTTTGTGTTCATAAGAATGTACACTGTAGTTTTTGCACGTAAAACCATTTGGTACGTATGATGGGTTAATTTTAACAACAGGCTTTTTGTGTTTAGTTAAAGTATAACAATGTAGACGTATATCGCACGGGGCACGGGCCTTCTCTACTTTGGGAGGGATTGTGTTCCACTGTGTTGTGCTGACCAATTGTGTTGGCACACAGTTTGTTTTCGAGTATTCGTCTCTGACAGAGGTTGTGATCTGTGTGCAATCTCGGCTGGCTTTTACAGCACACTGGGAATGAAAAGAAGAATAAAAATTCTTAATCCGTGCAAAATTTGACCTTACAACATCAATCGCAGAAATATAGAAGTTATCTACGAGTATGTATATATGCAATTTGTCATTTTTTTTCTTTATAACACATTTTAATTATTTTTGCTATTAGTGCAATTACAAAAAGTGTTACATTCAGTTGTTTCTTGAACTACAAATGTAATTTACACTCCAAGGTCCAGTAATAATTATTCTATTGTTATGATAGAAGTTCATTTTTATTCATTTTTATGACATTTGATCGACCGTGAACTTTGGTAATTATGGTTTATAAGTCACAATATTGTGGACAGAATAATATTACTTAACATATTATTAAGACAAAACCTAGACAAGAAGTAGCCTCTCTGAAAGAACCATAATTATCTAAAGTTTTAAGTTTGGCACATGTCTTGTATATAAATAATAGATCAATAAATACATTAAAGTATATACAATAGACATCTAAATCAAACTGACAAGAAAATCCTGTCTCAATCTCACCATATATGACCAAACTAGAATACTCAAGCCAATTATGAAATTTTAGTTCAAATGTCAATTTTAATGCTTGCGTCCTACTTTTAGCTCAGCTGTCCAGTAATAGCAGTTTGCGAAATGATTCAATTGATTGAAATCTAATGTTAGCTATTAATCATAATATTAGGTTTAGTTTAGTAGAAAATTGAATAGAAACTACGGGGATAGATAATTATGTAATTATATTTTAAATTGCTTATGAGTTTGACTAGCAATTTATTCAATGATTACGTACGTTAAGCTTACAAAGTACAGCTTTAATAAAATTAGAATATTTTTTGTTAAAATTGACCCACTTAATAACTTGAATTATTATTAAACAAAGTCTATTTTTGTTTATATGTCCATATTTAAACTTATATCTAGCAAAAAACACAACGGATTTTGATGAAGTTTATTTTAAACAATGGTTTGTTTAAGAGGATGGCTTTTTCGTATATTTCGTTAAACCACGCGTATGAATTTGCAGGCAACAGCTACAGCTTTAAAATGTCATGTTAAAGTACAAACCAAAAAAGTACTTAAAAAAATGGTAATCTCGAATCGGGGTTCTCCCAGTTTTTCGTTTTCAGCTCATTATTAGGATGTAGATCATTTATTACAAATATAATTCTCTTAAAACAGTAAACCATGATTAATTCACATTGTTGAAACCGTTATATCAAATGAATACCAAAAGGTATAACCTGTCACTCGTGTTCAAAAAACCTTCGAGCATTGCAGACTTATTTATTTATATGGGACAACATCATGTGTCCATTCACACGATGACTTACCCACGGTCAATTGCAAAAGTATTCCATGTGAAAATTAAGTCTACAAGTATTCTTACAAAAACGAATAGTAATTAGGGTTTCGTACAAGAAAGAAACCCTTATAGGTAAACTTGAATATCCAACTATCAATCTATTTGTCAAAATTTTATCTCGTAATGTTTTCTTACACTTGCGTGACTCAATTGGCATTGTTCATAATTTCTGACCTGCTGTTTTTATTTTATTTTTTTGAAAATATAGACGATTCTAAGAAACTAATTTCAATATTATCGAAATATTAATTAAATTTAATTTTTTAAAAATACTTTAAGAAAATATTTTGTTAAAATGTTGTGACGTCATCGTATGCAGACTGTGTATTGCCTTTGCCTAATAAACTTATGATAGAACACATTAATCTATATCTTGTCAAGTTGATTTATTAGTCTATGTCAGTCACGTAAACTTTTAATTTGTTTTATTTTTATCTAATATTTTTGTCTATTTTTTAGTATCCTTAACATAATAAATCTCCTTTTTTATTACTTTTACGTTGTACTTTTTATAAATTATTGTCTTAAATTGTTTAATTGTTTTTATTTTTGTTTGACAGCGCTGACGGAAGTTGTAACCACAGACTAGTTGTAACTGTATCTTTCAAAACTGTCATTAACAACAATAACAACTCTAATACAGAGTAGCGTGTCTCTAAGTACGCTTAAAAATTGTAAGTCCTTCATTTCGACGGCAAACAAAGGTCATTGGCTTTTTTTGAAAAATAATCTTAAGTCTAGCAAATTTACTAAAATAAACTTATAGATTATGATCAGAAACTCTATTCCCCGAAATGGCTTTCGAGTTATGAGATTTAAAAAAAATTTAACATAGACAATTGTTTAAACAGCCAATTGTTTAACATAGCCAATTGTTTAGACGCCTGTATGTGTTTTAAATTTTGTTTCTTTATCTCAGCAATAGTGAATAGTATTAAGTTGAAACTCTTACTATAGTAAATTTATGCGGTCTTTAGCTGCAATTAATACAACTAACTTTCTAGGTTTACGTATTGGGAGGATGCGACTAAAATATGACCATTTTTGAGGATTTTAGTTTAACGTTAGAGAATCAAAACCTACGCCCGTGATCTTGATGCTTGAAATTTGGTATGGACTAAGCCACGAAGGGTCCATAGGAATGCCAACCATACCAGTGCTGTAATAGAGTAAAAATCAAATTACTATCACATCATAACATCAAATAGTTTTACCAATACCAGCTTAAATATAATAAATAAATAATAAATATTCATGGACATTTCACACAACGTCCTCTGATTCCAAGCTAAGCTTATATGTTTGTGTTATGGGTATCAGAATACGGATAGAATACATAAACTACTTTTCTTTTGTAAATACATACTTATAATACGTAGAAAACATCCAGACGCAAATATGTATTTGAAATATCCCTATATTTCAACCAAAAAGCTTGAGTATTAAACTAGTTCTAGCTTAAGTAACTGCTTACTTTAATTACGCTTTTCAGTCTAGTAGAGAACCCTAAGTGTCTAGTCTAGCTCGCTCTTGACAGATTTGTTAAATGAATGCTGGGCAAAGCATTTCAACTTTTATTTCTCATAGAGCTATTTTGAAGGGACAATATATAGTTGCAGTTTAATATGAATAAGTTTTTTATTCATACCAATTCCAAAGGCATACCAGGGGACACCATATATACCAGTGTGTGTTACCAGCTCAGTAGACTTACACCCGTATTCACAAACAATATTTACTTAAGTAAATACTTAAGTGTTGATGCACTGTGCAAAGGGTAATACTTCTCAGTCCGTTTAGTCCAGTCAAATTACGGCTGAGAATGGGAAAAATAATCACTAAAATACCTAGTTTGGGAATTATGAAGGATCGATCGGGGGGTGTATTCTGAGCTTATATTCCAATTTGAGGGAATCTAGGGAGGTCAGCTCAAGGTCATTTCGATGAAAACGCGTTTAATTCGATATCTCGAGAACGGTTAGTGTTAGGCAAAAAATTGTAGAGACCTTTTCTCTTTTAAATTAAATTTACTAACTTTTTTATCCGAAACGTTTTTTTTATCATCAATATTTTTCAATTTATTGCTTCTGATAGGCAAAAATTTTACTTTTTTTCCTCCCTTTTTTTTATTTTTCGCCATTTTCTCCCCAACCGTTCAATTTTATTAAATTTTACCCAAATATGAAAGTGTTGCTCTTTTAATTATGAACAACTTTATATGTAAACTTTTTTCTGTAATGCCAATACCTTCGGAGTTATATATTACTTTACCGAGCGAAATCCGTGCCACTGTCGCAATATCATCGACATCAGTGGGTATTTAGTATTTGAAAGAAATAATAAAGTATTCCATGATCATTTATTAGCCAACTTACCTGTATCAAAAGGTGAATCGATTAAACTATTAAAAAATTGAACTTCATTTAAATATTAAATATTGTAATAATTGAAATATCATTTAATTAAATAAAATAACAATTTGACGAGCCTCGTGGTTGAGTGGTTTATGTAACGGACTGCTGATCAAGAGGTTGCGGGTTCGATTCCCGCTCGGGACAATCATTTGTGTGATTTTTCTAATTGTCATACAAATGTTTGTACTGCGTCTGGGTGTTTCTATATATTATAAGTAGGTATGTATTTACAAAAGAAAAATAGTATATGTATTCTATCCGTATTCTGGTACCCATAACACAAGCATATAAGCTTAGCTTGGGACCAGAGGACGTTGTGTGTAATGTCCGTGAATAAATAAATAAATAAATAAATAAATATTCATGGACATTTCACACAACGTCCTCTGGTCCCAAGCTAAGCTTATATGCTTGTGTTATGGGTACCAGAATACGGATAGAATACATATACTACTTTTCTTTTGTAAATACATACTTATTATACATAGTAAACACCCAGACGCAGTACAAACATTTGTATGACAATTAAAAACATCACACAAATGATTTTCCTGACCGGGAATCGAACCCGAGACCTCGTGATCGGCAGTCCGTTATGTGAACCACTACACCACGAGGCCCGTCCGAGGTCCGAATATTTATTATATTTATTATTTATTTATTTAAATATTGTACTTTTTCAATTTGGGTATTTTTTATTCCATTCAATGGGATAATAATGTGAATAAGGATTAGAAAAAGAAGTAAACGAATAATTGAAACTGTTATATTTATTGATAAAAAAATAGGTCATAAAATTGGTAAAATTAAGTACGCGAGGTCGATGGAAGTGAATCGTCAATATTAAAGGCCCACACTAATGCACGCGAATACGCGCCGCGACAGTGGCACGGATTTCGCTCGGTAAAGTAATATATAACTCCGAAGGTATTGGCATTACAGAAAAAAGTTTACATATAAAGTTGTTCATAATTAAAAGAGCAACACTTTCATATTCGGTAAAATTTAATAAAATTGAACGGTTGGGGAGAAAATGGCGAAAAATAAAAAAAAGGGTGGAAAAAAAATAAAATTTTTGCCTTTCGGAAGCAATAAATTGAAAATTATTGATGATAAAAAAAAAGTTTCGCATAAAAAAGTTAGTAAATTTAATTTAGAAGAGAAAAGGTCTCTACAATTTTTTGCCTAACACTAACCGTTCTCGAGATATCGAATTAAACGCATTTTCATCGAAATGACCTTGAGCTGACCTCCCTAGATTCCCTCAAATTGGAATATAAGCTCAGAATACACCCCCCGATCGATCCTTCATAATTCCCAAACTAGGTATTTTAGTGATTATTTCTTTCGGTAATTTGACTGGACTAGTTCCGTTCATCGAGCCTTTGTATTCATAGACAAAACTTAGCTATGCGTTCAGTTTAACAAACGCATAGTGCGCTTCACCACATAAGTATTGTTTGTGAACACAGATTTGTGAAAAGATTTTGCTACCCCTGTGCGTCCATGCCTACTATGAGACCTCACAGTAACGTTTGTGAATACGGCTGATAATATTGTAATTGCTACACAATTCAATAAAAAATGGACAACCGTCCAAGTTCCATTTAAATTCGCGCTATTAAATTCTATATAAGCGCATGAAATGATAAAAATACAACATATTTTGCATTTCATTACCTTGTTGGTACCATAAAATTAGTATATATTAATATATTCCTTATATGGATAACTAGCTGTTCTTTGCGCCTGCGTATGTGTGGAATTTGGAATCACTAAAAACCTTTTCGCATATAAAAGTGTGTTATATGTTATATGTATGCATGTTCTTTCTCAGGCTCTAGACTCTATAAGTAACTAATTTCATTAATATGATGTCATTAATATGGACAGACTTCGTGGTCTATTTATGAACTTTTTAAAAAAAATTTTTTATAGCTTGGTAGCACTAGACGCCCCCACCTTGCCGGCCCACAAGATACCTTTTCACGCCTCGCTTGAAAGACCCCATATTGTAGGAGTAAGGAAAAACGTATGCAGGGAGCGAGTTCCATTTCTTCGAGGTGTTGCAAAGAAAGGAGTTACCAAACTTTTTTGTGCGAGATGGCATGGTGTCCACAGTATAGCGGTGGCATCTCAGACCTGCGCGTGTGGTGCGATTTAAAAAAGGAGAGGGAGGAATAAGGGAGAATAACTCTTCAGAACATTCGCCGTGGTAAATTCTATAGAAAGCGCTGAGTGCCGCAATATCACTGCCACTCACGGGTCGCGGGTTTGATTGCCGCTCGGGATATCCATTTGTGTGATATTTATAATTGTCATACAAATATTTGTACTGCGTATGGGTGTTTTTATAGAAAAGTAGTTTATGTAGTATATCAGTATCCTGGTACCCATAAAACAAGTATATAAGCTTCAAAATATAAAAAATAAATCCGTTCAGGAGTTCTTGCGTAAAAGAGCAACAGACATAATAATAAAATTATACTTTCTCTGACCCATACTAAACACCAGAAATGGGTTTTTATGATATGGTCTCATATATGTATACGCTACTTCTAAATGTTCTATTTTTAGTCCAACGAACTTTATATTAATTAGAACATATCTAGGGCTATATCGGCTTTAACTAATTAGAACAGTAGTGCTGTTCCCATACATATACGAGTATATTATTAGGTCGTGATCGCTTTCTACGAATGTACAATTTGGCATTATTGACCTAAATAGGATAATATCACACACGATTGGATAATAGAACATACTCGTATTATTATAACTCTATGACTAAGCATTTGACATACATTTTTGAAGTTATACTTCTTTTAGAGCTTTAGGAAAAATTATAAGACTACTAGCTGTCCTGGCAAACGTTGTTTTGCCATACAAATGTCAGTGGGGGGAGGAGGGGTTTACATTCCATCATCATCATTATAACATCACGCCTTTTTCCCATGGGGTAGGCAGAGACTATAGAGCGCCATCTGCTACGGTCCAAACGGCGATGACATTCCGACATTATGAACTAAGTTGTACATGGGATACCATGAAGAATAAACAAAGAAGTATAATTCATAAGTGCGTATATTATTATATCTAACTGTAAATTCATTTTTACGTAGATTTAATCGTAGATATTGCGCTTCTCTGTTTCTTTTGCTAGGAAAAATAAAAATAAGTATAGCACATGTAATAACGCCTGTCTTGACTGATTATTTTTGTATGTAACTAGCTGGCCCGGCAAACGTTGTTTTGCCATACAAAAAAAAGTTAAAAAAAAAATTTAAAAAAAAATGGACTATAAACCTCACGGAGCCCGAGACCTTTCCAACGAATGCAAAACCGTGGAAATCGGTCCGTGCGTTCTGGAGTTATAGCGTCAGGAAGGAAAACCCGACTTATTTTTATATAGTAGAATAATCTAATGCATCATCGCTTGACATACATACCATAACACCGTTTTCCCACGGGGATAGGTAGAGACGTTAGAGTCATCTGCTACTTGCATGGTTTTATTAAAATTAAAGACAAAATGTAATTTAAAACGAAAGTTAATAATAGTAAAATTGTATACACACTGATGTAGATAAAGCTTATTGTTGCTTACATAGCAACACTGTATTCATTGATTATGTAAATGCAAAGTTAACTACAAATTTATGCTGATATTTTCTAAATAATCAAATATTTTAACCTCTAATACCATCAGAAGATCTTCAATCAAACATAATGCTAACAAAACTTATATAAATCCAAATAAAATTATATATAATTTATATACAATACCGTTAGAAATAATTTAATACAAACAAACTTAGGTACATATTATAAGTAATTTTGAGGAATATTCAACCTAGATAAATCTTAGAGTTTAAAACCAACAGGAGCAGTTAAACACGGTGATTTCTTTGTTAAATATACAGCCTGGTCGGTGGGTTGTCAATATAATATTACAGTTCTGAAAGAAATCACATTAGTGATATGGCCGTCCTTTGTACAATAGCTGGTAAGACTGTGTTTCAAAATGTTGTGTATAATTGGTGTTTCTATAAATAAAGATTCTTAATCCGTCACCACGCGGAAAATGTATCAACGTTTGAGGGGTATAAAATAATTCATTTTCATTGGTCGCAGGTCGTAGCAAAATCCCACGCCGAGCTCTCATACATTACCTTTGTGAAAATAGTGCATATGTTCGGTGTGAATTGATCCCTTGTATGCGGAATCTCGCTACGCATGTCATGCATTTTTCGCCGGAAGTCACCTACCAATACCAACTCCTATTGGTATAATGCTCTGCGAGATAAATAGATGTCGTATTAGCCCACACACGGGTCAATGTTACCTCATATCGATTTCATATCGAGAATCGGTATTAATATTATTGATGATCTGAGAATTATTATTAATGTAATATTGATACAGTCACTTGTCGCCTCTGGCATTTTGTACACCGTTTTTAAGTTACGTATATTGGAAGTAAATTTAGTTGATGTGATTTTTAAATTGATATTTTTTGTCAATAAAATAAATGATTTAACTACCGATAACTGTCTGAAATTTATGTTGTCCGAAAATATTAGACATAACTTATATTGTAACGTGTATTCATTATTATACCTTCTATATGTCTGTCTGTCAATCTGCCAATAAGCTGTATCTCAGAAACGGTGATATTTTTTTTATAATACTAAAGGGTGACATACAAGCATACGGTCCGCCTGATGGTAAGCAGGTATCGTAGCCTATGGACCTTTGCAAAAGCAGGAGTGTCACTCATGCGTTCCCGCTTTGTAGGAACCATTTCATGCCCTTTTTGAAGAACCCTATATTATAGTCCTGCGGGAAAATGGTTAACAACCCTTTGTGTGCGAGACCAGTTTTTTGTTAATATAATTTCCTAATAAGCTAAGCTGTATCTTAAGGGTAGGTATTTCTGTACTTATTGAGTTGTGTTCTATATTTATAGTACCTACATCTAAGCTCAATAAGTACCTATGCATGTATACTGTAAATCTCCATGTTGAAAGCAGAAGAAACTTTTAAGTATTTCCTTGATTCATAATATTATCAAGATAGTATAGTTTAGCCGCCAATTACAGTATTATCTATCATTTTATCCAAGTACTTACAGTTGTCAATAAATCGCACTTCACTATTGATTGACAGATAAATGTTTTATTATACGATTTATTGTGCAGATTGTGTATACTATGCTAAGTAGGTGATGGACAGCTTATTGACATTAAGATACATGTGTGATGTGGGTGACAGTAATTTATTTAACAGATATCTATATATGGACAAAAGAAAACTGTCTGTTAGTGGTAATGGTTGAATCTTAACTATAAAACAAAGTCACTATTTTTGTATTTATGTCCTTATGTGAGCTTATACCTTTTAATCTACTCAACAGATTTTAATGCGGCTTTTTTAATTGATAAAGGGGTTCAAGAGATGGTCTTTTTATATAATTTGTTAGGGTTTTATTTTTAAACTCCACGCGTACGAAGTTGCAGTTAGTTTTAAATAATATCCAGGATTGATTGCACTGGTTAAAAGAAGATAAACAGAATGGATCACATAGAAACAAATACACAAACATAAATCGGTAATATAAATTTTAGTCATTGTTAATTTATGCACATTCCAATTACCTATACCAGAATAACGCTTACTTGTAGGATTATAGAACTATCCTTACGTCAAATACATTTGATAGACTACCAAACTACGGAGTATGAAAATTTTACAGGAACTTTTAAATTGTATTTACTAATATAACAAATATGAATGAACCTCTGTTTGCCTGTCCTTTTACGCTAACATTTCCTACTGTACCGATTTAAACAAAATTTTGTACACAGATAACCTAGAGCCTAAGAATAGACAGAGGCTTCTTTTGGCAAAAAGTGAATATAAATTCCACACATACAAATCACGGAATACAGTATGCGATATACTCTCTTCTATTATAGCTATAACACACACATTGCTACATTACATTCGAAGATATAAAAATAACTCGTATAAAGTCAGGTCAGGCCACTAGGTCTTCATATAAATCACTTAAGATCGTTTGATAATTTATTTGTTGATGCAAACCATTCACATGTTGAATTGATAAACAGATGCGGGCATTTAAAGTAGAAGAATATAAAAAAGAATCAATAAAATAAACAAATTCTCGGTTGTAAAGTTAGTTCGGGTCTTGGTTTGATGCCAAGATGTAAAGTGTGAAGATGATTTAGCTTTGTATAGAAGTTGGAATACCTCCACAGCCAAGATTCTCAGAGATTATAATGCAAGCAGTAAAGATTCCATATGTTCAGAAAGATAGCTGGTCATAGTAGACCAGTTACCCTTTTTTAATTGGAGTAGGCCCGTAAAATATGCGAAACTACTGAATAAAGCTGCGAAAATTAGGTAGTTTAAAAGTGCGTTTTCATATTCGTTCACATGAATTAAGGTAAATTTACTATAATCTGCTATAATGCTATAACTTTAGTGAAGGACTGAAAATTTGCACAGACTTCTAGGAGATTAAACGAAGGGCCACCAAAAGAATCGCACCATGACATCTCGTACAAAAAAGTTCGGTAACTCCTTTCTTTGCAACACCTTTCCTGCACACCAAAAAATGGAACTCGCTACCTGCACACGTGTTTCCTTGCTCCTACGACCTGAATGATGATGATGTTATGATGATGTCAGAGAGAGTCTAGAACAGGGAACCTCAGGCGCTCCAGTAAAACGAGATGAGCGCCGCAGTTAGGTGGAATGTACTCATTTCCCAACCCGGCTTGGGTTATAAATATTTTTTTTTTATAAAATGTATTCTATTGTTTAATGGTTATATTACTTTCTAAATAAAAAACTACACATAATATGAAATTTATTTGACCGCTACAAACACTTATAACAATATTTTCATATTCAATACACTAACACTATCAATCATTTGACCAACATCGGGATAACACACAAAAATCGATATTAATATCGATTTGGATCACAAGCGCCGAATCGATTAATATCAATTAATGCATCGTTTTATTTTTAGATCAAAGGTGGTGGAGTCTAGTAACCGAGTAATAAATGGTTTATTCTCAGTTAAATTTAAATCAGGGCTGTCAAAAATATATAAATGCCTAAAACAATTCTTAGTTTCATTTCAGATAGAGTTCTTAAGAGTCGTTTATGCTAATTTGAGATTCGAAATCTCAAATTGGCAAAATTATACATTAGTTGACCTTTCCCTTTGACTTTCATATCGCAATATAAACGCAGCGTCACGTCGTGACGGCGTTTTTTGCATAAATACATTACAAAAAAAATCTAATATTAGTATATTTTTATGCTGAATGTGCCTATAAAATACATATTTAATGCACCCACGATTATTTTGATAAACAGTATATTACTTATATCCTAGGAAATTAAGAGTATCTACCTTATTCCTCATATATTACCATATTTCTTATTTACCATCTGACTGCTGCCAATCCGACACCCACTTACATAGAACTATAGCTTCAGTCTTATCTTGGATATCAGAGTCTCATAACAGAAGTACGAATGAGAGTGTACTATATACTACCAATGGTTATATTAAGTACTAGCTGGCCCGGCAAACGTTGTTTTGCCATACCAAAAAAAAAGTAAAAAAAAAAAATTAACTATAAACCCCACGGAGCCCGAGACCTTTCCAACGAATGCAAAACCGTGGAAATCGGTTCGTGCGTTCTGGAGTTATAGCGTCAGGAAGGAAAATCGGACTTATTTTTATATAGTAGACTAGCTGGCCCGGCAAACGTTGTTTTGCCACACCAAAAAAAAAATGTAAAAAAAAAAAATTTACTATAAACCTCACGGAGCCCGAGACCTTTCCAACGAATGCAAAACCGTGGAAATCGGTTCGTGCGTTCTGGAGTTATAGCGTCAGGAAGGAAAATCCGACTTATTTTTACATAGTAGACTAGCTGGCCCGGCAAACGTTGTTTTGCCATACCAAAAAAAAAGTAAAAAAAAAAAATTAACTATAAACCCCACGGAGCCCGAGACCTTTCCAACGAATGCAAAACCGTGGAAATCGGTTCGTGCGTTCTGGAGTTATAGCGTCAGGAAGGAAAATCGGACTTATTTTTATATAGTAGACTAGCTGGCCCGGCAAACGTTGTTTTGCCACACCAAAAAAAAATGTAAAAAAAAAAAATTTACTATAAACCTCACGGAGCCCGAGACCTTTCCAACGAATGCAAAACCGTGGAAATCGGTTCGTGCGTTCTGGAGTTATAGCGTCAGGAAGGAAAATCCGACTTATTTTTACATAGTAGACTAGCTGGCCCGGCAAACGTTGTTTTGCCATACCAAAAAAAAAGTAAAAAAAAAAAATATTAACTATAAACCTCACGGAGCCCGAGACCTTTCCAACGAATGCAAAACCGTGGAAATCGGTTCGTGCGTTCTGGAGTTATAGCGTCAGGAAGGAAAATCCGACTTATTTTTATATAGTAGACTAGCTGGCCCGGCAAACGTTGTTTTGCCATACCAAAAAAAAAGTAAAAAAAAAATTTAAAAAAAATTCACTAGAAACCTCACGGAGCCCGAGACGTTTCCAACGAATGCAAAACCGTGGAAATCGATTCGTGCGTTCTGGAGTTATAGCGTCAGGAAGGAAAACCAGACTTATTTTTATATAGTAGATTATTTATCGTAATTCTATGGTCATAAATAATAAGATATATGAGTATATGGAAGTAAGATTAGATTATAGTAGGTGGCGCTTTATTTTCTGCCTAGAGTCATGGGAAAAAGGCGCAATAGTTAAATTTTATTGTTTATTCGTATTTTTCATTCTCTTATAGTTTATAGCGCATCAGTCGACTGGAAAACGGCTCTTGTGACTTTAAGATAATATCTTGGTAACCCTAATTTGAAATTCATATTTCGATCTATATTGGTTGTGTGCCGAAAATAATCTTACTAGTGTTTAGGGTTGGCTATTTCAAGGAGTTCAATGAACGATATTGCCGATCTTGTATAGCCTTGACAGGGCTCGCTTGTAGGAACTGTGTTATTCAATTGATACATACATCTTCGCATACCTACGCATTTAAATGTTCAAAGTAGCTTATATAGTACATAATTTGGTCGAGCCAAATTAAGAATCTTTCTGGTGTAATAACGGCCGTTAAGAAGAAGGATGAGAAAAGGTTAAATGTGGCAGAGATGGGAATGTTGAGGCGAATGTGTGGAGTGACTAGAAAGGACAATGTACAAAATGATTACGTATATAGGTAAGAGGAACCATTAAAGTGGCACCAGTAATAGAAAACTTGAAAAGGAACCGTCTGTCCTGGTATGGTCTCATAATGAGGAGAGATGAAGGGCATTTAAGCAAAAAGGTGATGAATATGAATGTTGATGGCCGAAAAAGGAGAGGAGGACCAAAGAAAATATAAAATAAAAAAATAAATAGAAATGAATGGACTGTGTGAGAGACGATATGAATGAAAAAGGAGTTGACGAGAATATGACGGCTGATAGGAGAGGTTGGAAGACAAAACGTAGTGCTCCGACTCCAAATAATGGAATAAAGGCGGAAGAATGATGATGATATATAGGTAACACAATTATTGGCTATGAAATAGCAGGAAAATAAGTATTATATTACATAACTGTATATTAAAAATAAACATTAACACACATTAGTTAGTAAGTAAAAAGGTATAATTTAAACGTCTATGTCATAACTTTCCATAATTTCACTTTTATTTCTAAAATTTATAAGTCTAGCATCCGCCATTTTATTGACCGATACTTATTGACAAATCTAAATTAGTTTAGAAACTTTAATTCGCTTAAACTTCTAAAGATATTAAACACTCAATTTACGACTATGTTATAGACTTGAAATATTAAATAAAAATTTATGTCTTGATTAGATATTACGAGATTCATAAGTGTGTCATGTATTTTTATAGAATTAAATCTGTGAGAAAATTTCCTTTACATTGGTGCCAATTCTGCGTTCACAACTAAACTTAACTAAGAAATGAAAACAAATATGGCATATATAATAAATTTAATTGTAGCGGAAAAAGTGATCACCGCAAGCGAAAAACCCACGACCTCGGAATACCGCTCCGTACCTCTGCCAACTGAGCTTATTGCGGTCGTGCTAACAGTAACCAATCTGACCACCACAATGTTCCTCGATTGAGTCTACATCGCATTTTTGTGTGATCACTTTTTCCACAATAATTTAATTTATTAAGTAAAAGCATAGCAAGTCAATCATCATCATAACATCACACCTTTTTCCCATGGAGGCAGGCAGAAACTATAGAACGCCATCTGCAACGATCCGAACATACTTCCTTGGCTTCATCCACACTCATACATCTGGTCATACATGCCCGACGGTTGTAAGTGCTATGCACTTGCCCCTTTTGGAGTATGCCGGCGATGACATCGGAGTATATTTTTCTCGGGCTTCCTCCCCCAGCAAGCAAGTCAATTGCAAAATTAATAAATTGATTTAGTAACTTTAGCATATTTTGATTAATTAGCTATTACGTTGAGCCCATTTATATTAATAAAAACGTTAGTCCATATAGATTTTGTAGTAAAAATGTTCTGTTAACATTGTCGAATTCTGTTATTGACACTTTCAATTTTCATATTATGTTAGTTAAGTTTAGTTGTGCGCGTAGGATTGGTACCAATATTCATTAAAAGGGATTTCATAACACGGAACATATAGTTAATAGCTACGGTTTATTTCACTTAAACGATTATTATAATGTTTTAAAACGATGCTATTATTGTTGTCGTAATCTACATATTATGTAAGTGATATAATATGACTGACTGACTCATCACGAGATCTGTATAACTATCTTCGACGGGCTTCGTGGCATAGTGGTTCATGTAATGAACTGCCGTTCACAAGGTCGCGGGTTCGATTCCCGCTTGGGACAATCATTTGTGTGATATTCATAAATGTCATTCAAATGTTTGTACTACGTCTGGGTGTTTTCTATGTATTATAAGTATGTATTTACAAAAGAAAAGTAGTTTATGTATTAAATCCGTATTCTGGTACCCATAACACAAGCATAATAAGCTTAGCTTGGGACCAGAGGACGCTGTGTGAAATGTCCATGAGTATATTTATTTATTTATATATAAAAAAAAAAAGAAATAACAATATTAACCCGCTTAATTTGATGTTTGGCATAGTTAAGTTCATTTTAATAATTTCAAATTTTGTAGCAATATATTATGTTAATATTATAAAACGCGCTGATCTCAGGAAACACGGGTCCGTTTTAAAAACTTCTTTCAGTGTTGGATAATAGATTTATCAAGGAAGGCTATAGGCTATATAACATCACGCTGTGAGTATAAGGAGCGAAGCATCAGTGAAATATGTTGCAAGAACAGGGAAAATTTCCTAAATTCCAGGCGTACGAAGTCGCGGGCAACAGCTAGTAATATAATAAACCTGTTTATTGTATTTCTGGTCACGATTCTGTTGTCAGAGATAAGAAGATATCAAAAGACTGACCTGTATAACAATAGAAAATAAATAATGGCCAGAAGACGGATTGAGAATACATATATGACGACCCCATGTCCTTTCAAAGACAGTATTTGCTAAAGAAAGATAAATGGCCTTATTCGTAATGACTTATCGGAGGTTTAAACGGAGATTTTATCGGAGAGATAATTATAATAAACGTTTTAATTTAAAAAGACTATTATGAATAACAAGTTTTGACAATTTTCGCGAACCGATTTTAGCGAACTTTTAAACCTCCGATAAGTCATTATGAATAAGACCATTAAAATAAATATATAATATAAATAAATATTCATGAACATTTCACACAACGTCCTTTAGTTCCAAGCTAAGCTTACATGCTTTGTTATGGTTACCAGAAGACGGATATAAACTACTTTTCTTTTGTAAATATATAATTATATAGTAAACACCCTGACGCAATACAAACATTTGTATGTTATTTAATAAATATCACACAAAATACTGTCCCGTGCGGGAATAGAACTATTAAACCACGAAAGCCCGTCGATTTGTCATACTTTTCAGTAGATTTTCTATCGTATATTTGTAGGAACATCTACTCATTTATTACTGATGTTATACCATGCGATAAATCATTACAATTTGTATGGAATTCTATAAGATATTTAGATAGCGTTGTTATAGAAATGAAAGATGGTTATCTCCATCTCTGATTGTGAATTTTGGTGTTTTGGTTACGGTTGGATGCGAGTTTTGAAGTTATTAAATATCCTATTGTAACGCTTTAGATTCTGCTTGATTTATATCTGTAGTATCTTCTTATAATGTTTATGACTAGTTTGTATAAAGACTAAGGTATAGACTAGACTAAGGTTTGTGGAATCCATAGTTTTTTCCTGAGGTAAAGTCCATATCTTAAATTAACCTTGGAGCAATAATGTTAAGATGGTAAAGAAGTTTGTCTGAGTGCTTTTATCTCAGAAACCGCTGCGCTGGTCAGATTTGAAAGTGTTGTATAGTACATTTACCAAGGAACGCTATAAGTCTATACAACTTTTCGCTGCGATTGATAAATGCGAACCATCACTGAAAAATGCTGCAAAAACAGGGAAAACTTTCTTAATTCCACGCGTAAAGTCATGCGCAGCAACTTTACATAAAAATGTATGTATATGCCCTTATGTTAGCTAAGGCAATATTTGTAACGTAATAAGAGTGTTAAAAAATGAATAGAAAAGCTATTTTAGATGAAAACAGCTATAAACACGAACAATAAAGAATTTAAAACGAAAATTTATATTAAAATCACACTTTGTCATATATTGAAATCGAACTTACAATGTTAAGGGCCTACATCAATATTATCGTATATCATCGCCGACACGTACATATTAACACAGCCAGTAGGCACAGAAAATGAAGAATTAGGGATACTTTTCCTATTTACTCAAAATCTACTAAATATATTTTAATTCTGATTTACGTGTTTCTATATATAATAGTTACTTATGTTTTTAAAGTTATTTCATTAGTTAATACGCGATAATAGACCGACAAGTGAAAAAAATAAAAAATTTGAGAGGTTGTTTCGCCAAGATTTTCTATCGAGAAAACTTTTTTCAATCGCGTTTCTGAGTTGATGCGATCCTAGATCATATATTGAAAAAACATATACTTAAAAATTAGAGCTCTAGCTATTCAATCTAAAGAAACAATGAAAACTTCGTACATAGAAAAATGCACGAAGCTATTTTGGTATCGTCTTAAGTATAGACAGCATTACTTATTTAATCGCAAGTATAAACTAAAGTTCAATATTTATTTTCCTGTGAATGATTTTCAACATCAACAGATCTTAATCTCACCAGAACGTGAACATAACAATCTTTTTGTTGGTTCCTACTTCCTATCTCGAATCTCTACTGTAAAGTCAAAACGGTATCGGTTCGATCTCGATCAGGTATTGTGGTACAGTGTCAATGTCACTTACGTAACATAGTTCAACACTCTTTAAAGTTCAAGTTTATCTTTCATATTAAGAGGTAACTCGGTCTATAAAATAGTTTTTTACATAGTCGATATTGCTGTCATCATGTCTAACGCACTGTGAGTGCAAAAATTTACATCAGCGCCGCTGGATTTCAATATTGCGGAATATGTGACTGCTATCTGCGCCTTAACTTGACTGATCGGTAAACATAGATAAGAGATGGCTTTTATTATTTTTTAAAAATACGCATTTATTTGAGAAAAAGGAAAGCCAAGCTTTTTAGATGTTTATCTTTTAGTATTTAACCATTTTTAAAGAAATAGTCAGGACCAAACTATGTGATAAATTCGTTGGTTTAAAGGTATTATGTACGAAGATAACAGCGGAGTAGGTACATTTATACTAAGAAATGCACACGGTTTGAGAGATCGCGTTCCCTCTGAAAATAATTCCGTTCCTGTTATTGAGTAACATTGTTATTGGCTTTGCTTTGTACAGTTTCATCTTGTTTAGTTTTTATCTGTTCAGTTATATTAAAATAATAGCATAAGGTATCTACATGACCAGGATATTTATCTTGTCGTCTTCTCTAATTTGTGCAGCTAAGACACAGCTAACTTACGCTACTTTACTTGGTATTTTCGTTTGATCGTCTGAGTAACAGCATTTCGGTATATTCGGTATTAGAATTCCCTTTTTATGCAAGATCCTTAAGTAGATTAACAATATGTTTCTTTGTGCAAAATTTCATAACTCTGAATTGTCAACGTATTTTCATAGTAAAAACCTACTTATATAAGACCTCACAGTCTACGTGGGTATTAAGAAAGGCTATATATTACGAAAATCTGTGTTTTGGCGGACGAAATCGTGGATAACTGCTAGTGCATAACACAACTTATTGTTTTTTATATTCTTTATATATATAAATCTCCTGTCACGATGTTTGTCCGCGATGGATTCCTAAACTACTTAAGCGATTTTAAATTAAATTGGCACACTATGTGCAATTTGACCCAACTTGAAAGATAGGATAGCTTAAATTTCAATTTATATAGTCGCAATATTATTTTATTGCAAATTATTTGTCTACCCTGACATTTGTATGGCAAAACAACGTTTGCCGGGTCAGCTAGTATATATATATATCTCTCTCTCTAGCCCATTTACATCCCACTATTGGGCACGGGCCTCTTCCACTTTGAGAGGGATTATGGTCTACTGTGGTGCGCTGAGCAGGCGTGTTGGCACAGGGTTTATTTTCTGGTTTTCCGTCTCTCTCAGAGGATGTTATCTGTGTGCAATATCCCTTAGCTGATTTTTTCAGCACCCTTGGGAGAAGATGGGGTGGGGACACTTGTATGCTTAATTCGTCACCACACGAAGAGTGGAGGAAGGTGAGAACTACTTATGTAGTGGTGGTTTTTTATTTATACCTACATAATTTGCATGACTTAATATCTTTATTCATATGAATGCCCACACACGCTGATACCGCTGACCGTTTAGTGATGGGAAACAGGTTACGTGAGGCCCAAGTGACCTCATTATATTTCTGGCCTCAAATTCTTTAAAAACAGGTTTTATATGGACCGGGTTATTTATTTACTAAACACTATTTTGAATCCAGTTACAATTAGGGGTTACTTTTTAACACAAATGAAAACTACGTTTATTATGATATTGTATTTGTTTTCTGTTTATTATTTGTCCCATATTAGACTTTATAACCAAGCGGATTTTCTTTTATTTGTTATGTTTTACAAATTACATCAACTTACAGACAATAACCAATCAGAAACAAATTAAAAATTGGATTTTTAAAAATTTCAGTGACAATTTCTTTAATATTTTATAACACTTGCGCGACTCATCTGTTTAAAAAAAACTACTTTTTACGGATTTAGACGCGTATATTTGTTTTAAATTTTGGCCCGACGTTTCGGAGACTTTGCAGTCACCATGGTCACGGGTGAGACTGAGCTGTAATGTGTCTTCTACGATCAGTTATTACAGGGTTTACCCACATTCTCAATTAAAATCGAATGTGGGTAAACCCTGTAATAACTGATCGTAGAAGATACATTACAGCTCAGTCTTACCCGTTATTGAAACAATTTCTATAACTTGAAAATAATTGAAAAGCCATAGATAAAACACATATTCAACTATTAACGATTTTTAGGAAAAATAAAAGAATTTTTAAAGAAAAATAAATCATATTTGATTTTGTCATATTAATTAAAAGTTCATATGCCAGTATAAAACAGTGATAAAATATTGTGACTTAAATGAATATTAGCATGTCGCGTCGCATCACTAAATTCATCATTTAATTCTCCCATATATGTCTCTACATGTTCCGGTATTGTTTAATTTGCAATGCATATAATTTATAATTACGGGGAAAGCGAGTATTCAATGCAGTGGAAGCATACGCCAAATCGATTAGGGATAAACAGAGAAATATTACTGAATTTTTAAGGTATTAAAAGCTTAGTGGAATTTCATTATTGATTTAATTAAACTGTAGACTCTCTTAAGAGGGGACTACAGCCTAAATTTCCTATACCAGATCGCCGTTCTGAAAGGTACAACTACAGATTTTACATATAAAATCTTTGAAAAAAAGACGTTCCGTAGTCCGCTGTTTGCTTCGTGAAAATTAAACTGAATTTAATTTCTTTTTACGTCATATTATAGTTGAAGAAAATATCTATGCTTCTATTACTTTCTGTTTTGAAAACCGCAGCAAATTTGTGTGTAATGGACAAAGCATTCACTGATAAAAAAAATTTAACACGCTTTTATTGGCTCGGTAGCAAATGAAAGCAATTTTCACCCACCCATAATAGTCAGATTGATTTCAAATTTTGCACACAATAAGGATCGATGACTAAGCAATAATTTTAAAAAGTCAGGATTTTCAAACGTGTTTTTTAGTCCTTGAACTTAGCAAATTATTTCAATGCTTTACGCTATACATTCAGAAAAAGAATAATAAATTATAAGAAAATAGAGAATTATTTAGATTTTAACATATTAAACAAAACACAATACATGATTTTGAATAACAAAAATGAAATTTACAATGTAAGCATTCGTTTAAATACGATGTATAAAACTTTATCGTTTGTCTACACGCTATATTGTGAATATATTAACAAGAAAACATCAAGAATGAATATATAAATATAAAATAAAACAGTCAAATAATCAGATGTGTGTTAATCGACTTTACGAGCCTCGTGGTTGAGTGGTTCATATAACGGACTGCCGATCAAGAGGTCGTGGGTTCGATTCCCGCTCGGGACAATCATTTGAGTGATTTTTCTAATTGTCATACAAATGTTTGTACTGCGTCTGGGTGTTTCTATGTATTATAAGTATGTATTTACAAAAAAAAAGTAGTATATGTATTCTATCCATATTCTGGTACCCATAACACAAGCATAATAAGCTTAGCTTGGGACCAGAGGACGTTGTGTGAAATGTCCATGAATATTTATTATTATAATCTCCAAATTAAATTCTCCAAAGCTTAAAGTTTACTATAAGTGGTACAAAACTCAGCGTTTCACTCCAGAGGTCATCATTTGAATAACAAATTTCTTAATTATTATCAATACTGCAAGTTTCGATGTTATGCCTAAATTAAGTAATTAAAAGAATAATTTATAGTCAAATCGATTATTATTATGAAATATAAAAGAAAATATTTACTAATCAACTCGGTATCGTGTTAATACAGCTTTATTGTAACGCTATGTTATGATGACTTGTATGAGCTTATTCTTGTATTAATATAATAAGACTCCAAAAATATACATTTTATATGTATTTGACCGGCTTCGTGGTGGAGTGGTTCATTTCACGGCCTGCCGATCAAGAGGTCGTGGGTTCGATTCCCGCTTGGAACAATCATTTGTGTGATATTTATAAATGTCATACAAATGTGTACAGCGCTGGGTGTTTACTATATATTATAAGTATGTATTTACAAAAGAAAAGTAGTATATGTAGGATATCCGTATTCTAGTACCCATAACACAAGCATATAAGCTTAACTTGGGACTAGAGGACGTTGTGTGAAATGTCCATGAATATTTATTTATTTATTTATTTATCTTAGAGTATTTTCACTCACTTGCAGTTGTCAGGTTGATCTGAAATTTTGCACAAATATTAAAGACCGATGACAGTGCAATAATTAAAAAAAATTTAATCAAGTGCGAGTCGGACTCGCGCACGAAGGATTCCGTACCATTATTTATGCAACATAAGGCAACGTTATTAGTATCGAGCAAGAAACGGTAAAAAAATCATTTTTGTTGTATGGGAGCCCCCCTTAAATCTTTATTTTATTTTATTTTTAGTATTTGTTGTTATAGCGGCAATAGAAATACATCATCTGTGAAAATTTGAACTGTCTAGCTATCACCGTTCTTGAGATACAGCCTGGTGACAGACGGACGGACGGACGGACGGACAGCGAAGTCTCAGTAATCAGTACGGAACCCTAAAAACTAAGAATTTTAAATGCAGATTTTTACATAACAATATAACTTTACAATTTAAACAAATAACAAATTAACAATTGAACGTTACTTATTATAAAACAAAGACATTATTTTTGGTATATATGTCCCTATATGGGTTTAAATCTTCAAAACTATGCAACGGATTTCCAGCAGCCTGTCAAGCCCTCTGTCAGAGACTGCAAAACTAATTTAAAAGATGGTCATCATTGGTGTAAAAAGGCGCACATAATTTTAAATTTGTAGTAGTTTTAAGAAGTTCTGATGGAGCAACTTATTTAAAATGCTGAATAAGCTCCTTAAATAAAGATTTTTAAAAACAAAGATGTTTTTAATTGTATTTTTTTTGTGTAATTAGTTTATGTTTTAGTGTATATTTGGCTCAACAATTACAATCGCGACTGAAACCGTGAGTAGAACTCTAGAACTATAGGCGTTTCTTCAACAAAAGATGTCAGAATTCAGCTTTTTAGGGTTCCGTACCCAAAGGGTAAAAATGGGACCCCCTCTACTGAGACTTCGCTGTCCGTCCGTCCGTCCGTCTGTCACCAGGCTGTATCTCAACAACGGTGATAGCTAGAGACTTGAAATTTTCACAGATGATGTATTTCTATTGCCGCTATAACAACAAATACTAAAAATAAAATAAAATAAATATTTAAGGGAGGCTCCCATACAACAAACATGACTTTTTTACCGTTTCTTGCTCTCATACAACAAACGTGATTAATTAAGTATTGTGTGTGTGTTGTTTGCTCATTTATTAATAACGTGCCTTATGTTGCATAGATAATGGTACGGAACCGTTCGTGCGCGAGTCCGATTCGCACTTGACCGATTTTTCGTATTTATTTTAGTCACAAATAAATGTCATATTTCGGGAAAAGACTCACTAGGTTCAAAGAATAGGTGTTATAATGAAAAATAGCTTCAGGCTTTCTTTGAATAAGCTTGTGGCCGCATAGTATAAGATTATTTTATTCCTAGCCACAAACTATATAAGAATTCATTCAATAAGAGTTCTTGTAAGTAAATATATTGCGTTATATTTTAATAGTATATTACAAAATAACGCAATATATTTACATATCACTCTTTTTACACGCTTTATATTAGCTTCACTTGTATGTTTGTTTGTATGTTTGTTTGTATGTTTGTTTGTATGTTTGTTTGTATGTTTGTATGTTTGTAACCGACTCCTTTGGACGCTATTTTGACCCACTTTAAACGGTCAGATTCTATTCAAATTTTGCACACCTGTCAAAGACCGATGACAATGCAATAGTTCGATAAAATAAAGCGTGTTTTTTTAGTTTTTTTTAACTATTATTTTTATTTTTATTCATGGACATTTCACACAACGTCCTCTGGTCCGAAGCTAAGCTTATATGCTTGTGTTATGGGTACCAGAATATGGATATACTACATATACTACTTTTCTTTTGTAAATACATTTAATACATAGAAACACCCAGACGCAGTACAGAACAGAACAAGATAATATATTTTGATTATAAAACGAATATTTTAAATAATTCTAATAATCGTGGTTGAAATTCTTTCTAAAGTTTACAAATACTTTTTGGTCGTCTATTGCGTGGTATAAAAATAAATTATTACCCGTTTCAAGAGAAATAAGATATTTAAAAGCCCATAAAATATAATGATGCCTTGCAAATTTTAATATACCTAACGATAATAAATCAAAGTTTGACGAAGTTAATTATTGTTGATGAATATTTCAACTGTTCTGTCCGACGTAACCTTTTGATGCGGTAATAAGTAATTTTTTTTATATTGTTTCATAATATTAAATGTCCAAAATTGGCTAAGATTGGAATGTTTATAATTTTGGTATACATTAATAATTTTCTATTGATTTGTTGACTAGCTGTTCCCCGCGACTACGCGTGGAATTTTGAAAATATTACTAGTAACATTTTCATTACTGATTTAGTCCTATTGGTCGCAGCGTGATGTTTTATAACCTATAGCCTTCTTTGATAAATGTAATGTCCAATACTGAAAGAATGTTTTAAATCGGACCAGCGTTTCCTGAGATTAGCGCGTTCAAACAAACAATTTCTTCAGCTTTATAATTCTAATATATAAAATTCACGTGTCACAGTGTTAGTTACCGTACTCCTCCGAAACGGCTTGAACGATTCTTCTCAAATTTTGCATACATATTCAGTAGGTCTGAGAATCGGCCAACATCTATTTTTCAAACTTTTTTTTTTTAGCTTGGCAAAACAACGTTTGCCGGGTCAGCTAGTATTAAGTATAGATATTTAAATAATAATGATATATGAAAGTCATATCCTTACAGTATTCTAGGATTATCTAATAACGATAGATTTTATTTTTCCGTGTAGTGACGTATTAATAATACAAAAATTCACCACCACATGGTACTGTAAAAGCTAGCTAAAGGATATTGTACACACAGATAACATCCTCGGTGAGAGACGGAAAGCATTAATTCGGAACCATGTGGTGTCCTATTTCCTTATACAGAGTGCTTTAAAAGCCAGTCACGGGATAATAAATCGAATGCATCTTCTGTGAGAGATGCAAAACACAAAATGCGAAGACGCGTGGTCAACGTGGCATTTTAGCCCAAAATCCCTTTTCCTATGGGGAATACCCGTGCTCAATAGTAAGATATGATATAAGAAGGGAGGAAAATGAACAAAATCCGCTAAGAATTACATTCTACAAAAGATAGAACGGTACCTAATACCTCCATTCTGGTCCCATTTTGGAGGCAGAAACCAATTTTAAGGGTTGAAAAGAAATGAAGTGGGAATAATAATCCTATCCTACAAAGAAATATATTGCTCCAATAACAAATCTTTATCCAATATTTCACCGTTTTCCTCATATCAACAAAAAGTGTATACTTCTAAGCAATAAAATTTTAATAAAAGTGTTTTTATCAATACTTTTATATTCCGATCAAAATCTTAGTCTTACGAATATAAATGCTATCTGCACATAAAGATAATATCTCAGACATTATTATCATCAATCTTTATTTTAACACCTAAGTCATGAATTCTTTTTGTGTCAGTAGATTTATGTAATTCAAATTCTTTTGTATTGTAATGTTAATGGCGTATTAAAACAACGTATTTAGTATTTGGCCTGTTTTGTTTTTCGACCTTGTGAAATGCTTTGCGATTGTTACAAATAGGTACAATACGTTTCTGTGTGTGGAAAGCTTCAATTTCAGAGTATTGAAATAATAATTATGACGGGCCTCGCGGTTCATGTAACAGACTGCAGTTCACGAGATCGCGGGTTTGATCCCCGCACGGGACAATTATTTCTGTGATATCCTTCGTACAAATGGTTTTACCTTTTCTGTGTGTCTCTATGTATTATAAGTAAAAGCTTGTGCAAAAGAAAATTAGTTTATGTAGCTTATCCGTACATAACACAAGCATATAAGCTTAGCTTGGGACTAGAGGACGTTGTCCGAAATGTTCATGATATTAAAAAAAAGAATATTTAATATGCCGTAAAACTGATATATAAAGCAGAACTTTTATTATTATTTTCTTCCTCTTAGCCTTCCAATATCCCACTGTTGGGCATGGGTTTCCTCCAGTTCGGCAGAGTATTTAGTTCACTATACAACGTTAACCAGGCGTGGTGCCTGAAGACGGTTTAGTGTTGAGTTTTCTATCTCTTACAGAAGCTGTTTCTGCTTATGTTATCCCTTCGCTCCGGGGTGCATTTTCATTTTCTCGTTTTATTTCGGTTTGAAACAAATAACACTTTGTAATAAATGACTTGTACTATTAATCCGTCTCCACGCAGACGAACTTTCCTTTACTATCCAACGACAAGTCATTTAATACAAAAATTCAAGCTCTTAAATCCTCTTTCCTTATTAGGGACCTCCTACATTATACCTTTATATATGAGCTACCAAATGCAGGTATTGTAACAGATACGGACAATAATGAGGGTGTGCACCAATAATTGCAAGTTGCAATAACCGCAGGCAAAGATAACTTTCACCGTATGCTCCTTGATTTAGAGTGTTTGTATATAGCTTTTTAATAGTCTGATTGGACTAAAGTGTTTATTTATTTCGCTATTAAGTTGCCAGTTATATAATTTAGTGTTTTGTGTTCAACATTTGTGAATTTTTGACGTCAAGTGAAAATATCAAAATAATTATGTTTGATTTTAAACCAATTTTACGTGATGTCGAACAAAAGTATTTAAGACCCTGTTCATTTGATAAGTAGTTTTCTATGTTACAACCAAGGATAGGTTTTATTGGTTTCCTAAGTCAGATTAACAGAAAAAACTTAAAACAACTTTTCACAAATAACTTTTTAGCGGCACTAAATGACTTGGCTATATGTATCTCCCTCTCTCTCTCTCTTCAGCCTACTGTGTAATGTCCCACTGTTGGGCACGGCCCTCCTCCACTTTAAGAGGGACTATGGTCTTCTTTGCCGGGCTGAGCAGGCGTGTAAGCGCAGAATATATTTTAGAGTTTTCCGTCTCTCACAGAGGATGCTATCTTTGTACAATGACTAAACAGACTTCTACTGTACTCTGTGAAAAAAAAGGCGTAGTGAAACTTGTATTCTCAATCCGTTAACAAACAGAAAGGCTCTATAAAATAATTATCAAAATTTACTAAACGAACTTCACATGCAAACTGTGCTCATTCATTTGCCATAATATTTAATCTCTAAACCATTCAGAAGTTATTGTTTCAATGGAATTTAATAATAACCATTTTCTTTGATTTGGGTGGTTTAATCATTAACTTTTGATAGGTGTAATAAAACACGCCTAACATTTATGCGTGTCTTTTGAAATTATTTTAACAAAAATAATGTCATGCATACTTTTTCGTGAAAGCCCTCATTACAAGTTCAATTGTCATCTTACCCTTGATCTTAGCCTTCCTGTATTTACAACTAAGGTTGTCAGTTTTAAATACACTCACAAAAACCGGTCAAGAACGGGTTCGAGTCTCACACAAAGGGCACCGTACTATGATCATCATAATATTCATCATATTCTTGACCGTAAAGAACAGTTATAGCATCAACTGAAATACATAACCAGTAAAATTTCAGCTCTCTAGCTATCAACATCGTTAGGTAGGACAGTTTTCCCGGAATTTGTGTGATAGCGAGCAAGCGAAGCATAATATTTCTTTTTTTTAACGTTAGTTCAAAGAATCGGATCGGTTTTCGTGGTACAACGATATTGTTAACATATTTTGATAGGAATGTACTAATTTTCAACCTAAAAACAACAAACTTCAAGTTTTGTTTGAATATAATATAAAATAATCTCTACACGAAACATAAATTAATTTCAAGTGACAACCCTAATCAAAAACAAATTACTATTCTGTGAAACAATCACAGAGTAATATGGAGTATTATGGAGAGTGTATCGACCCAGAACCATCTCACAGTTTTCTGTTATTTTCCAATTTAGAATAAATTTAATATTGTGTGATTTTAAGGCCAGCGGGTTAACGATTCAATTTAACAAACATAATAGTCGCATTTCATAAAACACGGAAGAGAATATCATTTATGGTTTTTATTATATGGTTTTACTTTTTTGTGTCATGGTTGTAGTTTTCGTCAGAGATATACATAATCATAAATATACAATCAGAAATATTTGTGTAAAAGCGCAACAAACATACATTCATTTATATATTCCAACAAACTTTAGCATTAGTATAATATACCTACCACTGGTATACCAGGGATCGTCGGCGCGCAATAGCCGGCGGCCCTCCCCGAAGAGGTGGTCGCGCGCGGCGGGTCAGCATCCAGAGACCCGCCGCAGCAAACGCGACAGGGGGGCTCCCCTCATCGGGTCGGGCCCCGATTAACGGGACCGCCCCTTGCCGGTTCATGGTAAAGCTCAAGGCACCATCATGGCCAGGTAGGGAAAAGCGGAGGCAAAAAAAAGAACACAGGAATACCAGATGGTGGCTTGACGTTTAAAATTGAGGACAAGTAACTTTAGCCTGGCTAAATCGTACTTCATAGAATAATGACGTTTCATATGACGTATAGCCTGTATCACTCATATTATCATCAAAATGCACAAAAAAATGTTTGTTGTTAATGGAACCCCTTAATGATTATTGTATTCGGATTTTGAATACTTGCTGACGATAACCACAGATTATATTGTCTATGACTACATCACTCAGCCGGTTTGAAGCTACTTGTATTATCTATGTGTGCGTGAAAAGATAATCTAATGTTGTAATGTCAATATCTTGTTATGCTTGTAAAAATGACGTTTGTAGTTTGCGAAAATTACAAGACAAATGAATACTATATTTTGTTAAACCCTGATGTACGATTGAGCCAGGCAAAACGTGTCTAAAAGATTGAACACGTATTTACTATCTGATATAACTGCGATGTAGACACAAGAAATTGTAATACCATAAAACTGTCATACTTTTTTTTGTGTACTTGTATTGCGTACTGTTACACCAGAACATTCATCAATTTGGTTTATATGTATCAGTGGCATGAGCAGACGACGTCAATTTATACTAGTCCGTAATAATTAGTCTCTTATCTCTATAAGGTCTTGTGGCTTTATGTTTGTTATTTTAGTTTTAACTATCATGTCAAGGGTCATGTGGTCATCTGAAGATGATAGACGATTAACGAAAGGTATATACACGGCGGAGGTAAGTAGAAATGCTGGGAGAGGACGCCCGAGAAAAATATACTCCGGTGTCATCGCCTGTATACTCCAAAAGGGATAAGTGCGTAGCACTTACAACCGTCGGGCATGTATGACCAGGTGTATGAGTGTGGATGAAGCCAAGGAAGTATGTTTGGATCGTAGCAGATGGCGCTCTATAGTATCTGACTACCCCCATGGGAAAAAGGCGTGATGTTATGATGATTATGATGATGTGTCATAATTAAAAGTAAAATAACAAACATAAATAACTACTTACCACTGCACTTTAAGATGTAGTAATTTAAAATGTACCTAATGTTAATTTAATTATGCGTAAAGAAACCCTGACTCTCTAGACTTAATTGAATAAACATCTGATTTTCATTGACTGACAGATGAAAACGCTGACACTTTTCTTAATGATGTTAAGTTGGATAATTTTCTATTCTTAGAACTTAATTCTGTATAAATATTCATTAAATTACTTATTGAGCTTGCATATGTAAATACTACGCAATCATGTTGCTTGTTGTGCAAAATGTGATGTGGTTGATAGTGAAAACAAATATTTATATGATGAACACGGGTTTTCGTATAAAACTAAACGCCTAATACACACATAATATATATTTGTTTATGAGCTTTAAATAATGGAAAAGTAATATTATTGCAAAAGAAATATATCTGCTGAGTTTCTTACGCCGGTTCTTCTCAGCAGATTAAAAGTCCTGAACCGGTGGTAGGGAAAAAAAATTTTTGGACATATCATAGGAGCTTATTTTTTTTTTGGCAAAAAGAGAATATGCCTACGTGAATAAATGATTTTTGATTTTGATTTTGATTGAGCAATTGCCTAGCACCGACACTGAAAGCTAATTTTTAGGTTAAAATGTCTTCAGTTAAAATTTCATCGCGGATGAGACCACGGGTCTAAGCTAGCGTATGTATAAAACAAAGTGTTGTTCTCACTGAATTAAATAAATAGGTCACATCTGGCGTTAACTTCCTTCATAAAACGAAGCTTTGGAGATTAATACGCGGCGAATTATTATTATAATACGAATTATTGTATAAAATGGTGTTCAGTGTTTTTTTACATTCTTTCTACTTATATTATTTTGACGAGCCCCGTGGTTCGGACTGCCGATCACGAGGTCGTGAGTTCGATTCCAGATTGGGACAATCATTAGTGAAGTACTTCTTAGCTCAGCGGTTAGAGACATGAAACGGTATGCCAAAGGTTGCAGATTCAAAGCCCACTCGTGACAATCACTAAAACTGCTTTAATCGAGTTGTTAAAAAGGAAACTCAATCGCAAAATATTTATGACTTTATGACGGCCCTCGCAGTCTGGCGGTTCATGTAACCGACTGCTATTCACGAGGTCATGGGTTCAATTTATTTGTGAATTTTTATTTTTAAGCTATTGCATAGCTTCTATCGCGGGCCTTGAGCGTGGAGACTAAATGCACATAATTCGAAATTTAAATTCCGTAACGAAGATAGCGTAACTAAAAAATACTACACATGCAGCATGCGCAGTAACGCCGCTTATAATAGCTAGTAATAGCTTTACCGCGGTAGTCCCCGAGTGCCACGCGTCTTTTTTAGGGTTCCAACGGGTAAAAACGGGACCCTATTACTGAGACTTCGCTGTCAGTCCGTCCGTCCGTCCGTCCGTCTTTCACCAGGCTGTATCTCAAGAACGGTGATAGCTAGAGAGTTGAAATTTTCACAGATGATGTATTTCTATTGCCGCTATAACAACAAATACTAAAAATAAAATAAAATAAATATTTAATGGGGGCTCCCATACAACAAACATGATTTTTTTACCGTTTCTTGCTCTCATACAACAAACGTGATTAATTAAGTATTGTGTGTGTTGTTTGCTCATTTATTAATAACGTGCCTTATGTTGCATAGATAATGGTACGGAACCCTTCGTGCGCGAGTCCGACTCGCACTTGACCAATTTTTATTTACATATTTATTCATACGCTGTGCCCAATCCCATGGGAAAAGGACGTTTATATATGTATATGACATAGAAGTAGAGTCAGAAAATTCAAATTATTCCGTCCAATTTCAAGTTATATTATGGTAAATAAACTAATCTTATGTAAATATCATCCCACACTATACCTACTAGTTAAGTGAAGGGTTATCGTCAATCACTAAGACATACAAACATTATGTCAAGGCCAAAATTAACCAATCTTTGATCCAATGTAAGCAAATATTGTTACAAGCCACTTAATAAGAAATAATATTTACTCATTTAAATAAGACTACCTCTTAAGGATTTATGGTCTTATTCATAATGTTAATGACTTATCGGAGGTTTAAACGGAGATTTTATCAGAGAGATAATAAATGTTTTATCGTAAAAAGACTATAATTATTATGAATAACAAGTTCTGACAATTTTCGCTAACCGATTTTAGCGAACTTTTAAACTTCCGATAAGTCATTATGAATAAGACCATTTGACGCATATGTTTTTTTGGATTCTGTATCAACAGATAAAATGGGACCCTATTACTGAAACTTCACCCGTTTGTCACCAGGTTGTACCTCTGTATAAGCCACACAAATTGGTAATGCGCCTGGCGGCCATGTTGGTGACGTCATAGTGACGTATAGATGAGAATATTACATTTTGTTAGCTGTATTTTTTCTTTGCTGAAGACGTCACAAGGGCGTTAATTTGACAAGGTTCCAGCGCATTACCAATTTGCGTGGCTTATAACAGTGATAGCTAGAAAGCTGAAAATTTTGCCGCTTGTGTAAATTTTGATGCTATAGCAACAAAATACTCATCATCAACATTCTTCTGCCGTTATTCTGTCATTTGTGGTCGAGAGTTTTACAAATATATTAAGATAATAACGGCACAGAACCTCTCATGTAGGAGTCGTAATAATATATGACCGGTTTTTTAATAAAACTACTTTTTACGTATAGATAACCATAGATGAAAATAAAAGAAGAGAATAAAAAAATCCATGGAGTTTCTTGTCTGTTCTTCTCCATAGGATTCGCGTTTCGAACAGACACCTAATTTCTGACGTAACACATGCCAACTTGAAATAAAAAAAAATGACTTTGACTTAGACTTTAGACAATCCCAAACGTCAGGATAGTATTAAAACAACAGTAGCTTTATTTAAGTTATTTAAAACTAGAACAAGTTAGAAAAAATAACGTGACTCCAGTAATAATTTAAACTAACTAGCTGAATCACGCTATATCGTGTTGTCAACATAAAAATATATAATTATTATGAATTTAATATCACATGAATGATAGAAGGACGGTAATACTAGGTTGGCGTTTGTAACACTGATTAATATATATTTTTTCACCTATGGTGCTTTATATTAGGTAAGGTGTGTGTCAGAAAGTTATTTAGAAGTAGGTACTAAAAGACATAACACAATAATATTTTCTAACACTTACGCGACTCATATGTTTAAATAAAACTACTTTGCAGTCACCATGGTACGTTATACTTGTTTTAAACGCGTATATTGTTTTGTATTTGTTTTAAATTTTGGCCAAAATTTAAAACAAATATACGCGTCTAAATCCGTAAAAAGTAGTTTTATTTAGACATAACACAATGTTTATAATTATTTTAGATTTATTAACTTATTAACGCAAAATCTAAGCTTGTCATTAAAAATCTCTCTCTCTCTCACAGGCACAGCAGTGGTATTCACTTCACTTTTTCTTACTGAATACCACTGCAGGCCTCTTCCATTTTGGGAGAGATTATGGTCTACTGCGCCGCGCTACGTGTTGGCACAGGGTATATTTTCAAGTTTTCCGTTTCTCACTGAAGATATAATCGATGTACAATATCCCTTAGGTGGCTTTTACAGCACCCCTGAGAGGAAATGGGGTAGTGACACTTGTATTCTTAATCTGCCACCACACATATATATATGTAGGTATACTAGCTGTCCCGGCAAACGTAGTTTTGCCATACCAAAAAAAAAAGGTTTGAAAAATAGATGTTGGCCGATTCTCAGACCTAGAGGATATGTACACAAAATTTCATGAAAATCGGTCGAGCCGTTTCGGGGGAGTACGGTAACTAACACTGTGACACGTGAATTTTATATATTAGATATAACAACATAATAATTTTCAGGAAACAAGCTTCTAATTATGACTTTTGCAGATAAAGAACAGAGTTGCATTTTTAAAGAGGATTTAAAATGACTAATCTCAATACCTACCTACGCTATATTTTTACGTCATAGTTTCAAAAGCCAAAAGATTACAATACAATGGGCTTTTAGATTACATTTGTGGCTTGGCAGGTATCTTATGTACAGTTAAGCTTAAAATATGCTTGAATTTGGCAAACGAAATACCTAACCTTTGAGATATCTTCCCATCCTATGTTGAAGAGTACACTAATGGATTTATATCTATGATTCTGAGAGTAAAATCATTTCGAATGCAACGCTATATTATATTTATTTAATACAAAACAAAGTCGTTATTTTTGTAATAAATAGGGGACATAGGGTACATATACATAGGGACATACCCTATGTGAGCTTATATCTTGAAAACTACGTCATGAATTTTGATAAATATTTTTAACACATAGAGTGGTTCAAGAGGATGGTCTTTTTTTGTATAATTTGTTAGGAGTTGGTTTCTATATTTCACACGTACGAAGCTGCGGGCAATTTAAATATGTAACAATATAAATATGTATGTACTAAAAAATGCAATTTTTAAGTTTGATAAGATATTTTTTTGTACAATTATTTCACACACAATATTATAAGTTATTAAACTTTATACGTAAATACTTAGGTTTACCAATAACTGACAGACTCGATATCATTGGCACATCACTAATTATACAACAATTAGCTCTTCTAAGAACTAAGAGGCCTCTAGACTTGATAATTAATATTTATGGCTGGTTCGCACTTCACAGACTTACGTTCTCAAGCTGGATATACAGGTTGTGGCGTAAATGGTGGTCCAATGCTAAGGTGGTTATAGTTCAAGTATTCACCTATCATATAAAAAAAAAATTAACCATTTTTAGCCATTGGTTTCGGAAATATGATGTTTTTTATTTTTTTGTAAAAAATCGATAAATATTTCATAAATGAGAATGTAACTTCGACAAATAACATTATTTTTTGAGTGCGTTTTTGTGTTGTACGGGTGAGTACTAGAACTAGCACATGCATTTTCGTTTTTTCATGTGAACCCCGAAAATAAACCCATGAATAAAAAAAACTGAAAATTAATTTCTCGTTTTTAACAAATCATGCATTTTAGATGCAAGTAGTGTAAAAAAAAATTGCTAAAAATGGTTAATTTTTTTTTTATATGATAGGTGAATACTTGAATTATAACCACCTTAGCGTTGGACCACCATTTACGCCACAGCCTGTATATAAGCAAACTATTTGAATTTTGTAATAACTATAGGTTTTTTTCTCTAACACTTGCGTGACTAATTTGTTTAAATAAAACTACTTTTTATGGATTTAGACGTGACCAGAAGACCACGGTAACAGAAAAGTATCCGAAACGTCAGGCAAAAAAATACAACAAATACACGCGTCTAAATCCTTATAAAGTAGTTTTATTTAAAGTTCTCTTTAATTGGGAATATGTATAATTATACAACGTGTTGCAGAAAGGTGTAGTCATAATTTAAAGTTGCATTAGATAGGCCTTAAATATTATAAATATTACAGTTACACATAGAAAAATACAGTTGGTAAGTTTTTTTGTTTATTACCTACTATAAAATAACTACCGGAAACGCATTAATTATGAGATGTTTACTGTTTATTGAATGCGATTGAACCTTACGATAAAATACGACCTCATAGTAGTGTTGTATTTAAAGAAGATCGATTAATTTAATAAATTACTTAAACTTTTATGAACACATAAAAGTCACAATATAACTAGTATTTGTAATTTCATCCATGCCTAGTGCCTAGTCACCGGTCATGTGTAACGGTGGTCAAATATGACTACACCTTTCTGAAACACGGTGTATATATGCTATCGGCTAACACTCACAGTAACGGGATGGTTGATGACGGTCCAGGTTTCAAGCACATCCAATGCTCATTTTCGAGACCAATACGCAGCGATCTTTCCTTAATTGTTAAGGGTCCGTACTAAAAGGTGAAACGGAACTCTATTACTGAAACTCCTTTCAGTCCGTGAAGGTCCGTCTTTTACACTGGGCACGTGCTCAGTGCCTCGGTTTTTGAGGTCCCCTAGTCTCTACTTCATATCTCAAAAACATCTTAAAGGTCATAGAAGGTCATATATGTATAATTATCCTAATGTGCCTCCGGTACGTAAAGGACGGCTCTGAGTCCATTTGTCTGTGACTTGGCTGTATTATTTATTTATTTATTAATATATAAAAATTATATATAATTTATATGATCAAGAGGTCGCAGGTTCGATTTCCGCTCGATTTTTCTAATTGTCGTTTCTATGTATTATAAGTATGTATTTACAAAAGAAAAGTAGTATATGTATTCTATCTGTATTCTGGTACCCATAACACAAGCATATAAGCTTAACTTGGGACCAGAGGACGTTGTGTGAAATCCAACATCCATGAATATTTGTCCAACATCATTGAATATTTATATTATATTTATATTATATTTATTATTATATTTATATTTATTATTTAATCTTTAGCACAAACAAAGGGTACATAGGTGGACAGACGGATCTGTATTTCATGAAATGATAAAGCTAGGCACTTGACGCTATTAAAACTTTTTTTAATAAATAACTTTAAGTAATGTTTTATGAAGTATATTGTTAGATAAAGCTATTATTTCTCACACCATACATTTATAGAAACCTTGAGTTACGAAACGGAATTTAACGCTAATATACGATTCACGGTCAATGGAACCCGTAATCACTAAACATAATCTGACCACAAGGCATGTTTTTGTGGTTAAGTATGGTCATACTGTTTCTAATAAACTAGCCAAGTACATACCAGTAGGACTCGCATATTATTATGAAAGATTCTTAACCATTATTATCATAATATATCATACCATCGCAATAACGTCGCTTTTATCACCAAGTAATGTTAAAAACGTTTGTGGTAAGGGAGCTACCTTAAATATTTATAGTATTCTAATTTTAGTTATTTTTCCCCAGATCCATCAGAAACCACCCCATCGTGAGATTACCATCGACTCTAGGCCGACCTAGACTCGATAGCGTTGCCGACAACGCTACAGAATGAGCAGGGGCCAAGCCCCTCAAACCCACTGTATGAGTTCAAAAGCTTTGACACAGTATCCCCGCAACTCCTCCAGGGTGTGTGGGAAGACAGCGGAATTTTAAGTATTTCTTGTTATAGCGTCTACAGAAATACTATCACCTGTTAAATACAATTTAGTTATCACCTAGCAGACAGCGTGTTGACAGATGGACGGACTGAAAATGAAAAGTTGGTACAAGAAACCCTATCCTTTGGTATGGAACCCTAATCAGTTATGATTTTTTTCTATTTTATGTAAGAAGTTGTTAAGAAGTTGTTTGTTCTAACATTGTTTATAATTGTTGATAGAAAGTTATTTGATATTAAATTGACAATTTCCGCACTTGAGTTGTTTAAGTAATTATATTTATAATTATATAATTTCTAGGAAAATGATTACAGTGTGATTATGACGCTAACTTGTAATTTAATGCAATTAATTGGTTAACAGGGATTCCTCGTTTTGATAAGGCAAACAAATTACAACAACACACACACATCAACATAACACATCTTGATAACAAGTATTTTTTTCAATTGGAAAACCCGTCATTTCAACGAAAACTCCTTTTCCTTCCCAGGGTGCTGTAAAAGCCAGCAAAGGAATATTTAATTCTACACAGATAGCGTCTTACGTAAGAGGCGGAAATCTCGAAGATAAACCCTACGCCAACTCGCCTCGTCAGCGTGGCACAGTAGAGTCGGTAGAACATAATTCCACCCAAAGTAGAGGAGTCCCGTGCCCAACAGTGGGATGTTAATATGCTGTAGATATATACTCGTAGGTATATCTATTTTTATTTGATTTAGGCAAAGTAAATCCCAAATTAGGTGTAACTTTGTACAATGGGTATATTCTTTACAATGAAATACAATGCTCGTACTTCTAATTCAATAAAACTTATTGCAATTCACTATAAGGGTCTCGAAGGTCTAAAGGAATTAACATGTTTGGCAGCGTGAATTTTAATGTTAGACTTAATTTCATTCATTCTCTAATCACCATTCAGACCATGACAACATCCTCTCATTAGAAACCTTGGTAGTTCGGTGAAATAGTGTTTGATAACTTTTTTTAGGATTCCCACATTACATGGGACCTGCTATATTAACGAGAAATATGTGTCCGTCTGTCTCCAGGCTATATCTCACAAGCAGTACTAGATAGGCAATTGAAATGTTTACACATACGAAAAGAGGGAACAAAAGAAGTATTTGAAGAGGCTTCAATGCCATTGGGCGTATTTTGCCGAAATGCCGATAATGGTGAATATAATTATGATGGGTACGCACCTCTTAGTGTGCGACTCTAACTCGTACTTGGCCAGTCTTTTCTATTCTCTCTCTGTCTTGGTATTTAAAGTCTTTTTATATTACAAGTCGAGATGACTGGTAATGAGCGTTATACTTGGCCTGATTTTCATTACTGCAATTGCAAATGCTGATTCTGACTAACTGGGCTTAAATTGCACTCTAGTGTAGGGCAAACAAGACTATGTGAAGTTGATTTTGCAGCAATTCAAATAAATTAAATAGATAAAATTTTGTGCCACAACATGTTGACCTTTAGTCTATTCGAAGTATCGAAATTCGGAACATCATTTTTCGGAACGAGAACTCTTCGAGCATTTGACTCTTCGGACAAATGAAAATCGGCAAAGTAATAAATCGGATTTATGACTTTCGGTAAAATATATTTCGTGATTTTTAATAAAAGACATTGCAATTTTTTGGGATTATGAAATTCGGACTTTTGAAAATCGGAATTTCAAAATTCGGAATAAAGTTTTTCGGAATTTTTGGGTGTTCCCTTTTCATCGAACTCTTTCGAAACGAAACGTAGTTACTAGCTGAAGCTAATCACAAAATATATTGTAGGCCTTTTCTAAACGTCTAGTCAATATAATAATAAATAATCAAGACGTTATGATGTTATTTTGATATTAGGTATTTGTTGCAAGCTAGCGAAGAGGGAAGATTCTAAAAGTGAATTTCATGTAAGTTTGTTTTGATGAGTTAACTTAATGACTACTTAACACTTACGTAGTGCGATGTCCAAATTCAATATTCTCAATGACTTTCAACAGCTTAAACAAGATATCGTTTTGCCTTCCGTTATTATTTACATTATGTCATAAGCTCTTAGCGTTTTATAATGGGTCATTAAAATTGCTAATTAAAATTGCTAATTAAAGCTGTCCTCTGTGATCAGGTTATGGTTGTAACAACTAATCAGTGATGATTAGTTGTTACAACCATAACCTGATCACAGAGGACAGCTTACAGCTTAGTCTTACTTATAACTATGGTGACTGATAAGCTTCCAAAACGTCAAACTACATTTTTACATATGATAAAGCAAAGTCGTTATATTTATATGTACCTACTTGAAGAGATCGGCTCACATAGGGACCTCTTCAGAACTACTTAACGGATTTTGATGCAGATTTTTTTATAGATAGAATGGTTTAAGAGGATGGTTTTTTTTATAACTTGTCAAAGTTTAATTTCTAATCTCCAAGCGTATGAAGTTGCGGGGCACAACTAGAAAAAATGAAATTTACGCGTCTAAACGCGTGGACAGTGGTTTTATTTTAATATTTAAAACCAACAGACAACGAGGCCCGTATATAAAGCTTTCGTAGTAAATACTGAACAGTTTTCCTTTCAGAATGTGATCTTTTACTTGTCAAACAAAACACATTTCGTTATAAGCTTATAACTTAGTCCGCATCCACCGCAACCGCAAAACGTGGTTATAGTCGCGGTTATTATAATGGACTCCCTGTAAATACTTCCTCGCTGACGACACTTGCATTCAAATACAGTGAGCTGACCCTTATTCTATTTATGGTATATTCTATTTATTATATGGTATTATTAACTCGATTTGGACAAAGGAATTTATGTTGGTGTGAAAGGTGATGAAACAGAGAGTTCTTTTATTTTTATTAATCTACAGTAAAAGGAGCGTGCGGGAGATGTAGGGGGAAATTCTCTAAAAGTAGTAGTCCGATCAGCAGACGAAGTCGCCTGCAACAGCTAAAAAGAAAGTAAACAACAGTGGTATAAAATAAGTAAATAATTAAATAAATATTCACGGACATTTCACACAACGTCCTCTGGTCCCAAGCTAAGCTTATATGCTTGTTTTATGGGTACCAGACTACGGATATAATACATAAACTACTTTTCTTTTGTAAATACATACTTATAATACATAGTAAACACCCAGACGCAGTACAAACATTTGTATCACAATTAAAAACATCACACAAATGATTGTCCTGACCGGGAATCGAACCCGAGACCTCATGATCGGCAGTCAGTTATATGAACCACTACACCACGAGGCCCGTCTAAGTAAACCTACGTCTTCAAATAAACAAGTGCGAGTCGGACTCGCGCACGAAGGGTTCCGTACCATTATCTATGCAACATAAGGCAACGTTATTAGTATCGAGCAAGAAACGGTAAAAAAATCATGTTTGTTGTATGGGAGCCCCCCTTAAATATTTATTTTATTTTATTTTTAGTATTTGTTGTTATAGCGGCAATAGAAATACATCATCTGTGAAAATTTCAACTGTCTAGCTATCACCGTTCTTGAGATACAGCCTGGTGACAGACGGACGGACGGACGGACGGACGGACAGCGAAGTCTCAGTAATAGGGTCCCGTTTTTACCCTTTGGGTACGGAACCCTAAAAAGACCATTAAATATTACAAAATAATATCACTAGCTATGCATAGATATCCCCTATAAGCATAATTTTATTTTGATTATGAAAATAGCCAGTTGAATAACCAGAGTTAGGGTGATACCATATTAATGTTTTAATTCGTGTATCTGTCTTTATTATATTATCTGTGATTTTAGCAAATACTTTTTTTTATGACTAGGATTAGGCAAATGACTAGAGTCCACCAAATGTTGAGTGGAAGTGCAATCCCAATCCTAGATATATGTAACGACAATTTGGTCACGTGTAAAGTAAGTGAAAAGCCGATTTACCGTTTAAATTTGACGATATTATTTGCCTGAGTGTTCACTATTGTCTACTTATGTAATGTAGATATTAAATATACATTGTAATTTATTCACAAAGCAGGTAATTTCTAGCAGGATATCACGTTTAGGTGTTCACAGGCGGCACTAAAACTATATAGGCGTTGCGCTAACTTCAAGTTTATTGCATATAAAGTACTCATGTATCGTCGCCTTTAGCTAGCGGGTTTGATATTTATATGTTAATTAGGTGTTAAAATATATAATAGTCTTTAGAAATAATATGCGTTTAGTCACATCTTTACGTTTAATAGAACAAAGTCGTTATTTCTGTACGTATTTTTATGTGATATCTTCATAAAAACGCTACGGACGTTGATGCGGTTTTTTTTTTCAATAGATAAAATGGTTTCAGAGGCTGGCTCTTTTTTGTAATTTGTTAATATTTGGCTTATAACGCGTACGAAGTACCAGGCCTTATCTAGGTATTGTACACAAGTAATACCCTCTGTGAGAGGCGGAAAATACAAAACTAAACCCTGTGCCATCAGGTATGGTCAGTAAGGCACAGTAAAACATAGTCCCTTCCAAAGCGTAGGAGGCACGTACCCAACAGTGGAACATTAATGGCCTGGAGAGAGACAGAGAGAGAGAGAGAGAGTATAAGTAATATCAGCTGTGTCTGGGATCTCATTATATAACGGTACAATAAATTTAACAATATCCAATTATTCGGGCGTGTTGACATAAGGATGCATCGGCATAATCACATTACATTATGTAAGTTGTAACATGTGAAACTTAATAGTATTGATGATTGAATTTGTTTTAACCATTGTGTGGGCGGGTTATATTTGTAAAGCCTTTGTTTTATTTTAACAGTATTTTTATATGTCATCGTGTCTTATCACATCTTATCTCATCACAATCCCATTTGTAGGAAGGCGTATAAATATTGTAATAGAAGATTTGGCTAACATGTACAGGTACCATGATAGCTTAGTTGGCAGAGCAAAGGAACGTTATTTCTAGGTGGATTCGACTCCCGCTCATAGTAATCAATTTTTCCACTATAATTGGATTTATCAACTACTTATGACATTAAATAATATAAGTATTTATGAGATAAAAGTTCCTTCTTTTCTTTTGACTTTCTTACGGTGCTGTAAGAACCAGCTAACGGTTATAACACAGTTAATACCTAGTGTAAAAGACAGGAAACTTTGAACTAAGTCATATAGTAGCACGCTTGCTCCACGCAGCATAGTGAATCATAAACTCTCCCAAAGGTGGGATGTTACTGACTTGGAGAGAGAAAGAGAGACAAAATTATCACCATGAACCAGACGATGCTTTAGTATCATTTTTATTCTATACTTGTAGCAAATAAATTTATAAATTAACAAATACATGACTTACATATCAAAAAACAATATATACGCGTCTAAATCCGTGAAAAGTAGTTTTATTTAAACACATGAGTCAAGTGTTAGGCAAATGTTAGAGAATATTAAATTTATAAAATACTTTAAAACGAAACCGTTGTCGGTTACAATTAGTAACAAAAGCCGTTGAAAAGGCTCTACCACATAATCAGTTAGTATAAGTGACACCTGGAACATGGACTACAATTAACCTTTCGAATACAAACCCTCATAATGCGTAATAATAATGCCTCATAATACAAATAAAAAAAATGGCACAATACGGGGTGTATTGTGCCATTTTTAGTTCACTCCACAGCAGATGGTTAAATGCCACATTGAAAATAATACCGTAGATTAATTTTTATAAGCACCCATATTTATTTTGGAAGCAGTGACTATTATCTGAACAATCAGAAATAATGTTGTCTAATCATATAATCATCTTGATAATAGTACCTAGGTATATATTTTCAATTTCCTTTCGTGTGGTGACCGATTAGTAATACAAGTGTCACCACCCCACTTTATTCCCAGGGTACCCAGCCAACAGAAAAATATTAAACACATAATCTCAGTGGAAGTTTGCTAACACATCTGGTCAGTGTTGCAAAGTAGACTAATATTCCTCCAAAATGCAGGAGGTACCCAACAGTGGCACGTTAATGAACTGAGAAGGATACATATTAATTCCTTGTAAATATGGATCAAAATATGAATAAGCATATATGTATGTATATGTAAATTAATTCGAAACGTAAAAATAATGTAAAAATCATCAAAAAGCGTTCTAGGTGTACTACTATTGTTTTATAAATATTTATTTAACAAAATGTATAATATTATTTTTAATTAATTATCATAATAATATTTATTAATTATCATAATAAAATTTAAATTGTACAATTATTTTAATGGGGGTGGACACTGGCTCCTGCAACACAGTTTTTACTAGCGTAGGGGCCAGGGATATACTAAATGTAAGAATTTTGTGATAGTAAATAATTTTTGAATTTTGAATTTTTTTGAATTATAAAAATATCTCTCCAATAATAATCAATATTTTACTCACTTTAACTACTGCTACATATCTGTTTAGTGATACCCACGTGCCAGAAATAATAAAGACATAATAAAGACTTAAAAGCCAACAACTTTTTACTGTAAAATTTACTTTATACCGTTTGCTGAAAATTGAAATTCTATTGTAATTTTACGGCCGGTTACGATCCTTTTAAAGTTTTTGATCTTGTAAAATACGGTGATTTTAGGACTGGGGATCGTTTTCAACCGTTGTTTTTTTCGACAAGGTCGTTGTTGACCGCTAAAGGTGTAATTTGTAGGTCAATCTGTATCCCGGCCTTGCAAGACAGATGTTTGATGAAAAAACGAGTAGTTTGTAAGCTCCTGTGGTTCTTTTAGTCTCAGTACGGCTTACCTGTAACAAGGAGAAGTTAATTTTATTAAAAATAATTTATAAGGCATGATAATATCGGTTGTAATTTGGACAGTAATTAATTGTGAGTTGTGAACTAGTGTGGTATATTAGACTAGCGGTCTGCCCGGCTTCGTATGGGTAGAAATAAGATTATTTTTATAGCCAATGTTACTAAGGGTGAATGTAGCTTTCCAATAGGTACTGAAAGAATTTTTTAAATCGCCACAGTAATTTTTGAGTTTATTCGTTACATACAAAAATACAAAATACAAATCTTTCCTCTTTATAATATTAGTATTGACGAAAATATGTTTTATTAAATACTAAGTTGTATTTTTATGTATTTTGAGTATTTTTATGTATGTTACAGAGTTTTTAATTTTCATTTAGTTTTTTCAATTCGTATTATTCGACAAAATCGAAAAAAAAGTCGACAAAATATAAAGAAAAATTTGGATAATTCAAGGTTGAATAAATGAACATGTCATAGAGTTTTTAAACGAAGTAGTTCTTATTAGTAAATTTTAGTCAACCCGTGAAAAAAGGATAAAAAAAATTGTATCATTTCAATTACTATGAGCACGCCTTATTATCTAGATTTTTACAATTAGTGATATTTCGTAAATATCACTAAAATAAAAATTTAGGTCCATCGGATATCACAATAATAAAAATGTCTTTCTATTTACTTGTTAATACAAAGGAAGTTTATTTCCGTACAGGAAGAAAAGAGATATCTATAGGGATTTATTTAATTAGAAAGAGTAAAGAAAACAATTTATAAATAAAATGTGACAGGACTGCTTCCGCGGATTATTGTGTTAAATTTCATAATCATGGACATTAAGAAGTTTTTTCTAAATGTATTTCGAAGAATTTACGTGTGGGATGGTATTTATTAGGAATGAAGTTAGTGTCGCGGTGAGCTTTTGAAACTCTTCGAAGAAATAAGGTCGGTTAAGAGGATACCAAAATAGCTTCGTGCATTTTTCTACGTACGAAGTTTTCATTTTTTCTTTAGATTGAATGGCTAAAGCTCTAATTTTTAAGTATATGTTTTTTCATGTATATAATCTAGGATCGCATAAACTCAGAAACGCGATTGAAAAAAGTTTTCTTGATAGAAAATCTTAGCGAAATAACCTCTCTTATTTTTTATTTTTTTCATTTGTCGGTCTATTATCGCGTATTGACTAATGAAATAACTTTCAAAACATAAGTAACTATTATATATAGAAACACGTAAGCCGGAATTAAAATATATTTAGTATATTTTGAGTAAACAAAAAAAAATATCCCTAATTCTTCATTTTCTATACCTACTAGCTGTGTTAAAAGGTCGGACATGTCGACGATAATATTGATGTAGGCCCTTAAAGAAAAAAGATAGGCGTATGATTTATATAACTACCTACATTTAAAATTATAATTAATTAATATGATTTATTTATTACTAACTGTTGTCCACTACTTCAAACGCGTGGAATTTTGAAACCGAACCAAATTATAGGAAAAAGCCATACTCTTGAACCACTTTATCTATTAAAAAACCGCATCAAATTTCGTTACGTAGATTTGAAGATATAAGCTCACTAACACAGATAATTTTAAAATGAGCTTTTACTTTGAGTCATCACGCAAAATGTTTTACACTATTTTTTTGCACAAATACGATGCACAATCCTTGGATAACGTTTTCACTTATTTATTACGGTTAACTTTACTGAAATTAATAAATTCACAGCCGGGGACATAGATACATACAAAAATAACGACTTTGTTTTATAATAAGTAAAAATTTTAATTTGATAGCGAATGTTTTATTTAAGCACTAGCTGTTGCCCGCGACTCCGTCCGCGTGGAGTTTAGAAAATGTTCCCCGTTTTTGTAACATTTTTCACTGCTGCTTCTCTCCTATTTATCGCAGCGTGATGTTATATAGCTTAAAGCCTTCCTCGATAAATGCCCTATCTAACACTGAAAGAATTTTCAATCGGCATATTGGTTCCTGAGATTAGCGCGTTCAAACAAACAAACAAACTCTTCCGCTTTATAATATTACTAGCTGTCCCGGCAAACGATGTTTTGCCATAGGTACTAAAAAAAAGGTTTGAAAAATAGATGTTAGCCGATTCTCAGACCTACTGAATATGCATGTAAAATTTCATAAAAATCGGTCGAGCCGTTTCGGAGGAGTACGGTAACTAACACTGTGACACGTGAATTTTATATTTTAGATAGTATAGATAAAGAAATGTAGATTATACCTTGCTAAAATAATTATCAGCTTCGTAAAGCCTATAGATACGCTGTCAAATATACTAATCTACAATCTACGTTGTCCTTTATAAGTGACCTTTTAAGCGGGAAATCATTTCTTACCAGCAAAGAAGAGGGCACTACAGGTTGGCTTTTACATTATTTTAAATGTAAGAATAACTAAGAAATTTCTGCCCATTTCTTCAGAAGCACACTTGAACAATCGGATGGACGAACAGCGCGCAGTGTGAACTTAGTAGGTGCCCTTTTATCTTTTTATACAGTAACTAGCGGTTGCCTGCGACTTCGTACGCGTAATATTTAGAAACCAAACCATAACAAACAGAAGTTTACTATATCACTCGATAGATGGCGTTGTATAGTTTATTAAATCGCGCTATAGTTTCGTTCCACACATTAATACTTAAACTAGTCAAAACTTTTATACTGTCATCGGTTCGTTTTCACAATTATAAATTAGTTAAGATGTATATACTCGTATATATTATATAGAGTACTAGCTAGCCCGGCAAACGTTGTTTTGCCATACCAAAAAAAAAAAAAATATGAACTATAAACCTCACGGAGCCCGAGACCTTTCCAACGAATGCAAAACCGTGGAAATCGGTTCGTGCGTTCTGGAGTTATAGCGTCAGGAAGGAAAATCCGACTTATTTTTATATAGTAGATAATAATATACTCAATTATGAAATATATTAAATAACCAAAGTGTATTCTATACTCAATTTCGTAATCATAGAAGTATAATTAAAAAGGATAGGTTTTGGTTAGAAAATTGGCTATTTACATGTAAATTGTGTCGAAAATTTAAACAAGTTTTACTTAAATTGAACAGTTATAAGTAATTTTGAGGATGGATTTATTACTACAATCCTGTAACATCAATATTATATCATAAATCGTATTATAAACTATTACTTTCGCTATCATTTAAAACAGGATACAACAAAAAACTGTAGAAGTCAAAGTTTTAGAAATTTTATTGGCCCCAGCTGTAATAAATTCTTAAATAATTAGCATCCAATAATTGTCTTATTGGCTCTTAATTATATGTAAATTAGTGTTATTAGAACATTTAATATATTGCTTTGGCAGTTGCGTAATATTTCTTAATAAATATTTATTATGCCAATTTTATTATACCTGATGTGGCGAATAGATTGATGGAGAGTCTATTATTTATGTAAATTCTTTGTGTTTAATTTGATAACTTATACAAGAAAGGTGATGTAAAAGGCGAAGAAGTCATTAGTTTTTAGATTGATGGCAGAATCGGTTGTCAATATCTATGTCAGTGTTAGCCAAACTTGTTTTAATGTGCGCTTATTTATGTTTTATTTAAACGACTTCAAAAAAAGGAGAAGGTTCTCAATTCATACGAATGCAATTTTTTTTTTTAGTTTTTCTTTGTTACCTCATAACTTTTAACTGGGCGAAGAGATTTCAAGGATTTTTTTTATTTGGTTCCTGTGAAGTTTCATTGGCACCAGGTCAGGATCTGATGGTTAACTCCTGAGAAGAAATCGAGCAAAAACCTTCAAATTTCAAAGATACGTAAAGCCGTTTGAACTTTTTTTTTTTAAATACTCAATTATATCGATTACAGTATCATTACCTGTATTGCAAATGGAACATGGCTGTGATTTGGTTGTTTTTTGCTTGTAATATAGCAGTGCTTAGTACGCGTCTCTAAAACTAAGTGCAGGATGTTATAGTTATATTATTTAGGCTGTCGTCTGTGGCTGGCGGTATCTTATGATATTAATTCATGTAGGAAATGCTAATATGATATGATATTCCTGCTGATACCTACAGGAAATAGGATGGTGTATTCTTAATCTACCATCATATTAATCATATTATAATTAAGACATTATCTAATCGTCTAAGAGAGGATGCTTTCAGCAACAATACTTTATATCAATGGTATTATAAACGGAGATAAATATCTCTCTCTCCGGCCCATTTACGTCCCACTGTTAGGCACTCCCTCCACTTTGGGAGGGATTATGGTCTACTGTGCCACGCTGACCAGGCGTGTTTGCACAGGGTTTATTTTCGAGTTTTTTGTCTCTCACAGAGGATATTATCTGTGTGCAATATCCTTTAGCTGACTTTTACAGCACCCTTGGGAGGAGATGGGGTGGTGACACTTGTATTATTAACCCGTCACCACACGGAGATAGACATAGGATTTGTTTATTTTACTCGAGGTGTCATAACGTATCGACCCCGAATAACAGGATAAGGGCAGGACAATGAAGATGACTCTAGGTGTCATGAATCAGTAACAAAACATTGAGAAACACTGGTCTCCCGAAGCTGTGCCCAGTTCTCTATCTTATTTTATGAATGGAAAGTGACGTTATTTGTTTTTTTACGATGTTTACGAGATTTTCTCAGCGACATATCGCAACTTGATGGGTCTAAATGTGCATATTCTTGACGTCTTTATCTTAATGATATGTAAAATTAATGTAAACGCAGTGTTTATTTAGATTATATGATTTCGAAACAGAAATTCGGTCAGAAACTGGCTCCCAATAAATGTTTTCCATTCAACTTGACGATATACATATGGCTATTTTCAATATTCTATCCATCCCCAGATCTCGCTACTAAATATTCAATAATATTCATGGACATTTCACACAACGTCCTCTGGTCCCAAGCCAAACTTTTACAGACATTATACTACTTCTTTTTTGGAAAATACGTACCTATAATACATAGAAAACCCCAGACGCAGGATAAACATTTGTATGACATTTAATAAGCATCACACAAATTATTGTCCCGTACGGGAATCGAATCTGCGAACTCGTGAAAGGCAGTCCGTTACATGAAGCACTAGACCGCAAAGCACGTCACTTACACTAAAGACCGAAAAATTCTAACTTATGTCCTTAAGTGATGCCAGCAGTCTCTATTGTTTCACAGGAGATAGAAATATGTTACTGATCAATGAGGATAATCATCTATCCGTAATCGTAGATTGATAAATGGCCGTTAGACGACATGAATATGACGGTACGTTATTATGATGATGATAGTATGAAACCCTTTTTGCATATTTAACGAATATTTTAACTCATCATTATCATCATAACATCACGCCATTTTCCCATTGAGGTAGGCAAGGATTATAGAGCGCCATCTGCTACGATCCAAACATACTTCCTTGGCTTCACCCACATGATACAATCTGGTCCTACATGCCCTACGGTTGTAAGTGCTACGCACTTGTCCTTTATGAAGTATACCGGCGATGACATCGGAGTATATTTATCTCGGGCGTCCTCTGCCAGAATTTCCACTTACCTCCGCGCTGTATATACCTATATTTTTTAACTATCTTATTTAATATGTCTCTCTATCTATTCACCTACCTACTGCGTAAAATAATTACCCAATTTACTTTTAACATGTTAAGAATAAATTAAAAATGATAAAAACTAACATTGAATTGAAATAATAAGAAAACATATAATGAGAAGCAGTAAATTATACAATAATAATTGATAAGCATTAATAATAAAATGGCGGCCACCAACTGCTTTCGTAAGAAATCATTATTACAATTTATTTTATTACATTTTTAACACTCGTACTGTGTGTGTAATCTGGTTGAACTTTTACAACACAATAATTAATTTGTACCAGTTTGTTGTAAAACGTTGGTTGAGTTTATTACGTTTTTTTTATTTGTAGCAAACACAAATTCTACGAAATAATATTATCTTTATAAATAGCACTACTTATTTGAGATATATACGATGTTATTTATTTTGGTTCAAATTTAACAAGAAGTTTCAGAGACTTTTACTCACGGACTTTTATTCAACAATATCTTCGAATACAACTAATATTCTGCAATTCACTTCGTAGGTGTGGAAGTCATCACTCTTTCCAGGGTCCACCAAAGGGTAAAGCGGGACAGGACCTATTTCCAAAACATTGTCGTCCATCTGTCCGTCTATCCCCGAATATCTATGTATCTCTAGAACGGTGATATTGACGGAGATTTGTAAAATGGTATGATGCAGTCATCATACCATCATACATAATTGTATTAGGATTTTTTTGCTAGGCAGTTTCAGTAATCTGCCTAGCAAAAAAATCCTAATGCAAATTTTGTCGGACTTGAAACAAACCAAAAAAATCATTATCAATATTGACAAAATTAAGAAATTTTATCAAAATACTTTCTCTTTCAACTAAAATAAGGCAATTGGAATATAAATATCAACATCTAGTCAAATTAATAACACTATCTTGTGTTATTAGGTGCAATTTTTCACTTTCTAACTGATTGCAGATAAATACCATTAAACTAATTAAGACGATTTCTCTGGTACATATAGTTAGTTCATTTAGTATTTTTGGTTAATTTCATGGATTTTGTTCCCAATATTTTATGAACTTCTATTTGCTTCTAGACCCGACTGCGCTCTTAAGAAATATAGAGTTCACTTATGGGCCGTTGTTAGCCTCCTCAATTATTCCTTTAGTTCCTATAAATAAGCATTTATTTCCAAAAAAATGTATCTTTTGATCGTTTATCCATACCTATCCTGGGGCCAATAACACAAACTTAACTATCGTTATAGCGATCGGATGAATAGTTATCAATTAATATTTATAAAAAAAGAAAAAAGAAAGATTAAACTGTAATAAAACCATTTTTTACGACGTTTAGGAGACTTTTCAATCACCTCGGTCACAAGTGAAACTCTCTTCATAAACGACTTTATGTACTAAAGAAACCGCAACAAAATCTGTTGGACAGTTTGAAAAATTTTAACTCAAATCCATAGTAGGAGTGAGGCGTATTTATCACAACAGGTAGACTTCACTGTTAATTAAAGATACCAGATACTAGCTGTTGCTGATCGAATGGATTATTTTTTTGAGAAAAATCGATTATATATAAATCGATTTTTCATCAATAAAATATAATCGAATTATTTAAAAATCGATTTCGTATGTAGAAAGTTACATTCCTATCTTTATATAACAGTAACATGCATAACAGATATCACTTTTATGCTGTTATAACCCATCGCTAATCCATAAGGAGTAGGGACTATATCGGGATCAGGGATATAAACGTCAAACGATTTTGTTAATTTTGTTTTATATACTATATATATTTACTATATTTTTATATACTATACTTAGTTACATATTGTATAAAATTATTGTGAATTATATGAGGCCGTTTATAGGCCATTCAAAAATTGCCATAGCGGACGGTATTTCACGTCCACAAGGCGGGGTATTGGTAAAGTTTTCAACTAGCAATAATCGCACCTCGGATTAACCTCATTGGTTACGATATTGCCTCTGCGCAAAGTTAACATGAAAGGAACTACCGAGACTTCTTACCCTTAAGGTATGAAGCAAACCATATCGCGATTAAATTTTTTTACTAACGCCATCTATCGAGCGCCAGCAAAACCAAACTACGAGCAACCCGTGAGAAAATAATCTCATGAATAATAATAATCTTTATAGTGCCCAATGTTAACAAATCTAGAGTTCAGAAATTAAATATTTTTTTAAACATTAACAAGACTATAAGAAATTCTTTCTGGTTTTTAGTTCTCCGCTCTACCTAATTTGTTTATGACTTTTCGACGTTGTTACATTCTATTTATATCTATTTATTACAGAAAATTTTAATATTTCAAACGTACGATACATATAACAAATTCTCAAGATTATATCTATGTTGAATAAATATCATTAAATTCCCCGCGGTGGCATCGTAAGACAAGGCCATAACATTGCGCTTTGACATCACGCCGTGTTCAACCGACATAATTTAGTAACATGTTTAATTGTCCCGACACTTGCATAGATAATAATATTATATTCCATTGCATTACTAGTGACAATGTATTTATTTATTATTTATTTATATGTATGAAAGGAAACAGTAACTATGTATCAGTTTACAGTAAACAGAATTTTAATATTCTTTTTATTATTATATAGATAAAACTCATCGGTTGTTAAAATTGGTTCTAATTTTGAAGAAAATGTTGCATAAATTCCCGCGCTTGAATTTAATTAAAGATTTAATACCTGGCTTTATGCAAATTTAAAAACAAAAAGCGTTCTATAAAAAAATACGAGTAAGTTGTTCTTTTTTTGAATTTTAATGCTCCTCCTTACCGTCTGCCTAATTATGAAAAAAACTTGCAAGTATGTCAACTATTTGATTTGAACTATTTTCAACGAAAACAATAATTAATTTCAAATATTAGTAGTTATAATATCAGATAAAACATACATAATGAAGATAGATAGAGATAAATAATGTTTATTTTACACAAATACTGTTGACATGTTATAAGACCGTTATTTTTAAATGCTTAGTAATTATTTATTGAATTTTCAGTGCACAAGAAGTCTACACAAGTCTGAACTGAAAAACAATAAAACTATTTTCATGATGGCGGCCACACGCATAGCAACCATAGATTGTTGCCATATGTCGCATACTATTTTTATTCCATAACACACCGCGTTGAGAATAAATTCAATAAACAGAACAGTATGTTTGCCATAGAGGAAAAATATACGAGATTTTTTTAAAGCTTTGTTTATGTAGAGTTATAAGTTATTAGTCATAGTTTTAATGTTTTTTTTTTTTTCTAAATTCGGATGATGATATTTTATTAATGACCTTGTTGTCCTTTTGTATATTAACGGTCTTATTCATAATGACTTATCGGAAGTTTAAAAGTTCGCTAAAATCGGTTCGCGAAAATTGTCAGAACTTGTTGTTCATAATACTTTTTACGCTAAAACGTTTATTATCTCTCCGATAAAATCGTCGTTTCAACCTCCGATAAGTCATTATGAATAAGACCATTAATGTTTTTTTTTGTTTGTGTGTGAATTAGTATTCATACTCGTACTTATCTCTTGTCCACTTTCTTCTTTTCTGTGGGGTGATGGACAAAAATATACAGGCGTCACCTCTATAGGAGCCCAAGTCTGCTATTACAAAGTTGTCATAATGACGCCATTATACAATCAGTGACTGATCGTTATGACCACTTTGTAACAGCAGACTTGGGCCGCAGGTCTTGCCCACAGGTTTATAAGAACCGACCGAAGGAATCACGTCGCCTGACAACTGCATGTGGAGGGTTGACGGTAAGCAGGCAGTCGGTCATAAAAATCAGCCAAATCCCATTGCAACATGCATATGTTGTCATGTCGTTGATCGCAAAAGATGGCGTTTTATAGTCTCTGCCTACTGCCTTTGTAAAATGGTATGATGCAGTCATCATACCATCATACATCATTGACGGGCTTCGTGGTGGAGTGGTTTATGTAATGGACTGCCGATCACGAGGTCTCGGGTTCGATTCCCGGCCAGGACAATCATTTGTGTGATATCCTTAAATGTCATACAAATACAGTTGTGTGACATGTCGGCCTGTGCGGAAATCGAATCTGCGATCTCGTGAACGGCATTTCGCCACTACATCATGAGGCCTGTCAGTAGGTGAAGTTATTCTTTAACTAGACGATATCGTCAAATACGCCGGGGGCCGCTGGATGCAGTTAGCGCAGGACCGCGCGTTGTGGCGTTCTATGGGGGAGGCCCTGTCCAGCAGTGGACTGAGAAAGGTTGATGGATGGATGGATGGATTCTTTTACTAGTAAATATTAAAAATCTAATAACATAACACAAAACATCTATTTTTTTTTAATCCCGCGTGCGTCCAGTTTTTAATCTTTATTGGCCATTAGGCTTAGCTGGGCATCGTGTTGTAAACAATTATTTATACCGTCTTTTTGTAGCGTAAAGCTTACCTTATGTCATATTAAATTTCGTGATATATATTTAGAATAATAAGAAAGTATAATAGGCTATTATTAAGAAATATTACGTTTTTTTTAAATCTTGGCCGCCAATGTCAATTGTGATTGTCGGTGACGTCATAAGTATAGATACATCTCGGTATATTAATATATATTTGTCTCTTTCTCGCCTTGTTTTTTTTCTATATACATCTGTCTCTTTCTACCTATATTAATAATTTCCTAATATGCCGTTTGTGGTGCCCTTTATGTATTGATAGCTCATTTGATTTTGAGATATATTTTTATTGACACAATGTCCTCTGGTCCCAAGATAAGCTTATATGCTTGTGTTATGAGTACCAGAATACTGATAGACTTGTATAAGATATATATCGGAGAAAATCACCGTAGACATCACCTGTAATTATTGCCAGGGTAGTCTCCAATCCAAACACTCTGTAATACTGAATAAGCTAACTACGTTAACTACAACATTCTATTAACTACGATGAGATTGATCCGTGGCTTACGACACGTGTAGCTGGTTTGGAAGGATCCTTTTATGAAATTTCAACGGGTCACCATTCAGTCTCACCAACTACAGTAAATAAACGAATTACTCACCATTTACACCATTTAAGGACCCACATCACAATCTTGGAACCTAAGTTAAAACTAAAAATCCTTAAGTAAACTATTTTAATCAAGTCTCCTACGACACGGCCATTCTGCGAATACACACGTCCCCGTGTGTAAATCTGCAATAGAACTAAGTTTTTCCGCTCGGCTAATTCTGACCCAATATAAAGTCGCAAAATAAAGAAATCCACAACTAAGATTTTTCCATACACTAGGTCAGTTACAACAATTTCCACAGTAATTCAACATTCACACTCGGTCAGTTACATTAATTCCGCATTATCGTTACTTTGCACTTTCTCACAAATACACACTCAGCAATTACACTTTGGAGGGTATTCTAATTGTTTAAGTTATAGAACTGGGCAGCGTAACGACGCGTATAATACTGACTGCTCTAGTTGTCAGGTTTTTCGCATTTTTGCTAACGAACTTTAAGTTGTAGTGGGTTCGTATCGACTTATCGAGCCAATACAATTGTAGCATTCAATAGATGGTTTCTAATCATCAAATCCACTACACATTAAAATTGTGTTTTCATAAAGACAACCTGCTGGCTGTAATTTGATAACTACTTAATTATTTAAGATTTAGCTAATTAATCGTAAATTACCCAGAAAAAGATTTTTAGTTACGTTAGTAAATGCATTAGAAATTTTTTTTTTTTCTTTTTGTTTTCTTTTTCTTTCTTTTCTTTCCTTTGTTTCTCTTTTTCCTTATTGTCACACGGCCATTCTGCGAAGGCACGCGTCCTCGCGTGCTCCCTATCTACTTGAAACTAAATACCAGAGTTTCCGTTTGGCCTATTCTGCTGATCTAGACGGATTCAACAGTAAAGTGATGATATTTCCTAATTTTAACGCATCTATACGATGACAAGAGCGTTACATTATAATCGAACATAATAAAGCTGTTACACAACACATTTTGAGAAAGTTGTTTCTATAATGTTACAGTAAAATGTTCAAATATCTTGGAACTTTACCTCCTACCTGTAGCTCAGGGTAGAAGTCTATAACTATATTGGCTGTTGCTGCCAAACACCTACATCGTGAATAGTAACCGTTGGTTGGTATACAGTAACAACGTGGTATATTTATGAGTATAGCGTCTTAAGGATAGAAAGGATAAAGGATTTAGGAAGGATAGGGGTTTGGGAAGGATAGGTAAAGGAAAGGTCGATGTTGCCGCGTAGGCAAGGGCCCTAGAAATAAAGGGATAGGTTGATGCTGTGCCATAGGCGGTCCTGTTCGCCGTCGTACACAGGGGACCATTATTCTTTCAGGATAGGATAATTATAGTGGCTTATATTGGACGGCTCCACACGCCAATATAGCATCTTTTATTTATTGATTTATTTTAATTATTATTTTTTTTTGGCTTATTGGTCGGCTCCACACGCCAATAGCATCTTTTATTTTTGGCTTATTGTAACGCTCCACGCGACAACAGCTCTTTTAATAATAATAATTAGTTTACTCGTAGATACACCACGGTAAACTGCGTTGTTAATATTATAAATAGTTCACTGAACGTCTCTGTACACCAAAAACGCTCGCAAATTATGCATTGGAATAAAAAAGTAGATAAATGGAATGTAGATCTGTTATAATCTCGCTACAACAACAGATTCTTGTTCAAATAATGAAGTCCAACGATGAAAGCTCGAAGATGATCCTCAATTACCCGAATAATTTGTTAATTATTGTGTGTGCGCGAGAACAACACTTAAAAAAGCAAAGTTCATTTTAGAACATGTAATTAACAGAAAAAGCAGTAAACTTTATCAACAATTATTATTGCATAGGCATTAAAGGCATTTTTAAATTAAATATTGAAATTTGGTTAATCTTAAACCTAGTATACTGGACATCTCTATGAAGATTTCAGAAACGTGTTATAGGTAAACCTCTACAAGGAGTGTGGTAAATATTATCAGTAGTTTAGATTTCTCCATTCGTCAATTGCATTATCAAGATCATATTTAGCAACAGATGTTCTTTTTTAAAAAGACTATTTCAAAACCTTGTAGCTACACCATAGTAAAGTGTGTTCTTAATGTTATTAATGGCTTACTAGACGTCTCACACGTCAGTAAACTAAAGATTTAAAAACTTGTTATACACCACAAAAAGTGATGTTAATATTATTAATGATTACTAGACATCTTCATACGTCAATGAACGGACGTCCGAACCGTCAGGTTCGTATTTGTAGCTTTTCTGAATATTTCAGAAAGGACGATTTTAACCGCATATTGTAGGTACACTACAATAAGTTGCATTGGCAATATTACGACGGCTTACTGGACGTCTGCATACGTCAATAACACAGTCGAAAACATAATTGTAAATAGATTTTCCAAAACAGGATTTCTAAAACATGTCAACAAAACGACTGGCATGTATGTATAGAAAGGTATCTCAAACTTTCCTTCGCTGCAAAGGTTTTAAAATTTTAAAAACACTAACTTGTTACCTAGACCGTTAGATTTTCTAACGCATATATTGTCTATCTCTTTCTATCACAAGTCTACTACATGTAACTACATGTAGTTCTAATCTCGAATATTTAGTTAACCATGATTTAGATTTTCTTCTCACTACCTCTCATCTAGGTGAAAGTTTCTTACGATTTTATTTGCTAATCACAAATAACAAAGTTTAATAACGCGTTAGAATATGTAAAACACATTATTACACGGCGGAGACTAAATCTTTGTTTTGCTTTAAAAGTTTTATTTTTAGTTATCAAGTACGCCTATAAATAAGCGCAGAAAATCATGTACCAACTTTATAAAAGGAAACCGAACACTTTAAAACGAAGTGTTGAATGTTCATAAAGCCACACTATATTTCTGTTCGCAATCAAGTAAAACGATTTTAGTATTGATTGATACACGAGATAAATTAGGCAAGTGAACACTGTAGATTTATTAAATTACTAACAAATCATTGTTATTTAATTTATGTTACGTAGTTACAATGTTCTAAGGGTAATTACCTAATTACCTATGACTTGTTATTATCAGTTTTTGCTAGTTAATATAATCAAAGTAATTTTTATCCAAAAAGAAACTGCGAAAACTTTAAATTTTTACTAGAACGCCGGTTACGGTAAATTTTACTGTTCTAGTTTTTTTTTTCTTTTCAAAACAATATCGAATAACGACTATTCGATCCCACTTCTGATATCGGAGAAAATCACCGTAGACATCACCTGTAATTATTGCCAGGGTAGTCTCCAATCCAAACACTCTGTAATACTGAATAAGCTAACTACGTTAACTACAACATTCTATTAACTACGATGAGATTGATCCGTGGCTTACGACACGTGTAGCTGGTTTGGAAGGATCCTTTTATGAAATTTCAACGGGTCACCATTCAGTCTCACCAACTACAGTAAATAAACGAATTACTCACCATTTACACCATTTAAGGACCCACATCACAATCTTGGAACCTAAGTTAAAACTAAAAATCCTTAAGTAAACTATTTTAATCAAGTCTCCTACGACATATATATTATACTATTTATTTTAATTTCACGAGTGCCTTATGTACCGTAAATAGCGCTGTCTGGATTAATTATTACTAGAACTAAAACAAAAGTTAAGGGCACCACAAACGGCGTATTAATATATATATATCAATATAGCGAGAAAGAGATAGATGTATATAGAATAAAAACGAGGCGAGAAAGAGACCTTTATTGTTCTGTGGTAAATCAGACAGCAATACTTACTCAAATCTTATGAGCGTTACAATGTCTTAGCAATTTTCTTAATATTATTACTAAGAACTGTAATTTACTAGTGTATCTCCCCTGCAGAGGCTTTTAAGATAACCATAGGGTGTCTCGTATATTTGTATCGTAATACTTTATAGTAATTCATTGTAGGCATACACACGACAGAAAAGAATCATATTACTTTAGTCAACCATGTGGTCGTGGAATTGCCCAATTATCACCCAATTTTCTCTGTTTTAGTAAGAGATTCTTAGGATGACGGGTCTCATGGTCTAGTGGTTCATATAAAGGACTGTTGTTCACGTGGTCTCGGGTTTGATTCCGACACGAGACAATCTTTTGTGTGTTATTTATAATTGTCATACAAATGTTTGTACTCGCAATATGTTTAAAAGTAGATTACAATTTTCAATAGATATTAATAAACTAAATTGAATTTTCGGAGTTTTTCAATATTGGTTTGGTACCAATCCTACACGCACAAGTAAACTAAACTTAACTCAAAATGAATTTTGATAGTGTCGATAACACAATTTGGAAATGTTAAATGATCTTTCGTTCTATAAAATCTGTTTCTTATAGACTAATGGTCTTATTCATAATGACTCGGAGATTTAAACGGAGATTTTATCGAAGAGATAATAAACGTTTTATCGTAAAAAGACAAAGTATTATGAAAACTTGTTAGTTTTGACAATTTTCGCGAAACGATTTTAGCGAATTTTTAAACCTCCGATAAGTTATTATTAACAAGACCATAAATATTTTAATTAAAATAAATGTGCACAATGAAATAGCCAATTATTTAAAATACACCAATAATTGTTTTCATTTTTTAGTTAAGTTGTGCGCATTGTCGACTCTATCACAGTAATTTTAAGATTTTTTAGTTAAATAACGTATACATCCAAGTCTAAAGGTTATTACAATACACACAACGCAAGCAGATTGTTCTATATATGGTTACAGTAGCACAAGTTATTTAAAAATGTGTGGGTGGACAGCGAATGCTTGTTGAAAGGTCAGCATGAACTATGAACAGCTCTGTTACATTTATGATAGCCTGGTACATTTTTATTTTAGTATTTTTAAATATCGATGGCTGTACATATTATCATCATAGGTTCTGTTAGAGTCAACTAAGTACTAAGCAGATAATATTATTTGTTATAGATAGAAAACTATCAACTAAGCTTTGGGTCTTACCTAAGGGGTTGGAGTTTTCTATCTTACTAAACTTGCAGATTAAAGCTGGCTTTGACGGGTCTTGTGGTCAAATGTTTGTCCCACTGGCCTCCTACTCCTGGGAATTTGGTGTACTTACGCCATGCTGACCAAGCGTGTTGGCATAGGTTCCGTTTCAAGATTTCCGGCTCTCACACTTCTTGTTTTCTTCTATTTCTGTGTGTATGCATAATCTATAATTCTATACTAATATTATAAAACTGAAGTGTTTGTTTGTTTATTTCTATGAACGCAGTAATCTCAAAAACCGCTGATCCGATTTAAGAAATTGTTTCAGTGTTGGATAGTACATTTATCGAGGAAGGCTATAGGCTATATAACATCACGCTGCTACCAATAGGAGCGAAGTATCAATAAAAAATGTTGTTAAAACTTGGAAAAATTTCTAAATGCCACGCATATGAAGTCGCGGGCAAACGCTAGTTCGATATAAACAAACATCAACAGCCTCATTTTATGTTAACTTTCTCTTTCTAACAAACCATATTTTGTTCATTTTATTTTGTACATCTACGAAAAATCTATTACGGAATTAGTTCCCATAATAATATGTATCCCGTTACACTTTTACTTAACACGTTCGCTGCGAGGTCATTTTCAGAGGACTTATTGCTAGCACGTTTTAACCCTTTAAAAACACATTCTTCTCCAGCCCATTTACGTCCCACTGTTGGGCACGGGCCTCCTCCACATTCAGATGGATTATGGTCTATTGTGCCGCGCTGACCAGGCGTGTTGGCACAGGGTTTATTTTCGAGTTTTCCGTCTCTCACAGAAGATGTTATCTGTGTGCAATATCCCTTAGCTGACTTCTACAGCACCCTTGGGAGGAGATGAGGTGGTGTCTGTTGTATTCTTAATCCGTCACCACACGGAAAAGCGGACATACTCGTACATATATAAAAACACATACTTGGTTGGTGGTTGGTTACATATGGTTTGGTTACACACATTAACACTTAAGCTCGTCAAGATTATTAGTTTGTAATTCCGATTTTCGCATTTATAAATTAGTAAGGATAAGGATTAGTCGTTATTTTTGTATGTATGTCCCTATGTGAGCTCATATCTTCACAACTACGCCACGGAATTTGATGCGGTTTCTTTTAATAGTTAGAGTGGTGTAAGAGAATAGCATTTTTGTGTAATTTGTTATGATTTGACTGTTAAATTCTACGCATACGTAGTTGCAGGCAACATCTACATAGTTTGTAGTAAACACAGAAGTAAAAATTAATAGATACATATTTTTCATATAACAATTTTTAACTGAAAAAGACGGATTATGATTCTGTGTCACCATCCCTTTTCCTCGCAAGATTAGTAAGAGCCAGTTAAGAGCCTACATCAATATTATCGTCGACATGTACCTATTAACACAGCTAGTAGGTATAGAAAATGAAGAATTAGGCACATTTTTTTGTTTACTCAAAATCTACTAAATATATTTTAATTCCGGTTTACGTGTTTCTATATATTATAGTTACTTATGTTTTTAAGGTTATTTCATTAGTTAACACGCGATAATAGACCGACAAATGAAAAAAATGAGAGAGGTTGTTTTGCTAAGATTTTCTATCGACAAAACTTTTTTCAATCGCGTTTCTGAGTTTATGCGATCCTAGATTATATATTGAAAAAACATATACTTAAAAATTAGAGCTCTAGCCATTCAATCTAAAGAAAAAATTAAAACTTCGTACGTAGAAAAATGCACGAAGCTATTTTGGTATCCTCTTAAGGGATATTGTACACGACACACAGATAGAAAGAAAGACTCTGTGAAAGACTCAAAACTTGAAAATAAACCCTACGCCAAAATAAATGGCTAGCGTGGCATCGTAGACAAAAATAACTTAAAACATCGGTTTAAAACATTCTCGGCAAGAAAAAGAAAATTAAAAAAAAAAGCCTATGCCAACACATTCGATTAGCGCAACATTTAATAACTTTTCGAAGTATAGAAGGAAGACCCATGCCCATCAGTGGAATTTTATTGAGCTGGGAAGACCGCAGTAAAAGTGTTAAGCATGGAATCCATTGTCACATAATATTAGTATGTTTACTTTGCACATTAGGTGAACGGGCTGTGCCCAGTTGACAGTCATTTTTCTCGTGTAACTGTGCGTGTCAATGCTTTGTGTCAAATGTTTTGTTGCCTATGGGAGAGGCCGATGGACTAGTTAAGGTATTACAGACTGCGTTAAAGAAAACGCAGCGATATTTTAAATTATTTGATTTATATTTCATAAAGTTTTAACCTTTATTGTGTATTTGATTTAACATCTTTACTCTATACTAATATTATTAAACTGCAGTTTGTTTGTTTAAACGCGCTAATCTCAGGAACTGCTGTTACGAATCCAATTTATTTTTTTGTGTTGGATAGTCAATTTATCGAGGAAGGCTATAGGCTATGTAACATCACGCTGCAACCAATAAGAGCGAAGTATTAGTGAAAAATGTGAAATCGTGTGGAAATTAAAATGTGTGTGTTACCGAAAAGGTGTCGACATTATTATTTCTTCTAAATTTAATATCAGTTAAAGAGAAGCGATTGATCTACCTGTTGCCATAAAAGGGCATCTCCATAAAACTAAACGCAAACATTTTAATAAAATCACTTTAAGTTTTAAGAAAGAGTAGGTACCTATTGAATTGAATTGAAAATATCATCGAAGTATTAACTACTAAATGTCGCCATAATTTTAACACCTACTTCGAAAATACGGTAAAACGTACGCTCTGTTTAATGTATATTACCACTGCTTTACAATAAACTTATAAACATAAAAAAAAATCGAAAACATTAAAAAAAGTTAAAATCTAAATGGCTCCCGTTTGAACGTGCGATGAGTTAAGTTACTCGTATATTATGACACTGTATAGTGTAAAATTGAGTGGCAATTATTTCTTATCAGATTTATATCAAACTCCACGTTCCAGTTAACATTATAACTGCTCAAAAATTAGAGTAAAGTGTTTTATGTAATTTGTATGTTTTTTCGACAAAAAATATTTGGTGTAAGTGATGTTAAAAAAAAAAATTAGTATGATACGATAAAAGAAAGAACTCCTGTGGCATAACTGTGTGATCAAAAGAGCTGTGAATGTTTAATATAAAACAAACTCGTTATTTTTGTATGTATATCCATAAGTGAGGTTATATCTTTATAACTAGATAGATAAAGGGGTTTAAGACGATTGCTTTTTTTTGTATAATTTGCTAACATTTGGTTTTAAAATTCCACGCGTACGAAGATGCGGGTAACAGCTAGTTTTAAATAATATTAATAGTTCAACTTAAATAACGCTACACAAATACAGTGAGAAACGCCTTTACTTACTCTATCCAACTAGCGGTATATTTTCGTTGCATTACGCAAGTATTTTTTTGCCATAAGTACTTTGAACAGCGCTTCTTTGTTAGGAGAGCATCACTCCATTTGCGGCATATCAAAGCTTCCCACAGAAATTGTATCTCTTTAAATTGATGTGAAGGTTTGCTATCGTCAAATACACCGGGGGCCGCTGGATGCAGTTAGCGCAAGACCGCGCGTAGTGGCGTTCTATGGGGGAGGCCTTTGTCCAGCAGTGGACTGAGAAAGGTTGATAGATGGATGGATGGATGCGAAGGTTTGCTTATCACCATGCAAATGGTTATACGGGGTAATCAAAGAGAACATATTTCATTAAAACACTGTCTCTCCAGCCCATTAACGTCCCACTGTTGGGCACAGGCCGTATTCAGTTTGGAAGGCATTATGGTCTACTACGCCGCACTGACCAAGCGCGTTGGCATAGGGTATATTTTTTTCACAGGGGATGTTATTTGTGTACAATATTCCTTAACTGGCTTTTACAGCACCCTGGGAAGGAAAGGGGTGGTGACACTTGTATTCTCAATCCGTTACCATACGGACGTTTGATAGAAAATATGCATATTCACAACTTAACTTAACTAAAAAATGACAACAACTATTGCATATTATGGGGATACCAAAATAGCTTCGTGCATTTTTCTACGTACGAAGGTTTCATTGTTTCTTGAGATTGAATGGCTCTAACTTTTAAGTATATGTTTTTTCAATATATGATCTAGGATCGCATAAACTCAGAAACGCGATGGAAAAAAGTTTTCTCGATAGAAAATCTTAGCGAAACAACCTCTCTAATTTTTTATTTTTTTCATTTGTCGGTCTATTATCGCTTATTAACTAATGAAATAACTTTAAAAACATAAGTTACCATTATATATAGAAACACGTAAATCGGAATTAAAATATATTTAGTATCGAGTTGGTGCAAAGCGCTCAATAGATGGCGTTGTACAAAAATTATCTATCATCTACTATATAAAAATAAGTCGAGTTTTCCTTCCTGACGGTTTTGCATTCGTTGGAAAGGTCTCGGGCTCCGTGAGGTTTATAGTTCATATTTTTTTAATTTTTTTTTTTTTACTTTTTTTTGGTATGGCAAAACAACGTTTGCCGGGCCAGCTAGTAATTTATATTAATATAGCGAGAAATAGACAGATGTATACAGAAAAAAGACGAGGCGAAAAGAGACAGATACTATATACCGAGTTTTATCTATACTTATGACGTCACCGACATAATATTATATATCTGTCCGTTTCTCGTCTCGCCTTTTTTCTATATACATCTGTCCCTTTCTCGCTATATTATTATGTATTAATATGCCGTTTGTGACGCCGATTAACATAAAATGTGTGCCTTTTTTGAGACAAAACCTTTTCAAAGGGATAATTTTAACCCGGTTCACGTAATACTTTAGTTTATGGTCTATAAGTGTACATCTCAAGGTCTCAAATGAGTCACAAATGTACAATATTAGTTACATGTGCTACATAAACTATTGGAATGTCACCGCGGGTGGTGATTGACAATAAAATTGACCTTTTAAGGAGATGTTTAAACAACAGAGTAAATACAATCCCAACTATGGACGCGATGGAAGACCGTCCATTCCAATAAAATATCACTTTTAAGACAGTTTTAAATTTCTTCCAGCCTGTTAACTTTTAGGAACGGGCCTCCTGCAATTCAGAAGAATATTTGAGGATATTTGCTGTTCCACGGTGGCCAAGCGTGTTGTCATAACGTTTAGTATCAAATTAAATTTCTAGTCACCAATCTCAATATTTACTTATTTTAGAACAAAGTCGTTATATTGTATGTATGGATATAAGCTCACATAGTGATCTTTGTGAGCTTATATCTTCCAAACTACGCAACAGATTTTGATGCGGCTTTTTAATGGAGGGGGTGGTTCAAAAGGATGTTTTTTTTGTATAATGTGTTGAGGTTCTCCTTAATTCATACGAAGTTGCGGGTTACAGCTAGTACTTATTTTAAAGCTCTTAGCCTGCCTTTAGAGTACCATAGGGCGAAAATGGGGTCGTAACACCTTTATTCTATACTAGCTGCCCCGGCAAACGTTGTTTTGCCATACAATTCTGTATAAAATAAAATTTCATCAAAATCGGTCCAGCCAATTTGTAGCCTATGTGTTATTCTGATGTATAAGCTATATTGTGGTAAAGTTTCATTCAAATCCATTCAGTAGTTTTTACGTGAAAGAGTAACAAACATCCATACATACAAACTTTCGCCTTTATAATATTAGTAGGATCTGTGACCACACGAGCAGTAATAAATGAATACTACATTTCAATGAAAAGTATACCGCTAATAATAATTAATTACCTGACAATATTGTGAAAAAAACTACTAAACCAATCTTACTAATGAATTTCGACGTGAGATTCCAATCAATAAAGCAAAAGTAATAAAATGTCAAACGTCTACTAAATATTTAACGGCAATTTTTATGCGGGTGCTGTCACAACATTTTATAGCCTCTTTACTAAGAACAGAAGCACCGGCATTGTGAGTTGACCTTAACAAACGTCAAATTGACATTCAAAACTCGCGCGCATTCCTTTTTCAAAAATAGTTATGAAGCGTCTATGGAACACTAGGATTTTTAAAAGATGGAATGTGATTCATAGAGCGGCGTTTTTAATGTCGAAAGCGGGTGAAATTGTTGTCTATGTATATTTTTTTCTATTTTTGGAACGTGTGTCGTGTAATAGGAGTCTTCTAATATTAAAATTAAGTATAAACAGTAAGAACAAATACAACTTTGCAACGACTTTTTGTTTTTTCTAAGTATACTTATCAAAGTGAGTTAAACTTAATAAGCTAAAGGCCAACTTATTTAGTATTTTTGCTTGTAATAGCAATATAATATTGTATATACAATTCCATAATAGTTATAATGATACTAATGACTACCTAATGGCAGAGGCGTATTTTGAAAAACAGCACCACAGGCCATTTGATTTGACGCCGCGGGCCAATTTAACTAGGCGCCCTTTAAATTAATAGAGATAGAGAGCAGCATTTTAAACTCGAGGCTTTCGCCGCCCTTTTCAGGCTGGTGGTTAAACACGCCTCTGCCTAGTGGTAGGCTGTTTAACGAAAGTTATTTATTTAAAATAAAATTGTTACAAATTAGGAATAAGTTGGCAACCCTACAAGTAACCTACAAGGTTATTAAAATATTAGTCAAACAATGTTAAAACAATCACGGCAGTGCGTGAATTATTTTGTTTATGAGTTAGCAACTCATACAAACACGTCAAACTCATACAAAAACATTCGTTTTGACCAAAATTTCAAAGTAAATGCAAATTTAAACTATACCGCGACATATTGTTTTATTTAGAACACAATTGTTATGAGTTACTGTTTATCATTCTTTGCATTTGTATTCATAGGATGTAGTGAAGTTCGATTTAGTGGAATAAATATATTTTGTGTGATTCATAGTAACAGTTGATGCATCAAGCCTACAATAAAACTAAGCACAATTATTTATTAAACAACATTTAATACTTATACAATATATGTATAAAATAAAGCAAAAAAGTCATGAATGTGAACCCACAATCTTTGGAATAGCATTCAACTGATGGTAACCAATGAGTTATCAAGACATTTACTCGTACTAATTTCTCCGCTGCATTTTGCATAAGACGTTACTAAATTCGGTGATTAAGATGATTGATCGTGCAATAGATTGATGTAAAAATAACTAACGTTTCATCTCGGTTTTTAGGGTTCCGTACCCAAAGGGTAAAAACGGGACCCTATTACTGAGACTTCGCTGTCCGTCCGTCCGTCCGTCCGTCCGGCCGGCCGTCTGTCACCAGGTTGTATCTCAAGAACGGTGATAGCTAGACAGTTGAAATTTTCACAGATGATGTATTTCTATTGCCGCTATAACAACAAATACTAAAAATAAAATAAAATAAATATTTAAGGGGGGCTCCCATACAATAAACATGATTTTTTTACCGTTTCTTGCTCGATACTAATAACGTTGCCTTATGTTGCATAGATAATGGTACGGAACCCTTCGTGCGCGAGTCCAACTCGCACTTGACCAATTTTTTATAATCTCTCCCCATCCCCTTAACGTCCCACTGTTGGAGACGGGCCTCTTTCATTTTGGGAGCATATAAGCCGCACTGACCATACGTGTTAGCATAGGGTTTATTTTCAAGTTTTCTGTCTCTCACAGCGAATGTTATCGGTGTAATATCTCTTAGCTGGCATTATCTGCAGCCTAGGAAGGCAAAGTGGTGATGACACTTGTATTCTTTATCCGTCACAGTAATTAACTATAATCTAGAACTGGATAGGTATTCCAAATGAATCAAGTTAATTTATTTATGTAGATTTGAAATGATTACAAATTTATGTCAGACTAAACGCCGTCTGTTTATTATTATGCAGTTTACTGCATTTTGAACTAACTTGAGTATGAGTTACGGTATTAGGTGAGTTTCGAAAATTTATTAACAAAGTGAGTGACAGTAATATCTAGAAAGTTTGACTTTACCTACAAAATGGTAGTCTCGAAGATTTATGCGCAAATGTAGCGACCATAAAATTTCGAAATTCGTTCCAATTTCAAAATTCTTTAATCAAAACAATTCAAAAGCCATTTATTTAGTTTCAATTGTCAAATAAAAATTCTATTATATTTTATACAGAAATAAAATTATAAAATTTTTCTAATAGCGTTTTATTAATTTAACAAAAGAATTTTTATAATAGACCAGTCAATATTCCATAGAAAATAAATGAATCAACTTTAAAAAAAATATACTTTATGTATGCGAATTTCGAATTAAGAGCTATTACGATCAGAGATAAACAATTTGGATAAATTTTCAATTTTGTACAACTTTTTTATTCACGTAACGAATTTCTCATCAAACTTTTACGAGTTAAGATGTTCTTAATAAAAGAATAGATTGCTATAAATCTATAACGGCCCCCGCATATAATCTACTTTTTTAATTAAATAAAATGCAATTAAGAACCAATGCAACAAGAAACCATGCGCCATTTATTTCTAATATTTTGTAGTTTTTAATCGATCGAAACGTCTGTGTGTATAATATTTGCGTGGTAATTAAAAGAAATACACATCACTTGTTGCTAGACTGGACTATAAAAAGCAATTAAGTAAGCGACATATAATTTCATGGGCCTTGTGGCTGAGTCACAATGGAAAATCTAAATGTATAGCGTCTTGAAAATAAAATCCTCTGCGTAGAGTAGTAGATCCAAATACACTATCGTAGTGAAAAAATACTAATCAGTAACCAAAAATAAAAAAATTGAACATAAAAATAGGACGTGGTTTCCGAATCCCGTATGATAACTGCAAGTTATAAGTAAGTAGATACTTTTACGTTACCATTTAACTGACTGCTATTAGAAAACCATGAATATATTCTAATCTAGTAGATGCAGATACTATCTTGCATAACAGCCTTGTTATTTTCATCACTTTGGACATAGCCAAACCAATTACTTTATATCTTATAGCAGTAAAAATATCTATATTACAGCATTACATGATCCAAGTGATTAAGTATACCAATAAGTTTATCTCTATCTTATTAAACAGTGGGTAGGATAAATAACCGTAACCGTCTACTGTATAAATTTAAAATTAGACACACAATCATTAACTGACATAATAGACCAACGTTCAAACATAGCATAGTAAAAATAAGGTCCGGACCGCAGTTACGACATATTGTAGGCGTACCGTTTGGTCACCAGATGTTAAAGTGACGAAATCACTATTTGTCTTAGCCGCTGCGTTTTTTCAATGCACTTCGACAAAATGTAACCGAAGGTTGACGATGTATGACATTTTGACAGCTGACAATTTGAATTTGGAATTGATTTGTTATTTGACTTATTTGTTTGTTGTGTAATAATCTGTGGTCTGATAATTATGTTGCTTGCACTAGATGAGCTGCCGTTACAATACATAACAATGTGTGTAAGTAAGATTTGAATTAAAACATGTTAAATTTTATTCACCGCATATTGCACACTTTTTTAATTTCGTCATTACTGACGAGGTTTTTGTTATGTTTTTGTATGCTCTAATATAGGTACTTAGGTCAAATAAAAAAAGAAAATGTTCAAATTTCGAACAATAAAAGCGTAGAATTATTTATTAGTCTACTCTTTTACCAATAGATAACGCCGAATTATGATCTCTATGACGTTTCAACTGACAGTTGTATTAGTTATGCAAAACAATTTCGATAAAATACTGTTTTTTTAGGCAAATGTCATGTCATTCAGCCAGGTCATTCAACATAATAAGCAATATTTATTTATTTTGAAAAAAAGACTACGCGCATTGAAGGACATAAAACACTAGATAAAAAAGTAACAGCCTTATTATATTTTATTTTACTATACTTTAATTTTTATTCAAATCGCATAATTTCAAGAATTTAAAATTCTTTTTGAATTGAATTTTAAAGAATGAAAAATTTGACCCTGTATCAGATTCAGATTGATATAAATAAAATACAAACTCAAAGCATTTGTTTTATTTTTCCAACAAATTATCGATATTTTGTTTATCGATGTGTCCCTTCTTAGTCGATAACAGCTTGACGACGTAACTTTTGCAGCACGTACCATGTACATTTGCATTGAGTTTTTTTTCTATTATTTCCGAACATTACGTAATAATTTCTTAATATTCATTTTTATAATTTAGAATTGTACACAATTATGATTTTTTCGACTTTTTAATGGACCTCTAAAGGATTTGATGTGATAGGACGTCAGTACAATGTTAAGCGCTAACGAACTGTCATAGGGATCATCATTCGGCGTGCGGAGTATAGCACAACATTGAAATAAGAAGTGAATTAAAAACATATGTTGCAATCATTTCAAAATAGGAACAAATTAAAAAAAATGCTTTAGTCCGTCACTCGATGTTGCAATACTTGCGTCATCTGGTATGAACAGCGAAACAAAACGAATTTATGGCATGTGGAGAACATACCATTTTTCAAAAGCCCAGAGATAAAAGAAGCTTTTAAAAAGTTATAACATCATTCTGAATATGCATGCCGCCTTTTGGATGCTTTTCATTTATTGCCAGCGCAAATAAAATTACAGGATGTAGGTATGCTTTTTATTGAGGCATTGAAATGATTACCAAATTTTATAAATGAATTTCAAATAAAGTTATTAAGTTATGTGGTAATTATAAAAAATAATATTCATGTACAATTTTAATGTTATGTTCCCGTGTCGATTATAAAACCTCCAAACGTAAGGCCCCAAATTTAGCTGTAGTTCTATACTTGTGTTATGGGTTTTTTATGGGTAAAAAAAGTAAAATAATTGCGTAAACTTTAACAAGGGCTCGTTAGATTACATTCCACAAACACTACTTTATTCAAAAAATCCATTAAGAGAAAAAACAATCCCGCCAGCATTACACACTCCAAACTTCAATAAATCACATGCTACATAAATCAGAACATCTTATTACAAAAACAGACAGTAAGACAACTGTTTCTTTATAATTATTTTTGCATGTGACCGTTAGGGTTGCCACAATAAAATCCGAAAATAAACTGAACAATAAATCATTATGGCGATCAGAAGTTGTTGCCGTTTGTGAATCGTAAAACTTAATTGAATAATGCCACAGGGTGGTTAACCGCGAAATGCAGTAGTTAAAATTAAAAATAAAATGTATAAGGATTTTGTAACGGTATGTGTCAGCCAGTTGAGAAAAAAAACTATATCGCACCCATAAATTTCGTACCTCTTAAAAACTAAAAGTAAGAAATGCAATCTAGCAAAAAGCAAAAGTTGGTGAGGGTTTGCAGATGTCTACGTACATTATTTCAATATTTCAAAATTTTATTTTGCAGTAAATACATACTTATAATACATATAAACACCCAGACGCAGCACAAACATTTGTATGACAATTAGAAAAATCACACAAATGATTGTCCCGAGCGGGAATCGAACCCGCGACGTCTTGATCGGCAGTCCGTTACATGAACCAGTAGACCATGAGGCCCGTCTTATTATTTGTGTAATTCAAATATCAAAGCATAAATCCAGGTGTTAGTGTAAGAGTTTTTCTATAAAAGTACATCAGAATTGATCACATTTTAGGATAATACTAGGGATTAATAATAAACTAAACAGCCAGTAAAGTAAGATATGTATTGGTACCAACTCTACGTGCACGACTAAACTTAACTAAAATGAAAATTGATAGTGTCAAACTAAGACATATAAAATAAGAATAATAAAACACCCAAACAACTTGGCAAGCTTTGATGGCAGAAAATCCCAATCGCAGACTCAAAAGGAAAATGCCCCAAGACACTTTACTTTAGTGCCTGTGATATAAAGTAGGATGGGACATTGGTTGCATACCAAGAATGTCATTATTTATAATACCAACAAACCTACCATTGAATGTCCCAGAAAGGAGACAGATTGTAGTACATGAACCACAAAAAAAAAATTGTGTCAAAATTACAATTCTGCAACATAAACTGAACTTTCTTATTCTAAAAATTGTATATATTATATTGACTAACGATGTAAATTAACATAAATGTGTAGAACGAAATACCATTAATAGCTATAATGATACTATGAATTTTCATTATTAGTTAGGTTTAGTTGCGCACGTTGAATTGATACCCATTTCTATTTTAAAATTAACTTGTTTAGAGTAGGAATAGAATCATCAAACACATAGATACACTATAGTCTACGTCATATCCCAAAACTACGCAATTTACGCAAGAACGGATGTCCTTGTCACCAATCTCACCAAGTACCATCAATATATAGTTTTAATGAAGTGTTAAATTCTTAAATGTATTTTGTAATAATTTTAACATTCAATATTTACATACCGATGACAGCGTATTTTATTGAAGCGACCGCTCACGTCTTCTTAGCGCAATAACTTTGTAACGGAGGCTGACGGAATTATTGCTTTATTGTATTGCTGATATTAAATAATTTCCTTTAAAATGTTTTCCGGACATTAACCTTTTGTATGTCTTTATAGAAATAATACTCATTTTGGGATGTAAGCGAAAAATTCGGATTTTTCGGAATCCACCACTACCAGGGTTGCGGTGGAGTCAGAAAGGGTTCCCGTAGCTCCATAATGTGTGGACAAATGCAGGAGAGAAAAAAGGGATCCTAAATAGGAACCCAGGAAATTAGGATTGTAATATAATCGCAATCTCTAAGTTATTGAAAAAATAAAAAATAATAGAAAATGGTGATAGTCAAAATCTGAATTATTACAATTTATTCTATTATCTTATTAAGCACTTCTTACCAGTATGCAGTATCTATAGTTAACTTTGGTTGTTCAGGTTTTTTACAGAATTGGTGTCATTGTTAGGGGATCCACACTGAATTAGATACATGAACAATGTTCATAGTTATGTTCACATGCACTGATAGACAGTGTTCATCTCTTAATGCGTGTTTGTGTGTGAGTGTGGCGATTTTATGTGCAAAATAGCAACTATTATATTAAATTAAATAAATAATATTATATATATTAATTAATTATATTAAACGTTAGTGTTTATATGCGTTACCTCGACATCCCACTGACCTGACAGTATATTTGACAAAGAAAACAGCATAGATAGCTAGTCCTGTTGGTTTAATACTTAATGCCGTAAATGAAAATTTCTAAAAAGTTAAATTTCTATAAAGATGGTGACAGTAATTTAATTTTGTAGAGTCGATTATATTCGCCTCGTTAACTGCTGTAACCTTGTAGCGACGTTAATGGAATGGTTTCATGTTTTATATAAAGTGTCACGCTGTTTTATTAAATTTGAAACTAATTTACCCGTAAATTAATTTTGTTTAGTTTATTTTCACGTTTAAATAACCTTTCACTTAGAGATATTAAATATCTAAATTATTATTTATTTTGAATATCAAAACTAAAACAGATTATGACGTCTTTGGATAAATTTAATGATGTCGTTCTTTTTTTGAAACATGAATTTTAAATGTTGTTCGTTTGCGCGCCAAAAAGCAACACTGTAAAAATGTATTGTAGGTAGGTATGGGTGATGAGGACAGAAAAAAGAAAGAAATACGCATCATCAGCAATGTAAGCCTATAATTATATGTGTCATAGTATATTGTTGTTTCAGGGTTCCATACAAAAAAGCGAAACGGGATCTATGCTAAGACTTCACTATCCATCCGTCCGTCCGTTTGTCTCCGGGCTGCATCACAGAGTCAGTGCTATAAAAAAATACTTGTCATCAACATTTTCCTGCCCTTATCTCATTATTATGATAAAAATAACACAGGACCCTTCGTGTGAGACTCGCACTTCACCGGTTTTTTTCAAGTTTAATCTTACTTATTACCACAGTGTTTAAAGAAAAAGTATTGAAATACATTCTAGCTAAATACATAAAGTAAATAAATGTAGCTATTTGCTTGTTACTTGGTGGTATAGATAACGATGTTAATTAATGACTTCAACTAGGTCGGCTGATTAAATTTGCATCTAGTTAGAATAGCTGTCTGTATTATATACATTATTTTGCATGTTTTTGAAAAGTTTTCAAGGTGATTTTTGCAAATATGTATTGACTTGAATGTTCTATGGCCATCGCGGCATCGGCAGGACAAAATGACAACACGATAAATATCACGTGAAATCATGTCTTTGTCATGAATTTCGTAAGTAAGTTATTAATTTTATTACATACTAGCTGTTGCCCGCGACTCCGTACGCGTAGAATTTAGGAAAGTTTCATGAAAATCCATCCAGTAGTCTTTACGTGAAAGAACAACAAACATCCTTACATTCATACAATCCAACATTAACCAAACGTCCAATACACATTAGAGTATGGATAGAAGACTGAGGAAACGTTCGCGTTGCTCGGTCAACAGTTTAAGTATTTTATTTTGTCGCGCGTAATACTTTTTTGGTCATATCTCCTAAGATGTTCAATTAAATTGCATGCTGTAAAAAGCAGTTATAATCTATATTAAAAGTGTAAGCTAACTAAGGTTTTTAATTTGATAAAAAAGAATACTATATACACATAAATAGCTTTTGAAAACACCCTATTAAATTTGATAATGTTTGCGTTGCTTTTGCGTGCATTATTATGGGTACAGCGGTTTCCCTTAAGGGCCTACATCAATATTATCGTATATCATCGCCGACACGTACATATTAACACAGCCAGTAGGCACAGAAAATGAAGAATTAGGGATACTTTTCCTATTTACTCAAAATCTACTAAATATATTTTAATTCTGATTTACGTGTTTCTATATATAATAGTTACTTATGTTTTTAAAGTTATTTCATTAGTTAATACGCGATAATAGACCGACAAATGAAAAAAATTAAAAATTTGAGAGGTTGTTTCGCCAAGATTTTCTATCGAGAAAACTTTTTTCAATCGCGTTTCTGAGTTGATGCGATCCTAGATCATATATTGAAAAAACATATACTTAAAAATTAGAGCTCTAGCCATTCAATCTAAAGAAACAATGAAAACTTCGTACATAGAAAAATGCACGAAGCTATTTTGGTATCGTCTTAAAAGATAGACATATGCCCTCGCGGACTTTTTTGAAGAACTATAGGTAACAAACAATTCCTCCATACATTAGTTTGTTGTTCCTCACATAGATAACGCAGCGTTTTCATTTATAGCTTGCACTCGTCCGAGTTTCTCGACAAATTTAATGATATCTCATCCAATATATAGCAAACCCCAACAAATTATGCAAAAATTTTTATTTATTTATTCTACATTCCATTTTTAAAATCATGGACTGTATTTTATTACATTTCTTTTTTATTTATAAGTAGCCAGTGCTAAAACTCTTCAAATTTTACATTATTTATACACTTTACATAATTTTATCTGCTATTTACATTATTTTGTTAAATAATCTTTAGTAAGTTTAATCTGTTATATACTCACATTAAATTCTAAAATCAAACCTTCCGCCATGTTAAAATATCAATTAACCTCCATATTTGATATTAAAACTATTTTAAAATAGTAACGGTTTAGGTTAGAACGAAAGTGAAACGGTCACAGTAATCAAAGCCATTCCCTTTATGTGTTTCGTTTAACATTATTACAATTTTATCGATTACGATAAAGCTATTTCGTTTCGCGTTCCATGGGCCCAACCTTGCTCTAATGCCCTTAAACTCAGCTACTAGTTACAAACTGGGTCTTGTAACAGTTGGAACATTAAAATCTAATTTATTGTATTTATATTTGAAACATTAAAGAGACGATTTGTTTGACATTTTAGATGCAAGTATTTTTTTTTATATTTTAAAGTGCAATTAAGTATCACTATTTTTTTAAATAGAGGTCATGGTATGTCTCTCTATATCTTTAGCCCTTAAACACCCCACTGCTGGGCACAGGCCTTCTCTAATACGTGAGGGATCATGGTCTACTGCGTCGTCGCCGAAATATTCATAAATGATTTTAACACTGGTGCAATTACTTTAAAAATTGGCTAAACAATTTGTTTGAATATATAAGAACATCGTGGTCTTCATTGATCGCTCATTACTTGAAAACAACAAGTTTTTGTCACGTAAAAGTTTACGAGTAAGTGGGTTAAATACTATTTGTGAGAAGTACTTTAAATTGTCTTTTCTTGTAAAGTGTTGACTGGTTTTCTAATTTTTAGGAGTCTCTCTATCTTTGCTTGTTACAAAATAAAATCATTATTTCTGTATATCCCTATGTGAGCTTATATCTTTAAAACTACGAAACGGGTTTTGATACGATTTTTTTAAATAGATAGAGTGGTTCAAGAGGATCGTTTTTTATATAATTTCTTAAGCTTTAGTCTTTGAGTTCCATGCGTGCGTACTTGCGGGCATACGTTAGTGACAGTAAGTATAATGTACATTCGTTTATACTAATTTTCTAAAGTTGAGTTGGGTTGAATGCTTTAATCTCAAAAACCGCTGATTAGAATTGAAAAAATTCTGCATAAATGAAAATGCTATTATAAACAAATTTGTTTTAAGCCAACCCTAAATGAATTAGGCATTAAATTTGAATTATTTTTAAGAATAAGAATAGGAAAACATTTATTTGCAAGTACATGAGTTATCAATTTGTGGAATGTAACATAATGTAGCTTAATCATGCTTTACCAAATGTGTGTAAAAGTCTTTAAGTTTTTTTTTTTATTTTTTTATTTCATATTTCTCTCGGGAGGTGATGGTGGCAAAGAGGGAGGCCCTGCGGGAGCGCGATCGCTCTGGTGGCAATTTGCCACCCCCGCAGGGCCCCGGGCAGGGGTCGTCGCCGCGCAGTAGCCGGCCGCGGTGGTGGCAAATGTGGCTGTCGGTCACGGCAACGCGACAGGGGGACCTAATGCTCCCCCAGTCGGGTCGGGCCCCGATTAATGGGGCCATCCCCTGCCGGGTCATGGTAAAGCTCAAGGCACCATCGTAGCCCGGCAGGGCAGGAGGCGATAAGAAAAAAAAAAGTGTAGGTGCTTCATCTTTACTTAAACATGAAATAAAAATAACTCAAAATTAATGACAAATTCACTTAAATTTGAGACTAGATAGAGTTGTACATTTTGCTTTTATTTTAGAAAATCCTAAATTTACTAGGCATACTCTATTTTATTAGGTATGTTTTATGGAAAACAATCGATATGAATCTTACGAAGCACACAATGAAGCTATCGTACGAAACCATAAATGCTTAATTCTCGCTCAAACTTTGCTCAAAAACAATATATTTATTTAAAGTTGACCAAGTGGTTCTAATGTTTGTTTAACATTAATTTTACTCGCACTTATGTGGATCTTAAAATTTAACTTGCACGTGTAGGTTTAGAATTCATTTTAATAATTTTGACCATATTTCTGAATAAAATCTCCATGTCTCCATCCAAAGGTTGCCTGGTAGAAATCGCTATTAGCGATAAGGCCGCCCATTGTACAGAAAAGTCTAGTCAATTAAGTTTATGGTGTACAATAAAGTGTAAATAAATAAATAAAATAAATAAAATCTCTACTAATATTATAAAGCTGTGGTTTGTTTGTTTGTTTGTTTGCACGCGCTAATCTCGGGAACTACTGGTCAGAATTGAAAAATTCTTTTTGTGTTGGATAGTCCATTTATCCAGGAAGGCTATAGACTATATAACATCACGCTGACACCAAAACAAGCAAAGCGTCAGTGAAAAATGTTTCAAAACGGGGTACATTTTCTAAATTCAACGCGTACGAAATCTCGGGCAATAGCTAGTGATTTATTCAAAATATTACTGTTATTAATAGAAAAATAATTGAACGATTCTATTCAAACTTTTAATGAAACACAAAGACGAAGATCATCATCATCATCATCATAACATCATGCCTTTTTCCCATGGGGGTAGGCAGAGACTATAGAGCGCCATCTTCTACGATCGAAGCATACTTCCTTGGCTTTATCCATACTCATACATCTGGTCATACATGCCCGACGGTTGTAAGTGCTACGCATTTATCCCCTTTTGGAGTATCCCGGCGATGACATCGGAGTATATTTTTCTCGGGCGTCCTCTCCCAGCATTTCCACTTACTTTCGCCGTGTATATGCATTTCGTTAAACGAAGACTCTTTCTTATACCACTGTGAAATAAATCTATCCCACTTCCCTCCTCATTATCGTCCCGCTATTAATCACATGCCTCACCCACTCTGTAAGTGTTAATGTGTGTAACCAAACAATAGTGCGATTTAAAAAGAACTGTACAACGCCATCTATTGAGCGGTATGGTAAAGTTCTGTTTGTTAAGGTTTGATTTCTAAATTTCACGCAGACGAAGTCGCGGGTAACAGCTAGTAATATTATAAATGCGAAAGTAACTCTGTCTGTCTGTTACGCTTTCCCGTTTAAACCTCTCAACCGATTTTGATGAAATTTGGCACAGACAATCTTTAGACCCTGAGAAAGGACATAGTCTACCTTTTATTGCGAAAAAAAGGGATGAAAAGTTTTCTAAATTCCAAGCGGACGGAGTCGTGGGCAACAGCCAGTTTACTATAACTGAGCTGACCTGACCCAGGAAATGAGGACCCAGGAATCCATCACCTATCATCGCACTGATAATCTTTCCTACAGCACTATAAACAAATAACGGCGGTACAATAAATAAATAAATAAAAATAAACAACGTCCTGTGGTTCCAAGCTAAATTTATTTGCTTGTGTTATGGGTAGGTACCAGAATACGAATATACTACCATATGCCTACTACTTTTCTTTCGTAAATACATAGGTAGGTACTTATAATTTTCACCCAGAATAGTGTATAGAAACACCCAGACGCAGTACAAACATCTGTATGACAATTATAAATATCACACAAATGATTGCCCCGTGCGGGAATTAAACCTGCAACCTCGTGAACGGTACTCCGTTACATGAACCACTACACCACAAAGCTCGTCAAAATACAAGAGATCAAATACCTATTACTAAACAGTAATATACCATTGTTAAAGAAATTTTCCCATCATTGTCATCTTTCTATCTCAATGTATTTTCTAATCTATTATAATACAAAATATATCATCACTCCGTCAATAACTTCGATAATTGACAACAGATAACTTTACAACCTGTCAAAATGTTTTATCGATGTCAATTTTGACACGTTCAATTTGACAGATCAATATAGTAGGCATCTGACGTAACGCTAAATGTTCACGTGTCAATTAATATAAACTAGATACAGGCTTGGTTTCACTCACAGAAGTATCTTCTTAGATCAGTAATATAAATTTAAATTAAAAAATAATCAAATTAAATAACAATCTTAATTTTAACTAGAAATTTGTATGCGTGAAATTTAGAAGTTTAAAGAAACTTTAACAAATTTTACAAGTATATAAAACAAAGTCGATTATTTTTTTGTACGTATGTCCCTATGTGAGTTTATACTCGTATCTTCAAAACTACCCAACGGTATTTAATGTATATATTTTTATTTTTTATGTATATAAGTGGAGTAAGCAGTTGTATATTATTAAATAAGATAGAGTGGTTCAAAAGGATGGTTTGTTTGTATAATATTTTAAGGTTTACTTTTCAAATTACACGCGTACGAAGTTGCGGTATACAGCTAGTCGTCTTATTATATCCCTTACATTAAAGGAAATTTTAGAGTGTTTATATTCTTAAATCATCACACTAATACTATTATACAGTGTAGCTGTTTTACTCAAAGCAATGTGATCACAAAAACCGTGACACGAAATTTTTACAGATTGCGTCAATATAAATAAAAATTATGTTCTAAATATAAATGGCCTGTACTTAGTTACTTTATAACCAATAACTTTATAATTTTCCAATTATCCAAAAAGCAAACCTTGTTTGTTAAAAGTACACATAATAATATAATATGTGTACCAACACAATAATTATGTGCTTAGCAGTACCTCCATATCAACGCGGTAACGTATTTAAAGGGACTGTACACTCGATGCGAAAATTGTTTCAGACCTGTATGTTAATTTATCTCCTACATACTGTAAAGTTAATGATAACAGTACATTATAAAAGATTATTTTAAACTGTTTAATTAAAAAACCTATTATTGTGTATGCTTTTCATAGCCTTTTCGTAGTGAGATAAAATATTTATGGATATTTCGTACAACGTCACAAATACAAATATCACAGAAATACTTGTCATGTGCGGCGATCGAATTCGCGAATTAAGCATCAGTCCACTAGCTATCACTAGACCACAAGACCTATCAAAACTTTATTCACTGTTAGTCTTTCGTGTAATATAATATCAAAGTACTTATAAACTTTTCTATCGTCTGTACCTATCAAGAAATTAACAAGAAATGCGATAATTTCTTATGCGAACCTTCATGACTCATGACATATGAGCGCCGATTTGTGTTATGTTGGTTCAACTGCCAAATTATAAGGACATATCCATAAAATTTTGTCCAATGAACTTGAAAGCGGAATCTAGAGCCAGGAATTTCACAATTTGGGTATTTGAGTTAGGTATTGCTTTCTCTATTCCCGAGCGTCGTACTGAAAGAGACAACTGTCGATTAGACTTCACCTTCACCAGATTTCACCTTTAACATTTTTGGAAAAGACACATTTCCTACTTCGGTGTTTTCTTAGGGAAAGCTGAACTGATTTTAAAAATGTTAACGCCATATTATCGACGGAGAGTGTAAAGAGCGATAAAGAGTATTTCTTGCTTCTCTTATTTCTTTTTTAGGAAAACATTATCAAATTTGTTTGAGCGACAAAAATTGCGCTTTTTGGGAGGACAAACTTTTTCTTATCTCGTTTTTGAAAAATAAGAAAGTGAGAGAAGCATAGATATATAAGACACAGATATTGTTAAAATGCCAAGTGGGAGGTAGAACAGAATTGTTTCCTAATCTATACTCTGTTTTCCGAAGTAAGAGCTACTTCTTTTTATATTTGGTCCGTTCAACCCACATACATTGTTTATTGTTTTGTAATCGATTACATTTTATGTTAAGCAATACACTATAGTGTGTAAACAAACTGACGTTACTAACTTTTATGTAAATAGAATAAACATGTGGAAATAAAAAAACAACCGTTAATTTAATACTTATGTTATTCTCAGATTCCTATTTTCAGTCCATTATCTCTCCTCTGTTGGGCACTAAGGTTGGGCACGAGCCTTCTCCATTTTGGAAGGGTTTTTGGTCTAATATTCCACTTTGAACAAGCATGTTGGCGTAAGTTTAAACCTTCATTTCATTGTTGTACTTAATTCGTTTAAATGAAACCTTTGCATACAAAAAGGCTTTTTAAATAGAATAAAAAAATGCATAAACGCGAATTCTTACACAACTGAATATTTAGGTTATTTCAAAATTTATACATACATATTTACGTAAAAATAGTGTTACTTAACATAATCGGATTGGTTCGAAGATTTGATGTTCGTCCGAAAACTCGATGTCATCGACCTAAATACCGTAGGTTGCAGCACTATAGAACAGTAGGCTGATTGTGAATGAACGAGGAAGCATGTTTTTGAACGATATGGGTCAACTTTGGACAGTAGGGATATGTAAGTATCGATTATGTTACATTATTATATCGATGAAATATTCTATGACCAACATGGTACTTCAAACAACAGCAATCATGTATTTTAAAAGACTCTCTCTCCAGCCCATTTACGTCCCACTGTTGGGCACGGGTTGTTTATTTTCGAGTTTTCCGTCTCTTACAAAGTATGTTATCTGTGTGCAATATCCCTTAGCTGAAAAGACTCAAGTGTGTAGAACTACAAACTATTGGGAATGTATACTAATTAATATATTTATGTAGCCACCGAGTCTCTGCCTACTTTAGTGAATAATTACAAATAAAATGTCCAAAATGTATTTTTTTTGCACTGAGCACTCTGTATGGCATGCTTTACACTGAATAAAAGCAGGACCAAAATTGAGAGATTTATGCTTTATCTCCAGCTTGACTGCTTCCTATTGAATAAAGTGTTCCAATATGATCACAATACACATTAAATTATATGAAAATGATAGATATTGGATGCTATTACTTATCCGCTCTCATTACAGTGCAGTATCTGCCAGCAACTTTTCATTAATTACCTGTGAATAAAGAGTAAAATATAAGAAAGTAAATCAAACTTTATTTTTTTTTAATTGAATGTAGCCTACAGCACTTACGGAGATTGTAGCATCTTGTTACTAAAAAAGCTTTATTATCGCACCATTAGTTTCGGAGATACCTACATGCATTTTACAAAATTTACCTTATAAATACTGATGAATTTCGATTTATCGATAGGTACTTGACGTCACTAGTAACATCGAATTGCATCATTCTAACCATCGACAGAGATTTAGAGCGGCGTTACGTTGGTTTACCTAATTTTTCTTTGTAACATTGCCTCAGCATTCATTGTTTAGTCGAACAATGACGCTTTTGACGAAGTTTGGTGCCGGAAAATTATTAATTGGGGACACGAGGCTATTGTTTGGTAATTTTTAAGACCAGACACTCGTAACTTCCCATCACTGTTTTTAAGTTTATTCAAATATATATTATGAATATTTTATACGTTATACTTTTCTGGATTAATTATACGAGGTTGTGATTTAGGTATGTACATTTAGAAAGAATAAGTATTTATCTATTTATAAAGACGAGTAAAGTGAGCTGTCACTATAACTGTTGTCAGAAACTTAAAAAAAATTCCGTTTCTGCAACATTTTTCACTGATGCTTCGCTCCTATTCCTCCGCAGCGGGATGTTTTATAGCCTATAGCCTTCCTCGATAAATATAATGCCCAACACTAAAAGAATTTTTGAAATCGGATCAGTGGATCCTGAGATTAGCGCGTTCAAACAAATAAACTCTCCAGCTTTAATAATATACAAAATATACCTATAGAATTTATGGATTAAATAAAAACTTCCGAATTACGAGTTGAACTCGCATCAAATCGCAAAACATCAACAATCAGATATACATAAAATTTCAACTCAAGCTATTCTGATATGCAGTCGTTTCTTTTATACAGCGGACAGACGAACGGACGGACAGCAAAGTTCCAGAAGGTACCCCTATATCCTTTTGGTTACGGAACTCTAAAAGCCCTACATGAATAACAAATTTTTAATAACTTTATTTTCTGATTCACGTAAAATTTCTCCGTATAAAAATTGCCTTTGTGTTCGATATAATTTCATGCGCTAATTATTTTGTAAAACAGCATTATGTGGAACCTAGTGACAATATTATAGAATTTAATGATGGCAATTTCAATGAATAGCTCAAAGATCTAGATTGGTTATTTTTGGGTATGTAAGATATTCATAATTCATATATAAATAACTTTTCAGTAATTAATTCTTACGATTTTCTTTGTAGTTTTTATTAGTAGAACACGTGATGTCCTCGAAATATGACCCAATGGAAGGCCAGCGCTGGTTTATAACCAGAATTATGTTGAGTTGGGTCCATATAATTATGTGATTGCTCACTATATTATCATTTACAATTAGTTTAACTTTTGTTGTAATTTGTATTATGTGGACACAAATTATTTCTATCTTTGTTTCTACTATAATCCTTACTACTAATATCATAAACGCAAAACATTTTAAGCAGGTGTGGATGTAAGGATATATAACAATACAATACAATACAAAATTCTTTATTGTACACCAAAAAAAAAATCAAGATACATAATTTAATTAAGCACCTACAGCATATGGTATGTACAAGCGGCGGTCTTATCGCTAATAGCGATCTCTTCCAGACAACCATAATGTATATGTATATGTATGGATGTTGGAGGATGTTGGTTACTCTTCGACACAGACTTAGCAGAATGTATTAAAAATAAACTTTACAGATGTAGTGCTTATAGTGTGGTGATGGATTAAGAATACAAATGTCACCACCCCATTTCTTCACAAGGGTGCTATGAGAGCCACCAAAGGGATATGCATTATAAGCAGTTAACATTAATTATGAGAGAAGGAAAACCCGACACTAAATCATGTGCCAACACGTCTAGTCAGCGCGTCATACTAAAAACTAAGAGCCTTTCTAGGGCTAAAAGCCTTGCTAAAGTGGAGTTGACCCGTGTCTAGCAGTGGGAAGTAAATGGTTGGAGATAAAGAGATATATATACATAATTAGTCGTATTTTGATTACTCAGAAATGCACCATTTGCTAATTTTCTGTAGGAAAAGGGCTACTAATATGAAAGTTGGAAATTAAGACAAAATAATACGCATAATTAATAAGCGTCTTTTTTATGATGACGAGACAAGTGTGAGTTGAATTCACACGACAAAGGTTCCGTAAAAATCTTAAAGGTTTTCTATAAACTTTAAAAAAATATTATATGGGATAGGGAGTAATGGCCATTCGTCACTTACTTGGAGTTCACTGTAAGTTGTTTTGTTTGCAATACACATATTACGGATTCAGAGTAGAGATCTTTCAGTTTCGATCCCAACGTTTAGAAAACTTTTCAGACATCATGATCACAGCTAGTATGTAGGTAGCTACCCATATTATATTTCTTAATAAAAGGTCAATTAATTGATAGAATAAACGGAACCATAAACAACTATTTCTTAGGTTGTTTTTATTTCATCAATATAAAAATAGACCCTCATCTGTATTTAATAGCTTGCGTAAGTGGTCAATACTTTCTAAGTCGTAAAACGTTGAAACTTGAAAAACACGACCACGGTTATGTCAGCAAAGTACATTTAAAGAAGAACTACTACTACTACTTGAATAAATACCATGTTTCGACCCTTAGACGAATAACTAGATCAGTTCCATTCAAAAGCTATTTGGTCTATTTCAAAAGAAGGAGATCATTCAGTTAACTATCGGTACCGTGGCTTGCCTTCAAGGGTATCCAAATGTGATGAGAAACCCAAAGGGAAGGAAACATTTTCAACACATACTTATCGTTCGCGGAATCCAATTTGCGATCTTGTGAACGGGAGTCCGCTATATTAACCACTAGACTACGAGGTCCGTCTGAAGCTGTATGAAGTAATATATATGATGTAATATTAACTTTAAATATATAGATATAGATTAACTTTAAATATAGATATATACCTACTGTTGAAATATGTAGACTAATTAATATCAAGATGAAACTACTATATTGATAAACTTTGATGAAATAATTGGAATGCCGCTTTTATTTCTCAATGTAAATTACTACTATGTGTGACTAGCTGTTGCCCGCAACTATGAAAGAATTTTTCAAATCAGACCAGCGTGCAGCGTTTCTTGAGAATAAATTAGCGCGTTTTACCACCCCAATTATAACAAAAAGACATTCTCTGCCGGAGTCGCATAACTTTATGTTAGTTTGGGTTTAGACTCAAAAAACATAATAAAATACCCTCCTAAACGGTGGAGGTTTATGCCCAACAGTGGAACGGTAATTGGTCGAGAAGAAGAAGTGAATTGTATGTTTCTAAATAAGGTGAAAAAATATTTTTTAGAGTTCCGTACCACCAGGTAAAATGGGAGATTCCTATAAATGAGACTTCGTCTGTCAGTCCATTTGTCTGTCACCAGGCTGTAACTTTGGAATAGTGATAATGAAAAACTCTCATTATGATACTCCAGCTCTTATCCCGTAAATTCATGAATATAACAAATATATTAAATATAACGGTACAGAACCTAATATTTTCTAACACTTGCGCGACTCATTTGTTGAAATAAAACTACTTTTTACGGATTTAGACGCGTGTATTTGTTTTAAATTTTGGCCCGACGTTTCGGAGACTTTGCAGTCACCTTTGCAGTAGTAGTAGTAGTAGCCAGACTTTGCAGTGACTTTGCAGACTCACCCGTAACCATGGTGACTGCAAAGTCTCCGAATCGTCAGGCCAAAATTTAAAACAAATATACGAGTCTAAATCGGTACAGAACCTTTCGTGTGCAAGTCCAACTCATACTTGACCGGTTTTATATATCAAGTTAAGCAAAATAAGCTAATGAAACGTCTATCAATTTCATCATCCAACTCAAATACAAGTCGTGACGAGAAAAGGGCAGTTCATGGTCTTAGTGCTATGGTATTATGCCCTTGGTCAAAGTTCCCTTGAACTCGATATTACTCTGACTCAATAACTACTAAGTACATACTTTTTTCCATTATTGGTTTGATTTCTATTACAACAGTATTCTTCACTGACTCTTGAGGTCACGGGTTCCATCGCCACACAAGATAATATCGTATTAGTATGATGACTGATAATATAATTTGATAGTCTTAAAAAAACATTTATTGAATGCAAATTATAAAAACTTATGATGAAAAATAATTTACAATAAAAATGTAGTGTTAGAAAATTCTAAAAGTTTATCAAATATATTATTATAAAATTCTCGTATCACTATGTTCGGAACGAACATACTCATCTGAATCGGCTTTACCGATTCTTACGAAATTTTATATGCGTATTCAAGGTCTGAGAATCGGCTACTATCTATTTTTATACCCCTAAGTAATAAGGGTTGCCCACCCCTGACATTTTTATGCCAAAAAAACATTTGCTGGGTCAGCTAGTAGAGGCACAAAATATAATATTGATTTTATTTGAATTTAATTACGAATTTTTAAAATTCATTTTATTTCTTATAATTGACGGGGTTTAAATTATTCAATTCATTTCTTTATGCTGCACCACGATTTTCTATTCAAAAAAGAACACCATTTTGAAAATCGAAAATAATATTTTTTTTGGCTTTACAAAGTTACTTTTGCCTCCTGTGTGAAAAAGAAAAATAGGTATTGCCTAGCATGTTTTTTTTTTAATTAAGAAATTTAATTATCTAAAGATCTCTTGACCACTGAGACAAGGCATATTGCGCCATTAAATTGATAGAAACATAAACATTCTTCTTTTACACATACGAAGATAAATGCAAGATTTTAACAGATAATTCTAATGTAACATAATCGATGTCACAATAATTCAAAGAATTGACATTATTAAGTGTTGCTACACGCATTAAAATAACTTTATCGGTGTTTGAAATCAGTGTTTGAAATCAACGCCATCTGGTTACTTAAAGTTGCATCTCAATAAATGATAAAGGATGAATTTTATTTGGATCTAACAAATTCCGTATATGTAACTGTTTTACATTCTTTTTTTGTCTTTAACCTACTTCAAAAAAAGGATTAGGTTCTCAATTCATCTGTATGTTTTTTTTTAACTGGGATGACGAAATATCATAAACACCATAAAGACACATTTTCACGAACTCATAGATATGCAAGTGACTTCAAGCCGGCTGAGTGATGTTACCATAGACAATACACACTAAATCTGGTATATCCTGTGGCTACTAGTAGGTTCTCTTTCTCTCTCTCCAGCCCATTTACGTCCCATTTTTGGGCACGGACCTCCTCCACTTTGGGAGGGATTATGGTCTACTGTGCCGCGCTGACCAGGCGTATTGGCACAGGGTTTAGTTTCGAGCTTTCCGTCTCTCACAGAAGGTGTTATCTGTACGCAATATCCCTTAGCTGACTTTTACAGCACCCTTGGGAGGAGATGGGGTGGTGTCACTTGTATTCTTAATCCCTCACCACACGGAGTCACTAAGTAGTAGGTTACAAAAATATATTCTGAAAAAAGCCATATGTAAAGTTAACAAACAAACTAACATAAGCAGTTTCTAGTAAAAGCGTTTCTCACAGAACTCTAAAATAACTAAACGATGTAACATCTCATATATAGATAAAATCTATAGCAATCTATCATTTAAGTATAAGATAAATACTAATGAGAATAAGTTAAAACTCTCATGATTATTCAACAGTAAAATGTTACCTCCAAACAGTGTACAACTGTGCCAACAAGTGTGACAACGATGGCTATTATGTTGCACCAAAAACTAAATTAAACTAATTTAAAATCGGAAGTTATTTTAATTTTGTTAAATCGCTATTACGCACCGGATAACGCAACGGGAGGTGGTTCCCAACAAGATGGATTGACGATATCGTCAAATAAGCCGGGGGCCGCTGGATGCGTTCTATGACGGAGCCTATGTCCAGCAGTGGACGGAGAAACGTTTATGGATGGATGAAATTGCTATTCATAAGTACTGGTTTGTTGTGTATACAAAACCACTTCTTACGTATTAGGTAAGTTGCGTATAATTGGTTTTAATGTAACTCGATGTTGGTTTTATTTTAATTAACATTATGTAGCCATTTGTATTAGACTGTTTTAGCAATTGTTTTTATAATAGTCATGTATGTTCCTTATTGCATGCTAGTCGCAAAGGAATCCTAATGTTGGTATTATGGGTGCTAGACGAAGATAGGTACCTACATTGCGTATAACAATAATAGAAAACACTCAGATTCGTACGTAAATCAAATAGACAACAGTCACTCAGTCAGCATCAACACCAATATGGTCAAAAAATATTTTATTACTTATTACTGACGCAAAATTTAGGAAAAATTTGGAAGAACCTCTAGCCCAACAGTGGGATGTTAGTAGGCTGTAGAGAGCAACTATTTAACTATCATGTGTTGTTATTCCAAGTTAACACTTAGTATAGATTGGTTTAGTGTGTTCGAACAGAATTGGTACCAATGTCAGCAGCATGGCCGGTATTTCGTGTGGACGAACCATAAGTTATGGTAATGTTTGTAATACATGGCATATAGAATAGTGATCACATTATTATGGAATGTGTTAAAGTAAATATTGAGTTTTAAACAATAGTTGAATTAATATTTGGATATTTTACACACGTCTTCTGGGGAAGTCGGTAGAGATGCATGGGGTTTCGATATTAACTTGGGACTATAAATTTAGTGTGATTTACATAGATGATGTTACATAGAGACATAATTACATCGTGAGTAATATGATAAAAAAAATATATATGATAAAAATTAAAAATTTCCTATTGTAGAATAGTATAACATACGTACGAGTAGGATGGATCGATGCCAAAGTTACAGTTTAAGCTACTTCATGGAAAGTTGATATTTTGGTTACATTTACAAATTGTTTAGGCATAGAAGGTTAATCGTATTTCTATAGTTACGGACTGAACAGATCTACACATGGAATCAGTTTCAACTTAATAACTTAACGAGAAAAAAGTTTTTGGTAGTCAGGCAGACGGACAAGCAGACATATGGCAGACTTTCAACACAAAACACCTACTTAGTTCAAAAACTAAAAAACACGCTTAAAAATCCTGAATATTTTTGTCATCGGTCCATGTTAGGTGTGTAAAATTTCAGATCAATCTGACTACTGCAAGTGAATGAAAATCACTTTCAAAGATTCCGTTACATAGATTAATATATTGATAGATACATACTGAACTTATATCAAGCGTGTTAAATAATCTACTTAGTTAAAAAACTAAAAAACACGCTTGAAAATCCTGAATTTTTTTTCAATTATTGCTTCTCATCGGTCCTTAATATATGTGCAAAATTTCAGATCATTCCGACTACTGTAAGTTGGTTAAAATCACTTTCAAAGATTCCGTTACATAGATGAATACCTACATTGATAGATACACACTGAACTTATATAAGCGTGTTAAAAAGAAGGACAGATAGATAGACAAGTAGACATATGGACAGACTTTTTATAGGAATCTAAAAAATACTGATAGCGTAATAGATATTAAATATTCTGGGATATTTCCTGTTACTTAATCGAATAATCAGAAGCCGAAAAAGCATAATGCTTGTACAAGCATACATTTTTGTAACCATACTGAATACAGGGTGTGGCGTAAATGGTGGTCCAACGCTAAGGTGGTTATAGTTCAAGTATTCACCTATCATATAAAAAAAAAATTAACCATTTGAATGCATGATTTGTTAAAAACGAGAAATTAATTTTCAGTTTTTTTGATTTATTGGTTTATTTTTGGGGTTCACATGAAAAAACGAAAATGCATGTGCTAGTGCTATTACTCGCCCGTACAACACAAAAAACACACTCAAAAAATAATGTCATTTGTCGAAGTTACATTCTCATTTAGAAAATATTTATCGATTTTTTACAAAAAAATAAAAAAAATAATATTTCCGAAACCAATGGCAAATTTTTTTTTTATATGATAGGTGAATACTTGAACTATAACCACCTTAGCGTTGGACCACCATTTACGCCACACCCTGTATACTAATGATCTCAAAATGTTGTACTTTGACAGACCTTAATTATCAAAAAATCCCTCAAAAGCATACAAAACCTTCAAAATAAACGGATAAACGATAATGGTCCAAGAATTCACACAAAGGTTCTCGTATATTTTAAAGAAAACACCAAATTATTTTCACAAAGAATGTGTATACATTTTAATAAAAGCGTTCGTGTTTTTGCTAAGTTATATTCTTTTGAGCGGTCCACCATTTTGTTTTCTTTATTACATTAATCTTCACTTATTTAGAAAAGTTTGCGGTTTTGTTTTTAATTTGTAAATATATTTGCATTGATTAGTTTATTTTTAATGCCCATGTACTTAAGCATATTGACCACTTCAGGGCAAGGCACTGAATAAGATTTGGTACTAAAATTGCTTATTTATCTCCTCAGTACATTAACATCCCAATTTTCGCCACGGACCTCCTCCACTTTGGGAAGGATTTTGGTCTATTATACCGCGCCAACCAGGCGAGTTAGCATAGGGTTTATTTTCCAGTTTTCCATCTGTGTAATATCTCCTACAACAACTAACAACACTCTGGAAAGGAAATAGGGTTGTGACTCTTGTATTCTTAATCCGTCACCACACCACCACACAGATGATTGTTTATTTAGGTTAAATAAAGGTTAGATAAATTTTTTTCTTAATTTTTTTAAATAATTTTTTTTCTTTTTTTTTAATAAATATTATTAGTTTTAGTTATTAGTCTAAAAGAGAAACAGTATTCTTATGATGTAATACAATGGAACAACACTGAAATGTAGTTTATATTATAAAGCTGAAGAGTTTGTTTGTTTAAACGCGCTAATCTCGGGAACCTCTGGTCCGATAAAAAAAATTATTTCAGTGTTGGATAGTCCATTTAGCGAGAAACGCTATACGCTATATAACATCACGCTGCGACTAATAGGAGAGAAGCAGTAGTGAAAAATGTTACAAAAACGGGGAACAATTTCTAAATTCTACGCGTACAAGTCGCGGGCAACAGCTAGTATAGTTTTAAAGTGCGAATTTTGTTTTAGTGTTATTCTTCTATAGGCTGCATTTAAAATAGTTTGCCATTAGTTTGCCATACCATCAGTCATAGATTCTATTCAACCTCATGCCACAGTAAGCGTGTCCGGTTAATGATATTGATAGCAGACTAGCGTATGTGAATGTAGAATCAAAACAGTCGAATATTTGCGCATAATATTATCATAAAGCTACTGCCTCTAACGACACAAACAAAAAAAACAATCAACAACAATTGTCATTGTTTTATCATCTTTTGTACTAACCTTCAGCAAACGAAACCAAAACAGAAAATATTTAATATTGTAAGAATTAATGGTCTCTCTCCTCTCTCTCCAGCCCATTTACGTCTCACTGTTGGGCACGGGACTCCTCCACTTTGGGAGGGATTATGGTCTACTGTGCCGCGCTGACCAGGCGTATTGGCACAGGGTTTATTTTCGAGTTTTCCGTCTCTCACAGAGGGTGTTATCTGTGTGCAACATCCCTTAGCTGACTTTTACAGCACCCTTGGGAGGAGATGGGGTGGTGACACTTGTATTCTTAATCCGTCACCACACGGAGAAGAATTAATGATAACATAGCATTTTATGTTAGGCAGACAGACATAACAGAACATGTACATACTTATGTAACAACACGAATTTTTCACCTGAGGGAAGGCAGAGACAATGGAAATTAGTTAGCGTAGACGGCGCTCTATGATCACTACTTAACTCAAAAATATATGATTAGTTTAGTAAAAAACACGCTAGGAAATCCTGAATATTATTTTATATTATTATCGGTCCTTAATATGTGTGCAAAATTACAGATCAATCCGTTTACTGTAAGTGAGTGTAAATTACTTTCAAAGATTCCGTTACATAGATTAATACATTGTTAGATACATACCGAACTTATAAAGCGTGTTAAAAATATCTTGTATTATCGAACTAAATAAATTCCCGCAGCAATAATGTTTGCTATCATTTTACTTCAAAACTGCGTTACTTATAAAGTTTTGCTGTAGGAACAAGTAGGACTGAGAAAAGTAGTTAAACCATTTTCTATTCTTAGGTCCATGCAAGTACTCATCGCAAGGACTCATCTAGTAAATAAATCTGCGGGAAGTTATAAGTAACCCGTACATTCAAGCCATTCGTGCTGTGTAAGTTAAAATCTCAAATTTTCTATTTCATATAGTTCATTATTAAGTATTCTATACTTGTAGTGTGCATAACATTAACGTTAAATTTCTTATCTCCCTTCGCTAAAGATTTAATTCTACAGCTTATAGAATTAGGTAAACAGATTTTCTTATGAAATATTAATATTTAAGTCAGCGGATTTCTACTAAATCATCCGTTAAATGAAGCCTCTGAAAGGTTTAACTTTATTCACGCGAATATATTGCTAGTTACATATTATAAAAAAGAGTTTCTATAAAAGAGTATAAGATACATTTGTCTAATGTTTTTTCTTTCGATTTCTACGTTTACTAGCTGTAAGTTGTCTGCAATTTCATACCCATGAAATTTAGAAATCAAACCTTACCAAATTATACCTAAATTAACTATTCCTAATCCTCTTGAACCACTCTATCTATCGAAAACAAACCGCATTAAAATCCGTTGCGTACTTTTGAAGATATAAGCTCACATAGGGACATACATACAAAGATGACGGCTTTGATTTATAATAAGTAAAGATACCAACAACACTTCGAACATATCTTTATAGTATGTAATCTAAAAGCAAATATAGATTATCAAGTAATATATTAGCGTAGGTACTTTTTTTGATTGAGTATTTGAAAAAAAAAATTCAACCGTCTTCATGTGCCTTTAAACTTTTAGGGGATTCCTTGATTCAGGAGATAACTATCAGATCCTGTTCTGTTGCTAATTGGACCACACGGGAACCGCAAGGTTTTAAATTAAAAAAAAATCATAAAAATCGCTTTGACCAGTTAAAAGTTATAAGATAACAAACATAGAAAAATAAAATAAAAAAAGCATACAGAGGAAAAGGTTCTCAAACCACCTCTTTTTTGAAGTCGGTTAAAATATTGTTATTTTAGTTAACAATTTCTTCGTGTGTGGTGTGTAAGATAGATCAGTAGTCATTAAACCTAATGGTCATCAAATATCTATAGTTGTTTAACTTTAATTAACTAATAGAGGTTATGAGCATTTACAGAATATCTCAACAATTTTATTAGCCTCATAATTAACTTTTATTAACAAAATAAAGTGATTTATTAAATTGTTATCATTAATATTTCGTTTTTGTTTGTTTAATGGATGCTTATACAAAATAATAGATAGTTTGAATTTCAAACACAAATCATTTAAATAAAACTACTTTTTACGGATATAGATGCGTATATTTGTTTTAAAGTTTAGGGTATATTAAACAAATTAAAATTATATTCATTCATATACAAAATTTTATGAATAGTAAAGGTGCGGGGGTGGAACCCACGTCCATGTAAACAGCAGATAGTTTGCAAGTTCATAAGTTATTAAACTTACAGACATTGAAGAAAAAATTACACTATTTAGTCGATCAAGTCAAAACTTGTTGCGAGGAGAAACACGAAAGCGTTTTCATTTTCACTCAAACGCTAAGTGAAAATAAGCAATAAAATAAATGTGCATTTAATAGATATGTATCTACTTATTTTACGCAATAAAACATATTATAACTTGTAATTTAAATATGAAAGAGCCGATAACTTGTATAATATATAAAAGTTACATTTCTTTCATTTGAAGGTCTAATCGACCCTGTATTTACAAAACCAACTTTCGAATGTCTATTCTAAATTTGAATTTGTAAGGTTCAAATTATTTCGTGTGTGTTCCATTTTTAAATGCATTTTAAATGTGTGTTTATTTTTTAATGACAAAAATTATAACTAGTGATGTCCATTACTCGGCATTGATACTAGTTTGTGTGAATATATTTTATGACTCGAGTGTCAATTGGTATAAGTATTTAGGTCACTGCGAGTACGTTACATTTGTTATTTATGAGGTAATAAAACTGAAAATCTTCTAACTGGTATTGAATATGGAAGTATTTTGTCATTAGTGAGGCTGCTATTTCCGGTGTGAACTTGCTAATTGGTTTAAAAAAAATTAATGATGATTAGTTTAATCAATTAAAGTGTAATTAAAAACCATGGAGATTTTTAAAAACACATTTGTTTTTCTTATTATTACTTTTATTTATTGGACACATGAGCCTAGTTTCTTCAATAAAAGTAATGAAGAAAGTTTTGTAAAATAATTTTATTATAAGTGTGGCAATAGGTATAGTAATTATTTAATTAATATAGCTTTAGTTTTATACTTGTACCAATATAACCTTTTTAATCTTTGTGCATGATATTAATAAAGAATTTTATTTCGCATCTAATCTCACTAATTATGGTATATTCTAAATAATTAGTCTGATTTAATCATCATAATATAAAAATTAACAAATTATTCATGGTACTGTACAACAACAAATGAACAACTTATTCATAAAAAAATATGAAAAACAAAATTGTCACATATTAACAAAGAATGCCGGAAAATTTACTACGCGTAGTAGGTAATTGATACAATTTGACAATGTATTGATCTAAAATATTTATTGGCGGCAATAAATATTCACAAGGTCTATAAAGTAATAGATTTAATATACGTCGTCAACATCTATTTGTGACATGAAGGACATTAGTCAGTCAGTTATGCCAGCAAGGCTTAGTAGACTAGAAAAAAATTATGAACTTCATGTAGAGTTAAATACAGGGTGACTTTGCAAGGTGTTGCCAAATTTTTTAAATAACTATTTGTAAACGTAGTATTTTTCAAAAAAAAAACTATTTAAAATGTCCTTAAAAGTAACTCAACAAAGAGACACCGCGTGCGTTGTCATTCATTAGAGACCAGAGCCACAAACGACCTTATGCAGACCACATAACGACAAGCGCGCCAACAAGTTCTTATCCAGTGGACATACGGTGCAATTTCATCAACACGCCACCGGTCAATGACCCTTCAATAAACACCCCCTCCATTTGTCGGCCTACGCTTCCCGCTAACCCTTGCTTGCGCGGGCGCCCGAACCTTATGTTGTTAAGCATAAGGCTTATTTTCGCGCACCATAATCACTACTACACTTACAGTTTAACTTTTGTGAAACTATCGTGACGTGCGTGCGTATTATTCTATGAATGAAGTAAATTATCCACGCGTACTATTTTTAAACAGCGGATAGGATTAATTAAAATGAAAAATTTTTTTTTGATGTTCTTTACGTAAATCGATTAAGTTACTGATTCAGAGTCGCTCCTAAAAATTTGGCAACACCTTGCAAAGTCATCCTGTATAGACAGCATCAAAAGGGGACAGAATGATGAAATGACAACCTTATCTGAAGATAAAAAAATAAATTATTATTTGTAATGATTACTTTTTTTTCCATATATAAATTTATCTCCAAAGGCTACCGGGTGATGGCCTTTTATTTCAGTTAAGAATAACCATTTAGAAACCGTTGTTTTGGTATTGACAGATCTTACCTGTAACAAAAAAAAACATGATTTTTATTCTTTTAATGTCACGCAATGGATACTTGACCAAATTATTATTAAATTTGCATCTTGTAATTCAGAATTAAAAATCGATCATGTAAAAAGTCGATCAACATAATTCAGAATGATTACTGACGTACGTCACTACTGCTTCGTACTATTTCAAGATGCAATATTAGGCGATTAAAACTTTAAATTTAGAATTTTTCATATTTCCACCGTAGGTACTGTACGTCTGGCCATTCAATTATAACGCATACATTTTTGTTTTTTTTTTATTATAGTTCTGAATTTGAAACAAGCTGTCAGTTTTAGAAGGATTCAATTAAAAAGTAGTCTTTAGGCAAAAATTGAGCTTTGTACGCGAAGGTATTGTACGTTTAATTTTAATAGGTATATTTCTTTTTTTCGTATAGAACGCAAGTAGATATGAAGTTAATACTTTACCAAAGTAGAAAATATGTATTTACAAGCGTTATTGTTTTGTAAAGTGTAGGTACCACAAAACTGGTCAAATTGTAGGATAGTACAATAAACTCTATATTACACAGAATACTCGTTATTTTCTTTCATATTTAATATAAGTATAACTTTAAAATATTATGAACCAGAATCGATATTATCATGTGCTGCACAAAATAAAAACTTGATGCCGCCGTCTTAATTAATTTAAAGTTATTTGAGAATTATTCGAATTGAATGTAAATTGATTTTAGCAAGGTATTCGATTGGAAACGGTTTGTTTAATAACGGTTACGGTTTAATTTAGAATCGTCAATTTTCATAATTGTTATGGTACTTCTGAGTTCAAATTCCACGGCGGTCAAAATTCTTTTTTTTATGCAAAATTGGTCCAAATTTTTATTTTCTGTAGCTTTTAGATGCTTAATGAACAAAAATTTTTATTGCAGATTTCATGGTGCAGTTAGTAGTGATACTAATTGTCGCTCAAAGATTATTTTATCGTGGATTTATGGAAAAATATCAAGCAAACTTTAAAAATATCGGGTTGTACTATGGAGCTGACTCAGTTTGTTAGTTTGTTAGTACTAAAAGCTTCTAAATAAATAAAGAGAAAAAAAGTATATCGGGATCTTTTTGGAGGATCTTTTTATAATAAGTCTTATTAAAACTTTGATGGAAAACAAATTTTAAATTACAGCAGGTTATATTTTGCCAAATCTAAATAGGGTCTGTATAAAGAAAATAAAAAAAATGGCAGTACGAAGCTATGAATATATGAAATTCCTGATAGTTTACTGTTTCTACGGCTTTAGCACTACAACATACATAGGAATTTCATAAAGGCTTATAATCCTTCTAATGAAACTGCTTATTACATGCATCTGTGTGGGTGTTATCGGCTTTATTCAACTCCCACTACATATTTCACTGCTTGCACTTGTAAGTAAGGTAAGTATTATAGGTAATACCATAAAGTATTAAGTGCATCACTAGCAATAGTGCTTGTTACATTTAACTAAAAAATACAATAAGTTACTCATACCACAGAGTTTTAGTGGCGTCTAAGCATAAGTAGTCCATGTGGTGACGGATTAAGAATACAAGTGTCATCACCCTTTTTCCTTCCCAAGGTGCTGTAAAAGCCGGCTAAGGAATATTGTACATTTATTCTCCTGTGAGAGGCGGTAAACTCGAAAATAAACCCTGTGCAAACACGCCTGATCAGTGCGGCACCGTAGACCGTAATCCCTCCTAAAGTGGAGGAGACCCGTGCCCAATATTGAGACTTTAATGGGCTGGAGACAGGAGAGAGAAGCATAAGTGTAAGATAAATTAGTGTGTTGCATAAATAAATGTTCATTGACATTTTTTAACCGCCTGTCTGTAAATAAGTTAATAACGTTTTTGTAAATACACATGCATAAAAACACCTAAGCGCAGTACAATAATGGCCTTATTCATAATGAATTATCGGAGGTTTAAACGGAGATTTTATCGGAGAGATAATAAACGTTTTATCGTAAAAAGTATCTTATGAATAACAAGTTTTGACAATTTTCGCGAACCGATTTTAGCGAACTTTTAGACCTCCGATAAGTCATTATGAATAAGGCCATATATGTTTATGGGGCAATTATATACACCGCATAAATAAATGTCCTGTGCAGGAATTGAAGCCTTGTGAACGACACTCTGTTACACGAGCCACTAAAACCAGGAAACCCGTTAATAAAGATGTGCTGATATCTTTGTGATATTGTTTAAAAATTTCGGAACTCCAAGAACCTTGAAAGTTTCGCATTATGGCTTGCATAAAACATTATCTTAGCTTAAACAACACTTTCTATACAAAACAATAATCATATAGAAATCCAATTACAACCGAAGCAGTAGAGTTTAAACCCATCAGCCTACACTCTAAGATAATGGTAACACCCACACTAGAATTAAAACCTTAGCATTTACAAACTAATAAAGGCTTATGAAGAGGTTTGCAATGCCTTCCATTATTTCACTTGTGTCAATAATTTGTTTAGAGGTGATTTCATATTGGTGCAAATTTTCTTGCGCTGATTTTGAAGAACAACACGTAATTTATTTATTTATTTATTGGTAATTCTATAACATTTAACAACTATGTACTACACAATTTCCGTTAGCAAAATATTCTAAAATTTTGTTTTATATTTTTACTACAACTAACACGTCTATGTTTTTAAAATTAGAATTAGTATTATTTGTTTTATTTTTTTAAATTTTTGCGTTCACTGGCAAAGGGATCTTATGATTATGCCTGTACCCTACATTTTTATTTAGAAAGTTTAGCTAACGCTATCAACCCGATTAAAATGATTCTAATTTTGTTTTTACAGATGAGCCGAGAGACGAGCCTCGTGGTTGAGTGGTTTATGTAACGGACTGTCAATCAAGAGGTTGCGGGTTCGATTCCCGCTCGGGACAATCATTTGTGTGATTTTTCTAATTGTCATACAAATGTTTGTACTCCGTCTGGGTGTTTCTATGTATTATAAGTATGTATTTACAAAAGAAAAGTAGTATATGTATTCTATCCGTATTCTGGTACCCATAACACAAGCATATAAGCTTAGCTTGGGACCAGAGGACGTTGTGTGAAATGTCCGTGAATATTTATTATTTATTATTATAGATAATATGGTACCAGTAAAATTCATACCATTTACAATCATAATTAAAATTGATTATACAGTTAATGAGAAAGAAATGAATAAAAAACTTGCTTGAAACAAAACCAAAAACTAAATATCTATAAGCTATAACAATAATTTCAAATTTTCTTTGGTATAATCAAAGTCAAGAAATGAACTTTAATACTTTAAGTTTAATTAAACATTATATTTCCTCATCTGTTTTCCCTTATTAGTCCAATACGTACAAGCCCTAACAAAACAGTTTCTCACGTATCAAAACCTTGCATTTTATAGGCGTGCCTATGCGCGTACGCATATAAAGATATACAGTAATAATGCTATGTGATTACATATTGCACGAAGATTGCAGCTAAAATAAAAATGCTTTTTAACTGCTCTTCATTCATAGCGATTTGTTCAGACTCCCATATATGGACAGGAAATTGCATAATTTGAAGAGATTAGTACAGATCGACTACTGGTTCTGATCATTATATTATGTGATTGCAATTTGTATAAATATAAATATTCATGGACATTTCACACAACGTGGTCTGGTCCCAAGCTAAGCTTATTATACTTGTGTTATGGGTACCAGAATAATACATAGCGAACATCCAGACGCAGTACAAATATTTGTATGACAATTATAAATATCACACACATGATTGTCCCGAGCGGGAATCGAACCCGCGACCTTGTGAACAGCAGTCCGTTACCTAAACCAGTAGACCGCGAGGCCCGACAAAGTATAAGAGCACTCTCAAAGTGGCGGAAGCCTGTGCCCAACTGTGGGACATTAATGGCCTGAAAAGAGATAGGGAAAAAGACTATACCAGGCACTCTTAACATTCACAGAGGAATGTAAATTGATCTGGGGGCCAAGTCTGCTAATTCTGCTATTACAATCATATTACAATGTTCAGTCACTAACGCCATTATGGTGCCATAATAGGGTCATCACGACAAAAAATTAATTAGTAGACTACCAAATTTTGTAAAATTTCGCCATTATGGCACCATTATGGTGTCATTATGACACCAAACTTGATTTTTTGTCACAATGGCGCCATTATGATGCCATAGTGGCATCACTAACTATAACACCATAATGGCGCCATTGTACTGTCATTGTGACAATATTGTATTAGCAGACTTGGGGCCCAGCATTTAAGCACGTCAAAAAAAATGATTGCCTTTTGCTGCCTTTCAAAGCTCTTAGACACTTGAGAAGCAGCTAACAACTTTGACGAACACCATACATAATGTGACCAGACGTCCCGTTTTGAACGGGACTGTCCCTTTTTACAACTACGAGTCCCGGTGTCCCCTAAACTACCTCTGGGACGGAAAATTGTCCCGTTTTCGGAAACTGAACTCCAGTAGAAAGAGTATTTTCCGTAATGAACAAATGGTGGACATCTGAGAAAACTCAGTTACAGGTATCAGTTTTAAAGGCGATGTTGATAATGAAGGTTAATATTATAAAAATTGGTCAAGTGCGAGTCGGACTCGCGCACGAAGGGTTCCGTACAATTATCTATGCAACATAAGGCAACGTTATTAGTATCGAGCAAGAAACGGTAAAAAATTCATGTTTGTTGTATGGGAAAATAAATATAATTTATTTTTAGTATTTGTTGTTATAGCGGCAATAGAAATACATCATCTGTGAAAATTTCAACTGTCTAGCTATCACCGTTCTTGAGTTACAGCCTGGTGACAGACGGACGGACGGCGAAGTCTCAGTAATAGGGTCCCGTTTTTACCCTTTGGGTACGGAACCCTAAAAACATGTCCAGAGTATATATTAAAGCAAATTTGTTCTTCTGATATATATAATATGACACTACTAGCTTTTTGTGATAAATAACTTAAAAAGTGTTATTTTTTCATTTAATTTTAGTTTATGTACTTACAAACCGATGTCCCGTTTACAGTCAAAGAAAAAATGGTCACGTTAACCATACAGCAACAAATAGTTTTGTTTGCAAAATGTTGCAACATTTCTTACCAAAATATCGCCTTTAAAATTACAATGAGTTTTTAAGTATGTACTTACAAAAGAAAAGTTTATGTAGTCTATTGATCGGAGTGTTTGCTTGTGTGCTTTGATGTGTGTGATTGCGTGTGTTATGGATATTAGAATATCAGGGCCCTGAGTCGGGTATTTCAATGGTGTCACAATTGAACCATTATTGTACCATTATGGTGCAATTGTAAAGTTTTTGGTAGTCTACTATTATCGTCTTGTCATAGCGACTTCATCATTGTCTTACAATTGTCAAAGTGACATAAATTGCTAGTCTCGTACACAATTGCTTCACAATTGCCATTCAATGACTGAAATGTTTCGGTAGTCTGCTATTTTGAATTTGACAGTAATATTTTGAAATTGTCCTGTGTCGACAGATTGCCATAAATAAAAAATAGATAGATAGAAATATTAGAAATTTTTCTTTGTAATTTATTGCAATTTACTAATCTCCTAAACTTCACATTACTTTTTATACTAATAAATAGTATGTACAAATATATCTAAACGAAGTCTAGCATGATTAAATGTTTAAATTTATTAGTAGTTTTTCGAAAATCACTTCGACTAACGCATTTTTTAAAAACGGCAACACATACATACCATTCTAACACAATTCATAGATAAAAGAGACCGACAATTCTATTACCATTGAACGACCGTTATGAACGCATATAGCAGACTACGGATATTTGACTTCAATTGCAACGGCATCGTGCCGGTATCGTGCCGGTATGACAATTGTTCCAAAATAGTAGACTTGAGCACCTGGTAACCAAAGCACATAAGCTTAGATTATAATCAAAAAAAGTTGTGTGAAATGTCTATGAATATTGTTTGTGAGTATTGCCTAACAGAACAACTATAATAAAAAAATGTTAGGTACTTAATAATCCCATCTATTCCAGAACTTTGTATTAGAAAAGTTATTTATCTTTTTTTGTATCTATACTAATATTTAAAAGCTGAAGTGTTTGTTTGTTTGAATGCGCTAATCTCAGGCACCACGGATTCGATATGAAAAATTCTTTCATTGTTATATAGTACATTTATCGAGGAAGACTATAGGCTAAATAACATCACGCTACGACCTATAGTAGTGAAGCAACAGTGAAAAATGTTGCAAAAACGGAGAAAATTTTATATTTAACGCGTACGAAGTCACTGGTAACAGTTAGTATTTTTATACGCACATGTGGCTGTCCCCTGGGAAATTATACAATATTATTAAGGGACTAAACTACAAAATATCAAAGAGTTATATATATTAACATATTCTATGCATTAAATAAAAACAATTCTACTTTTGGGATCGACCTTTTTATTTAGTAGACAACAACATAATTTGTTAATATAATTTTTAATTTTAGTCTTGTTATTAGGTTTTTGTACCCAGGACTGACTTTTATCTGCTGGAGACCTAGGGCATATTAGAATATATATTATACATCGCTATGACCTATAAGATTCACTATGAAAATATGATGAAGTTGAGACTAGGAGGTCCCTAATCAAGGCGAGGTCCTAATCATCTATCCAGTGGAAAGAACAGACCTGTCCGTACTAAGGGTACAATGGGACCCTTTTATTGAGACATTTCTGTTCATCCGTCCGTCTGTTTGTCTTATGTTTATATATACATATATCCTTACTTATTATAAAACAAAGCCGTCATCTTTGTATGTATGTCCCTATGTGAGCTTATATCTCCAAAAGTACCTACGCAATGGATTTTAATGCGGTATTTTTAATAGATAGAGTGGTTCAAGAGAATGGCTTTTTGTATATCATTATCATCATTCCCCTGCCCTTATCCCGTCATTTAGGGTTAAGAATATTAGGATAATCTTATGATAATAACGGTACGGTATCCTTTGTGTTTTGACTTAACCGGTTTTTTGTAATACCTACATATAAAACAGCAAGACTTAATGCAAATATCTGTGTAAAATTACGCTAAATCAACAATGTACTCTGAATCACCCGTGTTTAAATCGTAAACACCTGTATTGTGACATACGGAACTTTGTTTTTATGTAAAATAAAACGAGAGGTAAACTCTGAGTCATATTAAAACATGCCTCGGTTTAGTTTCTGCGTATTTTACGTATTGCGGTCTCATACCAGATTCGTGACAAGAAAGATTGGAGGTTATTGTAATTTTATGAATGAATTTCTATAGTTAGTGACATTTAGGCCTGCTTGCTTGTGTATACTAGCTGTCACGGCTTCGTACGCCTGGAATTAAATTAAAAAAATCTCTAACAAATTATAAAACCTTCCCCTTGACCATTCCTAGAAATCAAGATCCGTTGAGTCATTTTAAAGATCTCATAGAGGACGTATAGAAAAGTAACGACTTTATAGTATTCCCTAAAACTTGCGCGAGTCATTTGTTTAAATAAAACCACTTTTTACGGATTTAGACGATTTTAAATTTTGGCCCAACGATTCAGGGACTTTGAAGTTTAAGAGGATACCAAAATAGCTTCGTGCATTTTTCTATGTACGAAGTTTTCATTGTTTCTTTAGATTGAATGGCTAGAGCTCTAATTTTTAAGTATATGTTTTTTCAATATATGATCTAGGATCGGATCAACTCAGAAACGCGATTGAAAAAAGTTTTCTCGATAGAAAATCTTGGCGAAACAACCTCTCAAATTTTTTATTTTTTTCATTTGTCGGTCTATTATCGCGTATTAACTAATGAAATAACTTTAAAAACATAAGTAACTATTATATATAGAAACACGTAAATCAGAATTAAAATATATTTAGTAGATTTTGAGTAAATAGGAAAAGTATCCCTAATTCTTCATTTTCTGTGCCTACTGGCTGTGTTAATATGTACGTGTCGGCGATGATATACGATAATATTAATGTAGGCCCTTAACATTATTATTACTTAGCTAACTTAGCACCTGTACTTGGAAATGGGTGGTGACATGTGTTTTTAATCCCTCACCTCGTATATCCAACAAGATAATCACATCAATTATTATTAAAATATTGTCATTCATTATTATATCTGCAAAACTCTTTAATCTGTTTGCTTGATCTGTTGTGTAAAATGAGTCAACATAAGTGCTTGTTACACTTACGCAAGATGCCAAAATGCTTATGAGCAGTCAGTGCGTATATTAAAAGAAATTAAGAAGAGTGACAAAAAAATTAAGTGAGACAGCGAGAGAGAGAGAGGAGCGAAAAACAGTCTTGCCCTATTGAAAATCGTTTATTGTCCTGCATCTTACATTTTGTGCTTATTTCTACATATTTTAAAGTTGAATATGACCTAAAACCTTGTTATCGAGCTAGCTACGTCTGATAACGTTCGAACTTGTTTACTTTTGAATTTCCTATTGAAATTAGTGCTTCAAACGAAATCGTAACTATTGTTACGTGCTAGGGTTCGAAGGATTTGGAGAGAAAGACCTGCTGACTCTTTTAGAAGACTTTATTCACTAGCACTAGTTACACACTAAGCACTAGGTCCAAACACTAAGCACTAGGTCCAAACACTAAGCACTAACAATGTCCTAGATCGTAGCCAAGTTGTAGGTTTCACTGGTATCACTCTTGATCACTTGTTTTCGCTCTCGAAGTCGCCTTTATCGTAGCTCGAACTGAACTGCCCGGGCTCGCCCCCTGCCGCTATTTATATGCGCCGAGACGAGTTCCAGACTATTCCAGAATGTTCCCGACTGTGCGCGAACGTGATCGCCCGGAACGAATGTTTCTAGAAGGTTCGAGCATGTACGGTAGTTCCTCTAACGCCATCTAGTATCTAATAGGGGTTTCACTCTGTTCGGTTTTTTAATTGGTTTTACTAGTTGCTGCTAGATGGCGCTAGCTCCTTTATGTTTTGTGTGTTCGTAACACTACTCCCCTCTTAGAGATGCTCGTCCCGAGCATCGTTGTTACTACCATGGTAACGCGCCAGACGGTCTATGTGTACCACTTTGAATGTCCCTCTTGGTTGCTTTTGAATCCTATAGGTCACATCATTCAGTCGGGTAACCACTTTGTATGGACCGTCCCACTTGTTCTGCAACTTTGGAGATTTCCCTTTCCGGCGAGTTGGGTTATGCAGCCACACCAGTGACCCTTCCTCGAAGCCGCTTGTGTTCGATTTCCGGTCGTATCTGGTTTTCATGTTCTCACTTGACTGTAACCCATTTTCCCGAACCAAGGCGTGTATATAGCGCATCTTCTCCCTTAAATCGCAGACATAGTCTTGTACAGTCTTTGGTCCCTCCGGTGACCCTCCTGTCAATAGGTCTACTGGTATTCGTAGTTCTCTACCGAAATTGACATACGCCGGGGTAGCTTTTATGCTCTCATGCTCGGCGGTTCGGTAAGACAGAAGGAAGAGTGGTATATACTTGTCCCAATCCTTTTGTTTGTCATCTACCAATTTCGCCAAATGCCTCTCAAGGGTCTGGTTAAATCTCTCAACCATTCCATCAGACTGCGGATGGTACGCGGTGGTCCTCGTCTTATGCATGCCCAAAATTCTGCACACTTCCTGAAACACCTGCGATTCGAAATTCCTGCCCTGATCAGAATGGATTTCCAGAGGCACACCAAAGCGACATATCACTTCTTCGACTAACTTGGAAGCGACTGTTGTGGCTTCTTGGTTTGGTATGGCGAACACTTCGGGCCATTTGGTGAAGTAGTCAATGACGACCATAAAATACTTGTTTCCCGAATCCGTTACAGGAAATGGCCCAGCTACGTCAACTGCAATTCGTTCCCACGGTGCACCGACGTTATACAACCGCAGGTTCCCACGGCTCCTGGTCTGTGGTCCTTTTACAGCAGCGCAAGTAGTACATTTGCGGCACCAATCCTGTACATCATCTCGACAATGCAACCAGTAGAATCGTTCTCGCACTTTTGTTAACGTCCTCTTGACACCTAGATGACCTCCTGATACGCCATCATGTATTTCACGGAGAACATCTGGTACTCTCGTTCTTGGGACAATTATCTGAAGATGGAACTCTCTGCCGTTAGTCTTCTCCCATTTCCGGTAGAGTATTCCGTTTTGGAGTATCAGACTGTCCCATTGCGCCCAGTACGCCTTAGTGACAGCGCCAGTGGGTGCAACCTCACTCCATATTGGTTTTACGTCACCCCGTTTCTTCCATGTGATGATGTGCCGAAGGTCGTCATCTTTTTCTTGAGCCTCCCTCATAGCATCATTCTCCCAGAGACTCAAAGGATCTGTTCTCGTTAGTTTTAATGTTTCTTCATTGCATTCCTGCTTGACACAATGTTTGCAGTCCTCCGAACACGGCCTTCGTGAGAGTGCGTCGGCATTCCCATGTGTCTTTCCGCTGCGGTGTTCCGTCTTGAAGTCATACTCCTGGAGCTGTTCAATCCATCGAGCTACTTGACCTTCTGGGTTCTTGAATTGCAGTAGCCACTTCAAGGCTGCGTGGTCAGTTCGTAGTAAAAACTGTCTGCCGATGAGATATTTGTTGAAATGTTAGTAATGTAGTTTCTCTCTGGCTTGGAGGTTTTTTTGTTGCTCTTGTGATTCTTGCAAAGCGCCGAGCTTGCGTTCTTGTGACTCTTGCAAAGCGCCGAGCTTGTGTTCTATCAGTTCAATTAAACTTCCTAATTGAAGTGCTACTTGAGGAACTGACACTACGGTGCTGCTGGTGGGCGTGGCCTGTGTGGTGGGCGTGGCAAGGTGGGCGGAGCCAGTGGGCGGAGCTTGTCTAGTGGGCGTGGCCGGTGTGGTGGGCGTGGCAAGGTGGGCGGAGCCAGTGGGCGTGGCTTGAGTCTGAGTAGGCGGAGCCTGGGCCTGGGTGGGCGGAGCCCGATGGGCGTGGTCGGTGGGCGTGGCATGGTGGGCGTGGCCAGTGGGCGGGTCTAGAGGGGCGTGGCCGGTGGGCGGGGCCTGGTAGGTGGGGCCAGTGGGCGGGGCTTGGTCCACAGTGGGCGTGGCCTCCGCAGCTCGTTGTGCCCTTGTCCTGACGCCCTCGAAGTCCTCTCTCGGAGTCAATGGCATCTCCAAATCCCACTTCCGACACCAGTTGTTACGTGCTAGGGTTCGAAGGATTTGGAGAGAAAGACCTGCTGACTCTTTTAGAAGACTTTATTCACTAGCACTAGTTACACACTAAGCACTAGGTCCAAACACTAAGCACTAGGTCCAAACACTAAGCACTAACAATGTCCTAGATCGTAGCCAAGTTGTAGGTTTCACTGGTATCACTCTTGATCACTTGTTTTCGCTCTCGAAGTCGCCTTTATCGTAGCTCGAACTGAACTGCCCGGGCTCGCCCCCTGCCGCTATTTATATGCGCCGAGACGAGTTCCAGACTATTCCAGAATGTTCCCGACTGTGCGCGAACGTGATCGCCCGGAACGAATGTTTCTAGAAGGTTCGAGCATGTACGGTAGTTCCTCTAACGCCATCTAGTATCTAATAGGGGTTTCACTCTGTTCGGTTTTTTAATTGGTTTTACTAGTTGCTGCTAGATGGCGCTAGCTCCTTTATGTTTTGTGTGTTCGTAACACTATTTTAGCGAAATGTAATAAACACTATACAGCCAAGCAAGTCCATGTGTGCAATTATTGCACTGCAATGTTGTGGTTTTGACGACCCAAGATTTGTTTATACAGGTTGTAGTGCGATATTTTTTTATTTCTTACTTGGAGAATATTAATTTGCTGCAAAACCTTTTTCAAAATTTCAAAGTTAAAATTAAATATCGCATAAAAAATACTTTGGGATCGTAAACCTCTAATTTGCACGGTGTACTATGCTGCGCTAACCGGACGTGTTGGCATAGGGTTTATTATATAGTTTTACATCTCTCACAGATGATTCTATCGATGATGATGGTTTTTACAGGACACAGGAAGAAATAGGGTGGTGAGACTTGTATTCTAAACCTGTCACTATTATTATAAATATTATTGATTTGAAAGAGTTTAGTTTTGATATAGGGCAGATTCAATTATTATTCTTTACTACGTTTCACGAGATTGCGCGTGTCTTTGAAAATAAGTATGCTTAGTTCAAAAACTTAAAAGCCTGTTTGAAACATTTGAATATTTTTTTAAAATAACGCATTGTCATCGGTCCTTGATGTGTGCAAAATTTCAAATCTATCTGACTACTGGAAGTGGATAAAAATCACTATTGAAAATTTCGTTACATAGATAAATACATGGATAGATACATATCGAACTAATAAAAGCGTGTTAAAGGGCAAAAATCTAGTGTAGTTTTTTGTCAGTTAAGTACTTCTGTATTACCACTACCACTACAATACCACTCTGTATTTACAAGTCAATGACTCAAATCGAGATTTAATATAATTTATTTTTGTACTCAAATGTGGATCTGATATTTATATAAAGTGATCCTTCTTAACTTTAAGTGGACATCTTCATTTCAAAATACAGCTTAATTGTTTTAATGTGTGGATTATCGTACAACCAAATAAGTCTTTATCAATTGGAGATTTGATTAATGTAGGTTTTGATGCTCATTTACTTTGCGGGTGGCAGTTCAAAAGCTATCAATGATAAAGATTTTAAGACATATAATTGTACGAGACTTGTTAATCTTTCTTATTACCTAAGTAACTTCAGAGTGCCGCAAACATTGATCACCCAGGATGTACTTTGTCAAGGTTAGCTACAATCAATCTGTAGCGGTAATATCTGAAATGTCTCCGAAATATCAGGATACATAAACTCAAATATAAAAAGCAGTATTACTACATGCGAAAGTGTTACAAAAATTTTGAACTTCTTAAACAAATATATAATGTCAAAATCCGTAATAGCATACCTATTACGTATTTTGACATATTTCATAAGATGAAATTTATACTTACATGTGCAACAGATTTTAAAGATTAACTTATATTACTGAGAACGAAGAAAACAATAGTGACATTAAAATATTACTATAAATAGTTATAAAACTGTGAGTCAACTAAATGTATATCATTCACAACATTTGCATGATTTCTAAGAAGTTAAAAAGGAAAAATACATCTAAGAATGACCATATGCTGCGTTAGCTTAAGTTTCCATACCCTGAGCAATAATAAAATTATCGGAAATCCCTGTAGTTAAAGGGTCATTAACATTTTGATAGCTTGGGATGATTATTCAAGGCCTGCGCGTTTTTAGGTAAGTACGTAGTATCATTTATAAATAATATAATGTAATTAATAATTAATGAAATATTATTAAGCTGAAGAGTTTGTTTGTTTAAACGCGCTAATCTCAAGAACATCTGGGCCGATTTGAAAATTTATTTCAGTGTTAGATAGGGCATTTATCGAGGAAGGCGTTAGGCTATATAACATCACGCTACAACCAGTAGAAGCGAAGCAGTAGTAAAAATGTTGCACAAACGAGGAAAATTTTCTAAATTCCACGCGGACGGAGACGCGGGCGGCTAGTGATAATATACAGAAACTGAAGAAAGTGCAGCGGTTCCAAAAATAATTTGGCCAGTCAAATAGAAATAATGTTATTATTGTGCCTTAGCTGTCACCAACGCAGTTTCCTTCCCGAAAAACTGTAGCAGGTGCCTTCTACATAAACATAGGGTAACAATTTTTCTACATAAACATAGAGTAACAAGCTTTAGGCGACATGATAGCCTTTCAAAGAGGAGAAGACCTGTAGTCAACAAGAAATCATCATACGAACAATATCTCTATAGAAGATTAGACGTTAGATAAACTGTAAATAAGATCACATACAAAACCAATTTAGCCTTTAATTAGTATAGTAAAGCAATCAATTACGGAAGACGCTCGTGTCTTGAATGTACAAACCAATTAGATTACATAAGAACGTAAATTAATACGTGTGGCTAAAGAATACAAGAGTCACCAACTTATTACCTTTTACAGGGCTTTTTTTTTTCTCTCGTCCGCCCTATACGGCCATGGTCTTGAGCCTTACCATGAGCCGGTAATAGTGGCCCCTTTATATGGAGCCTGACTGGACGGGGAAACATTAGGTCCCCCCATCACGTGGCCATCTGCCACATAGGGCGCGGCGATTCCACCTTTTATAGGGTGCTGTAAGAACCAACTAGGGTATAAACAGATCACATTGTCTTAGAGATAAAAAGCTCGAAGCTATGGTGTAATTAGACTATTTTTTTTTAGTATAGATAATCTATACGTACTTAATATTATAAAGCTGAAAAGTTTGTTTGTTTGTTTGTTTGTTTGTTTGTTTAACCGCGGTAATCTCAGGATCCGCTGGTCCGATTTGAAAAATTCTTTCAGTGTTGGATAGTACATTTATCGAGGAAGGCTATAGGCTATATAACATCACGCTGCGACCAATAGGAGCGAAGCAGTAGTGAAAAATGTTGCAAAAACGGGAAAAGTTTTTAAATTCTACGCGTACTGAGTTGCGGGCAACAGCTAGTAATATTATAAAGCTGAAGAGTTTTTTGTTTGTTTGTTTAAATGCGCTAATCTCAGGAACCACCGGGCCGATTTGAAAAATTCTTTCAGTGTTGGATACCAAATTCATCGAGGAGGGTTATAGGCTATATAACATCACGCTGTGATCAATAACAGCCTAACATCAGTGAAAAATGTTGCAAATATTGGTAAAATTTTCTGAATTCTAAGCAAGCTAGCTAAGCTAGTAGATAGTAATATCGCTATTTTTGTCGATACTTCAGACTTGTGGACTCAATCAAATAAGCTTATATCCTCATTGAATTTCCGAACAAATATGGCCGAAAAATTATATAACATCGTTATTCGATAAGGCACTTAACTAGTGCCGTAGAATTGAAGGCGACAATGATTATTACAATGGCGGTAAGAGTGGTCGTAAGTGCAAAACCAAGTACACATTTGAAGAGAAAAATCAGTCAATATTATATAATATATTAGACTAGCTAGACTCGCGATTTCGTACGCGTGCAATTTAGAAAATTTTCCCAGTTTTTGGAACTTTTTTTCATATATAGCCTACTAGCAGTTCCCTGCTATTCATATGAAAGTTTCGCCCATTTTTGCAAAATTTTTCAGTGATGCTTCACTTCTGCTAGTCACAGTGTGATGCTATTAAGCATATAGCCTTCCTCAATAAATGTACTAACTGAAAGAATTTTTCAATTAGGACCGAGTGGTTCCTGATATTAGTGCGTTCAAACTAACTAACAAACAAACAAACTCTTTAGCGTTGTAATGTATAGATTTATAGACAATATTAACGTGTCAATCTAGATTCTTTCTTTTCTAATAATCTATATACTTATAATATAAACCTGAAGAGTTTGTTTGTTTGTTTGAACGCGCTAATCTCAGGAACCACTGGGCCGATTTGAAAAATTCTTTCAGCGTTTGATAGGCCATTTATCGAGGAAGGCTTTAGGCTATATAACATCACACTACGACCAGTAGTAGCGAAGCAGTAGTGAAAAATATTGCAAAAACGGGAAAAAATGTCTAAATTCCACGCGGACGGAGTCGCGGGAAACAGCTATAATATGAATATGTAAAGTTAATTTAGTATTAATCCATGGTTTACATTCCTATAGCCATATTATAAACCAATGTAAAATAACTCATAACTCCAATTAACCCTAATATCAGGCCCATACGAGCTCTTAATTTTGCACAATTATTAAGAATTGAATACGATTCAATAAAATAAAAAGTAAGTGTAAATAAAAAATAAAATATTTTTTTTTATCAAATTCATACTTTTCATAATTTCTAAACTAAATTATTCATCATTATCGACAGAACCACGAAGTTTACCATAGACTAACAAATCCGTAGAGTTCAAACAAAAAACTAGCTTAAAAACACAATACATGACCTTAATAACAAACTGTAATGATACTAATGAATCACAACGATGCTGACCATATAAGTATCTTCTTAATACTCTTTATGTATCCATAATCTTATTGTTCCGATTCAAATTTTTTGTCATACTCATTATACGCTTCGTTAAATCAAGAAGACAAAAGGATTTTTTGTGGGACTTAAAGGATTTGCGAAAATAAGCACAGTCATCATAACAACTTCTGTTAACTAATTTTTAAATCTGTTGTAGGAAATAAAACATTATCTGTACATCTGTATTCTGTTAAGGGCCTACATCAATATTATCGTATATCATCGCCGACACGTACATATTAACACAGCCAGTAGGCACAGAAAATGAAGAATTAGGGATATTTTTTTTGTTTACTCAAAATCTACTAAATATATTTTAATTCTGATTTACGTGTTCCTATATATAATAGTTACTTATGTTTTTAAAGTTATTTCGTTAGTTAATACGCGATAATAGACCGACAAATGAAAAAAATAAAAAATTAGAGAGGTTCCTTCGCTAAGATTTTCTATCGAGAAAACTTTTTTCAATCGCGTTTCTGTGTTTATGCGATCCTAGATCATATATTGAAAAAACATATACTTGAAAATTAGAGCTCTAGCCATTCAATCTAAAGAAACAATGAAAACTTCGTACGTAGAAAAATGCACGAAGCTATTTTGGTATCCTCTTAAGAATACTAGGTGGTTGGTCGAGATCGTTGCAAAGCAATCATGATAGATGGCGTTGTACGTAAAAATATATAAACTAAATCGAGTGACGAATGTGGTGGCTTAATTGATTACTGAAAAGCACGACCGCAATAAGCTCAGTTGGAAAAGCAACGGAACGGTATTCCGAGGTCGTGGGTTCAAGTCTCGCTTGCGGTAATCACTTTTTCCACCATGATTCAATTTATTAAGTAAAAGTATAGCATGTCAGTTGCAAAATTAATAAATTACATTATCTGTTTTAATTTTTACGCGTTATAAAGTCCATTTATTGAGGAAGACTATAAGCTATATAACATCACGCTGCGAGTAATAGGAGCGAAGCATTGGTAAAAAATATGGAAAACGAGGAAAATTTTCTAATAGATATTTGAAAACAATTGAGTGTACCATGATTGACTCCACAGTTTGTTAAAACAACATTATTATGTTGTTTTAACAAACTGTAACAACATTATATATTTAACATTATATATTTAACAACATTATATTTAATAACATTATATATTTAACAGCATTATTATGCTGTTTAATTTTAATAAAATGTTAGGTACTTTATATTTGTGGACTTTAGATTTAGTTTGTTGTTTGATAACTGTAGCGTTAAACGATGTTACAAAATGAAAGCACTAAATACAGTGAATGGTCGATTGACATTAATTCTTCCTTGTTGCGCTTCTGATTTGGATAATCTATGAACTGGTTTTGACAAAAAATAGCTAATGATTATAAAATATATATCTTCATATATATAAAATTCCCGTGTCACAGTGTTAGTTACCGTACTCCTCCGAAACGGCTTGACTGATTTTTATGAAGTTTTACATGCGTATTCAGTAGGTCTGAGAATCGGCCAACATCTATTTTTCAAGCCTTTTTTTTAGTATGGCAAAACAACGTTTACCGGGACAGCTAGTCTAATATATAAAATTCACGTGTCACAGTGTTAGTTACCGTACTCCTCCGAAACGGCTTGACCGATTTTTATGAAATTTTACATGCATATTCAGTAGATCTGATAATTGGCCAACATCTATTTTTCAAACCTTTTTTTTTAGTATGGCAAAACAACGTCTGTCGGGTCAGCTAGTCTTATATATAAAATTCACGTGTCACAGTGTTAGTTACCGTACTCCTTCGAAACGGGTTGACCGATTTTTATGCAATTTCACACGCATATTCAATAGGTCTGAGAATCGGACAACATCTATTTTTCAAATCTTTTTTTTAGAAATATTATATTACCAGCTAACACTCACTGTTTTGGGATCGAAGATGTCGTTGTGTTATTCGGTAATTATGAAGTGAGTGTTAGCCGGTAATATAAAATATTGCTAATATGACTCAAACTCACGAAAATTTCAATACGAAAATAGTTAACCTTTTTTTTTAGTATGGCAAAGCAACGTTTGCCGGGTCAGCTAGTAATATATGAAACTTGTTATTTTTTCCTAAAACTAAACTATCTTAACACTTTCAAGTGATATGTACTATGTAGCCGAGAAAAATTTAAAATAGTTAATACATTCGCTAACTTAACTTTCTCAAAAGCTTACAAAGTTAAAGATTTTGTGAGATAACGTTCTTCTTCATATTTATCTTGCTAGAAGTTAAAAATTGGATCCGGAATTTAAAAGATAAAATACACACGGATAAGCTTCTTATCTGTTGGTTTGTAAATACGTTCTATGTCAACTATGGGAACAGGTTGCTTGATGGTGTGAATATGCTGCTTAACTCTATATTTTATTAAATATATAAATGGTATTCGAAATTTTTAGCTTTAAATAAAAACCAAGAATGAGTTCGAGTCCCACACAAATGGTTTCGTGCCGTTATCTGTATTTCTATACCAATATTATAAATAGAAATAAACAATAATAGATACATAATAGATCTTTACAATTGTAATACAAATGTTTGTACTGCGTCTGGGTGTTTCTATGTATTATAAGTATGTATTTACAAAACAAAAGTAGTATATGTATTCTATCCGTATTCTGGTACCCATAACACAGGCATATAAGCTTAGGTTGGGACCAGAGGACGGATAGAATACATAAACTACTTTTGTTTTGTAAAATGTCCATGAATATATAGGATAAATACTATAGGAAAAAGATCTGAAATCGGCAAAATAACTAACAATTCCAAAATTCTGACTAAATCGCTAACAAAACCGGTTTTATGTACTTGTGTCTTGTAGCTATTATTATAATTAGTTAACTTATTACAACACTTGATGTCATGTATCACAATAGTGATGTGTTATTCGAATAGTCGTGAGTCGATAATCAAGTATCGATATATTATTTTAATGTATAACTATACAACATGTCACGACTAAATACCTATTAGGAAAGAAATAAAGTGGATTACGTAGAGATAAATTTATGTGTTGTTATGATAGGTTTATAGAGTCACTACTGTGTATATTTGGTTTATACGTGCGGAATGCATTTACGGACTGCGCCTTCGTTGCGGGGGAAACCTTCTGGCTTCGTGTGGGACTCCCGGCCTATAGCTGCCGGACACCTACTAAACACCACGATGTTCCTCCTCGCCCTAAGTATTACGATGACCTGGACTGTGTATAAAGTTATGGGTTTGGTTTCTTGGATGATTATTATTGCGATAAAAAATTTTTTTTGCCAGTATCTAAAGATATTTCATATATATTTTGATAAAACGACACCCATAATCATAAATCTTTATCATACCTAATCGAGAACCGAATATTTTCTTTAGTTTGCATAATTTTTACCAGCTATTGGTAACAAATCTACGTGCTGAACTGAACTTAACTAACCTAAAAAAGACATTTGATAGTGACAATAACACAATTCCGCAATGTAGATACGATTTAAATTAATATTACGTGCACTACAAAATAGGTAGGTAACTAATCAAAATACACCGATTGTTATAAAATTTAGTGGCTGTCTGAGAATAAGGTGAATAAGTCTAAGAATAGGGTGTAATCTTTTTTTTTATATTCGCAAGTTATAAGATTATTTCAGTAAATGTGCAAGCAAAACTGCGGGTCATAGATCATAGACAATATAATACAATAATTTGAATATGTCACGTTCCGGAAATCCTAAACTTTATATAATAAGCTACTGTAATCAAACCTACATACCTACATCTTGTTTATAACTAATAGAAAAATAAAGTATTATTTTGTAATGTACTCTTTGTTAAATTTAACTTCCTTGCTTGCTTAACTGTTACATAATTTGAAAATAATAAAGAAATAATTAAGTTGCATAATAAATTCTCACACTATTGCGAAATGTCGTCTTCAATTGTAATCTTTAGTAATAATTATTATAATTAAAAACAATTCTGTATGTGTGTCCGTGTGGTGACGGATTAAGAATACAAGTGTCACCACCCCATCTCCTCCCAAGGGTGCTGTAAAAGTCAGCTAAAGGAACACAGATAAGATTTTCTGCGAGAGACGGAAAACTCGAAAATAAACCCCGGTGCCAACACGCCTGGTCAGCGCGGCATAGTAGACCATAATCCATCCCACAGTGGAGGAGGCCCCTGCCTAGCAGTGGGACGTAAATGGGCTGGAGAAGAAAAGTATGTCTGACCGTCTGTCTGCCTGTTGCGTTCACACGCCAAAAGTAACATATTTCAATAAATTTGTTACACAGTGATAATATATAGACTCTAAGAAAATATACTAATTTTAATGCGAAAAATGAGGATCCCAAATTCCACTTTTATAGATTCATTATTATAAATTCTGAAGTAAATAAACTAAATTATAATGGAAAAAATGATAACCATAAGCGGGACTTGAACCCGCAACCTCCGAATGCCGTTCCGTCGCTCTCCCGACTGAGCTATTATGGTCCACGCAAATGTTTACCAAATTTTCCACTACAATCATCTCAATGTGAGTTTTAACATCGTGCGATGTTTTTTCGTACAACGCCATCTATTGAGCGGTTGGCACCAACTCCATCAATCGATTAGTTAGCGTTCTTTACAGAATACAATTGGACCGAAGTTAGTAAAAGCATAGCGAGTCAATCGCAAAATATTAATAATTTAATTCTGAAGTAACTCTAACTGTCTGTCACTCTTTCATAGCAAAGATAATAAGCCGATTTAAAAGAAATTTATACACCGATGTAATAGAAACTAGACATTGGAAAAGGATATAGACTAATGGTCTTATTCATAATGACTTATCGGAGGTTTAAAAGTTCGCTGAAATCGGTTCGCGAAAATTGTCAAAACTTGTTATTCATAATAGTAATTTTATGCTAAAATGTTTAAAATAAAATCTCCGGTTAAACCTCTGATAAGTCATTATGAATAAGGCAGTAAGTTTATAGCAAAAATATTTGATTCCAAATTTCAGTTAGAGTCGCAGATATCATCATCATTATACCATCACGCTTTTTCCCATGGGGGTAGGCGGAGACTATAGAGCGCCTTTTACTAAAATCCATAGAGCCTACTTAAACTGAGCATATTTAAACTGATAATTTTTAAAAACAAGTAAACTGTACACACCATGTTCACATGTTATGACAAAATATGTAAATATATAAAGGTAGCAAAATTATCACTTTCTAATGTTCGCACATAAAGATAATCAAATTACGTACAGAACTACACTTTCGTTGTGCAAACATTTCATAAAAACGAGGTGTCACTGTTAGCGGATATTTTTTTACTTGGTGTGTAGTAAACTTTCTATTTAATCCTAATTTTTATATATGATATGGCTTCGTAGTCTAGTGGTTAATGTAACGGACTGCTATTCACGAGGTCTCGGGTTCGATTCCCTCTCGGGACAGTCATTTTTGTGATGTTTATAATTTTATTGTCATACAAATGTTTGTTCTGCGTCTGGGTGTTTCTAAGTATTATAAGTATTTATATACAAAAGAAAAGTAGTTTATGTATTCTATCCGTATTCTGGTACCCATAACACAAGCAATACAAGCATATAAGCTTAACTTGGGACCAAAGGACGTTGTGTGAAATGTCCATGATATTTATTTATTTATATGTGAAAAGCGGCTAACAGCTTTTGAATTTGAAATAATGTTTATTTATATCATAAGCAGAAAACATTTTATTGAGAGAAAAAGAAAACTCATAATGTCAATACGCCTTTCCTTTCTCTTTTCCCTTTCCAGCCCATTTACGTCCCACTGTTGGGCACGAGCCTCCTCCACTTTTGGGAGGGATTATGGTCTACTGTACCGCGCTGACCAGGCATGTTGGCACAAGGTTTATTTTCGAGTTTTCCGTGTCTCACAGAAGATGTTATCTGTGTTCCTTTAGCTGACTTTTACAGCACCCTTGGGAAGAGATGGGGTGGTGACACTTGCATTCTTAATACGTCACCACACGAACAGACATACAGAATTGTTTTTATATAAATAACTATTACTAAAGATAACAATTGGAGACGACATTTCGCAATAGTGTTAGTCATATTTTTCTCAAACTTATTTTTACTAAAAATTTTACTTGGGTACCAGTATTGCGTAGTTAAAGTTCATATTATAGGAATATTACCTTATTTACACGATATTTTCTAACACTTGCGCGTTTTATTTGCATAAATAAAACTACTTTTTACGGATTTAGACACGTATATTTGTTTTAATTTTAGCCCGACGTTTCGGAGACTTTGCAGTCACCATGGTCACGGGTGAGACTGAGCTGTAATGTGTCTTCTACGATCAGTTATTACAGGGTTTACCCACATTCGATTTTAGGTAAAGTAGCTTTATTTATTTACACGAGTGAAAAGCTGTTGTTTTTTCTGCCTAAGCCCAAAAATTCCTAAGCATAAATGATAAACGCTATCAATGAGACTTTGCCTTAGTTTAAACATTATAGAGAAATCAAAAATTGTGAAATTGTTGAACGTGTGAAAAAGTAGTTTTCATATAGAGTTTGTTTTACACCTACATTATTTACTCATACGTTTTGTATAAAGAACTATTTAGAGTAATATTGACCTCATTAGTGGTTGCATTTAAATAAAATATTAGTTTTCCTGATAATTATCTATTTATTGAACGGACTTTGACGGGCTTCGTAGTCTAGTGGTTCATGTAACGGACTGCTGATCACGAGGTCTCGGGTTCGATTCCCGCTCGGGACAATCATTTGTGTGATGTTTATAAATGTCATACAAATGTTTGTAATGCGTCTGGGTGTTTCTATGTATTATAAGTATGTATTTACAAAAGAAAAGTAGTTTATGTATTCTATCCGCATTCTGGTACCCATAACACAAGCATATATATAAGCTTAGCTTGGGACCAGAGGACGTTGTGTGAAATGTCCGTGAATATTTATTTATTTATTTATTATTATTTTACTTTATTGCTTAGATGAGCTTTACCAAATTCAAAAAATATTAAAAAGGGATGTACTGCGGAAATTTGAATCCGCAATGTGTTATATGCAGGTAGATAAAATTACCAACAGGCCAACCTAGTAAAACAAAACATTGCTTTAACATTAGGTAAGTCGTCAGTAAATATCTAATATTAGACGAATGTACTTTCGTATGTGGATCAACTGTTTTGGTTATGTGGGTTTATTGCCTTCGTTCGTGTAACTTATCATTAAGACGTATTATATTTTGTAGTAATGTATATTGGTGAATTAAAACTATAAAATAGATAATTCAGTTATAACTTGGTTTTTAGGGTTCCGTTTACTGTCTGGCCGTCTGTCTGTAACCAGGCTGTATCTGATAAAGTTTTGGACATTTAGGCAAAAAGTTGATGTAGATGACCGGAAAGGAGAATAAGAGGACCAAAGAAAAGATGGATGGACTCTGCGAGAGACGATTTGAAAGAAAAAGGAGTTGATGAGAATAATATGACCGCTGATAGAAGAGATACCAAATAATTTCTGGATAAGGCAGGAAGAAGAAAAAGAATTTGTCCTTTTAAAAAGCCTTAATAGAATAATGCAACTGAATGAATTTAGTAGGTGCATTTACAGCGCGAGTTAAACCACATTTTAGACAAAACATTCCTAAATGTTAAAGAGCACTAAAGTTTAATAGCAACCTTGATGAAGTGCTTATTACATTTTGCCTAAAATTTACTAATTGGAGATACGCGATAAAGCTTTAGTTTTTACTAAAGTTTAGCGTCAACGTCCTTGCTAAAAGTACCATAAGAAAGGTGGAAAATACTGGAAAGAAAAAGCATAATGTAGTATAACTAATACTAACGCGCTAATACGGTGTGTGCTGTTTAGTTGCTACACCATTGCATATTGTGTCATTTCCATTTGATCTGGCATCTAGGGAAAGTATAACAGGCTTTGAAAATTTTATTGTACGAACTATGGACGATAGCTTCTCACAGCTTTGTCTAAAAATGAATTGATGTTTGTTAGTGTCGCTTTAACTTGACGGCTAGACTAATTTGGCAAATTTTAGTCTTGAAATGTTTGTAGTAGCCCAGGGAACATTTAAACAGTGAGAAAGTATGGAAAAAATTGGGTTTTAATGTACAGGGATCCAAAATTCCACGCCAAGTAGAGGGTATAAGTTATTAAAATAACAGAAATCGGTGTTAATGCAATCGGTGTTATGCCAAAGGACAGAATCTTAAATTTTTCATTTTAAATTAACGCGTAGAAAAAACGAGTTGATAAGTTTATAATACATTTTAGCACTGGCACGTACCGACTAAGAATTCCTAATTTGAATTGCAAAACTATTACATTGCGTTCAACATATCGTTTTCCAACAGCGAGTAATCGGAGACACCGTGTTCGATATCAGTTACACATTTTATTTAATACTAAATGACACTGTGTTAAGTGTACGATTTTGAAATTCTTGTTGAAAGTACTTTGAAGGTCAATACTGTTTTTTTTGTCATCGTGTCGCAGTCCTACGCAAATGCTTAATATCCAAGCAATAATGTATTTTAAAAATAGAATCTAAATGCTTGTATGTGTTTAATTCTGTTACCCAACGTTTTAAAGACCGTAGTCACAAGTAGAACTAAGACACTTCACAGACAACTTTAAGCATGTATGGAGGATTTCATTGAAACTTTAGAGTAGTATCTGTACTAACATAATAAAGCTGAAGAGTTTGTATGTTTGAACGCGCTAATCTTGGGTAATATAGGTCCGACTTAAAAAAATATTTTTGAGTAGCATAATCCATTTAGAGGGGAAGGCTATAGGCTAAATACGATCGTAGCATTAGTGAAACATGTCGCAAAAACAAGGAAAATTGTCTAAATTCCACGCGTACCTACGGAGTCGCTGGCAACAGCTAATAGCTTATTGACCGGAACAACATATAACCTATATCATCACGCAAAAAAGAGGAGCGCAGCAGTAACTAAACTAATAAACGGATGAAAATGCGAGAATTAGCCTGCTAGTCTATTCTAATTGCAAAGGTAAAGTATTTAGTATTTGTAATAGACAATCTTTAAAAGTAATGGTCAGATTGTAAAAATGTTTTTACTAACAGAAAGAAAGAAAGAAAAAAGAAAGAAAGAAAGATTAATTGTTGCCCAACATATAACAAATCCAAAATGTACAATATACGCGAACATAAAACAATGGTCTTGTTCATAATGACTTATCGGAGGTTTAAAAGTTCGCTAAAATCGGTTCGCGAAAATTGTCAAATATTGTTACTCATAATAGTCTTTTTACGCTAAAACGTTTATTATCTTTCCGATAAAACCTCCGTTTAAACCTCCGATAAGTCATTATGAATAAGACCTTAATACTAAACCTGTTACATAAATAATGCGCAAATCTGAATTCTGTCGGCAACATTAGGTACCTATTTCAGCATAATGTCAAGTATCAAGTACTGGACGCTGGTTTTCAAACGAAAGCTTCAGTCCTCGTCAGTCTCTTTAGGCTATATATTAACACGTTTCTATATATTCGGTATGTATCTATCAATATGTTAATCAATGTAACGAAATCTTTGAAAGTGATTTTCACCCACTTGCAGTAGTCAGATTGATCTGAAATTTTGCACATATATCAAGGACCGATGACAATGCATTAATTTAAAAAAATATTCAGTATTTTCGAGCGTGTTTTTTAGTTTTTGAACTATTATGTCGTAGATTATTATGTCTATTATATGCAGTGATTTAAAATTCCAAGTAGTTATAAAACGTCAAGGGTAAAAGATCGTAGCATAGTAACAAGAAAAATAATAAAGAGTTTCTTGAAATACAGATATTTTAAAAATATACATGTAATATCTTGCAATACTTCAGTCTAAGCTTCTGAAGTTATATTGTTGTAGAATAAAAACAAATATAAAAGAATTACGTTCTTTGTAAGCTCTACATAAGTAGAGGTTAAGTTGTTTATTTATAAATATAAATGTCATTTTTCTTGTCGACTTTCTTGTCTCTATTTATTTCGTCATTCGGAATTTAATAACATATTTGTACTAGCTGACCCGGCAAACGTTGTTTTGCCTCACAAAAAAAAAGTTTGAAAAATAGATGTTGGCCGATTCTCAGACCTACTGAATATGTATGCAAAATTTGAGAAGAATCGGTCAAGCCGTTTCTGAGGAGTACGGTAACTAACACTGTGACACGTGAATTTTATATATTAGATTAGGATTATGAAGATAATATAGCATTATGTATACTTAACAATATTATAAAGCTAAAGAGATTGTTTGTTTGTTTTAACGCGCTAATCCCAGGAACCGCTGCGCCGATTTGAAAAATGCTTGCAGTGTTGGATAGTACATTTACCGAGGAAGGCTTTAGGTAATATAACATCACGCTGTAACCAATAGGAGCGAAGCATTAGTAAAACATGGGGCAGGTCACCTATGCGCTGGACTGACCAAGTGAAATGTGCAGTGGGAACTGGAGTTTCAGAGTGCACTAGACAGTCCAGCAATAGGGAAAGGTGGCGGCAAATTGTGCAAAAAATCGTGTCCACTTCTACCAATAACACGGATGCCTTAGCGTGACCACGACCGCTTTGACAAGAGCGAGACGACAGAGAGGAAGATTAGTAAAAGTTTTTACAAAAACGGGGATTTTTTTCTAAATTTCACAAGTACGAAGTCGCGGGGAACAGCTCGTAAATAAGTAAAGAAATTACTTTAGAACTGTAATTCCTTTGTTTCTCCTGATTTGGTCTGCGATAACTAAAATTCCGTCCGTGTGGTGACGGATTAAGAATACAAGTGTCACCACCCCATACCCTCCTAAGGGTGCTGTAAAAGTCAGCTAAGGGATATTGCACACAGATAACATCTTCTGTGAGAGACGGAAAACTCGAAATTAAACCCTGTGCCAACACGCCTGGTCAGCGCGGCACAGTAGACCATAACCCCTCCCAAAGTGGAGGAGGCTCGTGCCCAACAGTGGGACGTAAATGGGCCGGAGAAGAGAAGAGGAAGAACTAAAATTGTTGCAAAAATGAGGAAAGTATTCTAAATTGCGTCCGGAGTCGCGGACAACAGCTAGTAATCTATAACTGTAGTTTAAACTCTATTTATCCCAAACTCAACATTGTACAAAGCTCATCCCGTTGATTCCATACTCTATTTAAGGCTTTACCATTTAAGGTTTTACCTTAAAAGTAAACTAAACTAATACACAACTAAATGGGATAGACGATAAATTCATAGATTTTATCCATGTCAGTTGATTTCAGCAAACAATGGTGCCAATTCTGCTTGCACTATTTAAACCAAACTAAGCTAAATTATAAATAGTGTAAAATTCACGATTTTGTGTTATAAACTAAATTCCATAAGTATATAATAAGTCAGTCTTACATTTATAAAAGGCGTGTTAGAAAGATTACTTTTAAGTTACAGCTCTAACATTATACTGGTATCGAAAAAAATCATTAAATTTCATGCAAAGAATAATAAAATATCTTGTCATTATATCATTTCCGTCATATTTCAAACACAGTATACATATACTGTTATCTTCTTCTTATATATATGAACATCGGTTGCTGTTTTTTAGTTTCGCTAAAACTTGAGAAAGGCTGGGCCGATTTTAGTGATTCTGGTCTTAAAATATTCGTTAAAGTCCGGTTTAAACGGTGACAAAATATATGGGTATCTAAATTTCAACGCGTACGGAGTAGCGGGCATCAGCTAGTATTAAATAAAATAAATGTGTGCATAATATCCAAATAGAAAAAGACGTTTTTTTAGTTTAGTTTCGACGCAACAGCATTGACGCCAATATCTACTTATCCCATAATAGTAATACAGTTATACACCCTTTGACCGTTGTCTGAATGTATTTTCTTAAAAAGGCATTGGTCACGACTCTTTTATATCTTTGAATATCTATTATTATTAGTCTGTTTATCTGTTTGTCTGTTTTTATGTACACTGTAAAAGGATTCGCCTGATTTTGAAAATAAATATAAATAAATATGCATGGACATTACATCAAAACGTACTCTGCTTGCAAGCTATGCATTGACGCTTGTGTTATGGAAACCAGAATACGGATATAGTACATAAACTACTTTTCTTTTGTAAATACATATAGGTTTATCAGTAAAAGGTCTACTGTACTACGCTGACCAGGTATATTGGCAAAAGATTTAGTGTCAACTATTCCGTCTCTTACAGAACATTTTATATGATTAGCTGGATCTCTCACTGGGAAAAAAAGAAGTTGATGACATTTGTATTCTTAATGCATTACCACACAGACAAAACAACAGGCGTTAATAAAAAAATGCTTATAAATAATTTTTAAAGTTGTCTACTAAGTTTACATCACATTACAACATTATGATAGACAAACATACCTAACCTGTTTGTCCACTCATTCATATGTCTGTCTGTGTTACTTGACCTCAGATAATAGTATCGATATTGAGGTCAAATAATGTAGTAATCATAGTTACTATTTTAATATCATATTAGTAAACATTCACTTGGTAACATTGGGGTTATTACATACTAGTATTTGCCTGTGACATTGTTTAAATAAACACCGACATTTAATTACTAAGTAAAAAATTTTAACTCACATAACTAAGAAAACTATTCTTTAACACTTGCGCGAGTCATTTACTTATATAAAGCCACTTTTTACGGAAATAGACGCATATATGTTTTAAATTTTCCTATTCTTACAGATGTTTAAATGAACAATGTTATGTTATTTTTTCTTTCTTTTACGTCACTAGAAGGCAGCTGATGCTTATAACACAGGTTTACCTTTTTAAGCATTAACAGAATTCTAACCGCAACGTAAAATTTGTGCTAACCATTTATTTTTGTCTAAGTATACTCTGTACAACTTTTAGAATAATAAAGAATAAAGAATTTAAAGAATTTAAAATACTAGCCCGACGACGTTTCTGTTTAACTTAACATCAATTTTCAATTACTAAGTTATAAATTTTTTTACTCAGTTAAATAACTAAAAAGGCATTGCCTATCACTTGCGCAACTCATTTACTTATATAAAATTGGTCAAGTGCGAGTCGGACTCGCGCACGAAGGGTTCCGTACCATTATCTACGCAACATAAGGCATCGTTATTAGTATCGAGCAAGAAACGGTAAAAAAATCATGTTTGTGGTATGGGAGCCCCTCTTAAATATTTATTTTATTTTATTTTTAGTATTTGTTGTTATAGCGGCAATAGAAATACATCATCTGTGAAAATTTCAACTGTCTAGCTATCACCGTTCTTGAGATACAGCCTGGTGACAGACGGACGGACGGACAGCGAAGTCTCAGTAATAGGGTCCCGTTTTTACCCTTTGGGTACGGAACCCTAATAAAGCCGCTTTTTACTGTATTAGACGCGTATATTTGTTTTAAATTTTAACCCGACATTTAGGAGACTTTTCAGTCACCATTGTCACGGGTGGGATTGAGCTGTATACTGTAAAGTGCCCTCTGTGATCAGAGATTACGGGGTTTACCTGCATTTGATATTATGTGTCCTGAAAGTTCCCTGTACTGCCTGATTTTTTACCTTTTTTACTGCGGGTAACACCGTGGGGCACAGCTAGTCTATATGTTGTTAACGTCACGCGACATATTTTATTCTATCTCTTGTGTAAAAGGTAGTTTATCATCAGCTAAAACAATTATACTTACTACGAACATGAACTATCAGGCTTAACCCTCTAAAACGGGAGCATATTTACTCTATTATGCTACATTATTGACTTGTATTGATTTAGATTCTAATTAAGTTTCCCATCTCTTGAAATTATGTACAAGGATTTACGGTCTAAACATCAAAACAGAAATTAATAACATTGAATATTAATGAATCTATTGGTATGTATCATCATTACGAACTATCATAGATGACATTAAAAGAGTTATGATAACGACTATATTATTTAGGGCCAATCATCAGAGGGAATCATCATTCAGTGACTTTTAAACAATCCGATTAATCGTATGCTACACAACGTCGTCGGTAGAAAATCGGATGACTTAAGTGGACAAAACTAATCAACAACACTCGTGCATGTATGGGCTTGGGTATAATACATGGTCAAGTGCGAGTCGGACTCGCGCACGAAGGGTTCCGTACCATTATCTATGCAACATAAGGCAACGTTATTAGTATCGAGCAAGAAACGGTAAAAAAAACATGTTTGTTGTATGGGAGCCCCCCTTAAATATTTATTTTATTTTATTTTTAGTATTTGTTGTTATAGCGGCAATAGAAATACATAATCTGTGAAAATTTCAACTGTCTAGCTATCACCGTTCTTGAGATACAGCCTGGTGACAGACGGACGGACGGACGGACGGAAGGACAGCGAAGTCTCAGTAATAGGGTCCCGTTTTTACCCTTTGGGTACGGAACCCTAAAAATGAAGTGAAGCAAGTAAGTTTAAATTCTAGCAGATGGAACTCTATAGTTTCTACCTACCTCACTACTGATAGGGAAATTTCTCCAAGTCTACTTTAGACCTGCGAAAATATCGGTGATGGGAAAATCTTTAATTTAAAATTCCCAATTCATTTAAGAGTGATTCTCCGAAATTGCGTTCTTTGTCTGATTCATATGGGCAATTTTTTTTTCACAATTAAGCTTATAAAACATATTTTTACGAAAGATGACAACCTAACATACAATGTCTGAAAAAGGCACACTTTTTTATAAAATGGTTTCCGAGATAATTAACTTTAAAATTTTTGGGGCTATATGAATCAGAATCTGTGACATATGAATCAGAATTAGGGATAGAAATGAAACTCTAGTTAGAAAAATCAGTCAATTATTTATTAAAATCACAGTAAATGCACGCGATGCTTATCATAACACCTAAATCTAGTCAATCACAGCATGATATGGCACTTGACAATATCAATTATCATAAGTATTTTTATTATGAACGTTTTGCTTTTTATAAGCTTAAATCTAGTCAATCACAGTATTATAATTATAATTATGATACTCGACAATATTAATTATCATTACCTATATTTTTTGTGTAAGTATCTCGTTTCATAAAATCTCAAAAAAAAACCCAAAATCTACATAAATTATTATCAAGTACGTTTCAACTTTTAACAATAACCAAAATTATGGCAAAAAGTAAAATTGAATATAGATAAAAAATAAATAAATTTTCTTCGTCAATGATATCGTATTAGATATACGTTCTACAAACAGATAATTACTAGAAAAGCGGTATATATACCTTATTATTGACTTGACCTTTCAACTCAATTATGAATAATCCATATTTCACTACATATACAAGTTGGGTAAAAAATTTTAAGAAGAAAATTCTTGAGCGGGAATCGAACCCACGACTTATCACGTTACGTTATAACGGTCTTAAAAGTTAACATATTGTTACAGTATATTACCCTCTTCGTCTAAGCTAAGCAGTAGTTTGAGCCTATAAACTACCGCTAAAACTAATAGTTAAGTAAGTAGGTAGTTTCATTATCCACTCGTTATTGTTTTATTTATGTTAATAGTTATTTTAATTTTATTTTTAAACTGTCATTTAAAAAATAACATTAGGTTCATACGAAATGACTTGTTACAGGCGTAACATGCCGCAAATGTAACGTTTCATTAACAATATGTGTGACATTCTGATGAATATGGTATTTTTACCATATGAATCAGACACATATCAATCATAATTTTGCCCATTAACATCGATAAATCATCACACGTATGCAATTAAGGATTGTTATTTATACATAGGTTTCTGTTCCCCAATGCCATTATATTTCCCGCAGATTCAAGTTTGAAAAGCATTTATCTTAATTATAAAAACGAACATACTAATCAGAAACACAGGTGTACCAAGGCTATATGAATCAGATATTTACCTTTATATCTCCTCGATGACACGAACCAGCCACACGTTACGTTACTACCACGTCAGCCGAGCCCCTGGCTACCGCCAGCACGGGGAGGGGTCGCCTGGTGCTCAAGTCCACTATTTTGGAACAATTGTCATACCGGCACAATACCGGCACGATACCGTTGCAATTGAAGTCAAATATCCGTAGTCTGCTATATGCCGTCATAACGGTCTTTCAATGGTAATAGAATTGTCGATCTCTTTTATCTATGCATTGAATTTTCGGTCTCTTTTATCTATGGATTGTGTTAGAATGGTATGTATGTGTTGCCGTTTTTAAAAAATGCGTTAGTTGAAGTGATTTTAGAAAAACTACTAATATATTTAAACATTTAATCATGCTAGACATCGTTTAAATATATTTGTACATACTATTTATTAGTATAAAAAGCAATGTGAAGTTTAGGAGATTAGTAAATTGCAATAAATTACAAAGAACAATTTCTAATATTTCTATCTATCTATTTTTTATTTATGGCAATCTGTCGACACAGGACAATTTAAAAATATTACTGTCAAATTCAAAATAGCAGACTACCGAAACATTTCAGTCATTGAATTGCAATTGTGAAGCAGTTGTGTACGAGACTAGCAATTTATGTCACTTTGACAATTGTAAGACAATGATGAAGTCGTTATGACGACACATTAATAGTAGACTACCAAAAACTTTACTATTGCACCATAATGGTACAATAATGGTACAGTTGTGACACCGTTGAAATACCCGACTCAGGGCCCTGATGTTTCGTATTTAGCTGGGTACGTTCGAGTGAAGCGCGGGAATATGAATCAGACTTTTGTGCCGGACACTCACAATTTTTTTATTTATAAATAAACTATCGTAAATATTAGTATCATTTTTTTTGGTGTAAAGAAACAACTAATATTCTTTCGTAATAATTATAATTCACATCAATTTATGAATAAGAAATAATGTTATTGTTACTAATGTTCAAGAAACTGGGTTGCGGACACACCATATTAGTCAGAAGAACTACTTTTAAATATTTTTTTGAAATATTTAAATAAATATTATTAAAAAAAATTAACTTGTGCAAGATAGGCAATAGTCTGAGGTATGTTTTAAAATTAATTGCAGACTGATTTGTCAGTTAGTTACAAAAATAAACCTCAAGACATCGAAAATTTAGGGTTCGGAGAATCACTCTTAAAATTTTACAACCTAATTGGAAGCATACAAAATAAAATCTTATTTTATAGTCCCGTTTCTGCAAAGCATTTTTTCTCTAAATCTGTATTAGTTTGAATAGTTTTAGTTCAGTTTCTTTGAACTATTACTAACTAAATATTCTCTAACACTTGCGCGACTCATTCGTTTAAATAAAATCACTTTTTACGAATGACGCGTGTATTTCATTTAAAAATCTTTAGCCCGACGTTTCGAAGACATTGCAGTCATCATGGTCACGTTCATAGTACTAAGCACTTTTTAAGGGATCCAGACGTGTCTAAATTTGTAAAACGTGGGTTTATTTGGTTGACTGAGTCATGTAAATGTTAAAGAATATAACTAGTAATAGATTGTAACCGAAATTTTCCTATAATGTAATTATGTGTTATATTATAAAGTATTTATTGAAAGCTAGGAAAACAAAGGGTCACTACCTAGTTTACCTCGCCCCGTGAGGATAGCAGAGGGCCATTTATCTGTCACATAAATAGCAAAAGGTAGGACAAAACGGTTACTGATATACAGGGTGTGGCGTAATTAATGGATAAGCCTGTGCCTGTGGATAAGCCTCCTACTGCGCTATACGAATATGTATATTTTTAATTAATCCTATGTATGGTCTTGAAAAAAATGGCATAAGTCATGTTTTTCATAAAATGACTACTTTCACTAACCAATTATGCTACTGTTGCCACAATTTTCAAAAATTTTGCATTCTGTTTTTTTTATAAAACAGCTTAAGAGGTGAGCTATTGAAAGCAATAAAGAATTCCCTATTCGTAATACAAATTTTGGGAAAAAATACATGAGATATCAAAAAAGTGTTATTGATTATTCAATTTGTTGACTTTGTACATCGTCTAGCTTAAAAAATCTTTATGGGAGTTGATTTGCCCAATATCTTAAAAACATGCTTGTTTTATGCAGTTTCCGAAATGGTATAATACTTATTACATTTCACGAGGTTTTAAAAAAAAACGACAGTTGTAAAAAAATACCCTAATTTTCTTTAACAGAATTATTAATTTATCTTAAACATGTCTTTGTAAACAGTTTGAATGGACCCTTTTTTGTGTGCTCCGGAGCAGGTAGTCATTCACAATGGACCCTTTTTTGGGTGCTCGGGAGCAGGTAGTCATCCACCATGAATAGGGTAAGCAGATAACGACTCTAAGTCAACTACTTGTGGTTGTTTATCGCACGGCAAATCCAGACGGTTAGTCTTATCATAAGACAGAGACAAAGCATTTTGATGTCAGGTAAATAACAGTTGTGCGACAGAGATAGATTTTTATTATTCTCACAAACAACAAAACAGCTTTTGAACTTGTTTAACAAAGTTAGTGCTCTTTTGACTATCGTCTCTTGCGCACATATCGTTTGCTCTATCGTGTTTGTTATTGTGACGTGAATTTGGCTTATGTACTACGGACTCTGTTTTTGCTATACGAATTGGACAATTGTGATATTATCGACGACTTCTACATATCCCTGGACTACTGATCATGCCGCGTCATACGTACACTCCTCAAGAGTATGCAAATATGCATCTTATTTACGGCCTGTGTAACTGCAATGCAAATGAAGCTGCACGCGAATATCGTCGAAGATACCCCGATTTGCGACACCCAGACTACCGGGTGTTTACACGTGTGCACATCGCTTTTAGCGAAGGGCGAATGCCTGGTACCGGTGTTGGTGGTGCTTCGGAAGGCAGACCTCGACGACATCGTGATGACGAAGTTCTAGAAGCTGTGCGTGCTAATCCAGAGTTATCAATTCGTGAGTTAAGTAGAGGAACCGGTGTAGATACGCGTACTGTGGGCAGAATTCTGCACAGGCATGAGCTTCACCCGTATCACTATCAAAGGGTGCAAACACTAATGACACGAGACTATGAGCCTAGAGTCCAATTTTGTCGCGTCATGTTGCGAAAAATACGCGAAGATTCGGCGTTTTTTGACAAAATACTGTGGAGCCATCATGAGTCATCATGTAAAAGAAATGGCTACGTCAACATGCACAATCTTCATAGTTGGCAGGCAACCAATCCGAGAAACATAAGGCAAGACCGAGCTCAAGTCCAGTTTAAAGTGAACCTTTGGACAGGAATTTTAAATAAATAAATAAATAAATATTCATGGACATTTCACACAGCGTCCTCTGGTCCCAAGCTAAGCTTATATGCTTGTGTTATGGGTACCAGAATACGGATAGAATACATATACTACTTTTCTTTTGTAAATACATACTTATAATACATAGAAACACCCAGACGCAGTACAAACATTTGTATGAGAAATACAAACATCACACAAAGTATTGTCCTGACCGGGAATCGAACCCGAGACCTCCTGATCGGCAGTCCGTTACATGAACCACTAGACCACGAAGCCCGTCAAATGGACTAATAGTTGGGCCCGTCGAACTATCCGAGACACTAACAGGTCCCAATTATTTAAATTTTCTGCAAAATACGTTGCCGGAACTATTACAAAGTTTAAATGTGCCAGAAAACTACTGGTTACAAAATGATGGTTGTCCCGCTCACTACGCACGAATTGTACGGAACTACCTCAATGATGAGTACAATGAGAGGTGGATAGGTCGTTTGGGTCCCATTTTGTGGCCACCAAGGTCCCCTGATTTGAACCCTCTAGACTTTTTTTACTGGGGGTGTTTAAAAGAAAAAGTGTATAAAAAAGAAATAGCATCCCTGGAACAACTAAAGGCCCTGATTTTTGAAGCCGCTGATGAAATCAAGAGCTCCGGCTTCATCCGACGCCTAAAGCGGTCATTTATCCGTCGATGCAGGGCCTGCATAGCCGCAGGTGGCCGCCATTTCGAACATTTTTTGTAAAATAAAATTTATGTAGTGTTTGCATCTTTAGAATAAAAAAAATAAAATAAGTTGTTATTTTTTTTCAACGACTAACATTCCCACTGGTAAACTCAGACAGATAAGTTAAAATACCACTGACAGTTTGTTTAAGTTAACAGTATTAATTTGATTAATTAAATCACAATAAGAACATTTTTTTACGAGTGTCATTTGGTTCTTTAATATCACATCAAACTTAATAAGTATTATAATAAGTATTATACCATTTCGGAAACTGCATAAAACAAGCATGTTTTTAAGATATTGGGCAAATCAACTCCCATAAAGATTTTTTAAGCTAGACGATGTACAAAGTCAACAAATTGAATAATCAATAACCCTTTTTTGATATTTCATGCATAATTTTCAAAAAATTTATATTACGAATAGGGAATTCTTTATTGCTTGCAATAATTCAACTCTTAAGCTGTATTATAAAAAAAACAGAAAGCAAAACTTTTGAAAATTGTGGCAACAGTAGCAGAATTGGTTAGTGAAAGTAGTCATTTTATGAAAAACATGACTTATGCCATTTTTTTCAAGACCATACATAGGATTAATTAAAAATATACATATTCGTATAGCGCAGTAGGAGGCTTATCCACAGGCACAGGCTTATCCATTAATTACGCCACACCCTGTATTAGCTGAATATTAATGTAAATTACCTGCACTTATTTCTCCAGTAATATAGGGAGCCAACCTAAGGTTGACTACAACATCTTGTTTCTTATTCTGTGGCAATGGGATTATGATAAAGAAAAACAACAAAGTGATCTTAGTAGTACAGGGTGAGCACCTCAACTGTTTAATATCTAATTAAATACACATACCATTAGGATATTACACATATGTCTTTCTATCAAGACTTAGTACCTATATCTAACGGACCAACCGCTTACCTATATTAACTAACTAAAATATACATGACACAACTCAGCCGTTGTGAGGAACTATTAAAATAAGCAAGTTATCCTACCAAGGTTATCTCCAGGGCGCAATCACCAGAGCGTAGCAGTCACGGAGCCCTCAAAGTCCCACGGCGTATGCAGTAAGTCCGGGTGACGCTGAAGGAAGTCCGCGAAGTCAGAGTGGTGGTACCCGGCGTTGGACGACTGCACTTTCACAACCGGAGGCCTATCCAATTATCAAGGACATAATCCTTGACTCAAAACTAAATCTACCCCCATAGGGAAAATATTAACATAAAATAACTTTAAGGAACCTGGGCTAAAATCACTGCGGTGATATAAATGAAAACGAATCTCTCGTTAGAATTAAAGGTTGCACGAATGCCCACGTTGCGGAAATATCAATCCAACAACGGAATCAGCCCACACTCAGGTTCAACTAGTAACTTAATAAATAAAAACAAATACGATACTAAAATACCCTCCCTGTAACAAAGAAAAAACTATCATGTAGAAATTATTTTCATAAAACGCTAACGGCCATTTTGTCGGACCTACATCAAGAAGTGTTGAAACTCACCACCAATCCCAGAAACATGCTACTAAATATCGGTGCTCGACGCCTGACTACGGCCTCAACTTTTTAAAACTTATTCTTGAATCTTGTTCGGCGCCATCTCTCCAGCGCGAAAAAACTCCTTCCCAAAAAAACCCTTCGTCCCTCCTCCATGGCACCAAAAGGCGAAGCCTCCTTCGACCAATCAGGAGCCAATCATGGAAACTTCAATCTTATGAAATTTGATTTCCGTTGAGAGCGAGAGCGAGCTATAGTAGGTCTCTGCTACCAGAAGGAGACGGAGAAACGGAAATGACATCAATCGTTCACTCAAAAGGTTGCCAGCGCAAAAACTAATGGGAAATGATACCAGCATTACCCACTTCAAATACTACTACAATAGGTGGTAGATTTGCTACGTTACAAGATTACGAAATCAATACGAAAATAGTGATGGATATCTTAATCGAAATACAGGATAATCGTATCGGGGTCGTCTCGTCTCATATAAAGTCGAAACATTGTTTTACGACAGACTTTAATACAATCCTTGGTGAAGACTTAGTCTCTGTTTATGTTATATTTTATTGTACTTTTTATTTTGATGGTGCTTTGGTTTAATAAAACTTTTAATGTGCTTTTAAAGCAATCAATTGAATTGGTAGTATGTCTTATAATATTATGTCTTCCAAATCTCTAAATCTTAGTTGTTATAAAAACCTATAAATGCAGGCTGTAGAAAATAAAGAACTATCCTACTCATATTTAAAATGTGAAAGTTTATTAGTATAGATGTTTGCAAGTTTGTTACTCTTTCACGCAAAAAATACTGAATGGATTTTAATGAAACTTTACGATAATGTAGTTTATACATGGGAATAACATATTATAGGCTACAATTTATAAAGATATTGTGTGAATTAAATAAATAAATAAATATTCATGGACATTTCACACAACGTCCTCTGGTCCCAAGCTAAGCTTTATATGCTTGTGTTATGGGTACCAGAATACGGATATAATACATATACTACTTTTCTTTTGTAAATACATACTTATAATACATAGTAAACACCAATTGTTCAAAATGTGACGATAAGTGTCAAGTAAGTAGGAATTACACGGGTACGAAGTCGCGGGCAACAGTTAGTATAGTAGTTTCTCCTGTGTCTGGTTTAATTATTAAATGCACAATAATTATTATCACATGCTCATATGGTAAGTCCAATTTTTTTTTCTTTAACTAAAGTGAACTAAAAGAGTTTTCAATTTCAAAAAAATTTTGTTTGATTTTTGTAAACATAGACCGATATAACATTCTAGAGTGAATGAAGTCGACAATCTCTAAAATAAATAAGTGGCTGTTTACCAAAAATCTTATTGTGTTTTTATTTATTTTTTTCTTTAAACAATTGCGTAATCGTAATTAAAAGCGTAATTTCAGGATGCCGCCAGTTTCAAGGTAACTAAGACAATTTACTGTATATTTTAATAAAATATTGTAATTATAGTAATGTAATAATGTAATCTTATACTTTAAATTCTCGTGTCGCCTTGTTAGTTACCATTAGCGATGAGCATTGAATTAACGAACTAGTTGATCAACTAGTTGACCTCTCGTCAACGTTTCAATGGTTAACCGTTTCGGAATCAACTAGTTGAATTTAATGATGTCATTGAATTCAATGTTCAGTTTTTTTCAATGTTCGTTTTTTTCAATGTTTATGAGTAAAACATTGATTTCAATGTTCAGTTTTTTTCAATGTTAAATTTTTTTCAATGGTCGTTTCTTTTAATGTTTAAGAGTTAAACATTGAATTCAATGTTCAGTTTTTTTCAATGTTTAAATTTTTTCAATGTTCGTTTCTTGTCAATGTTTTCTCAAAGAAATTATACTTCTTAAAACGAAAGATCGTAAGCGACTGTTATGATATAGGTACAATAGTGAACTTTAAAATTACTTAGTTAAGAGATATTTTCCTAAATAATAATGTTATGAATCACTGTTCCTCCGTGTGGTGACGCATTGAGATTACTAGTGTCACCACCCCATTTCTCCCAAGGATGCTATAAAAGTTAGCTAAGGAATATTGCACACAGATAACATCTTCTGTGAAAGGTGAAAGACGGAAAACTTAAAAACGAGACAGTCCTGACAGCCCTCCGTGTGGTGACGGATTAAGAATACTGGTGTCACCACCCCATTTCCTTCCCAGGGTTTTGTAAAAACCAGCTAAGGAATATTTTACACAGATAACATCAACTGTGAAAAACGGAAAACTCGAAATACTGGAATACTGGTGTCACCACCCCATTTCCTCACCAGGGTTTTGTAAAAACCAGCTGAGGAATATTGTACCTACACAGATAACATCAACTGTGAAAGACGGAAAACTCGAAATACTGGAATACTGGTGTCACCACCCCATTTCCTTACCAGGGTTTTGTAAAAACCAGCTAAGGAATATTGTACCTACACAGATAACATCAACTGTGAAAGACGGAAAACTCGAAATACTGGTGTCACCACCCCATTTCTTTACCAGGGTTTTGTAAAAACCAGCTAAGGAATATTGTACCTACACAGATAACATCAACTGTGAAAGACGGAAAACTCGAAATACTGGTGTCACCACCCCATTTCTTTACCAGGGTTTTGTAAAAACCAGGTAAGGAAAAACAAACCCGGTGCCAACACGTCTGGTCAGCGTGGCTTGGTAGTAATTTTTAATTTTTTTTTTTTTTTTTTTTTTTTTTTTTTTTTTTTTTTTTTTTTTTTTTTTTTTTTTTTTTTTTACGAGCAAACTTGTTGCTGAAATTAACTAGTTGGTCAACTAGTTGACGAACTCCAATTAACGTTAACGTTTCGTTAACGGAAAATCTGTTAACGACCCACCCCTAGTTACCATTCTGCTAATAAACGGCTCCACAATTTTTTATAAAATTTTCCCGCATATAGGTAGGTTTGCGAATCGGTATCTTTACTTATTATAAAACAAAGTCGTAATTTTTGTATGTATGCTATGTGAGCTTACAATAATAAATAATTTTTACGAGCTTAAGTGATAATGTGTGGAACGAAACGATAGCGCGATTTAAAAAAAACCTACAACGCCATCTATTGAGGAGAAGAGTAAACTTCTGTTTATTAAGGATAGATTTGTAATTTCATGCGTACGAAGTCGCGGGCAACAGCTAGTATCTTTATAACTACGAAACGGATTTTAATGCGGCTTTTTTTTCATAGATAGAGTGGTTCAAGAGGATGTTTTTCTTGTATAATTTATTAGGATTTAGTATTTAAATTCTGTATGGTTATAAATCTTAACTCATTATTAAAGACCATTTCGTAATTGCTGACTCAGTAATAAGTGTAAAAGATTTTTAAATTATTTCGATGTTAGTAATCTAAAGCGCTCTACATTTACTTATATAATTACTAGCTGACCCGGCAAACGTTGTTTTGCCATACTAAAAAAAAAAAAAGTTTAAAAAATAGTTGTTGGCCGATTCTCAGACCTACTGAATACGTATGCAAAATTTGAGAAGAATCGGTCAAGCCGTTTCGGAGGAGTACGGTAACTAACACTGTGACACGTGAATTTTATATATTAGATTTAGTGCGTTTAGTCAAATTATTACATTACTATGCAATTCAGTTGTTATCTTTCTCTCATTCATGTCTTGTCTCATTCTTTCTCGAGAATAATACCTGTACACATAGACATAAAAATAATTAAAAAGGCTTGGTAAAAAAAATATTCATAATTTTATTATTTTTAATGTTCATATGGGACTATGTTCTATATAAAGATAAATTAGAAAGATATGATAATTTGATATGAAATGGTGTGCAAATAGGAACGTTAATAACCTTTATTTTTACTCGACTATGCAATAATATAAGTTATGTTTTTAGTTTCACGCTCTATAAATTATATGACTTGGTGGTTTCCAAGAATCTCATATTTTTTTTTAAATGTGGCATATTATATATCTTAGACAGGTTTTCGCTATAAAACTTTATACATACATAGCTGTAGCCCGCAACTTTGGGTGGCATTTTAGAAGCCAATCCTGAACAAATTATACAAAATAGCCATCCTCTTGAACCATTCCACCTGTTGATAAAACCGCATCAACATCCGTTGCGTAGTTTTGAAGGTATACGCTCACATACGAACATACATATAAAAATAACTATTTTGTTGTATAATAAGTAAAATAAAGTTCACATGTCTCGGTGTCAGTCACAAAATTCCATTAAAACGGCTAGATCAATTTTTATGAAATTTCGTGTCCGTATTAAGTAGGTTTGGGAATAGACCAACGTAGATTTTTGTACCCTAGGTGCTATAAGTACACAAGTGAATCCGCGAGGCACACGAGGCTTATCCACGAAGAAGAATCTTACAGAACCCGTAGGAAAAATCGGGTGGTGTCATATGAATACTAAAGACATCACCACAAAGACAAATTTACAACACAAAACTATAAAAATAGCCAGATAATAATTAAGTAAACAATAGCCAACATTCCTAACACAACTGATTATTAAGTAAAAGTTTCTCAACAATCAGATAAACAGTTCCTGAGTAAACACAACACAAACAAACTTTCATCCTCAACAAGATTACTAGATAACATCGTACGTCTGTCTACATTACATACCAAAAACAGGTACTTATGAGTCTCAAAGCATTAATGCAACTGGAGTTAACATTATAAGGCAACCCTCACTGAAAAAGATACGAGAACAATGATAATGCTCATTTTTTTAAACAACCTCCTCTGGTCCCTCATAAGCTTATATGCTTGTGTTATGGCTACCAGATTACGAGTATACTTAGAATACTTTTCGTTTTGTAAATACATACTTATTCTTATTATTAAAATACACCCAATCGCAGTACAAATATTTGTATAACATTTATAAATATCAGGCAAATAATTGTCCGGTGCGGGAAGCGAACCCGCGACCTCGTGAACGGTAGCCCGTTACAATCCGTTACATGAAATACTCTACCACGACCCCCGTCGATTTTCGTTCATTGTGTATGAACACTGTCGTGTCTTAGTGTGTGTAAGGCGATTTTGGGTGGGTATGCATAACAACCAATGAAATAACGTTATAATATCCGTGTGTAACGCACACGGATATTCACTCGGAACCCCGCCGACGTGGCAGTATTTTTTAACACGCTTAATACAGGGTCTTTCAACAAGGACGGGTCGATGTTAAAATTGAATAAAACAAGATGTGTGTGAGATATTAACGAAATTTTATTTTTATTTGAATGGCTCGTATATGCCATTATGGATGGAATATGACATCGTTCATATGTCCGCCGCGGCTTCGTATGGTGGCACGAATCCTAGAGGTCCAATTTTTAATGACTCTGCCGCATAGATCCGGCTGAATCTGCGCGATGGCTTGCGTTATGTTGGCTTTCAGGGCAACGGTCGAATGCGGTTTATTGGCATAGACCTGCGACTTCAGAAAACCCCACAAGAAAAAGTCTAGCAGAGTCGAATCACAGGATCTTGGTGGCCAATTCACGTCACCTCTGCGAGAGATAACCCTACCCTTAAACCGTTCATGCAGAATGTCGATTGTGTCGTTCGCTGTGTGGCAAGTAGCGCCATCTTGCTGGAACCACATATCGTTCACGTCCATATTGTTCAATTTAAGCCAAAAGAAATTGTTTATCATTGATCTGTAGCGTTCGCCGTTGACGGTGATGGCCTTGCCAACGTTGTTTTCGAAGAAGTACGGACCAATGACGCCGCCAGACCAAAATCCGCACCAAACAGTAAGTTTTTGTGGATGCATTGCCACCTGGTGAACCTCATATGGGTTGTGATCATCCCATATACGGCAATTTTGCTAATTAACAAAACCATTCATCCAAAAATGTGCCTCGTCGCTAAAGATTATTTTTCGGCCAAAATCGGGGTCCTCTTCCAAGCGTTCCGAAGCCCATTCAGCGAACACACGGCGTTGTCTATGGTCATTAACTTTGAGCTCTTGGGTCAGTAGAATCTTGTACGGATGCAGACCCAAGTCATTAATAATATAATAATTATTTTAGTAATAATATATTTATTTTAGTAGTGAGATAGTTATGAGGTTATAAACATAAATAAAAAAAACACACAGACGAATTGAGAACCTCCTACTTTTTTGAAGTCAGTTAAAACACCCAAGGTATAGAAGACCCATACCTATGTATATTCTCAAACACACAATGTGCTATACTATTAAGCAATAATTATAAAAGCGCTTGTTTTTCATTCAAAAGTATAAAATCTAATATAATAAAACAGCGGATATTCGGCAACTAATTGTTATGACTACTTGCAAGGTCAAAAAGACTACGTGAATTATCATTTAAATACATTAACGGCACTACCAACATGACAGCCTTGAATAAACCTTTTTTTAGAGTTCCTTAAAGGTAAAACAGCACCCTAGTCCTGAGACTTCGCTGTCCATATGTCAGTCACCAGACTGTATCTTGACGGGCTTTGTCGTGGAGTAGTTTATGTAATGGACTGCCGATCACGAGGTCGCGGGTTCGATTCCCGCTTGGGACAATCATTTGTGTGATATCCATAAATGTCATACAAATGTTTGTACTGCGTTTGGGTGTTTTCAATGTATTATAAGTATGTACCTATTTACAAAAGAAAAGTAGTCTATGTAGTATATCCGTATTCTGGTACCCATAACACAAGCATATAAGCTTAGTTTGGGATCAGAGTACGTTGTGTGAAATGTCTATGAATATTTATTTATTTATTTATCTCTGGAACGCATATAGCTAGAAAGCTAAAATTTTCACAGTATATCTGTTAATGCTATAACAACAAATACTCATTATCATCACTATCCTGGCCTTATCCAAACTTTAGGGTTTTGTTATTTCTGAAACGCTATAGAGCTGATATTTTCACAGTTTGTGTATACCAGTTAATGCTATAACAACAAAAACTTATCATCCTCATCATCCTGCCCTTATGCCATTGTTTATATTCCCGTTATTTGGTGTTAATTGGGGTCGGTACGATGAATATACTGTGACTAGCTGCTACGTGCGATTTCATACACGTAGGCTTTAAGAAAAATCCCGTTTATGCTACATTTAGCGCGCAGCGTGATGTTACATGTATAGCCTTCCTCCTTCCTCGATAAATGTACAATCCAGCAATGAAAGAATTTCTCAAATCAGACCAGAGTCTCCTCAGATTAGTGCGTTTAAACAAACAAACTCTTCAGCTTTATAATATTATAGCTGTTGCCCGCGACTCCGTCCGCGTGGAATTTAGAAAATATTCCCCGTTTTTGCAACATTTTTCACTACTGCTTCGCTTCTACTGGTCGTAGCGTGATGTTATATAGCCTAAAGCCTTTCGCGATAAATGCTCTATCTAACGCTGAAAGAATTTTTTGGATCGGCGTAGTGGTTCCTGAGATTAGCGCGTTCAAACAAACAAACAAACTCTTCAGCTTTATAATATCATCATCATCATAACATCACGCCTTTTTCCCATAAGGGTAGGCAGAGACTATAGAGCGCCATCTGCTACGATCCAAACATACTTCCTTGGCTTCATCTTCAGCTTCATAATATTAGTATAGAAGATATAGATAATAACGATAAGGAACCCTTAGTGTGAGAGTCCGACTCGTACTTGGTCGGTTTTTTACCAACATAAAGTAATTAACTTCTAACTTAAATCAACGGAACACTTTTTGTAACAAGACTCATAAAAACTGGGCTATCATGTACATTTTAACGCGTAGAATAAGTTTATCTAATTAATACATGGGGGTCAACGTACTGTTAATAAATGAAAGTGCACATTGTTACTATGATAAAACTGAATAAAAACGATAAGGTTTACACTATATACGATTCTACCAAATTAATGGTTACAGTATTTAGATACGAGTAGCAAAGGAAGTAATCCATAAAAAAGTGTTTTACTTTTCTACTTCTCATTGTTCAGCAGCTATCTACCAGTGAACTAACTGACTCAGTAAAAGTTATTCTGTCAATGATAATAAAAAAAAAAATTGGTCAAGTGCGAGTCGGACTCGCGCACGAAGGGTTCCGTACCATTATCTATGCAACATAAGGCAACGTTATTAGTATCAAGCAAGAAACGGTAAAAAAAACATGTTTGTTGTATGGGAGCCCCCCTTAAATCTTTATTTTATTTTATTTTTAGTATTTGTTGTTATAGCGGCAATAGAAATACATCATCTGTGAAAATTTCAACTGTCTAGCTATCACCGTTCTTGAGATACAGCCTGGTGACAGACGGACGGACGGACGGACGGACAGCGAAGTCTCAGTAATAGGGTCCCGTTTTTACCCTTTGGGTACGGAACCCTAAAAATGTCAATGGTAATATTCTATGTAGTAATTTATAGACTATATTCTATGTATGTAAGATAAAAGAAATAATCCCTACATTCGTTGTACGTCTGGTGTCGGATTAGGAATACAAATATAGACGCGACACAGTAGTAATCGCTCCCAGAGTTGAGGAGGTCCGTGCCCAACAGTGGGGAGAGATACGTTGTTTTATTAGCAAAAATTTATTTTTACCGCCATTTTCAAAATTTCTCATTTCATACTCGCAATATTTAGATTCTTAATGGCCATGTCAAGAGGAGACCACCTGACTATGCAGGAAATTTGACGCTACAACTTTCCATCCCTGGTCAGAAACCAGAGATAGACCGAAAACAAGATGGAAATATGTAGTCCTAAAAGACATTAGGGGAAGCAAGATATCCGAAGACGATGTCGTAGATAAAGCGCAGTGGAGAAAAAATATAAAGAAAGCTGACCCTGCCATCATGTGGGATGAATAGCTGGGAAGAGAGAGAGAATATTTAGATTCTTAATGTTGGTTTTATGATTACGGGTTCAAAAATTCTCTAAATTAAAATTTTGTTAGGATCTGATAGGAAAAACTGAAATGTATAAGAACAGTTTTATCAAATTCTATATTATCATTTCTATTCGCACTTACTACGATCAAGTAGAAACAAATTAGAGCAAGCAGATGCATACAACACATTTATCAGCGGGTCGCATTCCTTAGCACTCTCGACTTGATTGATAACCATTTGCGCAATATTTAAGTCTTACAAAATCTTATTAATAAAATAAACACGAAAGATTATGTAAAAGTATAAGACTAGGACATGATAGCAAAGTCCTGTAAGTAATATGTATATACCAAGGTTTCCTTTTTCAAATCTTTCATTATTATAAAACGAAAGTTATTATTTTTTTATGTATGTTCCTATATGAGCTTATATCTTCCGAATGACGCAATGGATTTTGATTCGGTACTTTTAATGGATAGAGTTGTTCAAGAGGATGGCTTTGTTGTATAATTTGTAAAGTTAAAAGTATAAGTAAGTAAGTATTTGTTTTGTAAAGTTTATATACCACGCATTTGAAGTTGCAGGCTATAGCTAGTATTCTAAAAAATAAGTACCTACTTACTTTAAAGGAATATCTGCGTAGGGAGTTAAAAATTTTGGAATCTTTCAAGCGTACAGGGTCCCGAGTCCGGTAAATGAATCGTGTCACAATGGTAGCTCAATGACACATTAAAACCTCAAAAAATTAACACTAGACTACCAAACTTGATAAAATTCGCCACTAAGCAATCAGTTATTGCATTTGTTTGCAATAACACTTAATAACTGATTGCTTAGTGGCGAATTTCAATTCATTTACCGGACTCGGGGTCCTGAAAGCTTACAGAGAAATGTCAAAAAATATTCTTATTAAAAATGCGAAAGTGACTGTGTTTGCACATGCAAACAGTAACATTTAACAGTAGATTTGGCGCGTGAAAACGACAAATTGATCAATGAGTAAACAGATAGTTTGCAGCCTGCTAGAAGACACAGGCGGCTGCAGCTACTTGTTAATGCAAAAAAACGTCATTTTTATTTTCCACACGGGCAACAGCTAATTGCAACTGATAATTATACTTCTTGCATTCTATTAAGTCGTTTTTCTTAATCTTCTTCTTCTTCTCCAGCCCATTAACGTCCCACTGTTGGGCACAGGCCTCCTCCACTTAAGGAGGGATTATGGTCTAGTGTGTCGCGCTGACCAGACGTGTTAGCACCGGGTTTATTTTCGAGTTTTTCGTCTCTTACAGAATATGTTATCTGTGTGCAATATCCCTTAGCTGACTTTTACAGCACCCTTGGGAGGAGCTGGGGTGGTGACGCTTGTATTCTTAATACGTCACCACACGGAGAATTTTCTTAATCGTATCTGTTAAAATCAAAATTATATGAAACTTTAAACTTATTCTTTAGATCTCTTATGTTTTAAACAAACATAATAAAATCTTAAAATTAACATATACATTGCAGGAAACAATATACATACAAGACCCTTAGCCGATAGGAAGTAGTAATTTTCAAGGCGATAATCTGTCTATAATAATAAACACTCAACAAAGTCATTCCAGTCTTGCAAAAGGCGAGAATATAATATTATTTTCATCTTATTTCCTTGTTTAACGAACAGTTATAGCTAATTAATGACCCTTTACTGTGGTAATTTTCGAAATGTAGATTTAGTATTTTTTGTGTTATGCCCTGGCTCTATTTAGAGGCTGCTAAACGCAGATGAGGCTAACATTCATTAGCTTTAATCCAACCGAAGTTTGCAAAGTCAGGTCAACTCGTCGTAAAAGTTACAGCGACTACTCTTTGTGTGCCGATTTTGTGCATGTACCTACGTGCGTTGCAATTAGTGTTTTTGTGCGTTATTTCAGCACCACCGATCTGACAGTACAAGTATTTGACAAAAAACGTATGTAATAACTTCATTTTGTCTCTAAGATGTCATAGTACTGTAATGATTTTAGCCACTGCAGTTATCGCAGATCAAATCAGGAGAAGCAAAGAAATTACAGCTCACAAGTACTTTCTTTACTAATATACTAGCTGTTCCCCGCGACTCCGTACTTGTGGAATTTAGGAAAAATTTTTTACTAATGCTTCGCTCCTATTGGTCGCAGCGTAATGTTATATAACCCATAGCCTTCCTCGATAAATGGACTATCTAAGACAAAAAGATTAGTGCGTTTGAACAAATTCTTCAGCTTCAAAATATTAGTAAAGATTAGTACTGTGGCTCTTAATCAAGCTGTTAGCCCTACAGCATTACATAATAAAACATTTCGCGTAATATTCGCATCAAATTGACTTGATCATTAGTGGCGAAGCTAAGCTAGGCAACTAAAATGTCTACGATTAAATGATTCAAGTTCTTGATTTTTATGATACATTTTGCTATGTTGTGATAGGTTTTTAATTGGTAGTTATAGTCTTAAGAGTTAAAATAGAAGTCAGATGATAAAAGCTGCCTTGTACTGTGAGGGTACCGTGCCTAATGAACCAAATTACCAAATAACCAAAAACTTATAAAATAATCATACCAACTAAATTGAGGTAAAGAATTAATTTTTAAAACCTACCTTATGACTAAATAAACTGTAACAGTCTAGTTACTTATGTGACTCTACTTTAGTCATAAACATCCATTAGGTATCTTTTCCACTGCCTTAACCTTCAGTAAAGTAAGTTCTATAGCCACAATAATTGAGTATTTATAGAAAAAAATTTCGACGAAAAAAAATACGACTTGATGTGCCTTTGAAATTTGAGGGTTTTCCTCGATTTTTCTAGGAGAAAACCATCAGATCCTGACCTGGTGCCAACAGGACTACACAGGAACCATTAGCTTTCAAATGAAAAAAATCATTAAAATTGCTTCACCTAGTTAAAAGAAATGAGGTAATTAACATAAAAAAATAAACAACCAGAAGAATTGAGAACTTCCTACTTTTTTGTAGATACAAAAATAGGGGGTCCTGGTGCAATACTTTACTTTAACTTTTTCTTTTTAAATTGGGCAAGTTTTTCAATTTACCGTTTGCGATGTAAAGAATACTTATAAATTATATAACAGTTCTATAATAATTATAAAATAGCATTCTCCGTAATTAAATAAACTGTATTTTTAGTTAGATACAGATTTTACAATTAAAATCTAAATTTAAAAAATGAATGGAGTTTGGTGAACCCCGAATTCATTCATTTTTTTTTCGATGACTATTTAAGAATAAAGTGTCTATTACACTAAACTAAACTATGTATATAAAATATATGTAACGAATTAAGAATACAAGTGTCATCACCCCTTTTCCTTTCTAGAGTGCTGTAAAAATATTGTACACAGATAATGTCCTCTGTAAGAGATAGAAAACCTGAAACTAAAGCCAGTGACGTCTGGTCCAACAGTGGGCCTTTAATGGGTTGGTGAGAGAGATATAGAAATCTTTTTAACTGGGTAGAGCTAAGTGTAAATTATATTAATATAAAACTCTACTGTGTAGGATGTCCATATGTAGGAACATAGTGGAGTCTGATCTGATCACACCATCTTCTCTCCCTGGAGGAGATGGGATGGTGACACTTCTATTCTTAATACGTCACCATATTTAGCTTATTTAGCAACATGTAATAAGCACTTATATGTTTCCACTCTGTTGAGCAAGAAAGATCAAAACATTAAGACAAACATTAGTGGCGAGTAGCGAGCAGCTTAGCAGATATTTATAATAATTTCAGTTCATTCACATTCGCACACACACACTTATTTAATTACCTGGGTAGGCTGGGTCTAAGTTACTGTAAGGTATGCTTTACACTAGTTCGCAACGTTTGACAGACGGTTTCCAACATTTTAATCTGTCCATTATTTTCAGTCAGTGAATTTTTTTTATTTCAATTTAGCATGTTTTACAAGCTCTTTTGAAACGTCAGAAGCTAGGTTTTTATTCCAAACGCGAATTCTATGGAGAAGAACAGACAAGAAACTGCATGGATTTTTTTGTCTCTTTTTCCTTTTTTTTTCAATATTATTTTACATTGTTGCTACTAAAGATAGATATGGATGATCGACGATTAACGAAAGGCCTTGTTTTGGCCAGGTACGTGGAAACGCTGGAACAGGACGCCCGAGAAAAATATACTCCGATGTCATCGCCGGTATACCTCAAAAGGGTCAAGTGCGTAGAACATACAAGCGCCGCCAGGCATGTATGAGTATGGATGAAGCTAAGGATGTATGTTTGGATCTTAGCAGATGGCGCTGTATATTCACTGCCTACCCCAATGGGAAAAAGGCGCGATGTTATGATGATGATGATAAAGATAGATAAACCTTTTGTCCTTACTTTTTTTATCTGCTTAGTAATCTACAGTATTTCCTATTGAAAGGTGCTATAATAGGGGACTACAGATTGTGCGACATCCTAAACCGTTAGTTAGAAACGACTGCAGCTTATGCATTTGTTTAATAAGATAAATATAAGAAGTACGACATGAATTTGGAAACTAAATACAATGTTTAAGTAACATAACAACAAGTGATCTTGTGACAACAACGACGCACTTTTTTTGATACTGCGGACTACTAACTTCTTGTAAATTATAAAAATATATTCTTTTAGTTAAATATTCTTGTAGGTAACTTATTAATGATCTGACAATAAAAAATATATCGTTGCTGAATGTAAAATTAATATTATTTGTAAAGAGATCATGCTTATACCTACCAACGTCATAAATGCAGATATTTATGCTGCGCCTGGGTGTTTTGTATATTCAATATTCAAGTTATCTTGTATGCATAACGCCACATGGCGTTCTATGGGGAACGCCTTTGTCCAACAGTGGACGGAAAAAGGCTGATGTATAAATAGATATATGCATAAAAATCATGTCCATTCGATAGCTATTTTATATCTGACCGGAATACGGATTACGTCACATACTTTCAGTGTGCAAGAACCTTTATAACTAAAGCAATACTAGTAAGCATAAAGTAATAAAGGTTTAAAATGAGCATGTGTATTTAAGATAATTTTAAAACTATTACAGACCTTAATGTAGCAGTTTAATATGGTTTTTAATGTTTAATTTAATCAACCAATAAAATAGTAGTATTCCTGTATAATTATATCATCACGCCTTCTTAGGAGAGTAAGCAGGGTAAGCAAATGTAATTTGTACATGCGGTGACGGAATAAGAATGCAAATGTCATCACCTTTCCTTCCGTGGAAGCTGTAAAAGCCAGCTAACGGACAATATAAGCAAAAACATCTTCTATAAGAGACAGAGAACTCGAAACTAAACTTCTATGAGAGACGGAAAACTCGAAAAAATAATTGCACGCATCATAAGAGCATACCTTATTTTTGTTAAAAAAATTATACATACTTGATTAAATGATACACTGATTTTCATGTCAATCAGTGGCTTAGAAGAAGAGGAAGGCTGTACCTAATTGATAAGTTCAAGTATTTTATTCCTTTCGTGTATTTTTATATAACAAATTAAAATGGCCAAGGTCATTTCATTTTCACTTGAACGAAAGAGGAAACATTAAGATAACAATTACACCTTGAAAATAAACCAGTTTTTAGTCTTGTCTTGTTATACTATACACTCAAAGATCACTACCAATAGATACCGCACATAAGGCAATCAATGTGCATGTGTAATGCATTAAGAACTCTGTGCGTAATTTTGCTACGTTCAATGAAGATGCAATACTGTATGCCCCACAACACGCGCCTTCCTCCAACTTTGGTGTGGTTAGTCGTTTACAGAAGTCACTAAATGCTCTATCTACAGGAGGTGACCTGTGTATACATATACAATATGAATATCAACTAAATACGTACACCATAATGGCTAAATAAGTGATACCACATTCATTTATTAAAATAGTTAATATTAATATTAAAATAGTTAATATTAAAAAAAAACCTGTCAAGAGCGAGGCAAACTCATAAACATAAGTAACTGCATTCAAATAATCAGTTAATTAAACTCAAAACAACTCACCAACTTAATTTTGTAGTTGAAGTATAGGGAATCGCCTACATTTCAGCTACTTCATAAGTTGGTATTAGTATAAACACTTTTTTCTTATGATGATCTGACAAATTATAAGTTTTTGGATTTTTCCCTATATCAGCACTATATAGAATTCATCTATGCCAAATTTCAAGGCTCTAGGGCAACGGAAAGTAATTTGAATGGAATGGAATTTTGATTCCCTAGCATAAGTCAAAAATTCTTAAAAATGGTCGTAATTCGGTTACATCTTTTAAATGCGTAGAGGTAAAAGGTTGATTGTAGTTTTTGCAGCAAGGGACCGCATAGATCTACATATCGTATGAGTTTCAAGAGTTGATACCTGCATCCTTTGCCGAGTAAAAAAAGTTTGACAGACGGACAGACAGACAGACAGACACCGGAGTGATCCTATAAGGGTTTGTACGAAACCCTAAAAATAGGTAATGTAGTTAATAAGCGAGAGACGGAATGTTCAGACTGTCCAGCTAGCTATTTAACAGTAACTTCTTTTGTATCCTACAGAGAAACCAATCCCGCTATTATCTATGGTGTTTACAAATAAAGCCCTATACCGAGTGGCCTGGTCATCATCATGTTAAAGAATACTAAATTCATTTTTTCACTAAAATACTAAATTCATTCGCTGACGGGTAGCGTGGTCTAGTGGTTCATGTAACGGACTGTCATTCACGAGTTCGATTCCCGCCTCGGACAATAATTTGTGTGATGTTGATAAGTGTCATAATATAAATGTTTGTACTACGTCTGGGTGTTTCTATGTATTATAAGTATGTATTTACAAAAAAAAAAGTAGTATATGTAGTATAGCCGTATCATGGTACCCATAACACAAGCATATAAGTTTAGCTTGGGACCAGAGGACGTTGTGTGAAATGTCCATGAATATTTATTTATTTATATATAAACTTAAAAAAATAAAAAAATGCCCTATACCGAGTGGCCTGGTCATCATCATGTTAAAGAATACTAAATTCATTTTCTTCTTATTCTCAACCTATTAACTGGCAATAGTTGAGCACTGGTCTCTTACTTTTCGGGAGAATAATCGGTCTTTTACGCCACGCTAACCAGACGTCTCAGCATAGGATTAGTTTCAAGTTTTCCGTTTCTTACAAATGTTAATAAGTCAGACAAACCATAAATAAACAAATAAAATATTCATGGACATTTTACGCAGCTTCCTCTGGTCCGAAGCTAAACTTATATGCTTGTATCATGGGTACCAGAATACGGATAGAATACATATTATTAAACTACTTTCATTTTGTAAATACATATGTACCTACTTATAATACATAGAAAAGCAATATCGCTTATCTGGCATGAACAGCACCCTCGGGAAGAAATGTGGCTTCGGCACTTGTATTCAGTCAGAAATCTCAATTAATACAGAATGAATGTATCCAGTAGCGGAATGCATATGAATAAATGAATGAATGAATGAACTTTATTTCACTTAAAATAGAGTTAACATAGGTGTTACATAAATTAGTGACAATAGTCCATCTATTTAGCCAGTAAGGCATGTGAAAAATTACAATATTGGAAGTGACTTCAGGTAAGCTGGTAACTTATTGTATGTATCCAATAAGTGCTATGAAATTGTTAGTGCTAAAAAATTGCTGATTAATAAATTGTAATTAATTATTGTAATTAATTATTATTTTTAATAAATTGTAGCAATTTTTTTGAGCTGAGTAGTAGAATTATTTCATTTAAGTATTCAAAATTAATTAAATAATTCAGCTAAATTGTGCAGACAGCAGCTACATATCCGCTGAAACAATGAATGAATAGTTTTACATAATAGATGTACTTAGCGGTAAATAAGCAGTTATTTAATATTGTAGAGACTAAAATAATTACTGCAACGGTGTGCACCCATTCATCATAGCAAATTTCTGTTGCTAAGTCCTTATCTTTACTTCTTATAAAACAAAGTCGTAATTTTTGTATGTATGTCCCTATGTGAGCTTATATCTTCAAAAATACGCAACGGATCTTGATGCGGTTTTTTTTAATAGATAGAATGGTTCAACAGGATGGCTTATTTTGCATAATTTGTTGGGGTTTGCTGTATATTGAATGAGATATGATTAAATTTGCCGAGAAACTCGAACGCGCGCGATCTATAAATGAAAACGCTGCCTTATCTATGTGAGGTACAACAAACTAATGTACGGAGGAATTGTTTGTTACCTATAGTTTTTCAAAAAAGTCCGCGAGCGCATATGTCTATCTTTTAAGGGAAACCCGCTGTACCCATAATAATTTCTAAAAAATTATAAAATTCAATAGGGTGTTTTCAAAAGCTATTTATGTGTATATGGTAATATTTTTTATCAAATTAAATAGCTTAGTTAGCTTACGCAATTAATATAGATTATAACTGCTCTTTACAGCATGAAATTTAAATGAATATCTTAGGAGATATGATGAAAAAAGAATTACGCGCGGCAAAATAAAATACTTGAAACTATTGGCTGTGCAACGCGAACGTTTCCTCGGTCTTCTATCCGTACTCCAATGTTTATGTTTATTGTGCTTTCACGTAAAGACTACTGGATGGATTTTCATGAAACTTTCCAATGGACAATCGAATAGAAAATGAACTTATTAATATCCTTTTTACCGCGGGTAACACCGCAGGGCACAGCTAGTATAATATAAACAACCTTTAATTTTTAACAAATATTGGCTCAAGAAATAATATCTCTAGCTTTTAGCCGGATATGTGTGGTACTTGGAATCTTTTCTACTACAAATTGCAAGCCAACCCTATTGGCGCTTTGCAACTTTAGGACTAACCTTCATCCATAGCTAACTAGAAATTAACTAAATAAATAAACTAAATAGTCCTGTTACAAATTTTTGACAAGATCAAACCCTCATAGATGTCGAAGGTTATACCTTTCCACTGCCCATTCTGTCCTCTGCGGGTCGGCAAAAAAGTTATCTCTCTCCCGTTATTAGCTCTAGCTTCGCGAGCATCACCAGCTTATAAAAAGATCAATTTCATGGATGTTATTGAACTATGGTGTCCGTATCTTATAAATTCTTACCACCCTGATCCAATCACCGTTCATTTAGTAGAGTCGAAAAATTTTCCTAAATATTTGTGACTTTACCAAGCAATACATACCGTCTGTTACTGATTTATAGGCTATTTCAGAAACAATAGTTGTACTACGGATTTTAAGAAAGTGTCTCAATACATCTAAAAATTTAAAATCAATATCTATCACGTGCTTAGCTTCTACACACTGTTTAGTACTCACAGTAGGTATGATTATATACATGAATGACATCATCATCGTACGATAAGGCGTGGTCCATCATTATGTGAGTAGCCAAAATACTTATATTTTTTGTATATTTTTTTCTCCATTCTGTTATATACCGTGGCAAGGTTATTGGCTTAAGTTTTACAACCATAAAATTTAAATTAGTGAAACTATTTTAAATGCAAGTAAAACGGTTAGTTATATTCCGGTATATAGAAGTAAAAATGTTTAATTTCGATGTAAAATTAAAACAATTGCAACAATAAAAAGATGATGGTATGTGATAAGCATAATATAAAGAAAATTTTCCCATCGTAATTGCTTTTGTTTACTCTATTAACATAAAGCGTAATTACGCTTTCTTGGCCTAGTATCAATCTAAAAACATTTACCTACTTTATAAATAATGTTGACCTTCAAATAATGATAGACAGACATCAGTATAAACAAATAATACTATAGTTTTTTTGCAACTTTTATAATTATATTAGATCAAAATGTTTTCACAGTTCGACTCACAGAGCACACACAAACACTGTTGCCCGCGACCTCATACGCGTGGAATGAAGAATTTTTTCCGGTTTTTGCAACATTTTTTGCCGATGCTTCGCTCCTATTAGTCGCAGCGTGATGTTATATAACCTACAGCTTACTTCGATAAATGTGCTATCCAACACTGAAATAGTTTTTAGGGTTCCGTACCCAAAGGGTAAAAACGGGACCCTATTACTGAGACTTCGCTGTCCGTCCGTCCGTCCGTCTGTCACCAGGCTGTATCTCAAGAACGGTGATAGCTAGAGAGTTGAAATTTTCACAGATGATGTATTTCTATTGCCGCTATAACAACAAATACTAAAAAAAAATTAAAATAAATATTTAAGGGGGGCTCCCATACAACAAACATGATTTTTTTTTACCGTTTCTTGCTCTCATACAACAAACGTGATTAATTAAGTATTGTGTGTGTTGTTTGCTTATTTATTAATAACGTGCCTTATGTTGCATAGATAATGGTACGGAACCCTTCGTGCGCGAGTCCGACTCGCACTTGACCATTTTTTTTAAATCAGACCAGTGATTCCCGAGTTAAGCGCGCTCAAAACAAACAAACAAAATCTTCAGCTTTACAATATTAGAATAGATTTTAATAAAAATCAAATACATAAGATCTATAATCTGGACGGTCATGTCAAAACTCCGTCAACAATATTACATATTGTTAAAACACGTTTAATAAAATAATATTTAAGCTCTTAAAAGCGCATAGCGCTCTTAATCAATCAATGTTTGCTAGCAAAATGTCATGGCCATTTCAAAAACGGGTCTGGTAAAAAATTTGGTAATCAAATGATTGCTAATAATAACGTGATTTTAAATAAGAAGATACTGACCCTGATTACGGCGAATATCTTAACGGAATACGTAAAATAAAAAACCTTTTTTTTGTTATAATATTTTCTAACACTTGCGCGACTCATTTGTTCATATAAAACTACTGTTTACGGATTTAGACGCGTATATTTGTTTTAAATTTTATCCCGAGGTTTCGGAGACTTTGCAGTCTCACCCGTGACCATGGTGACTTTTTATAGAATATGTTTGCGTTTTTATAGAAATTATATACAAGAGTGCACTTATTATTTTTTTATGGACATTTCGCACGACATTCTCTGGTTCCATATTAAGCTATATTTCTATGCTTTTGGTACGTGTACCAGAATACGGATATACTACTACACATATATTTTATTAGTTACTTTTTAGATCATGTTTAGTTAGCCTGCAGAACAGCATTTTCCTTAAATTATAGTCATAGCCGGTCAAAGGATATAATTAAATCATTCGCTTATTAGTTCATCGCAAAATTATAGTTATTAAGCTTCTTATAATCTATTTCACTTATGTTTCTAATGTAATTTCAACATATAATTAGGGTCTCGTACCAAAAGGTAAAACCTAATACTGAGACTTCTCTAACCGTCCGGGCTTCACCAGGCTGTATTTTAGGAACGGTGATAGCTAGAGGTTTGAACTTTTATAATGTATGTCTGTTGATACATAGCAACAAATACTAAAAACCAGAATACAATAAACATTTAAGGGAGTTCTCATTTACTAAAGATTTTTACTGTAACTTGATTAGATGACATGATTAAGACGGTATGACGAATATAATAAATAAGTAAATAAACATTCATGGACATATCACACAACGTCCTCTGGTCCCAAGCTAAGCTTATATACTTGTGTTATGGGTACCAGAATACGGATAGAATACATATACTACTTTTTCTTTTGTAAATACATACTTATAATACATAGAAACACCCAGACGCAGTACAAACATTTGTATGACAATTAGAAAAATCACACAAATGATTGTCCCGAGCGGGAATCGAACCCGCGACCTCTTGATCGGCAGTCCGTTACATAAACCACTCAACAACGAGGCTCGTCAAAATATCTATATTTATACAAATCTATATCAATATTATGAAGCTGAAGTTTGTTTGTTTGTTTATTTGAACGCGCTAATCTCGGGAACCGCTGGTCCGATTTGAAAAATTCTTTCAGTGTTGGATAGCGCATTTATCGCGGAAGGCTATAAGCTATCATCAGGGTGCGACCAATAAGAGCGAGGCATCAGTGAAAAATGTCGCATAAACAGGGTTTCTTTTTCAATTCCACGCGTGCGGAGTCGCGGACAGCAACCAGTATTATGATAATAGCAATATGGAACCCTTTAACTGTAAGTTCGACTCGTACTTGGCCGGTTTGTAATGTAATTTCAACATATAGTTAGTAGATATTTGTGTTAGTGTAGTTTATTATGTAATAATAAGGCTTTTTATGTTTTATTTTGCCGTCGTGACCTTCACATGATCTTGAATGTTTTTATCACGATGTCTGAGTGGCTTTAAGAATTAATATTGTAGAAGGTTATTTCTTAGTTTATTTTGAAGTTATTTTGACGAGAGATGTGTGTGGTACGTGTATAAATCTATATTAATATTTGAAGGGTTTGTTTGTTTGAACGTGCCAATCTCAGGAACTACTGGTTCGAATTGTAAAATTCTTTTTGTGTTCTATACTCCATTTATCGACGAAAGCTATATAACATCACGCTTCAACCAATAATAGCGATGCATTAGTAGGAATCTCTAAATTTTACGCGTACGAGGTCGCGGGCAACAGCGAGTATAGACATAAAATATAGCTTTTAGCACTCTTGGAGACTGTAGCTTCCTATTAGTGAAAAAAAACCTATGTTTGGGTCATTAATTATAGAGCTTATCTCTTACATAGGTACATATAACAAAATTTATCTCTCTCTCTCTCCAGCCCATTACGTCCCGCTATTGGGCACGGGTCTTCTCCACTTTAGAAGTGGTTATAGTCTACCGAGCCGTGCTTACAAACTTTACCTCTTTATTAGACAATTCCTTTCTTAACAATACGGGCTTCGTGGTCAAGTGGTTTATGTAACGGACTGCCGTTCACGAGGTCACGGGTTCGATTCACGCTCGGGACGATTATTATTGTTATATTTATAAATTTCATACATAGGTTTGTACTGCGTCTGGGTGTTTTCTATGTATTATAAGTATGTATTTACAAAAGAAAAGTAGTATATCTATTCTATTCGTATTCTGGTACCCATAACACAATCATATAAGCTTAGCTTGGGACCAGAGGACGTTGTGTGAAATGTCCATAAAAAAATACATTAATGCACGTAAATGTCCGATATATTTGTGTTAACCAATTATTTTTAGTATCGTCTCCATAATGAAGTGTTTAAGTTACGAGTAAAACCTACAGGCGGCCGATGGAATCCAGCTTACCTTGGCTATTTCCTACTTGTCCACTACGAACAGAACGCCTCCCTACCAATATATTCAGATATTACTCGATATTGTATCGCTTAGATTGAAATTTTATAAGAAAGTAAATTAATAAAGAAATATAAATTAAATTTTAAGCGAGTACAGGGAATCCAAGTCACATTACAACATTTTAATACTTAATAGACTGAATAATTAATATTTTAATAATTAAATATACACTAATACTAACTGACCCGGCAAACGTTGTTTTGCCATACAAATTTTAAGGGGGTGTTTGAAAAATAGATGTTGGCCGATTCTCAGACCTACTGAATATGCATGTAAAATTTCATAAAAATTGCTCAAGCCGTTTCGGAGGAGTACGGTAACTAACACTGTGACACGTGAATCTAATATATAAAATTCACGTGTCACAGTGTTAGTTACCGTACTCCTCCGAAACGGCTTGACCGATTCTTCTCAAATTTTACATACATATTCAGTAGGTCTGAGAATCGGCCAACATCTATTTTTCAAACCTTTTTTTTTTTTTAGTATGGCAAAACAACGTTTGCCGGGTCAGCTAGTTTTATATATAAGAAGATTAAAAAGCTGAAATATTTGTTTGGTTGAACGCCCTAATCTCAGGAACCACTAGTCCGATTTGACAAATTCTTTCAGTATTGGATAGTACATTTATTAAAAAAAGGCTTTATATCATCACGCTGCGACTAATAGGAAAGAAGCATCAGTGAAAACTTTTGCAAATATGGAGATAATTTTCTAAATGAGTCTCGGATAACAATTAGTAAGTTATATTACTGCTTTTATTTAAAATTCAAACGGTTTATTAGAAGATTTCGTAAGAAAATGCTGTTATCAGTAGCTTGCTGATATGCAAGTAAAGACAAAAGTTTAGATTAGTCTGACTTTTTAAGCAAGAATTGTGAATAGATAATAATAATATATTGAAAATGGGTGTTAAACTATTGTTAAAAAGCTGTTTTACTAACAAATACTTAGACGGAATCAAAAGCGAAAATATAAGAATTCTTCATTTGCATTTTCAGCAGTAAAATAACAAAAGCTTTGTTATATTTCCATTTGAACTAAAATTGAAAACGAAATGGTATAAAAAAGGAATAAAGAGATAGGAAGAAATAAAAGAAAGTTTTTTTTAAAAGCAACGTCCGTTATAGGTCCTGAACGGCTATATAATCTAATTTAAAAAATTCTGCTGTCACGGTGTTTGTAATTATACTCCTCCAAAATGGCTCGACCGATTTTCGTGAAATTTTGTGTGCCGTTAGGTCTGAGAATCGGACAACATAAATTTTTCATCCCCCTAAATATTAAGGGTGGTTGACATTTTTATGGCAAAACAACGTTTGCCGAGTCATCTAGTATCTGTATATTTCTTGTAAGAATCCGTCTCTTTCTCGCTATATTAATATGCCTTTTGTGACGCCCTTTACTCGTATATTTGACGAAATAAACAGTGCTTGTAACAACTCCTGTTGATTGAGTGCTCTAAGGTATTATTTAAATAAAAAAATGGGGGTGATTTTCTTTAGGAAATCAACAGGGAATAACTGACAAAGGCTATTTAGTAATATGATTGATTGTATATCTTTTTATTTATTAGTCTTTCTGTCTATTGATAGTGTTTGCGTAAATTTTGCTGGTGATTTTAAGCTTAATTTTTAGGTTAACTCACAGGATATAAGCTTAGTTTAGTACGGAAATTTAGAGCGGAAGTTGATTAGTAGCCAAGTTATCATTCTCCTGCTCTTATTGCATTATTTGGGGTCGGCGCAACATGTATTTTTCTTCCATGGTATTCTATCAACCGTCTTATCTGTGTCAGCTCCAATTTATTTCATGTCCTCGTTCACACAGTACATCTATATCTTTTATTAGGTCTTCCTCTAGACTTTTTATGATTAGTAGCTAAGTATTATGATAAAATAATAACCTTCGTTACTATAAAATCGCTTGAAAATCCCTAAATATTAGATAGGTACTTTAAATCATTGTATTGTCATCGGTCTTTAATATGTGTGCAAAATTTCAGATCAATCTGACTACTGCAAGTGGGTGAAAATCACTTTCAAAGATTCCGATTCAAGATTAATACATTAATAGATACGTACCGAGCTAATAAAAGCGTGTTAAAATACTTTATTTTAGACACCGATTGGAATGTCTGTTATTACAAGAAGTAAAAAAATTGGAATTAACTTTTCACTAAAATGTCTTGATTCTACACTTATCAAGAATTTTAGCATCAGTAGTTAACTGGAGATAGATTTATGTGATATTAGCATATATTTTATTTGATAATTTTATTTGAATGTATAATTTTATAATAAATATTAAAAAAAAACATTTATTATCACTTCAACGGGTCCTGACACTTGATAAGTTAATAATATTTAAATTTGTAAAAAAAAATATTAATAAATAACTATATGCACTTACGAATTTACCTACATTTCATGACAGGGTCATCCGCATCACACACACACAATACGGCCAAACGCTGTATATATCTATCTTTATTCAGTAGTTACTAGAAATAAATAAATAAATATTCATGGACATTTCACACAACGTCCTCTGGTCCCAAGCTAAGCTTATATGCTTGTGTTATGGGTACCAGAATACGGATAGAATACTTAAACTACTTTTTTTTGTAAATACATACTTATAATACATAGGAACACCCAGACGCAGTACAAACATTTTGTATGACAATTAGAAAAATCACACAAATGATTGTCCCGAGCGGGAATCGAACCCGCGACCTCTTGATCGGCAGTCCGTTACCAGAACCACTACACCACGAGGCCCGTCATATTGTAATTATAATTCAAGAAATATTGTGTATATAATTCAAGAAGTATTTATGTATTCTATCCGTATTCTGGTACCCATAACACAAGCATATAAGCTTAGCTTGGGACCAGAGGACGTTGTGTGAAATGTCCATGAATATTTATTTATTTATTGTAAAAAAATCAAATATTGTAATTCAAGAATTTTTGTTTTCTGAAAGTTTGCAAATTTTCTTTTTTAACTGTCAATGCCAACAAGAAAAATTAATTTATTGTAAATTAAATTAGAGAATAACATTAGTCACTTGATTCTCTCGCGTTGCTAAATTTATAATTTATTTTTTAATTTATATAATTTACTTATTTTGAATATTGTACAGTAAAATAAGCGTCTAGATACTTCACAAATTGAAAAATAAAGTGTTAACCGGACATTTTCAAAATACTATTCTAAGAAATTGTCCAAAAAAAAATCTTAACAAAAATGTAGAGTATCTATTAAAATTTACATAAAAAAATATTGAGAAAGAAATAAAAAAACCTTCATAATCTTTAAAACGTCTAAGAGATCCTTTCCGGAATCGGAAGTGACGTATACGTATAAATCGATAACGCGGGAAGATCTTATTAGCGTAGTAGTGCTAACATAAATTGTAAACAATTCTTTGTAAGTTTAAAGTGAGAGTATTCTGTAGTTTCTACGTAATAAAGTAATATTTGAACAATTTTTTTTAGTTTTTCGGTAAAATTTTATCTCGTAATTTTTTTCTCGTATTTCTATTTAGAAAGCTTACAGATTGGCTATGGCTTATGAAGGAAGTTATCTTTAGGTAGAGTACTTATAATAAGTTGTGTCTTTAATATTCTGTAATAAAGGTAAAATATATGACTAATAGCAATAATAGCATAATATAAGCAATAATAACATAATAGCAAAATAATAGCACGCTGAAGTGGCAATGGGCAGGCCACATCGCTCGACGATCTGATGACCGTTTGGGACGGAAGGTCCTCGAGTGGCAACCACGAACCGGACGACGCAGCGTGGGGCGGCCCCCAACAAGGTGGACCGACGATATCGTCAAATACGCCGGGGGCCGCTGGATGCAGTTAGCGCAAGACCGCACGTTGTGGCGTTCTATGGGGGAGGCCTATGTCCAGCAGTGGACTGAGAAAGGTTGATGGATGGATGGATGGATATGACTATTAGGATTATTTTGCTGACACTCCCCTGTCAGTATGTCTTTCACCAGGCTGTATATCAAAAACAGTGGCTACTTAAAATAGTGGGTACTTAAAATTTTTAAAAATGGTATATTTCTGTTGCTGCTTTAACAACGACTAGAATTAGAAACACGAAATATTTTAGAGGCTAATTTCTCACTAACAATTTTTTGTAACTAGCGAACTTTGTACATATGTAATCAGGTGAAATTGGGCACCATGAGGTAGGCATGTCATGTGACAAAACCTCTTTAAATAATTTACATAAAAAAAGTATGTTTGAGCGTTCCTATAGATAGAGGGAACTAAATGGATAGGACGATGTGACTATTACAGCATTACAATAAGATGACGAATATTATTATGATGATAATTGTACGAAACCTATCGTCCAGGAGTCCAGCTCTTACATAGTCAGTCTTTCATATACTGCAACTTCACTGTTTAATATTTGACGACATTCACACTAAATTGCTGTGTTATTAAATTAGATAATATCGTCCATAAAATTCGTAACACAAAACAGCTGAGCCACTTAAGTGATTACAATTACGTAATGAACATTTTAATTTCATTAAACTTTAGCTATTGACAAAAAATGAGACAAAAAGATTCTCAAGATATACCAGTTTTTTTATTTAGTTTATACAGGTTGATTTAAAATCGATATTTCACCACCCGTCTTTAGCTTTAAGTTAATATTATATCGATGTTTTCTGACGCGAATATTTTGGAAGATAGTAATGGAAAAGATGTTCCATTGTTTTAATTTAGAATATCAAATCAATCACAAACACATTATCCAGTTAAAATATGATAAAGATAAGAGAGGGAATGCAGAAGAATTTTCTGGTTAGAAAATTTATGCTCAAATATATGTATATTTTAAGCACACACACACACACACAAATTCAAATATGGAATTCATATTACTACACGAGTATCGTCTCTGTTAGTTCTAAAATAGAACAAAGTTAAACCTAGACACGATGCATAAATACGTCGGAAATACATGTTACTCTATAAAAAAATTCTAAGCAATACGTGCAAATTTATAAATAAAGTAAATAGATTTAACTTTTTTATAAAACTACGTGACTGATCGTATATCAAATATGCAAAGTCATGTAATTTATATCATAGCAAAGAAATAAGAACCTGCTATATATCTACAACAATGTGTTTCACAAGCATAAACTTATATTGCTCTCATAACACTTCAGTGATATGTTATTTTTCATTTTAATATTACTAATCCATATAATATATCTCCGTGTGGTGACGGAGTAAGAATACAGGTGTCACCACCCCATCTCCTCTCAAGGGTGCTGTAAAAGTCAGCTAAGGGATATTGCATACAGATAACATCCTCTGTAAGAGACGGAAAACTCGAAAATAAACCCTGTGCCAATACGCCTGGTCAGCGCGGCACAGTAGACCATAATCCCTCCAAAAGTGGAGGAGGCCCGTGCCCAACAGTGGGACGTAAATGGGCTGGAGAGAGAGAGAATCCCTATAAATTAACAATCTTAAAACCTGTTTAATACCTGTGTTTTTCAATGTAATAAAATGCAACGCGAAAGTTTAAAAGTGTATAATCTTAAAACCATCTATAAAAACAATCATCATCATTTTCCTGTCCTTATTCTGTTATGTGAGGTCGATGCAACCTGTATTCTTCTTCCATAATCTTCTGTCAAACGTCATATTATCTATGTTCACGATTCTTTCTTTCATAAATATCTAAAGTTACACGGTCCATCTATTTTTTAACTGACTTCAAAAAAGGAAGGTTTTTTTTTATTGGAACGCTGGTGGTTTTCGTGTGGTTCTGGTCAGGACTCTAATGGTTATCTCACGAGAAATCGAGGAAAACCCTCAAGTTTCAAAGGCACATGAAGTCAGATGAACGTTTTTTTTTAATATTATTTTTTTTTGTCTTCCTCTAGAATTAAGTAATTCCCTTCAAAATCGTTAATAGAACACTCCTAACAATATAGTTTACTTTTTGTCTAATTAAATGACCAATGACTATACCAGAATAGCCACAGAATACGAACAATTATAAAGACATATTACAAACATTATTAAATTAATGCAAATGTATTTGTAGTACACGCTTCAATTTTAAATCCATTATGCGTTTTGAATATAGAACGAACCGATTAAACCGCCGAAGACAAACACTCGAAATCTTATCCTATTTCTGCTCAGTAAAATTGTACATAATTAAAATCATGCTGTATAATCTCATTTAAATTTTCTTGTAAGATATAATTATCTAATTATTTCGACTGTGTACAAAGTCTTTAAGATAATGAGTTAGTAGAGTTTGGTAGAGTCATATTAAATTTAAGATATTTATATAGTAATGGATATATTAATTTGTTCATGTGGTGACTGATTAAATATTTATGGGTTATCACCCTATTTCTTCCAATGGGCGCTTTTAAAAGTTGGCTTACGAAGCAAAAAGTGGTATTTATAGGGAAAGATAGAACACACAAACACACATAGAACACTTAAAACTATGTATCAAAACAATTGCTTAGATTATTATAATATACTAAAATATACTTCTATTATGGAGGTTCGTTCCTTGCCCGATATTGGGACGTATACGGCCTATAAAATTAAATGCTAAGATCTAGGTTTTAAGGTTTTTGGAACCAAAATAAACAATTTTGTTTAAAATAATATTATGTGCAATTTGTTCTCGAAAAAGAAGTAATATTTTTGCTAACTAGAGTTCAGTTACATTTATAAATAAACAGCTGTAACCAACTGCCTGTAATAACAAAGTTAATTTTTATTTCGTAACACACTTAAGTTGCAAATGTTAGTTATTACTAACACATAGCCAGATCTTAGACTGCGAATTATGTAGGTTTATATTACGATTGTTTTAACGTTTTTATATTTACTAGAAGCCGTATTATTCAATTATTTATTATATTTTTAAAAAACTATTGTGAAATATACCTATACAAGAACAGTCATTCAATACAAACATATATATCTTAGTACCAGCTGATTCAAATCCAGTTCAATAAAATACAATAATCCAACCAAAATGAAGAGACGTACGCAAGCGCAAATGTATTTATTACATAGGTACAACAACTTGTAAACCAGACATACCGTTTTGCCACGATAGTGCAAACAAATCTTCGCCGTGGAGCCATTGCAGTTCCCTTATTATAGTCGACATATCAGCATCAAACGACATTAATACATGACAGCATAACTTCACAACACAACAAATCACATCACTATCACAAAAAAAAAAACCGCGAAGTTGACAATTCAAGCACTACACTACTTAGTACCACAAAAATTTCGTATGGAATGTGTTTAAAACACTGAAAAACTTTCGCTGACGGTAAATATCACCAATATCGCGTTACAATTTGATGTTACGAAACGTCAGCTTGACAGATCGTGGGGTTAACGAACGGTATGCGCGAGCGCAACATACGTGCGTCGCGCGCGAACGAAGCCAACCGACTGGCCCGACAGGTCTTGTTGTAAACAGTGCGCGGCAATTTCGATAACCTTCCAAATATCGACAAATAACATCACTAGTTCACGAATCGCTACTCGTGAACAAGGCCGGCAATTTTTACGGTGTTACGGTATAATCGGAAGGTTAATGTAAGCTCGATTTTTTATCGATTGTTGCAACTATGCAGTTCAGTAGGCCGTATGATAATGGCTTAGTTGCCTCATATGTTTCTATTTTATTCTTAAATATGTTTGAGATTATTCTTTTTTGTATTATGAAAGTCTATTATATTTTTATATTGTGTAATAAAGCTGTTTATACTGCTCAATGTCCATGTTAATGAAGAGTGCACTTTATAATGCCACTAACTGTTGCCTTCAACATCGTACGCGTGGAATTTAGAAACCAAGACTTAAGAGGGCACGATACTAAAGTATGCTCCATACAAAAATATGGGTATCGTACTTCCCTTTTTTTCTTCGCAAATGTTAAACCAATTTTAAATGTTTCTACGCTATATTATAGATGAAGAGTATAATAATTTATACTTCTGTCCCTTTCTTTTTTTCAATACATAATAACTAAAAGAAATATGACCATCTGAAAATCCCGTTTTTTTTCGGTTTTCTTTAGGTAAAGTTGCAGCGTCTACCACACATATTTGGTAAAGTTTTGCCAAAAAAGAAAGTGATACAAGCATAGATATACTCTTCATCTATAATATAGCGTAAAACAATCAAAATCGGTTTAACTTTCGCGAAGAAAAAAGGAGACTACGAAACATCTTTTTTTCAAAGAATCTGATGGTCAAATCTGCTTCAGCTATATTTGTCTCTTTCAGCACGGTGCTCGGGAATAGGGATAGCAATACCTAAGGCAAATACCTAAATTACGAGTACAGTACCCTCTTAATAAATTATACAAAAACGCCGAACCATTTTATCTATTAAAAAAACCACATCAAAATCCGTTGCATAACTTTGAAAATATAAGCTCACATACAAAATTAACCACTGTGATTTATAATAAGTAAAGATAAAGATTTCTATGGAGCTGTGCGAAATAAGCATATGATTTTACAAGAGAGAAAAACCTTAAAACTAAGTCTGTCCCAACAAACTCATTATAATAGTACCGAATACCACTAACATAGATCGAATACATATTAGACAGTTCCAAGACCTGAAATCTCGACTTTCTTGATGAAATGTATAAGCCAGCTATAAGATCTGATACTATTTTTAAAATATTACAGTTCTCTCTCATACTCAGTGAGACGTGAATCTTAATATAAATAATGTTATCTCTATTTGTGAACGTACAGACAGATAAACACATACAAGAGAGCGTAGTTTTGAAATTAGGATGCACGGGAGCATTGTGTCGTCATATACATTAGATAACAAATATGACATACATCTAACAGTCTTATCTATAACTAGCTGTGGGCCACGACTCCGTACGTGTTGCTTCTAGAAAATTTTCCCCGTATTTGCAACATTTTTCAATTATACTTCGCTCCTATTGGTCACAGCCTGATATTATATAGCCCATAGCCTTCCTCGATAAGTGTACACTGAAAAAATTATTCAAATTGAACTAGCGGTTCCTGAGATTAGTGCGTTTAAACAAACAAACTCTTCAGCTTTGTAATATTAGAATAGATGAAACGCTTAAGGACAGTATAAACCTATATTAGTTGAAACGTCTTATAAGCTTATCAAACGTCCGATAAATTTTTTTATTCATAATCGTTTTATAAACCTGCGATGACTAAAATGTCTTTAATAAACAAAAGGCTGCCATTTTGTAGAACAGTTCTGAAAAGTGAATGGTAATAATTTAGGATTTTTAAAAGAAAAAGTTCAATCGACTTCATCTGCCATTGAAATTTGAGGGTTTTCCTAGATTTCTCAGGAGATAAACATCAGATCCTGACCTGGTGCCAATGGGACCAAACGGGAATCACCAGCTTTCAAATACGAGAATAAAACAGGCGATCACACACTAATTGAGAACCTCCTCCTTTTTTGAAGTCGATTACAAAATGGCAGGTAGTATGAATGGTGAGAATAAGATTTGGTGTACATTTTATTATAATATCATCTCTATTTTACGTCTCGTGTATGCAACCACATGTATGTATGTATAAGCCAAGGGCACTCCCTTGCATCTATGCTGCTATGATCTAAACAAGTAGTCTTTAATTTTGGCTTACCCATATGGGGAAAAAGCGTGATGGTAGGGCAGTGATGATTTGTTTGAGTTATTTTAATCTCTATTCATAGTCATGTAAAGATTCCTGTACATAGATACATAACAATAGGAATAAAAGCGATTTAAAAAAAAAGTACTATACGTGGGTATTGGAAAAATAGAGCCAAAAACAAGCAAATATAAACAAATATCTCAGCCACATTTGAACTACTTGAATCCTTATAAGACAATTAAATAACACTTTCTTATTGTTTTTCCTTTTACAAGATATATTTACATTGAATTTTATACGGAGCTTATATGGAATCAAAATCATATTACTTTTGTACGGTACGAACAGATTGGAGATCCCTTTACAAAGCTCTAAACCTATTTACTCGAGTTTTCCAGTGCTAATGTTGAGTGGCTCGTTGTATGGTGCAAGTAATAAACTAATGGCTTCGTAGTCTACTGGTTAATATTTCTGCCGTTCCTGAGATAGCGGGTGCAGTTCTCGCACGGGACTATCATATAAATGTCATACAAATGTTTGTACCGGGTGTTTCTATGAATTTATAAGTATGTATTTACTGAAGAAAAGCGTTCCTCAATTAATGTACAATTCAACAATGAAAGAATATTTCAAATCGGACCAGTGTGACACTAGCGTATTCAAAAAAATAAACATACAAACAAACAAACTTCAGCCTTATAATATTAGTATAAGTTATAATGTTATTTCTTATTAAGGTAACAATGGAGGCAATCGTTTTCCCCTTGTACTGAAACAAATTAGTAAGTAGAGCATGTTTCAGCGATTCTTTAATAGCACTTCAGTTAAACTGCAGAGCAATTTAGTCCACTGAGTTTAAATTATCGTCACGTACTTACCAACCCTTCACAAAAGGGGTGCAAAATGAAATTCTGTTTTAAACCGACCTTGAAATAGAGGCATTAGATACTTAAGAGGGCACGATACCAAATTATGCTCCATACAAAAATATGGGTATCGTACTTCCCATTTTTCTTCGCGAAAGTTACACCGATTTTAATTTTTTCTACGCTATATTATAGATGAAGAGTATATCTATGCTGCTGTCACTTTCCTTTTTTCAATACATGATAACTAAAAGAAATATGACCATCCGAAAATCCCGTTTTTTTTGGTTTTCTTTAGGTAAAAGTTGCAGCGTCTATCACACATATTTGGTAACGTTTTACCAAAAAAGAAAGTGATGCTAGCATAGATATACTCTTCATCTATAATATAGCTTAAAAACAATTAAAATCGGTTAAACTTTCGCGAAGAAAAAAGGGGACTACGAAACGTTTTTTTTTCAAATAATTTGTAGGTAAAATCTGTTTCAGCTATATTTGTCCCTTTCAGCACGGTGCTCGGGAATAGGGATAGCAATACCTAAGGCAAATACCTAAATTAGGAGTACAGTACCCTCTTAATTCAACAACAGTAATTTTGTTGTATCTGTGTAGTGACGGATTTAGAATGCATGTGTCATCACCCCATTTCTCCAGGCTCGTGATTCTTTTGTAAGAAGTTACCAATCAGATTAGAATATATCTTTCTCATAACACAATATCGTTAATCATGTAACGTCCTAGACTAAAATATACTCCGACTAGCTATTGCTCGCGACTTCGTAAAATATTTTACCTGTTCTTGCAACATAATTTATTTATTTACATTTATTTCTTTTTAGTTGTAATTTTAGTTTCCTAGTTTGACTAAGATGCTGTAAGCTACCCTAATAAAATAAAATAAAATAAAATAAAATAAAATAAAATAAAATAAAATAAATTAAACATGTTTCATACAATCCGAATCGAATTTGAAAACAAACCTAAAATAAAAACTGAAATCTGAACTCAAATTAATAGATACTAAAATCAATACTGAAATGTATAGCAAAATTTACCTCAATCAATAATCGTTACAAAATACTGTGTATATCTACTAAAATCAGAGTTAAATACGATACCAAAATGACAACTGCAATTATTGAAACAAACCAAAACAAATAATAAGTTCTATAATTGTTATTAAAATAGTAAGAAAATAATAATTCAATAATGTAACTCTTCTTTCTGCCAAAATAAAAAAAATCTACGTAGTACTGAATATAAATACATAACTATTCCAACTTCTCACTTCAATTAAAAAAAAAAGTTCGACCTAAGTAGTTTCACCACACAAGGAGTTTCTATTCCGAACTACGAGTACCTACCGCGTAAATAGCATGTGTCAGTCTGGGATTAAAACCTTCTGGGCCAAATTTAAAAAAAATATCTTTAAGTCGACGGATTCTATGTATTGTTCTATGACAACTGTAAAATAAACAATATGGCTGAACTGTTATTTTATACCATATTTCACAAACATTTGCGTTTATTATCTCGTACAGAGTTTTTAGCGAAATAATGTATAGCCTATGTTACTTCCAGGACTATAAATCACCTTTATACAAATTTTCGTGAAATTCCATTCGGTAGATTTTGCATGAAAGCATCACAAACAAACAAACAAACAAACTCACTTTTATATATAAGTAAGGATAGCCTTCCTCGGTAAATGGACTAAACAACACAAAAAGATTTTTCCAATTCGTACCAGTAGTACCTGACATTAATGCATTCAAACAAACAAACTCACTCTTTAGCTTTGTAATATAGGTATAGATTGTGAAATAAACTAAGTGGAAGGGGGAAATTTACAGCTAAGACGTAAGATGAGATCAGAGCATAAATGTGTTAAGCTCTGTCAGCATTCATATTTACAACTATCATGTGTACCTTTCATCCACAATCTAATACCTTAGATTAAATATGAAGTAGATAATGGGATAGAGGGCCGTTTAAAAGATACAATTAAACGAAGAAACTTCGACACATAATCCCCACATGCCTCGTGGTGTAGTGGTTCATGTAACGGACTGCCGATCAAGAGGTCGCGGGTTCGATTCCCGCTCGGGACAATCATTTGTGTGATTTTTCTAATTGTCAAACGAATGTTTGTACTGCGTCTGGGTGTTTCTATGTATTATAAGTATGTATTTACAAAAAAAAAGTAGTATATATATTCTATCCGTATTCTGGTACCCATAACACAAGCATATAAGCTTAGCTTGGGACCAGAGGACGTTGTGTGAAAGTAGTATATATATTCTATCCGTATTCTGGTACCCATAACACAAGCATATAAGCTTAGCTTGGGACCAGAGGACGTTGTGTGAAATGTCCATGAATATTTATATTTATATTTATTTATTTATTCAACAAAGAACTTCCCTATATTTCTTTGCCGCACTCTCAAAGCATGAAATTCGCTCCCTGTAGGTACACGTGTTTCTTGATCTATATGATCATCTTGTGGGCTGGCAAAGTGGAAACGGCTAGTGCATTTATATTGTACTAGCTGCTCCGATATTGAGATTACACCCCACTTTACATGAGGTGAAGGGTAGTCATTTGCCCACCCTAGCTATAAAATGTCCCGAAACCGCTAATCGTTTGTAACTTAAAATTCGCCTAAAATACCTACCTTATAAAAGTACATTACATCAGTTCTTTACTTGTACTTCACGTTGATTGCGGAGCAGTCCACTGCGTTCATATTAATGTCACATAGTTGTCAAGCACTTTACAAAGAGATACAAAATATAACTCAGATTGTGAACAACGATGAAGTTTAAATTAACTTTGATATAACTTTTGTTTGAATGTAAAGTTTTGATGACATGTAAACTAGAAAGGTGTCGAATCTGAATTTAAATTGTTGAATTGTTTGGTCATGTATTTACAATAAATAAATAAAATATTCATGGATACTACACACAATGTCCTCTGGTCACACACTAAGCATATATACTTGAGTTATGGGTACCAGAATGCGGATATACATAGTACAATATTGTGATTTTGATAATACATTACATACATTACAGTCATGTAAAAAATAAATATTATACAAGTAGATCCACAGGTAAAGTGTAGTGACGGATTAGGAATACAAGTGTCACCACTGCATTTCTTTTCTAGCCTACTGTACCTATTGTAAGAGCCAAAGGGATATTACACCGATAACGTCATTGGTGAGAGACGGAAAGCTCAAAAATAAACCCTATGCCAACACGCCTGGTCAGCGCGGCACAGCAAACCTGAGATCATAATTCCTCCCAAAGTGGAGGAGGCCTGTGCCCAACAGGGGTACATTAATAAAGTCTTTTTTGCACACAATTTTGATTGCTTAAACACCGATTTTCAAGCTTTTTTTTTAATATACCTAATGTTAAAAAAAATAGTATTCGATCGAAAGTTCGGTTTCGGTTTATTATCAAGTTTCGGCGGCAGTTTCGGTTTCGTCCCAAATCGGCCGAAACTTTTGCCGAAACCGAAACTTGTGTCGCAGTTCACGCGCACTCATGCTCGCCTAACTTCGTTGCCATCATGCCCTAATTAATGTAAAATAATAGGTAAAATGCACCATATTTCAGTATTCTAAGAAATGTTATACTTGACCACGTGAGTTTCGGTTTCAGCCGAAAATGAGGCCACGGCCGAAAATTCGGTTTTGGTTTCGGCCGGAATACCAATGTCGGTCGGACACAAAAAAAAATCATTTCTGACAAAGTTCGGTCCCTTAAACTGCCTCTGGTTGAGCCCAAACTATTTTTAAGAAAGAAAGAAAGAAAGAACTTTATTGACACCAGTGTCAGTTTATAATATAATAGTATAAGTATTTAATAATTTAGAACATGCTACGTAAATTATATACAAATTTAAATATGAATTTAAGCTATATAGCAATTTTTACAACAAGTGCCAAAGGGCAGGCAACTCAGCATAAAGTTAGGTGGCAACACATGACACCCAACGCTGATTTTCAGTTGCAACCCAGTTGTTTTTATTAAAAATGTGTATATTTGTACTTAAGACGATACCAAAATAGCTTCGTGCATTTTTCTATGTACGAAGTTTTCATTGTTTCTTTAGATTGAATGGCTAGAGCTCTAATTTTTAAGTATATGTTTTTTCAATATATGATCTAGGATCGCATCAACTCAGAAACGCGATTGAAAAAAGTTTTCTCGATAGAAAATCTTGGCGAAACAACCTCTCAAATTTTTTATTTTTTTCATTTGTCGGTCTATTATCGCGTATTAACTAATGAAATAACTTTAAAAACATAAGTAACTATTATATATAGAAACACGTAAATCAGAATTAAAATATATTTAGTAGATTTTGAGTAAATAGGAAAAGTATCCCTAATTCTTCATTTTCTGTGCCTACTGGCTGTGTTAATATGTACGTGTCGGCGATGATATACGATAATATTGATGTAGGCCCTTAAAATCTTTACTAGGAGTTTCAAAGAAGTTTCAAAAATATACAAGCAGTACGTACCGAAGTCTTAACACAGATAGATCAACATTCAATGCCGGTATCTATCTCTCACCACTATACAACCCTTTGAACTAATTATTGACATTAATAGTCCTAAGCATAGCTCTGTTTGTGTGTTTGTCACTATTTTCGTAGCGTAAGCATGGCTTATGCTACGATAAAGGGTAAGGTAGTGTGAAGTGATGATAAAAATATTGTTTTTGATGGTAAAACAATTTTATTTTTACATGTGAAATTTGAACCTTGAATTTAGTTTTAGAGGTAAAAGTCCCCTCAAAAAGTTGAAATTTTGTTAATTTGTAGTTTTTTGTTTATCTACTATTAGCTGTGCCCCGCGGTTTTACCCACGGTAAAAACCTCAACAAATTATGCGAAAAAAGCCATCCTCTTGAACCATTCTATCTATTAAAAAAAAACCGCATCAAGATTCATTGCGTATTGTTGAAGATATAAGCTCATATAGGGACATACATACAAAAATAACGACTTTGTTTTATAAGAAGTAAAGATAAAGAATAAAGAATAAAGATACTAATATTTACAAAGCTGAAGAGTTTGCTCGCCTGTTTAAACGCGCTAATCATCTTAAGCACCGCTGGTCCAACTTTAAAAAAAAATTGGATAGTACATTTATCGAAGCAGGTTTTAGGCTATTTAACATCACGCTGCGACTAATAGGAGCGAAGCATCAGAGAAAAATGTTGCAAAAACGGGGAATATTTTCTAAATTCCATGCGTACGCAGTCGCGGGCAACAGCTAGTTTTGGATATAATTTGTAATGAATCGTACATGTTAAATAATCAAATCTAAAAGAAATCACGCTACGACAATTTGTGAAAAATAAATAATAATTTTTGTTTTATAAATATTTATGGACACGTTACATAACATCCACTGGTCCCACAGTAAGCTATATTTTTATCCTTATGTGATGGTTACTACATTATAGGTACCTACTTTTTTGTGAATTCATGTCTATACTTAACATTATAAAGCTGAAGAGTTTGTTTGTTTGTTTAAACGCGCTAATCTCAGGAACCGCTGGTCCGATTTGAAAAATTATTTCAGTGTTGGATAGTCCATTTAGCGAGGAAGGCTATAGGCTATATAACATCAGGCTGCGACTAATAGGAGAGAAGCAGTAGTGAAAAATGTTACAAAAACGGAGAACATTTTCTAAATTCTACGCGTACGAAGTCGCGGGCAACAGCTCGTTTAAAATACATAGAAAGCACCCATTCTGCCAAAAGTTACTATTCCACGTGGGTAAAGCCGCGTGTACAATGTCAATAAGTTTTATAACGATCATTAAATCATTATGGCCTCTTAGTAGGACAGTCAACAATCAGGTCACATTCACTTTATAAACAGTAGATCTGCATTGAATTACACAGATAAGGAAACTAATATAAAATGTCAACACAATTAACTATCATACATTAGTAGTATATAAAATTTTATGGGCAACACCCTATTTCCTTTCCAGTAGCCGTTAGCAATATAATTTTACTATAGTAATAATTTTACAACCATTTTCTTTTCCGTTAGAAATTTAAATTTGGTTGTAAGAGCCGCGTCACCTCATAAACTATTACGAGGTTAAATGATGCGTGACGCAACAACGACCAGTGTATCAAGACCTGTCAATTTTTTTTTATGTTTTGCCTGTGTAAGTTTTCTATATTCACGGACTTTTAAATAACGTCCCTGGTCCTAAATTAAGCTATATAAATTGTATTCTAAATCTGTAATGGTATTTTATAAGACGGTCTGAGTTATGCGATTCCCAAAGAACAGCCGATAGATGTATAGATTCTGGAAAAAACATCTTTGTGAGATGCATACTGGTACTAACGAAGAAAATTTACCAAAAAATAAAGAAAAAATTAAAAATCGGCCGACATGCACACGAAAAGGTAATGGTATCGTCCTTACTTAATATAAAACAAAGTCGTTATGTTTGTATAAAGAAAAAATAAGGAGAAAAACGAAAAAGATAGTTTAAATAAAACTACTTTTTACGGATTTAGACGAGTATATTTGCAGTCACCATGGTCACGGGTGAGGTCTCACCCGTGACCATGGTGACTGCAAAGTCTCCGAAATGTCGGGCCAAAATTTAAAACAAATATACGCGTCTAAATCCGTAAAAAGTAGTTTTATTTAAACAGATGAGTCGCGCAAGTGTTAGAAAATATTATGAAAAAGATAGTTATTAAGAATAATGAAAAAAGCTATAGGTACGCATGAAGCTTTTAATAGTATACTCAGCTTTATCGGTTTCAGATAACACAAAATAATGTGTGAAATGTATGAATCTATAAAAACAGTCTACAAAAACGTTAATTCCATTCATCTTTTAAGCAAAGTCTGCTCTGTCTGTTTGGTAAACCGTTTCCCAGGTTAGTTGGTTAAAATATTAACAAAAACGTAAATATTAATTAATAAATTATAAATATAATAAATATTCAGGACATTTCCCACAATGTGCTCTGGTCCCAAAGTAAGCTATATTTCTATGCTTGTATTATGGGTACCAGATACGGATAGACTACATATACTACTTTTCTTTTGTAAATACATACTTATAATACATAGAAAACACCCAGACGCAGTTCAAACATTTGTATGACATTTATGGATATCACACAAATGATTGTCCCAAGCGGGAATCGAACTCGTGACCTCGTGATCGGCAGTCCATTACATAAGCCACTCCACCATGAAGCCCGTCAAAACAAACATGGCGCTTAATTCATTGTTTTAAGCATCATAATTATTAACCACTGGTCAACTTAAACAAGCCTTTATATTGAGTATGTTGACATAAGCTATAAACGGAAATTAAAATAGCATATCGAATTTCAGCAGGAAATTGACATTGGCGGCGCGTGCGCTGAATTAAAGCAATATTGACTCATATATGAATATGGAACAAAGCATAAGAGATAGCGATATTAGTACACTTATCTTCCATCCATCCATCCATCAGTTTCTATCAGTCCACTGTTGGACATAGGCCTCCCCCATAGAACGCCACAACGCGCGGTCCTGTGCCGCCTGCATCCAATGTCTCCCCGCGACCTTGACGAAATCGTCGCTCCACCTTGTCCGCCGGCTTAGGCCGCCCAACGCTGCGTCGTCGTCCGGTACGTGGTCGCCACTCTAGGACTTTTCTTCCCCAACGATCGTCAGTCCTACGAGCGATGTGGCCTGCCCATTGCCACTTCAGCGTGCTAACCTTTCGGGCTATGTCGGACACGCCAGTTCTCCTACGGATCTCCGTATTTCGGATTTTATCCCGTAGGGAAATACCGAGCATAGCCCTCTCCATAGCACGCTGTGCAACGTTGAGCTTATTTACGAGGCCGACATTTAAAGACCACGTCTCTGTTCCGTATGTCATCGCTGGTAACACACACTGGTCATAGACCTTCGTCTTCAGGCACTGCGGAATTTTGGACACTTATCTTATTCACACTTATCTTATTCCTACTATATTCTAATAACAAGCTGCTGCCTGCGACTTCGTACGCGTAGAATTTAAAAAATGTTCCCCGTTTATTTAACATTTTTTACTACTGCTTCTCTCCTATTAGTCGCAGCGTGATGTTATATAGCCTATAGCCTTCCTCACTAAATGGACTATCCAACACTGAAATATTTTTTCTAATCGGACGAGAGGTTCCTGAGATTAGCGCGTTTAAACAAACTCTTCAGCTTTATAATATTAGTTTATATGACAATGAAACTTCACACTTTACTATAGGAGTAATTAAAAAGAAGCCCTGATAACTATAACCACTTTCTTTCTAAGTCCTTTTCTGATATTGTGATTTAGAAGACTAATACTGCACTCTCATTAGTCCTATTGTAAAGGAAACCTATGTCCATGCTCCAAAAGAACCTGCATTCAAATTCTTAAGTTGCTAGGTTTAAATAGCTTTTTCCTAGCTTCAGTTATATGGCTGTTATAGTGAGCCTTTTCTGTAAAACAAATCTCTTTTCTTCTTCGCATGAAATTTTTACGTCCTAAATAATATTTCGTTAAGGTTTAAGAAATTACATTGTAACACAAAAGGATAAGAAAATCATCATTAATATTTGGTAGACGAAATCTAGACATACAAGCGACAATAAGTTAAGAAAACATAGCTAATTATATGTTAGGTTTTTACCTCACTCGCACGGCTGTTGTAAATACAACACGTTGATGAAGTGTTTGAAAACATATTTAAAGAATGCTAAACAAATAAAGACAGTCCACATATGAAAATAAAAATCAAACAGTAAGAAGGAATGCTTACTTGTTATTTGTAACTTGGACTAAGCAATTAGCACAAGACAGAGCAAAACTACTAATATTTGTGGAATTAAATAGTATATATTTGCCGCAAAAAATAAAACCAATTTTTTTACGGATTAAGAGTCGTAAATTGTGAGCAAATTAAATACCGCTATTGATTTAAACAACCCATAAAGAGTAAACTTATACAAAGCACTTATCACTAGAAATTATGTTACACAAATTTTTGTAAATAATAACAACCGCAAACTAAAAGGATAGTCAGTTTTAATCAATTTTAATTTAATTATTCATAAAAGATTTTAATAATTTTGCTGAGTTTTTACTTCGGAAAATTATTTGGACAAATGGACTTGTTTTTTTTTACCATGACACAAACATATTTATCTTTACTTATTATAAAACATAGTCGTTATTTTTGTATGTATGTCCCTATGTGAACTTATATATTCAAAAATACACTATGGATTTTGATGCGGTTTTGTTAATGGATAGAGTGGTTAAAGAGGATGGCTTCTTAGTATGTACAATTTGTTAAGTTTTTTTATTTCCTAAATTTTACGCGTACGAAGTTGTGGGTAACAGAAACTTAATTAATAATTATGACTAAGTAGGACTAGATAGGATACTATACTAGGATAGTATACTATACCACTAGGATACTATACTATAGGATACTATCCGTGTGGTGAAGGATTAAGAATACAAGTGTCACCACCTCATTTCCTCCCAAGGGTGCTGTAAAAGTCAGCTAAAGGATATTGTACACAGATAACATCTTCTGTGAGAGACGGAAAATTTGAAAATAAACCCTGTGCCAGCACGCCTGGTCAGCGTGGGATGGTAGACCATAATCTCTCCCAAAGTGGAGGAGGCCCGTGCCCAACAGTGTGACGTAAATGGGCTGGAGAAGGAGTACTAGATAGGACTGTGTTCGTAATTTAAATTATAACATCTTTACAATCGTGATTCGCGTAGCTCCGGCTTAATATTTTTTTGGTCTTAAAACTGCAAACGATATTGCTAAACAAGAGTCTCTTGTATGTAAGTAGACATAAAAATAAAACACTGTATGTGAGTCAAATATGAAAGGAAATACAGATGCATCATCATCCTTTTTTGTATTAACCAACTTGACTTTAAATCTTACTATGTAATGAACTATATGGTATATGGGTATCAATGCACAAAAACCCAGGTCTGGTCAAATACATACAAGTATCCATTCACTGGCTCTTAGACCAAACGATATTAATACCAATTCGAAATGTTGTGCATAAATTAATAAAAAAAAAAAGCAACTATTGGCGTATTTTGATTACTTAGCTATTTCGTTGTGCACATTTTGTTAATAATAATCGTTAGTCTGTCATATACAGATTTTTTAGTAAAAAAAGTTCAGTTCACGCTTCATAATTGTGCTATTAACACTAACAATTTTCACTTTTAGTTAAGGATAGTTCAATTTTCCTCGTAGGATTGGTACCATTGTCTTATGTCTTGTGCAAGATGTTGTGTGTTCAATCCAACTCAAAATCATTATTCTGTATACATAAATAAGTAATGTTAATATGGAATTAAACCCGTGATCTCCTGAGCAGTCGTTACACTAACCACTGCACCGTAAGGCCTGTCGTTTATTAATTAGTTTGTGAGACCTGGAAACCTCGATATTTACTAAGCCATGTACCAATACGCGTGGTCACCGTGGTTTATCAGACCAAATTCTCTCCCAAAGTGAAAAAGGCATATGCCTGACGGTAGAGATTATTCGGCTGGGAAGATATGTTAAAATTATATCGACGTATCTATCACTCAGTTTAATACAGTAGGCTTCATTGTCACTTTGTTAACAAACAATAATATACTCGTAATATTGAAACAATAACTCAATTAAGTTACGTACACCGCAGGCATATTGAATTTGGCACCTATGTAACTATATGAGCACGTTTATCACAATCAATACAATACAATATCATACAATTTATTATTGTGCTTGTATTGAAGGCTTTTTGCACTTTGCTAAAAATTGCACTCCTGTTCAACTTAATTTCAAGATTTACATTTCAGTCTAAGAAATCTCGTTTTTATTTTTACAATATGTTGATTATTTTATGCTATTTTATAACCTACTAGCTATTACCGGAAATTTCTTACGGAATTTATAAAATAATTCCCGGTTTTGCAACATTTTTCACTGATGCTTCGCTCATGATGGTCGTAGCTTGATGTTATATAGCCTATAGCCTTCTTTAATAAATGTACTATCCACCACTGAAAGAATTTTTCAAATCGGACCAGTGTGGTTTCCGAGATACTCTCCTTCAAACAAACAAAATCTTCAGTTTTAAAATATTAGTATAGAATTGGCTTATTTAAAAAAACATTTACAGGAGATCTTATTATAATATTCAGATAAAGAACCACCTTAAAACCAAAGATAAATTACCTATCGAACTCAAGGGTAGATACTGCATGTTCTCAAAGAGCTCCGAAGGCTGTCATTAGATATTACGTTTCAGTGGCATGCTATATAAAATCTATAAAATTCCATCAGCGAAGCTTTCAGTATAATGAATATTACTCTTTTGGTACCATTTTCTCAGAACCGCAATTCAAAGGATATTGAATAAACTGAGTTTTTTTTTACAAATACGCTCTATTAGTGTCAGTACTTTTAACATCCTTTCAGTATTTTTTCATGTATATGTCTACAAGCTGTTGCCCGCAACTTTGTACGTGTGAAATTTAGGATATAATAATCTACTTAGTTCAAAAACTAAAAAATACGCTTAAAAACCCTATTTTTTTTTAAATTATTGCATTGTCATCGGTCCTTGATATATGTGCAAAATTTCAGATCAATCCGGCTACTGTAAGGGGGTGAAAATCACTTTTAAAGATTAATACATTGATAGATACATATCGGATTTATAGAAGCGTGTTAAAATAATCTTTATATTTTGTGACGTAATAATGTAAAAATAGTGTACAACTCAGTCAAGCCGTTTCAGATATAAATGGCAACTAACACTGTCTTAAAAGAATCTTACATTCCCAGATGAATTCAACCTTTATATTTTCGCTGTTTATAAATTGAATTCATTCGATGTCAAATAGGCGGTACAAATACGAATATTAAACTATTAATACGAATCAGTGAAAATAATTTATGAAGCAATAAATCACACTGCTTGTTTATTTCACAAAATTTAATAAATATAACTCTTAAATAAATTATCTACGTCCTTTGAGAGGGTCTCTGGTCTTCTGACACTGATCACGAGTCTTGACGTAGTTTCAAGGTTTTCCTCTATCGCAGAAGATGTTTTCCTTAAAATAGCTTTTACACGTCCCTGGAATGGACATAAGGTGGTAACATCACACCCAAAACCCCAGAAGGATGGAAAACTTAAAAAAAATAAGAATAAGAATACCCATGGTCAGCGCGGTGTAGTAGAAAAAAATACTCTTCTTTTGTAGAGAAGGCCCATTGTAACAGGACATTAATCGGGTAGGGGGAATATATTTTATAATATATTTTAGATAGGGGCCTATGAAATAACAACTACGAAAAAAATTCTAGGATGTGTTGCCTACACATCAAAACGGAATGAAAACCTACGGGTTAGCTCCCATAATACTTGCGATTTGTTACGCAGCAGATATTAAAATATAAAAATATACTTAGCTTACGTTATTTATGTGAGTGAAACCACAATATTTTTAACTATTGTATAACATGTAGCCCGAGGTACATCTGAACACTATCAAACATGTTTTATAAATTGTATTATAAATCATAAAAAAAAACATCTTATTAATATAACAAATGTTTGAAAGCTGTTTATTATTAATTTGTTTTTACCAACGTAATTATCATCCTCCGAAGTTAAAATTAGCATTCGCAAAAAACGAGACACCAACGTTATATTGTTCACATAAATAAAATTTATAAACGCCGCTTGGAACTTATAAAAACATTAAATTTATACAAACACGGTTCCGTACACTTATTTATACACTTATACATTTATTTATATATAAATAAATAAGCGGAGAATTTAGAAATTTTCGAACGCTTCGAACGAACATCACGCACACTGAAAGAATTTTTCAAATCGGACCAGTGGTTCCTGATATTAGCGCGTTTCGCGTAGATAGGAAATTGTATTAAAAGATGTCGTGTGGACAAAATGATCTCAATCTTCGTCATCATTTATCTACTGTAAGATTTAAGAAAAAAAAATAAGAGATACCTGAGTTGTTGTTAGAATTACGAAATTATAGCTACATCTGTAGCTGAAGTGGCTAAAGAAGAAAATATTTTTGTTACCTAAAATTTTCAGATCTGATTCAGGTAAAAACAAATAGGAAAATATGGACTGGCTTATGGTTTCCTAGAATCATATTAAATATCGCCGAGTATAATAGAGCGTCTTCGCCAAACTCTATACATATTTGAAAATTATAAAACCATTTGTTCAACCAACCAACCACCACCAAAAATTAAACAGTTTTATTATCACTTAAATTTTTCATCGCTAAAGAGAAAAAAAAAACGATGGTTCTTTGTTCCATTACATCTACAGAACCCAAATTATGAATGATTCCCTACCTTTAAAACAGTCAAAATAAATAATAAAACATGTTGTAACTATTAATTATACATTATAAAGAATATCATATGATTAAATAAATGACGGATGAATGATTATTAAATTAATTAAGTATACTAGATGGCGCACTTGTCATTTTGTAGAAAGTTGACTGCGAATTATTAATGATATATTTTATAGATGCTCCTGTCATTTAGATTTATTGTAACTTGTTTATATATAGCTTACATTACGTGAATTATGTAAAACTAATCCTTACTAATTTCCTACTAATATGTGGAAGTTTGTTAGTATGAATGTTTGTTACTCTTTTACGCCAAAACTAATGAATGCATTTTAATAAAACTTTACAATAATGGAGCTTATACGTTAGAATAACATATAGGCTACTTTTATCCCGAAAGAATGCAATGTTCCTACGGGATAGTAAAAAAGAACAGGACGAACAGATTTGTTATCCTTTTTACCGCGGGTAACACAGTGGGGGCACAGCTAGTATCTAAGAATAATTGGTTGCTAGAGACGACGAGACGAGTAATACCACTGGTATAGCAGATATCTATATGCTACGATGATCGCTTTCCATCAGGTGCGCTCGTTTGCAACTTTATTAAGTGGCTTAAAAATATTCGTAAGTCTGAACGAAATATTTATCTCTCTGTGTCAAATTTGGTACACTAACTGTATACAATTTAGAATGTTGGGATCTGATTATTGTTTTCTGAGATTACCCGCACCATACTTATTACAAACTTTACCTATTTATTCGTAGTACATACCTATAAGTAAGACAAGATGAGTGAGAGCCCAGAAGTGATTGAAAAAGCATTTTAAAAACCGGTTTGCAATTGAGGAAAATATCAGTAAACATACATAGAAAAAAAAATACAGCTGAACATAGAATCGCTGCCTTTTTTTGAAGATGGTTGAAAATGACAGTGTTTTACTATCCCACATTTTTTTTTTTCAAAATGTCGCAGTTTTATAACATTTTCAAATTCTTTATAATTAAAACTTATAATAATAAAATTATTTGAAACCAATGAACTATATAGTTAAATTATCTCTCAAAGCATGTTTGGTGTAGCGTATACTAAATTTGTCTTCACTGAGCCTTTCCTATCGAAATTAATTAGTGTTACTTTATTGTTATCTAGTGGATATTCGTCTTTGAACTCATAGCGAAATTGGCAAACTGATCTTAAAATCAATTTATTATTTCAAAATTAAATTCTAAAACATTGGGTTTTAATCATTATACTAGTAATTTATGCCTTTACAAATTTTTTATGAAATCTACACCGATTAATGTTGTATAATAAATTAAAGACAAGTAAAATTAGGAGTTTTGTAAATTACGAATGTTTTAGACTCAGTAATCTATTTATATCTTACAACTGCCTTTCCTATTAGTAATATCTTAATGGACCTCTCCAGTATGAACGCATTTAAAACTGCGGATCACAGCTAGTTTCCACATAAAACTTTTGCAGGAGTTTTATGTTGCAGTGGAATGTATTACTTATTTTACTGGTTTTAATATTTAATAATAAACATTTTTCTTCATGTTTAATCTTTATTTTTTATATCCTTACATTTTGATAACACATATATTCTTCCATCTTGTGATTGTCTACTATTGTCTATTGTACACACACAGAGTATTCAACATATTATAGAGTAAGTTACGTTAAAAAAAACAACATCAATTTATCGATTAGCAAACATAAATATCAACATGTAAGCCTAAGCAACTAATAATGCCAGTAATACAAAAACAATCGTCCCTTCCGCGCTAACGACGCATGCGCAATTACCATACAATGTGTGCGTGCCCCTGCGCATCAATGGCGACATATTGTACTGTAACCATGCTTTGTATTTAATGAGGCCATTAAATATTACAGTGTGAAATACCTATAGTACGTAATCTTCGTAATTGTCTGTCAAATACATAGTATATAATATATAATTTTCTAATGTGTGTAGAGAAATTCTCAAGGATGATGTATTTAGCTATGTTAAGAGAGAATTTTAATATTTTAAAGCAATGAATTATGGCTTTTAAATAGTATTTGAATGGTTTTTCATAGGCAAAACTGCACTCTACTCAAAAGAGGTTGAGTCAGCAATCAACAAAATGGGCCAGTATGAACAGACTCTTTTGGAGAATTTAAAACTTGAGGCAGGATTTGGTATGCCCGAGCTGGATGGGCAACTGATGGCGGAATCACCGCAGTACCAGTGCCCATTCCCCAGCTGATGTGGGCACACGGCGGGGGTTTTAGTGGGTGAGGGCCCCACACTACCCTTCTGTTGTCCCCGAACTGTGAGGTGTGCGGATAGGCATTTTCTTCGTCAAAATAAAAATAAAAAAAAAGATTTGGTATGCCCTGGCCTCACCAGAAAGTCCGAACCCACATATATTAGCAGAAATTCAATGAAGAAAAAGAAAGAATCAATGGTTTCTTTTACTCTGGTAGTTATAGAATTCTAAAACTATATGAAATTATTGTTTATAAGTGTTCTTGCTGTTCCCCGCAGCTTCGTACGCGTGGCATTCAGAAACCAAATCTTAAGAAATTATACAAAAAGTCATCCTCTTGAACCACCCCATCTATAAAAAAACGCATAAAAATCCGTTGCGTAGTTTGGAAGATATGCTCACATAGAGACATACATACAAAAACAACGACTTTGTTTTATAATAAGTCAAGATAACACCATTAGCACAAGATTAGCGTTTTATCACAACCTTTACAATACCGTCTACGACTTGTCATAATATTTCTTTTATTTTCACTATACAGAAATATACCACTAATTTTAACAGGTCATTGAGATACAAAAGATAATCCTAAATATAATATCACAAGGTATATTATTTAGTTAACCATTGAATGAAAGGTTTTATGTATACACGCACCAATAAGTACGTGACAAATTATTCCACCTCATTACACCAGAATATTTTTTCTGACAAAATTGGAATAAAGATTTGTAAGATACAAGAATATTATATTTCGTATGAAAAAGATGCTTTCTCATTACATAAGAGCAATACTTTTCTATTTAATTTGCTTTAGATGTTGGGAGATGAAATAGTCATAATATTATATTACTAGATGTTGGCCGCGACTTTGTACGCGTGTAATTTAGAAAAATTTTCCCGTTTTTACAAAATCTTTCATTGATGCATCGCTCCTACTGGTCGCAGCGTGTTTTTATATAGCCTATAGCCTTCCTTAATAACTGTACTATCCAACACTTAAAGAATTTCTCAAATCCAGTTCCAGGAAAGAAAGAAGTAAAAGAAGTTCCAGAGATTAGCGCGTTCAAACTAACAAACACACAAACAAACAAACTCTTCAGCTTTATAATATTAGTAAGGATGAAAAAAAACCAACCTCTTGAACCTCTCTATCATTTAAAAAAAAATCGTACCCTAATCCATTGCGCATTAACGACTTTGTTTTTTATTAAGTAAAGATGTTACGTTTTCATAGCACTTATAGTTATCTCTCTTGCACGAAGTTTGTAGTTCTTTATTAGTTTTTCTGTGAGCTTTTACTTCCGGTTCCGTATACCTTAAATGAGATTCTTTTTCATCAAAATCTCTCATTTGTGATCCATCATGTGTTAATAAAATCGGCTAAATCCTAGGAGTTAGAACTTTGAAAGAACTGTCTATACCTTTATCAGAATTTCTTCATTTATAATGCATTGAGATAGAAAACTACGTAAATAAAATAAAAGATTCTTTATTGGACACCAAAATGATTTACAGAACTTACTTTCTAGACTTGTCTTAATTACAATGGATGGTCTTATTTAACGGTATTATATAATAAAGTCGTTATTTTTAGGGTTCCGTACCCAAGGGGTAAAAACGGGCCCCTATTACTGAGACTTCGCTGTCCGTCCGTCCGTCCGTCCGTCCGTCCGTCCGTCTGTCACCAGGCTGTATCTCAAGAACGGTGATAGCTAGAGAGTTGAAATTTTCACAGATGATGTATTTCTATTGCCGCTATAACAACAAATACTAAAAATAAAATAAAATAAATATTTAAGGGGGCTCCCATACAACAAACATGATTTTTTTACCGTTTCTTGCTCGATACTAATAACGTTGCCTTATGTTGCATAGATAATGGTACGGAACCCTTCGTGCGTGAGTCCGACTCGCACTTGACCAATTTTTGTACGTACCTATGTACCTCTTTGTGAGCTTATATTTTCAAAACAGCTTAGTAGATAGAGTGATCAAGAGGATGGTGATTTTTAATATATTTATAGAGGTTTTTTTTTATTTTCCACACGTATATGTTGCGGACAAGAGCTAGTAACTAATATAATAAGAGGTTTATCCTAAAACCCCATAAAGTGTGTTGACTCCAATTGTTAACAAGGTTGCTCATCGGTCGATCACCCCGCCGTCTGTTTATCCAGCTAAATGTTCACCTTACTAATGCACTATTGCGCATGCGCAGAATGCACAATATATCGATAATTCTCATATAAATTGTTCATGTGACTCAACAGTTCTTAAGCTTAGTAGTAGATATAGATGATATGCCTTTGAGAGACAAATCTTCTAGAGATATAATACTCGTTATTTGGAAAGACATGAATCTAAACCAAATACTTAAGTTTTGAAAGAAAATTTGGCTACGAGTTTTATAGCCAGAGCTACTTAAACTGTAGTTGGGAAAGAAGAATTAATGTAGTCGAGACGTCCGCGTGGTGATGGATTAAGAATGCAAGTGTCGCCACCCCTTTTCCTTCCCAGGGAGCTGTAAAAGCCAGCTAAGGAAAGTAGTACAGTAGGCTGGAGCGGTACAGAGAGAATCGGGATTAGTCCAATATTTTTAAAAGCATTTCAATAGACATGTCTAATATTAAAATTCGTCGAATATATTCGAATCAATCTATTATTATCTCATTGCCAGACCACCTAAGTGGTAAGTGGAACTGCGTAAGCTTGTCGGAAACAGACATCGGGTGCCAACATCAGAATTTAAATGTTTTAAACACTGACGTGTGGTACCACTGATTTGTTCAATGATGCGTAGTATTATGTAAATGAATAATCTATAATTTATAAATGGCTGCTTAAATAAATATTTTTATTCTGCAAAACGATGTTATGTGTATCTAATATTATAAATGCGAAAGTTTGTATGTGTGTACGTGCTTCTCTCTCTACTCCTTCACAAATTTCAATGACTGAAAAGTCTCTGAAATATCGGTCTAAATTTAAAACAAATATATACTCATCTAAATACATAAAAAGTGGTTTATTCTAACACTAATCTAATTGAAACGACTAAAGTATTTTGGTACAAGTTCTATTATAAAGCTAAAGATCTGGTTCATTTGTTGAGCGCGCTAATGTCAGGAACGACTGATCCAATTCGAAAAATTATTTTAGTGTTTGTTAGTGCATTTATCAAGGAATACTATAGGCTATCACGCTGCGATCAATAGGCGCCAAGCATCAGTGAAAAATGTTGCAAAAACGAAGAAAATTTTCTAAATTCCGCATGAAGTGGCGTATAACAGCTAATAAGCTTTTTAAACACTAGCACACTTGCGCATTTAAGTGTGATTGTTGAAAGATTATATTTTTATTCTTCAGCCATCATTACGTAGAAACGTTTACTGATTTTATCAATTGACAATTCGTGGAAACCCATTATAATTCTGTTAGGGTGTTTTTTTCAATCAGTGCACATTCCGTGAAATGCGATGTTTGGTCCTTTGTTATCCGGTCAAAGCTTCGATTAGAGTTGCTACATGTGTAGAATAAAATATTTTCAAATTATGTTTGCGGAATATCTTTTTCTTTGAAGTTTTAACTTAAGGCCCGTTAGGAAAAAAGAAAAAAGAAAGAAAAGATATCTTTTAAATCAATTAAATTCTCATGTCGTGATATTTGTAACCCAACATCTCCGTAAAAGCTAGACTAATTGTTATGAAATTTTGGCGTGATTGAGCACAGCTGATAGCTTTAAATTTTCTTCATGATTCACTTTTTAAATTACAGAAAACTAAGCAAATTTTAGCGGTCAGCCCGGCACAGTAGACCATAATCCCTCCCAAAGTGGAGGAGGCTTGTGCCCAGCTGTGGGACGTTTATGGGCTGGAGAAAGAAAGAAAAGCAAATTTTATAAACCTTTGTACCTACTTAATAGCGAAAGTGACCCATTTATTTATTTATATGATTGGTTTTATGTTTTACATTGTATTATAAAATGTATATACAATGATTTATACACAAAATATTACATCATGTTTGAAATTGGTTTTTGATACTAATATTAGATATTTTATCTTAGCAATATAAGAAAGCCAAGCACGTAAATCTATTACCAAAACTATGTCAAATACGTGATTTATTATGAGTTCGATATTTGTTATCACTCTGGGAAATTTCAGAGACTGCGAAAGTAATAACCTAAATAAAGAGTTTAGAATTTGGGTTTTCGTTCTTAGCCTGGCTATTGGTACCAATTCTAACTGAACTAAACTTAACTAAATAATGAAAACACATATGGGGTATTTTGATGAATTGGTTATTTTGTTGTACACATATTTATTATTTAAAATCGTTAGTCTATAATATACAGATTTTATAATAAAAAAATACCGTTAATATTGCCGAATTGTGTTATTTACACTATCACTTTTCCTTTTCCAGTTATGTTTAGTTGTGCTTGTAGAATCGGTACCATTATTGATAGTAGCTCATTGATTTTATTTAATCAAAAAAAAGCACCTTGATTTTCAGTAACTAGGTAATAAACTCCATCCGTGTGGTGACGGATTACCAGTATTACCACCCCTTTACCTTCCCAGGGTGCTGTAAAACCCAGCTAAGAGATAACGTACACAGATAACATCCTCTGTGATTTTAATTGATAACGTTAAAGTCGTGACTAGTCTTCTTGGTTGAAAATAAAGGTAAAGAGTTTCTAAACGGGTGAAAAGTAAACAAAAGTATAGTTTAAAATTAAATAGGCACAGCTTAAAGTAATTTTTAAATAAAAAATTTGTGACAAAGCTATAAACAAACAGTCTCTAAATTATTTTAAAAACTATTTACTTTCATATAGTGTCAGTCTCCAGCCCATTAACGCCCCACCGCTGGGCACAAGCCACCTCCACTTTGTGAGGGATTATAGTCTACTGTGCCGCGCTGACCAGGCGTGTTGGCACAGGGTTTATTTTCAAGTTTTCCGTATCTCACAGAGGATGATATCTGTTTACAATATGCCTTAGCTAGCTTTTACAACACCCTGGGAAGGAGATGGGGTAGTGACACTTGTATTCCTAATCCGTCACCACACGGACAATATTTTTAATATACCTAATAGGTACATTTTGTGTAAAATGAGTTTATATTGCCTTATTATGGCCTTATTCATAATGACTTATCGAAGGTTTAAAAGTTCGCTAAAATCGGTTCGCGAAAATTGTCAAAATCTGTTATTCATAATAGTCTTTTTGCGCTAAATCGTTTATTATCTCTGCGATAAAATCTTCTTTTAAACCTCCGGTAAGTCATTATGAATAAGACCATAGTATATAAAGCGCGACTTGTGGCTGTCCCAATTTAACTTTGTTTTTCTGAATGGCTTAAGTTTCACGATGTTTCAACCATAGTAAATGTTGTTGAAGCAAGAAATTAACTAAAGGATCTTTGTGCGCCTTACATTATCACCATAGCAAAAAGTTACAACTTTGTAAGTTTGTGTTTATGACAGGCGTTGTGGATAATGTGGTGAAAAAATACAACTTGAGCAATACAGCGTTAAATTTAAATTACTTACAGCTTTTTGTGTTTTTATAAAAATTATTCTACAAAATACAAATTTTTTTTTCTAATAAAAGTCAGAAATTTATATTTTTAGGGTTTCGTACAAACCCTTAGAGTCTCACTACGGTGTCCGTCTGTCTGTCTGTCCGTCTGTCAAACTTTTTTTACTCGGCAACGGATGAAAGTATCAACTTGAAACTCATACCAAATGTAAATCTACGCGGTCCCTTGCTGCAAAAAAATACAATCAACCTTTTACCTCTACGCATTTAAAAGATATAACCGAATTACGACCATTTTTAAGAATTTTCGCCTTAAGCTAGGGAATCAAAATTCACAGGTTACTTCCCGTTGCCCGTTGTTGTAGTGATGATATAGGGAAAAATCCAAAAACTTATAATTTGTCATCACGTCACAAGGAAAAAGTGTTTATACTAATACCAACTTATGAAGTAGCTGAAATGTTGGCGATTCCCTATATTTCAACTACAAAATTAAGTTGGTGAGTTGTTTTGAGTTTAATTAACTGATTATAAGTAACTGCATACACAAGTGTTTATAGGTCTAGTATGTACGAAAACCTAAGTGTGCGAGTTTGCCTCGCTCTTGACAGGTTTTTAACTCTACGTAAGTGCTCGTCATCATTAGAAAGATTGAAAGATTTACCGTCGACGTGCTGGACGTTAATCTACATCCCTTCTAATCTCTCTTCAGTTGGTTCGATCCCTGCTTATATTCATTCCTTATACTCCTATTACGGTTATGGACTCCCCCGAACCCCTAAAATGCTAAAAATAGTACAAAAAACAACGTTCGATGAAATTACGACCATGAGCATTCCGGTGAATTAATATGAAAACAGTACCTACCTACAGCACCTTATCGGATACACTGGGCATGTCCATAACCTTACTATCATAGTAAGTAAACTGAGTTGATTGAATGAATCCTGAGTAATTTCCTAAAATAATAAATAAAAAATAATATAATTATTGAATATTATTGACATTTCAAACAACATCCTCTGGTCCCAAAGTAAGCTATGTTTCCATGCTTGTGTTATTGGTACCAGATACGGACATATTACATATAAACTTGTCTTTGTAAATACATATTTATAATACATAGAAAACACCCAGAAGCAGCACAAACATTTGTATGACAATTATAAATACGACACAAATGACTGTCCGATGCGGGAATCGAACCCGCGACTTCGCGAACGCAGTCCGTTATATGGACCACTAGACCAAGGGGCCCGTCAAAATAATAAGTATACTCTGAAAATTACAGAAAAAAGGTTTCATAAAAACGTCGGAGTCTGACACATCCTTGGGCTATTTTCATGACGTAGCGACCACAACCTTTTTAGAAGGTTAGATCCACGCCTGTGTCATCATGACATACTTTATGTATATAAGGTTCATAATATACTATCTATTGCCCGCAACTTTGTATGCGTGGAATTAAGAAAATAAAAAAAGTTACTAAATTATACAAAAACCAACCTTAATAAATTAAATTATGGTGGAAAAAGTGATTACAGGTAGGTGGCAAACGGGACTTGAAAAAAATACGATATAACCTCAATCCAGTGACGATTATGGTGGCCTAATTTGATTACTGAAAAGCACGACCGCAATAAGCTCAGTTGGCAGTGCTACAGAACAGTATAACGAGGTCGTGGGTTTAAGTCCCGCTTGCGGTAATCACTTTTTCCACCATAATTTAATTTATTAAGTAAAAGCATAGCATGTTAATTGCAAAATTAATAATTTACTTAAGTAGAAACCAACCTCTTGAATCCCCCAGTTTTGAAAATATAGGCTCACATAGGACATACTCGTAGATACAAAAATAATGACTATGTTTTATACTTCTTCTCCAGCCCATTCACGTCCCACTGTTGGGCACGGGCTTCCTCCACTTTGGGAGGGATTTATGGTCTCCTGTGCCGTGCTGACCAGGCGTGTTGGCACAGCATTTATTTTCGAGTTTTCCGTCTCTCACAGAAGATGTTATCTGAGTGCAATATCCCTTAGCTGACTTTTATAGCACCCTTGGAAAGAGATGGGGTGATGCCACTTGTATTCTTAATCCGTCACCACACGGAGATTGTTTGAAATATTGTTGATTGTTTTATACTAAGTAGGCATAATAAAAGATGTTGGTTAAGATGAAGGTTTGCTGGAAGAAAATTCAATAATTAAGCTTGCCTGTGTACATTAGATTTACTTTATTTCAAATTTTGTAAGTGTATTTTATGTGTACAATAAAGAATAAGAATAAAGAATAAGGATTTTGGAGAAAATTATAATGCAGATTATTAGGTATTGTTTTACATAATACAAATTGGTGCATGACTACATTCTATCAGATGGTAAGTGGTAATAGCCTTAGGTTCTCTCAGAGCCGAGTTTGACCGACGAGGCCCTTGGACACATTAGTGCAATGGGCTCTTGTAGCATGTCCCAGTCTACCAAACGTTAATAAGATGTGTGTTGGGAGGCTGTGTGTGAGCCTATGTGCACTTAAATTATCATTTAGTTATTGGGTAGGTTCTGTCCTAACAATAGCGAGGCCTTGGACATGGGCCCAGTGGAGAATACGGCCCCGTTTATTCTGAATATTTTTAAATTGAATTTATTTCAAGCGAAATGATCTGAACTGTCAATTTCATTTTACTAAATAAATTCTTTTTATATCAACTTTTGCGAAAATTTGTCATTTAAATTTGACGAATTTTCATTATTCCATTATGTCACTCAATTTATGAAAAGTGGTTAATTAAGGTACAAGAAATGTTCGTGCATTTAACTTAAAATTAGACACTTACTTAATTTATTTACGTTCAGTCAGTTTATCTTAGAAAATAAAGCGTCGTTTGAAATGAAAATTATTCTACTATTATTTTGTCAATTAAATTAATGGAAGTGTCTATTAATACGATTATCGGATAATTATTTATTTTTTATTCATCCGACAATCGTGGATGTGACTATTTGTACGGCCACTGGACGAATAAATTATATTTATTCGTACATATTTTATTATTAAACTTATTATAAGAATTTTTTTCGTGAAAAGAGTAAAAACTTTTTCGACACTGTCCACGGAGCAGAAGATTAACTAAGGAGCAAAAGGAAAAAATTGCGGAGTTATTAGATCTCGAAGCTAACCGAGTGAAGGTTAGGTTAGGGTTTTTTTTTTCGAAAACCTTATTTTATTTAATTTCTAAAGTACTTAATTAGTAAAGTACTTAAGTAGTAGTAGCAAACGTAATTAGTACCCGTATTAATAATTATAAATTGTTCGTACGGTAACCGTATTAATAATTATAAATTGTTCGTACGGTAACCGTATTAATAATTATAAATTGTTCGTACGGTAACCGTATTAATAATTATAAATTGTTCGTACGGTAACCGTATTAATAATTATAAATTGTTCGTACGGTACCTAACCGTATTAATAATTATAAATTGTTCGTACGGTAACCGTATTAATAGACTCAGCCACGATTGTCGTATAAATAATAATTTTTTATTCATACGATTGTCATGCGATTATCAACAGCCTTAATTAATTTTGTTATTAAACGCTTAATTACCTCAAAGATGTCGTACCTAAGTGAAGCCGGACTACTCTGGGATGTTATACCATTCCAATGTGACTTTGAGTAAGTTTTGCGTAAACTGCTTTTCAAGCAATAATGATCTATTACGATTACTTTTAAACATTTTTTTTTAAAGTTTTTTTTTTCATCTTTAGTTTTCAGTAAGATTTACTTCTTTTGGCACCATCATCTGTGAAAATTTCCGTTCTCTCATGGACGGATGGAAGGTAGGGTGAATGACAGTCCTGTTGTCTCTGACTCTGACTTTCATTTCGCACTTCCATTCTTAACCATACGGGCATATAGAAGAATTGTATGCAGCTTCTCTTCAATAACATTTGCAGCAGTAGGTACCTACTACATAACTTTTTCTATTGTATCTTCAAGGCAAATTCAAAGACCCGCAATCTTGTAAATTTTACAAGCCATTCGTTAAAGTGCGGCTTTCTGGCTTCTTATCTATGTCGCTATAATAGATTTTATGTCCCTCTTTATGGGTACTGTTCCAATCTAATCTAGTTGAATGCTTTACAAACACAAATGTCGTAAAATGAAAAGGGAAGCCGCGTTCTTGACCTTCAAACTGAAGGTCACGTTTTTAATGATAATTTGCATGATAATCCATATTAAAGTTAAGTTTCTGGTTATAAAATCATCTTGGATTAACTGTAGATACATTTGACATAACTGTAAACTTTTAAAAAGGAATATAAAATAATTGGTCAAGTGCGAGTCGGACTCGCGCACGAAGGGTTCCGTACCATTATCTATGCAACATAAGGCAACGTTATTAGTATCGAGCAAGAAACGGTAAAAAAATCATGTTTGTTGTATGGGAGCCCCCCTTAAATATTTATTTTATTTTATTTTTAGTATTTGTTGTTATAGCGGCAATAGAAATACATCATCTTTGAAAATTTCAACTCTCTAGCTATCACCGTTCTTGAGATACAGCCTGGTGACAGACGGACGGACGGACGGACGGACGGACGGACGGACAGCGAAGTCTCAGTAATAGAGTCCCGTTTTTACCCTTTGGGTACGGAACCCTAAAAACGAAAGCACCGATCATTAAAAACCCATAATTGAATAGTAGTTAGGAAAAAAATAACCATATCAAATTTGGACTGGCCACTGGTAATCTAATTTTTAGGGTTCCGTACCCAAAGGGTAAAAACGGGACCCTATTACTGAGACTTCGCTGTCCGTCCGTCCGTCCGTCCGTCTGTCACCAGGCTGTATCTCAAGAACGGTGATAGCTAGAGAGTTGAAATTTTCACAGATGATGTATTTCTATTGCCGCTATAACAACAAATACTAAAAATAAAATAAAATAAATATTTAAGGGGGGCTCCCATACAACAAACATGATTTTTTTACCGTTTCTTGCTCGATACTAATAACGTTGCCTTATGTTGCATAGATAATGGTATGGAAGCCTTCGTGCGCGAGTCCGACTCGCACTTGACCAATTTTTTTATATTACTTCTAAATTCAAACTATTAAATTCTAAATTCAAATTATAAGTTTCTAAGTGCAAAATGTTGCAAGCTTGACAGACTTGAGACTTGGTTGTTTGAACATAATTATTTTTAACACGCTTTTATAAGTTTGGTATGTATCTATCAATGTATTAATCTGTGTAACGGAATCTTTGAAAGCGATTTTCAGCCACTTGCAGTAGACGGATTGATCTGAAATTTTGCACACCTAACAAGGACCGATGACAATGCAATAATTTAAAGGAATATTCCCAATTCCTTAATCAGAATTATTAGAATAGCATGTTGAAGTATCACTATGACCACACTTGTATTTTTAATTATACACGTAATAGTATAATTGTATATGAGTAGACTCACCAAGATTATTGTGTTTCTACGTATGCCTTTCATATACAATCAGATAATTTCACATAAAAACGCTTTGTTTATAGAATCAGGTAAAAAATATCATAATTGTTTACTTGTGTTTACTACGATTGTGACAACATGTGACAACAGAAACTTATGTCTCTGACAACATAAACTGTCAACGTTTTGTATGTAGGTAGCATAGAACCATGAAGATATAGATAAAAATGGAGTACAGACTCTGAATACCTACTTGAAGCAAAAATGATGTATGGCTATCTCGCTCACTGTGGTCAAACCCTTTCTTTCTAAGTAGGGTAACCTTTATTGTATTTCTTCCAGGACAAAACTTCAAGTAGTTGTGTTCCATATAGTGTCAACAAAATGTTCACTTCTAAGACTTAGCCCGTATAGATTTTATATTTCGAGATACTTTATGTACTGTGCGTAAAAAAAATACTCAAAAAACAAACTGTTTGTTATCGCGTGAAAGTTTGGATAATTCTAGTTTTTTAACAGTAACTGGAGGTTCGGTTGTTAAATTTAGTATTCTTTTTACATTTTTAAACACGTAAAATTTCCTAGTTCGTATGTACGATGTACCTATAGAATATTGGTGGGAAATAGATAATTACTAGAACAAAGGTGTAGTTCCTACGGCAATACGAAATTAATGAATGATTGTGAGATCTGCTTGAGATAAAATAATAATAATTTACCTTTATTTCAGACCTAAATACAGGTTACAAAGATACAGAAAAATGATTCCAACGAATTGAGAACCTCCTTTTTTGAAGCCGGTTAAAAATAACAAGGTGTTAGTAATTTCTTAGTAAACAAAACAAGTTACACAATAAAATCTATTTGGCATACCTAAGTGGAAACATAACTTTTTGTGTAGGTAGCGTAAAAACGAAAAAGGGTTATTGTACTCATATTTTTAAACATGTACTGTTATTAAGGGACCAACCATGAAATCGCAAAAGATATATGTTTCATTAATTTTGCAGATTAATTAAACATTATGAATACATACTGGACAATAGTTTTTCCTAGATTTCTGGGTTAGCCAATGTATTTCTATTTATTAATGTCAGTTAAAGGGCAAATTCGGTCAATAATACTTCTGAAAAAAAAAATACGTTACGTTGATTAAAATTAGTTTGTCGGAAAATCTGTAGTTAATAGTCATTTTAACTGACAATATGAATGTGGTTAAAAGTGGCTGACGGAAGAACGGAGAATCAGTCAAAATCAATTTTTACGTATATTTCTGTCTACAGCGTTTAAAGGAACCTATCATGAATGGCATGACGGGAGCTAAAAACCTAACCCACCCTTGTCGAGTTGCCCTTGGCTCCCTGTGCCTTGTGTTCCACTACTTGGCGCTAGGCAAGTCAGTTAAAATTACATTTAAACAGCTATATTGGGTAAAATTAGTTTTGAATAATTTCAGTCAAAAGTACTACTGTCGAGAGCTTACAGTCTATTGAGTGGTTATAAGTTTTGACTGTGACATATATCATAGGGGGCTATAATAGGAACGATAATAAAGTTACAAAAAAAGGGCAAAAAAGAAACAACAGCACTTTCCAAATTAAAATCATTTAATAACTTTTCTTTTATACATGACTAAATATTATTGTTTTGTGTAATTTCTGTCTCTTACCACGTAAATCACTAAGTATATTTTCTGTATGACTCTTTAAGTGTTAAAAAATGAATTTGCAATTTTCTTAATTAATACGCTTTCATGCAAATCATTGCAATAAATTGAGTCCGTGATGGGATGCTTAAACATTTCTTGCAACAGAGGAGTAAAATGTTGTGATACAACATTAATTAATTTGTTTTCTATATTGTTTTCTCTGAGTTGGCCCATCAGAAAGGATTACTTTCATAAATGCCAGAGCTAGGATTTGGTACACCCAGAGTAGCTACTTGCCCCATAGACTCTTCCTGTAATGAACTGTCTATCTGAAAATTATAATATATTTTACAAAATATAGCCTTTTGCCATATATTCGAACTACTACATTTCTGAAACATAATAATAATGTAAGGCTCTCATTAGGCAGTCGGATCGGGGGGGGGGGCTGGTTCAGAAAGCAGCAATTATCTCTGGAGCCTTGAGCGCCGGTAGTTTGGAAAATGTTCCTGATACTGGTGGGGTATTTTTTTTCATACTAGTTTTTATATTCCTTATAAATTCAAATATTTAACATTGTATAACATGTGAGACAATTAAAGGAGTTTGTAAATAGATACTTGAAATTTTACCTTGCAAGGTGATACTGCTTCTTGATTTGTAATTGTAGTAGGAACTGCTGTTTGTTTTAAAAAATCCTTGCACTTTCATAAAATTTCATTTTCAATGGTACAATGGATAACCATAATTTCCTCTGGGTACTATTTTTAGGAAATCTAAAAAAATAATATTGTAGGTAAGTATATTAATGTTGTAAATAATGTGAAATAAAAATTAAATGACTAAGCAAACATGTATAATTTAGTTCAGGTCCCACAGAAAGTCCTAGATATGTCCTCAGTATGGTCACACTATTTCAAAATTACTTCTTGTAAACAAGAAAAATAAAATTGCACTAAGTCCATGAAATTCAATGTAAGACTATTAGATCTTTACATCGTTATCAGTATAGTTAGTTAGAAGTATGCTGAAAACATTTTTTAATCATTTTATGAAGTATTTAATTGAAAATACAAAGAAATATGTTTGCAGTTATTCAATGCCAGAAATCACGATCTAAACACTTACGCGTGAAATTGTATATCACCTCCTGGACACCACGTACTACCGCAACCACGCACTACACAAGTTTGCACCATTTCTTTAATTATAAAAATAATTAGAGTCGAAAATTTGAAACGAAGCTGTGAACCGTAAAGTAAACAACCGACATATTGGCACAATTTTGTCAACAACTTGACATATGGTGACCAATGTTGCCAAATTACGAAATCCTTAGGAAATGGGGAAAATAATTCACTGATTCGTTAACCATGAAAAGCATCCGTGATCTACTATTTTATTATTTTTAATTTCATTCATCGTATTTCAACTAGTTATTTATAGTTACGATTAAACACTATCAAATAACAGTGTTTAACTTGTGATTTGATATGTGTGGTGACTCTTTTTAAGAATTTACTAGGAGATTTTAATAAGGATATAGCAGTACTAAGGCCACACTAAAAAGAGAGGTCAGACCACAGAGAGTGAGATAGAGATACGTAGGTATTTGCCTCAAACCGATGTTCCAAGTATGGCCTCCTTTTTTTTATCTATACCTTCATGCATAGAACTGAGTATTGATGACAATGCAATCATTTAAAAAATATTCAGGATATTTAAGCGTGTTTTTTAGTTTTTAAACTAAGTAGATTATTTTTATTTTAGTTTGTGTGTTATTTACAGCCAGTCTAAACATATTTTTAGATTATTTCCATAGAGACAAGATAAATCCTCTTTCATGTAGGCGGGCCACGAGTCGTATGACATTTATATACCATTTTATTTCCAGCTTACCTTATCTTGCTGTAACAATAACACTTACAAAGAAATTGTTCGGCCTGTATATTTTTAATATACTCTTTTCAGCTTATGAAAATCGTACTGATAGAAATATATTCGGTCGAGAGGGCACTGTATTTGATCCACAGTACACCACTTCAAAAGTCCCTAGTCCAACAGGGGGGCTGAAAAGTGAAAATAATTACCTAACTATTACTACTATTTTATTTACAGTGACCGATTTATCTCTAATTTTATTCTAATATAGATTCTGAACAAAACATCTAAAAGACAGTTGTTCAACAGTGGGACATCTACAGGCTGAATCGATTAAATTATTTACCTACATTTTTTATAGTGACAAATTTTTCTCTATTTTTGTTTTAAATACTCACTTTGTCTAAGAAAAGTAAAAAGTACGGAAAGTAAGTAACGTAAAGTTACGGATTAAGACGTTTTTTTTTTTATTTTATCGTCAACTTTGCAGACACCATGTAATGAATGTGGGTAAACCCTGTAATAATCGATCGTAGAGGACACTTTACAGCTCAGTCTCATCCGTGACCATGGTGACTGCAAAGTCTCGGAATCGTCGGGACAAAATTTCACACAGACACGCGTCTAAATCTGTAAAAAGTAGTTCTATTACTTAAAAAAACGAGTCGCGCAAGTGTTAGAGAATAATAATATAAAAAAATTAAGTTCGTTTCATTACTAAAGTAATTTATTAATTTTGCAATTGACATGCTATGCTTTTACTTAATAAATTAAATTATGTACGTAAAAATACGATATAAACTCAATCGAGTGACGATTATGGTGGCCTAATTTGATTACTGTAAGCACGACCGCTATAAGCTCCGTTGGCAGAGCTACGGAACGGTATTTCGAGGTCGTGGGTTCAAGTCCCGCTTGCGGTAATCACTTTTTCCACCATAATTGAATTTATTAATTTTGTTTCATGTCAAAATAACAATTAGCAGCTTGTTTATTCACTTAATGTAATTATAACTTTTTATAAAGTTTTACGATTTCAGTAAAAGTGTTTTAATGTAGTTTTGTGGAAAGATAATTAGGATATTATTGGTACTTCTCTTTAACGCGTGTTTGTGAAGTTGATGAAGAAAAAATGTAATTTCTTAAGATTTATTACTTACGTGGGTGGTATTTATTACTTTGACGGGCTTCGTGGTGGAGTGGTTTATGTAACGGACTGCCGATCACGAGGTCGCCGCCGGTTCGATTCCCGCTTGGGACAATTATTTGTTTGATATCCATAAAGGTCATACAAATGTTTGTACTGCGTCTGGGTGTTTTCTATGTATTATAAGTGTGTATTTACAAAAGAAAAGTAGTATATGTAGTTTATCCGTATCTGGTACCCATAATACAAGCATCGAAATATAGCTTATTTTGGGACCAGAGGACGTTGTGTGAAATGTCCTGAATATTAATTATTTATTTATTTTTAAAGTTTTACGCGTTCGTTTCTGTTCTTCATTATTATCATAATAGGTATTTTGATGATGTTAATGTTAATTTTTATTCATTAACTAGCTGTTGCCCGCGAATTTAGAAAATTTCCCCGTTTTTGCAACATTTTTTACTACCGATTCGCTTCTACCGGTCGTAGCGTGATGTTATATAACCTAAAACCTTCCTCGATAAATGCCCTATATGCCACTGAAAGAATTTTTTAAATCGGCCCAGTGGTTCCTGAGATTTGCGCGTTTAAACAAACAAACAAACAAACTCTTCCGCTTTATAATGTTAGTATACTAGTATAGATTTTCTTCTTGTAAACAAAGTATACTAACTGTATCTAAATCTACTTTATTCTAGTACCTGTAGTCTGTGCCCTGTGCACATCATTGTAGTTCAGTGCCAACACGCTTGACGCGCAGCACAGTAGACAATAAACCCTCCCATAAAGGAGGAGGCTCGTGCCGAAAGGGCACCACAGACGGTATATTACCATATACATATTATTATTAATATAGTGATAGATGCATATAGAATAAAGACAAGGCGAGGAAGAGACTAATCTAATAAGCTGTTTGTGGCGCCCTTAATAAATATAAATAAATATTCATGGACATTTCACACAACGTCCTCTGGTCCCAAGCTAAGCTTATATGCTTGTGTTATGGGTACCAGAACACGGATATAATACATAAACTACTTTTCTTTTGTAAATACATACTTATAATACATAGTAAACACCCAGACGTAGTACAAACATTTGTATGACATTTATGGATATCACACAAATGATTGTCCCAACCGGGAATCGAACCCGAGACCTCGTGGTCGGCAGTCCATTACATAAACCACTCCACCACGAAGCCCGTCAATAGGAGGACGTTAATGGACTGGAGAGCGAGAGAGAGAGATAGGAAAAAAAAAAGAGAGTGATTCTCCACTGCAGTATAAATAGTACCTAATAATGTAAATACCAACAAGGTTTATTTGTTTTTAAGCAAAAACAGTGCCGACTTGAAGTTAAAATTAAATATACCCGAAACAAAAGTACGCTTATTAAATTTAAAAAAGATTCCAACGAATGAGAACTTCCTCCTTATTTGAAGTAGGTTAAAAATAGGTATAATATTGTTCGCATTTAATAAAACATAGAAATGCTTAACAAAATATATGAAATAACTCATGCGATATTGCGAATAAAATATTAGGTTATTGTAACACAAAAAATTCATGGAATAACATGCGGAATATACATAAAAAAACATTAGTATTATTTTAGCAAAATAATTGTTAAAATCGGAAGCAAAGATTTCTTATTGTCGTGTAATTTTTGGTACAAAAACCTACGTAATCTGTCTCTCTCTTTCTTCAGGCTATGAACGTTCCACTGTTGGGCACAGGCCCCATACACTCCGAAGAGTTTGTAGACTATATCACGCTGACCAATCGTGTTGGTATTGGCTTTAGAATCGAATTCCCTGTTTCACAATAGTTGTTAACTGCTTTTAAGAAAGCTTGACAGCAAGCGTTGCTTTATATCATATCTCTTACAGATAGAATCCTGGGGAAGAAATGAGGGTAGTGACAACTGAAGCCATACAAACAAAATTACTTTCTACTTTGTGCTGATACTATTTACGCATGTAATTAAGAGTCCAAACTTTAACAAATTAAACAAAAAAGAAAACTATAATGGTGTCGTGGGACACCAGGTAGGAACGAAGTTCCTTCGGCTAATGTAGAATCGACACAATTTGCAAAAAAAGAAAGAAGGAGAAAGAGAAAGTTATTATACACTACTCGCTTGTGTATACGACTGTCGCGCCTGCGCACGTCTCATTTAACGGTTTTATTGCACGGACTTTTTCTTACGGTTTTACTATCAAATTTTTTTCAGTTCGGTCGCGCAGCAAAATCCCTATCTCCTCCAAGCCTGTCGTAAGGAACTTCGTTTCAAAAAGCCAACCCCTTCAACCACTTTATCTATTAAAAAAAATCGCATCAAAGTCCGTAGCGTAGTTTTAAAGATATAAGCTCACATAGAAAAATAACGATAAGGGCATACAAAGAAAAATAACGACTTTTTTTTATAAAAAGTAAAGATAATGAACTACTCAAATCCATGGCATAGGTTATAGTCCACATAAAGGCAGGACCAAGCAGTAAAAGGCTAAAGCTCGTAAATGTCAGTAGTTACGGCTACTGTCTAAATATTTGTTGACCAGGTCGATCGTTTGAGCTTAAAGTTTACCTACCTTGAGTAAACAGTGCGCGGAAATGGACAGGGAATATTTTAATCGACTAAAAGCCATTTCAATGTTTCAAACTGCACATATATCTATTACTATATACTATACTAACTGTTGCCCGCGACTTCGTTCGCGTGGAATTTAGAAAATTTTCTCCATTTTTAGGGTTCCGTACCCAAAGGGTAAAAACGGGACCCTATTACTGAGACTTCGCTGTCCGTCCGTCCGTCCGTCTGTCACCAGGCTGTATCTCAAGAACGGTGATAGCTAGAGAGTTGAAATTTTCACAGATGATGTATTTCTATTGCCGCTATAACAACAAATACTAAAAATAAAATAAAATAAATATTTAAGGGGGGCTCCCATACAACAAACATGATTTTTTTACCGTTTCTTGCTCGATACTAATAACGTTGCCTTATGTTGCATAGATAATGGTACGGAACCCTTCGTGCGCCAGTCCGACTCGCACTTGACCAATTTTTTACTTTTTACATTTATCACTTATCTCTCTCCAGCCCATTTACGTCCCACTACTGAGCACGGGCCTTCGCCACTTTGGGAGGGATTATGGTCTACTGTGCAACGCTGACGAGGCATGTTGGCTCAGTGTTTATTTTCAAATTTTCCGTCTTTCACAGTAGTTGTTATATTGTTACTTAGCTGGCTCTTACAGCACCCTGGGAAAGAAATAGGGTGGTGACATATGTATTCTTAATCCGTCAGCACACGGACAACTTAAGCTTCGTATCTATTGGTCGCAGTGTGATGTAGCTTTCCTCTATAAATATTCTACGCAACACTCAAATCAAATAGGACCAGTAGTTCCTAAGATTATCGCGTTCAAACAAACAAACTCTTCAGCTTTATATTGTTTGTATATACTATAGTATAGACTACCTATGCGGTTTAAAATAATTAATTATAAAATATAATAGCAATTAGCAGAAATAATAGATTTATGAGTGCTTTAACCACATTAGGGTTTTAACTAATATGTTATTTTAGTAGGTAATATAATTTAAGAAAACCTGTCAAGTGCGAGGTAAACTCGCAGACTTAGAGTTCAGTATATTATACTAGATCGTAAAACATAAATAACTGCTTAATAAATTAAATTGTAATGGTAAAAGTGATCACCGCAAGCGGGAATTAAACCCATGACTACGACAGAATTCACAGAACGGTTTTCCGAGGTAAGTAAAAGCATAGCAAGTCGATTGCATAGTTATTAAATTACTTTAATAACTAACTGCTTTTCCATAATCAGTTAATTAAGCTTAAACCAACTCACCAACTTAATTTAATAGTTGAAATATAGGGAATCGCCTACATTTCAGCTACTTCATGAGTTGGTATTAGTATGAACACTTCTTTCATGTGATGTGAACCTAACCAAAACCCTATCTCCTCCAAGCCTGCCGTAAGGAACTTCGTTTCTTTTCCGGTTATTATTTGCAGCGGATGGAGCGAAATAAAACGGTTTTGTTGATGGAATATTGTGTATTTTAATTTTAGCGTACAATACAAAAATGGATGCTTGCGCCTTGACCGGCTTGGCGAGAGAGAGGGAGAGTTACCATACTCGAACATAAATAATATCTACTAAATTACAAACATAAATGTTGCCACTTTATGTAACATTATTCAATAGTTTCAAAAATATACAGGATTTTCAAGTGCGTTTTTTTAGTTTTTGAACTAAGAAAATTATTATTTATTCTAAGTTTGTAACTAACTTCATGATGTCGGTTTTGTGTTAATGACAAAAAATTACTCCAGATTTTCCTTAGCGCGCTAAAACAAATAAAACTTCAAAAACATACTTATATAAATCTTAAGATATACAAAACTATATCTGCCTAATTACAATAATATTGCGCCAACTGAGATCAAAGGAAAACTGAGCATTGATATATTATGAAAAGTTAAACCGAGGTTTTACGAATCACGAATAAGATTGGAGGTCGCCTTGTTTATAAAATGATTTGTGAATACAAAAGTGCTTATTACACTTTGATAAAAATGAACACTAATGGTCTTATTTATAATGACTTATCGGAGGTTTAAAAGTTCGCTAAAATAGGTTCGCGAAAATTGTCAAAACTTGTTATTCATAACAGTCTTTTTACGATAAAACGTTTATTATCTCTCCGATGAAATCTCCGTTTAAACCTCCGATAAGTCATTATGAATAAGACCATAAATGTTGACACGTGGTAAAATGCTAGTTAACTCTAAAGTTACGCGCATTCTTGTACTGTTGCTAACAACAGTACTAGAATGCGCGTGATTTACCTACTTCCTGTCATTTAGCATAGAGCAATGTAAACAGAAGTGCTTATTTAATGACCATTACAATAAATGGCCTATGGCAGTGGAGGAGAGGAGTTGATAAATGGATGGATGATAAAATAAATGTGGTTACACTCATGTTTATAGTTACTGCCTCGCTCGTTTACCTTTAGCGGGATGATAATTATCTCTGTGTTTTTCTGTTGTTTTATTCTGCGTTAACTGTAAAGTATTATAAAAACCTACTGTGTAGCTTGCACTTAAAAGAGTAATAAACAATTCTTCAGACTTTTTTATAGTTTGCTTTAGTAAAACGTAATTTACAAACTTTTAAACATCTTGTAGTTAGAGATACCCTATTTGAACGTGTTGGACACAGCCCGGCTAGCTCAGTCGGTAGAGCATGAGACTCTTAATCTCAGGGTCGTGGGTTCGAGCCCCACGTTGGGCGCATCTTTTTGGATTCTTTTTTTCAATTTTACTTTTTAGCAGTATAACTTTTATTATTTATTTTTAACTTATTTAAAAAAAAATAGTAGAAAAACGAAATCGTACTAGTTCATCTCCAATGTAGAAGAGTTGCTACACATGTTTTGTTAGATTTAAACATAGACTTACGATATAGATCTAGACGTAACACTCGGTACAATGAATCCGGCCTGCTTCTTTTATTATTTATTTATTTATTTCAAACTTTTTATACAATAATTGTACAAAGGCGGACTTAATGCCGGGGGCATTATCTACCAGTCAACCTTGGGAGGTGTAGAGTTATTAGTTGAACACATTAAGAAAAATAAATGTCAAAGAGCCTATTTAGTAGCCTTTCTAACTCTTTCTTTTTGAGCTGGAGTAAAAGAGAAAGCTAGTAAGAATAAAAGAGAAGGCAAGGCTACTATTATACTTTTAAACCGTAAACGGGCCGGGCCTTGGGACAAATCTATGTTCCCGAGTTGTTCCTCCCTACTTATAACCTCCTTGGATTTAAATTACAATCCGTTGAATCTTTCAGAGTGGAGTGTTTTACATAGATAATATAAATAAGTCACTACCCAAAAAAAAAAATCCTTACAGCTTTTATCTTGATATAGAAGTAAATCTAATAAAGTTTTATTAGATTTACTTAGTCTTTATATTATTATCTTAAGTAGAACTAACCTGCTATTTTCCTTTCACGCATTTTCCTCCACAGTTGTTCTGCTTTTCTCATAGGCCAGTTCTCGACCTTCGCACTAAAACTCCTAAAGAACTTATACTCCTTAAAATGCGACATCCTTCTCTCCATTTTACTTGGAGCATGCCCTGGAGGCGGTGAAGGTGCCTTCGGAGTCGATGATGGAGTCGCCATTTTAAAAATCTTTCTTCTAAAACTTTTTTCTACTAAATTCGTCTTTTTGGTCCCAACTTTACAATTTAAATTTCCATTTAATCATTAACTTATTCTTTAATTCAATCGACTCCATTTTGACATACGAGATTCGAATGAAAAGCTAGTTTGTTACGTACTGTATTATTAACACTATTAAAATTTACACTATTTTATTGATAAACTTTACACTAAAATCACACTAATATTAAATTTAACACTTAGCTGGATTAGTTTCCAAACACACCAAGTGTCTTCACTATAGGACCTGTAACAAAAATAACAAATTTGGTTTATTTCACTAAAATATTTATATCTATTTTCACTTGCACTAGACGACTGATAATTTAGGTTATTATTTTATTAGATTAAATCAGATAGTGAGGCCAATTTTTATGCGGCATAAACTTAACCTAACTAAATGTAAATAATAAATAAATAAATAAATATTTATGGACATTTCACACAACGTCCTCTGGTCCCAAACTAAGCTTATATGCTTGTGTTATGGGTACCAGAATACGGATATAATACATAAACTACTTTTCTTTTGTAAATACATACTTATAATATAGTAAACACCCAGACGCAGTACAAACATTTGTATGACATTTATGGATATCACACAAATGATTGTCCTGACCGGGAATCGAACCCAAGACCTCGTGATCGGCAGTCCATTACATAAACCACTCCACCACGAAGCCCGTCAATGATGAAATGTAAATGAAAAGTTTAAGTGGTTTAAGTTAACAGTTTGGATTAATTGGCTTTTTTCTTGTACACATTTATCTTTACTAATATTCTAAAGCTGAAGAGTTTGTTTGTTTGTTTGTTTGAATGCGCTAATATCCGGAACAGCATGTCTGATTTGAAAAATCCTTTCAGTGTTGGATAGCACATTTATCGAGCAAGGCTATAGGATATACAACATCACGCTGCGACTAATAGGAGTAACACATGAGTGAAAAATGTTGCAAACACGGGGGAAATTTTCTAAATTCGCGGGCAACAATATTATAAAGCTGAAGAGTTTGTTTGTTTGAATCTCAGGAACGACTGGCCTGATTTGAAAAAATCTTTCAGTGTTGGGTAGTAAATTTATCGAGGAAGGCTATATTCTATATAACATCACGTTGCGACTAATAGAAGCGAAGCATCAGTGAAAAATGTTGTAAAAACGGGGAAATTTTTCTAAATTTCACGCGTACGAAGTCGCGGGCTACAGCTAGTATTAAATAAATAGGTTAGTCGATACATTTTTTATAACAAGAAAGAAACTTTGCCGAATTATATTATTAACACTATACATATTTATTAAGAGGATACCAAAATAGCTTCGTGCATTTTTCTATGTACGAAGTTTTCATTGTTTCTTTAGATTGAATGGCTAGAGCTCTAATTTTTAACTATATGTTTTTTCAATATATTATCTAGGTTCGCATAAACTCAGAAACGCGATTGAAAAAAGTTTTCGCGATAGAAAATCTTGGCGAAACAACCTCTCAATTTTTATATTTTTTTCATTTGTCGGTCTATTATCGCGTATTAACTAATGAAATAACTTTAAAAACATAAGTAACTATCATATATAGAAACACGTAAATCAGAATTAAAATATATTTAGTAGATTTTGAGTAAATAGGAAAAGTATCCCTAATTCTTCATTTTCTGTGCCTACTGGCTGTGTTAATATGTACGTGTCGGCGATGATATACGATAATATTGATGTAGGCCCTTAACACGCTTTTATAAGTTCAGTATGTATCTATAGTACGCGTCACGTAAAAAGAACGCTGGAAGAAAGTGGTGGGGGCGTCTTTGCGCATGGGTACACTCGCGCGAGAAAGTTATGTGCCTATTATTTTATTTTTGAACTAGGCTTTCGTTGTCGAGTCGTGGCTTGGTACCTACATATTTGTTATTCTTAATAGGTATTACATATAAAACCGATAAATCGCCTATGCGCAGCTTGACCGCCAGCGTTCTTTTTACATGACGCGACCTATATCAATGTATTAATCTATGTAACGGAACCTTTTAACGCGATTTTCACCCACTTGCGATAGTCGGATTGATTTGAAATTTTGCATACCTATCAAGGACCGATGACAATGCAATTATTCAAAAAGATATTCAGGATTTTCAACCGTGTTTTTTTTTTAAATAAGGATGTTCATAACATATTTTTAGTAAAGTTTAGTTGTTCTCGAATAATTTGTACCAGTGTTATAGATATTTGACGGGCTTCGTGGTCTAATGGTTGATATAACGGACTCGCCTCGGACATTCATTTGTGTGATGTTTATAAATGTCATATAAATGTTTGTTCTGCGTCTGGGTGTTTACTATGTATAATAATTATGTATTTACAATAGAAAAGTAGTTTATGTATTCTATCCGTATTCTGGTACCCATAACACGAGCATAATAAGCTTAGCTTGGGACCAGAGAATTTTGTGTGAAATGTCCTTTAATATTAAAAAAAAAATTAAAATTTATTTAAAAAAACATATAGATTGGATTTTCTTAAATTGATGCTCTGTTTTGAGGATAAAATGTCAACTAGATTACGTTTCGAACAGAAATATCGACATCAAAATTTCATTTAAAATCACGAGTCACATCTAAATCTTTATAATCCGTTTTAGCGACATATTGAGCTTCACATGAAGCAATTTGTTTAATCTATTTCGAAGTAAATTATGAAACCGGTTGAAAGTAGAGTCGTATTGTATTGAAGGATTACATTGATATTTATTTCAAATCAATTTTATTTCAGACGGTTTGAATTTTAACCATTTGATTTATATTTTTTAATACATCAGTAAGAGCTTAGTTACCTACTTTCTTTTTGTAAAAAACACTTCAAATCTACAATCAATCTACAGACTACGGAATATATTTTACACAATACAATAAAACTCCGTGTGGTGACGGATTAAGAATACAAGTGTCACCACCCCATCTCCATCCAAGAGTGCTGTAAAAGTCAGCTAAGGCATATCGCACGCAGATAACATCCTCTGTGAGAGACGGAACACTCGAAAATAAACCCTGTGCCAACACTGGTCAGCGCGGCACAGTAGACCATAATCCCTCCCAAAGTGGAGGAGGCTGGAGAGAGAATACAATAAAATTCATAGATATTGGCAATATATTTTCGGAGGTATTTGATACAAAAGATTCAGTCTTTAAAATTTTGTAACGATATTCTTTCTATTCTAATTTAATAAAGCTGTATAGTTTGTTTGTTTAAAGGCGCTAATATCAAGAACCACTGATTTGATTTAAAAAATTTTTTTTATCGAACTTGTAGTTACTGAGATTAGCGTGTTCCAACAAACAAACTCTTCAGCTTTATATCATTAGTAAAGCTTCTATTATTTGTTTACTTGTTGAAATAAATTACAAGTTGTTCAATTATTGTAATTCAAACTGTCCCTTGAGGCTAGTGTTTTTCTTTTAAGTAATTAAATGAAAATATATATTTGTCTCGAGGGAAAGTTTCTAACAAGGTTAGGCTGATCGATCGAGGTATCTTAGTTACTGTAATTATGTGATGTGAAAATATATTATATTTGTCACTAGCTGTTTCCCGTTCGCGTGGAGTTAAGAAAATTTTCCCCGTTTTTGTAAAAAAAATTCTACTGGTTCGCTTCTATTGGTCGTAGCGTGATATTATATAGCCTAAAGCCTTCCTTGATAAATGCAAATCGGCCCAGTGGTTCCTGAGAGCGCGTTCAAACAAACAAACAAACAAACAAACTCTTCCCCTTTATAATATTAGCATAGATAAGACGAAGGATTTGGCATTAAGATAAAAAATACATCGGTACTCCGCACAGGCAGAATTGAAAAAACGGTCAAGTGAGAGTTAGACTAGCAAACGAGGGTTCCGTACCGCTATTATTACAGCTTATTTATATTCCCGACCCCAAATAACGGGATAAGATCAGGAGAATGACGAAAACGACGAACGGACGGACCCTTAGTACGGATCCACAAAAACAAGATATTGACACGATTTTCGTAACACGAATTTTAGTGCTCCAAATACCATCAATGAGATCGCTAATTTTTTTTTTAAACGTGTTGGCATTTGCTCATACACCTTTTTGCTATTTCATCTCTCAACTGACCCGTAATAAAGCCTATGGCAAACTGGATTTTAATCTGTCACTACAAGAAATATACTTAGGACTTTTAAATTAATTATGAAGCCTTTATAATTACTTACCGAAATATCCCATTTCTTTAAAAGAAATTTAAAAGAGGATTGTTTAAGATAACTTTCTAATAACGTCATTCCTTGAACAAATAACTTGACGTCGATATAATCCACTCAAGGCTCTATAGAAAGGTTTTCAATGGTTTTTGTTGACGTGAAAATATACACAATGAGAAAATTCTGGCATAAACTTTCTGAGAATTTTTAAACTGAGGTTTTTAATGGGTACTCGTAGCTAAACATAGAAAAACGTTTACGTTCTGATTAACAGCTAGTAACACGTTTCGGAGATAAAAATGTTTGACAGACGGACACCCAAATCTTTTATGAGAGTTTCTATCTTACAAAACCATAAAAATGGTACCAACTAACAACGTCTACTCCTTCAAAGATTGCTATAGCAAAACTTTTGTTTTAAAATTCAATCTGAATTCCTAATGTTCATAACATTGTAACTCAAATATTTTTTCTGTAAACGTCATATATTTTACATATTTGCGTATATAAAACCCAAATATTTATAGCAATCTTCATATTATGCTAATATTGTTATGGGTCAAAGCTAGGGTTGTCAGCACTTAAATGTTAGTCAATGATTCTGATTTCGCAGTATAAAATTAGCATGATTACATAACGTTAGCCATGCTGACGGAAATCACACACGGGTACAGTCAGTGTGGCTGTGTGCGCATTCATAGACTCTCATAGATACACTTACGAAACGCAGACCAACGGTCAGCGCTGACGGTCGCTTTGACTGCAGCCTTATAAATAAACTAGCTTTTTCCCGCAACTTCGTACGCGTGGAATTAATTAATCAAACTTTGACAAATTACACAAAAAAGTCATCCTTTTGAACTACTCTATATTTTAAAAGAAACCGCTTCTATCGTAGCGTAGTTTTAAAAATATAAACATCGCATAAGGACATGTACATGACTTATTATAAAACTAAGTCGTTATTCGTGTATACAAGATACAACACAATACAAGATAAACTTACAAAACCTGACTACTAAACTACTACTACTACTAAATAAACTAAATTATATAATATATATCGGCGCAACCACAACAATTAGTCTAGAGAACCTAGAATAATTAAGTTAAACCATTTGATTGTTCCAATATTAATTTATAAACCACCAAGTTGATTACTTTAGAGTTTATTACGATGTAAAAATAACGTCATTGTAAATTCAATACTTAACCTAACGAACACGTGCAGGTACGACCGAATGACATGCATGTGCGCCGGCACTATAAATACCGCCGCACTGTCGGCAATCGGAGCAGTTACACTCGAGCCGCCGTACAGTACGGACCTTTCTTGGGAATCGTTACGCTGCTCGTTGCTATTTATAGTTAGTGATAAAGAGTTTATTCCGGTCATAATCGCGAGTGTATAATTATAAAGTGTGTATTTGTGAGAAAGTGTAAAGTGACGATTGAGAGGTGACGTTTTGTGTGAACATCATTATCTTGGTGGTAGAGGCGCAGGTTATAGGGGATTTGGTTGGAGACCTGCTGTGGAACCTTTTATGTGTGAAAGAGAATGTCAGATTGATGTATGAACATCTTAAAGACAGTGTCTACAATTTGTAGACTGATTTTAAAACATGGCAATTCCATCCTCATCTAAGTTACTCCAACATATATAATATATATTATAATAATAATATATAATTATAATATATAATATATTAATACTACTACTACTACTGACAGCTAAAGCCAAGATAATTGAAAAAAAAGAAAGAAAGAAAAGAAAGGTTGTTATTAATTAGAACAAAAATCAAGAAAGGCGCAGAATTTTGGTATTATTCTTTTAGATCAACAAGTTTTATAATTGGTTACAATTGAATATTGTTAAAGTTATTTATTAACGGAATTCTTATTAGCAAATAAATTGAGAGATTTTTAATTGGAACAGTTATTTTTACTTTTTTTTAATTATAGAAGTTTTTTTACGCAACGAGGATAGAGATTACTGTAAAATTTCTATACTTATGCATATTATTGCTTATTCTAATTTAAAGAAAAAAGGACAATGACCCTACACATATCTCTCTCTTTCTCCAACCCATTGACACCCCAATGTTGGGCATTGACCTTCTCCACTGTGGGTTAATTATAGCCTCCTATGTTGCGCTGACCATTCGTGTTGGTACAGTGTTTATTTCCAAACTTTCTGTCTCACCAGCTTCATAACCAGCCACCAAAACTACAAAATAACAAAATGTTTAACGAAAAATTTTTATTATATTTTTATTCCACCAAAAATATTACGTAATGTTGTTAGAAATACGTCAATAATTTTTGCCAACCCTACAGACGAAAGGGACGAACAGACGTTGTGGGAATGTTAGCCAAGTATTTTTAAGGAGAGTTTACTCTGAATATACAGTGGGTGGTTTTAGGCCCTCTTAAATACTTAATGTAAATTCGCCTTTCTCCCCTGAAACCTTTGGGAGTTCTATAAATTAAGTTTCGTCACCTGTTTGCTTTTGAATTATAATTGAGGCTTGGAGTAATAAAAACTGTCGTCGCCGTCGTAGTTAACAACAAAAATAGCTTTATGAACTCAGAGCAGTAATCCAACAGGAGTTGATATTGGTGCCAATTCTACGTGCACAACTAAACTAACTAAATAAAACTAACTAAATAATGTAAACAACTATTGCTGTATTTTGATTAATTGGCTATGGTATTGTGCATATTTATATTAATTAAAATCTTAAATCTATAAATAAACAGTTTTTATAACAAGGAAGTTCAATTAACATTGCCGACTTGGGTTATCAACACTATCAAAATTCATTTTTTACTTAAGTTTAGTTTAGTTATGCGTGTAGAATTGGTACCATTATAAGGCAACCCCTGCTGTAAAAGTTACGAGATCAATATGCATATTCAATGTGTACGGACACTGTTATCTCCTAGTATGCGGGCCGTGCGTAGCAACCAATGAAATTATTACATTTGCCGTGGTCTTACCTGTGACCATGGTGATTGTAAAGTCTCCGAAACATCAAAATTTAAAGCAAATACACGTCTAAATCCGTAAAAAGTGGTTTTATTCGAATGAGTCGCGCAAGTGTTAGAGAATACAATGAAATTATGTTATCGTGTCTGTGTGTGTTACCTGCGCGCCTCTCCGACATGTCAGTGTAATTGTCAAAGAAAAGAGAAAAGCAGTCAGGTCCAGTTGATTTAATACTTTAAGTTTATGAACCTTTATAATGTTAAAGTACTTTGAAATTACGTTGACAAACAAAGAAATAAAATTTTAAATGCCTCGTTTTGTAATTAACACTATACATATTTATTAAGAGGATACCAAAATAGCTTCGTGCATTTTTCTATGTACGAAGTTTTCATTGTTTCTTTAGATTGAATGGCTAGAGCTCTAATTTTTAACTATATGTTTTTTCAATATATTATCTAGGTTCGCATAAACTCAGAAACGCGATTGAAAAAAGTTTTCGCGATAGAAAATCTTGGCGAAACAACCTCTCAATTTTTATATTTTTTTCATTTGTCGGTCTATTATCGCGTATTAACTAATGAAATAACTTTAAAAACATAAGTAACTATCATATATAGAAACACGTAAATCAGAATTAAAATATATTTAGTAGATTTTGAGTAAATAGGAAAAGTATCCCTAATTCTTCATTTTCTGTGCCTACTGGCTGTGTTAATATGTACGTGTCGGCGATGATATACGATAATATTGATGTAGGCCCTTAACACGCTTTTATAAGTTCAGTATGTATCTATAGTACGCGTCACGTAAAAAGAACGCTGGAAGAAAGTGGTGGGGGCGTCTTTGCGCATGGGTACACTCGCGCGAGAAAGTTATGTGCCTATTATTTTATTTTTGAACTAGGCTTTCGTTGTCGAGTCGTGGCTTGGTACCTACATATTTGTTATTCTTAATAGGTATTACATATAAAACCGATAAATCGCCTATGCGCAGCTTGACCGCCAGCGTTCTTTTTACATGACGCGACCTATATCAATGTATTAATCTATGTAACGGAACCTTTTAACGCGATTTTCACCCACTTGCGATAGTCGGATTGATTTGAAATTTTGCATACCTATCAAGGACCGATGACAATGCAATTATTCAAAAAGATATTCAGGATTTTCAACCGTGTTTTTTTTTTAAATAAGGATGTTCATAACATATTTTTAGTAAAGTTTAGTTGTTCTCGAATAATTTGTACCAGTGTTATAGATATTTGACGGGCTTCGTGGTCTAATGGTTGATATAACGGACTCGCCTCGGACATTCATTTGTGTGATGTTTATAAATGTCATATAAATGTTTGTTCTGCGTCTGGGTGTTTACTATGTATAATAATTATGTATTTACAATAGAAAAGTAGTTTATGTATTCTATCCGTATTCTGGTACCCATAACACGAGCATAATAAGCTTAGCTTGGGACCAGAGAATTTTGTGTGAAATGTCCTTTAATATTAAAAAAAAAATTAAAATTTATTTAAAAAAACATATAGATTGGATTTTCTTAAATTGATGCTCTGTTTTGAGGATAAAATGTCAACTAGATTACGTTTCGAACAGAAATATCGACATCAAAATTTCATTTAAAATCACGAGTCACATCTAAATCTTTATAATCCGTTTTAGCGACATATTGAGCTTCACATGAAGCAATTTGTTTAATCTATTTCGAAGTAAATTATGAAACCGGTTGAAAGTAGAGTCGTATTGTATTGAAGGATTACATTGATATTTATTTCAAATCAATTTTATTTCAGACGGTTTGAATTTTAACCATTTGATTTATATTTTTTAATACATCAGTAAGAGCTTAGTTACCTACTTTCTTTTTGTAAAAAACACTTCAAATCTACAATCAATCTACAGACTACGGAATATATTTTACACAATACAATAAAACTCCGTGTGGTGACGGATTAAGAATACAAGTGTCACCACCCCATCTCCATCCAAGAGTGCTGTAAAAGTCAGCTAAGGCATATCGCACGCAGATAACATCCTCTGTGAGAGACGGAACACTCGAAAATAAACCCTGTGCCAACACTGGTCAGCGCGGCACAGTAGACCATAATCCCTCCCAAAGTGGAGGAGGCTGGAGAGAGAATACAATAAAATTCATAGATATTGGCAATATATTTTCGGAGGTATTTGATACAAAAGATTCAGTCTTTAAAATTTTGTAACGATATTCTTTCTATTCTAATTTAATAAAGCTGTATAGTTTGTTTGTTTAAAGGCGCTAATATCAAGAACCACTGATTTGATTTAAAAAATTTTTTTTATCGAACTTGTAGTTACTGAGATTAGCGTGTTCCAACAAACAAACTCTTCAGCTTTATATCATTAGTAAAGCTTCTATTATTTGTTTACTTGTTGAAATAAATTACAAGTTGTTCAATTATTGTAATTCAAACTGTCCCTTGAGGCTAGTGTTTTTCTTTTAAGTAATTAAATGAAAATATATATTTGTCTCGAGGGAAAGTTTCTAACAAGGTTAGGCTGATCGATCGAGGTATCTTAGTTACTGTAATTATGTGATGTGAAAATATATTATATTTGTCACTAGCTGTTTCCCGTTCGCGTGGAGTTAAGAAAATTTTCCCCGTTTTTGTAAAAAAAATTCTACTGGTTCGCTTCTATTGGTCGTAGCGTGATATTATATAGCCTAAAGCCTTCCTTGATAAATGCAAATCGGCCCAGTGGTTCCTGAGAGCGCGTTCAAACAAACAAACAAACAAACAAACTCTTCCCCTTTATAATATTAGCATAGATAAGACGAAGGATTTGGCATTAAGATAAAAAATACATCGGTACTCCGCACAGGCAGAATTGAAAAAACGGTCAAGTGAGAGTTAGACTAGCAAACGAGGGTTCCGTACCGCTATTATTACAGCTTATTTATATTCCCGACCCCAAATAACGGGATAAGATCAGGAGAATGACGAAAACGACGAACGGACGGACCCTTAGTACGGATCCACAAAAACAAGATATTGACACGATTTTCGTAACACGAATTTTAGTGCTCCAAATACCATCAATGAGATCGCTAATTTTTTTTTTAAACGTGTTGGCATTTGCTCATACACCTTTTTGCTATTTCATCTCTCAACTGACCCGTAATAAAGCCTATGGCAAACTGGATTTTAATCTGTCACTACAAGAAATATACTTAGGACTTTTAAATTAATTATGAAGCCTTTATAATTACTTACCGAAATATCCCATTTCTTTAAAAGAAATTTAAAAGAGGATTGTTTAAGATAACTTTCTAATAACGTCATTCCTTGAACAAATAACTTGACGTCGATATAATCCACTCAAGGCTCTATAGAAAGGTTTTCAATGGTTTTTGTTGACGTGAAAATATACACAATGAGAAAATTCTGGCATAAACTTTCTGAGAATTTTTAAACTGAGGTTTTTAATGGGTACTCGTAGCTAAACATAGAAAAACGTTTACGTTCTGATTAACAGCTAGTAACACGTTTCGGAGATAAAAATGTTTGACAGACGGACACCCAAATCTTTTATGAGAGTTTCTATCTTACAAAACCATAAAAATGGTACCAACTAACAACGTCTACTCCTTCAAAGATTGCTATAGCAAAACTTTTGTTTTAAAATTCAATCTGAATTCCTAATGTTCATAACATTGTAACTCAAATATTTTTTCTGTAAACGTCATATATTTTACATATTTGCGTATATAAAACCCAAATATTTATAGCAATCTTCATATTATGCTAATATTGTTATGGGTCAAAGCTAGGGTTGTCAGCACTTAAATGTTAGTCAATGATTCTGATTTCGCAGTATAAAATTAGCATGATTACATAACGTTAGCCATGCTGACGGAAATCACACACGGGTACAGTCAGTGTGGCTGTGTGCGCATTCATAGACTCTCATAGATACACTTACGAAACGCAGACCAACGGTCAGCGCTGACGGTCGCTTTGACTGCAGCCTTATAAATAAACTAGCTTTTTCCCGCAACTTCGTACGCGTGGAATTAATTAATCAAACTTTGACAAATTACACAAAAAAGTCATCCTTTTGAACTACTCTATATTTTAAAAGAAACCGCTTCTATCGTAGCGTAGTTTTAAAAATATAAACATCGCATAAGGACATGTACATGACTTATTATAAAACTAAGTCGTTATTCGTGTATACAAGATACAACACAATACAAGATAAACTTACAAAACCTGACTACTAAACTACTACTACTACTAAATAAACTAAATTATATAATATATATCGGCGCAACCACAACAATTAGTCTAGAGAACCTAGAATAATTAAGTTAAACCATTTGATTGTTCCAATATTAATTTATAAACCACCAAGTTGATTACTTTAGAGTTTATTACGATGTAAAAATAACGTCATTGTAAATTCAATACTTAACCTAACGAACACGTGCAGGTACGACCGAATGACATGCATGTGCGCCGGCACTATAAATACCGCCGCACTGTCGGCAATCGGAGCAGTTACACTCGAGCCGCCGTACAGTACGGACCTTTCTTGGGAATCGTTACGCTGCTCGTTGCTATTTATAGTTAGTGATAAAGAGTTTATTCCGGTCATAATCGCGAGTGTATAATTATAAAGTGTGTATTTGTGAGAAAGTGTAAAGTGACGATTGAGAGGTGACGTTTTGTGTGAACATCATTATCTTGGTGGTAGAGGCGCAGGTTATAGGGGATTTGGTTGGAGACCTGCTGTGGAACCTTTTATGTGTGAAAGAGAATGTCAGATTGATGTATGAACATCTTAAAGACAGTGTCTACAATTTGTAGACTGATTTTAAAACATGGCAATTCCATCCTCATCTAAGTTACTCCAACATATATAATATATATTATAATAATAATATATAATTATAATATATAATATATTAATACTACTACTACTACTGACAGCTAAAGCCAAGATAATTGAAAAAAAAGAAAGAAAGAAAAGAAAGGTTGTTATTAATTAGAACAAAAATCAAGAAAGGCGCAGAATTTTGGTATTATTCTTTTAGATCAACAAGTTTTATAATTGGTTACAATTGAATATTGTTAAAGTTATTTATTAACGGAATTCTTATTAGCAAATAAATTGAGAGATTTTTAATTGGAACAGTTATTTTTACTTTTTTTTAATTATAGAAGTTTTTTTACGCAACGAGGATAGAGATTACTGTAAAATTTCTATACTTATGCATATTATTGCTTATTCTAATTTAAAGAAAAAAGGACAATGACCCTACACATATCTCTCTCTTTCTCCAACCCATTGACACCCCAATGTTGGGCATTGACCTTCTCCACTGTGGGTTAATTATAGCCTCCTATGTTGCGCTGACCATTCGTGTTGGTACAGTGTTTATTTCCAAACTTTCTGTCTCACCAGCTTCATAACCAGCCACCAAAACTACAAAATAACAAAATGTTTAACGAAAAATTTTTATTATATTTTTATTCCACCAAAAATATTACGTAATGTTGTTAGAAATACGTCAATAATTTTTGCCAACCCTACAGACGAAAGGGACGAACAGACGTTGTGGGAATGTTAGCCAAGTATTTTTAAGGAGAGTTTACTCTGAATATACAGTGGGTGGTTTTAGGCCCTCTTAAATACTTAATGTAAATTCGCCTTTCTCCCCTGAAACCTTTGGGAGTTCTATAAATTAAGTTTCGTCACCTGTTTGCTTTTGAATTATAATTGAGGCTTGGAGTAATAAAAACTGTCGTCGCCGTCGTAGTTAACAACAAAAATAGCTTTATGAACTCAGAGCAGTAATCCAACAGGAGTTGATATTGGTGCCAATTCTACGTGCACAACTAAACTAACTAAATAAAACTAACTAAATAATGTAAACAACTATTGCTGTATTTTGATTAATTGGCTATGGTATTGTGCATATTTATATTAATTAAAATCTTAAATCTATAAATAAACAGTTTTTATAACAAGGAAGTTCAATTAACATTGCCGACTTGGGTTATCAACACTATCAAAATTCATTTTTTACTTAAGTTTAGTTTAGTTATGCGTGTAGAATTGGTACCATTATAAGGCAACCCCTGCTGTAAAAGTTACGAGATCAATATGCATATTCAATGTGTACGGACACTGTTATCTCCTAGTATGCGGGCCGTGCGTAGCAACCAATGAAATTATTACATTTGCCGTGGTCTTACCTGTGACCATGGTGATTGTAAAGTCTCCGAAACATCAAAATTTAAAGCAAATACACGTCTAAATCCGTAAAAAGTGGTTTTATTCGAATGAGTCGCGCAAGTGTTAGAGAATACAATGAAATTATGTTATCGTGTCTGTGTGTGTTACCTGCGCGCCTCTCCGACATGTCAGTGTAATTGTCAAAGAAAAGAGAAAAGCAGTCAGGTCCAGTTGATTTAATACTTTAAGTTTATGAACCTTTATAATGTTAAAGTACTTTGAAATTACGTTGACAAACAAAGAAATAAAATTTTAAATGCCTCGTTTTGTAATAAAGCTTTTAGCCACTAAACAATTAGTTATTTAGTGTTATTGCAAAAAAATGCAATAACTAATTGTATAATTAGTGGCGAATTTGATCAAGTTTGGTAGTCTATTGTTAATTATTGAGGTTATAATGTGTCATTGTGATGCCATTGTGACACCATTGAATTTCGAGACTTGAGGGCCTGAGATGTTGGCATTTATTCTGATTAGAAAGCGAACTTGTGACTTCTCACACAGAATAATGCGTCGTTATAAAACTACAGCAAGTGATCTGTTTTATGTTGATGACCATTCTATTAGCTCTAAACAGCTGCAGATAGAGCAGTGAAAAGCTAAAATGATGTACACAACCAGCTTGAAAATAAGGTAGGTACTAAATACCAATCAAAGAGGATGGAGGCGAAGTCCAGCATGTATAGAATCTCGGGCGATAGGAAAGGAAACTGGCTCTCGAAATCCCTTAAAACACTAAGGGATACACTAAACGATATCTATGTGCTAGGGATGCCCACCGACGACTTGCCCCTCACACACTGTTCACAGAAATCTTATTCTGTCGAATTACCCGCTAGGGAAGACTGGGTAAACAGTCAAATAGAATGGGTACCAGGAAGCCTGAAGTGGTTTACTGATGGCTCCAAATCTGGAATGGAGGTAGGATATGAAATATATGGTGAAGTTCCCAAGAGGGCGCTCAGTGTGACCCTAGGAACATACTCATCTATATTGCAAGCAGAAGTGTACGCCATCATTGAATGTGCGGTAGCTAATCTGCAAAGTAACTACCTCAACCATACAATCTATATACACTCTGATAGCCAGGCAGCTCTCTTGGCCTTGTCTTCTGATGCTATTAGCTCGAAGTTGGTCATGAACTGCAGGCAACTATTAAATACTCTGGGTGTAAAAAACAGAGTAATATTACTAAAAAGGCTAAAGGTGTTCAGTTTGGTCCTGAACACTTTTGTGGAATACCCAAAAGCCTGGCCAGACTGACCCTGAAGGCAGACTGCATGCGCTCAACAATTCAACTCTGGAGAACAAAAATCCCGGATTGAGACAGTCCAAGGCTCTCATAAGACCCTTTAACTTAAAGGCTGCTTCTGAAGCTCTGGCATTAAGTAGGAACAATCTGCGAATGCTAGTAAGAATACTTACTGGGCATTGCTGCCTAAATAAACATGCGCAGACAATAGGGCTCACTGACAATGGGACGTGTGGACTCTGTCATTTGGCGGAGGAAGTACCCATTCACATTCTCACTGATTGCCCTTCAGTGATGCACATGCGATGTTCCTCTCTGGGCAATTACACCATGCACCCAGAAGAGACTAAACTTCTCGGAGCGAAAAAGATCCTGGAGTTCTTTATGGCAACAGGCTTGGACCGAGAACTGTAAAATGTGGCGATCACAATAGATAAATCTGGTCGCAGTGATACTAGGCGTAATATACGTAACTGTTTAGCCTAGCGTAGCCTGAATAGCCACTACAAAAAAAAAAATAAAAAAAAATACCAATTTGTCAATGGTATATCAGTCTGAGGTATTCTTTCTGGGATCGATAGAGTCTATAAATAGGAGGATGCATAATAATATTTGTACTAGTTTAAGTAGGCAAAACATTTTTTAAGAGTACCAATAATTTACGATAGTAAATATACGTAACTGTTTTTGCATAATTTTTGTCAGCATAACCATATATGGAATAGAAATAATCTTAGAGTTTTTTTTCCTCGGGTCCGTTAATGCTTGTGTTATGGGTACCAGAATATGAATAGACTACATAAACTACTTTTCTATTTATATATTTGCAACACAAAGAAACACCCAGAAGCAGTACAAACATTTGTGTGACAATTATGAATATCACACAAATGATTGTCCCGCGCGGGAATCGAATCCGCGACCTCATAAACAGCAGTCCGCTACACAAACCACTAGACTACGAAACCTATCGTTGCCTGTATAAGGATTATAGGAATGCCTACAGTGCCTCTACGGTGTGGTTGATCATAATATCTAAAACATGGAACATGGCTACGCCGTAGTTAACCTCTACGGGCCTATACGCAAAACGCAATTCGTCGTAGAATTATGACATGTTTTTAGAAGTTAAAAATTTACAACATAATTACGTAATAATGATACTGTGTAGTTATGTTGTTTTGTAACTTAATTACGTTATTCTAGTGTACATCAGTGTTTTTTGTTTGAATTACCTTACCACCCCACAGACCCCTGATCTGTCTATCGCGTTGGTGGAGGTCGTCGCCATCATTACGCAGTCATACTCTTTTCTAGTAGCGGTATGCAGAGACTATAGAGCGTAATCTGCTATGATCTAAATACATGTGTCTACCATTACAAATAAAGCAGCGTATCTACTCCTATCAATTTAATACTCAAATACGTAAGAGGACACCAGGGAGGGCTAGAGGAGGTACTCTACAATAAAATTGTAATATTAACCTGTGACAAAGAGTCTATAACAATGGGGTGTTGCGTGCTACATCATAAATAACTACTTTCATTACTTTCAGTCACGTTTCAGGTGTATGACTCTGGTATTTGTAAAAGTAAGCAATTTCTATTACTTAAATTACAATCATTCTTCTTCTTTTGTAATTATTTTATAAAACAAAATCGTTATTATCGTTATGTGAGCTAATAATTTCCAATCTACATAGTATGAAACAAAGTCGTCATTTTTCATGTCGTCATGTGAACTATATAGCTTTTAAACTACACAACGGTTTTAGATACAGTTTTTTTTTTATGTATAAGGTGCTTCAAGAGGATATAAACACCGGTGAAACCGCTGGTAATAGCTAGTATTCATGGACATTTCACACAACGTCCTCTGGTCCCAAGCTAAGCTTATATGCTTGTGTTATGGGTACTAGTAGTATATTAGTAGTGTATTAGTTATTAGTGGGTAGTATGGAATACGGATAGAATACATATACTACTTTTATTTTTGTAAATACATACTTATAATACATAGAAACACCCAGACGCAGTACAAACATTCGTATGACAATTAGAAAAATCACACAAATGATTGTCCCGAGCGGGAATCGAACCCGCGACCTCTTGATCGGCAGTCCGTTACATGAACCACTACACCACGAGGCCCGTCGAGGCCTGTCCTATACGAGCTTAAATCTTCAAAACTACGCAATGGATCCTGATGTAATTTTCTAAATAGATAGAGTGGTTAAAGAGGAATATTAATACGTATAAAGAGGAATATTAATATTTTGTATAGCTTTCCTTTAAATAAAACCACTTTTTACGGATTTAGACGTGTGTATTTGTTTTAAATTTTAGCCTGACGTTTCGGAGACTGCAGTCACCATGGTCACGGGTGAGACTGAGCTGTAAAGTGTCTTCTACGAGCAGTTATTACAGGGTTTACCCACATTCGATTTTAATTTTACATTTTACCATAAAGATAAACTTTTACCATAAAGTATTATAAGTCTAGTTGACTGCAAAATGTGCTAATAGTGTCTTGCTGTTTTGAAACCGAGCGTGTTTTGGATGGCTAAAATTTAAAACAAAAAAACAATTTGTTGCTAAAATTTAAAACAAATACACGCGTCTAAATCCGTAAAAAGTGGTTATATTTAAACAAATGAGTCGCGCAAGTGTTAGAAAATATTAGGTTTCCATTCTTAATTCCAAACGTACGAAGGCACAGGCAACAATTAGTGCAATATACTAACAACGTACGTAATAAAGACCACAAAATAAAAAGTTTTTTCGAATATTATTTAAACTTTGCAATAAAACAAATAAAATTATACCAAGTTGATGTTATTCAGAAATATATAGAGAGCATTGTTAACCTTTAGATCAAAGGAAAATGAATACATAATAATATATTCGTTATAGTACATTCTTGGTTCAACAGATTTTGATATAAATAGGACTTTAGTAAACCTTTACTGTTTCTACCAATTAAACTTAAAAGTCAAAGTTACCTTCAAGGAAGGAACAGTCCGGTTATATACAATTTCTGCTACCAAACAAACCTTCCAATTAAGAAAATACAGTTTAGAAATAGGTTGGCAATTGCAAATTGAAAGGCATCTTTTGTAACTTATGCGAAAGAAATTAACATAGATTAATTATATAATAATATATTTATATATTTATAATAATTATATTTATAATTTTCATGTAACTATTTTTCCAGCAAGTTACAGCATAGATCTACATATCGTATGAGTGTTAAGTCGATACATTCAGCCGCTGTTGAAAAAAAAAGATTGATAGACGGACAGAGATACGGAAAAAGAATTGAGACTTTTTTTTATACTACTAAGTTGGCGAACAAGCGTACGGCCCACCTGATGGGAAGCGGTTACCGTAGCCTATAAACGTCTGCAACACCATAGGTATCACTCGCGCGTCGCCGACTCTGTAGAAATCGTTTGACACCTTTTTTGAAGAACCCCATACTGTAGTCCAATGGGAAAACTTCGGCAGGCAGTTCATTCCACAACTTTATTGTACGTGGTAAAAAATTCCGATGGAATCGTACTGTGCGCGATGGTATAGGTTCTAGAGTGTGAGGATGAACTAGCTGCCGGTGACGAGAGGTGCGATGGTAAAAAGAGGCCGTTGCCACCATTTCAAACAATTCGTCGGAACACAGCCCATTATACAGGCAGTAGAACACACACAAGGAGGCAAATTCTCTCCTAAGATTTAAGGGCTCGATACCGCCTGTAATCACTAAGACTTTTTAAGGTTTTTGACACTAAGGTTTTATAACAAAACAAGAATTGTTTTGTTATAAAACCATACAAAAGACGTTTAAAAAATGTCGCTTAAGTTAACTGGTAACAGCAAAGCTTCTCGGTAGTGAATTATTTTTTCAAATCCTTCCTTTTAATAATCTATATTAATATTATAAAGCTACAGAGTTTATTTGGAAAAAGCTCGTATTTTTATACACAGGATAACCGGAAATTTTTTTGATTAAACAATGAACGAGTTATGTATTGGTAGAGTTCTAATCAAATTAGTCTAAAGGTCAATAAACTGCATATAAATTAAACATATTTATTAATGAATCTGAAATCTGTACTGCTCAGGGAAAAATAAATGACTTAATAAGATAAATGAGGGCAATAGGAAAACTTCATAGAATATTATGCGGTAGTAATAAATAATTGGCATTGTAATAGTAACTACACAATAGTTAAAAATAATACTTAAGAATGTCAAAGACAGAAATAAAACGTAGTGAAATATTTTTTGTGACATCCGTTCCTCTGTCACTAGGGTGGTTCTCAGAAACGATAAAGATAGCTAGATTTCCCTACCACGCAAAACAAGTAGGTAATATGCTTGGTTCAAAAATTAAAAACACACTTAAAAATATTGATTGTCTTTTAAATAATTAATTGTTTTTTTAATTTTATTTTTGTTTTTTTATTGTTTTTTGGCATTGTCGTCGGTTCTTAATAGGTGTGCAAAATTTCAAATCAAATCGATAACTGCAGGTAAGTAAAGAAACACTTTCAAAGATTCCATTACATCATCATCATCATAACATCACGCCCTTTTCCCATGGGGGTAGGCAGAGACTATAGAGCGCCATCTGCTACGATCCAAACATACTGCCTTGGCTTCATCCGCACTCATATATCTGGTCCTACATGCCCGGTGTTAGTAAGTGCTACGCACTTGCCTCTTTTTGAGTATGCCGGCGATGACATCGGAGTATATTTTTCTCGGGCTTCCTCTCCCAGCATTTCCGCTTACCTCCGTCGTGTATATGTATTCCATTACATAGTTTAATACCTTGATAGATACTTGCCGAGCTAATAAAAGCGTGTTAAAACTGAAATATAATTCAAAAATGCAATTTCCGTAAGTACTTCAACCTACCTACATATTATGTAGATAAAATAAATTAATTGGCTGCACCACGCAATAGATTAGATAAAATATTCAATTTAGTTAATTGGCAAAGTATAACATTTATAGAAAATATTCCAACAATATTTATTGCCATATTAATAAAACATTACATTATGTAGTAGCTATTTAGTCCGGCTTCACATTGGTACCGATTCTACAGGCTCAACAAAACCTAACTAAAAAATGAAAACAACTATTAGTGTAATATTTTCTAACACTTGCACGACTCATTTGTTTAAAGAAGACACTTTACAGCTCAGTCTCACCCTTGACCATGGTGATTGTAAAGTCTCCGAAACGTCAAAATATAAAACAAATACACGCGTCTAAATCCGTAAAAGGTGGTTTTTAAAATAAAATAAAATATTCATGGACATTTCACACAACGTCCTCTGGTCCCAAGCTAAGCTTTATATGCTTGTGTTATGGGTACCAGAATACGGATAGAATACATAAACTACTTTTCTTTTGTAAATACATAATTATAATACATAGAAAACACCCAGACGCAGTACAAATATTTGTATGACATTTATGGATATCACACAAATGATTGTCCCAAGCGGGAATCGAACCCGCGACTTCGTGATCGGCAGTCCATTACATAAACCACTCCACCACGAAGCCAGTCAAATTTTTTTTTTAAATTAAAAATAAAATAAATAAATTAAATAAATAAATAAAATAATTAAAAATAAAAAGGTTTTATTTAAACTATTGGTGTAATTTGATTAATTGGCTATTTTGAGGTGCACATATATAAATTAAAATCTATAGTCTATATTTCACTTTTTTATAATAAGAAAATTCTGTTAACATTGCCTAATTGTGCTATAGACTATTAATTTTCATTTTTTTATTTGACCTTGACCTTACCCTGGTGGTTTTTAACAAAACCTAATTCAGGCACCAGTCTGTCACATAGGTAATCATGTTTTCCAGCGCTGTAAATTTTACTGTTAAGACCACTATTGTGATGAGAAAATAAAAATAAATTAATTATTATATTATTATTATTTAAGTTTAGTTATGCACGTAGAAATGGCACCAGTGTCAATAACACAATTCGTCAATATTAACAGAACTTTTTAATAAAAAATCTGTATATTACAGACTAACTATTTTAATTAGTAAAAATGTGCACAACGTAATAGAAAATTATTTAATAAATTAATAAATTAAATTACGGTGGAAAAAGTGATCACCGCAAGCGGGACCACGACCTCGGAATACCGTTCCGTAGCTCTGCCAACTGAGCTTATTGCGGTCGTGCTCGAAGTAATCAATTAGGCCACCGTAATCGTTACTCGATTGAGTTTATATCGTATTTCTTCTTAATTTATTAAGTAACAGCATAGCATGTCAATTGCAAAATTAATAAATTACTTTAGACAATTATTAATCAAAATACGCCATAGTTGTTTTATTTTTTTTAGTTAAGTCTAGTTGTGTATCTAAAATTGGTACCATTGTTAACTTTGATAATGAAAGCTTTTAGTCGTAAAGATTAATTTAGAATCTCCAAATAAACCCAATAGCCAAAAGACTATAATTTTCTTCACTGCCCTGTTGTTGTAATTAGCATCAAAATTAATTCAGTAGTTTTTAAGTTAATAGTAAGTAATAATAATGTATTACAGACACTATTGGCCAGGAGATTATTTAATAATAAGTAGTGATTTTTCCATAATATTTCTAATATTATATGAACTGCAACATCGTAAGAGATGCAAAACTCGAAATTAAACCCTGTGCCAAAAGACCTGATTAGCGGCACGTAGAAAGCCCTTGCCCATCAGTGGGACCGTAATGGGCTTCAGAGAGAAAAAGAGAGTGTGTAAATAAATTATTGATCATATCTAAAATTTAAAACTATATTTGAAAAAATATTACCCACCTCACTAAAATGTCTTTCATAAACTACACTAAAACACATAGAACACTTAACTACGATAAATGGATATATGACACACACTTTATTTATTAAAACTATATTAATATACACTATTTATGAAAAAGTTAGTTTCACAGAGCGTGTTGAAGAGCGCGATTGTGAAAAGCCGTCCTAACTCTTCGCAAGAATCTACAGGTCTGAATATTCCGCAATGCCACATTTCCCGCTTCACAACAGACAAGGACCAAAGATATATATTTCCATACGTTAGAAAGAGACATAAACATTCTACAAGTTCTACTTTAAAGGAAAAGCTAGACAACATACGAGGGGAGGTCCAAAAGTTCGTGGAATGGAGGGGATGGAGTGGGGATAGGGGCGCTCGCTTAGTGTCATACTAATTGGGGACTCATAATTAGTATATAAATGGAGTTTCAGCCCTATTGCGTCATTCGTTTACGAACACTCGCCTGCTAAACACGTCAATCCGGAAGAAAACTGAAACTATGGAGAAAATTGAACACCGTGCGGTCATTAAATTCCTTACCAAGCAAGGAAAGAACGCTCAGACCATTTTGAATGAAATGGAAACTGTTTACGGGGAACAGTGCCCTAGTAAATCAATGATTTACAAGTGGCATGGTCTTTTTAAACATGGTCGGGAGTCGATTGAAGACGACCCCCGCTCAGAAAGGCCAGTTGAGGCCACCACATCAGACATCGTCGAAAAAGTGGAAAAAATTGTACTGGAGGACACCCGTTTGAAGAAAAAACAGTTATCTGCATTAGTTGGAGTATCAGATACCACCTACATGACCACCTGGGTATGACAAAAGTCAGTGCAAGATGGGTACCGAGAATGCTCACGCCGCTTCAAAAACAGCAGCGCGTCGAAGCGTCAAAACATTTTTTGGAGTTGTGTGGCGACGATCCTGGACCGATTTTGGAGCGAATTGTTACCGGCGATGAAACATGGGTTCATCACTTTGAGCCTGAGTCCAAACAAGAGTCCATGCAATGGCATAAAAAGGGGACACCACCGCCAAAGAAATTCAAAGTGTCGGAGTCGGCTGGAAAGTTGATGGCTACTGTTTTTTGGGATTGTGAGGGGATAATACTGATTGATTATAAAGAAAAGGGCAGGACCATAACCGGAGAATACTACGCAACAATACTAGAAAAATTAAAGGATGCCATCAAAGAAAAACGTCGGGGAAAATTGACCAAGGGCGTGTTGCTCTTGCAAGACAACGCGCCGGTTCACAAGAGCAAAGTTGCAATGGCTGCTCTACACACGCATGGCTTCGAATCACTAGTCCACCCACCCTATAGTCCAGATCTGGCCCCAAGTGATTTTTATTTGTTCCCCAATTTAAAAAAAGACTTAAGGGGAAGGAAATTTTCCGACGACAATGAGGTAAAGGAGGCAATTTTGGCTCATTTTGAGGGAAAAGATAAAAAATATTTTTACGATGGTTTAGAAAAATTAATTCATAGATCTAATAAATGTATTCAGCTTAAGGGTGATTATATTGAAAAGGAAAAATAAATTTACTGTTTCATTTTTACTAAAACCCTTTCATTCCACGAACTTTTGGACCTCCCCTCGTATGTATAAGCAAGGTTTTATAAGAATTCGCATCAACACCCACGTTTATGTTTAAATTAATAATTCATTCGTTTGTTTATTTTAATTTTAATATGGTTTTGATAATATATTGTTTTTATTTTTAGGTTTTATAGTACGTATTGATGGAGTGTTAGCGTAAACGTTTGTTGATTGTTATTAGAGGTTTGAAATTACGTTTCCTTGCATGATATCGCCTAGTCATCTTTACCGCAGTGGCTAACGATTGCCTAACGATCTTAATATCCGATCAGCATTTACTATTATACTTGTGTTCAGATTTTGGGATATTAAGGCCGAAACCTGAAGTTATTTTTAGAAATGTAGAGTCTACTAAAACTGTGTGGTAATGGCTTCAGATTTCTGATGACATTAGATATTTTATCATAATTACCATAAACAATGGACAGATGTAAGCATCAGTAAATAAGGATTATTAATCTTATTTTAGTTTATGGTCTTCAGATTCTTGCATAAATAAAATAAATAAATAATTATAAATACATAAGTTGATAAAAAAAATGCTATGCAATAGCTTTACCGCGGCAGTCCCCGAGTGCAACACATATTTTTTTTTATTCTACATACTATAGAAACCGCATCGAAAGCCATTGCGTATTTTTGGAGATTTAGGTTCGCATAGGGACATACAAATGAAACAAAATTATACATACAAAATCATAACTTTGATTACGTCGTTATGTGCCAGTAAAGATTCAATCGTTCCTGAGAGCATTATGCAGCATAATGATAGAGGGATGAACGGAAGATCAGCGGACGGATGGATGGCTCCATTATCGATGGTCCCATTTTACCTTTTGTTACGGATTCCTACCAGCAGTATTATTTCTAAAGCAATATATTAACTGTTAACATAACCATTAGCTGGGCGTACAGTCCTCGTGGGTGGATATGGGGTGATGATAGTTGTATTCTTAGTTTAAGCAAAATGGTATAAATAAATTTTTTCAAGTGTCTGCTAGACTTAAAACAAAATAGATAGACAAACCGAACACGACTGAGCTTAGAAGGGTTTTTTATTTGTTCTGAACATTAAAAATTATGTAGTCAACGTCAAAATTTTTTATTTCAAGTTGGCATGTTTTACAAGCTCTTTTGAAACGTCAGAAACTAGGTGTCTGTTCCAAACGTGAATCCTATGGAGAAGAACAGACAAGAAACTCCATGGATTTTTTTTTCTATTCTCTTCATTCTTTTTTTTTTCAATATAATTTTACATTGTTGGAGGGGTGTGAGGATGATGCCATTTAAAGTAAATAATCTACTTTCCTATCCTATAATTAAATATTCATCGAAAGATACTAGAATAGAATGAACAATAAAAAAAGCATCGTATGGAAAAACTTCAACTCACTTTGAAGTCAGTCAAATTGAAGTTCATCATCGTCATTCTACTTAATGCCTTTATCCCTTTATTCGTGGTCGGCACAACATGATTCGTTGTTCATGAATAAATGTAATGTTGATAGTGGGTTTTGGCTCATTTTTCGACTTCGATTATCAAATCATAGACTTAATATTCTCTAACACTTTTGTCAGTGATTTGTTTAAATAAAATTACTTATATATATTACGATACGGATACTAGCTGTCGCCTGCGACTCCCACCGCGTGGAATTTCGATTTTTTTTTCGCAATATATGGTAGCTTATGTCCTTTCTCACGGTCTAAAGATTGTCTGTGCCAAATTTTATCAAAATCTTTCAGTTTAAGCGGGAAAGCGTAACAGACAGACAGACAGAGTTACTTTCGCATTTATAATATTAGTAGGGATTACGGTATTTGTCGGGCCAAAATTAAAAACAAATACACGCTTCAAAATCCGTAAAAAGTAATTTTATTTAAATTATAGACTCGTAACTAAAGGTAAGCGCTTAACTCAACAACGACTAGACCAATTTGGCCAATTCTTTTTTTAAATGTTTGTTGAAGGTCAAAGATGGTTTGTACGGCTAGAAAAATTCCAATAATTGCCAGGAAGACCCTAAAAACAGCCCTTTTCTTTTTCCCATACAAAAAAACGTAGAGTCAATTTGAACTTTATTGCTTATGCTAATGGCGCTCTATAGTCTCTGCCTACCCCCATGGGAAAAGGGCGTGATTATGATGATGATGATAAAAAATGTTTAAATAATCAGAAAGTATAGACAACTTTAATTGGCGGTACGAAGCTCGTCGGGATAGCTAGTAGCCTATATAGTCTTCCACTATAAATACTATCCAACACTAAAATAATTTTTTTTCAAATCCTCCCAGAGGTTCCTGAGCTTAGTACGTTAAAACAAACAAACTCTTCAGCTTTATAATATTATTAGGTATTGATTTGAAATGAAACATAAACACAGTGAATATTTACGATATGTGCTAAAAGACAAATGTCGATAGCGTAATAGCGTTAATTTGAACTGAAGCCAAATCGTTTATTGAAGTATTAATATGCTTGTATTACACAACCGTTGAAGAGATTAATGATCTTATATCTATACTATCTATATTAATATTATAAAGGTAAACAGTTTGTTTGTTTGTATGAATGCGCAGATGTCAGGAACTATTATCGCGAATTCGATTCCCGCTCGGGACAATCATTTATGTGCTTTTTCTAATTCTCATACAAATGTTTGTACTGCGTCTGGGTGTTTCTATGTATTATAAGTATGTATTTACAAAAGAAAAGTAGTATATGTATTCTATCCGTATTCTGGTACCCATAACACAAGCAGGATAAGCTTAGCTTGGGACCAGAGGACGTTGTGTGAAATGTCCATGAATATTTATTTATTTATTTTAATTGAAAAATTCTCATGTTAAAATGGGCGTATACATTTTTAAGGATCTTTCATTTTTAATCTCTATCCATCCATCCATCCATCAGCCTCTCTCCGTCCACTGTTGGACATAAAAAGCCACAACGCGCGGTTCTGTGCCCCTTGCATCCAATGTCTCCCCGCGACCTTGACGATATCGTCGCTCCACCTGCGTCGTCCGGTACGTGGTCGCCACTCTAGGACTTTTCTTCCCCAACTATCGTCAGTCCTACGAGCGCTAACCTACCTCTTAAAATCAGAAACAAAAAATAACTTCATTTAAATTAAATTATGTACCTACCTATGTATTTCTGTTATCCGAAATAAAGGAATTGAATTGAATTGAATTGAATTGAATTTATTTTAAATCTGTAATGATAGGGCTGAAGATTTTGTTTGTTTGAACGCTCTAATCTTAGGAACTACTAATGCGAATTGAAAAATTATTTTTGTATTGAATAGTCCATTTATCGATGAAGGCTGTAGACTATATTACATCACGCTGCGACCACTAAGAGCGAATGATTTGTCAACAATTTCGTAAAAGCAGGACATAATAATCTAAATTCCACGTGTACGGAGTCACGGATAAGAGCTAGTCTTCTATAAGAGACGTCACACTCGTAATCAAATCTTTTGAACACGATTGGTCAGAGTGCCTCCGTAGACCAGATATCGTCCTGATGTGGAGGAGGTTCATGCAATTATTCTATAGAAGTATAGAGAATAATTGAATATCTATTAAAAAAGAAAACGTTCAGCTGACTTCATGTGCCTTTGAAATATGAGGGTTTTCCTCGATTCCTCAGAAGATAACCATCAGATCCTGACCTGGTGCCAATGGAACCAAAAGGAAACCACCAGCTTTCAAATAAAAACGAATCTCTAAAATTTGCGCGACTCATTTGCTTAAATAAAACTACTTTTTACGGATTTAGACGCGTGTATTTGTCTTAAATTTTGGCCCGACGTTTCTGAGATTTTGCAGTCATCATAGTCACGGGTGAGACTCACTCGTGACCATGGTGACTGCAATCCGTAAAAAGTAGTTTTATTTAAAAAAAGAATCATCAAAATCGCTTCGCCCAGTTAAAAGTAAAAAAAAAACATACAGACGAATTGAGAAACAGTTCCTTTTTTTTGAAGTCGGTTAAAAAGCCATTCATCCGATACGACACAACAATGTATCCTTGAATGTTAAAGCACTGTATGTAAAAATCTATTCTCGTCCAAAACACTTCAACATTGTTACTTATTCATTGTACAAAAACTCAGACGGTAGCGAATTATTTAAATTTTTGTTGTTTACATTAATGAAGAATGTTTAAAATGTTGTCCTATCCATTTTTAAAATAATAAATAAATAAATATTCGTATACATTTCACACAACCTCCTCAGGTCCCAAGCTAAGCTAAGCTTGATACGTGAGGACGATGTGTGAAACTGTATTCTGGTACCAAGCATATAAATGCTTGTGTTACGAGTACCAGAATACGGATACAATAACGTGTAATTAAAATTGGAATTATTTTCACCCCTTTCAATTAGAAAAACTAAAATAAAAATAAAATAAATATTCATGTCATAACACACAAAGTCCCTCAAAATGAGGGAGTTTTTTTATTATTTATTTTTAAGCTATTGCATAGCTTCTATCGCGGGCCTTGAGCGCGTAGACCGAATCCACAAATTTCGAAATTAAAATTCCGTAGGTAACGGAAAGAGCGTAAAAAACCTTACACATCGCTGTGACTCATGTCAGTTTTGGCGTTAGTTTTTATTTTATTGACATTTGATTGACAATCGCTATTTTATCATAATTACCATAAATAACGGACAGATGTAAGCATCAGTAAATAAGTATTATTAATCTTATTTTAGTTTATGGTATTTAGATTCTTGCATAAATAAAATAAATAAATAATTATAATTGCATAAGTTAATAAAAAAAACTATGCAATAGCTTTACCGCGGCAGTCCCCGAGTGACACACGTCTTTTTTATTATTTATTTATTAGGTTAATCAACAATCGATTGTTTTAGAGCATAAGAGTACTATGTTTGACGAACATCTGTTTAAGTAAAAATTGTTTATTCTTTTCTTTAAGTACCTACTATTAAAGCATATTCTTTTTAAATAAAACTACTTTTTACGGATTTAGACGCGTATATTTGTTTTAAATTTTGGCCCGACGTTTCGGAGACTTTCCGAAACGTCGGGCCAAAATTTAAAACAAATATACGCGTCTAAATCCGTAAAAAGTAGTTTTATTTAAACAGATGAGTCGCGCAAGTGTTAGAAAATATTATATTCTTTTTAATTTTTACTCAAATAATGTTTATTTTTAGATCGGGATTGTGAAAATAAAATTGCTGTTGAATGAGTATTCTGAATCGGTCAGCATAATATGTAACAGAGAGGCCCTCAGCGCCGAGAACATGTCTCTGTTGCGAAGTCCGCAGCGGGTCATGGCGCAGAGGGCTTCCAGAGCGTACCGCACCGTCTCTTACGAGGCGGCCTGTGTTATCGCGGGCAGCCTTCCGTGGGACCTCGAAGGTGGGGTCCTAGCGGAGGTCTACCACCGGAGGGCCCTGATGCGACAGTCAGGAATAGAGCCCCTCGCGGAAGAGATCGTTCGCTGGAGGAACGAATTGCGCGACGATCTCTTTCAGCGATGGACTGAGAGGTTGGCGGACCCCACCGCGAGCAGACGGCTCGCTGAGGCGGTACACCCAGTCCTGAGAGACTGGGTTGAGGCGAGGCATCGGGATCCGACATATCACCTAACCCAGCTCCTCACAGGTCACGGCTGTTTCGCCAAGTACCTGTGGGAGGTGGTTGGTATCGAGTCGGATCCCGTTTGCCGCAATTGTGCAAATGGGGCGGTGGATACGGCAGAACACACCCTTGCCGTATGCACGGCCTGGGACGCCCAGTCTGGACTTGTCGCTCTCGGTTGTGGTTTCGTCTATGGCCGAGAGCGAACAGTGTTGGGCCGCCGTCGCCTCCTTTTCTCGGGAGGTGATGGTGGCAAATAGGGAGGCCCTGTGGGAGCGCGAACGCTCTGGTCGCACTTTGCCCCCCCGCAGGGCCCAGGACAGGGGTTGTCGGCGCGCAGTAGCCAGCCGCGGCTGCTCCCGACGAGGTGGTCGTTTGCAGCCGGTCGGCATTCTGAGACCCACCGCGGCAAATGTGGCTGTCGGTCACGGCAACGCGAAAGGGGGACCTAATGCTCCCCCAGTCGGGTCGGGCCCCGATTAATGGGGCCACCCCTCGCCGGGTCATGGTAAAGCTCAAGGCACCATCATGGCCAGGCAGGGCAGGAGGCGACAAAAAAAAACATATCAACATTATAGAATCGAATAAAAACCAAGTCGTTATTATTGTATGTATGTTAGGGACATGTGAGCTTATATCTTCAAAACCACGCAACGGATTTTTGTGCAGTGTTTTTTAATAGATAAAATGCTTCAAGAGGATGTTTTTTTGTTTAATTTGTTTGATTAGTTAAAGAATCTATCGTAACCTATTTTTCATTCACGTAGTCCACTAACAAAGCAATAATTCTTCGATGCCCTCATTTCAATTTACGTCATAAATAACGGATGCTACGTGTCTATGTTGATACGAAAAAATACTCATGCTATCGATATTTTAAGAGAAACTTTAGATAAATAAAGCAGCAGAGTGCTACATTGTTTAAAGTTAAACTATTCCAGTGTTAGTGACATTTATGAACTTGAAATTAAGTCTTTGGTTACTGGTCTTTGGTTTGGTTAAATGACTTATTGATATCTGTCCCATGGTAGCTGAAAGTTCTCCGAGACGTCGTCTGTATGAACTTAAAACAAAATTCAAGCGTCTAAAATCTAAATAATTAAAAGTGTTTTCATTTAGATAAATAAGTCACGCAAGTGCTTCAGAAAACTTTTACTAAATTGAAACTAAATTCAGTCGCAAAAGACTAGAAGTTTTTAGTACTAATGCGGCCAATTCAAAATACGAAAACTTTTTAAATTTATTTATTTTTTCTTAAAATCTTTACTAATAATATAAAGCTGAAGAGTTTGTTTGTTTGAACGAGCAAATTTCCAGAACCTTTGCTCCTATTTCAAAATTTCTTTCAGTTTTGCATAACACATTTATCGAGGAAGGCTATAGGCTTTATAACATCACGCTGAGACCAATAATAGCGAAGCAATAGTAAAAAAAGTTGCAAAAAAGGGGAATTTTTTTCTGAATTTCAAGCGTACGAAGTCGCGAGAAACAGCTAGTGTTCAATAATTTCTAACGAAATGTCAAGTTACTTCATAATTTTATGAAGAACTAATAATTATTTTTGTGAATATTAAACTAACAATCAGAAACTTTGGAGATTATTTTTTTTATATTTTAACTAGCTGATGTTGCCCGCGACCTTGTACCCTTGGAATTTAGACAATTTTCGCCGTTTTTGCATCATTTTTTACTGATGTTTGCTCATATTGGTTGCACCGTGACGTTATATAGCCTAAGGGAATTTTTGCTAAATTTATTTATTTATTTATTTATTTATTATTTATTAATACTTCATGCCCATACAGAGTACAATGGCGGGCTTAATGCCTTGGGCATTATCTACCAGCCAACTAGTGATAGTACAGAGCAACAGTGTGGGTGCCAAATACAAAAATTATTAAAAGACAAAACAAGAACCAAATAAATACCATCAACTTAATCTAAAAAATTACATAATACACAGAGGTTATAATTATTTATAAAAATGATGCACAAATTATAATTATACATAAATACTATAATATACCTATACATAATATACTTATACCTACATATACAAAAATACATATACATACTTACATAAATACATACATATCTAGTAGTCGGGAATCTACAAACATGTTTGCAGTGAAGAAATAATTCTAATGGTTACTGTGCCAACAGTCTAGAATAATGACGGCGTAATCCAGTTCTAAATGAAGATTCAGTTTTAGCCACCCTAACCTCAACAGGTAGTCCATTCCAAAGGAGGATTGATTGCACATTGAAGGAAGAGTGCACGAGACTTGAAGTGTGAGCGGGACAAGAAAGAAGAAGATTTTGAATAAGATGGGGAGTTTGGGTTATTTAAAATAGAGTACAAGGTAGTCAGAGCATGTACATTTCGTCGATGTCTTATTGGGAGCCACTTTAAACGAGACCGAAAAATGGAGACATGATCGTATTTGCGCAGATTAAAAACGAATCGAATGCAATTGTTGAGAAGTCGGTCGAGTTTGTTGATCAGATCTGCATTCAGGTCGAGGTAACACACATCGGCATAATCAATGATGGGAAAGATTAAGGCTTGCACTAGCGTTGTCTTAGCTGGAACAGGTAGAGAAGTTTTTAAACGATAGAAAGCACGAAGATATCCCATCACTTTTTGCGAGAGCTTTGTAACCTGTGTACGCCAATCCAGTGTACAAACCCAGGTTTTTCACGTCAGTGTTGTATGGTATGGTGGAGCCATTGTAGACAATAGGGGAGAGTTTATTGGTATCTAGCCTATTTATCATATATGAGCTGCCCATAACGAGGGCTTGACACTTTATAGGATTTACTGCTATGCCGAACCTAGACGTCCAACTTTGTACAGCTCTCAAATCACGGCTTACATCCTCGATTGCTGCTGCTATGCGTTCTAGCCTAGCCTGAGTATAAATCTGCAAGTCGTCAGCATACAAATGATACGCACAGCGAAGTTCGCGTGTCAAGAGATCAATAAAAAGAGAGAAAAGTGGATGAGAAAGTTTCCCACCTTGGGGAACCCAGAGTGTAAATCACTCCAATCGGAAAAGCTATCACCGACTCGAACAGACTGCTGACGCCCCCGAAGATACGATGAGAACCAATTAAGTGCATCTGGTGAGATCATGAAGTAAGAGAGGATAGATAGGACGACATCGTGATCAACTACATTAAAGGCATTAGAGAAATCTATAAGAACCAACACAGTAACCAGAGTGCTCTCAATACCCTGCCTCACATCCCCGGTAACTTTAAGTAGAGCAGAGGCTGTGCTATGACCCGGTCTAAACCCCGATTGCAGTGGGCTCAAAAATTGTTAGAGTGAATAAACTTAGCCAACTGTTTGTAAACATAAGCCTCGAGCACTTTAGATAGAAACGGGAGAATGGAAATTGGGTGATAGTGACTAGGAAGACATGGATTAGTAACTTTAGGTAATGGACGAACATGAGCTTTACGCCATTAAGAAGGAAATGTACCAGAGCAAAGAGAAAAGTTAAGGATATGAGAAAGAGGGGAAAGAAGTTCATTTAAAAGAATTATAATCATTCGCCGACTAATTCCGTCGCAACCTGTGGCCTGAGATTTAATTGATAGAATATCTTCTTTGATCTCATTAGATGTCACCGGCAAAAAGAAGAATGGGGCCACGGGAGGGCGAGGCAAGTTTTTCATGTAGTCAACAGTTTGGAGTCTGGTACTGTTGTCTTTGTGTCTGTTGTTGTTGTACCTTGAAAGGAAACCTCAAGGAAGAGAAACTCAGCAGTAGCGGTATTTTGAGTAGGTGAGGAGGCAATAATGTGATAACTAAAGTCACTACGAAGATGAATTGCAACACCACCCCCTCTGCGATCCAAACGATCATTCCTAATTAAGACGAAACCAGGGAGAAGGTACATAGTGGAAGGCAAGTGAGGTTTTAGCCAACTTTCTGAAATTAGGAGAGCGTGGATTGACTATGATGATATATGATGATGACTATTACACTATAATAATAATAATACTGAACTACTACGAACAGAAATATGTATATATATATAAATATACGAACAGAATAGAACAAAACTGCCTTCTGATGCAGAAGGCAGCTCCTCGATACGGCACGAATCGTGAGGAAGTTCCTGTCTCTAGAACCCTGACCATCAGTAGCTTGGTCCCTGCACCCGAAGCCGGTGGAGCTCTATTTTTTACATTTTTAAAATGATTATTTTGTGTAGGTATATATTATGTTTTTTATTTTTAACTCTCTCTCTCTCTCTCTCTCTCTCTCTCTCTCTCTCTCTCTCTCTCTCTCTTTGTGTGTGTGTGTGTGTGTGTGTATGTAATTATATGTTTTATTTTTATGTTCTTTTAAGTTACTTAGTTATGTTAATTTTGTACGATTGTTTTGTAATCTTTTTATTAATAAATAAAGAGAAATAATACTAATAATACACTATAATAATACACAAATAATAATACACTATATTCACTAAATGATCTATAATACACTGAAAGAATTGTTAAAAACGGACCAGCGGCTCCTGAGATTAGCGCATTCAAACAAACAAACACTGCATGTTTTTTAATATTAGTATAGATTCCTCAAAAATTTATTGTCAAATAGAAATTCTAACACATAAATAAAATTTTTTTATGTTTAATTAATTTGTAGTTGAAACCCTTTGTTAGATAGTAGTACTTACAACCTTTTAATTACTCTGTGAATATGTGAAACAATGTGTCCGAAGTCCGAACTTTTAACACACTGTTAATTACTGTTCGAAACTTGTGTCCTCTACTGAAACCTTATAAAATATGTATATGCTGTTAAAACTAAAATAATTAATGGTTAATTAACTAAAATAGATTTTCATTCTCTCCGTGTGACGGATTAAGAATACAAGTGTCACCACCCCATGTCCTCTCGAAGGCGCTGTAAAAGTCAGCTAAGGGATATAGTACATAGGTAACATCTTCTGTGAGAGACGGAAAACTCAAAAATAAACCCTGTGTCAACACGGCTGGTCAGTGCGGCACAGTAGACCATAATCCCTTCCAAAGTGGAGGAGGCCTGTAAATGTAAACGTAAATGGGCTGGAGAAGAATAAGATTTTCATTTTGTAAATACGTCTCACATTTTAAAATAGATACCTACTTTTAATTCTTCTATCCCAAAACTGAACCCTGCTGGGACATTGCTGTCTGTCCGACCGACAATCAGTCCGACTGTATCTCATGGGGGACGCTTATGTCCAATAGAGGACGCAGAGAGGCGTAGATGGATGGATTTTATCTCTACACCATTGGTACCGATTCTACATTCACAACTAAACTTAACTTAATTACCCAAATTGTGGTGGAAAAAGTGATTACCGCAAGCGGGACTAATGACTTTTACTTTTTTAGGGTTCCGTACCCAAAGGGTAAAAACGGGACCCTATTACTGAGACTTCGCTGTCCGTCCGTCCGTCCGTCCGTCCGTCCGTCCGTCCGTCCGTCCGTCCGTCCGTCCGTCCGTCCGTCTGTCACCAGGCTGTATCTCAAGAACGGTGATAGCTAGAGAGTTGAAATTTTCACAGATGATGTATTTCTATTGCCGCTATAACAACAAATACTAAAAATAAAATAAAATAAATATTTAAGGGGGGCTCCCATACAACAAACATGATTTTTAGGGTTCCGCACCCAGTATCTCAAGAACGGTGATAGCTAGACAGTTGAAATTTTCACAGATGATGTATTTCTATTGCCGCTATAACAACAAATACTAAAAATAAAATAAAATAAATATTTAAGGGGGGCTCCCATACAACAAACATGATTTTTTTACCGTTTCTTGCTCGATACTAATAACGTTGCCTTATGTTGCATAGATAATGGTACGGAACCCTTCGTGCGCGAGTCCGACTCGCACTTGACCAATTATTTTCTCTTTGTATTCACTTTTACCACCACAATTTGAGTTATTAAGTAAAAGCATAGCATGTCAATTGCAAAATTTTTAAATGACTTTAAACTTAATTAAAAAATGAAAATTGATACTGTCAATAACACAATTCGGCAATATTAACAGAATTGTTTTATTTGAAAATCGGTATGATACAGACAAACGATTGTGAATAATAAAAATGTGCACAATGAAATATCCGATTAAAAAAATTATAAAATATATAGCCATATTTGTTTTTATTTCTTAGTTAAGTTAAGTTTAGTTGTGCACGTAGAATTGGTACCACTGCTAAATCTTACGAAATCTTTAAAAAAATTATAGTAATCAGATTCCAGTTTAAATATGCGGTACATTTTCAACACCTACTTTGTGGTTTCCTTGTTTCCAGCTATCAAAATCTGTTTGAAATTACGATGAATTAAATGAATGGCGAATTAAATTTATATCGTGTAAATTTTACGCAACATCTGCTACCGTCTCGTAGCTAAACATTGTACTGTCTAGAAACGCGTAAAAGTGTTAAAATTCTGTTTTAGTGTTAGTGAAATTTTATGTTTGCTTTGCTTTAAACGGTTGGTATGATTATAATTTGAATAGTAACGGCCTTGTGGATGAGAATAGATCAATGAAAATATGATTTGGTTACTGTATTTTAACTATACTTAGCTATATAAATAACCACAAAACATAATTAAATAAGACACAAGAAATAAGTTTACTAACATCTAAATGAACAATAATTGTCAATACCTACCCTAATAATGATTCTGACTAATTACATATTATTATCTCTAAGTCAATGTATGCGACAATGGTAGTTTGCTGGTGCCTAGAGCACAGGTTTTGCCTATATTAGGTGCCGGCAACTCCTTAAGGAGCACTATTATTGCACTATATACTATTTGTCACTTTAATTTATACATAATTACCTATTTATTCATTTAACGATCATCATAATTTATTCCTAAGTAATTATATATTTAATCTTAATATATATAAATCTCGTGTCACAATGTTTGTCCTCAATGGACTCCTAAACCACTTAACCGATTATAATAAAATTCGCACACCATGTGCAGTTCGATCCAACTTGAGAGATAGGATAGTTTAAATCTCAAATTATAGTCGCAATTTTAATTTATTGCAAATTATTTGTCTACCCCTGTCATTTGTATGGCAAAACAACGTTTGCCGAGTCAGCTAGTATTATATACACGTCATTTACAACAAACACGTCTACTCGTATCATTGCTTTATTTACATGTTTTTTATTTAAACTTTTATTTGTGTACAAAACTATAATTATCTTTATGTAGGTATGTATTATAAGATTATTTATCTATGATAATGATAATGATAATGATAAAATCTTTATTTAGCTAAAAAAAAGTTACATCATCATACAATTGTATCGTAAAATATAGTTTAACTATACCAATATTACAAAAGATGTTACAATTTAATACATATGTGATAATTACAATACATATTAGCATCTGGTGCTAAACTAGGCTAGAAGCCTGTATTTCAGCACTCAGCGCTTACTCCCATCCACTGGTTTCGTATTGTATCCTAATATGGTAAGTAAAACGTTTTGTCACTATTATTACATTTATATTTCACGTATGTGTGCAAGGCATGCAAGGTAGATTTGTGTGTGTGTGTGTGTGAATGCGCGTGTGTGTGTGTGTGTGTGTGTGCGTGCGTATGCATGTGTGCGTGTGTGTGCAGTGTGTGTATGTATGTGCATATACATAGCTAGAAATATGTCTATGTAAATTTGAATTAAGAATATCAAAATAAATGCGATTTTAAAACTACTCAGGTATTTTTATTAAGGCTTCAGTTTCGTCATATGTAAAACTTCCAAGATAATCATTCAGCTTCTTTTTTGCAGCGATTTTGTTTAACATATGTATATTAACGACTTTATTAAATTTATTGTAGACTAAAGGGCCCAAAAACGCAAAGAACCTACGGATAAACGAAGTTCTAGGTCTGACAGTGCTTCTAACCACTGCATAGTGTCTTCTACTTGAGATAGGTGCCCAATCACAATTTACTAAGGAATGCTGTTTCATCGAAACCTTTAGTAAGAAAAGTTGACGGACAGTCAAAACTTCACAGTATTCATAAAGGAGCCGAGTTGGATACCTAAAAGGTTTGAATGTGCACAGCTTAAGAATTGTCCGTTGGGCAATTTCTAGCTGCAATAGTGTCGATTTAGAGGCGCCACCCCAGGATGATACACAATAAGCAATTACGGATTGACAAAGAGCATAATATATTTGTTTTAGGATTTCTGGCTTAACCACATGTCGCAAAGTTTTAAAAATATAAATTAATTTTCGAACTCTTTTGGAAACCAACTGTATATGGGCTTTAAAATTTAGATTTTGATCAATCGTTACACCTAAGTATTTGACATTAGTTACTCGCTGCAATGATTTACAATTACAAACATTGTTATCAATATTGTCAGTGGACGATAGAAGACACGAGTGAGCGGTTAGGTCGTAATTTTTGTGATAAGTTTCACGTATTGAAAAGGCTAAATAGTTTGACTTATCAGTATTCAATGTCAATAAGTGTTTATTGAGCCATTCATTGACCATGCGCAAACCATATTGAGCGGAACAGTAGGTCTCGTCCCATGTATTACCCGTAAATATTAGGGCCGTGTCATCGGCGTATGCGATAATTTTACCCTGTGGCAAGTTTAGAGACAGGAGTTCATTCACATAAATCAGAAAGAGTGTAGGCCCCAAGATACTGCCCTGCGGCACTCCGTATTGTACTGGAAGGTTAGAACTAACGTAGGGACCCACCCTTACCGCTTGCAATCTATCCATTAAATAACTAGCAAAAATACTCTATTTTATTAATATTCTATTTATTTATAGTATATTTATAACTTATGTTGCGCCACATTATACCCTCTCTTTAATACACTATTTCCATCCTAAGCTTGTCTGTAAGAGATCACAATTTGTGATAAGACCGCCTATTGTACCTAGCATAAGTACTGTTTGTTAAAATTAATTGTAATATTTTACTGGCGTACAATAAAGAATATTCATTCATTCATTCATTCATTCCATTTAAAAATCTTCTGGGAGAGATCGTGGTTTAAGATAAGACTACCGTCTATTGGATAAACTCCGCTTAACTATCGGTTGTGCAATAAAGCATAAGCTATGGTCTTATTTATAATGACTTATCGGAGGTTTAAACAGAGATTTTATCGAAGAGATAATAAATGTTTTAGCGTAAAAAGACTATTATGAATAACAATTTTTGACAATTTTCGCGAACCGACGTTAGCGAACTTTTAAACCTCCGATAAGTCATTATGAATAAGACCATAGCTAGTCTCTATCATAGCACTAGAAACGAGCAATAAAAGTTTTTGGATTTAAATTTAACGAAAATCTATGCTTATTCGGATGGATTCGCGACCACAAAGCTGAAAGTTGATAATAAAATACGCAAAAGTATTTCAGATAAGTTAAAAATAAACAACCTTCGTTCATGTCCTAAATCTATCAATATTTTCGTTACTGAATGAGTGAAGTTGGCCTTGATAATGAAAGTAACGAGTGGTATATATTATATTCAAAGTTATTACCAACATAATACATCTGAAGTCTTTGAAACAGTATATAGTTAAAGTTATGATTGCTGTATTAATTACTGGCACGTGAAATAATTACTAAGGAAGTAATGACACAGATTGATGACACTGTTCTATTTCGATTATATCTACACTCCTTGAAATTTATGTAAATATGGTTAAGAATACAAGTATCACCAACCATTTTCCTTCCCAGGGTGCTGCAAAAGCCAGCTAAGAGGTATTACACAGGTAGTACACAGATAACATCCGCTATGAGACACAGAACCTAGAGAAAAAACGCTTGGTTAGCGCGTTACAGTAGAACTACATTTATAATAACATTTATAACCCCTCCCAAAGTGGAGAAGTCCCGTGCCCAACAATGGGACGTTGATGGGCTGGAAAGAGAAAAGAAAGAGATTATTTAAAACTACGTTTTCTAGTCCCAAACTTAGCTCAATAGTTTCCGAATTCAGTTTAATATTTGTATATTAGGAATATGATTGCAAATTATAATATTTATCTTATAGAATTCTCCTCTAAAGATCTACAAAAAAGACTACCAAAGCCTACAACCTATATAGATATTCGTTAAATAAAGTTAGGTCTGCTAATGCTTTTATAAAAGACGTATATAACTAATCTACGTGTTCAAAGTATCCCGAAATAAATAAAATTGATAAATAAATCAGATAATTTTAGATCACATCATAAATACGCCGATGTAGAACGATACACGATAGTAGTTGGTCTATTTCTGCGAATCAAAACATATTTTGTAATATAATTTAAAATTAATGTGTAACGTTGAGATCTTGGGTGTGTTAAAAATGCAATGAATTATATAAGTGATGAAAATTTTATCAAAAACGTGTGGCTGGACTTGTTGTTAATATAAAAAATAATGTTTTATAGATTATACATTCAAAAAGTTACCAACTTTGAAATTACCTGTTTTCATTTACAGTTTTCATATTGAACGGAAAGGTAGGTGTTTTTGCCAGGTTTGCAGTATGCGTTAAAATATTGAAAACATTCTGTACCTACACTCACATTATGAAGACGGATACTGTTCAAAACCTAGACGGAAATCTTTGATCCTTTAGGTGTGTGATAGCTAGCTAGTAATAGCTAGTAATAGCTAGTAATAGGTACATTATTTTCTAACACTTGCTCGACTCATTTGTTTAAATTATATTACTTTACGGATTTAGACGCGTTTATTTGTTTTATTTTTGGCCCGACGTATATACGCGTCTAAATCCGTAAAAAGTAGTTTTATTTCCGTATATTATTATTAAAAATGACTTGAACTCAATAAAATTTTAATACAAAAATATTAAAGCCTATATTTGTACCTAAAGTAAAATATATAAGTGATTAAACGCTTACACGGTAAAGAAAATTGGTTTATTTATCGTTTAGGATGTGGTAAGGTCATATGATTCCAATCCTGTGCGTTAATCGAAAAGATATCAAACGTTTGGCAATTGACTTTGATTGAATAAAGTGATGTCACCTGTAATTCGCTCTTGGATATCTTAAAGGAAAAATCTAGTTAATTTGTTATATAGAGAGGTAATCATATTTTCTTTACATGTATGGAATCTGGTAATATTATATCTTCCTTTATAATATAATAATATTGGGATTACATAATTATGCAAAAATACTATTAAGATTTCAGGTACAATATTATAATTATATCTTGAAACTGTAGCACTTTTTCGGATATTTTTTGAAAATATTGCCTTGACCTCGGTCGGTCATATTATGTGTGCAATATTTCAGATTTATTTATTTATTTAAAACTTTATATACAAACAAATTGTATAAAGGCGGACTTAATGCCGTAGGCATTCTCTACCATTCAACCTTGGGTGGTGCAGAAACAAATAAAGTAGGTGTAATTCTGTGATATTATATAAATTTTATAATTACTGTCAATAGACTACATACAATACACAATGATCTTACTAAAATTATATATATCATACATACAGAGTACGCTATACATACAAAATAAATACTAGATACACAATAGGTACATATACATACATACAAACATACATAAAGTAAATACTACATAATCTATAGTTATGATAATTCAGCTAACCTTTGTAACAACATATGTTTGACTCTTTTTTTGAAAGTGAGGCGGCTTTTGGCGTATCTAATTTCATGTGGAAGAGAGTTCCACAATATGACAGCTTGGACGGGAAAAGAGGAATTGATAAAGTTGATAAAGTGATCAATCCGACTATTAACTAAGTGGTCGACAATCACTTAAAATTGGTACATATGTTGAGCTATGTGGGATTAGTTGACGTCGAATATAACTTATTGTTAGTTGTCCTATAATTATTTAGGGTGTTTTTTTTCTTGTAAGACGTCTATGGCCTCACCTTCATCATCATAACATCACGCCGAGTCATTGCCTTCTCAAATTGATATAAGGAAAACGTAATGAAATAACAACTCATCGTATTCAGTCATAGATGAATGAATCTCAAATTAATTTTATATACCTAATATACGAGTATGTAAATATTTGATATCAATATTTAGAACGTAAATGCTCATGAAAATGGGTACTTATTGGCGATACAATACAATATTCAAAATTATTAAACCAGCACCACACCGCAGATTTACGTGTAATTTTAAAATGAAAAAAATATTAATTTGATAGCTCAGCCGGGGGTTTTCCAAGGCCTTGGGTTAGGTCCCACTTGCTGTTATCACTTATCCCGCTACAATTTAATTTTTTCAGTAAGAAAATTACATTACTTACTCGTACCTATAAAAGTGAAAGTGAGTTTGTTTATTTGTGACGTTTTGACGCAAAATCTATCGAACGGAATTAGACGAAAATTTGTATAGAGATAATTTATAGTCCTGGAAGTGACATAGGCTACATATTATTTAGCTAAAAACTCTGTACAAGACAAAAAAAAAACTTTTGTGAAATATGGTGAAAAGTAGTAGAAGCGCCATTTTTGCTATTTCACAGTTGTCATTGCAACCCATAGAATACGTTAATTTATAGGTTTTTTTTTATTTAGCCAAGAAGATTTTAATCGCAGACTGACACATGCTTTTTGCGCGATAGCTTGGAATAGAAACTCCTTTTTAATAAAAAAAATCGACATGGAATATAACTATTGTCGGTAAGCGTATTACCGAAAATAGTTACTGTTATAAATATTCCATGTCGATTTTATTTTATTTTGCAGAAAGAAGAGTTGCAGTATTAAATTAATAGTTACTTACAGTTTTAATTTTACCTTTGCATTTTTTTAGTTCTTTAATTTTAGTCAATTGAACTTAGTTTTAGTTTGTTTTTGAAAGCACTTTTAGTTGTGATTCGTATTGCGTATCGTAGTTAGTTTCGATTTTAGTAGATAATATAGTTTTATTATCGATTTTTGACTGATGTGAATTTAGATATTGATTTCAGTTGTTATTTTAGGTTCGATTTCAAATGCGATTCGGCTACTAATGCGTGCGAAGCCGCGGGCAGAAGCTAGTAATATTATAAATGTAAAAGTTTGTGAGTATTGATGTTTGGATATTTGTTACCCTTTCACGCAAAAACTACTGAATGGATGTTAATGAAACGTTACAATAATGTAGCTCATACATCAGAATAACATATAGGCTACTTTTTATCCTAAAAGAATGCAATGTACCCGTTGGATAATAAAAAAACATGCTTAGTTCAAAAATTAAAAACACGCTAAAACATCGTAAATATTTTTTTTTATTATTGCATTGTCTTCGGTCCTTAATATGTGTGCAAAATATCAGATCAATCCGATTACTGCAAGTAGGTGTACATTACTATCAAAGATTCCGTTACATAGATTAATACATTGATAGATACATACCGAACTTATAAAAGCGTGTTAAAAACGAACAGATTTTTTACCCTTTTTACCGCGGGTAACATCGCGGGGCACAGCTAGTTTTCCATAATTGTTTAAACAATAATAGAAAATGTGTACCGATCCGAGAAATACGTACATGCAATCTCATTACTGTGAAATACGTAGGAATTCTCTGAAGGAGAGATGGAAAAACTGGACCACAAATATATTTTATCAAAACATTATTTATTGGTATAATAAAATATCTAAAAGGTGTATCGGACATTAGTAGTTAAGTTGGATGCACCTTTTTCTAACAAAATACGCGCTTAAAATTTTATTTCTCGGAGAAACAGGGCATCTTAAAAAACATCTATATTAATTTCAGTGAATACACTGTTAAATTGGTTATATAAATTTTTCGTACACACATACTTATAAGCGTCTCTGTGATTTAGATGACAGTGTAGAAAATTCCTGCATTTATTTATCAACAAAATTATAATTATAACCAAAGCAGTGTTTGACGGGAGTCGTGGTCTAGTGGTTCATATAGACAGACGTTTTCCAGGTGTCGGGTTCGTATTCCGCTCGGGACAATTATTTGTGTGATGTTTATAATTGTCATAGAAATGTTTGTACTGCGTTTGGCTGCTTTCTATCTTTAACTATACTAATATTATAGAGCTTAAGAGTTTGTTTGTTTGTTTGATTTGAAAAATTCTTTAAGTGTTGTTTAGTACATTTTTCGAGGAAAGCTATAGGCTATATAACATCACGCTGCGACCAATAGGAGCGAAGTAGTAGTGAATAATGTTGCAAAATCGGGAAAATTTTGTAAATTCCACGCGTACGGAGTTATTTAGTTACATAAGAAAAGTAGTGAACTATATCCGTATTCTGGTACACAAGCACAGCTTAGCTTGGGACGAAAGGACGTTGTGTATAATGTCCATAAATTATACATATTTATTTATTTATTAGTGTGAAGTTAATTTCAATTACATGTCAGACTAATTTAATCCTAACATATTTTTTTAATTCTATTATATTTAAAGAAAATTATGCAAAAGAAGTAATATCTGATCATATCTACACTAAAATACACGTAAATCAAAGAAAAATAATATCATTTCTATACCTTAAACACAGTTCCAATTTTCCCCAACATCCTTGTCCATCTGCTCTTGTACGTTGTAATCAAGGCAGCAAAACAAACATTTTCTGACCACTAAGGACAAAGTTCTTAAGAGGAAGGCGTCTTAAAAAGAAAAAATATTTTTAATTTTCAATAAACAAACCTAATACATTTGTAGTTTTTTTACTTTTGATATTCAATGCAGTGTTTTGGTCATATAAATAAAAATTCTACCTGCAAAAGAAAACGTTAAGTAATCATTTTGGAATATCTTATATACAAATCAATCTTAAACTACATAGGTACACAAAAAATAAAGCAAACTCTACTACGGTTACGATTATATTTAGTTTAATCGTATCAGGTATTTAATTTAAAAAAGTTAATAATAATATTTATAAGCAGAAAACCTAATTTAATATTTTCATAAAATTTTGTTACGAACTCAATTCATCAATTTCATTTATATTTTGCGATTTATTTTAGAGTTTGATTTCAAGTATGATTTGATCTGTTGCTTTGGATATTATTTTCTTTACTATCTGGTTTTGTCTGGAAGTCACAATTTGTTAATATTACCGGGAGTTGCATCGATCGTGGTCACCCGTCTAGTCAACCCGTGAACACGATCGATACAACCAGGTTGAAACGTCGGGAGCAAAGGTATTAAACCTGTTTAACAATAATTAACGTGATTATAGTCCCGATAATTTTAACAAATTATGAATTCAAATCGCGTAAGTTTAAAATCAATAATTTGTCTGGAAGTTGTGAAATTTGAAAGTAATGCTTAAAATCTTGACACAAACATTAGTACGGGGTCAAATTGGTAAACAACCAAATCAATGCTTCTCAATAAACGAAGGGACATAAAATATATTCATTGAATATTTTTGTAGGGAATTCCTATTACTGTAGGGACAAACAGGGTTAGCGACCGCATCACCATGATTACTATCACTAGCTTTTGCCCGTGACTTTACTTTGCGTGGTTTTTAGAAAATTTTCTCTATTTTTGCAACATTTTTCACTGACGTTTCGCTCCCTATCGATCGCAGCGTGGTTATATAGCCTGTAGCCTTCCTCGATAAATGTACTATCCAACACTGAAAGAATTTTTCAAATATGACCTTCAGTGGTTGCTTAGATTAACACGTTCAAAGAAATAAACTCTTCAGCTTTATAATATTAGTTTATATACATCCATGGACTTTACTAAGTCGACTTGTGAACATAGGTAATGTTTCTTACAAAATTCCAGAGAGCGGCATGCTTTTAGTCTTGCTCTTAGCCCTATAGTTCATTTAATTTCTCGGTGCTTGGATCTAGTTCTCATAAACAACTTTACCATTAAAGATGATGCAGTAGTAGATACGAAAAACATACGTGGACGGAGTAAACAGTGGACCTCTGGAAGTGTTGACAACGGCAGCGATAAGTGTTACGAGTGTCGCGAAAACTTTTCTCAAAACGCTCAATGTATAGAAAAGTTATTATTCCAAAAATATATTAGTGTAATTTCAATATATGAGAAGTATTACAAATGTATCCCTTACAACTTTCGCCTTAACAAATCCTGAGTAATACGCAACAAGCATTGTTTTAATTTAATAACAGTCACGCAGTCTCTCTAGGATTGAAACGGACAAACAAAAAATTGCTTGTGACACCCCTAGAGACATTGCCCACACACATTCGCTATATAAAAGGAAGGAGTGGTTTGTTCATTCCTCAGAATCAAGGAAGTAGCCCTGAAGATCAAACTGGTTTCTAGATCGAAGCTCTGGAAACATGGTATTAGAATTAAACGCAAAGAATACGTAAGTACCTATTTTGTTTTAATATTCGACGGTAAGTTTATTTTCTGTGTTTTGTGTAAATGTATATTTGTAAATTTCTTGATTACTTCGTATCTTTTAACAGTCTTATTCATAATGGCTTATCGGAGGTTTTAACGGAGATTGTATCAGAGAGATAATAAACGTTTTAGCGTTAAAAGATAGTTTATATAAATATGTAACAAGTTTTGACAATTTTCGCGAACCGATATTAGCGAACTTTTAAACCTCCGATAAGTCATTATGAATAAGACTATAAACATATTAAATAATTTCAACAAATAAGTAATGTAATATCAGACAATTCCTAAGTTTTAAGGATTTCAGAATAAGAAAAAACTAATATGATTTTATGTCGTCGAATAGTAATATGGAATATGGTAGGATATCAAAATGTGGAAAATTTATTATGAAATCACATTAGAAAATTATTTTTAGTCATTAAGTCGTCAAATAGTCTGTGTGGTGACGGACTAACAATATAAGTGTCACCACCCCATCTCCTCCCCAGGGTGCTGTAAAAGCCAGCTAAGGGATATTTTACACAGATATCATTCTCTGTGAGAGACTGAAAACTCGATAGAAACCCTGTGCCAACACGCCTGGTCAGCGCGGCACAGTAGACCATAATCCCTCAGTAGACTTTTTTGTGTTATGTATAAGTACTTTTTTTAGGGAATATTTTTTAATTACTTGTGTTGTTTTTCTTATCCTATACCTAGTAACATACGACTATTATATTTATCCGTACTTAGTGGGTCTTCGGAATAGTGGATGGCTTTATGTTTTCACAGTATTATCTAAATCCATAAATGTGTCAATTACCCGATGATTAACATAACGAAAAAACAAAGTTTGCATAAGGTGAAACGTTTTCAAAAGCCTAGTCACTACTCGGAGCTAGTTTACATATCATTTTTATTGTTAATTATTATATCACCCATTGAAAATTATAACTTATTTTTATTATTATTACAGGGAATAACAAAATGTATGATAAAATACATACATGGCTTCTATTCATACTAATTACAACTACTAACCCAACTCTTGGAAAATCAAATAAAACATCGTCAAATACAGCTAATCAAAGAAAAATAAACTCTGTAAAAGTCAACAATGAAAGATCAAAGAGGTCTTTAAGCAATGATGATGAAATACCATTTTGGTCAAATAGAGGTAAAAAACAAATTGAAGATGATGCAAATTACAATTTCAAATATGGCGATGGCACAGAATATAATCAACGATTAGAAAAATCTTATTACAATCTCGATAAAGATGAACCATTTTGGGGCAACAGAGGTAGACGTGATAGTTCTATCGAGAGTTCTTATGAGTACGAATATCCAGAATTTTTCTTAAAACATTGCGAACATTGTGTGGAAGTTCCTGTTAAACCGAATGACATGAAGATTACTAAAGATAGAAGAGAGCATTCACCGTTTTGGGGCAGTCGAGGCAAAAAGAATTCATTGGAAGACCAAGATGTTTCTGATCCTTTTTGGGGAAACAGAGGAAGACGTCATGAAAAAGAGCCATTTTGGGGTAACAGAGGTCGGAGAACTGAAAACGAACCATTTTGGGGAAATAGGGGCAGACGTGAAGATGAACCATTTTGGGGTAATCGTGGGAGACGTGATGATATAGAACCATTTTGGGGCAACCGTGGCCGAAGAGATAGCAATGAGCCGTTTTGGGGAAATAGAGGTAAAAGACAAGATAGTGAACCATTTTGGGGCAACCGTGGCAGGAGAGAAGATGAACCATTTTGGGGAAATCGAGGTCGTCGAAAAGATTTAGAAAAAAATGGGCTTCGAAATAGAAAAGAAGAAATAAAATATTCTATATTGAACGCAATCAATGAAGTTGAAGACAATATTGATAATCCTTCAAGGCTGAAAAAGAGTGATAACACACCTTCATTTTGGGCTAATAGAGGAAGAGATAATAAACTATCATCCTTATTTAACACTCCAACAAGGACACGATCTTTACTACAGAAATCGGTAAGACATTTTCGTGGACCAACATTTGAACCAGGCACCGTATTGGATAACAGAATGTACGTTGATGAACCGAAATTTATTTTGGTAGAAAGAAGCGGTCGGTCTTCTGACGAAGACGACCCTTTCTATATTTCAAGAGGTAAAAGGTATTATTTCAATTACAGCTTGGAGCAAGCCACGCGAGATAGGCGAGGAGCGATTGAAGAAATAGTCAAATCTGTACGGAACGATCCATACTACATAGCAAGAGGTAAGAAAGATTTAGGACTACAAAATGCCAACTCAACTATGCTCAAAGATGAGTACAGGAAAGCTAAAGATTTGATATGTGCTGCAATAGATCTAATAACAGTAAAGAAAGACAGTGATGGCAATAGAATCAAACGAGAAATTAGTGATAATGAAAGGGATAGACGTACTACGCTGAAGAAACTAGCAGCTCAATTACAAGTTGACCCATATTTTGTCAGTAGGGGCAAGAAAAGTGATGACCATGATTATCTCAAGGATTTTATTAGTGATATAGCTGAAAAATGTATCTAAATATAGAATTATTTCTCGCTTATTATTGTCATAAATTTATGTAAGTAGTTGTAATAGTTACAGAATAAATGTTTTTGAATATTGTAAAACTATTAATTAGGTATGAGATCTAATAGAGTAACATAAAAGAAGATTATTCGTGATTCCTTGATTGAATTAAATTAGAATATTTGGTAAAAATATTATCATGGAATAAAATATAGGATGTTCAACATTTTGCGTTTTCATTTGAGTATTGATTAATATCTTTATTACGAGTAACACGCTTTTATAAGTTTGATATGTATCTATCAATGTATTAATCTGTGTAACGGAATCTTTAAAAGCGATTTTCAGCCACTTGCAGTAGACGGATTGATCTGAAATTTTGCACACCTAACAAGGACCGATGACAATGCAATAATTTAAAAGAATAATCCCAATTCCTTGATCAGAATTACTAGAATAGCATGTTGAAGTATCACTATGACCACACTTGTATTTTTAATTATACACGTAATGGTTTAATTGTATATGAGTAGACTTACCAAGATTATTGTGTTTCTACGTATGCCTTTCATATACAATCATATAATTTCACATAAAACGGTTTGTATATAGAATCAGGTAAAAATATCATAATTATTTACTTGTGTTTACTACGATTGTGACAACAGAAACTTATGTCTCTGACAACATAAACTGTCAACGTTTTGTAAGTAGGTAGCATAGAATTGAGTATTGATGACAATGCAATCATTTAAAAAATATTCAGGATATTTAAGGGTTTGTACACAAAACTGCGATGCGATTTCGCATCGTAAAAATATGCGAGCTCGCACAACGCGTCACGAAAACTTGCGAATAAAAAGTAATAAATGGATGAACCTAAAATCTTCTTTGTTTCTTTTTCCTGTATCTCCTAAGCAATAACAAAAGTGCACACTTCTTGTTACGATCCATGTCACGATCTAGTATTAAATTTAAAATGCATTTAGTACGGTTGACGATCGTCGAGGGAATGGTCACCCTGACAGACGCCTTGCCGCACGAAATCGCATCGCAGCATTTCGTGTCCTAATTTTCTGCGTTGCGAATTCACATCGCGTCGCATCGCCGTTTTGTGTACAAGCCCTATGCGTGTTTTTTAGTTTTTAACTAAGTAGATTATTTATATTTCCTTCTTCATAATGTCTATGACATGCCCAATAAAATAATATCTTTAAATAAAAGTGTGTACTTTTAAGTTTACAAGTTTAGATAAAAATAAATTATTATTAGAATTTGCATTAAATTAGTGACGGCATTGCCTAAATTACACCCAAAAACGTCTGTAACATAATATTTATTTACATTATTGTAAAATTGTGTAAAATACACATTCTACTCTATATTTCTGCACCACCCGCGACAGATATTGCCTCAGGTATTACGCCTACATTTATATATCTGTGTAATAACCTAAGTATACTAAATACTCATGCCAAACTAGGTTTTAAAATAAAACACGGAGATGTTAGTGCGATTTTTTATTACTCTGCAATATTATAAATATAGGATACATCTTCCAAACATCCTATTTTAATTTTTGATGCTCTTTATGTTCTCATGGTCAGGTAACAATTTCAATTTTGTTGAGCAAACACTAGAAAATATAAATGTTTCTGATTTTCGATAATCTGGCAAGGTACATTCGGAATAACATTTACAATTTATAGCTACATTCTAAGCTAAAGAAGAAAATACAGATAAAAATCAATCTGGATCTGGCATTACTCGAATGCTTCTTAAACTACCCCCGTTTACTCGCTCAACTTTACGAGAGAAGAAAAAGAGAATTTTATGAAAGTTTTAAGGACTATATAATAATATTTAGAAGAGAGATTAAATTTGTAAAATTAGAAATCACATGAAACGCGTAAAGTACAGTCGAGACAAAATACAAAAGCGAAAGTGAGGCCAAAAGTGAAGTTAGAAGTATAGAGGAGGGAAGATAGAAATAAATTGAGCCAGTAATCATGAGACACAAATAATTTAAAAGCTTTATTAATAAAAATGAAAAACCTAGAACATTCTAGGTACTTAGTGTACAATTACAACATACTATAACAGTTTTCAATACCATTCAAACAACGATAAATAAAAGATATTAATATCTTGATATGGGATGGATACATTAATTGTAAACAGTTCTAAAAACACTCGAAACTTCTATAAGGTACTTAAACAGGCCATAATACAGATAGTCCAAATTTTTTTAATAATACTGCATGATTAATTTTGATACAACTGGGCAAAATCGATAATATTTGACATTTTATGTCTTAACTTTATTAATCTCATACTACGCTCAAAAGCGTAAAATACAAACAGTTATATTTTTAACATACATCAACGTTTTCAAATGAAAGCTGAAATGAAATCACTAACATTCATCAATGAAAACATTTTAAAATAAAACGTTTAGGCTTCAACCGTATGTACGGTAGATATTAAAATTTTTATTTTAAAGTCCTTAGCGCGATGCGCCTTATTCTCAGTAACCCTGTAGGCCTCGAAATGGTTTCAGACCCTCCATAATAGAAGGTGATTGGTTGAATCTTCTCTCCCTGCATCTTCTGTACTGGAAGAACTTCTAAAATCTTCATAGCCATCACCACCAGATATAACTAGTGTTTCTTTATTATTCTGGCTAGGTTCAGTTTGTTTCGACAATTTCTCTGCATTAGTCGACCTGCGACTCAAGGCTTTTGTTTTCAATGATGTTTGTGATTGTTTTGCTGGTTGCTTTTGAGGCACAGGATTTTCTACAATCGTCAGAAATCTGACGTGGCCTGTGTGTCCGTATGTTACACCTGCAAAAGGGGAATTCGTTTTTAAAAATCTATTTATTATTAAATTTCACCCTTTTTAAAGTGCAAAATATTGGAGAAATATGTTTCCTGCAACTGCTAATATTTTGGAAGTTTTGGTAAACATGTGCAAGTACCACGATGGGTCAGTTGGGAGAGTGATGAAACGGTATTCCGAGGTTGTGGGTTCAAGTTCCGTTAATGGTGATCATTTTTCTACTATAATTTTGTTTAAAAAGTAAAAGCAAGTCAATTGAAAAAAATAATTTAGCAGTTCTTGCTGGCCTCTCTATTATCGCAAAATACGTGTGGTATATATAAATTTCTTCTCAAGGCGACAGTAAGCTACTGTAGCATCCGAAGTGAAAAAAAAATTTTTTTTTGCAGCTAAACACTACATTATTTCTTCCACATGTACGTGAAACTCTTAGCATCCTCTTATAACCATTTATAAATATAAATAAATACTGTAAATAATGTACTGTAAATGTAATGTAGGTAAATAATGTAAATAAGATATGATAAGCACATTTAAAAACCAAGCAAACTATTAGATATAGTAGAGTACCATACTGTTGTACCACTTGATTGTAAGTCTGAAAATCCTTAATGAAATATGCAGTTCAGTCGGCGAATATTTTGACTTTTGCACGAAAGATATACGATATTGATTTTCTTTGTAAACGCTCCGAAATGCATTATATGCTGGCTACATATCTTCTGTTATGATGTTCAATCATAAAAATATGAATTAAGTAGCAATTGAATAAACAGTTGCCCATTTTAAAGATTGGAAACATATTTCCCTTGGGCCTCAAAGGGTTAACTACACTAAACTTATTTAGTAATTATTTTTATTGTTTTCTTCTCTTATAACTTTACTAGCTAATGCCCGCGGTTCCACCCGCGTCTATATCTATTGAGACCCCACCCCCCTCCCTCAACATACACAGATTATACAAAAATTCCATCCTCTTGAACCACTCTAACTATTAAAGAAAATCACATTAAAATCCATTCCGTAGTTTTGAAGACTTATAAGGTCCCATAGAGACATACATACAAAAATAACGACTTTGTTTTATAATAAGTAAAGAAGTAAAATGTACTCTATTTACCAGTTAAATGAGGAACAGTAAACGCGCCAGTTCTCTTGTTGGGTGAATTATGCAGTGGAGCAGTCAGCAACACTCCAGCACTAGTTCCTACCCATAGAGTATCACGGTGAGCGAGTAATGCTGTCACTCGAAGACAAGCTGCTTTGTGCTGTCTGATTATTTCGTCGCATCCTTTAGTAAAAAAAAAATACAGATCAATTGATCTATCTTATTTGAACTCATTTCAAAATTTATTCACGCTTATTAACTTATTTTGTAGTTATAACTTTATTTGGAGCTGTTGCCCGCGACTCCGTTCGCGTGGAATTTGGAAAAATTTTTTTATTCGCATTAAAAGGTAGTCTATGTCCTTTCTCAGGGTCTAAAGATTGTCTGTGCCAAATTTCATCAAAATCAGTTGAGAGGTTTAAGCGGGAAAGCGTAACAGACAGACAGACAGTTACTTTTGCATTTATAATATTAGTAGGGATTAATAATATCTTTAAGTAGGCACGACACCAGACTATGCTCCATACAAAAATATAGGAATAGTAGTCCGATGATTTCTTCGTGGGTATTGCCTCCAGAGCAACGAATTTTTCTTACAGTACTGTTAGGTTAAATTAATATTAAATTTGTAAAATCGAGTTAGCCAAAATATCGATTATTCATGGCGATTGTATGTGGCAGCACTAATCGTGACGGGGGTATTTTTATGTCAGGCGACCGATCGGGTGGGGCATTCGGTATTTAAGGAGCGCGACTGAGCGGTCCAGGCAGTCGATCTATAGTTCGTTGTGCTTACAACTTGGATTAAGTGTTGTTGTAGTTATAAAATAATAAAGTGTAAGGATTTAGCAGTGTGATATTTAATAAATATATACATTACCTGTTGTTTGGAGTTTTATTACATATCAGAAGTGGTAAGTACATGCTCACATATTAATTTTAGATGTTGGTTGCATAATTGTACAGATTTTTGCATATTGTTTTCTATTTGAAGGTAGATAAATGTGGTAAACCAACGGTATTTTGTTAAATCTTTCCCAGTATATACTTACTTTCTTTGCATATCAACTGCTTCAGTTAATCAGATCAGTTTTATTGTTTGCTAGTGATGATGTAATTTGTAGCCTTAAAACCACTGTCCAACCCTAGATTTTAGATAGACTTCGAATCTGTTTTGACTGTTATAGCAATCTTCGAAATTCAAAAAACCGATAAATAAAAGTGCAAGGTAGGTATGCAGAGATAATATTGTGTAAGGTGCCATGTTCTTTTTTTTTGTTTTCGAGTTATAGAAATGGAGGACAGCCATGAGGTTCAAAAGCAACGGCGTTTAAAAACGCCGTTGCATGGAAGGTTGCTGCATTCTGAGGAATCTACTCGATGCCGTGGCAGCCAAAGTCGACGATGCAGTACTACCAAAGACACTGGTCATGGTCAACAGCATAGCCGACGTTCGCTGCGCAGGCGGAGCCCGAGTCTGCAGCGCAGTCGGAGTCCGCGGCACAGCCGTAGCTCGCGGCGTAGCCCGAGCCCGCGACGCAGTCGGAGCTTGCGGCGTAGTCGGAGCCCGCAGCGTAACCGAGCTAGCCTACGCGGCAGCCCGAGCGTCCGAAATCGTTCTAGTCACCGTGCAGAGCAACTGGAACGAGAACGTGAGGCTGCGCAGGCACATCTGCGGTCTCTGGAGGAAGAGTTGCGACAGGAGCGAAGCAGGCAGCGCGATACCGCCGCGAAGCGAGCCGAGACCCAGGTTAGAGATCGTAGTCCTACATTTTCTTCTAGAGATATATTGAATATCTTGAATTCTATTAGGAACCAGCCGTTAGCAGGCGGAGCACACGGTCACTCCAGTAGCGTTGTTAAAAACCACAAAAACATATTGCCTGATTTTGATCCATCATCGAAAAATCAGCGTATTGATGTATGGTTAAAGAAAGTGAACGAGTGCGCCACCGTGTATGGTTGGGATGACAGGACTACCATTCACTTCTCTATGCAGAAGCTACAAGGACTGGCCAGAACGTGGTATGAAAGCCTTGACACTATATTATTTTCTTGGTCAGAGTGGCAAGAAAAGCTATCTCTTGCTTTTCCTTTTGAGCAAAATTATGGCCAGTCCTTGGAGGACATGCTCAAACGTAAAAGTAAATATCATGAACCTATTGAAGTATACTATTACGAAAAGTTGTCTTTGTTGAACCAGTGCGGCATAATTGGCAAGCATGCGGTCGATTGCATTATTCACGGTTTAACTGATAAAACAATCAAATCAAGTGCCCTTGCATTACGATGCTCAGAACCAAATCAGTTGCTACAATTTTTGATGAGCAACAAGGAAATATCAAATTCCTCTGATCGTTTTAATAACAGTGTTAAATTTAGATTAGGATCGGGCTCTATCTCATCCGGTTTAAATGATAAGGCTAACAATAAGATTGGTAATGTTTCAAATGATAAGGGCGCATTTTGTTTCAACTGTAGGGAGCAAGGTCATATATACCGAAAGTGCCCCAAGCCACTTATCCGATGCAATCGGTGTCATAGGGTTGGTCACAAGGGCGACAAATGTCCCACAAAACCAGAGGACAAAGATAATACAATGATAAATACACAGAAAACAATGTGCATATCATTAACTAGTCCTAATTCAAAATTTTATAAAGAAGTCTTAGTAAATGGGGCTCCGATAAAAGCATTTATAGATTTTGGTAGTGAGGTCTGCCTCTTGGCCAAATCAGAGTCTTTACACTTGATGCTTGAGTGTGATAGTGTACGTACACCGATTAGGGGATTTGGGAATAACGTGGTTTATTCTTTAGGAAAGGTGACCGTGGAACTAGTTATTGATGGCGTCAGTGCGACCACTAATTGTCAGGTAGTTGAGGATAGTTTGTTAGATGTACCATTACTCGTAGGACAAACATACACCGAACAATCTCACGTTTTAGTGTTAAAAACGGCGGAAACATTAAAATTCATCGACACCAATCAAGAAATACCCTTTAATAAAACTGATATAGACGACGACCAAGTAGTAAAAATAATATCTGTAGCTAGTACAACAATCTTTGGGCCCGCAGTAATTAAAGCTCGTACTGAACCACCGGTAAATGGCCCCATCCTACTGAATAGTAAAGTTATAGGAAAGCCAGCATTTCAATATGTTGTTTGTGGTGGTGTTTATTTATCTAAAGCTGGTATAGTCAATATATATGTTACGCCTGTATCAAAATGTTGCATTCTGCACAAGGACGCCATTATAAGTCGCTCATTAAATATACAAATGGTTAATCGCGTTTGTGACACTAATAAACTAGTGACTGATCATGACTGCATTGACATTAGTAAAGTTCATATTGGTGATAACATTAGTGAGGAACATAGACTTCGGTTACTAAAATTACTTAATAAGTTTAAAGATTGTTTCGCATCTAATCTAAAAGAGCTTGGAAACACTAACGTTACCGAAATGAACATTGAAATAAATAGTAAGCGACCAATTGTTTATAGGCCATATCGTCTGTCACACAAAGAACGCGATCAGGTGCGTGAAATGGTAGGAGAGATGTTAGACGCTGGAATTGTAAGAGAGTCTACCTCTGAATACGCTAGTCCCGTGATTTTAGTACGAAAGAAGGATGGGCGCATGAGGATGTGCATAGATTATAGAATGTTAAATTCTGTAACTATTAAGGAACGCTATCCGATGCCGGTGATAGAAGACGAAATTTCTAGGCTTTCTGGTCAAGCATATTTCGTTACGTTAGACTTATTTTCCGGGTACTACCAGGTGCCGATATCGGAGCAATCGAAACCGCTGACGTCTTTTGTCACCCCGGATGGACAATTCGAGTTTAATCGAATGCCTTTTGGGTTGGCAAATGCGCCTGCGGTATTTCAACGCATGATGAATAAGGTATTAGGGTCGGCTAGGTATAGTCAGGCTACAGCCTATATCGATGATGTATTAATCTATGGCACAAGCGTGGAACAGTGTTTAGAGAGGTTGGATCACATTTTGAGCCTTTTAAAACAGGCCAACCTGACTCTTAACTTGGCTAAGTGCGAATTTTTGAAAGATAAAATTGATTATTTAGGTTATGAGATAAGTGCCTTAGGGGTTAGACCAGGTGATAGAAAGGTTCAAAGCGTCTTTGATTTTCCTCGTCCTATAAATATTCACAATGTGCGTCAGTTTCTCGGTCTTGTAGGATATTTTCGCAAATTCATAATGAATTTTGCACAAATAGCACATCCATTAAATAAGTTATTAAAAAAGGATGCTGCATGGTGTTGGTCGGATGAGCAAGAAAATGCATTCAAAACGCTCAAACATAAATTAATCGACCGACCAGTTCTAGCAATTTATGACCCAAGTAATGAAACAGAGTTGCACACCGACGCCAGTAAATATGGCATCGGTGGAATCCTGCTACAACGAAGGAGTAACAGTGATAACTTTAGGCCGGTAGCATTTTACAGTCGACAAACTTCTCCAGAGGAAAGAAATTTCCATGCATATGAACTGGAGACGTTAGCTGTAGTATGTTCATTGCGGAAATTTAGAGTTTACCTTTTAGGACAAAACTTTAAAATAGTCACTGATTGTAGTGCTCTTCGGTCTACGTTTGCCAAACGCGACATAATACCGCGAATCGCGCGTTGGTATCTTTTAATACAAGAGTTTGAGTGCACAATAGAATACAGACCAGGAAATAGAATGGCTCACGTTGACGCTTTGTCACGAAACCCAATTATAGAAGCTGAAAATAAAGTTACTATAGTAGATGCCACTGATCAATATCCACAGGTTATGGTCATAACCGGCGATGACTGGCTCCACACATTACAGATAGGGGATAGCGAATTAGGTCGAATCAGAGATATTTTAACTTCACAACTGGACGTAGAGGGACTTAAGCAAATTAGGGATAATTACGTCATAAAAGACAACAAGCTTTATAGGTGTATCGATGGTGACAAAACAAACATTCGTTGGGTGGTGCCAAAGGGTGCACGATGGCAATTGTGTCGCATGAATCACGACGACATAGGTCATTTTGGTGTGGAAAAGACGCTTGAACGTATAAAGTCTGCATATTGGTTCCCTAAAATGTCAAAATTCGTTAAAAAATACGTAGAAGCATGCATTGAATGTGCCTATTCCAAGAAGACGACATCAAAGGAGGGGTACTTGCATCCCATTCCTAAGGTACAGGTTCCATTTCACACCGTCCACATTGATCATCTTGGACCTTTTGTGCGTTCGAAACGAGGAAATTCTTACATTCTATTGGTAGTTGATGCGTTTACGAAATTTGTATTCATTAGACCTGTTCGAAATACAAAATCTCAAGTCGCAATAAGAGTCTTAGACGAAATTTTCTGTACCTTTAGAGTCCCCGATAGAATCATTAGCGACCGTGGCTCTTGTTTTACTTCTCACGCGTTTAGGAAGTTTTGTTTAGATAAAGGAACGAAGCATGTGTTAAATGCGGTTGCAAGTCCTCGTTCAAATGGACAGGTTGAACGGTATAACCGCACGATACTTGCTTCCCTTACTGCTAGAAATCTTAATTGTAATGAAAAGGATTGGGATGACAAAGTCGGTCAAGTTCAATGGGGAATTAATAACACGGTTAATAAAACGACTGGAAGGATGGCTACTGAAATTATGTTTGGCAGTTGTATGGTTAGTGAGTTGGACCCAAAGTTTAACGAACTTAGGCGAGAAACGCAAGACAATAGCAATTTGGCTACAATCAGAGAAGAAGTCAAGGATAAAATAGACAAAGAACAGGAAAAACAAAAAGAACATTACGACAAAAAAAGACGTCCTGCCCGTGTTTACTCTGAAGGAGACTTGGTTAAAATTACGAATAATAATTTTAATAATGATGGTAAAAGTAAGAAGCTTCTTCCTCAGTACATAGGACCATATCGTGTCATATCGGTACTAGGTAATGATAGATATAGAATTGTAGCAATACCGGGACTGAGTAGTAGTAGACATAAACGCAAAACGACAGTCGCTGCTGACCGCATGCAGCCATGGGTTCATGTAGCTGCTTTAAGTCTAAATGACAATGATTCTGATTATGAAGACCATGATATTTGCACTGATACTTGTACAGATGCATATTAAATTTATATTTTTTTTAAGTGGCACCCTATGATATTTAAAATGGAATGTATATTATCTTTCCTTATTTATATAAAATAAACGTAGGCTAGATTGAATGATATGTATTGTTTATAACAAGCTAAAACAGAATCCATAATTACGTAAGGTATATAGTTTAGCAGCCATGTGATTAGTTTGCCAGTTCAGTGACCATGTGATTGGTTCACCAGTTTAGTAACCATGTGATTGGTTTGCCAGGTTGGCGACCATGTGATTGGTTCGCCAGTTTAGCAGCCATGTGATTGGTTTGCCAGGTTAGCGATCATGTGATTGGTTCGCCAGTTTAGTAACCATGTGATTGGTTTGTCAGGTTAGCGACCATGTGATTGGTTCGCCAGTTTACCAAGCCATGTGATTGGTTTGCCAGTTTAGCGACCATGTGATTGGTTCGCCAGTTTAGCAGCCATGTGATTGGTTTGCTAGTCTTTTCAACGATAAATAAAACAAATGTTTATTCTAATAAATGATGATTGTTATGTATGTTTTAGCCATGCGATGCCCACTAATACAACTGAAATGTTTAGTTGTCACAGAAAGTATTATTAATTTATATTAGAAATTTATATGGTATTGTAGTATTATAAGCATTGTTTTTGAAAAAAAGGGGGATGAGACATTTATATTTTACAGAACGGATCGATGGGCCGAGTGTTAGGTTCTTCCTGATTTGTTGTGTATGAGGACATACACAGGGTCAGGATGGACGAGTGTTAGGTTAAATTAATATTAAATTTGTAAAATCGAGTTAGCCAAAATATCGATTATTCATGGCGATTGTATGTGGCAGCACTAATCGTGACGGGGGTATTTTTATGTCAGGCGACCGATCGGGTGGGGCATTCGGTATTTAAGGAGCGCGACTGAGCGGTCCAGGCAGTCGATCTATAGTTCGTTGTGCTTACAACTTGGATTAAGTGTTGTTGTAGTTAAAAAATAATAAAGTGTAAGGATTTAGCAGTGTGATATTTAATAAATATATACATTACCTGTTGTTTGGAGTTTTATTACAGTACATAGTTCTTATATTTCTATGCTTCTATCACTTTCTTTTTTTTTCGAAATATAATAACTAAATGAAATATGACCATCCAAAAAGGCGTTGTTTTCCGGTTTTCTTTTCCGCTACAGTATACACACCGCTTGATAGTCTTTCTATGACCAATAAGGCCCACTAGTGGGCTTTTTTTATTTACTTACCATGCAACATTTTCGTGACTTGTGGAGTAATGTTGATCTCAGCAAGCTGTTCTCTTGTAGTGGCATTATAACATCTTAATTGTGCTGCATTATGTAACGACAGCCATATTGTACCGCCTGCCACTGCCATGTGACTAATCGGCTTTGTTTCTGAACTTATTTGGAATGTTTCGTCCACCTGAGAAATACCAGATAAAATTTAAAAAATGTCGGTAAACAAATAGTTCATGTGTTATAAAAGGCTCAGAGGATTGATGGCATTAAATATCAGAAAAATACCAAACTATTTAGGTACTTAACAAAAAAGAATAATTGAGTATTTTAAAATAGAAAGTCCAACCGACTTCATGTATAATGAAACAACTTTGTCCTTTGAACATTAACTTTTATTAGTACTTATCATGTACTTGCACCACTTATTTTATACATAAAGACGTCACTATTACATATTTGCAAAATAACCTTTTCACTTGGTAGCTCACTAAGAAGTGCCGTTTGTACTACCACCCCTTTCCTTGTTGATTGTCGACCGACATTGCAATCGTAGAACCAACAAAGTGGGGAATGAATACAACACGAAGTTAACACAGAAAGTCAATTGAAGTACTCTTATAGCAATTTACATTTTTATTAGGACTAAAGCTAAAATTATGGTATCATTAAATCATTAAAAATAAAATAATTGGTCAAGTGCGAGTCGGACTCGCGCACGAAGGGTTCCGTACCATTATCTATGCAACATAAGGCAACGTTATTAGTATCGAGCAAGAAACGGTAAAAAAATTATGTTTGTTGTATGGGAGCCCCCCTTAAATATTTATTTTATTTTATTTTTAGTATTTGTTGTTATAGCGGCAATAGAAATACATCATCTGTGAAAATTTCAACTGTCTAGCTATCACCGTTCTTGAGATACTGGGTGCGGAACCCTAAAAATCATGTTTGTTGTATGGGAGCCCCCCTTAAATATTTATTTTATTTTATTTTTAGTATTTGTTGTTATAGCGGCAATAGAAATACATCATCTGTGAAAATTTCAACTCTCTAGCTATCACCGTTCTTGAGATACAGCCTGGTGACAGACGGACGGACGGACGGACGGACGGACGGACGGACGGACGGACGGACGGACAGCGAAGTCTCAGTAATAGGGTTCCGTTTTTACCCTTTGGGTACGGAACCCTAAAAAGACGTGTGTCACTCGGGGACTGCCGCGGTAAAGCTATTGCATAGTATTTTTTATTAACTTATGCAATTATAATTATTTATTTATTTTATTTATGCAAGAATCTAAATACCATAAACTAAAATAAGATTAATAATCCTTATTTACTGATGCTTACATCTGTCCATTGTTTATGGTAATTATAATAAAATAGCGATTGTGAATCAAATGTCAATAAAATAAAAACTAACGCCAAAACTGACATGAGTCACCAGCGCGAACAGCGAAACGGCGGCGTAGCGCCGTGTGTAGTATTTTTTAGTTACGGTATCTTTGTTACGGATTTTAAATTTCGAATTTTGTGCATTAACAGCCGTATTCACAAACGTTACTGTGAGGTCTCATAGTAGGCATGGACGCACAGGGGTAGCAAAATCATTTCACAAACAATACTTAAGTGGTGAAGCGCACTATGCGTTTGTTAAACTGAACGCATAGATAAGTTTTGCCTATGAATACAATGGCTCGATGTACGGAACGCACTGAGAAGTGTTACCCTTTGCACAGTGCATCAACACATAAGTACTTACTTAAGTAAATATTGTTTGTGAATACGAGTGTAAGTCTCCACGCTGAAGGCCCGCGACAGAAGCTATGCCATAGCTTAATAATAAAATAGGAATCATGACACAAATGTCATAACATATTTGTGACTGAAAGGAAGGAGGTTCGTGCCCAATAGTGAGACATAAATGAACTGAGGAGAAAACTAAAAAATTGTTACCTGCAGTGTATGCGGGTTGATAATTCTGATGGAGGCGTGTGTAGCACACCAAAGTTTCCCACCAGATAATAGCATACTGCTTACAGGACTACTGCCTGTACCTACTGCGATAGTGCATCTCTCTGTCCATGAACCATCTGAAATTATCGATTTAATTACTTATCTTTATGTGACTGCAGACAGGGACTAAAGAGCTGCTGATGATAATAATGATCTGCTAGTTTAAAAACAAAATTCTTTGGCTTCATTCACATTTCTACATTTGATCATACTTGCACGATGGTTTTAATTTAACTAATTTCTCAATTCGTTGATTGCTCAGTGCCCTGACGTTGACGTAATTTTTTTTTGCCACTTGAATATATTTCTAAGGTTATGTGAAAATTTCATATCATGTAGGTAATGTAAAACTGTATTAAATGTATTTAGCTAACTGCATGCGTTGGGTAACTGTAAATGTCGTAAGCAGTTGTATACTAATGGTCTTATTAATAATGACTTATAGGAGGTTTAAAAGTTCGCTAAAATTGGTTCGCGATAATCGTCAAAACTTGTTATTCATAATAGTCTTTTTACGCTTAAACGTTTATTATCCAACGTTTAAACCTCCGATAAGTCATTATGAATAAGACCGTAAATAAATGAATAAGTGCTATGCAGTTGAACCTTTTATTGATATCGCCGATGACATCATAGGATATCTTTTTGGGCGTCTTTCCCTAGCACTTCAACATACCATCGCCAAAATTGAGTTCATCGTCGTTAACATTTTAAATAATAAAATAACACTTAAGATAACAAAAAAAAATGTTTAATAACCCAAGGAAAGCTAAATTGTTAGTGCTGAAAATAATATGGAAAGAATTAAGTCTAGAGGAAGACTAAAGAAAAAATGGTTCGACTGTGTGGAAAAGGTTACAAATAAAAGAGAACGCAACACATAAAACTTTTGATAGAAGATTACTTATGGAAGAAAAAGTAATTTTACGTTGACCCAAGTAATGGGAGAAAGGCAACGGAAAATTATATATTATTAAAATTTTTGTACTAGTAATGGGTGTCGTAATACTTACCAATATCTCGGCAATATACGACTAGATCACCATTTCCAAGGGCAACAAACACCTTGCCCTCTACGTACCTGGAAAATAAGAACGAGTTAATAAAAAATGTCATGTGTCCTTGTGGTGATGGATTAGCGATACAAGTGCCAACACCCCATTCCTTTCCCAGGGTGCTGTAAGAGCCAACTAAGGAACAATATAAGCAGTTAACATCTACTGTGAGAGTCGGAAAACTCAAAATTAAATCTTGTGACAACACGTCTGGTCAGCGTGTCACAGTAGACCATATTTCCTCCCATTGGACTGAAGAGCAATGAAAAATGAAAAATAAAGGTTGCTAGAGAATAGCACAGCATAGTAAGTCACTGGCCTAAATTCTACTGTACGACTAAACTTAACTAAAAAGAAAACAGTTATGGTGTATATTGATTATTTGGCTATTTGCATTGTGCACATTTATGTAAACTTTTTCCATCTTAATAAGTTACCCTTATAGTACAAGGGTGACAAACAAGCGCACGGCTCCCCTGATGGTAAGAAGGAGATTACCGTAGCCTATGGACCAGGCAGAGGTATCAGATCAGAGGTACCAGAGGTATCACTCGCGCGTTCCCGACCCTGTAGGAACTTTTAGAACTTTTAGTTTTACAGTACTTTTATAACAGTTTTTCATGTTATAGTTTGTGCAACTATAATCTTTAGTCTATAATAAACAGGTTTAATAATAAGAAAGTTCAGTTAGCGTTGCCAAATTGTGTAAGTGACACTATCAAATTTAATTTCTTAGTTAGGTTTAGTTTAGTTCTGCAGGTAGAATTCGTATTACTGATAGGTCTTCGTATTTTGTTCTTGTCTTCGTATTTTCTGATTCCGTAAACATAAAAGCTTAAAGAGAGGGTTTATTACTGGGTTTTTGACAATACCCAAAAACCTATACATACAAAAACATAAATACTTACACAATGGAATGAACACCTGAGTTATGCTGCAGTTTGACTTTATTTTTCTTTATTCTAATATTATCCAAACAGTTATACACATGTATACACCCGTCTTCGGTCCCTAGCCACATTGTTGGTTGGTTTGCTGTTGTACCGCTGTCTTCTGAAGACTGTCTGCTTGCTGGAGATGATAAGGTACCTAGGACATAATAATTTAGAAAACCACATATTAGGGTTCATTTGGTAATTTAAATTAAGTATGTAAATACACTTTAATTATCATAATTTAAAGCTTATCACATGACAACATCTATTTGGCTGTTGTAAAATGTAATTTTAAGCTCTTTTCGTTTTCAAGTTTATTTATTTGAGGGGCCTCACGGTGCATTCTTTAACATGGTTCATAAATAAAAATTAACTACTGTTTACGAAGTCCTGAATTTCCACACACACGATAATTATTTTTGTGATATTTTTATTTGTCACCTACATACATATATCAGATGTAGTATCTATGGCAGTATTCCACATCAGTCACATCACTCAGTCGCTGTCGGCTTAAAGCCAGTTACGTACCCATGTGCGCGTATTAATGTATGTCTATGATACAGGCTATAGGTGCGTTCATTATTACCATTTTAACTTGTATTTATTATTATTCTAATTTTATAATATTAACTATGGGAACATATGTATCATGTGTTATTTTATGAAGTCGTCATTATTTTATGAAGTATGATTTAGAGAGGCTAAAGTTACTTGTCTGCAATTTTAAACGTCAACCCACCATCTTGTATATCGGATATTTTTTCTGCGTCCTAAATATTTTCAATAAATTATACCTAAGTAGGTATATATAATACAATATGTATTTGTATACAACTACCACTCTAAACAGGCAGCTCACCTGACCAGCAGTGGTATTCAGTAAGAAAAAGTGAAGTTAATTTTCGGTAAATCTTGATCACGTGACAGCGCTCCTCCAATAAAAATAGAGGCGCGCTGTCACGTGATCAAGATTCACCGAAAACTCCCTTCACTTTTTCTTACTGAATACCACTGCAGATTACCTGATAATCAAATCGCGGGTTCGATTCCCGCTCGGGACAATCATTTGTGTGATTTTTCTAATTGTCATACAATTGTTTGTACTGCGTCTGGGTGTTTCTATGTATTATAAGTATGTATTTACAAAAAAAAAGTAGTATATGTATTCTATCCGTATTCTGGTACCCATAACACAAGCATATAAGCTTAGCTTGGGACCAGAGGACGTTGTGTGAAATGTCCATAAAAAAAATAAAAAAAAAATAACCTACTTTTAGGAATATAAGTATTAGTGCCAGCTGTGGTTAATTTAATATGACATTCAAAATCAGTTGCGTAACACTTGCCGATGATGCGGGTACCTCAGGTTAAAATTGCCGTTCTAAGATAATTCTCGAAATACCAATAGTTTTATAAACTAAGAAAGCAATAACGCAAAAATACAATATAATTAGGATGAAAAGCAGTAGTTTGTAGCGAAGCACTTTGCCAATAAAAGCAAAAATAAGTTTCTATATTACCTAACATTGCACGTCCTGAAAGTAGCGATGGAATAGGAAATAATCAAATTAAATACATTTATAAAAGGAAACTAAACACATAGAATTATATTAATTACTGTGCTGATATAAATACTTGTAGTTCGTGTGCAAACATTTAACAGTATTTGTTTGGATTTTAATATTAACAGTAATATAAAGAATCATGGCAATATTATCTCAATTTTTTATAGAAATCATATCAATAATATTTTCTAACACTTGCGCGACTCATTTGTTTAAATAAAACTACTTTTTACGGATTTAGACGCGTATATTTGTTTTAAATTTTGGCCCGACGTTTCGGAGACTTTGCAGTCACCATGGTCACGGGTGAGACCCTCACCCATGGTCTCACCCGTGACCATGGTGACTGCAAAGTCTAAAAAGTAGTTTTATTTAATCATATCAATAATTCAATTAAATATGTAGTTGAAATGCCATGTTTCTTTACTATTGAATGAGGTTAAAATTACTCAAACAATAAAAATAAGTAATGTTTACGTCCAATATTAGGAAGATAGCAATAAATGAAAGACAAGGACAGAAGAAAATAATCTTAAGTGTACTTTAACGTTTGTCTGATGTGACCTGACACATCAAACGGATTATTATCATACTAATAAATTATTCAAGCCGTCACAACACATGGCATCAAAAAAATGTGCACGCAACCATAATATTATATTAAGTGTATGAAAACTGATGCGGCACGTCACGTCACATCAGACAAATATGAACACGTCTTGAGTTATATAATTAAAATAAAAACTAAACAAGTATAAAGTAAATAAAAAGAATACCACAATAAATTCCAATCGAAGATTTAGTTAGCTATTAATAATTAGTATAATTATTACGGGCCTACACTGTAACAAGATTCAGATAGTGACAACACAGGATTTGAAATTTACTTTTCAACTTACCAGAATTAATACCCATAGCTTGTTTATCTACTGCTGGATTAGAATTAGACTTCATAACAGGATGTACTTGGATATTTTGGCCTGTATGAGGAGTGCTTAAGGATTTACTATGGTTTGGGGTCAAAGTTGTTCTATTATTGGCAAGACTAGCTGAAAGACTACTATTTAATCGGCTAGAAGCTGATTCCTGACTTCTTTCAGAATGGGCATCCTGATTTTCGCTGGTAGAAGAACCATCGTCATCTTCGTCACTTGATGATGAACTGTAAATATAGAATAATAATGCTAATTAGAAATTACAATTTGGCAGAAATTTGTCTTAATAAAAATGGGGTAAATAAAGTAAATTCCCTAGATACAGAATTACAAAGTATATAAGCGGATACTCTCCACTATGATACAATTAAATTATACTTCTTCAACACTTAAGATTCTTTATAGTCTCTTCAACATCGTCATCATTTCCTGCCCCTTAATCCAATCAATAATTTAATCTATGCGCAACATGTTTTCTCCCTTCACACCGTGCTATTGAACGTTATCTTTGAATTTATATTCGTCTTATTCATATCATCTTTCACGCAATCAAATTAATATTGTATTTACAAAAGAAAAGTAGTATAAGTATTCTACCCGTATTCTGGTACCCATAACACAAGCATATAAGCTTAGCTAGCGACCAGAGGACGTTGTGTGAAAAGTCCATGAATATTTATTTATTTATTTATTAACTTGGGTAAACCTGTGGCTGCACATTCTTATTAAAAACTCACGTGGCAATTCCTTTCTACCTTTGCTGTCTCTTAACAGGTCTTAAAAGATCCTTAAATACTTAAATGAATACTAACCTGTCCAGACGTATATTCTTACAGCTATCATCCGGATCTGATATACTGATGCCTGGTTTCACTGAACTTGAACTATTCAATGAACTCGTACTTCTGAAATCAAATAATAGATAACTTAATTAACATCTAATACGGGGACTGGAATCTACGAGATACAGGTATCGATTCTACGTGCACAACTCCTTTCCAGCCCATTTACGTCCCACTATAAATTGGGCACGGGCCTCCTCCATGTTGGAGGGATTACGGTCTACTATGCCACGCTGACCAGGCGTGTTGGCAATAACACAATTCGGTCATGTTAACTGAACTTTCTTATTATAAAAATTGTATATCATAGACTTTAATTATTAAAACTGTGTATAACAAAATCGGCAATTTTAATCAAAATACCACACAGTTTTTTTCATTTTTTAGTTAGGTTACATTTAGTTGTGATGTGTGACACGTGAAGTCTCAATTTCACCTCATTTTGTATTTACAAAAGAAAAGCAATTTATGTAGTTTATCCATATTCGGTTACTCATAACACAAGCATATAAACTTAGCTTGGGACAAGAGGACGTTGTATGAAATCTCCATATTTATTTATTTTAAGAAATTTTTAATCTCTAAAAATGAGGCCTGATCTTGGTCGAGGTTGGAACCAATCCCATGTGCACAACTAAACTTAACTAAAAATGAAAAGTAATTGTTTCAATAACACAATTCGGCAATGTTAACAGAACTTTTCTTTTAGAAAATTTGTACGAGTATAACACACACTAACAAATTACTTGTTAAAGTAATTTATTAATTTTGCATTTGACATGCTATGCTTTTACTTAATAAATCGAATTATGGTGAAAAAATTGGTTGGTCGAGATTGTTGCAAAGCAATCTTGATAGATGGCGTTGTACGTAAAAAAAGTAAAATGGTGGCTTAATTTGATTACTGAAAAGCACGACCGCAATAAGCTCAGTTGGAACTGCTTCGGAGCGGTATTCAGAGGTCGTGCGTTCAAGTCCCGCTTGCGGTAATCACTTTTTCCACCATAATTCAATTTACTAAAATTACTTGTTTTCATTTTTAGTTAAGTTTAGTTGTGCACATAGAATTGGTACCATTGTGTACTAATAGCTTGATTATAGCGAGCGCTAGAATATTTTATGGATCATTGTAGATGACATCAGAGTGTCTTTTACGGACATTCTTTCCCAGCGTGCCCACTTGCTTCCACCATAATGCTTTAAATTTCATTAATCGTCTATCATACGAGTACATCCTTGCCACAAGATCAAACCTTACAAGGATACTCTCTACCACCTGAGCTATTACATCAAATTACTTCCTATATTATTAAATACTTACGGTATATCTAATGTTTGTTGTCTAGTAAGCGCCGGTGCAGGTGGTATGCAAGCCACGCATAATATACGGGCATTACATACGCCATTGCACGACGTCACTTGTGGCTTTGGAGATAAGGTTAATACACAAACTTGGCCTACATAACCGTCACTATTGCAAACCTGAAAGTATAAAGGAAATTTTAAGCAATTTATTTTCAATTGAGAAATCTGTCAAGTACAAGTTGGACTCGCACACCGTTTGTGGGTTCTCTACCTTCATTATCATAATAACTCCAAATAACGAGACCCTAAATAAAGAGACAAGGACACGAGAAAGAAAATGATGAGCAATTTATTCTTGTAACATAAAGTCATAGACATAAATTCTAAATTTTTTAATTCTTTAGCTATCACCGTTGCAGAGGTACAACCTAAAAACAGACAGAAGAACAGACGGACAGCGAGGTCTCAGTAATAAGGTACGATTTAGTCTGGAACCCTAAAAAATAAAGCAGCAGCAGTTCCTTATCTGATGCAATGCTAAGACATTTTACTGAGTTGCAAAAATGCACTTTATATTTTCATTTATGATTGGAAGTTTTTCAGTGAACAGTTTTCTTAGCCAACGTATGATGTCTGACAGAAGGGTACCTACGGAAGAAAAATACATATCGCTACAACCCCAAGTGAAGGACAGAAAAATGCTGATAATGGTGAATAAAATTTTGTAAATAATAATAATAAAAATGCAAAAGAAAGCAGTCTTGCGAGACAATTCCCATATAGTTAGTCGATTTCTTTCCCATTAGGGTCCACCGCTCCGGCCGACTATTGCCAACCTCGTCGGAGTGCGTCCTGCCGCCTTTCGAGGCAAGGCAGTGTTGTATCCATAAAAAATGTAAAATAAATAATACTACATACCCAAACATCGGGTGGTTGTCCTTTCGGTGGTAATGTAGGAGCTGCACATGTGAACTGTAAACCTGCCCGGGTCTTACGAATGGGAACTGGCGATAGAAATTCTGGCGCCGGTCGTTCATGGCCGTACATACCTGAAAGTTATGCGTATTTCTACATTTAATATCAAATAAAATAAGGGAAAAAGAAATGCTAGTCTTAGGACTAAATGCGCGCATATGAAGGTACTGTGCTGACTGCATTCATATTACAATTTCTAATAACGGCAATAGGTAAGTTAATTTAGGGCTGTGTTCTTAACTAAGTTCGTAACTTTATTCAACGAGGAGATGAATTAAATAAATAAATTGATATTTACGAAATCAGGGATATTGCAGACAAAAAATCCAAAAACTCCCGACCGTGCCCAAGGATGACATCAAGACACAGTGAAATGATAATTTAACTGTGTTCTTTATACAAATAATGTCCTTTATAGTCACAGATGGGGGTGATGTTTAAAATTGAGGACAAGTAACTTTAGCCTGGCTAAATTGTACTTCATAGAATAATGACGTTTCATATGACGTATGGCCTGTATCCAAGACACACATAAATACATTTTCACGCATACATAGATACGTAGGCGGCGTTAAGCCAATTGAGTGATGTAGTCATAGACCATAGTCATAGATTGACCACCAACAATGATCAGTCACTGATTGCATAATGGCGAATTTTCTGAAGTTTGGTAGTCTTCTCTTAATTTTTTGTCATTAATGACGCCATTATGGCGCCATAATGGCATCAGTGACTGATTATTGTGACAAAATTGGAATAGCACACTTGGGCCCCAGGTATATCTGTGTAGTATTTAAATTACGCAATTTCATGAATTGTAGCTGGTTATGCTACCACTACATTACGTGTGTGTCAATTATATCAAAGTGATTGGAAGTCTACTCACATAATTTTTGTTTTGCGTCACTTATTAACTCCTCCCAACTGCTTCTCTTATCAGCTTTTGGATAAATTATTGTTATATTCTCAGGCCCATTTCTGAAAATATTTAGTGACATGTTAGCCAATTATCCAATCTTTTTATAACCTGTGATACAATAGCAACCAGAATAACTTCAGCAACCCTTTCACAATTTAATTTTACTCTATTGGATAATAAGCAAATGACATTTCCTTAAAAAAAAAACAAAAAATTTGAAACTGTCCTATTTTGTACTACTGATCAGTGTGGTAAATTACATACATCTCTCTTCCTCTCCAGCCCATTAAAGCCCCACTGCTGGGCAGGGGCTTCCTCCAGTTTGGGAGGGCTTTCTGTCTACTATGCCGAGATGACCAGGCGTGTTGGCATAGGGTTTAGTTTCTCACAGTTTATGTTAACTGCTTAAACTATCCCTTAGCTGGCCCTTGCAGCACCCATGGGAAGAAATGGGGTGGCGACACTTAAATTTTTATCCGTCACCACACGGGCACATACCTAGGTCACTGAATATAAGAAGGTATACTAGTAAAAAAATATAATTACTTACGAAGTATTTAAACTAATTTCCATATAACACAATTGCGTATCACTATTTTGTCTGTCTGATAGTTGTCTATTCAAAGTATGTAACATCTCTCTAACAATTTCTTCTAACTGCGTATGTTGTGTGTGCAATGCTGCCACGTTCTCCGATATTTGAGTTAGTGTATTTACATCCTCTGTTAATGTTTCAACTTCATGCATTATTCGCCTTAAGTTTTCATCTTTAGCTGAAAAACAAAAAATTTTTATTCGAATTATCAAGTGCATAAAAATGTATTGATTTATTTCGAAATAACAAGAGATTTTTAGAGTTTGTTGCAATTATCGCAGGTTTGAATTAATGAGAGTCGATTGTAACATCTGACTGATGAAATTGTTTGTTTAAACGCGCTAATCTCAGAAACTACTGGTCCGATTTGAAAAATTCTTTCAGTGTTGGATAGTGTATTTACTGAGGAAGGCTATAGACTATATAACATAACGCTGCGACTAATAGGAGCCAAGTATCATTGAATAATGTTTTAAAACTAGGAAATGTTTCTAAATTATACGCATACAAAGTCGCGGGCAACAGCTAGAGAGTAAATATTTAAAAAATGTAAACCCTCTTAGAATTTGATCATTGAATTGACAAATTGTCAGAGGGTTGATAGAAAATTGCTTAGTTCAAAAACTAAAATAGACGCATGAAAATCCATAATATCTTTTTAAATAATTGTATTGTCATCGATCCTTGATATGTATGCAAAATTTCAAATCAATCTGACTATCGCAAGTGGGTGAAAATCGCGTTGAAAGATTCCGTTACATAGATTAATACATTGTGATAGAGACATACCAAACTTATAAAAGCGTGTTAAAAAGAATACAAGAGTCAAACCAATCTTTTGCCCGCCAGGGTCGAAAGAACCGACCGTGAGCACCACGTCGCATGACACCTGCGCACATACTCAAGGAGGCTTGAAGTCAAGGTCGTAAAAAGCAGCCAAATCTCATTGCAACACAAACAAGTACTCATATCGCGCCGTCCTTGAATAATAGTATGAGGGCTGAAGAACCCATAATTTGGTAATTAAAACTATCGATTCGAACATAGAATAAATTCAGAGAAATAATATTCTGTTTTAGAAGATTTTTTAAATATCTTCAAATTTGTAATATTCTCAGTGATGCCGCATCAGATGAGGAAACAGATTTATACATTTAATATGGTTGCATGCTCGTTTCTCTGATGCACTGTGTTTAGATGTCATGCTACCTCCCTGATGCAATACCTCAGGTTACATCAGTCAAATGTGAACGCGGTTTTATAAATCCCATACAATATAGTGGAAAACAAATTCTATTATTAGTTATATGATAGAGTTGTTCGAAATATCATAGTTCATAAATGTTCTCGACATACAAAACAGGACGTCCTGCTTTATAGGGAAGCTATAAAATATTGTCCTATCTCATGGCCACTTTAACAGACTAAGTTTAAAATTACATTAATTCGTTGCAGATTAAATTATTGGCAGATGTTCATAATACTAATGTTGCCAGGTATCGTTATTTTCCCGTTTTTCAGGAATCACGTCCCGATACGCTGTTGATCGGGTCAATGTTCCGATTTCTCACTAACCTCTTGGCTTTTACGTTATTGGACAGTTTTGTCCTAAAAGGGAATTTAGCCAGAAACTTGGGATTTATGTTATATGGATGTCTGGTCAAAACATATATTAGGATCTGTCGTTTTTATAGGCTATTATCTCACTTCAGTATAGAGTGTTTCGAAATAGGCAGTATAGGCATTTATCTTGGACTAATCTTATCTAGTAAAATTGCGTTTTGCATTTGAGCTACAATCAACTTAAATCTGACGGAAAAGGATTGAGTACAAATATGATACGAATAAAACGAAGGTACATAAGGGATTAATGAAGAATATCATAATAATAATAATACTTAGTTCAAAAACTGAAAAACACGCCGGAAAAGTCTGGATATTATTTTACATTATTGCATTGCTATCGGTCCTTAATTTATGTGCTAAATTTTAATTCAATCTAACTACTGCAAGTTGGTGAAAATGTACAGAGTTATGTACGCGTGAAATTATAAAAACAAACCTTAACAAATTATACAACAAAGCCATCCTATGGAACCACTTTATCTATAAAAAAACCGCGTCAAAATCGGTTGCGTAGTTTTCAGATTATAAGCTCACATAGGGACATACATACTTAAATAACAACTATATTTTATAATAAGTAAAGATTACATATTTTTAAACACAAAGCAATACAATAAAAGCCAGGTAAAATACAGAAGCCTATAATTTTATTCACGTAAACAGAAATCAAACGCTACAGGTGAAACTTTGTGTCACTTTGTGAAGACTTACAAAAGACTATACGAAAGTGCCACAAAGGCTATTGACGCAAATCATTTATACAACATTCTACTTGAAAGGTTAAAGTTAAAATGTGTTTATTTCTACTACAAATATTTTATATGAAATGTATGTTTAGATGTGTGGTGATAGACTCTTAATACTAGTGTCACCAGCCTATTTTTCCTCATGTTTCTGTTATAGCCGGGCCTCATGGTCGAGTGGTTCATGTAACGGACTGCCGTTTACGAGGTCGCCGGTTCCATTCCCGCTAGGGACTATCATTTGTGTGATATTTATTTATTTAACTGATTTTACACATAGTTGTTACTATGTGTAAAATCATCAAAATGATCATCATCGAAATGATATGTGTAAAAAAATCAAATACATTGAAGTAGGCATCAAAGCATTAGTGTAGGGGTCTACATATTCCATAAAGAAGTCTCTGCCTGTAGACCCGCGGTAGGATATCGTGAGTGAGTGATTAGACATGAGTATGTAGTATAGGTAGATATTTACAACTGTCATACAAATGTTTGTACTGCATCTGGGTGTTTTCTATGTATTATAAATACGTATTTATAAAAAAAGTAGTATAATATGTATTCTATCCGAATTATTGTTAAAACAAGCATATAAGCTTAGCTTGGGACTAGAGGACATTGTGTGAAATTTCCGTGAATATTTATTTATTATTAATAAAAAATACAAGCCAATAAGGGAAATTATCTACCCTGGTATCGCACAGAGATAAAATATTTCATAAGCTAATTGTATAACTATTCGATGGTGACAGAATATTTAAATCGGGTTGCAGAGCTTTGTTTGAAATAAAAAACAATCAAATGTTTTCTTCTTTACTTATCATAAAACAAAGTAGTTATTTTTGTATGTCCCTATATAAGCTTATAATATCTTCAAAACCACCAAAACCACGCAACGGATTTTAATGCGGTTTTTTTAATAGATAATATAGTTCAAGAGGATGTTTTTTTTTGTATAATTTGTTAGGTATCGTTTTCTAAATTCCACGTGTACGAAGTTGCGGGCAACAGCCTACTAGTTTCTTTAATATACCTACTATATGAATAACTTTTCTCTCTTCCTTCTTCGATTACTCACAATCTATTTCTATTTAAATATATCTTTATTGCTGACATAAATATGAAGTTTTTTGGTGAAAAAGTAATAATTTGAATTCAAAGCGTACATAGATATTTTATTAAAGTGAGTACATAAATTTAACAATTCAAAAAGAATTGTGTCAGAAATAGACAATGTTCAAACTATTAAATATTTTGCTTTAGATCTAAAAACTGTATTTTACGAAATAAAAGAAATCCGGCTGATTACGATTTGAACTTCTGTAAGCGGGGTTCCGTTCTAATATCATCATATTATTTCATTATTATATCATAATATTCTATTCCATAGTTTTTAATACATACTTATTTATAGCGAAAAATTTAACTGTCTAATAATTTAAATTTTATATGAAAAAGTGATCATCACAAGCTAGACATGAACCTTAGAGTACCGTTACGTCGCGCTACAGACTGAGATATCGCGGCCGTGCCAGTGGTAACCAATTTCTCTACTACAATGTTTCTCGATTAAAGTATACATGGCATTTGATGTAAATCTGTCTAGTATCACGGTTTAAGAAATACAGCCTAATGACCGGCAGACAACGGATTTATCGGGCTTTGTTACTATCTGAGTACCTCTCCTATCTCTCCTCTCCAGCCCATTTACGTCCCACTGTTGGGCACGGGTCTCCTCCACTTTGGAGGGATTTATCTGAGTACGGAACCCTAAAAATGGACATAATTTAAAAACATCATAATCATATTTCTATACATTATCAAAAAGATAAATTCATATAATTGTTTTGTTTGACGCATCATTATTATTTCAACACTAACATATTGTAATCATAAACTTATAAAAATATAAGGAAATACACTGATTTACATCGTAAATAAGTTTGTATTTTTTTATTTTGTTTCTTGTAATTTTTAGTTCAAGGATAAGCGACGCAAGCTTTTGTAGTAGCAAATAATGTAAGTACTATTTTATCTATACTGATATTATAAAGGTGAAGAGTTTGCTTGTTTGTTCGTTTGCAGCAGGCCCGATTTGAAAAATTCTTTCAGTGTTTAACATTTATCAGGGAAGGCTATAGGCTAGAACGTTCCACGGAAAAGCGTGATTGGAGAAGTTTAGATTACAATGATAAAGCGACGCTTTTACGCAAATATTACTACAGCGAATAAATTCTACTTTTAAAATGAAAACCACACTCAAAATGATTAAAACAAGAACACGAATTAGCTAAATAGTGGATACCTGTGGAATTAGCCATTTAATCGTTGGATAATCTAATGAGTCAAGTCTACCATGACAAATACAAACTGCTAAGTTCTGTTTTGCGCACTTTTGTTTTTGAGTTAAGTCTAGAAATGTAATTCTCAGGATGTGTTAGAGATAGGTATACACAAAGAGCTCATCGTACATTTATCATCAGGTGCTTAAAACAAAATTAGCGACAAATGAATTATCTCTAAAAACTTCAACACTTAACTACCAGCACAGTTTTCCTGAGATACATCCTGATGACAGGTGGAAGGACAGACGAACGAACAGCAAAGACTCAGTAATAGGAGCGTTAAACTTTTTAGGATGGAACCTTGTAAAAAAAAATTTTTACTTACCTTTAACAATTTCGAGATCGGCCAGCGATATTCTCATGAGTAATTTGTACTTGTTACCTTCCATCTGACTTGCTATATTGCTTTGGTATGTTCTAGAATCAAATAATTAAAAAATAATTTAAAATACTATTAATATAGTAAAAGCGTGACATAAAACTTTAAGAAGCTTATGCATATATAGATAGGTCTTCTGTCGTATTTTGAAAATCAGCGCATTGCACCTTAGCTAATCTCCAATGGAGGGCGGCAAAAAAACAGTAGTTTGGCAATGATACCTCATCAATGAATCGCACCTGGACTCCCCGACTGACGGACGGACATGACAATCTATTTATTTAAGATTAGAAATTAATTGCATAAAAAGGTACAATGGGGTTACATATCTTTGTTGAATTTTAACCTCTTATTCAACCTTATCGGATTAGAAAAAAAAAGGAAGTGCATTGCGCCGTTTGATTTGGCGCCCCAAAATTAAAGAAATAACATATTATTAACTGTAAAGTCTAGCGCCGCAACTCTCAGGCTGCGCCCCGGGTAATAGCGTAGGGGCTATTTAGGTCTTCTTTACAGACTGTTTATTATATAATCGTTCAAATTTGAAACGAAACGGGATAAAGTGAAATGTATCCTTATTCAGTTACCAGACGAACGAACAAATTTATACAATGCTAAGTATTGTATTACAATTAAAAAAAACTTACGGCGTTGGTTTCTTAATAGTTCCCGTTCTTCTCTTAACACTAGTTATCAAAAGAGTATCATTAAATAGAAAGAGAGCTCTCTCCTTAGTAGTTCCTTGAGCTGAAGGCATCGTCACCATTTCATGTCGTAAGAACACTCGGTCTAATGTCACTAGACTTGATAATCCTTCGATCATTTGTTCCAATTCTCTCAAAGTTTGTTGTTGTTGTTCTAATTCTAGACTTTCTCGTTCCGTACAATTAATCAGTTCTAGTAATTCATGGATTTCTTTTTGAGCTTCTAAGAGAAGTTTGTGGTCCGGATGTGATGGATCTGAAAGCAAAAACGTAAATTTACATATAAAACCTAAAAAAAGGTTCCGTTAAAATAAAGAGACGTGATAATAGACAGAATAGCTTGGCAAAATAAAACGTGTTACATAGACCCTAAATAAGATAAATAAAACAGTAGAATAAGATACATATACAATGTTCCACAAAGTATTTTAAAAGTAAGTTCTAAAGTTCTGTAAGTATTTTACTAAAATATAAAAGTTGCGTTGGTAAACCACAAAATAAATCAAAAGTATTGGGTGAAAATAATGATGGATATTCTTTGCCAAAAACACTGTTTTCTATAACTATAATTAGTGCTTTATTTTCTCTATAAAACCCCGAAACAAAATGGAGAAATTGGAAATCCAGCCTAAAATAAAATCAATGACCTGAATTAATTAATCGTACCTGTATTTTTTATCAGTCTCTGTATCAATAGTTTGTAACTTGGAAATTTCTGTACAGGCTTTATTAACAAATTATCCAATGAGAGTTTTCCTTTATGGTCCCTTGCCATTGCATCTAAGAACTTCGCGAAAGCAGGTCTCGACGCTGCTGCTGTTTTGATCGTCTCCTTTGCTTTCTTTAAGTTGTTGATGAAGGACATATATGTGTCCATTACGGTGGGTTTTGTAAACTGGAATAAAAATAACAGATATTATCAGTCACATAAAAGTCCCAACATATTGACCATGTAAGATTGTGTTCTACGAGTGAGAAAAATTTGAGCATCTTTACTTATTATAAAACAAAGTTGTAATTTTTGTATGTATGTCCCTATGTGATTTTATATCTTCAGAAATACGCAACGGATCTTGATGCGGTTTTTTATAATAGATAGAATAGTTCAAGAGGATGGCTCTTTTTGCATAATTTGTTGGGGTTAGCTGTTTAATGGATGAGATATAATTAAATTTGCTAAGAATTTCCGACGCGCGCGAGCTTTATATGAAAACGCTGCCATGTAAGGTACAACAAAGTAATATACGGAGGGGCTGTTTATTGCCTATAGTTCTTCAAAAAAGTCTGCGAGGACCTATGTCTATCTTTTAAGGAAAACCCGCTGTACCCATAATAATGTCAAAAAAATAATCAAATTCAATAGGGTGTTTTCAAAAGCTATTTATATGTATATAGTAATATTTTTTATCAAATTTACCTTAGTTAGCTTACGCATTTAATATAGATTATAACTGCTTTTTACAGCATGCAATTTAAATGAATATCTTAGGAGATACGACGATAAAAGCATTACGCGCAACAAAATAAAATACTAAAACTGTTCGCTGAGCAACGCGGACGTTTCCTCGGTCTTCTATCCCTACTCCAATGTTTGGATATGTAAGGATGTTTGTTGTTCTTTCACGTAAAGACAACTGGATGGTTTTTATGAAATTTTATATTTACTTTTATTAAGTATGATTAAATTTTGGTCGTTCGAAAAAAATGGAATAGAAAACGAACTTATTTTTTATCCTTTTTACCGCGGGTAACACCGCGGGGCACGGCTAATTTCAAATAAGAGCGAAAAATGATAGCATAACTAATTATACTATCAAGTTAAATAGCGCCAACCGACTAAAGTTAAAAACAATAATAATTACAATATTGTCCATCTAACTCATTTAAAAATGTTTTAAAAATATGCTTGATAAAATGAACCGATTACTCCTTCGCCTAATATAACTCAGTACATCAAAACCTAAGCAGAATTACCATTCTATCCATCCATTCTTCAATACTTTTTTCCGATCACAGCTGCACAAAAGCTTCCTTTAAAATACACCAATATTACTACTTTGATATAATTTATAGACACATTGATTTTATCATCATTTGTTTATGATCAAAGCCCATAAATCATATTAAATGCTGATAACCTGATCACGATTGCGTCCCTATTCCGTTATGTAAAGATGATCAAGTCTAAGGTACCGCCATATTCATTAATCATGCAAAAACGTCAGGCACAAGGCCACGAATAAAAAATTAATACTCCCTGACGTGGAAAATACGATATTACCTTGAAGATAGAAATAATATCATTAAATGTTCCACAAAATGATGAGAATATAAAATGCAGACCTGTGTTTATTGTAAAAAAAATGCTAGCGGTTGTTAAATTACGTTTTAAGATAATTGCAGAAAAAAGTAGCTGACGAGCTTAACAGAACATTATATTCTTACTTTATCTCGGTCAGCAAGGAAACAATGTCCATGATATTTTTTCTTTTTTTTGTACTATTTGTTTCCTGTAACTTTTTACGCGTGAAATTTAGACACAGGTTTTTTTAATAGATAGAGTGGTTCAATAGGAAGTGTTTTTTGTATTGTTGAGATTTGGTTTCAAAACTCCACGCATACGAAGTCGCGTGAATTTTGCGCGAAATTTGTTTCAATAACAAGACAATTGTTTAGTTCAAAATCTAAAAAACAAGCATCTTTAACATGTGCACAATTTCAAATCAAATTAGCTATTACAAGTGTGCGAAAACAACTTCTAAAGATTTCGATACATAAATAAATACATACATACACAGATCAACAGATAGATACGAATGAAGTTAATAAAACGTATGAATGAAAAGAAAGAAAAATCACTTACGACATCTAAAAATACATCTCCAACTTTCTGCTGTAGGTCCCATTGTTCAAGCCTTCTTCTTAACTGTTCCAGAAATACTTGGTGGACATTAAGGATCCCAGGTACTTGATAGAAAATCTCATCTACAAGGAATGCGTCCAAAAGATTAGCATTTTCTGGACTTTTTAGTGGCTGGAGATATTTCTGCGAAAAGAAACAAAAATTTTTAGTTTATATAATGTCTTGGTAGCACGGAAATATAAGCTCCTAAATGCAATACCGTCTTTACCATAAGGGCACACGGGGCCAGTGCCCAGAGCCCCATTCATAGAGGGCCCCGAATGTCCGAAATTTTTTTCTCACACATCCAAATATTTTTGTTTTCACAAATCAGTGATCTTATCAGAAGTTATAAGAAATGTGAAGAGAAAAAAGTATGTATTCTTTTAATGGGACAGCAAGTTTTGTAAACCATTGTCAAAGAACGTAAATCAGCAAAGTACTATCTATCTAGTCTATTAACGCTTTTATGCCAAATCTGTTCCACGTTTTTTACTTTTTAAAAGGGCCTTAAATTCTTGTGTGCCCAAGGGCCCCAGCTTAAGACGGCCATGCCTAAAAGCAATGACTTTCCATTTGGTGAAGGATTAAGAATACAAATATCACCACCCCTTTTTCTTCTCAGAGTGCTATAAAATCCAGTTAAGAGATTTATACACAGATAACATCCTCTGTGAGAGACGTATAACTCGATAATAAACCTTGTGCTAACACGCCTGGACATAGGTTCACATGGATGTGAACACAAAAATAACGACTGTTATATCTGTATATGTAGGTAATAATATTTTAAAGCTGAAGTTGTACCTATGTGTGTTTGAAGGCGCTAATCTCAAGACCCACTGGTTCTACTTGAAAAATTCTTTTTGTGTTGGAGAAACGCTATAGGCTATATAACATCACGCTACTACCAATAGGAGTGAAGGATCAGTGAAAAATGTTGCAAAACAAGGGATTTTGTAAAACTTTACGCGTACGAAGTCTCGGGAAAACAGCTAGTAATAAATATAAAGACAAACTCGAAAACAGCTATCAACTAACTTACTTTAAAATAACTCAAGACAAGAAAACTATCTGGATTGCAATAAAGAATATTTTAATATTACTTAACAACTTAAATGTTGTATAATTTTTATAACAGCAATAAAACCTTACATGGGATTTACTACATTTCAAGTTTTACTACAAAAGCTAAAGTGCTATTAAAACCAGGCCAAGTACGAGTTGGAACTGCACACATAGTATTATTTGAAGAGAAATATTCGACATACCGCCGCAATTATGTCGTCTAAGCATCATTAATTTACACTGAAAAAGTTTGTTGCATGGGATCCCTCTTAAGTAATTATTGTATTCTGGTTTTTAGTATTTTTTGTTATTTCACCATAGATAGACATCATCTTTGAAAATTTCAACTCTCAACCTATCAACGTTCCTGAGATACAGTCTGTGCAAAGTCTTATTAATAAGATCCCGTTTTACCTTTTAGAACGGATCATTAAAAATGTGAGTGAATTTCTTATTGAGACGCGGTGACAAGACTTTATGCTGAATTTGGAATCGCTTTGATGTAACTTCTCACAAGTTTGACAGCTTGGTTACCCTAATCATACTGACAGCGAATATTCCAAGATATGGAAGTTACCTTGAATAAATGGAAATTTATTTACATTTTTATAAGCTGTTTAGTTTGCATTTTTAAATTTAGAAGTAAAAATGTCAAAATTTGTTATAAAAGCTTTTTTTTATTTTTTATGTAACTAACAACATAGGCTAGGCAGATAAGGAAGATAATAGACTAAGATCCCAGGAGAAAATCTATTACTTATTGGCTCAGCGATAAAATGTATTGGATAAGGCAGTTTTTGTCATTGGCAAATTTTCAGCATTGCAATGCAAAAATCTGGTAAAAATATTACCAGACTTTAACATCAGATTGCTTGTATAAAGTTTTTATATTTTGTAACCGCTAGAAAGTACGTATATCTCAGAAAATACTCCAAAAAATTATAACGACTTTTACCATAAACCTTCTGCTTCGCGCTTTCTGGGAACTGTCCTAACGTTAAGACAAATTGAATGGTTACCCTTTCAGTATGGGTATAAAATATATTTTAATAATACTATAGATGACTAGCCGATTTGATCTGTCTGTCAACTTACAGCAACTATAGAAATAGTTTCCTACATGTCATCTTTATATATATAAATCTCCTGTCACGATGTTTGTCCGCGATGGATTCCTAAACTACTTAGCCGATTTTAAATTAAATTGTCACACTATGTGCAATTTGATCCAACTTGAAAGATAGGATAGCTTAAATTTCAATTTATAGTCGCAATATTATTTTATTGCAAATTATTTGTCTACCCTGACATTTTTATGGCAAAACAACGTTTGCCGGGTCAGTATTATGATAATCAAACCTGATAAACTAAATTAAAATAAGCAAAGTTATAAAAATATATTGGGAACTTTGAAGTTTTTTATTGACAGTAACAGCTGGTATATTTTTTTTATTGGTAACAAAAATTATACCAACAATGGCTAAAAACAAAAAGTGAATATAGCGATACTAGCTGGAGCCCGCAACTTCGTACGCGTGGAATTTACAAACCGAAAGCTAACAAATTATAGAAAAAAAAAACATCCACTCGAACCACTATCACTATGAGATAAAACGCTGCGTAGTTTTAAAAATATACCTAAGTTCACATAGAGATATCACAAAATCACGAATAAAAGTCGTTGTTTTTGTATGTATATAACATTTGATTCATAGTAAGCAAAGAATGTTAAATATCAAACTCTGTAATGCAACCATTAGTAGAGAACCTTGGTAAGGTCACAGACAGCTACTAAACTGGCCTAGAAAATAATGAAAAGCGCCACCCAACACATTTCTATGGCGCTCTGTTAAATCTGTCCTTCGTGAGACAAGGTTGCGGGTGTAGGGGGGAGTGAGGGGAGAAATGCCTCTGACAATAAATAGCCCGTCCGACATGACGGAAAGGTAGCACGGAAAATTTACTCGAGACCACAGAGATATAGGGTTGACTGAATACATTTCTTTATATTATTCAATGTTAAAAGTAATGTTAAAATATGCGTAGATATATTTTAGGGATAATTTTGTTTGTATCTTAGATACAAAACATAGCTTCATTTATTTTAAATCTATGCTAATATTATTAAATAAATAAAATAATAATAAATAAATATTTATGGATATTTCACCCAACGTCCTCCGGTCCCAAGGTAGGCTTATATGCTTGTGTTATGGGTACCAGAATACGGATAGAATACATATACTACTTTTCTTTTGTAAATACATACTTATAATACACAGAAACACCTAGACGCATGATTTGCATGACGACTAGAAAAATCACCCAAATGATTGTCCCGAGCGGGAATGGAACCCGCGACCTATTGATCGGCAGTCTGTTACATGAACCACTGAACCACGAGGCTCGTTGATGGATCGATCGATATTATAACGTTGAAGAGTTTATTCTTTGTTTGTACGCGCTAATCTTAGAAACTACTAGTCTGAATTTCTGAAAAATTATTTTTATGTTGGATAATCCATTTGTCAAGGAAGGCTATAGGCTGTATTATAACAACAGCCTACGACAAATAGAACCGAAGCGTTAGTGAAAAATATTGCAAAAACGGAAACGTTTTCTAAATTTCAAGAGTAGTTACAAAGTTGCGGCCAGCAACAGCTTCTTTCTTATATTTGTTATAATTATTATTTCTTATTTCTTCTTATTTTATATTATTTTCTTATTCATTTATTTCTCTTATAAATTACATTTTTAAATATAAAATTATAAAATAAAAATACATTTAAAAATATAAAAAATAAAAATCACCGACATTATTTTGAATCAAATTTTATTATTTTATTTTATTATTATTATTTCTGCTTATTTCTTCTTTTTTTTCTTATTTCTTATTATCTTTAATGATCATCATCATCATCATACTGTCATGGCTTTTTCCCATAGCGGTAAGCAGAGTCTACAGAGCGCCATATGTATTAGTATGCAAAGCACATAAAGCCCTCTCTTTGACCAAACGTAGTCCATCCAAAGGTTGTCTAGAAGAGATCGCAGCATGTAATAAGACCGCCTATTGTGCTATATTATTGTTAGACTAAGCTACTGTAATGTAAATTGGTGTACAATAAAGAGTAATCTATCTATCTATGCTTCGATCTAAACACACTTCTTTGGTTTCATAATGAATTAAATTCAAATTATTATTGACTAGTATTACCTGGGCCTTGGAATATCGTGACCTTGCAGTATGAATATTATACAAAGAAAGCATTGTGTGGAATGAGTTCTATTGATAAATACCCAAATAGAGCTACCGAAGGTGTGTAGCACTTGCTATCTTGCATTTATGACTAGACATTTAACTTTTAAGTATAGATCAGATGAAAGAAGTCAAAGTAGCAGATGGCGCATGGGAAAATGTACCTATGAGGAAAAGCCTTATCTTATTGTACGTATGTTACAAATTGGATCTATTTTTTGGAAACTATGATATCGTAATAAAAACAAAGGTCTTTCCCTCTATTTGGGCGTAATATGTATTTTTTCCATAGTCTTCTGTCAGACGTCATATCTGCGTTGACTTATCTTTATTTTATATCCTCATTCACACAGTCCATCCTTTATCTCTTAGGTCTTCCTCTATACTTTTTAAACTTAGGAATAAAGGTGCACCTATTTCCTACATTTAGAAATTAAATATGTAAATGACTAAAAATATACAAATACATCCATCACAAAATTGTGGAATCCGGTGACAAGTTAATTTCTTCACTACATTAATATCTAACAAAGAAAGTAAAGACAGGCAAAAGATTGATCACAAGTGACAACCCTGAGCCTTCAGCATCTTCATAAATATAACGAATTTTTCACTCAGCGGTTCATTACAAACAGATTATAAGATTGGGTCATTATAAATTCACAGTTAGGTACATTAAATTTTCAAGTTTTATACAAAATTTAATAGAATCATTTCTGAAATAATATTGTTAGGTTTCCGCACCAGAAAGTTATTTTTAAACTACTAAGTTCGCGAGCAAGCATACGGCCCACCTGGGGCTCAAGTGTGTTATTCAATAATCAATGTTGTCACAATGATAGTTCAATTGAATAGTATCATTTGTGACAAAAATTTAACAGTAGACTACCAAACTTGATAAAATTCGCTATTATGCAATTAATAAATGCAATAACCGATTGATTAGTGGCGAATTTCATCAAGTTTGGGGTTATAATGGTGTCATTGAACTATAATAGTGAAAACATTCAATAGCAGACTTGGCCCCCTGATGGGGAGCGGTCACCGCAGCCTATAAACGTTTTCAACACCAGAGGTATCACTCTGGTGTTGCAGATGTTAAACGGGACCTGATAACTAAGACTTCGCTAACCGTCTGTCTGTGATCAGGCTGTATCTCTGGAATGCAATAGCTAGTGAGCTAAAAGGTTTACGCTCATATTCATAATGACTTATCGGAGGTTTAAAAGTTCGCTTAAATTGATTCGCGAAAATTGTCAAAACTTGGTATTCATGATAGTCTTTTTACGCTAACACGTTTATTATCTCTCTGATAAATTCTTCGTTTAAACCTCCGATAAATCATTATGAATAAGATCATTATAGTTTATGTGTATCAGTTGATGCTTTAACAACACATAGGTACATATCATCATTATTCTCTTGCTCTGATCGCATTATTTGATGATATGACTATCCCATCAAAAACACAAATGTGAAATGAAAGCAAAGTTGATAAATTGCAACGACAAAGGATAGGAGATATAAATGCTTTATGGTCAATTCTGAAGTTTATTTAACTTTATTACAACACTAGGTATTGTCTGCGACTACGTAGGTAGGTACGTGTCGAATTTAGAAGTTGTTCCACGTTTTTGTAACATTATTTATTGATGTTTCGCTCCTATTCATAGCAGCGTGATGTTCAATAGCCTGATAGCCTTTCTGGACAAATGTACTAACCAACACTGAAAAATATTTCAAATTATACGAGTAGTTCCTGAGATTAGCGCGTTCAAACAAACAAACAAACTCTTCAGCTTTATAATAATAATAATATATTATTAGTATAGAAGTATAGATAAAATAATTATAATTAATATTATATTATTTTTATAATTAATATTATATTATTATTATAATTAATATTAATAGACGGGCCTCGTGGTCTGGTTCATATAACGGACTGCCGTTCACGAGGTCTCGGGTTCTATTCCCGGTCAGGACAAATATTTGTGTGATGTTTTTAATTGTTTGTACTGCGACTGGGTGTTTACTATGTATTATAAGTATGTATTTACAAAAAAAAAAGTATATTATATTATATCCGTAATATGGTACCCATAACACAAGCATAATAAGCTTAGCTTGGGACCAGAGGACGTTATGTGAAATGTCCTTGAATATTTATAAAAAAAAAAAGATTTTTCTATATTAAATCTAAAATATAGATGGGTTATTATTTACGATAAAATCCAAGAATGGCACAACTATAAAAGCGATTGCAACCACCGGTATTATTTAGCTCACACTCTTTATTTTACCAAGCAGTTCTTACCTTGACTAATATCTCCAATGAGTCCACATAGGACTTCTCTGTTTGGTACAGTTCAACCACGACGTGTGTTCTTGTGTCCTGTAACAATTAATAAAGAAAATATGTAGAACAAAATCAATCTTTTAAGGGCCTACATCAATATTATCGTAGACACGTACATATTAACACAGCCAGTAGGCACAGAAAATGAAGAATTAGGGATACTTTTCCTATTTACTCAAAATCTACTAAATATATTTTAATTCTGATTTACGTGTTTCTATATATAATAGTTACTTATGTTTTTAAAGTTATTTCATTAGTTAATACGCGATAATAGACCGACAAATGAAAAAAATAAAAAATTAGAGAGGTTGTTTCGCTAAGATTTTCTATTGAGAAAACTTTTTTCAATCGTGATTCTGAGTTTATGCGATCCTAGATCATATATTGAAAAAACATATACTTAAAAATTAGAGCTCTAGCCATTCAATCTAAAGAAACAATGAAAACTTCGTACGTAGAAAAATGCACGAAGCTATTTTGGTATCGTCTTAATAAAGTAATTTATTGATTTTGCAATTGACATGCTATGCTTTACTTATTAAATCAAGTCCCGCTTGCGGCAATCACTTTTTCCACCATAATTTAATTTATCAATCTTTTAATTTATTTATTATATTTACGCACTACATATATCATGGCAGAGTCTATAGACTACATCTTTCTCCAGAGCACAGGCCTCATCCACTTTAGGAGGGATTATGTTCCACGATGCCGTGCTTACCAGGGGTTTCGGCACAGGTCTTATTATCGAGTTTTCTTACTCTCAAATAGGAAGTTATCCGTGTACAATATCCCTTAACTGGCTTTTACATCTCCCTTGGGAGGAAATGGGGTGGTGACTCTTGTATTCCTAATCTATCACCACACGGATAATAGACTACAAATGAGGAACACTACATAATTTTCTTTATGAAATTATCATCTTATTTACAAAAAATTATGTACTGACACTATTAAAAAAAAAATAGTGAGAATATACAATATTGTGTAAGTACGTAAGTAAGTAAGTTTTGTGTAAGTAGGTAAGTGTCCTTAAGTACAAATCTTATGGTACTTTTGTACCACAAATAAAACCCTATAATGGTGCCGATTCTGAGCGCACAACTAAACTTAACTAAAAAATTAAAAGTGATAGCGTCATTATCACAATTCGGCAATGTTTACTGAAGTGTCTTATTATTAAAATTGTGTATTATAGACTAACGATTTTAATTAATATAAACGTGTACAACGAAATAGCAGGTAATAGCTATATTGACACTACCAATTTTAATTTTTTAGTTAAGTTAAGTTTAGTTGTGTACTCAGAATTGGTACCAATATCTGCCACTCCTTTGCACTTAAAATGTACTTAGTACAGATCTAACCCATTAAAATAATAAACCTTTTAAAACAATAAGCCACTTAACAAATTCATTGTTTATACAATGTTATTCTCGAAGGACCAAGTTAGATTGGTAATTTGATGACGCCACTTACTTTTTAATTAAACCCAATGAATGTTTCTTACAATATTATACTTAAGTGTAACTCAATAACTTTATACAGTTTCAAGGAATTTCCTTTAGAGAAATACGAGTACAATCCAATCGCACAGAAAAGCTTAAGGTATATTTAAAGACAATGATATGTTGCCGTAATAAACATAACGTAATTTTCTATAACGTAATCGCGACTCATTTAATTAGAGATATCTTCTACATAAATACTGGTTTTATAATGATACCTATGAAGAATCAATTTTATTATCTTCACTTTGGGGAGACTATGGTCTACTGTGCCATGCTGACCAGGCGTGTTGGCATAAGGTTTAATTTCGAGATTTCCATCTCTCAAAGTAGTCGTTAACTGCTTATGTTTTCCTTTAGCTGGCTCTTACAGCACCCTGGGAAAGAAATGGGGTGGTGACACTTGTATTCTTAATTCGTCACCACACGGACCAATAAAACGCCCACTTTACTTGGATTTACACATGCATATTTTTGTTATGTTTTTCAAATCAATTATTTATGTAGTTAACGTTTCGGAGCTCAGTCCTACCCATGACCATGGTGTGTACACAAGTATATACTTAAAGTAAGTAGTAGTAAGTATATCCCACGATATTATTATAATTGACAGAGTTGTGTGTTGTTGTAAGGAGAAAATTCCAAATAGTTAATAATCCTTTACAATATAAAAAAATATATATAACTATTTCATTCACCCAACACAATCATAACGTATGCGACCCTCAGAAAAATCTAATAGTATCTATCACTTTTCCGCCAATCGGCCCTTCGTATTTAAGTGGTGATCTTTTGGATACGTTATAGGTATATTAGAAATTTATATTAGAAATATTCTTATTGGAAAAATATCCGACAGAGGCAAATAATACTATGACACGCTTTCTGAAATGATGTTAGATATTTGTTTGATGTAGTTTGTAAGAAAAGGAACAAAAACGACAGAACGTTGACTAATACAAGTGTCACCACTCTATTTCATCCCTAAGATGCTAAATGAACATGTTTAGGAATATTTTAAGCAGATAACAAGAAAGACAGAAAATTCGAAACCAAGCGCTATACCTAAACAGCCGCTCAACGTCCCTCCCTAAATGGAGAAGGCTCATGCCCAATAGTGGGCTTGGACAAAGCCGAACAATTTGGAGTAGTTCTTTTTCTTCTTCTTCAGCCCAATTACGTCCCATGGTTGGGCATGGATCTCCTCTATTTTGGGAGAGATTATAGTCTACTATGCGGCGCTGACTGGGCTATTTTTCAGTTTTCCGTCTCTCACAGTGGAAGATAACTGTGTATAATGTCACTTAGCTGTATTTTACAGCACCCTAGGAAGAAAAAGGGGTCAGAACACTTGTGTTCTTAATCTTAAGATATAAAGAAAAAGTTATATTTTATATTACATACATATTAACTATATGGTTTATTGCTTTATCAATGTGTATTGTCGACAGTTAATCACAATCAATACTAAACAAGATATTTGTACAATGTATGAATTCTCTCTCCCTCTCTCTCCAGCCCATTTACGTCCCACTGTTGGGCACGGGCCTCTTCCACTTTGGAGGGATTATGGTCTACTGTGTCGCACTTATCAGGCGTGTTGGCACAGGTTTTATTTTCGAGTTTTCCATCTCTCACAGAAGATGTTATCCGTGTGCAATATCCCTTAGCTGACTTTTACAGCACCCTTGGGAGGAGATGGGGTGGTGACACTTGTATTCTTAATCCGTCACCACACGGTAATATGAATATACGATAATATGAATTCAGCACGAGGGAAATCGTATATTAATACGGATTTACAGAATGATGCTTTATATCATACATATAATTATGGCAAGGAAGCCTTCAGGGATTTCAATGAAATATACACGAACTACAACCCAGTGGGCGTTTTATTCCCGAATGATCCTAAACAAATATTTCTTATAAAGTATTACAAAACATATTCTACCTATAGCTTTACAATGAAATTCATATTTTTATTTACGACTTCGCACGCCTCAGGGAATAACTGAATTCTTGACAAGGAAATATCTTGTTATGATATTTTTGTTTATTCTTTACACGTGGTTTGTCAAGGACCTTGCTCGTTACATAATTTTCTCTCAGTAAAATCAGACCATAGGTTATACAAAAAAATAAATGCGACATCTTAATATTTTCATTTAAAAATCGAATAAAAAAACTTACTTAACACGATAGATAACTTCTTTGTTATTTTCAGTTTGAAACTAACTTCAGTGCTTTCCAACGTTTAAGAGGATACCAAAATAGCTTCGTGCATTTTTCTACGTACGAAGTTTTCATTTTTTCTTTAGATTGAATGGCTAGAGCTCTAATTTTTAAGTATATGTTTTTTCAATATATAATCTAGGATCGCATTAACTCAGAAACGCGATTGAAAAAAGTTTTCTCGATAAAAAATCTTAGCGAAACAACCTCTCTCATTTTAATCATTTGTCGGTCTATTATCGCGTATTGACTAATGAAATAACTATCAAAACATAAGTAACTATTATATATAGAAACACGTAAACCGGAATTAAAATATATTTAATAGATTTTGAGTAAACAAAAAAAAATATCCCCAGCAGTTAAACAAGCTCATTACAGAAAACAGTCAAGCTAGAAACGCACCGGGGCCGTTGGGAAATGATTTGTGCCAACGGCCCCGGTGAACGACGGGCCCGGCTTCACCGGGGCCGTTGCAACTTTTTTTTCCCAACGGCCCCGGTACCGGGGCGGTTCACCGGGGCCGTTGGGAGTTACCCCCTAATTCTTCATTTTCTATACCTACTAGCTGTGTTAATAGGTACATGTCGACGATAATATTGATGTAGGCCCTTAAGCGTAGAAATTAATCTTACTGTCACACGTGAAACATTTTTCCAAACCAGCGCGGCAGCGTCAGACTGCTCATACGTATAAGATGGCATTGCCAGCCGGAACATTTCACCCCCCCCCCCCCTCTAAGCCCCTGATAATACTATCATTAAATTACGAATCACAGACTTGTTGTCAGTCACCTTCCGGCTCAGTGTGTCCCTGCTCCAGACCACAAGTCTAAAACAAAATTTCTCAAAACACGAAAATAGTTTTGCCAGACTTAAAAATATACGGAGGCGATATATAAGCCCAATAAATCTAAATTAATATTAAAAATATCTTGTATAAGCATTGTAAACAAACATCTATCAATAATCAATCTTTTCTTATCCCATTTCAACATTTGGGCTTCCCTGCTTTCGATTCGTAAATATGTAACAGGAAAACGGTATATTAGTCGGAACGTCGGACTTTAAACCTATCAACAGATCTTCAAATTGAAAACGATTCGACGATGGATAACTTAGCAACGTCTTAATTGCACATTCTGTATCTACCTATTTCATTTCCATCCTATCTTTGTTTTAAATCGACTAGATATAGAACAAAGATTAATCGAGTCAAATTTGTTTTTGCATGCCGGATACATTTGAAATTGTACCTACTGTAATAACCCATATTTTGCAAGTAAATAAAAAAAAAATGGCAAGAAGGTTTTTATGATAACAACTGTCGATGACAACGGCAGAGTTTGATGTTAAACCAATAGCATTGTTGTAATACCAAACCCGAACTTACATTACGTAAGTACTTTGCAATGTAAACTTGCTTGTAAAATTATAAAATACCATCGAAATGTAAAGTTAACCAAATCGGTTTAGTCGTTCACGGTTGATCGTGACCAATACAATTAAGATTTTTAGATTATTTTCAGAGTTTCATGTGGTAAAAAAAGAAACCCTACAAAGATCATCTCGTCCATTAGTCAGAGTACGCTAAATATTAGATATCAATAAGCTAATTATAGAGGAATTATACGTTGCCTTGCCGTTTTCTAAATTCGTCGTTTCTCATATCATAAATGTATTTGTTTTGAAACCTGCATACTGTATATACAATGACTCATACTATAATCAACATTACTCTGATGAAATCGTATTGTGATTATTAATAATATTGCGATGTGAAACATTTCTCGCAAATCTATTTGTATCTTGTTTACGAATAATGCAAAAGAGAAAACTTTTGCTCTGACTCAGATTTTTGTAGAATATTTAAATGTGGACTTCATGTAAATATAAATAGTTTATTTGAATAGGTTAAGCTCATTTTGTAGATCGAATGAATCAAAAATAAAGGAATTACAATATATAAGGCCATTACAGACCGGGTGCGTGCACTGCACGTATACGCAAACGTAGCGTACGAATAACTTTTAGTATATGTTATTAATTGAGGGCATAACTATGTGTGCGGGAACATAATGCAAGCTGGTGGAGAGAACTCTAACATTTTATACACGTAAAGGTTGGTCTCGTGACGATGACGTAGGGTTCGATAGCTACATAGAATAATGAACTCAGATATTTGTAGAGGGAGTGAGTGTATAAACTCCTACCTAAAACATAAATGGCCTAAATGAGAACTACAGGATGTTGTTTTAAAAACATGAATTGTTCATTGTTTAATTATTTATCGGGTAAAGTGCACGCCTATACGCAATACGTGTTGTACATGCGTTCGGTCTGTACCGACCTTAATATCTAATTTTAAATATTCACGTTACTTTTAAAATTATAATTGTATAAATAGTTTTCCTGTTCAACTTCATTTTATAAATATACATCGTATTGTCATACTCATCACATATACTTCTAAGAATTCTTACACAATCTATTTTCACTATTTCGTTGACTAAATCTATACATCTCTATCTACTTAAAACAGAAATCTGAAAAGTCGACGTATGTGCTTTGATGTTATTGGGAAAAAAATTGGATAAGCGGTCTTTATTGGAGTAATAGACGCCAAAACAATGGTTTATATAATTTTTGTCAGTTTGTCTATCTGGCAACAGCTAGTCTAAGAATTTTGCAAGATTTTATGAATAGAAGCGTGAAGAAAAGTGATCACCACTTTTTCCACTACAATTTAATTTATTAAGAAAATACAAAAATGTTTTTATTTGTTTTTAGGGTTCCGTACCCAAAGTGTAAAAACGGGACCCTATTACTGAGACTTCGCTGTCCGTCCGTCCGTCCGTCCGTCTGTCACCAGGCTGTATCTCAAGAACGGTGATTGCTAGAGAGTTAAAATTTTCACAGATGATACCGCCGCATAACAACAAATACTAAAAATAAAATAAAATAAATATTTAAGGGGGGCTCCCATACAACAAACATGATTTTTTTACCGTTTCTTGTTCTCATACAACAAACGTGTTTAATTAAGTATTGTGTGTGTTGTTTGCTCATTTATTAATAACGTGCCTTATGTTGCATAGATAATGGTACGGAACCCTTCGTGCGCGAGTCCGACTCGCACTTGACCAATTTTTATTTATTTATTTATTGGTTTATTGACTAGTCAATCAACAATTTATAATTACATTTATAAATATTAAAACCGTTAGTAATCTGCCAATTAAGCCCAGAGAATTTCAGCAAGAAAATATAGTGACGTGATATTTATATAACAACAAGCTGGTGCCCGCGACTTCGTACGTGTGAAATTAGAATTTTTTTTCCGTTTTTGTGACATTTTCCAGCGGCGTGATGTTATAACTATAGGCTAACACCTTCCTTGATAAATGAACTATGAGATTAGCAAGCACGTTCAAACAAAGAAACGAACAAACTCTTCAGCCTTATGACTATGCGGTTTGTGCTAAATAATAAAGGAATCCTTGCAAATTATCGTATTAACTCTACTAACTGGATTAAGAAGTATCATTAGTATACAATATATTGGTATGTATTGGTAGTAAATTATTCACGGTCATTTCATACAAAGTTATGTTAAACTAGGCGTATATCTAAGCTGTAAATAACAAATAAAGAATATGCATGGACAATACACAACGTCCTCTGGTCCCAAGCTAAGCCTTATATGCTTATGTGATGGGTACCAGTTACGGATAGACTACGTACTTTTCTTTTGTAAATACACACTTATAATACATAGAAAACACCCAGACACAGAATAAACATTTGTATGATAGTTATAAACATCACACAAATGAATTCACACAGTTCATTATATGAACCACTAGATCACGAGCACACCCACGCCTAATAGTGGGACATTAATGGGCTAAGAATATAAAGTCTATCCGCCTTATTCATAATGACTTATTGGAGGTTAAAAGTTCGCTATAATAGGCTCGCGAAAATTGTCAAAACTTGTTATTCATAATGGTCTTTTTACGCTAAGACGTTTATTATCTCTCCGATAAAATCTCCGTATAAGCCTCCGATAAATCATTATGAATAAGACCGTAACTCTCTATACTAATATTATAAAGCTGAAGAGTTTGTTTGTTTGTTTGAACGTGCTAATCTCAGGAACTACAAATCCGATTAGAAAAATTATTTTAGTGTTGGATAGTACATTTATCGAGGAAGGCTATATACTATACAACATCACGCTGTAATCAATAGGAGCGAAGCATTAATGCAAAATGTTGCACAAACGGGAAAAAATTTCTAAATGGTACGTAACAGCTATCTACATATATCTATATTAATCTATACTTATATTACAAAGCGGAACAGTTTGTTTGTTTAAACGTGCTAATCTCAGGAACAACTGGTCCAATTTGAAAGAATCTTTTTTTGTTGGATGGTCCATTTATAGGGGAAAGCTTTAGGCTATAAAACATCACGCTGCGATCAATAGGAGAAGTGAAAAATGTTGTGAAAACAGGGAAAAGTTTTGTAAATTCCACGCGTAAAGAGTTGCGGGCAGCAGCTTGTTACTTAATATATTCCCAACTTGTGAAATATAATAGCTTGGTTGTTAGTAACATGTGTAAACGAACTCTTATTGTTTCGTTATCAGTCAGACGGCCTCGTGTCCACTCGATCGATAGGTAGCCTATCATTAATTATGTCCGATGCCATTGACGGCTACCACATACTTTGTTACCTATATGCCTATAGAACACAGAATAATGAATATAGAATAATAAATATAGAATAATGAATATAGAATAATGAATATAGAATATATGGCTATAGAATATTGTTACTGTCAGTATCTTTAGCTGAGCTTATTTGCTTGTATTACCTACTTATTCTAAAACAAAGTCTTAGATCTTTACTTATTATAAAGTCGTTTTTTTTTGCATGTATGTACTTATGTGAACTTTTATTGTCAAAACTACGCAACGGATTTCAATGCGGTTTTTTTTATAAATAAAGTGGTTCAATAGGGCTTTTTTGTAAAATTTGTTAGATTTTCTTTATTTTCTATATTCTACGCGTAAAAAGTTGCCAGCAGCAGCTATAGTAAATAAACTAGTTAAAATGAGACACATATGGAGTTGATGATGATGTTCAGCACTTATTGATGGAATGTGTTTAGAACCAAGAGAAAAGAGATGTTCTAATTAGCTTGGATCGCATTAATCGTTTTGATGTAGGTATTGTCCAAAATACTCTGTCAAACCCAATTACGCCTGCAGCGAAACGTTTGTGTGAATTAGCGGTACAACGCTTAACTTAATTTTATTTTATGTTTTTATTTGAACTATGTAAGCTTAGGGTACGATGGGACTAGCAGCTTTTAAAAATAAAAGTCCCAAATAAAAAACAACTAATTATTAATTTTCGTAAATAATTGTTCTGTCACGGAATTAAACCCGCGATCTCATGAACGGTATTTCGCTACTCTAATCACTTTTCTACGGAGACAGCAAACTAATTGAAAAATATGATCATGGTACTCTTTATAAAGAGATTCAGGACGGTATCTAAATCTCAGATTTCTAAATAACAGGGAAACGACACACCAACCCACCGTCGTAAATACAAGCATAAATAAATCCTTACCTACTATCTTTGCTACAGTTAATTATCATAAATAAGAAAGTAACTCTGTGCCTCTATCACCCTCTCACGCCAAAACTACTGAACCGATTTAATTGAAACATAGACATTCTAGAGTCTGAAAAAGAACATAAGCGACTTTTTATTGTGAAAAATGGGAAGAAGAAAAAGATGTGTGTAATATTTTCAAATTCAACGCGTAAGAAGTCACAGGCAATACCTAGTATAGTAAATATTATGATACACACATACACATACACATACATAAGATACACATTACACATAATAATATACTTTTACTCTCCTCTTTCTTCTTAACCTTTTTAACTTCCTTCCTACAAAACCTGCAAAGTTACTTTCTTTCATTAACATTTCAAATAAGATTGGTCAGGTTAACCTTTATAGTGAGACGTAAAAACGCAATTTTACCACATTGCCTTTACTTCCGAGTCTATAAACTATTAACTTGATCCCGTAAATGAGTTAAGAACTGCTTTATGTATAACAATACTCTTTTGTTAATGGTTAAGCTTGTGGTTCCAATAAAGCTATTCCAAAACTCCATTCAACGATGAAAAAAAAAAGATAAAAAAAAAGTTGTTCGGTATTTATTTGTTTAATAATGATACCAATACTACGTGCACAACTCAATTTAACTAAAAATGAAAACAACTATTCATGTATTTTGATTGTTTGATTATCTTATTGTACACATTTAAATATGTATTAACTACAATCCAAAAAATAATTAGTAGGTTTTTTTTTAAACAGTTTTTCTAACAAGTAAATTTAGTTAACATTGTCGAATTGTGTTATCGACACTATCAATATTCATTTTTAGTTAGTTTAGTTGTACGCGTAGAATTGGTACTAATATCCGTAATTTTGTATCCATGTCTGCGTGGTGATGGAATAGGAATACAAATGTCACCACACCATTAGATAATGTCATGTTATCTGCGAGAGAAAGAAAACTCGGAACTTAACTATACTAACAAGTCTAGTCTACGTTGTATAGTGGACTAAAATAATCACTCACAATTCACACAACGTCCTCTGGTCCCATATCCCATATGCTTATGTTATTTTTACCGGATATACTAATTAAACTTTTGTTAATACATACTTATACAACATAGTAAACACCGAGACGAAGTACAAACATATGTATGATGTATGACAATTATAAATATTATACAAATAATGTTCCTATGGGGGAATCAATATGCCGAACCTAGTGTATATTTCTTATTGTTTTTTATTTGCTTTGTGTACTGTGCCACGGAGCGACTTCGTCATGCTCACTCAAATGTCTCGAAGTTGGTAGCGTTGCACGTCGGGTCGCACGGTTCCCTACAAAATGGTCGAGCTGTGCGGGGCTGATTATAATCGTGAACGGGTGCCTTCTGCTGGGACTGGTCGATTTGCTCCAATAAGGCTTTTTATTTTCATTATTAAGTTAGTTTAAGTTAGTCGTGATTGTACTGATCGGCATCATTCTCACACCCCTGATACAACTATGTATAATATTATTGAAAAAAAATTACTAAAATGAAAATTAAAAAATCCATGGAGTTTCTTGTCTGTTCTTCTCCATAGGATTCGCGTTTGGAACAGACACCTAGTTTCTGACTTTTTAAAAGAACTTGTAAAACATGCCGCTTGAAATAAAAAAAATTTGACTTTGACTTTGAATCGAAACGAAGACCGCGTGAACGACAATCCATTACAGGAACCACTAGACCACAAGCCCGTCAAACACATATTATGTATATCCATTATCATCTCCTAGCTTTTAACTAGGTGAAGCGTTTTAAATGATTATTTTTTATTTGAAAGCTGATGCTTCGTGTAGTCCTATTGGCACCAGTTTAGGATCTGATTGTTATCTCCTAAGTAATAGAGGAAAACCCTCAAATTTCGAACGCAGACATTGTTTTCACATAATAAGTACCTATCTAAATAATCCGAGCTGGTCTCATGAAGTCACTATTCACATTCAAATGTAGTATGTCTATACAATATGCCCTTTCATGTCGTTTAAATTAACTACCTACTAGGTCACCCATCTGACATTTATTGATTGACAAACAACAATGCCTTTAGAAATACCCATTCTCGCAGACAATCTCAAATACTCATTCTCAAAGACGGGCCTCGTGGTGGAGTGGTTCATATAACGGACTGCCGATCGTGAGGTCTCGGGTTCGATTCTCGTTCAGGACAATCATTTGTGTGATGTTTTTAATTGTCATACAAATGTTTGTACTGCGTCTGGGTGTTTACTATGTATTATAAGTATGTATTTACAAAAGAAAAGTAGTTTAAGTATTATATCCGTATTCTGGTACCCATAACACAAGCAATATAAGCTTAGCTTGAGACCAGAGGACGTTGCTTGAAATGTCCTATTTAAATAAAAAAAAAATCATAGGTTAACAGACACTAAAATTACGTCAGTATTAAATATTTTAATACTATAGTTACATTCATATATATTATTGTCTCTCTTTTCAGCCCCATTAACGTCCTTCTATTGGGGACGGGACTCCTCCACTTTAGAAAAGATTACGGTCTAAATCTAAATACAAGTGTCACCACCCCATCTCCTCCCCAGGGTGCTGTAAAATCCAGCTAAGGGATATTTGACATAGATGACATCCTCTGTGAGAGATGGAAAACTCAAAAGCAAGCCCTGTGCTAACACGCCTGGTCAACGCGGTACAGTAGACCATAATCCTTCCCAAAGTGGAGGAGGCCCGTGCATAGCAGCGGGACAATATTGGGCTGGGGGCGGAAGAGACAGGAAATAAAGTGATATCTATCTATCTAGCTATCTATCTTTTAACTTGGTATTAAGATGAAGTGAATTTATCAAAAAATAATAAAATTTCTTTATATGTAATGTTATTCAATCGGTGAACGGTATCGGTGACCTACTTACGTTTAATTGTTTTGTTATGTTCACAGGAGGTGATTTTGGTTAAGTTATACCCCATAATAAACCCGGAATGCGTTCATTCTACGTGGCTGATAAATTGGCTTAAATCAGCTGATTATCAGGAGTCAAAATAAGAAACCGTCTTATCAAAAGGCATCTTATCAGGATAATAATGTCTTACTGTTGGTCAGGAGCGTCTTTCACATTGGGAGGATATTTGGTCTACTAATAAACGCAGACTAAGCATGTTGGCATAGGTTTTAGTTACGAGAACTAATGAAATCCATCAACCCGCGTTAGAGCTTACCACAAGGGTGTGACGTCCCATTGCGCCCAGAGGTCGTCACCCGTCATAAACTGTTCACGGAACAATCGCTAAGCAGGTAACCGAAGAGCTTAAGTAGTTCTGCCCGCGCACCAGCTGGCGGGAGTATACGGCAGGTCTTTTAGTGGGTGAGGGACCCACACTACCCCACTGTTTAGCCGGACAATAGGGTATGTTAGAAGGAACATTTTGACCCGCCTAACCAAAAAGACAGAGTTTAGTTACGAGGTTTCCTTCTCTCACTGAGATTCAGTTTATATTCCTGTATATGCTTAAACCTCTTTGGGGAGGAAATGGGGTGGTGATTTGTATTCTGAATCCGTCATCACCTGGAGAGATGAACGTTGGTGATAGTTAATTAGAGGTAGGTAGGGATGAAGGGCTATCCTCCGTGTGGTGACGGATTAAGAATACAAGTGTCATCACCTCATCTCCTCCCAAGGGTGCTGTAAAAGTCAGCTAAGGGATATTGCACACAGATAACATCCTCTGTGAAAGATGGAAAACTCGAAAATAAACCCTGTGCCAACACGCCTGGTCAGCGCGGCACAGTAGACCATGTGGAGGAGGCCCGTGCCCAACGGTGGGACGTAAATGGGCTGGAGAAGAAGAAGAGAAGAAGGGCTAAAGGAGAAACACAAAAAAAAATTGAGCGTCATCTGTTACAATTTTAACACACTTCCTTGTCTTCATTTACAACGATCTTATGTTGTCTAGTATCATTGTGTTTCTATTTTCTTTCTCACATAGCATTTAACATCCTTATTCTCGTAGTAAAAACGTACACACACTTATACAACAAACACATAAATGACGTCGTTGTGTAGAGTTTGAACAGAACAAAGCCTTCAGAACGTAAATTATATTGTTATTACACATTTTGTTAACAGCTTCAATAAAAGCCTCGCTATTTACCTTAAGGTAATCATATGGGTACTTTGTTTTTATGTTATCAAATATTTTAGTTAGCCTCTTATTGATAACGATTATGTTATGTACTATTTTATGTTATGTCTATTTACTTTAGATATTCTGACTGTCTTCTTCTATATAAATTAAAAAATTACATAAACTATAGTCCCCCAAGCCCCAAATTGTATTTATGCGAGTATCTTTAGATCAATAATTGCTTTGATTATGATAACTAAGCATATTTATTATGTTTTTTATAGTCGTTTATTATATATTGTATATTTATTTAGAGTCAGGGCAAACCTTGCCACTCTAACTGAGCGACGTTTAGAATTAAAAAAAACAGAAAAATTTATTAATTTTTGCATTTGACATGCTATGCCTTTTACTTAATAAATCAAATTATGGTGGAAAAAGTGAATGTGCCGCAAGTGGAACATGAACCCACGACCTCGGAATACCGTTCCGAAGCTCTTCCAACTGAGCTTATTGCGTCTACTTGCAACACCTTCAAATTAGCCACCATTTATATATTTTTACGTACACCGCTATCTATCAAGATTGGTTTACACCATCTCGACCAACACTTGAGTATTCTTTCCAGAATACGAATGGTTGAAATAATGACGCGACGTTCATTATTAATTTATTAATTTTTGCATTTGACATGCTATGCCTTTTACTTAATAAATCCAATTATGGTGGAAAAAGTGAATGTGTCCCACTTGCGGCACATTCACTTTTTCCACCATAATTTGATTTAATAAGTAAAACAGAAAAAGTTAAAACGAAAAAAAAACATGTGTTGGCATTATCTATGTATTAAATCGTAATAAGTATGTGTAACAGAAATACAATTTTAAGAGTATCCGAAACCAAGGCCTTAAAATTCATAGTTTAATATTTATCTATACATAAATATTCTGTACGTGTGTTTGTAATTGAACTCCTCCTAAACGGTTGGACCGATTTTGATGAAATTTTTTGTTGTTGATTTTTATACAGAATTGTATGGCAAAACAACGTTTGCCGGGGCAGCTAGTATTTATCTAAGAAATTAACTAGCTATGCCTGGCTTAAAATTCTTTTCTATATTTATATCTACAGCCGAATATTGTACTGGGGCTACTACTCGTATTTAAATTATGTATTAATTATTAAACATGTTTAACTTAACTTAATGCAAAGTTTAAAACAACAAAAACAGAAGCAGAAAACTAGATACCAAATAAAACAGGGCAAAACTACATAAACGAGATTAAATATTTAATGAGAACAGAACCCAAGTATTGCGTGCCGACATTGTAAGCGAGCCTAATGTCTTTACACCTTATTCTAACTACTTTTGAAAAATTCAAACTTATTTAGATTTCCCATTTCATTAACATTTTTTTGTAGACTACGTAACTTCTTCTTTTTAACATGCTTATATACTCGTAAGTTCGGTATGTATCTATCAATGTATTAATCTATGTAACAGAATCTTTGAAAGTTATTTTCACCCACTTGCAGTAGTTGGATTGATCTGAAATTTTGCACACATATCAAGGACCGATGACAATGCAGTAATTTAAAAAAATATACCGGATTTTCAAGCGTGATTTTTAGGGTTCCGTACCCAAAGGGTAAAAACCATCCGTCCGTCCGTCCGTCCGTCTGTCACCAGGCTGTATCTCAAGAACGGTGATAGCTAGACAGTTGAAATTTTCACAGATGATGTATTTCTATTGCCGCTATAACAACAAATACTAAAAATAAAATAAAATAAATATTTAAGGGGGGCTCCCATACAACAAACATGTTTTTTTTACCGTTTCTTGCTCGATACTAATAACGTCGCCTTATGTTGCATAGATAATGGTACGGAACCCTTCGTGCGCGAGTCCGACTCACACTTGACCAATTTTTATTTTTATACAACTACACATAAGAGTCGGACGTTAATAAAAAAATCCTTTTAAATCATTCTCATTCAAATCAAGAATACCAATTAAACAACATTACTTAATACTAGCCTTTGATTGTAGTACACAAGTTAGGTCGAAATACTTGGAAAGGCCTGTCGTGCTCGGAATTCAATAGCCGGCATCCACCCAAGCATGTAATATCTGACTGAGTTAAATTCTGTACAATTTTGGGGTCAACAGTTGGTACCAAAGATTTAATACATTGACGCAAGATCGACCATCTAACTATGGGAATTTAGACAAACGTTAGAGCCAGAAAGAAAGAAAATTCTTTTTAGGGTTCCGTACCCAAAGGGTAAAAACGGGACCCTATTACTGAGACTTCGCTGTCCGTCCGTCCGTCCGTCCGTCCGTCCGTCCGTCCGTCCGTCCGTCCGTCCGTCTGTCACCAGGCTGTATCTCAAGAACGGTGATAGCTAGAGAGTTGAAATTTTCACAGATGATGTATTTCTATTGCCGCTATAACAACAAATACTAAAAATAAAATAAAATAAATATTTAAGGGGGGCTCCCATACAACAAACATGATTTTTAGGGTTCCATACCCAGTATCTCAAGAACGGTGATAGCTAGACAGTTGAAATTTTCACAGATGATGTATTTCTATTGCCGCTATAACAACAAATACTAAAAATAAAATAAAATAAATATTTAAGGGGGGCTCCCATACAACAAACATGATTTTTAGGGTTCCGTACCCAGTATCTCAAGAACGCTGATAGCTAGACAGTTGAAATTTTCACTGATGATGTATTTCTATTGCCGCTATAACAACAAATACTAAAAATAAAATAAATATTTAAGGGGGGCTCCCATACAACAAACATGATTTTTTTACCGTTTCTTGCTCGATACTAATAACGTTGCCTTATGTTGCATAGATAATGGTACGGAACCCTTCGTGCGCGAATCCGACTCGCACTTGACCAATTTTTTATCTTTAACTAGCTGTCCTGGCAAACGTTGTTACGCTATACTAAAAAAAAGGTTTGAAAAATAGATGTTGGCCGATTCTCAGACCTACTGAATGTGCATGTAAAATTTCATAAAAATCGGTCAAGCCGTTTCGGAGGAGTACGGTAACTAACACTGTGACACGTGAATTTTATATATTAGATTATTATAAAACAAAGTCGTTATTTTGTATATTATTATGTCCCTATGTGAGCTAATATCTTCAAAAGTACGCCACGGATTGTAATGCGGTTTTTTTAAACGATTGAATGTTCCAAGATTTTTTTGTGTAGATAATTTACTATGGTTTGATTCCTAAATTCTACGCGTACGAAGTTGTGAGAAACAGCTGGTATAGTTATATGCTCTAAACTAAGGTTAGCTCTTCCGTTTCGTATGATCATGATATTGTCTATATATGAAATTGGCTACCTGTCTGTAAGGTGACGGACAAAAAAAATACAAGTGACACCCGTTTATGACTTACTCGCGGGAACTATGTCGCACGACACCTGCGCACATACCCAAGGAGGATTGACGTCAGGCAACGGCCGCAGGAGAAAGTATTATATATATATGTCGGCTAGGCGTGAAGGACATGGGTTTTAAAAGAATATTAAAGTGTTTATAACGAATTTGTAGGTATACGAAATTAGTTCTTGATTTACTTATGCCCAATTAGTTAGTTAAATCTCATTTAGATTAGTATCTGATTAATGTCGAGATATTAACTAAGAATATGCCCTAAAGATATTGAAGATTACATAACTCTTATCATGGCCGTAATGTTAAGATTGTATTATGTCGCAACTCCCCCACTACCCCCACTCGCAAGTTGCTTTAAATACGATAGGCGAACGTGGCTGAGGTTCAGTATTATTCGAGAATTCGTGCTGTATACATCACGGCGTATTAGTGTGTGTGTAGAAGTTGGTATTGTACGAGTCGTCGCGCTGCTCAATCTCCGACGTATCGGCATTGAGCTGGTCGTTATAGGCGTCGGCGCGGCGTGTATCTGTGTGCGCGTGTGTACGTGTATTGTGTAAAGTCGACATGTACGTGTTTGCGCGTACATGTATTCCTCATTGTGTGAACGTAGTGATGATTCTTCGTTGCGAGGCTTGGGCACTGGCTATAAGGGGTTGATGTGGAGGCCAGTTATCCTTATAAGTGTGCAAGAGTATGATAGACTGAGGTGTGAATATCGGTAAGACAGTTCTTACGCTATGTGCTCGGATTCCTGTTCAGGCCTCTGGTCTATTCTCCGACATCAGAAGTGGGATAAGAACTACACGTAGCCCACATAGTGATCGCGAGGGTTTGGGAGTGTATTCGTAAAAATATAGGTTAACAGTGAACAGTGTGCGAAAATAAGTAATCATGACTTTTTATCCACGGTCCTATCGAGGATTGGTAGTAAAATAGTGCGTAAGAAATGGTGATAGTGGCAAGGAATTTAGTGTCCGAAGCAGCAGGCACGTGAGTACTGAACGTCGTATTCGGTAAGCAATATTTTTTTACTATAAGTGAGTAAAATGTTTAAAAGTAAACGAAAGTGGGTAGCACAAACCGCAAAGAATATTTGGGCGTTATTAGCTATCTAATTTACATGCAATGTTTGTTTCAAGTAAAATGTCGAAGTTATTTATAAATAGAGATGTTAAAAAGAAAGAAACTTAAAGCTATCTATGAAATGTTACGATATGCCTAGTCTATAAATTTAATGCTTAGGTACAGTGAGAAATTATTAACAGAGATATTTTGATATACGTTATGAACAGATATTGTTGAATACTGAAGATATAATATTTCGATGCGCACTAGATATACTTTGGGGAAACATTACGTGATAGCAATCGTATTATAAAAGCAGAAGTAGGTAACTGCCTGATTAAAATTCAGTATGTGATATTTGATATGTGCAAGGAAATAGGTAACCTATAGAGTTCACTCGTTTAATGTTTGTCACTGAACGATTCATAGATCACTGCAGTTCATACACCTGTGATCAGAGTAATATTTTCATAAAGAGCAGAATAAGTTTAGTAATGGCGCCACATACTTTCAGTCGGATCGGTGCATACCAATAACCGAGTAGTTATTCAGTCAGTTCTTTTATGTAAATACTGCCAGGCAAACTTAACGTAGGTAGGTACTTGGTTTGTTCTACCGCCTTTGATATGTGAAAGGTGTTGCCAGTATAGAAATATTTGAAAAGGATTTAACATTCGTTAGAAAATCTAGTAATTGTGTGGGCGTAATCTAAAACGAGAAAGCATCTTGAGAATTATTTTATTCTTTATAAAACGGATAATCACGTTTTTTTCCTGAAGTGTCCCAAAAGGATGCCTAGTCAAGAAAAAAAAAAAAAAAAAAATTAAAAAAAAAAAATAACAAATTGATATGAAACTATTTTTGATAAAACGTTATCAATTTAGTTTGGCTGTATGAGATAATTCCTCTGCGTTACGTATTTAAGGGTGATGTATTAGTTTCCTACCGTCATGGTGTTTTATAAAATACTTCTGTAAGTACCGTCAGTGTTATGAAAATACAAAGTTACTCCAATTGTGGGACCTTTAAAACCACATAATAATTACGATTGTTTTGCAATATGCGTGTGTGTGTTCAACATGTATCATACATGTACTCTTAGTAGAAAGAGCGGGACAAAAATGACTTATTTTAACACTAAATTTAAACTGGTTTATTATGATTTAAAATAATGTTGTAAACAGTAATGTGACATACTTAGTAAAGGACATAGAGGCTGTGTCTGTCGTGAGATATTTTGTTTGCTTATTCTATCGTTTTATTTAATGTAGTTACTCGTGCCGAGATAAATCATTGAAAGTTTACAATTAAGTTTAAAGTGATATTGTACGCAAAATACCTACTGGTAAGTGAAAAAGAGTTTTAAAATTTTGAAGTTAGTGTGAAAAGTGCTTTGTGGTAGGTATAACACCAACCTTGGTGAAGTAAGTTAATTCGAATCGATTAATTTATTTCGTGCTTTCGTAAATATTATACTGACACCCTAATTAACATTGACGTGACCAGAGAGTTAGTGAGGATAAATTTAGATCACGTTATCTAAAGATATAGGGCTTATACCTGTTACTAGTTAAATGTAGGTGATATGAGTACTTAAACTGAGTGATGAGTACAACAGAGCGTTTACAATTTTAGAACTTTCAGTTTGAAACTTTAGTATTGTTGTCGTTTGTCAAATTTGTTTTTGACTCTTGTAATCTACTTAAAGGTCAGGTAAGTTCATGAAGACATATGTAATGTATGGTACCAAGTGTTAGCTTTAAACAAATTGAATATAGACTACAGTGACGGATATACGGTTTAACACCAGATAATCGTATGACCGCGGAGTTTGCTGCGTGGTGCTTTTACTAGACTATAGCTACCTGGAACCGCTTTAGATTTTAGAGAGGTTTTTTTGGATAACTATAATACTATGCGCCTTTAAACTTGATGTTGAAAGCAATATCCAAAGCAGCCATGTGTGTGTAGGCTTAACACCCATTTGAGTTACACGAAGGTAAGGTTGAAAGATCTCTTGGACATTTATCTTCTACATATTAACTTTCAACAGTAATTAAAGAGGAAGGTTTCTCGATTCAACCGTGTTTATGCTTTTTCGTCGTTTGTGAATCGATATTGGTGATACATTTTTTGAGGAAAGATATTTCAAAGGTGTGTCTGTGTTAAAGAAATCGGGCTATGTGAAGTCAATTTCTTTTTGTTAAAAATTACATCACAAGTAAAGTAAAGAGTAGGTACTATTTATTTCTGTTTATTTCATCATAAAGGTGGTACAGCGGAGGTCACCGACGCGACGCCTTAAAGAATTTTACTTGTACAAGGCCTACTTAAATAGTGCTTATGGTTGGTGGTCAATGGCGTCTTTAACAGTGGATGCGACTGTGGTATTACGCGATGACCTGACGATAATTTTATGATACCCAATAATTTTGTTTGACGAATACTTTAAATCTTTGAGAGGTGCGTGTGTGGTGTGGCTTTGAGGGATAAATAAATGGATAACCATGGACGTTTCACGCAGCGTCCTCTGGTCCCAGGCTGAGCTTATTGTGCTTGTGTTGTGGGTGCCAGAATACGGATGGAGTGCGAAAGTTGCTTTTCTTTTGTAAATATACACTCGTGATACACGGTAGAGGCCCGGACGCGGGACAAGCGTTTGTATGACATTTGTAAAGATCACACAAATGATCGTCCGAGGCAGGAATCGAACCCGCGACCTCGCGGGTGGCGTTCCGTTGTATGAGCTACCGGACGACGAAGCCCGTCGATAGATTGGGAGATGGAGTTATGAAGGGATGTTGCGGTCTGAAGGAGGGCGAGGTGGCCCAGGCAGGAGGGCGAGCTGGCCCAGGCAGGAGGGCGAGCTGGCCCAGGCAGGAGGGCGAGGGGGCCCAGGCAGGAAGGCGAGGTAGCCCAGGCAGGAGGGCGAGGTGGCCCAGGCAGGAAGGCGAGGTGGCCCAGGCAGGAAGGCGAGGTGGCCCAGGCAGGAGGGCGAGGTGGCCCAGGCAGGAGGGAGTGAGGTGGCCCGAAATAGGGAGTGGAGTGGCATAGTGGCCCAAAATGTGGATGCGAGGTGTCAAAAACGGAACGGCTAGGTGGCCGAAATGTTAGTTGGCGAGGTGGCATAATGATAAAGTAGTGAAGTATGACTAAAAGGCCACAACCTAATACATGGCTGTGGTTATTTAGAAGTTGTCTATTGTTATTAGTTACTTAGTACTATAGTAAGCAACATGCTAAACACTTGTTAAACCACTTGTGAAAAGGTCACTAACTAAATTGAGGAAGTGTGCCTTATTGAATTGTCCTTTTAATTATTTTTAACACTCTTTTATATGTTCGGTGTGTGTCTGTCGGTGTATTTCATTCAGAGTCGCTGGAGTGGCTCGTTGCAGTGTCACTGTGAGCACACTTGTGTGTTTGGTTATGCACGTAATAATTTTGTTGTGTATGAGTGGACTCACCAGGATTGTTGTTTCTCCGGTATGCCTTTCATATACAGTCGGATAGTTTCACATAGAATCGCTTTGTTTAAAGAATCAGATGGGAATGTCTTGGTTGTTTGCTAAGATTGTGACAGCATTGTGACGGCGCAGACTTGTGTCTCTGATGGCACGGGCTTTCAGCTTTTTTGTGGGTGGGAGGCATAGAATTATTTTGTAGCTAGAATAGCGACTCGGCACTCCGGGTCGGGCCGCTTCTTTTTAACGCACTTATATTGGTTCGGTAAGTGTCTGTTAATGTCGAATTGATCTGAAGGTTTGCACACGTTTTGGGTATCGATGCAGTCATTTGGAATGGTATCCGGATTTTCAAGCGTGTTTTTAGGTTTTTGAACTAAGTAGATTATTCTATGCGAAAGTGACGCGGACAGATGCAGGATGGACGAGCGGTTGTATGAATAGTTTTGTATATTCCAATCAAACCCAAGTTTATTATCGCCCGAGGACGGTCGCTGGTCAGGATGGCCGTGTCGGCTAGGCGTGAAGGACATGGGTTTTAAAAGAATATTAAAGTGTTTATAACGAATTTGTAGGTATACGAAATTAGTTCTTGATTTACTTATGCCCAATTAGTTAGTTAAATCTCATTTAGATTAGTATCTGATTAATGTCGAGATATTAACTAAGAATATGCCCTAAAGATATTGAAGATTACATAACTCTTATCATGGCCGTAATGTTAAGATTGTATTATGTCGCAACTCCCCCACTACCCCCACTCGCAAGTTGCTTTAAATACGATAGGCGAACGTGGCTGAGGTTCAGTATTATTCGAGAATTCGTGCTGTATACATCACGGCGTATTAGTGTGTGTGTAGAAGTTGGTATTGTACGAGTCGTCGCGCTGCTCAATCTCCGACGTATCGGCATTGAGCTGGTCGTTATAGGCGTCGGCGCGGCGTGTATCTGTGTGCGCGTGTGTACGTGTATTGTGTAAAGTCGACATGTACGTGTTTGCGCGTACATGTATTCCTCATTGTGTGAACGTAGTGATGATTCTTCGTTGCGAGGCTTGGGCACTGGCTATAAGGGGTTGATGTGGAGGCCAGTTATCCTTATAAGTGTGCAAGAGTATGATAGACTGAGGTGTGAATATCGGTAAGACAGTTCTTACGCTATGTGCTCGGATTCCTGTTCAGGCCTCTGGTCTATTCTCCGACATATATTATATATATTATATAATGATAAACTACCCCTATGATAGGACCCGAACTTATAAAAAACATAACTTGCATTTAAATGTAGTCTGAGCATAATGTAATATACCTAATATAATTTATGGTAAAGGTCTCTTTTTATGGTCAATGTAAAATTAAAATCGAATGTGGGTAAACCGTAAAACATTACACTACACGCGTCTAAATTCGTATAAGTTGTTTTATTTATACAAATGAGTCGAGCAAGTGTTAGAGAATATTATAACTTGCATTTTCACGATGTAGTAAGCAAAGTAGCTCTACAAAAAAATAATTTACTGGATACATTAGCAGAATGATATTTTATGTCAGACTTCGTAGAAAAGATCATAAATTTCCATCTAATTCTTTAAGTGCGCCCTCAATGACATAGAAACATTTATTAGGGCATTTGTATAAATGATATTCGTAGTTATTTACCGTGCTTATAATTTTGAATAGGTCCATTTATCGTACAGATTATCATTATCGTACTGACAACGCTAGAAAAAGTACAGGGAGCCGCTGGATGCAGATAGTGCAGGACGTGGGAGGCTTTTGTTCAGCAGTGGACGGAAAATGGCTAGCGGACGGATAAATCTGTCAGATGGTATGGAGTTTTCTGTTGTTTTATTCTTTTTAGTTAATAGATTAACACTTGACGATGTAAAGTAGTTAGGTATCCGTGTGGTAACAGATTAAGATTACAAGTGTCACCACCCCATTTCTTTCCCAGGGTGCTGTAAGAGTCAGCTAAGGGACAATATAAGCAGTTAACGTCTACTGTGAGATATGGACATCTCGAATGTAAGCCAAGTGCCAACACGTCTGGTCAGCGCGGCACTAGACTATAGTCCTTCCCAAAGTGGAGGAGGCCCGTGCCCAGCTGTGGGACGTTATTGGGCTGGAGAGGAGAGGATGTAAATTAGCAGTAATTGATTGTGATAAAATGGTAAACTTAACTCCAGAGCCTTGAGCTTCTTAACAAAATTTTTATGACTTTTAGTTTAAATTTAGACCTAAGCAGAATCTAAACAGCGGCATTTGCTACGATTAAAGCACATAACGAGAAAAATAAAATACTAATACAAGATACAATTTTATCAAATGTATTACCTGAGCTGTTGTAACAGCAACTGGCAAAGTCAGTTCTTCGGCACCACTTCTGGAACTCCTGCTGCCTCTATCCGAACTCTCTTCTTCAGAGTCCGAGGCATGGAAAGAGAGACTACCAGACCCCGGACTTGGATCACTTAGTCTGAACTTGAGACAATCTTTACGCATTTTGAAATATTTTTTATTATCACTTAAATTATTACATTTCTTTGGTTTATCTTTGGGAATGTTTTGTTTTTGATTTTATTATAACATTGTTTTGTTTGATTTGATTCTAGAAATTAAAACACATATTATTTTTAACTTTTTTAGGGTTCCGTACCCAAAGGGTAAAAACGGAAACCCTATTACTGAGACTTCGCTGTCCGTCCGTCCGTCTGTCACCAGGCTACAGCCTGGTGACAGACGGACTACTACTGTCTAGCTATCACCGTTCTTGAGATACATCTCAAGAACGGTGATAGCTAGACAGTTGAAATTTTCACAGATGATGTATTTCTATTGCCGCTATAACAACAAATACTAAAAATAAAATAAAATAAATATTTAAGGGGGGCTCCCATACAACAAACATGATTTTTTTACCGTTTCTTGCTCGATACTAATAACGTTGCCTTATGTTGCATAGATAATGGTACGGAACCCTTCGTGGATGGCGGTTAGTTAATTAGTTGCTAAATAAATATATCAACCATATATATATCAGCCATTTTTGACATAAACCGTCTTCAGACCCAATAGTTTGAAATAAGCTCCTTTCGAGCCAAAATTTCTAAATCGAAACTTTGTCTTTAAATATAAAATGTAAGGACCGAACTTACCTATTTATATTTATACTTATTAAGAAATAAATTATAAACCTGAAGAGTTTGTTTGTTTTTGAACGCACTAATGTCAGGAACCGCCTGTCCAATTTAAAAAATTCTTTCTATGTTGGTTAGTACTTTTATCGAGGAAATCTATCGGCTATATAACATCACGTTGCGAGCAATAGGAGCGAAGCATCAGTGAAAAATGTCGCAAAAACGAGGGATCTTTTTAAAATTATAAGCATACGAAGTCGCAGGCAACAGCTAGTAACAATATTTACCGAAAAAAAAGAATTAATAATCTCCTCCTAACTGGAGTTGGTTAATAAGAATTATCCAAGTTGCAATCCGATATCTCACGTAAGGACTCTTGAGCCATTTATTGTTGCACTTGTATAACCGGCTTTAATGCGACACAATTCCTTATAGAGTCTTACTACACTGGACTACACAGAAGTAGGTAAGCAGCCATTAGTTTTATATCATACTAGCTATCGGTTGCAACTTCGTGCGAGTAAAATTTGACCAGTTCTAAATAAATTATACAAAAAGCCTCTAAAAGTCCTCTTGACCTCCTTCTCCTCTATCTATTAAAAAATCCGCATCACAATCTATTGCGTAGCTTTAAAGATATAAGCTCACATAGGAACATACATATTACAAAAATAACGACTTCGTTTTATATGTAAAGATATCTTTATGCAAGAAAAGGTCTTGAAGGTACACGTAAACATTGTTGTTAAAATTCTTTAAGTTCTAAGCATAAAATATTTCCATTAGAGCTTAGTAAATATAGGTATTTTAAACGTATTAAGAATACAAGTCTCGTTACCCTTTCTCCTTCCTAGAGTGCTTTCAAAGCCCGTTAAGGGAACACAGATAACATCGTCTGTAAGAGATGGAAATCTCGAAAATAAACCCTATACCAACACGCCTGGTTAGCGCGGCATAGCAGACCATAATCCCTCCCAGAGTGGAGGAAGTCTGTGGCCAACAGTAGGACGTTAATAAGCTGGAGAGAATGCGAGAGAGAGAGAGAGAGAGAAAAGACGTGGATATAAGGCTACAGTAAATTGCCAACATCCGCATTTAGCTATACAGTTTTAAAGGACTTTCAAAACATTTAAACTGAAATTGTTTCACGTGGCCAATAAAGGAACGAGAAATTCATTGTTTACATACAGTATACTAAACTCGTGAGCTCGTTAAGCTTCAGGTTGTTATACAAACATTCTATGACAGTCATTACTGAGAATATGGGCGAACATTTTACCAATTTGTTTTTAGAAGTTTGTGGAACTGATATGGGAAAAACGTATAAAACATAATACATTTATTGATGAAAATTACTGTTAGACATTTGTACCACGTTATATAGTCCTTTATCCGTGTGGTGACGGATTAAGAATACAAGTGTCACAACCCCATCTCCTCCCAAGGGTGCTGTAAAACTCAGCTAAGGGATATTGCACACAGATAACATCTTCTGTGAGAGACGGAAAACTTGAAAATAAACCCTGTGCCAACACGCCTGGACAGCGCGGCACAGTAGACCATAATCCCTCCCAATGTGGAGCAGGCCCGTGCCCAACAGTGGGACGTAAAGGGGCTGGAGAAGAAGAAGAAGATATAGTCCTTAATTAAGCTATTCTTTTTTTATTATTAACGGTTGCGGGACGATTCAATAAAATATTTAGGCGCTGCGAGCTAAGTTTTGGATATAATAATACTAGCTGTTTCCCGCGACTTCGTACGCGTGTAATTTAGAAATTAATCCTTAAAACAGAAGCTTACTCTTCTGCTCAATAGATGGCGTTGTACGTTTTTTAAATCACGCTATTGTTTCGTTCCACACATTAACACTTAATCTCGTTAAAATTCCGGATGATAACATTAACACTTAATGTCATCATCCGGATTTCGCACTTATAAATTAGTAAGGATTCACAGCCAGCTAAGGGAAACCTCGAAAATAAACCCTATACCATCACGTCGGCGGGGTATCCTATACCATAATGTCTCGCAAAGTGGAGGAGGCCCGTGTCGAACACGAGACGTTAATACGCTGGGGAGAGAAAAACATTAAGAAAGTGGAAAACATAAGTACTTTTAATATTCACGAAAAAAGATCACAAATAGAGTATCAAGGACCTTTTCTAAAATCAGACTATGCCAGCATAAAATGCTTACACGAGTAAGGACCCCAATAGTCAATATTTCAATATAACGAATATGAGACGCACGTATCATATTGCGATATCGAAACGGAACCACTACCTAGCTTTATCACGAATATAAGAATCTAACCATGCGTCATTCGGTGACAGGATAAGTATAATTTGCTGTCATTTTGAAGAGTTAAAGGCTTCGTTGACTTTCTCGCATAACTGTTACTAATATTTTGAACCTTACCTTTCCCATTAGTGGTCTACTGTTGGACTACACGTGTTGGTATAAAAAGTTTAGTTTAGAGAATTCCATCTCTCATAAAAGATGTTATGTGCTCATAATATTGCTTAGCTGGCTTTAACAGAACAATGAGGAAGAAACGGGATGGTAACACTTAGATTTTTAATCATACAACGGACTTAAATTTTCATAAAAATCATCAAGACACAGTTAAAATTTATACATTTAAAATACAAATAAATGGCTATTATTGTAATCGAATCCACTACAAACTCAGAAATCGCTATCACTGCCGATTTCACTACCCTTACGAAATAAATATTGCCTGTAACCAATTTTAAGTACCCGAGGGAAATTCTGAGGCAGAACGGATATAATAACTGTCATAGATGTTCTAATAACAAGCGAGACCGTAGAATTAACTTGTCTCTTAATTCACTAGGGAATTTTGTAGTAACTAGGCGATATAATGTTCAAGATTTGACCACGGAAAACTTCCAGTTACAATCGATCTGCGCAATAGTAGGGCTTTTCTACATCTAAATATGTTAGCGATATCATAAAAGTGTTGCTTGAATTAGGTACAGGGATTATAGATATTTTAAATATTTAATCTATTTTATGTAAGCGACCTTACCGTACATCGAACATCAATAAATAAATAAATAATAAATAAATATTCAGGGACATTTCACACAACGTCCTCTGGTCCCAAGCTAAGCTTATATGCTTGTGTTATGGGTACCAGAATACGGATATAATACTTATACTACTTTTCTTTTGTAAATACATACTTATGATAATAAATAAATAATAAATAAATATTCAGGGACATTTCACACAACGTCCTCTGGTCCCAAGCTAAGCTTATATGCTTGTGTTATGGGTACCAGAATACGGATATAATACTTATACTACTTTTCTTTTGTAAATACATACTTATGATAATAAATAAATAATAAATAAATATTCAGGGACATTTCACACAACGTCCTCTGGTCCCAAGCTAAGCTTATATGCTTGTGTTATGGGTACCAGAATACGGATATAATATTTAGACTGCTTTTCTTTTGTAGATACATACTTATGATACATAGTAAACACCCAGACGCAGTACAAACATTTGTATGACAATTAAAAACATCACACAAATGATTGTCCTGACCGGGAATCGAACCCTATCAATATTTATTTATTTTTTCGCAAATTTTGCTATCGATGGATAAAATTATTTAAATAGTTCCTTTATAGGCAAGTTTTCTATTACTTTTTAATCACAATGTCTTCTGGCCCCAAGCTAAGCTTATACTTAATGCTTGTGTTATGGGTACCAGTATACGGATATAATAAATAAACTACTTTTCTTTTGTAAATACATACTTATAATACATAGTAAACACCCAGACGCAAGACAAACATTTGAATAACTGTTGTAAATATCACAAAAATGTTTTTCCCGAGCGGGAATCGAACCCGCGACCTCGTGAACGGCAGTCCATTACCTGATCCACTAGACGATAAGGCCCGTCAAAATATCTATAACAACGAATTTCCTCCACAATGGTCACTCTATCCACTTTCTTATCCCCGCTACAATATCAATATGGTGTGTTTACCCATTGACGACAAACCAAAAATCTTATACTGACATTGTGGTTCTTGAGAAAAGTTAAGAAATATAACTTGTTAAGATTTGTGTAAATTGGTGTTTGTTGACAATGGTAGAGTAAATTAATAAGCGGAAGAGCTTTTATCGAAAACACAGATATAAATAGATCTAAACCATTTGGATTACATCTCATCTCTACATTTATGTAAAACTCTTACGATAAACTCTATCATTTTTAAAGAAATCTCTTTTATAATATACTATATAGCTGTTGCCCGCGACTACGTACGCGTGGAATTTAGGAACTTTTCCCCGTGTTCGTAACATTTTTCACTGATACTTCGTTCCTGTCAGAGTGTGATGTTATATAGCTTATAGCCTTTCTCAATAAATGTAATATATAATACTAAAAGAATTTTTCAAATCGGACTAGCGGTTCTTGGGATTAGCACGTTCTAACAAACAAACTCTTAAGTTTTATAATCTTAGTACCTATAGATTTTTTTGGACATAACAAGTTTTTGCCAGGTCATCTTGTAGTAAGATAATTTGAGAAGGTGATAAAAAGATAAAAACAACACATGAGTAATAAACCTAAGAATGCCATTACTCTGATGATTAAAGCTGTGGAATGCAAATCAATGTCAGAAAGGAAGTAAATAATATAAAATTTACTCAATTTTTTTTTAGTAGCATAACAACTTAGAGTATTAAAATAATGGGAGCTGTTACACGCGCCGTCTTCTTTGTCAAATATACTGCCAAGGCGATGGGTACTTTCACTGGGCGGTATGCTCGCACAAAATGTCGCACTAAGAGACCACACTATTCGAACACTATGAGTAGAAGCGTTACTTTGTGTCTTTTGTTGGGAGTCGTCTGACAGCGGTAACAACTCCACGTGCGTGACTAAATTTAACTGATAACTAGAGGTCAATAGCATAATGGCAATGTTAACTAAACTTTCTACTTATAAAGACTGTGTATTATAGGCTGACGATATTAAATAATGTGTAAAACGAAACTAAATCAAAATATATCATAGTTAGTTGTTTTCTAGTTCACTGTCACCACCCCACCCCATCTTCTCCCAAGGGTGCTGTAAAAGTCAGCTAAGGGATATTGCACACAGATAACATCCTCTGTGGGAGACGGAAAACTCGAAAATAAACCCTGTGCCAATACGCCTGGTCAGCGCGGCACAGTAGACCATAATCCCTCCAAAGTGGAGGATGCCCGCGCCCAACAGTGGGACGTAAATGGGCTGGAGAGGAGTTGCTTTCACTTTAGGTTAAGTTTTTGACGTTTCTGAATTAGCCTTAATGGCAGTACATGTGCTGATTTTATGCATTGTGTGCGACCAGTGAAATTACATTAGTGTTTATGTACGTCACCCGCATCCACCTGGCAGTATACTTGACAAATACTTGACAAAGATAACGCGTGTTACATACAGCTCCTGTTGTATAAATGCTCTAGGCTTAACAATGATAATACAAGGACTTTCTATATTTAAAATAGTATCATAAAATTATATCGTAGTTTATTGAGATAGAAACATGTTCGTCAAGTGGTATGTGCATTACAAAACAATATACTCGTATTACAAACTGAATTGGATTGAAAAGCAGGTGGTTAGCCCAATGCCATCGATGCATTAAGATTTGCCTTGAAGATAATAAAAACGACATGTATTGTTTTACTCTAATCTTTACTTATTAAAAAACAAAGTCATTATTTTTGTATGTTTGTCCGTAAGTGAGCTTGTATAAAAACTAAGCTCTCTCTCTCTCCAGCCCATTTACGTCCCATTGTTGGGCACGGGCCTCCTTCACTTTGGGAGGGATTATGGTCTACTGTGATGCGCTGACCAGACGTGTTGGCACAGGTTTTATTTTAGAGTTTTCTGTCTCTCACAGAGGATGTTATCTATGCACAATATCCCTTAGCTGACTTTTACAGCACAGATATCCTTCCTCTCCGCCATGAGAGACGAAAAACTCGAAAATATACCCTCTGCCAATAGGCCTGATAAACGCGGTACAGTAGACAATAATCCCTTCCAAATGAAATGAAATGAAAAATCATTTAATCAAGTAGACACAATTTTTCAGAAAAATTATGTGCTTATGACAACTCCAATTTTTTTTTTTAAATTGTTGAAGGATGCTTGTCTCCAACAGTAGGATGAATTGTATTGTGAAAGGGAGAGAGTTATTTCTATTCTTTCGATAATCTGGTACCCGTATAATAAGCAGAAAGCTTAATTTAGGAGCTAGAGGACGTTGTACGATACGTCTTAATAAAAATTATCTGAAATACACAGATACAGAACAAAAATATAAGAACTACCTAACAGTTTTTATCTATAATTACGTATGTACTACGTAAGGAACACCGTGGGGTTTAGTGGGTAGTTAGGGTCCGCTTCTGACCCGGGAGTCCCACACAAAGTGCGTAAATGCATTCCCCACGTAAAAAAATAATAAAAAAAATACGTAATTATAGATAAAAACTGTTAGGTTAACCAGAGTCAGTTAAGGGCCTACATCAATATTATCGTATATTATCGCCGACACGTACATATTAACACAGCCAGTAGGCACAGAAAATGAAGAATTAGGGATACTTTTCCTATTTACTCAAAATCTACTAAATATATTTTAATTCTGATTCACGTGTTTCTATACATAATAGTTACCTATGTTTTTAAAGTTATTTCATTAGTTAATATGCGACAATAGACCGACAAATGAAAAAAATAAAAAATTAGAGAGGTTAAAAAAAAAAAAAGTTTAAAAGAGATTTAAAAAAAAAAAAAAAATTTGAGAGGTTGTTTCGCTAAGATTTTCTATCGAGAAAACTTTTTTCAATCGTGTTTCTGAGTTTATGCGATTCTAGATCTTATATTGAAAAAACATATACTTAAAAATTAGAGCTCTAGCCATTCAATCTAAAGAAACAATGAAAACTTCGTACATAGAAAAATGCACGAAGCTATTTTGGTATCGTCTTAAGTTCCAAAAGAGAGTGGGCAACTTAAGTTTCTTCCCATATTACTGTCATTGGCGTCAAGTTTCAAAGTTAGACGAAGGCGAAAAACGGTATTTCTAATACTCTTCAAGCATTTTTACGGGTATTAAAATATTAAGCGTCGTGTTAAAAGTTCTATAAAATTTATAAAATTGTTATGAAAGTTATGGGTAACTTTTATTCATTAAAAAAAGCCTGTTTTATCGATAATATTATTTTTTTTTTATTTATATTATTATATAATGTATATATTTATTTTCTTTTTTATATAATAACTAGCTGCAGCCCGCGATACAACACTTTTCACTAATGCTTCGCTCCTATTAGTCGCTGCGTGATGTTATGTAACCTATGGCCTTTGTCGATAAATGGAATACCCAACATAAAAATATTTTTAGGGTTTCGTACAAACCCTTATACACTAGGGTGTCCGTCTATCTGTTCGTCCGTCAAACTTTTTTTACTCATCAACGGCTAAAGGTATCAACTTTAAACTCACACCAAAATGTAGATCTATACGGTCCTTTGCTGCAGAAAATGAGATCAATATTTTAGATCTACGCTTTATGAAGATATAATCGAATTTCGGCCATTTTTAAGCATTTTTGACTTAAGCTAGGGAATCAAAACCTATAGGTTACCTCCCATTGCCCTAGAGACTTGAAATTTGGCATGAACCAAGCCTATATGATATGGAGTGACGTCACGGATGTCAAACAGTCGCAAGTCTGCTCGTTAATTTAACAATTTTGCTTACCAATTTAACTTATAAAACAGATAAACTACAGTGATAACAGATAGTTAAGGGTTCATAGAACAACATTATATTGGAGTTTTAGTGTTTATTTATTTATTGTTACGTGTTAGGGTTCGAAGGATTTGGAGAGAAAGATCTGCTGACTCTTTTAGACGACTTTATTCGCTAACACTAGTTACACACTAAGCACTAGGTCCAAACACTAAGCACTAGGTCCAAACACTAAGCACTAACAATGTCCTAGGTCGTAGCCAAGTCGTAGGTTTCACTGGTATCACTCTTGATCACTTGTTTTCGCTCTCGAAGTCGCCTTTCTCGTAGCTCAAACTGAACTGCCCGGGCTCGCCCCCTGCCGCTATTTATATGCGCCGAGACGAGTTCCAGACTATTCCAGAATGTTCCCGACTGTGCGCGAACGTGATCGCCCGGAACGAATGTTTCTAGAAGGTTCGAGCATGTACGGTAGTTCCTCTAACGCCATCTAGTATCTAATAGGGATTTCACTCTGCTCGGTTCTTTAATTGGTTTTACTAGTTCCTGCTAGATGGCGCTAGCTCCTTTGTGTTTTGTGTGTTCGTAACACTACTCCCCTCTTAGAGATGCTCGTCCCGAGCATCGTTGTTACTACCATGGTAACGCGCCAGACGGTCTATGTGTACCACTTTGAATGTCCCTCTTGGTTGCTTTTGAATCCTATAGGTCACATCATTCAGTCGGGTAACCACTTTGTATGGACCGTCCCACTGGTTCTGCAACTTTGGAGATTTCCCCTTCCGGCGAGTTGGGTTATGCAGCCACACCAGTGACCCTTCCTCGAAGCCACTCGTGTTCGATTTTCGGTCGTATCTGGTTTTCATGTTCTCACTTGACTGTAACCCATTTTCCCGAACCAAGGCGTGTATATAGCGCATCTTTTCCTTTAAATCGCAGACATAGTCTTGTACAGTCTTTGGTTCCTCCGGTGACCCTCCTGTCAATAGGTCTACTGGTATTCGTAGTTCTCTACCGAAATTGACATACGCCGGGGTAGCTTTTATGCTCTCATGCTCGGCGGTTCGGTAAGACAGAAGGAAGAGTGGTATATACTTGTCCCAATCCTTTTGTTTGTCATCTACCAATTTCGCCAAATGCCTCTCAAGGGTCTGGTTAAATCTCTCAACCATTCCATCAGACTGCGGATGGTACGCGGTGGTCCTCGTCTTATGCATGCCCAAAATTCTGCACACTTCCTGGAACACCTGCGATTCGAAGTTCCTGCCCTGATCAGAATGGATTTCCAGAGGCACACCAAAGCGACATATCACTTCTTCGACTAACTTGGAAGCGACTGTTGTGGCTTCTTGGTTTGGTATGGCGAAAACTTCGGGCCATTTGGTGAAGTAGTCAATGACGACCATAAAATACTTGTTTCCCGAATCCGTTACAGGAAATGGCCCCGCTACGTCAACTGCAATTCGTTCCCACGGTGCACCGACGTTATACAACCGCAGGTTCCCACGGCTCCTGGTCTGTGGTCCTTTCACAGCAGCGCAAGTAGTACATTTACGGCACCAATCCTGTACATCATCTCGACAATGTAACCAGTAGAATCGTTCTCGCACTTTTGTTAACGTCCTCTTGACACCTAGATGACCTCCTGATACGCCATCATGTATTTCATGGAGAACATCTGGTACTCTCGTTCTTGGGACAATTATCTAAAGATGGAACTCTCTGCCGTTAGTCTTCTCCCATTTCCGGTAGAGTATTCCGTTTTGGAGTATCAGACTGTCCCATTGCGCCCAGTACGCCTTAGTGACAGCGCCAGTGGGTGCAACCTCACTCCATATTGGTTTTACGTCACCCCGTTTCTTCCATGTGATGATGTGCCGAAGGTCGTCATCTTTTTCTTGAGCCTCCCTCATAGCATCATTCTCCCAGAGACTCAAAGGATCTGTTCTCGTTAGTTTTAATGTTTCTTCATTGCATTCCTGCTTGACACAATGTTTCAGTCCTCCGAACACGGCCTTCGTGAGAGTGCGTCGGCATTCCCATGTGTCTTTCCGCTGCGGTGTTCCGTCTTGAAGTCATACTCCTGGAGCTGTTCAATCCATCGAGCTACTTGACCTTCTGGGTTCTTGAATTGCAGTAGCCACTTCAAGGCTGCGTGGTCAGTTCGTAGTAAAAACTGTCTGCCGATGAGATATTTGTTGAAATGTTGTAGCGTCTTTACAACAGCCAAGAGTTCTCGTCTTGTCACACAGTAGTTTCTCTCTGGCTTGGATAAAGATTTGCTGAAATATGCAATAACAACTTCTCTTTCACCCTGTTTTTGAGATAACACCCCTCCAATGGCCGTGTTGCTTGCATCCGTGTCAACTATAAACTGACCTTCAGTTTGTGGATACCCCAGGATTGGTGTTTCACACAGATGTTTCTTTAGTTTCTGAAAAGAATCTTCACAAGTCTCATCCCAACTAAATTGTCGTTTATCTTCTGTCAGCCGATGTAATGGCTTGGCTATCTCTGCGAATCCCTTAACAAAACGCCTGTAGTATGAGCATAGGCCGAGGAATGCCCGCACTTCGGTTTTGTCCTTAGGGGTAGGCCATTTTTGAACTGCTTCCAGTTTCTCCAGGTCTGTCTGGATTCCATCACTGGAGATAATATGGCCGAGATAGTTGACCTTGCTCCTGAATAAATGACACTTTTCCAGGTTCAACTTTAATTTAGCTCCCTCTATTTTGGCGAAAACTCGCTCCAAGTTTCGCAAATGGTCCTCGAAGTCGCGGCCGACAATTATGACGTCATCCAAGTAGACTAAGCAAGCCTCTCCAACTAAGCCTGCCAGTACACACTCCATGAGTCGCTCAAATGTGGCAGGTGCGTTGCACAATCCGAAGGGCATGACGTTAAATTGCCATAAACCTTTACCGGTCGAGAAAGCTGTCTTCTCCTTGTCTTTTGGATGAATTTCTACCTGCCAGTAGCCAGACTTCAGGTCTAGGGTCGAGAACCATTTCATGCCACTCAGGGTATCTAAAGTGTCGTCGATTCGAGGTAACGGGTAACTGTCCTTCTTAGTGACATCATTGAGACGCCTATAGTCCACACAAAATCTCGTGCTACCATCTTTCTTCTTCACTAATACAACAGGTGAGCACCACGGACTTGTAGACGGTTCAATAATCTTATTCCTTCTCATGTCCTCCAAAAGGCCTTCAACTTCTTTTTCCTTTGCAATTGGTATCCGTCTTGCTCGTTGACGAATTGGTCTCTCGCTTCCGGTATCTATCCTGTGCTGAACCATTGACGTTCTTCCAAGGTCCCCTTCTTGACTGGAGAAGATATTCGCGTAGCGCTGCAAAAACTTCTTAGCTTTCATGCTCTGCGAATAAGTCAGATTACTCTTACAGTCATCGAGTAGCTTAGTCACTAAACCGTAATTATTGCTGTTTGCCGAGTCTGCGCCTGTCATCGAACTACACTTTTTCATCCAGACAACTTCCTCGCACTTTCCGATGACATCACCTTTGTTCAGGCAGATCTCGCGATCATCAAGATTCAAAACCCTGACCACAGCGTTTCTGCTTCCACTAACAAGGGTTCTCGCCGTCATCAGTTTTTGTGACGATGTCTTGGTAGGTGTGTCTTCGATCAACACGCATCTGTTTGACTTTTTCTTTCCAGCTGGCGGCAGTTCCACCAGTACCTGAGCTTCCGCTCGTCCAGGTACTTTCTGTACACATGCGACTTTCCCGCAGACGCCTCCAAGAATGAAGATTTCTTCTTCACCACACTTGAAAACTCCGTCAGCGACATTAATTCTGCAGTTGTGTTTCTTCATGAAATCCAAACCCAAGATGCAATCATCCACAATCTCAGCCACGATTACGTTATGAGAGTATGAGGACCCCCCTACATACATCGTAACTGACGTTTCTCCCAGGACGGGTATTGGCTGACCGGAGGCAGTAAGTAGCCGACAGTTAATTCTCCTCTTGTGTCCCGTTGCGGTTTTTACCAGAGTTGGGTTCACTATTGTTCTAGAGGCTCCTGTGTCCAGAGTCATTTTGCAATCCGTCCCGTTAATAGTCCCCTGAATCGCAAGACTATTCCCGCTGCATGCCTGGGAGATAACAGTTATCGGGGCTCCCTCCGCGTCAGCCAGTACTCGCCCCTTAGTCCTGGCTTTTATTCGTTTCCCTGATCCCGGGCAAGAGACAAAGCCCCCTGCTTCTTCAGCACCTCTATTTGTTCCTCGAGTCTGTTCATCCTGGCCATCTGGGTTTCCTTCTGCGGGCAGTTCAGCTGAAGATGGCCCCTCTCACCGCACTTGTAGCACATGGCTCCAGAACTTTTCTTCGTAGGGGCCTTAACCTCCTTGACTTCCTCAGAGACCTCGCGGATCTTATGCGTATGCCGTATGTCATAACGAACAGCCTCGACCTCCAAAGCATGCGCCAATGCTTCTTTTAGCGAGGTATGGTGACGAAGCCTCACTGCAGTTCTGACCTCCAGGTCTTTGATTCCGTCGACAAATGCTTGAACAATATTCGTGTCTACCATCTTGGTGTCGGCTCCTGGGTGTGCCTTTCTGACGAGTTTTTCAATTTCCAACGCCCATTGTTGTAGTCCTTCTCCTGAGCGTTGGACTCTGTCACGCAGTTGGGCACGGAACACGTGCTCCAGGTGTCGCTCCCCGTATCTGGATTCAAGTGCCTCCATCAGGTCTTGGAACCCATTTCCTGTATGTGGCAGTGCTTCCAGGACCGACAAAGCTTGCCCTCTGAGCGCAACAGTGAGAGCGGTCAAGCATTGTTCTTCCGTCCATCCGTTGGCAGTAGCAACCGTCTGGAATTGCTGACGATAAGCGTTCCAGGAAGTAGTGCCGTCGTATGGCGGAACTTTCACTCTTGGTCCTTGTGCCACTCCGATAGTTCCACTAGAGATCGCAACTCCCGTGGTTTCAAGGCGCACTACTTTCTTCTGTAGTTCAATGAGGCCGGTTTTCACATTTTCGACATCCAATCCTAACCCGGTAACTCGTTCTTCCACTACGTCGACATCTTTTCGAAGCTTAATCACCGTGTTACTAACATCACTTATAGCACAAAGCACTTTTTCTTGTGATTCTTGCAAAGCGCCGAGCTTGCGTTCTTGTGACTCTTGCAAAGCGCCGAGCTTGCGTTCTTGTGACTCGAGCTTGCGTTCTTGTGATTCTTGCAAAGCGCCGAGCTTGCGTTCTTGTGACTCGAACTTGCGTTCTTGTAACTCCTTCATTGACCGAATTTCAGCCCTTTGCATCTCTATCAGTTCAATTAAATTTCCTAATTGAAGTGCCACTGACGCTACGGCGCCGCTCGTGGGCGTGGCTTGTCTAGTGGGCGTGGCCTGTGTGGTGGGCGTGGCAAGGTGGGCGGATCCAGTGGGCGGAGCTTGTCTAGTGGGCGTGGCCGGTGTGGTGGGCGTGGCAAGGTGGGCGGGGCCAGTGGGCGTGGCTTGAGTCTGAGTAGGTGGAGCCTGGGCCTGGGTGGGCGGAGCCCGATGGGCGTGGTCGGTGGGCGTGGCATGGTGGGCGTGGCCAGTGGGCGGGTCTAGAGGGGCGTGGTCGGTGGGCGGGGCCTGGTGGGTGGGGCCAGTGGGCGGGGCTTGGTCCACAGCGGGCGTGGCCTCCGCAGCTCGTTGTGCCCTTGTCCTGACGCCCTCGAAGTCCTCTCTCGGAGTCAATGGCATCTCCAAATCCCACTTCTGACACCAGTTGTTACGTGTTAGGGTTCGAAGGATTTGGAGAGAAAGACCTGCTGACTCTTTTAGACGACTTTATTCGCTAACACTAGTTACACACTAAGCACTAGGTCCAAACACTAAGCACTAGGTCCAAACACTAAGCACTAACAATGTCCTAGGTCGTAGCCAAGTCGTAGGTTTCACTGGTATCACTCTTGATCACTTGTTTTCGCTCTCGAAGTCGCCTTTCTCGTAGCTCAAACTGAACTGCCCGGGCTCGCCCCCTGCCGCTATTTATATGCGCCGAGACGAGTTCCAGACTATTCCAGAATGTTCCCGACTGTGCGCGAACGTGATCGCCCGGAACGAATGTTTCTAGAAGGTTCGAGCATGTACGGTAGTTCCTCTAACGCCATCTAGTATCTAATAGGGATTTCACTCTGCTCGGTTCTTTAATTGGTTTTACTAGTTCCTGCTAGATGGCGCTAGCTCCTTTGTGTTTTGTGTGTTCGTAACATTATTATTATTTATTGCGTTCCATAATGTATACAATCATTGCTTAAATTAAATATTTAAAATACAATTATGGACCCTGTCGGGCACAGCAATTTAGATCAGAAGAGAGGAAGAGTGACAGTGCGACAGTGTATTTGTGTCGTGTTAAACTGGAATCTTCAGTACAACTATCCACTGTCGAGAACTAATCTTAAACTACCCACATAACTTCTTTTAAAAATCAAGTGTTTTACGGCATTTTTTTTTTCTGTATAAATATCACCATGGTGAAATGTGAAGTGTGTCGCAAAACCTTAGCAACTGCTGCAACAGTCAAGTGTGATGATTGTTTGGCAGCGTATCACCGAGGTTGTGCAAATTTACCCGAAGGTGCTACTACTAGCGGATGGTTATTTTCCAATTGACAAAAAAAAATCAATTCCGAAATAGAAGAAGATGAAATGTCCATGAATACATATTTTTTTATTTTATTTTTATCAAATATTTTTTTGTAAAATCTTTATTTATTAAATTGTAACTCCTCCTTTTTTGCAGTCTGTTAATACATCCTACTAATATTATAAAGGCGAAAGTTTGTAAGTATGGATGTATGTATGGATGTTTGTTACTCTTTCACGTAAAAACTACTGAATGGATTTGAATGAAACTTTACCACAATATAGCTTATACATCAGAATAACACATAGGCTACAAATTGGCTGGATCGATTTTGATGAAATTTTATTTTATACAGAATTGTATGGCAAAACAACGTTTGCCGGGGCAGCTAGTACAAGATACGTGCGAAAAACATTCCCCTTCTTTAACAGTCGGATAAAACAGTAGATAAAAAAAAAGTATGTTAGGTATGTCAAGTCTACAGAATTTAATTAAGTCTTATATCTTGTCGTTCAAAAACAAAAGTTAGAACAAACCGCCATAAATTTACCCGGAAAAAGGGCGAAAAAATATATTACCTTCTTAATTTTTGCAAGAAACCTTCTTTTGTGCTTTTACTTAGTAAGTCTTAATATTGATATTTAACTTTGTTGCTTTTGGAGATTTTTATCAATAAAACCGGTCAAGTTTATGCTGGATTGGAAATGTTCATAAAAATAAAAAAAATGGTCAAGTGCGAGTGGGACTCGCGCACGAAGGGTTCCGTACCATTATCTATGCAACATAAGGCAACGTTATTAGTATCGAGCAAGAAACGGTAAAAAAATCATGTTTGTTGTATGGGAGCCCCCCTTAAATATTTATTTTATTTTATTTTTAGTATTTGTTGTTATAGCGGCAATAGAAATACATCATCTGTGAAAATTTCAACTGTCTAGCTACCACCGTTCTTGAGATACAGCCTGGTGACAGACGGACGGACGGACAGCGAAGTCTCAGTAATAGGGTCCCGTTTTTACCCTTTGGGTACGGAACCCTAAAAAATCAGGAATTCTAAAGATCTTGCATGAACTCGTTTTTAGTGCGAATTAAAAAGTAGTTAACTAAATTTTAAAAACATACTGTGAAAACATAGGTACTGATCTTTCTAGACGTATTTTAAGATTAAATTTGGCTATTTTTCGGCTTTTTGCGAAACTAGAATAAAAAAATATTCCCTTGTGGTGTTCTATGTTAACAATAAAGCAAGGATTTAGATTTCACAGAAAATGCTAGATAAAATAAACACGATTTTATTACGAACTAGCTGTTGCCCGCGACTTCGTAGGGGTAGAATTTAGAAAATGTTGTTTCCCCAATTTTGTAACATTTTTCACTATTGATTCTCTCATATTAGTCGCAGCGTGATGTTATAGCCTATAGCCTTCCTCGCTAAATGGACTGTCCAACACTGAAAGAATTTTTCAAATCGGACCAGATGTTCCTGAAATTAGCGCGTTTAAACAAACAAACAAACTCTTCAGCTTTATAGATTCCACAGATTTGTTATATGTATAGAATAAAATGAATAGCTATTACTAGAAACATAATTCAGCAGTTCTTTTTACGTTATGTATGTATTTCTAAACAATATTAAAAAGCTGAAGAGTTTGTTTGCTTGTATAAACGCGCTAATCTCAGGAACAGCTGGTCCCATTTGAGAAATTCTTTCAGTGTTGGATAGTGCATTTATCAAGGAAGGCTATGACTATATAACATCACGCTCTGAGAAACAGAAGTGAAGCATCAGTGAATAATGTTGCAATAAGAGGGATAAATTTCTAAATTTCACGCGTATGAAATCGCGGGACACAGCTAGTTTCTATTTTTCTAAATACAAAGAATACACAAAAATTAAATAAAGAAAACAATTTTAAGAAATAAAACATTTTTTTCCTAATAATTCTGGAGTAACAAACGTCTTTTAAATTACAAAGCTTTTGAAAATAATTTATCTTTTCACTTTTAATGAAGATTTATTGCGTTATTATAGGCTACAAATCTACATTTTCATTTTACCCTGATTCATTTAACATAAACAAACGTTATTTAAATATATCGATAACATCATATATCAACAAATTTAATATTGTTTACATCAAAACCGAATGAGAGCGTATTCCAAATCAAATTTGGTTTATTTACCTGCTCTGACAACCAATTACTGTGTAATTCATTGAAAAATATAAAAAACGCATTACAGAGCTTTAGAACGTAGCGAAATAATTGGTTAATTTGGTGAAAATATACGCAATATTTAGTACTCAACCGCCATGCCGATCCACACCGTAAAATGCGTATATACACTATTTTTATATTATCCTTATTTTGTAAACGATACAATGCAATTACACAGTTAACATTCACCTATGTTTTAAATCACTTGTTATTTTTTGATTAGAAGGTTTTTTTTATATGAATTTCAATGTTTTTAATATTTTGTTTTAGTAAGCGAAAATAAAAGCGCGGGGTTGTGTCGGGAGAGCGTAGCGACGCCCACCTTCGATAGTGGCGCCGCGCGCGGCACTGACATGAAAACAACTGGCTTCGGGCAACAGGAACGTTTCATTTGACCAACAATATTACATTTTCTGTTGCCAACGACTTTAATCTTATACTTATAGAGTTGTTTTTCATGATTTTCTTGTAAATATATACAAAATATATGTATAGGTATCTGTTATAAGTATCAGGATGTCCCTTTTGTTCCGAGTTTTTTTGTTCCGCTCGTTTTTAGTAAATCCTATTCCGTTTGTATTGTAGATAAATTTTGACATTAATTTCAATCATAATAGTCGTTGTATCAACATGTTTGTGGAACGGATATAATTCTGTTATACACAGTTCAGCGGTTGCTTATGTCATGAATAATTGTACCATAATTATGAACCCAAAAGGGCAGCTTGGTGTTTATATATTTATGTGGTTATAAACGAATATACCTATGTTTGCTATTTAAAAACAAAACAGAAGATGTAACTTTTTGGTTGACTTGATTGCAGTAATTAATATTCTAATTGTGACAGAGTCGCTCTAAAAATAGCTTACAATTTTTGATAACTACAAATTGTAGAGTTTTCATAGTTTCTACCAAGATATACAGACAAACGTGTAATATACAAGATTAATAATGTATTTGAACTTACATTTTAGGGTATAGCCATAGAGCCGCTCTAAGAACGGCCTACACTTTTTGATAACCACATGATACTTATACGAAAGCCCGTCGAATTATTTATACACCCTTCCCAAACTTTCCAAACCAAACGTATTTAGTTTCTATTAAAAGTACCCAGATCTATGGTTAGCCAGTTTTTCACAGGCAAACCTATAGGTATGATATGAATGATATATCATTGTATTTGTAATTGTCTAACTACAGCTCTACAATTTAACATTTTCTCTTCAGCCTATTAACGAACCACTGCTGGGCACGGGCCTACTCCACTTTGGGTGGGATTATGATCTACTGTACCGCGTAAGGCGTGTTGGCACAAGGTTTAGTTTTGAGTTTTCCGTCTCTCACAGTAGACGTTAACTGCTTATATTTTGTCACGTAGCTGGCTCTTACAGCACCCTGGGAAAGAAATGGGGTGGTGACACTTGTATTCTTAATTCGTCACCGCACGAACTATTTAACATATTTACGTATAAATTAAGAAGTTATAAAAAGTTTACACATTTTACAATTTAACTGACTCTTTAACAGACCTTTTCTTATTCTTACAGAATGTTGAGAATTTGCTAGAAAACAATTAGGGAACGAAGGTTTAATTCAGTAATTAACAATTTTTTTTACATAGTGAAACGACAATCATCTTAAAAGAAGACATTAAAATTAGAAGATGTCAAAGGTCAAACCTCCGGTCACGTAAACCAATCAATCAATAACTCTACATTCAATTTACAAAACCGAGACTAAAGCGTTTCGGTTCGAACACAAACCTACAATTTTAGGGTAATAAATTGACATCAATCTACCCACATAAAATATTAAATAGACTTTCACATTGGTAGCGATTCTGAGCGCCTAACTAAAATTAACTCAAATACAAAAATTGTTAGTGTCAATAACATATTCGGTAATTTATTATTATAAAAAATTGGTCAAGTGCGAGTCGGACTCGCGCACGAAGGGTTCCGTACCATTATCTATGCAACATAAGGCAACGTTATTAGCCCCCCTTAAATATTTATTTTATTTTATTTTTAGTATTTGTTGTTATAGCGGCAATAGAAATACATCATCTGTGAAAATTTCAACTTGAGATACAACCTGGTGACAGACGGACGGGCGGACGGACGGACGGACAGCGAAGTCTCAGTAATAGGGTCCCGTTTTTACCCTTTGGGTACGGAACCCTAAAAACAGTAAATTTCAACAAAGAATGAAGGGCCTAAAATATAAGTATTATAAGCAACAAAACAGATGGTCTGGTAATTCATGTAACAGACTGTCGTTAGAGGTTACGGGTTTGATTCCCGCACATTAAAAGTATTTGTTCGATACATAATATTTGTTTTTATAACATAAATGTATTTCTATGTATGTATATTCTGTCTCGTTGCAGATAATATAGAAAGTGGGAAGATAAGAGTTGATGGCAGGGAAAACATGGACCATGACTGCAGAAAACAGAACGGTATCATAATCTGGTGTTATAATACCAGCAAAGAAGTTTAACTTGGGATTAATAGTCAATACATCGTAACAGAATTGGTCCCATTAAGTCGTTGTAACAATAATCAGTGTGAATAGCGTATAATATTGATATCCTAATATTTACAATGTAAGGGAACGCATGCAGATGTCATGAAATAATGTTACACGTGTATTCTGTTCTACTCGGAATTGATTATTAAGGTAGTACGCCTAAAACTGATAGGATCTAGCAATCCGGCAATGACGAGCCTCACGATGCAGTGGTCCATGAGATCATAGGTTCGATTCTAGCATTGAAAATTTCTGCATATTGGGATTTTAATATAACACTGCCTCGAAAGGTGGCAGGACGCACTTTGACGAGGTTGATAACAGCCATTTATTATATTACCTATCTTCTATACTAATATCATAAAGCTGAAATTCGTATAATATTTGTATTAGTAGAGTTTATTCGTTTGTTTGACCGCGCTAATCTCAGAAACCGCTGGTCCGGTTTGAAAAATTCTTTCAGTGTAGGATAGTACATTTATCGAGGAAGGCTATAGGCTATATAACATTTATTATTTTCACGCCGCAATCAATAGGAGTAAAGCATTAGTGAAAAATGTGTAAAAACGAGGAAATTTTCATAATTGGACGCCTATGGTGTCACGGGCAACAGTTACCAATAAAACCCATAAAAATTATATATTTATTTAAAAAAAGTAACAAATAAAATTTTATTAACTTAGTCAAAGTATATAAGTTTAATTTATTCATATACTTAAGAATAAATTAAACTTATATACTTTGACTAAGATACATAAAGTTCACTATGACCTGGTGTGGTAGGAGTAAAATAAATAAAGAAAAAAAAAACTCGGTTTAAAACATCATCATCATTATTCATGATAAGTATACAGCTCTAATAACATAAAATAAATTAAATACAGCCTCTCTGTTGAATACGTGCTTTGAATATTGAATGAGTAAATTAAAAGTACGCAAGGACTTTTCATTAGCTTAACATTCCCTAATTAATTCAATACCACGGATCACTCTGTGTCTTAGAGTTTGAAAACCACCAGAAGTCGTTATACACGCCTTTTTATACTGCTAGCTCCATGGTACCGAGGTAAACGCACACAAACACTAATGTTCCTTATGTCGCAGCGCAGACACTACGAAAACTTACACACACTAGCGTTTACAAATTTTATTTAAAACTAGCTACTGCCCGCGACTCCGTACGCCTGGCATTTAGAAAATTTTCACCGTTTTTGCAATACTTTTCACTAGGTAATGCTTGGCTTTTATTGGTCGCAACGTGATGTTATATAGCCTATAGCCATCCTCGATAAATGGACTATCCAACACAAAAATAATTAAATTTTTCAATTGGAACCAGATGTTTGTGGGATTAGCGCGCTCAAAGTTTTTAACATTACTTATAATATTATTATAGAAGTATAGATTGTTGCATACGTCATATGTAAACCTTTACTTGCTTTTTAAAAAGCTACTGACGAAAACATTTCATTCATGTAGCCTATAAATAGATATCTTACGGATAAACAACAATGATTAAACTTAACTGTAGATTTGTTATTAAAAACTGCCCTTTAGAGGCGTTGTCCGTACGCAATGGGTATATGCATCGATACTGTGCTCTTACAACGAGAGCTGCCTGACAAATTTAACTCCTGTTGAATCACTGTTCTAAGCTCTGGATAATTTAAGCGTCTTCTGTCATTATTGAAATGTACAATAACCTCATGGGCTAATACCGTTTGAGCCGAATCAAGGGGCGTTTAGGCTAGAAGAGCTCCGGATATATACTGTAAGAAAATGTCCTTGTGGTGCGGATTAATAATACAAGAGAAATAATATGCTGTAAGAGCCAGTTTAGGGATAAAATAAGCTAATAATAACCTCTATGAGAGTCGAAAGACGCGTATCCCAACGCTATCCCAGAGCGCCAAAGACTGATACCCCGAACCGGAGTATTTCCGTGGCCGTTGCCATTCTAAAGTTTTAAAATAGTCCGTCTTGAAAATGGTTGAAATGATAAAAATAGTATCTAACTATAATAATACAATTATTATAGTTAGATACTATTTTTATCATCACGTTGTTAAGCAATGAATTTAAAAAAAAATATATTTACTGACTTCATGTGCCTTTGAAATTTGAGGGTTTTCCTCGATTTCTAAAGAGATAACCAGCAGATATTGACGTGGTGCCAATGGGACTACATGGGAAGCACCAGTTTCAAACAGAAAAAGAATCATGAAAATTGGTTCCCCCAGTTAATAACATACAGACGAATTGAGAACCTCCTCTTCATTTTGAAATCGGTTAAAAAAATTGTGCAACAACTGTTTATTTCACAAAATCAAGAAACAACACTATGTTACGTTATGATAATATATATTTCCACTAGTGGATGAACGCGACTTTATACGTGTGGAATTTAGAACATTTTCACCCATTTGACACATTTTCACTGATGCTTCGCTCATATCGATCGTAGCGTGATGTTATATAGCCTATAACCCTCCTCAATAAATATACTATCCTACACTGAAAGAATTCTTTAAATCGGACCAGTGGTTTCTGAGATTAACGCGTTCAAACAAACAAGCAAACTGTTCAGCTTTATAACATTATATTATTATATAGATAGATTACTGAAAGCATATCTAATTCTGTTACGTCAAATTTAACATAGTACCAGTAATGTCACTATTATTCACTTTAATTATCAAGTTTGTCAGGTAGGTCGGCATTTACGACAGTGTAGAATGTTCTATGGTTGTGAGGGGACGGTTAATTAATATCACTAAATCAATGTTGTGAAATTCACTAAAAGTTTAACTATTCTTGACTTTTATACTTATACTAGCTGACCCGGCAAACGTTGTTTTGCCATACTAAAAAAAAGTTTTGAAAAATAGACTAGCTGACCCGGCAAACGTTGTTTTGCCATACTAAAAAAAACCAAAAAGGTTTGAAAAATAGATGTTGGCTGATTCTCAGACCTACTGAATATGTATGTAAAATTTGAGAAGAATCGGTCAAGCCGTTTCGGAGGAGTACGGTAACTAACACTGTGACACGTGAATTTTATATATTAGATGTACACAAAATTTCAGGAAAATAGGTCGAGCCGTTTCGGAGGAGTACGGTAACTAACACTGTGACACGTGAATTTTATATATAAGACTAGCTGATCCGGCAAACGTAGTTTTGCCATACAAAAAAAATATATGAAAAATTGATGTTAGCCGATTCTCAGACCTACTGAATATGCATGTAAAATTTCATATAAATCGGTCAAGCCGTTTCGGAGGAGTACGGTAACTAACACTGTGACACGTGAATTTTATATATTAGAAGAAGATATACTAATATTATAAAGCTAAAGAGTTTATTTGTTTGTTTATTTGAACGCGCTAATCTCAGGAACCGCTGGTCCGGTTTGGAAATTTCTTTCAGTGTTAGATAAATGTATAATAAATATATTATTGAGGAAGCTAGATAACATCACCCTGCGACCAATAGGAGTAATTACAAAGCTAAAAAGATAGTTCAGGGACTTTAGACACAGATAAAGATGTTATATGAGGGACGGAAAACTCGAAACTAAACTCTACAGAAGACCCGTGTCCAACAGTGGTACGCAATGGGCTAAGAAAGAAAAATAAGTTATAATAATTACAATGAAATTTGCTTGTCAAAAAAATATTAACGATATATTTTCAACGTTTATGTTAAATTCAATAGACTCACAGATCATTACAAAAAGGAATGCGATCAAAAATAGCCATACGTTGAATGGAAACACACTTCGCATTAGGTGCTATCGAACAACGATTGGACGAGATCAACATCCAGACACATGTCGAATGATGTATATAGTAATACATTAATACATATTAATATTACAAAGCTGAAGAGTTGGTTTGTATGTTTGAATGCGCTAATCTCAGGAACCACTAGTCCGATTTAAAAAAATCTTTCAGCGTTAGATAGTACATTTATCAAAAAATGCTATACGCTATATAACATCACGCTGTGACTAATAGGAGCGCAGCATTAGTGGAAAAAGTTTGCAAATACGGGGACAATTTTCTAAATTCCACGCGTACGAAGCCATGGCAACAATGTTTAGAAAAAAACTTAAGAGGTGTCAAGGGACACGCGGATGGAATGAAGTTCCTTTAGATTAATTAGTGAAGGAATTCTAATAATTTTTTTTAAGTTAAAATACTTTTTTTTTATTTACCACACTGTTCAATGCGAAATAGAAAGACGAAACGAAAATAACTGGCTTGCCGTCTATGAGAGAGAGAGAGAGAGGGGGTAAGAGAGAGAGAGAGAGAGACAGACAGACGCACACGCCGCGCGCCGTCCGGCTTACAACTATAACAAAAAGTGTCGTTACAACTTTTGGTCTTAATTTTTTCCGAGTTGTGTACAAACGTATAATATTTTAGAGATATAAACGACGGAATTTAAATATTTACCATGTAGATTTTACACAAAAATCAGGCACTAAACCACAAGCATAACTTAAAGGATGGCAAAGAAGTTATTCACAATGCCTTAAAGATGTTCATATTATATGTATCTATCCATTCTATTTATCATCCATCCCTTTCAAATAATCCTATCTGCAATAGTCAATTTCACTCATATAGACCATAGTGACTGCAAAGTCTCCAAAACGGCGGGCTTATATTTAAAACAAATACACGCATCTATATCCGTAAAAAGAAGTTTTATTTGAACGAATGAATTGCACAAGTGTTAGAGAATATTAAGTCAATTTCCAAATTAAAACAAGTCACCTAACCTAACAAATCATAGGAATTATTTCATTCTATTACATTAAATACCAAACGGACGTAAAAATACCTATAATAAGATTGGTCTCACCATGATGTTTGTATAGCCTTTAGCCTTCCTCGATAAATGTACTCTCTCTCTCCAGCCCATTTACGTCCCACTGTTGGGCACGGGCCTCCTCTCCTTTGGGAGGAATTATGGTCTACTATCCCTCGCTGACCAGGCGAATTGGCACAGGGTTTATTTTCAAGTTTTCCGTCTCTTACAGAGGATGTGTGCAATATCCCATAACTGACTTTTACAGCACCCTCGGGAGGGGATTGGGTGATGACACTTATATTCTTAATCCGTCACCACACGGAGGATCTATATCGATAAATTTACTATTCAAACACAAAAAGAATTTTTCAATTTGAACCAGTAGTTTCTGAGATTAGCGCATTCAAACAAACAAAAAAGCAAACAATTTTTTCAGTTTTATAATAATTAGTATACAGTTATTTCCATTATTTGTGAACTAATTTTAATTTAAGATGACCTAAAGTTCAGAAAAAGCTCTTATCAAGCTTGACCTTTCAGTTGTTTGGTATTTAACAAATTCAATTTTTTTTTATTTCTTAAGTGAAAGTGAGTAGATTGACCTATGCAAAGCGATGTTAGAAGTATCTATTCATAAATATTTATTGGAACGAAGTTCCTTACGGCAGGCTTGGAGGAGATAGGGATTTTGCTGCGCGACCGATCTGAAAAAAATGTGATAGTAAAACCGTAAGAAAAAGACCGTGGAAAAGGTCCGTGGAAAAAAGGCCGTGGAATAAAACCGTTAAATGAGACGTGCGCAGGCGCGACATTCGTATACACAAGCGAGTAGTGTTACCTTTCTCTTTCTTCCACATTAGCCAAAGGAACTTTGTTCCTATCTGGTGTCCCACGACACCACATTTTTGTAATTTTTTTCTTTTATTCTTTGGGTAAGAATCACACGAATAATATAAAATGTAGTGACGGATTACGGGTGTTCCCCATACCCTTCCTCGTTAAATATACTATCCAACAGTACGAAATTTTTTAAATCAGACTAGCGTTTCTTGTTGTTAGCGCGTTCAAACAAGCAAATAAACTTTTCAGCTTTGTAAAATTGGTATAGAAGTATAAATTTGTTACTATGTCTGTGTAAGGTAACAAACGCTTAGTATAAGACCAGAGAATGTTATGTAAAACAATATAACAATATGTTTATTTATTGCCCATGAAATAGTCTCACGCGAGATGTACATATATTTGCGTACAATATTGAAGTTACGTTGGTTACACTAATGACGTTACACATGTTCGCCTACGGTTTTCTATTGATATTATAAAACAGGTTTATTTTTAAAAATACTTATCGCATACACGAGATTATTAGCTAGGTTATTTATGCCAATTTCCGGAATGAGAAAGCTTAAGAGGATACCAAAATAGCTTCGTGCATTCTTCTATGTACGAAGTTTTCATTGTTTCTTTAGATTGAATGGCTAGAGCTCTAATTTTTAAGTATATGTTTTTTCAATATATGATCTAGGATCGCATGAACTCAGAAACGCGATTGAAAACAGTTTTCTAGATAGAAAATCATGGCGAAACAACCTCTAAATTTTTTTATTTTTTTCATTTGTCAGTCTATTATCGCGTATTAACTAATGAAATAACTTTAAAAACATAGGTAACTATTATGTATAGAAACACGTGGATCAGAATTAAAATATATTTAGTAGATTTTGAGTAAATAGGAAAAGTATCCCTAATTCTTCATTTTCTGTGCCTACTGGCTGTGTTAATATATACGTGTCGGCAATATTGATGTAGGCCCTTAATAAATATCTACGTGTTTACTGAAAGTAAAGCTATAATAGCGACGATTTAAAAAAGTCACCACCTCATTTTCTTATATTACGGGCTTCGTGGTAAGTATGTATTGTATGTATTCACAAAACAAAAGTAGTTTATGTAGCAAATCCGTATTTTGGTACCAACAACAGAAGTATATAAGTTAAGCTTTCAGAGGACGTTGTGTGAAATGTCTATGAATATTTATATAATTATTATTATTTGTTTTATTCCGATAACTATGAAGGAATTTTTGTTAATTTCAAATAGCTAACTATTATTCCCATACATATATGAATGACTTTGATATCACTGTTTATACAGTGCGGCGTTTGACTGACTGCCAACATTTTTGGGTCATGAACACACACGCATGGTTAAGTATAACTAAAAGTTAAACGATATCTCGTACAGACGGTGTTTTGTTGAAGGTTAAAATTATATAGCTGTAGTTATTTGTAAACTAACTGTTAGTCACTGTTTATTCAGAGTTACTTTGTATGCGAAAGAAATATAAGCCACGTCTCCCTGGTGGGGTCATGGTAATACCTGAGTGACTACCATGGCCCGGCCAAGGGGCGAGGAGGAACACCGTGGGGTTTAGTGGGTAGTCCGGGTCCGTTTCTGACCCGGGAGTCCCACACAATGTGTGTAAATGCATACCACACGTAAAAAAAAGCCACGTCTAGTTTCAATATTATTATTTTGAGCTATTAATATTTGTAAAGTAATATTTTAATTTAAAAAATAATATAACTAACGCGACTCGAAAGAAAATCATGTTTGACAATATAAAGAATAATTTCCGAAGTCAAAACTGGAAAACACGCTTGAGAATTCTCGACGCTTTGCATTGTTATATTTTGTTCTAAACATGTATAAAAAATTAGTTTAGTGAATAAATGAAAAAACACTTGATAATCCTGAATGTTATTAAATTATTGCATTATCATCGGTCGTTAATATGTATTGTGTGTCCAATATTTCAGATCAATCCGACTGCTGCAAGTGTGGGTGAAAATCACTTCCTTAAGATTCCATTACATAGATTAAAATATTGATAGATACGTACCAAGCTAACAAGAGTGTGTTTAAAACAAAAATAACTGTAACTATCCACAAGTTACAGTTAATTTTCTTTTAATCCCGCTTTTCAGATCATATCAAATGAAAACGCAAATAATAGCAAAGCTATATCAGAGATAATTATGGTAATTCGCTTGACCGATTCTGTTTAACAAAATAAATCACAATTAATAAGGATACCTAGAAATGAACCATGCAATTTAAACAAAAATATGTAATAAATCATTGTACAGGAAAATCTTTTGTTTATTTAATACTAGCCGTTGCCCGCGACTTTGTACGCGTAGTATTTAGAAAATGTTCCCCGTTTTTGTAACATTTTTCACTACTACTTCTCTCCTATTAGTCGCAGCGTGATGTTATATAGCCTATAGCCTTTCTCGCTAAATGGACTATCTAACACTGAAATAATTTTTCAAATCGAACCAGTGGTTCCTGAGATTAGCGCGTTTAAACAAACAAACAAACTCTTCAGCTTTATAATATTAGGATAGACTGGCTATTAGCCGTGAGTTCGCACCATTGCAGTTTTGAAACACTAGGTACCTAAAAAGATCTAACTTGAACTTGAATTTGACTTGAACCCACGACCTCGGAATACCGTTCCGTTGCATCTGAGCTATTATGGTTCCCGCACATGTTTACCAAATCTTCCACTACATTCTTCTCAATGTGAGTTAAACATCGTACGATGTTTTTTGTACAACGCCATCTATTGAGTGGTTTGTACCAACTCGATCAATCGATCACTTAGTGTTTTTTACTGTAAAAGTCAATTGCAAAAATTAATAAATTAATGAAGATCTATCTATATTAATATTATAGTGCTGAAGAGTTTATTTGAAACATTTTTCACTAATGCTTCGCTCCTATTAGACGCAGCGTGATGTTATTTAGCCTATAACCTTCCTCAATAGATGTACTATCCAACACTGAAAGAATTTTTCAAATAGGACCACTATAATAATAATAATAATATAATAATAATAATATTCTTTATTGGCTAATATAGTTTTTTACAGAATTGAAGCTATTAGACCCCGTGCTAGCTTTTTGAAAAAGCTGTGTTACAGGGCCTAAGTTATACTTCCGTTATACGTGAGACATACTTAATCCTAAATTAAAATCTAGCATGCAGCATAATAGGAAATTAAAATTCATAAAGTTGAGGCCGTGCACAGTGTGTGTGTCCACATGTGTAAATTGTACGTATATATATGTTGTATGTGTGTATGTATGTGTGTATGTATGTGTGTGTTAAGCTGTGAAATAGTTACTATGTGACATTTTCAAGCAACTTTTCCGTCCCTGCATAGTCCAAGCTCTGCAACCATCGTTTGAGTACAGTTTTAACACCTCGGCTGGCATTAAACCTAATATCACTATGTCCATTTAACATATTGTACAGTTTGGGGCCCATAAAATCGTAGTGTCTTTGACCATACGAGCTATTAAACCTTGGTATAGAAAATTTGTTGATACGCTTCACAGTCGTGGGCAGATGTGATACTGCACTCTTATGGAATCTTAATATAGACCGATAGATGAACATTTGCCTGACAGTAAAGACACCACATTTCTCATATAAGTCGGCAGTAGGATAACGATATGGAAGGAACAGGGCTACTTTAAGTAGGGCTCTTTGAGCTCGTTCTACTACCAAAAAATGCTTTTTGGCTGCGCAACCCCATGCACATATGCAGTAAGAAATTATACACTCACAAAGTGCCTTGTATAATTCAATAATAGATTTGGCATCAGTAACAGATCTAAGTGTTTTAAATATTGGTATAAGTTTCCTAATCCTTGACGCTACAGTTCCCACCTGTTTATCCCATCTTAATTTGTCGTCAATAATCACACCCAGATATTTAATGTCAGACGAACGGTATAATCATAATATAAGTATAGATATTATCTCTTTATTACTAGACAGTGATCTAATTGTGGGTATGACATAGTAATTTACCTCAAATTGTCTCCCTGAAAATATTTATAACGAATAATTAATAAAGTTTATGATCATTTGCGTATAAATCATATACCTACGCTCGATTTTATTATGCTGTCAGTACATAAAACGTGCCAACCAAGTCCTATTATTTACTAAACCTACGCAACCGATTTTAACCGGTTTCAAAAAAGAGGAACTTTATCAATTTATTAAAAAGTTTTTACGTGTGTTCCCGGATTTATGTCAAAATCTCTTTAATCTTTTCTCCTTAATTTTTTTAATAGGTTTATATTTCCTAGTAGGTCCCACAGGAAGGTCCAATGATTTTCATGTTATAGATAACAAGGTAGTGACGGAATTTACGAGGAATTTCACGGAATTTCATTCAGAAGGTCGCGGAATCTATCGTCTTCAAGGCAAATATTTAACACTTATCGAAGCTTACAACATTAAAAAAATACTATAAATGAATTATAATATGTTTAAGCAATCGTAACATAGGCATAGAAAAAACAGCTTATTTGTACACCAGAGGACGTTGTGGGAAGTCCGTAAATATTAATAAAAAACATTAGGGATATTACTCTTCACAATAAATCTCAAAGCAATAGCATTTAATTTTATTGAATGACACAGTTTATATGAATTCTAATCTATTTTACTAACAAAATGAACTGTTTACATAATAAAGTATAATACGAATACCAACCAATGTCGAAAACTAAATGTGAAAAATAGCCAAGCACGAGTTGGACTCTCGCACGAAGCGTTCTGTACCATACCATTATCGTATTACTAGCTGTTACCTGCAACTTTTTACCAGTGGAATTTAGAAAATTTTCCACGTTTTTGCAATATTTTTCACTGATGCTTCGTGGCTATTGGACGCAGCCTGATGTTATAATAGCCTATAGCCTTCCTCGATAAATGTCCTATTAAACACAAAAAGAATTTTTCATATCGAACCAGTGGTTTCTGGGATTAGCGCGTTCAAACAAACCAACAAACTCTTCTGCTTTATAATGTTTGTATTGATGTTTTTAGGTAGTGTTTCAAAACTGCAATGGTGCAAAGTCACGACTAATAGCTCAACAGTATCAACTCTCTAGCTATTAGCGTTTCTAAAGTAGAGCTTTGACAGACTGACAGGTCTCTGTTCACTTGTCCGTCTCAGTCTCAGTCAAGACTCAGTAAAAGGGACTCGTTTTATCTTTTAACACAGAACTCTAAAAACTTATGACTCATGCAAATAACGCCAGACATATCGGAAAATATTTTTTTCTGGCATTTTTATCATACACTAGCGTTACGCAAGAAATACCTTGGCAGTGGCATTCGACTGTAATACTGAAATAGATAAAGCATGTATTTTATTAAAATATTAGCAAATTTTAACATGATATTAGATATTGGTTTAATTGGTCGCACTTGTATCCTAATCCATCACATATAGCAAGTTAAAAAAAACCTTATAAAATGATCAGCTATTAAAACCTCTATAGTCTCATTTGACGATCCTCGTGGTCGAGTGGTTCGTGTAACGGACAGCCAGATATTTATAAATGTCATACAAATGTTTGTACTGCGTCTGGGTATTTTCTATGTATTATAAGTATGTATTTACAAAAAAACACTAGTATATGTAGTCTATCCGTATTCTGGTACCCATAACACAAGCATATTATAAGCTTAACTTGGGACTAGAGTACGTTGTGTGAAATGTCTATGTATATTTATTTATTTATTTATCTGACCCAACGAATAAAAACAACAGCGTTGATGGCGAAATGTGAGTACATTTCAGCTCCACGATATTCACTTGCTACATAATAAATAGACAGTAGAAATAAATACAGTTGCCATCCAATCTATTTCTGGAATCCGGTATATATTTTTGACGTAAATATAAAGACAACATATCGCCGTCAGCTGATTTTGACAATTCGCTGACAACAAGACAAATCTAATGGCTATTAAATAATAGAAACCGTTTTAATGACGTAAATTAAGAGGTACGTAGGTCTCAGCTGGCATACAATTAGAAAAAACCGGTCAAGTGCGAGTTGGAGCCGCACACATTGGATTCCGTACCGATCCATTAGCCTTTCTCCGTCCACTGCTGGACAAAGCCCTCCCCTATAGAACACCACAAAGCGTGGTCCTCCAGCGGCTCCCATTTGACGATATCGTGAGTCCATCTTATTAGGGGCCATCCCACGTTGTCTCATCCGCTACGTGTTCGCTTCGCGAGGACGTTCCTTCCCCAACATTCATCGGATCAGCAAGCGATCTATGTGGCCTGTCCATTGTTATTTTACATGCCGATATCATTAATTTGTACCCACACTGTTTAACTTATTGCACTAACTTTGGTTGGCTGGTAGATAATGCCTAAAGCATTAAGTCCGCCATTGTACGTCTTATGTGCATAAAGTTTTAATAAATAAATATCATCATAGTATTATATTCTTTTTACTGTCATAATCATATCGTGCATTTAAAACCAATTTTAATAATAATATCGTGTCTCGAATTATATTTATTGATGTAATAGCATTTGACATGACTATGTTTTCTAACGCTTGCGCGACTCATTTGTTTAAATAAAACTACTTTTTACAGATTCGGGCGCGTATTTCCGTTTTGAATTTTGACCCGACGTTTCGGAGACCTTGCAGTCTCCAGTCTCACCCGTGATCATGGTGACTGCAAGGTCTCCGAAACGTCGGGACAAAATTTAAAACGGATATACGCGTCTGAATCCGTAAAAAGTAGTTTTATTATGACTATGTTTATTTATTATCTTATTCGTAGACCTTGCGTAGACCTCTACAACGTAGCCGTAGTAAAGGCATTTGTCAGATCATTATCAAATTTTGCAATAATTTTAAATAAATTGTGAACACTATTTATACCATAAAGTTCATGATCAAATGTATATTTTTATTTGTTTGAACAATCGCTGGCATTTACTTATTATAAGATAAAAAAATATATATTTTAAAGAAACACACGGATATAGATTCTGACAACTGATATACTTTTTAGGGTTTCGCACCAAAATGTAAAATGGGACCTATTACTACGTCACTGTCCGTTCATCGTCAGGCTGACTCGCCGGAGTTGAGTACTAGCTATTCAATTTCGGCGATTCAGCCTTTATTAGCCAATAGTTTTAATTTTCAAAGACGATGTATACCTTTTTTTACAATGTCCTCTGGACCCAAGCTAAGCTTATATGCTTGTGTTATGGGTACCAGAATACGGATATACTACATATACTACTTTTTTTTGTAAATACATACCTACATATAATACATAGTAAACACCCATACGCAGTACAAACATTTGTATGACATTTATAAATATCACACAAAAAATGATTGTCCCAAGCGGAAATCGAACCCCCGACCTCGTGATCGGCAGTCCGTTACATAAACTACTCCACCACGAAACCCATCGTTGTTGTTTTGAGTATTTATTGTAGATATTATAACAATAAATACTAAAAACCTGAATACAATAAATACTTAAGCTTCCATATATAATACTACAAATGACTACAAACGTTTTCAGTGTTACTTGATCATACACTCAGACAACATGGTTAGGACGATATAACGAACGCGAATATATTATGCTAATAATAGTATGGAATCTTCCATGTGCAAATTCAACTCGGGCTTGGCTGGTTTTGGGAACTTTTTAATTTTTTTTTTAAATAAAATGCTAACGTCATCATACTCGTAGTTTGTTTGTTTGATTAGCTATTGTTTATAAAGGTGGAGGTTACGTTACTAAATTACCACTTTTATTTTGTAACACTTGCGCGACTCATTTGTTTAAATAAAACCACTTTTTACGGATTTAGACGCGTGTATTTGTTTTAAATTTTAGCCCGACATTTCGGAGACTTTGCAGTCACCATGGTCACGGATGAGAGTCTCACCATGACCATGGTGACTGCAAACTCACGCGTCTAAATCTGTAAAAAGTGGTTTTATTTACCACTTTTAGCCAAGATATTATGTAATAAGCCGTCAAGCCAACTCGACATATTTCACAATGCTCACAAAAGACTGCATTTGTATTTCGAATTTAAAATTAGCATTAAATTTTACACATAATACCTAAATATTTTCTTGGGAATTTTCTCTACCTCAGATCATTTTCTATTTTGTTAATACTTAAGCATGCTTAAGCCTAATACCACGTAGGCTAAACATTACAATTTCGGCCACAAGAAAGGAGTCCTCCCTTATGGTCGCGATTATCAGAGTTATCTAACCTAGTACCTACAGTTTTCACTGAACGTGGATTTTACAATTTTAACTGAGTAAATTCGTACAAGTATGGTATCTAAATTTAGAGGTATAATATTCTCTTACATTAAACTATATCATTGCCCATATAATCTAAGTATTCATACAGATTTTATTATCACGTGCAAATATAACTAAAAGAGATTTTAATGGAGTTTATATGTTCCACTTCTGAAACATTTACGATATGCAATAAACACATGAATTTGAATTTAAGTAAAAGTTAATAAAACTCAATAAGGACTTTTAATATTATACGTTTTTATTTTATGTTTTTAACGTCATTTGGTATTTTATTTATTGACTAGATGTGTCCAGCTGTGATTATAATCGAATTACCACAGAATTAGAAAACACCTACGGCAAAATTACGACCATATTTAACCGAATTATACTTGGTGGATAAAATTATTACCATGAGCAAGAAATTATAGTAATTATAAAATTTCACTTTAATTTCATACTATTGTGGCTAACCAAGCAATTACTGAAAAGGCTCGAATGGCGATCCACAATGGCGTGTTGTTACCTACGCTTATGTATGGAAGCGAATGTTGGGTGTGGCAGAAGAAGCACAAAAGTAGAATAAATGCTGTAGAGATGCGCTCTTTGAGAAGTATGTGTGGTGTGGTGTGACTTTGTAAGATAGATTAAGAAATGAAGTTATAAGAGAACGTTGCGGTCTGAAAGAGGATGTAGTGACTAAGGTGGTGAAAAGTATGCTTAGGTGGTTTGGTCATGTGGAGAGGATGGATGAGAGACGCTTAACGAAAGGCATATACACGGCGGAGGTAAATGGAAATGCTGGGAGAGGACGCCCGAGAAAAATATACTCCGATGTCATCGCCGGTATACTCCAAAAGAGGCAAGTGCGTAGCACTTACAACCGTTGGGCATGTATGACCAGATGTATGAGTATGGATGAAGCCAAGGAAGTATGTTTGGATCGTAGCAGATGGCGCTCTATAGTCTCTGCCTACCCCTATGGGAAAAAGGCGTGATGTTATGATGATGATGATATAATTTCATTTATTACGCAAAAACATAGCAACTCTTGAAATTGTTAATCAACTTTTAAAAAAAGTAAGAAGTTCTACGTTTAAATAATATGTTTTCAATTTACTTGTTATGCTGTTTTGAGCACATCCATACTAATATCATAAAGCTGAAGAGTTTGTTTATTTGAACGCGCTAATCTCAGGAACAATTAGACTGATTTGAAAATTTTCAGTGTTGGATTATTCAACATTTATCGTGGAAAACTATAAAACTAAATTTTTAATAAAATATAAAATATAAATAATAATATTAATATAAATAATATAATAATATAAAATAAACTAAATTTAAATTTATAATGGAACGCTCTTCCGCTGGAAATCAGGATGTGCAAAAGCCGTAACACCTTCAAGCGTAAGTTGCGAGAGCATTATAGACGTTTATCATCCCATTCTCACGCATAAGTACGTCTATAACTGATCCTTTAAGGCTACTGACTTGTTAATTTTTCATTTGTTATTGTCATATTTGGTTTAATAATGTGTTATATATGTTTATGTACGTGTGGTATTTATTAAGTAACATTGTAATGTGTATATTTGTATGTATGTATCATGTAAATCATTACTTCAATATATCTATGTCTATACCCCTATCCATTTTATAATAAATAAAAACTGTAACTTTCATTTTCCTATTAATTATTATAATTTTTTTAAGCTATTGCATAGCTTCTATCGAGGGCCTTGAGTGCGGGGACCGAATCCAGAAATTCCGTAACGAAAAAAAACCTCACGCTCCCCACTCCGACGGGCACGGAGGTGTGGCTTGAAGGCCGTGCATTGTCTAACGTCGTTTCTTTTCGGCAGTCTTCGACACGGTGTTTGTGTTCGTGCAACTAGCCGTATTGTACTACTCTACGAAGCTCGCACGAATCGAGACGAGCTGCTCCGAAATCGGACGAATACATAAGCAGCTGTTTATGAGAAAGTATATAGGTGTATAGGTATTAATGTACAACAGTGAATAGCTGTACTTGTAAAATTTGTGTATAACATTTGTTAACATTTCATTTTTGTTTTCTTATCGGTTACCACGCTCAAAAAGTGTAACTTGTATTAATATCAAAGAAAAAGAAATACTGCATAAATAAAATAAATAAATAAATATAATTGCATAAGTTGATACAAAATGCTATGCAATAGCTTTACCGCGGCAGTCCCCGAGTGCCACACGTCTTTTTCTCCTCAGCTCTGTATTGACACCTGCCTCCTTTAATTCTGCACCACCCTATGGTTGGCTGGTAGAAAATGCCTTAGGCATTAAGCCCGCCTGTGCATGTAATAGCATTAAAGTGTTAAATAAAAAAACAAACCATGCAGGTTGTCTGGAAGAGATCGCTGACAGCGATAAGATCGCCATTTGTACATCAATTGTTTGTAGATAATTTAAAAACTCTGTATTATTGGTGTGCAATAAAGTATATTGTATTGTATTGTCATATTACAATTACTTTACGTTTTTAGTGCATTGAATATTGTCCACGTGGGAACTACACGTGAAAAGAAATATAAACAAAATTCACAAAAGTAATTAAGTTTTAAAATACGTTACCATAATTCAATATATTTAAAATTCTCATGTCATGTTACATTGACTCATTAAAAGAATTTTAATAAGATATTTTGACAGTTGGCTGTTAAAATGTTTTATGTTATTTTAATGATTTCTTTAATTTTTTCACAGGCCATATACGTCTAAGTTATGTCTTTGATTCGTTTTCATCTTAAAAGAAGGTAAATGGCCTACCTTAAAAATAAATAAATCTTTAAGACATTTCACACAACGTCCTCTGGTCCCAAAGTAAGCTATATTTCTATGCTTGTGTTATGGGTACCAGAATACGGATAGAATACATAAACTACTTTTCTTTTGTAAATACATACTTATAATACATAGAAACATCCAGAAGCAGAACAATCATTTGTATGACATTTATAAACATCACACAAATGATTGTCCCAAGCGGGAATCGAACCCGCGACCTCGTGAATGGCAGTCCGTTACATGAACCACTAGACCACGAAGCCCGTATAACCCTAAGGAATACCAACCAGCTTTGTGATGCGTATATTAGATACTAGCGGTTACCCGCGATTACGTTCCCCGTTTTTGGAACATTTTTCACTGATTCTTCGTTCCTATTGGTCGCAGCGTGATGTTACAAAGCCTATCCAGCACTAAAAGAATTATTCGAATTCGAATTTGTAATTCCTGAGATTAACGCGTCATACAAACAAACTCTTCAGCTAAAGTAATTTATTAATTTTGCAATTGACATGCTATGCTTTTACTTAATAAATCAAATTGTGGTGGAAAAAGTGATTACCGCAAGCGGGACCCGAACCCACGACCTCGGAATACCGTTCCGTAGCTCTGCCAACTGAGTCCGAGGTCGTGAGTTCGAGTCCCGCTTGCGGTAATCACTTTTTCCACCGTAATTTGATTTATTAAGTAAAAGCATAGCATGTCAATTACAAAATTAATTAATTACTTTAGTAATGAACGTCGCGTCATTATTTTCAACCCAATTGTATTCTGTAAAGAATACTATGTGGTTGGTCGAGATGTTGCAAAGCATTCTTGATACATGGCGTTGCACGTAGCAATACGATAAAAACTCAATCGAGTGAGGATTGCGGTGGCCTAATTGATTACTGAAAAGCACAATCGCAATATGCTCAGTTGGCAGAGCTACGGAACGGAATTCCGAGGTCGTGGGTTCGAGTCCCGCTTGCGGTAATCACTTTTTCCACCGTAATCTGATTTATTAAACTCTTCCGCTTTATAATATTAGTATAGATTTTAGATAGTGATATTTACACCCGTATTCACAAACAATATTTACTTATGTAAGTACTTAAGTGTTGATGCACTGTGCAAAGGGTAACACTTCTCAGTGCGTTCCGTTCATCGAGCCTTTGTATTCATAGACAAAACTTAGTTATGCGTTCAGTTTAACAAACGCATAGTGCGCTTCACCACATAAGTATTGTTTGTGAAAAGATTTTGCTACCCCTGTGCGTCCATGCCTACTATAAGACCTCCCAGTAACGTTTGTGAATAGGTACGGCTGTTAATATTAGAAAATAAGGTATGACTCTTGTCCTCTTCCTATTATCGGCACTATTGGGCACGGGCCTTTTGCAATGTTTTTTTAATAATTCTTCGCTCCTATTGGTCTCAGCGTGATGTTATGTAGCCTAAAGCTTTCCTTGATAAAAGGAGTATACGGAGTTGATACGACATAGGGACATAAAAATAGACTACGTATACTATAGGTGTATATTATTAATTCGATACAGTATAAAAATAAATAGCACCAAAAATGAGATGCTTACCAAATTCTTCATAGCATCTTTTTTGTTATTTTGGTCACTTTCGTAATAAATGTGCAAGTGATTTGTATAGTGAAGAATGGCAACTTGCATCGTAAAATGTACCGTAATTTATCATTGTAAGAATGTAAGGTAGATGACCTTTGCCTATAAACTTATCATCTTACATCGTGTTCTTATAGTACTAAAACTTTTAACCTAATTTGCGTCTAAACTATTTCTTGTATTTATTTGATTTTTGGTACAGAGCTTAAAAATGTTACCTAGTATATCCAGTTTAAAAAAAAGCCCTTATGTCGTATCAACCTTGTATAACGCACAAAGAGTTATTCAATTTGAACCTGTAGGTCCTAAAGTTACCGCGTTCAAACAAACAAACTCATCAGCTTTATAATATTAACATAGGTAGATTGTATCTAATTATTAACGGCACTTAAAATAAAAATTCTTTCATACTGTGAACGCAAAAATCTTCAAAGAAATATCTTTGATGTTTCAATATAGAATTTATTCACATATATATCATAAACTTAAAAGTTTTCAAGTATTTTTGATCCTTTTATTACTCGAATATATTAGCAAACGCTTACTTTAGAATCCTTCTTTTATTTTAAAAAGACTTTTATGAATAAAAAGTTTATTTTATGTATCAAAATATGTCATATCATTAATCATAATATAATGTATAATAAACATTTGACACACACATTTTGTCACATGTGACATTAATATTTCTTTGCTTACAGTTTTGTTTTTGTTAAAGTTTTGTTGTTTAGTGACTTGACTTAAGGGCCTACATCAATATTATCGTATATCATCGCCGACACGTACATATTAACACAGCCAGTAGGCACAGAAAATAAAGAATTAGGGATACTTTTCCTATTTACTCAAAATCTACTAAATATATTTTAATTATGATTCACGTGTTTCTATAGTGATAGTGATATAGTGATAGTTACTTATGTTTTTAAAGTTATTTCATTAGTTAATACGCGATAATAGACCGACAAATGAAAAAAATAAAAAAATTGAGAAGTTGTTTCGCCAAGATTTTCTATCGAGAAAACTTTTTTCAATCGCGTTTCTGAGTTTATGCGATCCTAGATCATATATTGAAAAAACATATAGTTAAAAATTAGAGCTCTAGCCATTCAATCTAAAGAAACAATGAAAACTTCGTACATAGAAAAATGCACGAAGCTATTTTGGTATCGTCTTAAAGTTTTGTTGTTTAGTGACTTGACTTAAGATAGTCACATAAGGGCCAATAAAAGAAGAATAGAATAAATAGAAAATTTGACAACAGAGAAACGAGTATCATTGGTATCGATTCTAAGTGCACAACTAAACTTAACTAAAAAGAAATTTGATTCGCAGTCACCATGGTCACGGGTGAGACTGACTCGCCCGTGATCATGGTGACTGCAAAGTCACGTCACGCAAACGCACGTCAAAAACACGCGTCTAAATCCATAAAAAGTAGTTTTATTTAAACAACATCTACATATTAAGATTTCTTGGCCACGTAAACATCCTCAAAGAAGCTGAACAATTTCCTAAGTGTATGACGTCATAGTTATCGATAATATAGTAGCATTTAGTACGTGACATAATTTTGACGTAAGCCTTTCCCTAATGAACTAATTTTAATACATGTAAATTAAATTTGATAATAAATAAATAAAATAAATATAAATATTCACAGACATTTCACACAACGTCCTCTGGTCCCAAGGTAAGCTTATATGCTTGTGTTATGGGTACCAGAATACGGATATAATACATAAACTACTTTTCTTTTGTAAATATGTACATACTTATAATACATAGTAAACACCCAGACGCAGTACAAACATTTGTATGACAATTAAAAACATCACACAAATGATTGTCCTGACCGGGAATCGAACCCGAGACCCCATGATCGGCAGTCCGTTATATGAACCACTACACCACGAGGCCCGTCATAATATATGCGTACACAGATAAAATATTTCACATAATATCCTGTTTGCTTACAATGCGAATTACCAGAGCAGTTAGGCAGCGTGGGGCTACCTACGCTAATAATAGTAAGTCTTAATAAAATTGGCAAAACATTAGAAGGAAAAGTAAAATACGTAGTTTGTATATTATACAAAACGCTAAAAATATAAGTTACTAGCTGTTGCCCGCGACATAGTATGCGTAGTATTATAAAACATTTTTCACTAATGCTTAGCTTCTATTGGTCGCAGCGTGATGTTATCTATAGCCTTCCTCGATAAATGTACTATCTAACACCAAAAGAATTTTTTAAATCGGACCAGTGGTTCCTGAGATTAGCGCGTTCAAACAAACAAACTCTTCCACTCCTCTTTCTCTCTCTTTTTGCATTGTCATCATACTTGACACGACAATTGTGCAAAATTTTAAGTTCAACGATAACATCTACGATATATAAATACGAATAAAAATAATTTGCTAAGTTCAAAAAGTAAAAACACGTTTGAAAATCAAATATTTTTTTAAAATATATTTTGACATCGGTCCTTAATAAGTATGCAAAATTTCAGATCAATCATACCTACTGCAAGTGGGCGAAAATTACTTTCAAAGATTTGTTTGCATAGATTACCTAATACATAGATAGATACGTACCGAGCTGATAAAATAATGTTAAATCATAATGAACATTTCTGACTTAATGGCTGACGCAACAATATTTCAGCAGTAAAAAGCCTGAAAGTCGGTTCTGGTTTACACTATTGACGAACATTAAGAAAGAATTAATAATTAAACAAGTCGTTTAAATCACAAATAACTCACAATAAAGTCATTAGGCTTAATGGTGAATAATCTTTGAATGACATTACATGAAAGCCTTCACATAAATTAAATAGGTCAAATTAATCCTTACGAAGGCTTTTATGTATTGAAACCTTATGTTTCAAGTGTTGCCTCCTTTTAGGGTAGCAATAACTAACGCAGTTTAATAATATAGTAGTTAATCTATACAAATTTTATAAAAAGGAAAGATTTAATTGCTTTTTTGAAATGAAAAGGCAAATAAAATAAATAAATAAATAAAGGGCTACTACTACTTTAAACTACTGCACTAGTTTAAAAAAAAATCTCGCTATGAAGGCGAATCTAATATTTGTTTGTTTGAATGATGATACTTATCTCAAGAACTGCTAGTCCGATTTGAAATTTCGTTCAGTTTTGGATAGTACCTACCTACATTTATTGAGGAAGGCTTCAGGCTATATAACATCACGCTGCGGCCAATAGAAGCAAAGCATCAGCGAAAAATGCGGTAACTAACACTGTGACACGTGAATTTTATATATAAGACAAGTGAATTTTATATATAAGATATTTATAACGAATAAGTAATTTGTCAGTTAATTTTATCTCTGTAAAATAATGTGTGCGAATATTAACCGACATATTTGATGACGTAATTGTGACGTCAATACTTAAATGTTTCCCTCGCGTATAATTACTACATTTTGAATGTCAATCGGTCATGTTTGAATTAGATATTTTATTTGTTTTGACTGCTCGCTTGCTACGAGTATATAAGTGTGCGATATTCGTAAGGTTTCAGATTCAAACTAGCACCAATAAATTGTTATTTGATATGGACGGGTCTATCATTTCTTAATATCATCATTATCATGATACCGTCATGCTTTTTTCGCATAGGAAGAGACTATAGCGTAGAAATATGGCTTACTTTGGGATCATAGGACGTTGTGACAAATGTCCAAAATATTTATTTATTTATCTATCATCATTATCGTCATACCGTCATGACTTATTCCCATGGAGGTAGGCAGACTATAAGATTTTTTTTACACTTTTACATTTTGTTATTGGTCTCAGAACTAGGTTGTACAGTTTTTATTTGATACAACACTACATATAGTGTTTCTTTCATGAGAAGATCAAGGCAAAAACCACAAGGTCTAAAACATTTTTAATAGATGTTTATTGCTTTGTATAAGTAGCCATTTGTTCTTCCATTCATCAAAGCAAACTTCATCTAAATAAATCAGCCCTCAGCTATTAATATCAATACGAACGAATTGTCATACACAAATGATAGAACAGGTGCGTTTTATTAGAAGTTATTTAAAAATTGTTTTGTAAATACGCTTTTATTTTAGTCTGTGATTACAAAAATAACGTTATTGAGTTATTCCGAGTTTCCGCAAGTGACTTTGAAATTTACTTAACCTTAATAATACCATAGAGCATTAGTCGAACAGGTCCAACAGGAGTTAATATTATAAGGCGATCCAATCAATTTAATGATCATAGTCCTAGTATACAGACAGTATAGTATCTTAGTGTGCGTGAGGCAATTTTAGGCGACCAATGAAATTACCTTAAAGAATTTGTGGGCTCTACCTCGGCACCCTGCCGACCGACGTGGCAGTATCTTTGTCATAGAAAACAGCATGTGAAACTGCTGTTGGTTTAATACTCTAACCATAATAGAGTATTTATAGTGGTTAGTGACCGCATATGTATTTACTAGCTGTTGACCGCAACTTCGTATTCGTGAAATTTCGAAATTAAACCTTAATTAAAAAACAGAAGTTTACCATACCACTCGATAGATGGCGTTGTACATATTTTTAAGTCCCACTATGGTTTGGTTACACACATTAACACTTAAGCTCGTCAAGATTCTCGCATTTATAAATTAGTGAGGAGTAAGTATAAGGATATATGAAGTGATTTTGTATATAAATCTACGCAGATCTGGGCAAAATAGAAAAGTTTCTAAAATCCAAAAAATAACATAAATAGCACCATCTTTAAAATAATACATGCATACATGCAACATGGCTTTGGTGCCTTAATCATTATATAAATAAAAACTGTCTAAGTAAAGTACGAATTGGACTAATTGGAGTGACTCACGAAGGGTTCATAATATACCTATTCGTCATCATAATCATGTCGTAGCTTTTAGCACCGTACTTTATTTACAGTAGAACAGGTTTATTGCCGGAAAAATCTATATTCTCTCTTTACAGCCCTTTAACGTCCCATTGATGGGTACAGGCCTCGTCCGATCTAGGAAGGAGCGCTACATAGGAGACTGTTAGTCTCCTATGTAGCGCTGATTGCCAGGCTTTTTGGCATAGGCAAAGCTATACCTACTATCATAAAGCTATTTTTTATTTTTATTTTATTAAATTTATGGACATTTCGGACAACGTTCTCTGGTCCCAAGCTAAGCTTATATGCTTGTGTTAAGAGTAACAGAATACGGATATACTACTTAAACTACTTTTCTTTTGTAAATATTTATATATAATTTAGATATAGATATAAATATTTATATATATACTAGCTGATGCCCGCTACTCTGTACGCGTTGAATTTTAGATCCTCATATATTTTGTCACCGTTTAAACCTTCCCTGGACTTTCACGAATATTTTAAGACCAAAATCACAAAAATCGACCCTGTCGTTCTCGAGTTTTAGCGAGACTAACGAACAGCAATTGATTTTTATATATAAGAAGATAATTTAGACGGGCCTCGTGGTGTAGTGGTTCTGGTAACAGACTGCCGATCAAGAGGTCGCGGGTTCGATTCCCGCTCGGGACAATCATTTGTGTGATTTTTCTAATTGTCATACAAATGTTTGTACTGCGTCTGGGTGTTTCTATAATAATATATTATAAGTATGTATTTACAAAAAAAAAAGTAGTATATGTATTCTATCCGTATTCTGGTACCCATAACACAAGCATATAAGCTTAGCTTGGGACCAGAGGACGTTGTGTGAAATGGCCAATAATATTTATTTAATATTTATTTATTTAAATACATACTTATTATACATAGAAACCACCCATTTGATGGTATAGGCAACACTATTAAAAAAGGTATAATCGTCATACCATTTGTTGTAAAAACTACTTGACGTGTACATTTTACGATAAATAAGGATGTGCGTCATTTTCTTTTGAAATATTAGTTTATATTTTTAACACTTGCTATTTTGTATTTGGGTTGTATCTCCGGGAATAGTAATTATTATTGTTACTAATGTAAGAATTATGATTTATGTCCGTGGGTTGACGGACAAACTAGTGTCACCTCCTGGTCTTACCCGCGGGGGTCGTTAGAACTGACCGAGGGAACTATGTCGCATTACACCTGGGTACATAACCAAGGAGCGTTGACGTCTGGCAGGCGGCCGCGAGTAAAAATCAGCCAAATCACATTGTAACATGAACAAGTAGTCATGTTGCGCTGTCCCCGAATAAAATAATAAGGGCAGGAGAACGATGAATCTAAGAATTATGACGAATGTCATAAAATAAAGAATGATCTCATTAGCAATGTCTTTCAAAAGAGTCACAAGCGTCGGGAATGTATGACTAGTTGTATAAGTATAAATGAAGCCAAAAAAGTATGTTTAGATCATAGCAGATGTCGCTATATAGTTTTTACCAACTCCAATTAAAAAGCCGTAACGGTATGTATGGTACGGTTCACAAATCGTATGAAGCTTATTAATTTTAAGGTTTTACTTCTTAAGAAGCAAAATAGTAAAAGAGATTAGAGTTTTTTATACTAATAAAGCGGCAATCAAGCTTACTTCCCGCGTGATGGTAAACGGTTATCGTAGCTCATAAACGTTTGCAACACTAAAGACGTAGCCCGCGTGAAATATACCTGCGTGATTTAAATGTTCCATTCAACTTAATTTGTCAGAAATGCTGGCCTAAATTTTGCTGAACGTATAAACATTTATAGACATATATATAGGCAATGTTGCCAGCCTATAGTGACAGTTTACCATAATTATGACATCGATGCGTAAAGTTCAATACCATAGTATTAACGATTTTTTTTATTACTAACCGACTTTAAAAAATGGAGGAAGTTCTCAATTTAACTGTATTTTTTTTCTATGTTTGTTACCTCATGACTTTTAACTGGGCTTAGCGATTATATTGATTCTTTTTTTATTGGAAAGCTGGTGGATGTGGTCCCATTGGCACGAGGTCAGGATCTGAGGTTATCTCCTGAGAAATCGAGAAAAACCCTCGAATTTCACAGGCACATGATGTCGGCTAAACTTTTTTTTAAAATACTCAATTATTTGTAAACTAAACTAGTGTTCTTTCTTCATCTTATTTTAACTCCTAGTATTTCCATTCGCATAATAATATGTTTATTAAACAGTTAGATTGGTTTTAGAAGATTTCCTTGAGTATCTATATTGTAGTTTGAATACTTTTAACCATAGATACAGATAATATAGATAGATAGATAGATAGATAACTCTTTATTTGTACACCTTTTTACATAATCATTAATTACATAGATATCTTATACGTATATTTCTGTGTTTATCTTATATATAAAATTCACGTGTCACAGTGTTAGTTACCGTACTGCTCCGAAACGGCTTGACCGATTTTTATGAAGTTTTACATGTACATTCAGTAGGTCTGAGAATCAGCCAACATCAATTTTTCAAACCTTTATTTTTTTTTATTATGGAAAAACAACGTTGCCGGGACAGCTAGTATTTTATATAATTATGTGTATGTATAATATGTAAATATGTATATATTATGTATTTCTATGTATTTTGCTATTTATGTATTCTGTTATTTGTTTAATATTAGTAATAGGTATGTTGTAATTTTAATTTTGAATTTTTTCTGCTTTTATCTTATTTTATTTTTTCGATTTTGTACATTATTTGCACCCAATCTTTTATCTCTGCACCTTTACCGGTTGGCTGGTAGATAATGCCTAAGGCATTAAGTCCGCCTTTGTAGTATGTTTGTGCATAAAGTTTAAATAAATAAATAAATTACATTAGGATTAAGTCATTACGTGCTAGTACAAAATGGCGGCCTTGTATAACTTTAGCAAACTGTAAAATTACTAGTACATTACAAGTACATAAAGGAATTTCATGATAAAACCGCGCGTAATACTTAGTATAATAAATACGAGATAAAATGTTCGTTGATTTCGCACTTGGACAAACGCCAAGTGTTCTTCCGTTAGTCGAATATAATCCAATAGATGATAGGACAACGTATTAACGGAGTTTAATATGATTTTTTGATATAAGAGGCGTGATATTCGCATACAAACTACTTCCTACAAGCAGATGCGTTTTTACCGTAGGACCATAGGGACTATATGCTAGTGGGACTGCCTAATAGACGCGGCGATATTGCGTTTATTATTTTCTTTTTTCTCTGTTAATTTATGGGATGGCAAATCAAACAAGCCTGGGGCGTCAAGTTAAATGGCCCAGGGCGCTAATTTTCAAAATACGCCTTTGTCCCCAAACCCATTAACGTGACGCTGTTGCACGGCTCTTGAAAGTAAGAGAAGTGGAAACAGACCCATGACTGACAAAAGAGTATGAAAGAAAAGACACGTTGCTTCCATCCGAATAATAAGATAAGGGCAGAATAATCGTGACGATTAAAATCTGTTTCAAAGGAGGTAGATATTTAGTACAAGCGTAGGTAATTGACATAGCCCTTTTCAACCATTTGGAACAAGTCATTTAACTTTTAAAAATACTATGACATGCATAAATTCCTTTCATTAAACCAGACTAGAAGAAATCCAGATAGGTCGAAAAAATATTATGTCAACCCAACCCTTAATAGTTTCTATAAGAGTATTAGCGTGAGCATAACACCTTTTAATTCGGTACTGCAATACATAGGTCCGTAGTGTAATATAAGCAATAGATAACTACATCCGAAGCTAGGTCTTCAGGCATTTGAAAGACTTGAAATCCTATGTTATACAATAATTTATGTACTATGTTACCACACCACTGTCGGAGACAAAGTAAGGCATAATTTGAGACCCGCTAACAATGTAGATATTTATTCAGAAGTGAAAAATATTTAAATGACGATTACATACAAAGTTGCAACCTATAATCATTCTTTATTTAAAATGACCTGACGTTTTCAATAAATGGAATTCATTATGTAGGTAAAACAATATGGACGCCAAATAATGAAATATTTCGAATGCATACTACCATATACGCATTATAGCTTCATAGCTATAATGCGTATATGGTAGTATGCATTCATATAAAACCATTTAAATAACCATTTAAATTTATTCATATAAAACCATTTAATTATATGAAATCATTCTTAATACTTAAAGACTAAATTACTTACATGATAAATAATATAAAAACAAAAAGTTCACATGTCAGTGTTAATGTAAAAATTACTTTTGGTTTCAATGCAAGCTACAAAGTATAGGTTTGCAACACAATACAATAATGTTGCAAGATAGCAACAAAATATATAAGTTTTCTGTCAATATGAAACATAAATTATATTACTTTGACATATTATTTAACAAGTATACGATAAAATAGGCCAGAAGTTCTCAAATTTGATGTAGTGAAACCTGAAATGTGATTAGTTTACGGTAATGTTACAATCAATTGCATAATAAATGATTTCAGAAACGTAAACAAGACAAATACTCTACTAAAAATATTAAATTAATATTATTAAATGTAACGAAAGCATACGACGACTGATAGAGCGCTTCCACTACCAAATTATTTCGAAGATATCATTCGAATTTCTTGCAGATAAATTTCTTTGGGAAAATTTCAATGTTATTATCGTCAAATCGTCATCAATTTTTCTCATGGACGTGAGCAGAGACTAAAGAAAACCTAATATCTTGTAATATGACGTATTTGCACAGACATTCCGATCTATCTACCTCATTTAAGAATCTTACAGAAATGTTTACAACTGGCAAGTAAGAACACAGTATAAAAGTTTAAAAACCACTGGAAAACTAGAAGTATCTGGTATGAAAGTCACCTTTTATAATAATATATTATTATGTTTGAAATCAATAAATAAATAACATTTCAAGTAAGGTGTGATAATAGGGCCTTACAGTTTCGGTGAAAATTAGGTGCTAAAGTTTGTATTTTTTATTAGCATGAAATTTAATATTGCATAGGTATGTATGCTAAATATAACTTAAATGTAGCTAGCTGAAGTACAAAAACTACAATTTAATTTAATATCAATTAGTAATACAATATCAACCAAACAATTGCCTAAGTATTTTGTACCGTACTAGATCTCTATTTACTAAACTATACTTCTTCTCTTCTTCTTCTCCAGCCCATTTACGTCCCACTGTTGGGCACGGGCCTCCTCCACTTTGGGAAAATAAACTCGAAAATAAACCCTGTGCCAACACGCCTGGTCAGCGCGGAACAGTAGACCATAATCCGGTCTACTGTTCCGCGCTGACCAGGCGTGTTGGCACAGGGTTTATTTTAGAGTTTTTCGTCTCCCACAGAAGATGTTATCTGTGTGCAATATCCCTTAGCTGACTTTTACAGCACCCTTGGGAGGAGATGGGGTGGTGACACTGGTATTCTCGATCCGTCACCACACGGAGAAAACTATTAAACTATACTTAATATACATTTATTTCAGTTTATGTATTCTATCCGTATTCTGGTATCCATAACACAAGTAGGTACGTAAGCTTAGCTTGGGACCAGAGGACGATGTGTGTAATGTCCATGAATGTTTATTTATTTGAAGTGAACTATATAAATTTGAATAGTTTGCTAATTTTAACGCGCTAATCATAAGAAAAGAAAAAGAAGGTTTGAATTGAAAAATTATTTTTGTGTTGGATAGTCCATTTATCAAGGAAGGCTTTATGCTATACAACATCCCTCTGCGACGAAATTATAAATATTTGAGGGCTTTCGTTACGTGCGCTTCGTTAGTGGTTTACTATGTATCATTTGTTTTTTACGCGTACGAATTCACAAGCAAGAACTAGTAATTCCTTACTCATAATGGACTAATACCATCACGTTACATCAATACAAATAAATTAATTGAAATCGAAACGCTACGTGGTCAATAGAGTTGATTCAATAAAATGTGTGAAAGCGTAACAAACAAATCATTTTTACAGTTTATACAAACTGCAAAATTTAAATATCGAATGTAGACTAGATTAGATATGTACAACAAGAGCCAGTGTCTAGCAAACTAACGTCAAAATTTTTATAGAGACAGACTAAAAGTTTGTTAATCTATTTTATATATTTACAAATAGCTATTTGGTTTGTAATTCATGTTATAAAGGGTAATTTTAGAAGCGTTGTTTTTTTTTTATTCCAATAAAACACTCAATTTGCAACATGTATTTTTTTATTGGAATCGATAATTTGGCTTTTATTGCCATTTATATTTTAAATATAACTTCATGTAAGTGTTGTCTGCGACTCCATCAAAAGTGTTCCATTCGGAAGATACAATTTTGCGTCACAATTTAGAACATTTCGACATGTATTCTACAAATTACGCGTATTATGTTTTCCAATAAGGTTACAATTCAAAGGCCCATTCACCAAAAATTGAACGTTGTCGTATGTCATTCGGCTTCAATTCTTGAAGAAGTTGAATTTCATAGGCCTTCAAATCCAAATCGACACGTAAAATTGGCCATGTGGTTGAGTAACAGAGGCCCAATTTATGTAATGTAATATTTATAAAATTTGCAATCGTTGCTCATTTGTAAGTCTTTTCATAATGAAATGGCAGATTTTATTTAAAACTTTTCAGTTTCACAGATGAAGATTGGACGACATTACCAAAGGTGCTGGCTGTCTAAAAACCTTAACTCTTGAAAAATCATCCTTTATTATCCTAAACTATTTAACTACGCACATTTATTAATAATATAATTACTGGTTATTTTTAACCAATTGCATAAAAGTCTGATAGAGATTTATGTTATTCTTGAGAGACACATAGAGTCTATTAGTATGCACTCGTCATTACAACTTCAGAATACTGATTTTTCAATCTCCACAGCCATTGCTGATGGTATCTTTACTTATTATATAACAAAGTCGTTTATTTTTGCATGTATTAAACTTATATCTTCCAAACTACGCAACGGATTTTGATGCGGTTTTTTTTTCAATTAGATCGAGTGGTTCAAGAGGATAGCTTTTTTGTATAATTTGTTAGAGTTTAGTTTTACAGTTTACGCGTACGAAGTTGCGGGCAAGAGTTTGTTGTAGTTAAAGCTAAAACCGTAGCAAATCAGGTCCTAATGACAATGAAGGTTATTGTTCACAGGTTCACAAGTAGGTTTCACTCCACAATATGTAACCGCTCAAAAATCAATGCTATTTTAATAACAGGTTAAAAGCTTACATACCAATTTTTCTATGGATTAATAAGTAGATACAAATAGTTATAAAACTAAATTTTATATAAAGGTAGAGGCAGTGTATAAAATAATAAATGAAAGGGTAAATTCAAACAGAACAATGTTATTGTAGGGAATCCGCCTACACTTTTTTAAACAATAAGTAAGGAGGTCAGTAGAAAAGATACAAAAGAAATAGGTTGGCAAAAATCAAGAATTGTGGCGTCATTATTGAATAGATTTTGGTATCATGGCCACGAGCCACATGTCACAACACAAAATTAGCTACCACATTAACATCTGTCAACGTATATATAGTAATCTCTAACTTTATTGACGGATTGGGAAAATCACATTATTTATTACCATAATAAATACGGACAAACCAGAGAAAAAACTACGCATGAAACATGCCTGGCAGACGGATTATTTTAAATTAATCTTTTATCAAAATATTTGGTTGATGTGGTTGAACAGAATTCCTTGTTCTGTAAGACTTGCCAACAATAGTGAGACATTCAAAAACTAATATAAAGACAACATAAGCAGTTCAGTTATCCTTCTCTTAAGTAGATGTCCAAACCGGAAGTAGAGCCTATGTATGAGTTTTACACCATAAGTGGGCTGCTATGATAAAAAGGAGAGCGAGTTTCATATTTTTCTGTATTGTGACTTATACCTACGTCACTTCACATAATATACATAATACTCATAACGTTTGTGTGACCTCTTTGAAAACAACACTATAAAATTATTTGAGAACCACTGACTTTAACGATTGGCTTGTCCTTGCACTCTATATAAATATACTAGATGAGTAAGAAGTTTGGAAAATAGTAACTAAAATAATTTATATAACTAATACAATTATGCAATTGCCGCTGGCTCTCCGCCTAAACATTCTTCCGCTTTCGACACGCCTAATTATTTAAAAATGGCGCCTAGAGTGAAAATAAAAATATCTAATGTATTATCTGCAACTAGTTTATATGGTAACTAAAATAAACTCTGGCCGTGATTGCATGAGTTTTAAGAAACGTAACCATCATGGTCCAATTTATTAAATAGGATTCTGGGTTATACTTTTAATTAAAGAAAATACTACCAATTACATACTATCAGACAGATTATTGCGGACTATTATTCGGTTTTCAGAATACTTGCAGTTTATTATGATACTTGCAATTAAGATTGTGTACTTTTGTGGCATTTATTTTTCACAGAAATTAAATGAAAAAGTGAATTTAACGCAATAAAAAAATAAAACTACTTTTTACGGATTTAGACGCGTATATTTGTTTTAAATTTTGGCCCGACGATTCGGAGACTTTGCAGTCACCATGGTCACGGGTGAGACTGAGCTGTAATGTGTCTTGTACGATCAGTTATTACAGGGTTTACCCACATTCGATTTTAATTTTACATTGACCATAAAGATAGACTTTTACCATAAACTATATCATATTACATTGTGCTCAGACTACCTACGTATGTAGTCTGAGCACAATGTAATATGATAATAACTGATCGTACAAGACACATTACAGCTCAGTCTCACCCGTGACCATGGTGACTGCAAAGTCTCCGAAACGTCGGGCCAAAATTTAAAACAAATATACGCGTCTAAATCCGTAAAAAGTAGTTTTATTAAAACAGATGAGTCGCGCAAGTGTTAGAAAATATTATGCAATAAAAAAAGTTTGTTGACTAAGTAGATATCAAATTTTGGGTATTGAATTGGCATTGGTCATATTTTTTTAAAACTCTTTATTCAAAAACCATTCGGGGAATAAAGTTTCTGATCATGATCCATTAGTTTTTTTCGGAAAATTTGCTATATTACCGATTATTTTTCCAAAAAAGCAAATGATCTCTATTTGCCCTTGAAATGAAGGAAGGACTTAAAATATTAAGGCGTTCTGAGGGATATACTACTCTGTGGTGGAGTTGAAATTGGTCTATTATATCAACTTGGCAACTTTGATAAGAGGTATTGCAATCTGTCTAAAGTCTATCAGGAAAAGTCAATACACAGATTGCGTACAACGATGACGTCACAACATTTAAAATAATATCTTTAAGTATTTTTTAATAATTCTATATAGTGGATATTTCAATAATATTAAAATTAGTTGCTTAAAATAGTCTACATTTTCTAAAAAAATATATAAAACAGCAGGTCAAAAATTATGAACAATGCGAATTGATCTTGTTGCTACAGCGTGAACAAAATCTGGACCAAAAACTAGTAACTATAATATCTCATTTCGATCCACGCAAGTTCTAACGTCTATTTCCCATAACAATCATAAAATATATTTATTTATTTAGGCATGAAGCCACTCTTTGAACTGTGTATGAAAACACTGACCTAGTAAGTAAGCCAAACTCGTTTCCTTAAGCTTATGAAACGAGGAAAAACTTATTGAGGAAAAGCCCTCAATATAAATTTTATTGGATATAGTTATTGTAATACCATATTTTCGTATTTATATCACACCTGCGTCTTCTATGAAATACTTTATTAAATGTAGTTATTGATAACCTATGTTCACAAATAAGAATGTGATTTTAATTATTTTCTATGACATTTTTGTAATGTTATTTTTATGATGTCCGTGTCATGTCGGATTAAGAATACAACAACCCATATTTTATTTCCCAGGGTCCTGCTAAAACCTAAGGACACACACACACAGATAATATCTTCTGTGAGAGACGGATAACTCAAAAATAAACCCTATGCCAAATACGCCTAGTCAGCGAAACATTGTAGACCATAATTATTATCTACCAAAAGCCTATATACTTGTGTTATGGGTACCAGATAACGGATACATATACCTACTACTTTTCTTTTGTAAATACATACTTATAATACATAAAAAAACTCTGACGCAGTACAAACATTTGTATGACAATTATAAATGTCACACAAATGATTGCCCTGAACGGGAATCGAACCCACGACCCGTGAATGGCAGTGCGTTACATGTAACCACTCGACTACGAGGCTCGTTTATGGGTAAAATATCATAAATCATAACAAGACAATTGCCAAAAAATAAAAATAACATGGAATACTGGGCATAACAATACCAAATGATTCTCTACCTACCATTAAACCTATTCGAGAACATAAAAGGCGTGATTGATAATTGCATAAGTAAAGAAATATTGTATCATTCATTTTCTCAGTATAGCGTCTAAGATCTATAAAACATTAGAGCAAAATCTGCCGGAAAATCTACAAAATCTGCAGCTTACTTTCGTTCAAAGTTTTCCCAGTATTTCCCAGTGTAAAGCGATACAATATAAGGCCTACAATATCCTTCTGAAGCCGCCTATCATAGTTATAGAAATATTTCTGTGGGCTTTTGTCGTAACAAGAAAATCTGTAAATTCATTTTTCAGCGGCTTAAATTTTTAGACAATATTAATTACGTACTTTAAAAAATTGTAATAACACCAAGGTACTTTACTAATGAAAAGCAAAAATTTTGAAACTAAAAATGGGTAAACCTGTAATTTTTTATGTGTGTGTGTATGTGTTTTTTTTAATCGATTTTAGAAGCAAGGAGGAATTTCTTTGTTTGCGTGTTTGTCCGACTTTATTTAGACTATGTAGTAAACTCAACTATTTCTTTAACAAATGGTATAGTAAATAGTAGTTAAGAAGATGAGTTACCGAAAAAAGTATAGGATAAGATAGGATCACGCATTTTCTAAGAAAGAAATTAAGTTTGATGAAACGCCTCGTGGTGACATAGGTACAACTTTAAAAATTCATAAAATGTTATTTAAACACAAGATACTAAAATAAATGTATTTATTTTAGTACGACTATAATATAACCGTATTTATGTTGTGCGTAACAATATAAACAAGACAAGTCTATTGTCATTACAGTTGCCAGAATATTTTAAGCTGCTTACTTCCTATAGTAAAATACATGTCGTAATAGTTTTATAAAAGTACATATAGTTTAAATTAAGTTTATTTGTATGTCTCTCAATAATCCGTTGGGTGATGGATTAAGAATATAAATGTAACCACCCATTTTCCTTCCTCGGGTACTATAAAAGCCAACTAAGGGCTATTGTACACAGATAATATCCTCTGTGAGTAACGGAAAACTCGAAAATAAACCTATGTAGACGTTAATGGGCTGGAGAAAGATAAAAGTTAATTTCAGGCAACGTAATTTCTGTATAGGTAAAACTGTAAGTAAAAAATATGCAAATACCCACATTTATATCCCTATATATACCGAACATAATTATAAAAAATTCTAGCAGCTTAGTACGTGTCGCTGTTCTCCTTTGAAATCATTTAACCGATTCTTGTCACATTTTAAGTGGTTCAGTAGACATCAATTAGAGTCTAAATTAACTCCTTTTTACGAATTTGAACCCTGCCTGACGGAGATTTTTAGCCAACTATATATAGGGTTAAGTGTTCAGTAAAGATTATGCTTGGCAAAATCAAGGACAGTCTTAATTAATCTTCTAGACATATTTGTAACGAATTAGATACAATCCAAAGCCAACATAAGCCGATTAGTCTACGAACACGCTAACCCAATTTTTGCACGAGACGTTTTGACAACTCAAATGTTTGACACACGAAGTGACACTGTGTTAAATTATCAGCAGTTAATATTAATTTACACTAACATGAAGGAGAACAGCAAAAGAAAACAAAGAATATATTATTTAAAAACAGACAGCGTGACTAGCAAGGTTGCAAAATAGTCGTTTTTAGTTGTAGCTGGTGATAAATTATCATATCTGTTAAGTATTTTACCCAACTGCAACTGAAGTTATGTAAAGGTTTAAAGTGTATGTGTACGATTATTTGCTGGTTCTTCAACTCTGCTTCATAATTAACAATTTTTTTAATACATTGTTTTAATAGTGTTATAAAGGGGTTTTAAATAATTTGTTGTAATAGTATCTCTTATATAACCATTATTTTGTGAGTTTCGGTTCTTATACAGCGGCATGTGTGTTTTAGGAGATAATATGGTTGTATGCGCCCCCAACACATTCATTTCTGGTCCTTCGAGCCAGATATGAACCAGCGACCTATGTATGCGCGACCAGCAATGTATGCGCTGGGGGCGCACACAATGGTATTGGCTTTATAATACATTTTCAAGCATTATAGAAACAGTAATAGCATCACCACCCTTCACAGTCAAATTTATGGACATTCCAAAACAATTATTTTCAACTTTAATAATGGAGAGTAAATACTAAAAAAAATTAGAAGCAGTGTTAACGAGTGGATGAAAAATCGAATGCTTTTGATCATTAAATGATCTCTCTCTCTCTGATGAAATAACTTTAATGATCTGTAAATCTTGTGGTAAAAATCTTAGTTGAAAATTAAAAAACAAACACTAACAATTTTATGTCGAACCACAATCAACTCATTGCCTTGACGTATTTTTGATTAGGACAAAAATATAGATTTTATGGTTGGATGCTTTTGCTTGTGGGACGAACTGAGAAAAATGATTCTGTTAAATTCTATCTCGAAGCATTATGTGCTTAATTAATAGGAAAAATTATAATGACAACACTTTGTATTATGTATGCATAATATTTTAAATTCTTTTGAATTACCCATTTTGATGCAGTAATTCAACAATTGAACCATGTCATTGCATACAAATATTAAACGATTTTATTTGCTTCGTTTGTATTTATATATTATTACTAGCTGACCCGGCAAACGTTGTCTTACCATACTAAAAAATAGATGTTGGCCGATTCTCAGACCTACTGAATATGCATGTAAAATTTCATAAAAATCGGTCAAGCCGTTTCGGAGGAGTACGGTAACTAACACTGTGACACGTGAATTTTATATATAAGATATATTAACCTATTTATTCAAGTAACGGAATCTTTGAACAACATTTCACTCTCTTCCAAATCCTGGGTTTATCTTAATTTTAGCTTAAATATCACAAATTAAAAATAAATTGTAAGTTTTCACCATCAACTCACATTTATGAGTGTTTTTTTTTTTCAAGTAAATACCTACCTAACATTTGTTACAAACATGCAAAGTATTCGAAATATGTACGATATTTAAAAGCAATTTAAAATATAGTACATACAAAAATTACAGGAACAATGACCGTTATATTATTACATTTTATATTCCTGTAAATCTCGTGGTTAATGTCTCTAAGTGCGACGATAAAAAATAAGTGTTTGCTCCATTTTTTATATTGCTTAAGATTAAATTTCACTACTATTGCTTGTCCTAGATTAAGAGTTTTAGCGAAAACAATAAAAACTGGTCAGGTACGAGTTGTACTACTTGCACACACAGGGTTCTTTACTACGAGGGTTGAAAGGCTATTTTGGTTTAAGCAACATCTTGGACGATATTGAGTTATATACGTATTCGGAATCAGCAAATTTTTCTCCGTCGGATGAAGTCGGTTTCCTGTAAAGACGAAATGTCGCTTAAACCAAATAGCCTTTCCTCGACTATCATTATCATAAAATATTCGTCATCGTCACTGGGTTATAATTACGTCGTCTAAGGGTATCATTAAGTTACACTAAAACGTTTGTTATATGGGAGCCTTAAATATTTATTGTATTTAATTACTAGCTGTTGCGATTCCGTTTTCCCGTTTTTGCAACATTTTTCACTACTGCTTCCCTTCTACTGGTCGAAGCGTGATGTTATATAGCCTAGCCTTCTTCGTTAAATACCCTATCTAACACTGAAAGAATTTTTCAAATCGGCCCAGTGGTTCCTGAGATTAGCGGGTTCAAACAAACAAACAAACAAACTCTTCCGCTTTTTAATATTAGTACCTATAGATTTGTAGTTCTTTGTTAAAGCATTAACAGATAACATCATCTGTGAAAATTTCAACTAGCTATCACCGTATCTGAGATTAAAAGCCTAGTGACAGACGAAGGAGTACATAACGGACGGAAAGCGAAGTCTCAGTAATCTCTCTCTCCAGCCCATTAACGTCCCAATGCTGGTAAAGGGCCTCCTCCATTTTGGGTGAGATTATGGTCTACTGTGCCGCGCTGACCAGGCGTGTTGGCACAGAGTTTTGTTTCGAGTTATGCGTCTCTCACAGTAGACGTGAACTGCTTATATTGTCCCTTAGCTGGCTCTTATAACGCCCTGGGACAGAAATGGAGTCGTGTTTGTTGTATTCTTAATCCGTCACCACACGGACGTCTCAGTAATAGGGTCCTGATTTTCCTTTTCGTATGGAACGCTAAAACTTTACACTGGTCTATTTTATTACAGTGTAAGCTTACGTTTAGTACTATCACAGCTATTTTAAATAGAAAATGCGGTCGCTTTTTGTTTATATTTGCTTGGAATTAGCTCTTTCGCAATTTGATTGAGTACATACTGTTGCAAACAATTCGCTTTCATTTTGCCAGAATACTTTAGATAAGGGTTAATATTACTATAAATTAATAAATAAATACTCATGGACATTTCACACAACGTCCTCTGGTTAGGACCAGAGGACGTTGTGTGAAAGTGTAGCTTAGGAGCTAAGCTTATATGCTTGTGCTGTGGATACCAGAATACGGATAGACTACATATACTAATTTTTTGTAAATATATACTTATAGTACATAATAAAACCCAGACGTTGTATGCCGTTTATAAACATAACACAAATAATTGTCCAGTGCGGGAATCGAACCCGCGACCTCGTGACCGGCAATCCGTTACATGAGCCACTCGACATCGACGCCAATCAAATTACCCAGTCCACCACAGTCATCATGGAAAGCAGTAAAATAAACTAAGACATAATGCTATCACAAAATAATTACTTCTCGAATCCCCTTCCCAGCTCATTACCGTTAGGTACCTACATTGTTGGGCACGGGCCTTCTCCACTTCGGGAGGAAGTTTCATTTACTATGTCGTCGCCCCGACCAGACGTGATGACAGAATAATAAATTAATGTTTAGATAAGTTTTCCCTCTCTCGCAGTAAGTAGTCACTGTTAATTGCTACCAAAAACTCTTCAAATATCTCGATTTAGTTCCTACTTAATACAACTGTGTGATTATTATTATCTATTTTGGTACTCATAACATAAGTTAGTTGAGCCTAGAAGGTTTTTTTATCAATAAATTCTTAAATATTTGCTCATAAAACATTGTGTTCAATGTGTCACAAGATTAATTTAAAAGTTAAACCAGTGAATAAAAACCTGCCTACAACTTTATATGGAGCTGTGAATAAATGACACAGTGATAAGAGTATTTTAAATCTTAATGGGATTCGAAAACGGCATGTGATATATAGTATAATACAATGTTTATTTTATGTATAAGAGTTTCTGTGACACAAGCAAGAAGCAAGAAAATCTACAGGGCAAATATAGTTTCCAATACATAATAATTAATAATGTAGACGTAGACTTCATCCTACGTCTATTCATTCTTTCGTTGCATTACTTAAGAGGATACCAAAATAGCTTCGTGCATTTTTCTACGTACGAAGTTTTTATTGTTTCTTTAGATTGAATGGCTAGAGCTCTAATTTTTAAGTATATGTTTTTTCAATATATAATCTAGGATCGCATAAACTCAGAAACGCGATTGAAAAAAGTTTTCTCGATAAAAAATCTTAGCGAAACAACCTCTCTAATTTTTTATTTTTTTCATTTGTCGGTCTATTATCGCGTATTAACTAATGAAATAACTTTAAAAACATAAGTAACTATTATATATAGAAACACGTAAATCAGAATTAAAATATATATAGTAGACTTTGAGTAAATAGGAAAAGTATAATTCTTCATTTTCTGTGCCTACTGGCTGTGTTAATAATGTACGTGTCGGCGCTGATATACGATAATATTGATGTAGGCCCTTAAAACACTTGAAAAAGGACGTTATAAATAATTTATAGGTGTTGATTTGTTCGAATTTGTGTCATCCATTACGAAAAATTTTTAAACGTTCGATATAACCAAATACCCTACACCTAGTAGTTAGGAATCTGTTCCTGAAATGTGGTAAATTGTGTACTTGTAAAACCTACAAACTTATATGATGCGCAATGGGCATGCTTGTACCGAATGAGCTATAATAACGATAATGAAGGTAATATTACGGCCTGTCTCGTTGATATAAATAATCAAAATGACCAGCATAATACGAGCATATTTAGTAAACTGAAGTGTTTATAATCTTAAATTTAAAATAATTATTTCAATTTAACATATGTACATGTATTTATACCGCTGTCATCAACCCACTAATTCGTATGCACTAGACTTTTGTCCCTTAAATTATATGTCCAATTGAAATTATTGTATAATTTTCACATCACACAGCAACGTTTAAATTTTACGCATCACCAACTTTTACGATTTATTCGGAGTAAAGTGACAGTGATTTAAATAAACACGATTGCCCTTACGATTTTTAATGCCCCTGGAACAGCTGTTTCATGATTCACTCGACATTGGCCCCAGATACGGCTGGGGACTCGAGAAATATATTTAAACACATCGCAACGGCCCTGAATATGATAGCGGATTAACAAAACCGCCACCGAAATCATATGTTTCACTAACATCAGTGAGAACAACTGACAAAAATCTCAGTGTATAAACTCAAATAAACTTTGGCAATAACACAAGATCGTTTGTTCTTATGCTATTTTCTGCTGAAATAAACATCATAACAAAATTTGCTGTTTTACTTTGTTGCTCTTTATGCGGATGTAATCGGGGTCAATAGTAACTACAAAGGATGTTTAAAATATACTCACGTTGTGCTGATGCAGCGTCAGGATCACGTTGTCGAATGTTGAGGAGTTAGACAGGGCTTCAGAACTGCCACGGAGCAACTCGGCCAGCAAGTCTACTCCAGGTTTCACACCCACTAACTTTGAAGGCGAAGACGTAGCTCTAACATGTGTAGGCCCGTGACTCGTTCTTGTTGATGTCATAGCACCAACACTAGTTTTACGACTAGGCACTGTACCATCCGGCAAACTTCTTCTACCAACCTCTACTGAACGGCTTACTGGTGCTTCTAAATTTTTACCAAATGGTCCTCTACCAGTGAACTGATGTCTTTTCGCTTCCACGTCTGAATTATCTGATGGACTAAAAGGAGAAGGTGAAGCCGTTCTATCTCTAGAACAAGTATCACTATCGGCTTCAGATGGTGAGTCGCCATATTTGCGCCTTGCACGGTATGAGTCATCGTCCCTTTCATCAGAACTTTGTTGATAAAATCTAGCCCGTCGCGCCTTTAATTCTTCTGATCTCGGCCACATTGGTACTACGCCTTCAGAAGGGCTTGGAGGACCGTTTGTACAAGAATCATCTGATTTGTCACCAAGTAGTGAAGAAGTGCGTGTTTCAGTGGACAATCGCATATCTTGAAGAGAAGCTTCACTACTTTCACGTTTGCAGCCATTCACTGGAGGAGGCCCTTCCTCTTCACCTCCATCATCACTCGGTGTTGTGATATATATTCCTTTTCGTCTTTTAGTCTTATCCAGCGGCCTTCGCCTTTCTCTAGCACTTATAGGGACCGAACCAGCCGGACCCGTGCAGGGATTCTGGACTGCAGCCAGTAAACTAGCAACCTGCTCACTTGTTATAGTTTCGTCTTCTTTATCCCGGTCTAAAGATCCATCAGACGCGGCGTCTGACCGATGAGCCTCTTCTAGCGGTAAATCTTTCGACCACTGTTTCACTATACACTCATACACAGGCACAGGGATTAGATTTTCGAGTTCGTTATCTTCTTCAATTGTACTAGGGAAATTTGAACAATCACAATCAATATTAACACACGCGTTCGCGGGGGGAGCAGGAAGTGGTGGAAAGGCAAAAGGTTGTGGTTCAAGGGGCGAAGTACCTTCACTATGAGCTTGCGCACTGTCTGCTTGTGAACCGTCACTTTCTTCACGGAGTTCGTGTAAGACGCGGGGTGTCATCAATGCAGGCAAACTGCCTCCAGCTTCAACCTGTCCCTCCTCCCGCACCGGAGGGATTCTTCGTGGCAATGGGTGTGTCAAGGATCTTGCACTAAGCTGTTTGTGCAATGCGTCTGGTGGAGGAGATCGAGGTGCTAGAGAGGCATGTGCAAGTAAACCCTCATCGGAACCTACTGCAGAATCAACTGAAGCGATAGATCCTCCTTCTGTTGTATTGTCGTCGGTGGCGAGACTTACGGTGTCAGCATCGCGACGTTTAGCACTCGCTAAATCTACAGTAGGCCGGGAAGGGCGGTTTCCAAAATCAAAAACCGATTGTTGTCTTGGCCCACGAAAATATTTGTCTTGTGCAAAATCACCCTGCGAAAACGATGCACTGCGATAAGGAATAGTCTTTTGCGCGTACGAGCCGACAATCGAACGCGGTTCTACGCGAACAAGAGTTATGTTATCAGCGTCGAAGTCATCACAGCGGTCTACAGAGACGCCACGAGGTGGACTGTGCCTGTGTCTGGAGCGTGGTGGTGGGACTGGGGGCAGCACAGGCGCGGAGTGTGGTGGAGGCGGCGGTGGCGGAGGCGGCGGCGGGGTGGTGTGCGCGCGGGGCAAGAGCCTCTCGGTGAGGGCCTGCAGGCGCTGCTGGCGCGACGGGGGCCGCTCGTCGCGCGCGCCGCGGCCCAGCCGGCGTTGGATGCGCTCCAGCGTGCGTCGGTCAGGCTTGGCGCGGCCGAGGCACGCCGCCACCGCCTCCTCGGAGCAGCAGCGGCAAGGGCAGGCCCTTGGCGGCGGTGCGCGGCGTACGGCGTACCGCACCGCGCCCAGTGTCACGTACGGGGACCTGCGCAAACGACGCCGATATATTTAGATGCGACGAAGAACGCACGCGCGACTCGCCGAAAAGCTTGGCGGCAAGTGCGACGGATTTAGAACGCACAAGCTTCCCCCGCAACTCGCCGCTGAATTCCGGGAGGATTCCCCGCGACCCACTCCGGTACGGTTCAACAGTTATATCGGACTAGATGACTCGTGTTCGAAGATGTTTCTTCGCTTTGAAGAGCTCTAAAATTGACAGTCGTCGACTAAAAAGAACAGCATACTAACGATGTGTGCAAACATTAAGAATCGTCTGGTTAACAGCAGGTGTCTGACAGACAGACGGAAGACGCGACAGCTATAAATAGTGAAACGTTGGCGATTTGGCGACAAGACGACCTCGTAGCAATGTTTACAATATTCATACTTGGTTACTGTTTGATGCTGTTGGAATATTTTAGTAATTCTCATTACATTACATGGGTAGGTACACGTACCTATTGCTATAATTTCAACAAAGAGTGAAATATACATAGGCATATGTTTGCTAGGTATATTGCCCAAAGTTTCAATGCTATTCCTAATATATAGGTTAAGTAATGAAGTAGGTATACTTAATCAGTGGACCTGGTGTATTCTCGCCTCCTTCTCGCGCCATCTGGTGGTGAGCGCGAGCGCGCTTCAGACGCCATGGGCAGATCACGTGACTCCTCGCATGCCGCCTACTCACACTGCAACAAACACAATGACCACAGTTATATACATAATACTTTCAATATTTTGGCACTAACGAAAATAAACTGTTTCTAACTATACATAGGCATACTTAGTTTATATACAGAGGATCATAACTTATAAAATATACTCTGTGGTAGGACATAGACCATAGACCTACTCATAGAACCTACACCTGTGTCCTGTGTTTTTGAGTAAGTATGATAATAATATGGTTTCCAAAACTTCTGTGTACTCAAGTAATAAGTAATCACAACCGATGACCCGGAATTATGATTAGAAACCGGAAGATACAAAATACTGCAGTATTAACATGTATTAATTTTTTGGACCTTTTCAGACCCTCTCCATTAAAATATTTTTAGGTAGGTAATCTAATCTCAAAACATTTCCGACATAATATTTAATTTTTTCTCAAATCCATTTTTTATTTTACGCTCTGCAGCTAGGCCCATGCTTTTATATATAACCACAGATAATATAATAAAGAAGATAATATAATATAACAAAAGCATTTTATATGTCTTTAACATGTTTTAGAGATTTTAATAGTATATGTAAATAGTTTTTTTTTATTAATAAATATCTAGCATTTTAATTTTAGAATGTCTCTTCGTATGTACATGACACAGGTTCACAATGAAGCATCATTAACACAAAACCTCGCATATATTTTACTTCGTGTAATTCTTGTAAATTGTGAACTTATTCTTTACTTTCATAATAAATTCTGTTACTACAAGAAGCGCTATCTGGCGAAATATATACGCATTAAAATCCAGGGCGGGCGGTGAATGTTCTTGAAACAGTATTGATCGTTTATTACTCAGCGTTCGGACGAGTACTCAGTTAATTCTTTCTTTTTACGATAGATGACTCTATTTACAGTTAATCTCAATATAACATTAAAATATTGAGTTGATTTGAGGCCAGTATAGTTATATTTGGACGTAGTTTAGCTGAAAGGACTCAACCCACACTATGGTCAAAAATGAGTTATATATGCCAAAGAGGTCCTAAAGGTTGGTTCTTTCACTCAGCAAAAAAGATCCGTGAAACTATAAACATACGCATGATTTTTTTATGACGCGTACCAACCCACATGGGGACGGGTATTTTTCTACAAACTACTGTAACAACCCAAATTCCTTGGGTCGGTTTTACTAAATCTAACTTGAAAGAAGCAGGTGTTTATATAATATAACAGAATTGTTTCAGTTAAAATACCTACATCAGTACATGTTTTTATTCAACTAACATCATTACAGCAATATACACCCAAACTTAAAACCTCAATAACTCAAAAATTACATATTGTGGGTTGAGTCCTTACTGCTAAACTACTAGTCCATTGAAATGTTACATTTTTTAGGCCTTACCTTGCGTTTCTTAGAGGACGCAATTTTATTTTTTTGATGTGTAGGGGGGGTAAGTGTAAAGCTAAAATCAAGTTTGTGGGGTCGCCACCCTTGTCCCACGGCCGCCATCTTGAAAATAGGGGTTGAAACGGTTTTTACGATATATCTCTTAAACTATTTATCTGATAAAAAAATTTTCTTAACGTTTTTTGTTGTAAATTAAATTCTCTATAACTTTGGTCCAGTAATTTTTTGTCGTAAAACTATAAATAAGAAAGTTATAAGTGAAAATGTTCAGAAATTCGAGAAAAAAATTTATATTTTTCGATATAACTTTTTTTTTATAATTTTACGAAAAAACGATATCAGACCATTTTTGTAGATCGGTTTTTAAGGAACAACTTTTATATGCAACATTTTTTCATTAATTAATAGCTAAGGTTTTACAGCGCTCCGAAGTGAGTACTATTTTTCAGTACTCTTAACTATACATATTTTATACGTGGGTACTAATAATGTGTCATCAGTTATTTATTTATTTTTTTTATTTTGTTATTATAATTCTTTTAATTAGTAATTTTGCAATATTATCTTATATATAAAAATCAATTGCTGTTCGTTAGTCTCGCTAAAACTCGAGAAAGGCTGGGCCGATTTTGGTGATTTTGGTCTTGAAATATTCATAAGAGTCCAGGGAAGGTTTAAACGGTGACAAAATATATGAGGATATAAAATTCCACGCGTACGGAGTAGCGGGCATCAGCTAGTTAATAATTAATTATTGACTCTTTTCCACTCCATTACAGAATTTTACAATTATTGATTTTTAAAATAATTTTAAATGTGACGGCCGTTACCGAGAATGCTGTCCAGGTAGAAAATACCCAAGCGACCATTAGGGAACAAAAGAACAGCTGCTATTATTATTATCATTATTTCTAACCTCTCTTACTGTACGAATAGCTGAGAATATTGTGTTGAAGTTGTCGTTCAACTTATATCTTTTAGTTGTGCTACATATTTCTCTACGCGCGGATGTATTTTATTCTGTTTTTAATTGTGAAGACGATTTCGAATGATTTTAGACTCGATTTTAACTGCAGTGAAAACTATTCTTTTTTTATTAGCATTTAGACTTTTTAAGCGTGCTTTTTCTATTATTCCATCATGAGTGATTGTTTTATTTGTAAAAAACCTTTAGGTGAAAATAAAATAAGAACTGTGAAGGCAAAAGGTGTAAAAACTTTACTAGACCGAGCTGTAGCAAAAAATGATGAGGTTAATGAACAATTTTTACGAACTGTTTCGGAAGTTACTGTACATATTGCGTGTTATTGTTATTACGTGGACAATCGAACTGATAATGTTGTTCGTCGTCGCAGCAGCAGCTCCAGTAGTTTATCTTCAGTTTCAGAAGCTCCAGAGCCAGACTTTGATTTTGTGAACAATTGCTTCATCTGTGCCAAAACGGTTCAGGATCCAAGTAATTGATTGATCCAGAAAAGAGTCAATAATTAATTATTAATAACATTGCAAAATTACTAATTAAAAGAATTATAATAACAAAATAAAAAAAATAAATAAATAACTGATGACACATTATTAGTACCCACGTATAAAATATGTATAGTTAAGAGTACTGAAAAATAGTACTCATTTCGGAGCGCTGTAAAACCTTAGCTATTGACTTAATGAAAAAATGTTGCATATAAAAGTTGTTCCTTAAAAACCGATCTACAAAAATGGTCTGATATCGTTTTTTCGTAAAATGATAAAAAAAAAAGTTATATCGAAAAATATAAATTTTTTTCTCGAATTTCTGAACATTTTCACTTATAACTTTTTTATTTATAGTTTTACGACAAAAAATTACTGGACCAAAGTTATAGAGAATTTAATTTGCAACAAAAAACGTTAAAAATTTTTTTTTATCAGATAAATAGTTTAAGAGATATATCGTAAAAACCGTTTCAACCCCTATTTTCAAGATGGCGGCCGTGGGACAAGGGTGGCGACCCCACAAACTTGATTTTAGCTTTACACTTACCCCCCCTACACATCAAAAAAATAAAATTGCGTCCTCTAAGAAACGCAACCCCAAATGTAACTTTTCAATGGACTATACGTCCATTTTATCCAATAGCGGCGATATAAAAAGGATTTTGGGTTCTTATATTAATGTTAAAAACATTAAGGCTTAGAGCGAGCACTATTGTCACTGGTAATATCATTGTCTAAAACTATTTACGCCAATATACCTCGGGCTCAGGTCTGCTATTCAATGTTCAGTGAAAGTTTAATTGAATGGTATCATTTGTGACAAAAAATTAACAATAGACTGCCAAACTTGATATAATTCGCCATTATGCAATCAACAAATGCAATAACTGATTGCTTAGTGGCGAATTTTATCAAGTTTGGTAGTTTACTGTTAATTTTTTGTGGTTATAATGGTGTCATTGAACTATCATTGTGACACAATTCATTAGCAGACTTGGCCCCCAGGTTACTGTTCAAATAGCCATTGTTTTAGTGGAAATGTACGCATAATAATGGACAGTTTTCAAGCCAAATAGAAGAACCATATTATTGAATCAATATATTAAAATTTATAATAACTCCTACTACCAAAACATTCCTTTCTCCTTTCAGGATTAACTAGGGTTGCCATCCGTCTGAATTACTTCGGATTTGTCCTAGTTTGAAGAGCGTCCAAAAATTACTAAAAAGCACAGATATTTTGTTGTTAGTGGAGTCAAAGAAAAAAAACTATGGTAATGATTGACGACAAAACGATTCCTATCACAATTCCCAAATATCCAACATTATTGCCGTGTCCATCCGGTGTTAGGCAAAAGCAGGTTTAAGATTAAAAAACTTGTAGAGTTAATAACAAATTAAATTTCATACAAAGGTCATACTAAAACATTCCAAGCTATTAAACATCTCCATAAGTGTAAAATTTATTTGGCACTTTACACATTTATATGTAAAATAAAGACATTAGCAAGGGCAAGTGTGAGGAAGTCATTATTTTATTAAAACAAGACAATATTTCGTTTCCCTTTTGCTTTACAATGTTTTACATAATTTTAAAAGACATAAATTCATTAAAATGTTTACATTGCATTTATACTAATTTGAGTATATTTATGAGTTAAAATTGACAGATTTGTTTGTTGGAAACGAGTTTCTGTATGAAATATTAACTGGTATCTTTAAATATTGTTTGTTTATGTGGCTTAAAACTTCCGTATGTGATTACCGACTTGTAATACAAATATCACTAGCGTATATTTTTTTATTAAGGTACCGGAGAGCAAAAAATACTTTCCATAACAGCGAAGTTGGCTGGAACATGCTCTAGTCCAGCAGTGGACCGTGATGCTGATGATTGTATGAATGAAAAATTATCTAGTTGCAATTTCATTAAGTCTGGGTGAGTAAAAAATAACAACATCAGTTTAATGTTCATGATGTTGTTATTTTTAGGGTTCCGTACCCAAAGGGTAAAAACGGGACCCTATTACTGAGACTTCGCTGTCCGTCCGTCCGTCCGTCCGTCCGTCTGTCACCAGGCTGTATCTCAAGAACGGTGATAGCTAGAGAGTTGAAATTTTCACAGATGATGTATTTCTATTGCCGCTATAACAACAAATACTAAAAATAAAATAAAATAAATATTTAAGGGGTGCTCCCATACAACAAACATGATTTTTAGGGTTCCGTACCCAAAGGGTAAAAACGGGACCCTATTACTGAGACTTCGCTGTCCGTCCGTCCGTCCGTCCGTCCGTCCGTCCGTCCGTCCGTCCGTCCGTCCGTCTGTCACCAGGCTGTATCTCAAGAACGGTGATAGCTAGAGAGTTGAAATTTTCACAGATGATGTATTTCTATTGCCGCTATAACAACAAATACTAAAAATAAAATAAAATAAATATTTAAGGGGGGCTCCCATACAACAAACATGATTTTTAGGGTTCCGTACGCAGTATCTCAAGAACGGTAATAGCTAGACAGTTGAAATTTTCACAGATGATGTATTTCTATTGCCGCTATAACAACAAATACTAAAAATAAAATAAAATAAATATTTAAGGGGGGCTCCCATACAACAAACATGATTTTTAGGGTTCGGTACGCAGTATCTCAAGAACGGTGATAGCTAGACAGTTGAAATTTTCACAGATGATGTATTTCTATTGCCGCTATAACAACAAATACTAAAAATAAAATAAAATAAATATTTAAGGGGGGCTCCCATACAACAAACATGATTTTTTTACCGTTTCTTGCTCGATACTAATAACGTTGCCTTATGTTGCATAGATAATGGTACGGAACCCTTCGTGCGCGAGTCCGACTCGCACTTGACCAATTATTTTACCGTTTCTGGCTCGATACTAATAACGTTGCCTTATGTTGCATAGATAATGGTACGGAACCCTTCGTGCGCGAGTCCGACTCGCACTTGACCAATTTTTTACTTACTCAGACTCCTAAAACAATTTTCTGATAACGTCAGCGCTATTTTTTTTTAATAAACAATATAATATATCCGGATTATTTACAGATATTACCCTATCAGACTAATGAGTAATTTAATTCTAACTTAAATTGCTAACTATGAGTTACTCCAGAAAGTGTCCATTAACACCTATCTTACTGTCTCTATTATTAATTTATATTTACTCAATTTTTATTGATTAAAAATATGTAAATATATTGTTGTTGTAATATTAATAGAAATAGAGCGCTAATTGACAAATATTTGCTACCGCTAATCGCAGGAACTAAATACTACTGTGATATTTTTTGCCCTTTCTATATATTTTAATAATAATAATTGGTTGACTGGTAGAAAATGCCACTGTTGGAATTAAGTCCGCCATTGTACGATTAAAGTGTATGAAGTTTTAAATAAATAGAATGAATAGGTATAGTTTTTGCACTTTTTACTATTTTATAGGTATCTTTCGATACGCTTTCGATTTGATCTTTCCGACTAGGCAGCGTGGGGCAGCCCCCAGCAAGGTATACTAACAATATCGTCAAATACGACGGGGGCCGCTGGATGCAGTTAGCGCAGGACCGCACGTTGTGGCGTTCTATGGGGGAGGCCTATGTCCAGCAGTGGACTGAGAAAGGCTGAAGGATGGATGGACGGAGGAATCTTTCTAGCAGATCTATATAAACTTTCTCTGTCACAGTTGAAAAATAGACTGTAGACTCCCCTTTTTGTTGTAGCAATCTATTTCTAGTAGATACGCAATACAATACAATTTTATAGGCTGAATATCGACTTAGAATTATATTATTAGTATCTTATTATTTTGTATTAAGCATGATATTTTATTCGTTTTATTTTTTATCATTTAATTATGAACAATTTGTACGTTACTGTTATGGGACAGAATATGTTGAACCATTGTATGACTCTAACATCCATTGTACACATGTTCATACAAATAAATGATCTTATCTTATCTTATCGTACGCAAGTGCAACTGCATGGCACAGCTAGTTTATAAATTTCATTGATATAATAAATACACCTGCGTTATATAATATGTAAGATAATACTGTACATTGAACCGAAGCCGCGAAGGCCCGGCCTTGTTTTGCGGCTTTATTAAATTAAACCGCATATTAAGCCGTATTATGTACCTACTTTTCCTACCTACCATTCCGTGTGATGATCGATTAAGAATACAAGTGTCACCACCCCATCTCCTCTCAAGGGGGCTGTAAGAGTCTGCTAAGGGATATTGCACACAGATAAAATCTTCTGTAAGAGACGGAAAACTCGAAAATAAACCCTGTGCCAACACGCCTGGTCAGCGCGGCACAGTAGATCATAATCTCTTCCAAAGTAGAGGAGGCCCGTGACCAACAGTGGGACGTGAATGGGCTGGAGAAGGAGAAGAATGCACCTACCTACATTTTTATTTGACTATCTGATTTTTACTACGCTTAGTAGAATTTGCAACAGATTTTTACAATTTTATATCTTTACTACTCTCTATTCTACTCTGTCTGTTAATCACGCATAAACTACAGAACCGATTTGATAGCACTGATAGAGCCCGAGAAATGACATAGAGATAAGATGGTACCAAAATTACGAGCTATCATAACAAATTACCACAAAAAGTATGTCTGCAAATATTTTACAATAATATTATATGAAATATTGACACTGGCATCTCTTTTATCTACCTAAAAACATTAAAATACTAATAGTTATATTGAGAAAATAGATTAACTGCAACTTAAAATTCATCAGGCGTCTTGTGGGCCGACAAGGTGAGGGGCGACTACAGGCGAGTAGTCTATCAACATTGTGCTAGCCGTACTAACATTTGGACTATATCCCACTATAAATTAGGTGAAATGTAGCCATTTGCCTAATCCAGCTATAAAAAAAAAATCAAACAGCAAAATTGGGGAGCAAATTCCAAACACCGATTAATTTAACATAAAATACACCTATTAATTAAAATTAAGATGAAATTCTATAATTCATAAAATAAAAACCATAAAGCGCAGAGATTGACACTAAAATCTGAAAGGTACTTCTTCAACCTACTTGAAATATTCCCTTACATTATAAATTGTTATGAGGAACCATTAAAAGACTGACGTTGCATCAGTGTTAGGGTTACCATACGTTATCATTACTGTCAATTTAATAAATTAATATATTTGTGTCTAGGTATGTTAGTCAGTAAACCACAACCCCTATTGTTTTCCAGGGAACTGAAAAAGTCGGCTAAGAGATATTGAACACAGATAATGTAAGATATGGAATACTTGGAAATAAACACTGTGCCAATCCTCCACGCCCTCCACGCCTCGTCAGTGCGATACAGTAGACCATAATATCTCCGGAAGTAAAGGAGGTTCGTGCCCAGCAGTGGGAAGTTAGTAGGCTGGAAAGCTCTTTGGACTGACACAAATTTCGTCATTTATTACTTAAACTAGCTGTTGACCGCGACTTCGTACGCGTGAAATTTAGAAATCAATCCTTAACTAACAGCAGTTTACTCTTCTGCTCAATAGATGGCGTTGTACGTTTTTTAAATCGCGCTATCCTTTCGTTCCACACATTAACGCTTATGCTCGTCAAAATTATTACTGTGTCATCATCCGGATTTCGCATTTATAAATTAGTAAGGATTAGCTTTGATTTATTTAATTAACTAACAATATATTAAGTTTTATTGAAATGTCTACTTCTACTTCTTATACAGTAATTAGCATAGCAAGCTATTTAAGATCTAAGTACCTAATGCTGTACATAATTACGAAAGGATAATTATCTTTAATACATTGTATAAGTTCTCTCGCTACCAAGATCGCGACCAATTAAATAAACGTTTTATGCTGTTATGTAAATTATGAGACCACAGGAAATATTCTTTATTCCAGACAACATTTTAACAAATTTAATATCTACGATATATTAGCTACTTGATAGAGTTGTCTATAAGGTTACCAGAATTCGAATCGTATTAAAATCAAAGAATATCATAGTGACGGTCCAAAAAGCTACGCGTTGAAATGTGGAATAGCTGTTAAAGTACGTATTACAGCTATTACAGTAAGTATTTGAAAATATGTTCACACAACCAGTGGTAAAGGAAATGGACATCTCGTGAAAAATAAAATATTTTGTTAAAATTATGTCCCATGAATTAGTAGTTTTCGTTCCATCTCTATTTAAATATTGATGTACCTTTTTGAGAGCATCTTTTCAAAAACAAACTTTAAAAAATATCCACATAATTTTTTGTAATCATGGTTACCCTAGCAAGAGTAATTTAACGCTCAGTTCCAAAATAGTTGATCTCTCTGGTGCTACATTTTCAAAGGAACTTTGATAGCTTGCATGTTAAAAGAATGATTTAGAAAACTGTATTAGATTAGTGACGTGTTGAAAGATAATATTGATCGACTTCTCTGTTGTATGCAAACATATTTTATCCGATCGTAAAAAGAGAAGTATTCTGAATTAGATATTATTAATTGTTTATACTTAACCTATTTTATAGCTGGCAATACACAAATACAAAAATACAATACTATATATATTCTACATTTATTTAACTTGAATAATTTGATGGATTTTTTTTACATCACTACTAGCTGACCCGACAAGCGTTGTTTTGCCATAGAAATGTACCCTTATCACTTAGGGATATGAAAAATAGATGTTTTCCGATTCTCAGACCTAACGGATATGTATATAAAATTTCGTAATAATTGGTCAAGCCGTTTCGGAGGAGTACGGTAACTAACACTGTGACACGTAAATTTTATATGATAGATTAACTTGACATATAGGGCACTTCTACAAAACATCACTCCTTTGGAACAGCTCCACCGATTTTTATGTAATACTAGCTGTTGCCCGCGACTTCGTACGCGTGAAATTTAGAAATTAAACCTTAACAAACAGAAGTTTACTATGTCAGTCGATAGATGGCGTTGTACCGTTTTTTAAATCGCGCTATAGTTTCGTTCGACACATTAACAATTAAGCTTTTCAAAATTTCTTCAGTGTCATCAACTCGTTTTCCTATTTATAAATTAGTTAGGTAGGTTTAGGATTATGTATTGATCGGGTTGGTTCACAAAGCTACACCTATTTTTAAGCCCCTATATCATAAGGGGGAGGATGGAATAGGTACCTACATACGCAAGTAAAACTGCGAAACACAGCTAGTTGAATTAAAATCTATATAAACCATATTGAAATAAAACAAGCATGTACCTTACCTAAATGCTATCGATATGGAGCTATGCTAAAATAAATACATAAATAGTAATGGACATTTCACACATCGTCCTCTGGTCCCAAGCTAAGCTTATAAAAATGTATAATAATATATTTTATTTTATTTATTTATTTTATTTGTAAAATCTATTCGCAGTAATAACAGTTTCTTAAAACCCATTTGTTCAACCGATATTTAGCATAGAGTTGTAAGGCCGTGTCCATATTGAGTTGCCATCACCTAAATTACACATCGGACACCTCTATCGGCTATTTTCAATATCTAGAAACGTTTTTCGTTACTCCTACAATATGGGGTCTTTCAAACGTAGCGTGAAGAAGCATCTTGTGGGTCGCAAGTTGGGGCGATTAGTGCTCTGACAACGTACTAGCCGTCTTCACGTCTGAATTACATTCTCGCTTAACATCTCGCGGAGTGTAGTCATTTTGCACACCCAAGCTAAAAACATCTATCCCCAGATCGCATGTCGAAACTAAAGACAGAAAAATGCAAACTTTTGTTCCTTGCATTGCTAAAATCAACTGATGACAGTATTTTCTACAGAAAATTTTACAAGAGATAGCAATATCTAACGGATAAAAAAGGATTACAATATATCCGTAATCGTAGATTGATTGTTAGACATTTTTCAAAGCTTCTCAGTTTTTAAATACTGTAGAGTATTTATTTCGCCCTTCACGTTAATCGTGTGTGTGTATATGATGTGTCTTTATAAATATACAGTTAGACTTATCCATATTTATATATACGTAGGTATACTAAGAATACGGTTTGTATTGTAATATAAACTACTTGATCAACAGATATCTGATTTCATAGTTCTATTTAAATGTCTTGCGTTATCGGCTAGATGCGATACGGAATACGCCTGTCATATATTTACATAATTCAAAATACCTTCCGGTTCCGCCGGTTTTAATACATACTTTCGATATATAAGCCAAATAATTGTACTAGCTGATTCCCGAGACTTCGTACACATGGAATTTAGAAAAATATATTAACAAAAAATATAGGTAAACTCATAGGTATAGTTAAGTATGAAAATAAAAATTGAAATGGTATTATTTATCAATGAAATTATTAAAAAAATAGAATTACATATTATTTTTTATTCTTAAAATGTCAGCAATAAAAATGTTCTATTAATGTTAATTATTAAAATTATCCTATCCTAGATTTATATTGATCTATGTATATCTCTATTTATTGTAAAACAAAGTCGTTATTTTTGTATATATGTCTCTACTAGCTGCTGCCCGCGACCCCGTACGCGCGCAATTTACAAAACTTTTCCCCGTTTTTGCAACATTTTTCACTTATGCTTAGCTCCTATTGGCCGCAGCGTGATGTTATATAGCCTAAAGCCTTCCCCTATAAATGGACTATCCAACAAAAAAAGAATTTTTCAAATCGGACCAGTAGTTCCTGAGATTAGCGCGTTTAAACAAACAAACAAACTCTTCCGCTTTATAATCTTAATATGTATATACGAGTATAAATCTCGTGTCACAATGTTTGTCCTCAATGGACTCCGAAACCACTTAACCGATTATAATAAAATTCGCACACCATGTGCAGTTCGATCCAACTTGAGAGATAGGATAGTTTAAATTTGGCTGGACCGATTTTGATGAAATTTTTTGTTGTTGATTTTTACACAGAATTGTATGGCAAAACAACGTTTGCCGGGGCAGCTAGTATTAAATAAAGATGTGAGCAGTACAGTAAACAGTACACACATACTATTCTATCTTCGAAACTACGCAACGGATTTAGATGCGGCCTTTTTAATAAATAGTCTGGTTTAAGGGGATGGTTTTTTGTGTAATTTAATAGGGTTTGGTTTTGAAATTTCACATTTACGTAGTAGCGGGCAACAACAAGCATAAAATATTCATAATTTTTTTGTCGTAGATTTTAGACCTTTCTACATAATGTAATATTTTTTCTCTAATATACGTAAATCGCAACAAAAGTATTTTCTGTGATGTAAGTATCCCACAAATTATACGTTTTTAGACCCTTTCGTTATGGTCACGTTTAGAAAAGGTCAGACTTCATTACCAAAATTGTTAATACCAAGGTTTTGCAAATTAAAATGTTTCACAGTTTTTTAAACAAAGTATTTGCGTAATCCATAGTTTAATTGTTAGTTTGAAACTATAACCTACATCTCTAAAGAGATTTTTAAGACAGATACACAAAAATATTTGCAGAATGGTGTAACCAGGTGTAACATAAATTAACTAAGTATACAGAAAAGCTTATACAATTAGCATTCAAATTAATTTGGCGGGCATCGTGCTCTAGTAGTTAAAGTAACTGCCGTCCACGAGATCGCGGGTTTGATTCCCGCGCAATACAATTATTTATGTGATACCTATTTATAAATGTCATACAAATGTTTGCACTGCGTCTGGGTGTTCTAACCATAAGTACCTATGTATTTACAAAAAATATGCGTACAATGTAGTATAGCCGTATTTGGTACACTTAACACTAACATAGAAATACAACTTACTTTGGGATCAGAGAACATCATGTTCATGAATGTTTATTGTTTAATGTCTCATACATACATTAAATAAATATTTATGGACATTTCAACAACTGACAGCCACACCACGTCGTTTTACGTCTTAACAGTCTTTGGTGTATTCAAGAAATGACCTTACTATTACTAGGTGTCACTCTTGCAGATCCATCAATCCCCCTATAATCCTTTCTTTGTCTTAAGCTGGACGTAAGCCTGTCCCATGGCACTTATGTTACAACGTGCGGCTCTGCGCCATTTGCATCTACAGACTCCCTGAAATCCTTACGATATTATCGTCTTAAGTCTTACAATAAGGTTCATTAAACTAGTTTTTAATGTGACGTGGCGGTGACGTCCTAATATATTTGTGTGTCGACAATAAACATGAGTTCGCGACATGTCTGCAACATAAGAGAATAATTTATAGACAGTATTTTGAGCTTTTAATAGAATATGTTTAATATTGTGGTATTGAGTGCAAGTGCTTTCTCAGAAAATGGGGGCATTATTTGTAATAACAAATGGTCAATACGTAGTATCTAGATTTTACTGTACCTAATAATAATGTGTTATGTCTACGTTTCAAATAATTTCACATGTTTTAAATTTTGCAAAAAATTAAGTTAAATTAGTGTCTTAGACAGACTGACAAAAATTCTAGAAACCATTGTTTTGGCTCCTATTACGACAATAAAGACCGCCTATCCAATTTTTAAGCTATTGCATAGCTTCTATCGCGGGCCTTGAGCGTGGAGACCGAATCCACTAAATTCGAAATTTAAATTCCGTAGGTAACGGAAATAGCGTAAAAAACCTTACACATCGGCGTTTCGCTGTTCGCGCTGGTGACTCATGTCAGTTTTGACTTTAGTTTTTATTTTATTGACATTTGATTGACAATCTCTATTTTATCATAATTACCTTAAACAATGGACAGATGTAAGCATCAGTAAATGATTATTAATCTTATTTTATTAATTAATCTTATTTTAGTTTATGGTATTTAGATTATTGCATAAATAAAATAAATAAATAATCTAATTGCTTAAGTTGATGAAAAATACTATGCAATAGCTTTACCGCGGTAGTCCCCGAGTGACACACGTCTTTTTTTTTTAAATATCTTTAAAGTACAGACATTGACTTTTTAGATTTTATTAGATGTAGTATACCATACAATGATTGACAATATTGTAATCCGTATAGTCAATCTGTTATCGGCTTCCTCTTAAACCATTAACCATGATAGAAAAAAAAAACACATTTATTAACGGATTATGCTAATAGAATAGTGTTTTGTGACATAAATCACTATTTCAATTTTTGATTCCCTCCAAAATTAAATGTGTTCTGGTGTTTTATTAAACTAGAATAATTTACAAATTAAATTATTAAGTCAAAAGTTTAGACAAAGGTTTGGGACAGATTTAATCTAGTCTTTGTTCATGTGGCGACGGATTAAGAATACAACTGTTACCATACCATTTCTCCCCAAGGGTGTTGTAAGAGCCAGCAAAAGGATATTAAAAGCAGTTAACATCAACCGTGAGAGACGGAAAACTCGAAACTAAGCCCTATGCCAACAAGCCTGGTCAAAAGTGGAGGAGGTCCATGCCCAGCACTGGGACGTTATTGGGCTGGAGAGAGCGAGAGAGAAATTAGTCTTTAGTTTTTTTTTTAAACTATAAAGGGCCTTGAGGCAGATATATCTAATAGGCAAGACAATAATTTTTCACATAAATATTAGTACTGGGTCTAGGTAATCTCGATATATTATATGTAAAGATGTATTTAAAAAAAGATAATTTCAGTAGAAGATTCTTAGCTGGTACCCATGACACAGGCAAATAAGCTTAGATTGGGACAAGAGGTGGTTGTGTGAAATGTCAATAAATATTAAAATTTATATATTATATTTCAATGAGTTCGCTTTTTTACATTTCAAAAATTTATAAAAGAATTTCTCATAAAATTAGGTATCTCCATATTAATTATTATAGTTCGTAAATTTGTTGATTGTGTTCTGCGTAGGAGTATAATAGTATAATATATTATGTTTATTTTATTACCCAATTAACAATATTCTACATATGTTACTGATTATCATAATAATTTATAACTACTAATTTATTGCGTGACATTAATGTAAATCAAAAATTTGAAAGCTAGTAGCTGAAATATTACTTTAGTTAATCTTCTAAACACTTTTTGGGTTTCATCGAGATAGTCTGTGTTTATCACTGTACTGGTGTGGCTATCACGCTAAGGGCTTGTACACAAAACGGCGATGCGACGCGATGTGAATTCGCAACGCAGAAAATTACGACACGAAATGCTGCGATGCGATTTCGTGCGGCAAGGCATCTGTCAGGGTGACCATTCCCTCGACGATCGTCAACCGTACTAAATGCATTTTAAATTGAATACTAGATCGTGACATGGATCGTAACAAGAAGTGTGCACTTTTGTTATTGCTTAGGAGATACAGGAAAAAGAAACAAAGAAGATTTTAGGTTCATCCATTTATTACTTTTTATTCGCAAGTTTTCGCGACGCGTCGTGCGAGCTCGCATATTTTTACGATGCGAAGTCGCATCGCGGTTTTGTGTACAAACCCTAATACCTAACGAACAGTCAGAAACCAAGTACTTATAACCTATAAGCTACATAGCTACATTATTATAAGTTTTCATTGTAATACTTTTATTAGTTTTATGTGAAAGGCAAACACACACAAATATTTATGAACTTACGCATTTATGATATTATTAATGATAACCGCGTGTCTGTTAAACCAGAGTTTAGTTTTAGGAGAGTTTGCTAAATTTTCTTTAGATTTATTAAGAAGAATAATACAAAATATCAAAGAATTATAGTAAAATTTTGAGAATTAGAAATAATGGCACATTTCGCATTAAAAAGTATTAAAGTTAGCAACATAGCCTAGAGAATGAGGACCAAAACTACTTAACCGATTGAATAGGTATTCAATCGGTTTAGTAGTTTTGCCGTGAAAGAGCAACATTATTCATCATACAGACAGAAAAAATTGGTCAAGTGCGAGTCGGACACGCGCACGAAGGGTTCCGTACCATTATCTATGCAACATAAGGCAACGTTATTAGTATCGAGCAAGAAACGGTAAAAAAATCATGTTGTTGTATGGGAGCCCCCCTTAAATATTTATTTTATTTTATTTTTAGTATTTATTGTTATAGCGGCAATAGAAATACATCATCTGTGAAAATTTCAACTCTCTAGCTATCACCGTTCTTGAGATACAGCCTGGTGACAGACGGACGGACGGACGGACGGACGGACGGACGGACGGATAGCGAAGTCTCAGTAATAGGGTCCCGTTTTTACCCTTTGGGTACGGAACCCTAAAAAGATGTGTGGCACTCGGGGACTGCCGAAATAAATTGCGGGGCGAAAAGGGGATTACGCATGCGCAGTAACGCCGTAAATGTAAGGTTTTCTCGTTACCTGCGGAATTTAAATTTCCAATTTTGTGGATTTAGTCTCCACGCTCAAGGCCCGCGATAGAAGCGATGCAATAGCTTAAAAGTTGTTTTAGCATTCATAAATGAAAAGAAAGGGCCGCTAAAGGGTAGATTATAGACGGATTATTATTGCGGTAGATACTGTAAAGGTTGTGATCATTGAATATAACCTATACAATGATACAGGCCACTTAAGATTTATTTTTAAAAAAGGAATAAAAAATTTAAAAATTTGAAAATGAAAAGAAAAGAATTTGGGAGATGGGGAGAGGACATGAAGAGAGGATGTTGAAAAATGATTGTAAAATAGTTTTTCTATATTATAAAAAATATAACAAGTTAATTAAAATAAAAGTTTTTTCATTTATGTAAAGAAGAAGCTTTACAAATGCGAGAGGTGCCGGGTATAGCGGCCCGATTGGTAAACCAGCTCCTACGCCCAGGGATGTGTTGACGAGCAAAGGGTCGACACAGGATAAATATTAATTATCAGAGAAGTAGCCGTATCTTTTTATTAAATTTTTATAAATTATTTATAACTAAGATGGAACTAGCCACGATAACTTTCGGTGGTTGCGCACAGGAGTGCCTAGATGAATTCGAAGAAATGTTTTACGCTTTAATAACTTTCAAGAGATGCTCGTCTGAAGAAGAAAAATTATCACTATTGCCCTCATTTTTAAGGGGTAACGCCTTACTTTTCTTCCGGGGCATTAAAGACACGTGCAAAAGCGTGCAGGAGGTATTTGATAGACTAAGGGAAGAGTTCCAAGAAGTAAATTACCAAGAATGTTCGCAATAATTATTTGCATAATGATGTAAATTGGTTGAGTGATTCAATTAGATTAAGGTTATATATATAGTGATAATTATAATTTACTAATATTGTTTTATTTTGGTGTGTTTCATATTGTTCGGGATCGGCGAGACTTCATAATGACGTCAGCAAATTTGTACATAAGAAAGATGCAATGAAAAGGAACCACATCAAAAATTTAATTATTTTTTCATATTTATATTTTGAATGTTTAGTTAAAAATGTGAGATAAATATATTAACATAGTAATTGGATAGTGAGTATTTCGTACTAGATTATGATTATAGTATTAAGGTAGAGCGATTTATAGGTATAATAATGGGTTGTATTGAGTTATAATGTCGAAGGTAGTGGCTGGGTAGAGTTAGTTGGATGAGTCGTATCAACGGGTAATATCTTTGAATGCAACATGGTAAGGCCATAGGCTATTTGTCATGGAATCCTGTTTTGGGATATCACGCATTTTAGAGATAGAACTCATAAGATAGGATTTAGGAAAGTAGGTGCTAGAGTAAAGTATTTGTTCATTAGGAGAGAAATGTGAAAGGTTGAAAATTGAAAGAAGTTGTATTATAGTGAGAGGTTGCTGATAATATTTTTATTTTATTTATTGGGTAATAGTTAGATAATAATGATTAGCGAATAGTTTGTAATTACTTAGATAATAGAATGATTGATTATTTAAAACGTTACTTGTGGTAGAAGAATGGTTGGTAAATTTATCTCACGAGAAGGAATTCTAAATGTGGAATAAATTGGTCATTCCCGAGCATTCAGGATTACTTAGTAGAAATTATACCTAAATAATTGAAAAGAAGGTTGAGTATTATCTGAGCATACTTTAAATTTTAATTTGATAATCTCTGGATTCTATCAATTATAATGGTTTCTTATGTAAATTTTCTCATTAAGCTGGAAAGCTGTTAAATTAGCATATCTTTCGGATCTATGATGCTGACCTCATAATTGAAGCTCGATAGTTTTTATAAGAGCATTAATTGTTTGGTGATGAACATTTTTCTGATTGATTGTTGATGATATATGCTTTGTGTCTTGGTATGATAGTTTTAAGGATGCCTTATCACTCTGGTTTATTGTTGGATAAATCAATTTTAAAGATGAAGTAGTTTAATATTTTATGAAAAGAGTGATATGATATAAGGGCATCGTAGTTAGTGTGATTCGGATAACTAAGATTAGAAAGGCAATTTTTGGTTGGTTTTTTGCTTTTCAAGTTTTTCGAAATGTATTGCTTCGAAAAGCTAGGTCCTAGCTGGATCTAATCTGGTTCATTCTAGTTTGTTATCATGCTTTCCAACCTTAGGTAGGGTGTCCAGTATTTTGTAACTTAGAAAAAAAATATTTTTTTTTTTTGGAAAAAAAATTTTTTTTTTATCCTCTAAAGGGGGGAGAATGTAAAGGTTGTGATCATTGAATATAACCTATACAATGATACAGGCCACTTAAGATTTATTTTTAAAAAAGGAATAAAAAATTTAAAAATTTGAAAATGAAAAGAAAAGAATTTGGGAGATGGGGAGAGGACATGAAGAGAGGATGTTGAAAAATGATTGTAAAATAGTTTTTCTATATTATAAAAAATATAACAAGTTAATTAAAATAAAAGTTTTTTCATTTATGTAAAGAAGAAGCTTTACAATACCAAATACGGTGCCCTATAAAAATATGATCAAATAGAACGTGTTAAATAGTTATTTTTGTACGTGGTAAGAAGTGTTCATGATCTAATATTGGAATTGTAAGCAGTGGGCGGCGATGCAGTGCTTTTCTTTAACACAAAATTATTATAAAATTTGTCCTGATATTTGTACACGGAAAATTCAATCTTGTTTTTCAGTACTGAGACATAATTTTTATTTGTATGCAAAATTCGGTGATGACCTAAAATATTCCTAGAATTGATGGAAATTATATAACTGTGTCGTTTAATTTTAGAAATAACTAGCTGTTGCCAGCTACTTCGTTCGAATTTTGAAAATTTCCCCGTTTTTGCAACATTTTCACTGATGACTCTTCGATTCAACTTTGCTCTTATTAGTCGCAGCGTGATGTTATAGAGCCTATAACCTTCCTCGATAAATGTACTATCCAACAATGAATGAATTTCTTAAATCGAACCAGTGGCAGTGGTTCCCTTTATAATATTAGTACAGATTTCTAACAAATGGTACAATATTATCGAAATGTCTCTCAGATCTGTAATATAATTTCTAATGTCATTTCTCATAAAGATAAGACCACACCCTGTATATTAATGACATCTTTATGTCACTACAACTAGATATATTATCAACTTAAAACAAAATGATCAATCATCAAAGGATTAAATATAGTGCTTATTACATTTTGCTAAAAGCGTGTGCTAAATATCGCACGCGCAAGTCGTGGCTCACCATCGATTTCGTCAAGATTACCGGGAGCCACTGGATGCAATTGGCACAATAACCGTGAATTATAGCTTTTTATAAGGAGGGCTTATGTCCAGCACTAAATAAATAAATAAATAAAAATAAAATACTCTTTATTGCACACCATATTAATTTACAGAATTACTTACTAGACTTAATAATAGGTACAAAGGGCGGTCTTATCGCGAGTTGCGATCTCTTCCAGACAACCTTAGAATGGACTTGACCGAGACTGAATAGGTAACTTGTGGTGTACTAATATTATGCTAACTAACTAAAGGTTGATGGAAGAATGCAAAAAGCAAAGATAATAGAGTAAAAGCATATAATGCCTCTAATCTGTTTTCTTTCTAGAATTTGTGTTTAAAGATCTTTAATAACTCAAGAACATTAAATCCACTTAAAGAGTTTTGTTACTTACATATTTGAAGCTTCTATACTAGTAGGTAAACCAAAATATTAAGTTAACTCGTTATGTTGCAGGTTATTGAACTTTTCTTAATAATTTTGGTATTTGACACATACATCCAAACATAGACTCAATATTTATTACTGTCATCAATTAAACCTCTATAGGATAAGTTTAAATGGATAGGATATCACACAGATAACCGCCCCTGTGAGAAACGGAAAACTCAAAAACAAACTTTAAGTCAACACGCCTGGGGAGAGCGACATAGTAGACCATGATCCTTCCCAAAGTGGAAGAGTCCCGTGCCCAATAGTGGGATGTTTATGAGCTGGAGAGAGAGGATAAGTGTAATAAACACTTATACAATTTCTTTAGCATTAGAATAAAGCAAATAACTATCGTCTATTTTCGCACACGTGTCAAGAACGAACTTGTAATGACTAATGAGTTATTATTGTACTGCTAGACAGTGTGGCAACGTATTGACCACAGATCAGCTCAATTGATTCCATACCTTAGAGTATCTTTAAGTTCCAGACGCAAAGCGATCAACGCACACATAACAGAATATGCGCTAACGAGCATAATATATGTTTGAAGACTCTCTGTGTGTGATTTTGGTACGAGCATCCATACATCCATCCATCTGCCACTCTCCATCCACTGTTGGACTTAAACCTCCCGCATTCCACGCCACAACGCGCGGTTCTGTGCCGCTTGCATCCAATGTCTCCCCGCGACCTTGAAGATATCGTCGCTCCACCTTGTCGGGGTCCGTCCAATGATATTGGTTCGACCAATAAAAATGAATTATTCCATATCCCGCAACACGCGCATTCCTCTAACGTTGTTACGCTTGGTCAAAATTGACAAAAATGTCGTAATGCCCTATCTATTGCAGGTGATCTGTGGTATTTGCGAACCAACTAATACGTGGAATATCTGTTTTCTATCAGATTTACGAGTTCGATTCCCGGCTGAAGTCAATAACTTTCTGATAGCCGGTTTACATGAAACATTTTGCAGATATTCTTTGTTGTTTTTATAGAAAACACAAGTTACCTATACGTAGAAATCATAATTAAAAATAGAAATGAAGAAATACGTGAAATATGAATAGGCTTAGCCTAGACGAGCATGGATACAGCTTTAATAAAACGTTCCTAGCCACGTCGCTAAATATTGCTAACTATGCGTTGCCCGCGACTTCATCCGCGAATTTTGGGTGATTGGACCATAATTTCTAATGGTCTTATTCATAATGACTTATTGGAGGTTTAAACGGAGATTTTTTCGGAGAGATAAAAACCTTTTACCGTAAAAATACTATTATGAATAACAAGTTTTGACAATTTTCGCGTACCCATTTTAGCGAATTTTTAAACCTCCGATAAGTCATTATGAATAAGACCATAAGTCCATATTTTTGTATGTATGTCCCTATGTAAGCTGATATCTTTCAAACTACCCAACGGATTTTGATGCAGTTTCTTTTAAATGAGAGGATAAATAAATATTCATGGACATTTCACACAACGTCCTCTGGTCCCAAAGTAAGCTATATTTCTAAGCTTATATTTTCTTTTGTAAATACATACTTATAATACCTACATAGTAATAAACACCCAGACGCAGTGGTTGAGTGGTTCATGTAACGGACTGCCGATCAAGAGGTCGCGGGTTCGATACCCGCTCGAGACAATCATTTGTGTGATTTTTCTAATTGTCATACAAATGTTTGTACTGCGTCTGGGTGTTTCTATGTATTAAAAGTATGTTTTTACAAAAGAAAATAAGTATATGTATTATATCCGTAGTCTGGTACCCATAACACAAGCATATAAGCTTAGCTTGGGACCAGAGGACGTTGTGTGAAATGTCCATGAATATTTATTTATTTATTTGTAAGGATGGCCTTCTCCGTGTGGTGTCGGATCAAGAATACAAGTGTCACCACCCCATCTCTTCCCAAGGGTGCTGTAAAAGTCAGTTAAGGGATATTGCACACAGATAACATCTTCTGTGAGAGACGAAAACTCGAAAAAAAAACCCTGTGCCAACACGCCTAGTCAGCGCGGCACAGTAGACCATAACCCCTCCCAAACTGGAGGAGGCCCGTGCCCAACAGTGGGACGTAAATGGGCTGGAGAAGAAGAAGAATGGCCTTTTATATAATTTGTCAAGGTATAGTTTCTTAAATCCAACGCGTACGAAGTTGCGGGTACGAGCTAGTATTCTTATATTACAGTAATTAAATATAACCATTAACTAATACCTACTCTAAATAACTGTATAGATCTGCCCACAACAAGATGGCGACCGTTTTATTGTTTTACGATACTTGTGATTAATAGTATTGTACTTTAACATCCTACAATCCACCCACTGTGTGTCAAGATGTGAATTATATTTGTAGAACAACACAATAAAACAACAATATGTCCATTTTGATAGATATTTGTGTTTAAATAAAACTACTTTTTACGGATTTAGACGCGTATATTTGTTTTAAATTTTGGCCCGACGTTCCGTCTCACCCGTGACCATGGTGACTGCAAAGTCTCCGAAACGTCGGGCCAAAATTTAAAACAAATAATTATACGCTAAATCCGTAAAAAGTAGTTTTATTTAAACAGATGAGTCGCGCAAGTGTTAGAAAATATTAGATATTTGTGTATTGAAAAGTGTTAATTAATTATTAGTTACAAGGTAAATAAATAAATCTCTCCAGTCCAATTACATCCCACTGTTGGGCACGGGCCTCCTCCACTTTGGGAGGGATTATGGTGCAATGTGCCGCGCTGACCAGGCGTATTGGCACAGGGTTTATATTCGAGTTTTCCGTCTCTCACAGAGGGTGTTATTTGTGTGCAATATCCCTTAGCTGACTTTTACAGTACCCTTGGGTGGAGATGGGGTGGTGACACTTGTATTCTTAATCCGTCACCACACAGAACAAGGTATAAACAATATTAATTTCTACATGAACATATATAAGTACTTATCCATAAATAAATAAATAAAGATTCATGGACATTTTACACAACGTCCTCTGATCCCAAGCTAAGCTTATTATGCTTGTGTTATGGGTACCAGAAATACGGATATAATACATAAACTACTTTTCTTTTGTAAATACATACTTATAATACATAGAAAACACCCAGACGTTATTTTATTAGATTATAAAGCTTAATAATCGATTTGTTTAAACGCGCTAATCGCAGGAGCCACCATAGTCCGCTTTGAAAAATTCTTTCAGTTTCGAATAGGAGAGTTATAGAGGAAGGCTATAAACTAAATAAAATTACGCTGCGACTGACAGGAGCAAAGCATCCCTGAAAAATGTTGTAAAATCAGGGAAAACTTTACATTTATCATTTACTGTATGTCGCCTGCAACTTCGCACGCGTAAAATTTTAAGTATACACCAAACCTGAACAAATTATACAAAAATGCCACCCTCTTGAACTATTTGCTAAAAAAGATCGCATCAAAATCCGTTACATAGGTATGGAGATAATAAGTTCAAATAGGTACATACATACAAAAATAACAAGTTTTTTTTATAATAAGTAAGAAGATAAAGATATCCTTACATTGTATGAATATTTTTGTTAAAACAATTGATGTCATTGTCAAGAACGCCTATTTTAGAGACGTAGAGAAAAGTATTTAAAGAGCAACTTTATAGAGCACTGCTGTTATAAAAATTTTGGGTCAAAGCCAAAATACGGATTGACATCAATTATATGCTATGACAATGTAATTTTGTGACTATGCGCATTGTGATATTTTGAAAATATTTCCATGAACTTATAGAATTCCTGGAAGAAAAATCAGTCTTGAGACGACCAGTAGAAATTATAATACTAACTAATATGAGTATTTGTCCGTTTGGGGATGAATTAAGAATACGAGTTTAGTGTCATCTCCATATTTTTAACTGACTTCGAAAAACGAGGTGGTTCTCAATTCGTCTGTATGTTTATTTCATGTTTGTTACCTCATAGCTTTTACCTTGGCGAAGCGATTTTAATGATATTTTTTTATTTGAAAGCTGATGCCTCCCGTGTGGTCCCATTGTCACCAGGTCAGGATTTGATAGTTATCTCCTAAGAAAACGAGAAAAACCCTCAACTTTCAAAGGCACACACATTGTTTTCACTAATTATGTACCTAAGTAATCAAAGAGTAGAACTACCAAGGTGGTCTCATGAAGTCGGTTATTTTTTTTTTTAAATAATAGGTACCCAATTATTGCCCATAATGTGCCCTTACAGCTAGCCAAGATATATTTTACGGAGATAACATCCTCTGTGACATATGAAAATCTTGAACCTATACTCACCAAGTCAGCGCGACATATAATAGGTAGATCACAGGTTGGCAGGTTGACGGGCCTCGTGGTTGAGTGGTTTATATAACGGACTGCCGATCATGAGGTCTCGGGTTCGATTCCCGATCAGGACAATCATTTGTGTGATGTTTTTAATTGTCATACAAATGTTTGTACTGCGTCTGGGTGTTTACTGTGTATTATAAGTATGTATTTACAAAAGAAAAGTAGTATATGTATTCTATCCGTATTCTGGTACCCATAACACAAGCAATATAAGCTTAGCTTGGGACCAGAGGACGTTGTGTGAAATGTACATGAATATTTATTTATTTATTTTTTATTTTATTCCACGGAATATTTTCCACGGCCTTTTTTCACGGACTTTTTCTTACGGTTTTACTATAATTTGTTTGTTTGAACGCGCTAATCTGAGGAACTACTGGTCTGATTTGAAAAAAGCTTAGCTTGGGACCAGAGGACGTTGTGTGAAATGTCCATGAATATATATTTATTTATTTATGTTATTTATTTATCAAAATTCCTTCGAAAGTCAAGGATACCTACTCGTGTCTAACAGTAATATTAATAGGTTGGGAAATAGAAAAACTATTTACGTACCTACATCATCAAAAATCAACATTCTGAAGTTAGTTAGTCAAGATTTTCTACTATTAGGCCACAGAAGTATAAACTTCTTATTTCTTCCTTTCCTTATTTTCTTCTTCATCTTTGAATATGGATATAAATTCACAGATGACGTGTAACAGAGAAGTATGGAGGAAAAGGACATGTTGCGCCAACTAATTGAGTTTTACTCAGAAAAATTATGATGATTAAGTGTAAATTCTTTCTTATACAAACTTATCTTCATTATACCTACTTAGTATAAAACAATCAACAATATTTCAAACAATCTCCGTGAGGTGACGGATTAAGAATACAAGTGGCACCACTCCATCTCTTTCCAAGGGTGCTGTAAAAGTTAGCTAAGGGATATTGCACTCAGATAACTTCTTCCGTGAGAGACGGAAGACTCGAAAATAAACCCTGTGCCAACACACCTCATCAGCGCGGCACAGTGGACCATAATCCCTCCAAAGTGGAGGAGGCCCGTGCCCAACAGTGGGACGTAAATGGACTGGAGAAGAGAAGAAGTGTTGCTGTGTTACTGAAGAGCTGTTGCCCGTGAATTCCATCCATCCATTCATCAGCCTCTCTCCGTCCACTGTTGGACATAGGCCTCCCCCATAGAACGCCACAACGCGCGGCCCTGTGCCTCCAACTGTGTATTTTCTAAGTTATTTTGTTACATTTTTCACTGATACTTCGCTCCTTTTGGTCGCAGCATGATGTTATATAGCCTATAGCGTTTCTCGATAAATGTACTATCCAACACTGAAAGAATTTTTCAAATCAGACCAGCGGTTCCTGAGATTCACACGTTCAAATAAACAAACAAACTCTTCAGCTTTAAAATATTAGTATAGACGACGTTCATTCAACGCGCACATGAATCATTATTATTTATTAATAACTCTGCCAAGTGTTTATATTGATAATAAAATTTTATGTGCTGTTAAATCTCGGAGTATGGAGTAGATTTCCATGTCAGTAATTACTATGGAAAGTAATAAGAAAGTAGCCATTTTATTACTTAATGTAACCAAATATTAAAATAAATAATCAACAATAAAATTTTTCTTTACTTTATTTTCTAGTTGGGCAAAAAATGTAACATAGATAATGTAAAAAAAACATAAAATGGACTTACTGACGGTTCTTTCCGTCTCTTGCAAATGATGCGCGGATTGCAATCCCGCAAAACGATCCAGCTATCCACATATCAGTGTCTTACGATTACATTTTCTGACGTTTAGGTCTCGTTACCCGTTTTCGTACAGGAAATTTGGTAAGGAGTAAGCTTAATTACCATTTATATCAGTTCAAAAACTCGCAATTTGAGGAATCGAAACACTGCTGTTCGATTTCATGTTACGCAGACGGACAGTTTTTGTTGTTATAAAATTGCATAATTATCATATGCATATTCATACAGCTTATAAACAGATCGCTCATAAATATAAAGTTTCCAAGAAGCGATAGAATAATAAAAAAAAATAAGAAGAAATACATACCGAATAATCAAATGACAACTTTAGCCACTTCACCATACAGGCAACTAAAAAGAAAAAAAACACGATTAGAAAAGAAAAACATAATATAAATTAATAATAATGTTAAAACCACTAACAAATCTACTGTCACCAAAAAAAATATAAATTTATTACATCCTAATTTATAGGTGTGAAATTTAATGAAAATCGATTATAACATTCATATCGATTATTCAATTTGACTCTAATAACACCATTTTAGACATAAATTTCTACATTATGCTAAATATGTCTTGATTAAATTCAAATTCCATTAGTTTAATATGGGGGGTCTTCTTAATAGAATTAAATTTCGTGTTGCTATCATTTGAAAGACATCTCGACTGATTTATTGTGTTTTTTATTTATAATTATTAATTATGTAGGTTATACTGTTGAATGAGTAAATTATGAGATTATATTTTTATTAATGTTATGCAATTGTCATAGACAGATATTAAGAGGTCTTGTAGCGTTTGTTATTATTGCCTTCCGGGCAATTCGTCGTGGTTACAATTCTCACTAAACAGCATCCATAGCAGCTGTTCGACAGCTCATTCATACATCTTTTACGCGTCTTACTGCCGCACTCAGAGACATTTAATGGTTACTTAAGGAGCTCTTTAGTATTGATTTAAAAAAGTAAAAGTTAAGTTAAAACTTTTTTAAATCAATACTAAAGAGCTCCTTAAGTAACTATTAAATGTCTCTGAGTGCGACAGATTAAGGGACCCTAATAAACCGTTATCTGACTCTCTGCCGCACTCAGAGACATTTAATGGTTACTTAGGGAGCTCTTTAGTATTGATTTAAAAAAGTAAAAGTTAAGTTAAAACTTTTTTAAATCTCATTAAATGTCTCTGAGTGCGGCAGTAAGAGAGTGAACTTTTTTAAATCAATACTAAAGAGTTCCTTAAGTAACCATTAAATGTCTCTGAGTGCGGCAGTTGGACTTCCACTAAAATCTTTACTTGGGCTATAAGTACCATCAGAAGGTTTATATCGTTGTATATGATAGGGTGTTGGACTGTCAGCGTTCGCAGCATTGTCTATTTAATAACAAATCATGATTCACTTGTTCTAAACGTAATTGTGATTTGCTAAATGAAAATGTCCCAGCAACTTGGACGCCCAATGTCGGGCAACCTATAGTTAACGTGGCCAAATACCCTCTTGATATAGAGAAAGTTCGAGACCAAATAGCGGGCTGTTATTGGGTTAGGAAAAGGTAAATTATACACGAAGTAATAATAACCCAATCGTGCTAAGAAGTGATCAAGTGACCCAGCTAACAACAATGTTATGAAGCCACTCCACAACTATACTTAGGTAATTGCTAATAGAAATGAAGTTATCAATTAAACGCCTATATGATTAACTGAGAAACTTGAATATTAATTTTATCGACATGATTGGTGATTCTAATACATAAGCTATCATTATTCAATCAGCTATGGATATTTAAAATCTGGTATGCAGTCTGGCTTGTCTACTTTTCATTTATCTAAGAATCTATACGAATTATATAATAATATGGAGTCCTTCATTTGTAGTAACAAACCTATCTCTAGCTGGAATTTTGCTGTCAATACCCTAAGGGGTTAATCCAGGCTTTTTTTCTTTGTAAGTTTATGGTTCAATATGTGCATGGGCTCTTTGTTTTAAGGATCTCTGTAAACCAATCGCACCAACCAGAGCCTAGACCCATATGGAACAGATAGACATTGCTCAATAAACCAGCTTGCTTAATTGTCAATAGAAGAAAGGCTCTCGAGTGGTGAATAGTGACGACCAAGTAGGCAATTACTGGTTAACTAAGTGGTCCGACAATAACTTATTTGTCAAGAAGGCGTTGTTACATTTAATAAGAGAGGTCTATATTCAACAGCGGACGAAGAATGGCTGATGGATACATAGATACGTAAAGGCTTACTAGTTAAAATATTAACTATACGCAGTATAGAACACGGCAGTTTTTTCTCCAATGTTATTAGGAGTATTATTTTCTCTACCTAACTGAACCTGTAACCCGACATTGGCTCATTGTGGTAAATATTTTTATCTGGGTTTAATGTGATTTTTTAACGAAATGCAATAAGTTCTATACGCGTACTTCAAGTTGACAACATTCACTGCCAACCAACCTAGAATAAAATAGCTCTTGAATATTAATACTCACTTATGGAATATTTATTTTCGCTTAATACATGGTCAATTGAATATGATTTCTCATTAAACCCAGTAGCCAAAAGTCATACACTATATTATGAGGCACAATCAAAACAAAATGATTTACGACGTTTTTTACTATTCGTTTTATCACGGTAATATAATTAATGTCGGTCTAATCACTACTTTTATCTTTCTGTATGACATTTATCATAAGGTTTACAATCGTAAGGCGAAATCCTCTTGGAAATTTTAAACAAATTTATTAAATGCACTTGTGTAAGTTTTATTAATGTCTTGATTCATTGCGTTTAAGTGTATAATCGTTTGATTTTTCTTTTTTTGTATTGTAAAAGGTAGGTTGTTAGTTAAGATACTTATGGCCTCTAGAGTTAAATGAACTTATGGCATGACCTTTAAATTTGCACAATGTATGATGTCCAATTTGTTCACAGTTTTGTTAGTATCGTGATGATGTGAAGGCGAACGGAAGATTATATTAGCGGCTCGCTAATTATTGATGTGATTGAGAATTCGTGATTTTACTTTGGAGAGAAAGTGGAACTGTATAAATAAAACACTTTTGTATCCTTTAATACTGAGCAAGAACAGTCATTATGTTTGTTTCAGTTCTCGACATCTTGGTTTCGATGTGAATAATTCAGTCTTAGTCTATTAACTATATAATATCGATTCTAGATCCATCCTTCGCTTTGCTCCTTCAACTGCTGAATATAAGCCTTTCCTTAAATGACACAACATGCGGTCCGACGCTATCTGCTCCAGGTATTCTCGATGCGAGGACTGTCATAAGTTGCATTGAAAAGTTATGTTTGCATGTATGTATGCAATTTATGCAGTCGCAAATACTTTAGCTGTAAAATTAAGTTGTAACTTAGTTTGTCATTACATTATTTATGATTTTAATCTTTCTGTAAGATTCAGAACTCCATAACTGCGAAGCTCTCTCGCCAAAGGGTGACGTTTCATACAGTAGAAGGCCTTACTATACATAATTACATTCAACCACCACTAATACATTAAATATAGTCAAATCATTCCCTTACGGATTCACAATAAGAAAATGACTTGCTTATTTTTTTTTCTAAAACATTAACTGCTTTCATCTCACTAAAACCTTTCATTAACCATGACGAGACGATCTCAAGTCGATTACTACTGAAAAAAAATCGATGAGATCAGATCTTCACTAATTAAAATAACGATAATGTATGCTAATCAAGTTATTAAGCCACTAATACTAAAAGAAAACATAATTTTAGTAAATGCAATTGGTATTAAAGGAATTTCTTTATCAGAAAAAGGTATCAGCCACATTCAAGAACGAACAGGTTTTGATTCGATTCAATTGAATGCATTACATCGAATGATTGATCGATAAGTTCAATTCGATTTTGTTGATCTGTCTGTATACGCATTTCACACTAACTTTTTATGGATTCCAGTCATAGAATGATTAATTTCTAACTTTAAAAAGTATACAGTTTTATAAACATTGATTTATGAGCAATTTAAAAGGGAGAAACTTTGTCACAGTTATCTTATCTCTTATAGCTACATACCTATGTGTTTCCTACACTTAATCGCACACATAGGCATGATAGTCTCGTAAGAATCTCTTTTGTTAAGATTTTTTGCCGAAATGAAATAAGCACTACAAGGATTTCTCGCTATCTCCTTCCTACGCTAATTTGAACATGTTCCATTAGCAATAGCAACTTTTTTTTAAAGAAATCATCAATCAATTTCTTCTTAAACTGATAACACAGACATTTTGTTCTGAACTTTAACATAACAAATCATTGCTATTTGTTATTTATTCGCATAAAAAACTTTAAGAGTGGACTCTAGCACAGACAATTTCAAATTTTAGTTATTTTTGATGGGTATTGCTATTCCTATTTCCGAGCGACGCGTCGAAAGGAAAAACTATAGCAGAGCTAGCTTTTACTTAAGAATTCTAAAAAAAAACGTGTTTTACTCCACTGTTTTCTTGACGAAAAATGGACCATAACTTTCGCAAAACATCACCTCATAGTTCGTTTAGCCATGATTATACTAAAACAAATTTTTAGACAAAGGAAAAAAGAAATAAATAAAAAATAGTTAGTTTATGGTTAATATCCACCGTGTTAATATCCGTGTGGTGACGGATTAAGAATACAAGTGTCACCACCCCTTCTACTCCCAAGGGTCCTGTAAAAGTCAGCTAAGAGGTATTGCACACCGATAACATCCTCTGTGAGAGATGGAAATCTCGAAACTAAACCCTGTGCCAACACGCCTGGTCAGCGCGGCAGAGACCATAATCCCTCCCAAAGTAGAGGAGGCCCGTGCCCAACAGTGGGACGTAAATGGGCTGGAGAGAGATAGAGAGATCCACGAAGAAAACAGCGGAGTACGATGTCTATATTTTTGTATGGAGCATAACTTGCTGTTGTACCCTCTTAACCTCTTTGACGAATTACAGCTTAACCATTAAGAAGCTACTTTACATTTATAGATAGAATAACAAATGGAAAAATAAGCATTACATTAAGCATTTATGTAAAACAAGAATATTATAGAGTAAGTCCGGTTTTTGTATTTATTTTAAACGTATTGATATATTGCATTGAGATAAGTAAGATTTAGGACTTAATCGAATTATAATATGCAATGAGGTGTCAAATATGTCCATAAATAAAATTTAAGATGTATTTTAAGATCTTTTATTCAAATAACGATAAAACTAATGTTTACCTAGCTTAAAAATTTAAACTTTTTCCGCCTTATTACAAAACGTGGACTAAGTTTAAGCCACAGTTTAAGCCTGGTTTTTAAACACTTCAATTGCGCATTTCAAGCAGATTTTTCTCAAATCCTAGATCTAACAACGACCTTAGTCTTAAACCGACGCCAAACTAGATTCAGAGCGGGTCTAACTATCCAATTCCTCGTAAATAAATTTTGTTAAACCTGGGTTTAACGTTGAGCCGCGTTTTGTAATAAGGGGGTATTTGTTTACTGCTAGGTGCTCCTAAAACTGAACCTTACTTATTTTAAATATGAAAAAACTATTGATATATAAATAACGTTAACTCTAATATTCACTAACACTTGCGAGACTCATTTATTGAAAATCTGAAATAAGACTACGACGGATTTAGGCGTGTATATTTGTTTTAAATTCTATCACCACCCTTGATCATAGTAACTGAAAAGTCTCCGAAACGTCAGGCTAAAATTTTAATTAAATATACGCGTCTAAGACCATAAAAAGTGGTTTCATTTGAACGTAAAAGTTCTTTAAAGCTTTTAGTATTCTTTATAAATAAGGACTCAATACCATAGTAAATCGTATATTTGGTTACTTTAAAAATACAAAAAAAAACCTTGAAAATTGGACATTCTTTCATTGTTGTCGGTCTTTAATATGTGTGCAAGATTTCAGATCAAACCGACTACAGTGAGAGAAAATCACTCTCAAAGATTCCGTTACATAGATTCGACGAAGAAAATAGAAGCGTGTTTATTAAAATAGTAACAATTCACTACAAATTAATAATTAAAGTTAATATGACAGGCCTCGTGGTGGAGTGGTTTATGAATCGGACTGCCGTTCACGAGGTCGCGGGTTCGATTCCCGCTCGGGACAATCATTTGTGTGATCTTTATAAATGTCGTATAAGTGTCTGTTCTGCGTCTGGGTGCTTCTATGTATTATAAGTATGTGTTTACAAAAGACAAGTACCCAGTTTATGAAGTATATCCGTATTCTGGTATCCATAACAGAAGCATAATATAAGCTTAGCTTGAGACCAGAGGACGTTGTGTGAAATGTCCATTTTTTTCCACTATATTTTTTTTTCTTCCACTGTGATTTATTTTATTATGTGAAAAAGCATAGCAAGTCTTATGTAAAAAATTATGATTTATGGTCTTATTCATAATGTCTTATCGGAGGTTTAAAAGTTCGCTAAAATAGGTACGCGAAAATTGTCAAAACTTGTTATTCATAATAGTCTTTTTACGCTAAAACGTTTATTATCTCTCCGATAAAATCTCCGTTTAAACCTCCGATAAGTCATTATGAATAAGACCGTTAATATCTATTTAATAAAATAAATTTATTTTAAGGCAGTAGGTAGCACATGTAATCTTTTACATTTAGGTACCTGCTATTATTTGAAATATTCCAAAATTGTATAATTATAATTTTTAAACCAGTTAAGAGGATACCAAAATAGCTTCGTGCATTTTTCTACGTACGAAGTTTTCATTGTTTCTTTAGATTGAATGGCTAGAGCTCTAATTTTTAAGTATATGTTTTTTCAATATATGATCTAGGATCGCATAAACTCAGAAACACGATTGAAAAAAGTTTTCTCGATAGAAAATCTTAGCGAAACAATCTCTCTAATTTTTTATTTTTTTCATTTGTCGGTCTATTATCGCGTATTAACTAATGAAATAACTTTAAAAACATAAGTAACTATTATATATAGAAACACGTAAATCAGAATTAAAATATATTTAGTAGATTTTGAGTAAATAGGAAAAGTATCACTAATTCTTCATTTTCTGTGCCTACTGGCTGTGTTAATATGTACGTGTCGGCGATGATATACGATAATATTGATGTAGGCCCTTAGCCAGATTTTTCTTCATAGCGTTTTAATATTAATTCTACAATATATTAATAATTCCACATTTTGCTAACGCCATCCGTGTCACCACTCAAAAGGCCCTGTTTGAAAATCAGCGTCAGATCTTAGAGTTATTACTTATTGTTGATATTGCAAGAATAGAAATTATAAGTAAGTAACTAGCTGTTGCCCGCGACTCCGTACGCGTGGAATTTAGGAAAGTTGCATGAAAATCCATCCTTAGTCTTTAAGTGAAAGAACAACAAACATCCTTAAATTCATACAATCCAACATTAACCAAACATCAAAACATTAGAGTATGGATAGAAGACCGAGGAAACGTTCGCGTTGCTCAGTCAACAGTTTAAGTTATTATATAGTTATTTTGTCGCGCGTAATTCTTTTTTCGTCATATCTCCTAAGATATTCATTTAAATTGCATGCTGTAAACAACAGTTATAATCTATATTAAACGTGTAAGCTAACTAAGGTGTTTAATTTGATAAAAAAAATTACTATATACACGTAAATAGCTTTTGAAAACACCCCATTGAATTTGATATTTTTTTTGACATTAATATGGGTACAGCGGGATTTCCTTAAAAGATACACATATGCCCTCGCAGACTATTTTGAAGAACTATAGGTAATACACAATTCCTCCATACATTAAGCTCGCGCGCGTCCGAAATTCTCAGCAATTTTAATCATATCTCATCCAATATACAGCAAACCCCAACAAATTATGCAAAAAAAGCCACCCTCTTGAACCATTCTATCTATTAAAAAAAACCGCATCAAGATCAGTTTGATAATTTTGAAGATATAAGCTCACATTGGGACATACATACAAAAATTACGACTTTGTTTTATAATAAGTAAAAATTATGTGAGATTATGATAGTCTTTTTAATCAATCTATTTTGTACCTAATCCTAAGGTGTAATGTAAATTGTTTGTTTTTTATGCAGCAATAAAAACTTTCTTTCTTTCTTTCTTCAAAAATAACAAAAATCTTAAGAAACGCCCTAAAACTAAGTAGGTATTTCAAAACAAGCACATGTCAGCACGAACGTTTTTAATGTAAAAATACCTTAAAATATTTTTCCATCATTTTAATAAAGTGTTTTGAATTGCGGTTTCATAGATGTTACAAGTATAACGTATAGATAACATAAGTATTACGACGAAATAAACTCAAAACAAGCCGTATATTTTGTAACAACTATTTAGTCAATTAATTGGATACAATCTTTATTAAAATTCAGTCAATTAATTGACTTTACATTTAAAATGTTTTTTGAATATTTTAGTGAAAGACGAAAAGGGCTTTGAACTGACCAGCGTCTTTACTAGGGCTGCTATCTCCTCGGATTTCCCCGAAATTGTTCTAATATGAAAGGTTTTCGGGGTCTTCTGGCAGACACTTTTTTGTTTCCACTACTCACGAAGAATATACCACATAACATTACCATGGTATATACCCATTGTCGTAATAATTTAATGCTGTCTTATTCACATCGTCATAAGCATGTCATCGAGAAGCACAACATTTTTGTGTAGGTATGAATGGAAGTCCCCTTATATAGTTGTTATAGTTATTTTGACACTAGTATTAGTTGTTATACAAATTTTGTAAAAATCCTGAGGGTCTAGTTAGCACCATTCATGAAATACGGCACGGTGACTGACGGAAGGACAGCGAAATTATACAGATATGGTATGAAACCCTGACTTAAGTTGAAGCAAATAAATCATTTTTTATTTTTTTTTGTATTTTGTATACCTATTGACCATATATTTTAGTAATCTTGATTTTTTTTCAGTTACCTATACGAACACCGTTACTCGCTCAAATATCAGAGAGATTTACCATATCTATCGGTTTTCGACAATTTTATATATATATATATATATACTAGCTGAGCCGGCAAACGTTGTTTTGCCATACCAAAAAAAAAAGTTTGAAAAATAGATGTTGGCCGATTCTCAGACCTAGAGGATATGTACACAAAATTTCAGGAAAATCGGTCGAGCCGTTTTGGAGGAGTACGGTAACTAACACTGTGACACGGGAATTTTATATATTAGATATATATATGTATTTACATCCCAGAATCATTTTGGCGTCATGCACAAAGCCCATCAGTACGACGTCCCCGGGTTCCCCTTACTTTTTCTAACATGTTTTGATGAATATTGCTTAGTTTTTTTATTTCTAGCTGCGTGGGGTACATCATTTTTTGATATTTAAATTTTTCGAGATATTCGTCATGCAGTTATGCCCAGACATTTTTGAACCCCGAACCATAATGATACATTACAGGCATCCAGGATATATAGGTGGTACTTCAGCCATGGCGTCGATTATGTAACGTCCTGACAGGATGGTAGGTACTTTGGGGAATGCGACGTTGCCAGATTTACTTTTATCATCTCTTTAGATACCTACCGCTTGCTTGTGACACACAATTTCAACATTTCATATATTTAAACATTTGTTAGTTTTATATCTATAATCTATATACGGATGCCGGATACCCCACGTGTAATAACATACGACTACTTGCCTACCTTATAATTATCCTATTAATTATCATAATTATTATTCATTATTCATTTATTTCTCTTATAAATTACATTTTTTAATATAAAATAAAAAAATAAAAATACATTTAATGTTGAATTAATCAATATTACTTTCTTTTTATTAATTATTATTTTGGATATAACACTGCCTCGCCTCGAAAGGCGGCAGGACGCACTCCGACGAGGTCCGCAACAGTCAGCCGGAGTGGTGGAGCCTAATGGGAAAGAAACCGACGAACTATACGGGCATTGTCCAGCAAGACCGCTTTCTGCATCGGTCACCGACTTGCTATTGACGCCGAGCCTCTCGAGATTTTGTGAGAGGCTCTTTGGGACTAAACCGTTCACCGATACAACTATCGGGATTATTTCTGTTGATACCAATATCATAACTATTAAACACATAATTAACACATAACTATTAACAATAATTAACACATATTAATTATTATTATCAATTAATGGATTGAATGGTCAATGAATGTCTTATGCCCATCTTTCACGCAACACCTATTGAAGAACTCTAATGAAATTTGGTAAATTTTGTAATTTCATATTTATTATGATAAAAAAACTAAGAAATACTGGGAACCATGCTTTCTGCTTACAGTTGGTAGCTTACAGTCACATAGTATCGTATATCTTCAATCATGATCATAATTGCTATTGAACGTCCGTATTCTGCAATTGAACGTCCGTATACAGCTATTGGGCGTCTGTATATTGCAATACGACGTCCGTATTATGTGTACGTACATAGCACAAAGCTTTGCGTCAGTTTGACGATACTAAATAACAAATACTGATAGGTACCAATGTACTGGGCGTAACAGAAAGGTGTAATCATTTAAAACCAATAATCTATCAACGAAACTGGACAAATTTACCATAAAACATGAGGTAGATCCCAAAAACCAAATGTTGGTCTCCTATTCAAAAATTTCGATCAGCTGATCAATTTATTATAGGAGTCCAAACATTTGTTTTCGAATTTCAACCTATGTGTCTTGGAGAAAGTTCTTTGTTGTGTTTCATGAGATAATTTACGTCCTGAAAATTGACCATACCTATCTGTTTCTCCTGTACAATCGGTAGAACGGTTATGCAAACTTCCACCTTTTTTATTTCCTTATCAAATATAATACAAATCGATATAGCAGGTATAGATTCCCTATGCACACTTCTATTCTCCTTTTAATAAATAATAATAATAATAATAAATATTCATGGACATTTCACACAGCGTCCTCTGGTCCCAAGCTAAGCTTATATGCTTGTGTTATGGGTACCAGAATACGGATAGAATACATATACTACTTTTCTTTTGTAAATACATACTTATAATACATAGAAACACCCAGACGCAGTACAAACATTTGTATGACAAATATAAACATCACACAAAGTATTGTCCTGACCGGGAATCGAACCCGAGACCTCCTGATCGGCAGTCCGTTACATGAACCACTAGACCACGAAGCCCGTCGTTTTACCCCTTAGGAGATGATTTCAGAGATAAAAGTATTCAAAGTTCTTTCCCGAGTCTCAAACTAACTTCATATTTTATAAATCAAGTATTTAATGTATCAAATGTGCTGGACAGCATGCTTTAATGAATTGCGAACATAAAGTAAGGTCTGACCAAGTAAAATGTGTTCCCTGGAAAGGAACCACCCGGCAAATTATAAAGTATGCTCGGTTTTGCAAGAACTACTTAAAGTTACATACCCATTTATTTAAATACTTGTTAGGTTTATAACCTATCTACTAAAAACTTTAGTGAAATTTGGTAGATTTTGTAATTTCTTAATTACAATTAAAAAAAAAAGAAAAGTACTGAGAACCGTGCTTTCTGTTTATAGTTGGTAGCTTACAGTCATATAGTACCGTCTATCTTCAATCGTGATCATAATTGCAATTGAACGTCCGTATTCTGCTATTGAACGTCCGTATACAGCTATTGGACGTCTGTATATTGCAATAGGACGTCCGTATTATGTGTACGTACATAGCACAAAGCTTTGCGTCAGTTTGACGATACTAAATAACAAATACTGATAGGTACCAATGTACTGGGCGTAACAGAAAGGTGTAATCATTTAAAACCAATAATCTATCAACGAAACTGGACAAATTTACCATAAAACATGAGATAGATTCCAAAAACCAAATGTTGGTCTCCTATTCAAAAATTTCGATCAGCTGATCAACTTATTACAGGAGTCCAAACATTTGTTTTAGAAAGTTCTTTGATGTGTTTCATGAGATAATTTACGTCCTGAAAATTGACCAAACCTATCTGTTTCCCCTGTACAATGGGTAGAACGGTTATGCAAACTTCCACCTTTTTCTATTTCCTTATCAGATATAATACAAATCGATACAGCAGGTAGAGATTTCCTATACAAGCTTTTATTCTTCTTTTACCCCTTAGGAGATGATTTCAGAGGTAAAAGTATTCAAAGTTCTTTCCCGAGTCTCAAACTATCTTCATATTTTATAAATCAAGTATTTAATGTATCAAATGTGCTGGACAGCATGCTTTAATGAATTGTGAATATAAAGTAAGGTGTGCCCAGTAAAATGTATTCTCTGCGAAAGAAACCGCTCGGAAAATTATAAATGATGATATATGATGCAATCATGATCACAATTGCAATTGAACGTCCGTATTATGCTATTGAACGTCCGTATACAGCTATTGAACGTCCGTATACAGCTATTGAACGTCCGTATATAGCCATTGGGCGTCTGTATATTGCAATAGGACGTCCGTATTATGTGTACATACATTGCACAAAGCTTTGCGTCAGTTTGATGATACCAAATAACAAATACCGATAGGTATTAATGTACTGGGCGTAACAGAAAGGTGTAGTCATTTTAGACGGTGTATCTATCAACGAAACGTTCGTCTCCTATTAAAAAATTTCGATCAGATGATCAATTTAATATAGGAGTCCAAAATATTATGCAAACTTCCATCCTTTTCTATTTCCTTATCAGATATAATACAAATCGATACAGCAGGTAGAGATTTCCTATACAAGCTTTTATTCTTCTTTTACCCCTTAGGAGATGATTTCAGAGGTAAAAGTATTCAAAGTTCTTCCCCGAGTCTCAATCTATCTTCATATTTCATTAAACAAGTATTTAATGTATCAAATGTGCTGGACAGCATGCTTTAATGAATTGTGAATATAAAGTAAGGTGTGACCAAGTAAAATGTATTCTCTGCGAAGGAAACCTCTCGGAAAATTATAAATGATGATATATGCTGAAATCATAATCACAATTGCAATTGAACGTCCGTCTTGTGCAATTGGACGTCCGTATACAGCTATTGGGCGTCTGTATATTGCAATAGGACGTCCGTATTATGTGTACGTACATAGCACAAAGCTTTGCGTCAGTTTAACGATACTAAATAACAAATACCGATAGGTAGGTTACCAATGTACTGGGCGTAACAGAAAGGTGTAGTCATTCTAGACGATGTATCTATCTACGAAACGTTCGTCTCCTATTCAAAAATTTCGATCAGCTGATCAATTTATTATAGGAGTCGATACATTTTTGTTTACGAATTTCAACCTATGTGTCTTGCAGAAAGTTCTTTTTTGTGTTTCATAAGTTAATTTACGTCTTGAAAATTGACCAAAACTTTCTGTTTCCCCTATACAATCGGTAGAACGGTTATGCAAACTTCCACCCTTTTCTATTAGGTACCTTATCAGATATAATACAATTCGATATAGCAGGTGTAGATTCCCTATACTAACTTCTATTCTCCTTTTACCCCATAGATGATTTCAGAGATAAAAGTATTCAAAGTTCTTTTCCGAGTCTCAAACTATCTTCATATTTTATAAAAAAGTAATTAATGTAACAAATGTAATATTATATAATTAACTTAGTTCATTGATTAATAAAGTGATGTCATAACACGAGGGGCGCCGAATAGAACGCAAAACCTATGTGTTCGAAGACTTTGTATATTGTATTGACTGTAGTATTGATATTGTTTGAGTTATAGTCATAATGTTATGGCTCGAGCTGGCAACGTCGCAAATACGGACGCCAAATAACCGAGTCCGTAGCTAGAAATTAGCTTGGATATACGCGTGTGGATATACGCGCTGCAGCAGCGCCTCACCCGCGCTGAGATTTTTTCGGGAACTTATTAATATTTTTTTGCAGCCATTTCAACGATTTTTTTACTTCCGTCGATATTTGTACTACGGCTAGCTGGGACCAATAGCGTCTCAGAGCAACCGCTCAAAAAAGTGGCGTCCGGTATACGGACGCTCAATGCTGGTGGACGCCCGTTTAAATGCACTTTTTCCTTCAGCGGACGGCCAATCGTTTGCAGGATAAATATATATATATGTAGTATTTTATATATTGGTAATATATTTATGTGTAATTTTATCATTTCTGTATTAGTTGCCGAGTTTAACACCTTATTTGTCTATACATATATTTTTTGTATTTCGTATTCAACTACGCTTTACTCAGACCTTCTAATACACACCCACTTCTATATATCTCTGCACCACCTGAAGGTTGACTGGTAGAGAATGCCTCAGGCATTAAGTCTTTATACAAAATTGTGTATATAAAGCTTGAAATAAATAAATAAATAAATAATATATTAAGTAAAGATTGTTAATAACATTTTTAAAACTAATAATAAAGTAATTATTTTAATAACACATAGGTAAATAAGCAATTACACACAGATAGGTAAACAAGCAATGTCCGTGTGTTGACGGATTAAGAATACAAGTGTCACCACTCCATTTCTTTCGCAGGGTGCTGTAAGAACCAGCTAACGGACAAAATAAACGGTTAATATCTACTGTGAGAGACGGAAATCTCGAAACTAAACCCTGTACCAACACTCCTGGTCAGTGCGGCGCAGTAGACTATAGTCTCTCCCAAAGTGGAGGAGACCTGTGCCCAACAGTGGGATGTAAATGGGTTATAGAGAGAGAGAGAGATAGGAAATAAGCAAACCTTAAATAATAATAAAAAAATACTTACATAAAGCCAATGCAAGAACAAGTACGAGCTTCAGCATATTTTCGAGCGACTTTTACTTTTCGATTAAAGTTTTAAGTAACTGTTATGAGTATTTATATTATCAAATGTGACCGAAACAAACAATTAAACTAATCTGATAACACTGGTTATTGATAGTAAAAAAAGTGTCATCTAATAGATACGATCATTAAAATGTACACCATCTGAAAGAATTACAAATATACCGAAAATAATTATTGATATACATCTAATCTATAATTAATCGAATTGCAGTGATTGCCAAATGTGTCATAGATTACGTTCTTATATATTTCACATACTTTAACACATGAAGTTTCTAGTACAATAGTAAAATGGATTCAAGTATGAAGATATGCCTATCTTTAAGAGGATACCAAAATTCTTCGTGCATTTTTCTACGTACGAAGTTTTCATTGTTTCTTTAGATTGAATGGCTAGAGCTCTTTTTCAAGCGTTTTTTCAATATATAATCTAGGATCGCATAAACTCAGAAACGCGATTGAAAAAAGTTTTCTCGATAGAAAATCTTAGCGAAACAACCTCTCTCATTTTTTTTTTTCATTTGTCGGTCTATTGTCGCGTATTAACTAATGAAATAACTTTAAAAACGTAAGTAACTATTATATATAGAAACACGTAAATCAGAATTAAAATATATTTAGTATATTTTGAGTAAACAAAAAAAAATAGCATTTTCTATACCTACTAGCTGTGTTAATATGTACATGTCGACGATAATATTGATGTAGGCCCTTAAGCTAGATAATTGGCTCGCCTTCTCTCTATTTTTTTCCATTTTATTTACGTTTCATTGTTAGACACGGGCCTACTCAATTTTGGGAAGGATTATGATCTATTACCTACCCTGGTAATTAAATGGGGTGCTACTACTTGTATTCTTAATCCGCCATCAGTTCATAAAAACCACCTAATGTATATTACAAAGGTAACATCCAACAACCCTGTGCTAACACGCCTAGTGAGTGCGGCGTAGTAGACCATACTCCAATTTAGTCGATAATGTGCTTAACTGTGTTTTATAAAAATCCGATCATTTTAGCTTGTGAGCTTGCAGATATGTTTGAATAGGGATGTTGCAATAAAGTTGTTATTAACAGAATAAACAGAATAATAATAATATACAGGGTGTCCCAGAACTCAACGTCAAGCCGAAACGGGGTGACAGGATAGATCATAACCATCACGAGAAAAATCAGAAAAAAAATCTATCCCATGCAGTTTGGAAATTATGGGCATTTTAAGAAAAACCTAGAAATTTGGTCTAACTGTACCATTTTTCGGTTATTGTGGTTAATTTTTATTATTTTTGGTCATTTAAACTTTGGAACCGTAACCCTAAATAACATCTCGAGAATCACAGTCTAAAATAATGACACAATTACCCCAAGTTTCCTAGAATTTAGACTATTTGTTAAACTATGAATTTAAAATTTTCAAACTTTGTCGACTTTGAAACACCCTCCTTTAAAAAAAATGTACTAGAGTGCCTTGGCAAGTGCCATTAAGAGTTGGCGCATTTAATCAGGATTGTAAAATGGTACAATACTTGTAAGTTTCGTACTAAAAAAAACGAGTAAAAAATAAAAACCTCAAGTAACCCGATTTTTGCTAACCCATTTTACTCAGTTAAAATGTTTTTTATTCGCACAAGCCCTTGGTAGGTTCTTTATTTTACGGTAAAATGATGAGAGATATGGATAGTGGACATGTTTGCCATGAGCGAGCGAGACAGATAGTGACGCCACTTTTACCAAAGCAACAAAATACTAATAAAATAATGAAAAATGTTGACCTTGTTTTGTTTAGGTTTATTGGAATAAAAGTCAGATTTGAAAATAACATTTTTTATTAAAACAAATGTTCAAATTGTTTACCATCAGCTTCAACACACGCCCTACATCTTCTTAAAAAAGATCTACTTATTAGCCGGGCATATCCTCGAGAGTTGATGTCCTCAGCAGCTTGAGAAATTCGTTCACGCAGCTCGGCTACGCTCTCAATGGGCTTAGAATAAACTTTTTCTTTGAGAACGCCCCAATAAAAAAAATCCAGGGGATTTAAATCTGGGGAACGGGCTGGCCACGAGATAGTGCCTGAACGTCCAATCCACCTTCCCGGATATTCTTGGTCAAGGAAATCTCTTACTTGCACTGCGTAATGCGCTGGGCAGCCATCTTGTTGATACCACATGTGGCAACGATCTGTTAGTGGTACGTCCTCTAACAAACTTGGTAAATTTTCTCGTAAAAAATTTAGGTAATTCGTGCCATTCAAATTCTCAGGCAGCTCAAAAGGCCCAACTATTTTGCCGTTTAAAATTCCTGTCCACAGGTTAACTTTAAAGCGATATTGGGATCGGTCTTCTCGCATTAAATGTGGATTCTCCACATGCCACTCATGAAAATTGTGTAAGTTTATGTAGCCATCTTTTTTAAATGTAGATTCATCTGACCAGAGAATTTTTTGGATGAATTGGGGATTTTCATTATGCCTCTGTAGCATTGTTCTACAAAATGAAATCCTTTCAGGATAATCTCGAGGGAGAAGACTTTGAACTCGTTGTACGTGAAATGGATGCATTTCAGCTCTTTGTAAAATACGATGTGCTGTGCTTTTGGGTATTCCCGTTCTTTCTTCAATTCCACGAACGGAAATACTTGGGTCATCTGCGACCTCTTCCAACACTTCTTCTTCGTAAGGAAAGCGAGGTCTACCTCCAGCCCGTATTTGATTCGGGAAATGGCCGTCCTCTGTGAGTGAATGGTGCACATTAACAAACACGCGGTGATCCGGATAGCGCTCTAAATTTGGATATCTTTCACGATAAAGTCTAGCGGCGGCACTTGCGTTGCATCTGCATTCCCCATAAATGAGATGCATGTTCGCATATTCTTGTGAAGTGTAGCGCGTAGGCATAGTGATGAGAAGGATGTCAACACAAAAGTCCAATTCCAAAAGAGAGAAGCCAAAGTTGCCGGTATGTAATCAACAAGTCCAATTCACAAAAATCCAAGTCCAAAAAGAAAAGCCAAAGTTGTCAGTACTAAATTAACACAAGCGAATACGGAAAGGTGCGCAGTAGACGAATGAGCGAAATGTACTAACTGGTGTCAGACTGGCAGCGTAGCTATTTGCTTGGTATGGCGTCTGTATCTGTTTCATTCGCACTCGTTTAAACGATGCATCTCCGTCTCACTGCGTGGCGTCACTATCTGTCTCGCTCGCTCATGGCAAACATGTCCACTATCCATCTCTCTCATCATTTTGCCGTAAAATAAAGAACCTACCAAGGGCTTGTGCGAATAAAAAACATTTTTCCTGAGTAAAATGGGTTAGCAAAAATCGGGTTACTTGAGGTTTTTATTTTTTACTCGTTTTTTTTAGTACGAAACTTACAAGTATTGTACCATTTTACAATCCTGATTAAATGCGCCAACTCTTAATGGCACTTGCCAAGGCACTCTAGTACATTTTTTTTAAAGGAGGGTGTTTCAAAGTCGACAAAGTTTGAAAATTTTAAATTCATAGTTTAACAAATAGTCTAAATTCTAGGAAACTTGGGGTAATTGTGTCATTATTTTAGACTGTGATTCTCGAGATGTTATTTAGGGTTACGGTTCCAAAGTTTAAATGACCAAAAATAATAAAAATTAACCACAATAACCGAAAAATGGTACAGTTAGACCAAATTTCTAGGTTTTTCTTAAAATGCCCATAATTTTCAAACTGCATGGGATAGATTTTTTTTCTGATTTTTCTCGTGATGGTTATGATCTATCCTGTCACCCCGTTTCGGCTTGACGTTGAGTTCTGGGACACCCTGTATAATAGTAGGTCAGCTCATCCAGGATTGACGCATACAGCAAGAAACTTGGCAGTCACTTTGTACTGCTCTTCCAAGTAATATAAATTATGTGCGTTACTGTCTGCCTGACCCAATATTACTTGGCAGGCTTGGCTTGAGAACGTCGTTGTAGTGTCAGACTGTTTACTTATCCGTCTCATTGGCAAAGGATAAATCAATCACTAAATTAACTATTTTAAATAAATAAATATTCATGGATATTTCACACAGCGTCCTCTGGTCCCAAGCTAATCTTATATACTTATTTTATACGGATATTCTACATATAATACTTTTCTTTTATGAATACATACTTAAAATACACAGAAACACCCAGACACAGTACAAGCATTTGTATGACAATTATCAATTCTAAATGAATTGGTGAATTTCCCGAGGACAAAAATTACGTGGCCTCTATGAAATTGGTACTGTAAAACATAGTTATAATATTATAATATATTTTTATAGTTAGATGAAATAGTTATCTATGTGTAGCACTAAATATTAAATTAATTGCTACTCAGAAAAAAAAAATTACCTCGAAATCTTTCATTATCGTGTTTGTGCACACATCACCTTAATGTGTATTATAAGTCATTGATAAAAATCTATTGATTATTTATATTTAAACCTTATTTTATTTGATACGTAAATAGTTGAAGTATTGTTACAGAAGACATTTATTCATAAATTTAAATAATACAACGAGTGGTTAATAAAAATGTATTTGTCCTAGAGCTACGTTTCATCGCCATGTCCTAAATATATTTATGAATATTGTTTTATTTAAGGACTTGCGTCCCCCACCCCTGTGTGCTAAACGTTGTTTATCAGTGTCGCTTGGTGCTTGTCGTGGAAGAACGTATCTACGCGCCTGCGTTTTCGCCCCATAGATGTATAAGTATCCAATTTTTTTTGTACTGGACATTTTTTCTTTCATCGCCGTGGATAGGTCTAACTTCTATTTGAATAAGTTTGTCCTCTTAATTAAGCTTTCGATAGAAAGCTGTTTATCTTATGTTTATTTGTGATGTATTAATTACTATGAATCATTACTAGATTTTTGGATACTTGATGCTTTAGCCTTGATTTTCATTGCCGTGCTCTCATTACCGTAGTTTCCGTGGCCTATAATTTGCTATGGCAATGAAAAAAAAAAACACGGCGATGAAACAAAATTTCATTGCAATGTCTTTTAAAACAATTTAGTTTCATTGCCATGACCAGTTGTTTTATTTCCGTGCGTTATGTTTTCATCGCCACGGCCTGATTAATAAAATACCTATCTGCATTTATTAGTGGACTGCTTATTTTAGGAAGACAAGATACCTAGAACGAAACTTTCGGAAGAGGAGAGAAAGGAAAGAAAAAGATTGGCTGAGCAAAAGTGACGTTTAAAATTAATAAGCGACCCTGTTTTACGAGAGGAGTATTTAAGAAAAGAAAGATAATATTTCTAATATAAGACAATAAAAATTTTTGATACTTAATAATAGTGATACGAGTGAACTGGAAAGACCGATATTCCTGTTAACAGACCCATATTGTTAGTGGTGATGAGATGTAACTTAGAAAGGATTTTTTACTAGAAAATACTGGACTACAACGCCTGGGTACACTCTATTAACTTTTATTTAATTTTGCTCCGATGGGAGAATGATATTGCGAAGAGGGTAAAAGGAGTGTATGTGTGTGTGTTATCTACGTTTTTCACTCTCAGAGACTGGAAATAGAACAAAAAATATAATTGACTGGTATCTATTGCAGGTAAGTATATTATTTAAAAGATAATTGGCTATTTTCATTACCGTAGATTGATTCTATCATTCCCGTGGCACAGTTCTTTAATTGCCGTGTACGCATCTTTCATCCCCGTGGCACGAAATTTTTAATCGTCTATATCTCGTTAGTTTTTTAAGCTACCAGCTTGATATTAAGCAAGAATACATATATTATCAAATAAAGAAAAAAGTTAGAATAAAAAATCCACGGAAATGAAAATTTTATTGGACCTGTTGAAATTTACCCAAATATCATATAAATGACTGTCCCATGTGGGTTTTGCACCCGTGACATAGCGAAAGACAGTCAGTTACTTGAACCACTAGACCACGAAGCCCGTCAAATTATTATAGAGTCCTTATCTTGATCGCGGTTTCGATTCCTGCTCGGAACAATCATTTGTGTGATATTTTACAAATGTTTGTACTGCGTCTGGGTGTTTCTATGTTATTATAAGTATGTATTTATAAATGAAAAGTAGTATATGTATTCTATCCGTATTCTGGTACCCATAACACCAGTATATATACATTTACAGCCTTTCTTGAAAAAAAATTAACTGTCTAGCTATCACAGTTTTTGAGATACAGCCTGGTGGCAGAAAGACAAATAATAATATAGCTATAGAAAAGTATTAAGCCTCTGTAATACCATCCCATTTTACTCTATTTAGATATACATTCCGTGTCCGTGTGGTGACGGATTAAGAATACAAGTGTCACCACCCCATTTCCTCCCCAGGGTGCTGTAAAAGTCAGCTAAGGGATATTGTACACAAATAACATCTTCTATGAGAGACGTAAAACTTGAAAAAAAACCCTGTGCCAGCACGCCTGGTCAGCGCGGCACAGTAGACCATAATCCCTCCCAAAGTGGAGGAGGCCCGTGCCCAACAGTGGGACGTAAATGGGCTGGAGAGAGAGAGAGAGAGATATATATATATATATATATATTTACATCCCAGAATCATTTTGGCGTCATGCACAAAGCCCATCAGTACGACGTCCCCAGGTTCCCCTTACTTTTTCTAACATGTTTCGATGAATATTGCTTAGTTTTTTTATTTCTAGCTGCGTGGGGTACATCATTTTTTGATATTTAAATTTTTCGAGATATTCGTCATGCAGTTATGCCCAGACATTTTTGAACCCCGAACCATAATGATACATTACAGGCATCCAGGATATATAGGTGGTACTTCAGCCATAGCGTCGATTATGTAACGTCCTGACTGGATGGTAGGTACTTTGAGGAATGCGACGTTGCCAGATTTAGTTTTATCATCTCTTTAGATACCTACCGCTTGCTTGTGACACACAATTTCAACATTTCATATATTTAAACATTTGTTAGTTTTATATCTATAATCTATATACGGATGCCGGATGCCCCACGTGTAATAACATACGACTACTTGCCCACCTTATAATTATCCTATTATCATAATTATTATTCATTTAATTCTCTTATAAAATACATTTTTAAATATTAAATAAAAAAATAAAAATACATTTAATGTTGAATTAATCAATATTACTTTCTTTTTATTAATTATTATTTTGGATATAACACTGCCTCGCCTCGAAAGGCGGCAGGACGCACTCCGACGAGGTCCGCAACAGTCAGCCGGAGTGGTGGAGCCTAATGGGAAAGAAACCGACGAACTATACGGGCATTGTCCAGCAAGACCGCTTTCTGCATCGGTCACCGACTTGCTATTGACGCCGAGCCTCTCGAGATTTTGTGAGAGGCTCGTTGGGACTAAACCGTTCACCGATACAACTATCGGGATTATTTCTGTTGATACCACCCTCATAACTATTAAACACATAATTAACACATAACTATTAACAATAATTAACACATATTAATTATTATTATCAATTAATGGATTGAATGGTCAATGAATGTCTTATGCCCATCTTTCACGCAACACCTATTGAAGAACTCTAATGAAATTTGGTAAATTTTGTAATTTCATATTTATTATGATAAAAAAACTAAGAAATACTGGGAACCATGCTTTCTGCTTACAGTTGGTAGCTTACAGTCACATAGTATCGTATATCTTCAATCATGATCATAATTGCTATTGAACGTCCGTATTCTGCAGTTGAACGTCCGTATACAGCTATTGGGCGTCTGTATATTGCAATACGACGTCCGTATTATGTGTACGTACATAGCACAAAGCTTTGCGTCAGTTTGACGATACTAAATAACAAATACTGATAGGTACCAATGTACTGGGCGTAACAGAAAGGTGTAATCATTTAAAACCAATAATCTATCAACGAAACTGGACAAATTTACCATAAAACATGAGGTAGATCCCAAAAACCAAATGTTGGTCTCCTATTCAAAAATTTCGATCAGCTGATCAATTTATTATAGGAGTCCAAACATTTGTTTTCGAATTTCAACCTATGTGTCTTGGAGAAAGTTCTTTGTTGTGTTTCATGAGATAATTTACGTCCTGAAAATTGACCAAACCTATCTGTTTCTCCTGTACAATCGGTAGAACGGTTATGCAAACTTCCACCTTTTTTATTTCCTTATCAAATATAATACAAATCGATATAGCAGGTATAGATTCCCTATGCACACTTCTATTCTCCTTTTACCCCTTAGGAGATGATTTCAGAGATAAAAGTATTCAAAGTTCTTTCCCGAGTCTCAAACTAACTTCATATTTTATTAATCAAGTATTTAATGTATCAAATGTGCTGGACAGCATGCTTTAATGAATTGCGAACATAAAGTAAGGTCTGACCAAGTAAAATGTGTTCCCTGGAAAGGAACCACCCGGCAAATTATAAAGTATGCTCGGTTTTGCAAGAACTACTTAAAGTTACATACCCATTTATTTAAATACTTGTTAGGTTTATAACCTATCTACTAAAAACTTTAGTGAAATTTGGTAGATTTTGTAATTTCTTAATTACAATTAAAAAAAAAAGAAAAGTACTGAGAACCGTGCTTTCTGTTTATAGTTGGTAGCTTACAGCAATATAGTACCGTCTATCTTCAATCGTGATCATAATTGCAATTGAACGTCCGTATTCTGCTATTGAACGTCCGTATACAGCTATTGGGCGTCTGTATATTGCAATAGGACGTCCGTATTATGTGTACATACATAGCACAAAGCTTGGCGTCAGTTTGACGATACTAAATAACAAATACTGATAGGTACCAATGTACTGGGCGTAACAGAAAGGTGTAGTCATTTAAAACCAAAAATCTATCAACGAAACTGGACAAATTTACCATAAAACATGAGATAGATCCCAAAAACCAAATGTTGGTCTCCTATTCAAAAATTTCGATCAGCTGATCAACTTATTACAGGAGTCCAAACATTTGTTTTCGAATTTCAACCTATGTGTCTTGGAGAAAGTTCTTTGATGTGTTTCATGAGATAATTTACGTCCTGAAAATTGACCAAACCTATCTGTTTCCCCTGTACAATGGGTAGAACGGTTATGCAAACTTCCACCTTTTTCTATTTCCTTATCAGATATAATACAAATCGATACAGCAGGTAGAGATTTCCTATACAAGCTTTTATTCTTCTTTTACCCCTTAGGAGATGATTCAGAGGTAAAAGTATTCAAAGTTCTTTCCCGAGTCTCAAACTATCTTCATATTTTATAAATCAAGTATTTAATGTATCAAATGTGCTGGACAGCATGCTTTAATGAATTGTGAATATAAAGTAAGGTGTGCCCAGTCAAATGTATTCTCTGCGAAAGAAACCGCTCGGAAAATTATAAATGATGATATATGATGCAATCATGATCACAATTGCAATTGAACGTCCGTATTATGCTATTGAACGTCCGTATACAGCTATTGAACGTCCGTATACAGCTATTGAACGTCCGTATATAGCCATTGGGCGTCTGTATATTGCAATAGGACGTCCGTATTATGTGTACATACATTGCACAAAGCTTTGCGTCAGTTTGATGATAAGAAATAACAAATACCGATAGGTATTAATGTACTGGGCGTAACAGAAAGGTGTAGTCATTTTAGACGGTGTATCTATCAACGAAACGTTCGTCTCCTATTAAAAAATTTCGATCAGATGATCAATTTATTATAGGAGTCCAAAATATTATGCAAACTTCCATCCTTTTCTATTTCCTTATCAGATATAATACAAATCGATACAGCAGGTAGAGATTTCCTATACAAGCTTTTATTCTTCTTTTACCCCTTAGGAGATGATTTCAGAGGTAAAAGTATTCAAAGTTCTTCCCCGAGTCTCAAACTATCTTCATATTTCATTAAACAAGTATTTAATGTATAAAATGTGCTGGACAGTATGCTTTAATGAATTGCGAACATAAAGTAAGGTGTGACCAAGTAAAATGTATTCTCTGCGAAGGAAACCGCTCGGAAAATTATAAATGATATATTATTATGATGCAATCATGATCACAATTGCAATTGAACGTCCGTATTCTGCTATTGAACGTCCGTATACAGCTATTGAACGTCCGTATACAGCTATTGAACGTCCGTATATAGCCATTGGGCGTCTGTATATTGCAATAGGACGTCCGTATTATGTGTACATACATTGCACAAAGCTTTGCGTCAGTTTGATGATACCAAATAACAAATACCGATAGGTATTAATGTACTGGGCGTAACAGAAAGGTGTAGTCATTTTAGACGGTGTATCTATCAACGAAACGTTCGTCTCCTATTCAAAAATTTCGATAAGATGATCAATTTATTATAGGAGTCCAAAATATTATGCAAACTTCCATCCTTTTCTATTTCCTTATCAGATATAATACAAATCGCTACAGCAGGTATAGATTTCTTATACAAACTTTTATTCTTCTTTTACCCCTTAGGAGATGATTTCAGAGGTAAAAGTATTCAAAGTTCTTCCCCGAGTCTCAATCTATCTTCATATTTCATTAAACAAGTATTTAATGTATCAAATGTGCTGGACAGCATGCTTTAATGAATTGTGAATATAAAGTAAGGTGTGACCAAGTAAAATGTATTCTCTGCGAAGGAAACCTCTCGGAAAATTATAAATGATGATATATGATGAAATCATAATCACAATTGCAATTGAACGTCCGTCTTGTGCAATTGGACGTCCGTATACAGCTATTGGGCGTCTGTATATTGCAATAGGACGTCCGTATTATGTGTACGTACATAGCACAAAGCTTTGCGTCAGTTTAACGATACTAAATAACAAATACCGATAGGTAGGTTACCAATGTACTGGGCGTAACAGAAAGGTGTAGTCATTCTAGACGATGTATCTATCTACGAAACGTTCGTCTCCTATTCAAAAATTTCGATCAGCTGATCAATTTATTATAGGAGTCGATACATTTTTGTTTACGAATTTCAACCTATGTGTCTTGCAGAAAGTTATTTTTTGTGTTTCATAAGTTAATTTACGTCTTGAAAATTGACCAAAACTTTCTGTTTCCCCTATACAATCGGTAGAACGGTTATGCAAACTTCCACCCTTTTCTATTAGGTACCTTATCAGATATAATACAATTCGATATAGCAGGTGTAGATTCCCTATACTAACTTCTATTCTCCTTTTACCCCATAGATGATTTCAGAGATAAAAGTATTCAAAGTTCTTTTCCGAGTCTCAAACTATCTTCATATTTTATAAAAAAGTAATTAATGTAACAAATGTAATATTATATAATTAACTTAGTTCATTGATTAATAAAGTGATGTCATAACACGAGGGGCGCCGAATAGAACGCAAAACCTATGTGTTCGAAGACTTTGTATATTGTATTGACTGTAGTATTGATATTGTTTGAGTTATAGTCATAATGTTATGGCTCGAGCTGGCAACGTCGCAAATACGGACGCCAAATAACCGAGTCCGTAGCTAGAAATTAGCTTGGATATACGCGTGTGGATATACGCGCTGCAGCAGCGCCTCACCCGCGCTGAGATTTTTTCGGGAACTTATTAATATTTTTTTGCAGCCATTTCAACGATTTTTTTACTTCCGTCGATATTTGTACTACGGCTAGCTGGGACCAATAGCGTCTCAGAGCAACCGCTCAAAAAAGTGGCGTCCGGTATACGGACGCTCAATGCTGGTGGACGCCCGTTTAAATGCACTTTTTCCTTCAGCGGACGGCCAATCGTTTGCAGGATATATATACACATATACATACATAATATATATATTTATACATAAATATATATATAATATATATATATATATTTATCCTGCAAACGATTGGCCGTCCTCTGAAGGAAAAAGTGCATTTAAACGGGCGTCCACCAGCATTGAGCGTCCGTATACCGGACGCCACTTTTTTGAGCGGTTGCTCTGAGACGCTATTGGTCCCAGCTAGCCGTAGTACAAATATCGACGGAAGTAAAAAAATCGTTGAAATGGCTGCAAAAAAATATTAATAAGTTCCCGAAAAAATCTCAGCGCGGGTGAGGCGCTGCTGCAGCGCGTATATCCACACGCGTATATCCAAGCGAATTTCTAGCTACGGACTCGGTTATTTGGCGTCCGTATTTGCGACGTTGCCAGCTCAGCCATAACATTATGACTATAACTCAAACAATATCTACTACAGTCAATACAATATACAAAGTCTTCGAACACATAGGTTTTGCGTTATATTCGGCGCCCCTCGTATTATGACATCACTTATTATTCAATGAACTAAGTTAATTAAATAATATTTCATTTGTTACATTAATTACTTTTTTATAAAATATGAAGATAGTTTGAGACTCGGAAAAGAACTTTGAATACTTTTATCTCTGAAATCATCTATGGGGTAAAAGGAGAATAGAAGTTAGTATAGGGAATCTACACCTGCTATATCGAATTGTATTATATCTGATAAGGTAATAGAAAAGGGTGGAAGTTTGCATAACCGTTCTACCGATTGTATAGGGGAAACAGAAAGGTTTGGTCAATTTTCAGGACGTAAATTAACTTATGAAACACCAAAAAGAACTTTCTGCAAGACACATAGGTTGAAATTCGTAAACAAAAATGTATCGACTCCTATAATAAATTGATCAGCTGATCGAAATTTTTGAATAGGAGACGAACGTTTCGTAGATAGATACACCGTCTAGAATGACTACACCTTTCTGTTACGCCCAGTACATTGGTACCTACCTATCGGTATTTGTTATTTAGTATCGTTAAACTGACGCAAAGCTTTGTGCTATGTACGTACACATAATACGGACGTACTATTGCAATATACAGACGCCCAATAGCTGTATACGGACGTCCAATTGCATAATACGGACGTTCAATTGCAATTGTGATTTCATCATATATCATCATTTATAATTTTCCGAGAGGTTTCCTTCGCAGAGAATACATTTTACTTGGTCACACCTTACTTTATGTTCGCAATTCATTAAAGCATGCTGTCCAGCACATTTTATACATTAAATACTTGTTTAATGAAATATGAAGATAGTTTGAGACTCGGGGAAGAACTTTGAATACTTTTACCTCGGAAATCATCTCCTAAGGGGTAAAAGAAGAATAAAAGCTTGTATAGGAAATCTCTACCTGCTGTATCGATTTGTATTATATCTGATAAGGAAATAGAAAAGGATGGAAGTTTGCATAATATTTTGGACTCCTATAATAAATTGATCATCTGATCGAAATTTTTGAATAGGAGACGAACGTTTCGTTGATAGATACACCGTCTAAAATGACTACACCTTTCTGTTACGCCCAGTACATTAATACCTATCGGTATTTGTTATTTGGTATCATCAAACTGACGCAAAGCTTTGTGCAATGTATGTACACATAATACGGACGTCCTATTGCAATATACAGACGCCCAATGGCTATATACGGACGCTCAATAGCTGTATACGGACGTTCAATAGCAGAATACAGACGTTCAATTGCAATTATGATTCAGGACGTAAGTTATCTCAAGAAACACAACAAAGAACTTTCTCCAAGACACATAGGTTGAAATTCGAAAACAAATGTGTGGACTCCTATAATAAGTTGATCAGCTGATCGAAATTTTTGAATAGGAGACCAACATTTGGTTTTTGGGATCTATCTCATGTTTTATGGTAAATTTGTCCAGTTTCGTTGATAGATTATTGGTTTTAAATGACTACACCTTTCTGTTACGCCCAGTACATTGGTACCTATCAGTATTTGTTATTTAGTATCGTCAAACTGACGCAAAGCTTTGTGCTATGTACGTACACATAATACGGACGTCCTATTGCAATATACAGACGCCCAATAGCTGTATACGGACGTTCAATAGCAGAATACGGACGTTCAATTGCAATTATGATCATGATTGAAGATAGACGGTACTATATGACTGTAAGCTACCAACTATAAACAGAAAGCACGGTTCTCAGTATATTTTAATTTTTTTTTAATTGTTATTAAGAAATTACAATATCTACCAAATTTCACTAACGTTTTTAGTAGATAGGTATGTAAACCTAACACATATTTAAATAAATGGGTATTTATCTTTAAGTAGTTCTTGGAAAACCGAGCATACTTTATAATTTGCCGGGTGGTTCCTTTCCAGGGAACACATTTTACTTGGTCAGACCTTACTTTATGTTCGCAATTCATTAAAGCATGCTGTCCAGCACATTTGATACATTAAATACTTGATTTATAAAATATGAAGTTAGTTTGTGACTCGGGAAAGAACTTTGAATACTTTTATCTCTGAAATCATCTCCTAAGGGGTAAAAGGAGAATAGAAGTGTGCATAGGGAATCTATACCTGCTATATCGATTTGTATTATATTTGATAAGGAAATTAAAAAAGGTGGACGTTTGCATAACCGTTCTACCCATTGTACAGGGGAAACAGATAGGTTTGGTCAATTTTCAGGACGTAAATTATCTCATGAAACACAAAAAAGAACTTTCTCCAAGACACATAGGTTGAAATTCGAAAACAAATGTTTGGACTCCTATAATAAATTGATCAGCTGATCGAAATTTTTGAATAGGAGACCAACATTTGGTTTTTGGGATCTATCTCATGTTTTATGGTAAATTTGTCCAGTTTCGTTGATAGATTATTGGTTTTAAATGACTACACCTTTCTGTTACGCCCAGTACATTGGTACCTATCAGTATTTGTTATTTAGTATCGTCAAACTGACGCAAAGCTTTGTGCTATGTACGTACGCATAATACGGACGTCCTATTGCAATATACAGACGCCCAATAGCTGTATACGGACGTTTAATTGCAGAATACGGACGTTCAATAGCAATTATGATCATGATTGAAGATATACGGTACTATGTGACTGTAAGCTACCAACTGTAAGCAGAAAGCATGGTTCCCAGTATTTCTTAGTTTTTTAATCATAATAAATAAGAAATTACAAAATTTACCAAATTTCATTAGAGTTCTTCAATAGGTGTTGCGTGAAAGATGGGCATAAGACATTCATTGACCATTCAATCCATTAATTGATAATAATAATTAATATGTGTTAATTATTGTTAATAGTTATGTGTTAATTATGTGTTTAATAGTTATGAGGATGGTATCAACAGAAATAATCCCGATACTTGTATCGGTGAACGGTTTAGTCCCAAAGAGCCTCTCACAAAATCTCGAGAGGCTCGGCGTCAATAGCAAGTCGGTGACCGATGCAGAAAGCGGTCTTGCTTGACAATGCCCGTATAGTTCGTCGGTTTCTTTCCCATTAGGCTCCACCACTCCGGCTGATTGTTGCGGACCCCGTCGGAGTGCGTCCTGCCGCCTTTCGAGGCGAGGCAGTGTTATATCCAAAATAATAATAATTAATAAAAAGAAAGTAATATTGCTCAACATTAAGTGTATTTTTATTATTTTATTTTATATTTAAAAATATAATTTATAAGAGAAATAAATGAATAATGAATAATAAATATGATAATAGGATAATTATAAGGTAGGCAAGTAGTCGTATGTTATTACACGTGGGGCATCCGGCATCCGTATATAGATTATAGATATAAAACTAACAAATGTTTAAATCTAAGAAATGTTGAAATTGTGTGTTACAAGCAAGCGGTAGGTATCTAAAGAGATGATAAAAGTAAATCTGGCAACGTCGCATTCCCCAAAGTACCTACCATCCTGTCAGGACGTTACATAATCGACGCCATGGCTGAAGTACCACCTATATATCCTGGATGCCTGTAATGTATCATTATGGTTCGGGGTTCAAAAATGTCTGGGCATAACTGCATGACGAATATCTCGAAAAATTTAAATATCAAAAAATGATGTACCCCACGCAGTTAGAAATAAAAAAACTAAACAATATTCATCAAAACATGTTAGCAAAAGTAAGGGGAACCCGGGGACGTCGTACTGATGGGCTTTGTGCATGAAGCCAAAATGATTCTGGGATGTAAATATATATATATATACATATATTGATGACAACCCTGTTCCTTATCAACTAAGATATTCACCGCACGCCTTGAAGATATAAATCTGTACTACTTGATACAATTTATATGGGAACTGTATATTAAATTACTGACAAATATTTTATCAAAAAAGAAATAGGTACTTTTTAATAATTAATTTTTAATGTTATTACGGTGAGAGTTATTAATTTTTATAGTGATTTACGTATCTTAGAATGACTATCATATGTAATTTATCAAAGAATTTTAAACTCCGAAATATCTTAAATATTCATAATCTGTATATAAATTATGAATTGATACGTATCATAGATTATCGTTCATTCCAATGTGATTCTTAACATGTTTGCAGGTGAGTCATTGAGAATACAAATATCACCAGCCAATTTTCTTTTCCTGGGGAGCCAGCTAAGGGATGATAAAAGCTGAAAACATAATTTGTGAGAGACAGAAATCTTGAAACTAAATCCTTTTTAACCAACTTCAAAAAAAGAAGTTCACAATTCGTCTGTGTTTTATTTTTATGTTTGTGACCTCATAACTTTTAACTGGGAGAAACGATTTCAATGACCCTTTTTGTATTTAAAAGCTGGTGGTTCCCGTGTAGTCCCATTGGCACCAGGTCAGAATCTGATGGTTATCTCCTGAGAAATAGAGGAAAACCCTCAAATTTCAAAGGCACATGAAGTCGGTTGAACTTTATAAAAAATAATACTCAATTATGTTTTTTAAACTCCTCTGTCCGGAACAGGCAGAAAAGTAGTGTGGGCCCTTTTATCGAAACTAAACCCTATACCAATACGCTTGTTTGTCGTGGTTTAAGTAATCGAAACGGGTATCTTCTAGAGTGTCTGCTTCTACAAATATTCGTGCAGTCCTTTTAACATTTTCTAGGTGTTCTATAGAGCAGGTGTGGCCAACTTTTGTGCACATAAGATCTACTTTTTATTATAAAATTGAGTCGCGATCGACCTATTTCTTAGGTAAGAAGGGGGACGTTTATGCCATGTGCTTTTATACCGCCGTGCACTCTTGAAAATAGTAGAAAACTACTAAAAGTGGTCATGCTGATCGTCTCCCTACTCGAAGCATGAGCTGCGTTCATGTTCATTCCTGTAATGCGTCCCCTCATGAAACTTGCGAGTGATCGACCAAAAATGGTCGCGCGATTGACCGGTCGATCGCGACCGACTTGTTGGCCACTCCTGCTATAGAGGATATAAAACATGTTACATATATAAAACCGGTCAAGTACGAATTGGTCTCGCACACGAAGGGTTCCATATCAGTATTATCCTAATAACGAGATTAGGGCAGGAGTATGATGATTATGAGTATTTGTTGTTAAAACATCAACTGATATATGACAAACTATGTCAAGCTCTCTAGCTAGCAACGTTCCAGAGACACAGCCTAGTGACAGATGAACAGCAAAGTCTCTATAATAGGGTCCCATTTGAGACGGAATCGTAATTAGCTGCCTAATAATTAACAATTTGTAACAACGGGCCGAAATATTAAACTTGACTTAACACGCTGCCGCGTAAACGTACCTTTATGTAAATTTAATTCCTGCCTAATATTTATTTATTCAACATATTCCAATGCTAATGGCTACTAAATAACTATAAAACAGCGAATGAACAAGTAATGAAACGAAATTAATCTTTTAAACAAACTTTAGTATATTATACATCAAGTAATATTAATATACATATTAATAGAGTTTTATACATAAAAATGTATATAAATAACTCAAGATATAATATATTTCGAAAGCTTAGCATTTTAACTTGACAATTTGTAGCAAAAACATACCATTTACATCCGATATTATATATTACGGCTAAAAGAAATTAGCGAAGAATTTTGTTACAAATGATGACAAATATTTCTACATATTCGTTTTTACAAGCTGTTGCCCGCGAAAGAAAATTTTCCCAGGTTTTGCAACATTTTTCACTGATGCTTTGCTTCTATTAGTTGCAGTGTGATGTTATTTAGCCTATAGTCTTTTTCAATAAATGTACTACCCGACACTGAAAGAATTTTTCAAATCAGACCAGTAGTTCCTCAGATTAGCGCGTTCAAACAAACAAATTATAGTAAAACCGTAAGAAAAAGTCCGTGAAAAAAGGCCGTGGAAAATATTCCGTGGAATAAAATAAAAAATAAATATTCATGGACATTTCACACAACGTCCTCTGGTCCCAAGCTAAGCTTATATTGCTTGTGTTATGGGTACCAGAATACGGATATAATACATATACTACTTTTCTTTTGTAAATACATACTTATAATACATAGTAAACACCCAGACGCAGTACAAACATTTGTATGACAATTATAAACATCACACAAATGATTGTCCTGACCGGGAATCGAACCCGAGACCTCATGATCGGCAGTCCGTTATATGAACCACTCCACCACGAGGCCCGTCAAACCGAACCGATAGAACCGTTAAATGAGACGTGCGCAGGTGCGACAGTCGTATACACAAGTGAGTAGTGTATAATACCTTTCTCTTTCTTTCTTTTTTTGCAAATTGTGTCGATTCTACATTAGCCGAAGGAACTTCGTTCCTACCTGGTGTCCCACGACACCACATTTTTTATTTTACGGTGAGACCACAGTCACCATGGTCACTGGTGAGACTGACTGGTGGTCTCACCCGTGAGCATGATAACTGCAAAGTCTCCGAAACGTCGAGCCAAATTTTAAAACAAATATATACGCGTCTAAATCCATAAAAAGTAGTTTTATTTAAACAAATGAGTCGCGCAATTGTTAGAAAATATTAAATAAATAAATTCTTCAGCTTTATAACATTGCTAGCTGCTGCCCGAAAACTTGCTACGCAGGAAATTTAGAGACCAAACATTAACAAAAAAGACATCCAATTGTGGCACTCTATCTATTAAGAAAATCCGCACCAAAATCTGCTGCGTGGTTTTCAAAATATAAGCTCTTAAAGAGACATACATACAAAAATAACGACTTTGTTTTATATTAAGTAAGGAAGTATACAAAATAGAAAAAAGTTAACTAAAATACTCTCTCACCGATAAGATAATATTTTGAAATATTAATGGATATTCTGAAATATTTCAGACGGCGCTCTCTGGTCCCAAGCTATGCTTGTAATATAATATGTTTGTGTTATGGGTACCAGAATACGAATACACGTTAGAAACTACTTTTTTTGTAAATCATACCTATAATACATAGAAAACACACAGACGCAGTTCAAACATTTGTATGACATTTATTAGTATCACACAAATGTTTTTCCCATGCGGGAATCGAACCAGAGACCTCGTGTACGGCAGTCCGTTACATAAGCCACTAGAATACGAATCCCATCGAAAGAAACAAATCGATTAAACTATTTTAGAATCACGACCATCATCATGAATAATTAAAAGTAAAAAATATACAAAAATATTTCTTAGAAATCCTAGAACATCCTGGCAGGCATTCAACTTAATTTTAATGCTGTATATGCTACTACGAAAAAATATCGTGCGACTTATCGGAATCATATTATGATGTTTATTGATTACGATAAATACCGGTTGAATTGTAAACTTTACCGTTAAACCGGTATTTTTATTTTAGAAATATCATTTAAATCGGTTTTGTGTGTTGTTTAAATTTACTTATTTGTAACTACTCATAAATCGTGCATATCTTTCTTATAAACATAATTAAGTATTTTTGAAAAAAAGTTTAACTGACTTCATATGCCTTTGAAATTTGAGAGTTATCCTTGATTTCTCAGAAGATAACCATCAGATCCTGACCTGGTGCCAATGGGACCAAACGGAAACCACCAGCATTCAAATAAAAAAAAAGAATCATTAAAATCGCTTCGCCCAGTTAAAAGTTATGTGGTAAACAAACGTTAATTTTTTTTTTGAAAGAAGAATTGAGAACGTCCTCCTTTTCTTTGAAATCGGTTAAAAAGTCTCGAATTAGTGAGTGTTAAATATATTTTTACTGTATAAACAGCAGTTTTGTTTTTGTATAATACAGACAGACAAAAAAACCTGACGTTAAATCGGCTAGTGCTGCCTGCTATTATAGGGTCTTTTTAGGGATCCGTACCAAAGTTTAAAACGGGACCTATTAAATACGGCTTCGCTATCCATCTGGCCTCCTGTCAATAATCTCCGAAACAGTAAAAACTAGTTTATTTATTTAAAAACAACCAACAAATCATACAGCGAATCATAATTATAAAAAGTTAACAAATAAAATATTACATAGCATACTGCTGACTTAATTAAAATAAGAAATGAATATATTAGAGGAAGTCTGAAAGTGATGCCAGTGACTGAAAAATTGAAGAACGACCGGATGTCCTGGTATGGGCATGTTATGAGACGAGAGGAAAGTAATGTCTTTAGGAGAGTTCTGAGTATAAATGTAGAAGGAAAAAAGTCTAGAGGAAGACCCAAGAAAAAATGGATGGACTGTGTGAAAGAGGACATGAAAGAAAGAGGAGTTGACACAGACATGACGGCTAATAGAAAACTGTGGAAGAAACAGATATGTTGCACCGACCCCAAATAATGGGATAAGGGCAGGAGGATGATGATGACTGCTGACTTCATTAAAGGTTGCCCTAACATGCATTAACAATAAGAAAGATGTTTTGATGAGAGAGTAAATATAACATTAAAGGTCGGTAGTTGAAATTGTCATAGATATGTGCCTATTTCTATTACCTCTATTACAAAAAGCAACAAAATCTTTACTTATTTCAAGTAAAGTAGTCATTTTTATCCGTGTGGTGATGGATTCAGAATACAAGTGTCATCACCCCATCTCCTCCCAAGGGTGATGTAAAAGTCAGCTAAGGGATATTGCACACAGATAACATACTCTGTGAGAGAAGGGAAACTCGAAAAAAAACCCTGTGCCAACACGCCTGGTCAGTGCGGTACAGTAGATCATAATCCCTTCAAAGTGGAAGAGGCCCGTGCCCAACAGTGGGACGTAAATGGGCTGGAGAGAGAGAGAGTCATTTTTATATGTAGGTATGTTCCTATGTGAGATTATATCTTGAAAACTACGCAACAGATTTTGATGCGGTTTTTTTTAATTGATAGCGTGGTTCAAGAGGATCTTTTTTTTGTATAATTTGCTAAGGTTTGCTTTCTAAAATTCACGCAAACGAAGTTGCTTCTGTCCGAAGCTGGTATTACTTTGCTAGTAAAAATTAAAAGCAAGAAAAAAGACAAAAAAAATTCCATGGAATTTCTTGTCCGTTCTTCTCCATAGGATTCGCGATTGGAACAGACACCTAGCTTCTGATGTTTCAAAAGAGCTTGTCACACGTGAACATGTCAACGTGAAATAAAATATTTTGACTTTGACTTATAATAGCCAAAGAGATTTCCACACAACAAATATATATTGTGTATCATACCATAACATAAGCATAACGCTTATGAAGATGTGATTGGTACGGCTTATAATGACGAACGAATTTATGAAAATAATAGTTACTATACAACATGTTTCAGAAAGGTGTAGTCATATTTGACCATCGTTACACATGGCCGGTGACTAGGCACTAGGCATGGATGAAATTACAAATACTACTTATATTATGACCTTTATATGTTCATAAAAGTTAAATTAATTTATTAAATTAATGGATCTTGTTTAAATACAACACTACTATGAGGTCATCTTTTATCGTAAGGTTCAATCGCATTCAATAAACCGTAAACATCTCGTAATTGATGCGCTCCTGGTAGTTATTTAATATTAGGCTATAAACAACAAAAAACTTACCAAGTGTATTTTTCTATGTGTAACTGTAATATTTATAATATTTAGGTAAGGCCTATCCAATGCAACATTAAAATATGACTACACCTTTCTGCAACACGTTGAATACAGAACCTTTTATGCGCAAGTCCAACTTGTAACAGGCCGGTTATTTTTAAAAACTCGAAAATACAAATCGATCTGTTAAATTTTTATTACGTATATATGTCAACTACTATTACAACCATATGAAAAAATATTTCTCTTGGATAATAAAAAAGCAATGAAACTTAATATTATCTTACTGAACTACAACTATTTACATTTAAATAACTTCTACTTGTTAAAACATAATTTATTAGTTTTATCAGAGAATTTAATTAATTGAGACTTTTTGTATTTTACGATCAACAAAATTTTCGCATATTGTAAAAAAACCAGTATTATATTTTTATTATCAAAGGATTTTATAGCATTTGATATTATTACTGGTTATAAATATTGCGCTTAAAATTAAAGTCCACGTTTTCTGTCGTTAATAAAGCTATAAATTTCATAAACAGTCTAGTTATTTTAATCTCCTTATTGATAAACGAATCACAAACGGAAATTTTTAAACGGAATTGGACTAAAATTGTAATATCTTTACATAAAATATCAAAAACATGCAAAATTAAATTTAGAACAACTTCTAAGCTTGATCTTTAAGACGGACCTCGTGGTATAGTGGTTCATATAACGGACTGCCGTTCACGAGGTCTCGGGTTCGATTCCCGGTCAGGACAATCATTTGTGTGATGTTTTTAATTGTCATAAAAATGTTTGTACTGCGTCTGGGTGTTTACTATTCTTTAAATATATAAATCTCCTGTCACGATGTTTTTCCGCGATGGATTCCTAAACTACTGAACTGATTTTAAATTTGATTTTCACGCCGTGTTTAATTCGTCTCAACTTGAAAGATAGGATAGCTTACATTTCAATTTATAGTCGGAATATTATTTTATTGCAAATTATTTGTCTACCCCTGACATTTGTATGGCAAAACAACGTTTGCTTTGTCAGCTAGTGTATTATACGTATGTATTTACAAAAGAAAAGTAGTTTATGTATTATATCCGTATTCTGGTATCCATAACACAAGCATATAAGCTTAGCTTGGGACCAGAGAATGTTGTGTGAGATGTCCATGAATATTTATTATTTATTTATTTATCTTTGAGTATTAAGTGTTTTCGTTTACCCATTAGTGAAATGCAATAATTAGGTATTTTTAAAAAAAGTTGAACCGACTTCGTATGCCTTTGAGTGTTTTACTCGATGTTTTAGCACATAACCATCAGATTCTAATAGGGGGTCAATAGGACTACACGGGAACCACAACCTTTTAAATAAAAAAGGAATCATTAAAATTGGAATTTTTTTTAATATACACATATCCCGTTTATGCGCTAGGATGTTTGGTCTATTACAGTGCGAAGGTAAGGTATATGTTTAGAGTCATTTCACTAGTCTGTGAGTTCACTTACCTCCCTGAACAGCAGGAAATAAGTACGTAAATAGCCACTTATAGCATTTTTTCTTGAAACATCGAATAGAATAGTTAAAAGCTCTTCAGAACACCTGAATTTAGGATATATCAATTCGTGAAATCGAAACTGTTGTTAAATAATCGAGTATTTAAAAAAAAAGCTCACCCGACTTCGTGCCTTTGAAATTTGAGGGTTTTCCTCGATTTCTCAGAAAGATAACTAATAATCTCTCTCTACTCTAAAAACTCTAATCAGATCCTGACCTTATGCTACTGGGACCACACGGGAACTACCAGCTTTCAAATAAAAATCATTATAATCGCTTCACCCAGTTAAAAGTTATGAGGTAACAAACATAACAATAAACATACAGACGAATTGAGAACTTACTAGAAATATTTATGCAGTACCTACTAGGTCTTATAAAGATAGATACGTAAACCACATTATAACATTTAGATTATAAGTACTGAGTGTCGACGCTACAGGCAGCGCCATCTATTACGCTTATGTGAAGTTACAGGGACGAGACGAGCGACAGTGCTGCCGCCGACGGCCAATAGGAAGGCGTCGTACAGTTTTACCCTACGCGTTGACGGCCAATAGGAAGGCGTCGTTCTGTTTTACCCTATTGCGCCTACGCCATCTTGGCGTCCCTTTTATCGCTTGGAATCGGCACTAGCCGACACGAAATCTTATTTCTGTATAAAAATAAACTTACCTCACGATTATGTTTGTAGAAGTATGGAAAATAAATATGTATTGCCTACACGCAGTTTAAATGAAGTACCCGAAGCCCCCGTTACTGAACATTTGGTCCAAACGAACCGGATTGCAGCGGATGATGCGAATAACCCGACTTGCCACAAGCCGAGGTGCAAGAAAACATCAGTTGACGGTTAGGCCTTCGATCCTTTCTACTCCCTTCCTTGTTATCTGTGTTGAAACCGTGATGCTTGTATTTTTCAGTTGCCGATCGCGTTTGCGGCGTTAGTGTCGGGGCCTTCGCACCCTGCATTCGCGTCTGCGTGCCGGTTGTGTTCAAATCGTGAGTACCTTATTCTATTCTTTTCATAGGCTTGATAACCGATAATGATGGGTGGTGATGACGAGAAATACCTCTCAATGCCTGGAGACCTCGTTGACCTCAAACGGCAACGTGGTAATCTAAGGTGTAGGATTACACAATTCAATAAATTTTTAAACGCCTTCAGCGACAGCCCTCCTTCTTTATTACAAATTAAAGAGATTAAGTTTAGAATTAACGCGGCTAAAGATCATTACAATAATTTTAATACATTACAAAATCAAATTGAAATTAATTCTTCAGACGCCGACAATTCATCCAACATGGAGTATGTCGAGTCTTTTGAAACCTTATATTTTAGTACTTTAGCCTTTGCTGAATGCTTAGTTGAAGGTGGAGAGGTTAATGTGAGCTCTAATTGTAACAAATCACAAACGGTAAAATTACCTGATATTAAATTACCCACTTTTGATGGTGCATACGATCATTGGTTAGAATTTCGTAATTCATTCTTAGCTATGATACACAACCGCACAGATTTAGATTTAATTCAAAAATTCCATTACTTACGTAGTTCACTTAGCGGCACGGCGATACAAGTTATAAGCGCCTTAGACTTCACGGATTCTAATTATAAGCATGCGTGGGAGTTGCTGGAATCTAGGTTTCATAATACTAGGCTCCTAGTACATAATCACATAAAGGCACTATTTTCTGTTCCTTCAAACAAACACGAATCTGCTGCTCATATTAGGAGGTTAGTTGACACGGTAATGCGTAATCTTCGAGCTTTAAATACTTTGGAGGAACCCACGGACTCGTGGGATACTCTGGTCATATACCTAACGGTGTCGAAGCTCGATTCGTCCACTGAACGTGACTGGGAACATCACTTAGGTAATCTTCATTCCGATTCGACTAAAAAGGTAAAATTAAGTGATTTACTTTCGTTTCTTAAAAATAAGGCAGACTCGTTGGATATGATTAATGCGAATAATAAGCCTCCAAGTAAACCTCCTTATAATGAACTTAATTCCAAAGGTGTTAAGGTTCATAGTTATGTAGCTAATAGTTCCAACAATTTACGTCCAAAGGGTAAGACAATGAATAGTAATAATAATAGACGATTGACTCGTGTTTGTATTTCGTGTAAGGGTAATCACAATCTTTATTCGTGTTATTGTTTTTTAAATTTACCTGTAAAGGATAGAATAAAATTCGTAGATAATAATAATTTATGTCGTAATTGCTTACGATCGGGACATAACATTTCCGAATGTACCTTTGGTCCATGTAAGCAATGTAATTGTAAGCATAATTCACTGCTTCACCAGCCGAACATCGATTCTGAGGCGCGCAGCGAGAGATCAGCTGATCACGGCGCGGACTCGGCCGGCGGCAGCGTGAGGTCATTGGCCGCGTTGCACTCTGCCTCATTAGATACGTATCATTTGCACGCCGGTAGCGAATTAAATGATTTCGTACATCAAAATACGTCACTACAAACGGTATTACTATGTACAGCGCTGGTGGAGATAGTAGACGTAAACAATAAGCGTGTATATACGGTTAAGGCTTTGTTGGATAGTGGTAGCCAACATTCCTTTATTACGGATAAATTACGAAGTATTATAAATCCGCCATCAATACAGTCCACTGCACAGATATGTGGCATTTCACAGTCTGTTACGCGTTCAAATATTTTATGCGATTTAACAATACGTTCTAAATTAAGCGACTACAGTGCAAAGGTTAAGTGTTTGGTCTTGCAGCGTATAACATCCAGTTTACCCAGGACAGGCATTGATCCCGCGCTTATACGTATACCGGACAACATTCGGTTGGCTGACCCCGACTTTCATAAACCCTCAGAAATAGATTTATTAATCGGAGCGGATCTATTTTGGGATTTATTATACGATGATAAAATAAAATTAACTAACGGACCTTACCTACAAAATTCTAGGTTAGGTTGGCTGTTATCGGGTCCTTTAAACACTAAGGGCTTAAGCGTAGATGGACCACGTATGGTTCAATGCAATATTGCTCAGTCTGTTGACGATCAACTTGCACGATTTTGGGAATTGGAAAACGTGCCACAGTCACGTGACGTCCTCACTCATGACGAAAGATTGTGTGAAGACTTGTTTACGAAAACTACTAAACGGGAGTCTGATGGTAGGTTTTCTGTACGTATCCCACTGAAGGATTCGCCAGATGTGCTTGGTGATTCTTTAAAAATGGCTAAGAATAGGTTCTCATCATTAGAACGTAAGTTAGAGCGTTCACCTTCGTATAAGCGTATGTATTGTCAATTTATGCGTGAATATGAGGACCTTGGCCACATGACGCTTAAAGATAATTTCGATAGTCCCAACTACTTTTTGTGTCATCATGGAGTACTAAAGGAAAGTAGTACTACAACTAAATTACGCGTTGTATTTGATGCCAGTGCTGTAACAACTTCTAACAAGTCATTAAACGATATTCAGTACGCGGGGCCGTCACTACAAAACGATATTTTTTCGATTCTTATTCGCTTTCGTCAGTATAAATATGTAGCTTGTGCAGACGTAGAAAAAATGTTTAGAATGGTAAATATACAGTCTGATCAAAGAGCACTGCAACTAATTTTATGGCGAGAAAATATATCTGATTCCTTAAAGGTTTATCAATTAAATACGGTAACGTACGGGACCGCATCAGCCCCGTATTTAAGTATGCGATGTATACGTCAATTAGCGTTAGAAACTGATGATGAGGTTGTTTCTCGTGTCATAAAGAACGATATTTTTGTCGATGACCTGATCACAGGTAACGACGACTACGAGGTTTTACTAGGTATATGCGATAGGGTTGCGCGCGTATTACAGTCAGGTTGTTTTATGCTCCGAAAGTGGAAATTTAATTCGGAAGTCTCACAAACTTCCACTATGTTCACAAATGAACACACTCAAAACAAAACTCTCGGGATCGGCTGGCAGAGTGATTCCGACGAGCTATATTACACAACAAAATTAAATGAATATAGTAGTAATCATTTAGTGACAAAAAGATTAATTCTTTCTACAATCGCACAAACATACGATCCGTTAGGGTTGCTATCGCCGGTGATTGTCATTGTAAAAATGTTATTACAAAAACTGTGGCTTGCTAAACTTGATTGGGACAGCCCTGTCCCCTGTGACGTTGCAGTCGCATGGCAGCGCTTCACGGAAACTTTAAGAGTTTTAAGCGAGTTAAGGATACCACGTCATGTAATGAGTGATAACGTGCAACATAAAGAGTTACATATTTTTTGTGACTCGTCTCAGGGCGCTTATGGAGCGTGTGCATATATACGTACGTATAACGAAGGTTCAGAGGTATGTTGTAGGTTACTGTGTGCTAAGAGCAAAGTCGCGCCTATTAAAACTATTACAATACCGAGATTGGAGCTCTGTGGAGCGCTTGTGGGTGCGAAATTATTTAAAACCATCGTGGATTCGTTAAGGTTAACTTTTACAAAGACATATTTTTGGACAGATTCGACTATTGTTATTGGTTGGATGCGTATGTCACCGCACTTATTAAAAACATTCGTGCATAATCGTGTTACAGAAATAAACGAGTTAACAGGTAATTCGATTTGGTTGCATGTTTTCAGCAAAGATAACCCAGCTGATTTGCTAACTAGGGGAGTTAATCTCGATTTATTAATTAACAATAGTCTGTGGTGGACTGGTCCGTTGTATCTGCAGTCTAGTGATAGTAGTAGTTTTTATCAATCTAATACTAATTTAATAGATATGAATGATTTACCGGAATTAAAACCACAGTCAGTAACTCTTACCTGTACTACTGAATATTGTGATTTATTTACATTCGAAAATTACTCATCGTTCATCAGATTGAAGCGTGTAGGTGCATATGTATTGCGTTTTATTGCTGCCACTCGGAAATGTAGTGAACGTCAAACTGGTTCGTTGTCGGTGGATGAGCTGAATGCCTCGGAACGTATGTTGGTTAGGTTCGCGCAAACACAATCATTTCCTAATCTTTACGAAAAACTAACTAATAATGTACCTATTAAAACTAATTGTAAGGAATTTAATCGTATTTCAGGTCTTAACGTATTTATAGATAAACATAAAATTATTAGAGTAGGTGGTAGGTTGTCAAATGCGTCTAATTTTGACTATAACAAGAAATACCCAATCTTGTTATGTAGCAAACACCATTTTACAAATTTGTTAGTTGTATATGAACACCTGCGTTTATTTCACGCTGGTCCCCAATTATTGTTGGCTAGCTTGCGTGAGCGCTGGTGGCCGCTGAGTGCACGAAATATTACACGAAAGGTGGTGCGTCAATGTATCGTATGCACCCGAAATAAAGGGAAAACATTAACACCCTTAATGGGTAATTTACCCTCAGATCGCTTGGAGCCTGGTTTTCCATTCTTAAGGACAGGCGTAGACTATGCGGGTCCAATATTAATTTTAAATCGTAAAGGAAGAGGAGCTAGGTTAGTGAAAGCATACATTTGTCTGTTTGTCTGTTTCGTCACTCGCGCGGTACATTTGGAGCTTACTACTGGTCTTTCTACTGACGACTATATTTTAACATTAAGGCGTTTTATTAGCAGAAGAGGTAAACCTCATATTATTTATTCAGATAACGGTAGGAATTTTGTGGGGGCTGCTAAAGAGTTTTCACAGTTTTTAGATAGGAACTCAAAACAAATTATTGATATTGCCGCTAATGATTCAATTAAGTTCTGTTTTATCCCACCATACTCACCCCATTTCGGTGGCCTTTGGGAGAGTGGAATAAGGTCTGCTAAGTATCATATAAAGCGAGTAGTAGGGAATACTAATCTAACTTATGAGGAGTGCAGCACGGTTTTGACACAGGTCGAAGCCATTCTGAACTCCCGCCCTTTATCACCTATGTCAACAGACCCTTCAGATCTTACACCTCTTACTCCTGGTCATTTTCTTGTCGGCCGGCCGTTGACTGCTCCAGCAACCGAGGACCTGCTTGATGCACGAGAGACACGGCTGGACCGCTATAGACGTGTCGAACAACTTCGGCAACATTTTTGGCAACGGTGGGCGAAAGAATATGTATCAGAATTACAAGTACGTACTAAATGGAAATCACACCAAGCTGACATTCAACTAGGAAGCCTGGTCATTGTAAAGGAGGATGGTCTGCCTCCAATGAAGTGGAAGCTGGGCCGTGTGATCAATATCTACCCAGGAACTGACGGCATATCACGCGTGGCTGACATTCGCACGTCGTCAGATGTAATAAGAAGATCATTTTCTCGAATATGTCCTTTACCAATATTGTCATAAGCTATCCTGTAAATTGATGTTGGAAGCAGGAGCTTCCAAAGGCGGGGCCATGTCGACGCTACAGGCAGCGCCATCTATTACGCTTATGTGAAGTTACAGGGACGAGACGAGCGACAGTGCTGCCGCCGACGGCCAATAGGAAGGCGTCGTACAGTTTTACCCTACGCGTTGACGGCCAATAGGAAGGCGTCGTTCTGTTTTACCCTATTGCGCCTACGCCATCTTGGCGTCCCTTTTATCGCTTGGAATCGGCACTAGCCGACACGAAATCTTATTTCTGTATAAAAATAAACTTACCTCACGATTATGTTTGTAGAAGTATGGAAAATAAATATGTATTGCCTACACGCAGTTTAAATGAAGTACCCGAAGCCCTACTGAACACTGAGTATTAAAAAAAATATTGATGGACATTTCGCAGAACTTCCTCTGGTCCCAAGCTAAGCTTATACACTTGTGTTATGGGTACCAGAATTCGGATAGAATACATATACTACTTTTTTTTGTAAATACATACTTATAATACATAGTAAACACCAAGACGCAGAACAAACATTTGTATGACACATATAAATACCACACAATGATTGTCCCGACCGGGAATCGAACCCGTGACCACGTGAACGGCAGTCCGTTATATGAACCACTCGACTACGAGGCCCTACGATTATAAGTAGGATAACCAGTTATGTAGGTACTGTTTTAGATTCTTCGCAATGTAGTAGCAAACGTTTGACAATCAGCTGTTAGCATATATTGCGTAAAACTTAAGTATGTGCCTCCTTCAGATAAATAAGGTTTTATATATTAAATTAATTATATATTTCGAAATAAAATTGATGAGAATCAATTTTCTAGTAATATCATGTTAATAGCTAGCATTTGTCAAAGTTTAAGCGCCTTGCGTGTGATGATAATTAGTAAAATTATACAAGAAATGCCGTAGAATAAATATTCAAAAACATTTGAATTTTAGAACGGTGTATTTTTTTTGCATAATAGCTATACCTACAGGTTTTAAGAATATTTTAAGAGAGTTAACATAGCTTTATAAAAATATAAATAAATAAATATAAATATTCACGGACATTTCACACAACGTCCTCTGGGCCCCAGCTAAGCTTATATGCTTGTGTTATGGGTACCAGAATACGGATATAATACATAAACTACTTTTCTTTTGTAAATACATACTTATAATACATAGTAAACACCCAGACGCAGTACAAACATTTGTATGACATTTATGGATATCACACAAATGATTGTCCTTACCGGGAATCGAACCCGAGACCTCGTGATCGGCAGTCCATTACATAAACCACTCCACCACGAAGCCCGTCGAATATATCGAATATAATATATGTGTTACCTCACAACTTTAAGGGTTTGTACACAAAACTGCGATGCGACTTCGCATCGTAAAAATATGCGAGCTCGCACGACGCGTCGCGAAAACTTGCGAATAAAAAGTAATAAATGGAAGAACCTAAAATCTTCTTTGTTTCTTTTTCCTGTATCTCCTAAGCAATAACAAAAGTGCACACTTCGTTACGATCCATGTCACGATCTAGTATTCAATTTAAAATGCATTTAGTACGGTTGACGATCGTCGAGGGCATGGTCACCCTGACAGACGCCTTGCCGCACGAAATCGCATCGCAGCATTTCGTGTCGTAATTTTCTGCGTTGCGAATTCACATCGCGTCGCATCGCCGTTTTGTGTACAAGCCCTTAACTGGGCGAAGCGATTATAATGATTCTTTTTTTATTTGAAAGCAGGTAGTTCCCGTGTAGTCCCAGTAGCATAAGGTCAGGATCTGATGGTTATCTTCCTGAGAAATCGAGGAAAACCCTCAAATTTCAAAGGCACACGAAGTCGGTGAACTTTTTTTTTAAATACTCAATTTTTTAACAACAGTTTCGATTTTCACTTATTGATATATCCTAGATTCAGGTTTTCTGAAGAGCTTTTAACTATTCTATTCGTTGTTTCAAGAAAAAATGCTATAAGTGGCTATTTACGTACTTATTTCTTGCTGTTCAGGGAGGTATGTGAACTCACAAACTAGTAAAAAGACTCTAAACATATACCTACCTTCGCACTGTAATAGACCAAACAGCCTGGCGCATAAACGTGATCTGTGTCTATTAAAGAAGATTTCCAATCCGTAAGATAAACAGGAAGATAATAAAAAATATGATAATAATCTACATAGTAGTATTTACATATTTTTATTATCATATTTCACAAAAACACAAAATAAAGTAAACAAATTTGATAGCCACCGCTTTAAATTAACATATTCAAATAAGTTATGATACGAATGTCACTGTGGCAAAGTTCAGACAATTTTACACAATTTTATACGCTTCTAAAATATTACATTGTGAGAAATGGCGGCGCTAACTAATAAATTTAATAAAAAATGTGAATATTTGATAATAATATGGCAGTTAACATCATTGACGGTTTGTTAGCTTTAGATTTAAAAGCCAGCTAGTTGCAGTCAAGGAAAGTGGCATTTTGTTAATGCCCGCAAAATGTTGCAGGAGGCCACATTAGGACGGCGGGATACTTAATGTTCCCCCATTGAGTGAGGCCTCCTGTAAGCGGGCCACCGTTGCCGGGTCTTGCTAAGACCCAAGGCACCACTATGGCCCGGTAGAACAGAAGGAGCTAAAAAAAGAAACTTTGAGTGTCGCTGTATGTTGATGCCGGTGGTTATCTGCTTATAAATGAAATACCTTAGCTGACTTTTACAGCACCCTGGAGCAGAAATAGGGTCAGCTGAATATCGGAGAAAAATAGGTGGTTATTATGGCTACATACAATGTCCATAAAACCTATATTTATTTAAAATAGCATTAAACAGTTTTTATAAATGGAAAGTTTAGTTAACAGTGCCGAATAGTGTAATTGGCATTATCCATTTTTATGTCTCAGTTAAATTAGGTTTAGTTATCTCAAGAATATTAACGTGCCTCAAGATGTTTCCATTTCAAGAACTAAAACTTTAGTTATACATTACGGATATTTTGTTCATTTATCTTTTAAGAGGATACCAAAATAGCTTCGTGCATTTTTCTACGTACGAAGTTTTCATTGTTTCTTTAGATTGAATGGCTAGAGCTCTAATTTTTAAGTATATGTTTTTTCAATATATGATCTAGGATCGCATAAACTCAGAAACACGATTGAAAAAAGTTTTCTCGATAGAAAATCTTAGCGAAACAACCTCTCTAATTTTTTATTTTTTTCATATGTCGGTCTATTATCGCGTATTAACTAATGAAATAACTTTATAAACATAAGTAACTATTATATATAGAAACACGTAAATCAGAATTAAAATATATTTAGTAGATTTTGAGTAATTAGGAAAAGTATCCCTAATTCTTCATTTTCTGTGCCTACTGGCTGTGTTAATATGTACGTGTCGACGATGATATACGATAATATTGATGTAGGCCCTTAACTATAATTATCCTGTGTCCTGAACTACACTAGTGGTTTGGTTGCCAAGTACGTGTACTGTCATGTTAGTTATAATTCTGATAAACTGTTGCATTTCTATCCTAAGTAATATTAATTAAGATTGTGAAAACACTTCAAAATATCGATGATAAATGAAGATAATATAATAATAAATAAATAATAAATTTGATGAATTTGTTTATTTTTTTTTTTTTTTTTTAATAAATTTAATGAAGATAATCTGTGGAATAATTTATTGCTTAATTTAATAACTTTAGTTTAATCTAAATTTGAAGGCTACGTTTCGTAATCATCTTAATCGTATTCTGAAAAATGTATCTTCTTAGATAATTTTGATTGATTTTTTTAGGGTTCCGTACCCAAAGGGTAAAAACGGGACCCTATTACTGAGACTTCGCTGTCCGTCCGTCCGTCCGTCTGTCACCAGGCTGTATCTCAAGAACGGTGATAGCTAGAGAGTTGAAATTTTCACAGATGATGTATTTCTATTGCCGCTATAACAACAAATACTAAAAATAAAATAAAATAAATATTTAAGGGGGGCTCCCATACAACTAACTTGATTTTTTTACCGTTTCTTGCTCGATACTAATAACGTTGCCTTATGTTGCATAGATAATGGTACGGAACCCTTCGTGCGCGAGTCGGACTCGCACTTGACCAATTTTTTATCATAAAACAAATTACAATCGTGCGTTTTATTTTAATTTATATTTAATCAACAACAGCCTAAAAATAAGTTTCAATCTCCTATTTTTAGCGATACCTGATACAGTCTTTCCCTTCCCTGGCAACTCTTTGCAACCCTTTTTTCAAACCAGATTGAGTTGATGCTCTAAGATTTGAGTAACTTTAATTGTTATCGGTTCGGTATTATAGTACAACAGAGACACAGAGAGATTTATTTTCGCATTAATATTATTACTATGGATTAAAAGAACACTTTAGATACATATATCACAACAAAAGTAAGCAAATTAATTACCTATCTTAGGTACGGATACGAAGAGCATTCATAGGCACAAAAAACCGGTCAAGTACGAGTCAAACTCGCACACGGAAGGATCTGTACCGTCATTGTCATAATTATCGTCTAAATTTGTCATAATCGACAATTTCCTGTCTTCAAAATACGGGATATGGGCTGAAGAAAAATGATAATGAATATTTGTTATTGTAGCATCAACTGATATACTTGTACTGTGAAATTTTCAGCTCTTTAGCTATCACTGTTTCAGAGATAGAGACGAACGGACGCACAGCGAAGTCTCAATAAAATGGTTCCGTCGGAGTCGTATTTACCCTAAGACCATAGGGGCCATGGCCCAGGGCAGCCAGCCTGAGAAGGGTGGCAAAAACCTTCAAGTCTAAAATTTAGCATTATTTATTTTTCTTGGCCCGGGGCGTCTAATCAAATGGCCCGGGGCGCTAAATTTTAAAATACTAAAACTAAATCTAACAGCTCTCATATTTTCGCGTCCCTATTATAACTTTCTCACATTACCACACATTATAAATCTGTGCTAAATTTACATGTTATACAAAAGATGTAATTAAGCTCTATTCATTGCGCACGCGCAGAGTGACTTTGCAAATGCGTATATTACAATAATTAGACACAACATTCATTCAAGCCTTTGTATAACTATTATATCTTTTGATAAAGATAAATATCTATGGTTAAGATGACTACGAAATTGATTGAAGCGACTTATTACATTGCTGGCTGCGCCTGTGAGTTTTCTGTAATAATGACTTTGTGTAGAGTTTTCATTTAAACTCAAATTACGGTAACAAATCAAATTATGGTGGAAAAAATTGACTGCCGCAAGCGGGACTTGAACCCATGACCTCGGAATACCGTTCCGAAGCTCTTTCCAACTGAGCTTATTGCGGTCGTGCTAGCAACATTCAATTTAACCACCACATTTTGTCACTCGACTGAGTTTATATATTTTTAAGGACAACGCCATCTATCAAGATTGCTTTACAACATCTCGACCAATTGTTAAGTAAGGCATAGCATGTCAATTGCAAATTCAATAAATTACTCAAATTACGGTTTTAATGATTCTTTTTTTATTTGAAAGCTGGTCGTTCCCGTGTGGTCCATTGGCACCAGGTCAGGATCTGATGATAAGCATCCTGAGAAATCGCGGAAAACCCTCAAATTTCAAAGGCACATGAAGTCAATTGAACTTTTTTTTAAATACTCAATTATTGGAATGTCTAAAGCGTATCGAATATGGAAACTCAGGTTTACATTTACGACAAATCCAAATAATATTTAAACTAATTTCTATATAACACGATTGCGTATCACCTTTGTCTGGGGAAAAATGGGGTGGTGACACTTGTATTTTTAATCCGTCACCACACAGACTTGACACTGTAATAAATTTCCATTATCCTTACAAGAGTATCAAAAATAATTATACCTTAATTAATGTTACATTCTTCCTATCAAAAAACCTCATTTTATGTACTCACTGTATCAGAATTTTTATTTCAACATGCACTTTACATTTTCCTTTTACACATGTTTCTTTAAAATACACGACACTATGGAATGCGACTAAACAAAGAAATGCATGATTTAACACTGAAAATATTCAAAACATAGTTCCTTTGTGAGATGCCATTGTAGATAAGATATCGTAAATATTTGTTGTTATAAAACATGTTAGCATCTTCATTTATTATTTATTTATTTATTACTAGCTAATGCTCGCGATTTCACTCGCGTATATACTTAATTATTAATCTTAATTTACAAAAAAACTAACCTTCTGAACCACTCTATCTGTTAAATAAGGCAACGTTATTAGTATCGAGCAAGAAACGGTAAAAAAATCATGTTTGTTGTATGGGAGCCCCCCTTAAATATTTATTTTATTTTATTTTTAGTATTTGTTGTTATAGCGGCAATAGAAATACATCATCTGTGAAAATTTCAACTGTCTAGCTATCACCGTTCTTGAGATACTGGGTACGGAACCCTAAAAATCATGTTTGTTGTATGGGAGCCCCCCTTAAATATTTATTTTATTTTATTTTTAGTATTTGTTGTTACAGCGGCAATAGAAATACATCATCTGTGAAAATTTCAACTCTCTAGCTGTCACCGTTCTTGAGATACGGAAACGGGTATCGGGTATTTGGGTACGGAACCCTAAAAATCATACCAAATTTCGTTGCGTAGTTTTCAAGATATAAGCTCACATATGCATACAAAAATAACGACTTTATTTTATAATAAGTAAAGATTGCATTATTAATTAGAATAAAATTAAATTATTGTAACCGTGAAATTTATTTGCTTTGGAATGGAGTTACACATAAAAATGGCCAAGTGTGTGTTGGACTTGCGCTCAAAGTGTTCCGTACCAAGTGTCTTGATAAATTCGTCATACCGTCATAATTACATCGTCAACAGCATGTCATCAAAATACACAAAAAAAGCACTTGGAACCTCCTTAAATATTTATTGTATTTTGGTCTTTATTATTTGTTATTATAGCATCAACAGATATACAATCATCCCTGATCAGCACTCTGGCTATCACCGTTTCTGAGATACAGCCTGTTGATAGACGGACGCGGGGACGGACTCAATAATATGGTTCCGTTTTAACTTTTTGTACGAAAACCTCAAAAGACAAGGACACTGATTCTATTAAACAACTAAACTTAACTTATGTAAAACTTAAATATTGATATGTATCATATTAAAGACAAATACTTTTTTCTTAGGGTGTTACACACAACGTTAGTTAAATCTGATTGTTTTCTTAGGTATAAATATAAGATATCAACCGGTCAAGAGGTCGCGGGTTCATCACAATTATTTGTGTGATTTTTCTAATTGTCATACAAATGTTTGTACTGCGTCTGGGTGTTTCTATGTATTATAAGTATGTATTTACAAAAAAAAGTAATATATGTATTCTATCCGTATTGTGGTACCCATAACACAAGCATATAAGATAAGCCTGGGACCAGAGGACGTTGTGTGAAATGTCCATGAATATAAAAAAAAATATAAAAAAAATATTAATATTTATGAACATTTCACACAACGTCCTCTGGTCCCAAGCTACGCTCATATGCTTGTGTTATGGGTACCAGAATACGGATATACTACATAAAAAAAAACTAAAATGACGTGTGTCACTCGGGGTCTGCCGCGGTAAAGCTATTGCATAGTATATTTTATCAACTTCTATTTATTTATTTATTTATTTAACAACTATTTATTTATTTTATATAAGCAAGAATCTAAATACCATAAACTAAAATAAGATTAATAATCCTTATTTACTGATGCTTACATCTGTCCATTGTTTATGGTATAATTATGATAAAATAGCGATTGTCAATCAAATGTCAATAAAATAAAAACTAACTCCAAAACTGACATGAGTCACCAGCGCGGACACCGAAACGGCGTTACAGCCCCGATGTGTAAGATTTTTACGCTATTTCCGTTACCTACGGAATTTAAATTTCGAATTTTGTGGAGTCGGTCTCAAGGCCACGCTCAAGGCCCGCGATAGAAGCTATGCAATAGCTTAAAAATTACATATTTACGTTATACTACTTTTCTTTTGTAAATACATAGTTATAATACATAGAAACACCCAGAAGCAATACATCAGTATGACAATTATAAAAATCACACAAATCATTGTTCCGTGCGGGAATCAAACCCGTTACCTACGTGAACCACTAGACCACGCAGCCTGTTTTCTTAGGTGTTAAATGTTTGACCATATAAATGACATTTGTTCTTATAAGGTAACATCTACGAGCTAAACAAGTGAGTAATTATTATCTGTTTACATAATGATTTTATTGGTCAAATATTTAAGGTGAAGTGGCCAGTTATCGGCCGTTCACAATTTATTACTTAATTAAAATCGACAATTAATTGCCTTGCCGGATAAGATTTATGGTAATTGGTAACATGAGTGGTGATAGGCAAAAGTGACTGTTTAAATTTTTTCAACAGTTTAATTAAAATATGTCGTATTTTATGTAGTAGTTGAGAACTATAAAGAATGCGATAGTAACAGATTGCATACCAAGATGCCAATGTTATTATGAATTTGCATATACAAGTTTTTATTTTATTCAATATCTTCTGTAGTACCATAGTTTATCATGTATTCCCTTAAATAAATACAGAAGTTGAATTATATGAGTGTCATTTCTGTTCTAGGAAAGTTAATACCTATAATCTAGCTAGAGTATTCTAGTCTAGAGCATCTAGATTGTGCCCGAGCCATGTAAAATAATGCGCAATAAGTGTGTAGTATTTTTATTTGTGCTTATAAGGTTGTCTTCGATTAATAAACTATTCAACATAAAATAAAGTTTTCGAATCCAACGAGTACATTCTGTGATTATTTTTTTTATTTATATTTTCATTATACGTATACATTTATTTTGTTCTCAATTGCAAATTATAAACCTCACGTTTTGCAGGCTTATTCACTAATACAACACATTAGAAGATTTTTAAAAATATATTACAAAAAAAAAATATATAAAATTGCCACTGGCCAGTTACGATATTGTTTACCTTACAAAACCGTGGCTGTGTGAAATACCGCGAAAACCATGCAAGATAAACGTACGTAAAGTCAATGTTTGCCCGTGCAAATCGTTAATTCCAACATGCGTAGGCGTCTGAAAGCTTGTCAAACAATAATTTGTGGCGTCTGATAAATTGTCAAGGATATGAGTCAATAAGAAACTGCATTTTAAATATATCACTTAAAAATTATTATGTCCATACTTAGTGTCCATATTTCGTCTCTACTCGAGGAGGTCGACTACCAAAAGGTAAAACAGGACACTATATGTATATTAATAAGACTTCCCTGTCCATCCGTCTTTCACCATACATCTTTGGAATGGCGACAGCTAAAGAGCTGAAAATTTAATTTAATAAATAAATATTCATGGACATTTCACACAACGTCCTCTGGTCCCAAGCTAAACTTATATGTTTGTGTTATGCTTTTAGGATGCTGTTGAAACTGCCACGTTTCTGCAGTGCTTCGGGGATGTTTTCACTGGCGCGTACGGATGGCTTTCATGCCTTAATTAGGAAAAAGACATCCGCGTTGCTGCGGAGGGTGCGGGACAGTCGCAACAGCATCCTAAACACCGTAGCATGGAGTTTTAATTCTCCGATTTTAAAAACATTAATTTTAAGAACACTAACTACTACTAACATTATGCAATAAGATAATACATGTAATACTAACACATTTACTAACACAAATTGTAATTGAAATTTAATAATTATTGTTATATGGATCTTTGTTGTCCGAAATAAAAGTTTATTATTATTATTATTTTTTTTTTATTTATTCATTTATTCTCTTATTATTTACATATTTTTTTAAAAAAGATTATAAAAACAACACTCATTCAAATTAAAAAAACACAATAAACACACTATAAATAAAATATACACACTTAATAAAAACATGCACACATTATAACCTTTTTAAAAAAATATATAAAAAATAGTGCACCACCGGCATCGGGTACAGGGACCAAGCTGCCGGCGGTCAGGGATCCAGAGACAGGAACCTCCTCACTATGCGAGCCGTATCGAGGACGACTGCCTTCTGCATCAGACCCTTGACCCAACTGCCTAACGCGAGCCTCTCTAGATGTTGGTCGAGGCTCTTGGCTATTAGTCCATTGACTGATATGACTATCGGTACAATGATCGCCGAGTCTACATCCCACATGTCGACAATCTCGTGAGCTAAGTCCAGATATTTCATTTGTTTATCTTTCTCTGCTTTCACGAGGTTCTCGTCATGAGGGATGGTGACATCGATTATCATTGCGCGGCGCGCTGATCGATCTACCACCACAATATCAGGTCTATTAGCAACAATAGTCCTGTCCGTGATGATAGATCGATCCCAATACAAAGTGATACGACCACTTGCTAGAACCGGCTCAGGTACATACCTGTAGTACGGCGCCACGGAATCCACAAGGCCGTATCGCAGAGCAAGCTGCTGATGGATAATCCTGGCCACAAGGTTATGCCTGTGCAAGTACTCGCCGTTAGCTAGACGCGAACATCCGGAAACAATATGTCTGAGGGACTCCCCTGGCTGGTGACAAGCACGACAAATGTCAACAGTGCCATCCTTCAGAATATATTTCCGGTAGTTGTTCGTCATGATAACTTCGTCAGTAATTGCACAAACAAAATCTTCGGTTTCCCCAAAGAGGTCACCGAATCGTAGCCAGGTCACGGAAGCCAATAAGTCAACGTCGGGCCCGTGTAGGGCCCGATAGAATCTTCCATGAAGCTCCTTGCTCTGCCATACCTCCAGGCGGTCCCTAGTGCTAAGTACCGCAGGCATGCGCCAGTTTTTCTTAGCCAAGGTTAACGGGGTGAGACCGAAGTTATTATTATTATTATTATGCGTACCAGAATACAGATATACTACATATACTACTTTTCTTTTGTAAATACATACATATAATACATAGTAAACACCTGGGTGTTTACTAATGTTTGTACTGCTTCTGGAAGCAGTACTGATGATGTGATGTCAATTAAAAACATCACACAAATGATTATCCCGAGCGGGAATCGAACCCGTGACCTCGTGTTCGGCAGTCCGTTACATGAACCACTCCACTAGGAAGCTCGTCACAATTTCACAGTTTATGTACCAGTTGATGCCACAACAACAAATCCCACCATTATCGTTCTTCTGCCCTTATCCCTTCATTTACGGATATTAGGGGTCGATATCGAATATATTATGGTAAATAACGTTACAAAACGCTGCGTGTGTAAATCCAACTTGTACTTGCCCGGTTTTTTGTTAAATGTAAAATTCTGCAGTATTTTTACATCTTTTCTGATTATGCTTTGTCATGGAGAACTGTTATTGTTTTATTGTGTTTATTTTTTTGTTTTTTCATACCGCCTGTAATATATTTGCGTAGTATACGTATTTATCTAATCTATACCTAACGGCAGAGAAGAAAGAACTTCTTCTGTTGTTATCAGTTACTTTGATAACTGAAGTATTTACAGATAACGATCATATGTAGCGATGATAATAACTGTTTATTTATATTTGACCAGGTTATGTGCGTATGTTATGAAGGAAGGAAGTACACAATCTAAGTTTATTTCGTGTAATATGTAGGTAAATAGGTGATTATTATCACAGACGGATAGACGTAATAACACATAGCTAAACCAACAAGGACTAGGAACCTAAGTTTTCTTGTTACTACATATTTTCAAAAATTTACTTTTGATAAGGCATTAAAATACTTATGGTCTTATTCATAATGACTTATCGGAGGCTTAAACAATAACTTTATCGTAGAGATAATAAACATTTTAGCGTAAAAAAGATTATTATGAATAACAATTTTTTACAATTTTACCGAACCGATTTTAGCGAACTTTTAAACCTCCGATAAGTCATTATGCATAAGACCATTAGATACGCGAGCCCCCATACGACCCTGCTTTTTGCTAGTTTTAAGAAAAGGGGTAAAAGATTGTATCAAAGTATACTCAGAGCTATAGGTAATTTATTACTTAACAGGGTACTGTACTCCTAATTTAGGTATTTGCCTTAGGTATTGCTATCCCTATTCCCGAGCACCGTTCTGAAAGGGACCAATATAGATGAAGCAGATTTTACCTACAAATTCCTTGAAAAAAGACGTTTCGTAGTCCCCTTTTTTCTTCGCGAAATTAAACCTATTTTTATTGTTTTTACGCTATGTTATAGAGTTTATCTATGCTTGTATCACTTTATTTTTTGGTAAAACATTACCAAATATGTGTGATAGACGCTGCAACTTTACCTAAAGAAAACCAAAAAAACGGGATTTTCGGATGGTCATGTTTATTTTAGTTATTATGTATAGAAAAAAAAGGAAGTGACAGAAGCATAGATATACTCTTCATCTATAATATAGCGTGAAAACAATTGAAATCAGTTTAACTTTCGCGAAGAAAAAAGGGAAGTACGATACCCATATTTTTGTATGGAGCATAATTTGGTATCGTGCCCCTTTAATATCTACACAAATATTATAAAGCTGAAGAGTTTGCTTGTTTGCACGCGCTTATCTCAGGAACTGCTGTTTCGAATTAAGAATTATTTTTGTGTTAGATAGTCCATTTACCGAGGAAGGCTATAGGCTATATAACATAACGTTCTATCCAATGGCAAAAGATTAGTGAAAAATTTTGCAAGAACGGGAACAATCTTCTAAATTCCACGCGTACGAAGTCACGGGCTACAGCTAGTATTTTAATACACGTTAACCAATATTAGAGAAGACTACACGTTGCAGTTTCCACTGTCATTATGCTAATATGTTTATATTCCAGAAATAATATTATTAAACTCATGACATTTGTACCAATTCTACATACACTATTAAACTTAACTAAAAAATAAAAAACAGTAAATATATATTTGCATTAATTGGATATTTCGTTGCGCACATTTTTATTACTTAAAATTGTTTGTCTATAATATACAGATATTCTAATAAAAAAGTTGGGTTAACTTTGCCAAGTCAAGTTAACAAGGCCAACAAAGCCAAGTCACTTGCAAATTTCAAAATTAAACTATCACATTATTATCTATCATTACAGTAAGGAATTCTTGAGGTGTATATGTTTAAATTTAAGTATGTATTGTATGTATTTATTTATTGTGTATTGTATTTATAGTATTTTAGATATTTAAGTATATTATGTATTTCATGTTTCAGTAGTTTATGTTGTTTAAACTAGTATAGCACACCACAAACTACCGCGCTATCCATCCGAGATATTTTTTATCCATCCTAAGATTGCCTGGGAGAAATCACACTAGTGATAAAGCCGCCCTTTATACAATACTTTACTTAAAGAATTAATATGTAAGTTAAATGTAATATTGTGGTGTACAAATAAAGAGTTTTCTATCTATCTATCTAACATTGCCGAATTATATTATTGACACTATCAATTTTCATATTTTAGTTAAGTTAAATCATCTCATCCATCATCATCTCCCCACCTCCTCCCAAGGGTGATGTAAAAGTCTGCTAAGGGATATTGCACATAGATAACATCTTCTGTGAGAGACGGAAAACTCGAAAATAAACCCTGTGCCAACACGTCTGGTCAGCGCGGCACAGTAGACCATAATCCCTCCAAAGTGGAGGAGGCCCGTGCCCAACAGTGGGACGTAAATGGGTTAGAGAAAGATAGTTAAGTTAAGTTTAGTTGTGCACGTAGAATCGGTACCATTGCCATATTCGAATAAAAATTTGCAATCACGCAAATTAAAAACATTTTAAGATCATAAAATTATATTAACATTATAATTTGTTTTATGAACAGGATATTAACTTCCGGGCCGCCGGTTATATGAAATCAGTGTTTTTCCGTAATTAAGCAGTTTGATTAAGATCACTAACTATATACGAGGATCACTTCACACATCGTCTGTGTCAAACTTTACACATTTACATTCATTATGTCAATTTATATGTCTTCGACATTCCAAAATGACGGAATTACTTTGCGGAATTTTTGATTTAAATAGTTTTAACTCATTTTATAGTTATAATGTCATTAAACTTTGATAAATACTTCCACCCCATTTCCTTCCCAGGATTCTGTAAAAGCCAGCTAAAGGATATTGTACGTCACAGATAACATCCTCTGTGAGAGACGAAAAACTTGAAAGTAAGCACACGCCTGATCAGCGTGCCATAGTCGACCATAATCTCTCCCAAAGTAGAAGAGGCTTTTGCCCAACAGCGGCTGTAGAGAGAGAGAGTGAAAAAGAGAGAGTGAGAGAGAGACAGACAGACAGAGGGATTTACTTACATCAAAACGTAAGTTAGAAAACTTTTCTGCTTAAATATGTCGTAGGACAAGGTCGCTGAATTGGCAGAGAGTCGGCTTTTCTGTTATAGAACCAAAAGATGGTGGAACACAAGAATCTTTCTAAACTGGAGATAATAATCCGGCAAACTTGAGGTTGCTGGCGCATCTCTTAGCTGGATGGTAAGAAATATACTCCATCCTAAATATGGAGCTGACATTTACTCATAATAGTTCGAGGTCCCAAATAAATAAATAAAAAACAATAAACAATTAGACCATGAATAAATTCTACCATGCGCCAACTCATATTTCTTTACAAATCACATAATGTAATAATTATAATACGATTGTATGTTTTTATCACATCTTTTATATCATTATCAAAATGTGAGATTCTTATCTTAAATGTTCGTACTTAATGAACTATAATTTATTCCGTGTACAGTTAGCAAAAAAAGTGCCCGTGTTACGTTAAAAACGAGTTATTAATGACTAGTTTTTGTTGACTATCACTACATGTAAGTAAAACCTGATATAAGAAGTATTTTTACTGTGTAATGTTGAAAAAAATGTGTATAATGTTTAATAGATACATCAAAATCAAAGACTTTATGAGTCTTTTGGTTTTATTTTATGTTTTAAAACTTAGAGTAATAGATTTTGAACACAGAACTCTCAAATTAATATAGCAGAATCTCCAAAAACCCCTGAACTGCCAGTAGTAACACTTAAGTAGTTTTTATTAATTAGTCTTTTTTGCAATGTCATTAAGGGCCTACATCAATATTATCGTATATCATCGCCGACACGTACATATTAACACAGCCAGTAGGCACAGAAAATGAAGAATTAGGGATACTTTTCCTATTTACTCAAAATCTACTAAATATATTTTAATTCTGATCCACGTGTTTCTATACATAATAGTTACATATGTTTTTAAAGTTATTTCATTAGTTAATACGCGATAATAGACTGACAAATGAAAAAAATAAAAAATTAGAGAGGTTGTTTCGCCAAGATTTTCTATCGAGAAAACTTTTTTCAATCGCGTTTCTGAGTTCATGCGATCCTAGATCATATATTGAAAAAACATATACTTAAAAATTAGAGCTCTAGCCATTCAATCTAAAGAAGCAATGAAAACTTCGTACATAGAAAAATGCACGAAGCTATTTTGGTATCCTCTTAACAGTAAAATTCTTTGGTAAGAAAAGTTCTTAGTAAAAAATTTCACTTTAAAATTTTCCATTAATAAAATCCGTAGCCAGATAACCGCTATCAATACTGCTCAATATTCATCGTAATAAATCAGTAAGGTTATTTCTTGTAATTTTACAAAAATTTCTTATTTTTACAAAAAATCCAGGATTATCGAAACTTGCATCATTATCCGGCCATCGATCCAGTTAACATAATCATTAAAATATATTAAGAAAACGAGATCAAAACATCATACTTAAGAGTTAAGCAGATTGGATTCATTAATACATATCTTAATGAAACCGAACTGCTAAATTGGATGCAACATAAAATTAATTTTGATTTTCTTGACAGGAACCCATTAAAAAATGTCACTGTAATACCTCAGTGGCTACTGGCCTTTAATTTTAATATAACTGTGCCCATTTTCGTACACTTTCACTAATTTGTCTTTGCCGGGTTCCGTGGGTAATAAAAATTACAATTAAAATTTTCAAACATGCTTACTCAAAAAAAGAAATAGCTTTTTACAGTACTTTTCAAAAAAGGTAATAAAAACATATGCAAATAAGCAAAATAAGAAATATTTAATTAGTACTTTCATGCAAGAAAATTAAGCGAATGTAGATATATATCTTATTTTAGTGGACACGAAATAGTACCATTTTTTTCCCTCCGCCTTGCCCTGCCGGGCCCTGATGGTGCCTTGAGCTTTACCATGCCCCGGACAGTAGACTGTTACATATTTGTCGATTTTTGTCTTTGACTTGTACTACTAACCTAACCTACTAACCTAACCTAACAGTTCTGTATAAAGGTAACTAAATTATGTGTGTAGATTTTTATTTTTCTCGATATGTAATTGTTTTTATTTTCATTGATTTTATTTATTATTGTCTTAGTAACAGGGTCCCGCTTTATCCTCCAATATCAAAAAATCCACAAGATCTTCAATAGCAAATTCAACCGCATCATCAAGATTCACAAAGGCCTAAAATAGAGATCCTCGTCATTGGCTGTCAATATGTATACAAATTGGTGAAAATTGAATAAGTCCGTTACATAAATTGACACCTCTTGCCGAAGTTGTTAATAAAAGCGTGTTAATGCAATCATAACTTGCCAACAGACAAATATTTATAGACAAATCTAGGCAGAAGTGATTACCATAGGCCATGGAATAAAGTATTCTTCCACTGTGCTATCGTGGAGTCTTTGATCGGAAGAGGTATTAAGACTATGGATACCAAAATGATGTATCTTCGTTCTTATGCATGGTTGTGCAGTAATACAAAACATCTTTTCGGCGGATTTATTACGTGATTTGTTTCATACAATTACAATGGATATACGCTGTTTGTGGAAAGGCGCATGGAATTTTGGATCACCGTTTTTAACACGCTTTTATAAGTTCGATACGATAGTATCTATCAATGTATGTATGTAACGGAATCTTTCAACGCGATTTTCACCCACTTGCGATAGTCGGATTGATTTGAAATTCACACATATCAAGGACCGATGACAATGAAATAATTTAAAAAGATATTCACGACTTTCTAGCGTGTTTTTTAGTTTTTGAACTAAGAAAATTATTTATATATAATGTAGCCTATATCCTTTTTGTGCTATAGAGCACAAAAAGGATAATATAGGCTATAGGGGAAACTTGCCTTATTCGTACCTGTTAAGAACAAAGGTCAATAATTCGAATGTTAAAAAAAAATACAACTTTTGATTTTTGGATATATAATCTTTATGTTATCACTAATTAACAAAAATATTTATTTAAACTCAAACGATATTAACTACTCACAAATCAACGTTTTTAAAAAAAGTAAAAAAAGTACGATTTGGGACCATTAGGCTTAAATCGTACTATAATATTCGTAAATCGTACTTCCAGATCAATCTTACATTTCAGTTTCTTAAAACTAATTTAATTCATGTGCACTCTGTGCACTCATCACAAAGATAATTTTGCGTATTTTTATCAATACCAGCACATAGATCGTGAATCCAGGTTTCACACTCTGTACATTGAATCATATCTTCTTGAGTACTCTCTCTACACATATGACAGTACCAGTTATCTTCTTTCTTTTTTTTATTCTTTATAGTTTTCTTATCTTCACCAGTATAGTTTCTTTTACTTGTCTTTTGTTTGTTAAATAGTTGTCGCATTGTTTTCTTTTTGGATTCCTCTAATTTATCTTCCAATTCTTTTTTGTAGGGACTTTTAGTCAGAATCTGAGTCGTTGTTGATTGTTTAACAACTCGTTTCGACTGCCTAAGGCCACACAAAGGAGATATGCTCTGAATGTCCGCTCGAATCACTTCTGAGCTGACATTTTCTTTGCCACCACGATTATCTTTTACATTTTGGCTTTGCAAATCTGTTTGAATTTGCAAAGAGACGTCTGAACCCTCAATTGTACATAAAGTCTTCTTCTCGTTAACATTAACTGAAGCAAGAGGAAGAGTTTGTTGCTCCTGAATCCAAGGCGTGCTTTGTTCAATGGCTGATGGTAGAGCAACTTGGTGTGTTTGAGCATGCTGCTTCACGGTTATTATCTGTGAAGTTCTAGCTATTGGAGCAATATCAGGTGGTGCGTCATGATCTTCCTCAAGGACAACATATTCGTCATCTCTAATTTTCAAACGATTGCAGGGCCACAATTCACACGATTTAAATCCATGGATAGCCGTCTCCATACAAACAGCACGTGGGTATGCCGTCCCCAAAATTTCTGATATGTTTGATTGCTTAATGACAGAGTCTGGGTGATTTCTCATCCATGAAGTACAAGCGGAATTGAAGTTTTGTTTCAGCGGTTTGAAGAATGATCTATCGAGTGGCTGCAGTTTATGCGTCGTGTGGGGTGGTAAAGAAAGCATAACAATACCGTAATCTCGTGCAAGATTGATAGCGTCTATATTTTTGGTATGCGTTGAGTGCCCATCCAAAATTAGTAGAACTTGATTTGGTTTTGACTTTTCTACTTTCGTACATTTAATGAAATGCTTTAACCACTCCAAAAATAACTCTGAAGTAATCCAGCCACTTTCTGAACAACTATAAACTGTATTAGGTGGGCCTCCTCGCTTAAGATCATCTGTCATTCTCTTGCGCTTATAAATTAGCATTGGTGGAATAAATTCGCCAGCGGCATTCATGCAGCAAATACATGTAGTATTCATACCGCGTTCGCCACTGGTAACAGCCCCAACTTGATGTTTGCCCTTCAAGGCTAAAATTTTTGATGGTTTATGTACAGTGCTTAAACCCGTTTCATCGACATTGTAGATTTGATGGGCTGAAAAGTGTCCTTCATCAAGAAGAGCTTCGTATATATCAAAAAAATCCATAACAGATTTTTTGTTAAACCCTTTGCAACGGGCCATAGATGTAGCCTCTGGGGTACGTAGAGATATCTCAGGATGATTTTTCAAGAACTTATAATACCATTTCCAGCCAGCAAGTTTTTTTTCTTTATTAAATCGGTGCGGTAAATTATATTTTTCTGCCAATTGAAAAGCTAAGTGGCGTAAATCTCGTATTGTTATTCCAAAAAATCTAGATTCAAGCTGTAAAATATGACTAACCAGCTCATCTTCCATCTCCTTGCTTAAATCTTTAGGTCGCCCAATTCTTTGGTGTACATTTAAACCTTTTAAGTGCCGCCGGAATGTTGGTTTAGGTATTTTATATATTCGACAAGCTTCATTGAATTTCAAATTTCCATTTCTATAGCCACTAAGAGCTCTGTCCATATCATCTTGGGACCAAGAATTATATGTCCTCTTGGCCATGACAACCTGAAACAAATATAAAATATGATTACTCCTAATTCGTACCAGTACGAATAAGGCATCAACATTGGGTACGAATAAGGCGCATCACAAAAAACAATTTGAAATTTGCCGCTAAAAAAATTTACAAGTTGTTGGTGCTACTACCTATAACGAACACGCTTGCAAATACATATAGAATAATCCTTAACAAGCAAAATTCATTAACTCACAACAACACTCACTCAATATGCTTATGAATCGAGCAAAAAAATACATTTTATGTAGAAATGACTTACTTTTTGATTATTTTTGCACAGAGACGATACACAGCGTTATCACTCAGTTGAAGTAAGATGGCGGACTAGTAGTTTCTTTTTCTGTCACTTGCGTCGCTGCTGTTGCGTTTAGGTTCGAGATAATGGTAGTAGTGAGCGTTTAAACGAAAAGCTTAAAATAAGCAATGCTTATTAAAATAAGCAAAAAAGCACGCTGCCGTTTATAAGCAATCATCGCTTAGTGCTTATCTTAAAATTGCAACACAGTTGTGAGAATATTTTCAAAATGATGGTAAAAAGAGAAGAGGAAAATGTAAAAAGAGATGTAAGTGTAAAATTTTTATTTAAACGGTAAGCAAATTTTTAGCAGACAACGTAAATTAAGTTCAGTTAAATGTTTTAACGAAAAAGTTAAAAAGCATAAAAGCTAAACAGTAAGCAAACAGCATATTATGAATTTTAAGCAGACTAAAAAAATTAAGCTGAGTTAATTTTCTTAACGAAAAAGTTAAAAAGCATAAAATATCTGCTTAAAAATAAGCAACTTTTTAAGCAGCTAACTTTTTTAAGCATCTCGTTTAAATTCGTTTAAAATTTTAAGCCGTTATTCCCATTTCTAGATAATGGTAGGGTACGATTTAAGCACAAGTACGAATTAGGCAAGTTTCCCCTACTATCTAAATTGGTATTTATTTATATTGGTATTTATATAGTATACATAACAACATGGAATCTGTTAATTCCGTCTTGTTTTGACGTAAATGAACGACATAAATACAGAGTTACTTTTGCGTTTATAATAATAGTAAGCATTTTTTGTTTAAGTACGGAACCCGTTTCCCGCCAGTTGATCACACTTTTCAAGCTTTTGCATTCCAGACATCAATCTTTAAACTGGTTATTAACATGTTAAGTAATGTTGCAAATGCAGGATTTCTTTGCTTGATATGTCTACCAACTACTAATTTTTCTTGTTTGAACGTTCGAAGAATTACGCCCATATTTTTGGGAATTAAACTTAATTTGCATAAGAAATGTTTTGAAGGAGGTAAAAGTTACATGAGCTACAATTGAGCCTCGCCTGAGCAAATGACGAGCTTCGTGGTCGAGTGGTTCATGTAACGGACTGCCGATCAAGGGGTCGCGGGTTCGATTCCCTCTCGGTACTAACATTTGTGTGATTTTTCTATTTGTCATACAAATGTTTGTACTGCGTCTGGGTGTTTCTATGTATTATAAGTATGTATTTACAAAAAAAAAGTAGTATATGTATTCTATCCATATTCTGGTACCCATAACACAAGCATAGCTTAGCTTGGTACCAGAGGACGTTGTGTGAAATGTCCATCAATATAAAAAGAAATGAAAAAAATAAAAACATTACGAATCCATTGTCGCTCGGTGTAAGTAGAACTTAAATTATTAAAATCGAAAGATTGTATCTTGCAATAAAATTACCAAAGACTATATTTTATAGTGATTTTTCAACGTTTAATTTGATTTACTGACTCACATGTCATATTATTTAGCTTTTGAATATTAGTTTTTACGCTACCGAAGCATAGCCCAAAAAGGTTTTACTTTGGTCGATAACGAAACCTTTTATATTTACGTAAATATTAAAGAAAAATTAATAGTAGATAATTATGATTTCCAGAAAAGTGTAAATAACTACGTTAATAACTGTTAAAAAGGTATAATACCTCTGCTCCCGACGTTTCGATCGAGTTGCATCGAACGTGGTCACGTGTCGATTGGAGCTTTGCTAGCCACGATCGATGCAACTCGGTCGAAACGACGGGAGCACAGGGCCCCAAGTCTGCTAATTCTGCTATTACAATCATATTACAATGTTGTTATAATGGTCAGTCACTGACGCCATTATGGCGTCATTATGACAAAAAAAGTAAAAGCAGAATGCTAAATTTGATAAAATTCGGCCATTATGGGACCATTATGGTGTCATAATGCCACCAAACTTGATTTTTTGTCACAGATGATGCCACTATGGCGCCATAATGGTGCCATTGAGCTGTCATTGTGACAACATTGTATTAGCAGACTTGTGGCCCTGGTATTGTGCCTTTTTAACAGATAATAACGTGATTATAGTCCCGGTAATATTAACAAGTTCAAATCGCGTAAATTTAAAAGAACAACAAACTGATATAAAACAGCAATAATCAAACTACGTAATTTCTTTGATACTATTTTACATTTGACTGGATTAATTGGAATGTTATTATTCTATGTGAAAACTTTTTTATGTATATAGTTAATTGCTAAAACAGATTTTATATTAATTGAGCGTCTTGGTGGTCTTAAACTAGTCGCGAAAGTAATCAATGCGGCGGTAAATTTGGCTATGATAACTATAATTAAATATGTTATGGACTTAGTTAAAATTTATTGTAATTTTATCAATAAACGCTGTTCATGTGTTGATGCTTTACTACGAGTACGTACATATTATATTGGAGGAAAAAGGGTGGTGTTATAGATATTATAAACTCAAACGAATGTCTGACATAGAGACTCTTTGAGGTAAAGAAGTATGTGATTGTATATTTAATACATTTTTAATTACATTATACGTAACTTAATTAAAGCCTAACTTGCATCAAAATCCGTTGCGTAGTTTTAAAGATATAAGCTTATATAGGGATATACATACAAAAACAATGACTTTGTTATATAAACAAAAGATAAATTAAAAATATAGATGTTCCAGCAATGATAATTGTTACTCACCTGCGTTTTTTACATAAGACTTCTAAGAAATCAGTTTCTTAGAAGTGTTTAGAACGTTCGTTCTTTGCTTTCCATCTCTAATAGTTATATAGAAATCAATTATTGCGTGTTTACTTACATGTTACGAAACTAGTAAAATATAGTGCTTAAACGATTACGAGTTTTTGAATTAATACAATAGACAATAGTAAACTAACTAAACGCAAAATTTATTGTTTAGGTTTCGAATAAATATATTCCAATCGTATGGTGACGGATTAAGAATACAGTCATCACCCCTTTTCCTTTCCAGGGTGCTGTGAAAGCCAGCTACGGAATATTGTACCATAGATCCCTTCCAAATGGACCAGGCCCGTGCTCAATAGTGAGGAACTATTGCGCCGAAGAGGGAGCGGACTTTAATGTTTTGAATTAGATATATTATCAGAGCCACCCCGTGCCATTTGATTTGACACCCCGGGCTAATTTAATTAGTCGCCCTTTAAATTAACAGAGATAGAGCAAAATTTTAAACTTAAAGGTTTTAGCCGCCCTTTTCAGGATTGCTGCCCCGGGCCCTGGCCCCTATGGCCCTAGGGTTAATACGCCTCTGTATACTATGATAGATGAATGTATGCATTTCCTCGCCATGGTGCTCTTAATGTCAAATATGAATGAATGCGAAATAAAACCAAGTGCGAAAACCTTCAGTAACCCTGATATAATAGACCAAAATACCATCCCAAAGTGAAAGAAGCCTTCGACCAACAGTGGAACATTATTTAGCAGAGAAACGATTCCTATACCTAAGTAGGTACATTGCTTCCATTGACTGTATCCTGACTTCCTTTTACAAACGATCTTTAATACTCTTTCTGCAAAGAAAACATCCCGTTGAAAAAAGAAAGCTTATTCTAACATTCCATGTTTTTGAAACTATCTTAAAATTTAACAAAATTGTAGGTGTTACAGCAACATATTAATTAATATGTATGTAAGTACGCATGTTAACAAACAAATCGGACAGTGATGATCTCAACAATTAATCCTTTAATCTGTCATGTTTATAAGACATCGTGAATTGTAGTTATCTAGGCCTTCTCTCCGGTCAATGAACCAATATAGCTTTAAAGATCACCATTGACTACAAGACCGCAGATCAGATAGCCGATACACAATATAAACGTCAAAACTTCCCTTCCGTTTAAAATATTTTATATTTTTTATGATATTTGCGGCAAATTATTATACCTTCTGTATTATGTATAATATTATCAATTTATGTAAACAAAGATTTGATTAGATTGATTGCTTGATATTGTCACGTCTTAACTAATATACAAATTATAAAGCTTCTTACAACATTAATCAGCCAAGCTTTTTGTTAAAACCACGTGATCCAGCTGATCCACGTGATAGCCAAGCTATTTGTTGAAATCATTCAGTTATGAGTTTATTACCTGTTGGTTATTCAACGCAAATAAAAGTTAAATAACCAAAGTCTATTTTGTTGATAGACAAACATATTTTGTTTTGTGATGTACAGTGTAATTAATAAATGTGCTAAAAGGCAATAAACATAGAATTATAGCAATATGCTAATTGTGATAAGTTACTAATATCAGCAATGCTCTAAATACGTTGTTATCTCTTTTGAATTTAATATTAAATTGCACCAAGCATCAACAAGCACGTCTGCAGTCCTACTCATCGGACTGAAGGCACGAAAGTGAATAGTAAACTTTACAAATAAATCTTTTTTCACATAGCCTTAGAAGTTCTTTCTACATGTTTTTTGTCTGTAACGTTAAATAAGTACTTAGTTAAAGTACTTAGTGTTACTTTAAATAGTATCACAAGATATCTTTTCAATCGGAATATTGAACTATAACGAACAGTCATGAGGTGAGAATACAATCATTGTAATGAGTTCCATGGTACTATTGGTAGTGATTTGACTTCTGTACCTCACACGAACTAGGATTTATGTTGCGTCTATGTGTTTATTTTTTACACATCTTTTCAATGTGTACAGTGGCGGTCATGTTCGCCTTACATGAGTTTTTCATTTAGAACACACGCCCCTCCATAGCACAGAGGTCGTAATAATGTGCTTATCAAACTGGCTAAGATACGGTGACCGTCACTTCGGTGTCCGATTATTTGACCAAAAGTCATTTGGCAAAACTACACTTGACAAAAAACATTTCGCAAAACAATGAATTCGCCTATTGATCATTTTACTACTGATCATTTTACAAATGTTTCATTTTGCCAAATGATCAACACTTAAATTTACATTTAATAAATGATTATTTCACAAAACTAACATTTGGCAACTGAGTTATCAGATAAATCTACTATTGGTCTAAAAATTTGGTATTCTAGTTAAAATGACCACATTTCGCACATTTTTTTGCAAAGCTACTGCTCTAGATTTTCCTAAAAGAAAATACTACAAGTATTAATTGATATATTTTATAAAATATAGATAGATAGAATGAAAAAAAAATATATTTTACATTATTTGCATATAATTACTTATTTACTCGTTCGTCTTTGGAGATATATATCTCTTTTATTAGATTGGGTTAGGTTAGAACTTTAAACCCAAACGCACGATCCGAGCGAGCAAAGCAAGCGTGCCGGCGAGTGCCAGAAATGACTTTAAGGCATTTCAGCCTTTAATAATGATTCATGATGATAATGATACATTTAAAATAACTTAATTTACGGAACATATCATTTGGTGAAATGACAAAAAGGTCAATTGATATTTGCATACTTGACACAATTTTCAAGTGTAGTGTTTGCTAATGGATCATTTGCTAAGTAAGTTTTTGTAAAATGATACTTTTGTCAAGTATATTGTTTGCCAAATGATCATTTGGTGAAACGTTGTTTGTCAAATGATCATTTGTCAGAAATTTGGTCAATCATTAGGGAACCCGTCACTTCACTATACCTACGTAAGAGTCAACTTATTATACATTAGGTTATGTATGTAGTTATGTACTTATTTATAAAAAATATTGTGTTACTATCATTTATGCTCTAGGATTATTATGTTACTATCATTCCATCCATCCATCAGCCTTTATCCGTATACAATGTGAACTCCTGTTGGTATCATGCTCTTAGGTCACTGTCAAAACATAGTCTATAAATGCTTCATAAAATAAGAAGTACTAGCTGTTCCCGCGACTTCGTAACTTCGTACGTATGGAATAATCGCTCCTATTGGTCGCAGCGTGATGTTATATAGCCTATCTATCTATCCTAGATAAATGGGCTATCCAACACCAAAATAATTTTTAAATTCAAGCCAATAGATCCTTACATTTGCGGGTTTAAACAAACAAACTCTGCAGCTTAATAAACTAATTTAATAAAACTCTCGTGTCACAATGTTCGTTCACATACTCCTCCGAAACGGCATGACTGATTTTTATGAAATTTTATATCCATATTCAGCAGGTCTGAGGTCTGAAAAGGGTTGCCCACCCCTAACATTTCGATGGTCCCTAGGTAAAGTATCGAATTTACAAAGTTGCATTTTTTTATTGTTACTGTTTTAAACTATCAATAGACGTAAGTTTATGATAGCGTTTACAAAATTTTCAAAAAGTCACTGCAGACGTGTTTTTACAGACGTATTTTATCGAAACTATCGCCTATGTACATGCCTACTCTGTATTAATATTTTGTAATGATGTATCACTGTGTACAATAAAGAATAAGAATAGGAATAAGAAACCCAACAGTATTTTCGTCGTACAGCACCGAAAGTTAAGTTTAAATCGCTCTATCGACCTAGGGACCATCGATTTATATATTATGGTAAAACAACGTTTGCCGGGTCAGCAAAATTTTCTTACGACATTAGAGTTTTTCCAATTGGACCAATTGGTCCTGAGATAGCGCGTACAAACAATAAACCCTGTAGCTTTTTAGCATTAAATTGTAGGTATAATATTCATGTCACCGACTAATATCGGGTCATTCTCCTATAATATGTATCACTTCCGCTATCGTTATAATTATTATCATCCGTTGACTTGATTTAAAACATATTAAATGTCAAATTTTCATATCATCAACATAGCGCGGCACGGCGGCACCGTATAGGAGATTTGCTTTAAGATTGCGTACTTAGATAGATACTTAGAGAAATAACGTATGGAGGATATAATTCTCTTTCTCTCTCGTTATCTTATGGTAGATATGCAATAATGACACTAAATTCACATCTACCTATTGCCTAAAATCTTTATCTAATATTATGTTATTACTAAATGCATTTCACAGACGAAATATTAAACAACAACATGTCTTATCTTTTGTAGCATTTAAAATAACCGCAAGGCAAATTGCGTAACCGCAGCATTGCCCTTTTCAAACTAAGATATTATAAAAGATTAAAGAAACGAAAAGAGTTTAACACGTTTCTCCTGAAAAGATAAAAACCTTTGATAACAGTGACGGATTCAGCCAGCGCGGGGTTCGTAGCAAATTTGTTGCCAGGGGTGGGGACAGCCATATTCCATTAATAAAGGCAGAGGTTTCAGGTAGGAATAATTTATTTCCTAAGTGCAGGGCCTCTAAAGGCGCGGGGCCTATGGTATTTGCTACTTTTGCTACCGGGTCATATTTGATGACCATTACTTAATGGACTTGTAGCATCTATCACACAAATTTGGTAAGGTTTTACCAAAAAAAAGTAAGGAAGGCATAGATATACTCTGCATCTATAATTTGGCGTAAAAAATGAAATGGGTTTAATTTTCACGAAGAAAACAGCAGACTACGAAACGCCTTTTTTAAGAAACAAAAATCTTTAGCTTCCAAACCTTTCACTCGTTTCAGTGTTACTTAATTTATTAAATTAAAACAGTCGATTGATTTCATAATTGATATGTAAATTGAGTTTTATTATTTATTTCAAACACTTTATGAATAGAAGATGTAAATGATATCTGTTCCCAGAATATGTAAGGAAGTCTCACGCTGTGTGGACTCCAGGCAATTACATTAGGGACAGGTGATTAGATACTTTTTTAAGTATACTTTTTGGTGTGAATTTTTTGACGGGCTTCGTTGTCTAGTGGTTCATGTAACGGACTGCCGTTCACGAGGTCGCGGTTTCGATTCCCGTTCGGGACAATCATTTGTGTGCTGTTTATAAATGTCATACAAATGTCTGTTCTGCGTCTGGATGTTTCTATGTATTTACAAAAGAAAAATAGTATATGTAGCATAATTATTCGTATACCCATAACACAAGCATATAAGCTTAACTTGGGAACAGAGGACGTTGTGTGGAATGTCTGTGAATATTTATAAAAAAAAGAATATTTATAATTTAACTAGCTAACCCGGCAAACGTTGTTTTGCCATACTAAAAAAAAAAGTTAGAAAAATAGATGTTGGCCGATTCTCAGACCTACTGAATATGTATGCAAAATTTGAGAAGAATCGGTCAAGCCGTTTCGGAGGAGTACGGTAACTAACACTGTGACACGGGAATTTTATATATTAGATATTATATAGATATAAAAAAAATGTGAATACAATCACTTTAAAGTTCATTTATGTAGTATGGTCATGATCAGGCCGGTAAAGAGAAAATAGAGAGAAAAATAACTCATGTAAATTGTATGCTTAACAACTTTAACTTTTTTTAGTAGGTAGTAAGATAAGTATATTATAATTATATACTTCACATTTTTAATCATTTCGTGTTTCATTTATATATGTACATATTTTTCATTACTTACAATTTTATTTTAGCTGATGCTAAGCACCGTGATTTTTTTTTAACTATTTCTTTGTGATTGTTTCTTTAAAAATAAGCAAATTTAATTATGAAGACATCATATACATTTTGACGCAGGCGAGAAGACCTAATGCTCCCTCCGTTTATCAGTGAGGGGGCAACCCTTGCCGGGTCATGGTAAGGCTCAAGGCACCACCATGGCACTGTAGGGGCAGAAGGAGTTACTGGAAAAAGAAGAAAAACCGACAGACTAATAATAAATATGAACATAAATAAATATTGATTGACATTTAACACAGCGTCCTCTGGTACCAGGCTTGGCTTTTAAGCTTGTGTTATGGGTAGGCACTCTACCAAAAAAAAGTGGTCAAGAAAGGCGTGTTAAACACATAACCTCCTCCGTTAAAAGTCGGTTAATAATACGAGATGCTTATTCTAGGATTAGAACAGTATGAAATAGGTGGATGTATTAAACGTAACGCATAACCTAAACTACAGAATAACATCAGTTTTATTAAGTTTTAAATTTGCCGTAACAAAACAATTGCGTGTTAATACGCATTTAGTACTAAGAACGTGCCTGGAACAATACTAGACAGTTATCATTCTACACGTGTTTTATAACTATGCAATATCATCAAGACATTGTTTATATGATGTGGTGACGAGTTCATAAAACAGATGGCACTAAAACACCTCATTACTCACTACAATTCTTAACCTACAAGATAAGTATTAAAATGCAAAATTTTTTAAGGATGTAAACATTGACGTAAAGATTTTTACTTTTTTTATACTACTGAGGTGGCGAACAAGCCGCCTGGTGGAAAGCGGTTACCGTAGCCTATAAATGTTTGTAACACCAGGGGCATCACTCGCGCGTCGCCGACCCTGCAGAAATCTCTTCACACCTTTTTTGAAGAACTCCATGCTGTAGTCCAGTGGGAAAATCTCGGCAGGTAGTTCATTCCACAACTTTACTTTTACTTTTGCTCTTTCCCTAAAAGCTACTGAGTAGATTTAAGATCCGTATCAAAAGGTAAAACGGGATCCTATTACTAAGACTTCAATTTCCGTCCGTCTGTGAGCAGGCTGTATCTCAGGACGGTGATAGCTAGTTATGAAACTTTACCAAATCTGTTAATGTTTTGACAAAAAGTAAAAAAGTACAAATTGTTGTCGCGTACGATAGGTTCCACACCAATCTCTTCAAAATCTAAATCATAATATCATCATTATCATCATCGTCATACATACGCGTAATATCAAAATATCCATATTAAATAACTAATTTATGCGTATCGGTCTTTAGTATTTGTTGTTACAGCAACAGCAGAAATACATCATCTGTGAAAAGTTAAACTTCTTAGCTAGCACCGTTCATGAAATACAGCCTGATAATAGACAGATGCAAATAGGATTCTACCCTTTGGTTAATCATCATCGTCATCATCATCATTATCCTGCCCTTATGCGGGTATTCAGGGTGCTATATGACTTCTTTCGTGCGCAATGGGATTTGACTGATTTCTATGAGCGGCCGCTTGCCTGGCGTTAACCATCCTTCCTTGGGTATATTCACAGGTGTCATGCAACATGGTACATCGGACGATTTTTACGATTTCCGTGGCCAAGACATGGGGAGGTGACACTTGTATTATTTTTGTTCGTCACCCCACGGATAGGGACATAAAAGAAGTCAGGTAAAAAAAAACAGTTAAAAATCTCTATAATAGTACAATACTTTTTTATACTAATACAAGTCTAAGATAGCAATCTTATTATTAAGTGGGTAGGTACGTTTGTATGTTTGTCGCAATTACTGTGCTTTGTATTGTAGTTTAATGACCCCGTACATTTACAACTGATGTCATAACACTTAATTCATATTATGGATAAGACGCAAAAAATAAAAACCATTGCATTTGTCTTTATCTCAGAAATATAGCTATTAAAGTAATTTATTTAATGAGTACATTTTGGAAAAATAATGGTTACAATCGAAATGTATGTACTTGGCATATTGAAAGCCACAGAATAACAAAAGACCATAAATTACGTACACTATAACTTAAGACTTTGCAAATCGGTATAAAATATTATTGAAGTAGGTATATAATCTAATATCAAATTTCAAATAATGAGATTCTAATTGGAAAATAAATAGAATGTACAATTTGTATACTATATGATACATGAAACGCAAACTAGTATAACTGCAAAATAATTAGCAAACCCTGAGATATTGGCAAGTACACTTACTAAACTTGTTCGGTAATTTGAATTAAATAGTGTGAATGTACAACTAAGACATGCCAACTTCAAAAACAACACAATAAAGAAAGCTCACTAGTAAATCCACTCACCACTTTTTGTTGAATCAAGATAAATCGCTGTACTAATCGACACAAGATGCTGGGTCCCGTACCAAGACCAACACAAATTTCACCCGTTCAAACTTTACACAACACAAAATAATAAACTCGCAAAAACCAATTCAACTGTGTGAAAAATATTAAACACGCTTGAAAATAACTAAAACTATTTATATTTATGTCACTGTGACATAATTTTATTTATAATACAAATGTTTTGTGTATTAAAAAACTGATGTTCAATGATGCGCGATGCCGTAGAGCAGTGTGCGTCGGCGCAAGCCGATCTAAAACTGACCTAACCGGTCGCCGACTCGCCGTCGGCCGTCGCGAAGTCTTTTGAATCGAATGAAGAATCGTGAATTCGTGACCTGCCACTATTGAGATCAATACATGCTCACTTCACATCATATATATGCTATTTTTTATTACAATACACTTAAAATACACTCACAATACACTCTTTATACTCTACTAAATTTAATTTCGCAATTTAAACTTAATTTTGATGTATACATTACACACACACACATAACTAAAACAATACGATATTAAACAATCATAACTCTCCACTTTAATTTGTTATCGCAAGCATATGAACGACTTATTTGATAAGAAGATTAGATATAATAATAATTTTAAGATAAGATTTCTTTCTCGGAAGCTAAAATTGCACTTCTAATTGATAGTAGACAGTAGTGACCTATTCCTGTTTTAGATGTATGTATATGTAACATACTAAATTCTCGGTAACATATAACATAACAACACATTGAATTTGTTTATTTTAGTAGAAACAAAATTAATTACTATCATTACTTTTCTACTACATAGACAACTGGTGTTTGTAGTTTTATAGTATGCCTGTTTACTTCCAAAAAAAAGTTAAATTTTTCTCTTTGGTATGACCTTTACCCCAGCCCATTATCGTCCTACTATAATATTGGACACAAGCCTCCTCTGGTTCGGGAGGCTGGCTATGAGGTCTACTTTTACCACGCTCGCGCTGATCAAACTAATTTACATAGAATTTAGTTCAGAGGTCTTATTCTATCGCAGATGTTATCTGTTTTTATTATCCCTGAGTTGGCTTCTGCAGTACTTTGCGGAATGAAATAATGTGGTAACACTTGTACATGTACACCCGTTTCTACCTACCACCTTCTCACCAATTTTTCTGTGGGCTATTATTAAATAAAATATATGACTAATAGATTTGGCAACCCTACGTGAAAGTAGAACTTTCCTTTATCTAATCTAACCTACTTACGTTTTTAATTGAGAGGCGTGGCGTAAACATTTTACTGATAATTTCATTTTCAAATGAAAACGGCTAGCTAACTCTACATTGTGTTATATATAACCGTTAACATAAAACAAACTTAGACAAGACTGATAATAAGACGTAGAGAGAGAGTGTGTCACGTAATTCGTAGCACTTCTATATAATGGCTTCTCTTCTTGTTAGGGCCGGTGACTCACAGTGACACCTATAGTGTTGCAGCAAGAAAAACGATGAATAAAAATAATTAGAAGGTTCTCAGTCACAAACATGTGGTTAGCGCGGGACTGGCGGTACATCACAAATCCTTCCAAAGTGGAGGAGGCCCGTGCCCAATAGTTGGACGTTAACGGGGTGGAAAGAGAGCGTCGTCGCGACGTCCAATTCCGATGTCATTTGGAAGATAAGGCCAAGTTGGCATCAAAAAGCTCGGTGTCACTTCGAAGCAAAGACTCACCTTATACTCGTATAAGGCGCAGGTCCGGCCCCACATGGAGTACTGCTGTAATCTTTGGGCGGGTGCACCACAGTACCAGCTTGGGCCTTTTGACTCGCTCCAAAGACGTGCTGTGAGAATTATCGACGATCCCACGATCACAGGTGACATCAAGTCCTTGAGTCTTAGGAGAGACTTCGCCTCCCTGTGAAATGTGTGTTCTGAAGAATTATTTGAAATGGTGCCTACGGCCTCCTTTTATCATCGCACCTCTCGCCATCGGCAGCGAGTTCATTCTCACACCTTAGAACCAATACCATCCCGTACTGTACGGCTCCAGCGAAACTTTATCCCACGTACAATCAGGTTGTGGAATGAGCTTCCTGCCGTGGTTTTCCCACAGGACTATATCATGGGGCTCTTCAAAAAGCGCGTTAAACGGTTCCTACAGGGACGGCAACGCGCGAGTGACACCTCTGGTGTTGCAAACGTCCATAGGCTACGGTAATCGCTTACCATCAGGCGAGCCGTAAGCTTGTTTGTCGTCCTTGTACTATAAAAAAAAGAGAGAATTGTAGTAACTGGAGCTCTGTAACCAATGTCTACCTGAACAAGAATTAGATGTGACGATATATGTCTATTATGTTTATTGCAACTTATAAAGATCATGTCCCTGCACTTTTTAATAAAATACCTAATGAAACTTATAAATAATCCATCTAACTTCAATTTAACAACTGCAATAACAATCAAAATGAATCGATATAATGGACAAATAATTTATACTCACTAAGATAATTAAATTGCAATTTGAATTCATTTGTCAATCAAAAGCTGTACAAAGGTACATTTATCTATCTATACATCCATAAGCCTCTTTCAGTTCACTGGTAAACTACGACTTTCTCATAAAACGCCACATCGCGCGGTTTTACGTCGCTTGCATCCAGTGCCTGGTACCCCGTAACCTGGACGATATCGTCACACCACCTTCATAAGATGTCTAAAATAATTTGAGTATTAAGTAGTTTCAAACCCACATTACGATATAGTAGCTAAGAAAAATTATTCACGAACTCGAACCTTCCAGATTTTTAGGATTCCGAACTAAAATTGTTGGACAAATCTCTACGTCTATTAGTCACCAGTGTCTGGAAGGGTGATAGCTAGACAATTAATCACAAAATTCACAGATTGGGACCAGAGGACGTTGTGTGAAGTGTCCATAAGCATGAAAAAAAAGCTTATTTTGGGACTAGAGGGATTCTAAACTGGCTCAAGAAATCTAGTCTAAATGAAACACAGACTGACAATTATCATGCTATATGCAAGCGTGCTAGTTAATCGTGTATTTCGTCAGATAACGGCGATGCGGAAGATATGATGCTCCATTTTAATATCTATATTTTATAGTCTTTACGATACTTCCTAATAATTACGTCAGTTTTAAACGTAGAGACTAATTTTGCATACAAAAGTTTACTGACTTTTAATATTTCGAGCGTAATAGAAAAATTTTTAGTGACGGAGTGCCCCGCATTGTGCCATTTTTTATTGGGGGGGACCTATGCCCAGCTTCCCAGAAGACTAATGGATAGATAGAAGAATTTAAACTCAAGACTTTCCAATTGCCAGGTATGTGTAAGCTCAGTGGCGGATTTACCCTAAGGCACGGTAGGCCCAGGCCTAGGGCGGCCAGATTTAGGGACGGTGATTTACAATAAAGCTTCTTATATACAACAAAATAAAATTTTCTTGCGAAATAAAACTAAATTTTTTTCCTAAATTTCTAAATCTATTTAGATAAAAGTTGGCAATGAAGTAATTTCATTATGTGGTATGTCATATATTATATGGTGGATGCTGAGGAAGGTGCGGCTAATGGCTTGGGGCCTAGGGCAGCCGAGACAGCAAATCCACCATTGTGTAAGCTACAGATAATAATATGCACTTAATATTAAACCTAGGAGACTCCTACAGTACTCTACGAGAGAATTGGCGATGAAAATTCTTAATCCATCCACAAAGTTAAAGTCAAACTCAAACAATTTTATTTCAAATTGGCATGTTTGCATCGTCAAATATCGCCCCCTGCCGCTAAATGCAGTTAGCATAAGACCACGCGTTGTGGCGTTCTATGGGAGAGGCCTATGATTACCTATGGGAGGTTCTATGGATGGATGGCATGTTTTTTAAGCTCTTTTTAAACGTTAGAAGCTAGGTGTCGGTTCCAAACGCGAATCCCATGGTTAAGAACGGACAAGAAACTGCATTTTTTTTCGCTTCAAGAATAAAGTAATGACTAAAATGAAGAATCAGTCAATAGACATACAAAATGACCGATAACGCGGGATATCTTGCAATAACCAAACAAAATAATCAAAAATGATAGCGTAATGATAAGATGATTAGTGCAAAAACATGAATGCAATGTCAACAATGGCAATGGTACCAATTCTATGTGCACAACTAAACTAAACGGGGTAAACCTATTGCTATAATTTCAACAAAGAGTGAAATATACATAGGCATAATATGTTTGCTAGGTATATTGCCCAAAGTTTCAATGCTATTCCTAATATATAGGTTAAGTAATGAAGTAGGTATACTTAATCAGTGGACCTGGTGTATTCTCGCCTCCTTCTCGCGCCATCTGGTGGTGAGCGCGAGCGCGCTTCAGACGCCATGGGCAGATCACGTGACTCCTCGCATGCCGCCTACTCACACTGCAACAAACACAATGACCACAGTTATATACATAATACTTTCAATATTTTGGCACTAAGGAAAATAAACTGTTTCTAACTATACATAGGCATAGACTTAGTTTATATACAGAGGACCATAACTTATATGACTACTGATACTAATGACGGGCTTCGTGGTCTAGTGGTTCATGTAACGGACTGCCGATCAGGAGGTCTCGGGTTCGATTCCCGCTCGAGACAATCATTTGTGTGATTTTTCTAATTGTCATACAAATGTTTGTACTGCGTCTGGGTGTTTCTATGTATTATAAGTATGTATTTGCAAAAAGAAAAGTAGTATATGTATTCTATCCGTATTCTGGTACCCATAACACAAGCATATAAGCTTAGCTTGGGACCAGAGGACGTTGTGTGAAATGTCCATGAATATTTATTTATTTATTTATTTATTATATGCATGTATTTACAAAATAAAAGTAGTATATGTATCCCTATTCTGGTACCCATAACACAAGCATATAAGCTTAGCTTGGGACCAGAGTACGTTGTGTGAAATGTCCTGAATATTTATTGGCTATTTCGTTGTGCACATTTATATTGATTAAAATCAATAATCTATAATAGGTAAGTTTAGTTTTGCTAATAAAGACATGAAACTAAATTTAGAAATGGACTGATCACGGAGGATACATCTTCGTACTATCCGCCACCATTGTGACTGAAGTCTTAAAAAGATCGAGTTAAATTAAAAAAAAAGCAACAGTTTAATTTAAAAAACAGTCAAGTACGAGTTGGACTCACATACGAAGGGTTTCATACAATTTACAAATTTACTATGACTATTGTAACGGTTGTACTAGCACACGGACATACAAAATCACACATTCACACACACACACACACAGAGACACACACACACACACACAGAGACACACACACACAACACACACACTATACAAGTTCAAAAACAATTACTAACTAACCCTTTTTATATCGCATATTAGAAATAAGAAGTATATTGTACCTATTTACTCTCACTTTGTAACTGTATAATTTTACACCCAAATATTAATGTTACTTTTAATAAAAATTGTGTTTCTGTGTTTTGGAGGGAGCCTGGAGATTTGTTATACAGGCCTTAGAGCCTAGTACAGACTCCAGCTCTCAATAAGGTTGTTATTTTGTACATGTTCCATTATGTAAATCTGTACCTTTTTGAGAGAAATAAATTTATGTTATGTTTAATATATTACCAATATTGGTACCAATTCTATATGAACAACTAAACTTAACTTAACTAAAAATTGTAAACAACTATTGGTGTATTTTGATTTATCGGCTATTTTGTTGTCCACGTTTAGATTAATTTAAATCTTAAGTCTATAATACACAGTTTTTATATTAAGAAAACTCAGTTAATATTGCGGAATTGTTGTTATTGGCACCATCAATTTTCTTTTTTAGTTTGGTTAAGTTTAGTTGTGTGCACGTAGAATTGGAACCATTGCCATTGCTCCAAATAACAGGATAGGAGCATGACAATGATAATGACGAGCATAATTTTTTTTTTTCGAAACCAAACCCTTGTCCAACAGCACGGCACAGTAGACCAGAATCCTACCCAAAGTGGAGGAGGCTCGTGACTAGCAGTGGGATAATATCCCACTACTGTATGGGCTGGAAAGGAAGGAAACTAAAATTATCATATTTAAAGCCAAGGAGCAAGGCATAATTAATAATGTGGTTAAAACCGTTAGCTAGTAAAAAACAAACGGTCTTATGCATAATGGTCTTTTGCGCTAAAACGTTTATTATATCTCCGATAAAATCCCTGTTTAAACATCTGATAAATCATTATTGAAAAACCAAACAATCTCCTAAACGAATTTGTTATTTCACGTGTAACCAATGATAATATATAAAGAAAAGAAATTGGGTTGATCATCAAATAGGTTAATGTTTTGTTGATTGCGGAAACATCTTAAAATAGTCGCAGTTGCCACATCGAAGTATTAACTTGAGATGTTAATTATGAATCAATGTTTTGTTTAAATTTATAAAACGGTTGATGAGTAAATGTGTGTCATTAAAATGCTATAAAACTTGGTAACGACCGAAATATAATATAAAATTATTAATTACTACATAGATTCTGCTTATATGAGGAAAGTATGTAAGGACGTATTTTCCATAAAACATTATTCCTGCGTCTTGGACAAAGGTTGGACTAAAGTAATATTGTTGTAATAATTAGCAGTATTTTTTTCAGCTTTGACATATTAGTATCTATTTTTATGCCACTTCAAAAAAGGAGGAGTTTCTTAATTCGTCTGTATGTTCTATGTATGTTTTTATGTTTGGTACCTACTTATTAACTTTTAACTGGGCGAAGCGATTTTAATTATCCTTTTTTTATTTTAAAGCTGGTGGTTCACAGTAATTTACAAATTTTGCAATTGACTTGCTATGCTTTTACTTAATAAATGAAATTATTATGGAAATATTGATTATTATGCGCAGGATTCGAATCAACGACCCAGGAATCCACCGTCAAGTCTCGTTCAGGTGTATGTGTTTTGTCCACTGTAGAATTGAATACTGAACTGACTGAACTGAAACACTTTATTGTACATCTCAACAATATTACAGTAGGTACTTAATATTAAACAATTTTAGATTTTATAGTTAAGTACAATTTAGACATTCGTAACGCAAGTTGAGATAAGACACTGTAATTTGATTTGTCATAAAGTTATATAAAAAGCATTGTTGAACGCTTTTAAAAATTTATTTCTACATGAAAGAGTACTACAAAGTTTGATTGAAGTATTGAACAAAAACCGGATTGCTTCTTCCAAAGCTACTTAATAGCTCGCGTGTCCCTGTGCAGGCGTCAAGAAACCTGCCATTGGTTTATCAACAACCTACCTAGTTTTAATGGTCCTATTTGAAAAATTCTTTCAATGGTGGATATTACCTATATTAATCGAGGAAGGCTATAGGACTATCAGGCTGCGACCAATAGGAACGAAGCATAAATGATTATGATAAATGTTGCAAAAAAAAATGGGAAAATTTTCTAAATTCCACTCGTACAAAATCGCGGGCATAAAACCGAAATAGAAAATAATAAAACCAAAATAGAACCCAGGAAGTCATTCAACAAGCAGCTTGACTACTAAAAAAACACAAGGCTAGTATCATTACATACATTTGATAGTTCCTTCTTGCTATGTAAGAGGCTTTCCCAGCAATGGGACGTTGGTACCTTGTAGCTAATTATAAGAACCTCAAGCGAACCCTACGGAACATCGTTCATTGTTATTTGTGTCAATGGAAACGAGATTACCGCATCACAAATTGAAATATGAGGTAGGAATCTCGATCGATACATATTTTTATTTATTGATATTGTGTGGTCACATTGCAAGCGATTTGTATAAAATTAAGAAAAATCTCTCACCACGCGTTTTTTACTATAGGAGCTGCTTTAAAAAATTTCTGCATACCTAATCACAAGACAGTTCATGAGAATTGAAAAAAATGGGTTTCGAATAATGGCAAATTAATATTAGATTTAAAATATGCCTTAGTCTGTTACTTTACATCCTTCATTTAAATCTTAGCTAGTAAGTATTTTATGATTTAAACACACTTGAATCGTCTATATGATTTAACCAGATTTAAACTCAAAATTTTGCAATCACCTAGCAAGAATATTGGATGACAGATGTTTTACCCCATTTTCTTTCTAGAGTTCTTTAAGAGTCAGCTCAGAAAAAAAAACTAATATAAAAAGCTGTCAGCAGTTAACACCGTCTCGTCTGTGAGAGAAACAAAATCTACTTAAACGCTTGCATAAAGCGATAAATATGACTAAATTGTGCAACCCCAATTAGAACAGGTTCATACTTATTAGTGCGATGTTAATTAACGGTTTAGTAAAATTATTTGGACACAGCATATACCTGCTATAAATGGGGCTCCACCCCAACCGCCACATATAACGGTGTTTCGTTTCTCGGAAAGCAGTGAGATGTTGCGTGGTCATTGTTTTTGTAATGTTTCTTTTATTTTTACAGATTACTTACAACCGACGCGACGCACGAACTGTAGGTAGGTACATGAATTTATTTGATGAATATTCTACTAAGGAGACAACTTTAAGTTTTCGTTTTTAAACATGTATAAAAAAGTGATATGTTGGTATTTGCATCAAAAATACATAAACACCTTGAATAGAAGAACAGATTCCAAAGCGTTCTTTATTTCTAAAACTAGTAAATTATTGTTTTAAGATTAAAAAAGTTTAAGGTTCTAAGAGTGTTTACGAGTCAACGGTGCCAATTCTACGCGCTTAACTATACATAGCTATAAAATGACAACAACTATTTAATTTCTGTATTTTGATTATCTGGTTTTTTTGTTGTGCACATTACTTAAGATTAATTAAAATCTGTATAAACAAGCTTTTTAACAAAAAAGTTCAGTTGACATTGCTGAATTGTGATATCGACAATTCGACACTATAAAAATTAATTTTTTAGTTTAGTTATGCGCGTAGAATTGGTACCAACTTCTAGGATTCTACTAGGATAAGAGCGGTAAGCTCTGCTAATCTGTTCCGACATTTTTAAAGTGGTAATGAAGACGTTAAGAGGACCTTTTAATAAAATTAGTAATAACTTTAGCTGCCAGACGGTTAGGTTTATTTTAACAGTATTTTTATACCTTAGTCCATTGCCTTAGTCTATGAAATTGCTTATCAGCTTTCGCATTATTAAACAAACCACATAACTAGTCCTTTGGTTCTTTCTATTTCTAATAGTGTCTATTGACAGTAGACAGTAGATAAGTAAGTCACGATCGATTCTATTATGCTAATTTTTTAATCGATATTTAATAAGAGTCGCCTGCTATGAATGTGCTGTGTCATTTATCCAATGTATTTATCAGTAGGTACAATGTAAGTAACCACTTTATGGCTCGAAATAGTCAAATCGAAACTATCGTTTACTAATGTTTTTAATACCTTTAAACAAAGTCTTTAAACTTTTTCTAACACTTGCGCGACTCATCTGTTTAAATAAAACTACTTTTTATGGATTTAGACGCGTATATTTGTTTTAAACTTTGGCCCGACGTTTCGGAGACTTTGCAGTCACCATGGTCACGGGTGAGTCTCAGTCCAATTTAAAACAAATATACGCGTCTAAATCCGTAAAAAATAGTTTTATTTAAAGTCTTTAAAGTCTGAACATCATTGGCACATTAACCACACAGGAGTCCCAAATGCTACGAGCCCCGTGCCATATGGGGGCCCGCGCTCAGCAATTTACATACTCCTTGCATTACTGTTCTACCAACTACAGCTTTTATAACAAAATGGTACTTATATACAATCACAGATTATACCCAAAAGATTCCAAACGCAAGGCGATCAACACACACTGAACGTATTGAACGACGTGAACGTCTATGAGCTATTCCTCTCCAGCCCATTTACGTGCCACTGTTGGGCACGGGCTTCCTCCACTTTGGGAGGGATTATATTCTACTGTGCCCCGCTGACCAGGCGTATTGGCACAGGATTTATTTTCAAGTTTTCTGTCTCTCACAGAGGATGTTATCTGTGTGCAATATCCCATAACTGACTTTTACCCTTGGGAGGAGATGGGGTGGTGACACTTGTATTCTTAATCCGTCACCACACGGCTATGAGCTATTCACTCAGAGTAAATGTATGAGAACTATGAGAAACGGGCGCATGATTTTACTACTGGTCGTAGTAAAATCATGCGCCCGTTTTTCTGGTCGTTGAAAATGCATAATTCCTTACCCCGCGAGCCGCCGCTTGAGGTGATCACAAAATAGGCCTAAATTGGGAAAACATTCAGTGTTTCCTACTTCTTACTATCCTGAGCCAGGAGCCTGTCTAATAGGGATGACACGTATATACTGGTACAGGTATAAATACCCAGTATGAGTATACCAGTACGCAGATTGGGTATATGTATAGCAGAAACCCGGTCCGTACCCGATAGGTACAAATGTACTGCCGAGATAAACGCCAAACTAAATCGTATGACAGTACTGAGTACGGCGCCTTTACGGGTCTGAATGTACATCTATAACTCGACCGTTAAATAAATATATTTTTCTTTCTTTCTTCTTTCATATTTATCACTAAACTCTTAGTTGACAGTCCTTTATGTACTGGTCCGATTTTGCTTTACAGATTTTATAATCTGTAAAGCAAAATCGGACCAGTTTTTTGAATTTTTGAATGAACACCAAACCTTCCAAAATAATTTTTGGAAGGTTTGGTGTTCATTCAAAAACTCTCATCTAAATGTTCCAAACGTCGTTCAATCGAGTTTCTAAAAGGAAACCTCTAGACCAGGTTTGAAAATACCTATAGGTATTTTAATACTGGGTTTTAGTACTGGGTATACGGCCATACCCATACCTTTGAGCCCGGGTATAGAATATCGCAGGTATATCTCATGCCTACTGTCTAAGCCTAGGAGGATACAAGGCTAGTTTTCCAATTGCAGAGCATAATGCGACTCAGTGCGGCACAATGCTGAACTATGCTGACGCTTAATTGGAACATGAATTAGTTTTCAAATGCACCAGCAGAGTGCGCTAAGTTCAGTGTTGAAAAAAAAATACTAAAATAAAATTGTATTCACATTATAAGTGTGGAATATAAAAAAAAGTCATTGTTTGTACCTTCATCTATACTTATATATATTTTTTTAAACACAGCTTGTATTAACTTTGATTAAGTATTTCCAGAAAACTCCGACGAAACGAAAGCCTTCAAATTTTTTTTACCATAAATAATATTACTAACGATACTATATAAATAAAATTTCAACTAATGCCAATTGAAAGAAAAAATACTTGTTAATTTTCTGTCGCTGAAGTTGGTATGGATTGCACGCATCACTTTTGAGAGTGCTCTATTGTGCGATGCGTTGCTGGTTGCTGTAGTTGGAACACTCAACGTTGAGCATTGTGCCGCATAATGCGCTCTTGTGCTGTAATTGGAAAACGGTGAAGATAAGTATCCTGGTTCTATGGTCTAAGTGAAGTGTGCTACTCTATGCCTCCGCTCAGTAGGAGGAAACTCAGAATATTATGGCACTTAAGCACAACAATTATTTTGATGTGCGCCATCTAACTATTTTGGTCTACAACATTTATAGCTTAGGTATGTTTTATTTCAATTTTTGTACAATAGCTCAATACCTGCGTTCTCCCATGTATTATATATGGGAGTGAAACTTGGGCCCTTACGAAACATCACAGAAACATGCTGGAACACTGTCAAAGAGCTATGGAACGAAGTATGATAGGTATTAAGAAACAAGATAAGATACGAAACACCGTCATAAGAAGTAAGATAAAAGTCACAGACGTACTTAACAGAATAGATAGTTTGAAGTGGAGATGGACTGGGCACATGCTGCGCAGTCCACAAGAGAAGTGGAGCAACATCATAACAGACTGGTACCCTAGAGATGGGAGAAGGAACAGAGGAAGACAAAGCATGAGATGGGAAGATGAACTAAAACTGACGGCAGGCCCAAAATGGAGAAGGGTTGCTAGAGACAGAGAACAATGGAAAATGTTAGAGGAGGCCTTTGCCAAGAGGCACACTGAACTCAGAGATATCCTATGACTAAAAGACAACCACTACTCAAGGAAGGAAGAAAGCAGTTCAGGATGAGAGGCTTATTATTATTATTATTATACAATAGCTTACGAGTCCTCGTACTTACTTCGAAATTTGCAAACCATTGTCCTAGGGGTAACTAAATTGCTTGAATTAAACAAACTTGTCACTTTATCTGTATATCATTCGCCTAGATTAAGACTAACATAATGAAAAGTAATTCAAAATCGAGTTTTGCTATTATAGAAATCTCCGTAGTGAACTGCACAAACTCCAAATGCACTTGCATCAAAATGTTTAATAATAATGAGTTGAGAGCCTTATAAGTTGAGTGTTACTGGTTTGATCTCCGTGCATCTCCGCCAAAGTTATTTAGTGCCACTACAATATTATTGTGTAAGTGCTGTACTACTAATAAAAAAACAAAACATAGTATATTTTACTTCTAAATACTTAAGATTGAAACTTAAAACATAATAAAGCTTTTTCTACAAAATGAATAAATATCCTGGTAAAGAACAATTATATTGATGCATAATGTTTAGGTACATGTGTTTATCATGTTGTGGAACAACAAAGTCAGAGGTCGCTTTCTCGTGAGCAATAAAACTGCAAAAGCTGCTTCTCTATATTAGTTCAATAAATAATGTAATACTCTATGTCTTTCTCTACTACTTACTACTCTATAGATTGTTGACGCCAATCTTCTATCTATTCTGTGGTTGACGCCGACCAAACCAAACATTCCAAACAACAAACAAAACATTTTAAATTTAAACATTTGTAGCCTTTACCATTTATTATGTAATGTAATTGTGAATGTAATTTACTAAATAACACAGCACCATACAAGTTTATAAATTGTGAAAAGTTGAAAGCTTGAAATAATTACTATTTTTGGAGTTATCTACAAAATTATACAGCTTTGTTTCGCATAACTGTATTGGGGTGTGGCAGTTTAAAAAGTTTGCCTTTGATCAAGCCTCATTTAAAAGTTTTGAACTTAAGAGAAGTTATAAGAAATAATGTCGCCTGTATTAGAATCATGTTGGTCGCCATGTATTTGGTCAACAAATACGAAGATAGGAAGCAGGGCGGTTGCATTTTATACAACTGCCATGAGTGTAGTTTTAATTACATTTATTGCATATCAGATGGCAGGAGGAGATTCTACGCAACTATGGAATCCATTATTTGAAGCTGATGTTAGAGGGTGTAAGTCTTTTAGTTATTTTCAAACCTTATTGAGGTTATGTAGTAATGCCTATTGGCTTTAAGCTAGTACGTTTGCCGAGTGTAAACCTCTTTGAGCAAATTGGTATGATACATAATCTTATATTAAAAGTCTTCTCATTTCGTATGTAGAACATGAATTAAATGCACCATTCACTGTCCTATCCATAGTATATAAAGATATGTATTGAGGTCTATATTATAATATAGCCTGAATAGCAAGCTTAATATTTTAAGTACATTTATTAGACTAATTTCCTTTTATATATTTCAGCACTGCAAGTTTTTGGTATCATATTCATCCTTACATTTTTGATGTTGATTTTATTCTCTGTTTTAATGGTAAGTAAATTATTATATTAACTGAACTAATTTGAAGACAAAACTATATGAATATTATAAAGATGAAGATTTTGTTAGTTTGAATGCACTAATCTCAGGAACCGCTGGGCTGATTTGAAAAATTCTTTCAGTGTTGAAAAGTATATTTATCAAGGAAGGCAATATAACATCATGTTGTGATCAATAGAAGAAGAATTGGTTAGAAATGTTGGAAAACAATGAAAATTTTTCTGAATTTTACACATACGAAGTTGCTGCTAACAGCTAGTTAAAAATATTTCTTAATTTACAGCTGTGTATTGATAAATTGTACCAGCTGCCTCATAATAAATCAATAAATATTCATGGACATTTCACACAACATCTCTGGTGCCAAGCTAAGCTTATATGCTTGTGTTATGTGTACCAGAATACGGATAATACATATTTTATACTACTTTTCTTTTGTATATACATACTTATAATACATAGAAACAGCCAGACGCAGTAGAAACATTTGTATTACAATTAGATAAATCACACAAATGATTGCATTATTGCATAATTAGATTGCATTGCCACCTACTATTAGGTAAAGTGTAATAATTTTGAACACATCAAGGACCAATGAAAATGTGATAAAAATATGGCCTCAAAAGCTAATTAGCTATTCTTTTTCCTGGTTCAATTTATTAAGAAAAAGGTGCAGTAATTTAAGTGCTAAATTATTTCAAATCTTTTTTTAAATTTTCAGGTGATTGGCATAAATATTTGGATGAGAGGTCTGATACTACCATGGCTGAGTTTAATGGCGTTCTTGATATTCTTTCAATTGTGTTTTGGTCTTTGGCTACTTGGAGGATACTACATCTATGTGAGTGTGATATATTTTGTTTATTTATTTGGTACATTTACATAATACCCTTAGTTTAATCTTCCCTTCTCCATGTGGTGACGGATTAAGAATACAAGTGTCACCACTCTATCTCTTCCGAAGGGTGCTGTAAAAGTCAGCTAAGGGATTTTGCACACAGATAACGTCCTCTGTGAGAGACGGAAAACAAACCCTCTGGCAACACGTCTGGTCAGCGCGGCACAGTAGACCATAATCCCTCCCAAAGTGGAGGAGGCCCGTGCCCAACAGTGGGACCTAAATGGGCTGAAGAGAGAGAATCTTCATTGATATAAAATGCTTCTAAATGCTTGGAAAAACACACATGGAGAAAATCTCGGCTGTCCAAAACCAAAACCTAGCAAGTACATTTGAGTAAATTTTTCAGGAGAAGGTTTTTAATTTTGCAATCAACGAACAAGAAGTGCTAGTTGCTAGGTTTATTTACGTTCATATCTCTGTTTCTATTTAAGTTAGAAATACTGTTGTTTTTGCATTAGATGCAGTCAAAAAAATGGAAAATTATGGTTTAAGAAAACGAATTTCAAAAAAATGTCCCTTGCTAGGTTTTGGTTTTGAACAGCCGATCTGCTCAGCTGATAAAAAAATTGGCAAATATATTGCAAAACTGAAAAATAACAAAATATTTTTCTTTTTCAGCTTGATGCCACATTTGCTGCTTTGATTGATTTCTTGTGGATGTCATATAATGTGAGTTTATTGATAGTTTAATTAATAATAATTCTACAATATATTATTATAGTACATGTCAACATATACTCCAAAAGGGACAAGTGCGTAGCACTTACAACCGTCGAGCATCTATGACCAGATGTATGAGTGTGGATGAAGCCAAGGAAGTATGCGTCGATCGTAGCAGATGGCGCTCTATAGTCTCTGCCTACCCCCATGGGTAAAAGGCGTGATGTTATGATGATGAGGATGACGATGATGATGACGTCAAAATCATTCTCTTGCCCCAATCCTATCATTTGTCTCCATTGGAGTGGATTTTGGTTAATTTAATTAAAACGACTGGCCAACTGCCTGACTTTAATCCTCCTTGGGTTTTTGTGCAGGTGGTAAGTGATGTGGTTCCCTAAATCAGTTAATTTTTATGAAATACTCATGTCAAGGTAATTATTACTAAACTTCTTTGAAAGGCTTGACCGATTTTCATGAAATTACTTATGAGAAATGGTTAACATGTCTTTTTATACCCCTTAGTGAAAGAGATTGATTATTCCAGTAAGAATTTAAGAGAATTGTTAGGGCACAGCCTGTATTACAAAAGAAAATTGTTATATTACGTATTAGATCCGAATTTCAGTAGCCAAGCACAAGCAAAATGGGCTTTATTTGAGACTAGAATACTTTGTATGAACAGCAATGTTTTTTACACGCTTTATATTAGCTTCACTTGTATGTTTGTAACCGACTCCTTTGGGCGCTATTTTGACCCACTTTAAACGGTCAGATTCTATTCAAATTTTGCACACCTGTCAAAGACCGATGACAATGCAATAATTCAATTAAATAAAGCGTGTTTTTAGTTTTTTTAAACTATTTATTTTTATTTCAGGTATACTGCTGGCTATGTGTGTTCTCTCAATACCAAATAATATTAGAAATGCAATCACCTAACATAGAAATGCTAGTGGAATACTAAAATCAAGGATTGCAATAGTTAATTTTAATGTTTTTCTATCTAAAAATGGATGTATACTAAGTATTCAATAAGATAAGTATTTTTACAATGAATTTTTATTTTTGGCAAATAATATGGCAAATGATCGTCAATCTGATGATTTAGTAAGGCTAATAAGGCAGTACCCAAGACTTTTTTATAAATTGAAATTCTGGCAAATTAAAAAAAAACATTAATTCTGTACATGTTAGCGTAAAAATGTCAAAATGTGTTGCATTAACAGACATTTTCAAGATTCAATTTATGACCAAGAATAGATTGTAATTCTTGTTTATCAGTAAGATATTTCTATCACTTTTCATATTTTCAATTGATGATGCCGTCATCAGTTCATTAATACTGTAATAAGATATAGGACTAAATTTAAATTTTTATGTGTTGCTGGGGATAGCTAGAATTTTGAAAATGGCAGAAAATTGACTACCATTTTACTGCTCTATTTGAGTTGTTAAAATTTATTATCGTTAAAATATTAATTCAACAATATATATTGTATTTTATTAATGTAGAACCTTTTTATATTGTAGTTTTTGTATATTGACAGCTGATTGTAGTTTTATGATAGATAATAATTTTCATAATTCATTTAAAGGTATATATTGTTCCCAGCCTGATAACGTCCCAATGTTGTGTCTACCAGTTTAGGAGGATATGTTTGGTCATAAAGTTTTAATAATGCCAATACCAAACTTAATTTTAGTTTGCCAAACCAATTACTTTTATATACTAATAAAAATCTTAAATCTGATTTTTAAGCTAATAAATTTAATTATATTGGAAAAAGTGTTCCTCGGAATACCGTTCCGTCGCTCTACCTACTGAGCTATTGCGGCCGTGCCAACAGTAACCAATTTTTCCACTACAATGTTACTCGAATGAGTCTACATCGCATTTTTGATGTACAGCCACTATAATTTAATTTATGTAAAAGCATAGCAAGTAAATTTTAAATTAATAAAATTACTTCTGATTTTTAACACACTTTTATAAGTTTGGTATGTATCTATACTATCTATCAATGTATTAATTATAACGGAATCTTTGAAAGCAATTTTCCGCCAACTGGAAGTAGACGAATTGGTCTGAAATTTTGCACACCTAACAAGGACCGATGACAATGCAATAATTTAAAAGAATAATACCAATTCCTTGATCAGAATTACTAGAATAGCATGTTGAAGTATCACTATGAGCACACTTGTATTTTTAATTATACAAGTAATAGTTTAATTGTATATGAGTAGACTCACCAAGATTATTGTGTTTCTACGTATGCCTTTCATATACAATCAGATAATTTCACATAAAAACGCTTTGTTTATAGAATCAGGTAAAAATATCATAATTGTTTACTTGTGTTTACTACGATTGTGACAACAGAAACTTATGTCTCTGACAACAGAAACTGTCAACGTTTTGTAAGTAGGTAGCATAGAACTGAGTATTGATGACAATGCAATCATTTAAAAAATATTCAGGATATTTAAGCGTGTTTTTTAGTTTTTAAACTAAGTAGAATATTAACAATAAGTAATTGGAAAAAATTGCATGTTCATTAAGTAACATCAAAATTGTTTATAGTAGTGTTTTTGCATTTAATATAGTTTGTAAGAATAATTCCGTCCATTTATCCGTCCAAATATTAAGTTTATATTTATTATGTAAAGATCTTCGATCGAAGAAAAGATTGGACGGGCTTCGTGGTCTAGTGGTTCGTATAACGGACTGCCGATCATGAAGTCGCGGGTTCGATTCCCGCCTCGGACAATCATTTGTGTGATGTTTATAAATGTCATCCTAATGTTTGTTCTGCGTCTGGGTGTTTCTATGTATTATAAGTATGTATTTACAAAAAAAAAATGTAGTATATGTATTCTATCCGTATTCTGGTACCCATAACACAAGCATATAAGCTTAGCTTGGGACCAGAGGACGCTGTGTGAAATGTCCGTGAATATTTATTATTATTATTATTATTATTATATCTTCTTTATATATATAAATCTCCTGTCACGATGTTTGTCCGCGATGGATTCCTAAACTACTGAACTGGTTTTAAATTTGATTTGCACGCTGTGTGTAATTCGACTCAACTTGAAAGATAGGATAGCTTACATTTCAGTTTATAGTCGCAATATTATTTTATTGCAAATTATTTGTCTACCCTGACATTTGTATGGCAAAACAACGTTTGCCGGGTCAGCTAGTATATTATAATAATGATGTTACTCGGTATCTGAAGATTCTGCGAGCTTGATATTCCTTATCTCGCAAGATCTCGAGATTGCATTCCCTACTTCGAGTATTAATACGACATGAACTGACATTATAAGGCGATCCCTGCCGAAAAAGGTACAAGAGCAATGCTCATACTCATTGTGTACGGGCGCTGTCATCTCTTGGAGTGCATACGGTGATTTTGGGCGGTGCATGGGTCCTGACTCCTGACCTATGAAAATACGTTAGTGTTTATTGAACTAACGCGTGCTTAGAACTTCACCGACGCACAGTGTACGGACGGGTGCTAAAAACGGAATTTTTTTGATTTTTAGAATTTGATTCCGTCTAGTTTTGGTGCTATGTGATACCAAAGTTTGCCGTGAAGAATTGGCATCTGGGTGTTCTACTCTCGCCTTTTACATCTTTATGCCAGTCCATAATTAAGCAGAACAAAAAATTTCCGATTTTAGCTCCCGTCCGTACACTGTGTGACGTCGTGACAGTCTGTATAGTCCAAGAAAGATAATATGAAATATATACTATCGATGATTAAGTCAGTTTGTATCTATATTGAATTGTTCCCTTAGTAAAGAATCACCTAAACGGCTGCGCTGATTTTGATGATATTCCGTAGGGGAAGGGAAATTATTTATTATAATAGTTATATGCATTTATGTCTATATCTGATATGTTATTGTATTAAGGTACATCAATTTTGTTATTTGTATTATGTAATGAATTAATTATTATTTAATTATAAAATTTTGTAAAATGGACTTGTAAACTAATATTTACCAATAAATTGATTATTCTGATAATGTGACTGATCTGAATTATGTTTTTAAATATATACACTAGATAAATTTACGTTTGTGTTTTTTTTTGCATATTTCAAAATAAAGTACGGTTGCACTTATTTATATTATTAAATGTTTCTCGGGCTTTTCATTAAATTTCATAATGATCAGTTCAGTAGTTTTGGCGTAAAAGTCAACAGACACCTTCGCATTTATCATTCTAGTGAGAATCGCTAAATCTTGTATTCTTGTTATTATATTAAAAATTGTATTAAAGTCTTATTATATTGTTGTATGTGTACTATTTCGTATATAAGCAAATATCTACTAATATTTAATAGTATATAGTTGTCAGTTGCGGATTTACCCTAAGGCCCAGTAGGCCCAGGCCGGCCAGAATTTCATTATGTAGTTTATATGGTGGATGCTGAAAAAGGGGCGGCTGATGGCTTGGGGCCTAGGGCGGCCGAGACTGCAAATCCACCATTATTAGTGATTTTATTACTTCTTGTCTCCTCTCTATTTATTCTACTGTTCTTCTTCTTCGTTTCCAATTTTGAAAGAAAGAAAGAAAGAAGGTTAGGTAATTAATAACACAATTGTATTGAAAATTCTTAATTATTTATTCGGACTAATGAAACTCATTTTTTCATTTAAAATTTATAAAAAAAATACATACCTATTATATGGAATTTTCAGAAAAATAAAAAAAATCAACAGATAATTGCATGACAAGCCTAGCCCAATATTTTAATATAATAATTACAACTTTATTACATTTTTTTAAATACTACCTTATCTTAGATATATAACGAAGCCTTATAAAAATTTAAAAAAACAATTTCCACTTGTATTGCACAATTAAAAATAGCATAAATATTACCAATTTATTGTTATACAACTATTTGAACAAAAAAAATACAACTTTTAAATAAAATCCTTTTTGGTTTTAATAATAAAAAAAAAGCTGGAATGATTTGAGTATTCTCTGATACAATAAATTAATTTGTCATGATCATTTAAAAATATTGGGATGATCAATCCAATATTTAAAAAGAGAACGAAATTTAAAATAACTGTCAAAATGAAATTGATAATCGATATTTCACATTTGAATCGATTTAAATCTAGTAGTTTAATGAGAAATATATTTACAATGAAATATTTAGTGATTATTAAAAATAATATACAACGCTTAAATACTATATACAATGTTAAGCGATTTATACTATCGCTTAGATACAGTCATGTCGATTATCTATTGTACAATAATTTACAAAAAGCTTAACTATAAATGATATGCAACAAGCTAGGTTTTAGCTCACGTTTCACTTGAATAAACAAATCAAATATTTATATAACTATGAGAAATTCTGAAGTGCCAATATAATTTTTGATCGATTTGATGACACATTGAAGAAATATAAAAATGAAAATTTAAAAAATTATGAAATATATTAACAATGTAACATCACTGGTATTTTGAATAAATACTATTTCACTTAACTAAATAAACCAAAAGGTTGTATTTTTATCAATTCATAAATGCAAATTGTGATAAACAGATTTCAGCAAGTGGGGGTATATCGAAATAAATGGAAAAAGAAACAAAAATGTTTACCAGACGTAGGTACATAATGTTTGAGTATTATAGTTTTGTAGTCTTGTCAACCGTATACATTTTTCCTATAATGCATCAGGGTTTATTCTCTTATTCTAATTGAGCCCCGAACAATCAACACTGAGAAAAACTTAACAAGAAATTCAACATAATCTTGCAAAAATTGTCATTAAACACCTAAATTACGGAATATACGGCTATGAACTCGCCGAATACCAGTTCGTGTTTGGCGGTGCAGACTTATCAACGGGCTGGTGCGTATGTGACGCATGCGCTGAATGCGCTTGAGGATGATACAAGTGAAAAGTTGAAGGTGGATGGAAGAACTGTGACTGGTCTAACGGTGACGGATAATCTAAAGCACCTGGTACCGCTGAATACGCTTGAGGCTTCAATGGCAATGGAGCTTCACCTAAATAAGAATGCCTTAAAGCTTCTGAATAAGCACTATTATCATATGGCAATGCATATTGCTGCTTGTCTCTTGGGGAGACTGAACCTGGTGGAGTCATAGCTGAATGGTAGTCTGCATACCCACCATATGCTAAAGAACCTATATCAGTACCTTTATGCCCTAATTGTTCGCTATAACCTGACCCTTCACTTCCAGGTGGAGTAGGTAAAGGACCTGTTTGACCATCACCTGAATAATAACCACCAGTTCTCCCATCACCTAAGATGTTACTTCGAATAACACTTTCTCTATTCGCATACAACTGTCTTAACAAAGCTGATGCGGGCGTTGAAGAGTGGTTCCCTTGAATCTGTCTGTTCAGGTGATTAAAATGATGATTTTGGGTGCCAATCCATTGTATTGTGGATTTTTGCTGTTGTTGCTTTAGTAGGGCATCAGTTGAAAAGTCCGTTGGTCGATGCGATATCTCTTTGCCATCTAATGCAACAGACGGCAAATGCTTAGACATGGCATTTTCAAGGTCTCTGACTGAAGTAGCATCCGTTCCTCCTTCAGGAATAGTCAAATTTGTTTTGGACATGTCGCGATCTGCCGGTGATATTGTAGCGCCAGGATTGGATGAAGATTTCCGTCTATCTTCCTCTCTTTCCGTTTCGTCATCACAGTCGGCCGTATGTTTTCGTTTCTTCAGTCTTCTGGTTGGCATTGGAGATGTTCTTTCAGTGTTTGTATGGAGTGGTAAGGGTTGTGTATCACTGAGTCTAGTGAGATGGGTTACGTCGGATGTCGGAATTGGTGCTGTGGATGCTGAGTCAGTGTTTGAAGGTGGTTCAGTTCTTTCAGTCGGATGTCTGGGTGGTGGAGGTGGTGCACCAGAGTTATCCGTATCTGGCGGTCCATTTTCCGGATCTCCTGTCGTCTCTTCTCTCTTGACACCTTGCACACTTTCCTCTAATTGACAGCAATCCATGACTGTGTTGGGGTATTCTCTGCCACTGAAATTAAAACATGGATGTAAATATTTTGTGATTTATAAACGTGAAATTTTTTTGGACGATACCTTCGTATGATGACACAGTACTGGGAAATATTCAGTGTATTTTGTGGATGTTTATTATTTTTCTTACAGCTACGGATTAGGTCCGTGTCCAGTAATAAGCCGTTAGTCTGAAATGGTCTAAAATTAATGCGATCCACCCTGTTGCACCAATGATTACGACTTTATCAAAGTTCTTAATTATTCTTTAAGATACAGTTGTCTGATAGATTACCTGATAACATAGTTGACGCATATAATGTTCTGTTCCTCAGCATTTTTGGATGAGCACACGACAGTTGCACAAGTTTGCATCCAAGTGTAGCCACCGAGTTTGTTCATTATTCTGTAGTAGTGTGTCAGAACTTGGCCTTTGTTTATTACTGAAACAACAATAATACTATAATATTAGTCTATGAATATAGGCAGACATCGGCGTCAACTAGTAGTCAGAATATTGTAAAGAGGAGCAAACGCGAAATGTTAAACTTGTCACAAGACTCCTCGGAAAAGTTTAAATAGTAGGCAAGATTTGTTCGCTTGGCTTTTTTTTATAAATTTTTGGAGTCGCACCTGCCTTCGCGAGACTGAGATATAAAATAATGTGTATCCTTTGACTTCGACATTTCTGTTTAAAAACGAACTATAATTATTGGAACTACTGTGTAGTTAATTTTAGAATAGTCAATACTTCGGTGGTCCTATTTATTGCAATAAAGAAGTGAGACTTTTTACAAAAGGTCAACTACCTTTTTCAAAACGGTAGTTTATTGCAAAAATATTTACTTTCTTTTAAGTTCAAGACCAATTTTTCAGCTCTATTTCTATAATGTAGCAAATTCGGTAAACAGGTAAAAGAAACAAAAATGTTGTCGTTTACTTTGTTGTATGATCTCGTTGCTTGACGCTTCATCGAATATTTGTTGCAAAAACTGGTTGTTGGTTTTTTATGGATCGTTTAGGTATTATATATTTTAATCAAAGCTATTTTAGTAATATCCTTCCGTTCGCTCAAAATAAAGTAAAATGAATGCTGATCTGGTTGTATATTCATTTTGTATAAATCGGGGCCTGAATGTCAATTTTGGTGTTGCACCAATCCATTCATTAAGTCTAGTGGCAGATACACCTAAGAAAAATTTCGCTAAGTATGTAAAGATTGATGGCCGAAAATTTGGAGGATAGAGGTTAGGAACCTCTCATATCCTAGACAAGCGTATCATGATCACTCTACTAGTCTCATTTTCTTTAATTTCGTCAACGTAAATAATGGTTCTCCTTAACGAGGGGCAGAAGAGCAGAGCCTCTCCTATATTATTTTAAAAATAGCCAATGGAAGAACACTTCTAATCTATGTAGAGATCGACTAGTGGTAAAATTGATGATTAACTAGAATTATGCGTTTGGTCAACAAATTTTTTCAAAGCCATGGATAAAACTAAAGCCGCGACCTTCATCTTGAACATAACAATAGGTAACAATACAAACAAAACGTATATATTAGGGACATTATATTCAATTGATTGGTACACAAAGGACACATTGAACACGTGTAGTTATGGTACGTGAATCATTAGATTCAACACATTTTGGCATTGTTGATGTATTGTCATACATTGGCAAAGTAATTTTAATTATTATGCACTAGAAATTGGAGCTTTGCCAGCAAGTGAAACTGATTCCTTACTAATATTTGTAGTAATCATTGTTGTTAATAAAGAATCCGACATGAAAGACGAATGTTTTGATAAAAAACGACATTCGCCTCCCCGAAAGAATCTGGCAAATTCGTAGCTATATCTATGCAGTATTCTATATACAATATCTGAATAAACGTCAAACTAATACTTAGTAGGGAAATTAAAATAGTATCTGGCTTACGCTATTTGTGAAATTATGTCTTAATTCTTAATCTAAACAAGAGAATTTTAAAATGAGTTGTTATCTCGATTTAAATATTCCTACAACGTGCAATAATATTCATTCAAGTTGTTTTCTTAAAAGCAAACTTTAATTTAAACCAATCGTTTAAATGACTTAAGAAGCATAATAAAATACCTAATATTATTAATAAAGTTGAACAATAAGTTATAAATCAAGTTGTTTTTCAGCAAGCGGTTACTAAGTAAAATACCAAGACGTCAAACTAGTCGGAAGTCCCAAACATAATCATATAATTTTATTGGATGTATGCACAAAATTTAAATATCATACGCTTCGCGATCGTCAATAAAGTCATCTTGTAATCAAAGCGCGTATTCAGTTGTAACCAAATTACCCGCTTTCTAACAAACACCCGGACTTTTATGCTAATATGTACAATTGTTATTCAAGTCCAGGAATGTCCACATTTGACCGGTATCAACATAGATGTACATTTTAAATTCAAATTGATGGTCTCGTAAAGATATTAAATTGTAAGGTGCTAGAATCGCATGACGTTACATACACCGTGATTGGCATTCTAAATGTCAGCCATCTTGTTATGTTCAATGATTGGTTAGCTGATTACGTCAGGATTATGAGTCTTTCCATTCATAATATCTTTGTTCTTAAACCGTTTTTTTGTGGTTAATAAATAAACCTGCTTCGTCAGTTCACTAAAGTCTTCACACATTTTCTTTTCAGTATCTACCTACACAATATCCATTTCATTGAATACATAAAAAATAAGTACTAAAGCGAATACAGACTTCTTTCCTAAATCGATAAACCTTCATACGTAGATCAAAGCAATGCCTGTATTTGATCAAAAAAATTTGTCATAATAAAACAAATACAATCAGAAAGCTAACACATGAAATGAAAGCTATATAATTTACCTACATGTATGACGCATTCAGTATTCGTACCTACAATGATAGATTATTTATAGAAGTAGGTACTTACTTATATAAACACTGAAGACCATGAACGCACTATTATAGAATATACAAAAAATACCTTAATGGACAAGTTCCATAAAATAGCGGAAAATTAAAATCTACCTGTGTAATGCAATAAGGAAATCGAAGTTTTTAAAATCGGCAGAAAAATAAAAACTGAGGAAGTTAAAAACAACAAAGCAATGACTAAAGCTATAATTCAGGTAGACATAACCATCAAGCCGAAAAAGTCATCTCAAAGGATATTAAGACATGACGTTTCCCACGTCTACATAAAGGGAGAGGAAACCGAAATGGTGATATAAAATTATATATTCAAATCACAACTCGTAGACGGACCGCTCTGTGGCGCTAGGCCTAAATTGTATTCCAGTGACGGATGTACATACAAGAAAGTAATAATATCGCGTATGAGAAGATAACGTGAATAAGAAAAATTCCGTGTAATGTTCTTTACGCGAGATAAAATGGAAGAAATAAGTTTCACGCATTTGGTGGTGCCATTTTTTATTATATGGCAAGAATAAAATAGATTCCGCAGTGTTCCCGCATTCATCAGAATTATTATCATGATTTTGAATAGCTGTATTCAAGAAATAAGTAAATGAAATTGATGAAACTATGTAGTTACTTGTTACTCCTAATATTTATTATTGCTGGATGTTTATTTTTTCAGCGCCGATTATTTTGCTGCTAAATGACTAAAGTAATGTTTGCGTTAATTTCTAGGAGTTTCATTGTGCAGTTACTAGTTTTAAAGATATTTACTCCATTTGTGTAGTTAACATAGCGAGAAAGTGATTGTTGCCTCATAGAATTTGTGCTATTTGTTATTCTTTGTAGATCAAAGATGTATCTTAATTGTTTGTGGCGTTTCAATTGTTGATTTTTAGGGTTCCGTACCCAAAGGGTAAAAACGGGACCCTATTACTGAGACTTCGCTGTCCGTCCGTCCGTCCGTCCGTCCGTCCGTCCGTCCGTCCGTCCGTCCGTCCGTCCGTCCGTCTGTCACCAGGCTGTATCTCAAGAACGGTGATAGCTAGAGAGTTGAAATTTTCACAGATGATGTATTTCTATTGCCGCTATAACAACAAATACTAAAAATAAAATAAAATAAATATTTAAGGGGGGCTCCCATACAACAAACATGATTTTTAGGGTTCCGTACCCAGTATCTCAAGAACGGTGATAGCTAGAGAGTTGAAATTTTCACAGATGATGTATTTCTATTGCCGCTATAACAACAAATACTAAAAATAAAATAAAATAAATATTTAAGGGGGGCTCCCATACAACAAACGTGATTTTTAGGGTTCCGTACCCAGTATCTCAAGAACGGTGATAGCTAGACAGTTGAAATTTTCACAGATGATGTATTTCTATTGCCGCTATAACAACAAATACTAAAAATAAAATAAAATAAATATTTAAGGGGGGCTCCCATACAACAAACATGATTTTTTTACCGTTTCTTGCTCGATACTAATAACGTTGCCTTATGTTGCATAGATAATGGTACGGAACCCTTCGTGCGCGAGTCCGACTCGCACTTGACCAATTATTAATCATCTCATATTGTCAACTTTATGGCTGGCATAACAGAATTTGTATTATGTGACATTTGAAATGACCAGGACATGTTTCGGCATTTTTATTTACTGTCTCACCAGACCCAAGCGTATTATAGGTACATAAATCTATAAAAGAAAAGTTCCCACAAAATGCTGGTGTAATAAATTTTCCTTGTAACGTTACGCCTTGAGCTGCCAGTCTACTTGACATGGATTTCTATAGTCCACATACTGAATACAAATTGGTATTGCGACATTAACCTACGAAGGATTTCACCACACATATATTGGGTCATGGATGGACAACAGATCGTTTATAGACAATTGATGATATAGACGCAAGGATAATTAAAACATCACTTCGTATTGATGCGACAATTAATGTTGCCTAACATAATTTTATTTGTTTGTTTGAAAGTTTGAGAGTAATAAAGATTTATAGGAAGTAGTTAACTGCTAGGAAATGCGAATATGATGATACATTAATTTGTATTGTATTTCAACTTAGTCTAAAACGGTGGAAAAGTTTATTTGCTGTTGGCACTAATATTTTTTATAATTAGGACTATTCCTTTTTAGGTCTATTTTACGATTAGAAAGAGGAAAGAAAGAAAGGATAGACATAGAATACTTACAATCTACATGACATTTTCTAAGTTTATTTGCGTCTTCTCCATGACAAAGCGCGTAAAGATTCTTCCCCGTTAACTCCTCAGCAGTGTATCCTAGAAGCTCTGACACCCGACTGTAAATAGAATAGAGAATTGATCATTCTATGAGTATTGTAAATTGTAATACTCTAACAATTGCAGAGCTAGTGGTTAAGAACATACTGAATAATGGAATTAAAAAACCGAAACATAAAAAATAAAAGAAATCACGCATACCTTGGCTCACAATGTGCTATTCGAAAATCGAAGTTGATTCTTGTAACGAACATATCTGATTCCAGTCTGATTTCATGTACCGAAGGAGGAGGTAGTGCTATGGCAAGAGCCACCATCCCTAATAGTACAGTAGGAGACTTGCGACTATGTGAGAAGGAATACTGAGGCCGGAGACGACACAGCATTAGGACAACCTGAAAAGATAGAAAATGAACTTTAAACAGTTAGAAGCTATACAATAAAATTATGAGTGACGACACGGGGTTCGTAAAAAACATAGTACATAAGTACCAGAGGTGTTTACGGGAAGAAAAAAAAAACTTCAGCCAGCTTCAAGATTTTTTATCACATGTCGTTTCTTTTTTAGATTTTACTTTTTGTTTACTTAGATATAAAAGTATCTAGTAAACAAAACAAAATATTATTAAAACTTTATAAACTTACTCTTCTTAAAATAGAAATCTCATACGTGTCTCATATAAGAGTATTAAAGTTTCAAACATGACTGCGAACTGAAAAGCTATTTGTTACACAGCGAAATGTTTCTGAAGCACGTACAATGCATATTACCAGGTAATCGAATCCAAAGATCAAATGTAAGGAGGATCAACTAATTTGCAATTTTCCCAATAAACCATTTGCCTTTGGGTATAGTAAGCTCGAAACCGTTCCAGTATTAATTGCGCTATTGATACCAAAAGCTATATTAGCCATTTAGATTAAGATAACATAAATTATGGCTGTAAATTCCACGTTATTACATAACAACTCTTTAAAATAGACGTAAAATTGCCATTGACAGGCTATAAGAAAAGGAAATGACTCCTTAAATATAAAACATAGTGACCAAGGAAACGTTTATAAAATAAAAGGCGAATTTACACCCCGAAAACAATCTAACTGCAATTTTACTCGCTATTGCGGTATTCGCAAGTCGCTTGATATAATCACATTTTATGACCTAGCACCGAGTTAAGGCAAAAATTATGGGGCCATATAACGCGCCTTGAGGCACCCCACGGTAACAATAATTCTAACCAATAATATTTGTGATCTTGGATGGATAAGGAGGTCGTTCGAATCCATTTGTATCTTCCAGCGGAGATATGAAGTAATAGACTCGCACTTACAAGAAATATATCAAGCTGGGTGTGATTTATTGTATCAAAAGCTCGGGTGACTATGAAATACTTTTTCGATAATTTTTTTACTGAAAATTTGCAGTAAACAGTTTTGTTACTTATTAGGTAACTATTATTGTTTTAACTATCACAACATTCTTTTTCTACAAGATACCCACCCGCCAATTACCATTGTCAGCGTTTCTCGACGAATCACCATCCTTGTTTGTCCCAACCTAGATTGAAAATGAAAATTCAGCGTACATTTAACTTTAATTCTTCCTTTTAAAGTACTTATTAAGAGAAATGTCCACAAATTTTCAAATTCCTATATAGACTAGAATTATATTAAAAATGAATAACTTCTGCATTTGAGCTTTGGAACAGTGTTATTTATTTTGAATATTATAATGGCCTTGAAGTGAAAAAATAAGAATGATTAAAATTGTATCATTACATATAGGTAAGTAATAGAAACAGTTTTATGGTTTTTGGTACCTACTATTGAAGTAGTATGTTGGTACATCGCTTGCATACTTTAAATATTGAGTTAATGGTAATCTAGGTATTTCAAAATATTTGTTATATATCTTACCCGATATCCTGAGGATTTGAAGTGGCAGCCACGTTTGGTTAGTGTGCTCTTCATTCTAACACAGAAAGCTCGATCCATGCCTCGGTATAATGTTCCACTGGCTGCTAAACTCATTTGTGATGATACTGTTGAGAAAATAAGGTAATCTAAGTATGTAATATAAAACTTATAAAAGACAAAGTGCGGAACGTAGGTTTATTTAATCTCCCTGGAAATGAAGAGTAATTAAAACTTGGTGTTTGCGACTGTTTAGGTACTTACTTACTCTACACCATGACAAAGAAAGTACAGTAAAGTCTCTTAGACCACACAATTTCTTTACCAGGCTTTTATGAGTCGATAGTAAGTATAAATAATAATAATAAATAATAAATATTTTTGGACATATCACACAACGTCCTCTGGTCCCAAAGTAAGCTATATTTCTATGCTTGTGTTATGGGTACCAGAATACGGAAATAATACATATACTACTTTTCTTTTGTAAATACATACTTATAATATATACAACACACCCAGACGCAGTACAAACATTTGTATGACAATTATAAACATCACACAAATGATTGTCCCGAGCGGGAATCGAACCCGCGACCTCATGAACGGCAGTCCGATACATGAACCACTAGACCACGAAGCCCGTCACGTAAATCCTTTATAACAGCGCATTTTCGACTGTATTTGGGTTAATTTCGTGTTGATCATCGCCTTAAAAATACCTAATGGTTTCATCATACCAATACTTAAGTAATTATATACTTCTGCCTATCCCCAGCTTATAATATAATAATTTCTCCCATAGTTGTTTAATAACCATGTTAGACATATAAAGCAACTAAATTCTCTGGAAATTTAACAACAAATAGAATCAATTTTTAGTTGAAAATTGGATCAATCAGTGTGAGAGTTGATTGATTGGGAGAACGTGTAGCTGTGAATAATTACGAGATTTGTGGTAGCTGGGACGGGATGGTCGACACTACGCTATAATTGATTTCACTGTACCCACAGAACTTTTATGCTATGGTTCCGAAAGTTTGGGATTTGATCACTGATTTCAATAAAAAAAACAAAACCTGTCAAGAACGAGGTAAACTCGCACACTTAGGGTTTCGTATCTACTAGACATATAAACATAAGTAACTAACTGCATTCAAATAATCAGTTAATTAAACTCAAAACAACTCACCAACTAAATTTTGTAGTTGAAATATAGGGAATCGCCTACATATCAGCTACTTCATAAGTTGGTTAATATCAACTACAAAAAATTGTTTATACTAATGTATAAACAATTTTTTCTTGTGATGTGAAAAAAAATAATAAGTTTTTGGATTTTTCCCTATATCAGCACTATATAGACTTGATCTATGCCAAATTTTAAGGCTCTAGGGCAACGGGAATTAACCTATGAATTTTGATTCCCTAGCATAAGTTGAAAATTCTTAAAAATGTTCGTATTTCGGTTATATCTTTTAAATGCGCAGAGGTAAAACGTTGATTGTATTTTTTGCAGCAAGGGACCGCATAGATCTACATATCGTATGAGTTACAAGTTGATACCTTCATCCGCTGCCGAGTAAAAAAAGTTTGGCAGACGGACAGACAGACAGACGGACACCGTAGTGAGACTATAAGGGTTTATACGAATCCCTAAAAATAGCTGGATGAAATACTAAATAAATATATAAGTAGAGGAAGAAAATAACTCGACAGTTTTATCTTAAACCTGACTCTACCAAGACCAGATGTTTAACAAAAGAAGTCAGTTGGTTTGTATTCAAAGCTTAGTTGTTATATATGTTAAAATATCTACGCATTATATTGCTTTTAATTAAAAGGTACATAAATCTATTAAAAGAATATAGAAGACTAATCGATATTTCAGCAGATAGCGCTCTATAGTCTCTGCCTTATTTATGTTTATGCTTGTATGTAGGTAAAACAATATAACATAATACATAATAAAAATATAACTAAAATTCATTTATCGCTATCAATTTCTTTTCTATAATCTAAACGTAACCTAGGCTAACTTTCAGAAATAAATTAAACTACATTTTTTTTTGTGAGAGGTAGGCAGTGAAACAGCGTCATACTTATCAAACGGATTGCTACATCGGTTTTTGCGAGATTTTTTTCTTATTTATTTTTAGAATGACTTACTACAGTTTTTTACTAGCATTAGTCATTAAAACGGATCCATATGCCTATTAGCTACGCTAGAAAAAGTGTATCTCTAGGCGAAATAGATGTAATTAAAATATAAATATAAAAAGATTTGCTGCACAAATTATTTCTTATATCAAACGGGTTACGTTTGATATAACAAATAATTTGTGCCATCGCTAGCAAATTGTAAATATTAACAAATATTCAGAGGTGGATTATCCATATACCAGGAGTAGCAATTGCTACAAGCCCAGTGCCTTTCATCACCAGGGCATCGCGTACAGAAATATCGAATCTTCTGCGCAAGAATAGTTTCACAATACTGGTCCCAGACTAAGTACCTATTTTATAATGATCGAGAAACAAATATTTCATACACAATATGCTTATCGTTTTTTTACGGGACATACATACAAAAATAACGACTTTGTTATATAATAGATAAAAAGTCAACCTTTTGAAACACTCTAAAACCCGCAATAAAATCTGTTGCATACTTTTGAAGATTTACTAAAAAGTAAAGTCAAGACAGACAAGAAGACTACTAATTGAAATAAATTTTATTTAAATTTACAACACAAATCTAGATTTAGTGCGTCTATTGTCGTTCTAATTTATGAAAGTGGAATAGGTAACGATATAAAGAATGCCAAATGGCGACATAAAAATAACAGTCCACCTATTTAAATTCAAATCGCATGCAACGTCTGTTGCAATTTTAATCTTTGGCAATACTCACAATAAGTATTACGGACACAATGGGTATATCAATCCGTATCACGTCTGCACTAAATACGTAACTAAATTGACTTGGTGGACAAATATTTGTTTAACCTTGATATACGAATAACCAGAATAATGTTATTATATTTTTTATTTGCTATTATTTTCATTACTGGATCACAAAATTAAAAATTTTATTTGAGATAGTGGTACCAATTCTTCGTGCAGATCTAAACTGAACTAAAAAATTAAAACAACTATGGTGTATTTTAAATTGTGCACATTTTTAATAATTTATATAACATAATATTTTATAACACTTGTGCGACTCATCTGCTCAAATAAAACCACTTTTTATGGATTTAGGCCCGTGTATTTGTTTTAAACTTTAGCCCGACGTATCACCCGTGACCATGGTGACTGCAAAGTCTCCGAAACGTCGGGCTAAAGTTTAAAACAAATACACGCGACTAACTCCGTAAAAAGTGGTTTTATTTGAAATTTAATAACATTTAAATTATTAAAAATACCATACCGTCTATAATACCCAGATTTTCTAATGAAAAAGTTCCGTTAAAATTACTGAATTGTGTTATTGAAACTATCAATTTTCATTTTTAGTTTAGTTGTGCACGTAGAATTGGTACCATTGATAGATAGATACATAGACTAACTTTATTGTACACATTTATAAGAAACAGAAAACAGAAATTAAGCTTAAAACTAGGTACAAATGGCGGCCTTATCACATAAAGTGATCGCTTCCAGGCAACCATGGGATGGAAAGAAAAGTTACACTGATACCTTGGATGTATATAGCCAAAGGGAAAAAAGGAATATTGATTTATTGATTTATAGGAATATATAGCCAAAGGGAAAGGGCATTACACGTACCTATTACTCGTAATATGTGATAAGACTATGCAACAAACTTATTTGCCTTTACTTAGATCTCAAACCGTAACAGTGCGTTCTTAAGGGCCTACATCAATATTATCGTATATCATCGCCGACACGTACATATTAACACAGCCAGTAGGCACAGAAAATGAAGAATTAGGGATACTTTTCCTATTTACTCATAATCTACTAAATATATTTTAATTCTGATTTACGTGTTTCTATATATAATAGTTACTTATGTTTTTAAAGTTATTTCATTAGTTAATACGCGATAATAGACCGACAAATGAAAAAAATAAGAAATGAGAGAGGTATTTTCGCTAAGATTTTCTATCGAGAAAACTTTTTTCAATCGCGTTTCTGAGTTTATGCGATCCTAGATTATATATTGAAAAAAGATATACTTAAGAATTAGAGCTCTAGCCATTCAATCTAAAGAAACAATGAAAACTTCGTACATAGAAAAATGCACGAAGCTATTTTGGTATCCTCTTAATAAACAGATACGTTTCTGCTCAGAAAAGTGCCTGAAAGTATGGTGTAAAGAAGGGAATGTTTCTTTGTTTTAGCATGTTTTTAGGCGAGCGTGTATTTGATAAAAGAATTGTAAGTGTTAAAGAAATATGAATAAGGGTTTCTTTTTTGTACGAAACCCTAAAAAGAGACTGATCTGAAGTAATGAGTTTTCTGAGATTCCGATTCTGGATTTTTATGTTATGTTTACACAGATTTCAGATAAGCTGTTGGCAACTTTTAGAACCGCTGCCACTTGTCATCACAGCCTCACGCAAACCTCCATGGTTATCAATGCGACAATGTGACGATTTCACCAGAGAGTTGTGTTCTGTGACGCATTTCACCACGCCCGTCACCACACAATACACCAACTGTCAAACTATCTCGATCCTGATTGATTTTTTATCAGGTTCTTTAACATTGATGTTGTAAATTGAAATCGATTCTAGCCCTTCGATGTTACGTGTGAAATTAACGGAGTTTGTTTAAAAAAAACAGATTAGTTCGTAAACATTTTTTTAATAGTATAATTACAGTAATATAGACTCCAGGAAGATATTTCTTAATTTCATGCCTGTATGTCTCTGAGGAGGTATAGCTTTTTTTTTTATTAAAAAGCACATCTACATTTAATTTTATTAAATTATTTTTCACATTCAGTCCATCCAAAGGTTGTCACAAATTGCGACAAAACCGCCTGTTGTAGTTAGCTCTAGATATCTACAATTTGTCTAAGATTAAATAACTACTGTATTATGCTTAAGGGCCTACATCAATATTATCGTATATCATCGCCGGCACGTACATATTAACACAGCCAGTAGGCACAGAAAATGAAGAATTAGGAATACTTTTCCTATTTACTCAAAATCTACTAAATATACCGGGTGCTTCAAAAAAATATATACACACTTTGAACTTCCATAGAAAATTTATTTACCGTTCTACAAAGTTAAATTTCAGGAAAATAGAAAGCTGAAAGTCCAATGTAAATGAAACATAAATGTAAAAGAAGAAATCCAGCGGTGTAAGGTCTGGAGAGCGTGCTGGAAACTCGATTGGCCCCCTGCGTCCTATCCACTGGCCTTTTCTTGTGGGGCACAGTAAAAGATGAGGTGTACAAACGTAAACCACGTAACCTAGACATTCTTTGGAATGAGATTCAAGCAGTGTGTAGAGAAATCTCGTTGGACGTTTTGATACGATGTACAGAATCAGTGGTGACTCATACTCAGAATTGTATTGATGCTGCAGGTCACCAATTTGAACAGTATTAACATTAAATTTGTTATTTATGTTTCATTTACATTGGACTTTCAGCTTTCTATTTTCCTGAAATTTAACTTTGTAGAACGGTAAATAAATTTTCTATGGAAGTTCAAAGTGTGTATACATTTTTTTGAAGCACCCTGTATTTTAATTCTGATTTACGTGTTTCTATATATAATAGTTACTTATGTTTTTAAAGTTATTTCATTAGTTAATACGCGATAATAGACCGACAAATGAAAAAAATAAAAAATTTGAGAGGTTGTTTCGCTAAGATTTTCTATCGAGAAAACTTTTTTCAATCGCGTTTCTGAGTTTATGCGATCCTAGATCATATATTGAAAAAACATATACTTAAAAATTAGAGCTCTAGCCATTCAATCTAAAGAAACAATGAAAACTTCGTACGTAGAAAAATGCACGAAGCTATTTTGGTATCCTCTTAAGATGTACAATATAGACATTATAGAGTATTGTATTCTACATCTAACCAGTGTTTAAAGCTAGCGAGTAAAGGCCACACGTCGCCGTTGGATAAAAGTTACTGAAAATCTACTTTTAGCCCTAAAACACGAGTGCGAAATCATAATTATGACCCCTAAAACTAATAAAAATTACAGCTACTAGGTATTGTTAATTTTGGAACCTCTGGCGCTCTAGGAAGACGTGGAGAGCGCCGCAGTTAGGTTTAGTCGGTATTCCGTTCATCGGCGAGTCCGACACTACCCGCTCCTACCATGACGGTGATGACCGAGATGACAGGAGCGGGTGTGCGTAAAGGGATTCCCCTGCGAAAAAAAAAAAAAAAAAAAAAAAAGGTATTGTTGATTTTGAAATTAGCCCACGATTTTTAATCAGAACTAAAACGTTTATATATATAGATTTTTATGACACGTTTCGTTATATTCTCTACGATCCTATGGTTACAGGGTTTACTCACATTTGATTTCAATTTTACATTGACCATAAAGATAGACTTAATTCGTAGAGGACACTCTACAGCTCAGTTTTACCCGCGACCATGATGAAACCTTATAGAAAATAACGAGTTGTAGTTATGCATTTACTTATGATATAATAGCACTAACAATCTATTGAAAATACAATACTTTGAATAGTTTAGCAAAAAATATTCATTCATAGTTTTTACAACAGTTTTAGATAAGCATTTGAATCGATCTTGTGGTAAACATTAAGCTCGTTCTGATTGATTTCACTCATGGAATCCACAAACTTACACAAAACAATCGTAAGAAAATATAGAATTGAAATTGCGTGCGTTCGAATCATGTTTTTAATAGCTACAGCCACAGAAGTAATAAAAACGACAAGTCAACAACCAAACACCATTGAAAATTTAAAAATTTTGTTTTATCTTTTTTTTTATATTGAATTTAACACCCACGTCTGTTCAGTAAAGGATTTGTTAAAAATCTGCATAATTTTGGATTCTTCAAATTTTTACGCTACAACACAATACTATTTAGTCAAAAGAGATCCCTTTACGGATGGCGCTTGTTCGCAAACGTATAATAATAGTGTTAAGATCCAGGATTCGTGTCCAATCTATGTATTTATCAGATGGACTGTTTATCCTAGAGTGCAAATTCATAAAACAATTTTAAATCAATTGTTATTTTTTTGAAAAGTCAGTCATAGAGAACCTTTATTATAGCTATGTTTCTTTCAAATTCGCTCCAACTTTATATCTTTCTTCTAAATCTAAAAAGGTTTTATGATAAAATATATTATTTTCGTATCGTATTTTTGGTGCTTCATACTTGTTGTTGCAGTGTCCTTAATAATCAAAGACGACGTCACAATTTTACGCTCAGTTGTAATCATTACCCAATGTGTTCCAAAAGCTATGGTAATGAAATATTAATTTGTGTTACAAGAGCTGGTAATATACTCCATAGAACTGCTCATAAACACGAAATGCAGCGTGAACAGTCCATAATCTAATTTAAATTTGATCCAAAACTTATATTAGTGTCTGCATTTGACGATTCGATATACCGAGTGGAAATTTTATAGACCAGTATTGTCGCAGATTGTTGATGGAGCAACGGCCTCACAAATAAGTTCACTTTAATTGAATTCTGATCACAATTTTTTCCTTCAAAAAGACGATTCGATAATTTTTGTTCTTTTCGTTTTCAATGTGACACCTGTTTAGAATGAATAACGGTAAGAAGTGTTCGGTTTACTGTTTTCAGTGTGTTTTTTAAAGGTTTTTTTGTATATCGGCTGGAATTAAATGATGTTAAATGGTGTTACGGGTAATCTAGAGTGGGACAGCTGTCTGATAGATAATTAGATGAAATAACAAAAAATAAGTAGTTATTCTGCACGGTTGGTTGATCATTTATGGTAGGTATATTAAAATCGAAACTTATGAATCCGTCCACTTGTAATCATATGTTACTGTGGAAAGACAAAATTAGAATAATGATTAGATGGAAAGTTAAAACAAAAGATTATTAAAGACAGCTAACCCGGCAAAATATTGATTGATCGTGTGAAAGACGATATAGAACAATACTGAGTTGAAGAGAATATGTTATAAGTTAGCAGATCATCATTGGGTTTTAAATTCTATATTTGTTACGTACCTAGTCATCGATTCCCACATTTTTCATTTATTGAGTGAAAAACAATTTGTTTAATTTAAATACAATAGCGACAATAAAATAAATCTTACCATCAGGATTATTAGTTCCATGCTGACTGCCCTCATCATTAGCAGATGAAGGGCTGTTGAGTCCAGTTTGTCCAGGTCTTCCAGTTAGGGATAGTCCAAGCTGTTCAGCTACTTCAGCATGGTCTGCTTGATGCACGTAATCAAATATACTGCTGCCAGTCATCTCTACCTGGTCATAGAAAATTTCAATATAGATATGTTATGTAAACACATCTGAATGGTACTTTCAGCCACCCAGTTGCTTTCAGAGCGGACAAAGGTGACCTAAATTTCATAGAAAATCAAAGTCATAAATTCGAAACACAAATAGATATCACTTTAAGATATGTTTAAATAAATAATTGGATACTTTCAAAAAAATATCGAACCGGCTTCATGGGCATTTGAAATTTGAGGGTTTTCCTCGATTTCTTAGGAGATATCCATTAGATCCTGACCTAGTGCCAATGGGACCACACGGAAAGCACCAACTTTCAAATAAAAAAAGATACGTTAAAATCGCTTCGTCCAGTTACAAGCTATGAGATAACAAACATAAAAAAGTTTGAAGTTGCTTAAAAGTTGCTCCTTTTTTAAAGTTGCTTAAAAATATAACTATGTTTCGTATTCACATAGTTATATTTATTTAACACAACACTAACTCCACAAAAATTAAACATAACATCTTGTATTCTAGACCATTTTTCTGTACAACTAACAGCTTTATACATCCTATCTAAAGCATAAATTGATAAAAACTTGACGTGTAGCTATCTTGGTAGATGCCTTTAGTAACGATTGGCACGTATTATACAATCTTGTTGAATATTTCATACTATCAACCAAAACATTACTAACAATGTGTTCATTCAAAGCTAAAGCTGCAATTATTAACTAATAAAAAACCAGTCTTCGTAAACCCAAGGAGTCGTAGCCGTCCGTCCAACAGTCACGTACAACATCGTTATGAATGAAAGAGTTGTTATCACGTATATAGCAGGTGCCTTCATAGAAACAACTAACAAGAATTTTCATAACAAGATTGATGAGAAAGGTTAAAACATAGCGATTATCATAAAGGAAGTTGTTTATAGTGATGAAGCTATAAAGTTTAGTGCAGATAATAATCATGTTGTTTAAATTGTTGAAGAAGAATAACATGTGTACGTAGATAATGCCGTAACGTGTAATGCGATGACAAAGTTAATCGAATTAAACAATGATACAACACTAAAAGACTTTAGAAGTAAAAATAAAGTAAATATAGATTTAGGTCTTTCTATACTCCAAGGATTTGAAGATGATCATGCGTGTTGATAGTGTAAAATAAACATGTACTATAGCAGATATTTATGCCCTTCTGTGTAGTTCTTTTCGGTAGGGAGGAAAATCATTGTCAACATAACTAAATGCATTTTATTTTAATTATTGCCCTGCTTTGAAAAGATATATAAGGTAAGTTAAGATATTTTTAATAGGTATGTTTTTTACATTTAATTGCCTGGTAAAAATCGCTTTAAGCGACAAGGCCGCCCATTGTGCTACATTATCTTAAGAATATCCTGTGATGTAAAACTAAATGGTGTACAATAAAGAAAATAATAAATAAATAAATTAATGTTGAAGAAGAAAATATCACAACAGCCAAAACAGGCTCTGAAAAGCAACTAAGAATCAGTTAAGTCTTTGAACTTAAATATTGCAAAAACTCAATGACTAATAAAATAAGAATTTGCAATAAACCTTTAAAAAGCTAACAATGATATTTGTACTTTAAAAAAACATACAAACACTTTACAGGCTATAAATAAATGTAAAATGAAATGGATGCCAGTAAAATTTTCCCGATGACCCTTTCACAGCTTATTCATATGCATCTTTAAATAAATTTATCAAATATAATTGTGGGACCTTATTTCACATTCAGTAAACGTGTATCCGCAGTCAACCTATGAATGTAAAATACTATAAAACAATGGTGACGTTATGGTGGTCGATTCTTAGAATGCTGGTAAGCATTTTATGGCGTTTACCGATTCGCCGATTGATGGAACGGAAATTTTTAGAAGCTTAGGATTATTTGGATATAGAAGAGTTTAGGATTGATAATATATTTGACAATAGGCAGAATTATGGTTAGAATTTGAATGAGACAAGTTGTAAATAGAATGATAATTATAATCTAATTGTAAAAGACATTTGTGCAATTCAGAAATACGCAAAATTCTAGGCAATTTCAATTTAGTTATGTCATGAAAACATCTGATTGAAGCAGCAATATTTGTTTACAGTAGCAATCCTCGACATTGCAGTGTTGTTGATACCAATAATTATATAAGATTTATCAACTGATTGCGTTAATCTAAAGTGTCCAAACTAAGCAATCCTGAAAATTCAACTGAACTGTTTTCTATAAAAATTGTCACCAATGTTCACAAGAAATCCTAAAGATATTTCTTTAAAAATAAATAATTTTGTTTTGTTGTGCCAAACAAAATTACGTTGTCATAAAAACTAAATGAACAAAAGTTTGGTACGAGGGCAATATGATTTCCCATAGCTGTTTCTGTCAGTTTTAACAGGCAAAGGAAGACTGAATTTAATATAGCCCAAATGTCTAATGCGAGCTTCACTTATAAGAAAGTTGTATCTACTCTTATTTACCAGGAAGTTTATGTATTTTATGTTACACACACATGTATAGGTATGCGTATGTGAAAGGTGTTTCGATGTTTTTGTTTAAGTGTGTGCGTGAATTGGGGGTGTGTGAGTTTAAGCATTAGAATGAAGAGCACGCGCGCGCCTGGCCCGAGACGTGACTGGCATATCGTATCGTCCCTTTCCCCCCATCTTCCTTCTCTTTTACATCACCCCCTGCAGCCATTTTGGAAACGAATTTTCCCAGTTTTCGGCTCTTTTCGCTTTGGCTATTAATTTTATAATATTATTTAAATTTCCGTATGCTTTTATCTGTTTACCTAGAATTTGTTAGATATAGCTCGTTTTCTACGTCCTACTAAGCACTCCGTATAATCCGTATGTCCGTATGTGAGTTTATATCTTCAGCCCTGCGCAACGGATTTTGATGCGGTTTTTTAATAGATAGAATTGTTCAAGAAAATAGCTTTTTTGTATAAATTGCCATGGTTTAAATTCCACGCGTGTGAAAATGCGGCCAACAGCTAGTTTTATTTTAAAATATGTAGATAGATAGATAGATAGATTAACTCTTTATTGTACACATTTATAAGAAACAGAAAACAGAAATTAAGCTTAAAACTAGGTACAAATGGCGGCCTTATCACATAAAGTGATCTCTTCAAGGCAACCATGGGATGGAAAGAAAAGTTAGGGACTAAAATAAAGTGTAAGTATAATTATTATTTTAGTCGGCTCCACTTAGTAGATATTGTAGTAGAATATACTATCAAGTCATTTACTTAGCATGTGTGTTTAAAACTTTATGAAAATTTGTTTTCTTTTGAATTTAGAAAATATTCTTTAACACTAGCGCGACTCATTTATTTAAATAAAACTACTTTTTACGGAATTATAATTAGGAAGAATAGAATTGATACTCGTAACAATGCTACGCTTAGAATCTTTTGGGGTTCACTAACTGAACATAAACTTTCATACATGTTATAAAACAAAGTCCCTTGCCACCTCTATCCGTCAGTCTGTCTCTGTTTACGAAAAACACAAAAACTACTGAATCGCTTTTCGTGTAGTTTTCACCAACATAGTGTAGTAGACTTTTATTATGTAGCAATTATATCCAAGTTCTTTTTATTTTGAAGCTAGCAACAGCTTCTTGCTTACATTAACCCTTTTATAAAAAATCCAACCCTTTCAAGATGTAGATGTTCCGCAGATAACCCATTTTAATAATCACGTAGTTATATCATAGACGACACCATGTCTTATGACTTAGTCTTATCTAAAGGTACAGTTACACATGCTAGTTAGTAGCATGCTTTTTAGTATGCTCATTGGCATACTTGTTTCGAGCATGCTCTGCACTTGTCTACATTTGCTAGATATAAGCATGCTAGTTTTAAGATAGATAGAAGAAGATACTAGCATGCTCAATAAGCAAACCTGTTCACACACGCTATAAGCACGCCCCCTTCCACCCGCGCTGCAGGTAGCATGCCCAATAATCGCACGACCGTCGATTTTTGAGCAAATTCGAAACTAGCATGCTCATTATTAGCAATGTTTCGACACACGTACCACTAAGTAGCAATTGCTCAAAAGTAGCATGCTTTCGTGCTACTAACTAGCATGTGTAACTGTACCTTAAATCTCCGCGTTTCTCTAGCGGCGCCGAATATCCACAGATTAAATCATACTACGCTTTTGTGTGCACGTGTCAATGAGTTTTAACCGAATGTGGTAAAAGAAGGGTTATGTTGTAACATATATTTAATACGGCACGATACCAAATTATGCTCCATACAAAAGTATGGGTATCGTACTTCCGTTTTTTCTTCGCGAAAGTTAAACCGATTTTAATAGTTTTTGCGTTATATTATAGATAAAAGTACGAAACGTCTTTTTTCAAAGAATTTGTAGGTAAAATCCGCTTCATCTATCTTAGTCCCTTTCAGCGCGGCGCTCGGAAATAGGGATAGCAATACCTAAGGCAAATACCTAAATGAGGAGTACAATACCCTCTTAATATGCTAGTCCTGAATACTTTTTTAATTTATTGCATCATCAACAGTCCTTCATATGTGTGCAAAATTTTAGATCAAGTGGGCGGAAATCTCTTTCAAAACATTCCATTACATAGGTTAATATATTGATAGATAGGTACTTACCGAACTAATAAAAGCGTGTTAATATGTACTTACTTGTGATAATCCTAAATATATAGAAACAGTTTCAGATATGTACAGGAATCTTCCATCAGCCGCCACTGATAACGCGAATCCGTCCAAAGACTGTAGACAAACAAAATATTAACATTAACATATTATAATTAAGTTCTAAGTCACACAGAGAGTCGCTATGCTTAAGATAACGCTACTTGAGAATACGACAACACCTTATAAATGTAGAAAGCCGTAAAATAGGTATACTAACAAACTCTCAAGAGTTTGTTTGTTTGAACGAGCTAATCTCATGAACCACTCTGGCCTGATTTGTAAAACTCTTTCAGTGTTGAATAGTACATTTATCGTGGAAGGCTTTAGGTTATATAACATCACGTTGCGACTAATAGGAGCGAAGCATCAGCGAAAAATTTCCTAAATTCCACGCCAAGGATATCGCGGGCAATAGCTAGTATCTGATATAAACAGACAAGTTAGCATGCTCTTAATTGTAGTAATACTCGTAATTGTCACGTCACATCATTGTCGTAATTGTATTGGTCACTTCGCTCGATGAATCGACAATTGTTGGAGAGGGTTCTCGAGTGGACTACAAGTTCAATTAAGTACTTAGCCTGGTTCCTCGTGGTGTAAAAACAAAAGAACATTGTGCCAGGATGCTATTCTTGCTTACGTCTTTTGCTTTTTCAACATTCATGGTAAATTTCATAGATGGTCAACAAGTCTGGACATAATTCCATCTGCAGACGTGACACAAGAGCGTAGATACCGCCGTGTCAGTCATAATCAGTGCCTCCACGCAAGCGGGGCTCAGGAAATAGAAAGAAAGATTTCCCAAAAAAAATTCCCTGTTCTTAAGGCTTTTCAACACATTTTGATACAAGATCCTTCTTAGACAAGCGACCTACGTGCTTACTTTGATTTTAAAAGTATTAAGATTTTTAGGAAGACATTTTTCTCTACTCCGTATATTCTTACGAATAACGAAGTAAGAATATACGTCCGTGAGTGGCGACCACGCGCTGGACGGCGCAGCATGGGGCGGCCCCCAACAAGGTGGACTGAGGATATTGTCAAGTATCCGGGTCTAAGAGTCCGCTAGATGCAGTTAGCGTAAGAGTTGTGGCGTTCTATGGGAGATGTATCCAACAGTGGACTGAGAAGCGCTGATGGATGGATATATATTCTTACAAGACCACCTACAATTTTGAAGTTTTGATCTACCTAATAAGAACTAGATCAACCGAACGAACAAAATGTAACAATATTAGGCAACATTTAAATTAATAGTATCTCGCAAAATGTAATCAAATATGGCTTTTTATAAAATAAATAGTGTATAAGCATATTGAAAAAACACTTTTCATTATAACTAAACAAAAGATTTGTATTAAAAATTGTTACGGTTTGCGCGCAAGCGCTGGCGTGTGACAGGTATGGTCGGCAAAAAAACCTGTAGATTTATACTACAAATATGTAACTAACAACTGTAAATAGACTAGAAGAAGACGAGTATCATCACCCCATTTCTATCCCAGGTTGCTGTAAGAGCCACCTAGGGGACAATATAAGCAGGTAACATCTAATTTGAGAACTGGAAATCTCGAAACTAAGCCCTGTGCTAACACGTCTGGTCAGCGCGGCACAGTAGACCATAATCCCTCCCGAACTGGAGGAGCCCCGTGCCCAACAGTGGAACGTTAATGGGCTGGAGAGGAAATAGACTGTAATATAATTTTCAAGTATTGCAAATTATCAGTAATTCATGAAATAAAATTTCATAGCTTCATGAAATAAAATTTAAAAAAATTCAAAATAGTGTCTGGAAAATCACCGGTAGGTACCTATATTTCAAAAGGATCAAGCACGTAACACTTACAACCGTCAGGCATCTATGCCCAGATGTATACCTAAGCCAAGAAAGTATGTTCGTAGCAGACGGCGCTCTATAGTCTCGGCCTACCCCCATGGGAAAAAGGCGTGATGTTATGATGATGATGCCAGGAAAATCGAAAAACTAAAAAGAATGTCACTTGTTATCTTCATATTTCATACTCCCATTTTCAGCTATAAATAGAATTTTTTTGCAGACTATATATCTAGCAATAAGTCCTACATCCGAGATCAATTCTATGACGGTCAGCAAAAAAAGTAAACAAACAGTAGTCGGATGTCTAATGAAAATAGAGAACAAGAAGCTAAGACGATCCAGTATTTAAAGTTTTACTAGAAGTAACTAGTGATAAAAAGGATATTATAATAATAATATTTTACCGATTAAACGTATAATTAACGAAAGAAATGTGATCCTGGCTTTCCATGGGTTCTGTAAGAGTTTTGAATAGATTTTTTTTTTAGAATTTAGTTTTTTATTTATTCTCTAGTTTATTTTTACATTTCACTTAAATTTCATTTCATTTTACAGTGTATTTCATTGTGTCCGCCTAGTGGGAGCTTTTGAAAACTATCCTAATTGTTTCCTCAGATTACTAGTATACAGATTAAATTTTGGAACAGATATAGATATTCCCTTATACCTATTCTCGTATATGTTTTGACAATAACAATAACCAGTAACGGAAAAAAACAATTTAAATGTACTAAAATGTAATGACACTAAAACCTAAAACTATATTATAGCCACCTAGTTAATTTAGCTATGTTATTTTCTACTAGTATGCTAATATTATAAAACTGAAAAGTTTGTCGTACGTATCTCCGTAACCGATGGTCCGATTTGAAAAAGTCTTTCAGTTTAGGATAGTACCTTCATTGAGCGATCTATTAGGAGCATCAGTGAAAACGTTGTAAAAAGGGTAAATTTTTTAAAATTCAATGCCTACGAGGTTGCGGGCAACTGCTAGTTTGCATATATTTCGCTAATTTATCAATTAACACGATTTGTTACTCAATAACGCCAATCAAACTATGCAATTACATTTTTTTTATTAAAGCAAGTTGTAGTCACTTCTAGCGACACTAAATCAATGTAACAATATTGTAATGAGAAGCACGGTTGACAAAATGATACCTTATAGATAGATATACTTTTTAATCTGTGTTTAAACGGTACTGGATAACAAAAAACTACAGATCATAAATTTGATCGGCCATTGTGTGGACAAGGTTTATTTAAGAACTATTTGAACGTGGTCCTAGTTTATCAAGATAAACTTTTAATCGATTCTAAAACGAGTTTTTGTATTGGTTAAAAAGGGATTGATAATGACTAAATTAAGCTTTTTACTATGTCTAATCTGAGTTTTTTAATTTCACTCGGATAGTAAATGTTAAGAGGATACCAAAATAGCTTCGTGCATTTTTCTACGTACGAAGTTTTCATTGTTTCTTTAGATTGAATGGCTAGAGCTCTAATTTTTAAGTAAATGTTTTTTCAATATATGATCTAGGATCGCATAAACTCAGAAACGCGATTAAAAAAAGTTTTCTCGATAGAAAATCTTAGCGAAACCAACTCTCAAATTTTTTATTTTTTTCATTTGTCGGTCTATTATCGCGTATTAACTAATGAAATAACTTTAAAAACATAAGTAACTATTATATATAGAAACACGTAAATCAGAATTAAAATATATTTAGTAGATTTTGAGTAAACAAAAAAATATCCCTAATTCTTCATTTTCTATACCTACTAGCTGTTTTAATATGTACATGTCGCCGATAATATTGATGTAGGCCCTTAAGGCTGAATAAACGTTAGATAATATTGTACTTACTCCGAATGGAGATTGTGGTGTTACTAATTATACAATTTTCATGCAAGCTGTTTAGAAGAGACCACTAATAGCGATAAGACCGCCGCGCCGTTTGTACATTACACGTAGTTTGTCTATCATCATCATCAAACATCACGCCTTTTTGCTATGGGGGTAGGCAGAGACTATAGAGCTCCATCTGCTACGATCCAAACAGTTTGTATGACACTTTACTATTACAAATATGCAATAAAGTGTATTGTATTTATCAAACTGCTTTATTAATTTTATTGTTACATTATATTGATATCTACAATTTCCTACAGTTATCAAATAGCTATCCGTACCTAATACATAACAATGACATCAAGTTTTATTCAAATAAAGAAAAAAACTGACGCCAACTTGACCTCAAAGAATAATCGCTTACATAAAACCTATCAACTGTTCATTTAAACGACTACAAAGAGTTGTCGAAACATATCTGTTTACTTTCAAGCAAAAAATATTCTATAAAAGCTCACCTCAAACATATTCATGCTCGCTTTCCATTGAGCAATCTGTTGGCCGAGGTTTAGATTTTTTGTTTACTAAACACACAATGGAATACAATTGTAAGTGCAACATATACCGAAGAAAAAAAATACTTAATTTAATATTTCACGAATTTCTGATTTCACGGAATTTTGCAACGAGTTTAATTGAACATATTATACTGGTACTTTGTACTGGTGATAGAGTTAAGCAAGATATTCGGTCAAGTTTGAATCAATTTGAGAATCGTGTTTCGCATATAATTTTCTTGATCTGTGTGTTTTTACAAATTTATTAATTAATTATTATTTTTCACAGTTTTATCATACTACAACCCCCTGGTGCCAACCTGGTTACAACCAATTACTATTAAGGGTAAATAATATTAAGATAGATATTACATTGCAGCTTTTGTGTTTATTTATAAATATCTTAAATAATAATTATGTCTTAATTTAATATTAATTTCAAAGCGAATTTGATAAACAGATAATAATATGACTTATTTTATTAATTGTAATTGTAGCTTTGTCCTCTTTACTGTATCATTGATCATAAGGACATAAAATGGTGTAATTTTTCGCAGTATTCTCCAAATACGCTCAGAAAATGTATGAGATAATAGCGCGAGTATGTGAAGCAAATTTTTATTAAAATTTAATTTTCAAAGCTACAAGTTTTATTACTATTTAAAGCTGTGAATTACACAATGTTATCAAAATACACAAATCAATTATTTATTATTAATTTACATGATTAGCTTTTTTAAAACTTCAGAAGCTAGGTGTTTGTTACAAAAGTTAATTCTGTGGAGAAGAACAGATAAGAAACTTCTGGAACATTGATATGTAAATTATTCTTTAACGAGTTGAACCCCAAAACTTATATTATACTTATTCGATCACGTAAATTATCATTTTGCAATCGGTTCTCTATCATTATAATATTGTGGGTGTTGCGGTTTCTATTGAGTTCTGAATATAGTCTGGTACGTGATGCTTTTGATTTTTTTTTTTCACATAAATGAACTGTTTTGCGGGACCAGTTGTACGTTTTCTAAAAAAAAAGATAAGGACAAGCATACACAAATGAGTTAACAATGTTTAGTTGCAACATCATTTGTTTTTTGTTTATGAAAATTTAAATTTTTTGACACAAAATATTGGAAATTTTTTCTAGAGTCAGCAGAATAAAGCTTAAAATTAAACGATGATCACGTCAGTGTAGAGGCGTCTGTGTACAGACGTCGGAATTGATTATATCTTTACATTTATATCTTGGTAGTTTGATTATGTAGACGAAGAAAGAGAGAAAGATGTGTGGTTGATGATTGTTGTGTGGAAATGAGCGGAAACTGGAAGAGGATGCCCGAGAAGAAATATCATCTCATGTAAAGTTCTTTAAAAGACTCGCCTATGACCCGACATCTATACTTCTATACTAATGTTATAAAACTGAAGAGTTTGTTTGTTTGAACACGCTAGCGAGGAAGGCTGTAGGCTCTATAACATCACGCTGCGTCCAATAGGGGCGAAGTATCAGTGAAAAATGTTGCAAAAACTGGGAAAATTATCTATATTCTTCTGTTGCGCTCTAAATTCCGAAGTAATGGGCGACAACTAGTATTAATATTAACTAAACCAAATTAAGGTTTAAACAAACATTGTTTAAACCTTAATGAATGGCGCTCTATTAGTACCTGCCTGTACCCTTAGATCTAAAGTTATTATGTATTTTGTAAGTGCTTTATAGCTAAATAGAACATAATAGTCATATATTTAGCATATTTGCATGCTACGAGAAATAATTTAGCATTTTATAGTAAGATACTGCCTTGGTGAATTATATACCTTCGTTTATTCTTCCAGCAGTCAGTAAGTTACGAACAACGTAGTCACATATTACTCTTATCAGTATTAAATGAAGTATCCTTCCGTTTAGTAGCTGATAGTGATGCTAACATATATTATTTCCTTGACTAAAACATAGCCTCGTCAGTATATACCTAAGTACAGGTACTTAAGTGGATATTATGCAGAGTCGTATAAATACATTAACAAATGCCTTATTTGAAATAGTAATTAATTTTTAGAGAATTAATAACGTCTAATATATCTAATATTCTTTATCGGTCACCACGCGTGACGGATTAAGAATACAAGTGCCACCACCCCTTTTCTTCCCAGGGTGCTGTAAAAGCAAGCTAAGGAATATGGTACGCAGATTAGTTAGTGAGAGAGGTAAAACTCGAAAATAAACCCTTTGCCAACACGCCTGGTCAGCGCGACATAGTAGACCATAATCCCTCCCAAAGTGGAGGAGACCCGTGCCCAACAGTGGAACGTTAATGGGCTGGAGAGAGAGAAAATTGTTATTTACTTTTAATAAATCGTATATCCTTTCCTCCTCCAAACCAATGGCTGGGAACACTCTGAAAAAAAGATATTTTAAATTCCTTAGCCTCCAGAAATCTATCGGTATCTCTTGGCCTTTCCTTTCACTCATTTTGTACAAATGCCTATATAACGAACATAACAGGACTATCAGAATTAATTCAAAATTAAAATGATCAATACTAACTTGTAATATATGCGTTCCCTGGTGTTGTTCAAATAATTCCATGGCTAAACCAATAGCAGTGCGCCTGTTCTGTGCACCTGAAACAATACATATACCTATTAATAATTATCCGATTATCATTATCAACATAGGGGGGGCTTTGGTCTTTTTAGACACGTCCTTTTGGACATCTTATCAGTCCATCATTTTCGTCACTGTTGGCCTCCTCCTTGTTTGTAATCTACTATGCCACGTTTACCATGTGATTTACTACCGGGTTTATTTCAGGCTGATATCTTAGCTGGGTCCTACTACTTCAGAAATACTTTAAATGGAATGGAGAAATTTGTATTCTTAATTCTTCTCCACAAAGATTAGACATAAACTTGTAAAACTTTTGGTAATTTTATTGCAGTAGGTTATAAAAATTATAAAAATGGTTTTGGTTTTAGCAACTTTTCTTCGTAGACTTAATTATTTCCATGTAGACTCAGTCGAGTACAAAATGTAAATGATTCAGAAAAACATAATTTATTAACCTTTTCTAGCAAAAAATACAGGATTACTACCGTATGTTAACAGAAACCGCAGCAAGTAAGCTACTGTCTGTTCGATCTGTCATGCGCGATGCTATCTTCTGGTGTCAGGTTGCGCAGGCGCAATCTACCGACTGCTTTATGATGACAGTCAACACTTTATTGTCTTTGTATATGTTTGATTTTTTTTTGTCTACACTTGCATGTTCCCGAAATGATAGATTCGGTTGTCTTAGCTTTCAACTTTCATAAATAGGGTATATATGTGGGTACTATTTACTAATAAATAAATATTCATGGACATTTCACACAACGTCACAAACTACTCTGGGACAATCATTTGTGTGATATTCATAAATGTCATACAAATGTTTGTACTACGTCTGGCTGTTTTCTATGTATTATAAGTATGTATTTACAAAATAAAAGTAGTTTATGTATTATATCCGTATTCTGGTACCCATAACACAAGCATAATAAGCTTAGCTTGGGACCAGAGGACGTTGTGTGAAATGTCCATGAATATTTATTTATTTATTAAAGCTACGAACAATTTTCTTAAGTCCACGCGTACAGTTATAATTTGGTCGAAATATCTACCCATTTATTGAGAAATCTAATGAAAATTGTACTGATGCAGGTATACGTGTACAGAAATGTTGTAAAACACAATCAAGTGAAGTTTTTTATAAGAAATGAAGAAAGTGACAATGGATTACGTCCGCGCAAGGACACGTTAAATCGTGACTGCTGATGACAAGTCATATGGCTCGTCGTGATGTCGGCGGACACACAGACAGACACGATTTACAGACAATTGTAACAAACTTGTGCAATTATATATGTAACTGAATTTTGTAGTTGGTGCTATGTAAGCTATTTCTTTTTACAACCCTTCGTGTGCGAGATCAACTCGTACTTGACCGTTTTTTACATTTTGGCGATGTTTTTTCTGACATTTTATATTTTATGAAATAAAATGAAAAATCATTTAATAAATTGTAAAAATTATGTGCTTATGACAGGTCCAATTTTTTTCCGTACCACGATTATAAACGCTCTGTTCTCTACGTAAAGTTACGTATAACTCCTCTTCATTATTTCGGTTAAAATTTAAATGTAAAACTTTAAAATAGAACAATATAATACAGTTGTCATATCATACTATCGTAACTTTACTTATGAAAACAAAAATAAACGTTTCTGCAACAACTTTATTCCAGTGTACGATGTCCTTAATTTAAGAACTTTGATGGATAGTTCCGAGCAAAGACAGCAAACTAATTAAAATCAAGCTTTATTCTATCAAGTAATTTAGTTATTTTACCGAAAATATAAAAATACTGTAAAGCATTCAATAAAAAATAGTTTTTATAAAAAAATGCTAGTCTGGCGACTACTTGTAAAGTGTTTGAACCTGAGATAGTTAGGTTAAAAGAATATCTTATGTACCCCGTCTATTTAAATCTTGTATCAGTGTAGAATTGGCACGCATCCAAGTTTTGGGAATTTAAGTACATAATATGGACTATGCTTTGTCCTGTATCGAACAATAAATCTAGTCTATTCTAATATCTCTACTAATACAAACTGACCTCTGTGTGTGTTTGTAAGGTAGTTTTTGCTTGTTACGCAAAAACTATTGAATGGATTCTAATGAAACTTTACAGTTATATAGCTTACTTACGTTGCCCTCAACTACGTACGTGCATAATTTTAATTTAAACCCTAACAATTTATACAAAAAGTATCTTCTTGAACTACTCTAGCTATTAAAAAAAACTAACTACATCATAATCCGTTGCGTAGTTTTGAATATATAAGCTCACATGCATACAAAAATAACGACTTTGTTTTATACTACGTAAAAATATACTAGAATAACACATAGACATTGTATGACTGTTATAACATCACGATATCACATCCATACTTATATATTCTGGTACCCATAACACAAGCGTAAAAGCTTAGCGTGGGCGTTGTGTAAAATGTCCATGAATGAATATTTATTTATTTATACTCACACACTTTTCCTGTTAAAATATTAGTTTTTGGTCACCCTACAATCATGCAGGTCGGCGTATCAAAGAAGACTCGAGTCAGTTTGTTGAATTAAATTGTAATAAAGAACGCGCGCAAGCTATCTCTACATCTAAGAGTTTAAATATGTCTGCAAAGTGAATCTGTCTATGTGAACATAGCTAAGTTTTTTGTGACAAGTTAACTTACTATAAGTTCAAGGAACTATAGATTCTGAAGCAAAAAGCTGTTGTTTTTATTTCCTTATGTTCAACTTGTATTGACAATACATATTTTTTCCGCCTATAGTTATAGTTTCAGTTTTATTTTTAGTTAGATTGCGTTTAATTAGAGTAATCTTCAACCAGCGACTTTATTGGTGTAGCAGCGATTTTAGTAATTATTTCTTTTACCCTGCTAAATTTGAAGATCTGCTAAAGCAGGTATTTTTGAAACATAACCCTTTTACCGCCATAAAGATGAAATTCATTTTTCTTTTATTATATAAACAAATTTGTTGTATTTTCTAACACTTGCGCGACTCATCTGTTTAAATAAAACTACTTTTTACGGATTTAGAAGCTAATAATGTTATTGATGGATAATGTTATTGATTTTATGTAGTCTGAGCACAATGTAATATGATATAGTTTATAGTAAAAGTCTATCTTTATGGTCAATGTAAAATTAAAATCGAATGTGGGTAAACCCTGTAATAACTGATCGTAGAAGACACATTACAGCTCAGTCTCACCCGTGACCATGGTGACTGCAAAGTCTCCGAAACGTCGGGCCAAAATTTAAAACAAATATACGCGTCTAAATCCGTAAAAAGTAGTTTTATTTAAATTTGTTGTAATTCCAATCAGTTTTAGATAAATAAATCATATAATAATATGAAGGCTACATTACGTTCTGTAACTTAATAAGTTACATCACAAATGTTAATGACATAAATAAATTTTTTTTTTGCTAAAAGTTTACGTACTGTAGTTTAAAAAGAAAGTCAGTCTATATTAGACTGATGTTCTTAGCAAAAATACGGCCGTAAATCAGTACATACTCGTAAATCTAATTTGACAGTAAAGCTCACACAATCGACGCCATTTATTTTACTTCATCAACCCTCCACTGCTCCGCACAAATTTTTATTAACAGTGCTAAGTCTTGGTATAATTTTCTCATTACCGTCTCGCCTTAAGTCCAATATTGTCGCCATCACGACTGTAATTTGTAAGGCATTAGCAGGGTTAATGAAGTTACCAGTTATAACGATGTTGATGATTTTTTTTAACGACTTTCCATTTTATTGTAATAATCGAGTTTTAAAATAATTTCGCTTTATTTAAAATACTTTCATAAATACATACGTTTATACTCTATTCGCGGTCTTACTAGGTAGGTTCATAAACCTGTACCAACACACAAAATTTCATTAAAATCTGTCAAGCCGTTTTGGCGGAGATTGGCAACTAACACTTTAATACGATTTTATAAAGATACTAGCTGTTGCCTGCGACTTCATACGCCTGAAATTTAGAAACCAAACTTAACAAACAGAAGTTTATTATACTGCTCGATAGATGGCATTGTGCTGTTTTTCTGAAACGCACTATGTTTTCGTTACATGCGTTAACACTTATGCTCGTTGAAATTTTTCCAGTCATATTTAGCTCAATTAGTAAAAATAAGGATATAAGATAAATCGTAAAGTAATACAACTATCAGTAAATATTCATTTTATATTATGGCAGATGCAGATGGCTACAAAAAACGCCTCACTAACTCACTATTATATAAGAAACTTGAGGAAACAATACAATTTTTCCTTTCCTTTGTAAATAGTTTAGTTGTTGGGTAAATTTAATAAACCTCCCTAAAGATGGTCAACACTTACTGTCAAGCGATCGATTTGATGCTCAATAAGGGCGCATCTCACACCGACATCGAAGTGTTACATTTATTAAAAGAGACTTAGTAGTGCACTTAATGCACTTGTCCGTGTGGTGACGGATTAAGAATACAAGTATCACCACCCCTTTCCCTCCCCAGGGTGCTGTAAAAGCCAGCTAAGGAATATTGTACAAATAACATCGAAAACTTGAAACAAACCCTGTGCCAGCACGCAGTGGCGGATTTACCAGCAGGCTGAGTAGGCTGGAGCCTAGCGCGGCAAATTTTAAGGGGCGGCAAATTTAGTTCATAAATTTTTTATTTCAGTTTACAAATTAAAAAAAAAACTATTATACACACACATAATAGCAATTTCGAAAATTCGAGAGGAATTTTAATATTTAACAATAATCGAAATATTCTCATAAACAGTGCTAATTAATAAATATTTCTGCATGAACAATTCCTAAACGCTTTACTAATTATACATTAATGATTATGAACTTTTAGAATATAGCAATAGCGATTCGATATTATTATCAAAATTTAGTAATTTTTTAATATTTTTTTTTTGATAGAAAATTGACATGATTGTGGACTAAGATATCAAAATTTAGAGGCGGCAAAAATTGAATAGCCTACCGGCGGCAAATCTATAAATCCGCCACTGCTAGCACGCCTGGTCAGCTCGGCACAGTAGACCATATTCCCTCCCAAAGTGAAGGAGGCCCGTGCCTAACAGTGGGACATTAATAGGCTGGAGAGAGAGTGCACTTCTAAAATCACTAAGCATTATTGAGGGGGCTTGTGGTAAATTAGTTCATGATCACAAGGTCGCGGGTTCGATCCCAGACAAATATTTGTGTGATATTACTATTTGTCATATAAATGTCTGTACAGCGTCTCAGTATTTACTGTTTTTTAAAAGCATGTATATACAAAATAAATTTCTGGAAACACAAACAAGTAAACTTAGGTTAGGACCAGCGGTCGTTGTGTGAAATATCCCATTAATATTTATTTTGTTACTTTTGTATAAGTAATGGTATTTTGCGTGCAAATATATCCGTAAAATTAAAGCATTTTTTATACTTAGACTAGTAACATCTAAAATGAACGCTGTAATACCTACTTCGCGCTTTACTACTTAATACTACAATAACTTGAACTAGAAATGGTTAAAATAATCGAAATAAAAAAGCTCTGTGCAAGAGTAAACCCTTCAAAGCGCACTACGATATTTATCAGCGGCGAGGGCAATAATTTGGTCTTATTTGCCGATTCGGACATGTGCGTCCGACCACTAACATTTGCTTTAGCACAATGTTAGCTCAACGCGAAATTAAATAAAACTCACGCTTAATATGGGAGGGCTTTGAGTGGTGCTAAGAATTTACTTTTTCTCTTTAATATTTATAATAAAAGTCTTGTTATTTTGCAAATAGCATATGGGTCCATGTGCCCAGTGTTAAAATATTTAAAGTAGAATTTAATCTTCTTATAGGGCGTTATGATTCTGACTCATTATGTTACTAAATTGTAATTAAGATATTTATTATCACAAGGATGATACCAATATACTATTCTTGTACTTTTAATTATTTAACAAATGTCTTGTTACTTGAGCAGATACTTTATTTTATACTAGCTGTTGCCCGCGAATTCGTAGCCGTGGAATTCCTACTTACTTGACACTTATCGTCACATTTTGGACAATTTACAGAATCTTTTTATAAATTGTAGCCTATATGTTGTTCTGATGTAGGTATAAGCTACATTATTGTAAATTTTCATTAAAATCCATTCAGTAGTTTTTACGTGAAAGAGTAACAAACATTATTATAAAATCTACTATTTTGCATTATTTATTAGGATATCTACTATATTGCATTATTTTTCTTTAAATGTACTTATCAAAAATTTCAGGATAGGAACTAATCGATTATATCTAAATGATAAGTTCAGAATATTAATATGTCAATATTAAAAGTGGGAAACAGTGACAATAAATATGTCAATATAAATAAACAATTTATTGCACATACACTATTTCTAAAACGGTTGTATATATATACCTCGAAGGATTGGCGTTCCCTCAAAAATAACACAAGTTAAAAGCGTTGATTGCATCCCCTTGGGGGCGCCACTTGACCGGAACTCACCATCTCTAATGAAGAATTACCGCCCTTTGTGGGTGCAATCTCTTTATTTCAAGATCGAAGACATTTTAAGAACTTCCAGTTTCAAGAAGTCCAGTTTTAAGAACTTCCAAAGAAAAATTGCCCATTGCAAACTAGTTATGTTTTAAAATAAAAAAAAAATATTATTTATGTTTATGTTTTATTTATTTATGTTTTATATTTATTGTATGTATTATTTATTATTTATGTTTTAAAATAAAAATAGGTACATCGTGTTGATTATAATATATATTAAATATTTGTTGAAAATAGTCGCCTAATTTAAGCTAAAACTAATCTGGTACACCCTTATAATAAATATATAAATAAAAAAAGCCAGTGTCTGTTAAAAGAACATACTCGTAAAAGATATAGGTCCTACGAAATAAACAAAAATGTACCTATTCAATTTTAATTTAAAAAAACACGCTTGAAAATCTTTGATCGTGGTATTAGTCTTTAATATGCATTGTGTGCATTTTCCGTGTGGTGACGGATTAAGAATACAAGTGTCACCACCCCATCTCCTCCCAAGGGTGCTGTAAAAGACAGCTAAGGGATACTGCACACAGATAACATCCTCTGTGAGAGACGGAAAACCCGATAATAAACCCTGTGCCAATACGCCTGGTCAGCGCGGCACAGTAGACCATAATCGCTCCCAAAGTGAAGGACGTCCGTGCCCAACAGTGGGACGTAAATGGGCTGGAGAGAGAGAGAGGGAGATGCATTGTGTGCAAAATTTGAGATCAGTCTGACTATTGTAAGTGGATGAAAATTATTTTCAAAAATTTCTTTAAGGATAAACGGTTATGTAAACACGTGTCAAAAAGCTTTAAGAGACCTATCAACAACGAACGATCGAAAGTATGCTTCACGAATAAATAAACATCTTATTCTTGCAAAAAATACTATTCGCCCCCAAAACTATCGCAAAATAAAAAAAAAATCACAATTCCGAAACAATAATGAATTGTAACTAGCCAATTACACGGGCGGGCAACCCTTCAGTAGTCGCGGGGTCCGAGAGACCGTCCGGCGCCGGATCGATACCAAATAAAAATAGCTACAAAATCCGGAAAGCGATCTGATATTCTGCACACGTACAGTCAATATAGAAGAGAGTGATGATTGTGATGCACCGGCAGAGGGCACAAAAATGAACGTAGATATATAAATAGGCAACGTTATTTTAATGCTATTGAATACGTTTTGATTATTTTTCATAATAATCAAATTATTGTACGCATGAGGTAAGTTTTTATATCAATAACCTAAGAAAAGATGGATGGACTGTATGAAAGAGGACATGAAAGAAAGAGGGGTTGACACAGACATGACGGCTAATAGAAGACTATGGAAGAAAAAGACATGTTGCGCCGACCCCAAATAATGGGATAAGGGCAGGATGATGATGATGAACATTTAAAACTTATTTGAAAACTGATTGTTGTTATTGAAGCAGATATAGGTACATGTGACGTTCAACTTAATTTACAGATAGGTATTTCTTGATTGTTTTATAACGTAATTGTTTTTAGATAAAAGCTATAACTAATACCAAATACTAAGTTCTTATAAAAACAGAATGCATTTTACATTGCATACAATTCACACTTAATTAGTGAAATGTTTTACTATATATATTTTATTCTTTGCTTGGTTTAATAGCTAAACACATCAAGTATTCAACACAAAACTCCTCAGTAAATAATAAGACGGTTGTCGGTATTTAATTATATCCGGGTATTCTCGCACGGAGTTCATTATAGCCGGGATTAGCGGAAGGGTTAGCTTATTGAGCTGCCAACATTTCGAGAAGGATATAAAGGATCATAGAATCCGAATGCGTTTTAAGTATCGTACTTATAACAAAACCGAGAATATTGACCTTATAATATATGTTGAAGGCTTTTGCTAATAATACTGCCTAATTAAATCTCCGCAATAAATAAATGGGTTGCAAGTTTAATAAGATTTAGAACACCCTTCGTTAAATTGTATGTGTTTCACTTACGCAAATAATTGAAACCTATTTCTCTTTTTAAAGAATTTTACTAATACTATGGACTAAGCCACGAGTCTTGTACTCAAAACTTTATCCCACTAGTTAAATTAAACAGCGCCAATTAGATATAACTTATAAAATTTAATATTTACAGCAATTAGGATGCCATTAGAGCAAGATATTATTGGCAGTTAACATCAACTGTGAGAGCGAGAAACTTGAAACTAAACCTTATCCTAACACGTCAGCTACCACGTCTGGCTAGAGCGGTGCAGTAACCCTTTCGAAGAAGAGGAGGCCCGTGCTCGACAGTAGGACGTTTATGGGCTAAGAAAGAAGAAGAAGAAGGATGTTATTTACTGGATCATTTTTTTTTATAATCTATGGACTCGAATTGATTTCACCTACAAATATTCATCCAAATTGGCTCAGTCCTTTTCAAGGAGTTACATGTATAGAACAACACATAAAGATATATTTACAATTTTATATCAATATCCATTGTATATTATTTGTAACCCGTATGTCGCCCGAGGTACTATTTTTCCTTTATTTATTGTTATTTTTCTATTTCGTCGGCAGATGTGCCACGATATGATTTACGAACGCTCTGTATTAAGGAACGGACGTGAATTATAACGCCTACTCTTGGTCGGTCAGGAAAACATGCTTTTCTATATTTTATAATATAGATATGGGAATATCATAGATGTAGTTAGGTAAAAAATTATGAATTAATATGTCTAATAAGCAGATAAAGTTGAACCTCTTAACTTGAAACTGAGCACTACGAATACACGTCATATAGACTAAATACCTACCCTAAAATCGAAGAGGAGTGTCTAATTTGATTGAAAAGGAGATTTAGGGGCTGTGAGGAAGAAGATGCCAATCCGCTGATATCCTAATAGTTCAAGTGAATAATCTCTATAGCAAACTGATCAACAGATTAACAATCGAACGATGAAATCTATTAATAGTAATATTATAAAACTGAAGAGTTTGTTTGTTTGTTTGAACGCGCTAACCTCGGGAACTACTGATCCGATTAGAATTTTTTTTTCAGTTTTGGATAGTATATTTATCAAAAAAGGCTATAGGCTATATCACGATAGAAGTGAAGCATTAGTAAAAAAATGTTGCAAATACAGGATTATTTTTCTACCACGCGTATGGAGTCACGTGCTACAGCTAATATTTATACAATATTACTTATTGATGATACTGATAAGAAAATAAATATTTTATACTCATACACAAAGCAATATGAACTCATAAAACATTAAAACCGATACACCAGTTAAAATGACACGTCTTTTCGCCGCGAGAGACGTCACCCTTATGCCATAAATCAACCGTGCTGCCACCAAACGGCAATATGGGGAACGAAACATGTGTTTACACCCAAGTTAATTTGTCGAATTTATCTGCCCTGTCTTGTGTCCGTATTTAGAAATATTGCTTCATGTTATGCCTTCGATTAGAAATAAGATGTATGAGTAAAGAATCTGCCTGGGCAATTTAATTTTTTTGGGTACATAATACTACTATTTTTGGGTACATAATACTCTTTTCTTTAGATTGTGAAAGAAAGTGAGATAATATGATGGGTTAAGTAAACTGAATAGGACTGAAGTGCCATTCCGCCTTTTTTAACACGTTTGTATTAGTTCGGTAGGTATCTAGATATCAATGTATTAATCTATGTAATGGAATCTTTGAAAGTGATTTTCACCCACTTGCAGTAGTCGGATTGATCTGAAATTTTCCATACCTAACAAGAACCGATGACAATGCAATAATAAAAAAATATATTTGGGATTTTCAAACGTGTTTTTAGTTTTTGTACTAAGTAGATTATTACTTTGGAGGTCTTTCAAAATCAAGGAAATATCCTTGGCTTCATTTATATTCATACAGCTATCTAGTCACACATGTACGTTGGCTATAAATGCTACACACCTCTTATCATTTTACAAGGCATCACTAATGAGATTGGTGTAGGTCATCAAATTAAACCACTTTTAATGAATTTAGACGCTTAGGTATATTTTGTTTCAAATTCCGACTTTTGAAGACTATTGAGCCACAGAGCACGGTTAGCACAGTCCTACTTTATGCTCATGTATTTGGATAACACATTATGTATCATATACAACTAGCTGATGCCCGCGACTTCGTACGCGTATAATGAAAGTATAATGAAACCTTAACGAACAGAAGTTTACAATGCCACTCGATAGATGGCGTTCTTGGCGTCTTTTAAATCGCGCTATGGTTTCGGTCCACACATTAACACTTAAGCTCGTCAAAATTTTTATTGAGTCGTCGGCTCGTTTCCACATTTATAAATTAGGTAGGTTTAAGATTAAGATTATGATTCTTACATCACTGCATCTCTACATAACCAAAACCAAATATCTTACACAATTAAAATAATTCGTTTATTTGATGCTTCTTAGACTTCCGTACCAAAAGGTACTTCCTTAGTTTTAACACCGGTAACAGCTAAGCTGATGTGTCATTCCTCAAAATATGACATACAAGTTCAGCTCCACAATGACAAGTACAATTAAAACCGCTCAACATATCATCAAACGAGCCCTAAAATCATTTAAATAATCAAGTCACGTTCACCAAATACTGTACACTAACAAGCGGTATATCGTTTGCACTGATTGTTAATTGATTAGATTAAAAATTTCGTACCAAATCGCGGCGTATTGTTACACTGAATGAATAGGGTACACCCCAAACGAATTAATTAGATATTTTTAAAGGTGTATTTTACAATTTAGATGTTGACAGTTGGATTATTTTGATAATCTTGTTAAGAATGGTAAGTAGTAACTTGATCTTGTTACTTGGGGTATGTTTAATTACCTACTCTGTGCTTTTTGCAGATGTCATTTTAAACTAAAAGGAAAACTAAAGCATTATCTTCGTGGTCTTGTGGTTCATATAACGGACTGCCGTTCACGAGGTCGAGGGTTCGATTCCCGCTCGGTACAATCATTTGTGTGATATTTATAATTGTCATACAAATGTTTGAACTGCGTCTGGGTATTTCTATGTATTATAAGTAAGTATGTACGAAAGAAAAGTAGTTTACGTATTATATCCGTATTCTGGTATCCATAATACAAGCATATAAGCTTAGCTTCCAGGACCAGAGGACGTTGTGTGTCCATGAATATTTATTATTCATTATCACAATATTCTCTAACACTTGCACGACTCATTTGTTTAAATAAAACCACTTTTTACGGATTTATGATTTACTTTTTAACTTAAATACGCGTCTAAATCCGTATAAAGTAGTTTTATAAAGCAATAAAAGAAATATATTAAAATGTAAAAAATAGGATATAAATAAATATTTTTTAGTAGTTTATGGAAACTGCATATTTCCGATAATTTAACGCGTAGATTTGATTGATTTTTTTTTTGGATGATGTCTCTTATACTTAAGGATCTGCTATAACATACCTATTCTATTTACAAGTTTCGTATCCTTTGAAGCAGTCACGTTAGCAACAGTTCAAAAGTTCGTTGTAAATGTTGTAGTACATATTACGGTTGTATGGTACGCTAAAACACCGACAGCTTGATATAAAATCTCTAAATCCGTAAAAAGTGGTTTTATTTAATGAATAAGTCGCGCAAGTGTTAGAGAATATATATATTATCTTTTTGCTAATAGCTGCAAGTGCATCGTCCAATTCATAAAAGAATATAGACCCCAAGAGAAAACTTCGAAAATGATGTATATTTCCAATAAATTATCGCAATTCCAACGCAACACATGAGACGTATTCCATACGCAGAAAAATTTTACGACATCGAGTATATTTTCCTAAATTCTCTTACGAATCTTTATTGCATACACAAGTGTATTTGAACTACAAAATTTATCCACACATTGGTACCGATTCTATACGCACAACTAAACTAAACTATAAAAGTAATTTATTGATTTTGCATTAGACATGCTATGCTTTACTTAAAAAATCAAATTATGCTGGAAAAAATGACTGCCGCAAGCGGGACAGTCGACAAGCGCAAAGTCCCGCTTGCGGGAGTCATTTTTTCCACCATAATTTGATTTGTTAAACTAAAAAAATTAAATTGCTTGTGCCAATAACACAATTCGACAATGTTAACTGAACTTTCTTAATAAAAACGGTGTATTTATAGACAAACGATTTTAATTAATAAAAATATGTACAATGAAATAGCAAATCTTACATAAATTTAGTATATGTATTCTATCCGTATTCTGGTACCCATAACACAAGCATATAAGCTTAGCTTGGGACCAGAGGACGTTGTGTGAAATGTCCATGAATATTTATTTATTTATTTATTATTAATTGACAAAATAAACTTTAATTTTTTAGTTAAGTTGTGCACATAGAATTAGCACCATTAAGGCTATTTCTATGCGTCAAATTATTAACCTCCTCTCTCTCCTCTCCAACCCATTTACGTCCCACTGTTGGGCACGGGCCTCCTCCACTTTGGAGGGATTATAGTCTACTGTGCCGCGCTGAGCAGGCGTGTTGGCACAGGGTTTATTTTCGAGTTTTCCGTCTCTCACAGAGGATGTTATATGTGTGCAATATCCCTTAGCTGACTTTTACAGCACCCTTGGGAGGAGATGGGGTGGTGACACTCTATTCTTAATCCGGCACCACACGGACGTCACAGCTTAACCTAATTTTGCTAAAACAAAAACAACTTGTATTTTCACTAATTGGCTATTTCGTAGATAGCCAATAAGTGAAAATACAAGTTGTTTTACGCGATTATGTTATTATATCAATGTGGCGATGCAATGGATTAATAATACAAGTGTTACCATCCTGTTTCCTTCGGGTAGAGCCCTGTGCCCAACAGTGGGACGATAATGGGTTGGAGAGGGAAACAAAGAGTTTATGTTAATTAAAATCATTAGTCAATACACTGTTTTTTTTATAAATAAGAAAATTTGTTTAACATTGCCAAATTGTGTTACTGACACCTATCAATTTAAATTTTTACTTAAGTTTAGTTGTGTACTTACAGTTAGAATTGGGTACCAAAAACATTTTGTTAGACAAATTTTGACACCCTAAACGCTCATGTTTTATTGCCTTGAATATTTTTATTTGAATACGTAGTCCCACCTTCGAAATTGAGTTAAAATGACAGTGGCATACGCAGAGATTCTGTTCGTGGTCGCATTAAACGTATTAGGGGCCAAAATTGGATTTGTCGTGGGGCGTTTTATTGGTACACTTGTTACGAATTTAGGAACACAGTGCGTTAAAAAAGCTCTTTGTCAAGGTGAAAGTATGGAGGCTTGTTATTGACAAAATTTGGAGCTATCTCCCCTACGTTTCTTTAGTTTTTATTTGGACATTATAATGCATGTGTCATATGTGTCTTGAATTTTTCAAACAGATTCTATCTACAAAAGAGAATACAGATGAATTAAGAACCTCCTCTTTTTTTGAAGTCGGTTAAAAAGAAGTGGTCAATAATGTCAATATTTTACGGATTTAGACGCGTTTCTTTTTTTTTAATTTTAGCCCGACGTTTCGGACGATGGTGCCTGCAAATTCTCCGAAACGTCGGGCCAAAATTTTAAACAAATACGCTTGTTTAAATCCGTAAAAAGTAGTTTTATTTAAACAAATGAGTCGCGCAAGTGTTAGAAAATGTTAAGAATGGGTTACCTAAAAATGTTACCATGGTTGCTTTTCATAAAAAAATATGCTTATACCATAGCGTAACAATGAATAGGTATACCTATGACGCCAATAAATAGTCAAACATCACGAAGCACTGACACTGACTACGCTTGTGGAGTCATTAAAGCAACTAGGTTTCCAACTAAAACAGAGTTTTTAGTTTTAACAAATAGAAGTGAATCATCAATTTAGAAACTATTATTCTCAGAAATCTCTATAGTGTAGACCATTTACATACATTCAGATTTTTTTTTAAATATAAACATATTTCTTGTTCTTATTGTACTTACTAAGCTTACAATAGGAGGTCTTTTTTATTATTACAAGTTTTTTTCCCACTTTGTCTTAGACACCGATTTTTACCACCGAGTTAAAAAAACTAAATAAAAGAAAGAAAAAGCTGCTATAACATTCTTAAATTGCCTGGGCATTGAGTAGCTTATCTCGAATATTTATTTATTTCTGTATTACTATATTAAAATGTAAAGTGACTAAATATGTAACAAAGCAGTTCAGAATATGATTTGATATTTTTTAAATTACATACTTTTTTATTTAAAATATCGTATTTTGAATGGCATTCTGGTAATTTTTTTTTGTAAAGTCCTCAAAAATTTAATTAAACTTATTAAATAAATAACTTTATCAATGACAATTCTATGTTAAGCTTTCTTAAAGTTAGAAACATTTCAATACCAATCCTTTATTCAAAATTAGTTTAAACTTGTACCGTAAATAGTCAATTGTGGCAATTTCTGGTCTTATTCAACTATGCAAAATGGTAGACTTGGTTTGAAATAACTGTGGAGGGTTAGCAAATCAGATTTGTGTTCGTCAAGTCATTGTATTGTAACCGTGTTACCGCACCCCTTGTAGAGACAGACAAATATACAGAACTTACATTTATTTAATACTATCAGTAGTTTAAAATTTCAAAAATAAACAGAGTTTAGGAATCCGTCACCTAACGCAAAATTACTTAAGTTATTTGTGTCTATTTGGCTGTCGAAGCTGATTGGTCCAAGTGCCGCAGACCGAACATTATGGAGCTCTAGGGTTATGTCCAGCAGAGGACAAAGAAAGGCTGATGAATGGATTTGGAACGTATACGGACGTATACGTTTTGATTATTTTATTTGTTTAGTTTAATGAAGCGGTACTTATAAAAAAATTTTGCTCAACTGATCAAAATTCAATTTTCGTCCCCTATCACCGATCTTATGATCCGAATAATACATAGACTTTATAATATATCATCACGTAAAAAACCAAAGACCGGGGCGATAACTATAAACGCAGCCGAAACTCGAAACCGTTTGCATTACTTAGTAATAAAAAAATAGAGACGACTTAGAGATAGAAACTCTAATAAAATATAATTATAGAAAGAGTATAACATACCTTTTAGCGCTTTACTGCTTGGAGGTGGATCTCTACTCCACGGCGGATCACCGTGACCAGAGAAGTCTCTTAACTTGAGGTAGCTTATAGTCAGCCTTATTATAGAAGCCTTATCTAGTTGGCTAGTTATAGCCGCTGGGAGAGGCAGCATCTTCGCTAACTCATAGAACTCGTAATTCTCTTTTCCTCGTCTAGATCTAGCCGCGTCTCTGCTTTTTTCTTTCCGGAGCTCGAGAATACTGTAAACAAAATTTATTGTTAGCTGATGAAGAAACTGTGTATTTTACGAATCCTAAGGTAGACTTACTTAACATTGTATTTCGAAGAGTTTGAAGAGAAACGAAATAGGGAGTTATTGAAGTAACAAGACTGAAAAGTATGACTTATTTAATGTTTGTATTTTGCATGTTTGTACACGCATTGAATGCTGTTTTCATCGACTTACATAAATATAGTTATTTTATTACGAATTTCATTATCCATTTAATACAAATAAATTATTATCTAGTAATATTTAGAAAGCGTACCAGAACTTCACATAACGCGTGATTTTTAATAAAAGGTACAAAATTCCCATCCTATTTATTTATAACTTACTATATATACAATAAATAAATAAATATCAATGGATACTTCACACAACGTCCTCTGGTACCAAAGTAAGCTATATTTCTATGTTTGTGTTATGGGTACCAGAATACGGATAGACTACATATACTACTTTTCTTTTGTACATACTTATAATACATAGTAAACACCCAGACCCAGAATGAAATTTGTATGACTTTTATAAAGATCACACAAATTATTGTCCCGAGCGGGAATCGAACCCGCGACCTCGTGAACGGCAGTCCGTTACATGAACCACTCCGCCACGAGGACCGTCACAATACTTAGTTGGTTACAATACTCAGTTTTACAGGCACAGTACCTATAGAGACCTATCATCTTTACTTAATATTAAACAGAGTCGTTGTTTTTGTATGTATGTCCTTAAGCCCACCTTCAGGATTACGCAACGGATTTTGATACGGTTTTCTTTAGTAGATAGAGTGGTACAAGAGGATGATTTTTTTGTATAATTCGTACGAAGTTCTGGGTAACACCTAAAAGTGAACATCATTAACAGGTAAGTTCAAGAAAATTGTTTACGAGATCGTGAATTCAAGTCCCACTTGTGATATTTTTATCTTAATTTCAATAATTAGGGAGAAATTTGTAAATATGTAATGTGAATAAAAAACGTAAATGACACGCCCATTTGTTGGACAGACGGGTGGGTGTGTTTTAAATACACCACACCTCTGGGCGGCGCTAATCATTCTAACATCTACCCACCACTTAATAAATTCCAACATTCAAATGCGAACAACTTAAAATATCTCGTATAAGTTGAATATTTTTTTATATATTTTTGTTCACAGTTTTATACCATAATAGAAATGTTTTATAAATATTACTGGATGTTTTTTTTTTCTGCATTAGTACCTATTGTTACTTTAAATAAGTCTAATTTTTTATATTAGGTAGGTACGGTACACACCAAAAATTTGTACGTAATATAAACGTAAAACGTATAAATATGTTTTCAAAATTTTATTAAAATAATGGAATTTGAATTTATTCCAACAAAAATTTTAGATTCATCATAACTTTAGTAACTAAATTATTATTTAATAATAATTTATAATAATTATCATCAAAAATATGGATGGACAGTGTGAATGAGGATATGAAAGAAAGAAGAGTTATCTATGAAGTTATCATATATAAGACATCTGACCCTCAAATAACGGGATATGGGCAGGAGAATGATGATGTCATTAAAAAACGTAGGTACAGTTTCTTGTCTATATTTTTTCTACAGATTTTAATTTTAAACAAGCTATCTTGGAAAAAATTTAAACTTATGTTTCAACCCTATACTGGTAAGAAAAGTGACTAACACTTTTCATAAAAAGAAGAAAGAGCGTTGTCTTAAATATATGGTAGAGCCGTGCTACGATGCCCTAATTTGATACCACACTTTAATAAAATATTTGAATTTCATCAGGAAAGGTCACCAAGACTAACGGTTACATTATAAAGAACCATTCACAATAGCCATTAAGCCATTTACACATCAGTTTAGTACTAAAACAGTAGGTGCCAAGTAAGCGAACCGGTTTTACGATGGCACGACCGACGTCCGATAACGTCCCGTGAGACAACTTTATTGACACCTGAGTAAGACCATTTCAAAATTGGAACGTTTTACGGTTTTTTTAAAGCTACCCACACTTTGTTAGGGTGCGGATAATTCGAAATTATTCTAGGTGTTTCTTGTTATGTAGTTACAATGATGACCCGCGATTTCGTAAGCGTAGAATTTAGGAAATTTTCCCCGTTTTCGCAACATTTTTCACTGATGCTGCGCTTCTATAGGTCGTAGCGTGATGTTATATAGCCTTTATCCTTCCTCGATAAATGTACTATCCAATACTGAAAGAATTTTTCACATTGGGCCGCTAAATTCTGCGAATAGCGCGTTCAAACAAACAAACAAACTCTTCAACTTTATGATATTAGTATAGAATAATATATGTTGAACACATTTTTTTAATTTAATAACTAGAATCATGAAAGCTAGCTTGCTTCAAATATAAAGTCTAAGTTACAAAAGTCAATTACAATCTAAGCCATAAAAATCCGAATTAAAATGCTATCGAAAGCTTTAAAAAAGTAACTTTAACGTTTATCTTAAATAAGTACACCTAAGGGACTAATAGCGTTTAAAATATATAAAGAAACTACCGAACTAACCCTTCTTAAAACAGATTTCCCGATAAACGTTAGTAAACTATTAGAATAAGGGTTGGGTTCTATGCCACTGGTCACTGGCTGAATTTTGTTATTAAATTCTAATAAAACCGTTACATATACGTATATTATATAATATTATAATGCATATTTTACATTTATATACCTAATTATAAATTTTCTTGTGCCACTTTTAAATTAAATGTTTGTTGGAATAAATTGATTGGAACTTCATCTTCCGGACTTATATAAAAATTCTTTTACTCTTGGAAAGTTTACCGTGTCCGCATAACATAAACTTTTTTTAAATACCTTAATGTTTGCAGATGCGTAGGCTACGTAGCCGTCCAAGATTACTTGTACCTAATTTATCGACAATAATTTCGTATACGTAAATCTGTAATAATATTATAAACTTTAACCGCCTTATTACAAAACGTGGACTAAGTTTAAGCCACAGTTTAAGCCTGGCTTTTTAAACACTTCAATTGCGCATTTCAAACAGGTTTTTCTCAAATCCTAGATCTAACAACGACCTTAGTCATAAACCGATGCCAAACTAGTGTCAGAGCGGGTCTAACTATCCGATTCCTCGTTAATAAATTTTGTTAAATCTGGGTTTAACGTTGAGCCGCGTTTTGTAATAAGGGGGAAAGAGTTTGTTTGTAAGCGCTAATCTCAGGAACCACTTCTCCGATTTAAACAATTGTTACAGTGTTGGTTAAAACATTTATTGAGCAAAGCTATAGTCTATATAACATCACGCTGCGATCAATAAGAGCGAAGCATTAGTGATAAAAGTTGCAAAAACGGGGAAAATTTTCTAAATTCCACGCGTACGGAGTCACGGGCAATAGCTAGTTGTTTAAATAAACAAAAATCTAAAGATGAAACCTTTATGTAGGCACTTGAATACTAAATAAGCCTTTGTTATCATTGTAAGAAGTACCTTAATATAAATTAGCCTTTATAAACTATTTGACAAACAATTTAAACGAATATGTTAGCATTTATTTGTTATTTTACCACATTTATTAACGTACAAACAATTCACTATTGTGTCAAAAGTTACGCACAAAACAATAGTTAATGCAAATGGTAGAAGCACATTATTATCAAATGATTAACTAAAGACTAACTATAGGTAGTTTTTAAGTATTATTGGCATATGACTCAGGAGTTTATGAGGTCAGTGTGTAAAAATGTACACATGGAAAACACTAGAGCTTGTAATCGAACTGTTTAATTCATGTTTTGCTAATGTGTGGCGCAGTAAGTTTGTTTTGAATAATTTTTGTTGCGTTTAGTATATCACTAACTTACAGCCGTATTCACAAACGTTACTGTGAGGTCTCATAGTAGGCATGGACGCACAGGGGTAGCAAAATCATTTCACAAACAATACTTAAGTAGTGAAGCGCACTATGCGTTTGTTAAACTGAACGCATAGATAAGTTTTGTCTATGAATACAAAAGCTCGATGAACGGAACGCACTGAAAACTGTTACCCTATGCACAGTGCATCAAAACTTAAGTACTTACTTAAGTAAATATTGTTTGTGAATACGGGTGTAAGTATAGATTACCTAGGTTTACTTATTTACCTCTCTCTGTCTTTCTCCAGCTCAACCCATGTCCCACTGTTGGGCACAGGTCTCCACCACTTTGGTAGGGATTATGATCTGATGTGTCGCTGTGCGCTGACTAGGCGAGTTGGCACAAATAATTCTGTAGCTATGTAAACCAACACTTCAGTCCGATTTAAACTAAGGGTCGGGTGGTCACTTTTTAGGGGTATTATATTGTTTAAAATAACTGTAAAGGGTGGTACACCCTTACGTCTTGACCAATCATAGATTAAGCTGAATTATGGTTATGAAAAGATTTTTTCAATAGTAAGAAGGTAAGTAGGTACTATATCTTTCTTTCTCGTTCCAGCCCATTAATGTCCCTCTGTTGGGCACGGGCCTCGTCTACTTTGGGAGGGTTTATGGTCTACTGTGCAGCGTTGACCAGGCGTATTGGTACAGGGTTTGTTTTCGAGATTTCCGTCTCTTACGGAGGATGTTTTCTGTGTACAAAATTCCTTAACAGAGCACCCTGGGAAGGCAATGGGGTGGTGACACTCGTATTTTAAATCCATCACCAGACAATAAGTCCAATCAATAAGATTTAAAGTACTGTTAATAAGATTTAAAAAAAAGTAATTTTGTATTATTTGAAGCAATCATGACATGTGTATCTAATGAGGAGAAATGAAAAACATGAGTAAAAAAGTGATTCATATAAGAGCTGTCGGGTAGAGGCGAGGAAGCCCAAAGAATCGATAGATGGATTGTCTAGAAGATGATATTAAAGAAAACCGATCAAGTACGAGTTGTATGTACCTATACACGAAATATGCATATTTCCGAACCCAAATAACGGGATTAGGGCAGGAGAGTTATCATGATGAGAATTCGTTGTTATAGCGTCAACTGATATACCTACACAAACTGTGAAATCTTCAGCTCTATAGCTATCACCGTTCTAAAGATACAGACGGACATCGAAGTCTCAGTAATAGAGACCCGCATATCCTTTTTGTATCATCTTCTCCCTCTTCTCCAACCCATTTACATCCCACTGTTGGGCACGGACCTCCTCCACTTTTGGAGGGATTATAGTCTACTGTGCCGCGCTGACCAAGCGTGGTGGCACAGGGTTCATTAACGAGTTTTCCGTCTCTCACAGAAGATGCTATCTGTGTGAAATATCCCTTAGCTGACTTTTACAGCTCCATTGGGAGGAGATGGGGTGGTGACACTTGTATTCTTAATCCGCCACCACACGGACAACCTTTCTGTATGAAACCCAATAAATAATGAGAGTGATGGTTGATAGAAGAACTAGGAAGAAATAAGGCGTGTTGCTTCGATTCTAAATATAAACTCTAAGATACAAGTAATATTAAAAACCACACAACCATCTCAACAACGAAATCATTCTAAGATGCAAGAACTACTTATCCATTTAACTATAAAAGTCGTGAAGGCGTCATAAAAATTATTACGTTTAGTCTGCAGAGGAAGAAAAGAGGGTTTCGTTCCAAATGGAGGTTTTATACTAAAAGTCCAATTTCAAAACTCTAAAATAGCTTTTATTTGTAACCAACTTTTAAAAGGAGGTTATTAATAAGATTGATTTTCGTCAAATAAATAAAATATGCGATCGTAAATGATCGAAATATTTGATCGCATGCAAAATTTATTTATTTATTAAACTTTATGCACAATAATTAAGTTGTACAATGGCGGATTAAAAGTTTATATACTTAAGTTTTATAAGTTTTTCTTTTTTGGACATTTCACACCACGTTCTTTGATCCCAAGCTAAGCTTATATTATGCTTGTGGTATGGGTACCAGAATACTAATGGAATACATGAACTACTTTTGTAAATACATACTTTTATTACATAGAAACACCCAGAGTACAAACATTTGTATGACAATTATTATAGTACACAAATTATTGTACCTAGCGGGAATCGAGCCCGCGACCTCGTGATCGGCAGTCCGTTACATGAACCACTCAACCACGAGGCTCGTCTTTATATAGAATATTTTAGTATCATTATACTGAATAGCTTCTTATTCAGTAAGTATCTGTCTACGCTGGCGTTTAGAAAATCTAATAGGTATTTTTCACATCTGATTCATTTTGAAAAACCTACCGATTCATCTTACCAAACACAAGATTACTTCGTTCCTAAGAATTTAATTTTCCGGTAAAAATTATAGTGTTTTTGCATCGCAGAAATCAATTTCGTTTTTTGTAATATATAACAAAGAAACAATTCAGATTTAAAGAGACTTAAACTTTAAAATGACTAGGTAAGTACTTGATAGTAAAATAGCTTTTAACAACAAAAATAGTAAACAAAGACTACTCCTATGCTTTTTGTCCTGTCCAATTTTTATGACGAAACTCCCTTCATCTTAGAAGTGACCGTCTTTAAGTGTCCGTGTACGTGTCTCAACACCCTGCACACCTGGGAATCGAACCCACAATACGTCACTAACTTGCTGACCCTCAACAAATACAAACACTTCCAAAATAAACCTTTTGCAATAGACTTATAGTTCAATTTCCAACAAGAATGACGTTGCTTCTTTGGTCAGCGATGATTAGTAGTATACCCTCAAAATAACATAAGTCAAAAGACCTTCAACCAAAACTAAACCTTACTAAATACAAATAAGAAACATGTTCTATTGTTGTAGACGAATATAAAAAGAATTCTTTTGCAAATTGAAATGAAAGAAATTCGAAGGCAAAAAGTCTTAGATTCGAAGTTGGGATCGTAAAAAGTAGTACGCAACCGTGTCGCAGTAGTTTCGGTTAATGTGTCCGGGACAAATTGAGTTGGCCGGGTAGGAAAATTAGCTGTCCCAGGGGCATTCCCGTATTACCACCGACAATATTAGTATTGGGATATGAGACGACTATTTATGACGTAACTTTGGAAGGCAGAGCTTGAATGAAGCTAACTAATCTATAAATAATAGTATACTTAACGTCTGTACATATTTTCCATTGCAAAACTTTTTGTATCAACATAATAATGACAATTTTTAAGCTATTGCATAGCTTCTATCGCGGGCCGTGAGCGTGGAGACCGAATCCAGAAATTCCGTAACGAAAATAGCGTAATGAAAAAACCTTACACTATCGACGCTACTGCGCATGCGTAACCCCTTCTTCGCCCAGCAACTTATTTTTTCATGTTTACGAAAGTGGACACGGTCGCCTAATACTATCAAAAAGTTTGCAGAAGCCCATGAACGGAGGCTTCATCAACACGTTAACGTCTAGGCTATCCAGCTCCTTGACAATACGGATCTAGTTAGATGACTTAAAACAACAAAACCGTTCAAACTAGTTTTTCAATAGAGCTAGTATTAATTAGTGCAGTGAGTGCTAGTTTTAAGGAACAAAAAATCAAAGTGCCTTCGCCTTAAATAGAGACAATAAAAAAAGTGTTGATGGACACATTCCTATTGTAATATTTTGATGAATGTGGTCTACAAAGACCGGAGTCATTAAGAAAGAAAAAAAAATGTTTACGAATAAAAATGGTAGAAAAAGGCACTTTTAATATCCTATTTGCGCAGAAAAATCAATCATAGTCATATCATACCATGAAATGCCTATTTCTTGTTAGTATATATTTATGGACATTTCTCACAACGTCCTTTGGTCCCAAGCTAACCTTATAATATAAGGTTAGCTTGGGACCAAACACAAGCATATTATGCTTGTGTTATGGGTACCAGAATACGGATATACTAAATAAGCTACTTTTCTTTTGTAGATAAATACTTATAATACATAGAAAACACCCAGACACAGTACAAATATTTGTATGTCAATTATAAATATCACACAAATGAATGTCCCGAGCGGGAATCGAACTCGCGACCTCGTGAACGGTAGTCTGTTACATAACCCAACGAGCCCCGTCGTAACTCATAACTATAATATGAGAACTCCCCGTTGCGTTAAAAGTTGGTAATTCTTCTTCTATATACCACCGCGCATTGTTGAGTTCAATATTCCAAATCAATATAATGTCTCACTAACAGCTACAGTGCACAATCAATAAAAGTACGAAAGCTACCAACAAATTTATAACAAAAGCAGATTATCTTAATTCACGAATGTGTCAATAGAAACACGCTCGTTAAATTGTCACCCATCACCTTTGTAGGGTTAACACCTTCACGATTAACCCTATAAAAGATACATGGGGTATTTAATATCCCATTCTTGTAAAAGCATGGGAATTTTTGAGTATTTTTCGCTTGAATGGCTACAAGTCTAAACATTGGTTCTTTGTTGCGGTTAAAATGGTTTTATTGGAGATAAGAGTAACGGTTTATAAGAAGGTAATGGATGAAAAAAAAGTTGCGAATTTTTTATTATTAACTTTGAAATAAGATTGTATTTTGCTACAGTTTTTTATAAGACAAACTACATAAAACACGATAAATGTAAATAAATAATACGTATGTATTCACTTAGAAAAAAATACTTATTCTTAGTACCGGATCAGCTTATCTAATAGCTAAGATATTACTAGTAGTATGAATTGATAAACACTTTTTCTTTATTTCAAGTGTTTCTGCTGACAAATTTTGTAAAAACATGTAGGATCTGCGTCTTAAATCATAAATTACCAAAAATATAGGTCTTATCCATAAGGCCAGAATTTTGTCTACTATAACATACTTACTAGGCTTATATGGTGGTACAGGATATAATGTCACTAGGTTTATCTGGCAGAAGATCCTATATCATCATCATCATAACATCACGCTATTTTCCCATGGCAGGGGATATAGAGCACCATCTGCTACAGTTCAAACACAATTTCCTGGCTTCTAAAGTCCTAAAAGTTTATTATTCTTCATCTAACTCCTGGGAAGAAATGACAAGTGTCACCGTCACTTTATGAAGAAATACATATTATCGCATATAATAACCATCTTAGTATAAAAGAATTCTCAAGTGGCAAAAAAAAACTATAATGACATATAATAACCCTTTCATCTTTTAACCAATATGTCATATTACATTGTAAACCTCAAGTGGTTTTGTCAACGTCCTTGCAACTTTATATTTTTGATGTGATAATATATTTTTATATTTTCAATAAGCAGTTTAGGGTTATAAGTAGTTAGGCTTGGGAATATAGATGTTAACCCTCAAGTATCAGTAGCAGAGGGTTTTGATATACCTGAAGATGTCGTTTAGTAAATTAATACTGTATTTAAAATAATTGAATATTAAAACAAAAATTAACCGACTTCTTGTGCCTTTGAAATTTGAGGGTTTTCCTCGATTTCCCAAGAGATAACCATCAGATCCTGACCTGTTGTCAATGGGACCAGACGGGAAGCACAAGCTTTCATATAAAAAAGAATAATTAAAATCGCTTTGCCCAGTTCATAGATATGAGGTAACAAACATATATAAAATAAAAATAAACATACCGACGAATTCAGAACCTCCTCCTTTTTTGAAGTCAGTTAAAAAGCTGTAACTAATAGATATTTGAGAGATCTCTATATTTTTTAGCTTGAAGGAGGAGCATAGACCTATCAATGAGCTTACCTAGTATTTGTTTTACTTGTTAAAAATAAATTAAAAGTTTTACTATGTGTATTTACTTTCATATAACTGATAAAAATTCAATTTCAAAAAGTCAAGTCACTGTAGTCTATAAGCCTCTAATCTAGCGAAAATCGTCTTTACCTTTCTTTGGAAAACTTTTCAAAGGGAATCTTCACACCCTTCGCTAAGGGTCGGCTAGTTTTCTTTAAAAGCATGGACATTTGAGCCCTTGGAATTTAGTCAAGCGTCTTGTCCCGTGGGCCTTGGCAGACCCCACGGTCACTGTGCATTCAAATAAATTGACTGTATGTATTTCTATGAATGCATATTATGACAAATGATGTGTATTTTGCAGTCAGAATATATAGAAATAATACTTGTATAAGTACGATTGCTTTAAAAGAGCTGGATGCAGCCACAGAAGCAAATATTGATCATAGGCATCCTAAAATTGATATCATCAACAAGGGAAGGAATATTTTGTTCTTTAACCCAAAATTGACCCAAGTGTGAATGTGTAGGGTTAAACTTTGAGTTGCCAAGAAAAAATTTTTCTTTTATAACATATACATACCAAGATAACAAGATTCCTTAAAAGAATGTTGATGTCATCAATAAGTTTATAGCTCAAAATCCAAATATCCTTTTTCTATACACATATTTCCAAAAAACTCATCAGATATTACAATATTTAATAATCAGCTAATATCTTTTATCGTAGCAATATCAATAATCCTTACAATAATCTCGTGACATTTTCATTTCCGATGTCAAATAATAAAATGGTGTTTGTCACCCCTCCAGTATTTGGTCGAATAACTAAGATGTATCATTACGTCTCGTTTGTTGTTAATACGAGTTCTGTATAATAATGTTGTCCACGTTTTCATAGTGTGAATATAAATATTCATTAATAACATTAATATGTTATGAAAATCAGACTATGCACCTCTGCTAAAAGTAAATAAAAAAAGTAAAACTTCTTTTAAATGTACCTTTGACATCTGTCCATAAATCTTCTTTACTTATTTTAAAACATAGTCTTTATCTTTGTTTGTCCATATGTGAACTTATATCTTTATAAGTACGCATCGGATTTTGATGCGGTTTTTTTTAATATATAGAGTGGTTCAAGAGGATGTCTTTTTTTGATAATTTATAAGTTTTGTTTCCTAAATTCCAAGCTTATGAAGTTGGCGGCAACGGCTTAGGGAACAATCTTCGAAATTAACGATTGGTTCCTAAGAATTTCTTCCACTAATAGAAAGCTAGTTTTTCTGACTGCTTTAAGCTATACCTGTCTATACCAATATTATAAAGCTGAAGATTTTTTTTGTTTGTTTGTTTGAACGCGCAAATCTCAGAAACCACGGCCCCGATTTGGAAAATTCTTTCAGTGTTGAATAGTACATTTATTGAGGAAGGCTATAGGCTATATAACATCACGCTACGACTAATAGGAGCGAGACAGTAGTGAAAAATGTTGCAAAAGCCGGGAAATTTTCCAAATTCCACGCGTACGAAGTCGCGGGCAATAGCATGAATAATTGAGTTTCGGTGAACTAGCGGGCATAAAACAAAAATTAGTAAACAAGAAAGTTGTCTCGACTGGAAAACTAAGACGCAGGTAAAAAGAACAGGCCCATTCTATTCATTCATTTAGTCATTTGATTAGGCACTGACTGCGATGCAATCTCTTGAATGATGTTAACCTCATTATCTTGAATTATTTAGCATTTTTAACTAATTGCGGCATCGTTGAGATAAACACATGCATTGATTAGTTGCTTTTTGATCTAATGTACTACTATTATTGGTATATGTTAGTTTCTAAAGTATCAAGAACTTTATTTTGTTCTTATACTTTGATGATTATAGGGCTAGTTCACAAAATTGGAAATAAATCATGAGATGCATGTAAAACCCATTTGTTTTTTGGTTGTGTTTGTATGACTTAAATAGAAGACAAGGGTTCAAACTGTCTATTAAAAATTTATCTTTTAACAATAACATCCAGAAATTATTTGTGCGTCAAAAGGTGAGATGTTATTAAATAACGAAATATACCGAAAAAACACATAAAAAGACTTTCCATGCAAATTATTCTGTGCTATGTTGTAAAACTATGTAGTGTTTTGACCTTTTCTATTTTTGAATATTATTGAATTAATCAACAGCTCGCGTTTCGCGTTTCGTTTCAGACCATGTTAATCCGATCGAAACGCGGGGCCCAAGATAGACGGATATGGAGAAGTACTAAAGAGAGAAGAACAGCCAGAATGCTTATAATCTAAAAATTAAAATTCAAAATATTCATGTTGGTTAGCACCCTGAATGTCGTGGTATACTAGAAACAATACATTTACTTGCACTTAATTATCTACAAGTTTATCAAAACACCGTAATTGTTTAATACCTCCAGGAAGTCACAGGAAAGTAAAATAACTATGCAAACATGTAAATGAAACTACGAAGCGGCTAGATCTTTTGTATCAAAATCTGTTAGTCAAAGTATTTTCGCAAGACACTTATCAGACAACAGACTAGTCACCCATCCTTAGTAATGCTGAGCATTTAGGTGGCTAATTAATATTTAAATTACTCTGTAGTAATAGTAAATTTAAATGTTATTTCCTCCATAGACTTTCTTGTTGGGATTACAGTTAGAATGAGATAAATCACTTGTGAACGGCAATTCGAAAGAATTTTAAGTACATAAATAAATAAATATTCATGGACATTTCACACAACGTCCTCTGGTTCCAAGCTAAGCTTATTATGCTTGTGTTATGGGTACCAGAATGCGGATATAATACATAAACTACTTTTCTTTTGTAAATACATACTTATAATACATAGAAAACACCCAGACGTAGTACAAACATTTGTATGACATTTATGAATATCATAGAAATGATTCGGCGAATTTCCGAACGATGTCCCATCATCTGGCTATTCAACAAAACGACACACGACACGGGTTCGATACGGAAATTGTGAACTTTCTTTAATTATTGTGTTATTATTTTTGACTACTTTTTTGGTGTTTTAGGTAATATTCATTCATTCATCCATTCATGGACATTTCACACAACGTCCTCTGGTCCCAAGCTAAGCTTATATGCTTGTGTTATGGGTACCAGAATACGGATAGAATACATATACTACTTTTCTTTTGTAAATACATACTTATAATACAAAGAAACACCCAGACGCAGTACAAACATTTGTATGACATTTATGAATATCATAGAAATGATTGTCCCAAATGGGAATCGAACCCGCGACCTCGTGAAGAGCCGTCAAATGAAACTTAGTACTCTTTCTCTCTCCAGATCAGTTAAGTTCCACTGTTACGGTACGGGCCTTCTCCACTTTGGGAGAGAATCTGGTCTATTACGCCGTGCTGACCAGGCGTATTGGCATAGACTTTTATTTTCGAGTTTAATCTTATAGAGGATGTTATCTATGTACAATATCCCTTAGCTACCTCTTACAGCATCCTGGAGAGGACATGGGGTGGTGACAGTTTTATTTTTAATCCGTCAACACACGGATAGTTAGGTTACTAGTATTGGATAATATGTATAGTGTTTACAGTTGCCAGGGCACACACCTGGCTCGTCGTAGCTATGTGCATTGTTCAATTAATTATACAATATGCAATCTGGCAACTTCCACTGGGTCAAAGTATTAGACTCCCTTAACACCTGGTTCTTATCACGTTTTTATTAGCTTAGCTTGTATCTATGTAAATGTATGTAAGGGAATCTTTAAACACAAGTTGGAATTCAACAAATTCATCAAGTAACGATCGCTGCCAAAAAAAAATTCTAATTTCCTTTAAATTTGATATTAGTTTAGTTATTGGTTGAACAGAATTAGCCTCAATATAAGAAGCTAACTGTAGCATTTTTTATTTCCATAAAATTTAAAATTATTAAGGTTCGATTCCAAAATATCGATAACCATGAACTACTTACTATATTATTTCCATACTGCATGTTTTTGTGTTAAAAGTAACAAAAACCCTAAATCGTGTACTAGTACCGTGACTGTTTGATTGATCCCGTGTCAAAGGAGGTCACGAGTTCACTAGTTTACTGTGATTCATTTATTTTGGTAGTTAAATAATATGTTTAAAATCCAGCGTCTAAAGCTTTTACTGCTCTACGAGTAAGTAGGTAAATAAATAAATAAATATTCATGGACATTCCACACAACGTCCTGTGGTCCCAAACTAAGCTTATTATGAATTATATATATAATAATGAATTTTTGAATTACGAACAAAACGATAATAATGGTGCTGGACTGTGGTCTGGAACTAGTGAAATAATTTTCTTTTTATTTAGAAATCGTCTGGGTCTAAACTTGGTTGTGCAAATTTAGAAAAGTTTCTGTACCTAACTAACTCTGATTAAAAGAAAAACACTAATCACGGGCCACGGCGAATAAAGTCGCCAGTATAGCTTTAACGACTTTTAACTTAGGATAATGCTAGAAAAGTAAAAATACTTTTCAAATAAATATTTAAAGACTTCTTTGGCAACTAATTATTGAAAAAAAACCTAAATGTTATTATTAAATATTTAAATCACCTTGAAATTACACAAAAGTATCAAGACCGCTCTATCTGCGCATCAGTTCAGAAATAATGACAAGATGCCGTCTCGGGAACGTTTACATCGCACCCCCGGTGATGAGGTTAATATGACTCGGCGAATTTCCGAACGATGTCCCATCATCTGGCTATTCAACAAAACGACACACGACACGGGTTCGATACGGAAATTGTGAACTTTCTTTAATTATTATGTTATTATTTTTGACTACTTCTTTTGGTGTTTTAGGTAATATTCATTCATTCATTCATTTATGGACATTTCACACAACGTCGGAACCAGAATACGGATAGAATACATATACTACTTTTCTTTTGTAAATACATACTTGTAAAAAAAGAAACACCCAGACGCAGTACAAACATTTGTATGACAATTAGAAAAATCACACAAATGATTGTCCCGAGCGGGAATCGAACCGGAATAATAATGAAAATAAATTCTTACATAGCTACAAAAACCCAGCACCATGAAGTTAGCAATAAACCCTGAGTAGGATAACGCGAAGGACAAACAACGAAGTTGTGTGTATATGTTCACACGCACTTTTTAATTTTAAATTTAGAATCAAGCTTTCTAAATTACGAAAAAATTGTTTTTGTAATTGGAATATTATTGTTTTAACAGAAAATTTAGTCAATCCTCAGCTTGATGAGTACCATTTACCTAGTCTTTCTTAGAAAATAATAATAATAGAGTTTACATATTGAAGTTATAAACTACGAGTATGTAGGTAGATACCTAACTTTGAGTTAAGCTAAGTTGATGACGCGAACGTGGTTTAAAAGACTTTAATATTCAAATAAAAATCAATTTAGATTTTTCTTCTTATCAAAATAAAAGATTGCACAGTGTTGCAAATTGCAATATAGCCGGACAAAAATAAAAGCACAGTCGTGACGTCACAAGCCCTATGGGACAGGCGATTTGTACGCCGGCCAAATTGCCGCTCTTTAGGCGGACTTTAATAATCACGTCATATCCAATTTTCGTTTGCAACGCAACACGAATACAAATGGGGTGAGCCGTTGATTGAATATTTCACTTGTTTATTAGTGAATTGACACTTGTAATTAATGATTGCATTTAGGCATACTAATAATTTTATTTGTATGTATAATTTGAGCGATTAATTATTTTTAAAGATTAGATTCCATAAGTACAATGATGCTACATGCCACTCTAACTTATGTACTTAATAGTAATTTAATCTAGTTTTGAAGTAAGTGTTGACGGATTTGTAGCATTTATTGTCGTAGTCTATGTCACCAGTAGTCAAAACCAACTGGTAATGACTACTGGTGATTATAGACTTTCATACATGAAGCTTAGTTTCTTCTTTCTTTGACTGCACCCACTGAATATAACTAACTATTGTGATCTAATTTTATGTCTAGTTGTTTTTAACATACCCATTGCAAATTGACACAAAACGTATTACTTACCTATTACAATTATCTATGCGATCTGGTACTCATAACAACCTTAAACGAATTCGAAAAATTACAAATCCTAGATGGTAATTGCAAATTTTATACATAACAATAAATATAAAATAAGAACAAAATAAATATCACGCTGACAAATCTAAAAAAGAATCTTTTACTTACATAAAGATGTAGATAAATCGCACCTAATTTTGACAACGGTTGTCGGCGCAATGAAAATACATGCAGTAGATGATATCGTATACCCACACACCCCAGTAGGCGATATCCCGTTTTACGGGCCAAAAAAATGACCAAATAGACGCGTCGATATGGGAATGACTAATGGTTACAAGTCTCTTAGCAAATTGCCTGCCAAAATGGTAACGAAAGTGGAAAATTGTATCATTCATAAATACAATGGGTGGGATTTACGTGGATAGCTTTTATATGAATAATATATATACACATCTGATGCGGTTTTTATGATTTATTTATAGATGAAAACACTGTTTTTGATAGCCCCTAGATAAGTCAATAGTGACTTATAGTTTCCAGCGAATATAAATGATGACGATGATAAGTAAGTATTGAAAAATTTTCAAAATCTTTTAAACTTAGTACTAATGAATAATTATAATTACAACAAACTATAGCTCTTATAAATTATCCAATTTTGTCAAATTCAAGACCTACAACTCATAGAAGCTTATAAGCAAATTCACATCTCCTATGTATAAAAAAGTGATAATTATTCTAGCAATTTCTTTTCACTTAATATGTTTTCTCTGTTTCAGAGTACGTCCAAGCTAAGTTTTCTGGATAAAGTTAAACCATTTTTTTTTCTACAAAATGTTGTTATACCGAGCTCTCTCTAAGTAAATAGTTAGGAAAAATTAGCAATACAAAGAGAGGTCGGGGCCAAATTCGCAGCCAATTGAAAGGAGAAGGAAATAATAGTTATTTGCAATAATCGACTGAAGGGACGGCTGATTGCGCCCGGGGCGTGGGTGAACGTAAATTTGCCGTATTTTTATCTGCCAACTTACCGGGTTAGTATTCGTTAGAACTATAAATTTATCGGTTTATTTTGTACTAGATATTCTGAATAGCTGTCTTATTAAAGATTATATTTCTACAGGTTTCGTAGTACATACAAATATTTATATGATAAATATTATTTTTTTGTTATATTTTCTTTTTTTTTATTTGTTAAATAGATGTAGAGCCAACAAACAAACAAACAAACAAAGTTCACTGTATTAGCAATTTTAAATATTAAAATACATAATAAATTCGGCTTTTTTTATATCTGAAAATTTAAAATGCCTAATAAAAACCTATTCATAAATCCAATTAATTTTTAAATCTTAACACAATGTATCATAACAGTGAAATTCTAACCCATACTATCACGGACCCTTCGAAACAATAGTCAATTGAACTGGAAAAGAAGAAATTAAAACACCGGGGTCACTACAAAAGTCCACTGATGAGGTAAAGGGGAATATAATAGATCATTTTCGGGACACTTGTCCTTAATCCCGACTGGTCGAGACGATTGATCGATTGCAATATTTACTGGTCACCCTATCGCATTGGAATGTCTATTAAACTTGGCATTTTGTGTGCATATAAATTATTTACATTTCAGTACAATGTAATGTAGTTCACGTTTTTCTAACATTAATAATTTTACTTAAGAAACATAAATGTCTACGGCTTTTAAAAAAAAATAGCTAATCCCTATACATATATCTATCATAATTTATTTCTTTAAATTTAATTTAGATGGTCTTTCATAACGTTGCCCAAGAAAACATAAATAAAACAAAATTAATAAATAAATAATAGAACTTAAAAAATAAAACTTGTTCGAAATTCAAAATTATGTAGTTTGATTTAAACATCACACAATCATGCACTGTATATCTAACGGTCATTTATAAACGTCATTCTATTAATAAATAAAAAATTGGTCAAGTGCGAGTGGGACTCGCGCACGAAGGGTTCCGTACCATTATCTATGCAACATAAGGCAACGTTATTAGTAGCGAGCAAGAAACGGTAAAAAAATCATGTTTGTTGTATGGGAGCCCCCCTTAAATATTTATTTTATTTTATTTTTAGTATTTGTTGTTATAGCGGCAATAGAAATACATCATCTGTGAAAATTTCAACTCTCTAGCTATCACCGTTCTTGAGATACAGCCTGGTGACAGACGGACGGACGGACGGACGGACGGACGGACAGCGAAGTCTCAGTAATAGGGTCCCGTTTTTACCCTTTGGGTACGGAACCCTAAAAAATGTGTGTGCTTTTTTGAAAAAAGAATGTTAGCAATCAATATCTGCATTGACTACATCCAAAATTGATTTTGACGTTTTTGCATTCAAGTTCCATTATTCATCATTATTATAGATAAACTATTGAAAATAATGTCAATATTCCATTCGATACGTATTTAATATCGCAATTTTATTGTAACAATATCTACTTTTTACTTTTTATTTAAAGCTTCACAAAATTACAAAAAAACACCTGCAGTAAAAAGATTCAAGATGTAACCGCAGACATCGATAGTTGTTTTTGAAAAATCTTTTTTTAAACTTTTATTCGATTCTCTAATGATCGATAATAATTTGGTGGTTATAAATCGATACTGGACGTTTTTGGGGACCATTTGATTGTCGTTAATAGATACTTTAATAGACATAAAACATAATTTCTTTGCTTGTATCTTTTCTTTTCATAATTTACGATTTTTGATTGAATTTTTGATGACATTCAGATTGATTTTTCTTGTAAGAGCAAGTTATGATTTTTATGAATATTTAATATGGTTTTTTGTGTGACATTTTTGTCAACATAATATTAGTTTTACAAGCGAATATTTTGACATAGTTAGAAGGTGTATTTTACAATGTTATTTTGGAGTGTGTCTGGTAGTAAAAAGTGGAATACACAGAGGGCGGGACGAATTGCAGTGAGTCAGCAATCGTCAGTGCGGTTGCCGATTGAGGCTAGCTACCGTATTGTACAGGCTGTAGTCGTTTTATAGTTTAATATTCTTTACATTATGTCAACTACCAATATGGATTAGGGTTTTTTGTCTGTCTGTCGAGGTAATATCTGGATCAGCTGGACGAAATTTTGATTCAAAGAAAAAGTTTGGCTACCTACCTACATTATTACCACTTCAGAGTGTCGTGCTTCACTGTAAAAGCCAGGTCAAAGGCCCTAGGCCATCACGCTTAGTCAATGTGGTATGATAAAACAAAAACCTTTACAAAGTGGAGAAGTCCCATGCCCAATAGTGGAACGTGAATGAGAAGAAGAAGAAACGAAAGATGTATGTAGAAATATCACCACCGTCTTTCTGTGTGAGGTACACAGAAAGCTGGTGGATAGGGGATCGGGAGAATCTGACTATGAGCATATGGATTGAATATTCAAACTTTAGCTGCGAAATAAAATTTCAATTAAATTGGATTAGAAATCTTAAATACATCAACCTATACATAAAATAAAAAAAATAAAAACGAGACAAACTGTAATAGATCCATACATTCAAAAGGGCCGCGGAAACAAATCTTATTTCACAGACTGATATTATAACAATAAACCTTATAGTTTATAATAAAAGAGATTAAATTTGATTGGCAAAAAATGCTATGAAGGTGTAAAAAACGGCGAAAGATTGAACGAAGAAATGAGCTATTGAGTATATTATACTTCATAATATTAACCCGGATACTTGATATGGAGCTTTTTTCGTTACCAGTATTTTTTATTATTTACTAGCTGGCCCGGCAAACGTTGTTTTGCCATACCAATAAAAAGTAAAAAAAAAAAATTAAAAAAAAAAAGAACTATAAACCTCACGGAGCCCGAGACCTTTCCAACGAATGCAAAACCGTGGAAATCGGTCCGTGCGTTCTGGAGTTATAACGTCAGGAAGGAAAACCCGACTTATTTTTATATAGTAGATGAGACAATGTTAATCTCGTGTTGAAACGAAGACAGACTCCCTTTCGTTGGACTGAGTTTCTTTATTTTGGTTTGTGTCAAGATCAGTTAGTCAGTTACTGATTCTGCCATCACTGTGAAATTCAGTAGACCAGTAGTAGCAATGAGACAAAAAGAACTAACAGCGTTAGAAGGGTTCTTCGAAAGAATGTGGAAGGAAAAAGTCTAGAGGAAGACCTAGAAAAAAGATGGATGGACTGTGTGAACGAGGACATGAAAGAAAGAGGAGTTAACACAGATATAACAACTGACAGAAGGCAATGGAAGAAAAAGAGATTTATTGACTTCTTTTTAGTGAGAATAATGCCGCCTAGCGAGAGAACATGAGACTTCCGAATAATAAAGCTGAGCTACAGAGCCTTTCAAGTTTCAATCTCACAAGAACAATTTGAGGATAACCTCTAATTATCTTTATCGAACAAAACTATAGATTTTTTGTTACAATCTGAATGGGGCTGCGGTCGGAGCAAATGCACCACTACAGAATTTATTCATTTTTTATGTCAATGCACATTGAAAACGGATATTAAAATAAAATAATTTAAATTTTGTTCGCTAGTTATTATTGTAAAAATTTAATTATTTATTGCTTTTGCTCTATAAAGCAAAATCGAAGACTCCGTTTGCTAATAGTTACATATTACATAGCATAGATAATACATATAATTTAGAGATAGATGCGCGACTCACAAATCGGCATGTTTTATATTACCATCCTGTCCGCTAGATGGCGCTGATTTATTTATGTGTGCGTGTGTGTGAGCACATATTGTTATATAGGTACACATATATTTTTATTGTTTCATTAAATAAATTCAATTTTTGTCAAGGGATGTTATATAAAAAAAAAATAAAGAAAACCACAGAACTTTTGTTTATCTGTAGATAAACAAAAGATCTCTATAGCGTGCTATAAAGTGCTTTATAGCGACATCTAGTATCGTTTGTGCGTGTTTATTTGTTAGTTTACTTGCTCTCTACGCTAGATGCAACTAGTTTCCATACAAATATTTTTTGCGCTCCAATGTTCCTTAGTGTCACCCCCATGATATACATATAGGTTATACTACTTACGTCCCATTTCGTACTGAGTTCCATGTACATGAAACACAACGAAAATATTACTCAATTCTGTCATTAAAGGTGTTTCGCGGGCTCTGAAACGTTTGGAATAATATTTCCTGTATAACATTCTAGATGTCAGTTTCTCTTACAATTTCGACGAGCCTCGTGGTTGTGTGGTTTAAGTAACGGACTGCCAATCAAGAGGTCGCGGGTTCGATTCCCACTCAGGACAATCATTAGTGTGATTTTTCTAATTTTCATACAAATGTTTGTACTGCGTCTAGGTGTTTCTATGTATTATAAGTATGTGTTTACAAAAGAAAAGTAGTATATGTATTCTATCCGTATTCTGGTATCCATAACACAAGCATATAAGCTTAGCTTGGGACCAGAGGACGTTGTGTGAAATGTCCATGAATATTTATTTATTACTAGCTGACCCGGCAAACGTTGTTTTGCCATACTAAAAAAAAAAATTGAAATATAGATGTTGGCCGATTCTCAGACCTACTGAATGTGCATGTAAAATTTCATAAAAATCGGTCAAGCCGTTTCGGAGGAGTACGGTAACTAACACTGTGACACGTGAATTTTATATATAAGATTTGGTCACAATTTAAAGAGATTCTAGTGTGTTGAAAAATTTGATTATTTCATAAAAATCCAACTCAAATAATCTTGATCCTTTTTGTTATTTTACCGTACAAGTTGAAAACATTCAGCAGCGTGTTATATGGAACAAAAACGCGTGTTACATTATTTAGTCACGCTCTTTATTTTTCAATCAAAATATTTTTGGGCTACGGATGTGATTTTTTTATTTTCCTTACGATTCGCTACAGCTTTTTTGGTATTCTTTAGAAATTTTGATGAGGTGTTAAGGGGTTGACTTGTGATTGAGTCAAAGAACGCCTTTTGTTCTCTCTTCTACGTAGAAAAACATTTTTTTGTAGAATGGGCAGACATTTAGTTAGCTGTTTCAAGTTATTGTTGGAACACGTGTGGAGATAGTAGCATTTTATATGGAAAATAAAAAAAAATACAACTAATAATTCCCATTTTTATCTTGTATTCTCCTGGGATTAAGATCTCATTATAATCAAAAAATTTTAATCTGACACAACATTTGTAAGTTGTTTTTCATAATCATAAATTGTGTTTTCAACCTTCCTATTTAATTCCTATTGTCATTTAATAGATTTTTGTAACATTCAAAAAACTCTATATTTTTTTGTCTAATTTCATCATCATACGACACTTAAGAGACTCCATATTGTATCTATATGGTAAGTATTGTTCAAAATAAAACGCATTCTCATTTGTGCCACATCGCTATAGAAACTAATCTGTTTTATTCTTTTGTTCATTACATTTATTTATTTCAATTTCACACTACTTAATACAATCTGTATGTTCTATTAAATAAGGTGAATATCAATCTATATTGTCTATACATTTGTTACTGATTGCAACAATGGATCTTTAAGGTGGATCTTTTTAATTCTACGATAAATGGAATTAAGATAAGTCGTTATAAAAAAACGGCTAAATACAATTCTGTTATATAGAAAGTTCGGTACACGTATTATTCTGTTGATTTATATTTTAACTAACAGTTAAATCAGGTAACACCATCTAGTTTCAATTTGAGTATCATTCTTCAACAATTTGTTTTTAGCAAATCTAACAAGGTAAATAATATAAATAATAAAAAAAGTCATAAGAGGTCGCGATCAGGTAGATACTTTAATTTGTTTCCTATATCCTTTAGTTAGTCTAATTTATAGCGAAATAATCTACTTAGTTAAAAAACTAAAAAACACGCTTAAATATCCTGAATATTTTTTAAATGATTGCATTGTCATATCAATACTCAATTCTATGCTACCTTCTTACAAAACGTTGACAGTTTATGTTGTCAGAGACATAAGTTTCTGTTATCACATGTTGTCACAATCGTAGTAAACACAAGTAAACAATTATGATATTTTTACCTGATTCTATAAACAAAGCGTTTTTATGTGAAATTATCTGATTGTATATGAAAGGCATACGTAGAAACACAATAATCTTGGTGAGTCTACTCATATACAATTAAACTATTACTTGTATAATTAAAAATACAAGTGTGGTCATAGTGATACTTCAACATGCTATTCTAGTAATTCTGACCAAGGAATTAGGATTATTCTTTTAAATTATTGCATTGTCACCGGTCCTTGTTAGGTGTGCAAAATTTCAGATCAATCCGTCTACTGCAAGTGGCTGAAAATCGCTTTCAAAGATTCCGTTACACAGATTAATACATTGATAGATACATACCAAACTTATAAAAGCGTGTTAAAATAGTGATATTCGCTAGTTCAAAGTCCTATACGACAGAATTAATATTTTTTGCCTGCTTAAAATACCCAGATCGGTAGAACTGCGCTTAGATATTATATGAGATTTAATACAGCAACTCTTTTATCGCCTTTTATTGAAAGTTTTCTGTTCATAAATATTACTAAAAAATAGGACCTTATTCTCTGTTTCATCCCTTTAACAGGAATCCATTATTTTAAGCACCGATATTTTTTGTCTACTATACAGTAAAATGTTATATTTTATATGCGTTCTCATGGTTCATAACGGTTGTTACGCATTCGAGTTTTTGGTTAGTTGGATAATGTAGTGCAACCTCAGTTAATGGATACCAACTCAATGAATTACTTGTTTATTGCGCGTAAATGGATTTGATTATTAGTAAAGATATTACATTACAATCAGTTCCGGATTAAGAGGATACCAAAATAGCTTCGTGCATTTTTCTATGTACGAAGTTTTCATTGTTTCTTTAGATTGAATGGCTAGAGCTCTAATTTTTAAGTATATGTTTTTTCAATATATGATCTAGGATCGCATAAACTCAGAAACGCGATTGAAAAAAGTTTTCTCGATAGAAAATCTTGGCGAAACAACCTCTCAAATTTTTTATTTTTTTCATTTGTCGGTCTATTATCGCGTATTAACTAATGAAATAACTTTAAAAACATAAGTAACTATTATTTAAAGAAACACGTAAATCAGAATTAAAATATATTTAGTAGATTTTGAGTAAATAGGAAATGTATCCCTAATTCTTCATTTTCTGTGCCTACTGGCTGTGTTAATATGTACGTGTCGGCGATGATATACGATAATATTGATGTAGGCCCTTAAATGAACGTTGTAACAATATTGTTAGTTGATAACTACTAGGTAGGTACTATTACTAACTAACTACTATTAACTAACTATAATGTGAAAAGAAAATTTCATGATATTATGACGAGCCTCGTGGTTGAGTGGTTTATGTAACAGACTGCCGATCAAGAGGTCGCGGGTTCAATTCCCGCTCGGGACAATCATTTGTGTGCTTTTTAGGGTTCCGTACCCAAAGGGTAAAAACGGGACCCTATTACTGAGACTTCGCTGTCCGTCCGTCCGTCCGTCTGTCACCAGGCTGTATCTCAAGAACGGTGATAGCTAGAGAGTTGAAATTTTCACAGATGATGTATTTCTATTGCCGCTATAACAACAAATACTAAAAATAAAATAAAATAAATATTTAAGGGGGGCTCCCATACAACAAACATGATTTTTTTACCGTTTCTGGCTCGATACTAATAACGTTGCCTTATGTTGCATAGATAATGGTACGGAACCCTTCGTGCGCGAGTCCGACTCGCACTTGACCAATTTTTAGGGTTCCGTACCCAAAAGGTAAAAACGGGACCCTATTACTGAGACTTCGCTGTCCGTCCGTCCGTCCGTCCGTCTGTCACCAGGCTGTATCTCAAGAACGGTGATAGCTAGAGAGTTGAAATTTTCACAGATGATGTATTTCTATTGCCGCTATAACAACAAATACTAAAAATAAAATAAAATAAATATTTAAGGGGGGCTCCCATACAACAAACATGATTTTTTACCGTTTCTTGCTCGATACTAATAACGTTGCCTTATGTTGCATAGATAATGGTACGGAACCCTTCGTGCGTGAGTCCGACTCGCACTTGACCAATTTTTTATTCTAATTCTCATACAAATGTTTGTACTGCGTCTGGGTGTTTCTATGTATTATAAGTATGTATTTACAAAAGAAAAGTAGTATATGTATTCTATCCGTATTCTGGTACCCATAACACAAGCATTAATAAGCTTAGCTTGGGACCAGAGAACGTTGTGTGAAATGTCCATGAATATTTATTTATCAACTGTCAACACTATAATGAAAAAATGAATAGAATTTGTCCAAAATTTTCGTCTGATAATAAAAAGAAAATAATCTATTCCATTCATATTTTTTGAGAAAGAAGAAGAATTGGCTTTTATATAAATTCACTACAACCTTTCAGGTGAAATGGAGAAAGTAGTAATTCAATAATTATTATACATTTCAAGGAGTAGAGAAATTTTTAAATTAGACATTATGAACGTTTTTATTGTGGGAACTATTTGAATTAGACAAAGTAAAGACTGAAACGATTCCAATTAACTTTTGACTCAAAACTTTTGGTACATATGTATTATTGTTTTATTCAAGAGCCTCATTACAGAACTTGTTTTCGAGAAAACTACAAATTACGAAGGTGATCTTGATATAAAGTTATATTCTGTAATATTGTTCAAATTGTAGAGTTAAGACTGATATAGATCTCTACTTGTTTGTAAATACATGTTTTTTTTTTTTTTTTTATTTATACAGGTCTTATTTGTTAATAATGTCTATGATATCTTTTGCGATTTTAGTTAGGCTCGTCATCATCATCATCATAACATCACGCCTTTTTCCCATAGGGGTAGGCAGAGACTATAGAGCGAAAGATTTAATAATAAATAAATAATAAATAAATATTCATGGACATTTCACACAACGTCCTCTGGTCCCAAGCTAAGCTTATTATGCTCGGTTTATGGGTACCAGAATACGGATATTGTTGCGTTCAACCTGGTGTTCTAATTAATAATAGGTTAAGTGGAAGCGTGATATCTCTCAGGCGCGAGGAACGAACATATACTGTATATCACAGCGTTACAAATTTACAATAGTACAAACTTACCCTGTTTTGTTCTTCAACAATGTCTTCACTGTGTCAAGCCCTAGCTATAGCTTCATTAACTAACTACGATAAATTGGCCAAAATAACGCAGAATGCTAATCAAACTATACTTAACTTTATGCAGGCAGACACGAACTCTTTAAGTCCTCAAAATGACCACATTTGGCGCGACTTAAGCCGTGAACTTTCACCAATCGTCTTAATGCAATTATACTATCACAATTATAGTTATCAAACAGTTCAACTCACATTAAATAGTATTAAGTATGGAGACACAAAATTCACTAGTTTTTATAATACTTTTTTGTCATACAAAAATGGCGAATACTCAACTTCGCAATGACATTTCAAGGTTTTGTTTCAATGGTAATTATCGATTCACACAACAAGGATAATTAGTTTTATCAACAATTAATTCTAGTGACAATTTTTAACTCGCGAAACAATTGCAAGGAAAACGCTTCAATCGCATTCAAATCGCGACGTAACTTGCCAACAAGATGAGTTTTACGACTGACGACCGAGCCAAGGTCACCGCGCGGCGCACCCGGCTCGCCGGCGATACATCAATAGTGAAGTTACCATCTCCTAGGGAGGCGCGCGCGCAACTCGATACGATAGGTTAAGTTTGGTACATAACATCTGGGGTGCAATGTCGGGATACCTCCAAGAGTGCCCTGCTGGTCCGGATGCTGGCGGGGACGGTGCACCCTGGGCAACGTTGGCCCGTGCCAACGGCCGAATTCCGACACCTGGGCGGGCGGTCCTGTCGACCGCGCCGCAGACGGTGGGCTGCGTATCCCTCTATTTAGTAGAGGGTACAGCGAAGACCACGAGTGGCCTGGCCACCGTTGTTAGGCTCCGTCGGCGTCTCGGCCTTATGCTGAGTAGCGGCGACGGAGGAGTGGGGACAGCGAGGTCACAGTGGCCTCCCCGTCCCCGGTGACGTGGGCTGTACAGCCCGAGGGGCGACGGGCCTGCTGCTCGCATAGCGGGCGGCGGGCACGGTTCTCGTAGAGACCACCGTTTCGGCCCGATCCGTAATTCTGGCGGGAGTCAGAACCGGAGGTCTTCGGACCGCGGGGAAGAAAACCCCTATAAAAAATTACCCGAATCCCAAGTTTGGCCGCTCGGCGAGGGGATGCATGGCTGAGGAGAGCTCAGTCGCGAGGGCGGCAAAGTCGAAGGACTTTAAACTTAAATCATGGCGGACAGTCTAAAGACAAAGAGTCCTCGGGAGGGTCCCCGATGCAACGCGTCGGGGGAATCCCTCACGGAGGCGAACGACGGAGAGCAACGTAGCTCACCGTCGTTTGCCCCCGTCTGCCCCGTGTATACGAGGGGGGCAACTGCCGCTTCAGGCGATAGAGAGAAGGAGGATGATGGGCTGAATCTGCCACCGCGTAGCGCGAAAGGCAGATTCATGAAGAAAAAGGGGAAGAGGACTTCGGCGACGGACACCTCGGCGGCCAGTTCGGCTGCGGAGATGTCTGCCGCAGAAGGGAGCGACGTCGATTCGAGGGATGCCTCCCTCGAATCAACGAAGAGGAAGCTGGCGCAGAGAAGCGACGCGACGGACTCCGACGCGGACGCATCTCAGCGTCAGCCTTTTAAGGTGCCAGCGGTGGGTCCGGCGAGTGGCGTGGCGGCGGCTGGGAGAGGCAAGTCTCGGCCTCAGTCTCGGCCTCCGCGCACTGCAAGCCTACCGCGCTCCGGTAGCCTGTCGAGCGCGGAGCGCTCGGAGCTCACCCTCCGCAGGATGCAGGAGGTGGAGCAAACTGCGGAGGAGCGCCTGAGCGTGCTGGCGGCGCAACTCGCTCTGCCATTTGACGGGCCGCCGACGTCGGCGGAAATGGAGAGGCGAGCAAGGAGCAGCGTGGCCATCGTCGAGACGGTGGCCGCGGGCTCCAAAAACCTGAAGGGGAGTTTCGTGCGCTGCTTAAAGGACGCAGCGCACGAAATGGAGCTGTCGCTCGAGCGCCTCATCGAGCAGAACAAGCGCCTCGAGGAGCAAAACGCGCGCCTCGAGGCTACCAACAGACGGCTCGATGAGGCCAACCAGCGCCTGGAGGCCCGGTTGGCGGAATTGGAAAGGGGGCAGGCCGGAATGCGGGTCGAGCTCGGGCTCCCTGCGGCCGCCCCCTCAGCCAGCCTCTCCGACGCGACGATCCGCGAGATCGTTGACCGCGTTAGTGCGGTTCACGGTCCGCGGATCGAGGCTCTGGCGGCGAGGTTGCCACCAGAGCCGAGAGTCCGGCCGCCGCTAGCGGCCGACAAAAGTAGGACGGCGCCCCCCACGGCCACGGCATCTGCACCTGCACCTTTGCCGTGCCAGGGGGGACGCGTAACGACGTACGCCGCAGCGGCGGCCGCAGCGCCGACCTCCACGGCAGTGGAGAAGAAAAAGAAAAAGGGGAGGAAGAAGAAGAATGCGGAGGCGGGACAAGCCTCGAGGGGTCAGCCCCGAGAGGAGTTTCCGCCTCTGACTCGCACTGCCCCACCGCAGCGTGCGGCGGCGCCGGCTGCTCGGGGTTCAGTCCCCGCTGCCGCCGCACCCGCCAGAGAGGGATGGCAGGTGGTGGGGGGCAGAAGGTCCCGGGGAGTAGGTCGCAGCGCCGCCGTCGAACGCGAGGCGGCGCCAAACTCTAGCCGAGGGCAGCCTAACCCGCCGCCGGCCCAGAAGAAAAAGAAGCCGCGCAAACTCCGCGTGCCCAAAGCAGCTGCGGTGGTTATCACCGTGCTGCCGGAGGGCAAAGAAAAGGGCCTGACGTATGAGGCCGTCCTCAAACGCGCCCGACGGGATGTCGACGTCTCCGACATCGGAGTCGTCGCCGCGAGGACCCGTCAAGCCCGCACGGGGGCCCGAATCTTGGAGTTCCCCGGTGCTGAAGGCGCGAGGATGGCCGATGCGATGGCCGAGAGGTTGCTGGGCCTGTTTCCAGTGGAGAGTGGTGTCCGGGTCGCCAGGCCCGTGAGATGCGCCGAATTGCGCATCTCCGGGCTGGACGACTCTGTGACGACGGATGAGATCCGGGAGGCCATCGCCTCGAAAACCGGGTCTCCAGTAGACACCGTCCGGGTGGGCACCATTCGTCCAGGCCCAGGTGGTGTAGGTGCCGCGTGGGCATCGTGTCCTGTCGCGGCGGCCAAGTCTCTGGCTGCCGCAGGTAGACTCCTGGTGGGCTGGAGCGCTGCGCGGGTGACCGTGCTGGAGCCTCGGCCCGCCAGGTGCTATAAGTGCATGGCGGTCGGTCACACTAGGCCGCTGTGCACTAACTGCTTCGACTGCAGCGGGCTCTGCTTCCGCTGCGGTCAGGCAGGGCACCAGGCGGCAACCTGCACCGCTGCCCCGTTCTGCCCCGCGTGCGCGGCGGGCAATCGCCCGGCCAAGCACTGCATGGGGCGCAACGGGTGCAGACCTCCGGCGTCAGGTCCGAGGAGGGAGGTGGATGGCAGCCAATCGATCCCGGCTGCCCCACCTAGCGCGGCTCAACCGCCGCAGCAGCGGGAGGCGATGGACACGGTCTGATTATGGACCGTGACACCATCGTCCTCCAAGGGAATCTCGGCCGCTCCGCCCGGGCACAGGACCTCTTCCTGCAGTCCACGGCGGAGTGGTCGGTCGGTGTCGCCGTAGTCGCGGAGCCCTACTCCATCCCGGATCGCCCGAATTGGGCGGGCAGTCGGGACGGCTCCGTGGCGGTCGTCGGGTCGACGGCGCCGTGTTCCCCGCCCTTGTCGGTCAAAGACAAGGGCGTAGGATACGTGGCGGCCAAATGGGGAGGGGTCACGGTGTATGGCGTGTACTTCTCCCCTAATCGCAGTCTGGCGGCCTACGAGGTCTTCCTGCACAATTTGGAGACCTCGATACGGCGTGCACCGGGTCCCGTGATCGTGCTGGGGGACTTTAACGCCAAATCCACGGCGTGGGGGTCCCCTCGCACGGACGCTCGTGGTGCGGCGGTTGAAGAGTGGGCGGCGGCAGCGGACCTCGTCCTGTTAAACAGGGGGTCCGCACAAACGTGCGTGCGGCGTTGGGGTGGATCGATAGTGGACCTTTCGTTCGCTAGCCCCGGTGTCGCCGCACGGGTAAGGGAATGGTGTGTCCTGGAGGAGGTTGAGACCTTGTCCGACCACCGCTACATCCGGATGGAGGTCTCCCGGTCCCTCCGGGCACCCATTGGGGGTCGCGCGGCGGACAGAGCTCCCGCTTTTCCGCGATGGGCTGTGGGTAAACTCGATCGGGACCTACTAGTGGAGGCGGCCATTGTTCAGTCTTGGCTGTCTCCCCCCCCGGCGGAGGACGTGGGCGCCGAGGCTGGCCGCATTCGCGGCATGCTCGCGCAGATCTGCGATGCGGCCATGCCCCGTGTACGGCGTCCGCCCCAACGGAAGGGGGTATACTGGTGGTCCCCGGAGCTGGCGGACCTCCGCGCGGCCTGTATTCGTGCCCGGAGGTCCTACACCCGCAGCCGACGTCGCAGAAACCGCGACGAAGAGCGGGAAGGCCAGCTGTACGCGGCGTACAACCACGCGCGTGCCGCGTTGAAGCTGGCCATCTGTCGCGCCAAAGACGCGAAGCGGCAGGAGATGCTGGACGGTCTAGAGCGCGACCCCTGGGGGCGTCCGTATCGTGCGGCGCTGAACAAGCTCCGCACTCAGGGCCCCCCCCTTACTGAGACCCTCCAGCCGAGCTTCCTCACTGAGGTGGTCGAGGGACTTTTCCCTACACGGGTGGCGCACACGCCCCCGGTAATGGCTCCGCCGGACGACTACCGGGAGGCCAACGACGAGGAAAGTGTGCCGCCCGTGAGAGAGTCGGAAATAGGGGTGGCGGTGACGCGAATGCGGAATGGCGCCGCCCCCGGGCCGGACGGGGTGCCCGCTCGGGTGCTGGCCCTGGTCCTCGACCACTTGGAGCCTCGCCTCAGGGGACTGTTCGACGCTAGCCTGGTGTCCGGACGGTTCCCTGACTGCTGGAAGGAGGGGAAGCTCGTGCTCCTGCCGAAGCCGGGACGGCCTCCGGAATCAGTCGCGGCCTACAGGCCCATCGTGCTGCTGGACGAGGCGGGCAAGCTGTTGGAGAGGGTGGTTGCCGCTCGCATCGTCCAGCACCTCACGCAGGTCGGCCCCGACCTGTCCGACGCCCAGTTCGGGTTTCGGACGGGACGGTCGACGGTCGACGCCATCCTGCGTCTGAAGGCCGCGGCTTCGGAGGCCGTCGCCTCGAAGGGAGTGCTGTTGGCGGTGTCTCTCGATATCGCCAACGCATTCAACAGTCTGCCATTCGGCTGCATCACGGAGGCGCTCCGGTTTCATGGAGTGCCCCTCTACTTAAGGCGGCTGGTGGCAGACTACCTCGACGGCCGCGGCGTCCTCTTCGTTAACCGGGAGGGGGACGTCGTCAGGAGGCCCATGTCGTGCGGCGTCCCACAGGGTTCTGTTCTTGGACCGCTCCTGTGGGACATCGGGTACGACTGGGTCCTGCGTGGCCGGCTTCCCCCCGGGCTGGGCGTAATCTGCTACGCCGACGACACTCTTGTCACAGCTCGGGGCGGGACCTTCGAGGAGGCGGCATCCCTGGCCACCTCGGGTACCGCGGAGGTGGTCAGGAGAATCGAGGCGCTGGGGCTTAGGGTGGCCCTGGACAAGTCTGAGGCCCTGCTCTTTCATGGGCCTCGACGCGGTCCACCCGCCGGCGCCTCGATAACGGTTAATGGTTCTGTGGTCGGTATCCGGGCCCACATGAAATATCTGGGCCTGGTTCTCGACGGAAGGTGGTGCTTCGACGAGCACTTCCGCCGACTGGCGCCGAGGCTCGTCGGCACGGCGTCCGCCCTCGGTCGTCTTATGCCGAATTTGGGCGGACCGAGTTTAACGTGCCGACGACTCTACGCCGGGGTGGTCCGGTCGATGGCGCTGTACGGCGCCCCCGTGTGGGCGGGGTCCCTGACCGCTCACAACAGGAACCGTCTGTGGCGTCCGCAGAGGGTCGTAGCGGTCAGGGCCATACGCGGCTACCGCACGGTAGGTGTCGAGGCCGCGTGCGCATTGGCCGGAACCCCCCCGTGGGATATGGAGGCGGAAGTGCTCGCCGACGTTTATCGGCGGGTGTCGACGGCGCGGGCGGGTGGCACAAATCCCCCGCCGAGCGCGATCACCGCGTGGCGGGACGAAGCCCGCCGCACCACCTTCACACAGTGGAGGGCTCGGCTGGAGACGCCTCGGGCCGGTCTGCGGACCGTGGGGGCGCTTCAGCCGATACTGGAGGAATGGGCGGTGCGGCAGCACGGAGTCCTCACCTTCCGGCTTGTGCAGGTGTTGTCGGGGCACGGCTGCTTCGGCAAATATCTGCACGACGTCGCAAGGAGGGAGACGACTCCAGGCTGCCACCACTGCGACTGCAGCGAGGACTCGGCGCAGCACACGCTCGAGTCGTGCCCGGCCTGGGTTGAGCAGCGCCGGGAGCTCGCTGCAGTCATCGGAGAGGACCTGTCGTTGCCGGCCGTTGCGCGAGCGATGGTCGGCGATGACGGGGCCTGGACCGCGGTCGCCGCCTTCTGTGAGGACGTCATCTCGCAGAAGGAGACGGCGGAGAGGGCCCGGGAGGATTCACTTCTCTCGGACCCGATACGCCGTCGGCGCGTAGGGCGGCGCGGGCGCGCTCACTTGCGCCTGATGCCGCCCTAACGTAGGCTGCGGACGGTCGGGTCGGGGAATGCCCACCGTCCGCCGGAACAGCCTACCGCGACGGTGCGACGCCCAAGTGCGTCCGGGCGTCGCACGGGTGCGAGGGTGCCCGATGGGGCTGCCGCCTGCGGGCCACGGAGAAACGTACGCGGTACCCGTGGTCCGCCTTGTGAGGGCGGGTGAGGTCGCACGGCGGGTTGTTTTAGTGGGTGAGGGCCCCACACTACCCCGCAGTCTCCCCGGACGCGGGGTGTGCGGTTAGGCATTTTTTCCCGCCAAAACAAAAAAAAAAAAAAAAAAAAAAAAAAAAAATGGTACATAACATCTACCCGCCTCGGCCAGGACTACCTGGCCGCTAATTTACTGGCAGTCGCGACAAGGTTGATACAGCTCTTTTCAAAATTGAACCGTCCACCCGGACCTCAGCAAAACGGGGCACTCCATCTGCTCCAAAGACGAGGTTGAGAATGCGCCCCCTGCGCCAACACAGTGGCGGTGAGTTAGCGTCCTTAACCAAAACGAGGTCACCAACATGAGGTGGATCAGTCTTGTCAGTCCACTTAACGCGCTGCTGGAGAATGTGCAAATATTCTAAATTCCAACGTTTCCAAAAGCTCTGAGTGAGTTGTTGGACCAATTCAAACCGCGAGAGACGATTAGGTCTCACATCAACAAAGGGATATTCCGGCAGGGCGTTCAGTGGCTGCCCAATCAAAAAATGGCCCGGCGTGAGGGCTTCCAAGTCGTTAGGATCTGAAGAGATCGGGCACAACGGGCGTGAATTCAAAACGGCCTCGATTTTGCAAAACACAGTTGCGAGCTCTTCAAAGGTCAATACAGACTCGCCAATTACCCGTCGCAAATGTGTCTTAGCAACCTTTACTACGCTTTCAAATATTCCTCCCCAGTGGGGACATGACACGGGACTGAACCTCCAAGTTATTCTACGTGTAGCTAGTCTAGACGCAATTTCAGTCTCGTTAGCCGACAAAAAATCATACATCGCTTTTAAATAGTTGTTTGTGCCTTTGAAGTTGGTACCGCAATCCGACCGAATCAAGGACGGTAGTCCTCGTCGTGACACGAATCTATCTAACGTCGCAACAAATGCCTCTGTCGAGAGGGCTGAGACGAGTTCCAAATGTACCGCCTTGGTGGACAGACAGACAAAGACGCACAAATAAGCCTTGACAGTTTTACTGTTCCTGAGGGTCGAGGTCTTAACAAAAAAGGGGCCTGCAAAGTCCGTACCAACTCCAGCAAAGGGCCTTATCTCAGTGACCCGATCCGAAGGAAGGTCACCCATGATAGGCTGCATGGTAGGGGCCTTGAGCCTATAGCAAGGCATACAACGAAAGACCACACTACGGATCGTCCGACGGGCCGATAAAATCCAAAATTCCCGTTGCAAAATGGCCAATAAGGCATTACAGCCGGCGTGGGAGTTCTTGATGTGACGATCAGTCACCAACAGGTTCACCAAGTGGCCACTCTTTGGCAATAAGAGGGGGTGACGAGATCCATAAGGGAGGTTTGCGTTCCTAAGACGCCCTCCGACACGCAAAAGACCCTCACTATCCAAAAAAGGGTTCAGCTTACAAATGGCTCCAGACAGCTTGGATTTGCCTTTCCTCAAGATGTCAATCTCGTCTTCAAAATGTGCCTCTTGCACAGAACGAACCCAGTGAAGAAGAGCATCTTGGAGCTCTTGTGGCGATAAGAAGGCCTCCAAACATTTGTTCTGTGGATGTCTACAATTTTTCGTGAAGCGCTTGATCCAAGCGGTGACACTCAACAATTTGTCCAATGAACTGTAACGATTAAGTAAGAAATCGGGGTCGAACGGACGGTCCTGCCGTTCGAGCGCAAGCGTTCGCAACCCAGGCAGTGCGACAATGTCTAAGGCCGGAGTTCGCGGCCAATTAGATTCTGATCTGGTCAACCACTCAGGTCCCCACCACAGAGAGTGCTCAACTAAAAGGGGGGCCATACATCCCCGTGACGCACAATCAGCAGGGTTGACCTCGCCAGGCACATGCCTCCAAACCAACGGGGTCTCCGATTTTTGTATCTGAGAGACACGATTTGCTACAAACACCTCTAAGGTGTGAACTGACGTCTTCAGCCAACATAGCACAATTTGACTGTCAGTCCATGCATATATCGTGGAAATGTCAATTGACGTGCACAAGGTAGACATGACGTGATTCAAAAGGCGAACAAGAAGGGCCGCCCCTGACAACTCTAACTTAGGGATTGTCAAGGCAGTTCGAAGAGGCGCGACCTTGCTCTTCGCCATGACCAACAACACTTTCACCTGACCATCTGTGGTCACGGTGCGCAAGTATACGGCTGCTGCGTACCCACGTTCCGAAGCGTCCGAGAAACCATGAAGGGACGCGGTGTGCTTCCCTGGCGGAAGCAGAGCACGGGGTAACGATATCCTATTGATGGCAGGCAATGAGGAAGCAAATAGGAGCCAGTCCTTCAAAACAGCTTCGCGAAGTGGCTCGTCCCATCCAAGACCTGCAGTCCAAAGTCTCTGCAGGAAGCATTTGGCCCAGAATATGACCGGGCATATCCAGCCATTAGGATCAAAGGTTCTCGCGACAGTCGACAGAACCAGTCGTTTCGTCCAAGTGTGATGCGAATCCAAATTGACATTAAATGTAAAGATGTCCTGGACTGGTCTGTACTGGATTCCAAGCACTGACATCATGGTAGGGTTGTCACGGTTCTCAAATAGGTGAGGATCCTGCTGGTGGTCGTCCGGTAGCCCGTCCAAGAGCGCAGGTAAGTTGGAGATCCATTTACGCAACTCATATCCTGCGGAGGCTAGAATGCCAATCAACTCGTCACGCAAGAGCAGGGCCTCTCTCTCCGTGGCCGCGCCAGTGCACACATCGTCAACATATAGGTCCTCCTTCAAAATGGCGGCTGCGCGAGGAAACGACATACGCTCTCGATCCGCGAGCTCCCAAAGCGAACGTATAGCCAAAAAGGGACTAGACCGCAGCCCGTAGGTGTTCGTGTTGAGCTCGTAGACAAGCATGGGATCTTGCTGGTTTTCTCGCCACAATATCAGCTGGTATCGGCGATCATCCGGGTGAATTACCGTTTGCCTGAACATCATCTTGATGTCAGCCACAAAAACAAATTGATGACGTCGAAACCGCGTGATGACGTCACAAAGGTCCTTCAGCAATTTGGGACCAGGATGCAGACACTGGTTCAATGACACTCCTGAAGTAGTCTGCGCAGAACCATCAAATACTGTGCGTAACTTACCACTGGATGGTTTTATTACAGCATGATGCGGAAGAAAGAAGTGCTCCGTCGAACGCCAATCCAATTTTGACACAGACATGTGTCCCAAATCCTCATACTCCCGCATGAAGTCAATATACTTCTCCTTGAGTAGTGGGTCCCTGCTCATACGGCGCTCCATCGCCAACAAACGCTTCTCTGCAATAGGCCGCGAGACGCCAAGTGGCGGACGTACGGCGAGAAATGGCAATCTTGTCATGATCCGGCCGGAACGGAGATAACTGGTGTTGGTCTTGTAGAACTGCTCACACTCTTCATGCTCCGGATCAGAGCGGGGAGCTTGTGGTGGCTCCTCCACTTCCCAGAATCTCTGCACGGCGTCAGAAAGGGCGGACCCCACCATCAAGGCCGTTCCAAGTTCGGCAGGGGGGGGAGTCCTCAATACAGGCCCCATCAGTGCGAACCCAAATATGGTCCGGAGGGCTACCAAGCCACCTGGCTGCAAAACACGATCCTTGCCGAGTAATATTTTACCCAAAACATCGGCACCAAGCAACAAATCGACCGTGCCAGGCAGGTCAAATTTAGGGTCAGCCAAATTCAAATCCGCGGTCAATTTTACCGCATCCGCAGACAAACGAACTTGCGGGTGATTGCCCAAGATATTCTCCATCACAATGGCCGACGATTCCAACGTCGGACGTGGAGAATTTGAGGGGGAGAACTCAAACCAAACACGGCCCTCAACCGTGGCCACGGGGGCGTTCCCGACACCCCTTATTACATCTGAATATTTTTCAATAGTCTGGCCAGTCTGCCCTACCAACCAAGACGAGGCTATGCACCCCTGTGAGCCTGTGTCCAATATCGCTCGGACTACAACTGAGGCGCCCGTCCGTCCCCAGACCCTGACATGGGCCGTGGGCAAGAGGACGGTCTCAAAGGGGGGCGGTGCATAGCGGGGGCAGACGCCAACATCCTAATGCTGGCGTGGCGGCGACTGAGCGCCGTTGTCCCGAGACGGCAAATCAAAATGCGGGTAGTGCCTAAACTCGGCCTCCTCTCGGTGACGACTGCCACGAGCCATAGTCGGCGGTTCGTAGCGCCTGGAGCGTCCGTACCGAGGGTTGCGCGTCTCCAAACGGGGACGTTCCGCCAGAGGGGGGGACGGTAGTGGTACCGGACGCGCGTCACGGTAATCGTGGTACACTACCGGAGGTGATCTCGCTTGATCACGTGGAAGCGGGGAGGGCGAGCGGGACACAAAGGTGCGGGATTGAACCCGGGGCCCGCTTTCATACCCGCCCGTGGGGCTGCGCGCCGAACCAACTCGGCGATCGATGGCAGCACAGTCTGCGCGGCGTGGGGGTGATGAGCCGGACTCCAAATTGCGGGACTGGTCCCGGTGTCCACTGGCATACCCGCCCGAAGGCGACCCCGCGTGGTCGCGACGGCCATTCGCGTTGGCGCACAGGATTTTCAAATGGTGCCCTCCGCAAATAGGACACGGGTGAGTGTCGGGGCAGGCGCGCTGGTAATGGTCCCCTAGGCAAGAGAAACACCAGCCGCGGGCCTGGGCAATCCGCCTACGAGCGGCCACGTGCAGGACCGCGAAGTCTGGGCACCGCACCGTTTGGTGTCCCTGCGACTTGCAAAACCGGCAGTCCGGTGGCGCAGCTTGAGCGACAGCGAAGCGGGCGGCCGTACCTCCTCTTGGTGCAGGTTGGGCATTGCGCCGTTGGTTGGTGGGTCTGGGACGTGATGCTTCCACCGGCGTGTCGGCGACCATGACGTCACCCATGCGACACTCGTCCTCCAGGAACGTCAGGAGCTGGTCAAAGGTAGGGAGAGCAGATGCCTCATCCCTAGTGTGCCCCTGTTCAAAACGTGCCCTCAAAGACAGCGGCAATCGCTTGAGCACAATACGCACTAGTAGGTAAGACCACTTGGCAACCGGCAGTCCTAAGCGGTTGAGCGAATTGGTGGCTATTAGGAGGGGGTTCAGCAGCTCGGTCCTCAACTGGGCAGCATTGCTCACGACGGGAAGGTTCAAAATCTGGTCGACGTGGGTATCTGCCAGACAGCGCTGGTTGTGATAGCGCTTGGTGAGCAACGCCCGCGCGATCCCATAGCTCCCGTCACATATTGGGAGGTGCTGTACTAAGCCCCTCGCCTCTCCATCAAGCACGGAGAGTAAATAGGCCAGTTTTTGAGACGGACCCAAATCGTCCCTCGAGTCCACAAGGCTCTCAAACAAACCAATAAACCCCATCCACGTGTCTAATCGACCATCAAAACGTGGAAGATCCAAATTGGGTAATCTAGTCAAAAGGCCCACGGGAGTCTTCAAGGGGGCCCGGTGAGCCGGTACTCCGGCGCGCGAGGCTAAAATCTCCCGCGCGCGCTGGGCGATGTCGTCGGCAAGGTCCATAATCTGGACGTAGTCCTCGTGGACTTGGTCCCGTCGCTCCTGGGGGAATGACTCCAGGGGCACATCATCCAGATGCAAGATGAAGCGCCGGTAAAGCGCCTCCACCTCCTGAAGTCGTGTAGGGCATTTCTCATGCCTATCCAACAATGCCTCGATTCGGTTCTCCCTTTTCACCAAGGCGGCAGCTGACGTGAACCATCTCAAATGAGTCGCAATCCCGGAATATGTCTCGCGGACAACATTATACGCGGCGGTAGACATCTTCAAAGCACAAACGGCACGAAACAAACAATCTTATATTAACAAAAAAAAAACAAATATCTTTCACAAACAAACAATATTACAATAGCGAAAAACAAAATATCTTTCAATGAGACAAGCCGCTATTACTCCAAACAAATATCAAATCTTTAATATTTTAAATCAAACAAACAAACAATTCCTTGCCAATGTGCAATTAATTTAAGACTTAAATTATTTATTTTAAGGTAACCAACAAACAAACAAACGTATAAAATAAATGTTGTATTACACAAACGCACAACGCCACAATTTAACTATAACGTTGTTCAATATTAGACAATAATTAAATAATAATTTATATTAAATAATAACCTGAGCAACAACAAATACGATTAGCAATAGCACAAATAATTATCAAATCCTTTAAAATCTAATTGCCAATTCAAGTACTCAAATTAATTATTTAAAACTATACCAACAATTTAGATTAAACAAACAAACAACTAAATTAATCAAATTAAATTAATTAAATTAATTAAATCAATTTTCACAAATAATGAGGGTATAGTTTGTTCAACATGGAACATTCGAGAAACGGAGTTTAAACCACGCTCTGCTACCAAAAATATGTTGCGTTCAACCTGGTGTTCTAATTAATAATAGGTTAAGTGGAAGCGTGATATCTCTCAGGCGCGAGGAACGAACATATACTGTATATCACAGCGTTACAAATTTACAATAGTACAAACTTACCCTGTTTTGTTCTTCAACAATGTCTTCACTGTGTCAAGCCCTAGCTATAGCTTCATTAACTAACTACGATAAATTGGCCAAAATAACGCAGAATGCTAATCAAACTATACTTAACTTTATGCAGGCAGACACGAACTCTTTAAGTCCTCAAAATGACCACATTTGGCGCGACTTAAGCCGTGAACTTTCACCAATCGTCTTAATGCAATTATACTATCACAATTATAGTTATCAAACAGTTCAACTCACATTAAATAGTATTAAGTATGGAGACACAAAATTCACTAGTTTTTATAATACTTTTTTGTCATACAAAAATGGCGAATACTCAACTTCGCAATGACATTTCAAGGTTTTGTTTCAATGGTAATTATCGATTCACACAACAAGGATAATTAGTTTTATCAACAATTAATTCTAGTGACAATTTTTAACTCGCGAAACAATTGCAAGGAAAACGCTTCAATCGCATTCAAATCGCGACGTAACTTGCCAACAAGATGAGTTTTACGACTGACGACCGAGCCAAGGTCACCGCGCGGCGCACCCGGCTCGCCGGCGATACATCAATAGTGAAGTTACCATCTCCTAGGGAGGCGCGCGCGCAACTCGATACGATAGGTTAAGTTTGGTACATAACAGATATAATACATAAACTACTTTTCTTTTGTAAATACATACTTATAATACATAGAAAACACCCAGACGTAATACAAAAATTTGTATGACATTTATGAATATCACACAAATGATTGTCCCAAGCGGGAATCGAACCCGCGACCATGTGAACGGCAGTCCAGTACATGAACCACTACGCCACGAAGCCCGTCAAATTTTATACGGTATACGGTATTACGGTAGTGGTGATTTAGTAGGTATATAATATACATAACTTAGAATACACAAACAACCACGGCGATGTCCATTCTAGATTCTATTTGCTATACGGTTGCCTGGAAGAAATTACATTAGTGATAAGGCCACCCTTTGTACAATGCCTTTAAGACATTATTTTTAAAATTCTGTGAAATTTGGTATACAGTAATTAAAGAGTTATCTATCTATTTAAGTAGTAAGGTTACTGTTACTTTAAATATTTTATGATCCTATGGGAAGTTTAAATATCTTAACTATTACTGTAATATAATTAAATACATATTAGCATAATTATGTGTATTAGATATAAAGACGTGATAGACTTGTAATGTTTGGAACAGCCACATCTTATAGATACTGTCATACCTAGACTTCAAACTTGAGACTTAAATCTAAATGTTAACGCTACAACACAAAGAAAGAAGCATTTCTATGCAAATATATTTTTTACAAACAAAGTAAATAAATAACGATTTTTTTTATGATGTTGGCTTCAAGCCCGTAGGTAGGTATGCGTACGTCACGACAAGATAAAATCTTAATTTGTGGTGGCTGGCCTGTCGACGACCGTTTACATATTATTGTCTTACTTGACAAAGCATTTTGAAGGCTGCACACGATTTACTAAAACTATACAAGCAGCCTTTATGGTGTAATCGGTAGTACTGATGTTTTAATAATAATAAATAAATATTCATGGACATTTCACACAACGTCCTCTGGTCCCAAGCTAAGCTTATATGCTTGTGTTATGGATACCAGAATACGCATAGAATACACAAACTACTTTTCTTTTGTAAATACATACTTATAATACATGGTAAACACCCAGACGCAGTACAAACACTTGTATGACAATTATAAACATCACACAAATGATTGTCCTGACCGGGAATCGAACCCGAGACCTCGTGAACGGCAGTCCGTTATATAAACCACTAGACCACGAGGCCCGTCAGAACCCGCCGTTTTTCTAATTATAAATAAATAATAAATAAAAATAAGTAATTATTATTATGAATATATTTTTCAACTTATATATAACAATCTATTGCTGTTCCTTAGTCTCGCTAAAACTCGAGAACGGCTGATTTTGGCGATTTTGGTCTTGAAATATTCGTGAAAGTCCGGGGAAGGTTTAAACGGGGACAAAATATACGAGTATGTATAAGCATCTAAAATTTCACGCGTACGGAGTAGCGGGTATCAGCTAGTATACTAATATATATTTGGGTTTCATGTGTATAATAAGTTGTACTTAGCTATACCTTTAATTTGAGAGTAAATAATTTATATGTAAAAATAATCATCAGAATTTTTATTTGTTTTGATTAAATAAAACTACTTTTTAGGGATTTAGACGCGTGTAGGTACTTGTTTTAAATTTTGGCCCGACGTTTCGGAGACTTTGCGGTCACTATGGTCACGGGTGAGACTGTCACCCGGGCACCATGGTCATCCGCGACCAAGGTGACTGCAAAATCAAAAGTAGTTTTATTTAAACAAATGAGTCGCGCAAGTGTTAGAGAATTAGGCTGACGAATTGAATTTGCATTGAGACATGTATTGTGAGAGGTTCACCTAGTTTTGATACTTTTTATAGCGCTATAATATTAGTAGGTACCCATAAAAATAATATTATACACAATAAATATAGTACACGCCAAGGAAATTCCAGCATTTTTACCTGACAAGAGATTCTAATCCCCATGTTACATTACGAATGCCTTAACTATACTATTGTTTCACAAAGTCTGTGTACGTGCTTTACAAGCGTAAAACAAAAGTGTGTTCATCCACAGATAACTAATTAAAACAGCAAGTAATAGAAACTTACGAAAAACTTTCACGGTAGAATATAACCATGAAATTATCAATAATGAAAAGTTTACCATAATTTAATAGTTTCTTAATTTGATTTCGTTCCAGGCCATTAACTTATTTTGGTTTGGTAACATCTTAATTAATTATTGAATTTAATCAACAATAACGAGGTAACTGGGTGGCTAAACTGACCTCTTTATGAGTGAAACTTGTGTTATAATTCTTTTAAATTGGACCCCTGCCTCTTGCTCCTAGGCTTGACACCAGGGGGATTTTAGATAGTCTTCTTCATCCTGTCCTTATCCCAAATTACTTAGGGACGGCACAGTGCGTTTATTCAGCCATCATATTCTCATCAACTCCTTGTTATTTTATATCGTCTCTCACACAGTGCATCCATCTTTTCTTTAGTCTTCCTCTCTTTTTCCGCCATCGATTTTCATATTCAAAAATATAGACAAAAAATTTATATTTTACTGAATTTTACAGTATGTACTCAATACATTTGTAGTAAAAACTAAAACCAAAACAAAATCACGCCCTCTTCCAAAATCGAATCCTAATTAAGTCATACCATATTATTTACGAAGGAGAACTGGGTGCAATTGGTCTTTAAACTTTGATGCATCATTTTTTACTCTTTTTGGATTTGTATATTTTGACCAGACTCAGAAATCCATAATTTTCTACAGACATAAAAAAGCTAATCTAGATATTTTACACTTGGCTACAGTCTCCGTTTTATTACATTACAAAACAATCCATAACTGGTATTTTTGTGCATACTTATAAAATAAGTAGTCAGTGGCCAATGAATGCTGTATGAAAGATACCTAAATAAAAAAGTCTTTTGATGACCATAATATAACCATATTTGACCACACGTACCTATTATTATAAATAGCAGATGTACCTGTACGCCCCAGAGGTAGGTGATATTGCTATCCCTAAATAAATGGGCTTGTTAATAAGTATATTTAAGACATATTCTACAGCATGAATTTTAGGCTTATTATTATAATGTAGAATAAAATTGTCAGTTCACGTAATCACTTCATTGTCCCCAACGAGTGCTGTAAGAGACGACAATTTTATGTGAGAGGTGAAGATCTCAATAGTAAGCTCTATACCAAAACGCCAGTCAGCGTGTTAGAGACGAACAAATACCCTTCGTTATGGTAGAGACCTGTGCCTATTATTCAATAGGACATTTGATTATACGAGTAGAAGTAGGTGTACTTCTTTAGTACAAGGTCAAAAACAGTAGTTTTCTTCCTCTCGAAACATAATTTCCACGAAATTTGTTACATTGGTCAGTAAATAACAATATTACTTCCTGTCGCATGACGTAACCAGCTCGTGCTAGAAAACCTGTACAACAATGCCGTGAAGATATAATCACAATATTTGACAAACAGTTTGCTCGCACATGGACATTTAAACATTTTATTATCTCGTTTTATTTCATTACTTAAGCCATTCTCCGCAATAAAGACAAGATTATAATAAGTCGTTTTAACGTAGTGCTCATAATTTTCGACAAGAATAATAACACATTTACAACATATTACGTATCTAAAAGCACCATTTAAATAAGCACATTATAAATAAAATGCAAAATAATAAAAGGCAATATAATTTTAATATTTAATAGCCTGTATGACGTTGCTTTTGTTGTTGTTGTAATAAATAAAAGAAAAAATTGTATTCTTTTTATGTCACAAACAAGCTATTAAATATTATAAAACACTAACTAAAAATAAAAAATATAAAGAAAAATGAAACGTGCCCAGGTTCGAGATGCGATTGGTTGGATGCTTGTTGCTGCCGACAGATATCCGGGCTTGACTGTACGAACCAGGAATGGGTGAAGGCTGGATTTAAGCCAGGGTTCAATCCTGGGCCGGGTCCAGGCAGGCCCATCACGCCGGGCAAACCTCCTGGCCTCTGATGGTGGAAACCCGAAGCCACCGCGTAGTCCATAGCCACTGCTTGATATGGCAACATCGTTCACTTCACTACTAACTCAATAGTCTAAACTTCCACTCAACAGTTCCCGCGCTTTTTTACACAACATTCTCATTTTAAAAACATAAGATCAAGAAGGTTTGTGTCCCATTCTTTTTTAAATATTCATTTCACTTGCACGTCCATCTGTTTTTTATTTTCAAAGTCAGTTACACATTGTTTACTAAGTCCGTAACAGAAATTCAGTGGCGTTTACGTTTTTGGAAGACGTTTCAGTTATCAAACAAACGTTCTATTTTCGGGCAATCATTTACGGGGCGAGCTATACACAGGGGAAAAGTCACGCACCGCCACCCACTTAATAAATATTCTGGGCATATATCCGTTTTTACGTGGACGTGACTGACGGTGAACTGTCCGATTTTCACGTACGGAACGCGCGGCCGATTATCGAAAACAGTTGCACGCGACCCCCTCCTACGACCTCGAACGTGCAACTGAGACGAAACACGCGCGCCAAACGCGACTCTATCACCCAGAATTCGAAAGGTTTCGGCATTTAGAGTGAGACAGAGTGATACTAGTGAAAAGTACATCCATCGATCGGATGTCATCGGCAAGTTAAAAGCCTGCGTCGTTACACGGCTCGTAATAGGCGGTTACGTGATAGGGCGTGGCTTAAGCTATTAAGTTGAATTGTCGCGTTGTGATTGGTTAGAATTGCTAGTAGTAGCTACGTGATATGTTCAGAAATACGTTTATAGCTCGCGTTCATAGAATATAATAATAAGTGAGTTGGTTGGAAGGTGGCCAGTCGGGAGCGGCCTCTTGTGGTTTTGTTCCCGATTCGCGTAATGCTTCTTATTAATTATATCTGTGGGTTAACTGAGCTATTTTAAAACATGTGTTAGGTTAACAGGGGCGTGGCTAATTAATTAAATGGCTAGCTCGGGTTAATTAATTGTTAAGCATCGTTAATTTTACTTCGCTAGTTTTGTTACGTAATTGTTATGCTGCGTCGTACCGTATAAAATAGCATTAGGTATTTATTAACGCTTTGATTTTTATTATTATTATACATATCTACTTTTTTATAAGAGCTTAACTGATAAGCTCTTATAAAAAAGTAGATATGAACTGTCATAAGGCTAAATTAAAATCTATTTTTGTATGTTTTACAAATCTAATAAGGTATATTGCAAAGCAGGTTTCCTAAAAAAAATAACCTACCTATCTATATCCACTTTTTATCCAATGACTATATAATATTTCAAAATCTCTCTCTGTTTTGAACTGCTCTGCTGACTGAACACCTCCGTGTTGACTTATTTTTTTTTTATTGCCAAGATTCTTCTTTAATTATTATAAAACAAAGTCGTTGTTTTTGTATGTATGTCCTTATGTGAGCTTATATTTTCCAAGCTACACGACGGATTCTGATGCGGGTTTTTTTTTAGATAGAATGATTCAAGAGGATGGTTTTTTTTTTGTATAATTTATCAAGTTTTGGTTTCTAAATAACACACGTACGAAGTTGCGGGCAATAGCTAGTCTTGTTATAAAGTTATTTTCTTCCGAGTGTGTGTCCCATCAACTTCTATTTATAATCATGCTCAATGTATTAATCTATGTAACGGAATCTTTGAAACTGATTTTAACCCACTTGCAGTAGTCGGATTGATCTGAAATTTTGCACATACATCAAGGACCGATGACAATGCAATAATTAAAAAAAAATATCCATGATTTTCAAGCGTGTTTTTTTGTTTTTGAACTAAGTAGACTTTATTTTAAATCGAATCTATGCATTGTGGTGAATGTCCGAACCTAGTTATTGATTCTTTACGTACCTACTCAGATAGGTAGGTACTACTTCATTCATGTTCATTATTAGGGAGGTACCTACTAAATAAATGACATTTTAATTGCGCTAAGATCAAAAATACTGCTGAATGTCCTAAAACGAAACAGATCATAGTAGAAAAAAAAAACAATTTAATTGCGAAAATAATCATTTCTTCAAGTTTTTGGGTTATTTTCTCACTATTGTCTACCCAATGCACATAGTAGTAGATAATTTTCCATTCGGTAATCGAACCTGCTAATGCGTAAGCATAGTAAACATGCATGGTCAAGCAGACGTGAAAATCTCGAAGAATGTATGAATTTATGGAAAGAGCATCCCTCTTTCCATAATACCTAAGGATGTTTGTTCCTCTATCACGTAAAAGGTGCTGAATAGATTTTAATGAAAACCAAGGACGGGGCAAAAACTATGAACCTGTGTGAAACCACCGACATAAGTTAGTTCATTTATAAAATTTCCTTTGTTTATATATTTGATAAACAATGACATCATCATCAAGGCGTTATGATACGCCTTTTTCTCATTGGGGTAGGCAGAGACTATAGAGCGTGCGAGTATAGAGCGTTCTCGCTCGCTCTAGACCATCTACGTCCCACTGTTAGGCACGGGCCTCCTCCACTTGGGAGGGATTATGGTCTACTGTGCCGCGCTGACCAGGCGTGTTGGCACAAAATTTATTTTCGAGTTTTGCGTCTCTCACATAAGATGTTATCTAACATGTGCAATAACCCTTAGCTGACTTTTACAGCGCCCTTGGGAGGAGATAGGTGGTGACACTTGTATGCCAAATCCTTCACCACACGGTGAATGAGATAGAGTGTTACGCAAGTGCTAAACAATAACCAATAACTAATAAAAGCTTGACGGATGTAATAACACCATCCCATGTAAATATATTAGCACATAAATGTTAGGGTTCAGTTGTGATAGCCGGAAGCCGCAACAATTCACTTCCGGCCTTCTAACTGGACAGTAAGCTATATTTAGTGTTAGAATTGACTAAGTAATGTTTAAATGTGCGGTTTTGGTACGAACACCCGTTTAGATAATAAACTTCTATCAATACCTACCTATTGTAGATTGTTTGATAAATATTTTTCGTATTTTTAGGGAACTAGCTGATTTGAAAAAATTTAAACCGCCTAACAGTGGATTCTAAAAAGTATGGTGTTTTTTTAAACTGCTATTACCGACAATTTTTGTCATTTTTCTCTGGCTCTGACTTTTCATAACCACCCTGGTGGTTTGAAAAATATTTTAAAATAAGAATTATCGAAATTTGCCGTACTTTTCCCGAGATTTGTGCTTAACAAGCACAAAAATAAAAAAAAGTAAGGTTCAAAACACATTCAGTGATTCATTTTTATATTATAGATTCAAACTAGCTGACCCGGCAAACATTGTTTTGCCATATAATTGTTAGAGGTGGACAGCCCTCATTACATTCCTATGTAATGAGGGCTGTCCACCTCTAACAATTGCTGCTATTTATTTTCATACTCCTGTATGAAAATAAATAGGAAGAACACTACCTACTTTTTATTTTTTTATTTTCGTTCCTCCGCTTTGCCCTGCCGGGCCATGATGGTGCCCTGAGCTTTACGATGACCCGGCGAGTGGTGGCCCCGCTAATCGGGGCCCGACCTGGCGCCTGTCGCGTTTGCTGCGGCGGGTCTCTGGATGCCGACCCGCCGCGCGGGACACTACCTACTTAATAAAAAGTAAAGAATTCCAAGTCCTTTCACTATTAGCACGAAAAAATTCTAACAAAAATGTCTAAAAACAAGATTTTGTTTACAACAAGCCACAAAAATGTCATGATCCAAATCCAGTTTTTATTCACTTTTATTAAAATGTCATCAAAAGTTAAAGTTCCATTGATAAACAGATAAAAATTATGCTATATAAAAGAAATAAGGCTGTGTTTCTATTGTCGGAAAGTGTTGTTTGAGCGTATTACAGTATGGCGCTGGGCGTAATCAATAAGCGAGTAGCTGACACGGTCACGCAAAGGCACGAACGCGAAGGAACGCAGGGTGTGTTTACGGTGATAAGCGGTGACATTATAGCAGTAGCGATGAGCGATTATTGAAAAACAATTCTGTATACGGCTAGCCATAGAGAGCATTATTTTTCGGACAGAATCTTTAAGTTATTATTTTTTTATGTTTGTTAAGAAAATCACTTAACAAGTGAATTAAAATTACTTTCAAAGATTCCGTTACATGGATACAAAGATTAATAGATAGATAGGTAATAACGAAGCTTATATAAGCGTGTTAATATACCAGTGGGAATTTATAGTAATATTGCCAGGTTTTGTTGGAAATACTAATTATTTTTAGGCACTTACTTATAAAAATGGCAAAAAGTGACGTTTGGAGATGCTGGGATTTGAACCCAGGACTTTCAGCATGCGAAGCAGACACTCTACCACTGAGTTACATCCCCGATAGTGTAGAGTTATTAAATTAGCTTACCTAGTGTTTTTTAAAGATACGACACAAGAGCATTTGGCTGTTTCTGTTTAGATATAGGCCAATTATTCCTTGTTTTGTTAATCAACTTTAAGCGAAAGAGTTTGTCAATTCTTCAATATGTTTTCTTCACGATTTTTAGTGATAACTGATGTACCTAATTCATATACTAAGTTTATCATAATTTGTGAGTCCTATGGAATAATCAGTCCACAGATTTATGGAGACACTGCATGATTAAAGATGATTGAAATGTTACGTCTCTAACTTTTACACGCTATCTTCAGTCACTGCGTTACAAGGAAGCATCAATCACTACCTGTGTCACTACGTACAAAAGTACTTAGAAGGTACCAAGTACCCAAACACTTCTTATTGGATAATATTCGTGATTTCTACTTTTTCTCTGAGACAGGTGCTTGAACCTGTTCTCTTGACATTGGGAGAGCGAACACCAATCGCGTGACGGTTCGACGAACTCGATTAGTCACTTGATAGTACAGTTATATATCGATAATCGATTAGCCCACCAAACACCGAGTAATCGACGGTTGTAACTCTATTTCAAGAATTCGCCAGAAAATCTATCGAGTAATCGATTTGTTTTTTATTATGATAGTATCCAGATTTCGTCATTATTTTTACTGGTGATGACTGTGAAAGTTTGAAAATTGTTTACTAGGTCGTTCAAAGTACATTCAATAACAAAATGTCATTGCAATCAGTAGTTAGGTACAACTGATGCTACTTTCTCATTTAGTCCTTTTATTTTCTCAAAGTAAGGCATTGTAACCTCACTCACTCAATTAGGTAGTAAGTATTCTAACGCCGGACGCAAAACATGTGTGATATTCAACACATCCATAAAGTATGGAACAATTTATCTGCGGATTTTTTATCTGACAGCAGGTTTTCTAACGATACTGCTGCTTTTAAACATTTTTATCAGTTCAGCCGTTTTTAAGAAGAATAAGCATCAAATCTGAAAAGTAAACAAAAACAGGTCCAGTCGCTCAATAGTTATGGGACCCCTAATAATTTTTAAATTTTTTACGTAAAATATATGCTATCATTAACCCTCTGTCCAGCCCATTAACGTCCCACTGTTGAGCACTGACCTCCCCCACTTTGAGAGGGTACTAGAACGCGCTGACCAGACGTGTTTCCATAGGGTTTAGTTTCAAGTTTTCGATCGCTCACAGTAGCTGATGTTAACTGCTTATAATATCCCTCAGCCAACTTTTACAGCACCCTGGGGAAGAAATGGGACGGTGACACTTGTATTGTTAATCCGTCACCATACAGATGATCATTAACTACGGATACATAAATTGTATTAGTTTATGTATTACGCTAATAATTCGAGTATATCTTTGGTTATTCGTAGGCAAGATCAAGAAAAACTTGAATTATTTATACTTAAAATCTAATCGCCATCTTGGATTGCCAAGCTGATATTAATTTAGTTAAGCAATAGGTAAAATATCCGTACAATAACAACAAAAAGCTTTAAAAGCAAACTTAATGAGATATATTTTTTGTAAGCTAAATCTACTTTGCCACTAAAAAGATCTTATTATTTAATTGTACTAGTTGAAATTTACTGAGCATTATTTATAAGAAGTGACGTGACATCGTTACTTCGTCTTCAAAAGCTTTACATTTTGCTATTTAATTTGATAAAATGAAAAACATGGGCAAATCTAGGTTCTCAGGCCAGGCCCAAATGTATTTTTCTCAAAAAAGGACTGCATAAATTAACCTAGATTTTATCTTTTATTTCTCGTTTTTTTATTTTATATATTACATATATTATGGATTTTCCATTTATTAGCATTTTTCCGTTTATTTTCGGACATAGGTCCCTCCATAACATGCCATAATGGCATAACGTGCGGTCGGGCGCTGCTTGCATCGAGTGGCTCCGTGCGAACTTGACAATATAATGGTCACTCCATCTTAATATACCTATAGCTTTCATTAGGTATATCTGTATTAGCGTATCTTGTGTGACCATAAAGATATATAAGTACCTATAATTTATACCTAAAGCCAAATATACTTTCAAAATTGTAAAGGTCAGACATATTGCAGCCACAATCCTACCACGAATTCATCGATTTCTACCATATGACTTGTGATTTATACTCAGAACGTTAGCTATAAAGGCCTTGGGTCATCGCACGTACGAGCCGTGCTATAGAACAACCCTCTTGAATGTAGGACGCGATCAATATCGTTTAAAATTCGCAGTGCGATCTCGAGGTACGCAGGTTTTGTGGTCTTTAGCAACTCAAGTATTTAGTAGGATGGTACAGAAATGTTTGTATAAAAACAACGTGAAAAAGCTAAGAAATTATTAAAATAATACTTACAAGAAAGGTTTAGTTACGTGACATGAAAAAATTCAACAAATGAGTAAAAAATAATTTGAAATGTAAGTCTTGTTTTTATATGACTGCGTCTTTTACCACTACTTCAAGATGTCACTCAACAGAGTGTTAAGATTTTATTGAACATCAAAACGTTTGGGATTATTTTAACTACAGGTAAGTTTTGGGTAGCACTGTTACAATAAACTAGCCGTATGCTCGTGACTTCGTCCGCCTAAACACAGATTTTTATAACTATGCTTATTTATTTATTTATTTATTTATATTTAGTTAATAAAACATTTTGGGTCAAACATAAAAATCTTTTAATTTCTTTTACAAAACCCTAGGAGTGAAAAGGGGTGATGGCGATGGTGAGGCGCTTGTATTCTTAATCCATCACCGTATAGACAAATAGTAGTTATTATGAAATATCTTTTTTTTTAGTTTCTGACAAGCCTAGCAGTATTTAAAGTAATAAATTCCAAAACCTAGTATTCACACTTATTTACCTAGTCTCATTGTAGAGTCGTGCCTTAGAGTTTTAGGGCTAAGTGTGTTTTTCTTTTAAGCATTCTAAAGGCTAAACACATTTAACCCTATAATCCTCAGAACTCCAACACAAATACACAGCATGTTTATTTTCGAAACAAGGATATACAAGTGTAACAATATTCACTTAAGCCGTATAAACATGTCCAAGTTATACAGTTTATCTCTACTTACCCTCTAATTAGGGTAACACACATTAAGATGGCAACCCAGATATTTCGATGTGAATTAAGATATTCTAATTTTAATTGCTTGACGGTTAAATGCTTGGTGTTGCTATATGACCTTTTGTTTTTGATAATTTTGGAAGAATAATTGGATAATTAGTAAACTTATGTACTTACGTTTTGTTCCGATTCCGACCGTTCAGATAACATCCTCTTTGAGAGACGGAAAACTTGAAAAACGCAAAACGCCGGGTAGTAATCCGTCCTCAATAGGAGGATGCCCGTGCCCAACATGGGTTGTCTAATGTGCTGGAGAGATAAAGAGAATAGGTATTTGTAAACAAAGCCAAACACCAAATTCACTAAGACATCCTCATAATGTATTAAACTTAGATAAAATCAAAATGGTGACATTAAACTTTGCATATGGGGCCAATTATACCCCGTAATGTTATAATAACCCTGGTACACGTGTAAATAAATTAATAAATACACCCTAACAACAAAGGGTTAAGATTTACGTAACGATATCATCTTTAACCCTTAAATGTTATGGAATTTTGTGTAGTTTTAATTTATTTTGGAGTTTATAAGTAATTTTGGGAATAAAAATTAGGAAATTTTTATTGCTCTAGCTACAGTTTTGCAGAAATTACGGGAACCCAAATAACGGGACAGGAAAATGATGAAGATTAATATTATTGTTGTTTTAGCATCAACTGATACACACAAACTATATTTTTTTTTAGCTTCTCAACTATAACTGTTCCAGAGATACAACCTAATGACAAACAGACCGACGGACGGACAGCAAAGTCCCAGTAACGGGGTCGTGTTTTACCTTTTGGTACAAAAGTCTAAAAACGGAACAGGTAGTAATTTTAATTATTAGGATATTGATAACTAATAAATATGTTGATTGCCTATTTTATGCTAATAACTCCGTCTGTGTAATCACAGATTAAGAATACAAGTGTGACCACCCATTTTCTTTACCACGGTGCAGTGAAGCCAGGTTGTAGACACAATTAATTTTTATTTTTTGCGAGATAGAATGTGTTTATCAGGAAATAAAAGCATAATTTATTTTAAATAAAACTACTTTTAACGGATTTAGACGCGTATATTCTCACCCGTGACCATGGTGACTGCAAAGTCTCCGAAACGTCGGGCCAAAATTTAAAACAAATATACGCGTCTAAATCCGTTAAAAGTAGTTTTATGTAAACAGATGAGTCGCGCAAGTGTTAGAAAATATAATAATTTATTTTATTTATTTATTTATTTATACTTTAATGTACACTGAATCATAATAAGTATAATATACTAGCTGTCCCGGCAAACGTTGTTTTGCCATACTAAAAAAAACAAAAAGGTTTGAAAAATAGATGTTGGCCGATTCTCAGACCTACTGAATATGTATGTAAAATTTGAGAAGAATCGGTCAAGCCGTTTCGGAGGAGTACGGTAACTAACACTGTGACACGTGAATTTTATATATTAGATTAAGAATAATACACATTATAATAATAGTTGTACAAAGGTGAGCTTAACTCAAACCTGAGTTTTCTGACAGCAAACCCGTGAGTGACAGAGATATCTGATTAAGGATAGAAATAGTGCATAACAGCGAATAAACAATAGTTAACTTAATAATCTAATTTAATATACATACACAGAACATAATTGATAGAAAGGGCAGAATTTTTCTGTTTGGATCTGTGTTTGGATCGTAGCAGATGGCGTTCTATAGTAATATATATATAGTAGTATAGTAGTAGTATAGTAATATATATATATGCCTACCCCCATGGGAAAAAGGCGTGATGTTATGCTGATGATGATGATTTTTTTGCAAGAGACAGAAAGCTCGAAACTAAACTCTATGCCAACACGCCTGGTCGACTCAGCTTAGTAGACCAAAAAGCTCTTTAGATGTAGAAGAGGTGCGTTCCCAACAGTGGGACATCAATAGGCTGGGAAGAAAAATTCTGCCCTTTCTATCAATTATGCTTTAATTTCCTTATAAACACAATTTCCACCTTATTACGAAGTCGGTTAACAATAACTTTACTACGGATATGAGTGTAAGTTTATCAGTATTCGTGCCGCGTGATGCCGACCCTCTGCGAGTTATAGCGTTAATATATAGCGTTCTGCGTTATACGTGTACTATAGGGGTTGGGAACGTTGTTGATAGAATACAATTGGTGTTTTCTTTTAGTTAGAAAAGTTTTGACTAAACTAAGACTATATTACAAGAATAAAATAAATAAATAAATATTCATGAACATTTGTCACAACGTCCTCTGGTCCCAAGCTAAGCGCTTATATGCTTGTGTTATAGATACGAGAATACGGATAGAATACATATATGTACTACTTTTGTAAATACATACTTATAATACAATAATACTTAGAATAGCATTAATACTTCCTTTTATTTATAATTAGAAAATTGACGAGAAAAATTAAAAGAAAAATTTTTACGAGCTTTAATGAGTATAACGTGTGAGTATAACCATAGTGTGATTCAGCAAAGAGTACAACGCCATCTATTGTGTCGCATAAAAAACGTCTCGGGCAACAACTAGTCTACAATAAATTAACTTGTGTCATCATTATTGTGTTGACGGGCTTCGTGGTCTAGTAGTTCTTGTAACGGACTCCCGTTCACGAGGTCTCGGGTTAGATTCCCGCTCGGGACAATCATTTGTGTGATGTTTATATTTATCATACAAATGTTTGTACTGCGTCTGGGTGTTTCTATGTATTATAAGTATGTATTTACAAAAGAAAAGTATGTATATGTATTATATCCGTATTCCCATAACACAAGCATAATAAGCTTAGCTTGGGACCAGACGACGTTGTGTGAAATGTCCATGAATATTTATTATTATTTATTTCTTATTTTTTACATTTTTAAAAAGATTACAAAACAATTGTACAAAATTAACATAACTAAGTAATATTTTCTAACACTTGCGCGACTCATTTATTTAAATAAAACTACTTTTTACGGAATAAATCAAATTATGGTAAAAAAAGTGAAATGCCGCAAGTGGGACTTGAACCCACGACCTCGGAATACCGTTCCGAAACTCTTCCAACTGAGCTTATTGCGGTCTACTTGCAACACTTCAAATTAAAAACATATATAAACTCATTCGAGTGATTATGGTAGATATGGTAGTTAATTTGAAGTGTTGCAAGTAGACCGCAATAAGCTCAGTTGGAAGAGCTTCGGAACGGTATTCCGAGGTCGTGGGTTCAAGTCCCACTTGCGGCATTTCACTTTTTCCACCATAATTTGAATTATTAAGTAAAAGCATAGCATGTCAAATGCAAAAAATTAATAAATCACTTTACTTTTTACGGATTTAGACGCGTATATTTGTTTTAAATTTTGGTCCGACGTTTCGGAGACTTTGCAGTCACCATGGGCTAAAATTTAAAACAAATCTAAATCCGTAAAAAGTAGTTTTATTTATAACTAAGTAACTTAAAAGAACATAAAATATTTATTATTATTATTATATCATTGTAAAATAATTCTATTAAATATAAAAAAAATAGTAGCAAAAGTATTATTTAGACTTGCACACGAAGAACAGATTTTCAAGCATGTTTCATAGTTTTGGAACTAATTTTAGTTAAGTGAAATTTTTGACGCAACAGCATTGGTGCTATTGACTTTTCCATAAGCTTTAAACATCAATGAATCTTTAGACAATAAAACTACAATCCATCCATCCATCAACCTTTCTCAGTCCACTTCTGGACATAGGCCTCCCCCATAGAACGCCACAACGTGCGGTCTTGCGCTAACTGCATCCAGCGGCCCCCGGCGTATTTGACGATATCGTCGGTCCAACTTGTTGGGGGCCGCCCCACGCTGCGTCGTCCGGTTCGTGGTCGCCACTCGAGGACCTTCCGTCCCCAACGGTCATCAGATCGTCGAGCGATGTGGCCTGCCCATTGCCACTTCAGCGTGCTAAACTACAATAGAAACTACAATAGAATGTAGTTATTTATTACAATGGAAAGCTTTTCCATAGTCCATGTATATTAGTATTCCTTGCTTGTATGTCCGTCTGTTGATTGTAATCTGTTCATAGAAATGGCTTGTGTTGCTAACTCATTCTTTATTACTTGTGCTAATCTCAGGAAAACTTTAATGTGCTGATTTATTATCTAACACTAGCTAATTCCTGCGACTCTGTACATGTGGAATTTAGAAAACATTCCCCGTTTTTTAAACATTTATCACTAATGCTTCGCTCCTATTAGTCGTAGCGTGATGTTATGTTATATAGCCTATAGCCTTCCTCAATAAATGGACTATCTAACACAAAAATATTTTTTTAATTCGAACCAGTAGTTCCTGAGATTAGCGCATTCAAACAAACAAGCAAACTCTTCAGCTTTATAATATCCTTAGTCCTTACTAATTTTTAAATGCGAAAAACGGATAAATAATAAGAAGTTTTGACGAGCTTAAGTGTTAATGTGTGTAACCAAACCATAGTGCGATTTAAAAAGAAATGTGCATGTCCATCTATTGAGCGGTATAGTAAAGTTCTGTTTGTTAAGGTTTGATTTCTAAATTTCACGCAGGCAACAGCAATTTATCTTTTTAAATATACCAACTAGGTATATTTAAAAAGATAAATTACTTCATTAATATTAAGATGTTTTTATTTGCTTTATGCATATCTATATGATATTTATTAGATTTTGTCTGCGTTGTGATGCGTTGAGAATACAATTGTCACCTCCCCTACCCAGAATGCTGTAAAAGCCTGCTATGGGATATTACACAAATAAGATCCTCTGATAGAGACGGAAAAAACGAAAACAAACCCTATGCCAACACCTCGCCAGGTCAGCGTGACCATAATCTGTCCCAAATTACAGGAAGGGCACCTCCAACTGTACAACGTTAACTGGCGGGATAAAGACGTTAAAATATACCCGAGTTTAAAAATAAATAAATAAATATTCACAGACATTTCACACAACGTCCTCTGGTCCCAAGCTAAGCTTATTATGCTTGTGTTATGGGTACCAGAATACGGATAGAATACATAAACTACTTTTCTATTGTAAATACATACTTATAATACATAGAAACACCCAGACGCAGGACAAACATTTGTATGACATTTATAAACATGACACAAATGATTGTCCGAGGCGGGAATCGAACCCGCGACCTCGTGATCGGCAGTCCGCAATATAAACCACTACACCACGAAGCCCGTCAAAAATGTTGCTCTGGCAACACTTTTTTGTACAGGGTAACATTGTTAGCTAATGTCTGTGCCTGCTACAAAAAAATACTATTAGCTATTTATGCGTTAATCTCCCCTGACATTTCCTTCGTACATTTTTTTAAAGTCAAGGGTGAATTTGTCGAAACCTAATAACGCCAAGTAATTTTTCAATTGGTCGTGTTAACGTTTTTTTAAGACACCTTGTAGGGATGGTGTCATGTTATAACTGTAAGTAATTATTTATGAAATAAATTATTATTAAATCTATGTACGAGTCGATAGCCAGATTTCTATACTAATTTTAAAAAAGCTATTAAGGAGGTTATTATTTTTTATCAAATTGAACTTACCAGGCTCTACTGCCTTGTTAATATATAATCATAAAATGACAAGGCCATGGTGGTGCCTTGAGCCTTACCATGATCCGGCAAGAGTGACTCTCTCACGGGGGGGAAGACTCGAAGGGGGAGCAATATGTCCCCCTGTCGTTCTGTCGTTCTAATGTTGCCTTCTGTCATGACCGGTGCGGAGGGTCCAAACCGGTACCGGATCCAACTCGATAATAACAGAAATAATGAAAATGCCTACTTTTAATTTACTGTTAATTTTTGAAAATATGGTTATGGTTAGTTGGAACAAAACACTAAAAACATCATATTCATGGCAAAATTAGTTTTCTTAAGTCAGATCGAACTAACGACCATCATACTGCTGCTAATAAAAATCTACTCATTTTTATAAAAAAAAAATTACTTTTTCGCATAACATAATGTCATCCACGCACTTTACAATTTACATACAATTTTTCTTCCCGTGAATATTGTTCCAGTCCGACGTCTGGCAACTTTTACGAAACGACTTTTGTTCTTTCCATTGTAACTTTTTTTCTCTTTGTTACAAATTCAAAGATCGAACGTTTTTCTTTTCTAAACTCTATTAAGTTTTGTTTCCAGTGTTCTTAATTTGATTTTCACGGTAATTTAAGTAGTTATTGTTGAAATCTTATTAGATAACTTTTATTTTTTTTATTTAGATAGCACAGACTAGATGAATAACAGTTTGAAGTACTTGATGGTTGAATGGGCACTTAACTACTGATTGCGAGTTAAAAAAATCATGTACCGTAATTATATTTACTATAGAAAAATTAAAGTGTTTATTATTTTTAACTGACACAATTTCTATAAAATATAAGAGCTTAGGTATTTCTATTTATCTCCAGTTAAAAAACGCTACATTGTTGGGTACGGGACTCCTCCACTTTGGGATGGATTATGTTCTTCTATGCCGTGGTGACCAGACGTGTTGCCATAAGGTTTATTTTCGAGTTTCATTCATAACACTTCACCACACGGAGGATGAAAAAGTTTATTTAAAAGTCAGTTGTTCGTTAATTTCATAGATATCATGAATCCCACTTACAAAATCATAAGCTAGATGTTGTATATACCACATCTACTTCAAACTGCACATCAGTCTAAATTTGCGCATCTATGCATAATGTTTATAAAACCTTTTTGAGATACTAATAGAAATATTTAAAAAAAATGCAAGGCCAAATTGATATTATTATAATTTTTTTTCTCTTGAGGTCGATTAAAAGGCCATAAATAAAGCAACTTAAAATTTAAAATAATTATATTGATAGACATTCCTAGTTTAAAAATTGCATGGCTATGACGTGTTGACAAGCAGAAACGTTACAGACCCACAATTGTACGCGCCAATGATTGTGAATTAGACTCACTAATATTATAGAATATCTTACGAACAACTACAGTTATAAATAAAACACGTATTCTATTTTTAATCAGAATTTTTGAAAGCGGCTTTCATTTAGATCAGTACGTCCCATTTGAAATAGGATATTTTAGAAATGCGATCGAGATTTTTGTAAGACTGTTTCCTTAGTTTTTACGCTTTTTTGTATACGCTGCGATATTTTTATTGTGATGATATTTACAAAATATTGTTATATCTTGTTCGCAATTTAATTTCACCAACAAAAGTGCAAACTACTTTTATAATTTCTGATATGCCATAAATCCATATACCCTAAATTTTCTACTAAAAAAGATTACTTTTTCTATTTCTAAATGAAACATAGATTAAAACAATTTTTTAGTTTTTTAAAACATTTTTCACTTATGCTTCGCTCCTACTAGTTGCAGTGTGATGTTATATAGCTCTACTCTATAAATTTACTATCCAACACAAAAAGAATTATTCAAATCTGACAAGTGGTTCTTGAGATTAGCACGTTCAAATTCAAACTAACAGTCTCTTCAGCATATTAGTACGAATAGTAAAAACTTTGAAATTTTAGCGAGTGCCCAGTCTAAATATTTTTTACTCTATAGCCCTCCCCTCAGCGAGTAACAAGGGCAATCTTGTGGGTGACTTGTAAATGAAATAGAAAAAAATAAAGTTAAAAAAAATAGCCGTTTTTAAAACATGACTTTTGCATTACGCCGTCCGACGTGACCTTCAGGAGGAGTACAATAACAGAATTATTTTATTGTTGTGTTATTACGAGTAGGTAAGTAATAGTGTTAAAGAAAAATATAAATATACAGCCGATGATAATAGCCTCCTTCTATTTTTGAAAGCCGGTTAAAAATATAAATAAACTAGCTGTTGCCCGCAACTCCGTACGCGTAGAATTTAGAAAACTTTTCCCGTTTTCGCAACGTTTTTCACTACTGCTTCGCTCATATTGGTCGCAGCGTGATGTTATATAGCCTATAGCCTTCCTCGAGAAATGTACTAATCAAGACTGAAAGAATTTTTCAAATCGGACCAGTGGTTCCTGAGATTAGCCATTAGTTTGTTCAGCTTTATAATTAGTATAGATAAATCTTCATGGACATTTCACACAACATCCTCTGGTCCCAAGCTAAGTTTATACGCGTATGTTATCGGTACCAGAATACGGATAGGCTACATACCTACATATACTTCTTTTGTAGATACTTATATAGAAAACACTCATATTTTCTTTTCATCCGTGCTAGCCTGTTAGCCGCTAAATCATCAATCACCTTTTCTCAAGGGATAAGGGCTGGAGAATCATGATGGTGTGTATTCTTTGCTGTAGCATCAACTGACTGCTATTATAGGATAGGTATAAACTGAAAATTACAGCTCTCTAGCTGTCATCGTTCCAGAGATACGGTCTCAGTAATAGTTTCATTTTAACTCTTGGTACTGAACCCTAAAAATTATGAATTTCGTAGACAGACCCATAATATAAAACAAAGTCGTTATTTTTCTATGTATGTCCCCATGTGCGCTTATATCCGTTTTTAATAAGTAGACTGCTTCAAAACGACGGGTTTTTTTGGTATAATTTGTTAGGGTTTAGTTTTCATATTATGTATTTTATACCTCTGTGTGGTGACGGATTAAGAATACAAGTGTCACCACCCCATCTCCTACCAAGGTTCCCTGTACAATCCAGCTAAGGGATAAGAGACGGAAAAGTCGAAAATAAACCATGTGCCAACACGCCTGATCAGCGTGGCACAGTAGACCATAATCCCTCCAAAGTGGAGGAGGCCCACGCCCAACAGTGGGACGTAAATGGGCTGGAGAGTAGAGGAGTTTTTATAATTCCACGTGTATAGTTGCGGGTAAAAGCTAAGTAGTTATTATTATAAGATTGCGTCATACAGTACCGCTAGAAACAATGAATGAATGCCAACCGATGCAGGGAGCAGACAGTAATCGCGATGCTTACGTCTTGATAATACTGCGATGAATGCATCTTGATACTTGCTAATTAGGCCTACAAATTATTACAGGAAATATAACTAAATAATGTAGGCATTGCATGTTTCTTGCATTAATATAATAATTAACTAAAGTTCGCAATCATTACATTACATTACTGGCGGAATCTAGTCATTGAGTAATTCCTCTCTGTTCTATTGGTTATTTAAGTATAATATATGTATTATAATGTATGTAGTTTATGTATTATTACTAAGTATGTTTATATTATCCGTATATGTATGTATATATTATATTTATTTATTATAGTTTAAGTATTATTGTTATTATCCCATTAATGTCATTAGTGTAAATTGAAATTTATCTTCACCTTTTCTGTATTAAAGTAGCACCTGCCTCTTATTTTCTCTGCACCACTGATGGTTGGCTGGTAGAGAATGCCATTGGCATTAAGTCCGCCATTGTACACTATTTTGTATGTGCAAAAAGTTTTAAATAAATAAATAATATTTTGACAAAATATGTTCCTTAAAATCGTCCTTTTTCATTTATTTACTAGTTGTTGCCCCCGACTTCGTACGCGTGGTGTTTAGAAATTTTTTCTCGTTTTTGCAAATTTTTTACTGATGCTTCGATCCTATTAGTCTCATCGTTATAATAGCCTATAGCCATCCTCGATAAATGTACTATCGAACACTGAAAGAATTTTTCTAATCTGAGCAGTCAGAACTGAGATTAGCACGTTCAAACAAACATTTTAGCTTTATAATACCTATTATAGAATTACCTAGAACTCCTACCTAAATTACATATAATTTTACATATATTTTTTCTATTCTTCTTCTTCTTTTATTCCCCAGGGTGCTATAAATGTCAACTAAAGTATATTGTACACTGTTAACATCATCTGTGAGAGAAAGCAAACTCAGACTCAAACATGGTCAGCGCGTCACACTAGACCATGTTGCCTTCCAAAGTGGTGGACGCCCGTGCCCAACAGTGGGACGTAAATGGGCTGGAGAGAGCGAGAGAGTAATAGAAAAATAGTTTGTCGGATTTTTGATTCATATAAATTGCGTGAGTTAATCGTTTGAAGAGGCAGTCTAACTTCACAGTACATTGTTTTTAATAAAACTTCACGGATATAACAAATCAAATATCAAGACACCTCGCTTCATATCATTTCCATCCGAAGAGTGATTCAAAAGTCACGTAACTCAGCGGCCGACGAAGCACGTACACCAATCATCAAAACCAAACCCGTGACCATATATCTGTCTCGCTCATATCCATGTTACAACCAATCTATCATCTCTTTCCATCTTGAGGAATCCGTCGGGAAATCTGAATAGTATGAAGTAGAATTAGGTGCTTTGACATTACGTTATATGGCTTTGATAGATTTTCTTTGAACCATCTTTGGTATACTAAGACCTGTACGAAAGTTTTATTTATAGGAAATCGTGACGTATTTTTTATAAACAAATATTTATTTACTAACTTCGGCACGTGGCTTCGTTTGCTGTTGACAAAAAATGTAGTGACAAGTGTTTTTAAATAAGATGAGTCTACTTATTACTTCCAGTTGGTTTAATGATAATAGATAGTGATCGTTTCTTTAGAAAACTATGATTTAGGATAAAAGTGTCACCACCCCATTTCTTTCCCAGGGTGCTGTAAAACCCGGCTATGGGACAACAAAAGCAGCTAATGGGCTGGAGAGAGAGAGATACTTAAAAATTATGCGCTCAAGATATATTCTGACAGCACGTAATAATTACCCTGTCTTCTACACTGGTCACACTCGGTACATTCCCAGAGCCCCGCATTTATAAAAGTCCCCAACTCCCTACTATATTACGAAATGACAACCGATAGTCCAGTCATTGGACACTCCATAATCCTAGTACACATGGTCTCTTGTAGGTGAAATTTATTTTATTTATATCTTCTTCTTCTTCTTCTTTTCCAGCCCATTTACGTCCCACTGTTGGGCACGGGCTTCCTCCACTTTGGGAGGGATTATGGTCTACTGTGCCGCGCTGACCAGGCGTTTTGGCACAGGGTTTATTTTCGAGTTTTCCGTCTCTCACTGAAGATGATATCTGTGTGCAATATCCCTTAGCTGACTTTTACAGCACCCTTGGGAGGAGATGGGGTGGTGACACTTGTATTCTTAACCCGTCACCACACGGACATTTTATATCTACGTATAAAATTACGAAGCTGAAGAGTTCGATTGTTAATCTAGTCTCAGGAATCACTGGCTTTCAGTGTTGGATAATAATTTTATCGACAAAGATCATAGGTGATATAACATCACGCTGCGGCTAATAGTAGCGAAGCATCAGTAAATATATTGCAAAAAAGGGGGGAAATTTTCTAAATTCCACGCGTAAGAAGTCGCGAGCAACAGCTTGTAAATTATAGATATTTATGGTAGGGGAGCCCACGATGCTAAATGGGGATTTACTCGAGCGTCATAGAGACCTATTGAGTTGCAAAGCTTAGATGATAAGAAGAAAAAAATGTTATGTGATTCTTCACTTTTATCGGTGGGGAAAGCGGCTATAGATTTTTAAATATGTAAAAAAAAACTGTTGCATGGACATCCTCGAGCGCGTCAGATATTGATAGCATCAATGCCCTACGTATTTTTAATAATGTACGTATGTTAATCTGATCGTTTGCATGATGCGGGTGGTTGTATTTAAAGGTTGAAAATGAAAAAAAAAAAAAAAATTGTCGAGCGCGTCAGATTTTCTAAGGGAGTGTTAAGTGCACCAAAAAAAAGCTCTTATTCACTAATCTGACGATTTCGATGGGACGCAAACTCACGGGCAGTTTCATAATGTGCAAAAAAAATTCGCCATTTTGAAATACTCAAGCGCGTCAGATTAAGATATATATGGTTCATCTTTATGTTCTAAACGTACTGTCTCATAATCTGACGATTACCTGGAGGGATTCGCCTAATCTGACAAAAAAAAATTCGAAAAACGGTTCACCTTAAAGGCCATCCCTGCAACTTCCCGCTAATTCCATTCCTGGGCGCTTAAAATTGTACTTTGAACTATATTTTGAACTCAGCGGGTCATTCCCAGTCCTCCACACCCCGTCGTCCACAGTGTGGAGGTATGGGAATAGTGTGGACGAATGGGAATAAAAAGGGTGAGGAGGGAAAGGTGCCGTTTATTCCCAGTCCTCCACACTATAGTGCAGGAGCCGACACTAGAAAAAGTTAAATTTCAAAAAGATGAATTGGACTTCTAAATGTTTAATTAGGACTGTTTATGAGATATTAAGCCATCAAAATATATCGTAAAAAAAGTTGCAAAGTTATACTGTCGGCTTTTATATTGTTAGATTTACCAGCTGCTCTGGTGTCTAGCCAACGGGAGTCGCCGATAAGAGATAACAATAGATTTTAAGGACAATAGAGTCGTAAAATCTCATCTCCATTGAATCATAGCTAGACAAGAAGCACAATTAAAAAGCTCTTAGGAATATTTATGAGTATGTTGTAAAGATAAATCATACAAATTTTTAGACAAGTATAAAATATTATTTCTATTACAGCGTGATTTGAGAAAAATAAAATTGAAGCGACTATATTCAATACTAAAAGAAAGTTAGTAACTTCAACGTTTCCTTGTGTACCAAATACTTACACCTCAAAAGTAAATAGTTTGAAGAACGAAAACATTAACGAAAGTATTTACACTTTCAAATTATTGTCCATTATGTGATAAAACTATTCTGTGATACAAATTATCTTAGATCATAATATTTACTTTCTTTTTAATTGTTGTAAATTATAAATGATCACGCTGTAATAGAAATAATATTTTATACTTGTCTAAAAATTTGTATGATTTATCTTTACAACATACTCATAAATATTCCTAAGAGCTTTTTAATTGTGCTTCTTGTCTAGCTATGATTCAATGGAGATGAGATTTTACGACTCTATTGTCCTTAAAATCTATTGTTATATCTTATCGGCGACTCCGGTTGGCTAGACACAGAGCAGCTGGTAAATCTAACAATTTAAAAGCCGACAGTGTAACTTTGCAACTTTTTTTACGATATATTTTGATGGCTTAATATCTCATAAACAGTCCTAATTAAACATTTAGAAGTCCAACTCAAACAAACCCAAATGTAGGCATCACGCAGCTGCACGCATTTAACTTTATCGACGAATTTTTGTTATTTCGGCTTGCGGAAATTGTCAGATTATATATTTTTCATTATTCTTGAATTATTACCTTCAAAATAAAAAAAATTTAGCTACGCTCGAGAATGTCGAGATGACGTTTTTTTTTTACAACTTTGTTGCCCTCCCCTTTTTTTACGTCACTCTCAAATTGTCAGATTAGTGGAATATACACTTTTTAGGATGTAATTAACTCACCCTACCTTAATCTGACGCGCTCGAGAATTTCTGATGGTCAATTTTTTTTTACTAATCTGATCCTGTATCCTTCACGGGCGGCCTTATATATGGGTCTCATATTTTGTGGAGGTACTTAACCGGGTACAAGGTATCCTCCTGTATATTAATCTGACGCGCTTTAGTAAATCCCGAAATCCCCTCTTCGGCTCCCCTACTATTATCGGTCCCTAATAAGTAAGCATGATTAGAAATTAATCCCAAATTTCTAAGGGAGTGAAAATAACATTCAAATTATCCGTTACATATATACAAACGGAGTAAGCAAAAATACGTTGAACAAAAACAAATTACAAACTCAATAATTTCTTTCAATACTATTTATTAATAATGTAATAATATCGTTTGATATATTCTATATGAAGTCATTAGATAATTATCATATTAAAGCTGACTTTGAATACATTATGGAGACCATGTGAACAGGTAATTGGATATACATCGGTTGAATACGCGCGAATAATATTGAATATTAATGTATGTATAGCAATATTATAAAGAAGAAAGATTTGTTTGTTTGTTTGATTTGGCTCCAATTCTACAGGACTGATTTGAAAAATTCAACGTCATGTAGCAACATTATCCCGGTAAACGTAGATATTGGTGCCGATTCTACATGCACAACTAAACTTAACTTAACTAAAAAATTAAAACAACTATTGTTGTTTCTTATTTATTTGGCTATTTTGTTGTGAACTTTTATAATAATTATAATCGTTAGTCTATAATAAACAGTTTTAATAACAAGAAAGTTCAGTTAATATTACGGAATTGTGTTATTGACACTATCAATTTTCATTTTTAGGGTTCCGTACCCAAAGGGTAAAAACGGGACCCTATTACTGAGACTTCGCTGTCCGTCCGTCCGTCCGTCCGTCCGTCTGTGACCAGGCTGTATCTCAAGAACGGTGATAGCTAGAGAGTTGAAATTTTCACAGATGATGTATTACTATTGCCGCTATAACAACAAATACTAAAAATAAAATAAAATAAATATTTAAGGGGGGCTCCCATACAACAAACATGATTTTTAGGGTTCCGTACCCAGTATCTCAAGAACGGTGATAGCTACACAGTTGAAATTTTCACAGATGATGTATTTCTATTGCCGCTATAACAACAAATACTAATTATAAAATAAAATAAATATTTAAGGGGGGCTCCCATACAACAAACATGATATTTTTACCGTTTCTTGCTCGATACTAATAACGTTGCCTTAAGTCGCATACATAGATAATGGTACGGAACCCTTCGTGCGCGAGTCCGACTCGCACTTGACCAATTATTTAGTTAAGTTGAGTTTAGTTGTGCACATAGAATTGGTACCATTTTTTCATTTAAAGAAAAATAGAGATGCTAAAACTTCACCTAAAGAAAACCGAAAAAACGGGATTTTTGGATGGTTAATATGGTTATATGTATTTTACTTTTAGTTATTATGTTTCGAAAACAGGAAAGTGATAGAAACATCGATATATAAGACGTAGATACTGTAAAAAAAAAATAGGTACTTAATAATAAAAAATTCGTTCCTCTGGGGGCAATATGCATGAAGAAAACAGCGGTCTACGACGGCTATATTTTTGTATGGAGCATAGTTTGCGTGCGTGCGTACCATAATACCATTTACAAGCGTCTTGCATTTTTGCATCGACGATGACTGAAATTCGTATAAATTAAGCCTAAAAGGAGTACTTATGTAGGTATTTTTGAAGAATATTTATTTATTATTTAAGCCTTTTATGGTAATCTTTTACTGTTAGAACTTTCCCTCCTCGGGAAAACCGCTACATCATAACATCTAAAGCATCCAAAGGGCATTACACGTTGTCAACACCAGAACTATTCCTATTGGCTTCAACGCACGACTGCTTCTCCACAACTACTTGTATCACTACCTCTTTCTAACCTACTATTTTCAATACAGAAAGAGAGAGAAGTGATGATTAAAAAGTATTTTAAACGTCTTGTTTTGGTATTTCAGTGGTTATTGGATTATATTTTTTGTTTGTTTGTTTGATAATAATGTTTGTGACCAGAAATGAGATTAAATTGTTTCTTATTAACTTATTTTGTACTAGTTAAGAACTGCGGTTTCATCTGTTTATACATTAACGGTTTTTGGCTTTAAGCCTAATTACATGGTAAGCCTATGTGTTATTCTAGTATTATACAATAATAGACAGATAGTCATGGACATTTCGCACAGCGTCCTCTGGTCCCGAGCTAAGCTTATTTATGTTTGTGTTATAGGTACAGAATACGGATATTATACATAAACTACTATTCTCCGTGTGGTGACGGATTAAGAATACAAGTGTCACCATCCCATCTCCTACCAAGGGTGCTGAAAAGGTCAGCTAAGGGATATTGCACACAGATAACATCCTTTGTGAGAGATGGAAAACTCGAAAATAAACCTTGTGCTAACACGCCTGGTCAGTGCAGCACAGTAGACCATAATCCCTCCCAAAGTGAAGGAGGCCCGTGCCCAACAGTGAGACGTAAATAGGCTGGAGAGAGAGAGAGATATAAACTACTTTTCTTTTGTAAATACATTTTTATAATACATGAGAATATTAGTTGCTCTTTCACGTAAAAACTACTAAATGGATTTTAACGAAACTTTACAGTGGTAAAATTTTGTAAGTTCATCAGCTCAGATATACCAGGTGGTGGGTTGACGTGTAAAATTGAGGACATGTAACTTTAGCCTCACAAAATCGTACTTTATAGAATAATGACGTTTCATATGACGTATAGCCTGTATCATAGACACACAAATACATTTTCACGCACACATTGATATGTAAGTGGCTACAAGCCGACTAAGTAGGTAATATAGCCATAGACGCTACTGGTCTTATTTTTAATGAATCATCGGAGGTTTAAAAGTTCGCTAAAATCGATTCGCGAAAATTGTCAAAACTTGTAGAAGCCTAAGTAAGTAAACTAGTCTTTTTACGCTAACACGTTTATTATCTCTCCGATAAAATCTCCATTCAAACCTCCGATAAGTCATTATGAATAAGACCAAACATCTATTAAATCTGTGTTCATTAGCCTATTGTACTGTATTATAATTATCATAACGCATTTGTGTATATAATTTACATAATTCAGTAATATAACTGATTTCCATAATCAAAATCTCGAAGTTACGACATACATAAACAAACATACATGTTTATGTATAGTTACATAAAACTTGTTTGTTTATGTTATTAGAACAATCTAGAAAACTTCCTGATTACTTTTAAATAAAAAAGTTGATCATTGATGCTACAATGAAACTTTATGTCGATACATTACAAAGAAATATGGCGAAATTTATTTTCCATAATGAATACTAATGCTTATAGATTTACAATCACTCTCAAGAAATCTAATACCTATTTATTTTATTTATTGGTCTTATTCATAATGACTTATCGGAGGTTTAAAAGTTCGCTAAAATAGGTTCGCAGTAATTACCTATCAACACTCGTTATTCATATTCATTTTACGCTAAAACATTTATTATCTCTCCGATAAAATCTCCGTTTAAACCTCCGATAAGTCATTATGAATAAAACCATAATTCTTTATTATACACTGCATAGTTACACTCACCAAAATGTGCACAAAGGCGATACTTGTGTTTTTAACAGTCTTCAAAAAAGAAGGAGGTTCTCATAACTTTTAACTAGGCGAAGCGGTTTTAATGGTCCCTTTGAAAGCTGGTGGTTATCATGTGGTCCCATTTGCACCAGGTCAGGTTCTGATGGTTATCTACTAAGAAATCGAGGAAACCCACAAATTTCACAGAGACATAAAGTCGGTTCAACTTTTTTTATTAAAAAATACCTACCCAATTACTAAACCGTCGCCACACTTTTTACGGATTTAGACGCCTGTACCACGGGTGACTATGATGACTGCAAGGTCTTCGAAAAGTCAGGCTAAAATTTTAAAAATATACGTGTCTAAATCCGTAGAAAGTAGTTTTATTTAAAATTTTGTATCGAAAAGTCTGGATGAAATATTTGTTTCCACCCGGTGATTGAACCCAACACCCATCTATGGAATTAAATTTGTCATTTTGTCAAATTATGAATTCCATGCGTATAAAAATATATTTCTTTGAAATTCCAAATTTAAAATGCATTCATATTTTTCAATTCGCATGTATTGCATTTTGAATTTGGAAGCAAATATATTTTTCAGTCTATTCGATTCAGTGGGTGTATAAAAATCTTTTGTCATGAAAAATAGTGTCCATTCTAACCCTCTGATATTTCGTAGCTAAGAAGACCACGTACTCCGATTTTTCTGGTCAAATGCACCGCGAAACACAACGGCTGCGCCTTTTGATTTTTAAACCAACAGGAGTTGGCTATTTGCTTAGCCAAATGTAGGTACCCACTACCAGTCTGCTGGAGTGCCAAGACGTTATAACGTAGTTCCATCGGTCGACACTCACACGCACACTAAAAGATACCACTGTCTGTACACTATAAGTTTGAGCATTGTTTACATAACATTTTCAACGGAGGTCGCTGGACAATGCTAGCTCCTGTTGGATTCGTGCTCTAAGACCGCGTCCGAACATCACCGATCTATCAACTGTATTCGCGTTCGGAATTCAAAATGTGATCGAAATCTCCAATAGTGCATTCCAATTTCAAACAGACATAAGCCAAACATACGAATTTTGAAATTCGAACGCATCTCTATTGTTTTACGGATGTGATTTGACTTTTCGAACTAACTTATTCCTTTCACTTAGTTTTTATATTAAAGACTTAATTCCGTTTGTGTAAAGTACATTTTTATTTGTATATGAAAAAGTAATACTTTAACAGTTTACTGCAATTGTTTTAAGAATATAAACTATTTCCTGTTAAATGTCTCTTTCGCCCATTGTTTTGTATCTTTGAACTGACGCGGACGATGCGATGATGTCATGGAAGAGTTTCAAACGAATCACAAATAAGTATTATTTTTATTAAAGATATTCGGTAAATATGATACCCACTTTCGGAGCACGTATCAATAAATGATTTCTTTTTTATGACTCACGCGAATTTGCAATGCAATGGACTTCGGAAAAATTATGATGAACTAAAAAAAGTTTTTCTTCGAATATTCCACATTTAGAGATTTCTAGAGAAAAGATTTGTTTGTTTATTTGCATTGGATTAGTCCTGGAGATAATAATATAAATAAAATAAATATTTTATGGACATTAAACAACGTTCTATGATCCCAAATTCAGCTATATTTTTGTGTATGTATTATGGGCACTGGAAGACGGAAATAGGTACTACATAGGTATAAATAATATAGCATAGGCTATGAGTATAGGTAACCTAACTATATTAGTAGCAGTAATATCTCTCTCTCTCTCCCTCCAGCCCATTAACGCCCCACTGCTGGGCACAGGCATCCTGCACTTTGGGAGGGATTATAATCTACTGTGCCGCGCTAACTAGGCGCGTTAGCATAAGGTTTAGTTTCGAGTTTTCCCTCTCTAACAGTAGACGTTAACTGCTTACATTGTCCCTTAGCTGGCTCTCACAGCACCCTGAATGGAGTGATGACACTTGTATTCTTAATCCGACACCACGCGTACCTGCAGCAATATACAAAACAACAAAGTACTTACATTTATGTTATTAGACAAATGTAATCATAAATAATACACGATAATTGTCTGCCCAATATTTGTAGTTACCCTATTCAAAACGCCTTTTTTATTAATTATTTTGAAGATATTTTAAAATGTATAGAGCATTTTATCACAAAATAAACTGAAAAACCATCAAACATTTTGCATTCGAAATATGAAACCATAAATTGTCTTAACAACCCTTCACTGCAGGTGGGTGGGAAAATAATTTATTCAAATAAATCTCGCGAATTTTCGTAACATTCCCGGTCTAAGAGGCCCCCGGGCATCGTTCCGCGATTCTTTTAACTGCACCAAGGAAGTGACTTTTTTGTCGCTGTTTTAATGAAAATGCTAATAAAATGGTGGTGATAATGTACTTAAGCAGTGGCAATATTTTGTACAATAAGCTTCCTAACTACTTTTGTTTTTGTACTATAAATTACTCGGTAAGTGGTCAAGTGCGTAAGCACTTAGAACCGCCGGGAATGTATGACCAGATTATGAGTGTAGATGAAGCCAGGAAGTGTGTTTAGATCGTAATAGATGGCGCTCTATAGCATCTGCCTACCCCCATGGGAAAAAGGCGTGATGTTATGATGATGAAATTACTCAGCTTGAGAATAAAGTAAAACAAAAATAAATGAATTTTTCTGAACTATATTTCTGACATTTTATAAACTCTGACTAATTTCAGAATAACAGAATTGTAGATGTTTACGTAACAAAAATGTCTTAGACTTATTGCTTACTTTAAAAAATATCATTAACAAAATTCACAGGAAGTGCACACAGTGCGAAAGCCGTAAATAAGGACGTGAGATAAAAATAAACATTATCGCGCTTATTTTAATTTCATTTGGCATTAATCATAACGGCGAGAAGTGTCGCGCGCCCATTTATTACAACTTGGGTCCTTTTTAATTTACCCCAGAATTCTAAGGGTTGGATGTAGCTTTGTTGATACTGGGAAACATTTTATTTGGAAACATTTTTACTACGATTTATTAACTATATTTGTAGCAACTTTGCTGTAAAGTTATAATTATTTGGATTCTATTGAAAAAAAAACAGTAATACATAGGTATATGGTTAACTTGTTGCTCTAACGCTTATGTTTGAATTTTCTCGCCCAAGAGAATATAATATTTTAGCAGATCATCCTTTTTAATAGCTATCACCCTGCAAAGAGATACGGTGTAATAAGTCCACAATATGTATTATAGAATAGATCCTTGATACGTAAATACTATGTAAAATCGAATCAATGACCTCTTTCATGTTTTATATCACGTCGGGAATTTTTAACCAACATGGACACATGTATAATGTTGAAAGCAGATAAAGCAGTAATAATTCATAGATGAACGAATCAATGTGAATCAATGTAGGGTTAAAATATATGATGTGAGCAGTTATAAGAATTTGTTTAAAGCTGAAGAGTTTGGTTGTTTGAACGCGCTAATCTTAGGACCCACTGATTTGATTTGAAAAGTGCTTTCAGCTTTGGATGGTACATTTATCGAGGAAGGCTATGGTAACATCACGCTTTGACTATGGTTGTGAACGTGGACAATGTATAAAACTCTATAAGTAGTAAACATAGGGGTCCCTCGAATATTAGAGTTGTTCTTCTATTCTAATACTAGCTGTTGCCCGCGACTTCGTCTGCGTGAAATTTAGAAATCAAACCTTAACAAACAGAACTTTACTATACCGCTCAATAGATGGCGTTGTACCGTTCTTTTTAAACCGCACTATGGTTTGGTTACACATATTAACACTTAAGCTCGTCAAAATTTCTTTTCACTTATCCGCTTTTCGCATTTATAAATTAGTAAGGATAAGGATTATGAAGCTGAAGAGTTTGTTTGTTTTAATGAAAATATCACACTGTGACTAATAGGAGCGAAGCAAAAATGAAAAATTTAGTAAAAACAGGGAATATATTTTTATTTTCTAAATTACATGCGTACGAAGTGGCGGACAACAGTAAGTTAGAAAATATTATCTAAGACAATTTCTGATAGCAAATCTGGTAACTTTTGTTCCCTTATTAAACCACAACACCAGTTGTCGCTTTTGTTCAGAAGTTGTCTACATTTTTTTCAATAAACGTATCGACTTGAGTTTCTTTTTAAGAAATTTTGTCCGAGGGATATGTCGTCCCTAAACAAATTGAGCACAGCAAAATTCAGAGCACGGACAAGGCAACCTTTTTCGGGAGTATCGTAACAAAAGCGTATAAGTCAGAATAGTTACATTTTTGGTCTTGGTTCAAGTTACGGACTGCCGATCACGAAGTCGCGGGTTCGATTCCCGTACGGGACAATAATTTGTGTGATATTCATAAATGTCATACAAATGTTTCGCGTCTGGGTGTTTCTATGTATTAAAAGTATATATTTAAATAAAACTACTTTTTACGGATTTAGACGCGTATGTTTGTTTTAAATTTTGGCCCGACGTTTCGGGTGAGAGTCTCACCCGTGACCATACCCATGGATACCCATACTTTTGTATGGAGCATAATTTGGTATCGTGTCGTCTTAAGTAATTGCATAATTTTTTTAAATTCCCATACAATCTTATTTTGTAACTTATGCAGTTTTCTCATCGGGGCCTTTGCTAGGGTTAGATGAAAAACGACACGGTAGAAATTAAGTCTCGCGAGTGAAAAATGGTTGTGAACGTGGACAATGTTTAAAGTACTTTATGTAGTAAACATGGGGTCCCTTGACTATTAAAGTTGTACATTTAAGATATCGTGACTTGGTGTTAAGAAAACTTACAATGTACTTTTTTTAAATGTAGTTTCGTGTGTAGGTCAAATTTTCCATCCGTTGACATCCACTGTTGAGCATAGCCTCCTCTACTTTAAGAGGGTTTATGGTCTGATATAGCCTGTGTGGTGACTCAGTGCCAACATGTCTGGTTAGCGCGGTACAGTGGACTACATTCTTTCCCAAAGTGTAGGTCCGTACCCAACATTGAGTCGTTAAGAGGATACCAAAATAGCTTCGTGCATTTTTCTATGTACGAAGTTTTCATTGTTTCTTTAGATTGAATGGCTAGAGCTCTAATTTTTAAGTATATGTTTTTTCAATATATGATCTAGGATCGCATAAACTCAGAAACGCGATTGAAAAAAGTTTTCTCGATAGAAAATCTTAGCGAAACAACATCTCACATTTTTTATTTTTTTCATTTGTCGGTCTATTATCGCGTATTAACTAATGACATAACTATAAAAACATAAGTAACTATTATATATAGAAACACGTAAATCAGAATTAAAATATATTTAGTAGATTTTGAGTAAATAGGAAAAGTATCCCTAATTCTTCATTTTCTGTGCCTACTGGCTGTGTTAATATGTACGTGTCGGCGATGATATACGATAATATTGATGTAGGCCCTTAATGGGCTAGCGAGAAAGAGAGAGTGGTTTACTATGCCGCACTAATCAGGCGCATTAGCACAGGGTTTATTTTCGAGATTTTCGTCTCTCACGCTTTTATAATATTTGCTTAAAATAATTAGTTTTTACAGTAACCTCGGGAAGAAATGGGCTGGCGATATTTGGATTCTTAATCCGTCACCACATGGATAGGTCTTATATTTCTTCTTTTTCTCGCCATTAATGTCCACGTTTAGGCATGGATTTCCTCTACCCGGAGAGTTCACTTGGTCTACTAATCCACGCTGACCATTCGTGTTCGCAAAGGTTTTATTTTCAATATATTTTTAAGTATTTTTCTGAAGATGTTCAGCACCCTCAGGAGGGAATGGGGTGGTATACCTATCCTTAATCTGTCACCAGACAGTTAATTCATTTAAACAAACGCTAAGAACATAATATTCCCACATTTTATACAAAACTATGAACAAATAAAACACATTATGACATTATTATTATATTATAAACTAGCTGGCCCGGCAAACGTTGTTTTGCCATACCAAAAAAACGGAAAAAAAAATTTAAAAAAAATGAACTATAAACCTCACGGAGCCCGAGACCTTTCCAACGAATGCAAAACCGTGGAAATCGGTTCATGCGTTCTGGAGTTATAGCGTCAGGAAGGAAAATCCGACTTATTTTTATATAGTACTCGTAGATTATTATGACGGGCCTCGTGGTGTAGTGGTTCTGGTAACGGACTGCCGATCAAGAGGTCGTGGGTTTGATTCCCGCTCGGGACAATCATTTGTGTGCTGTATTTACTATTGTTTCCGGGTGTAAAATCTATTAAATAAATAAATAAACATCTATGATTTTTACTTTTATTTTTTTTTTTTTTTTTTTTGGTTTTTTTTTTTTCGGCTGGCAACACTGCCAGAAAGACGTAAATAAATTTGCTCTGTATAAATTTTATTAAAATTATTATAATTTAGTGATAAATATCATTTTAATTATACATTATATTAAGTAAACAAATAATTAAACATAAGGAAAACTGGGAAAAGCATTACCAGTTCTAGTATAAAAATTTACCTGGACAAAAGTGAAGTGAATTCAAAAGGGGAGTATTGTTTTTTATACTATTTATAACTATTTAACAACTACATCATTACTAAGTATTAGATATTCCTTCTGAATTTAAAGCAAAACAATAGTTTTTAAAACTTTTAAAACAGTGAAACTTGCTTTAATTACCTACCCACATCCAAGTGGTTTAATTCAAATTTCAAATTAACTGTCCATAGTCACAATAAATTAATATTTCTCTTTTATCTATACACTCTTACTTCTTAAACACTCATTACTTCTTTTCTTACCTAGCTATTCATCTCAACCTATCACATCCAAATCTTTAATACAATAGTCATAGTCTTTTACTATACTTGGCCATAAACCTTCTCATCCCTCTAACATATCTTGCTCACACTTTCCACTGATTTCAGATCCAATCTCAACAACATGCCAATGCAAACCCGCAGAGCTATCAACCAGGAGATGAGTAGCAAGCTGAAACTAGCCTTGGAAGAATTAAAGTATACTAAGGCTGAATGTCAACAGCTACTACAAGAGAGAGAAGAAAGTGAAGAGGAATTATCAAAGATAAATGAAAAAAACACAAGTCTCAAAAGGGAATTGGTAGCACTGCACAATCAGCTCCAGGAAGTTGTTGAGGAACGGGATAAACTCCAATTGGTGACAGACGGTTTTAATCATTGTAGTGATTTATATGAGGAAGCTCTCTGTAAGGTTAGGGACTTAGAGGATGAGTTAAACCATGCTAATTTAAAAATATGTAATTACCAGAAACAAGAAATACATGCCCAGGCTGTTGCAACAGACCATCTTTATAATCAATTGATAAATTCAAGTTCTAATCAAAATGATCTAGGAAATTTAATTAATATTGATCTGACAGACCAAAACTCATTAGCTAATCAAAGTAGTACTTTTAAACCTAGCCACAATAAAGTTAAAAAATATATAAAATTAAATAAAATTATGAGAAAATGTAATAGGTTAAAAAAGCAACAAAAACACTTTTCTAACACAAACCAATTACGAAAAGAACGCATTGCTCTAATGGATAAATTAAAAAATTATCAGATTAAGTTAGAAGATTGTAAAAATATATATGAAGTCGACACTCAGCAGTTGCAGTCTGAGATAAGTTCACTAGAGAAGTCGCTTCAATCACTATACAGCAAATATGTCATCTCACAAAAACAAATAGATGAACATATCCTTGCCGCTAATAACTTAGTAGATATTTGTAATTATAATGCTGACAGAGCTGACTCTCTTACCAATTATAATAGCAATTGTACCTGTCAGTCTAAAACTACAAACATTCCCTTGTCTGAGGTAGCAGAAAGCCCTGCTGTGGCTGAAATACTAGATTGTAGTGTAGATGTTACTCTAAGGTCTTGTACATCATCCCAAGTAATAGAGACGCAAATATGTTCTGACTCTAATAAATCAACTAGTAATACAAATTTTCATTCTTTAATGTTCTCAGACAGTAGTGGAAAGGGTTTTGGTGTATTACTAGGTAACAGCCTGGAGCATTCCGTTCAAAACTATTGTTTACCCGGAGTACACTATAATCAAATAGTTGAGTCTATAATGAAAGACACATATAACTCCAAAACTGACATAACTGTATTTGTAGGTAATTGTCTAAACATTAGGAAAAAAGATATTACTGATAGTTTCACTAGTATGCTAAAGCTTAAATGCCATAAAATAAGGTTATGTGCTTTTCCTTATCTTGACAATTTGTCATCTAGACAAAATAACTATATTTATATGCTAAATAAGCATATGCAATTTTTAATTAGTCACCACTCTGACAAGTTTACTTTCTTTGACACCAACACTTTTGTTGGTCCTATAAAAATGACAAGGGATACTGTGTACCTGCCTAATAAGTTTAAGGTAAACATTGCTACATTGTTAGCTTATAATATTAAGTTAGATGTTAAAAGTTTGACAAGATCCTTCTGCACTAACATTGCAGTTAGTGACGGGAGTGTTACGAGGGATATTCCTGATTTAAACTAGTTATTAAGACAACAGAGAAGCTAAGTCACTCTCTAACACTTTCACACCAAAATGTAAATCGCTTCTCTGGCAAACTATTAGATGTTGAATTGTTAATTGATAAACACAATATTGATGTTTTATGTTTTACTGAAACATGGCTAAAGTCAGAGGAAATGCCGTTTAATATAGATAATTTTACTATTGCTAGTTCATTCCAGAGAGTCGCCGCCGCCGGGGGAGGGTCTCTAATTATTGTTAAAAATAACTTGAAATACAAAGAAAGATTAGATATTAAAACACTTTCTGTGGAACGTATTTGCGAAATCGCGTGTGCTGAAATTGAAAATTACATAATTTTATGCGTGTATAGGCCACCATCTTCTAGTATATCAGATTTTTTTGAAATTATGGAAGAGGCACTTATTAAGTTAAAAGTAAATAAAAACATATTGGTTTGTGGAGACTTCAACATTGACATTTTGAAAGATACCACAGACAAACAAAATTTTTTAACCTTATTCAAATCTTATAGCTTGGTAAACCAGTACTTTGAGCCAACCAGAGTAACACCTACTTCGGCCACTTGCATCGATAATATTATGACTAACTTTGAATTATTGGAAAAACAATTAATAAGTGGTATTAGGTCAGATCACACTTGTCAAATAGTAAAATTAAATTTTAATCGAAAGAATACATCCGTTATTATTCGGTGTAGGAATTTAACAAAAAAGTGTCTTGAAAATTTCAATAAAAATTTAGAGCCGCGCTTATCCTCATTAAAAGCAACAAATGGCGACCCAAATGATATGTATTGTACACTCCACAACGCTATAAAATTAGAATTTGAGAAGGCATGTAAAATAAAAAAGGTCACTATAAATAGTAAATTTAAGTTTAGCGCTTGGGCTACGGACGGTATTAGACGCAGTAGGGATATTTTGTATGAATTATATGAGAAAAAGTCTTATACACCTAACCCACTATTTTTAAATTATGTCAGAAACTACTCAAAAATATTTAAAAAAGTTTGCATTCAGGCAAAAGCGGCATATATTAGTGAACAAATAAAAAAAGCCGACAATAAAGTTAAAATGACCTGGAAAATGATAAATAAAGAAACTCGTAATAAGAGACCTAAAAGTTGTGATATTCGTCTTAATATAAGTAACAAAATAGTATCTGACAAGGCAGAAGTCGCTAATTACTTTGAAAATTTTTTTACGAATATTCCGATTGAAACAACTAAATATCTCTCATCGTCTCCAGCAGCGGCTGAGAAACTCTTTAAAGAAAATGTAAAAATCTCTGTCTCTGAACCTGTGTTATTTGAATTTGACTTTATAGGGGCCAATGACATAATTAATGCATTTCGGTCCCTATCAATAAAAAAGACAGAGGATATGTGGGGGCTGTCGGTAAAAGCCATTCAAGCCGTTATTGTAAATATTGCACCGATGCTGGCAGATATATTTAATACGTGTGTCAATAATGGGGATTTTCCTGACCTAATGAAGTGCAGTAAAATTGTTCCAATTTTTAAAGCAGGTTGTACCACTGATGCTACTAATTACAGGCCTATATCCGTACTACCAAGCCTAAGTAAAATTTTTGAACGGATAATTTTAAACCAAATGTTAGCATATTTTGATGTCATGGGACTACTTCACAAAAATCAATTTGGGTTTACTAAAGGGCGATCTACTGTAGATGCTGGATCTAACTTAATCAAAACTATATTAGGAGCGTGGGAAGAATGCTGTGATGCTATTGGAGTATTTTGTGACCTTTCTAAGGCATTTGACTGTGTGGACCACGAAACTCTTATCCTAAAGTTAAAATTATACGGTATCCAAGGTAAATCTCTTCAACTCCTGCAGTCATATTTATCCGACCGAAATCTAAAAGTGGCCATTGAAAATGCCGTTTCCTCTGGCTCTAAAGTCAAGATGGGGGTGCCACAGGGATCAATCCTAGGTCCATTGCTATTTCTAGTGTACATAAATGATCTCCCATATGTAGTGAAGGAATCCATGTCAAATATAGTCCTATTTGCAGATGATACATCACTTATATTTAAAGTAAATAGGAATGATAGGGATCTAATTGAACCAAACTCAACTTTAAATGCTATAGCCAACTGGTTTTCTGCTAATAACCTTCTTTTAAATGCAGGTAAAACTAAATGTATAAAATTTACAACACCTAACGTTAATTTCACTGACGTAAATCTTAAATTAGATGGCAAACTGTTAGATCTCGTCCCATCAGCTGTCTTCCTAGGAATAACAGTAGACTCTAAATTGCAATGGGGGCCCCATATACAGGCTCTCGCAAGTAAACTGAGTTCTGCTGCGTTTGCCGTTAGACGTATAAGACAGCTGACAGACGTTCCTACAGCTAGGTTAGTGTATTTTGCTTACTTTCATAGTATTATGTCTTATGGCATCTTACTGTGGGGGTCTGCAGCAGACGTCCAAACTATTTTTATCTTGCAAAAAAGAGCAGTTCGTGCTATTTACAAATTAGGCAGTCGTGAGTCGCTTCGGGATTTGTTTAAGGAGATAAATATACTTACACTGCCATCTCTGTATATTCTCTCAAACATCATGTACGTTCGTAAAAACATCTCGCTCTTCATTAAGAATAGTGACGTCCACAGCCTTAATACTCGCAATAAAGAAAAGCTTATGGTTCCTAGATTTAGGCTTAGCAAAACTAGCAAAAGTTTTATGATTAACAGTATTAGGTTCTATAACAAAATTCCACCCAATGTCACTGAATTACCAGACAATAAATTCAAACAGGTTGTTAAGAACACACTGATTTCTAAAGCATACTATAGTACCAAACATTATATGGAAGATATACACGCTTGGTCTTCACTTCGTAGCGGCCCTCTGGCAATGAAATAAGTAGGTAATATTCTTATTAATACGAAAAATACTGTCTGCTTAATTGTAGGTATTAGTATTTTCTCGCTTTGTTGACGTCAGATATGATAACTTCTGTTAATTATCTATTATCGTATTGATTTATGATTTCAAATTAAATGATTGTGTATGTTGTCAGAAACTGTATGTTTATATATATCTACATTGTAATTACTTATTCATGAGACTGTAAAGGTGTGAGCATTATGCCGAACCTAGTATATTTCCTTTGTATATTTCTAATTGCTTTTTATTTGCTTTGTGTACTGTCCAACGGAGCGACTTCGTCATGCTCACTCAAATGTCTCGAAGTTGGTAGCGTTGCACGTCGGGTCGCACGGTTCCCTACAAAATGGTCGAGCTGTGCGGGGCTGATGTGTGCGTTATACTCGTGAACGGGTGCCTTCTGCTGGGACTGGTCGATTTGCTCCAACAAGGCTATTTTATTATTAAGTTAGTTTTAGTTTTAAAAAAAGTTAGTTTTAGTTAGTCGTGATAGTACTGATCGGCATCATTCTCACACCCCTGATACAATTATGTATAATATTGTTGAAAAAAAAAAATGAAAGGAAATGGAAAAAAAAAATCCATGGAGTTTCTTGTCTGTTCTTCTCCATAGGATCCGCGTTTGGAACAGACACCTAGTTTCTGACGTTTCAAAAGAGCTTGTAAAACATGCCAACTTGAAATAAAATATTTTGACTTTGACTTTGACTTTGACTTTGTGATTTTTCTAATTGTCATACAAATCTTTGTACTGCGTCTGGGTATTGGTTCCTATGTATTATAAGTATGTATTTACAAAAAAAAATGTAGTATATGTATTCTATCCGTATTCTGCTACCCATAACACAAGCATATAAGCTTAGCTTGGGACCAGAGGACGTTGTGTGAAATGTCCATGAATATTTATTATTATTATTTATTATGAAAAAAAATTTATCCGAAGATCTCGCAAGGTTGACAAATATTTGGATATATCTCTACCGTGATATTATCTACGGCAATTTGCAGTAATATATGACTTAATCTGAGGCTAACAAACGGATAAAACAACATTTATAACTATAGAAAAAACATGAATAAATCATAGAAAGGCTGCCATTCATTTTATAGGCAATTTGTTATACTTGTGCCGTTATTTGATTAATACTGTTTAGTTCGTGGATTACTGTATAAAAATAATAATATTCAGGACATTTCACACAACATCCTCTGGTCCCAAAGTAAGCTATATTTCTATGCTTGTATTATGGGAACCAGATACGGATAGACTACATATACTACTTTTCATTTTAAATACATACTTATAATACATAGAAAACACCCAGGCGCAGTACAAACATTTGTATGACATTTATGGATATCACACAAATGATTGTCCCAACGGGGAATCGAACCCGGGACCTCGTGATCGGCAGTCCATTACATAAACCACTCCACCACGAAGCCCGTCAATTTCACTTATTACTACAACAAATAAATTGTGTATAGTGACTTTTACTCTTAATTTTTTACCTAATACGCAAAAAGAAGTAAAACATAATATTCTCTAACACTTACGCGACTCATTTGTTTAAAAATAAAACTACTTTTAACGGATTTAGACCCGTATATTTGTTTTAAATTATAAAATACTAGCTGATGCCCGCTACTCCGTACGCGTGGAATTTTAGATGCCTATATATTTTATCACCGTTTAAACCTTCCCTGGACTTTCACGAATATTTCAAGACCAAAATCATCAAAATCGGCCCAGCCGTTCTCGAGTTTTAGCGAGACTAACGAACAGCAATTGATTTTTATATATAAGATAAATAAAAATGTAAAACCTCAAAAATAGTGAGATTATTAACATTATTTGCATTTATTTTGCAGTAATACCATGTGTGTTCTACATGGCATCGTAGAGCTTGAACGAATTGGCCGATTTATTTTTGGATAGATTTGTATGGCTAAATTAATTAGTATTTATTCTTCTTCTTTGTAACATCTATAGTCTTAGTTAGTGGTTGTGACAACCACTAACTAACTTTGGTGAAGTTTGGTGTGGGCGAAATGCTTTACGATGCATCGAATTGCTGCCACTGCCTTCGTAGCGCTGCATTTGTGAATTGGACCATTTAGTACGGTTTTAATTTTTTCATTACTTTATTTTATTGCTAGACGTTCAGGTTTACATATTTTAATAACAATATAGGCTCATTCCACACCACTACGAAAACAATATCTTTGTTATTCCTCTGCCTACTTTAAAAGTGTTTTAATTTGGGGTTATAGTTATGGCATATAAAAATTTTAAAAAATTTTATCTGAATTCCAAATAACTAAAATATTTGAACTATAAAATGTTATCTTTGATCCAAACACGTGTTTCTGAATTGTTATAAAAATATAAAACAGACCTTTTTATAATCATCGAAGTTAGAAACAAAATAAATTAGATAAAACAACAAACGCGATTAAGCAATAAAAACAGCTACTGTTTTTTGACACCACCCCATTTCTTAGAACATATAAAACTTATTTGTTTATATAATATTAAGAAGGTGCTTTAATAAAGTAATAAAAACCCGAGAAAGGACTACTAAGGTTATAATTTCGCTATTAATATTCAATTTTACCCCCAAAACTTCGCTGTTACTTCAAAGAAAAACTAAGATGACGATCTAAGAGAGGGGTATCTGCTTACGTTATTTCCGAGTAGGCGTTTGAAGGGTTACTTGAAATTATGAATGTGTGTGAGTGAGATTGTGTACATGTGTGCTGTAATTACATTAATGTTAACACTTCAAATCTATGTGTTGGGTCTATGATGAATAATGACGGGTCAGATAGACTTAGAGTCACCTGACCATGAAGAATGTTTATGTTGCAAGCTTACATCTATACTTCTATACTAATATTTTAAAGCTGAAGAGTTTGTTTGTTTGTTTGTTTGAACGCGCTAATCTCAGGAATCACTATTCCGATTTGAAAAATTCTTTCAGTGTTGGATAGTATATTTATCTAGAAAGGCTATAGGCTATATAATATCACGCTGCGACCAATAGGAGCAAAGCAGTAGTGATGCAAAAACGGCAGCAAAATGATGCAAAAACGGAAAAAAAAATCTAAATTCTACGCGTACGGAGTCGCGGGCAATAGCTAGTCTATGCTAATATTACAAAGCTAAAGAGTTTGTTTGTTTATATGAACGCGCTAATCTCGGGAACAGTTAGTCCGATTTGAAAAATTATTTTATTGTTGGATAATACATTTATCTAAGGAAGGCTATAGGCTATGTTGCAAAAACGGGGAAAAAATCGCAAATTGCACGCGTACGTAGTCGCGGACAACGGCTTGTAATTAATAACTGAGATTGATAACGTGATTTTATCTTTACATTTTAACTAAAATATTCTTAGCTATTAAGGACGGAACCGTCAGGGTCCTAGCCTGTTTCACCCTTAACAAGCTTTTTTTATGAATGGGCATCATACTTTATAGTGCATGATGCTTTAATGGCTAACCTGATCCTACGCAATGTTGAGTTAAGATACACCTACTTAAGCTATTTCTTTGTAACAATATTATCAGCCCTAGATCAAAACTATATGTATAAAGCCTACACAAGAGTGTAGGCTTGAAATAGTCTACGTAAAAATGTAATTACTAATTAGTGTGTTAAATTATAATTAGGTATCTGAGGAACAGTATTCCAGTAGGTAGGCTATAAATTTTTTAGGCGAACTTGTAAAATTATGTAACGGAATCTTTGGCTATAATAGTAAGCTTTTGAAATACATTGAATTAATCTGAAATATTTCACACTTTTTGAAAAGTTATTACAATAATTTAAAAAATACTTAAGAGGGCACGATACCAAATTATGCTCCATACAAAAATATGGGTATCGTACTTCCCTTTATTAAACCGATTGTAATTGTTTCTACGCTATATTATAGATGCAGAGTATATCTATGCTTCTGTCACTTTCTTTTTTTCAATACATAATAACTAAAAGAAATATGACCATCCGACAATCCTGATTTTTTCGGTTTTCTTTAGGTAAAGTTGCAGCGTCTATCTAACATATTATTTGGTAACTTTTTACCAAAAAAAAAGTAATACATGCATAGATATACTCTTCATCTATAATATAGCGTAAAAACAGTCAAAATCGGTTTAACTATCGCGAAGAAAAAAGGGGAGTACGAAACTTTTTCTTCTTCTTTAACTTCTTTTTTTCAAAGAATTTGTAGGTAAAATCTGTTTCAGCTATATTTGTCCCTCTCAGCACGGTGCTCGGGAATAGGGATAGCAATACCTAAGGCAAATGCCTCAATTAGGAGTACAGTACCCTCTTAATCTTCGCCGGAATCTTCGGGGCTATCAAATTTTATACTGTAACTAGCGACTCCATACATGTGGAATTTAGAAAATTCTCCCCGTTTTTGTAAGATTATTCACTGACCCTACGCTTTTATTGGTCGCAGCGTGATGTTATATAGCCTATAGCCTTCTCCGATAAATGTACTATCCAATACTCAAAGATTTTTTTCAAATCATCAATTGACATAAAGCCGAAATGGGACCTATTGCTGCTGCCACGAGTAGGTACCATATACTTATATATAAGTTTAAATCAATTTAAATATTTATTTTAATTTTCTTTGTATGTGTTGGTTTGACAGTAATAAATTTTTCTTTCTTTCTTTCTGATTCGATCATTGATTTCGATCCTGAGATTAGCATGTTTAAACAAACAAACAAACTCTTCAGCTTTATAATACTAGTATAGCTTTTCAAATTTAGTAGCTGCCTATTGTTTAGTTATGCAAAACAGAACTATCCATGACTTATAACTAACCCACGAGACCACAGTTCCTAAGAAAAAGTTTAATGTCATTTTTTCTTAAAATTTCCTTGTAAAGTTAAAAAAAAACCTTCATCCCTTACCGCAGGTACATTTGTGAGTTTTGACAGTTGTTATATCAAGCGATCATAATGTGCGCGCGCGCAGATTTACGACGTCGTAAACTGCGGCGCTTGCGCACCACAATACCTTGTTGACAAAACGGGATAGCGCCCTTAACTTAGTTGGGATATGGTTTTATGGATTAGTATGGATATGACTGTCTTTAAGTATTATATCTAAGCTGATTAATAAATGATTGGTCAACGTAGCATGGTTCTTTGAATTTGAGGAAGGCCTGTAGCCAATATCCTATTATATGTATTGAAAAACATGATCATTTAGTGCCCAAAAGTACTGTTTAAGTACACTACACACACACATAATACATTTTTTTCTACAAAACATATTTATATACATAGAAATCATCTAAGAGCAGTTCGAATAACACATATTTGTCAAGTGTGGAGATCGAACCACAAATCACGCTACAAGGCTCGCCGAAACAGCTGTTAACCAACAGGGGAATGCGACAATATCATCAAAAAGAGCTGCTGAAGGACTACACATTCACTTTAATAGTCCTATGTCTAGGAATTAACGGAGAAAAATTGATGAATGGATAAAGCATATCCACACTATGCTATTGTAATCTTCATAAAGTTATGACATGAGTGCAACATAGTTTTGTCTACCAGTTAATAACTGAACTGCACAGGCCACAGAAAAAAAATCAATATTGATACCTCCCATAATTCTGACACTTTATGGGATTTAGTGTTATGAGAACGGTAGCCTTCTGCTCCATAATGACCCTTAGTTTCTAAATTCCACAATAATATTTTTCGAATGAAGTAATAAAATTGAATTATTAGATGTTTCCCTTTAGATTTGAGATTAAACATGCTTGTTAATATTTCATTATATTTCTACAGCTTTATCTTTCTATAATAGTGATTGTAGCTGAATAGATTGTTCCGTTGTACTTGCCAGTATCGGGAGCTAGGGTTGAAAAATCTGCATTAAAATATCACATTGAGAAAGGCAATAAACTATGCGATGACTAGGAACAGATGATCACCGAAAAAAATTACAAAAAATGTATTGCAAAATACTGCAAAAGCGATACATTACCTAGTTTGTTTAAACTTCAGGATGTGACATACAAAATTGCATTAAAATGCTTCTAAATTTAAATATTTAAAAAGAGAAACGATGCAAATTTTCAATTGTCGCAATCCTATTGGACGACAAATTGTCGGCCAAATTTCTCCGAACATCAAAATTCGAATTTCGAACGCAATCACGCACTCGTGGACCGTTAGTGCACATTTCAAAAATAGTACACGCCGGCCATACCGAGTAGGTGGACAGTTGACAGTAGCGAATCATGATGCGCTTATTAATCAGTCTATTTATTTTATATTGCATATAAAATATTCCAATGGCGCAGTCAGGGCGCACACATTCCTCAATAAAATGACCATAAAAAACTAATGCTGTACTTGATGCCTTTATTGTGGTTCTTGGTAAACGTGCATGGTCATTATTGGTCATATATTTTTATTTTATTCGAAATTTAAATATTCAGTGACTCTTACGTAATAATCTGTTCTTCAAGTATTTGTCTGCAAAGAGTAATTTTGCCTGCATAGAGTAATTTTATATTTATATTGTTTCTCTCCGTGTGGTCACGGATTAAGAATACAAGTGTCACCACCCCATCTCCTCCCAAGGATGCTGTAAAAGTCAGCTAAGAGATATTGCACACAGATAACTTCGTCTGTGAGAGACGGAAAACTCGAAAATAAACCCTGTACCAACACGCCTGGTCAGCGTGGCACAGTGGACCATAATCCCTCCAAAGTGGAGGAGGCCCGTGCCCAACAGTGGGACGTAAATGGGCTGGAGAGGAGGAGAGTAATTTTAATATAATTTTAATATTTTTTTAATCTTTGGCAGTAAATACGAGTTGGTATTACCTATAAACCAATGGTAATACCAAAGTACATATTTATTGAGCTTAAATCTAGAAAAGATAACTAGCTGACCACCATTATGATCATACAGTTTTATTATAACCTTTGATATGGGTTTGTAAGAACTAAATTCCACATCATACTTTTTTTGCTATAAGCTGTAATTGGATGAAAAGAGAATTTATCTCACCCGAATAAAGAAAATGTTCCATCATTTTCTTAAAACCTAACATAATAAGTACTGTATAATAAAAATAATCTCAAATTTGATTCAAGTACAAAACATTTATCAAACACCCTTGTTTTAAGATGTATATAGCTCATCCAGTTTATCAAGACCTATGAGTTAACTTAGTAATGCCATTTTCAATATAATTCTTGTATGGAGCGGAGGGTAGTACGGATCTTTATAAAATGACTGCAGGATGAAAGAATCATTTGTCATGTCAGATGTTAGCGATATAAAGCCATTTTTGATGGACACAGATTTGTTTAATACAGACTATGAATATATTTGTGTAAATCGTTTTATTCATAGTTGTATCTAAAGTCGATGTCAAAAACCTACTACAAAGACTGGGGGCTTCTCAATATTAGAAAGGTATGTATTACACGTTTCAACTGAGAATAGGATTGGCAATGACCTTTAGTTGTCAAAAGTGATTAGAAAAGTACTGTTAGCAACGTAACTTTATTTGCGTACCAATAATGTTTTACTTTTCTTTTACCTAAACTCAGTAATTTGAAGCGAAAAACGTCTTAAATTATTTAGTAATAATAGTTATACTTAATATTATTAAAAAAGAAATACTATTTTCTTTCAATAATTTCGTCGTCGGATATCAATTGCCAATTGAAAATTAGTAAACGATAACGACAAGGTGATAGATAAATTATATTATAAATATGTCTTGTTTTGGTGACCAAAATTGTTCAAATTGCCAACTATGACGTCACAACATGGCGCGGGGTCAATCCTATTCTCATTTGAACGGCATAGTATACGCTAACCAAACGTGTTTCTTTTTGACATCGTGTTTTGAGCCACCAGGCCAACGTCGAGGCGTCAGAAAAATCCAGAATAGGCACCTATCGCACTCCAAAAAGACCTATGGCACTCCAAAAAGACGTGCAGTATATCGCAATTAGGTTTAGTCGGAATTCTTTACATCGCCGAGAGACCGATGACACTATCCACTCCTGCCATGACGGTGTGGACCGTGGTGACAGGAGTGTGTGTTCATTCCCCTAAGAAAAAATAGAGTTTCTTTTTAAATTTCTTTCTCTCGTATAACGTCTTATTTACGCATATTACCGTTACCCAGGATGATACTTACCGACTACAAACTTTCTAAAACACTTCATCTTAAAAGAATCTTCAACTTTAAATGCCAATGTTGGCAATACTCAAATCCGAAATATAAAAATAAAAACACTTAAAATTACGAACGATTTTTGCTTTTTAGGGTTCCGTACCCAAAGGGTAAAAACGGGACCCTATTACTGAGACTTCGCTGTCCGTCCGTCCGTCCGTCCGTCCGTCCGTCCGTCTGTCACCAGGCTGTATCTCAAGAACGGTGATAGCTAGACAGTTGAAATTTTCACAGATGATGTATTTCTATTGCCGCTATAACAACAAATACTAAAAATAAAATAAAATAAAGATTTAAGGGGGCTCCCATACAACAAACATGATTTTTTTACCGTTTCTTGCTCGATACTAATAACGTTGCCTTATGTTGCATAGATAATGGTACGGAACCCTTCGTGCGCGAGTCCGACTCGCACTTGACCAATTTTTTTAATTACGCTACATGCCTTGCTCTAGCCATGGGTCACGAAAATGATACATTTAATATAAAAAAAAATTAATCACAACATAAATAACAAAAATAAAAACGTAATCTAATTCTAGCGCGAAAATATACACATTAACATACTCGTTATTTTTAGATAGACAAATAAATTTCCAAATAAAATATGTAAATTTTATTCCTTAGAAAAAAAAAGAAAATTCTCTGTGGAACCTAAGTAAGAGGTGCGAAGTGGTTTGCGAAAAAAAAATCTCAACTGAATATTTTATAGTACCCTTCTTTGTGGTTGTATTTTAATGTTTATTTATGTCCAATGGGGTTGATACAGGTTAATATTAATGATTTTGTAACAGGGGTACTTGTTTCAAATATTTTTTATGATACAGGGATTATTGGAAGAACATTTTTTCTTATTATTTTGACATAAACTTAATGGTGTAACTTGGAATCGAATTTCATGGGGTAAACTAATGTTTTTATGTTGTACTACCTAATATCCGCGGTTTTACCTGGGTTTAAAGTTATTGCCGTGCTCCTTGGCTTATAGCGTGTTAAGACGTCTATGGTCGTATTAAAGAAATTTCGTGAATTCGATGCATTTATATATACTTAGGTATTACCTACCCTATCACTCCTAGATTTGGGATCAAAGATACTTCAGACTCAAACCCCACTGCATAGGTACTCCTGTATACTTTTGGAAGCCCCTTGAGAAAAATGGAGCGCGGACTTTAATAAACACAACCAATTTTTTGGTAATTTTTTGGCTTTTTTGGAGACCAAACGACGTAGGTAATGAAAAATATGCGTAAATATGATAAGTAAAATGCTTCGATCACTAATATTCTAGATAAACAATCAGTGACAAAAAATGTCCTTACCGAATGAGCGCCCACTCGAACATTTGGGTGCGCTTTTAATTTAGTAGCGTTCCAACGCTCCGAAGGTAAACATGCCTCAGTGCTCCTTTAAAAAGTGTAAAAATCACACATCCAGGACGCTAAAGAAGGATGGAATTTCATATTTTCGGTATGTATTAATATTAACATTATTAAATTGTTATCACTGTATTGTAAATACTGATATTTTGTCTAGAAATCATCGTAAAAACATTTTTTAAATTAATTCGTAATAATTAACAGGAGTTATAAGGCATCTGAATTGTAAAGACCTTTACTTAATGTTTTTAATCATAGTATCACAACCCACTTAAATTGTTCGAGTTATGTGCGTTGACTGTATTCCATTTGTTGGAGACGCTATTGTTTTATTATTTTTTTTATTAATAAAGTATTATTGTTTTTTTTTCTTGTTTCATGAGACTTTTTTACTGTCTAAATATTATAGAACATTTTATAGATTTAATTTAGAATAAGTGAATGTAATAAAATTAAAGATGTAAGATTTTTTGTTTTTAGCTTTCCTCGAGATCCGGTTAGGTGTGGAGAATGGATATCGGTTATAGCACGCCAAAGATCGGAAGAATTCTGAGATTAGCGCGTTCAAACAAATAAACAAACTCTTCAGCTTTATAATATTAGTATAGATACACCATAGATTAGAATATGCTTTATTAAGTATACCAATTTTTTAAAACAAGTTGAACAAAATTTAAATTACAGTAACAAAAATTATTCGGCAGTTCGACTCCACTCATTCCTTGTCCAAGCGACGAGCCTCGGTCGTAAAATTTTATTGCTTTTTATTACCACTTTGTAATTCTGACTTTAAAATGAGCGTGTAAGGTTGAATTTGTTTTGATATAGATTGACCAGTGGGTACCTGTCATAAAAATTTATTGCTTTTTGTAAGTAGCTTTGTGAATACAAGGTCAAAACAATTGGCGACAGTTTTTAGAGAACTTTTGCATGGGATTGTTTATCTAGAATATTAGTGATCGAAGGTAAAATGAATGTAAAGCGCTTATTTTGAGCCTAAAAGACGTTACGTGAAATGTCCATAAATAAAAAATATGTATTCATAATACATTGTTTATTTAAACGGCCTCAATAAAATATATTTAATTGTAGTACACAGCAACAACGATAGCTATTGCCCAACCGACTGCAGGAAACGGTAGTGGATTTGATCCTGAGTTGAATATATTATTTGATTGATGTCACGGCTGTCATCATTCATTACTATAAAAGATGGGACTGAATAGTAAACTCCTTATTAGGGTATATGTTAAACAAACTACCAAATAAATTGTTGAGTTTTAAAACTAAACAACGCTTGAAAATCCTAAAATTATTGGTCCTTAATATAATTAAGTAGGTATATGTGCAAAATTTCAGATCAATCCGACTATTAAAAGGAGTGAAAATCACTTCCAATAATTTCGCTACTTATGGTCTTATTCATAATGAATTTTATCGGAGAGATAATAAACGTTTTATCGTAAAAAGACTATTATGAATAAATTGAAAAAGTTTTTGACAATTTTTAGCGAACTTTTAAACCTCCGATAAGTCATTATGAATAAGACCATTACTATATAAGTTAATAGGAGTATACTTAATTGTTACGTATGGCAAGCAATAGGATGTGCTTTCAATGCTGAGATCTCCAGAATGTCAATAAATTGCATCTCAACATAAAAAGGATAAGAAAACATCAATAACTCTAAAATAAACCCTAATGTTGTCACAACCCTTGTACAGACAAGTTACAACACTTAAAACCCTACAGACAACCCCATTTTAAATCCCAAGGACAATAAAAACTCTTGTCTTAGACAATAAGGGAAATCCATAAACAGAGCTACCAACTTAACGTGAACCGCGAAAAATTTAAAAAGAGAAGCTGTTGTTTTTATACCAGCCAAGTACGAATAGGACTCGCTTACAAAGAGTTTCGTCAAATCATGCCCACAATCGAATCGTCATATCATCAAAATATAAAATATTTTTGTAGTATGGTCATCATCATCGTCATCATAACATCACGTCTTTTTCCCATGAGGGTAGGCAAAGACTTTAGAGCGCCCTCTGCTACGAATCAAACATACTTCCTTTGCTTCCTTGTAGTACGGTATAGAAATAAATAGATATTTATATAGTAACTACTACCCGCGACTTCGTACGCGTGAAATTTGGAAATTTTCCCTGTTTTTGCAATATTTTTCACTGATGTTTCGCGTCTATTAGTCGCAGCGTGATGTTATATAGCCTATAGCCTTTCTCGATAAATGTACTATCCAACATTGAAAGAATTTTGCAAATAAGGCCAGTTGTTCCTGAGATTAGAGCGTTTAAACAAACAATCTCTTTAGCTTTATAATATTAGTATAGATTTTAGTTTTAGTTGTCCTAGTAACACAATTCTATTGTGTCAAAAACTTAATCTAACTTACATAAAATAAAACCTACTATTGTGTATTCTAATATTATGATTGCTATTACTGATTGGTCTACATACATACCTATGTTATTTAAATAAATATTCTCGCAGTTTTATTAATAAGATAGTTTAGTTAAGATTATCTTTTTTTTAATGTTTATTAAAATTCAAATTATGTTAATAAGAAAGACTGTTAACATTTATGTTTTATTTAGAATTGGTACCATTATTATCTATGTAAATTTCAACTATCTAGAAATCACCGTTTATGAGATACAAACTGGTGAAAGACATACGGACAGTAAAGTCTAACATAAGGTTTCTTTTTACCCTTCGGTACGGAACCCTAAAAATGAAAAACGTAGTACCAATATCATGGATCAAGAATAGTTGGGAGTGTTTTGCGAGACAATAGTCAAGTCAAATGGCTTAGAACGATGAGAGGGAGTTTAAAATCGTCATTACATGGACTAAAGCTTTTTTTGTATATCGCTGGCAAGGTGCTTAGATGAACATATTTTTTTTGTTTGGAGGGGAAGATACAGCATGTTGTTTTAAATTTAGTATTTTTTTTAATTACTCATGCAGTATACGATAATCGTGATGTAGTTGTAATTTTCGGGGATAATTTTAAACCAATTACGTTGTTTCATGTCAAAGAATCTACTGGACAAGAGACAGAAAACAATGCTTAGGCGGAAAGCAAGATTAGGTTCTATAACATTTTTGGTGAAGCTATCCTTGGAAATGGAAATTTTTAAGAGACAATTTTTATAAATCCTTTTATAATATTTTCTAACACTTGCGCGACTCATCTGTTTAAATAAAACTACTTTTTACGGATTTAGACGCGGATTTAACGTCGGGCCGAAATTTGAAACAAATATACGCGTCTAAATCCGTGAAAAGTAGTTTTATTTAATCCTTTTATAGGTACAAATCTACACAAATATCGAAAAATATTTAGAACTTGGTATAATTTGCACTACAGTAGTGAATGTGGTCAGTGCTCATTAATGGGGAATTTTCGGACTAAGAATAAAAAAGCTTCATGCAAAATTTACCAGTAAAGATTAGAGTTGTTAAATTATTTTAAGCTTTTAATGTACTGCGGTTAAGGTTTTACTTTTTCTTGAATTTTACTTAATATTCGGCTTTAACTGTTAAAATTTTACTAGAAATAAGGTCATAGCTGTTAACAACTGGCACTACGTCTACATCATCGTCATTTTGAAAGCAAAAACGATACGTCCGACTTGTTTAAAAGAAAGGCTGGGTATGAAGAGAGGGACTGGGGACCCGCGCATTGTCGATGCGCAATCAGCGCAAGGCAAGCATGGGAGCAGCGAGTTATCACCGAGTGGTCCATCCGCTGTCCGCGCGTGGAGGGCTTACGACAGAGACGACCCGGTGACGCTACGGAGTTGATGTAGTAAGCGCATACCCATACAAATCCATATCAAGAATACTAACCGCACGAGGCGAGGCGGTGCGGAGTGGGTGCCGGGTGGCTCTAATGAGCTATGACCTATATTCAGCCACTATGTAAAGTACCTGATGCGTGTCTAAATGAACTATGTAAAGTAGAGAACAAAAAATTTCCTTAGCTATTTAAAATTTCAAATTATGCAACAGCCTGTATTTACGGTAAACATTAAGCCTATCAAACAAGCGGATTGGCGTAGGTACTAATAAAAGTAATAAAGTAAGCAATCCTTTTTTCTTTATGTCGCTAAGGGCGAATTCACACAATCCCTGGGGTATCTACCTGGCGTGAACTCCTCTTTATTTATTGCGAATATTTTCTACGGCTCAATGGATGATATCGACAATTTTAATAGGTATTTTGGTTTAAACTCTAGTAGGATGTATTGTAAATACCTAAAATTCTTATTTGATACCAAATTCCTCCGAAACGGCTTGGGCAATTTTTATAAAATTTTGTCTACATATCGATTATGTCATAAGGGTTTCCAGTACGTATATAAGTAAAACTCGAAGAAGCTTTTACACGTCATCTGATCCTAAGCTAAGCTTAATACTTGTGCAATACGTCTATTGGTTTTGCTATTATTGATTATGAATACACAACATACACTCATTTAATAGAATATAGAAAATATTCGGACCCTAGCTGCAATTCCAATATCCCTGTTTATCATACAAGTTATTGTTTTGCACGGGGATCGAACCCGTTACCTCTTGAACGACAATCTATTACACTGTTACACAAACCGCTGCTCTACGGAGCCTGTAACTAGGTAAACTAACTACAGTAAATAAAACACCGAAATTGTGTTACTTTTCCACAAGAAAAGTACAAATATCCACATCTTTAAGATTTAAGAGATACCTCTACATATATTTACTAACATTATTTTATATCACGATCTAAGCTAACAAACAAACACGATGTTAAAATTCACACGGCGCGCGACAACCCTCATTCGCTTTGAAGTTTCACCGCGCCGAGGTAATCCGTCTACGAAGAGTGGATTAGGGTTGACACTATACGTGTTATATTGTAGGCACGTTGACTTTTAGATTACAAAGTACATAATTTAGTTAGATATGTTTAAATGTTGTGATTTTGCTTATTTTTTTTTTCATACTGTTTTGGGTAAGTGTGAAATCAGCTTTCCTAGTTCCGTATTTTTTTAGGGTACCGAACCAAAAGGTTAAACGAAACCATATCACTAAGATTTTGCTGTCCATCTGTCCCGTCTATTTATCTGTCGAAGTCTGTATCTCTGAAAAGTGATTGCTAGAGCAAAATATTTCACAGTTTGTGTATATCAGTTGATGCTAAACACATTCTCACCATTATCATTCTCCTGTCCTTACCCCTGTATGTAGTGTTTAGGGTTGTATTTAGTGTTTAGTGTTTAGGTCGTTGTTAGGTTGATGAACACGTTATTATAACAATAGTATAGAACCCTTCGTGTGCGCGTTTAACTCGTACTCAACCGTTTTTTTAAAATACGTAACATTAAATAAATTATTAATTATTCGACCGCACACGTGACCAGAGGGCTGGTCTCTACTTGGCGCAAAGGATAGCAATTGCTATCCAGCGTGGTAATGCGGCCAGCCTTCTGGGCACGTTGCCCATAGACATCGATGCGGAGGAGTTTTTGGATGCGTAAATGCGATTTTTTTTCTTTCTTAATTTAAAAAATTTTTTGTAACTCTATTTTTTTTTTAAATACCTCATATTGTAAATACTACTAACAAAATTTTTTGGATTTAAACTAAAGATAAGATTAACAAACTATAATATTTCGGTGTATTTAAATTAATATTCCTTTAAAAAAATATTATTTTGTACATTTCACAAAGCGTCCTCTGATCCCAAATTACGCTATATTTCCATGCTTGTGTTATGGGTACCAGAATACGGATAAACTACATATCAATAACTACTTTTCTTTTCTAAATACATACATACTTATAATACATAGTAAACACCCAGACGCTGTACAAACTTTTATATGACTTTTATAAACATCACACAAAGCATTGTGCCGTGTGGGAATCAAACCCGCGACCTCATAAATGGCAGTCTGTTACATGAACCACTATACTCTTATTATTTTAGTCTATGGTTTTACCAGACAGGACCATCACTCTTAATAAAAACATTTGAAAAACAATCTTGCTTTAATTATTAGATATCACACCATTTATTTAGCAAAAGAAAACCAATAGAAAGTATTATCAATAAGGAAAGACACAGATAAATCGATGTTCTATCTTATCTTTAGTATAAATCAACCCTGTGAGTCTGTCTGTCTAACATGTGGGGGTGGTATCGAATTAGAATAACAAATCACCCGCAAATAGGGGATGAACTCTGAACTCAAGTCAATTTCGATGTTTTAGTATTGAAGACTGGTGATGGATTAAGAATACAAATGATACCTTCCCATTGCTCTCTAAAAGACTTTGGAAAGTACTTTAGTGTTACAGCAACTAAATAAAGACTTTTTTCTAAAAATAAATATTCATGACCCTTTTACATAACGTCCTCTAGTCCCAAGCTTAATTAATTGCTTGTGTTATGTGTACGAGAATTGGGATACACTTTATAGTATTTTTATGGACTATCTATAGTATTTTTTTATAAGTACATACTTGTAATAAACAGAAAATAATATAAATTAATAATATAAAAAAAAATTAATAATAATAGGTACTACAGAAAACCACCAATAATTGGCCTGTGCTGGAATCGAACCCGAATAAAGATTTCTTTGCTACTGTCAGTATAACAACTGCTACTGTTATAATACTGAAGAGTTTGTTTGTTCGTTTGAACGCTCTAATCTCAGGAGCTCTTACTAGAGCGAATTGAAAAATTATTTTTGTGTTGGGTAGTCCATTTATCGAGAAAGGCTACAGGCAGGGGCGTATTTGGAAAAGTTGCGCCCCGAGCCATAAAAATTTGCCGCCCCCCGTGAACTGAATGAGTTTTCATGCAGTTTTGACCATGTGCCTATTCAGAGGAAGGGGGGGGGGTTGTTAAAAACCCCACAACTCGAAATACTGACAATTGGGTAGAAAATGTTTTTGAATAATTTAGTACTTTTTTGGCCCAAATGTGTCCGCCATGATCACGGTTACGGCATTGCCTGCAAGTTGAAGCGATGTATCACTTCATCACTGTTTTTGGTGAAGTTCAGCTCAATGGAGAGGCTTAAGTAAATACCCGTACGTCTTACAATAAAATATAAATAAAATTAATGCCATTTTGGAACAACATTTTAATTTTCCAAAATAGTGCACAAACATCTATAACAGCTGTTTCTGAAACCAATTTATTCCCATCACCTTTCTATAACATCTCCATACAGTAACAGGCGCCGTTGCCATAAAGGCTGACTCGTTTTAGAATGCCTGAGCTTAGACTAATTGACGCAGGGGTGGTATTCTTTTTTTTAAATTATATTTCTTAAAAGATAAAATGTTTATTTAAAAGAATTAGTTAATTATATATTGTATAGAATTTTTTTTCCCATTTTCCAAATTTTGCCACCCTAGAAAATTTGCCGCCCTGGGCACTAGCCCCGACTGCCCCTAGTGTAAATCCACCACTGGCTACAGGCTATATAACATCACGCTGCAACCAATAGGATCGAAGCATTAGTAAAAATGCTGCAAAAACGGGGAAAAATTTCTAATTCCACGCGGATTAAGTCGCGGGCAACAGCTATTCTTAGTATGTCTAATTCTTGACCAGCTCTTGCATTTAATTAAAAATCTATTTGAGGCCTAATCTCTTATAATCTCTTCGAAAAAATTTTAGCGTATATTTATTGCAATTACTAATTTTCACCAGAAAAACCTTATAACCGAGCAAGGATTCAAAGCTGGGAATGCAGTTAATCAACTATCACATCACAGAGTCTACAAATTACTAACACAAGAAATAAAAATTAACCCGTTGTTTTAAATTTGGTTCAACTGTATAAAAACCATTACACGGTCAATTTGTACCCGGTATAACATAAAATGTTTAACCCTACAATACCTACGAATTGTAGTTTTAATTCCTTAAGTGTGGCGCTCATTAGCAACGGAAGGGTTAGCGCCCAACAGCCCTTGAAATAAAACTCTTTTGGTCTTCGTAAAGAACATAAAAGAAATTAGGTTTAGCAAAGGAAAGATATTTAAATTAAGGTGATGTTTTAGTACGTTTTAAGACTACAGTATTTATATTAACTTTTAAATAAAATGAAAGGAAAGGAAAGGTATCCTTACTTTTATTTACTAACTAGATGATGCCCGCAACTCCGTACGCGTGGAATTTTAGATCCTCATATATTTTGTCACTGTTTAAACCTTCCCTTGACTTTCACGAATATTTCAAGACCAAAATCATAAATATCGACCCAGCCGTTCTCGAGTTTTAGCGAGACTAACGAACAGCAATTGATTTTTATATATAGCACTATTCCTGAAAGAAAGCAGTAAGTGATTTTCGCCAACTTTTCAGGAGCGTAAAACTGTCCTATTTTTTTTGTATGAGTTCTATAAATAAGTTTCAAAGAGAAAATCGTAGGTAACACTTGCCTCCAACTACTCGTGTTATTTAATTTAGGAACAGCTTTATGTACTTAGAGATAATCTAAAAAAACATGGTTACTTCTGTATTCCACGAAACGCTAAATATATTTGCAGGAGTAACTACAATTATAGCTTATCTTATATATAAAAATCAATTGCTGTTCGTTAGTCTCGCTAAAACTCGAGAACGGCTGGGCCGATTTTGGTGATTTTGGTCTTAAAATATTCGTAAAAGTCCAGGGAAGGTTTAAACGGTCCAATTAAATAGGGATCTAAAATTCCACGCGTACGGAGTAGCGGGCATCAGCTAGTCTTATATATAAAAATCAATTGCTGTTCGTTAGTCTCGCTAAAACTCGAAAACGGCTGGGCCGATTTTGATGATTTTGGTCTTGAAATATTCGTGAAAGTCCAGGGAAGGTTTAAACGGTTACAAAATATATGGGGATCTAAAATTTAACGCGTACGGAGTAGCGGGCATCAGCTAGTCTTATATATAAAAATCAATTGCTGTTCGTTAGTCTCGCTAAAACTCGAGAACGGCTGGGCCGATTTTGGTGATTTTGGTCTTGAAATATTCATGAAACTCTAGGCAAGGTTTAAACGGTGACAAAATATATGGGAATCTAAAATTCCACGCGTACGGAGTAGCGGGCATCATCTAGTTCGTTATAAAAGCATGTAAGTATTCAAAATTATCCAACATTAATCGTGTGAAATGTTTCGTGTAATAAAGAAGTAACTGCAACTACACTTTAAGAGGATACCAAAATAGCTTCGTGCATTTTTCTAAGTACGAAGTTTTCATTGTTTCTTTAGATTGAATGGCTAGAGCTCTAATTTTTAAGTATATGTTTTTTCAATATATGATCTAGGATCGCATAAGCTCAGAAACGTGATTGAGAAAAGCTTTTAAAGCGAATAAGTGTAAATATGCATACCTCTTTTTTATCTGGAATTTATTTTTTTCTAAAGTCGCAACTTTTTAGTATTTTGGCATTTACTTCTTCATTTTTGTCGCTAGCTTCACCAGATTTTGACAGAAGGTGTAAGCCGTGAAGCTCGATTTATGTATGCAATAAAAAAAATTTGACGCAAGTTCACTTACGTCCTATTTGTACGGGTAGTGCGATGTGTACTAGCTGGTGCCCGCTACTTCGTACGCGTGGAATTCTAGACCCATATATTTTGTCACCGTTTAAACCTTCCCTGGACTTTTCGTGAAAGTCCAATTTCAATTTCAAGACCAAAATCACAAAAATCAGCCCAGCCGTTCTCGAGTTTTAGCAAGACTAACGAACAGCAATTGATTTTATAAGAGAAAAGAAAATATTAAGTAAAAGAATAATGGAAATAGTTGGAATAATTTAGATGGGCTCCGTGGTCTAGTGGTTCATGTAATAGACTGTGCCGTTCATGAGGTTGCGGGTTCGAATCCCGCACGGGAAAAATTATTTGTGTGATATTTATTATTATCAGTGAGTATTTACAAAAGAAAGTAAATGCGTATTCTGGTACCTACCCATAACGCAAGCATTATAAGCTTAGCTTGGGATTAGAGGATGTTGTGTGAATTGTCCATAAATATAACAATTTGCCGATGTCTGTGTTCCTTGAGACCAGCCTTTCCTAGAAGTGAGCAGATAATGCCCCATTGACGCTGCAGGTCTAAAGGGGGCGGTAAGATCTAGGGCAAAATAAAGGGGATTTTAGTGGTTTTAAGGTGAAAAAGTGGGGGCGCTGTAATATAATTTATTCCCAAAGTGGCCATTAGACAAAATAAGTTTGGCAACCTCTGCTTAGTAAACAGGTCCCTAACATAAGACTTGCCATTGAAGATTCCATTGTCGCTTACCATCAGGTGAACTGGGATCAAGCATGCAACATATTTTATTAAAAAAAATTTATTAAATTGCGAAAGTAACCACGTTTGTCGATATTTTACCCTTTGAAATTTAGTACACAGATAAATCTAGAGTCTTGAGTTATAAAGGACATAGGTTCCTTTTAATGTATGTAAAATAAATACACACTATCCTACTAATATTATAAAGGCGAAAGTTTGTAAGTATGGATGTATGTATGGATGTTTGTTACTCTTTCACGTAAAAACTACTGAATGGATTTGAATGAAACTTTACCACAATATAGCTTATACATCAGAATAACACATAGGCTACAAATTGGCTGGACCGATTTTGATGAAATTTTATTTTATACAGAATTGTATGGCAAAACAACGTTTGCCGGGGCAGCTAGTATTAATATATTATTATATTACTACTTTCATATGTTTCATATGTTAGAATATCTATATACTAAAATAAATAAAATGTTAGGTACTCTACCAGTTCTCTTGTGCATAGTATCTGAAACAATTTAAAAAAACATTAATATATTATGTAACAAAATAATCGGGCAAAGTGAAGGTAATTGTCATTGTTCACTTTAAAAAGTTGAATACCTGGCAAATTAGGGAAATATGAGTGAAAAATGAACAAAAAAAAAATACAAATTTACATTGTTTCAGATTTAAAATAGTGCATATACACTTGTAAATAAAATTATTTTTTAAATTAACATGTAAGTTGCGCTTTTAACAATCGACACATCCAACTGCTATCGCCATCTATGCTACACACAGCGAACTACTTAAACAGACAAGTGTAGTTAAGCATATTGATAACAGATGGCACTGCAATGTGTAGTTGAATAACAGCGGTAATAATTAGCCGAAGTGCGGTTAAATAATAGGTACACAGAATTATTAATCACAGTTATGATAACTGTGATTAATTGTTCTTGTTCTTGTTTGATGGCTTCTTTAGAAGCGATTTATCGTAGTGTTTAAGTCGCGACTCTGCCAGTATCCTTAGTGATAGTGTAATCACAGTTATGTTATGTAACCATAATTTACAGATTAAGAAAGAAAATCATAATTGTCAAATAATCATGTAGTTTAACTTAAAATTTATAGACTACATTATAGAAACTTTACGCAAAAGTATTCAAATTTCGCTGAAAACAATTTTTGGAGCACCTGATATCAAAAACTGAATACCGTTAGTAACAACATTAGTTATTCTTAAAATTTTCAATTATTTTGCATCTCGTGTTATCTTCTCACGACATTACGAACTTACGACCTTCACAGTCACGCCGCATGCAGAAAATTATACCTACAGAAATGTACAGTTACACATAAATTGATAATTTTACAACATTATTAACTTTATTTAACATACAATGTATCTATCTATATTAGGAGTTGGTACTATATTTTGTTTTTATTTATTTTATAATCCTACTAATATTATAAAGGCGAAAGTTTGTAAGTATGGATGTATGTATGGATGTTTGTTACTCTTTCACGTAAAAACTACTGAATGGATTTGAATGAAACTTTACCACAATATAGCTTATACATCAGAATAACACATAGGCTACAAATTGGCTGGACCGATTTTGATGAAATTTTATTTTATACAGAATTGTATGGCAAAACAACGTTTGCCGGGGCAGCTAGTAATATGTTATATATAATATGTTATATTAATATGTATGTTATATTATGTTCGTGTCTTTTAATACAGGATTTAATATTTATTTGGAATAGTATTTGTATCTATTTAAGTACCTACCTATGAGTTAGGTATCTATAAAATGGTTTCTAAGTTGGTTGGTTATTTAATACTAACTGTCGCCCGCGGCTTCGTACGTATGGAATTCTAGAAAATGTTCCCTGTTTCGCAATATTTCGTAATTAATGCTTCACTCCAATTAATTGCTCGCAGAGTGATGGTATGTAGCCTTCCTCGATTGATGAACTAGCTATCCAACACCAAAATATTTGTTTAATTCAAACCAGTAGTTTCTAGATTAGCGCGGTCAAACAAACAAACAAATAAACTCCCCAGCTTTATGTTATTAGTATAGTAGATATAAATATTAATACTTAAAATATACACATATATTTTAAGTAATAATATACAATATATATATACACATTGCAAATAAAAAATTATTGACATACTTAGTTATTACATTACAGTCAATTACCTAAAATGACTCTTGTAATTAAGTGCTACATAATACTAAGGTATTTATAAGTGTACATCTAGCACGAAATGTATCTATAAAGGGCATAAAGTTTGAAAATCTTTCACTCGCAAAACCATTAGGTAATTTCACTGACATATTTTTCCAATCACGTAAAACAAAATCCTCCCCACATCAAACAAACATTATGAAATAATAAAGAGCCACACCTTAATCTTATTACATTATAATAATTCAGAATAACTTACAGATGTTTTCATAATCGTATAGTCAGAGAGCCCCAATTTTTCATCAGTCGAAATTACATTATCGAAAATTTGCATTGCCGCTAGCGCCATCTCTGTTTAATAGACAGTACTAAGAACCAAATGACGCTTTGCTGTCACACGCAGCCTTATTTAATTATTTACATCTCTATACCTTGCACGTAAGGTTGAAAATATACAGTAACTTGTGTTTTAGTAAATGTAGAAATGATTTTGTTAAACAAGAAATAAGATTAGGGGTTCGATCCCGTTCAAAGCCCTCTGTAAAAACAGTATGAATAATAAAATCATTTGCATAATATTGAGCGTTTCTAATAAGCTTGTTTACTTTGATAACTTAGGCTGTTGATAGTTGATTTGTTTTCGATACGGAAGTGATAGGATTTTAATTAAATTAAATACATAATACTTTCTAACACTTGCGCGACTCATTTGTTTAAATAAAACTACTTTTTACGGATTTAGACCATGGTCACTGGTGACTGCAAAGTCTCTGAAACATCGGGCCAATATTTAAAACAAATATTCGCGTCTAAATCCGTAAAAAGTAGTTTTATTTAATTTAAATACATATATTAATTCAGACATTTTTCTTTGTAGCTAAGCATTAATCCTTAATTTGGCAACTGAATAAAATATGTAAATGTATAAGTTTGATGAGTGCAACTGGAAGGACTGCTCGGAACTGTAAAAAGAATATGAAAAAAAATATGAATTTTTGCCCTGGCCGTGATAAGAGTATCATCTGCGTAACAGAGTACCCCCCATCCCGGGCAGAACTTCACCTCGCAACAACCAGTCAAAACCGATGTTCCACAGGGTCGGACCAAGAACCGATCCCTGTGGAACAGCGCAATTCATGGGGCGTCGGAATAGTCGCCCACTGCTATCTTCCCACACAACAAATCTCTCCTTGAGATAAGCCTCCAGCAGTCTCCGGAGGTACTGGGGTACTCTATGAAATTGAAGTGCCTCCCTTAACGTCTCAAACGGTAGGCTGTCAAAGGCATTCCGTATATCAAGTGAGACCGCCAGCACAGCTCCACCGCTGGCCACAACCTCAGTGGAAAGGGTCTTCAGAGCAGATAGAGCGTCGATAGTTGAACGTCCTGCCCTGAACCCGTATTGTGCCCCGGATAGGCCCGGACCGACCTCGTCGAGATGCTGAACAAGACGGTCAACAATGATTTTCTCAAGTATTTTAGCCGTCTCGTTCAGCAGTACCAATGGTCTAAAGGCGGAAGGTGAGTCCATTGGTCGACCTTCCTTTCTCAACAGGCATAAACGTCCAGTTTCCCATTCTTTTGCATGATTATCCCGTGCGGGAATCGAACTGAAGACCTCGTGAATGGTAGTCCGTTACATGAATCACAATACCACGAGGCCCGTATTTTGTTTAAATTCTGTAATTTTGTCGTTATAGAGAAACATAAGAGATTTACTTTCTTTTGCTTTTACTATGTTTTACGTTAGTAAGAAGAGTTATTGAAACCGAAGACTTAAACACAATTAATAGCTACAAGTAAACTAGTTAATTTACAATATTAAATAGCCAATTTCAAGGTGTATAGTTAACTAATATATTCAGATCCGTGATACGAATCAGTCACGCTTTTTACTGTTACTATCAAAAGTATAGAATACAATACAAAAAAAAATATATTCAAGAGTATTACTGTGATATACTAACATATACATGTTAGTATATCACAGTAATACTCTTGAATGTATTTTTTTTATAAAAAAACCAGTAGAAAGAATCTTCCGTATCTAATAGTAGTACTAACAAAAGCAAAAAAAAAACAATTAATTAAAGTAATTTATTAATTTTGCAATTGACATGCTATGCTTTTTACGTAAAAATATATAAACACATTCGAGTGACAAATGTGGTAGTCCAGTCAAATTACGACTGAGAATGGGAAAAATAATCACTAAAATACCTAGTTTGGGAATTATGAAGGATCGCTCGGGGGGTGTATTCTGAGCTTATATTCCAATTTGAGGGAATCTAGGGAGGTCAGCTCAAGGTCATTTCGATGAAAACGCGTTTAATTCGATATCTCGAGAACGGTTAGTGTTAGGCAAAAATTGTAGAGACCTTTTCTCTTTTAAATTAAATTTACTAACTTTTTTATCCGAAACTTTTTTTTTATCATCAATATTTTTCAATTTATTGTTTCTGATAGGCAAAAATTTTACTTTTTTTCCTCCCTTTTTTTTATTTTTCGCCATTTTCTCCCCAACCGTTAAATTTTATTAAATTTTACCCGAATATAAAAGTGTTGCTCTTTTAATTACAAACAACTTTATATGTAAACTTTTTTCTGTAATGCCAATACCTTCGGACCGATATCTTTACCGAGCGAAATCCGTGCCACTGTCGCAATATCATCGACATCAGTGGGTATTTAGTATTTGAAAGAAATATTAAAGTATTCCATGATCATTTATTAGCCAACTTACCTGTATCAAAATGTGAATCGATTAAACTATTAAAAAATTGAACTTCATTTAAATATTAAATATTGTAATAATTGAAATATCATTTAATTAAATAAAATAACAATTTGACGAGCCTCGTGGTTGAGTGGTTTATGTAACGGACTGCTGATCAAGAGGTTGCGGGTTCGATTCCCGCTCGGGACAATCATTTGTGTGATTTTTCTAATTGTCATACAAATGTTTGTACTGCGTCTGGGTGTTTCTATATATTATAAGTATGTATTTACAAAAGAAAAATAGTATATGTATTCTATCCGTATTCTGGTACCCATAACACAAGCATATAAGCTTAGCTTGGGACCAGAGGACGTTGTGTGTAATGTCCGTGAATATTTATTATATTTATTATTTATTTATTTAAATATTGTACTTTTTCAATTTGGGTATTTTTTATTCCATTCAATGGGATAATAATGTGAATAAGGATTAGAAAAAGAAGTAAACGAATAATTGAAACTGTTTCACACATTTATTGATAAAAAAATAGGTCATAAAATTGGTAAAATTAAGTACGCGAGGCCGATGGAAGTGAATCGTCAATATTAAAGGCCCACACTAATGCACGCGACAGTGTGTCTGTGAATACGCGTCGCGACAGTGGCACGGATTTCGCTCGGTAAAGTATAGTAATATATAACTCCGAAGGTATTGGCATTACAGAAAAAAGTTTACATATAAAGTTGTTCATAATTAAAAGAGCAACACTTTCATATTCGGGTAAAATTTAATAAAATTGAACGGTTGGGGAGAAAATGGCGAAAAATAAAAAAGGGAGGAAAAAAAGTAAAATTTTTGCCTTTCGGAAGCAATAAATTGAAAAATATTGATGATAAAAAAAAAGTTTCGGATAAAATAGTTAGTAAATTTAATTTAGAAGAGAAAAGGTCTCTACAATTTTTTGCCTAACACTAACCGTTCTCGAGATATCGAATTAAACGCATTTTCATCGAAATGACCTTGAGCTGACCTCCCTAGATTCCCTCAAATTGAAATATAAGCTCAGAAAACACCCCCCGATCGATCCTTCATAATTCCCAAACTAGGTATTTTAGTGATTATTTCTTTCGGTAATTTGACTGGACTATGGTGGTTAATTTGAGATGTTGCAGGCACGACCGCAATAAGCTCAGTTGGAAGAGCTTCGGAACGGTATTCCGAGGTCGTGGGTTCAAGTCCCGCTTGCGGTAATTCACTTTTTCCACCATAATTTGATTTATTAAACAATTAATTGCTACAAAAGCTCAAACAGTGATCAAAAAGTCGGAACTAAAACTCTATGCTAAAATACTTACTTATACAATGCAGTATAGTTTAACCAAATACCTTCCTAAAGTAAAGGAGTGCCCGATAATGGGGCCCTTGTGAGCCCCGCAGAGAGAAGGGAAAGTCCAAACTATAATGGTGGATGCAAAGATTAATTTACATTTTTATTTTAGGTTAATCAACAATTGATTGTAGATACAATACATATACAAAGAGGAAAAGAAATATAAAAGGCAGGTACAACAAAGATTATAAAACATCGTAGGTTAGAATACACCACATATAGCCTTCTCTTTAACCAAACGTAGTCGATCCAAAGGTTATCTGGAAGAGATCGCAGCACGTGATAAGACCGCCTATTATACTATATCTGAGATACAACACTGCCTCGCCTCGAAAGGCGGCAGGATACACTCTGACGAGGTTGGCAACATTCGGCCGGGGCGGTGGAGCCTAATGGGAGAGAAACCTATGGGCTAAACGGGCATTATCTAGCACGACCGCCTTCTGCATTTGGGCTATCACTGATTTGCCAAACCATTCAGCGATACAACTATCGGGATTATTTCTGTCGATACCACCTTCTTTATTATATTATTATTAATATAAATTAAGGCACTGTCATGTAAATTGGTGTACAATACAGCGTAATCTATCTAACATCATTTAAATATTAACACTGCTTGTTCATAACAGTTATTAGACATGTAATGTCTTAAATAACGCCACTATCAAAAAATACAAAATAATACCATACTAACAAATTGCTACTTAAATGGTAGAAAAATAATATAATGGAGAACGATAATGTTACATTTAGAACTCAAAGACCACTAACTTCTAGATCAATGTTAGAGTCTAGTTTTCTTGATTCAACAATGAGAAGTTTGCCAAATGAGTCGATTGATGATGAAAAACTACTCATACTCACGGATCAAATCTCTAAACTAACGAACGATCTTCAAATTGCACACAAAGAGATTGAAAATTTAAATATTGAAAACTCACAATTAAAATCCGACATAGAAAAATTCAAAAAAGTTATAGAATTATATAAAAAAATCGAAAGTGGTGACGCAAAATGTTATAGTCCAAGATCAAAACAGAAAATAAAAAGTAAGACCAGAGTTTGCAGCTTAACATCGACTCCAATAAAAAGCTCAAAACCTTTATCACCGGAACCAACTTTGAAAACTAGTATAGGGCTGAATAAAACAGGGTATATTAGAAAAACTTTACACACGGATGCCATAGGACCTAAAACAGCAAATCTTATAAAAACTAATCATTTAAATGCGAAGAATAAATTATGTATCATAAGCAGCAACGAACACAAAGGATCCTTCTCTATCATTGAAGACACTTTCACCGATTATTTTAATTTTTGTCATCACATGAATCCTAACGCTACTATCGAACAATGTTTAAAAGGCATAGGAAACAAATTGAAAACATTCACCCTCAATGATTACTGTATCTTTTTCATTGGAGAAAAGGATGTAAAAGATGAGAGAAACCACATAAATGTAATAAATCTAATAAGAAAATCCCTAAAGGAAATATCACACACGAATATAATCATATGTTACCCCACATATATTACGGGAGCACCTATATACAATTTTAAAGTTGAAATGTTTAATAATCTGCTGTACCTTGATATCCAAAATCATGAATATGCTTACATATTTGACAGCAACAATGATTTAGCCCTGGATATGTTTTCGTATAACACAGGCAAAGTAAATAAAAGTGGTATCAGAAATATATACAAAAACATTTTGAAAAATATTCTAACTCACAAAAACCTATTTAGCCAAGTTGATGTAATAAAAACTAAAAATAATTCAATCCACAATATACCAGATATATCTCAAAAATGCACTCAAAAAGAAAATTCTCAGTTTTTTCTCTGAAAAGCATCTATATGTCTTACATCAGAATATAGCAGGCTTGCTTAATAAATGCAATGCGCTGTGTGTAAATTTAGAAGAATTAGAAGAAAGTAATAGGATTATTGACGTTTTGTGTATAACAGAGCATTTTATGACTGATGGACAAGATGTACATTTGGACATTGCGAACTATATACTGGCTTCATCGTACAAGCGAAAAAATAGTAAAAGAGGAGGATCTTGCATTTTACTTAGAAGGGGGCATAAATTTAAGGAAATAACCGAAATTGCGAAATTTTGTATTGATAGCGTAATTGAATGTTGTGCGATAGAACTTATAGATTATAAGATAATTATTGTTTGCTTATATAGAGTCCCCAAACAGATAAATCTATACATGTTTTTCAGTAGATTTGAAAAGCTCTTAACATATGTTACGAAGTTTAAAGGTTGTAAAGTTCTTATTGCCGGCGATTTCAATATCGATGTTCTAACAACTAATAATGTAACTTTGGACTTTGAATGCCTATTATTGAATTTTAATCTTAAGTTAGCCTTATATGAGCCGACGAGACTTGCTAGTCAAACTTGCATTGACAATTTTGCACATGACATCACAATTCGTTGTAAAACTGAAGTAATTGAACTAGGATTATCAGACCATACTGCTCAATTGATTATATTAGCTTTAAAAAAAATACCTACTTTAAATTACTGGCGCACAATAAAACGTGATTACAACAGAAACAATATTGCTAAATTTAAAATGTGTATAAATAATTTAACTTTTAAAAATATTTACGAAACTAATGATCCAAATTTGGCTTATCAACGATTTATAAGTGATTTCAAGCTCTTTTACGACCTTTGTTTCCCTAGAATCTATTTCTATAATAAGGTTATCCGTAAAGCTAAATGGGTATCACATGGAATTAAGATTTGCAGTAAAAAGAAAAAAGATCTTCTTTGGAAGTATAGGTTAAACCCCACATTTGAAAATAAAATAAAACTAAAAAAATATAACAAAACATTTAAGAAAATTATAAAACTAACAAAACTGGCTCAAAACAACAATAAAATATTATCATCGGCAAATAAATCTAGAGCAGCATGGAAAATAATTAATAATACTAAACTTAACATCCCTAAAAGTAGCATTGACAGTGTTGATATTAATGGTAATTGCACAAATAATCCTATAGAAATAGTAAACGCTTTTAACAAATACTTTACTGAAAGAATATGCCTCAACCAGAGTAGTGGTAAAAATGTCACTACTCTTATTACTCCTCAAACCAACTCAATGTTTCTTGCACCAAGCACACCTGATCAAATAAATAAAATTATTATAAATCTAAATAACACAAATTCTGTTGGTTATGACGGTATAAATACTAAAGTAATAAAAACAGTAGGTAATAAGATCTGTCACCATCTTAGTCACATAATGAACATTTGTATTTCTGCAGGCATATTCCCCGACGATTTAAAACTCTCAATTATAAAACCACTTTTTAAAAAAAATAATAAAGAATGCATGGAAAACTACAGGCCAATTGCTCTTCTCTCTGTATTTTCCAAAATTTTTGAAAAATATCTTCATACTGAAATATATAACTACCTTGAAAAATATAAAATTTTATGTAATGAACAAAAGCGATTTCGTCAAAAAAATAATATTAACATGGCTCTTTATGATTTCCTTTATAATGTTATGTCTCATGTTGATAGAGGATTTGCAATATGCGCTATTTTTTGCGATATGTCACAGGCATTTGACTATGTGGATCACACTATACTTATAAATAAACTTGAAGCATATGGTATTAGAGGCACAGTTCTTCAATTAATTAGTTCTTATTTATCAAATCGACAACAAGTAACGCAAATAACTAAAGTTAATATCAAAACTAAAAAAGAAGATATGTACACCTCTGTAAAGCGTGGCATAACTTTTGGTGTTCCACAGGGGAGTGTATTGGGTCCGTTGCTTTTCATTATATATATAAATGATTTACCAAAGGCTACGATCCAGCCAATGACATTATTTGCTGATGACAGCACTGTTACAATAGCATGTAAGGACGTTGACAATTATGAATTTGACATAAATAATGCATTGACATCAATAATTAAATGGTTAACAAATAATAATTTAAAAATAAATTTATCTAAAACTAATTTAATGCATTTTAGCCAAAGACGACAAAATCCATCGAATATAAACTTAGTTTATGATAACAATGTCATAAGTAATGTAAGTACTGCTCGTTTTCTTGGTTTGACCTTAGACAAGCAATTAAACTGGAAAGAGCATATCAGCATCCTTTGTAAAAAGATTAGTAGCCTGTCATATGCCTTGTTTAAACTTGCTCCAATAATCAATAAAAACACACTTATGTCCGCATATTATGGGCTGGTTGAGTCTGTGCTTAGATATGGCATAATTTTTTGGGCACATTCTACTAACAGGGACATCGTATTTAAAATGCAAAAACGGTGCATAAGAGCTATGTTCCGAATTAAAAGCACTGAATCATGTAGGCCCCTATTTGCGAGGCATAAAATATTAACACTGCCCTCTCTATATGTTATGGAAGTAGCACTATTTGTTAAAAGAAATCCCGATTTATTTCCAATACTATCAAACAGTGGAAGTCGACCCCGCCGTGATAACCATAGACTGTGCATTCATCCAGCTAAAACAGCTTTACTTCATAAAAGCGTCATGTGCAAGGCACCATTAATATTTAATAAGATTCCTAGCTTCGTAAAACAATTGCCTATAAATAAATTTAAAGAGACATTAAAAAAATTTCTAATCGAAAGATGTTATTACAGTATTGACGAATTTCTAAACGACAAAGTAAAATGGATCCAAAAATGACATTTTTAATTTATTGCATTTTATGACTTAGCTTGAAAATACGTACCTATTAATAATTATTTATGATTTTATTTTAAATGGACATAATATTAGATTAATTAATTTGTTTCACTATTATTGACAACTGTTATTTATTTATTATTTGTATTTGACTTGTTTATTTTTGACATAACGTTATTTTAAATCATATGTAATCTAAATGAAATTTGTAATTGAATGATGTATCTTCCCATTCAGATATTTGTACACCATTTCATGGTTAAACATGTTGTCTCTTTTATATACTTTAACATCTATGATAAATGCCTATGTATTATCATTGTAACCTACACATGTTTTTACAAATAAATATATCTTTATCTTTATCTTTATCTTTAAAGCTTTACGCTATTACTTGAACAGTGGCTTGTTTAAACGTAAAAACAGAAACAATATTATTATACGGTCAGACAGTTCGATCAGGGGTGGTGAACCGTGGGCAGTGTAAATAAATAATTGTAATTCTTAATAAAACTCCCCCTTAGGCTAGTGGTTGTAAATCGCACGTGGTGGTTCTGTAGAACTATTTTTAGTTATAGAAGAAATAAGAAGTTTTGATACTTTGTATTACTCAAATAGATTTCTGACTGCTACTCTCCCATTGCGACTAGGCAATATCTATATATCATTCTATATATATATCATTTCTAGTCATCAAGAAAGATTATTCTATTCTGTGAGAAGATGTGAACGGCTGGTGATAAAAATACGTAAATTACATTTAAATAAATTGTATATATTAAATCAAACTACTTTTTACTGATTTAGACGCGTATATTTGTTTTAAATATTAGCCCGACGTTTCGGAGACTTTGCAGTCACCATGTTCACGGGTAAGACAAAGCTGTAAAGTGTCCTCTACGATCAGTTAATACAGGGTTTACCCACATTCGATTTTAATTTTACACTGACCATAAAAACAGTATATTGTATATTCATTACACGCAACATATTTATGCCATCTATCGATAGCACATCGAACGAACGATGTTTTGTCAAAAAAATTTCATTGTTAAAGGGGAATAACATAATAGGGTAATATTTAATAAGGATGTTATTGTTAAAAATAATAGTAAAAAGTATATTTCGTAAATAACTCTTTAAAAAATAACCTTTAACTATACAAATCTCTTTGAATATTTATTAATTTTGTGCTATTGATTTGTTACGACTTTTCTACGATTAGTCCCGCTCGTGTTGATCTCTTTTTCTGCTATAATTTAATGTGAAAATGTCTCAAAGTATCAAAACGTTTCAATCTAGTATTAAATAGATAGAGCCGTCAGTGGGTCGCGTAATGACCGGACACTTTACATAATTTGTCGATCGACTGACCCGCACCGCACTCGATCGACTGACCCCTCAATAATGTCTTGACCGGGCTCTACCCAGCCGCGCAATATAGCCTAACTTATTGAATGATGCATCCAACATTGGTCATTGCATATTTATTTATATTGTCGTTAGATCTGAATAGGAAAAATACATAAACAGAAAGTATACTTTATCCGGCAATGTAACATAACTAAAGACGTCGATGTACTCTATCTTCATCTCGAATTAATGAGTATTTAAAAAAAAGAACAACCGACTTCATGTGCCTTTGAAATTTAAAGGGTTTCTTCTAATTCTCAGGAGATAACAATCAAACGCTGACCTGGTCCCAAAAAAACATACGGACGAATTGAGAACCTTTTTTTAAGATCCTTTTTTTGAAGTCGGTTAAAAACATCTTTGTAATAGTATCCTGTAGTGTACAAATTAAACTTGCTTATGAGGGGGAACATGTCATCATATGCATTATAATATATTCTTCATCATCCATCCATCGCCACAACGCGCGGTCCTGCCCTAACTGCATCCAGCAGCCCTTCCGCATATTTAACGATATCGTCAGTCCACCTTGTTGGGGGCCGCCCCATGCTGCGTCGTCCGGTGCGTGGTCGCCACTCGAGGACCTTCCGTCCTTAACGGTCCTCAGATCGTCGATTACTTAGTTGTCACAATCATATCGTATGTCATTAAGTTACACTAATAATGTTTATATAATAAAGCAGCTAAAAATCAGAATTCAATAAACTTTATTGAATTCTGATTTTTAGCTGCTTTACCTCAAGAAAAGAAATATCTGAAGACGATATCGACAGGAGCTTTAGGAGTACTTGGTAAAACTCTAAATAAGGTTAACAGAATGTGCGTATGCTAACAAAGAATACATCCACAAAAAATGAAAATAATTTGAGGTAATTTTCACCGCAGTACTCTTGCTGTAACGAACAAAAAATATATCATGCTCTATCAGGTAGGTCGGACATACAATTGACCATGCAGAGTGGGGGCAAAAATATAATTAAATGCTAAATCGTTCGCTAAATAGGTAAAAAGTGTGGCTTCCAGGGACATCACAGCAGGACCTGTCAATCAAACTCTCTCGATATATTGAAATTGCTCTTTTTATGCGTACGCTCAGTTCGACTACTTACTTATTAAACAGATAAAAGCGATTTAATGTTTAAATCAAAGTCAATGAATCTGCTTTTGTTATTGAAACGTTGAAGTAGGAAAAATAAGCAAAAAAGGCTCGGACTATTGCACTAAGAGATCTTTCATCAAGAGCCACCATTTACCGATTTTTAGGGTTCCGTACCCAAAGGGTAAAAACGGGACCCTATTACTGAGACTTCGTTATAGTATTGTTTAGTATTGTGTGTGGATCTAGATCCAACTAATTATAAACAATTTCAACTGAAAAAAATACAATATACAAAATGTGGTCATGTTTTAATAACACTTTCGATCATAAATCTAATTTTATAGAAGCAAACAATGTGAATATTATAATGACTAATATTATAATTATAATGGACGTAGGTATGAAATATTCCTCCATATAAGTTAAATTAAGAGTTATACAGCTAGTCATCCAGAGATGTGAGCGTAGCCAAGTTAAAAGTTCGAAACCGAGTCTCGAAAATTGTCAAAAATACAAAATCTAACCCTATTTTCAACAAATTTTGTTTCTTTTTGTCTTAGACGAAAAAAGAAACGAAAAATGAAAGTTCTTTTGATTAAATCGCTCTCGCTTCGCTTGTCATTATAAACATAACATGCACATACGTATTACCTTCGTATTACAACGTATTATCAAACGGCCAACGACTCCGTTGACATACAAAAACTACGGTTGTATGTATATAATTGCACAGAATCTTTGATTGTATGTTTTTATCAACGATTTCGCTTAAATCTACCTAAGAAACTGGTCGAAGACCTCCCAATTTCGAAATAAATTTCATGATTTTTTAAATAAGACGTAAATTTAAAAATTTGTTATTTATTTTAGTAAAATGATTGATTGGAACTGCCATACACTGTGTATTATTTCTACAAAAAGTGAGATGTGAAAAGTGAGTGAGAAATAAAAGGCCTACGTAACACTGTAAAAAAGTCTAGTAACCAAAAGGTACCTACTTATGTTAACAGAGCAAGAAACAAAATCTCTTGATCTACAAAAACACTACAAAGTCTCTATTACAATCAAAAAGCTCATCGACAAACCATGAAAGTAATCCAACAAGTACAACAGTAGATCGACAACAATCGAATCCTATTTCCATGGTCATGATATTACCATTTAATAGCTAGTGGCTAAGAAAACGGCTATCGGAATGACCCGGGGACAGTTTATGAGACATAACTGCGGCTCTTCGACTATCTGATGCATTTTTAGATGAGTCGATTTTGGGTAAAGACAATCGAATGGTCGTGGTACAAAGAGTTAGTCAAAGCGATTATAAAAAGGTGGCCCAATCCTTGGGATTTCATTTGTTTATCATATTATAATGAATTATTATGTTTTTGTCTTATAGACAAACGACACAATTCCAGTTTCTACCACAAGGTTCTATTAGAATTAGCCAAGGTACAATTTAAGCATCTTCTTCCAGGTACTAACCTTAAGCCAAAACAGTTGGTGGCGAAAGAATACGTAATAAGAATAGAATCTCTAATTTTCAGAATAGACCAAAACAAGGTGGTAACACCCATCTAATAAGTAGGCATTGAAGGATATAAATGTTAGCGAAGATTTAAGTAAAATTGTTATGGTGAAGCCTCTTAAAAATGCATCAAGATAGAATTAAATAATTAACATTATTTAATTCTATCTTGATACATTTTTAAGAGGCAAACAAATCGCTTCAAGTTTTTGACTTAGACCGAGTACAGAAAAGCAATTGACTAAGAATTTACTGTATCAAGGATTACGAGGAGTACTCCCTGGCTCTCGGTGCTCTGGAGGGCAATCGGTAGCGGTTCCTATTCAATTCTTGAAGTTAACATATTCATTTTATTATTGTAAAAGATTAAGTAATAGCAATTTAAACTGACACAAGTTATTTATCATTTTACACAACGTCTTCTAGTCCCAAGTTGTGCGTGAAATTTAGAATCTCCGTTTTTGCAACATTTTTCAGTGATGCTTCCGCTCTTATTGTTTGCAGTGTGATGTTATTTAGCCTTCCTCGAAAAAATGAAACCCAACACTGAAAGAATGTTTCAAATCAGTCTAATGGTTCCTTGTGATTAGCACGTTCAAACAAACAAACTCTTAAGCTTTATAATATCAATATAGATTATTTCGGCCTCAAGAAGCTTTCGTACAGCATTGTAGGGTATCATTTGAATATCATATAAAGACATTTATTATTCGTATAATTCCGATAAATCGCCACAACATGACGGACGCTCGTAAACTGACCCTCTCTGACCCCAAGAGATCCTTATTCAATAATTTATACAATTGATAAATAATATGTAGGATGGTTCCATACCTTTTATTGCATAGTTTTCTTTTACGACCGCTGGAATATTCTAGGCTGTTTTTATGATTAATCATCATCATCATCATCATCATCATCATAACATCACGCCTTTTTCCCATGGGGGTAGGCAGAGACTATAGAGTGTCATCTGCTACGATCGAAGCATACTTCCTTGGCTTCATCCACACTTTATGATTAATTAATTTTAAAAATACTCGAACATAATAATATCGACGAGAACAAAACGAGGCTAATTTGAAAGATTCGAGGTTGTTTTGTGCCAGTTCAAAATTTTTGTTTATCTTTCTCTATTTCCATCCCATTTACGTTCCACTGTTGGGCACGGGCCTCTTCTACTTTGGGAAGGATTATGGTTTACTGTGCCGCGTTTACCAGATGTGTTGGCAAAGGGTTTATTTTCAAGCTTTCCGTCACTCACAGAGGATATTATCTATGTTATATCCCTTAGCTCGCTTTTACAGCACCCTGGGAAGGAAATGGGGTGGTGACACTTGTATTAATCCGTTACCACACGGATACATATAAAAATAAATAAAATGTATTTTTTTTTGTAAATTTGTCGTTATTCTAGATTAAATTTGTATCTAGCACTAAAGCCTTATTTATAGATACATCTTAAACTTGTAATATGGTCCGTTTTCTGTCAGTTAAAGATAATATCTTTGAGTCAGGCAAACAGCTATTTAGATATCGAATTCATCAGATTTTGTCCTGCAATCCTAGACTTTTTTTTTTCATCTAATATTACCTACAAACTCTCTGTTTATTTCCTCAAAATAAAATATATTAAGTTAATTTTTATCACACTATAATTATTTCTCTATAACTACCGTGGGAGGACCAACGCCATAAATTCTACAAGTTCCCACAAAGTTACTGTAGTCCATAAACAAGCAGGTTCATAACAATCTTAACCATTTATATAAACCATAAACAACTGAAGTATCATAACTTTATATTGAAGTGGCGATTTATTCCTCAAGCACACCGTATAAAGGTTGATGGTGGACAAAAATGATCGGTTTAAACACGCTGTATAAACAACGCGTTAACTTTTTAAATAATGTTCTAACGGAATAAGGTTGGCATTAAACCTTATTTTATAAAAGAAATAAAATATAAAAATATTTCTGTTCTTTTGAATTTCATGAAAAAATCGTTCTATCGAGTATGTTGGTTTTTAAAAAGTTTGCTACTTATTGGAATGAAAATAACAATCACATAAAAAGTCGATTTAGGTTAACTAGATTTTACGGAACAGGTCCGTGTGGTGACGGATTAAGACTACAAGTGTCACCACCCCATTAATTTCCCAGGGTGCTGTAAGAGCCAGCTAAGGAACAATATAAGCAGTTAACGTCTACTGTGAGCACAGACTGTGAGAGACGGAAAACTCGAAACTAAACCCTGTGTCAACACGCCTGGTCAGCGCGGTACAGTAAACCAAAATCCCTCCCAAAGTGGAGGAGGCCAGTGGCCTGCAGTGGGACGTTAATGGGTTGGAGAGAAAGATTTAAACACCAGTGAAAGAAAACTATTATTTTATAAGTTTTCTAAACTATTATAAGTATGACAGCCCTATCCATTTTCATCTCGATTCCATAATCGATCAATTAAATCGACTTTCTTACTAAACATGACTAACGCGAAATATTTTCACACGGAATCTCGTGAACAATCACCTCCGAGCATAATATTCGACAATACGATCTTTTTGCTATATACGTTTTCTGTTCGAATACACATTTTGCTAAACAACAACTCCACATTGACTTTTGAAGGAATTCCATTTACCCCAAACAAGACAATACCTTGAATTTCCCGCGCAAAGTTGGTATTCACTTGCAACGTTGGCATCACTGATTGGTTTTGGATTATTGCATGAACTTTATATTGTAGGATTAGAGGTTATTATTGAGTGAGATAATCTACTTGAATCGAGCAGCTACCTCATAATACAGAATCAGTTCTTCATAATGGTCGATTGCATTGTCATGAGTGCTGAAGAGATAGGGAAATTCCTTTTAGAAAAAGGCGCTATTGTATTATTTGTCGTGTCTTTATGTGCTGTATTGAATGTTTCTGAGTATTCATATGACCCTCTTTATCAATAAAAAGAAATAGGTAAGTGAGATTTTCAGTATTGTGTTGCATGTAAAGATATTCTAGCTGAGATATTAGTATTTCTTTATTAGATGTTTTGATTGGTTCTTTAAAAATACTCAATGCATCCAAATATCTTCCTTTCTTTCTTCTTACTAAATTAGGCTGTCACCCACACATTAAGACACACTTGGGGGAATAGCCTGTGGTCATCCCACAGGCCATTCTCCCAAGAGTGTATTGACGAAAAAAAAAGTCATTTCATGATATCTTGATAATTTCTTCGAATGTACTTATGCAATTAAATGAAACAGCTCTCAAAATGTTACAAAACTGTATCATACTTAATAGAGAAATAACCCTAAAAATTCTTAAACAGCTTTCTGATTAGTAAAATTTCTCAGCTGTTGCTTTTCCCTATGTGTCCACATGTTGTTGGCTAGTAGACTACTGATTTATCCAAAAAGGAATTCTATTTAAAAAAAAATTGTAAGTAACATTTTTGAGCCTGTCTAAGTGCGATTTTATTTAAGTTCCTTTATTTTTATTTCCTTTGTTATAGCGCTATAAGTTGTCACACGTACAAATCTATGAATAGTGCGACATTTTGACGAGAAAAATAGATAAAAACATTCTCACGATATTTTATCTTATGAAGTGTAAGATTTTATTTACAGTAGTTTATGTTTTGAACGTAATTCGTTAGCGTGTAAAAAAGTACTGTAAGCTGTGTTGTTACCAAGGAGTATTAGAAGGAGGATCCAAGCGGCAGAAGATTTCCTATCTACGTCTAAATACATACAAAATATATGAAAGATGTCCGTATGGTAGCAGATTAGGAACATAAATTACATCAACCCATTGCCTCTCTCAGACACTAAAGAAGAGAAGCAAGGTAAAAGCCAGCTACTGAATAATATATACAGATAACGTCTTTTGTATGAGAAGGAAAACTCTAAATTTAATTTTAATGCCAAAACACCTAGTTAGCGTGCGTAGACAAAAGCGAAAGAGGTATCCTAAAGAGGAGGCTCGTGCCAATGGAACGTTAAGAAGGTACTATACCTACTCCTAATTTACGTATTTGCCTTAGGTATTGCTATCCCTATTCCCGAACACTGTGCTGAAAGGGACAAATATAACTAAAGCAGATTTTACCTACAAATTCTTTGAAAACAAGACGTTTCGTACTCCCCTTTTTTCTTCACGAAAATTAAACCGATAAAATTTTTTTATACTCTATATTATAGATGAAGAGCATATCTACGTTTCTATCACTTATTTTTGTAAAACCTTACTAAATTTGTGTCATAGACGCTGCAGGTTTATCTAACGAAAACGGGATTTTTGGATGGTCATATTTCTTTTCGTTATTAGGTATGTTTTGAAAAAAAATAAAGAAAATGATAGAAGCATAGAAATATAAGACCTAGATACTTTAAAAAAAATCGTTTCTCTGGAGGCAATATCCACGAAGAAAACAGAGGACTACGATGCCCATATTTTTGTATGGCGCATAATTTAGTACTCGTATCGTGCACTCTTAATGGACTGAGAAAGAATGCAACTGTCTTTAAAAGATTCCTAAAAATAACATAAACAAACCGCTTACATCACTCATTAGTATAACTCTAAAACTCATTATAAAGGTTAATGTAACCAAGAAAATAACTAATCTGAACTTAATTCTAGTAGGAACTTACAAAAATCCCCAGTGAGTGACTTTGTAACCCTTATAGCTTTTATTATGTCTTAAATGGCAGTGTTGGCGTGTTTTAATGGTAGTTAATGAGAGCAAACGAGCTTTTGTTAACTTGCCACTTTCTTAGCAGTTTTGAGGAGTTATGAACTGTTCAAATTCCCTAAATTAAAGTAGCTCTCTGAAGTATGGCAACAACTTATTTTAAAAATTCTTATTATTGCGTATTTTAAGTTTGTATAGAGAAAAACTATTTTCACGTATATGATAAAAATTTTTGATGTGAAAAAATGTGTTGGTTTTTTCTAGATCTATCTTCTCTTCTATATATCTTTGCTGTTCGTCTAATTTGAAGTCTAGAAATACACTCAATTATTGTAGCATTTTGGCATAATTATATCAGATTAAGTGCACTCAAAATTTTTGCAATATTGGGCTAGATAGATTGGAGCTTTATACCTTCAGCCTTTTCTATAAAACCTTTTGACGAATAGACATGAAGGTTTCTTATTTTGCACAAAACCTTAAATAATAAAAAAGTGCTTATAAAATATAGATGGATAAAGCATAGGTATAGTTTAGACATAATAACTCTAGTAAGAAGTACTAATATACTTAGTACGCGCGTACATACCAAACTTCAGTCGGCCGTATTATACGTTAGCTAAAGGACTTCGCAGTAAAAGCAAATTGGATTTTTTTCCACCACCCTTACTGGGTGGATTTAATTATTGTTTTATTACGTGTCGGGGGCTCTATGGTAATGCGAATGGTACTCAATTGTGGATCAACATGAATCCTCTTTTATAGATCTTTTAAACTAACGTAATTTCAGTAAAAAGATGTATGTATGTATTCTATTTTTAAAATCTCGAAAAGAGCCGATGACATGGGAAACCTATTTTAAGTTTTTCTTGATTTAATAAGTAAACAAAGATATTGAGGTAAGCTTAGCTTGAACAAGAGGACGTTGTGTATTTCACACAACGTCTTCTGGTCCTAAGCTAAGCTAAGTCCATGAATATTAATGTATGACCAAAGTGACGACAGGTTGCCACAAAAACGGCACATTATCTATTAAGAGGATACCAAAATAGCTTCGTTCATTTTTCTATGTACGAAGTTTTCATTGTTTCTTTAGATTGAATGGCTAGAGCTCTAATTTTTAAGTATATGTTTTTTCAATATATTATCTAGGATCGCATAAACTCAGAAACGCGATTGAAAAAAGTTTTCTCGATAGAAAATCTTGGCGAAATAACCTCTCAAATTTTTTATTTTTTTCATTTGTCGCTCTATTATCGCGTATTAACTAATGAAATAACTTTAAAAACATAAGTAACTATCATATATAGAAACACGTAAATCAGAATTAAAATATATTTAGTAGATTTTGAGTAAATAGGAAAAGTATCCCTAATTCTTCATTTTCTGTACCTACTGGCTGTGTTAATATGTACGTGTCGGCGATGATATACGATAATATTGATGTAGGCCCTTAAATGAATAAATAAATAAATATTCACGGACATTTCACACAACGTCCTTTGCTCCCAAGCTAAGCTTATATGCTTGTGTTATGGGTACCAGAATACAGATATACTAGGTACATATACTACATACATATATATAATAGCTTGTTGTATGATATAGTATCTTTAAGGTGAGTTTGGGACCTGAAAACGATTTAAGAATTCTCTATAAATATAATTTGATATAGCTTTTCATTTAATCTAAAAGTTTCAGAAATTCTTATAGATATTACCTCCTAGGTACATATTACAAACTTAACATAAAATGTCTGTTTAACATTGACTTCTACACAAAATATTAGTACAGTTATGCAAATAAATGAGTTGTATGAACGTACCAGATGTTCAATACATTTTGTGCGTGAACTTTGACACAAATAGTATCAGTTCCCATTGCGCTCGTGTTCACATGCTGACCTTACCTTGTCGCGGGGGGGTTTGGAATGAAAATTATTGTTTTGTGTAAATAAGGGTTTATTTAAAAAATATATAATTTAGGAATCGGTAAATTCTCCGCGTGAAAATAAAAATAAAAAAATTTATAATATGATGGTCGGGGTTCCGCACTTAATCCACACAAGCTCCCCAATGTTATCGATTTAGGTACTCCCCTGAATTATAATCAGCGGCCCAAGGAGTCGCTTCTGGGAACCGCTGGCAGCAGTACAGCAGGGATGGGCAGCCAGCCTCGAGAGTCACGTGACGGAAGGCAATGTAGTTGAATCGCTGAAGCGTCCAAACGTTGGGAGTGTCGAAACGTCGGAATGTTGAACGTTGGAAAGTTGAACCCTGGAATGTTGAACCCTGGAACGCGCCATCAAAAATTGCATTACAAGCGGTTCCGTATACTTTGCGAACATCCATGGCACCGCATTATAAAAATAACCACCCATAGAGTAGAAGCGATGCCGTGGAGTTGATACAATCAGATTGGAGATCACAATTTTAAAAGAAATACGTTAATAATTAATTAATTTAAAAGTTGTCCATGATTTATTAAAAATATGAGGGTTGCACTAAAAAATGTTGAAAACTTTTTATAGCATGATTATGCAAAATCAATACAAGCGTGATATATAATGTAATGCATACTAATATTGAATACAAGCATTATGATTTGATTATTACGCTAATAACTACGTTAATTGCCTATTTAAAATACAATAAAATACCACTCACCCAGTTTGGGGTAGATCGACACCAGTGTTTATTTATTATATATTTACCAATGTAATATATTCGACGAACGCTCAGTGACGCACGATAATATGTAATATTGAAATATTATTCAAATAACGATAATAAAATATAAATTAACGTGACGTGCATTCATTCGAACAATATGGCAAGTGTCGGTTATGCAGTTTTTCAAATGTCATCGATCACTTGCCGTGCCAATTTACCGACAGCAAAACGGGAGTGTTGCTAGGTGAAATATCTTATATATAATTGGCAGTATGCTATTTTATTATTTTACCACATAAGGCTGTTTAGTGTTTAGTTTAATAATATGTTTTATATGTTTATGTAAATATGTTTTATAAAGATTAAGTTTTAGTAAAATGTGTTGTATATATTGTGAATATTATAATTTATTTAAGTAGTTATTAGGTATTAGTGCTGTAAATATATTAAATTTAAGTGTATTTAAAGTTGTAATATGAATTATGTACGTACAACGTTACATATACCCCCTCTCCCAGAGAAAGGATTTTACCTAATAAAATCCGCTGCGGTAAGCGCCTATTGAACCGCTCAGTAACTGTTTCACATTCATACTTCCACAAACAAACTACCTAAACCTGTCATGCGACCTATCATACGACCTAACAGATGATTGTCTGATGTATTTCAACATCAACAGACTAACCTTACACACAAGAGTGCACTTCAAAAATAGAATTGGACTCAAAACAGAACTGGTTGACAAGATCACCCTAGAGAAAGAATACTGCAAGTGTATTGGTAACTTTTCACGTATCGGCACTGTGGAATATATTTGGTCTTTGATGAATTTATTGGAGTCACGACCCGCTCCAATAAAGAACTTTAATGTAGGCTTATTTTAAGAGTCAATCCGCTCTTCACACGCTGAAAAACGCAAACAATGAGGGCTTATTTAAAGAGTCATAACCCGCTCTTTAGGTACGCGCTAAAAAACGCAAACAATGAGGGCTTATTTAAAGAGTCATAACCCGCTCTTTAGGTACGCGCTAAAAAGGGACCGCAGTACCAAAACTCCTAACTAACATAAAAAAATCCGTGTAGGCTTGTTTTAATTCATCAAAGACAAACATAGGCAGTGACTGAAACGCAACCACTTATATTTTAAGAATGGTTGTAGACAAAGAAACGAAAAAACAACACTCCAAAACATGAAGTAAAAAGAATTAGAATTGAATCAATGATATTAACTACAAAATATCTTTGAATGAACAACAGAGTAACTATATTTATTTAAATCTAGGTTTGACTTAACATTTAATTTATTTAACTAATTGATTATTATTGTTAAATAGCTTCAGATCCTTAATATGCCAAACACCTATGTTTTTTCCGGACATATCCTCTAGAACATACACAAGCGGCGAACGTTTTTCGATTACACGACATTTCATATATTTTGGAGCCAACTTTTTACTAAAATATTTGTCTTTATCGCTCAATATATATGTACGTTTAAAGACTATGTCACCCACTTTGTACTCGGCAGGTTTCCTGCGTAAATTATAGTGTGTGGTATTCTTCACATGTGCATTCCACAATGAGGCCTGCACATCATTGAAAATTGACGAAAGGCATCCTAAGTTTTCAGCGTATATATCGCGAGGCAAGAACAAAACTTCATCATTTAAATCAGAATCCGTATAGTGCGATCCACATAATACTAACTCCCTACCGTATACTAAGAAGGAAGGAGTGTAGCCAGTAGCTTCGTTTACTGAATTATTAATAGCGAATTGTACCTTGGGAATGTAAGTGTCCCAAGATCTATGGTCATTTTCAACGAAGGTTGATAGGCTAGTGACTATAGTTTTGTTGTAACGCTCGACTAAGTTTATTTGAGGCGTATACCTGGGCGTGAAATATACATTAGGGACTTTATATTTCTCAAACAACGCTTTAGTTGTTGAGCTGATGAAATGGCTTCCATTATCTAAAAAGATCGTTTGTGGTACACCATAAACTAAAAATATGGAGTCTTCTAAAATTTTTACTGCAGCGTCTGCGGTTGCGCGGCGTAGAGGGAAAATGTTACAATATTTAGTGAAACAGCAGGTTACTACCAGCATATAACTATTTTGCTTACGAGAGACAGGAAGAGGGCCTACAAAATCAATGGAAATCATTTGATGGGGGCGTGAGCACTGCTTCGGACGTCCCATTTCTCCCAATGTAGTGTGATTTTGCGACTTGTAAGCTAAACAAACCGAACAAGAACCTACGTATTTTACAACACTTTGATGCATGCCAGGCCAGTAATAAGATAAAGCTAAGCGATTGTAAGTTTTAAAAACACCGAGATGACCAGCTGTTGGTACAGAATGGTTCTCGCTTACTACCTGTTCTCGGAATTCCATTGGAACGACTTCTTTCCATGCGAACTCAGCAGTAAGATTAGATTTATTTTTGGAAAGTCTAAATAAAGAGTTATTTTTAATTATAAAATTTGGAAAATGGCTTGGATTATTCATACAACCGTTAAAAATCTTTTTGTACCAATCATCAGAAGTAGTGTTAATAGAATTTGAAAGAGAGATAGCTGAAATAGGGACAGCACGAGAGAGAGCATCTGGTATTACATTATCAACGCCCTTTCGGTGCTTAATTTCAAAGTTAAATGAAGATAATCTTACTCCCCAACGTGCTAGTCTACCTGTAGGATTGTCTAATGACAGGAACCACTTCAGCGCAGAATGGTCAGTGTAAACCACAAATTTCTGTCCATTCTCGAGATAGCATCTCCAGTGCTCAAGAGCAACTAACACAGCAAGCGTTTCTCTTTCTGTGATGCTGTAGTTTCTCTCCGCACCGGAAAGAGATCTACTCATGTAGGCTATGGGATGCTCCTTACCATCAATGTTTTGTGTTAACATCGCTCCTATGCCATAATTGCTAGCGTCCGAGTGGACCTGAAAAGGCTCAGTGTACACCGGACAAGAGAGGACCGGTGCGGAGACTAAACACTCCTTCAGAGTATTAAAAGCTGCATCAGCCTCCGGCGTCCATTTAAAAGGAGGTGCCTTTTTGCCATTAGATGTAAGTTTATTAAGTGGGCCAGCTACTGTACTAAAATTAGGGACAAAACGTCGATACCAAGTAGCAGTGCCAAGAAAGCGTTTCAGTTCCTTTTTACTGTTAGGGACTGGAAAATTTAAAATTGCCTGTACCTTTTCTTGGTCCGTGCGTAGACCATGAGCATCTACGACGTATCCAAGGTACTTAAGTTCGCTTCTGAAAAAATTACACTTCTCGAAATTTACTGTCAAGTTAGCTCGTTTTAATTTCTCTAGGACACGTAAAAGAAGAGACACGTGATCCTCAAATGAAGAACTTATGATTATTATATCGTCTAAGAATGCGAAAACCTTACCATCCATATCTCCAAAAAGCAGGTCCACCAAGCGCTGTTGAGTCGCTGGTGCATTTGTCAGGCCAAAAGCAGTGGTTTTGAACCGTAGAGTGCCTCTGCCTGGTACATAAAATGCAGTCTTATCACGATCCTTAGTCTCTATTGGAATTTGCCAAAAAGCTTTTGAAAGGTCAACGCTGGAAAGATATTTTGCATCACGAAGATTGTCAAGAATTTCCGAGACATAGGGTAAATTATAGGCATCTTTCTTCGTTGCTGCGTTGAGTTTTCGACTATCGAGACAAAACCTGGGCTGTCCATTCTTCTTATTCACGATAAGCACCGGAGAAGACCATGCACTCTCGCAAGGCTCGATAACGTCGAGAGCCAACATTTCATCGACCTGTTCTGTTAAGATGCGTTGTTTCTCTGGAGACATCCTATAATAACGCTGCCTTATTGGTTGGGCATCACCAGTGTCTATTCTGTGCGTAATTAAATTTGTTCTACCCAGTCCTTTCTCTTCAGTAGATATAGATTTAAATTGAGCAATAATATTGTCAGCTATTGACTTTTGCGATGCAACTAACTGACTATATGAATTAATAAAAGTTTGTGAATTATTTAATTTTACCTCAGCTAATGGACTATCTGACAAAGTAATACTACCTAAATATTTAGGACAAATCTGAAAAACACGCCAGAAATCAACACCTAATATAATAGGAGTATCCACTTCAGGGACTACATATGTCTTAATCACATGCAATTTGCCCTCGAAAGTAATGGGTAAGTACATGTAACCAATACTCTTAAGAGATTGTCCACCAGCTGCCACCATTGAAATAGTTTCATCCTGTTGCAAAGTGCAATCAACAAAATGTAAATGGGAATTATTTCCTAAAATTGTTACTGCAGCACCAGAATCAAGAAGACCGCAAACTTCAATACCGTTAATCTTAATATACACATATGGTCTAGTGTCATTTGATGGTTTTGAATGCGGAATTGTAGATATTCTATAAGTAGAAGAAAATGTTCTAAGAAATGAAAGCCAAGTTTCCCAGTGTTCCCTGTTAAAATTTCTACAATTCCGCTCATTTAGTTTTTTAAATTCTCATTACCTTTACTACACACAGGGCAATCAGGTGTTTTCACATCCTTCAATCCGCATTTGAAACAAAATATGTCACGATTTGCTTGACACTGTCTTATGTGATGTGTGTTATTACGACACCTAGGGCAATATGGTTGTTTATTTACTTGAACTGTGTGTATAAATTGTTTGTGTTGATTTTTATTGTAAATATATTGTTGATTTTTATTGTAACCATGTTGTTGATTTTCATTGTAACCATATTGTTGATTTTTATTATTATGATTAAAGCTATGATTTTTTGAAAATTCTCCCTTGTTGTAATTATTTTTGTATATATTGTTTTGTTTATTAATTGTATTTTCAAAATTTCTATTAAAGATTTTATTTGTTTCTTTAGAGTACGCAAATTCTGGAGCGACGGTTTCAGAAGTAACCTTAGGGGGTTCTTGAAATTGTAAAAGGCGAGAATTAATAGTCTCGTAATTACGACAGAGTAAGCGTAAGGCATCTATAGTGTCAATCTGAGATATTGATACAGCTAACGTACTAGCATAGCAAGGCCTTATATTATGAAAAAGTATTTCTAGTTGTTCCGACTCGGTAAAAGGCTTAGAAAGACGTGAGAACATTCCATTCATAATCGAGAGATAAATAGTTATGTTTTCACGTTCGCCCTGAGTGCGCGAACGAATTTCTGATTTAAGGCGGTAGTCGTAATCAGACTGATCAAAGTCTTCCTTGAGCTTAGCAGAGAGCTCAGGCCAGGATGATATCTTGTCCTTTACTGAACGGTACCAATGAAGAGCGTCGTCCTGGAAAATTTCCGTAGCAAAAGCTAATATTTTTGAGGGAATTATATTTCGTGCAACAATAAATTCATCGACGTGTTGTATAAATGAACGCACACACGTTTTACCATTAAACTTTAATTTGTTAAGATCAGCAATAGTACGATCGCATGTCACAGAAATTAAATTATGTACTTCCGGTGTCGAGCTAGAGGAAGAATTAGATGATACCGGAATAGGTTTTTTTGCTTGAAGAGACGCGAATCGCTGCGAAAGAAGTTTATAGCCTTTACAAACTTCATCATACTCGGATTTAGTGTCGTCACTGGGCGTTAACCTTGCTAAGCGATTATTAAGATGGTTTAACATATTTTGTGTTCTCATAAGTGATGGTTCACTAGGATCCGAGACATCTAAATTTGTGTGAATTTTAGTGAGAACTTCGAGACAACCTTTGAGGTCCTGTCGAATATCTAAAGGAGACTCCAATATGTGTTCGTCCGGGTATTCTGATGATAATTTAACAATTTGTTTACGTAACTCTTCGACAGAAGGTGCTGCGCTAGCTCCACGAATGCGAACCTCATATTCGAGCTCCGATTTTTGAAGTGATAGATATTTGACGGGTAGCATTGTGCCAAAAATAAAAAATTGGGTAAGTGGCAAAACTAATGAATAAAAGCACAAATCTAAATAAATAATCTTCTCCGATCTGTTACAATATAATTAAGCTATCAACGTTTGTTTTTACATAAAAATTTATATTAGTAAAAATAAAAAATAAAAAATGGTTAGCAGCAAATAAAAAATAAAATGAAAGCAAAAGTGCTACTAATGTGTACTTTACAATACAAAAACAGCTTTCCTTAAAAATTAACAATAACAAATTAAAATAATAATTTTTAACGTACCTACCTATAAAAAAAAACGAGGTAAAATTATTATTATAATTTTTTTTTTTTTTATATATACAAAATGTAGGTAGATATATGCTGTTATAAAATGAGAAAGAAAAAAAAATTTGTAAACCAGAACAATGTATACAGTAATTTACGTTACTATTACAAAACTTTAACACTTTTAGTACACTTTAGTAACAACTAAAAACCAAAAACAAAAAACGTTTTACAAAAATAAGCCACAAACACGCTAACTACTAAAAGAACCGATAATAAAGGAACTTGTGTGAATTTAACCACGTTTAAGGGCGCCAGTGTCGCGGGGGGGTTTGGAATGAAAATTATTGTTTTGTGTAAATAAGGGTTTATTTAAAAAATATATAATTTAGGAATCGGTAAATTCTCCGCGTGAAAATAAAAATAAAAAAATTTATAATATGATGGTCGGGGTTCCGCACTTAATCCACACAAGCTCCCCAATGTTATCGATTTAGGTACTCCCCTGAATTATAATCAGCGGCCCAAGGAGTCGCTTCTGGGAACCGCTGGCAGCAGTACAGCAGGGATGGGCAGCCAGCCTCGAGAGTCACGTGACGGAAGGCAATGTAGTTGAATCGCTGAAGCGTCCAAACGTTGGGAGTGTCGAAACGTCGGAATGTTGAACGTTGGAAAGTTGAACCCTGGAATGTTGAACCCTGGAACGCGCCATCAAAAATTGCATTACAAGCGGTTCCGTATACTTTGCGAACATCCATGGCACCGCATTATAAAAATAACCACCCATAGAGTAGAAGCGATGCCGTGGAGTTGATACAATCAGATTGGAGATCACAATTTTAAAAGAAATACGTTAATAATTAATTAATTTAAAAGTTGTCCATGATTTATTAAAAATATGAGGGTTGCACTAAAAAATGTTGAAAACTTTTTATAGCATGATTATGCAAAATCAATACAAGCGTGATATATAATGTAATGCATACTAATATTGAATACAAGCATTATGATTTGATTATTACGCTAATAACTACGTTAATTGCCTATTTAAAATACAATAAAATACCACTCACCCAGTTTGGGGTAGATCGACACCAGTGTTTATTTATTATATATTTACCAATGTAATATATTCGACGAACGCTCAGTGACGCACGATAATATGTAATATTGAAATATTATTCAAATAACGATAATAAAATATAAATTAACGTGACGTGCATTCATTCGAACAATATGGCAAGTGTCGGTTATGCAGTTTTTCAAATGTCATCGATCACTTGCCGTGCCAATTTACCGACAGCAAAACGGGAGTGTTGCTAGGTGAAATATCTTATATATAATTGGCAGTATGCTATTTTATTATTTTACCACATAAGGCTGTTTAGTGTTTAGTTTAATAATATGTTTTATATGTTTATGTAAATATGTTTTATAAAGATTAAGTTTTAGTAAAATGTGTTGTATATATTGTGAATATTATAATTTATTTAAGTAGTTATTAGGTATTAGTGCTGTAAATATATTAAATTTAAGTGTATTTAAAGTTGTAATATGAATTATGTACGTACAACGTTACAACCTGTATTGTTAAGGGGATGCGAATAACTAACATTAAAATTTACCTATAAATGCTATGAAAATTGTCGATAGATTATCCACGCAATTTCAGAAACTCTTTTGAAAGGAATATTTGTAATTTACTTACTAATTAAGATTTCCATATAGCGATTAATAAAAAAGCTATTTTATCACATATAGTATGTTATTAACATTAATCTGGAAAAAGAAAAAAAACTTGAAACAAAATCCTGTGCCGTTTACCTACTTTCTTGAAGTGGAAGGTCCAAGGACCCAATAAGGTCCCACTGTTGGGGCAGCTCAACAGTGGGACCTTATTGGGTTGGAAAGACGAAGCAGATGTACCTATATTTAAAAATAATTAAAACGACTGACAGTAAAATATGATATGCGCCAATGAAACATCTCCTTAACAAAATCTCATGAATCAAGCATTAATAATGTACCTCTATGAATAAATGCCGTAACCCCTAGCGCCATTACTTCAATACAACCGCCAAGATATTATCTTACATTGGATTACTATGTTATTATAATTTATATTATTGTATTTTGTATATTACTCATACTAACTTTGATAATTTAATTCTATGAACTTTTTAAACAGAGATTGAAATGTTTTGTTTTTATTATTTTCGAAATCTATACTGATAATAATATTATTAGTTGAGTTTGAGTTTGTTTTCTTTAACTCGCTAATCCCAAAAACTGCTGATCCGATTTGAAAGATTCTTTCAGTGTTAGATAGCACATTTATCGAGGAAAGCTTTAGGCTATATAACATCACGCTGCGTTCAATAGGAGCGAAGTATTAGTGAAATTGTTGCAAAAACGGGGAATATTTACGTAATTCCACGCGTATTATGAATTCTTAAGTTATTCTTTAACTCTTTTACGCCAAAACTTCTGAATCAATTTTAATCATAAATTTCTAATAAATTCTCTCACTTTTCTCTGAATTCCGCGCGTACGAAATTACGGGCAAAAGTTAGTTTGTAAATATTGCATTAATTTAATTATTAAAACTTTGGTGCAGTAGGGATACAGTTTTAAAGCAAGCTTTTATAGAATCCAAACCAAATCATCCATTTTACAACGCTAAGAAAATATTTTTTTTATGTAAAAAATAACTTTACTCTCTTTACAATACTTTACGAATATAAACAACTTGATGCCCGCAACTTCGTATGCTAGATATGAGAAACAAAACCAAATTAACAAATAAAAACTAAATTTTAACAAATTATACAAAAAAGCCATCCTTATGAACCATTCTGTCATTTAAAAACTAACTACATCGAAATCTGTTGCGTAGTTTACAAGATATAAGCTCACATAGGGACGTACATACTAAAATAACGACTTTGTTTTATAATAAGTAAGGACTTAACAATACTTCTTAACCTAACAAATATTTAAAAAATAACTTTAATAACTTACTATTCATATAGCATTAATGTTACAATAATTCAAGCCGGCTAGTTTCAAGTTAATGTGACGGAATAACTTATAGATATGCAAATTGTAAAGTTGGCTGGGGTTCTGATTAAAACTGCACATCATAAAGTAATGGTTCGTAGTCGACGCTCCGTTTAACTTTAGTTAGACTACTTTTAAAATATTGTCGCAATAAAATTTTACCTTCATAAAGACAATGGTTGTATTTTTCTTATGATTTTTAGTATATACTTTGATGAAACTGAAAGTACTTCACCCACACACAACTTGAAAATAAAACTGATTTGAATCTAAATAAGACTGATTATGTATCTTATCTTTACTATTTTCCAACACTTTTAATATTCATGCACATTTCACACAACATGTTCTGATCCCAAGCTAAGCTTATATGCTTGTGTTATGGATACCAGAATACGAATAGACTACATATACTACTTTTCTTTTGTAAATTCGGGTACATACACATAATACATAGAAAATTAACCAGACGCAGTACTAACATTTGTCTGTCATTTATATATATCACACAAATAGTTGTCTCGTGCAGAAATCGAACCCGAGACCTCTTAAACAGCAGTCTGATACATAGGTTTCCATATCAAAAAGTAAAACGGCACCCTATTACTGAGACTTCACTGTCCGTCTGTCACCGGGCTTTATCTCTGGAACTGTGATAGCTAAAGAGATGAAAAATTAAAATTACGATGGAAAAAGTGATTACCGCAAGCGGGACTTGAACCCACGACCTCGGAATACCGTTCCGTAGCTCTGCCAACTGAGCTTATTGCGGTCGTGCTTTCAGTAATCAAATTAGGCCACCATAATCGTCACTCGATTGAGTTTATATCGTATTTTTACGTACTCGGTAATCACTTTTTCCACTGTAATTTAATTTATTAAGTAATATAGCATGTCAATTGCAAAATTAATAAATTACTTAAAATTCACATTTTGTGTATATTAGTTGAGGCTGCATCTGCAGTTCATCCTACTGCCCATATTCCAATATTTGGATCCCGTTATTCTGGGTTATTGACTTGTTTAGCGTCGGTATGACGAATTAATTTTGATGATAAGGGATCGGATCCCTTCGTGTGCAAGTCCAACTCGTACTTGACCGGTTTCTTTATTTATATTTCCTTCAACATAGTACATACTAATACAAAGTAAAGATTTAAAACAGTGAGTATATTTTGTAAGGATAATTTACACAAGAGGGGAAACAAGATTTTGCATAAACCGGAAATGAACCGGAAAATGTAGTGACGAATGTTTCTCATAATATTAAGTTATTTACTTCTTGATTTTAGTTTATTTTTGTCATTAGTTTATTATGCTGAAAGTGTGTAAACTTTCTATAAGGGATTTAGCGCAACTGCTATCACACTTTCTACTGATAATTATTATAATCTAGTTGTTACTCGGGACTTCGTACGTGTGGAATTTTGAAAATTTTCCCGATTTTTGCAACATTCTTCATTCATGCTTCGCTCGTATTAATCGCAACTTGAGGATATAAAGCTGACAGCCTTTTTTAAAACATATTTTCAGCTATTGTATATTAAATATAACCATAGAAATATAGCTCAATATAGAATATATAGCTCAATAGAATTAGAGGATGTAGAGAAAAATGTCGATATAAAAATAATATCGAAGTATTAAAAGAACACAATGACAAATAATAGCAATATAATACAGACGCGACACCGTTAATCAAAGACATGTGATAATAATATATTATACCTCACGCTGTGACACTGTAGAATTTTATAGAACAAAATACTTTATTAAAAACATTATTGATATATCCAGTTCTGTCTCTTATGAGAAATAAAATGTTATTAATAAAATCATTGAGATATTTTTTATTTTTACATTTATTCATCGTTTTCCTGCCCTTATCCCATTACTTGGTATGGATGTTTCTCTTTAAACGTCACCTGTATTTCGACGTATTTAATTACTTATTTTTTTCTTTTTCTTTCATATCCTTAATTGATACGTAATTGTTTAAATCTTCTCTCCCTCTCTTTCCAGCTCATAAATGACCGCCAATTTGGGACGGATCATGGTCCATTATGTCGCGCTGACCGGCATTTTAGCACATCATTTATTTTCGAGTTTTCCATCTCTCCCAGAGATTGTTATCTGTGTACAACATCTCTTTTACAGCACTCTGGGAAGGGAAAGGCGAGGTAATAATTGTGCTCTTGATCCGTCACCACACGGACAGGTTTTAATCTTATTAGTACCAAAGTAAAAGTTACATACATCCAACATCTTAATATATATATTTCTTGTGTGCGTGTGTATGTGACTGAACTCCTCCTAAACGACTGGACCGATTTTGATGAAATTTGTTGTGTGTATTCAGGGGGGTTTGAGGATGGTTTAGATTCACAATTGGCTGGACCGATTTTGATGAAATTTTTTTTACACAGAATTGTATGGCAAAACAACGTTTGCCGGCGCAGCTAGTATTCATATAAGAATAAATACGCAGCCATTTTCGATAAGGTCTACCCCTCAATAAATAATTTGCCATCGCATTAGCATATGTCGATTTATCTCGCGAAGGGGCTAGAATTATTATTTATAACCTTCACCGACCCCTCACACTACATATGTTAACTAAATCCAAGAAGACGCAAGATTTGGCCATAGATTAAGTTATTACTTAGAATATACAAACAATTAAATTAAAAAATTCAAAAAAGAATAAAATAAATTGTATACCTACATGAGCAAATGAATTTATAAAAAAAATTTTACGTTTAGACGATAAATGAAATATTTCTCCATTTTAGACTTTTACCATGTCACATAATTGCCTAGGGTTTAGTTTTTGGTAACTCTAATAAAAACTGAAAATATATTGACTTTGAAAAAAAGTTTATGGAATAACAAACATTAATTTGTTAGTTTAAAAATTCTAAACAACTTAATTTTCTATAAAGTTTGTATGAAAATATCAGAAACATTATTCGTCTATGATCTAGAAACGAATTTAATAAAACACAACCCTTTGCAGATATAAATATCACAATATGATTAGTAAAAATGTCAACACGGTTTTCAACAAATGAAAAAACGCAGTCATTAACTTTAGCACAAATAGTAGGATTTATAACCTCTTTCTGATTGGTTAATTATGTTTAAAATAAAAGCAAAATATAATTATATATATCCATGTTACAATGTTAGTTACCGTACTCCTCCGAAACGGCTTCACCGATTTTTACCAAGTTTTATATGCGTATTCAGTAGGTCTGAGAATCGGCTACTACCTATTTTTCATACCCTTAAGTGGTAAGTGTTAAACCATCCCCCCCCCCCTCTGACATTTGTATGGCAAAACAACGTTTGCCGGGACAGCTAGTTACAACATAAATTATGTTTACACAATGTTGCCTATCTACATTCGATGTCTGATCTTTGTACCGGTAAAGATTTGCTATAGCTGGTATATGAGCGAAGCCAGGGATTTGCTTTGATTATCTAAGTTTGATGTCTTCATTCCAATCTCTAGTTTGTATTAGCATTTTCCAATTTATAAATTTGAATAACAGATTTTGATCTTGTTTTAACCATATCTTGTCAATACTACAATGTTAATTTAGGAAGAAAATTTATGTTATTATGAAGTTCATTTATATTATATGCATTAGATATATAGAGTTTTAACCGAATAGAAGGTTAATTATGATTACCACAAATATTATGATAAAAACCTTTAGTGTATATTTAAGCAATTTTGAAAAATCTTTTCTTTAGAAAGTATTTTTAATAGATATTAGTAACGAAACGATAAATATATTTCTGCTCCTTATATTTTTAACACATCTTCTTAATAGCGTATACTTTAATTTTATTGCTAACCAACAAGGAGTTTTATTAATTTGTATAAAAATAACAACTCTTTAATTAATAAAATTAATTTCACGGCTAAATAAGGTGTGAATAAGGGGAGCTGCACACTCAAGACAAAGCGACAGCGATTAAAAGTGACGTGCAACATGACAGCGACAACCGACCTATTAATAAGCCGTATCAACGGAAAGTTAATTAAAATCAAACATTTTGTTTATCGCGCCCTCTTCGAGGAGGGAAGGGAACCAATTTTATTTATATGATTTATGCAATTTGAGTGAACGAGCTACGCTGATGAATTTGATGTTAGGTTAAATCGTGTGCGTATGATTTGAATACAGTAATTTGTTGAGTTTGTTTTGACAAAGGATATGAAACTTTATGTCTATATATGTTTGTACTGCGTCTGGGTGTTTCTGTGTATTTTAAGTATATATTTACAAAAGAAAAGTAGTTTAAGTATTCTATCCGTATTCTGGTACCCATAACACAACCATATAAGTTTAGCTTGGGACTAGAGGGCGTTGTGTGAAATGTCCATGAATATTTATTTATTTATTTAAATTTATATCCTTTTAATATTATTTTTTACGTTTATATGCATGAGTAGCATAACTTTATCATTATAATACTTAAAGACGATTAAAGGGCTTGGAATTTTATCCCGGCTATAAATAATATTTTCTATGCTATTTCTTACATTTTTAAATCTTATAACAATCATTATTTTCACTAACTAGATGAAATTATTTCTATTTCTACATGAACGCCATAGATTATTCAATTGTCTAATCACTCTTGCTTAAACACAAGGTAATTCAATTTATATTTAATAATTACGTTTATCTGTGCACAGATAATTAATTGTTGTAACACACGTCATCATTATGCAACAATAAAACATTTATTTTATATTTATACGCGCGGAATTTGGAAAACAAAACTCAACAAATTATAAAGAAAGGCTATCCTCTTGAACCACTCTATTATTAAAAAAACGTATCATTATCCGTTGCGTAGTTTTGAAGATATAAACTCACATAAGGACATACATACAAAAGTAGCGACTTTGTTTTATAATAAGAAAAGATAAAAGTGAACAAATAGAATTCAATATTGATTTATTGATAACCAAATAAAAAACTTCTACGCGTTTATGAAGCAAGTGTGGTCCATTAAGCCCTTCTTTCAAAGTAACAGTAGCATTCAATAGCTTGTCGCGAGGGTTAAAAACTCAAAAGAACATCACAAACTTTTTGACGACTATTTATTAGGGCTGGAGACACTTAATCAAAGTATCTCGGTGTAAGGTATCTTGTAGATATGAATATTTATAAGTGGATTAGCCTCGGTCGCGACGAGAAGTCGCTTGATTGGAAACGGTGTAGCCGGCCTTATTTCAATAGAGCTTTACATTATTAGTATTTTTTATATTGTATTGTTAGATAAATAATGTGTGTTTTTTCTATTTATTTTGAAGTGTCTTAATAGTTGTATTTAATACGATACCACTCTATGATTTTATAAAATATTTAACAATTTCGTTACATCAAATAAAACTATTTTTTTACGGATGTAGACGCATGTATTTGTTTTTTATTGTGTCCTCTACGATCAGTTATTAGACACTTTACAGCTCTGTCTCACCCGTGACCATGGTGACTGCAAAGTCTCCGAAACCTCGGGCCAATATTTAAAACAAATATACGCGTCTAAATCCGTAAAAAGTAGTTTTATTTAAACAAATGAGTCGCGCAAGTGTGAGAGAATTTCGTTACTGTTTTATTTGATATAAAGTAATTATAAAATTTTATCTGATTTTGAATAATAAAATACCTACTATTTCAGCGTTTTGATAAAAATGAGTCAAGAGCGAGATATATTTGCACGCTAGAGGTTCTTTACGTAGGTAAAGAACCTCTAGCGTGCAAATATATCTCGCTCTAGAACCAAGTTACCAAAACATAACGAACCCCAAAACCTCTTTTCAGCTAATAATTAATGAGAGGTTTAGTTTTATGTACCTACTTATACATGTAAAAAATACATCTTTAGCTTAATCGAATAATGTTATTAAAATGACAACCCTATATATGTGACGTCACAGATTGTACAAAAACCAATTTCGCATTTAATTGAAATAACCAGAGATCGGATGCTATTTGAAAAACAAAACAAATAATACAAAATATGAATTGTTCGGTGTCCAAATCCGGGTTTAATATGACGTTGGTCATCTAAGCCAGGATCATGTCACTAATCCTTGAACTAATAGCCCAGGGGCAGCCCTGACATCGTTTAGAAAACCCATAACAAACACAAACTATATTAATTCTTCTCAACTTATGATATGGTTTAAATTTCAGTGCTAAGAAAGTTACTTAGCAAAATAATTTTAGGGGTGGCGCTGTTCCATCGTTGAAATGTGAAAGCATTTCTGTGTAAGATTATGATATTAGGGAATGTCGTAAGTAGTGGTAGAGAGTGTAGAGACATTATATTTTATAGTTTTGTGCGATTTATTAAAAAAAGTACCCTCAATTTAGACTCCATAGTTTTTGAATTTTAGGCAACATTTTCTGTATGTACCTAATGGCGTAATAGAAAACAGATAGAATTAATACGGGTTTCCATATCGGTTGCATAATTAATATTTTTTATCTATCGGGCGTCACTAAAGACTATAAGTATGTATTTACAAAAGAAAAGTAGTTTATGTATTCTATCCGTATTCTGGTACCCATAACACAAGCATATAAGCTTAGCTTGGGACCAGAGGACGTTGTATGAAATGTCCATGAATATTTATTATTTATTTATTATTTACCTGTGAATCGGATCCTAATATAGTAGTCACTATATTAGTCCCAAAATTAAAGCGAAGATTAAAAATATTATCAAGACCTTTACCATAAATCAGCTTAACCAGATTCTTATACCATCGACTACCATTCTTTTTTATTTTTAATAGGGAGTAATAAATTACTGGGTGTCTACTAATTGGAACTTTAAAACATTTCTTTTTGTCCGAAGAATTTATGCAAAACACTCAGTGAGGACAAATTAAAAGTACTGAAGGAAAAAAGTATAAATTAATGCACCCAGTACGCATCTGTTTTAATTATGTGACTAGAGATATCTTATTATGGATAAGGCTATGAAAATATTTATAGAGATAACCAAAATATAGTATACTGCGAGAGTGTATTCAGTACTTGATGCTAATAATGGGTATGCACTGGGGCATATAATAATTGCTTAAAATTGGATCAAAATTCACACACAATCTACGGGTGCAAGATAATATAGTTAGTGAGTGTTTGAAAGTGCGTTGGTACTAGAGATTTACTACATATTTATTGACGTTAATATTAGTATTTATATTTACAAATAATATCTGGATTTATTTATCGTTTTTGAATTTAATTCCTTTAAAATATATTTGATTTCCCATTCAAAATCATAAATGTAAATAATAAGTTTATTGAAATCACGAGACATTACAAAAAATTACCAACAGTAGTAACAAAATTACACAAAATTTAAAATAACATAACAATTCTGCCTAAAACTAAAGATAAAACTTCACATATAAACGGGTATAAGTTCGATAATAAATAAATCGTAAATACAAGGACTATCCATGTTAATCTTTCCTGGAGGTCGTCTTACAATTAAATGTGAAGCTAACAGGAGGGTCAAAGGCGCTATAATCGAAGCTATAAATCTAAACTTTTACTAATTATACGTATTAAAAAAAATGTTTAATACTTACTTATTTAAATAACCATATTTCAAACAATTAAAAAGATAGCAACTATGTGAAAGAGGAGAAATTGCGAAGAAAACAGACAATACAATTGAATATGTACTGGTTTAACATTTGGTTTTTAAACCAAATCTTAAACCAGTACCTACTGGTTTAAGATTTGGTTTAAAAACCAAATCTTAAACCAGTACATATTCAATTGTATTCTAGGTCTATGAGTTATAATTCTGTATATTAAAATATACAGAATTATAACTCATAGACCTGCTTAATTGATTCATATATCATAATAGGTTTTCGTCTCTACTTTATTAAGAAACTAGCTGCTGCCTGCAAGTTCATACGCGTGAAATTTCAAAAACAAACACTAATAAATTATTAAAAAATCCATCCTTTTGAACTATTAAAACAAAACCGCATCGAAATCTGTTGCGTAGTTTTGAGATAAGCTCACATAAATAAATACAAAAATAACGATTTTGTTTTATAATAGGTAAAAAAGATTTTGCTAAGTACTTACAGTTTCGTTAAGAAATTTTTTATTGAAGTGTTGGCATTATATAATATAAGTATCTGCATTACTTTTTAATCAACGCAAGAAATTACTATCAAAACTTGAAATTGAATAGCAAGCCTATAACCATAAAGAAATGATTGTTAGGGTCAAATAGGGCAATAATAATCATTTTACACTTGCTCTACAACCTGTATGTCCACAAGAACATCTCTGTAGAAGCTGTTTGGTACGCTTAAACCCCTAAATACATTTATCACGTTAAAACAAAATGTTTTCGATCAGTCACGCCTCCAAAAACGACAGACATCTAATAATATTTGGTCCACAGCTTCACAATACTAAGATGAAAGTGAAAAATACTTTTAGAACGACAAAAGAGCCTTTATTCGTATGCAAATGGCCCCAGTATAGGGGACTGGAGGTATTTTTCAACCTTTTCACAGCCATTTTGATTTAAAAATACGATTTTTGATGCTTTGTGTTGTAGAAATGTAGTTGTAGAAAATATTTCTTAGGGTTTAAGGCGTTATTATTCCTTAGTTTGGTGATGGAAGAATAGAAGTGTCACTGCCGCATTTTGTTACGTACATATATAGGTGTAGGCTTTGCAATTTCTATGACAATTGGTAGGTAGCTAAGGTTTTCTGTAATGTTTTGTCTATTGCTACAAACTAAGTCGCCTGTGATGGTAAGCCGATCTGAATGTTGAGTGTTCAGTTAAACATGTTACGGTATAAAATTAATAGCACCGAGTGGTTCAAACATTATTACACTGGGCGCTGGCTAGCCAGTTCCTTTCCTTGTTTTGGTTGAATGGGCTAAAATGGCGCCAAATTGAGAAATACACCTAAAAGTGAAGACCACGACTACTTTGTTAAAAAAGTAGCGACGAAAAAGAAAATTAGTATGGTCAAGAAGATGGTTTGGAGTAAATTGGCATTGTTCATATTTTTTTAAACTCTTTATTCGAAAACCATTTCGGGGAATAGAGTTTCTGATCATGATCCATTAGTTTTTTTCGGAAAGTTTGCTATATTATCGATTATTTTTCCAAAAAAGCAAATGATCTCTATTTGCCCATGAAATGAAGGACTTAAAATATTAAGACGTTCTTAGGGATATACTACTCTGTGGTAGAGTTGAAATTGGTCTAATATAATATCAACTTGGCAACTTTGAAAAGATATATTGCAATCTGTCTTAAGTCTACCAGGAAAAAGCAATACACAGTTTGCGTACAACGATGACGTCACAACATTTAAAATAATAATATCTTAAAGTATTTTTTTTAAATTCTAATTAGTGAATATTTGAATAATATTGAAATCAGTTGCTTAAAATAGTCTATATTTTCTAAAATAAATATGAAAACAGCAGGTTAAAAATTATGAACAATCCCATTTTTTACACACATACACGCACACAAACATACAGCCAAAGTCATACAATTTAACAACATGTAACAGTATGGACTTGCTGTAATTCTGCTTTACGAATAAACCTTTAATAAGAATATGCAAATAAGAATTGATTAAAACAATAACCCGATGAATCGAATAAGGAATCGTTTCGAGATGAATCGATTCGATGCGATCTTCACCAATTATTGTCCATACTAGGTATGTCGTAATTACTCGTTACTATTGTTACGATATATCGATTGTCGGTTATACGATTTATAAATTGATTTAATTGATGATAGAATTAATGATCGATATTACAGTAATATACTTATATACAATATCTCATTCCAGCCCATTAACGACCCTTTGCTGGATCCGGCCCTCCTTCACTTTAGGAGGGATGTGTTGGCACAGGGCTTATTTTCGGGTTTTCCTATCACAGAGGATGTTATCTGTGTGTACAACATTCGTTAGTTGACTTTTACAAATTACAACACCCTAGAAAGGATAAAGGGTGGTGATACTTAATCCGTCATCACATCACACGGATAACACATAACTTGAAATTTCCGTTAAGGCGATTGAATATAAATATACATTACATTCATTTATGATCGTCATTTAATTTAAAAATATTTACATTGAGTTTAGTAAAAAAAATAGCTACAAAATCAGATAGCGTTGTTTACAAATATGGCATTCAACCATAATTATGAGCGTATGCTTATGCAGTTCCTTTATTATGGTTATCTAACGAACCAGCACATCATTAATAACATATTTAATTCAATTATAATGATCATATTTTACATATTGTAAAGTATATGACAGATAGGCAGTAGACAAATATTAAAGTAAAATAATAATAAATATTCATTAAGAAATATCTAGACTTAGCTCACGAGATTGTCGACATGTGGGATGTAGACTTGGCGATCATTGTGCCGATAGTCATTTCAGTCAATGGACATTAGTCCATTGACTGAAATTGATCGAATGACTAGATGTTGATCGAGGCTCTTGGCTATTAAGCCAAGAGCCTCGATCAACATCTAGAGAGACTCGCGTTAGGGAGTTGGGTCAAGGGTCTGATGCAGAAGGCAGTCGTCCTCGATACGGCTCGCATAGTGAGGAGGTTTCCGTCTCTGGATCCCTGACCACCGACAGCTTGGTCCCTGTACTCAATGCCGGCGGTGCACTATTTTTTATATATTTTTTAATTAGAATATAAATGTGTGAGTGTGTTTTTAATTCGTGTATTTATTGTGTTTCTTTTTTGTTTTTATACAGTATGAATGTTTTGTTTATATAATCTCTTTAAAAAATATGTGTAAAATATGAAAATAAAGGAATATGGAAATATTCATTAACATTCACACAACGTCCTCTGATCTCAAGCTAAACTTCAAACTATGTAGCCATGCTTGTATAACACATGGGTATCAGAATACAGATATACTACATAAACTATTTTGTAAATACATACTTATAATACATAGAAACACCCAGACGCAGTACAAACATTTCTATGAAATTTATAAATATCACTCAAATGATTGTCCCGTGTAGGAATCGAACCTACGACCTCGTGAACGGCAGTCCGTTTCATAAACCACTAGACTACGAAGCCCGTCAAAAATTAACACAAGCTTGTGTTGTAAATCAGTAAACGGCTCCAATCATTGAAATCCGTCAATCAACTTGGAAGATACCTATAGTTAGACAGTTATTTTTCGAGTTCGAGTAAAATAGTGTTGCCCGTGGCTGCGTACATATGGAATTCAGATAAATTTTCCCGTTTTCGCAACATTTTTCACTGATGTTTCGCTCCTATTAGACGTAGCGTGATGTTCTATAGCCTAAAGCCTCCCTCGATAAATGTACAATCTAACAGTGAAAAAAAATTTTAAATCACCCCAGTGGTTTCTTAGATTAGCGCGTTCAAACAAACAAACTCTTCAGTTTTATAATGTTAACTAGCAGTGCCCGCGACTTCGTACGCGTGGAATTAAGAAACGAAAAATTAAATGAACTAACAATAACGCCATTTTACAGCTAATTAGTAAATCGTCAGTGTGGTTCTCTTTTCTTGCACAGTTCTAAAGAAGTAACACACACGGCCCCAATGTCATTTTAGTAAATGATATCTCAGAGCTTCATCATGCCTTTTTAGGTCTTTGTACAAACCCTTATACTCCCAATACGGTGTCCGTCTGTCTGTCTATCCACTCGTAAAATTTTTTTTTACTCAGCCACGGCTGAAGTTGTTAATTTGAAACTTATACCAAATGTAGATCAATGCGGTCCCTTGCTGCAAAAGATACTATCAATAATTTTGATATACGCATTCAGAAGATATAGCCGAACTACAGCCATTTTTGAGTATTTTCCACTTTCGCTAGGGAATCAAAATTTACAGGTTACTTCCCACTATCCTAGAAACTTGAAATTTGGAATGGTCCAAGCCTACATAGTGTTGATAAAAATCCAAAAAACTTATAATTTAATACCACATCACATGAAAGATTTGCTAAAAACTAATACGAACTTATGAAGTAGCTGAAATGTAAGCGATCCCCTTTATTGCAGCTACAAAGTTACGTTGGTGAGTAGCTATATGCTTGATTAACTGTTTATTTGTACTTAGTTCTTTATATTTTTCGGTCAAGTAGGTGCGGAACCCTAAACGTTCCAGTATACCTCGCTCTGGATAGGTTTTTGTTAGGTAACCTACCTAACAAAAACCTATCAAGAGCGAGGTATAATTAATAATTTGGGCAGATAATCGCGAAAGAGTCACAGAGAGACAGAATTGCTTCCGTTGCTAACTTATTGAATGCGACTTTCTTCACATGGAATTTGAAATCACTGCATTTAATGAGTTAAATCGAGGTAGTAAAATTACAATAATCCTAGAACAGATGATAATCACGTATTTCTTTCCTTGTACCAGTCGAAGCCATCAAGAAAAATGCTTCACCTTCCCGGCGAATAACACTTGATTGAAATTATGGTCAAAATAAGAATTGTCATAAACAGGACTTAAACCCACGACCTCGGAATAACGTTCTGTTGTTCTCTCAATTAATTAAGTTAATTGCAAAATGAATAAATAAAAATACTTCATTATAATAAAGCGTATATAAATAAGAATTTTCCACACAATGTCCTATAGTCCCAAGGTAAGCTTTATATGCTTGTGTTATGGGTACCAGAATACGGATAGAACACATAAACTACTTTTCTTTTGTAAATATATACTTATAATACATAGTAAACACCCACTCTTATAATACCATAAACATGGCTCTTAATTTTTTATCCGTGAGGACCTATAATTCGCTTGCTGATGAATATTTCTTTTTTGTTCATATTAATTGAGAAGCTGTTGGTCTTCTTTGAAATAAATAAATCTCATAAATAAATAAAAAATTAGAATATTTTGTTGTTCTATCTTTAAAAGTTTAAGCAGCGTACGCAAAATAGTTAACTGATTTAGTTGATTTTTTTCCGAAAAACCCAAATATTTTACGGAACCCTAATTTTTCCAAAATAAAATCTAGCCTATTTTAAGCGCAGATAATGTAGCTTTCAAATGGTGAAAGAATTTTAAAAAACGGTATAGCAGTTTTTGAGCCTATTGACCATACGCCGACGCCGACGCCGCTGGCGATGCCAACACCTATAATGAGCCACGTAACGACCATACGCCGGAGGCGTCGGCGAAGCCGGCGCCGACAACGACGCCGACGCCGAAGCCGACGACGACGCCGACGCCGAAGCCGACGACGACGCCGACGCTGACGCCGAAGCCGACGCCGACGACAACGCCGAAGCCGCCGCCCATGCCGACGCCGACGCCGACGCCGACGTCGTCGCCTACGCCGCTGTAGATGCCAACGCCTATAAAAACCAACTAAGCACCAATACGTCGGGATTTGAGCAGCGTAACGACCATACGCCGACGCCGAAGCCGACGCCGACACCTATAAAAACCAACTCAGCACCGATACGTCGGGATTTGAGCAGCGTAAAGACCATACGCCGGAGGCGTCGGCGAAGCCGGCGCCGACGACGACGCCGAAGCCGACGCTGACACCTATAAAAACCAACTCAGCACCGATACGTCGGGATTTGAGCAGCGTAACGACCATACGCCGACGATGACGCCGGCGCCTTTAAAGACCAACTCAACACTGATCCGTCGGGGATTGAGTAGCGTAACAACCTGTACAATACTGACTTTTACACACACTAAGACGCCGTGACACATAGTATCTTTATAAATTATTGCATATGTGTTAATCTGATATGTAAACTATATTATTGCAAAGTTTCACGAAAATCCATCCAGTAGTCTTTACGTGAAAGAACAACAAACATCCTTACATTCATACATTCAACCATATATCGAAACAATGGAGTATAAATAGATGACCTGAAACGTTCTCGTTGCTCAGCGAACAGTTTAACTTTATTTTATCACGCGTAATTCTTTTTTCGTCATATCTCCGAAGATATTCATTTAAATTGCATGCTGTAAAGAGCAGTTATTATCTATATTAAATGCGTAAGCTAACTAAGGTACTTAATTTGATAAAAAATATTACTATATACACATAAATAGCTTTTGAAAACATCCTATTGAATTTGATGATTTTGTTGACGTTCTTATGGGTACAGCGGGTTTTCCTTAAAAGATAGACATATGGCCTCGCGGACTTTTTTATAGATCTATAGGTAACAAACAATTTCTCCATACATTACTTTGTTGTAACTCACATGGATAAGGCAGCGTTTTCATTCACAGCTCGCGCGCGTGACTTTTTTCCCCGTTTCTTGCAACATTTTACACTGATGCTTCGCTTCTATTCGTTGCAGCGTGATGTTATATAGCCTATAGCCTTCCTTAATAAATGTACTATCCAACAACGAAAGAATTTTTCAAATCGGACCAGCGGATCCTGAGATTACCGCGTTTAAACAAACAAACAAACAAACAAACAAACAAACAAACTCTTTCGCTTTATAATATTAGTATAGATTAGTATAGACTAGCTGTTGCCCGCGACTCCGTCCGCGTGGAATTTAGAAAATTTCTCCGTTGTTGCAACATTTTTCACTACTGCTTCGCTTCTACAGGCCGTAGCGTGATGTTATATAGCCTAAAGCCTTTTTCGATAAATGCCCTATCTAACACTGAAAGAATTTTTCTAATCGGCCAACTGGTTAGTGAGATTAGCGCGTTTAAACATACAAACAAACATACTCTTCCGCTTTATAATCTTAGTATAGATAAGTAAATGTAGATGTCTAAGTTTTCCTAATAGTCTTTTGTCAAAAATTTATTAAAATTGATATTAGCATATCGAATAAAAGGATAACAAAAGTCCAAAACAAAGTATTTAGTTCCAATGTCCGGACAACAGGAGGCAATGGCGGCTATGTCCGGATCTAATTTGTCCGGGATTAGTCCGAGTGGCGCTTTTTCATTATTTCCAAAGTGTCTTAAGCCGTGGCTTACGAGTTGTGAATACTAAACACGACCGCTTTATTTACTGAAAGCGTTCTGATTATGTGATGAATCAAAAATAGAGGTTCCGTTTCTTTTCCTAGGTGAATCTTATACTAAACAAGCTTTGTGCCGCAGCTTCACTCGCGCACTTAATAGCCTAGGGGTATTAAAAGTAATAGTTGATTTATTCTTATTCCTATATGATATAACACAGACTTTCATAAAAATCGGTAAAGCTGTTTCGGAAGAGTTTGATAAAAATCAATTATAATATTTAAGGTACATATAACACTCTCATAGTCGCGCTTATTTCGCTTGTTTGTCTGTCTATCAGTCTGTCAACCGTTTATTCAGCTACATTTTTAGATGGGTATCTATAAATTCATATCAAAGTCTTGAATGAGATTTCAATCTATGTACCTACATAGGTACATAGGAAGATCGCTAGATATAACAATGGGTAACTCCACAAGGCCCGAATATTTGGCTGTAAACCACAAATTCCAATTAAAAACTAAACATCTGGTAACCCTGGTTGAAATATCCAGCTCCCAGACCACAATATCGATGTCTTGTAGTAAACAGCGATCAGTGTAGAGCTTGCGCCAACTCAAAATAACATGTTTCCCAACGTAATTGTGATTGGATTTTGTCTCTTTTTTAACATTTTTAGAGATCCGTAAAGAAACAAAATTCAACTTTGTTTAAATATTTTATAAGATTAGCATATAAACCGTGTGGTGACGGATTAAGAATACAAGTGTCACCACCCCATCTCCTCACATCTCCACACACGTTATGTGTGTTTGTTATCATCTGTGAGAGACGGAAAACTCGAAAATAAACCCTGTGCCAACATGCCTGGTTAGCGCGGCACAGTAGACTATAAACCCTCCCAAAGTGGAGGAGGCCCGTGCCCAACACTGGGACGTAAATGGGCTGGAGAAAGATAAGTTATAAACATGCCTCTTAAACTACACCATCTATTAAAAAACGCATCAAAATTCGTTATATAGTTTTAAAGATTTAAGTTCACATAGGGACATACATAAATAACGACTTTGTTTTATTATAAGTAATCTGAAAAGTTACTTCATATACCTATATATATATATAAACTAACTGTGTGTGATGTATGATAAGTGATTTTTCTGATTGACATTCAAATGTTTGTACTGCGTCTGGGTGTTTCTATGTATTATAAGTATGTATTTAAAGCTTAGCTTGGGACCAGAGGACGTTGTGCGAAATGTCCATGAATATTTATTTATTTTATTTATTAACATGAAAATTAAAGATTTTTATTGAGTTTTTTGTTAAGGTACTGTTTATCTTGGTCCAACAATACTAAACATAAAACAATAATTTATCTAGTTTAGTGCAGTCGACCCGAAGTGATGTAAGTACAGAAAGAGGAGTTCCATTTTAAAATAATCAATTAATAATTTATTAACAAATCCTACGGAACCTTTGAATTAAATTATAATTCGAATCTGTCAATTATTATTTTAAGTTTTTTTTTTAAATCAAAACCCTTTGTTTCGTCCGTGAGAACACTCGATTTGAAATTACCATTTTTAGATATTGGATTATCGACATCCACGGGATTTGAGCTTATTTTAGCCGAACGCAGAAACGTTACGGGTTGCATCAAATAATAATCGATTTAGAATATAGACTTGGAATCGAATAACATGTATTGGGCGGTGTTGTGTCCTACTTGACATCGATTTTGTATTGTTTCTGTTAAGAGGATACCAAAATAGCTTCGTGCATTTTTCTATGTACGAAGTTTTCATTGTTTCTTTAGATTGAATGGCTAGAGCTCTAATTTTTAAGTATATGTTTTTTCAATATATGATCTAGGATCGCATAAACTCAGAAACGCGATTGAAAAAAGTTTTCTTGATAGAAAATCTTAGCGAAACAACCTCTCAATTTTTTTTATTTTTTTCATTTGTAGGTCTATTATCGCGTATTAACTAATGAAATAACTTTAAAAACATAAGTAACTATTATATATAGAAACACGTAAATCAGAATTAAAATATATTTAGAAGATTTTGAGTAAATAGGAAAAGTATCCCTAATTCTTCATTTTCTGTGCCTACTGGCTGTGTTAATATGTACGTGTCGGCGATGATATACGATAATATTGATGTAGGCCCTTAAAATAATGAATTTAAAAACACTTACCGACTGTTGACTGATGGTGAGTTTGATACACCATCTACCGATGGTTTTCTGTAACAAAAGAAACTTATTGTTAAAAAATGTTTATGCATAATTAAATCCTAGTTTTAATTACCCTGTAAATTAATTTATGGTTTTAATCGATTATCCTGACATTCCATAGGTCGTTGGGAATTTGGATTGTATAAGTATAAAATTAAAATTTGCTTCAATGATTTATTTTTTTATCTTTTTAATACGCAGCTATTTCAATAACTATTATTTGGAGGTATTTGAGGCTGAATTTACGAGTATGTGTATCAGATAGTATTATTTGCATATTTTGTATTAAACAGCAGAAAAAATATACTTACATCCAATAGGACTCATGGAGACCGGTACTGGTCCCATAATGCGACCCAAGGTATGGTCTACAATAATTGACCATAGGAACTGCGTACATGTTTACTATATTTTGTATTTATATAAGTTTTCGAACTATTTGTAAGCTTTCAATTGCCTTTGCTAAAATAGTATAGTGGATACATTGCATTATTTGTAATTTTCATCGACTTGCACAAATAAAAATAACAAAACTAGAACAAAAACGTATAGTTTTACATAAAGAAAACTTAGAAACAAGGATATTTTCTGCAAAATAACATCTGAAAAATAGTCGTCTTCTAAGCAAGGGATATGGCCAAAAAAAATCGAAATAGTGGAATCGCATTGCTTGACAAACCGATGGTCATAGAACATTCAATGATATGAGATCGTCTACAGTTATTAATTCTTAAAAAGTAGTTGGATTCGAGTTGTGCCTTGAGGTATTCTTTAGAAAGAGTTTATGTCCTTTATTAGACCATACAGATGGAATATTCTTAGTGGATATATCATAGTGTATGTACAAAAATACATGAACAAGATCTTTCATCACTTGTAAAAGTCAAGTATTACGTGTGATTACAAAACTCTCGTTATGTAAATAAGTGTAATAGTCAACAAAGTTAAACGGACTCTTCACTTTGTCGACAAAAACCTTCGCATTCCAAAACCTTTTGAAAAACACCGCGACCGTCACTAAATACAGTCTAGTTGACAGAAGCCGACGAATCCCGATCTTAGCCGAATCGAATCGAACAATAGTTCCACTTAGTGGGCCACAGATGTCGTTAGCGCCCGCTGCGCCCGCGCAACGCGATGACAAATTACTATTCGTAAGAACTATTACAATTTGAAATAGGAACAGTGCCTTTTTTGCAAATAACTTATTTATTTTTTATTGAGCTATGAGTCATCTGAATGTTTGATTGATCAGCTTCTTTTTTCAAATTTTGTTTTAAACTTTTATTACTAGATACATTATTGCTAAAATCTTGCTTTAGAATGATATTGAAGTCTTAGCTAGATATAGCGATGACCAATATATTTTTAAACAATCCGAATAAAAATTTTACCCGGCCCGAGATTTGAACTCGAGTCCTCCATTATAAAACTATCAAAGATATTGCGTTCAAAGAAACAGAATTGGATAACCAGAGGGGGTAAACTTGATTACAGTAAAAAAGAAAGCCTCCACAACTAGGAAATGTATGTTTTTTCTCGTGACTATTTAACTTGATTATTTACGCGTCACAACTGTATCATTATGTTTTATATGAGGATTAATAGTTTTGATACTTGGGTTTACAGGGTTTAGGATTATTTTTGGATCGTAGCAGATGGTGTTCTATAGTCTCTGCCTACCCCCATGGGAATAAGGGGTGATGTTATGATGATGATGTTTACATATAGAAGAAAAATATACACATGCGCGATACTAATGCGATGCAATATATTAAAAAGTTTAAAAATTAATTATTAGGTTAATTAGAAAAGGAATTTATGCTATTTTTATTTAGGTTATTTTAAAAGTGTTTATCTTTCAAGTACAAAATCATTCTCATAATTTGCTGAAATTTAAAGTATAATGACAGCCTTAGTAAGTCTTTATCTTAAAGTCACATTGGCTACAATAGTTAACACGCGAATTTAAAGCCCAATTAATCCAAAATAATATTTTAGAAGAATTGGGCTTCAATAGCGGTAGTAATTTGAGATATTATTATCAAAAAAAATTATGAGTACCAGATTTAATGACATTTAAAATTCATAAAAATGTGAATATAAAAAAAATACTTTACGTCCAAAAAAAAAGCTATGTTTTCACCTAGCCTAGTCTTTTATAATAAAATACTTCACCCATAGATCAAAACTATTCCATCCACAAATTGATCAGTCACAAATCGATGTTGGTAATCGGATCGATTTGCTTCCACACCATTCGATTGTGGCGGTTCCCGATTGTTTCCGTAACCCGGCGACTTCAAACGAAATCGAACTGAACATTCGTCATGGAAAGTGGTAAACGGAATTAAAAATGGTATATTTGTATTTTTTGTCTACTTTACGTATATGTAATGTGTAACTAATGAACAATTAATTATGTCAATTCCAGTAAAATATTTATAGTGAATTATATATTGCCCACTGTTGGATACTTCGGAAAAGTCATATAAAGACTATTCAAGACATACTAAGTTATAAGTAGTAGTAATACTAAGTTAACACATCGATCCCGGTAAAAGAAATTAATAACATTAACGGACTACAGGCTTACAAGACTATAAAAATTGGTCAAGTGCGAGTCGGACTCGCGCACGAAGGGTTCCGTACCATTATCTATGCAACATAAGGCAACGTTATTAGTATCGAGCAAGAAACGGTAAAAAAATCATGTTTGTTGTATGGGAGCCCCCCTTAAATATTTATTTGATTTTATTTTTAGTATTTGTTGTTATAGCGGCAATAGAAATACATCATCTGTGAAAATTTCAACTCTCTAGCTATCACCGTTCTTGAAATACAGCCTGGTGACAGACGGACGGACGGACGGACGGATGGACGGACGGACGGACGGACGGATGGATGGACGGACGGACGGACGGACAGCGAAGTCTCAGTAATAGGGTCCCGTTTTTACCCTTTGGGTACGGAACCCTAAAAAAACAAACAAACTTTCCAAAAATCAAATACCTGCTCATCAAAGATTACTTCAGTAATTGATTTTCAAAATCTATAAGTAATAACTCATGTCAAAAATGTTGTATGTCTCTAATAATTATGGCACATTATGTTGAATTTTTATGGCATAAGACATTTATGCTATCAATTGCGTAAACGAAAAAAAAAATTAAAAAACAATCTAAAGACATCATCAGCGCAGCTATAATTGACGTAGGAATAAAGTATAATAATATGTCCCCAAAAAGGACTTATTCATTCCGCACTTTAATACAAATGTCTTCATTAATTTCATGTACAACTGACGCTAATAAAAACATCGAGAACTCCCACATCGACAGTTTCCGAGAAAACTTCACGAAAACATCAAATTCCGTTGCTAATCGGATAAGGAGACAACAATCGAAACGTTAAGAATAAACAATCATTCACCAGTAAGGCCCTTTGCTTTTTCAAATCATGAAAGTACACTACTAAAAATACTATTTAAAAAAATATAATATTCTAAATTTGAAAATGGTGAAAACAGTTGCTACACTGAAAATATGCACTCTACCGAAAAAGTTTTTAATTATCATCAATGAAAAAGTTTTGATACGAAAAAACTTTTCGAATTTAGAACGCATAGGCCTGCGTTCATCGCGGCGCGTCACGTGTTAGTGCGGTGACATGCACCCTGTAACCAGGAAAATTCGCAAGTCCCCCTTGAAATGTTAGACGCCCCCAATGTGTGCTCCCTAATCGAATAACAATTGTAATCGGGACCGCTATTAATGAATCATTAATTTCATGTTAAGGAATGTTGGGACAACTTTTGACTTGTGGTTTCGAAGTTTGTTATACTAATTTGACAGCATTATGGTAGAAGGAATAATTGGGTTATGAATAATGAATCAAAAACAGTTGACAGTAGTTGTTTGTTGGTTTGTCAAATTAAATGTAGTGTCTCTGTAAATACTGAATAAAATATTTCTGATACAATCCTATGTTTATGTACTTAGGATATTACATTAAATTCTGCAAAAAAGCAATAGCCGGACTATTCTTAAAAATAAATACTTTTTATCAACTCTATCTCTTTCGCCTTAATTCCTCAAGATTGTAACAGCATAATATCATATTTTTGATACCAGCATTACGTAAAGAGAATATTCTGGAAAGGAAAATTCGAGAATCTAAATCAAAGTTGATTTCATGCAATAAAAAAGTCGAATACTAGAATGGCAGTCACGGAACCACTAACTTCCATTTACACAAAACATAGTATCTAAACAAAAAGAATTCTCCTCACAAAGCGGGAATAATTTTCCAATATGGCAATAATATGACACAACAGTGCGTGAATAATAAATATAAGGACCGGGGACATGAACGCGTACCATCAATTATTTACCCACAAATTATGTAAGTAACATGCGTATAGTTTTCTGTGTAAGACAATAAAAAAAGGAAAATGTTTGCTTTATTTATGTTTTATTTACAATACAAATACAATTACAATGCAGCGTGAGACGGCTCCCAACAAGGTGGACTGACGATATCGTCAAATGTGCCGGAGAACGCTGGGTAGCGTATAGATAGCGCAGGACCGCGCGTTATGGTGTTCTTTGTGGAAGACCGATTGCTAGCTGTGGACGGAGAAAGGCTTAAACATTTTAAATCTATGAAGATGTATAATTTTTATGACAGAAAGATAATTCTAAATTTCTTAATGAGGTTATCGTAGTTACCTACTTTACCTATATTTATTTATTTATTTGTTATAATGTCTTAAAAATTTGGATGAGCAAGCTTAACGTATACCTAAGCATTTTGTTTCTTATATCACCTATATAAAAATATCTAGTCTCTTGGTAGACATTTTGAGAATTACAATTGACTTCCCATACAATTTTAATAAAAAATTCTCTAAACATATAAACTAATTTATACTAAAGCTATCAAAAAATAAGAAATTACGCTTAAGGGCCTACATCAATATTATCGTATATCATCGCCGACACGTACATATTAACACAGCCAGTAGGCACAGAAAATGAAGAATTAGGGATACTTTTCCTATTTACTCAAAATCTACTAAATATATTTTAATTCTGATTTACGTGTTTCTATATATAATAGTTACATATGTTTTTAAAGTTATTTCATTAGTTAATACGCGATAATAGACCGACAAATGAAAAAAATAAAAAATTTGAGAGGTTGTTTCGCCAAGATTTTCTATCGAGAAAACTTTTTTCAATCGCGTTTCTGAGTTGATGCGATCCTAGATCATATATTGAAAAAACATATACTTAAAAATTAGAGCTCTAGCCATTCAATCTAAAGAAACAATGAAAACTTCGTACATAGAAAAATGCACGAAGCTATTTTGGTATCGTCTTAAGCACCTTATTAAATTACTATATGCAAATTGATAAAACTCTTGCTGATGTTAAGATTTTTAATCATTAAGTTATACATTATCTAAGCAAATATCTTTTGGCCTGGAGGCGTTACGTGATTGCTAACAAGTATCCCACATTTCAGAAAGTGGTGGAAGTGTAAAATAATCTTTTAAATACGGTACCCTAAAAATTACGGTATATATGTATAGTATTAGAGCCATTCTCCTCCCAGAAATATTCTTCATATTTCTGCCCTGCTCAAATTATTTAGGATCTGCGCAGCATTTTTTTTTCTCCCAAGCTCTCCTATCAGCCGTCATATTCCCATTAACTTCTTTTTGCTGTCACTCACACAGTCCATCCATCTTTTCTTTGGTATCCCTCTTTTTTCCGGTCATCAACATTCATATATATCACTTTTTAATTCCGAAAATCATTGTGAACAACAATATGTACCAAGAGACAATAATTTGTTTAGGGACTAAATCATACTTGAAATACCTTGATATATATTAACAGACTAGCTGATGCCGTACGATACTTCGTACGCGTGGAATTTTATATCCTCATATATTTGGTCACCATTGAAACCTTCCCTGGACTTTCACGAATATTTCAAGACCAAAATCACCAAAATCGGCCTAGCCTTTCTCGAGTTTTAACGGGACTAACGAACAGCAATTGATTTTTATACATAAAATTGCTGTGCATCCTTGAATTACTAAAATTAGTTTTTTGGGCGTTTTGACGGATGAAGTCGCAAGCAAAAGACTAGTTTATAATTATACCAAAAGTTAAATGAAATAGTAACTATTTCATTACCGATTGCTACCGATTAATATTAAGAAACTTATGACTATATAAATTAATTTGTTCATCATCTTTATGAAGTTATATCCCATAAAGTTAACCGCATCATTGCCTTGCCATAAATTTTAATGCGTATTACTTTGTTAGATAGCTAATTGATAGTTGTTTCGATTACTGGCGCATAAAAGCTACTTTGTGAGATTAATTGCATATTATCGCAAAAAAAAATCAATTTATTAAAGACTTGACAACGTAATAATGCAAAAAAAACGACCTAGTACAAATTATAGCCGGCAACAGTAATACATCATCTGTGAATAATATGTGCTTAGTTCCAAAACTAAAAAAACACGTTAATTTATAAATTTTTGCAATTGACTTGCTATGCTTTTACTAAATAAACTAAATTATAGTAGAAAAATGATAACCATGAGCGGGACTTGAACTCACGACCTCGGAATACCGTTCCGTTGTGTTCTGTAAAGAACACTAAGTGATCGATTGATCGAGTTGGTGCAAACCGCTCGATAGATGGCGTTGTACACACAACATCGCACGATGTTTAACTCACATTGAGCAGAGTAGTTGCTCAATGTGAGTTAATTGTAGTGGAAGATTTGGTAAACATATGCGGGATCCATGATAGCTCAGATGGGAGAGTAACGGAACGCTATTCCGAGGTCGTGGGTTCAAGTCCCGCTCATGGTTATCATTTTTTCCACTATAATTTAGTTTATTTAAAAAAACACGCTTTATAATCCTGAATATTATTTAACATTATTGTATGGTCATTGGTATTTAATATGTGTGCAAAATTTCATATCAATGTGACTACTGCAAGTAGCTGGAAATCACTTTCAAAAATTTCGTTACATAGTTTAATGCATTGATAGATACATATATTACGTACCGAATTAATAAAAGCGCGTTACTTTCAAACTGTCTAGCTATTTCGTTCGTGAGATACAGCATGGTGATACACAGACGGACGGACAGCGAAGTCTCAATAATAGACTTCTGTTTCACCTTTCAGCATGAATCACTATGTAATTAGACATTTTCAAGATTAACATTTATTTCTTTCTTAAAACGGATATCTAACCAAAGACTAACGCATGGAATATAGCTTAAATAAATACAAAAAAAAACAAAGCAGAAATCACCAATCACTTTGTGGTTGTACATCATGAGTGTAGAAGTCAGGGGTAACGCAGTAGTAATATCTGAGACCTTTTACTGTCGTCCCGGGAACTCGTAAAGTGAGGGCGCTAATCACGATTTACGGGTATGATGAGACGTATACCCAGGGTGGTACAACTCACTGTGCTTATGAAGAATAGATACGGAATTTTAACCGACTACATAGAAAGGATAATTTAATAATTTTATACATTAGAAGATTAGCTGACCCGACAAACATTGTTTTACCATACAAATGTCAGGGGTGGACAACCCTTATCACTTAGGGGAATGAAAAATAGATAGTAGCCGATTCTCGGACCTACTGATTATGCATATTTTTTTTTTATAAGAATCGGTCCAGCCGTTTAGAAAGAGTATGGGAAAAAACATTGTGACACGAGAATTTTATATATTAGATGTGTGTGTATTATAGAGTAACGATTGAAATTAATAAAAATGTGCGAAATAGCCAATAAGTCAAAATATTATGCCATAATTGTTTTAATTTTTTACTTAAGGGCCTACATCAATATTATCGTATATCATCGCCGACACGTACATATTAACGCAGCCAGTAGGCACAGAAAATGAAGAATTAGGGATACTTTTCCTATTTACTCAAAATCTACTAAATATATTTTAATTCTGATTTACGTGTTTCTATACATAATAGTTACCTATGTTTTTAAAGTTATTTCATTAGTTAATACGCGATAATAGACCGACAAATGAAAAAAATAAAAAATTTGAGAGGTTGTTTCGCCAAGATTTTCTATCGAGAAAACTTTTTTCAATCGCGTTTCTGAGTTTATGCGATCCTAGGTCATATATTGAAAAAACATATACTTAAAAATTAGAGCTCTAGCCATTCAATCTAAAGAAACAATGAAAACTTCGTACGTAGAAAAATGCACTAAGCTATTTTGGTATCCTCTTAAGTTTAGTTATGCACATAAAATGAGTACCATTGACTTTTTAAAATGAATATTATCAAAAATAATATGTTACGAACAAAATTGCTAGCCGCAAAAATATTAAAAGTATATACATAGCTGTTATTACTACATAATCTGCTAACAAATTAAACAGCTGTACCAGAATATAATTAGACTGCAATTTAAAACGGGTTTAGTATGCTGACTAATTTACAGTAATAAATTGTAAATCTTTTTAGGTACTCTCATGATTAAAAATCTTTCTAGAATGTTCTTTGAAGTTCTGTATGGTAAGCTTTTATTAGCAGTTCTGTCTTGCTTGTTACTATGTATGTTTAAATATATATGTTCCATTATGTTAGCCTGGTTCACCATCTAGGCAAAAATAATAAAAAAACTGTGAAGAGGAAGGAGGGTATTTTGTCTCTTTGGAAGAGGATTAACGTGTTGGCATAAAGTTTAGTTTTGGGTTTTACTTGTCTTGATGATGTTTACTGCTTAAGTAGTTTCCTAGCTGGTCTTTGCAACACCTGAGAAAGAAATGAGGTAATAGCTCTCTTATCCTTAGTCCATAACACGGTAAAGAAATATGTTGATGTAAGCATTGGGATTCTCATCATACAGTTTTGTTACATTTTGAAAACATCAACTGCTTTTGTGGGTTTTTTGTATTACAGTGGATGTATTTTACATAAATAGATGTAACCTTATGTAACGTTTTCCAAATTTGGCGTCCGAAGACCTGAAGACGACAACGATGAGTAAATTTTTGTTAAAATTCGTTTATGTAGGTACTTAAGAAACTCTCTAAAGGTTGGTGACCTCTGCTTTCAACTGTCAAGTCAAGTCTCAATGATCACTGTCACTCGTCCCCACACGTTTTATTTATTTTTTTACCTTCAAGCTTTTATTGTTTGGGGTGACTAATGTACTTTGTTTTATACAACAATACTAAGGAAAAATATACAAGGTTTTTCGAAAAAAGTTCTGTAAATACATATTGACGAGAACTCAATATCTCAATATTTAAAAAAAAAACTTAAGAAAGAATAATATTGTTTTAAACAAATAAAGTAATTACTTACAAAGGTATGAGTTGCTATAAATAGAGTAAAATATAAATATGTATATCCGTTTTGGTATAAAAAAAGTCCTTGCAAACCGTTTTTAGAACGCTTCTGTTAGCTACGTTCGTATCTTTTAATCTATGTAATAATAAGAAAAAAGAAGAATGAAAGTAATTTTATCCATAACATTCAATATTTACAAATAAAATGTGTGCACAGAGGATAAAATATTAGTTTAGCTAAATGCTGATAAAGACCAGCGCTGAGATTATCCTAAAATTTTGCACACTTATTAAAAACAAGAATAGCTTACTTTTGAGCATGTATTTTGTGTTATCACACAAATAATGGTCCTGTAAATTGAAACCACGACCTCTGTAACGCAAATCTATTATATTGTCAATAGGCCAGTTTTATTATAACAATAGCAATTTCACAAAACATTTAATGTTTTATTTAAATTTCCTTAACTCTTCATCATGTTCCCTTAGTTTTACATTCATTTCACCTATAAAAGTATCATATAATTCATTTTTACCCTCAAAAATTTGCCCTCTTAAACCTTAAATAAATAAATAAATAATATAATATAATGTCTTTAAATCTTTGTAGCAACATAAATGGGGTTCATATAATTCAAATAGGTTTTATACATTCATGTTATAATATCTCCTTCCCAGCACGTTATCATCCCATTGTTGGGCACAGGCCTGCGTGGGGAGAGTTTTTGGTCTACTATGTCGCACTAACCAGGCGTATTGGTACAAGGTTTGTTTTCGAGTTTACCGCCTCTCACAGATGTGTCTTTGTTAGTATCCATTATCTGGCTTTTACAGCAACCTAATGAAATATAGCTGTCCATCAAGGGTTAGCACCCTAAAGTGGCAATGGGCAGGCCACATCACATAAAGGACTGATGATCGTTGGGGAAGAAAAGTTCTAGAGTTGCGACCACGAACCGGACGACGCAGCGTAGGGTGGTCCATTGGATGCAAGCGGCATAAAACCGCACGTTATTGCGTTCTATGGGGGAGGCCTAAATCCCATAATGGATGGAGAAAGTCTGAATATAGCTATGAGTATATGTAATAGTCATAAAGATAAACTATAAATAAATAGTTACGAGTTAATTCCTACCAAATTTCTTTGGCGCTACATACAATTTAGTTTCCTTTTATCTCTTTACATATTAGAACAATCGCTCATTCCTCAGTTTTTCAATCAATTGGTATCAGTTTTTAAATTTCCTTATTCAATATTTTCTAACTTCTCAAACTTCTGTACCTTCATATATTTACAGTTAGTAATTCTAACTAACATTAATATAACCAACAGTGTCCGTATTTACATAGTAATTCAGCAAACTTATTAAGTTGTAAATTTGCGCAAGTTAAAATTAAGTAAAGTTACTACTTAAGAATTACTTAAGAACTTTTTTACTTAAGAACTTACTACTTAAGAATATTAATGGTTATGATAATATATTGCACTATCTATATTTCCCAAGCTCCTACTAAAATAAAAAATAGTTAATTTTTGTATTTCTATGCTTTTAATAAAGTTTTAAAAGACTATTGAGCCAATTTATGTCCCAATGTTGGGCAAGTGCCTCCTTTACTTTAAGAGGGTATTTGATATACTTATACCATTGTGAGAGCAGCTTAAATATATAAGACCTAAATACTATAAGAATAAATTGCTACTCTAGAGACATTGGTGTCGATTCTGTGTCCAAGAACGTAACTAAACTTAACTAAAAATTGATTTATTCCTGTCAAATCTCACTTTCTTATTCTGAAAGTCACAACTTCACTTAAATTAAGTTTGACAGGACCAAAATTAGTCAATCTATACAATTTAGTGATAATGCTATTCTGGTGTACATCATAAATGTCAAAAATTCACTTAATTTAGTGAGTTCTCGACTTATTTAGTCGGGATATGAGTAGGTGCCGACTTAAATTCACTAAATTTTATCATGGCTTTTTGAACATTAAAAATTGATTTTCTGATTAAATATTGAATAATAAATGTTTGTTAGCAAATAAAAAATATTTATAAATTAAAATTATACTTGATAAATTAAATATTGGCGCCAAAATTGAGGTTAAACAAAGCGCGAAAAACAGACGAATCACAGTCAAGTGCGGAGATTCGTAGAACTAATTATTTAGGTATTTCTTTGTTTACTTAATTTTTGTCGAAATAATTTTGTAATTTACATACATAATATAATACGTATTTTTACTCAGCCATAGAATTCTAAGACATCATATATTATGTAAGTATACAAGTTATCGTAAAAATATTATAAACATATATAATTTAATACAAAGTGAACGATTTTGAGGTTAATGGCGTCTAATGATAAATATAACTTTTTTCCAGGTCATGCAGGGGAAAATAAATATCCAGTTGGCGGCCTAATGGAAAATTGTGGTCCAGTACCTATAAATGCAATTGCTACCAATTATATTAAGTGAACTACAGGAAAAATCTAGAAATCTTTGGAACCATAGTTTGGAACATTGAAACTAGTGATCAAAAATGTGTATTTGTGTGTGTCTGCCTAAAGTTATGTAAATATCATTAAATAGTAGAAATAATAATTGTAGCCAGTCTTAAAACTATACCTACCAAATGGTGCTACTTGATCTGTGATACTTAATAAGGTTTCTAACAGTTTGTCTCTAGAACAGTGAGCTATATTTTTTATCAGTAGGTTTCTAAATTTATTATTAAAAATAACTAATGAAGAAATGAATAGAATCAGCCAAGCCAAGCCAGAGAGTTCAGTGGACCAACATTTATTTATATGTACTCGGAAAACATTCAGATTTATTTAGTAAAACATGTATTTAAACAAATATTGCATTTTTATTTGTATAATAAGTAAGTATTAAGCCTCTTACTATATCAAAAAGTAATGTGTTATGCATATATGTAATTTATTGGAATTCTTAACATTCTAATAATCCATATAAATTGTTTGTAAGAATTCATAGATACATAAATACTGTTTTGTAGCTTATAGCTAGATCAGAATACATAACACATAGGCTATATTATAGTAACCACTAGCAGGCTTAGCTAAGTTAGAAATAAAGTATATAATTTATTGGAATTCTTAACATTCTATTAATCTAAATATGTTTGTAAGAATTCATGGATATATGTTGCCCTTAAGAAAAGACTATGATGAATTAATTACTGTTGTGTAGCTTATAGATCAGAATACTTAACATATACAACTACATACTGAACTTAACACACTTTTATAAGTTATAAATAAAAGTAGAAATAAATTATTAGGTTCATTTAATATCTCTTGCATAATTATACACCACATGATATCACAAATTTTTATAAATACAGATTTTCATGTTTCCATAAATACACTTTTTGGCTTTTGTCATTGTTATCTTGATAATTATGAGTTTCCGTCATCAGTTTATGGTAGATGAGAAGTAAATATTTGCTTATAAGCATATTTTTCCTTAGTTGCTGTAATTATTTACACTAAACACCTATTAAAATAAATAATTAACGAATTTAATTGTTTGTTTTTTGTATAAAGTAATCAAGGAAAGTAATATAGGCATACCACAGAGTAAAAGTAGTGCTAATCACTCCACAGATAACCTAAAAGATTTGATGCTCACTATGCTCATATCTAAGATGAGAAATACACTGAAATAAGGCCGCCAACTAATTAAATTATTAGTAAATGTTCATAACAATGATGCAGAAATAGTTGTAAATATTTATAAATACCTATATTGCTCAAATAACGTTTGAAAAGGAATTTTATATTAGTTATTTTTTTATTCATTCATTCATTCGTTCACTATAAAAGGCATTTTTGTCTGTTTGTGGGCAGCTTTAAATGATTATGTCAAAATCAAATAAGTGCTGTCAACTAAAATTTTAAGTTTAATTTCTGTTTGAAACAGAATAGGTTTATCACTAAAACCAAACTAAAAATAGTTTATTTATGGTTAAGTTTAGTCAAGTTGGACTTGCACTGGAATCGACACCATTATCTTTCTACGATGAAAACAGTGGAGTTTATTTGCGTATTTTAGGAGGAGACATGGCATGCTGTCGTACTCTCTTATGAGGGTACTGTACTCCTAATTTAGCTATTTGCCTTAGGTATTGCTATCCCTATTTCCAAGTGCCGCGCTGAAAGGGACAAATATAGCTGAAGCAGATTTTACCTACAAATTCTTTGAAAAAAAGACGTTTAGTACTCCCCATTTTCTTTGCGAAAGTTAAACCGATTTTAATTGTTTTTACGCTATATTATAGTTGAATAGTACATCTATGCTTCTATCACTTTCTTTTTTAGTAAAACCTTACCAAATATTATTATGTGTGATAGTCGCTGCAACTTTACCTAAATAAAACCGCAAAAAAAACGCTTTTTTTTTCGGATGGTCATATTTCTTTTACTTATTATGTTTTGAAAAAAAAAAGAAAGTGATACAAGCATAGATATACTCTTCATCTATAATATAGCGTAAAAACAATTAAAATCGGTTTAAATTTCGCAAAGAAAAATGATGAGTAAGAAACCCATATTTTTGTATGGAGCATAATTTGGTATCGTGCCCTCTAAAGAGACGTAAACTCTAAAATTACTTTAATTTCGTGATTTCTGTCTCTTATAAAAGATATCTGGCGACAATATGTTGTTTAGTCGTTAATAATTATTGTGTCACCTCAACCAACCTAATTATTGTATGCCAGTTCGGCAGAACGTAGTTGCACATTTGTAAACTATTTAAATTGTAACATCTATTTACCTATGTTCACAATAAAGGAATTTGAATTTGAATATCCTTAAAACATACTGGGGAAGAAATGGGGTAGTGACACTTTTGTTCTAAATTACTATGGCGAAGTTTAATATACTTACTAGCTGTTGCCCGCGACTTCGTACGCGTGAAATTTTGAAATCAAACCTTAACAAACAGAAGTTTACTATACCGCTCGATAGATGGCATTGTACAGTTTTATAAATCGCACTACAGTTTTGTTACACACTTAAATTCGTAAAAATTTTCATTGTGCCATGATATTGTTTTCAAAATTATTCCACAATATTATGTTATAACAAGTATAAAAACAAAAGTAAAGTTTTTGATCAAGTAACTGCCAGTAAATATTCTGTTAGATACAAAATTACATGATCATGGAACTAGTAAGTACATTATTCATGAAGGCCCTTAACCTAGAGTCTAGAGCTACGCCTATAACGGACTATATCAGTCACAATTTAAACAAAATACGCACACGAACAATTTGATCCCTCGTACGGCTTCGTTACATCCGATGTAGCGTCAGCAAAATAAATAAATATTTGCAGACATTTCACACAACGTCCTTTGGTCCTAAAGTAAGCTATATTTATATGCTTGTGTTATAGATACCAGATACGGATATGCTACATAAATATATTTTATTTTATAAATAAACACCTATTATACATAGACAACACGCAGACGCAGTACAAACATTAATATGACATTTATAAATATCACACAAATGATTGTCCCGTGCGGGAATCGAACCCGCGACCTCGTAAACGGCAGAACGGTATATGAACCACTAGACCAAGAGCGGCTCGTCGAAATATATAACAATGTTTGATCGTTCAATAAAAAATTATGATTTAAATTGAATTTTGAACTTTACTTCGATATTAATGGGGTGGAAAGTAGAAAAAAATATAATGAAAAACCTGCTTTGTTTAACAAATGAGGGACTCATTAATTTATATATTATTCATTAAGAATAATTTTTTCATAAAGAATAATATTAAAGAAATTTTATTATTATTTTAGAATTATTCAAAATAGTTCGATAAACACTGTATAACAAATCTTAGACCCACTCGCCACGAAACGCGGTTTTATTTACACCCGCGGTTTTTCACGGCGCAATAAATCTTTTGTATTTGAATTTTCAAAATGAAGACAATCATAATTATAATCATAAGACATGTACAATTCATGACAAAACATGGGCTTTTTTTCCAACAGCGCATATATTATATATCTACCTACTTAATTTGAAGAGATTTGTGCCCAATTTTTTTCTGCAGCGGTGGACCTCAAGCTTAAGTATTTTTTTACTTTTCTGTTGTATTTACAAGTATCAAATAATAAATAAAATAAATAAATAAATATTCATGGACATTTCACACAACTTCCTCTGGTCCCAAGCTAAGCTTATATGCTTGTGTTATGGGTACCAGAATACGGATAGAATACATATACTACTTTTTTTTTGTAAATACATACTTATAATACATAGAAACACCCAGACGCAGTACAAACATTCGTATGACAATTAGAAAAATCACACAAATGATTATCCCGAGCGGGAATCGAACCCGCGACCTCTTGATCGGCAGTCCGTTACATGAACCACTACACCACGAGGCCCGTCGAATAATCATATTAGAACAAGCTAAAACATGTTATTAAGATTTTTATCATACTATAAGAGACTGCAAGATGTTATTTAGATCTTTTGCTAACCATATATATTCATATAGAAAGTAATAAGTCGGTAAAAATGTGCATACAATGGATACATTTGAAATGCAAAATGGTGCGCATTCAGAGGTCGAGCCTGCCCGTCATTCGGTCGATATATCGCACTTATCTCTAACTACATACTTATATAAATATCTAAGATACCAATTATATATCAGACTAGCTGTGCCCCGCAGTGTTATCTGCGGTAAAAAGGAAAAAATAATCTGTACGTTTATTATTATCACACGGGAACATTGCATTCTATCGGGACAGAAAGTAGCTTTTAAGTTAATCTGATGAATAAGCTACATTATTGTAAAGTTTCTTTAAATTCCGTTCAGTAGTTTTTTCAAAGAAAGAGTAAAAAACATCCAAACATCCATACTCACAAACTTTCACATTTATATTAGTAGGATGTGTTGTTAGCACGGACATAAATTTAGAACTTAAAAGTCAAAATTACAATACCTATGTCAGGTGTAGAGGGCAATATTTAAGTTTAATTTCTAGTAATCAATAAAAGAATTCTTATATGGTTTATCGATAATGAATAAGGGGTTGTTTGTTATTAGAAATCTTAATGATTATGTATCTATGGTTGTCTAGTATAGATCCAATAATAGATGGTATATTTTATAGTCCTTACCATTTACTTGGCAATAAAAGGATCAAAATATGCACTTACAAACGTGTGTGTGTGTGTGACAACATGTATGAGTATAATGGAAGCAAAAACATATTTTTATATAGCAGCATATGGCGTCTATGCTTACCTTGATGTTCCTACCTATATTTTAGTTCTGGTATACAAAAAATAAGGGCTAGACTAGATCAAAATAAGACTTAATTTCTTCTATAGTCTTTGCCTACCCCATGGGAAAATAATGATATCAGAACTAGAATAAAATTACATCAATTACTTCATGTTTCACATCATGCATATCCAAAATAAAAAAAGACATGTCGCCTGAACCAAAACAGAGTAGAAAAAAAGTAAAAATAACACATTATTAATACTTTTGTAGTATTGTCGGACAGTTTGAAAGTTGTAAAGTGCCCAATCTACATGTAAATTGTAACATAATGGTGATTTACATTTGTACAGAAACTCTTTTGTAACTATACTGAGTCAGAAGGCACTGTGAAAACCTCGGTCGACGGCCTAAACAAAGCAGTTACTCGCATTTAGGTACTCGCTTTTGATCCTGTTATATTTTTAAATAGCTGTTGCCCGCAACTTCGTACGCGTGGAATTTTATAAGCCAAATCCTAACAAATTATACAAAAAAGCCATCCTCTTCATATACCTCTATCTATTAATTATTAAAAACCCCATCAAAATCCCTTGCGTAGTGTCAAAGATATAAGCTCACATATGGACTACAAAAATAACGACTTTGTTTTATTATAAGCAAATAAGATCTAATTCTAAAATATTTCTTTTGCCAGCTTGAGAAAAATTTAAAAAAGAAAGTTTTTTCAGTCCCGCACCCTGTTACAAATATAACCGATGGTAGGAAGCATGACAACAAACGTAGAATAATTCGAAGTATAAACAAAGAAGCTTCTTACCTACGTGTTTAAATAGGTATCTATTTTTCTGTATACTGTACACACTTAATAATAAGATATTTATTTTAAAACAAAAGAAAAAAGAGGTTAAAATTAGGCATCAAAAAATTTTGTCCGCATCGCAGTTAGTGGGTAACGTGCCCAAAAGTTTCTCGGTATAGTGTATTCAACTTCTTATATTAAAACACTCGGAACGGTATTATATTACATTGATAACTGATAACTTATGACATTAATAACTTATGACATTGAAATGAATTTTGTACAATTTTAGTCCCAGGTTCTCAAAAAAAAATGTGATCACAATCAAATTTTTTTTTTCTTAAATAGCGAATACAGAACTAACTCAAGCAAATAACTATATTCAATGATAATATATAAAACACAATATTACAGGTAAAATATATTCAAAACCTACCAAAATAGAATTATAGTATTCAATGCGCCGTCCTTACCGCGAAGTCGTCCGCGGAACTAAAACACATCTCAGTCATATTACCGAGTTGAGACAGACAGACATTATGACACAAAGACAAATATTGCAACACTTCTTGTGTGGCGTTCTAAGAACTTGTTACTAACTAGTTCTAAATTACTGGCAGTTTTAGTAGAAATCGAAACGGATATGGAAAGACCTAAAATTATTCAAAGATGGACCAATTGTATGGCAGTAATTTTTTTAATTTCATCGGTCATTATTATGTGTAAAATTTCAGATACATCCGAGTACTGCAAGTAGAGGAAAATCACTTACAAAGATTCTGTTACATAGATTAATACATTGATAGATACATGCCGAACTTATAAAAGCGTGTTAATATACATCATTCTTACCTTTGAAATATCTCCAATCGTACCAATTTTATACGCACAATTAAACTAAACTAAAAAATCTAAATTTGACGGTGTGAATTTCAGCAATGTTATCCTTCACATTATAAAAAAGGTGTATTATAGACTGAAGATCTTAATTAAGATAAATGTACTTAACAAATCAAATTATGGTGAAAAAATTTGACTGCCGCAAGCGGGACTTGAACCCACGACCTCGAAATACCGTTCCAAAGCTCTTTCCAACTGAGCTTATTGCGGTCGTGCTAGCAACATTCAATTTAACCACCACATTTGTCACTCTACTGAGTTTATATATTTTTACGTACAACGCCATCTATCAAGATTGCTTTACAACATCTCGACCAACCACCTAGCATTCTTTACAGAATACAATTGGGTTGAAAATAATGACGCGACGTTCATTACTAAAATAATTTATTGATTTTGCAATTGACATGCTATGCCTTACTTAACAACATTATTAATAACATTTTTTCCACCATAATTTTATTTGTTAAGTAAGGCATAGCATGTCAATTGCAAAATCAATAAATTACATAAGATAAATGTATACAAAGAAATAGCAAATAACAGATGTATTGACACTATCAACTTTTATATTTCACTTAAGTATGTACGTTTTTTTTTAAATAAAATATTGTAGCGCTTGATCCCATGCCACCTGATGGGATCTTTGGTGGTAGAGCGTGCCAACTATGTAAGAAGTCTATTTACCCTTTATTAAACGTGTAATTCTCGGGAAACACAGACATCAATTAAATCGGTACCAATGTCTTAAACACCAGTAAAACATAAATAAACTGCTCTATACTACGCTATAACTTAGAGTTAGTATTGATATAAAGTGATGCACAAATGTCAGTCAAACTGAAGACATTGTCTATCTACAAACATACAATATTTTAACAAACTCACCGATCGTTTTAATAAATTATATAATATAGTATGCGCACGCGCATCGTCCTTAGGAATTATATGTATAGAGCTGTTGAGACAGCTTTTTGCAATTAAAATAAAGTAGTTATTGAAAAATCCGTGTGGTGACAGATAAAGAATACAAGTGTCACCACCCCATCTCCTCTCAAAGGTGCTGTAAAAGTCAGTGATAGACGGAAAACTCAAAAATAAACCCTGTGCCAATACGCCTGGTCAGCTCGGCACAGTAGACCATAATCCCTACCAAAGTGGAGGAGACCCGTGCCCAACAGTAGGACGTTATTGGACTGGAGAGAGCGAGAGAGTAATAGAAAAAATAGTAGGTCGGATTTTAGTTTCATATAAATTACGCTCTAAATATCTTCCACTAGCTGTTATCCGAACTACGTACGTGTGGTATTTAAAAAAAATTCGCCGTTTTACAACATTTTCTATTATGCTTCGCTCCTATTGTCGCGTTCCTCGATTAATGTACTATTCAACACTGAAAGAATTTTTCAAATCAGATCAGTGGTTCCTGAGATTAGCGCGTTCAAACAAACAAACAAACTCTTCAGCTTTATAATATTAGCATAGAAGACAAACCTCAGAGCATTAATCCAATAGGACTTGGCATAATCAAGCAACTCTTGCTGAATAAGGTATGAGAATTATGTTTATAAATACACTCATGGTGTACAAATAGTGTCATCTTTTAGTGAGTGTGTTTAGCAGTGTGCTTAGAATTAGTATATGATTAGCGGTGTATCAGAAACTCTTTAATGTGTTTGTATGCGTTACCTTATCAAAGCACAAATCTTAGCTGTATATTTACCATAATAATTGACTACCTATTTTTTTAATAAAAGTTCAACCGACTTTATGTGCCTTTGAGATTTGAGGGTTTTCCTCGATTTCTCGGGAGATAACCGTCAGATCCTGACCTGGCGCCAATGGGACTACATGGGACCACCAGCTTTTAAATAAAAAAGAATCATTAAAATCGCTTCGACCAGTTAAAATGTATGAGATAGCAAACACGAAAAAAAGTTGAAAAAAAAACATACGAAAGACGCGTATATTTGTTTTAAATTTTGGCCTGACGTTTCGGAGACTTTGCAGTCACCATGGTCACGGGTGAGACTGAGCTGTAAAAAAGTTTTAGTTAATAAGTTTTATTTAAACAGATGAGTCGCGCAAGTGTTAGAAAATATTACATACGAAAGAATTGAGAACCCTCCTTTTTTTGAAATCAGTTAAAAAGAGTACGAGAGTAGGTACGCGTACTCTTTTTAACTAACTTTAGGTTATTAGCTGACTCGTTAAATAAAGAAAAAACTTTCGAAAAGATCAGAGCAATTATTTTCTTATCAAGGAACTTTAAATGTTAAAATTATAAAAAGCATGGTATTCAAAATATAATTACCAGATCAAATTAGCCTTTGAGTAATTTATTAAGTTATTTTATGTAGTACATACATTAAATAAAATTCATTCTTAATATTTATTAATTCGTTGAAGATACATTGCTACAAATAAAAAATATATTATTATGTAATTATTTTAATCAACAATTGTTTTTGAATTGCTTTTATAAAATTACTTATATTTTATGTCAATTTATTAATCATAATCGTGATAGATACCTCAGAGATATACCTCATACAAAATAATAAGATTTACAATTAAGAGGATACCAAAATAGCTTCGTGCATTTTTCTATGTACGAAGTTTTCATTGTTTCTTTAGATTGAATAGCTAGAGCTCTAATTTTTAAGTATATGTTTTTTCAATATATGATCTAGGATCGCATCAACTCAGAAAAGCGATTGAAAAAAGTTTTCTCGATAGAAAATCTTGGCGAAACAACCTCTCAATTTTTTTATTTTTTTCATTTGTCGGTCTATTATCGCGTATTAACTAATGAAATAACTTTAAAAACATAAGTAACTATTATATATAGAAACACGTAAATCAGAATTAAAATATATTTAGTAGATTTTGAGTAAATAGGAAAAGTATCCCTAATTCTTCATTTTCTGTGCCTACTGGCTGTGTTAATATGTACGTGTCGGCGACGATATACGATAATATTGATGTAGGCTTGAGAAAAATTATTAAGAGCTGTCCCTAAAAGTATAGATATTATATCATTTAGATACAAAACTAGCTACTTCAAACGTAAAAAGCTCTGGTCCGGTAAAAATCATAGCCTCAACAAAGACTCAATGAAAGATAAAAAACCTTCATGTATACTTTCTTTCTATATGGTTAAGAAAAAATCCTCTTTTTTATTTCGATCTACGTGTTATCATCTCTATATAAATCCACCTGTCGCAGCCGGTCAATCTACTGGAGTCGATGCAAATAGCTGCGCCTGCGCATTGTTACCACCGATCACTAACGACGATGTCCGATCGCAGCCGAACGCAGTCATTACGCGTGACATGGAAGCATCACAGCCGTGAGAATGCGCTTATGTAATCATTTATTGTATTTTCAGTATTTTCAGAAGGAAATACGATGTTTTAGCACCTTTGTTTAGACTTACAGGTGTATAAAATATTGAATGAAACATACAAGTAAAATAATTTGTATAATTTAAAGGCATACAATGAAAATCGTGTGCAATGCAAATGCAAGAATGTTTGACGCAGCTGACTATGTTACTTAAGTTTGTTGTGTTGATTGTTGTCAATATAAGATAATAATAGAATTTTTAACACTACCAATCAATTGAGATACTATTTGTAGACTTTAAAATGCAACTGTTCTATTCAATTTTTTAGAAAAAGCTCGCTGACATATAATTTTAGCTCTTACCGCGAAAGTTTAACTTTGATAGCGCAAATATTGTTTAATTTAATTTTGTTATACAAGCAACTACATTCTGGGCATACTTATAAAGGTGTCAGCCTTAAAAATTGGAAGTTCTAGATTCAAATTCCAGGTCCATAAAAAAAAATATGGACTAAAGACTAACGGTCTTATTCATAATGACTTATCGGAGTTTTAAAAGTTCACTAAAATCGGTTCGCAAAATCTGTAAAAAAAATTTCTTCTCTTTTTACGCTAAAACGTTTATTATCTCTCTAATAAAATCTCTGTGTAAAGCTCCGATAAGTCATTATGAATAAGACCATAAAAATATACTGACAGCGCACATATTATAAAATTTTAAACAATAATATTTTATTTATTTGAGGATGGTTTAGATTCACAATTGGCTGGACCGATTTTGATGAAATTTTATTTTACACAGAATTGTATGGCAAAACAACGTTTGCCGGGGCAGCTAGTCTTTATATATATAAATCTTCTGTACGTGTGTTTGTAATTGAACTCATCAACAAATTTGTTGTGTGTATTCAAGGGGGTTTGAGGATGGTTTAGATTCACAATTCGCTGGATCGATTTTGATGAAATTTTTTGTTGTTGATTTTTACACAGAATTGTATGGCAAAACAACGTTTGCCGGGGCAGTTAGTAATATTATAAGTTTTTACAAATTCGCTTTTGCTGACCCCGTTAATTTAAATAAGCGTATAAGTAATTAAACATAAAAAAGACACAATTAGCTCCAACACTAGCGTCTCCCAATTCATTGTCAAAGCCTATTCAGTTCAGAACCAGTTGACATATAAAAACTGTACAGGCGATGAAAGCCTAAAGGTATCGCAATACTGCTAGGAATCCGTCCCTCACCAAAAACTGAGAATGTAACAATGGAGGGATAGTATCTTAGCAGTTAGTTATTTGTATGTTAAGACAGTGTTTGTTTGTAAAAACATTTAATTGTGCATCGGTCAGTGTGATTTAATCGATACTAAATATCGATGATCTGGAATAATTTAAAATTTAATTGATTTAAATTATAATTACTATGCTAATATGTTCTCGATTGACTTTAATAAGCAGTCAAAAGTAACGCCTGCTCAGAAAATAAACTATATTATGGACTCGGTAGTTCAGCATCTAGCCGGGCCAAAAACAATGTTCAATAGGTAATTCTTTTTCTATTTACATCATAATAAAACTTTTGTATCTGAATTTTTAATAAAGTAACAAATTAAGAAAAGGACAGTTCTTTCATAATTGTTATTTTTTTTTAAACAAAGTAATTTGGTACGTAGCTATTTTATCTGTAAACCGGAACCACGAGTTTAACATTTGATCACTTTTGTTTTATTTTTCAAGACACCATCTTAATTTATTACATAATTTAAATAAAAATATATTTAATACAATATCTTTACATTACCGACAAGAAATTAAAATCTTTACAGAAAATACAGAAATAGATGAGACATCACAAAAACGTAGTATACCTAGTGTCCTATTCACAACTGAACTCAAAGTATAATTGCAAATAAAAACTATACGCAGAAACTAATCAATTCGACGACAACGGGATAGGCTGATATTTTTTTCTTCTACAATAATAGGCACTGGCATAAAGTAAATTAGCCAGACATTACTTTTTTAAATTGATTACTTAGCCTCTTAAGCATAAGGTTGGTTTTCTTAAATTCTATGGTTTTTATGAGTTGGTAATATCGACTGCTTAAAATATTTTTCCATTCGGTAATTATCAGAAGGATGATTCCTTCGGTTACGCTGACAATTTTCTTCGATTGTACTTTACCGGTTAGTTATTATTGATTTATTTATTTTTATCTAGCAACACTGTTACAAATTATAGCAACTTCGTTGTGAGATAATCGCTCGATCTAAATCTAATGCAAAAATTAACTATATTACAATGTAAAATATCTGATTTAGAAATTGCTTTATTCGTTCAATTTGCCTATAATTGTCTTTTAGATCTCAACAACAAGTGTCATGTAAAAATGTCCTCGTAACGATAACGTCTGGATGTTTTTCAATAAAACTGCTTTTCATAGAGTAGACGCGTATATTTTTGTATTAGTCTTAATACAAAAATATACGCGTCTACTCTACGAAAAGCAGTTTTATTGAAAAAAAAAACATTAGTGGCGCTAATTTTAGTCCAAAGTATAATACCTATAAACAAGCAATATAAATATTAACTAATGAAATGGCTCTAACGATTAAAATAAAATTTAATGTGCAATTTATTTCGTTTTGGTTTCGTTTTAAAAAAAAATTACAATTATTGTAGTTCAGTCAACTACGATTAGGTACTGTGTATTTGTAAAAATATTTAAAGCACGGTATGCAATGAATGGGTGACAGAACCAGTCAATATGACTATAATAGCATATAATATTTTATGAGCAAACGTAACGACACCGCTTTTATTAAGACAGCAAGTTAAGGGCCTACATCAATATTATCGTCGAAATGTACATATTAACACAGCTAGTAGGTATAGAAAATGAAGAATTAGGGATATTTTTATTGTTTACTCAAAATCTACTAAATACATTTTAATCCTGATATACGTTTTTCTATATATAATAGTTACTTATGTTTTTAAAGTTATTTCATTAGTTAATACGCGATAATAGACCGACAAATGAAAAAAATAAAAAATGAGAGAGGTTGTTTCGCTAAGATTTTCTATCGAGAAAACTTTTTTCAATCGCGTTTCTGAGTTTATCCGATCCTAGATCATATATTGAAAAAATATATACTTAAAAATTAGAGCTCTAGCCATTCAATCTAAAGAAACAATGAAAACTTCGTACGTAGAAAAATGCACGAAGCTATTTTGGTATCCTCTTAAGTTTTTGTTAGCAAATCCTACTAATATTATAATTGTGAAAGTTTGTGAGTATCGATGTTTGTTATTCTTTCACGCCAAAACTACTGAATGGATTTTAATGAAATTTACAATAATGTAGCTTAAACATTAGAATAACATATAGGCTACAATTTGTAAAGATATTGTGTGAATTGTCCAAATAGGAGTGAATCATCAGTGAAAAATGTTGCAAAAACGGGGAAAATGCTCCACGCGTACGAAGTAACGGGCAACAGATAATTATGTTTATAAATATATCGAATGTCTTTATTTTGGTACTAATATAATATCTTCTTCAATATATTATCTTCTTCATAGTATGCAAGCGGCGCAAGACTGCGCGTTGTGGCGTCCTATCGGGGAAGCCTATGTCCAGCTCAGGTATTATTATGACGGGCGTGGTCGTGGTTCACATAATGGACAGCCGTTCACGAGGTCTCGGGTTCGACTCCCGGTCAGGACAATTTTTTGTGTGACGTTTTTAATTGTCATACAAATGTTTGTACTGCATCTAGGTGTTTAATATGTATTATAAGTATGTATTTACAAAAGAAAAGTAGTTTATGTATTATATCCGTATTCTGGCACCCATAACACAAGCATATAAAGCTTAGCTTGGGACCAGAGGACGCTGTGTAATGTCCATGAATATTTACTTATTTATTTATTTATTTATTATGTAAGTATAGATAGGTTTTATTTATCTGTGTCTATCCTTTTATTATTCATTTTATTCATTCATTTTATTATTCAAGTAGATATTGTATAAATAGTTATATCTGATATAAATAGTTAAATAATATATGTATACAGTTTGCTTTTGTTTAGTGACCCGTGTGGGCATCCGTGTCACCACTCTCATGGGCCTCATTTGAAAATCATCGTTAAGTCCTCGTGACCTAACATATGCTGAAATGGGTGCCTATTTGCTGTTGTGACACTAAATATCATAAGTACCTAATTATTTAAGCTTTTAATTGTATCATTTTGTGTAGACAGTAAATAAAAAAAGATTTCTTTCTTTCTTTTCTCTCTCTCCATCTCCAGCCTATTAAAGTCATACTGTTGGGAACGGGCCTCCTGCACTTTGGAAGGGATCATAGCCAGCTAAAGCCAGCTACGAGATGTTTTACATAGATAACATCCTCTTTGAGAGACGGAAAACTCGAAATTAAATCCTATGTCAACACAATTAATCAGCGCGGCGAAGGCGCGGTTTACTTCGCCGCGATGAAAGAGGATGTTATCAATCTACACATCTCGTAGCTGGCTTTTACAGCTACCTGAGAAAGAAATGGGTGGTGACACTTGTATTCTTAATCCATCACCACACGGAAAAATTGTTTGTATATGAAACATCAATCAAAATCCGTTACAAGTAGCAGTCATAATAATGTCAGCCTGTCAATCGTAATGTAGGTAATCAAGTATTAGAGTGAAATGCATATATAGCTTTATGTGTTACAAGAAAGAGAGAAAAAGTCTGTTATTTACCGTAATATCGATATAAGTGACGCCATTTGTCTTGTTGGTCAGATGTTTTTGATGCGTAAATGCTTTATATCGGTGGTATTGGATTAAGAATACAAAAAAAAACTCTCTACTACTCTACTCTGCCTCAATACCTTTAAAAATATATATTAAAACTAGCTGTTGCCCGCGACTCCGTTCGCGTATAATTTTATTTTGAATATTTTCATCCCTTTTTTCGCAATAAAAGGTAGCCTATGTCCTTTCTCAGGGTCTAAAGATTGTCTGCGCCAAATTTCATCAAAATCGGTTGAGCGGTTTAAGCGGGAAAGCGTAACAGACAGACAAAAAGAGTTACTTTCGCATTAGTAATATTAGTAGAGATACAATAAATATATTCATTAATTTGCAAAAAAAAAAAACAAAACAAAAGCTCTAGCAATCGATCATAAGAAATCGATACTTGAATCGTTTAAATATTTTATAAAGGTCTTACCACAAAATCTATTTCCGACTTATTAATATTGAATTGTAATCGTAATTAAACTACAGATGATATAATACATTTTACATAGAAATGTATGTAACATGTCATTTTATACATTGTTAATTATACATACGTGGCCATTAAAGGTACTCGTAATTATAATAAATTTAATTAATTATTTTTTGCATTTGTCATGCTATGCTTTTTACTTGATAAATCAAATTATGGTGGAAAAAGTGAAAAGTGTTGTGAATTGTGGAAAAGTGTTGCAAGTAGACCGCAATAAGCTCAGTTGGAAGAGCTTCGGAACGGTATTCCGAGGTCTTGGGTTCATGTCCCACTTGCGGCATTTTTCACTTTTTCCACCATAATTTGATTTATAATAAATTTTTCAAAAGTTTTCTACACAATGTGTTGGCTAGAGTGATCAATTCACATTAAGTAATAGGTTTTTATCGACCAATCAACGTAAAAATGTTATTAAAAATATTCGATGAGGTCGCGGGTACGATTCCTGCTCGGGACAATCATTTCTGTGATTTTTCTAATTGTCATTACAAATGTTTGCACTGCGACTGGGTGTTTCTATGTATTATAAGTATGTATTTACAAAAGAAAAGTAGTGTGTGTATTCTATCCGTATTCTGGTACCCATAACACAAGCATATAAGCTTAGCTTGGGACTAGAGGACGTTGTGTGAAATGTCCATGAATATTTATTTATTTATTTATGATTAAGAGACAGAAGCAACAGCCAGTGAACCTATATATAATTGCTATCTTTACTAATATTATAAATGCTAAATAAATTGTTGCAAAATATAAACTATCACGCTTATTTGCTTACATACAAAATAATAACGTACATATTATATAAGGTAGTACCTATATCGCTAAGTTAAAGCAGCGCGGTCAACTAATTTCTTCCCATCTGATAACAACCTGTGATCTCCACGTAATAAGATATTGATGAAGACTATAGAATGTTTAGAATTGTCTTATTTAGAACACACAGCACTCTCTACCTTAGGTTGGATATGGAGCCGTGATACTTCATCACGTTTCTCTTATATATAGGTGTTTGTATTAGGTATTGCTATACCTATTCTCGTTTTTATAATAAAGTTTTCATAAGAAAGTTCACTTATCATCGAATTGTCACACTTTGATATTGTTTTCATTTTTAGTTAAGATTAGATGTGAACGTTTTTGTACCAATAAACAATAATATTGTGGAAAACTCAAAAGTATACGTTTGCAAACACTATGTGGTAGACCTGGTATTGAAGAACAAATTTGCTCGTAATGTGTGGGAGGAACATACATAATGAGATCTCTACCTGTAGGAAAAGACGATTCAGCTAGATACTACTTATAACAAAAAAATTGCATCCCTAAAAAAAGAACTCTACAAAATCGACAACAAAATCAATTACATTTTGCTGAAACTACACTTATATTCATAAAACACTATTAAAATTTAATGGGCAACTATTTTAAGTCCCCAATTATATTAATAACACACCTAGTACATTGAATATTATAGAGGGTTCATTTAACATGTAAAATACAGTTAAAAAGACACAGTGTTGATAAATGCTGTCTACTTTAATAGATTATTAAGCCTGCGGACGAGTAATGAAAAAATAATTTACTAAGATTTATAGCTTACTCAAGGCTTGCCAAATTGCAGTCAGTTTGGGACGTTTAACTTAACTACACCGTACGTACAGGAGGTTAATTTTACAAAAATGGACGAACAACTGGTGAAAATATTTGTGAGTAAAATCACACAGTGTTCGCGGCAACCGATAATGATTAATTTCAATAAATATGGGGCGGTTGGCGCCTACGCAGCTACGCCATGAATTTAAAAGTTGCTTGAAAATTATTTATCTTTGTAACGCCTAAAGGGTTAACGGACTGGGTACTCTTAGTTTTTCGATGAATTTACAAAAGTAAATGACTTTTTTGTTTATATTTCGTTCACTCTTTTATTTTCCTATGAACAACAAAACAAGTCACGTAAGTATCGGAAGTATTCTTATTTCACGTATGAAAAAAAAATTGTTAGACAGATTATAAAAAGTGCTAGTATAGTCAATATATAAGCGGTAGTGACTAAGAACTTTTTCAAATATTAGATTTGCACTTGAAAACTAAGCTAACTCTAATCCAAAAGTTGATAAATACTTTAAAATTATTATAAATAATCCATAGAATTTGTCTATAACATCTATGAACGAAAAAGTCACCCTTAACTTCCACATAAATTTTGCCAACAGCAATTTATAAGCACAATAATTAAACTTCACAAGTTTTTATCTATAATCTATACTTCTACTCCGTTTAAGGTAATTTTCACTCATTTTTATACACCATCATACCGTATAGTTATTAAAAGACATATAATTATCAAGAAATAAATAAGATAATCGATATTATAACGGAATTTATGTACGATTCGACACTAATGATAAAATTTTATAACTCTATTATAATTTGTAATATTTACATATCTATCTCATAGAATTATTTATTTCATTATCGTTAATCTGTTTTCAGAGTTTAAAATTAGCATGATGCCATTAATAGTAAAATATTTTCAGCTGGAAATAAATGGTTTGTCTATGCTCGGGGTATTTTTTTTAAATTAAGAATCCGGACGAACTAAGGTAACTTGACCTATACAGCCAAGGCTTATATTTTCCTATTTAGCAATAAAACTAAGAGCTGATATACAAAAGATATTAGTACCAATTCTACATGCACAAGTAAACTTAACTAAAAAATTAAAACAGCTATGACTTATCTTCAATAATTGGCTATTTCGTTGTGCACATTTTTATTAATTAAAATTGTTAGTCTATATTATACAGATTTTCTAATAAAAAAGTTCTGTTAACATTGCCGAATTGCGCTATTGACACTATCAATTCTCATTTTTTAGTTAAGTTTAGATTAGTTGGCATTGGCTCTATCTAAAATACAAAAAAAAATACCACCAGAGCTTAAATATTTTAAGGGCAAGCTAAGAAAAAGGTAACTACTTTTTCTAAGCTTATAAGTCTCGTACTGACTCTGCTTGAGCTACTTCAAAATACTAGTGTAGTTGTTCCACTGTACCAAATAGACTATATAGATATGGAATTAGTCATCCTCTCCAGATGTTATTTACTATGATTTTTGTATGAAAATTATTTAACAGAAAATTATATCAGTTTTAACAAGAAGATTCAGGCAAAATTACTTACACGGCCTATTTTATAATGTTTTATAAATGGTTATTTCATTAATCTATTGCATCAGTTATAATTACGTATGACATTTGTAGCTGTCAGTTTGACAGCTGTAGTCGCTAACCAAATTGATATGATGGTAAGTTTAATCCAATGATCAAGTGAATTTTTTTTTTTTTTTTTTCTTTTCCTTCTCAACGGAGTTAGAAGGATTGGCTTCCCATTGGATTTGCCAGCGTCAATGTCTCTGTTTTCTTTAAAGTATTCTTTATCTGTTCTTGATTTTCGATTCCTTCCAGGGAACTTCATCTTCTTTTTTGATAGAACTTCTTGACTTTTTCAGAGACGTTTGCATATTGTGTACATATAATAATTTGGTATTTGATGATACGAGTTAAAACGGGGAAACTTTTTGTTACAAATATATATTTACAAACGAAAACGGTAATGGAAAAGGATAGGGTCAGGTGGGAATGGATAAATTAAAATGAAATACATTTATATACATGTACTACATAAATGAGTGAGGAGATTAAAAAATAAATACCTATGTACAAAAGAATATTATAAACTGATATTATTAAGTTCAATAAATGAACCTAATATATTATAAATAACAATATTATTATCATACAGTAAAGATGGAATATTTGTAGGGAAGGGAATATTATGGTCTAATAAATTTGTATACAATTCTGAATGATCATAACGCGGACAATTTAAAACAATGTGATTTATGTCACCAAATTCTTCTCCGCATTCGCAAGCTGCAGAGTTAGTTATCTTAATTCGAAACAGATGTGCAGGACTACACAAATGACCCAAACGCATGCGTATGAGAACGGACGTAGCTCTTTTTCCAAGCTTCACCCTGGAAAACCAAGGCTTGGTCAGGGTGTTTGGCTGGATGGAATAGTAATATTTACCTTTATGTTGCACGCTCTTTAACCAAGATTGTTTCCATGATTGTTCAAGGTGAAGCCGAGAAATAGCAGTAAGATCTTGTGTATAATTGATGTAAGGAAACCGGTCACCACATTCGATTGCTTCATTTGCCAGTTGATCAACGATTTCATTACCTTTAATGCCACTATGACTAGGGATCCATGCAAAAGCTACAGAATGCCCTTTATTTGTACAGTGCAAAAGCATTTGTCGTATCTTTATTATTACGGGATGACACCTATTTTTTTTCAAAGGAAATTTTGATAACGCTTGCAATGCACTCCTGGAGTCGGAAAAAACTACTGTGTTATGTAACTTAAATATATGAATATATTCTAAAGCCTTATAAATACTGTAACATTCGGCCGTAAAAATAGAAGTTTCAGGTGGAAATTTAATTTTTTCTACTATTTTGTACTGTTGATGGAACACACCCACCCCGACAGAATCATTGTTTGAATGTTTGGAAGCATCACAGAAAATGTAATGCCAATTTCGCCAGCGTTCATCAGCAACTGAATTAAAATATACATTTGCATGTGGATTATCTTTCTCAATACCTATGTTAAAGTGAACATCTGGAGATATTATGAGAGATTTATATTCGGTTTCAAATGTGGGAAGTTTTAGGGAGCGTTGTGTAGGAGCATTCAAAGTTTTCCATTTATTGTAACTGATTACTAAGTGCGGTAAAGGTTTGCCATTCCAGTGTTCACAGATACCGATTATTGAGGAGATATATTCTAGTTTCCTAATAAGTGGGTGTTCGGAAAACTGAAAAACACGGAAGAAAAATCTATCCGCGAGATACTGACGTCGGAGTGTTAAAGGGGGTTCAACACATTCGACTTGTAACGCGTTTATGGGACTGCTTTTCATAGCACCTGTTAAAATCCTAAGGGCTTTGGATTGGACTGCATCCAATTTCCTCATAGCAGTTACACTACACGGCTCCAGCAAAAAGGTTCCATAGTCAAGAACACTTCTAACTAGAGCATTGTAGAGCAACTTCAAGGAAAAAGGATGTGCGCCCCACCAAACCCCCGCTAGGCACCTTAGGATGTTAAGAGAGCGCTCACATTTGTCAACAATATAATCACAATGAGCAGTTCCGTTTAATTTTGAATCGAGGATTACGCCTAAAAATTTTGTGTGTGTTTTAACCGGAATGGGTTGGTTATCATACATGACGCAAACAGGAGGTGGCATTCTTTGTCTTGAGAACAAAATCGAGCAGCTCTTAGACACTGACAGATCCAGACCGTTATCATCCAACCAAACTTTTAAAAATTTTAACGAATTTGATAGGGAGGCACATGCGTTATTAATAGACTTGTCTGTCGAGTAAAGGACGATGTCATCTGCATATTGTAAAATCTTTGAAGAACCGTTTAAAGATGTTTCTAAGTCGTATGTATAGACATTATACAGTATCGGGCTGAGTACCGACCCTTGTGGAAGCCCTTTCCAAATGTTCCTGCTGTTCGATGATTCTAACTTAACTAATCTCCCAGACAGTGAGTTAATTATGAAATTTATGAGATATTCCGGTATTTCTAATATCTGTAGCTTTCTCTTAAGTGTTGATAAACAGACAGAATCGTAAGCCGATTTTAGATCAAGAAATGCAGCTACAACAGATTCCTTTTGAGAAAAGGCTAATCTAATATCTGTTGTCAATATGCTTATACTATCTATGGTACTTTTGCATTTACGAAAACCGAACTGAGAATCGGCTAATAAACATTTATTTTCTAAAAGCCATTCTAACCTAATCTTAACTAAATTTTCTGCAATTTTTAAAATTACAGGGGAAAGTGCTATTGGACGATAAGAAGTTACATCTGATGGATCTTTATTAGATTTTAAGATTGGCAATATTATTTGAGTCTTCCAAGAGGTCGGAACGTCACCAGTCAAAACAACAAAATTTATAACCTCTAAATAATATTGTAAACTACTATCTTCTAAATGGGAAAAGAAAGAATATGGTATTCCGTCTTCTCCGGGGGCAGTGTCTCGGACTGCAGACAAAACTCCTTTCAGTTCATCTAGAGTAAACGGTGTACATAAAAATGAATCGCAGTTATTAATGCTTGATAAACTAAGAGGTTCACACGAATCTTTATCAGGTGCAAAAGGAGGAGCTAAATTATTTAAAAATGTGGATGTTAAGGATGGCGGAATGGCTACAGTGGAATCGGAAATACCAAGACGGAAGCGTTTAATGTTGGTCCAAACTAAAGATAATGGTGATTGCGGAGATATCGAAGAGCAGTATTGTCGCCAAGACGACAATTTCTTATCTTTAAGTAACTGTTTTGTTGAGGATATAACGTTTAATAAATTATTGTAATTATCATCAGTCATATTTTCTTTGTAAAGTTTCTCTGCTTTCTTCCTTACTTTGATAGCTTGCGTACATTGGCTATCCCACCAGGGAGGAGAGGGGCGCTTACCATAACATGATTCTTTTTTAGAAAAAGCAATATTAGCCGATTCTACCATTAAGTTGATTAATGAATCTGAGCATTCATTAACATTGGAGTTTTTAGGGTCTGGTAATGTATTGATATATTTATTAATAAAAGTTTCATAAGCAGGCCATTGTTTATCTGAAATGATGTATTTGAAATGTGGTTTTTTATATGTTAAATTAGCTTTTTTGCCAGGAAAGAAAATAATGATTGGGAAGTGATCACTACCATGTGTTGATGAAAGTGTTTGCCAGGACAGAGAAGAAGTTAAGTTTGAAGATACTATAGATAAATCGATGGCACTTTTATTCTCATTTGGACTAGTGAGTCTAGTTGGTGAACCGGTGTTCAAAATGCATAAGTCAAGGTCATCAATTAATTTTAGAATTTCATCACCATTTGAACTAGAAATAGAACTACCCCAAATTCTGTGTTGTGAGTTAAAGTCTCCTAGTAAACATATTGGCTTAGGTAACGATTTTAAAATATTACTTAAATCTATAAAAGCTTGGGGTGAAGGATGTGGTATATATATGGATATAAAACAAATACCTGTAATAATAGCTGCAACTATGGAGAAATCATTGTGTATGGGAAGAGGGACATGTGTGACACATAATTTATTTTTAACTAATAAAGCTACACCACCATAGCCATCATTTCGATCTTCACGAAGGCAGGAGTAACCATTTATTTTAAAGGCAAAGCCTGGTCGTAGCCAGGTCTCTGCTAAAGCTATTATAGAAGGGTCAAACTTATTGACTAAGTAAAAAATTTCAGATTTTTTGCTAATAACACTTCGACAATTCCACTGCAGAACCACATGAGGGTACCGCAGTGGAGCCGTCGAAATGCTATTACTGTTTACACTCCTCTGAGGGTGTATATCCATTATCAAGTTGTATGAATTTGTCGAGTGACTTAGTTATTGGGGCAACGTGGTCTGGACTTATTAAATTGGACTGAGAAAGTAAATTAATTAGTAACATTATAACTTCTGTTATAGACTGTTCTTGATTTGTAGGGGATTTTAAGGCACATCCATTAGAAGGAGACGGTATAATATATTCTTTAAGAATGTTATTGTGTGCAGTAGTGTCAAATCCCTTACTGGGCTGATATGGAGTACGGGGTTTGGTTGTCACAGTTTTCTTATAAGATGTACTAAGTGGAGATGAGATTGGCATTTTAAATGTAGGTGAGGAATGTCTGTTGGATTTAATAATTTCTGCAAATGATTTACTTACCGGTGGATGTAATTTAGAAGCCTCTGGGTATGATATGCAACATTCTGCCATAGATTTTTTAATATTGTTTTGTCTGGTGTACTCGGGGCATGATTTATTAGTTGCATAATGGGTACCAGAACATAGACAACATGCAGATTCATCTGTTTCAATATTACAACTGCTGCCGGCATGGTCTTGGCCACACTTGAAGCAGCGAGGCTTTGACCTACACTGAAGTTTTGTGTGCCCAAACCGACAACAATTGTAACATTGTATCGTTGGGTATGTATAGAGTTCAACAGGCAGAGAGTTGTAACAAATGTAGATCCTTTTAGGTAGCACTTGTCCATCGAAAGTAACAACAATAGTCTGTGACGGTTTCCAAGTGAGGGTTCCATCAACAGTAGTCTTATAATTTAGGCGCCTTATTTTTAATATTTTTCCACAACCAACAGGTAAATTGGCATTATCAATAATTTCCTCAGGTGACCATTCGGCTGGTACACCACGAATTAAACCCATTCGTGTAAGATGAAAAGTAGGAATAAAAGCTTTAAGTTTCTGAGTGGCAAGGCTTTCATTTGATAGAAATGCATTTGCACTAACATAGTCTGTAAAAGTCAAAGACATTCTGTTTCGTCCTATTCTTTTTAAACTGCCGTTTACAATATTTTTAAATCCTTGTGTTTTAAGGAGTCGGCCTAAAGCAAGCGGATGGAGTGTGACGTTATCGTCTGGGCTTGATTGTTCCTTCTGAATATGAACGATAAAAGGAGATACATCCGATTTTTCATACATAAGTCTGCTAATTTGAGAGGGCGTTTGTTGAGTTTGAGTTTTTTCTAACACTATACTATTATTACTATTTAAATTAGGGACTTTATTTACAACAATAGGAGAAATAACTTGTTCTTTAATTGAATCTGTAGTAACACAACAACATTCACCATCTCTGCTTTCTGCTAAGTTATTTCCTTTACGCCTGCGTTTGTTGCAGTGCCTACACATCTTAATAGTACGACTACGTTTTAGAGCAGAAGTACTGGACGATTTTGTAGACCATACCGAGCCATCAGTGTCCATACCGGACTCATTTGATACTATAGTTACATAATTGGCTGGTTCAGGAACACAGCCCCCTGACTTATCAGGGGGCTCGTTCATTTTTGAAAGAAAACAATAAAAAGACTTACCAAAATATATACACTACACAAATATATAAGTAAGAGATAAAATATTTACAAAATCAAACACAACTGACCACTTTAAATAATTAAAATAAGTTTACAAAATTTCGACGCGCCCGGCAAGTTTAAGGTTTCCCGCGCTTTTTTTATCAAGTGAATTATAAAGGCATTCATTTAATGTTCGATAATAAGACGTTATTACGTATGCAAAATAAAAATGAACGATGTTGGATGCGGTAGGCTGTGTACTGTTTATTTTTAAACATGATTTTGTTTATGAGAAAAGATTTTATGAAACTAAAAGATATTACTTACTTCGTAAACATTATTTCAAGATTATGATTAAAGATAACAAACTATTACAAGTAGTACATGGTCTTAGAGCTGAGTGACTTCAATTTATTATTTTGCTGAGCTGAATGAATTGAACTATTTTGGGTGATAATTAGCACAGCTATTTTGCTTTTATTGTCGTGATTTTCCCAAAGGAGGCTCTTCAAAAAGGGCGCAAAAAGGTTTCTATGGAGTAATCGACGCAGCAGCTACACTCAAATAAAAAAATGGTCAAGTGCGAGTCGGACTCGCGCACGAAGGGTTCCGTACCATTATCTATGCAACATACGTTATTAATAAATGAGCAAACAACACACACAATACTTAACTAATCACGTTTGTTGTATGAGAGCAAGAAACTGTAAAAAAATCATGTTTGTTGTATGGGAGCCCCCCTTAAATATTTATTTTATTTTATTTTTAGTATTTGTTGTTATAGCGGCAATAGAAATACATCATCTGTGAAAATTTCAACTCTCTAGCTATCACCGTTCTTGAGATACAGCCTGGTGACAGACGGACGGACGGAAGATTTGTGAATTTCAAGTTCTGATGTACGAGTAGCAAGAATAGTAATTTTGCTGTAACGTCCAATACAGTAAAAGTAGATATGGCAGATAAGGATTTGTATAATTTTGTTACGCAGTTTTGAAGTGTTCTGTTAATGATGAACATCAGTTAAAATAATTAACAATAATTGTGTTTGTTACCTACGGATATATTTATCCGAAATAAATGATTATTATTATAAGCCCAGTAAGTAACTTTTCTGACCGCTTCACTACCCATCATAAAAAGCATTACTAAGATATTAGCCAGCACTTTTAGAATATTTCAAATATGAAGATATGCAATAACAGTACAATTTTGAAATTGTCATTGTTTACAACTGTCCCGCAGCGGTTACCCGTAACTTTCTGGACAACCCTCGTTTAAGCGACATTTAAACTACGATGACCATTTTGACCGCTATTATTTAGGGTTGTCACAGTAAGTTTTTCAATATTTCCAATACGTGTACCACTAATATTTTTAATTGTTATGAACAGTACATTAAAGAATTAGATTAGAAACAATATTTGCCATCGTTAAGTTAGCTGTAAATGTTTTATTTAAATAATATTTTTAGTACAATTCAGTTTATTGTTTTACACGAGTGCAAAACTATTGGGACAAAGAATTCTAATTGGTTAAAATTATCTGATACATCATACTAGTCTAAACAAATATTATAAAGCGAAGATTTTGTTTGTTTGAACGCGCTAAACTCAGGAACCACTGGTCTGATTTGGAAACATTCTTTCAGTGTTAGATAGTACATTTATCGAGGCAGGTTAAATGCTATATAACATCGCGCTGTGATCAATAGGAGCGAAGCATCAACGAAAATGTTGCAAAAAGAGGGAAAATTTTCTAGATTACACGCATACGAAGTCGCTGGCAACAGCTAGTCAAATATAATTATGGCAACCCTATGAATCAGACCTTTTGTTATATTCTATACTACGATACTACAAAGTAAAGCCATCCCAAAACCACGAGGGCTATCACTGACCAATTGAATCTCAGTGACCATTATGATAATATAGCAGCTTTATCTTTTCTCGCTGAAGTCAGTCAAGAGCTCAGTCTCACCCGTGACCATGGTAACTGCAAAGTCTCCGAAACGTCGGGCCAAAATTTAAAACAAATATACGCGTCTAAATCCGTAAAAAGTAGTTTTATTTATTTATCTTTTCTTTCAATATTTCTTCCTTCGAAAAGAAAAACAAAGAGATGATTGTCAAAATTGTCAACTTCTAAAGTAATTTATTCATTTTTCAATTGAGTTGCTGTGCTTTTACTTAATAAATTAAATACATATAGAGAAAATACGAAACGGTTTCCGAGGTCGTGGGTTCAAGTCCCACTTGCAGTGATCCCTTTTTCCACTATTATTTAATTCAATAAAATTTTGAATTATTTTTATTTATAAGCTAAGCCAAGTATGTGAATGGCACCACAAGTGCCTAAGTGGCTTCAACATCTGGTAAACCTGCGGAGTCGTATTTTGGGATTCAAATGTCTGCAATACATAAACAGTAAATAGTTTCGTATTTAGTTTCGTGGGGGGTCACCTAGAGTAGATACAATGAAACCCCTCTGTTGCAGGTTCTTAGTCCTACAATACAAAGGGTATACAAGTCCTACAACATATAATGTCAGTCTGCTGACTCACTCTCTTCTTTACTAATTATAAAACAACATCGGTATTTTTGTATGTGTCCCTATGTGAGCTTATATCTTCAAAACTACGCAACGGATTTTGATGCGGTTTTTTTCTAATAGATAGAGTGGTGCAAGAGGATGGCTTTTTTATGTAATTTATTAAAGTTTGGTTTCTAAATTCTACGTATGCGAAGTTGCGGGGAACAGCTAGTCTTTTATAAACAAACCACTTTTATCCCATAAAAGTATATCCTTGAAATACTCCAAAACAAAACTACATTAATTAAATGTTATCATATATTATCTTCGTCGTTAATCTATATGGGTCAAACTTAAAGGATTAAAATGGTTGAACAAATATTTGCATTTTGACGTTCAGATTAAAATATTAAAGTGGTCAGTTTCTACACCCTTTGGTTTTAGTTTGTTTGCTTTATAAGGTAACATAAGGTAGAGACTATTTTATAGAAACACTACTGACAAGGCATGCAAGCAGAAGGTTTAGTTTGGAGATACCGTCTCCGACAGAAAAATGTATCAGTTTGTAGTGTCCCTCGGCTGACTTTTACGGATATTTATTTGTATTCTTAATACGTCACCATACGAAAAAGAAGTATACATAAGTATAGGTTTACCTGTCTGACCAGCACAGAGCGTCATCTCGATACCTGAAAAAATTACAAAAGGGTTAAATTACAATATTCTTAAACTTAACAACATTTCGTGCTATCTGTGCCCCTACACACAAAAGTTATAAAAGTTAAGAGGTGACCTACTTATTACGATTTTCCACTATATTATCAAATTATATAAAACAGGTATATAGGGCAGGACCGCGCAGTGGACGGTGGAAAGCTTATGGATGGATAAAACAAGGAATTATTTGGCTAACCATTCATTGGATATCCAGAGTTTGTAAAGCTATAAGCAATTGTTCGGATCTTGTGGACGTTCATCGTGACAGCTATCATAAGGCTCTAAAAACATTTGTCGCGTGTAATGTCAATTTTAATATAATAATAATTAATATTTGACTGAATGTAGGCATAATATCTTCGGAATTTTGTAATAATACTGTTGAATAATCTTTGTTCTTTATAATCTTTGCGGTGTTAATCTATAATTAATTGGTTGTACCCGCCTTTTATATTTTATCGTTTCTTGTTTGTAAATGTATTGTACAATCGATTGTTGATTAACCTAATAAATAAATAAATAACCAAGGGCAGAGAAGAGTGGTCACATTGGTATAGGTCGCGTCATGTAAAAAGAACGCTGGGGGTCAAGCTGCGCATAGGCGATTTATCGGTTTTCTATGTAATACCTATTAAGAATAACAAATATGTAGGTACCAAGCCACGACTCGCCAGCGAAAGCCTAGTTCAAAAATAAAATAATAGGCATATAACTTTCGTGCGAGAGTGTACCCATGCGCACAGACGCCGCCACCACTTTCTTCCAGCGTTCTTTTTACGTGACGCGTACTATACCAACTCTACGCGCAGTCTATAATATACGGCTTTTGTAAAAATAGTTTAGATAACATTGCCAAATTGCATTATTGACACTATCAATTTTCATTTGTAACACGCATCTATTAGTTCGGTACGTAATGTATCTATCAATATAATAATATAATATGTAACGGAAACTCTGAAAGTGATTTATGCCAACTTGCAGTAGTCTTACTTGTAGTACTAAAGACAATGCGAAAATTTAAAAAAAAAAATTCGAGATTTTCAAGCGTGTTTTTTTAGTTTTTGAACTAAACAAATTTTTAGTTTAGTTTAGTCCATAATCACTCGAAATTAATATTTTTCTTACACAAACATAATATTACAACAAAAACACGTACATCTTTAAAAATGTAGCACTAATGTTGAATACCTGTTCCATTCGATGGTGGCTAAGATTATTAATAATGTAGGTTTTATGCAGGCGTCTGTGAAACATCTGAATTATTCATTTATAGTCTGGGAGGTCGCCACTTTGAGAAATGCCTCGCAGATGAAATGTACTTGAAAATTGTTTTAGTAAATAAATTATATTCATGTTTTTAGTTGGTTGCAAGACCAGGAAAGATAATACTATAAGTATGGAGCACAAAATATGTAAAATTCGTAATGTAAACAATTTAAAGAAATAGCTGCTGCAAGTATTTTGAATTGGCCGCGACGTAATATGCTAATAAAAAATTGTAATAACTATTGTGTACTTGTAAAAGTGGCTAAGAAAAGGACTGATGGTATATTCGTTTATGTTTCCTATAATTTTGTCTAAATTACAGCGTTTAAGACACGATACGGTCGATATTATTCGATGAAATAATCAAAAAAGTATTAAAGCTTCAAGCTTCTTTCACACCTTATTATTTTTTGGGAAGCTTACAAACGATCTAGTTAATTTATGATCTAAAGAAATAAACACGTTTATCATAAACTAGGTGTTGCCTGCGATTTCATACGCGTGAAATTTAAAAATTATTTCCCATTTTTGCAACATTTTTCACTGATGATTCGCTCTTATTGATAGCAGCGTTATGTTATATAACCTATAGCCCTCCTCGATAAACGTGCTATCCTACACTGAAAGAATTTTTCTTATCGGACCAGCGGTTGCCGAGATTAACGCGTTCAAAAAAACTCTTCAGCTTTTTATAATTAGTATAAATAAATAAATATTTTGGATATTTCACACAACGTCCTCTGGTCCCAAAGTAAGCTATATTTCTATGCTTGTGTTAGGGGTACCAGATACGGATATACTACATATATTACTTTTCTTTTGTAAATACATACTTATTATATGTAGAAAACACCCAGACGCAGATAAATAGCAGCAGCTACTCTATAGATCCTGGTCATGGTAATACCTGAGTGACTACCATGGCCCGGCCAAGGGGCGAGGAGGAACACCGTGGGGTTTAGTAGGTAGTCCGGGTCCGTTTCTGACCCGGGAGTCCCACACGAAGTGCGAAAATACATACCTCACGTAAAAAAAAAACTGTAGATCCTATAACTTTATGCGTAGGTGTGCAATCGTCTCTATGTATTGTTATTCGTAATAATAATGAACTCGTCGATCAGTTATGCATTTACGTAGTATGTAAGAACTTGTACATGAATATAAACTGCGATATATATGCCTACCAGTTTTTACTTACTTCAAGATTTCCAAGGTTATATATGGTTAAGTGATTATTATCAAAAGGATTTATTAGTTTCTGAGGTTTTGCTTACACATTTTTGTTAGTTCATGTTATTTTTTTTATTATTAATCTCTCTTACAAAGAGCTAGTGTTGCAATTAAGGGCCTACATCAATATTATCGTCGACATGTACCTATTAACAGAGCTAGTAGGTATAGAAAATGAAGAATTAGGGATATTTTTTTTGTTTACTCAAAATCTACTAAATATATTTTAATTCCGGTTTACGTGTTTCTATATATAATAGTTACTTATGTTTTGAAAGTTATTTCATTAGTTAATACGCGATAATAGACCGACAAATGAAAAAAATAAAAAATAAGAGAGGTTGTTTCGCTAAGATTTTCTATCGAGAAAACTTTTTTCAATCGCGTTTCTGAGTTTATGCGATCCTAGATTATATATTGAAAAAACATATACTTAAAAATTAGAGCTCTAGCCATTCAATCTAAAGAAAAAATGAAAACTTCGTACGTAGAAAAATGCAAGAAGCTATTTTGGTATCCTCTTAATATTATATACTAAATTAACGTTTCTTTAATCGAGTTCACAAAGATAAAGTTTTGCTATTAGTATCTGTTAATACTGTTAATCTGTACTAATACTAGATGTCCCGGCAAACGTTTTACAATACTAAAAAAAAGGTTTTAAAAATAGATGTTGGCCGATTCTCAGACCTACTGAATATGCATGTAAAATTTCATAAAGATCGGTCAAGCCGTTTCGGAGGAGTGCGGTAACTAACACTGTGACACGTGAATTTTATATATTAGAAGATTATAAAACTGAAGAGTTTGTTTGCTTGTTTGAACGCACTAATCTCAGGAACCACTGATCGGATTTGAAAAATTCTTTCAATGTTACATAGCACATTTCTTGAGGAACGCTATTATAGGCTACATAACATCACGCTACGTCTAATAGGAGCGCAGCATCAGAGAATAATGTTTTGAAAACGGGGAATTTTTTTTGCGTACAAAGTACATTTAATATAAAAATCTGATTCGGCATATTATTATGTAATTTATAACTTTTAGATCTGATTTTTGAAAACGGTCGGAATAATATTTTTTTCACCGAATACCATATTCTCGCTACAAAATTTTATGAAAAAAAATCTCATCAGTAGGTATATTCTCCATTATTATATTTCATTTTGTATCATACATTGAGTATTGGCAATATAAGCACGTATTTCACGCGCGGAGTATTTTAATAAAAAAAGTGTGAGGGACGTAGCTGTAATATATGATTGCTGGCAACACAGCGTATTATGTTAATATAATACCTACCGTGATAATAAGAAGACTTATAGATAAATAAAAATAATAAATAAATATTCGTGGACATTTCACACAACGTCCTCTGGTCCCAAGCTAAGCTATATATGCTTGTGTTATGGGTACCAGAATACGGATATACTACTTAAACTACTTTTCCTTAAATAAAACTAGACTTTGCAGTCACCATGGTCTCGTATGAGTCTCACCCGTGACCATGGTGACTGCAAAGTCTTCGAAACGTCGGGCCAAAATTTAAAACAAATATACGCGTCTAAATCCGTAAAAAGTAGTTTTATTTAAACAGATGAGTCGCGCAAGTGTTAGAAAATATTACTTTTCCTAAGATAGATCTTTATTGTTATAAATTGCAGTATTTTATAAGCTTTTATTCAGTTTTGACCCGATGTTTTACTACAGATAGTCAAATCTTGAAAGTTTTTGACACACTTCCGAGTCACCAACTGAGCTGAAACTTATTTACTTACCTACTTTATTTACTATTTTATTCTTTTTGGGTAATAATGACCTAGAAAAATGCTTTTAATAAATTTTTGTTACTTGCAAACAAACCGCTTTGTATAAGTTTACAATGCTGTCTATCAAAAGCTCAAACATATATCGAACTTCGAACGAACTGAAATATACCATTATTTTTTTAAATACATACCTTTGTATCTATTTAAGAGACTTTAGAGTGCCAAAAGTAGACTAACTAAACTTTTTATCAAAAACTTGGCTGAATGTTGCTGTCTTTGTCAAATAGTAAAAAAAAGAAAAAATTCAAATATTGCAAATCGATTTTAGAACACGACATTATTCTTTAAAGTTGGCAATAGCATTCAAACTCACAAGGTGTTAGACAGCGTGTTCTTAACATGTATTCACATAAAAAGTAATTGAATTCAGCTTAGCAACGCTGTATTTTACTAGGGTTGCCAATTGCTACATTTTTATATATTTCTTATATAACTTCTTAGTTTAAAACGGAAACGGAAAATTGATCCTCAAAATATGTACTGGAATTATTTTAGGCGAAAATATTAATTAATTACATACTTAATAATCTTCAGACATTCATCGATCGATGAAATTAAACAAATTTATTTAATTAGTTAATCAAAATTTGGCTACGTTTTATCTAGATTATACATAAATATACTTTTTACATTTAAACTAAATGGTATACAATAAAACAATTGATATATTATTTTATTTCGGACCATTAATTATATCGTTTCGAATAATCGCTACATATGAGATAACTATTGAATGTGAACTAATAATGAATCATTAGAATTAAGAAGAAATATTTTAATACTAACTTATGTGATTAAACTACTTCGGGACATTATTAACAACCCTCAAGTGTTAATGTGTTTGAACATATATGTTCCCAGTAATTATTTAAGTGCAAGAAAGCGCGATTTAATCGCACTTCCAAAACCAAGGATAATGTGCTCCAACAGGCACCGCTTACTAGAGCACTAAGATTAATAAACGATATAGCCAAAGATCTAGATATTTTCTCGATCTAGATCTTTCTACGTCCTTTGACTAAAATTACAGATAGGGGTATGAGAATTGTTACCAATTCATAAAATGTGTCCATCTCTTGGAGTGTAATATTTATGTACATGTAACATTTAATAATAATGTCGACTTGGTTCTCTACTGTAATGGCATTGTAAACTTAATTTAATAAATAAATGAATAAAATTAAATAAAATAAAAAACAGAATTCAGAATTGACTAGAATTTGAGCGTGTTTTAATGTCAGTCAAACAATTTTGAATTAAGAATATCAAAACTTACTAAGTATTACAACGAAATTCCATGCTAAATTAAAAAACAAAAAATTATTCAAATAAAGATGGCGTCCCTACTTTTAGTGTTGCAATTGTCAACAGCCGCGACAGGCAGTTTTGCATTTTATAACTCGCTCCTGAACGTTCAACACGGTAATGATCACCATCAATTTTTACTGAGATCTATCAATTTCCATTCAGCTACAATTTAGCGATGGATTTTATAAGAATTTCAGCACTTAACATGAAATATATATGCTGAATGGTGAGTAAATGTATTTTCTAGAAATTCTCGCTAAAATAAATGTTTAATTTGGCGAAAATTTTTCGATATAAAATGTAAATTTATAAGAAGCTCCTGGAAAGTAACTCATATTATTCTATATTTGTAATCATTTATTGAAACGGTGAATCCTTGTTAATGTACTAAAAATGACAAGGTCGCAAGTTGACTACTTTTAAGAATACAGTTAATTTTACTTAACACAGTAACATAACATATTAAGTACTGTACATTATACTTTTAAAACTATCCATCAATATAATTAATTACATAGTTCCGACATAAACAAATCGTACCGTAGTTAACCGGTTAATTACTATTAACCCTTGAACTGCTCTATACGGACAACACCCAAAGTATCCTGGAACACAAACTTTAACTGTTTCATGTAAGTAACGTTTTCAAAAAATATATCGATAGTACATTCTCTTGTGGGATAACGTAATTTCAAATTTCGACCAAATCTAAGACCTTCCTACGTCATATTGTATTCATGTTCTAAATTTAAATTTTCAAATTCAGAACACGTTTGTCTCGTTGGCGACACTCGCGCTTTATTGCATAAAATTACAATATCTGGCAAAGAGCGATATTTGCGATGCCGCCATTATGTCACGTCATTTTAATATTGTAAGTAAGTGTTTAATTGATATAATAGGTATTCATTTTATACCAAAATAATAGAAATAGTAAAAAGATGGTGAGAGCACTGAGAGCTGACTGATTCACTGATTCTTAAATTAATTGAAACTAGAAAAGAACGTAAAAATATCCATGCTGATTTAATTTACACCCTATACGAATACTAAGTTATTTTGGGAAATTTAACCAAGTTAGTGAAAAGTAGGGAAATTTCACATTAATATACCCATATAGACTTGCTTTATACAGAAACTAGCTGTTGCCTGCCGCTTAATCCGCCTAAATTCAGATTTTCATAATAATATAGCCTATGGAATTCTCGGGGACTGTAGCTTCCTGTTAATGACAAAAAAATCGGACCATTACTTTTGGAGAATAATACATATTAATGTAACTTCACCTCTTTAGTATAAATGTAATATTGCTATCCTTAATTCATCACTATAAAGGTAGTAAATACTCATAAAAACTAGCAAACTTATTACAAACATCAAACATTTAAACAAGCGGACAAACATGATGCAAAACAAACACAGTTAGTTTATATACGTTTACGTTTAGTTACCACTCCTGCGCACCTATCTCGCTATTTGTGATTCTTGTGACAACAAAACGCAATTAACGGCCAATTACCGATGCGAGCACAGATAAGATAAAGCACTAAAATATACTTGACACCTAATTTGCATTTATTAAGTTTGTAAGATTTAGCATTATTTAAATTTTGTGTTAGTTTTGTACTCATATCATAGATTAATAACAACGCAATAAGTCTCTATTTTTGATCGTGATTTTTTGGTTTTTAAATTGAGTATCTTCGGAGATATGTATTGTCTTTACCTAATATAAAACAACGTCGTTATTTTGTTGTATGTCCAGTATGTCGCTATGCGAGCTTATATCTTCGGAACTACGCAAGGGATTTTGATGTGGATAATTTGATTAGATTGGGTGGTTTAAGAGGATGGTTTTTGAATATTTTTTTTTATTTTCTAAATTTCACACGTACGATGTTACGAGTAACAAATAGAAGAATAATTTAATAATACAACTAAACATGAATAAAATTATGAAAGTATATTGTCATATAAATAAAAGTCATATGTAGATATCGAACGGACGACCTCACGTAGAGCAGACGCTATCACTACGAAAACATATATTTATACAACTAGCTGTTGCCCGCGACTTCGTACCTACGCGTAGAATTTAGAAAATGTTCCCCGTTTTTGTAACACTTTTCACTACTGCTTCTCTCCTATTAGTCACAGCGTGATATTATATAGCCTATATCCTTCCTCGCTAATTGGACTATCCAACACTGAAAGAATTTTTCAAATCAGACCAGAAGTTTTTGAGATAAGCACGCTTAAACAAACAAACAAACTCTTCAGCTTTATAATATTAAATAGTATAGTAGGTATATAATGTATATAGTATAGATAACTACAATATTCTCGCTAGTTATTCTTGGCGAATCTGGCGAAATAATAAATAATTATATTATGATTAGTATACTATATTACGTAATTAATCGGCGCAAGTAACACCTGATAATTTGTACAATGGTAGAGCACAAATAACACAATAACACTGGATAAGTCCAATCATCAACCATTTCTCACATCCGCCCATGGCCGATCACACTTCACTATTATTAGGGTTGCCACAAATAGCTAAACCTAATAAAAATATGCTAAATATTGCTATGTCTAGCAAATAAAAATACAAAATAAATATACTTCTCTAGCAATAAGCTTAAAATATTTCACTATTTAGCTCAAAATATCTTTTGAGAATTCTTAGACCGCATTGGTTAGTAAGTTTTATCCTTCCTCTCCAGCCCATTTACGTCCCACTGTTGGGCACGGGCCTCCTCCACTTTGGGAGGGATTATGGTCTACTGTGCCGCGCTGATCAGGCGTGTAGGCACAGGGTTTATTTTCGAGTTTTCCGTCTCTCACAGGAGATGTTATCCATGTGCAATATCCCTTAGCTGACTTTTACAGCACCCTTGGGGGGAGATGGGGTGGTGACATTTGTATTCTTAATCCGTCACCACATGGAGAGTTTTAACCTTACACCTAATTAAAATACTTAGTTTCAGATAGATAAGACACAAAACTCAAAGAAACGGTAGCTAATGGATAAATAAGTTCTTTACCTGTGAACATGATGAGTAGGTACACAATTGAGTATTAAAAAAAAAAGTTCAATGAACTTCATGTGCCTTTGAAATTTGCGGGTTTCGCTCGATTTCTCAGAATATAAACATCAGATCCTGACCTGGTGCCAGTGGTACCACAGGGAAACCACCAGCTTTCAAATAATAGAAGAATCATTAAAATCGCTTTGCCAATTAAAAAGTTATGAGGTAACAAAAATAAAAAAAAAGCTTTTGCAAGCATTAGTGGCCAAGTCTGTATCAATAAAATTAAAACTGGACCTGAAATTAATACCAAAATATAATCAAATAAAACAGTATCAAAATCGTCACAAAAGTCGATAATAACTATACTCAACGTCCTTCGCCAACCTTGATTATAATCAAGGTTGGCGAAGGAATATTATAATATTTGGTGTTGATTTGACCGCGTATACACTGTATCCATGTTGGCTATATCTAGTATTATCTAGTCAAGCGTGGACGTACAATCAATAATTTCCTATCAATGACCAACACCGCTCGATTATTAGTTGTGGAAAAAACAATAACTGTATGTATGATTATATATTATAGTACTGTAATGTTGGATTTGTAAGGATATGCTGAATTTATAAATTACTAGCTGACCCTGCAAACGTTGTTTTGCCATACAAATGTTAGTGGTGGACAAACCTTATCACTTAGGGGTACGAAAGATAGTTAGTAGCCGATTCTCAGACTTACTGAATATGCATAAAATTTCATGAGTATGGGAACGGACATTGTGACCCGAGAATTTTATATATTAGATTTATCCAAAATGTACCTACAAGTTCGTGAGTTGTATGTTTAATACATCTTCATCTCTTCGTTTTCAAACTACGGAATAGATTTCGATGACAATAAAGTGATTTAGAATTTTCACAATTAGGTACAGCTAAAGTTTACGTAAATTCAGATTCCCTCAGATTCACTCTTATTTTTAGACCACTTGTCAATGAACAATAAATAAATAGAACACCACAATGGCTTGCGGGTATAAAAATTGCTTAAATATAAACTCAGACCTATATAATATACCTAATCATAATATCATGCTACAATTTTTATTAAGAATCAGTTTAAGCGTTTCCTAGTAGAATATTGACAACCGTGACACGAGAATTTTGCGAAACTAAGTAAGGTCCATACTATGACAAACATGAGCAGTTTTCATTGTAATAATATCATAGTCGATATTATTCTCATAATTCGCGTGCGCATTCAACATAACCTTTCACACCTCTCGGTCGTGCGCCAGAGTCATTGTGAACGACTGTAGGTACGTCTAAAATACAGGTTAACACTTGTGAACATACTCGTATTAATACCTTACCTGAATTATCGTGTGAACTGTGTGTGATTGTACCGATTATAGAATTAATAATAGTATTTTTTATAAATAAATATACATGGGCATTTCACACAACGTCCTCTGGTCCCAAGCTAAGCTTATATGCTTGTGACTACATAGACTTTTCTTTTGTAAATATTATTATGTACACACTTTATAATACATAAAAAAACAGACGCAGTACAAATGTAGCGACATCTAGTGAAGAATGTCTGACACTACATAGTACAGCACAAGAATGATAGATGGCGTGGAATGACAAATGTGACGTCATAAAGGATCCCACATGGCACTTGCGGAAATTGCACACTTCTTAAGGGCCTACATCAATATTATCGTCGACATGAACCTATTAACACAGCTAGTAGGTATAGAAAATGAAGAATTAGGGATATTTTTTTTGTTTACTCAAAATCTACTAAATATATTTTAATTCTGATTTACGTGTTTCTATATGTAATAGTTACTTATGTTTTGAAAGTTATTTCATTAGTTAATACGCGATAATAGACTGACAAATGAAAAAAATAAAAAATAAGAGAGGTTGTTTCGCTAAGATTTTCTATCGAGAAAAGTTTTTTCAATCGCGTTTCTTAGTTTATGCGATCCTAGATTATATTGTTACGAACACACAAAACACAAAGGAGCTAGCGCCATCTAGCAGCAACTAGTAAAACCAATTAAAGAACCGAACAGAGTGAAACCCCTATTAGATACTAGATGGCGTTAGAGGAACTACCGAAGTTTCCAGAAACATTCGTTCCGGGCGATCACGTTCGCGCACAGTCGGGAACATTCTGGAATGGTCTGAAACTCGTCTCGGCGCATATAAATAGCGGCAGGGAGGCGAGCCCGAGCAGTTCAGTTCGAGCTACGATAAAGGCGACTTCGAGAGCGAAAACAAGTGATCAAGAGTGATACCAGTGAAACCTACAACTTGGCTACGATCTAGGACATTGTTAGTGCTTAGTGTTTGGACATAGTGCTTAGTGTTTGGACCTAGTGCTTAGTGTTTGGACCTAGTGCTTAGTGTGTAACTAGTGCTAGTGAAATAAAGTCTTCTAAAAGAGTCAGCAGGTCTTTCTCTCCAAATCCTTCGAACCCTAACACGTAACAACTGGTGTCGGAAGTGAGATTTGGAGATGCCATTGACTCCGAGAGAGGACTTCGAGGGCGTCAGGACAAGGGCACAACGAGCTGCGGAGGCCACGCCCGCTGTGGACCAAGCCCCGCCCACTGGCCCCACCTACCAGGCCCCGCCCACCGACCACGCCCCTCTAGACCCGCCCACTGGCCACGCCCACCATGCCACGCCCACCGACCACGCCCATAGGGCTCCGCCCACCCAGGCCCAGGCTCCGCCTACTCAGACTCAAGCCCCGCCCACTGGCTCCGCCCACCTTGCCACGCCCACCACACCGGCCACGCCCACTAGACAAGCTCCGCCCACTGGATCCGCCCACCTTGCCACGCCCACTAGACAAGCCACGCCCACCAGCGGCAGCGTAGCGTCAGTAGCACTTCAATTAGGAAGTTTAATTGAACTGATAGAGATGCAAAGGGCTGAAATTCGGTCAATGAAGGAGTCACAAGAACGCAAGCTCGGCGCTTTGCAAGAGTCACAAGAACGCAAGCTCGGCGCTTTGCAAGAGTCACAAGAACGCAAGCTCGGCGCTTTGCAAGAGTCACAAGAACGCAAGCTCGGCGCTTTGCAAGAGTCACAAGAACGCAAGCTCGGCGCTTTGCAAGAGTCACAAGAAAAAGTGATTTGTGCTATAAATGATGTTAGTAACACGGTGATTAAGCTTCGAAAAAATGTCGACGTAGTGGAAGAACGAGTTACCGGGTTAGGATTGGATGTCGAAAATGTGAAAACCGGCCTCATTGAACTACAGAAGAAAGTAGTGCGCCTTGAAACCACGGGAGTTACGATCTCTAGTGGAACTATCGGAGTGGCACAAGGACCAAGAGTGAAAGTTCCGCCATACGACGGCACTACTTCCTGGAACGCTTATCGTCAGCAATTCCAGACGGTTGCTACTGCCAACGGATGGACGGAAGAACAATGCTTGACCGCTCTCACTGTTGCGCTCAGAGGGCAAGCTTTGTCGGTCCTGGAAGCACTGCCACATACAGGAAATGGGTTCCAAGACCTGATGGAGGCACTTGAATCCAGATACGGGGAGCGACACCTGGAGCACGTGTTCCGTGCCCAACTGCGTGACAGAGTCCAACGCTCAGGAGAAGGACTACAACAATGGGCGTTGGAAATTGAAAAACTCGTCAGAAAGGCACACCCAGGAGCCGACACCAAGATGGTAGACACGAATATTGTTCAAGCATTTGTCGACGGAATCAAAGACCTGGAGGTCAGAACTGCAGTGAGGCTTCGTCACCATACCTCGCTAAAAGAAGCATTGGCGCATGCTTTGGAGGTCGAGGCTGTTCGTTATGACATACGGCATACGCATAAGATCCGTGAGGTCTCTGAGGAAGTCAAGGAGGTTAAGGCCCCTACGAAGAAAAGTTCTGGAGCCATGTGCTACAAGTGCGGTGAGAGGGGCCATCTTCAGCTCAACTGCCCGCAGAAGGAAACCCAGATGGCCAGGATGAACAGACTCGAGGAACAAATAGAGGTGCTGAAGAAGCAGGGGGCTTTGTCTCTTGCCCGGGATCAGGGAAACGAATAAAAGCCAGGACTAAGGGGCGAGTGCTGGCTGACGCGGAGGGAGCCCCGATAACTGTTATCTCCCAGGCATGCAGCGGGAATAGTTTTGCGATTCAGGGGACTATTAACGGGACGGATTGCAAAATGACTCTGGACACAGGAGCCTCTAGAACAATAGTGAACCCAACTCTGGTAAAAACCGCAACGGGACACAAGAGGAGAATTAACTGTCGGCTACTTACTGCCTCCGGTCAGCCAATACCCGTCCTGGGAGAAACGTCAGTTACGATGTATGTAGGGGGGTCCTCATACTCTCATAACGTAATCGTGGCTGAGATTGTGGATGATTGCATCTTGGGTTTGGATTTCATGAAGAAACACAACTGCAGAATTAATGTCGCTGAAGGAGTTTTCAAGTGTGGTGAAGAAGAAATCTTCATTCTTGGAGGCGCCTGCGGGAAAGTCACATGTGTAAAGAAGGTCATCATACCTGGACGAGCGGAAGCTCAGGTACTGGTGGAACTGCCGCCAGCTGGAAAGAAAAAGTCAAACAGATGCGTGTTGATCGAAGACACACCTACCAAGACATCGTCACAAAAACTGATGACGGCGAGAACCCTTGTTAGTGGAAGCAGAAACGCTGTGGTCAGGGTTTTGAATCTTGGTAATCGCGAGATCTGCTTGAACAAAGGTGATGTCATCGGAAAGTGCGAGGAAGTTGTCTGGATAAAAAAGTGTAGTTCGATGACAGGCGCAGACTCAGCAAACAGCAATAACTACGGTTTAGTGACTAAGCTACTCGATGACTGTAAGAGTAATCTGACTTATTCGCAGAGCATGAAAGCTAAGAAGTTTTTGCAGCGCTACGCGAATATCTTCTCCAGTCAAGAAGGGGACCTTGGAAGAACGTCGATGGTTCAGCACAGGATAGATACCGGAAGCGAGAGACCAATTCGTCAACGAGCAAGACGGATACCAATTGCAAAGGAAAAAGAAGTTGAAGGCCTTTTGGAGGACATGAGAAGGAATAAGATTATTGAACCGTCTACAAGTCCGTGGTGCTCACCTGTTGTATTAGTGAAGAAGAAAGATGGTAGCACGAGATTTTGTGTGGACTATAGGCGTCTCAATGATGTGACTAAGAAGGACAGTTACCCTTTACCACGAATCGACGACACTTTAGATACCCTGAGTGGCATGAAATGGTTCTCGACCCTAGACCTGAAATCTGGCTACTGGCAGGTGGAAATTCATCCAAAAGACAAGGAGAAGACAGCTTTCTCGACCGGTAAAGGTTTATGGCAATTTAACGTCATGCCCTTCGGATTGTGCAACGCACCTGCCACCTTTGAGCGACTCATGGAGTGTGTACTGGCAGGCTTAGTTGGAGAGGCTTGCTTAGTCTACTTGGATGACGTCATCATTGTCGGCCGCGACTTCGAGGACCATTTGCGAAACTTGGAACGAGTTTTCGCCAAAATAGAGGGAGCCAAATTAAAGTTGAACCCGGAAAAGTGTCGTTTATTCAGGAGCAAGGTCAACTATCTCGGCCATATTATCTCCAGTGATGGAATCCAGACAGACCCGGAGAAACTGGAAGCAGTTCAAAAATGGCCTACCCCTAAGGACAAAACCGAAGTGCGGGCATTCCTCGGCCTATGCTCATACTACAGGCGTTTTGTTAAGGGATTCGCAGAGATAGCCAAGCCATTACATCGGCTGACAGAAGATAAACGACAATTTAGTTGGGATGAGACTTGTGAAGATTCTTTTCAGAAACTGAAGAAACATCTGTGTGAAACACCAATCCTGGGGTATCCACAAACTGAAGGTCAGTTTATAGTTGACACGGATGCAAGCAACACGGCCATTGGAGGGGTGTTATCTCAAAAACAGGGTGAAAGAGAAGTTGTTATTGCATATTTCAGCAAATCTTTATCCAAGCCAGAGAGAAACTACTGTGTGACAAGACGAGAACTCTTGGCTGTTGTAAAGACGCTACAACATTTCAACAAATATCTCATCGGCAGACAGTTTTTACTACGAACTGACCACGCAGCCTTGAAGTGGCTACTGCAATTCAAGAACCCAGAAGGTCAAGTAGCTCGATGGATTGAACAGCTCCAGGAGTATGACTTCAAGACGGAACACCGCAGCGGAAAGACACATGGGAATGCCGACGCACTCTCACGAAGGCCGTGTTCGGAGGACTGCAAACATTGTGTCAAGCAGGAATGCAATGAAGAAACATTAAAACTAACGAGAACAGATCCTTTGAGTCTCTGGGAGAATGATGCTATGAGGGAGGCTCAAGAAAAAGATGACGACCTTCGGCACATCATCACATGGAAGAAACGGGGTGACGTAAAACCAATATGGAGTGAGGTTGCACCCACTGGCGCTGTCACTAAGGCGTACTGGGCGCAATGGGACAGTCTGATACTCCAAAACGGAATACTCTACCGGAAATGGGAGAAGACTAACGGCAGAGAGTTCCATCTTCAGATAATTGTCCCAAGAACGAGAGTACCAGATGTTCTCCGTGAAATACATGATGGCGTATCAGGAGGTCATCTAGGTGTCAAGAGGACGTTAACAAAAGTGCGAGAACGATTCTACTGGTTGCATTGTCGAGATGATGTACAGGATTGGTGCCGCAAATGTACTACTTGCGCTGCTGTGAAAGGACCACAGACAAGGAGCCGTGGGAACCTGCGGTTGTATAACGTCGGTGCACCGTGGGAACGAATTGCAGTTGACGTAGCGGGGCCATTTCCTGTAACGGATTCGGGAAACAAGTATTTTATGGTCGTCATTGACTACTTCACCAAATGGCCCGAAGTGTTCGCCATACCAAACCAAGAAGCCACAACAGTCGCTTCTAAGTTAGTCGAAGAAGTTATATGTCGCTTTGGTGTGCCTCTGGAAATCCATTCTGATCAGGGCAGGAACTTCGAATCGCAGGTGTTCCAGGAAGTGTGCAGAATTTTGGGCATGCATAAGACGAGGACCACCGCGTACCATCCGCAGTCTGATGGAATGGTTGAGAGATTTAACCAGACCCTTGAGAGGCATTTGGCGAAATTGGTAGATGACAAACAAAAGGATTGGGACAAGTATATACCACTCTTCCTTCTGTCTTACCGAACCGCCGAGCATGAGAGCATAAAAGCTACCCCGGCGTATGTCAATTTCGGTAGAGAACTACGAATACCAGTAGACCTATTGACAGGAGGGTCACCGGAGGAACCAAAGACTGTACAAGACTATGTCTGCGATTTAAGGGAAAAGATGCGCTATATACACGCCTTGGTTCGGGAAAATGGGTTACAGTCAAGTGAGAACATGAAAACCAGATACGACCGGAAATCGAACACGAGCGGCTTCGAGGAAGGGTCACTGGTGTGGCTGCATAACCCAACTCGCCGGAAAGGGAAATCTCCAAAGTTGCAGAACCAGTGGGACGGTCCATACAAAGTGGTTACCCGACTGAATGATGTGACCTATAGGATTCAAAAGCAACCAAGAGGGACATTCAAAGTGGTACACATAGACCGTCTGGCGCGCTACCATGGTAGTAACAACGATGCTCGGGACGAGCATCTCTAAGAGGGGAGTAGTGTTACGAACACACAAAACACAAAGGAGCTAGCGCCATCTAGCAGCAACTAGTAAAACCAATTAAAGAACCGAACAGAGTGAAACCCCTATTAGATACTAGATGGCGTTAGAGGAACTACCGAAGTTTCCAGAAACATTCGTTCCGGGCGATCACGTTCGCGCACAGTCGGGAACATTCTGGAATTTATTTATTTATTTATTTATTTATTTATAATTCACAAAATCCACAGCTCTTAAATATTACATAATTTTGAAAACCATTACTCACATTACACTTACAGCCAATTACGGATTTACAATTTATTTATAAAACTTTTGCAGTAGTCAGATAGATATAAGATTAATAAATTTGAAAAATAACATAATAATAATAAGCAATTTGTTGGTTAAACATTAAATAAAATAAAATTAATTTAAATAAAATTATTAATTACATTTATTAAATATTTTGTCATGCCTAACATCCCCTCAGTATATCTGTGTGATTGTGTGTTTGTGTGTGTGCCTGTGTGTGTGTGTGTGAGTGTGAAGCAATAACATTAAGATCAACAATCTAAAGATCCGAAGATCCGAAGAGTTCCTAGTGATCATCATTGATAGTTAGAATTAGTTGTTTCCTAAACGCACCCATTTTCGTCGCAAATATGTCCAAATTTGAGAACTTCTTTGTATAGCATATTTTCATTCTACTAACGACCGAGTTTTGTGCGTAGTTAGTGCTGCTATATGTTACATCAAAAACGGGCGTATGCCTAGTTCGACGTAGAGGAGCTCTCAGCTTAAGGACTGAATTGTTCAGCTCTATACAGTCAATAGCATTATTGCAGATCTTATGTAGAAGCATAACATCCGAAACGGTACGTCTATCCTCCAAGGACATCATATTGTGATGTCTGCAGGATTTCAGATAGTCATTAAATCTACATCTCTCGCGATAATTTAGGTGTTTTAAAAACTTAGATTGGATTTTTTCTATTTGTTGAATATACGTTATATAGTTAGGATTCCATACATTAGAGCAGTACTCTAAAATGCTGCGTACGTATGCATAGAAAACGGTTTTAAGAACAGTTGTATCTGTAAATAGTTGGCATGTACGAATAACAAACCCAAGGGTCCTGTATGCTTTACATGAATACTTTACTTTACATGGAATGGTCTGAAACTCGTCTCGGCGCATATAAATAGCGGCAGGGAGGCGAGCCCGAGCAGTTCAGTTCGAGCTACGATAAAGGCGACTTCGAGAGCGAAAACAAGTGATCAAGAGTGATACCAGTGAAACCTACAACTTGGCTACGATCTAGGACATTGTTAGTGCTTAGTGTTTGGACATAGTGCTTAGTGTTTGGACCTAGTGCTTAGTGTTTGGACCTAGTGCTTAGTGTGTAACTAGTGCTAGTGAAATAAAGTCTTCTAAAAGAGTCAGCAGGTCTTTCTCTCCAAATCCTTCGAACCCTAACACGTAACAATATATTGAAAAATCATATACTTAAAAATTAGAGCTCTAGCCATTCAATATAAAGAAAAAAATGAAAATTTCGTAAGTAGAAAAATGAACGAAGCTATTTTGGTATCCTCATAAGACGGCAACAAGATAAACATATGTAATCCTGGGGCGAAAGTATTGACTAGTGCAGATCAACTAGCCTGGTCGGAGAATTCTCCATTTGTTGCTGGAGGAGCCCAATTACCCACGCTCCACACAAACATTTGTATGTCATTTAAAAATATCAGATGTGCGGGGATTGAACGCGTTGAAATCACTAGACCACCATGTCCGTCTACCACAGGAAAGTATCAAATGAACTATGACCATAAAATTCTAAGAAACAAATTAACGTGAACTATAAGTCTTTGCAACCGTTATACGTAAGTATATGAGTCAGAGTTGCCGAACTGTGGACTGCCATTATTGTAGTAATCATGGAACTGTACTAAAAATATTTAACGCAGTGTCGCTACGGTCAAAGAAATTAAAAACCGGCCAAGTACGAATTGGACTAGCATACCAAGGGTTCCACGCCGCTATAATATATTCGACATATTCCCGTATCCAAATACTGGTATAAGACCCATTATTTGGGGTCGGGAATTTGACAAAAATAATGTATTATGATAATAACCGTACAGAACCCTTCACCTGCGAGCAAAACTCGTACTTCACCGGTTTTTATCTATTTATAGCGTTTGTAGACAAAAAACTAAAGTTCCACAAAACTTAAATAAAACTACTTTTTACGGATTTAGACGCGTATATTTGTTTTGAATTTTAGCCCGACGTTTCGGAGACTTTGCAGTCACCATGGTCATGGGTGAGATTGAGCTGTAATGTGTCTTCTACAATCAGTTATTACAGGGTTTACCCACATCCAATTTAATTTTAAATCTAATTAATTTTAAATTTCCACAATTTTTGAAAAAAGAGATACCTACTTCTAACTTTTATTCTTGCAATTACGCGGCACTAATTGCAAAAAGCTTATATAATTTTTTTTTACTACCATCATCAAGTATAATTAGTATTGTCACAATATCATAAACTATGGGTATCGATAAAACAGCCATAAATGTATTTTTAGTCTTGCACAAAATGGCTATAACGCGTCGAGTTCCCTATAAAATAATATTCCTTAATACATTATAATAGTGCTATCCCTGGATAATGTTCCTAAGTATTGGAATTACAGGGCGGCTTGTATCTGGCCACATATTGAGTATGGTGTGGTACAATTTAGATAAATAAGCGATTATTTTATCAATTTAGATAAATAACCAAAAATTATACTTATTTAAAAAAGTTCCACTTTATCAAATCAGTGAAGCTTGGTTATATGGGACCTAAGTGAGAACTGAGAAACTTCCAATTGGAACTCAAGCTAAGGTCCCTTCACCTTGCCATTAATTTTGGTACCTCAGTTAGTGGGCCGAATAGAACCTCTATAACTAATATTCGTTCTAACGTCATCGTTACCTCTATAGCTAAGCCAGAGAGTAATTTCTATATGCATAAAATTATGGTTGTCTCATAAATAAAGAACAATTATTTGCGTGGTATTTATATTTGTCATACAAATAATTGTAATGCGTCTGGGTGTTTCCCATGTATAAACAATAATTATATAAACACATAAAATGAATGTTTGTATCCTGGTAAAAACATAAGCAAATAAGTGTACCTTGGGTGCATAGAACGTGGTGTAAAATGTTTATGAATATATATTTATACAAAGACTTTCGTTGTTGTTTCATTATTATAAAGAGACTAGCTGCCCCGGCAAACGTTGTTTTGCCATACAATTCTGTGTAAAATAAAATTTAATCAAAATCGGTCCAGCCAATTGTGAATCTAAACCATCCTCAAACCCTCTTGAATACACACAACAAATTTCATCAAAATCGGTCCAGCCGTTTAGGAGGAGTTCAATTACAAACACACGTACAGAAGATTTATATATATAAAGATATAAAGCTTCTGTATACTTTTGTATAAAAAGACTTAAATAAACGTTAAAACAGCTATTTATGTTTAAAATCGCTAGTACCTTCTCTTGATACCATACATTAATTTCGGATCTCATCGGAGCCTCCGATTGGCCGGTGTGTGGCAAAATTGTTCGATTATGATTTGATTCATCCGATGACAGATTACAATTTGAATTTATCGACACTTAGATACATCACTAATGTAGTTCTATTCAAAAGTATTTGGTTGAAAACTTATTGTTATAAAACTACTAGCTGTTGCCCGATATTTCGCGTGAATTTCGAAATTAAGACACATACATAATCTCTTATAAATGTACTACCTAACATTAAAAGAATTTTACGAATCAGACCAGTAGCTGTTAGTGTAGTTTAGTATTATCTTCGTATTTTGTCTCATAAAATAAATAATGAATTATATATTACATTGCAAATGTGTAATAAAATCTGCATAATTCTGTATTAACTGCACTGTTAACATTACGTTAATAGTTAGATAATAATTTTAATACGGCTATTTAATTTAATGTTTCAAAGATCAAAAGTCAAAGAACATAAAAACAAGAATTAATTTCTATTAAATTTAATAGAAAGCTGATAAATAAACAAGAATATAAGTGATTTGATTACATATTTATTGCAGTCATTAATAAACTGAATTGGCTTTAAAAACGATTTGTATAAACGATACTATATGTAATCTAATTTCCGATTCAAAAAGACAAAAAATATTCAAATGTATTGTAATAACTAACGCGAATACAATACTTCAGTTAAAGTGTTCAAAGAGCAATGACGTCATAGAAAAGACCCGTAACTAGAATATAATAAAATTGTGTTGAAAATGTTTTCTTTTAATAGACAATAGTATTGCAATTAGTCTACCATTGCTGCAGTATCCTGATGGTATTTTCTATCTCTCTCTCTCTCTCCCTCTCTCTTACAGAGGAAGCTATCAGTGTGCAATATTCCTTATCTGGCTTTCACTAATATCCTTAATCTGTTACCACACGGATAACAGAAGTTCCACAATTCCACTACAGTATCGCTTAGATTAATTAGCAATAAGAAAGTGAACGCTTTACAATCAAGTGATATATAAGACTGAGATTCTCTTTTGATTTGAAGGAGTCCGTCTCCAGCAAAGGATGTGTTTGCTAGAAACAGAAAATAAGAAAGAAAATTTAGGTTTATTCTCGTATTTGTAGGCATTATATACCACGACTTGATGTTTTTCATGTATTATAATCTAATTTTTAAGAGTGTGTTAACAAAAATAGTATATAATGTAGTATATCTGATAAATTCTTAATAATATAACCAAGCAAATAAGCTTAACTTGAAACCAGAGACATTGTTTGAGGGGGCATAAATATTTGAAATTTTGCATACATTTAGGGACCGATTTCAGCTTCCTATTAGAGCAATAATTTAATGATCAAATCACAACCTTCAGAGGTACATATTACAAACTTTAACTGTTTGTCGTTAGTAGCGTGGCGTAGTGAAAAGTAATAATAGTCTTAATACCTCATACTAAATACCTAATACCTACTATGCCGCGCTGATCAGGCGTGTTGGCATAGGGTTTATTTTGCTATTTGCCATCTCTGGCAGAGGATTTATGTTATCCATGTACAATATCCCTTAGCTGGCTGTTTTACAGCACCCTGGCAAAGTAACGAGGTAGTGACACTCGTGTCACCACACAGGCGAAAACATTTCGAAGTTCTCATCAAATACTGCGCAGAAGGGTCTTTGTGAAAACAAACAAAATGAAATACAAGTAAAAGATATTTTATTAAGTACAAATTCTTACATCTATGATAAAAAATTACAAACTTTGTTATTTAACTACGTACCTAATAAGCTATTTTCTATGATTACATTTAACTATATACATATATTACAACATCAAACATAAATTCTAATAAAAACACACAAGATAAATACAAAATAATTATATCAGACAGTATATTTACAGTTTAAAGAATTTTCATAAAATAGTTCTTAACCAATGATGTCTCAAAGTCACTCTTTGAGACACCTTAGTCACCTAAATACAGTGAAATAGAGCACTAATTCAAACATGTTGATGGCCGAAAAAGGAGAAGAAGACCAAAGAAAAGATCTGTGTGAGAGACGATATGAAAGTGATACGAGAATATGACAGCTAATAGGCGAGGTTGGAAGAAAAAAACGTGATGCGTGAACCCCAAATGAATTGGGATAGTGACAGGAAGAAAAAGAGGAGTTGAACCACCTTTTTTATGCCAGGCGCCCAAACTTCACCTTTCGCTTTTCCAACTTGTCTTTTCTTTCCATTTCTATTAATATTGTAGATACTGTCTCCCCAAATCTTTTCGCTCTTTTTTTGAGCTTTTCTGTCAGTGTACCACTGTGAATAGAAGTTTGTAGTTTAATTGTATTACAAACTTGTTGTCCAAATCTTCGCTTTCTTGCTTCCTTTCTGTCTTGTTCACTTATCTCGACTGGTAAACCAAACCTTTTGGCTCTCAGTTCCATTCTCGACTTATGATCCATTCCCAAATTTCCCGATGTTTTTACAGCTCTGTTAGTTGACAAAGTTTTATTTTCCCCAGCATACTTTTCACTCAACGTTATTTTATTTTTAACAGCAGATGTAGCAAACACTGTTCTTTTTAAAACAATTTTCTTACCAACAATTTTATTGGGTTTTGAAGCATCTGTGTCTTTTGTGACTTCCTTATGCTCTGGATTTTTTGTTGATATACGTTGCAGTTTATCTTCGGTAACTGGTTTATTAGCTACTGTTTTTCCGAGGAGCAATGGTTCCTCATCTGACGTATTCACTGCTGAATCACTGAGATTATCGGCGTGATTGTTGTCATCTTCATCTTCTAAAACATCATCAAAGTCTATTTCATCAAGGTCGGTATCGCCATATTCATCTTCAAAAAGAGTCGTTGGAAGTTGCTCTGTTAATTTTACTTTATCACCGCCGTAAAAAAGCCAACACCTGTCCAACTCCTTGTCTATATCTTCACCTAGTATAATATTATTCATCACTGTAGAATCGTCCATGGTTGTAGAATCTGCCATCGCAATAGATTTTGCCATTTCGTTTATGGATGTTGGGAGTTGTGTTTACAAATTTTCAGTAAATGAAAACACGTATTTTAAGCAAGAACGCAACGAAATGCAAACAAGCAAGTAGTGCGCAGTGACAGAATGCAGAAGACTATGGGTAATCCACCAGTAAGCAGACTATTTATAGTCTAAGGAAAGATTGTCTCGCCTGTTATTAGAACAGCACAATAAACTACTAAGTAATTAGTAACAATAGTATAATTAGCAGGCCTATTTACTTAACGTTATTAAGTTTTACCTGACAACAAAGCAATAAAATCCTTTGATAAACCGCACAGTACTATGTTCTAATAATAACTCATTTAAAGTTGTGGTATGGTATTTTTACATGGTTGTTTCTATAAAGAATTGTTTCTTTAAGGATTTTCTGTAACACAATAAATTACATTTTCTTTTAAATAAAATACACAATGTTCCTGAATCTCAAAGCAAAGACATCCTTGGCTAGAAACAGAAAATTTTAGGTTAAGCCAATCTTAGGTTTACTTTCGTATAGTTGATTGATTTCGTATAGCTGTAGGTATAGTGATTTTTCTCGGTATTTAATGTCACATAATTATTACTACGACTTGATGTTTTTCTAAGATCTATTTCTATATCTATTTTTAAGAGTTTGTTAACGAAAATAGTATATTAGCAAGCAGATAAGCTTAACTTGGGACCAGAGGGATTGTTTGAGGTGGCTATAAAAATTTATTTATTTTATAAATTAATATTCATGGACATTTCACACAACGTCCTCTGGTCCCAAGCTAAGCTTATATGCTTGTGTTATGGGTACCAGAATACGGATAGAATACATATACTACTTTTCTTTTGTAAATACATACTTATAATACATAGAAACACCCAGACGCAGTACAAACATTTGTATGACAATTAGAAAAATCACACAAATGATGGTCCCGAGCGGGAATCGAACCCGCGACCTCCTGATCGGCAGTCCGCTTATTCCGTTTAATAAGGAGATCTGAAATTCTTTTCTTACGTATACAAAAAATAAGGAACCTTAAGTAGGTACTTTTAAAGCAATTTTATGTTTAAAATGGCTGGTACCTCCTCGTGATACCATACATTCATAATCGGATCTCATCGGAGCCTCTGATTTTCTGTCTCTAGCAAAGCATGTTTTCTGACTAATTTATTTCATAACTCCTACAACAGTTTCTTAATACATATATTTCTCTTTTTCAGCCTAGTAGCAGAATAATAAACAATATCAAAACTACACAGTATTTAATTAATCAGAAGTCAGACATATCTTTTTAAAAATGTCCTTTTACAATCTCTGAAGTCAGTAATTAGTTCCGAAACTATAATTTCTCTGTATAATCAAAATCTATAAGACAAAAAACTCAATAAATTAACTGAGCAGTGCCTAAAATATTCATACAAGGCAAGTAAATATTATATTATCTAATCACCAAACAAATCGAAAAGGACGCCACTTAAGGCGGCTGGTTGCACTGAGGACTTATTACCATAACAATCTGGAACGCATAAACTTTAGATTGTACGTAATTAAGAGTACAAGAACGGTTATCCAATAAGATACACGGCGATATAAATAAAACAAAATCTGATACTATTTTTGTTGAATAATTAGCACATTTTAAGATAAAGATTGAAAAACTTTGACGACACATTATTGCAATAGAATTCGCACACAATATAGGATACTCGTATGGGCAAGCGGTTTTCTTGGTATAGGCACGTAATGAGACGAGAGAGTAGTAGTATTATTAGGAGTGTTCTGAGCACGAAGTATAGATACAAGGAGTCCGAACGGTATAGGCTTTTCCATAATATTTCGTGTACACAATAATCAACCCAGATCATAGTTCTATTTTCTGCCACTGGCTGCGCAAGTATTCAGGACGTACCGATGCTAGTATAGAATATCAGAATATCTCTTGACCTTCTCTGTATTGTTGGGTTTAAAGCACTCGAAAAATTCCTTAAAACTTATATTTATATCCACGTTTCTCAGAATATTTTTTTCCACAAGTGTCAATAGTTCAAACGAGTACTTCTTGAAAAATGGCGCGCTCTACCGGCAAAAATCTGTCCCTTAAATTGAGACCATTCGTTCAACATTACGTTCGGACTCCTTGTATCTATACTTCGTGGTTCTGAGAATGAATGTGGAAAGTTTTTTAAATCTACCCTCACTTTTAAATTCACCTACATATTTTTTATAACGTTGTAACAAATTGATGATTAAAACAATTTGTTACTACATTTGCTTCTTTGAGTCATTGCATCTGTTATAAAACCAATGCAAATTATTTCTACTTATTCATATGTAACTATACTCTAAGTGGACATAATGTTCTTGAGGTAATAATAAAGATCTTTATACACAAAGAATCAAAGACATGCATTACGAGGATAGACGGGCGTCGACGGGCTGGGTTATGAAGGTAGATCCATATAAACAGAACTAGGTGACCCGGCAAACGTTGTTTTGCCATACAAATGTCAGGGGTGGACCACCCTTAACATTTAGGGTGATGAAAAATAGATGTTGTCCGATTCTCAGACCTAACGGATATATACACAAAATTTCACGAAAATCGCTCGAGCCCTTTCCGAGGAGTATAATTACAAACACCGTGACAGAAGAATTTTATATATTAGATAGATTAAATTTCTCGCCACATCCAGTCTTAAACTAAGCTAAAAGAAATATTTAATAAAATATTTTTAGATATGATTCTCATCGATTGCAAGCTCGTAAAATTTTAACAAAATATCGACTTTGTTCTAAATATCAGTTTACCATAGCCATAGGAGCATTCCAAAAACTTATACATACATAGAAATAATAAATTTTACAACAAACTTTCATATCGTACATCATATCAAAATTATTAATAGAATTCTACTTAAATTTTATTGAAAGCCACACCTTCCACTAAAAGAGACATCAAAATAATTATGAACAAATAAAGAGACCAGAGACAAGGATAAACAAATTAAATAAAAAAAAACATCAAACATCGCTTCGCAGCGTGAAACCGAACATAATCTATGCTCCTCGTTTGCTCCTGGCAGGCAAGGCGTTTAAAATAATATTTTAAAAGTCGAACTTACAACGTTTATGTGAAAACAAAAAGCCTATACGTACTTAAATTCATTTAATGTTATTTTAAATCTAAAACAAATTCCACACCTATAATGGTACTAATTATACGTGCACAACTAAACTTAACTTACATTTTTGAACACAAACAATACAAAAACTTGACGGCACTCGGAAATTGTGATAGCAATAACTCAAGCAAATACCTAAATTGTGAATTTTTTGGCACTAGAGTCACGTCTTAAGTTGTGGTTTTAACACCATGCAATTAGAAAAATACTACAACGCTGATTTTAAGCAACACCCCTAAAATAGGCCCTAACGGAGGTTATAACAGAGATGGTAGATTTTATAGGTAGGTTCTATATTGATGACAGATTCTACAGTGATGATAAACTCTACAGTGATTGCAGATTCTACACTGAGGGTAGCTCCTACAGTGGTGGCAAATTCTACAGCGATGGAAGATTCTACAATGATGGCACATTCTACTGTGATGGCAAATTCTACAGTGACGGTAGATACTACAGTGATGGCAGATTCTACAGTGTTGGCAGATTCTACAGTGATGGCAGATTCTACTGTGATGGTAGATACTACAGTCATTGATAATAAACTAACAATTGAAGACATAGACAAGGTATAGGAAAAGCGTTGGCTCTATTACGGCGGTTATAAGTTGGAATCAAAAGCGGCTCTTTTTCAAGAAGATCACGATGATATCGACCTAGATTCTAATGAAATTGACTTTGATAGTGGTTTGGAAGATGAAGATGACAAAAATCATACGGATAAACTTAATAAATCAGCGGTAAATATGTTAAACCATTACTCCCCGGAAAAAACAGTTGTTATTAAACCAATTACAAAAGAAAAACTCCCAAAAAAGAAAATCGTAGAACACATAAAACAAAGAAATAGTTTTTAAGAAAATTAAATTAACCAAACTGTGTTTTAAAATGCTACTTTATCAACTGAAAGAATTCGAATAGCACCAGGAATTGATAATAAAACGAGATTGGAACTTAGAGCCAAAAGATTTGCTGGTTAAGATGAGTGAACAAGAAAGAACAAAAGCAAGGAAACGAAGATTAGGAGAACATGTTTCTAATTTAACTAAACTACAAACTTCCGTTCACTGTAGTACACTACGGAAAAACTCAAAGAAAAATTGAACACAAAGCCAAGACCTCAGAAATGTCTAATCTACATAAGACATTTGGGCACAATTTATAATAGACAAGACTTTTCTTTACGGTACTACTCCCTGTAGTGTTCTCATTCGATTATCGATACAATTATGACCAGTTTTTATAATTATTTTAATGGCAACAGTGCGAAATTGAATGCAAAAACAAAAGAAAAAAATGTATCTAGTAAATATGCAGCGCGGCCATGTAGAACAGTTTTATGTATTAAGTCCCTGAATGTAAAACGTTTTCTAGGCGTAGGTAACCTGTGTAATATTATTAGGATCATATGTGACATTATTGAGATATAATTATAGATTTTATATTACATTATAGTTTTACGAAAAGTGATAGATTATATACGAAAAAAAATCAAAACTTTTTATTGTTTAAATTTGGACTCTAATGGCCGCCGTGTTTTTATTTTTGGTAAATTATTTATTATATATAATGAAAATAATAATATAACAATTATATCGTTTGAAATACACATAAGTATTTTATTATATTTAGCTTATTTATCTAGGAATGTAATTTGACTAATAGTTGCTAATATCCTTATCCACACTCGAGGTAAAAATACTATGAGATCAAAATACGATAAACGTTAAGTAGAATACCACAAGCATTGTAGTTCACCCATTGCTTTATTGAAAGTGAATAATAAGTTTTATGAACTATTTAATATGTAGTGGTATTGTTTTACTGTAGGGAACTGCTGCTCTATTTCACTGTATTTAGTCAATGCTTAGTCTTTGAGACATCATTTGTTAATTACTATATTTTAGAGAACATTTTTAAACTGCAAATATACTATCTCACATTTTGTATTTTTATTAGTATTTATGTTGTATAGAAAGTAGCTTTATACTTAGTTAATCAACAAAGACTGTAATTTTTTATCAAAGATGTAAGAATTTTATTGTAAGTAATGTAATGTACTCAATAAACAATTTTTACTGGTATTTCATTTTGTTTATTATCATAAAGACCCTACTGCACAGCATTTGATAAAAACTTCGAAAAATAGCCAGCTAAGGGATATTGTACACAAATAACATACACCCGCTTTAAAAGATGCAAAATAGGAAAATAAACCCTATGCTACCACGGCTGATCAGCGCGGCATAGTAGGTATCAGGTATTACTACTACCTTATTACGGCTACTATCGGTAAACAGTTTGGCAGTTTATTATAAATCTGTGCTCCTTCATATAGTACACTTTTTATTCCATAGTTTGTTCGCGGAGGAATGAGAAGTATGTGGTTTTTCCGTCTAGTTATACGTTTTTGTACGTTTTTGTAATTTTTGTAAATGTTTGGATTTAATATTTAGATATAATTTGTATTGTACGTTGTGAAATTTAATCATAGAAAGTAGCTTAATACTTATTTATTAATATTTATATTAATATTTAATTAATCAACAAAGACTGTAATTTTGTACCATAGATGTAAAAATTTTAATGATATATAGAATTTTAAATATTACGTTATTTTCTAGTATTTAGGTATAATTTGTATAATCATAGTTAGATTTAAGCATAGAAAGTAGCTTAATACTTAGTTAATCAACAAAGACTGAATTTTTTTATCATAGATGTAAGAATTTTATTGTAATACTAGCTGCCCGGAAAACGTTGTTTTGCAATACTAAAAAAAAGGTTTGAAATTAAATGTTTGCCGATTCTCAGACCTACTGAATACGCATGTAAAGTTTCATAAAAATCGGTCAAGCCGTTTCGGAGGAGTACGGTAACTAACACTATGACACGTGAATTTTATATATTAGATATAAAAAATTATACTATAATAATATACAATTTTCACTGCTATTTCATTTTGTTTATTTTCATAAAGACCCTACTGCACAATATTTGATGAGAAATTCGAAACGTTTAATTTAGTTTAGGAGACGTGACATCTTTTCGTCTGTGTGGTGACGGATTAAGAATATGAGGGTCACCAACTCATTTCTTTCCCAGGTACTGTAAGACAGCCAGCTGAGGGATATTGTACACAGACAATATCCTGTGTAACGGCAAATAGGAAAATAAACCCCATACCAACACGCTAAATCAACACCGCACAGTAGACTATTATCCCTCTCAATGTGAAAGAAGCCCGTACCTACCCAACAGTGGGACATTATTGGGCTGGAGAGAGAGAGAGAGAAGGGCTGGAAGAAGATGAATATTTTACATTATAATTCACGGCTGGCAACACAACATGTTCCCTCTAATCATTTCCCTATACCAATAAACCTTAGAATATGTAATTTAATGTATTTATGTTGTATTTATGATAATTTAAATGGTGTTTTATGCTTATCTTAACTCAATAAAATATGTTACCATATTTGATAACAAATTAAAGGCTTTAATTAAATGAATTGTCGTTATTTATTAGATAACTTATTTAATGTTGTTATTGGAAAGGTTGACCAGTTTGTGATAAACTGAATTTTAGGAATACAATCAGGTATGTATTATAACCTATTGAACTTTACTAATATCTTAAAAATTCTTTCAGTAATGGATAGTACATTTATCGAGCAAAAGTATAGCCGATATAACATTACGCTGCGACCAATAGGGCCGAAGCATTAGTGAAAAATGTTGCAAAAACAGAAAAACATTACTAAATTCCACACGTACGGTGTCGCAGAACATCTAATTACCTATAATGTAAACGTAAATCTCACCGAAGAAAGAAATTATGACGGTGCTAGTGTTGGTTTTTACAAACATTTAAGTAATGAAAAGAAATATTATGAAAAAAAAATCCCATTTTTTTTTTTATTTTAACAATCAGCCTCACCCATTTTCTCTAGACGGAGTAGTTACTAGTTATAAACTGACTAACTATAAGAATAAAAACTAATTAGCTCCAAAACTAAACCTACATTTTGTACCAGTAAAACAATTATTTTTATTCGTTTAATTTGCCGTAATTATTTTAATAATTCAAGTAGTGCGTTGTCATGCGGTTTTTTTCACCTATTTTTGGACTAAACTAGTCATATAAAATATAGCAACGCAACGGTTATATGGGTATTAGTACATATTTGTTAATATTTAATTAATTATCCCAACAAATTTTCAAAATATTTATTAGGTACCTACTTGAGATTAGTTGGGATAAATTTAAATATTTAATTATATTTAAATTTAACTATATATTAAAATATTACGTACAATAAAACGAACATTTTGACAAGTTTAAATGTTAATGCGTGTAACGGATCCATAGTGCGATTCAGAATAGAAGTACAACGCCATCTATCGAGCGTTACAGTAAACTTTTATTTAAAGTAATTTATTAATTTTTGCATTTGACATGCTACGCTTTTACTTAATAAATCAAATTATGGTAGAAAAAGTGAAATGCCGCAAGTGGGACTTGAACCCACGACCTCGGAATACCGTTCCGAAGCTCTTCCAACTGAGCTTATTGCGGTCTACTTGCAACACTTCAAATTAACCACCATATCTGTCACTCGAATGAGTTTATATATTTTTACGTACACCGCCATCTATCAAGATTGCTTTACACCATCTCGACCAACACTTGAGTATTCTTTCCAGAATACGAATGGTTGAAATAATGACGCGACGTTCATTATTAAAGTAATTTATTAATTTTTGCATTTGACATGCTACGCTTTTACTTAATAAATGAAGTGTTGCAAATAGACCGCAATAAGCTCAGTTGGAAGAGCTTCGGAACGGTATTCCGAGGTCGTGGGTTCAAGTCCCACTTGCGGCATTTCACTTTTTCCACCATAATTTGATTTATTAAACTTTTATTTGTTAAGGTTTGGTTTCTCAATTTACTACAATATAAAACTAATGTTTACAACTTTTATATGTATACAGAACCCGCCCATAACTCGAGTAAACTAACTCGAGTGTACACAATAAAATTATTTATACAATAAAACAAATATGCTTTATTAAAGTGTTACTTTTGTCACTTCGACTTGTAACTCTTAATGACGTCCATAAATTACGCCTCGGTATAGCTTGTTTGAAGCTTAGACCTTTTTGTAATTGTTTATTGTACTTATGTTTCATTTTATTTAATAGATTTATGATTACGTAATACTAAAAATATGATAACTATTAAAGAAATCTTAAAACAAAATGTAAACGAGTAGTTATCTTGTTTTTAGGGTTACATGCCTAAAGGTAGTAAGAAAGAAAGAATGAAAATTTTTATTTGCTATGTTAAACATAATATGCATGTTACAATAAAAGTATAAATATAATTTATTTAAATATGGTACCAATTTTGTTTCACCACAGCAAATAGGCTCCCATTTCAGCATATGTTAGATCACGAGGACCTAACGCTGATTTTCAAATGGCGCCCATGAGAGTGATGACACGGATGCCCATAGGGATATCACTTACCCAATTATTATTACAATACTTAAAATATGTTTCGGACCACAAAATATTTTTATTCTAGAAGATATGATAATTATGGATAATTATAATAAATTACGTCTAAAAACAATGGCTGCAATAGGTTTTGACTGCTATAAAATGTTAACATGAATATATAAATAATTGAGCAATTTACAGCTACTTATTCAGAAACAAATTACCTACGCAAAATAATATGAAAATACTCATAATTTTGAAAATAACAGAAGGTGTTGTTGAACAAAATTTACTTAATTTTCCGTTTAAAAATCAAATACAATCGGAGCGAGTGTGCTAATAACTGGCGTGAACGGGCCGAGCGCCGAAAGTCGCTGAGCACCTTTTAATTCTTACACCCCATTTGCTTGGCCATTGCAGTCTGTGCAAATAGGAACAAAAAAGGTATAGAGGCTCCTTGATTATTCATAAATTTAACATAAATGAAATCATCCGTAATTTATCAAGAAAAGTGAAAAGAAATAAGCACATTAAGTATGGCCGTGTTCATGGAAAAATGTATATAAAATATGTAACAAATACCATCGAATTTTGAGATTTATTTATTTATTTCACTCTTTATTGTACACACAAGGATTACATAAGATTTAGATACTATTTGCGACATTACGGATGCCAAAGAACCACCAATTTGCTACTTGCGCCTTTGACAACAAGACAATTTGGAAACAATAAAATACTTTGCTTACTTCAAAAACTAAAAAACACGCTTGAAAACCTCAATATTTTTTTATTAATTGTATTTTCATAGGTCTTTAGTACGTGTGCAGAATTTCAGATCAATCTGACTACTGTTGTGTTGACTACGGATGTGTTGACACGGCTGTCATTGTAGTTAGTAGGCGAGCTCACATTTAAATTAATTAAATCCAAATAAGCAGTAAAAGTTGAAAAGTTTAGTGTGTAAAGTTATTAAAGGGTGCATTACATAATATACATTGTAGTCATATGATTCAGTGCAATGATTAACTATAAAAACATTATTTTTAAAACATAAGTGAAGTAAAACATATATAACCTACCCACATCTACCAAAAAATAAAAAATAAACATTGTTTACACCACTTGTATAAATCGTAAAACCGGGATTTAATACCTGAAAAAGGGCATCTAGTGGTCTGTGAAAAACTTATAGCTCGAATAATATCACTATGGCTAAATGCATACTATGCCGCAAAACTGTTCCTGTTAGTACTGCTGCAAAATGCAGCATGTGCTCAGCAGTACACCACCGAAGTTGTTGTAAACTGGGTGAAAATGGTACAATTCCTGATGGGTGGTGATGTTCTAACTGCAAAGTTCTCAACTCCAAAACTTCTCCGAGCATAAACCACTCCTCTAATACTAACGAAGATGTGGTCCATAAAGATCAGACTACAGATGTCGGAATAGAAATACGTTTCTTCAGAAATTAACTCAGTGCCCTTAGGTCTGAAATACGCGCATACCGAGAAGAGATAACTGAGTTTAAGTCTGCGTTAAATAAGTGCTTTGTTGATATAGACGCTTTGGATTCTCGAATTACAACGCTTGAAGAAAAATCCAATGATTACACAATTGATGAAGCATTCATAGACCTAGAATGCCAAATCAATGAGCGTCACCAGGAGTGTTTAACTAATGAAGTGGAGATAGCTGGAGTACCAGAAAATATAGGTGAGAATCTTATCGAAATGGTGAAACTCGTCTCTGGAAAGCCTGGCATAGAAATCAGCGAGAAAGATATAACACATGCCGAGAGTGTGGGTGTAGGTGTTCGTGATCTGACGACTAACGCTGATGTGAGTGCACCGACTGCTAGACCTCGCCACATTGCTGTTGGGTTCACTAGACTCATAACGCGTGATCTGGTGATGCACACAGCTCGGAAACAGCGCGGGCTCTCCTCTAAGGATTTAGAAGTAAGTGGACCACTATATCGTCTTTATATTAACGAGTGCTTGACACCATTATAATAAAAAACTTTTCTATCTAGCGAAGAAAAATGGAGATCAATGTAACTGGAAATATATATGGGTCAAAAATGGGAGAATACTTGCTCGTAAGGCAGATGGCGATGATATTAAACGCATTCGCTGTGTAAGGGACAATGGAAATACTTTCGTGCCGGAGTCTGTGTAATATTTTTTATTTGCATCAATTAACCCGTTTTACATTCTATATGTTACTACTCGTATTATCACTGTATAGAATATCTTGTTTTTAGTCTACGGACATTTTATTAACTTTATTACTAATGTAATATAAACTAAAAATAACAAACACTGTTTATTATCATTGTTTATATTTTCCAATTTTATTTTATTAATATCTAGTGTCTTCAAGTCTTACTCATTTAGTTTTTACTCTATATAGGTATCTACTTAATTTATCTGTTAAATTAATTATTAATATGTATTTTTTTTACTTTATTATGTGAAAAAGCATAGCAAGACTTATGTAAAATTAATGATTTAAAATGTATTTAATAAAATAAATTTATTTTAAGGCAGTAAGAAGCACATGTAATCTATTTGAAATATTCCAAAATTATATAATTTTAATTTTTGTACCAGTTAACCAGATTTTACTTAAGTTTTAATATTAATTCTACGATATAATATTATGATTCCACACACAGATTCCACATTATGTTAATGCCATCCGTGTCACCACTCAAAAGGCCCTGTTTGAAAATCAGCGTCAGATCTTAGAGATCTGACATGTGCTGAAACAGGTGCCTTATTGCTGCTGTTACAAAAATATTAATTATAGACTAAGAAGAATATTATAAGGTACACCTTACTTACTTTACTTACCTTACTTTGCTGTGGTGAAACAAAATTGGTACTATATTTAAATAAATTATATTTATACTTTTAATGTAACATACATATTATGTTTAACATAGCAAATAAAAATTTTCATTCTTTCTTACTACCTTTAGGCATGTAACTCTAAAAACAAGATAACTACTCGTTTACATTTTGTTTTAAGATTTCTTTAAAAGTTATCATATTTTTAGTATTACGTAATCATAAATCTATTAAATAAAATGAAACATACAATAAACAATAAAAAAACAAACAATTTACATTACAATGTAAATTGTTTGTTTTTTTATGCAGCAATAAAAACTTTCTTTCTTTCTATCTTACTGTCACTGCTTAAAAATCGCTTTCAAAGATTTTATTACGTAAGTTATTACATTGATAGATACGTACCGAGCTAAAAAGAATGTAAAATGCTCAGGCAAAATATATTGCAATTTTCCAAATGTACCTATTGTAGTTTTTGCGTGACAGTCCAGACATTGGTACCAATTCTACGAGCACAACTAAACTAAACATAACTACCTATAAAATGGATTTTGATACTGTCGATAACATAATGCGGTATTGTTATCTGAACCTTCCTATTATACAAACTGTGTGTAACTGTCATAATGACTTATCGGAGGTTTAAACGGAGATTTTATCGGAGAGATAAACGTTTTAGCGTAAAAAGACTATTATGAATAACAAGTTTTGACAATTTTGGCGAACCGATTTTCGCGAACTTTAAACCTCCGATAAGTCATTATGAATAATGCCATAAAGATTATAATTAAAATAAATGTGCACAATAAAATAGCCTAATAATCAAAATACAGCAACAGTTGTTTTCATTTTTTAATTAAGTGTAGTTATGCACGAAGAATCGGCACCATTAACAATGAATCTGTTGTTTTCGGAACATAATCTTTTTACACGCTTTTTATTAGCTTCACTTGTATGTTTGTATGTTTGTTTGTATGTTTGTAACCGACTCCTTTGGACGCTATTTTGACGGTCAGATTCTATTCAAATGTTGCACACTTGTCAAAGACCGATGACAATGCAATAATTCGAATAAATAAAGCGTGTTTTTTAGTTTTTTTAAACTATTATTTTTTTATTTTATCATGCATCTATCATATTTTTTGTGGGATTCACAACAACTCCATACCTTTATTATTCCCAATGTTTTCTTAATTTCGTCCTCAGTCCGGCGCCCTTTCATTTATACTCAATTGCCCTGCATCCCTTTGGCACATTTCTTTTATTCGCACTTTTTCTCCCCCAAAAGGAATGTCGCCGTTTCTCTCCTCAACTAATTATCACAGGATAAATTTATTTTTTTAAATTACATAAAGGGTGCCTTGTAATTTGTTTAAAGTAAACTTTTAAGATGCCGTAAATGCCGAAATTAAGAAGGTACCTAATATCTTACAGAAATACTAGGTATAACGTATAACTGTGCATACCACATTGTTAGAAAAAAAGTCATTTATTGGTGTGGTACCCACTTTTAGGCAAATCTTATATATAAAATTCACGTGTCACAGTGTTAGTTACCGTACTCCTCCGAAACAGCTTGACCGATTTTTATAAAATTTTACATGCATATTCAGCAGCTCTGAGAATCGGCCAATATCTATTTTTCAAACCTTTTTTTTTAGTATGGCATACGTTTGCCGGGTCAGCTAGTATTAGTATAGATTCCCGACATATTTTTGCCTCGTAACCCCCAAAAATGTAAAACCCACCCCGAAATGGACCCTAGCTATGTTAATACTCTCAGTATTATATCTAGTATTCATAATAAGACTTTCACTAATGGGAAATGTTAGACTAAGAGTAAGACCACAATGTCAACATCCAGCTCATTACAGTAAACCACAGAACTCACAACTGCGGTTATACAAACTATATGATGTTTCTTTATAACTTTCTTGTTAGAATATCTAGGTACTTTATTTTCCCATGAATTATAAAGTAATTGCTTTTGCAAAAGGTCTAACCTCGCTAATTATTTTTCAGAATAAACGAATTAAGGAAATGTGTTAATAAGGGTATAAATATGAAAGTAAACCAGTCTACATAGATGTCGTCAGACAGAAGTGATAGGAATAGAATAAGGGCAGGGCAATGATGATGATTCGTCCGCTATATAAAAAATTATAAAAATATTCATGGACATTTCACACAGCGTCCTCTGGTTCCAAGCTAAGCTTATATGCTTGTGTTATATAAATCAATAGAAAAACAAAAACACCTATTTTGTAATAAAATATTACGAAACGTGAAAAAAGTGGATTTAATTATGTAAAGTTAGGTTGGTTGCCCTTCTGATAGGAAACCGACGAAGACTGGTTGATTTAATATAAAGTAAGTTAAACAAAGCAAAATATCTACCGATTTGTATATGCCTGCTATACAAAATCTTACCAATTAACTCCCAAGATAATCTCGTTTAGGAAAAGGATGATAAAATCGCTTTAAAACTTAAACAAACTTCTAAATATCGCATAATCTCAGTAAAACTTGCCCTGCGATATGCACTGTGCGCTTTATTATCAATATCTTTAGCACTAATCGGTCCATTCTCTGACAATCTTCTAGACAAGCATATAATACAATTAATTTCTATGGAGCAATTAAGCTGTGCAACAAGCTTGTTGGAGCGTGTGTAGACTGCTTTATGTTGTCATTATTATGAGCATAAATTCATATCTATTAATAAAGAGGTGAAGTCTGTAATATGTATGTAGGGGTAGGTAATTTCCTTAAGTATATTTTCGAGTAGACCCATTTTAAACGAAGATACTTTAAGTTATTTATATTCTGTGCTGAATTCCTCAATTTCTTGTCATTCCTCATTACGAAATAACCTTACCGATAATTAGGCTGAATGCAATCAATACCTTCGGCAAATTGCATTTAAAAAGTAAAAATAAACACCGCTCCACCTTTATCTACATGAATAAACCCTCATTTGGAAATAAAATCGATCCATATATTAAATGTGAATACTTTTTTACAAATAAAATCTTTTTTATATGAATAAAGCAAGTCTTTAGCTGACTAATTGTGACGTATTTTACGATCAATGCACACAAGAGGAGGAATTAAAGAGCCAATTGAACATAGTACAGTTTTTCTTATCGCCCATCGATTTATGACGCTTGTGACTCTTTTGTAGCCCTTTTATGGTAAATGTCTGTCCGCCCTTATGAAGTATAAGTGCCCGGTAGATTGCTGCAAATGTGTGGTTACAGGAACCATGTAAAAAGTGAAAAATTGTTTTCACCGTCACGGGAATGTCATTGTTAGTGTAGGATGATTCTAGCAATAAAAAATATATATAATTAGCTTCTATACAGGTACTCGTTTCAAGAAACGGTCACCATGTAATTATGATGTGCACTTCTACAACCATTCAATGTGATATTCTACAACGTGTATAATCCGCCCTGTCTTTTTACTTTATTTTGATTTTTGGACTAATAATTCGTCCTATCTAACCCATTAAGGTCCCACTGTTGGGCACGGGCCTCCTCCACTTTGGAAGGGATTATGGTCTCCTATGCGGTGGTGTGTGCATATGGTATAGTTTCAAGGTTTCCGTCTTTCGCAGATAATTTTATCTGTGAAGAATATCCCTTAGCCGGATTTACAGCATCCTGGAGAGGAAATGGGTGGTGACACTTGCATTCTTAATACGTCACCACACGGATTAGAACTAATAATTGGACTAACAATCTTTTTACAAATGGAAACGTTCTAATGATTTATTAAATTACATAAACTAAGCATTAAAATAGAAATCAACATTAATATTAAATGAAATATCGAAGAAGACGGAGACACTAAAACGATAAAGAGTAGATAACAATGGCAACTAATAAATTGGTCGCAAAAGGAACAATATCATTCTTCTATAAATATTAGTTCTATTTTTAAAATATTATCTTACACACACATACATAGTAGACTGCGTCTCTCTAATCACTTGACTCGCATGTACCACATTTTCTCTTTCATTATTGTCTTTAAGTTTAATCTACCTGCAAAAGAGTTTTTTAAGTAAAACCGAACTATTGAAAATTCACAAACAGCTTTATAAAGACATATTGATTCCTGGAACTTCAAGATACACTAAAACCTTAACAAGATCCTTAGGAACATGTTGGTAAATAATTCGGTGACTTAATCGAGTTGATTCGAGTACCCGTTGTGATGAGTAAAAACTGACCAAACTCAATCGAGCACCGACTTTCAATGACGGTGGCAATTCTGCATCAGTAATCGTAATGAATATTGATTTTTGGTGGGAAAGTTTGAAGTATTAACAAAATGGAGGGCTTGTGATTAAGATATCTAATTCTAATTAAATTTCTTACTAAAGTATATAAAGGTACCTACCTATATCTTTTTATTTTGCACAAAACATATTCTGACCTTTTCACTGTTTACGCGTTTTCTGATCGCAAACTTGAATTATTTTTGGTATGTATAACTCAAACTGATTGCTTTTTCTTTTTTTAAGGTGGGAACTATTAATCAGATCTTTTTAAAAAGATGGAAGCTAGGTATCTGTGTCAAAAGTGAAACCTATGAAGAACTGACAAGAAATGATATAGTTAAACTGCGAATTTTTCTGCTCTTTAGCGATCACTGTTTCAGAGATACAGTCTGATGACAGAAGGACAGACCGGTTCCGTTTTACCGTTTGGCACGGAGCTCTAAAAGCTACATATTGCAAGCAAATTATACATATAATTATCTGTAACCTCCAACATCCTATGACACAGCTGTATTTAAATACCGCAATAAAACAAACTATAGATTTATCCGAAAAACGAATAAAGGATGTTGTACCAATATATCGGAAACCGCACTTTGCTATAATCTTAACTATATAATTAAGGTTTCTGAACGGACCCAACGCGCCAAATGACAGCCGCCATTCCCTCCATATTTGATGTAATTTCGGCATGCGTACGCGCAGATTATAGTGCGAACGAACATTAGCGGCGACGGACGACACGTGATCACTGTCATTTGATTCGTATTCGATTCTGAATCGATATTAAAATGTAATCGATTTCTTGTGTAGACTCCGGCAGGTTTAGATATGGGATCAATTTGTCTTGACTGATACCTATTCGAATGTATCATTTTAACGGAATGATTTAATACAGAAAAGATAATTTATTTTAATAAAACTGTATATTTGTCATTTGTTCTCATTCTATGTAAATAATAATTTTATGTATGTAGCCATACTCTTATTCTGCTACACCATTCACTTCATAACCCCTTAATATACCCCTACAGAGCACAGACCTCTGAAATGAAATGAAAAATCATTTAATCACGTAAACACAATTTTTCAGAAAAATATGTGCTTATGACATGTCCAATTTTTTTTTCCCTACCACCGGTTCAGGACGAAATCTGCTGAGAAGAACCGGCGTAAGAAACTCAGCAGAGCTTTTAATCAAATCAATATTTTTTAATTAAATGTCAATTATACTTACAATGCTAATAACTTTACAATATAGAATATGTATTGCTCCCGAGCAACCTACTCCCATGCTTTATCATCTTTAATATAATCAGAAATTTTATAATACGCCTTTTTACATAATTTAGTTTTAATGAATTTTTTAAATTTAGAATTATTTAATTCTCTTACGTCAATAGGGAGTTTATTAGAAAATCGTATACAATGACCCATGCATCACAAGATTGTGTTTATGCCTTGTATTAACATTATGGTGGTCGCTTTTTTTTGTAAAATTATGAATATTTTTATGAACATACAATAAATTTTCATATACATATATATTGCGAAGCGACCGTTAAAATATTTATGTCTTTGAATTTCTCCCTTAGAGAATCCCGTAGACCTAGGTTATACTTATATAGCACTAACAGCGCGTTTCTGGAGCACAAATATCCGATTAATGTCCGCACAGCTTCCCCAAAGAAGAATTCCATAGCACATTACACTGTGAAAATAACTAAAGTAAACCATTCTAGCCGTATCTACATCCGGAAGTCGTCGTCTTCTTTTTCGATATCGACTATTTTTATAAGACTAACCAAGTGAGTTAGCATAGAATTTTGTACAGTCTTAAAAGCTATTGTACAAAGGGTGACCCTTTATACAATAGCTTTAAAGACTGTATTTTTTAAATTCTGTGTGAAATTTGTGTTTATGCAAATGCAAGTAAAAAAGAGTTATCTATCTATCTTTGTGCAATCTTTTCTAAATGAAAGATCCCTTTTATTTCTTTTTGCATGTTGCAATATTATGCAATAGTCCAGTCGTGGGAGCCAAAAAAAGATAGGTGCATGGATGTGGCTTGATGTACAGAACTTTTTTTTTCTAATTGGTCCGAAAAAATGTACAGAATCCGAAAATCAACCTGCTGCGTGGGGAAAATAATGGGAAGTTTGTTTAAATAAACGGAAACTGCAAAATGACTGATTTTGACTTGAAAAATCCGTTGTAACTTGAAAAGCAAGTCTAAATCCAAAGTCAATCACGTAAACTCAAACATTTAATAAGCATCTAAAATGTGGTACTTAAAATTGTGGCAGATTTGATTAATTTTTCTGTTTCTTCATAAATAGAAACGCTGAATAAAATGACTTTAAAAATCCATGAAGAAATTAACTTATATTTCAATTATAATATCATCGTCAGCCTTTATCCGCTTTATAAATAATAATAATAAATAAATAAATATTCATGGACATTTCACACAACGTCCTCTGGTCCCAAGCTAAGCTTATATGCTTGTGTTATGGGTACCAGAATACGGATAGAATACATATACTACTTTTCTTTTGTAAATACATACTTATAATACATAGTAAACACCCAGACGCAGTACAAACATTTGTATGACAATTAAAAACATCACACAAATGATTGTCCTGACCGGGAATCGAACCCGAGACCTCGTGATCGGCAGTCCGTTATATGAACCACTACACGAGGCCCGTGTACGTTAAGTAGTCAAATTTTAAAAATTTCTGACGATAATATGTTTTAAATCTATGTATTTATAAATAACTTGACGTACTATACCTACATCAAAGTTAGTGAACTTACTTTCCGTGCGCTATGCCGACGTAAGATTATGCGGGCGCGCAAAAACATTCCCCCGCTGAGCACTCCGGCATCTTGCCCTAATAACTAACCATATATAACTATCTACTTTTTATTTAACAAACATTTCAAACGAAATTGCACCTTGTATACATGTAAATACCTTATGCTGATTGGGTAGTGTTATAATTCTTAATTAAGTTTTAATTGCTGTGTCCGTCAAAAAACTACCAATCGAAGCGGTATAAGCTTATTGAGGTAGGAATGTGGGTGTGGAGTAAAGAGTTAAGAGAAATCTTTTTAATTATACCGTGTATTGATGGATTAAATAGATCCATGTGTTAACTGCATTGAGATGCTATGAATCGTGAAAATTCGGTACACATCTAGCCCTTAGAAGAGCTGGGCCCGTAGTCCGGTAAATGAATGGTGTCATAATTGCATCACAATGACACATTATAACCTCAAAAAATTAACAATAGACTACCAAACTTGATAAAATTCACCACTAAACAATTAGTTAATTAGTGTTATTGCAAACAAATGCAATAACTTATTGCTTAGTGGCGAATTTTATCAAGTTTGGTAGTCTATTGTTAATTTTTTGAGGTTATAATGTGTCATTGTGATGCCATTGTGACCATTCCATTCATGGGCCCTGGAAGTCGAAAGCGAGCTAGTAAAATTGGCAGTGGGCTAACCATGTCTCAACAAATTCTAGAGTGTAGAACGCAACTGTTCTCGGCAAGTGTAGTGTGCCAGGTGGATCGACGACCTGGGGGCCAAGTCTGCTGTTACAATGATCAGTAACTGATTGCATAATGGCGAACTTTATCAAGTTTGGTAGTCTACTCTAGTATAAATGACGCCGTTATGGCGCCATAATGGCGTCATCAACTGATCATTGTGCCATCATTGTAATAGCAGACTTGAGCCCCTGAAGATGGTCGCAGAATGACCGTGTATTGTGGCGTAAATAGGCAGATACCTGTGCCCAGCAGTCGACTGCAATACGCTGCTATGTTTAATTGATATGTTTTGAAATTAGGGCATTACTGAAAATCAGCGTTGGGATGACATTCCACGTTGCCCCAACAAAGCTGAGTAATGTACCTTTTTCGCCACAGTGACATTGGGCTTAGAGTTAGTTTGTATGTTTTAGGTAGATTTAGTTTTGATTATTGTAGAAATAGTTTTTAGTTTTTAATTTGTTAATTTTTTCATATTTGCCTAATGTGCTTGTGGCCTGGAATAAATAATTTTTCTTTCTTTCTTCTTTCTTTCTTTTGAGTAAACTCTGTGGTTAATGCCTGTGCTATGAGTATCTCTAAAAATTATATGTTTTGATAACATTGTATGTAATATATAACTTGTTACCTATACCTACCTATTTTTCTGCCACTGGCATCACTTTAGGAATGCTTCTATATGTGTGTCTATGACACTGCACATCCATTTCAACATTCACATCTTCACTACATTAATTCTTCTTTCATCCAATGAATTCTATCGCTTTTTAGTTTATCGTGAATCATCACACGTGATGACAGGTCCTATCGCTCTTTTGTACATTTTTCCTTATGTTTAAGGGGCAAAACATTTTTAACGTATTTTAAATTAACGAAATTGGTTTTAGGCATGGATTTTCGGCCGTAAGTCCCAAAGTCGAAGCACACTAAAAATAATTATTAGAAAAATAATAAAATGAAACTTACCGGTAATATGGAAACGGCTGTGGCACGTGCAAGTCCATGGGCATTGATGCATGTGCATGTGCATGGGAATACTCGTGCTGCATCATGCCGTGCATGCCATGACCCAACATCGCAGCCCAAGGTGATGATGCAAACCCACCAGGATGTTCCATAGTTACACTATAATCTATAGTTCCATTTTATAAAAAAAAACAATTCCTTTTTTAAATTCAAAGGTTTCAGTTTCACGTGAATTCCATGCTCAAATAATGTTATTTATTTATAAAGTTTCGTTCAATTTAAATTCATTTAAATGGGGTATAAAAAGCGCTCAGTTCCATTTTCAAAACATTTTTTCACTTAAACATTTTAGAAGGATATAATACATCTATTTTATATTTACGACTAAACCCTCAGGATGTAATTAAAATAAAATACCGCAATAGTCAAACATAAAATGCATAAAAATATTTTTCCCTGGTCAGAAAATTAAGTGTCATATGTAGTGTGAGTATCACTATTTATTATTCTTACCAATTTTACCTGGGTATTATTACGAAGCCCTCATTTCACATATAACTTAGAAAAAGCTAATACATTTCTGGCTACCTATCCAGATGTATACTAGTGTGAATATTTACACATTACACCAATTTCTCATTCAGTACGATTATAAAAATCAACACGCAAAGTAAATGCAATTATTCGATTTATAAATATTGTGTTAACGGCCATATTTGATTTAACAGGCGGCCATGTCACATAGACGACTGCTTAGAAAACATCATAAATCATAGATTTTTGTCAAATAAATGTGACAATCTTCACAAGTATTGAAAAAAACACATTATTGTATATTCTTTGGAAATATTTTACTGTTTAAACAAACTTGTTCTTAGAGTTGTAAGATGTATCTACTTAATTTGGGACTAGATGACGCTGTGTGAAATATAACAGCAATTATACAATATGTACTTGATTTTTGCCCGATACTTCGTTAGTTTTGACTTTAATTGAATGATTTAGTAAAGATGTAGCTTCTTTTTAGTAAAGTTTTTAGGTTTATAATACCACTAGATGTCGCCTGTAACTTCGTACGCGTGTTATAATTATATAATGTACACTTACGGTCTACCGTACTTATCGAAGGTTTATACGGAGATTTTATCGGAGAGACAATAAACGTTTTAGCGTAAAAATACCATTATGAATAACAAGTTTTGACAATTTTCGCGAACCTATTTTAGCGAACTTTTAAGCCTCCAATAAGTCATTATGAATATGGCGCATAAACTTAATAAAATATAATACAAAAAGTCCATCCTCTTGAACCACTCTATCATTTAAAGGAAACCGCATCAAAATCCGTTGCCAAGTTTTGAAGATATAAGCTCACATAGGGACATAAATACAAAAATAACGACTTTGTTGTATAATATGTAAAGATTAACAAAAATACAATCAATCTTTTAGATCTTCGTATATAAAAATCATGACCAAATTACGTTTTAGACTTACACTAGGCAATCAAAGCCACTTAACATACCCCTAGAGATTAGTGGTCTTATTCATAATGACTTATCGGAGGTTTACAAGTTCGCTAAAATCGGTCCGCGAAAATTGTCAAAACTTGTTATTCATAATAGTCTTTTTACGATAAAACGTTTATTATCTCTCCGATAAAATCTCCGTTAAACCTCCGATATGTCATTATGAATAAGACCACAAATCTATAGATAAGATAGTATTTGCTGTAAAACGTACCATAGAAATTTTTTCATGGGCTAAGCCTACATTGTACTGTTATAGAGAAAAATCTAAATAGGTCCTCAAAATTTGTTATCACATTACATAAAAAAATAGTTTATAACAAAACCTACTTACAGCAGTTGCTGAAATGTAAGTGGTTTCCTATTATGTTCAAATGGCTGCTAATTTTAATGCAAGTTTATTGTGTTTTTCGGTCTAGTAGCTACGAAAACCTAAGTGAGTTTATCTCGCTCTTGACAGTTATTTTTCTCTAGAGTTCTTCGAAACAAAATGAGGAACTGAAAATCCTAGCTACACATATGGTTCAAAGCATAACATTTTAACCATAATAATATAATACAGTTTAAAAAATCACTGTATGTTGAGTTTGGGCTCTCTACTATTTAAACTACTAAACTCAATGAATAGTGCCCAATTCTCATGCGACAAAAACTTAACCTAACTTAACTAAAATGAAAACAACTATGGTGTATTTTGATTAATTAGTTAATTTGGTTTACGTTACCCGTAGTTTGTCTACAACCTACCGGTAACGTAAACGTATTAAGAGGTTACCAAAATAGCTTCGTGCATTTTTCTACGTACGAAGTTTTCATTTTTTCTTTAGATTGAATGGCTAGAGCTCTAATTTTTAAGTATATGTTTTTTCAATATATGATCTAGGATCGCATAAACTCAGAAACGCGATTGAAAAAAGTTTTTTGATAAAAAATATTAGCGAAACAACCTCCCTTATTTTTTATTTTTTTCATTTGTCGGTCTATTATCGCGTATTAACTAATGAAATAACTTTCAAAACATAAGTAACTATTATATATAGAAACACGTAAACCGGAATTAAAATATATTTAGTAGATTTTGAGTAAACAAAAAAAATATCCCAATTCTTCATTTTCTATACCTACTATCTGTGTTAATTGGTACATGTCGACGATAATATTGATGTAGGCCTTTAAAGAATCAGTTACAAAGATGGCTCGATGGATGAAGGAGGATGCCCACTTGTTTCTGTTACCATTACATAAATTATTTTGAGATTAGAATATTATGATCACGCTTTTAATAGCTCGGTAGGTATCTATCATTGTATTAATCTATGTAACCGAATCTGTAACATAATTTTCACCTACTTGCAGTAGTCGGATTGTTCTGAAATTTTGCACACGACAATGCAATAATAAAAAAAACATTCAGGATTTTCAAGTGTTTTTTTTAGTTTTTGGACTAAGCCAATTACGTGTTAATAAAAATAATAATGTGTTTGTAATTAAATTAAGCGCTTCAGGTAGGTTAAAAAGTAGTCGACAATATCATAATTGATACTACTATCAATTTTCATTTTTCAGTTAAGTTGCGGGCGTAAAATAGTTGTATGCAAAAATATACGTTTATTATGTTTATAGCGCTATAAACTTGGTAAAGTTTTGATATCAATCTTATTCAAATTAGCAAAATAAAAATCGTTTCGTAGTTGATTTTATACAATCCTACTCTTAGACATAACTAATTATTCACATAGGTATCCATTAAGTAATTGAAATCAGTTGAAAATCAATACATAGCCATGTTTTTACACCACAAATTCCCACAACATGTAAAGAAATATTATGTTGACACTGCGTACGCGCATTACCGTGATAATTTTCAACTGTTAAATCGGCACTTATTAGTGAGAGCGGTACTTAAATGTACCTATTAGTACCGTACTATATTTGGACAGTATTAGTACCGCGTTTCTGTTGTCTTAACCTCAAGGGATTTAAGAATTAACAGGTTCTTATTTGACAACCATTGACAGCTGTTTGTATTAGGCGTGCGCATGGTATCGTATTTTGTTCTTGTAGTATTTACCTTAATTTTATATGTGGACGTTCGTTTATTTATATTTTGAAATATTTGATATCAATATCCTATTAATTGTTTATCATTTATAAAACCTTTTTATATAAAATAGTTAATAAAAAATATTATATCCTGAGGTCCTCATTTTCTTCAGACTAAAATATTTATTTTTATTTTTTAAATATTACCCAATAAACATCCAATAAAAACACTAGCACTTAGATTTATGTAACTAAATATCACATAGGTACAAGTTCTTTTTTCACTTTTTCACATTTCAGTACGATCACAGTCACAACAGCCAGGCCGCAGCCGCACACGCGTTAGACAAAAATAAAAAAGTAAAGCGCGCGAATGTCAAATGCCAAACTTTTCCCGCGCGCGCTACACGTTCGGATAACCGCGCGTGTGCATGCGTCACTATTTACATGCATTTTGGCACTCGGAGGTAAAAACTTAAAACACGTGTGCCGAGTCTGTCGGTCCAGCGGTCATTGAGGATCTGGTATCAAAACTATACGGCGTGCGGGGATGTGTGCGTCGAACCGGCCCGGCCATACGGCGGGCATACGAAACAAGCCTGACTAGGGCTGCACGCTCCGAGCGTCGTGCTGTCGAATATCTGAGTCACGTCGGTGTAATTGGGTTAGGTTTACGTGACAAGCCACCGTGTCACGTCTCTAGCGCGGCCCTGTTATAGGGTGTGCCCTAATTATGTTCGCCAAAATGTTAGCTGTAGGAAATACATTTTCTTTTTTCGGATTTCCATACATCTCTATTTCGTTGTCATCACAATCAAAATTCATACAATGCAATTCAAATAAGAGTAGGAACGTCAATGACCTTTATCTGTCTAATAATTTAGGTTATAGTTCACTTTAGGTAAGCTTAATCATTAATTATTGATATTGTTGCTCTCCGTACCATTTAAGTAACGTTTGACAAACCTCATTGAAAGTCCTATTCTTATTTGAATTACATTGTACCAAACTTCTATTATGTAGATGATATATTTTTATACGTATTCCAGTTATTTTTACCTACCTCAATTTCACAATATGCTTAGGAATTATACTATAAATAACTATCAAAGTTTCATAAGACTTAAAAGTTTCTTATACAAAAGCTTTTTACACAAAAGCCATTAAAATCGAAGTTAGTTAATAATGAAATAATGTGAAAGTCGAATAAGTCGAAGTTTGTAAAGAAAGTCATTACAAGAGCTTTTCTTTAGTCTAATTTAAATAAACCGTAGTAATATGACATTGTAAGTACCGTTAGCGGAAATAATTCTCACGCTTTACGTTCTAACCTGTGACCTGACGTTAAAATATTTTGACGTTTCTAACTGTCACAGCAATAAGATTACGTCCATTTAAAGTTAACACTCTTTAGTGTCGATTCTATTGTGCCATATACTAAACTAAATAAAACAGTGTATTGAATCATTTCAATCCCGTTTTCCCGTCATTTCCTTTCGGTAGATAATTTTCATTCTTTACTCGTTTTTAAACAAATACAGTAAATTAAAAGAAAAACAACCAGGCAACCATGGGATGGAAAGAAAAGTTAGGGACTAAAATAAAGTGGGGCCGCAGTGATTAAGTAGATTAAAGTAAAGGAAGTAGTTTTATTGAAATATATTTATAAATAAAAAGAATATATTTTAGTTTAGTTTTCATCGCAATAGAATAGGCACTGTTTTTCTTTCTATCCTACGTCTACAATTCACAGTGTACGCTGTACTTAGTACAAGTACTTTGAGCTCTACATAAGCTGGTTGTGGTGTTAATAATTGCGGACTATAAATACAGAGGTGTGAGTAACGGTGTTTTGGTATTGTTTCAATGTGTGTAATTATAATGACATCCGTATGATGACGAATTTAGAATAAAAGTGTCACCACCCCATACTTTCCCCAGGAAATAAGAACCAGCTAAGAGATATTAGGTATATTATTATAAGCAGATAATATCTACTGGGAGAAATGGTAAACTTGACCTTATGTCAACACGCCTGATCTCTCTCTCTCTCTCCAGCCTATTTACGTCCTACTGTTGGGCACGGGCCTCCTCCACTTTGGGAGCGATTATGATCTATTGTGCCGCACTGACCAGACGTGTTGGCACAGAGTTTATTTTTGAGATTTCCGTCTCTCACAGAGGGTGTTATCTGTGTGCAATATCCTTTAGCTGAATTTTGCAGCACTCTTGGGAGGAGATGTGGTGGTGACACTTGTATTCTTAATCCGTCACCACACGGAGACGTGTCACGCCTGATCAGCTCGCCATAATCCCTACCATACTACATTCAACCTACGGACCATAATCCCTCCCAATGTGAAGGAGCCCCGTGCCTGGCTGTGGGACGTTAATGGGGTGGAGAGAGAGAGAAAAACGCATATAAATTTAGTTTGATTTAAAATAATAGACAAAATAAACGAAATAAAACTCAATAGGGTTGCGTTATTTCATTATAGAGTTTCTGTACACAGATTTATCTAATAGAGTATCTACATCACTTACTCTGCTTGAAGCCACAAATATTTATGTGTGCGTAAAATACTCGTATGTATCTCTGTGTGTCTCTGATATAGGCTTTATGTTTTATCAAAAATTTTTAGTCTATGAAGTAGGATTTAGCCAAGCGAAAATTACCAATTATCTTCAAAACTGAACACGTACCCACTATTTGGTAATTCTGTGTTTTTATAGCCACCTTTCACTTCCATGTCATATTGCTATCTCACGCGAAATATGTATCTACATACTCGTATGTATGCAAAGTTTTAGTTCAACGAAAATAAATAAATATTCATGGACATTTCACACAACGTCTTCTGGTCCCAAGGCAAACTAATTTGCTTGTGTTATGGGATACCAGAACACGGATATACATAATACACAATTATACTACTTATCTTTTGGAAATACAAAACAAAATGTGTTAAAACTGAGACTGACTCTTACAGCACTCATGGAATGAAATAAGGTGGTGACATCTGTCCTAATATTATAAAGCTGAAGAGTTTGTTTGTTTATTTAAATGCACTAATCTCAGGAACCGTCAGTTACTATTGTAAAATTTTTGCCCAATAAAGTTATGTTAGTTAATAAATTAGAGTTTTATAATGTAAATAATGATAACATTGTAACTATATAATTGATAATGTAATTAAAATTAAAGTTTATTAATTAAAATAAGAACCGCTGGTCCGATTTGAAAAATTCTATAAGTGTTGGATAGTCCAGTTAGCGACGATGGCTATAGAAGGCTATAGGCTATGTAACATCACGCTGCGACTAATAGGAGAGAATCAGTAGTGAAAAATGTTACAGGCAACAGCTACTGATTTGATCTTTTTTTTTTATTTTCAAAATTATTATTATTATTTCTCACTTTTGCAGTCACAGGTATATTTCTATTATAAGAAATACCCGGTCCTTTGTAAGGCTTACATGGGGACATGGGTCCAACATGCAGAGGCCCTTTGAGAATTTTAATGAATAAATATATGTGGTGGGACACCTACCACCGACACTCCACACCTGCACTATAGAAGTGGAGTCATGGAATGCCAATGGTAGCTGTAGATCTATTGCAAAATAATGTAGTGAAATGAACTGGTTTATTTTGTTAATGTTTAATGGACTGGTTAAATTTAAAAAAAAACTATTGCAAACAATAATACGGTCGCCTGCCTTCAATACTAATAGTTGTTGAACCGTGGCAGACGGTGACTCGCCGACTCACTAGATGGGCCCCCCACACAGCCGCCAGACAAGGCAGCAGGGAGCAACACCAGTGTGAGCGGCTTGGGGTGTAGAGCGGTGCGGCACCGGTTTCACCATCGTGGGCCGAGACCCGGAGCGGGTTTCCCCGTAATTACTCCCTTGAATTATTATTATTATTATTATTATATAATATATAATTTGTTTTTTATTTTTATTTTATTGCAGTTTTACCATAAAAACTATTCTTTATCTAAGTATATGGCATATTTGCTATGCCTACATCTATAAACTAACTCTATGTCACACCCCTTTCGTTCATGCTTATGAATATACTTCACAACTTAATACTACTTTTTATTAAACTCATATAATAAAGTAGGGGTATATTACCAATATAATAGGACCTCTCTATATTTAATACGCCAAAGAAACTTATTAACAGTCCGTAGGTCAAGATATTTTGGTTATGTTATCACCTTAAAAGGTTCTAATGCTGATTTAGTGCCTTAAGAACATATCAAGGGACACACCCTTTAATAAAATTTTGGTAAAATATTTCTAAAAGTTTAGCAAAATTATGATGATAAATAAATAAACCACGTAGTGACAAAAAATAAAAAATTTACGTCCACAGACACATAATTTAATTAATAAATTTCCATATATTTTAATCTACATTTTAATTATTTTTTATTTTTGTCATAGGTAGATAGTTTTTGCATAAATGTCTTATAATATTTTGTTTTAAATATATTCTACTTATTTTAAATTAAATTCTTTATTTGAAATGTTAATATTTACTGAAAAATCTCTGGATGTGTATAAACGGCAGCGTGCGACAGAAACAGGTATACGTCGAGAGCAACGTTTTAAATTTCGAACGTCTATAAACAGTGACATCTGATTGGTTGATTCACGTGGTCACGAGGCGTGGGGCGCGGCGATTGGTAGGAAGGCGTGGTAGCCAGGGCATTCTGGGTCACTGATAGTAATAAATTAGTTTTGCCAGTTATAGAATATGCTTTTACAAGCGTAGCTACGTTCGTAGAACGTCTACGTAGATGTCTACGTATAGATAGAATCTGAAGACTTAATTAGTTAAAGTTACTAGGTTGCGCCTATCTTTAAAATAATAGATTATAAGAAAAGTAGGATTTTTAAAACTATATTTTCCACAAGATATACAAGACATAAGTAAAAAAGTATTAAATCTGGCTAGGTTTAAATATATTTAGATTTATGGTATTCGTAAAAAAATTCCTTGACTGTTGTGAAACCACTCTATCCAACAAACATGGATACCTAAATATAATGTTACATAACATAAAATAAAATCCAACTACATGCAATCGTTAAATTTGACCCAAACGAGATTATTATTGGCACATTTGCTGAAGAATAAGACATAACCTTAGTCTTCTATTAGTAATTTCTAATTAGGGACTCCAAATTACTGAAAAGCCATTGTTTACTTACCTAGAGTTAATATACCTAGGTAAGACTCCTAAAACCCAATTTATTATCAAAACACATGATAATTTTTTTTAAATAAAATCAACGCCATCTTATCTTTAATTAATTGCTATCCATTTAAAGTTAAACTTTGACAAGGTTTTGACAAATAGAAGGCAGTGCCTTACAAATAGTTCTTCAGATCACAGAGTAGTAATCTCTTGCAAAAAAATAAAAAAGTAATTTATGTAGAGCAACATAAGAATACTATATCTAAAACACTTCTTTTACTTAGCTAAAAGACAGTCTAGAACTGTAATAATCTAACGCATTATTAACTATTAAAGCCTTTACACTCCCACAAAACCAATGTCCTTGAAGTTTTCTGAATGTCTAAGAAAATCTCTTACTCAATAACAACCCAAATACGATGAAAATACGGTTGGAAATATAAAAGATGTTTAAAGGTAGGATATTTTGTATGCGGCAAACGTATTGCAAAGATCGATATCATTAGGAAATGGAGAAGCAGCTTCCTGGCAGCTTCGCTTTCCTGAAAGTGTAAAATCGAGTTTTTGGTCGTAAATAAGAAAATCATCATCATAATATCACGCCTTTTTCCCATGGGAATAGGCAGAGACTATGGAGCGCTATCTGCTACGATTCAAACATACTTCAAAAATATTATTATTACCAACTTAATTAAAGTGTTAATCAACTTAATAATTATGTCCGTGTACTCTGTGTAAACAGAGTCAAATTGACAAATGTCACTAACCCATTTTTCATCCCCAGTAGTAAGACATTAGCGGCCTGACAAAGCAAACCGTAACAGAATCGCACCACGAAATAAATAATTATATCGACTGCAAGTTTTTATTGAGCAAGGTAAGTTAGGATAAAACCACTTTTTAAGGATAGGTGCGTATATTATGTTTTTTGATTTTAGCCCGGTCGTTTCAGAGGCTTTGCAGTCAGAACTTCGGGCTAAAACCTAAAAAAAATATACGCGTCTAAATCCGTAAAAAGTGGGTATATTTAAAGGTTAGTTAGGTCTAATGATGATAATGATTTTAAAACTTTAGCTTGTATTGAACTGAAATTTCTTTAACACCTGAAAAATCTTCTTCTAAAGTTCCGATGCCGAGTTTTCCCTTCAGTTCCCTTACATTAAACAACATCTCCGACACGTACTCGATCGATACGTACGCGTGACTCGACTTTTAATAACCAAGCCTTCGTTATATCATTCCTCTCTTCACTGATGAAACTTTTCATATCATACAGAATCATAACATGCAAAATTTTACTAATATCAAATAATGTGTCCAGAATCAGTTGATTGTAGTATTTTGTGCATTGGTAAACGACAAAATTAAAAGAAAAAATTCTTTAACGTCTACGCGACTCGTCTACTCTGATCAAACCCATTATGATTAAAAATTATTTAAAATGGCTGGTTCAGTGTTGTTATTGATACGGCAGTTACACTATTTTATCATATTTTTATGTGGTATATCAGATTATCATTTTTTTTTGAAAATACGACCTTTAAACTACAAAATATTGATAAAAGTGGCAGTCTATAGGCTATATAACATCACGCTGCTATCAATAGCAGCGAGGCATCAATGAATAATGTAGCGGAGAAAAATTTTCTTAATTCCACGCGTACGAAGTCGTAGGCCATAGCTAGTAGAATATAAAAAATGAAAAGTAATAATAATACAGCGTGGTAATTTCCTTCAGTATAACATTTGTGATACAATGGAAAAAATACTATAGGACCAAGGGCGCGCACAAATTGTTTTTGTCCAAAAGTGGACAGTTTTTGTGTTGGTAATATTAAAAAAGCGACATTGTAAGTGCTATACGATTGAATTCCGGTGACATGTGCGAGGACGTTCCGTGGGGCCACGAAATGTAATGGATTAATACATATAACGTTACATAGTTAGTATAATGTAAAGATGAGGCAAGTACAGCTATGAGATCTAATGGATAAAAATCAAAAATGTATAATTCACATGAATTTTGAACTCATGTGAATAAAATAAAAACACGAACTAAGTAATTTTAGATGCCTGTGTAGTATGTAGGTGGATATACAATCAATAGAAATTTAAATAGGTTTTAATAGAACATGGCTACCTGTTCACAGTGATATAAAAACTTCTTTTTGTTATTTGATTGGATTATTGTTACGTATTGTATGAATAATTGAGTATTGTTAAAAAAAGATCAACCTACTTCATTTGCCTTTGAAATTTGAGGGGTTTCGTCGATTTCTCAGGAAATAACCATCAGATCTTGACCTGGTGTCAATGGGACCACACGGGAAACACAAGCTTTCAATTAAAAAAATTCACATTAAAATCGCTTCGCCCAGTTGAAGTTTATAAGGTAACAAACATAACAAAAAAATTAAAACAGACATCTCTTTTTTTGAAGTCGGTTAAAGAAGTGTTCATCCGCTACTATAAGTCGTTAGTTTAGTGGCCCTAACTAATGGGCAGCTTTAGAGCGGGGAGTTATAACATTTGGAGCGAGTGGTCAGGGGACGTATTGTCGTAAATCATAACACTAATCTGCCACTACTATGATAAATAGTTGCACTCTATTGATTGTGACCTAGCTGTCTAAGACTTTGTTAACTTACTAGCAAAATGCTAAGCCTTGTAAGGTCTAGCATATATGACCAGTTTTTACTTAATGGTTTACAAATTATATTTTTTAACAGACGTGATTCTTATAGACCAAATCTATAGATATGATAATATTTTCTGTAAAACTTACCACAAAATGTTAAGGGCCTACATCAATATTATCGTATATCATCGCCGACACGTACATATTAACACAGCCAGTAGGCACAGAAAATGAAGAATTAGGGATACTTTTCCTATTTACTCAAAATCTACTAAATATATTTTAATTCTGATTTACGTGTTTCTATATATATGATAGTTACTTATGTTTTTAAAGTTATTTCATTAGTTAATACGCGATAATAGACCGACAAATGAAAAAAATAAAAAATTTGAGAGGTTGTTTCGCCAAGATTTTCTATCGAGAAAACTTTTTTCAATCGCTTTTCTGAGTTTATGCGATCCTAGATAATATATTGAAAAAACATATACTTCAAAATTAGAGCTCTAGCCATTCAATCTAAAGAAAAAATTAAAACTTCGTACGTAGAAAAATGCACGAAGCTATTTTGGTATCGTCTTAAGATATTACTAGCCACAGTGGTATTAGAACTAACAAGCTAACGCAATTGTCGTTAAAATTATTACGAATTGGGATAATAAATAAATAAACTAATATATAAAATTCTCGGGTCAGAATGTTCGTTCCCATACTCCTCCGAAACGGCTTGACCGATTCTTATGAAATTTTATATGCATATTCAGTAGGTCTGAGAATCGGCTACTATGTATTTTTCATAACCCTAAGTGATAAGGGTTGACCACGCCTGACATTTGTATGGCAAAACAACGTTTGCCGGGTCAGCTAGTAAATATATAAATATTCAAGGACATTTCACACAACCTCCTCTGGACCCAAGCTAAGCTTATACGCTTGTGTTATGGGTACCAGAATACGGATAGACTACGTATACTACTTTTCTTTCTTTTGGCTTAATCATAGTGTACGAATTAGTTTAGTTTTCCCATAACACTGTGATAACGGTCCCGGACACGGTAGAGCATAGCCGTCATCTTTTTCCGAAGCAATTCACGCCACTTTTTATCATTTTACCTATAAAAAAGCAAGAAACTGATCTTTTCACAATTATTCGAAACTTCGAAAAAACACGAATAAAAAAAATATAATTTATCGATGTTCCCACGACACAGACCTAATAATACTAATATTTCCAAAAATATTTGACACCTACCGTCAGATGCGTGTACCACTCTGTTGGCATTTTTCTTCATTGTTCAACTTTTTGCTATAAGCCTGTACCGATGAATCGGACCGACAAACATCCACCACATCGATTCTATATCGATCGAGAGGAATGAAAACACATCGTCATATACACATTGTAATTGTATATAATTGGTATTTCTTAAGAACAATGACTCTAAATTACTGTTTGGTTGAAATAATTGCATTGTGTGGCTTTGATAAACGCCGAATGTTTTGTGGAGACGAATCGATTATATTGAGTCTGTATTAAATAAATTGTGAGTGAATATTGCGGTGTAATATAAGATTTGTATGTGGTATTATGCTCAGTTACATATTAACTGGTTTTTGATATAACTAGTTCTCGCGTTGATATTTAATAAGATATCGAAATACTGACTTATCGGCGCGACATTGACTTCACTCTAAACTCAACTTTACATTGAAAGTACAAACAAATAAAACTACTTTTTACGGATTTAGACGCGTATATTTGTTTTAAATTTTGGCCCGACGTTTCGGAGACTTTGCAGTCACCATGGTCACGGGTGAGACTGAGCTGTAATGTAATGTGTAATGAAAAAAAAAAAAGTACAAACAAAGTCAAAGTCAAAGATTTTTAGCAATAAAAACGGACTTAAAGACAAACCTGTACCCCCCACATCAATATCATTTTACGGTCTTATTCATAATGACTTATAAGAGGTTTATACGGAGATTTTATCGGAGAGATAATAAACGTTTTACCGTAAAAAGACTATTACGAATAACAAGTTTTGACAATTTTCGCGAACCTATTTTAGCGAACTTTTAAACCTCCAATAAGTCATTATGAATAAGACCATTAGTAGTTACAATCACATGGGGACATAAATACAAAAATAACGACTTTGTTTTACAATAAGTAAAGATAATGTCCCCCTATATGGTCCCCAAAAATCGATATCCAAAAATTATATTCGCTTACTGTATGAAAACAATTGTGTGTGTTGTATTGTACATTTGTACTAAGTCATACCACATACAATTGTGCAAATAATTAATTTCATAGAGGTAGGTGTTTTAACGTTACTATTACAAGCGGGGATGTAGCTCAGTGGTAGAGCGTTCGCTTTGCATGTGAAAGGCCCCGGGTTCGATCCCCGGCATCTCCAGATTTATTTATAACCAATTCACTATTTTAATTAGCTAAATCTAATATATAAAATTCACGTGTCACAGTGTTAGTTACCGTACTCCTCCGAAACGGCTTGACCGATTCTTCTCAAATTTTACATACATATTCAGTAGGTCTGAGAATCGGCCAACATCTATTTTTCAAACCTTTTTGGTTTTTTTTTAGTATGGCAAAACAACGTTTGCCGGGTCAGCTAGTATTATGTAAAAGAGACAAGCAGACTGATTAAGAGGATACCAAAATTCTTCGTGCATTTTTCTACGTACGAAGTTTTCATTGTTTCTTTAGATTGAATGGCTAGAGCTCTAATTTTTAAGTAAATGTTTTTTCAATATATAATCTAGGATCGCATAAACTCAGAAACGCGATTGAAAAAGTTTTCTCGATAGAAAATCTTAGCGAAACAACCTCTCTCATTTTTTATTGTTTTCATTTGTCGGTTTATTATCGCGTATTAACTAATGAAATAACTTTAAAAACATAAGTAACTATTATATATAGAAACACGTAAATCAAAATTAAAATATATTTAGTAGATTTTGAGTAAACAAAAAAAATATCCCTAATTCTTCATTTTCTATACCTACTAGCTGTGTTAATAGGTACATGTCGACGATAATATTGATGTAGGCCCTTAACGTATCGTTACTTATTATTAAATAATCTACTTAGTTCAAAAACTGTGTTAATAAAAGTCGTTATTTTTGTATGTATATCCCTATGTGAGCTTATAACTTCCATACTATACAACGGATTTTTATGCGGTTTTATTTATTAGATAGAGTGGTTCAAGAGAATGGTGTTTTGGATAATTTACTAAGGATTGGTTAAGGTTTACTATTTGTTTCTCTAGGTTATTGAATGAGATGTGCCTATAGTTTAATCCATCTTTTCCATTATCTTAAAGCCTACAACTATTTACAAACATAAGAATCCCAGATTTTTTGTTCAAAAAAGCAATTTATGTCAACCCCCCATTCTTCTGAACTCCGTACATTTTGTTCAAAGCATTAATAAATACCAATTATTAAGAAAAACCGCGCAGTTTGATTTAACACGCCCGCTTATCTTAAAGATCAGCTGATTAAAGCGCATGCGCACAAGTTTGCGCTTGTTTAATGTATATGTTATTCTATTGGTGTGTTTTTACACGACACAGTATTTAAAGTTTTGTACTTATGTCTTACTAGCTGTTGCTTCCGTCCATTGCGTAGTTTTGAAGATATAAGCTCACATAATAATATGTGTACACGTGTCACGTGTATATGTTGATATATTTATTCATACATTTCATTTTATTTGTTTATTTGTTTTATATTGTTATTTATATGTAAAATAAATTGTTTTATATCCAGCGACCCAACATAAAACCAGCGCTGGTTTATAACCAGCATCAAGCTGAGTTGGGTGCGTTTTTGTAGCCATAGGTACCTTACATCCAAGTCGCCAATACTGTGTGTTATTTTTTATGTATTCTAATCTAGTGACAAATTGTATATTTTCTGTAATCTTATCGTTCCAAATAAAACATTTTTCTTTCTTTCTTTCTTACATAGAGACATACATAGAAAATAACGACTTTGTTTTATAATAAGTAAAGATTGGTCTTATTTATAATGGCTTATCAGACGTTTAAACGGAGATTTTATCGAAGAGATAATAGACATTTTAGCGGTAGAAAGACTATTATGAATAACAGTTTTTGACAATTTTCGCGAACCGATTTTAGCGAACTTTTAAACCTCCGATAAGTCATTATGAATAAGACCATAGACTATACACAGATACTTTATTCTTATTACATCAGATGTTTTTAGCACATTAAAATTACCCTTTGTTCTTTAAGACTCTACCATATGCGTAACAAATTTAACTCAAATCGGTTCAGTAGTTTTAGCGCAAAAGAGCAATACAAAGTTTACTTTCACATTTATAATATTAGAATATTTTTTATTTATAAATAAATAAATATTCATGGACATTTTACACAACGTTCTCTGGTCCCAAGCTAAGCTTATTATGCATGTGTTATGGGTACAAGAATACGGATATAATGCATTTTTTTTTTGGAAATACATACTTATAATAGATAGTAAACACCCAGACGCAGCACAAACATTTGTATGACAATCTACTATATAAAAATAAGTCGGGTTTTCCTTCCTGACGCTATAACTCCAGAACGCACGGACCGATTTCCACAGTTTTGCATTCGTTGGAAAGGTCTCGGGCTCCGTGAGGTTTATAGTAATTTTTTTTTTTTACTTTTTTTTTGGTATGGCAAAACAACGTTTGCCGGGCCAGCTAGTTTATTATAAATCACACAAATGATTGTCTCGAGCGGGATTCGAACCCGCGATCTCGTGATCGGCAGTCCGTTATATGAACCACTAGACCACGACGCTCGTCTGAATATTATATTAAGTGTTATTTATTAATAGTAGCGCCTATGTTATCGGTTACAATGACCAAGGGCGAGAGGCGACATATTATAAAAGCCGTATTTATTCAGCTGTTGACAATCTTTACATCTAGTGTGGTTATGATTTATTACCACTTCGGTATGTGGGGATGTAGCTCAGTGGTAGAGCGTTCGCTTTGCATGTGAAAGGCCCTGGGTTCGATCCCCAGCATCTCCAAATGATATCTTTTTAACACGCTTATATTAGTTCGGAACGTATCTACTCGTATCAATGTAATTATCTATGTAACGGAATCTTTGAAAGTGATTTTCACCCACTTACAGTAGTTGGATCGATCTGAAATTTTGCACAAATATTAAGTACCGATGACAATGTAATAATTAAAAATAATAATCTGAATTTTCAAGCGTGTTTTTATAGTTTTTTAAAATTAGTAGATTTTTTACTACGTTAATTTTTAAATTTACTATTAACTAAATTGAGAATTCATCAGCCTTTCTTCGGCCACTGTTGAACATAACCTTCCCCCATTGAACACAAAGGGTGGTTCTATGCTGCTTGAATCTCTATTGGTTAAATGGCTTGACGGTAATAAATCCAGCAACTATCTAAAATCTAAACTATTTCCTCACTTCAATAAGTAACAACGCATCTTTGTTCCTCTCATAAACAAAAATTCAAGAATAGTATTCTACTGCTATCAAAATAAAATATCATATTGGAGATGCCGGGGATCGAACCCGGGGCCTTTCACATGCAAAGCGAACGCTCTACCACTGAGCTACATCCCCACTTGTGTACGACAAGTAATTTAATCAAGTGTAGCAGTTGTTGACCTCATTGGTGTGGCCTTACGTTGTATGATCTTTGCCTACATAACTCTTTTTACTCAAAATAACAATATATTGTAACCATGCTGTCAAGTGTCAGTGTGGCGACGGATTAAGAATATAAGTGTCATCACCCCTTTCCTTCCCAGGGGACTATAAAAGCCAGCTAATAGAGATATTGTACACAGATAACATCATCTGTGAGAGACAAAAAACTAGAAAATAGACACTGTGCCAATACGCCAGGTCAGCACGGCATCGACCATCATCCCTCCCAAAGTTGAGGAGACCTGTGCTCAACATTAGAACATTATTAGACTGGAGAAAGAGAGATAGAGAGAGTTAATGCCAGCAATTTCATTCGCATGTATAGTTACTGCCACGCTTATTGGCTTTTGGCGTGATGATATATCACCTCATCATCCTCCTGCCCTTATCCCGTTATTTGGGGTCAGCGCAACATTTCTTTTTCTTCCATAGTCTTCTATCATCATAGTCATGTCTGTGTCAACTCCTCTTTCTTTCATGTCCTCTTTCACACAGTCCATCTATCTTTTCTTAGGTCTTTCTCTAGACTTTTTAACACATATGGATCATTATAATTCTAGCTATACAAATAAAAAGTTTCATCAACACCATTTAATAGTTTTAGCGTGAAAGAGCAACAAATATCCAAATGTCCATTCATATCTCCTTACTAATTTAGGTAAAATAGTAGGTAAGTAAAACTTATGATAAAAAGATATAATTTTGGAGATGCTGGGGATCGAACCCAGGACCTCTCACATGCAAAGCGAACGCTCTACCACTGAGCTACATCCCCATATACACAACTAACTATAAAAAGCGTTACTAACCGATGTAGGGCAGCTAAAACCAGTTGAATAAATAAATTTGTTTGACTAATGTCGGCTCTATGATACTAAAACCGGTCAAGAACGAATATGACTCGCGCACGAAGGGATTCGTACTGTTATTATCGTAATATTTTCGTCATTTTCACGACCACAAATAACGGGAATAAGAGTGTCGTCCAGGAGGTTAGGAGTTTAAAAGAAAAATATTATATGTAGTATGTTACTTATAACACAAGCAAATAAGTAGATAAATAAACCTTACTTGGGACACATATTATACTATACATATGGTACATTGTAAAATGTTCATATATATTTATTTATGAGAATGACGATTATATTCTGTTTAATTAGCATCTCTTTCGCATGGAATTTACAAATTTTCCCACGTTTCTGCAACATTTTTGTTTTATTTATTGTTTATTTTTTGAAAATGGCTTGTTAACATTAAAACTTATTTTTTCACAAATGCTTTATTTTTTTTTGCTCGTAGCTTGATGTTATATAGCCTATAGACTTCCTCGATAAACGTACTATTAGCTATCAACAGCTACCTATCGTCATAAATGGACTACAATAAGAATTTTTCAATTCGAACCAGTAGTTCTTGAGATTAGCGCGTTCAAACAAACAAACTCTTCAGCTTTATAATATTAGTATGGATAAAAGTTAAACTATCTATTGTGTTACTATGTGGTACCCAAGAGATGGAATAATAAAGAAAGGACGACAGAAAATAAGATGGGAGGATGATATCAAAAAAATAGCCACAACAACATGGCACAGACAAGCTGCAAACAGAGAAATATGGAAAACTCTAGGGCAGGCCTATGTCAATGGGCAAGCTGATAATAATGGTACCGATGTCGAAGACTAAACTATCACTAATATAATTTAAAAACTAATTTATCAAATATAGTAATAAAATAATTTATAAGAAATACAATAAATAAAGAAATAATAATTATTTAATAAAATTAACTTAAATTGTCTAAACTGTTTTTTAAAGGTAACATGTACTGAATTTTTTTGTTGTTGATAATGTTTAGCATGTTTGTATTTTTTAACAATTAGGATTAATTAAAAATTTGCATGATGAAATTATAATAATTATATTAGAACATATGAAATGTATTAACATCATTCTCGGAAATAAAGGCTATTTGTATTTGTATCTATCGTGTTCTATCTATCACTGAAGCTTAAACCTACCTTATATCTACTTTTACTTACACATCTGTAAGTCTGCAGAATGGTTTTAATCACAATAATTGGCGCATTAATAACCTGTTGTACTTATCTGATGGGTTTAATTAACCCGTACATTAATTACATTATAATTACAAGCGGACAATGACGCCACCTGCCGGCCGCATACCGTACTAACAATCGATGTATTGATCTTATTGATCGGTTGAATGCATCGTTGTAACAAATGTCTGAAGAAGAAATTGGCATTTTGATGGATAAATTGCGAGAATATTTTAAGTAATTACAGTAAAAACTTAAAATATTGATGTAAAAAGACTAATACATTAATTATTATCCTGTGGCAGGTAAGTATACAGAGTAATTTTCAAATATGTAGGTGTCTACATTTTCGGAGATGGTACAGAATTGTTCATCACTCTCCTGTCCTTATCCCATTATTTGGGATCGGCGCAACATATCTTTTTCTTCCATAGTCATCTGTCAGCCGTCATATCTTTGTTAACTCCTTTTTCTTTCATATCCTCATTCACAAAGTCCATCCATCTATTTTGGATTTTTTGGTCTTCCTCTAGACTTTTTTCTTCCACATTTATTTACAGAACTTTCCTAACGATATATTATCTTATTATGTTAGATAATACAATTGACTTTGGAATTAAAAACCGAAGTGATAAAACAATCTTAGGATTAGACATTTAAAACAAGTATGCACGGAATTTAGAATACAAACCTCATAAACCATTCTATATTTAAAAAAAAACGCATCATAATCCGTTACGTAGTTTTCAAAATATAAACTCACTTAAGGACATACATACAAAAATAACGACTAAATTTTATGCAAGTTAAAGATTCTAAAATAAGCTACAACACTTCACCTTGTATCAAGTAATAATATTTATCTAAAAAGTAGACTGGAACTGAAATTAAATAAAATACATAGAACTTTTAAATTATCTAGTTTAAAAATTATACTTCGGCCTTGAGGACCTAATGGCAACGATAAAATTAAGTTTGTCAATCACCATCGTTTATAAGCTCTTAAAATTAAATCCGATCATTTGAAATTAACACTAATCGATAAATAGAAATCACGAAATAAAACAATCAACAATCACCTTTAGTGCCATAGAATAACAATCAAAAGAAACGCATATATAATATTGTTCTACTTTTGAACATTTTTATTGCAATTTCACTTTTATTTACAAAGAGAGAAAGTTTATATGAACCGCAAATAAAATTGTCTTAGAGGTTAAATATTGCGCTAGAGGTTGAGCAGGTTTACAATAGCTGTGCGGTGGATCAGCGCCATCTGTCGGGGCGCGTCGATCAGGACTCGCGGTGAAAAAATCGCGTTGTCGAGCTCTATCGATACGACATTGACGGATTCGGGAGATCTCGGTCAGGGTTGACACTAATGAAAAATTTAAAATAATATAATACGTATGTATATAGTTTCGTGTGGTGCGTGATGTTATATTGCCTTCCTCGATAAATGCGCAATCCAACACTGATAGAATTTTTCAAATCAAACCAGTGGTTCCTGAGATTAAGAGCGCTCAAACGAACAAACAAACTATTAAGCTTTATAATTTTATTAGTATAGATACTTTTTGATAAGGTTTTACAATACTTATTTGCTTAGCTGTTCTTAATAATGTTCATAATTACAATGTTACGGTGTGGCTTAACTTTTTGATTACTTGAATAGTAGGGGATGTAGCTCAGTGGTAGAGCGTTCGCTTTGCATGTGAAAGGCCCTGGGTTCGATCCCCAGCATCTCCAAATAGTAGCTTTTTTATTTTGTAACAACAAACTGCAACAAACACGTGGCAATCATAAAAGAATTGACTGAATTCGTACTTGTAAAATCTAAGAAAATAAAGATATTTTTCAAAATTAGAAACTTGATGATAATTATATGGCTTTCAAAGTATTTTTATCTTCCAAAAAGACCTTATTTTATTTGGCGTTCTTCAACATACTCACGCGTATATTTTCTGTAGGTTAAGCATATAGAGCACCATCTGTTAAGATCAAAACATACTTAGTTACAAGCATTAGACGCACTTAAAGAAATTCACCAATGACACAACATTTGTTCTTTTTTTAACACACATTTATTAGTTCGGTCCATATCTATCATCGTATTAATCTATGTAACAATATCTTTGGATTAAGGATTACACATTTTGCATACTTATGAAAGACCGATGCAACGGTGCCGAATCTACGCGCACAACTAAACTAAAGTAAAATATGAAAATTGATAGTGTCAATAACATAATTTGGCAACTAAACTTTCTTATTATAAAAGCTGTTTATTATAGACTCGCGATTTTAGTTAACATAAATATGTACACCGAAACAGCAAATAATGGTTATATTGACACTATCAACGTTCATTTTTTAGCACTAAGCATAACTATTGAAATTAAATGTACCTTGGTTTAAATTTCTGCTGCATTTTATTTTAATCAAGGTTCAATATGTGGCAACCCTATCATAATATACATGGTAGAGACGCCGCCATGACATGTTTACGGGCCAATTATTTGTATGGATTCCACCGCAATAATGATTTCTTGCCTTTGCCTCATCGCTCTGTTCGTCCGGCCGGCCGTCTACTCGGACGCGTCATATATTCCCGCGCTTTTTACATCACCATTTTGAATTTTGATTTTACGCGGCTCCATCAGAGATTTATTGAGGTTTTACGTAAATTGTTTCGCTTTTGAGGTTAGGTTTTAGTAAAAACTCGTTGCATTAAATATACACGTAGATCTTTAAGACAAAAAAAGTGGCTCCTGGCTGTTAGGCATATTTATGGTTTTAAATGATAAAATAACAGAATTCTAAAGTGTTTCGTAACCTACGTACAAAATCATCATCATTATAACATCAGGCCTTACTACCATGGAGGTAGGCAGAGGCTATAGAGCACCATCTACTACGATCCAAATATACTTCCTTGGCTTCATCCACACTCATACATTCGGCCACTAATGGCCGCGGTTGTAAGTGCTACGCACTTAACCCTTTTCAGATATACTGGCGATGACATCGGACAATTAGTGTAATAAACATTGTTTACTTATCAATTATCTGTTCCTCCTTCCTATTATTATATATTCCTATCCTTGTGACTGTATCCGTCACGAATAAGAATACAAGTGTCACCTTGACCTTTTCTTTTCAGGGTGCAGTAAAAGCAAGCTAAGGGATATTAGCAGCATTAGTACACAGATAACATCCAATGGGAAGGACGGTGCACATGAAATTAAACCCTGTGTCAACACGCCCGTTCAGCGTAGCGTAGTTGATAATAGACCAAAAACCTCCCAAAATGGAGAGGACCTATGCCTAACAGTGGGAAGTGAAGTGAGAGGGTACAAATATATGATGTTAAATATTGTAACACGACTTTCGTTAAACAATAAGATGCTTATTTATAAAGTGATCTTGAAGCCCGTTTGGACGTATGGAATTAAGCTTTAGGGTACAGCAAAAAATTCAAACCTGGAAATCCTGCAAAGATTCCATAATAACGCCCTTAAAATCATGACTGGTGCACCATGGTTCACAAGAATGGTTGACATCCATAAATACCTCAATATATTCACAGTCAAAGAGGAGGCTGAACATCGGACAAGACTCTACAGAGATCACAATCACACAAATGCACTAGCAGCGGCATTGGTGGAACCCATTAGCAAGAGACGACTAAAGAGAAAACATGTATGGGATGCACTTAATGAAACCCCATAAATAAAAATAAATAAAAAGAAAGGAGTGCCTTTAATGGAAGGCCATAACGTTGCCCGACAATTACACCCAAAACATCTGCTTATGGCCTGAATGCCGATGGCTAGATATTAAAAAAAAAAACAAATTGTTAATACTACAACCGTAGAATGCTTAAAACACAAGTGTCACTATCCCATTTCTTTCCCAGGGTGCTGTAAGAGCCAGCTAAGGAACAATATAAGCAGTTAACGTCTGCTGTGAGAGACGGAAAACTTGAAACTAAACCCTGTGCCAACACAGGCCCGGTACAGTAGACTATAGTCCCTCCCAAAGTAGAGGAGGCCCGTCCCCAACAGTGGGACGTTAATGGCCTGGAGAAGAAGAATACTGAGCAAATGGGAATCGAAGAAAAATAGTTAAATGTCATTGTTACTTGTATTTTAATGTTAATTATTTTATGTTAATTATATTTGATGAGCCTCGTGGTTGAGTGGTTTATGTAACGGACTGCCGATCAAGAGGTCGCGGGTTCGATTCCCGCTCGGGACAATCATTTGTGTGATTTTTCTAATTGTCATACAAATGTTTGTACTGCGTCTGGGTGTTCCTATGTATTATATGTATGTATTTACAAAAAAAAAAACAAAGTAGTATATGACATATATATTATACTACTTTGTTTTTACACGCTTTATATTAGCTTCACTTGTATGTTTGTTTGTATATTTGTTTGTATGTTTGTTTGTATGTTTGTAACCGACTCCTTTGGACGCTATTTTGACCCACTTTAAACGGTCAGATTCTATTCAAATTTTGCACACCTGTCAAAGACCGATGACAATGCAATAATTCGATTAAATAAAGCGTGTTTTTTAGTTTTTTTAAACTAGGTATTTTATTTATTTTTATAGAATACATTGTATTCTATCCGTATTCTGGTACCCATAACACAAGCATATAAGCTTAGCTTGGGACCAGAGGACGTTGTATGAAATGTCCATGAATAGTTGGCCGATTCTCAGACCTACTGAATATGCATGTAAAATTTCATAAAGATCGGTCAAGCCGTTTCGGAGGAGTACGGTAACTAACACTGTGACACGTGAATTTTATATATTAGATATTTTTTATTTATATTTTTATGGACATTTCACACAACGTCCTCTGGTCCCAAGCTAAGCTTATTATGCTTGTGTTATGGGTACCAGAATACGGATAGAATACATAAACTACTTTTCTTTTGTAAATACATACTTATTATACATAGTAAACACCCAGACGCAGAACAAAAATTTGTATGATTTTTATAAACATCACACAAATGAATGTCCAAGGCGGGAATCGAACCCGCGACCTCGTGAACGGCAGTCCGTTATATAAACCACTAGACCACGAAGCCCGTCATAATAGAAGACTAGCTGTCCCGGAAAACGTTGTTTTACCATACCAAAAAAAAAATTAAAGATTTCAAAAATAATTGTCATACAAATGTTTGTACTGCGTCTGGGTGTTCCTATGTATTATAAGTATGTATTTACAAAAAAAAAAACAAAGGAGTATATGACATATACTACTTTGTTTTTTATTTTTATAGAATACATTGTATTCTATCCGTATTCTGGTCCCCATAACACAAGCATATAAGCTTAGCTTGGGACCAGAGGACGTTGTATGAAATGTCCATGAATAGTTGGCCGATTCTCAGACCTACTGAATATGTATGCAAAATTTGAGAAGAATCGGTCAAGCCGTTTCGGAGGAGTACGGTAACTAACACTGTGACACGTGAATTTTATATATAAGAAGACTAGCTGTCCCGGCAAACGTTGTTTTGCAATTCTAAAAAAAAAAGTTTGAAATATAGATGTTAGCCGATTCTCAGACCTACTGAATGTGCATACAAAATTTCATAAGAATCGGTCTAGCCGTTTCGGAGGAGTACGGTAACTAACACTGTGACACGTGAATTTTATATATTAGACTAGCTGACCCGGCAAACGTTGTTTTGCCATACTAATAAAAAAAAAAAGATTTGAAAAATAGATGTTGGCCGATTCTCAGACCTACTGAATTGTAATGTCCAAGGCGGGAATCAAACCCGCGACCTCGTGAACGGCAGTCCGTTATATAAACCACTAGACCACGAAGCCCGTCATAATAGAAGACTAGCTGACCCGGCAAACGTTATATTGCCATACTAAAAAAAATATTTGAAAAATAGATGTTGGCCGATTCTCAGACCTACTGAATATGCATGTAAAATTTCATAAAGATCGGTCAAGCCGTTTCGGAGGAGTACGGTAACTAGCACTGTGACACGTGAATTTTATATATAAGCTTACAAAGCTGAAGAGTTCGTTTGTTTGTTGGTATGAACGCGCTAATCTTATGAATTACTAGCTGTGCCTGCGACTCCGTCCGCATGGATTGACTTTTTTCGATCGACCCAATCAATCTTTTGATTCTTCTTCTAGTCGCTAGATGGCGTTGCAAGTACCTAAATTGAGAAATTTCGTATTATGTAAATATCTCTTGATTGAGTGGACCGATTGCGATGAAACAAAGACTAAGTAATACCTTGAGTTGTTTACAATTTTTCCGTATAACATTTTTATTTATAAGTGTTGTACATTTTACGTGATGCGTGCACAGACAAACATCTAAACAGACAAACAGACAAAAATTTCAAAAATGTTGGAAATGGGTTCTGTTGGTTGTTCTTTAACCATCGGACTATTTTTTTTGAAAATATAATAATATAGTTAAAGAAAAATTCTTTTTGTGTTTGGTAGTACATTTATCGAGGAAGGATATAGGCTACATAACATCACGTTGCGCCTAATAGAAGTAAAGCATCAGTGAAAAATTTTGAGAGACGGGGAAAATTTTCTGAATTCCACGCGTTCGAAGTCGCGGGGTGCAACTAGTTATCAATAAAAGAAACATAATTATCGCCTTTTGTTTAAATGTTAATTGTTTACGCAGTTGATAATGTAACATCTAAAATCCAAATCTTTACAAAACAAAGTAGATATAATATTTTCTAACACTTGCGCGACTCATCTGTTCAAATAAAACAACTTTTTACGGATTTAGACGCGTATATTTGTTTTAAACTTTGGCCCGACGTTTCACCCGTGACCATGGTGACTGCAAAGTCTCCGAAACGTCGGGCCAAAGTTTAAAACAAATATACGCGTCTAAATCCATAAAAAGTAGTTTTATTCAAAGTAGATATTTTTGTATGTATGTCCCTATGTGAACCTTCGAAATTACGCAACAGATTTTGTTGTAGTTTTTTTTATTAGACGGAGTGGTTCAAGAGGATGACTTTTTTGTATAACTTGTTAAAGAAGACTTTTTTGTATAAACGTGGGATTTAGTTAATTTTTGAAAATAAAGTTAATCATCTATTGTAAGTTAAGTTAATAAGTGCTATTGTAAGATGAAAGAGACTAGTCGACAGGACACAGGGAATCCTAGTCTGCTGGAGACAAGAGAAGTTCTATTTAGTAGTATGAATTTTTCTTAAAAAAAAACAATATTTTTATTTTATTTTATGAATATTATTAAGTTATCTAATTCTCTAATCTAATCGTAATCTTATCAAGTATATCTAAATATTAAACTCGACAAGTAATTCTTTTAAAGCAGTGACCTGAATCTAATGAAATAAAGCAATGAAAATACACACTCAACTTTTTGTAATATTTCATATAGTCAGTTATTTTACGTTACTTTACATGTGGGGATGTAGCTCAGTGGTAGAGCGTTCGCTTTGCATGTGAAAGGCCCCGGGTTCGATCCCCGGCATCTCCAAACTTTTATTTATAATTATTATTATTTATTTCTTTTTTTTATTTATTTTACTTTTTAAACAGTTTCACATTTTAATTAGCATATTCTACCTATTTATATTATAAAGCTTAAGAGTTTGTTTGTTTGAACGCGCTAATCTCAGAAACCTCTGGTCCGATTTGAAAAATTCTTTCAGTGTTGGATATACATTTATCGAGGGGGGCTATATATAGGTTACTAGCTGACCCGGCAAACGTTATTTTGCCATACAAATGTTAAGGGTGGAAAACCCTTATCACTTAGGGGTATGAAAAATAGATAGTGGTCGATTCTCAGATCTACTGAATACGCATATAAAACATGGTAAAAATAGGTAAAGCCGTTTCGGAGGAGTACGGTAACTAACATTGTGACATGGAAATTTTATATATTTGATATAACATCACGCTGCAAGCAATAGGTGTAAAGCATTCGTTGCGAAGAAGGGGAAAAATTAAAACATTATTAACAATAACCATTTTAATGAATAAAAATGTGCCCAACGAAATAGCCACTAATCAAAATACGCCATAGTAGTTTTCATTTTTTTGATAAGTTTAAATGTGCACGTAGAATTAATACCAATTTTTTGTTTACTGTTAAAAAAGTGTATCCTTGAACAAACTAAAATATGAAGCCACCCTAATTAAAATAAACAGCATATAACAGCTACATATTACAGTGAAGCAAAACAACTGTCACTAAACTATTACTTTGTGTATGTAATATTATGTGAATGCTATGACTTATTTTAAATGATAAGTAGGCAAGGATCATATGACATAATGCCATACCAACGAGGTCAACAACTGCTACACTTGATTAAATTACTTGTTGTACACAAGTGGGGATGTAGCTCAGTGGTAGAGCGTTCGCTTTGCATGTGAAAGGCCCCGGGTTCGATCCCCGGCATCTCCAGATTTATTTTTTATGAACGCTATATTTAGCAGCTTTTGTTTGAAAATTGTACTTACTGAAGAGATATTCTTGTGATCTTGTGGTTATAAATTACTGTGTGCTAAATATTAGATTTACCGACTCTTGCAAGAAAATTACTTTCAAAAATTACATGGATACATACATTATTAGATTCATATAAACGATTCCAATAAAAGCGTATATAAAATAGTTTTCAGCTTAATTTTCAGACCTACTAAATTCAGATACAAAATTCTATAAACAGGTTAAGCGCTTTCGGGGAAAAATACTACTATTTTTCAAAAATGCTACTAACAATATAAAACAAAAATTGTGTTATTAGAATTGTATAATAAAAAATGGACATCTTTTGTTTATTATATGACAAAGTTTTTATTTTTGTATATCCCTGTGTGAACTTAAGTATGATTTTGACGCGGTATTTTTAATAGATAGATTGGTTTAAGAGGATGGCTTTTTGTACTTGTCAATTTTTGGTTTCTAAATTCGACCCGTGTGAAGTTGCGGATAACAGGTTTAATAATATAAAAGACAAAATAATATTCAACATATTCTTATTTAGCTGTTCCATTCTAGCCACTATCACCCATTTAAAGAGGAGGGGTGGGTGGTAATGAAATAAAAAAGCTGTGCCTACCTTAACACCCTCGTACCAATATCCACGTAAGCTTGTGTCTTGCATAGTAACACCTTTATTAAAACAAACCTACAATATTCAAGGTAAACTTATACTTACAATTTGGAAAACATACTAGCTGTACGCTGCAGTTTTACATGCGGTTAGTAGTAGACTAGAATTGTCATAGAAATTAAATGATCTTGAGAAATCGATGATTATGGTACAGAGACAAAAAAAATATCAAACATCTGTGTTATTAAACACTTATGGAGAATATTTATCTCTGTGGTGTCAGATTGTCCGTGTGGCGGCGGATGAAGAATACAAGTGTCACCACCCCTTTTCCTTCCCAAGGTGCTGTAAAAGCCAGCTAAAGGATTATTGTACACAGATAAAATCCTCTGTAAGAGACGGAAACCTCGAAAATAAACCCTGTGCACGCCTGGTCAGCGCGGCATAGTAGAACATAATATCTCCCAGAGTGGAGAGAGCCCATGTCCAACAGTGGCACGTTGATGAGCTGAAGAGAGAGAATTATGGAGAATTTAGATAACTTACAAACATTGTCATTTATGACATTTTTTAAATAATCCAGCCATTTTCTCGAGACTCCATCGGCCGAAACACCACTGACTCTAAGTATGTTTACAAATAATTTTTTGAGGTTATTAGAACATACAAAAATAATAATATTATATTAGTAAAATACCTACAATATTAGTTTAGAATATTTAGATGTATGCAAAACAGCTCAATCGCTCACCGGAATGAGTGTCAAAAACTTACGAAATTTGATTACAGAAGAACATCGGAATGACTGTTATAAAATAAGAACTTGTAAAAAAATATGTATAGGAAATCTACAAATTTACCTACCTACATGTTTGCTATACATTCATACCAATAAACATGAAGACACAGCCTATATAAGTATTTTACGTGGTAGTTAAAATGCTATAAACCGTTCGGCACGTGCCCGTATCGATCCGACGCAGACGTGATGGGACGACGAGACGTACGAGACGCCCTTACGGCTTGGGTTTAAATAAATATAGGTATATGAACATTGATAAAAATACGACGTCCTGTCTAGTCGATAGATTAGATAGATACCTATGTTGTTTACATACAATAATCTTTTTTTTATTGGAGTAAGTAGCGACATTTGCTGCGATCTAAACACCCTATCGTTGCTTTGTTTTTGCGTGAAGGAGCAACAAAATACTCTTGTATCTTATTATCTATTCTTAGAAACGTTTAAAATATTACTAGCTGTTGTCCGCGACTCCATACGCGTAGAAGTTAGAAAATTTCCCCGCTTTTGCAACATTTTTCACTACTGCTTCGCTTCTATTAGTCACAGCGTGATATTAAATAGCATATAGCCTTCCTCGATAAATTTACTATCCAACACTGAAAGAATTTTTCTAATCGGACCAGTGATTCCTGAGATTAGAGCGTTCAAACAAACAAACAAACTCTTCAGCTTTTTCAGGAAGTAAGATATGATATGCAAAGTGCTTACGAGTGCTTAGTAGGTACCTATTTAGCCTTGCGTAATTATTTTATTATTCTTCTTCTCTATTTACGACCCGACTAGGTAAGCAAGCTTTTATCTACCATTATCACAAAGCCTTCATTCAAACCACAACGGTCTCCTAAAACTTAACTTCTTAATCAGTCGTATATTCAATAATGTACCTACTTAACCAGATAGAGTGTATATGTCTAAATCACTCACTCGGCTTGAGCCACATAAATATCAATGTGTGTCTCTATGTGTGTCTCTATGTGTGTCTCTATGTGTGTCTCTGACCCAGGCTATATATACGTCGTATGAAACATTAACAGTTTAAGAAATACGAATTAGCCGTGCCAAATTTACGTGTCTTCAATATTGAATGCCTAGGTACGCACTATATGTTAAATCTGTGGTTGAGCACAGTTAAAGCAGAATTTATTTTTACCTTGAGTGACGAAAATGCAAGTTTAATGGTATCATTATTCTAAAACATAAATAATCTTATTAATCTGTAATACAGAGTAGGAAAGTTTCAGGCGTTTCCGTCCATTTTCCTCATCCCCTTACCGTATCGCTACGTACAGTTGAGAACGCAAGTTTTGCGCTATGCTGGTCACGCGCGCGTACGTGAGCGGCGCGTACTGAATTACCCTCTGTACAGCTATATGTATAACTGGGTAAACCGAACGAGATTTAGAAGCTTCGAGGGAACTTTCAGTAATGATGAAATGAGATGAGGAAGAAAATATATTAGAAAGAAAGAAAGAAAGAAAAAAAGTTTATTGCACTAACAAGACACACAATATTAAACAAATTAGGTTACAGTAAAAAATGCTGTATATAATTATAAAAATGTGATGTCCAGTCAGCAGCAATAGGTCCCATTTCAGCATAATGTCAAGTCTCAAGGACTTGACGCTGGTTTTCAAATGGGACCTCGGAGTGTTGACACGAACGTACACAGCCAAAAGGTGCAATTAATACACGCTCATGGCTAACTATATTGGACAGTAAATTTAATAGTTAAATATATAACAGTAAATTTAATAAATAATAATAATAACAGTAAATTTAATAAAAAAATTTAATAGTCTAGTGTTAAAAATCATATACAAGTAAATATATACAAAAAAAAATCGTTGCTGTTCATTTAAAAGAAAAAATGTTAACAGAAAACCCAAAACAATATAATAAAAATAACAGAAAAAAGAACAATAAAATTAACAGCTTTACAATATTGACACAAATTCTAAGCGAAAACCAACTCCCATATATTTTTATTTAATGATAAATTAAGAACAACGTTCATATAATACATATATTTAAAACTATTATTCTAACACTTCATTACAGCTATACATAAACATAATAATATATTATTTGGTTTCAATAATATTACAATTTTAGTTAACATTGCCGAATCGTGTTATTGGCCCCATCAACATTTATGTTTTAGTTAAGGGCCTACATCAATATTATCGTATATCATCGCCGACACGTACATATTAACACAGCCAGTAGGCACAGAAAATGAAGAATTAGGGATACTTTTCCTATTTACTCAAAATCTACTAAATATATTTTAATTATGATTTACGTGTTTCTATATATGATAGTTACTTATGTTTTTAAAGTTATTTCATTAGTTAATACGCGATAATAGACCGACAAATGAAAAAAATAAAAAATTTGAGAGGTTGTTTCGCCAAGATTTTCTATCGAGAAAACTTTTTTCAATCGCGTTTCTGAGTTTATGCGATCCTAGATAATATATTGAAAAAACATATACTTAAAAATTAGAGCTCTAGCCATTCAATCTAAAGAAACAATTAAAACTTCGTACATAGAAAAATGCACGAAGCTATTTTGGTATCCTCTTAAATGCGTTTAGTAAGAAATATTAGGATTAATAAGAGTATAGTAATATTAGGAACGAGTTGATCCTTACAGTTGCTCGCGTCACATTAAGATTAACTATAAAATATAAAGTTAGCATACTTTATATTTTTGTATCTCGTTTTTAAATAAATTCAGTAAAAAAATTAACAATTTCCAAAAGTAAATGCAGAAAACACAATTTATAGTGTTAAACCAACTTATTTCTTGATGAATTTGAGATAAAATTATTTCAGGTTATGCCAAATAAAATTAATCTAAGTTTTTCAAAAACTTAGATTAAAAACTTATTCGTTTTTACAGTTTGCTAACTCTAAGGGCCTACATCAATATTATCGTCGACATGTACCTATTAACACAGCTAGTAGGTATATAAAATGAAGAATTAGGGCTATTTTTTTTGTTTACTCAAAATCTACTAAATATATTTTAATTCTGATTTACGTGTTTCTATATATAACAGTTACTTATGTTTTTAAAGTTATTTCATTAGTTAATACGCGATAATAGACCGACAAATGAAAAAAATAAAAAATGAGAGAGGTTGTTTCGCTAAGATTTTCTATCGAGAAAACTTTTTTCAATCGCGTTTCTGAGTTTATGCGATCCTAAATTATATATTGAAAAAACATATACTTAAAAATTAGAGCTCTAGCCATTCAATCTAAAGAAACAATGAAAACTTCGTACGTAGAAAAATGCACGAATAATTTTGGTATCCTCTTAAATAGGAACCTTATAAAATGAGAGCATTATTTTGACTTTTAGCAATATACGAGATTATTTATTCATCAAAATTATTTCTCCTATAATCAAACTTAGCTCAAACTGGATAAATTGATTAATTGCTTTAAAAACTCACGGCATTAAAGAGACATTGGATCGATAGTAAAAACAATGGTGCCAATTCTACTGGCACAACTAAGATAAACTTAAATAAAACATGGATATTAATAATGTCAATTACACAATTTTGAAATTTTAACTAAATATGAAAAGCATAAGCGAATTTATTAATTAAATAAATAAATAAATAAATATTCATGGACATTTCACACAACGTCCTCTGGTCCCAAGCTAAGCTTATTATGCTTGTGTTATGGGTACCAGAATACGGATATAATACATAAACTACTTTTCTTTTGTAAATACATACTTATAATACATAGAAAACACCCAGACGTAGTACAAACATTTGTATGACATTTATTAATATCACACAAATGATTGTCCCAAGCGGGAATCGAACCCGCGACCTTGTGAACGGCAGTCTATTACATGAACCACTGCGCCACGAAGAACGTCTAAATTAAATTAAATGTTCATCATATAATGCAGCATAGTTAGGTTTCATTTTAGTTAATCTCTCTCTTCAGCCCCTTAAAGTCCCACTATTGAGCACAGACCTCCTCCACTTTGGGAGGAATTATGGTCTACTATGCCATCAGGCGTTTATTTTAGAGATTTCATCTCTCACAGATGTTATCTGTGTAATATCACTTAGGTCGAAGTAGTGTGGTGATATGTACTTGTATTCTTAATCCATCCGCACACGAGTAAATTTAATCTTGGTAATCGTGGTTGAGCGGTTTATGTAACGGACTGCCGATAAAGAGGTGGCGGGTCCGATTCCCGCTCGGGACAATCATTTGTTTTTTCTAATTGTCATACAAATGTTTGTACTGCGTCTGGGTGTTTCTATGTATAATAAGTATGTATGTATGTATAGTAAGTACTACTTTTCTTTTGTAAATCAAAAGAAAAGTAGTATAAGTATTCTATCCGTAATCTGGTACCCATAACACAAGCATATAAGCTTAGCTTGGGACCAGAGGACGTTGTGTGAAATGTCCATGAATATTTATTTATTATTATTTATCTTTATTGTACACAGTTATACAGTAATTACAAAATATGATTACAGAAAAAGCATATACATAGGCGAGCTATGTTTAATTAAAGGAGCAAGAGAATTGGCACCAATAAAAGCATATTTATAAATTCACAGCACCCAATATAATTTCCATAAAGCGTTTAGTTATCTGCATTAAATGTCGCGTTTAGTTCGTGCAGATATTTTTATGGTAGTACAAGAATGCTATGAGATGGGCTCTACGGTGCCAAGAGGGTCCCCTCGACTTATTCACATGATTTACTGCATTTTCTTCACATAATTATCTTTCAATATAATTGATTGCAAACAATGGTACTGTGGTTTAAGTGTCGCGCTTTTGTTTTCGATTCTTAGATGTAAAAAATATTTATGACGGCAAACGATTAATCTTTCATTTATGAATAGGCGCTTTGATTTTCTTAGGTAACGATTTATATATATGTACTATGTCTGTATAAACGTATGTGTTTGTATGGTTATATGTCATGCCTTTCTATTTTGAAAGGATTTTAAGTCTACTTTTGCCACTCTGACCAAGCTTGTTAACATAGGTTTAAGTTTCTTTTTTTTTTGCTCTGGTCATAAACCATGGCCATATTAAAAATTAGGGAAAGAAATAATGTAACAAAGGAACGTAAATTTGTAAAACGTAACGGATCAGGGAAGTAGAAAAGGAAATATTTATAATTATTATAAAACATCTATTTCAATATTATGTACACACAACGATAAAAACTTATGGTCTTATTCATAATGACTTATTGGAAGTTTAAACGGAGATCTTATCGGAGAGATAATAAACGTTTTAGCGTAAAAACACTTATGAATAACAAGTTTTGACAAATTTTCGCGAACCTATTTTAGCGAACTTTTAAACCTCCGATAAGTCATTATGAATAAGACCATAAATCATTATATAAGTACAATATAATTACAGTTGAATATTATTAATCAAAACAAAAGAAGCGAGTACAGTATATTATTATATGGAAGGGTTTAAGGAAGAAAGAAGGACATTAATATGAGTAGGAAAGGGAGCTTTTAGGGTAATGAGGTAGGTTTTAGTTTCGAGTTTATGAGTTACTTGACTTATATTTTAAATGTTATGTAGGCACAGATCACACAACGTAAGGCCATACCAACGAGGTCAACAACTGCTACACTTGATTAAATTACTTGCTGTACACAAGTGGGGATGTAGCTCAGTGGTAGAGCGTTCGCTTTGCATGTGAAAGGCCCCGGGTTCAATCCCCGGCATCTCCAAACTTTTTGCTTATTGTTATTTTTGGAAAAAGACTATGCTATAATATGTTAATAGAGAGAAAAGCAAAGATGGGCTGTGTGAGAGATGATATGAAAAAGGAGTTAATGAGAGTGCGACGGCTGACAGGAGACCTTGGAAGAAAAATCGTAATATTCTCTAACATTTGCTGGACTCATTGGTTTAAATAAAACTACTTTTTACGGATTTAGACGCGTGTATAGAGAAATCATGTTGCACCATTCCTAAATATTTATTTATTTCAAATCTTAACATCTACCAATACAGGATGTCCTAATTCGATAGTGTCGCTCTTAAACTAAAATCTTAAACTATACAATCTTTTAATGATAATTTAATTTTAAATAAAAAAAATTATATAAATTCAAAATAAATAAAACATATAAAACACAATAACACTATACATACATTACATAGTTACTTATCTAAATAATTCATTCAGTCCTTTAATTAACTTATTTGGGATAAGGGCGTAAAAAGGAAATTTTTATGGTTTATGTGCTTAACTTTTAGTTGTTGTTTCTTCTTCCAGTTTTTTCTTAGTTTCTAGTTCCAGTTTTAGAAATTGGTCTCCTTCAGAATCTATACTAATATTAAAAAGCTGAAGAATTTGTTCGTTTGAACGCATTAGTCGCAAGAGCTACTGGAATTGAAATATTCTTTTTGTGTTGCATAGTACATTAATCGAGGACGTCCATAGACTATATAAAATCACGCTGTGAGCTATAGGAGGGAAATATACGACAATAAAATAAACTACACTATATGGATGTCACAAACTCAAACACATAAATAAATATATGCCCACGTATTAAAAGTTAAAATTACTTTTATTTTATTACTCTTTGTAGCAAAAAATGCTATCAAACATGTAACAACGAAATAAACAGTTGTTTGATAGTAAAACAACACTCAACTTCATTTGCGGGTAGATCAACAATAGCTGTAAATGTGCTGAATTAGTACGCCGCGTGACGGTAGCTAGATTAGCAATAAAAACTTTTTTACAATCGACTTAGAAGGGCCCCCGTTATCATAGTGATGAGCATTAAAAGTGATATCGATATAATCTAGATTATTAGACCAAACTTTCTAATTTTTATTAACACGCTTATAAGCGTGTTAATAAAAATTAGAAAGTTTGGTCTAATAAAACTAATATATTAGTTCAGTATGTATCTATCAATGTATTAATCTATGTTACGGAATATTTGAACGTCATTTTCACCCACTTGCAGCAGTTGAATTGATTTAAAATTTTTGCATGCTTATTAAGGATCGATGACCATGCAATAATTCATAAAAGTATTCAGGATTCTTAAGCGTGCTTTTTAGTTTTTAAACTAAACAAATTGTTAAAGGCCAATGTTTGTGTTAGAAATTGCTGGAATAATTACGAAGACAGTTAAGAAATTCCTTTTCTTTTGAGGTATTCAAAACTTGATCTAGTTGTAGGATAATTTACACACTGATAAAAAAAAATGTTTTTATACTAAGCTTTCATAATGCTTTTTAGCGACTTTTAAAATGAGTATACCGGTGCCAATTCCTTTATTGTTACTGGATTGTGTTTTTGAGGCAATCAATATTATTTTAAGTTAGTTTGGTGTAATCCAAATGAATTATCATAGTATATTTTTAATCGATATCAGCAGTACAACATCACTATGAGCCCATAATTCTTGGCCGCACCTCATTTGCATTTCTTTATTGGATCGCGGCGAAATTGAGAAAAATTCTCCAGCGTTCTGTTTTAATTACAAATTGCATATTATTTACATTTAATTTGCTATTTTGCCATTTCCAGCAAATAACATTTAAAGAATCTCATCAAAATAGTTTATAAATCAGACTATATTAGCATGCGTGTGTATTACTCGAAGTGTCACTAAAAGTTAAAATCTAGAACAAACTATTGGGCTTATTTATAAGGGCTATTTATACTATTCTATACTCCATATAACCAACAACGTGACAGTGGTATTCTACGTGCAGAACTAAACTTAACTAAACTAAAAATTGAACATTTAATGTAAATTTATAATGTGTAAAACACAATTGTCGACTTGCTTCAACAAAGCTATTTTATTATTAAGTTAGTTTTACTTAGTCTTGATAGTACTAATCGGCATCATTCTCACACCCCTGATACAAAAATGTATAATATTATTGAAAAAAAAAAAATGAAAAGAAATGAAAAGAACTAAAAAAAATCCATAGTTTCTTGTCTGTTCTTCTCCATAGGATTCGCGTTTGGAACAGACACCTAGTTTCTGACGTTTCATTAGAGCTTGTAAAACATGCCAACTTGAAATAAAATTTTTGACTTTGACTTTGAATTTGGCAACGTTAATTTCTCTTTATATTAAGATAGAATCGTTACTATAGTTTTTATAATAAAAAGGTTCCATTAGCATTGCTGTATTGTGTTATTGACGCTATCAATTTTCGTTTTTTAATTAAGTTAAGTTTAGTTGTTAAGGCAGAATTGGTACCAGTTTTAACGAAAGTTAAAGCAAGATTTATTAAGTTAAATAAAACAAAAATATAAAGCACTTCTTTTAATTTGTTACGTAAACCTTCTAACGTTATTTAAATCTCGTATTAGAACTAAGATTTAGGACTATAGTAGCAATAGCAATCGTCTGATTACCCAATAGATCAGTAAGAACGCCCATACATTGCTTTAAGAGTGCTATATCTCGTGGAAAAGCACATTACGTTGAATGTTTTATACAAACCGCAAATATAGAGCTAGCAAACACTATCTATCGTACTTACTCAATCGGGTAAAACATGGCGGTAATGGGAAGAATTATCATGTACTTACAATTTTATTTTTCCCCTTAACCATCAAAAACCATTAGATATTCCTACGTACTACCTACATAATTGTATTAGGTATATACAACTAATGGTCTTATTCATAATGACATAACGAAGGTTTAAAAGTTCGCTAAAATCGGTTCCCGAAAATTGTTAAAACTTGTTATTCATAATAGTCTTTTTACGCTACAACGTTTATTATCTCTCCGATAAAATCTCCGTTTAAACTTCCGAAAAGTCATTATGAATAAGACCATATTAAGTAGCTAGCATTTGAAGCAATGATTTATTATACCTCAATGGTAGAAAGTAACAATTTACTTTGTTCAAAAACGAAAAAACACATTTGAAGACCTAAATATTTTTTTAAATTATTGCAATGACAACTGTCCTTAAATGTGTGCAAAATCTAATATCAATTCAACTACAGCAAGTTGGTGAAAATTACTTTCAGTTTCTGTTACATAGATTAATACATTGATAGATACTTACCGAATTATTAAAAGCGTGTTAATGAAAATCCTCTCGCCCTAGGAAAAGTCTAATAATAGATAGTTAATCTGTAGGTACTTTTCTACCTATCTCTTCTAGTTTTAAGAGTAGTAGTACTTACTTATGCTTCATTAAGCTTAAGATTAGTATTTAGATTATCATTATGATAAGTACCTACTATGTAAAGCAAACTAAAAAATAGCACTAGTATTTTATTTATGTAACACCGCGGACATGAAAAATCGAATATTTCGCGAGTAGAATTTTTATGGGTGCACAATTGAATTTCACAGTTGATTTGATTTCGAAGACGCTTGAGAAATCTTTACGGCCAACTACAGAAAGGAACACATCTGTCAAATAATGGCGGGAAAACAGACTGCGGTTCCTGAACGAAGGCATACGAAGGGTCGCCATGTGTCAAACGGGAAATAGTTATTTATGTGAACCATTCACAAATTGCAATTCGAAACCGAATTGATATATTAGAATGTTTTATATGTAAATGTGAATGTAAGATGAATAGCTTGCCCCACAAATGGATATTATATGATTTAGAGCCAAACAATAGCCAATGTTAGCCGCATAGCATATTTATCTTGCAAAATCTTATTTTACTCTTCCCAAATATTTTTAGGTGCGTTTAAAACATGTTAGGTACTAGTTTACAGTGTTTTGCTGAGACGAAGGTTATAAGCAAAAAAAATGTAGTGGTGACAGGTTTAGGGCCTTTCTATTCAGCAGTTCAGTAATTAAGAAATTAGACATAAAGTCCAATCTGTCGTCAATTAATACAGGCAGTTATAAAACGAATAAAACTGTGTGTAGTGAAGCTGTAGACTAAAACTGTAAAACTGTTTAGGTACTGAGTTGGGGTTCGATTCCTATGCACACATAGGGCAATATTTTATGTGGATAGAAGTGAAGATATTATATTGGTTCCAATTCTAAGTGCAGAATTAAACTTAACTAAAAAATGAAAATTAATAGTGTTAATAACACAATTCGGCAATGTTAACAAAATTTTGATATTAAAAAATCTGACTCACGACTTTAATTAATAAAAATGTGCACAACGAAATAGCCAATTAATCAAAATACGCCATAGTTATATTCGTTTTTTAGTTAAGTTTAGTTATGCATGTAGAATTGGTATAATTATGTGTCTCTACATTCTTTTTACATTAATTTATACCTTGTCTTTTCAGTCAATTTGCGTGTTACTATTAGGCAAAGGCCTCCACAATATTAGGAACTATTAGGAAGCTATTTCTCTTATAATACTACGCTAACCAGACGTGAAGGCTGTGTTTAGTGTCGTGTTCTACTTCTTATAAAAAGTAGACGTTCACTGCTTACTCTGACTCTTAGGTACAGCACCCTAGGGAGGAAATGGGGTGTTGACACATGTATTCTTAATGCGTCACTACACGTATACGTATAAACACATATTATTAATACAAACATCCGACCGTACGTAGCACAACCATTTTTTTAGTTTACGAATAACACAAACGAAAAGAATTTTACTGATTTTGCATTCTATTAATTTCAAATCAATATTATTTACATAAATTCACATAGAAACAATGGTCACGTTTCCAAACGATAGTTTCGCTAAATCATAATGTCAACCAGGGTCAACTCCGTGGCGACCCCTGGCGACCAAAGCACACGAGACAATCCGTTATTCACGATAAATGACAAGATGAATTTATGTATCAATAGTATTTGGACCTAGATTAGTTGCTGTGCGGTATCCTACTAGGAGGTCCCTTAGTATGGTGCAAGTCTAGCTCTAAATATAAGAATTTATCAACCTGATTACGTGAAAAGTATCTGTCTTCTGTATACAAGATTGTAGACAAATAAATTTGTATGGTGTATATTATAAAGCTGGAAAGTTAGTTTTTTAGCACGCGCTAATCACAGAAACCACTGGTCCGATTTGAAAAATTCTTTCAGTATTGCATAGAACATTTATTGAGGATAGCTGTAAGCTATTTAAATAACTAGGTATATTAACTATATTTAACATCACGCTGCCACAACATTTTTTAAATTTCACGCATACGAAGTCGCGGGCAACAGCCAGTTATGCTTAAATTTTGAACAGAGGACGCAAACTGTCCCGGTCAGTAATCCAACTACATAGAACCACAAAACATGATTGACAAGAAATCATGTTTTGTGGTTTTGTGGCGATGCATGGGGAGAAAAATTTTTGCCAAATATCCGGGATTATTTAGCCAAAATCGCCAATTTAATGTAGGTGATTGAAGACCAACTTCATGTAGATAATAATATTTACTTATGCGATTTTCCGTACTTTATTATTAATTAGGCAATTGCGTATTGTAGATATATGTATTCCGTAACTATCTACTTAACCACAGTTGACTCCAGCACACACTGAGGGAAATGGGTTGTTGGTGTGGTGTGGCACGTACCTATGTATTCTTAATCAAATTATTATATTATCTGTGTCTATACTAATACTAATCTATACTAATATTATTATTAAATTATTATTATTTTATTATTTATTATAAAGCGAAAGAGTTTGTTTGTTTGTTTAAACGCGCTAATCTCAGGAATCACTGGGCCGATTTAAAAAATTCTTTCAGTGTTAGATAGAGCATTTATCGAGGAAGGCTTTAGGCTATATAACATCACGCTACGACCAGTAGAAGCGAAGCAGTAGTGAAAAATGTTGCAAAAACGGGTAAAATTTCTAAATTCCACGCGGACGGAGTCGCGGGCAACAGCTAGTCACATAATATTATACACACTAGTCGAGGAATATTTGACACCAATACAAACATTACGTATATTTGCATACGCTCACGTGCTTTAGAAAATGTTAACTTTGCCACTGTAATTTATCTACTACGTATCATTAATGTATGGCGATTATCTACCAAATTAAAAGGACCGTGTGTTGTTGCTTAATAATAGTAAGCAACAACACACATAGTAAGTTACTATATAGTAAAAAATACTTTCGTTAATTTCTTATTACACATCTTTGAAATTTACGTTTGATGGTCTCCAATTTCTATTGGAAATACAAATAAAGGAGATCATTCACGTTTCATACATTGTCCGGCCCAAAAGTCAAAGTAAGAACCGGCCAACGAAAAATAAAAAAAGCCGTATCGGGGAGGTCCATCCGAGTGTTTTTTACTATCGGAGTCAGCTTCTACCAGTACCACCACTCCTTCAGCTGCTTTTTTGCGTTGAAAAGTCTAGATTTCAGTAAGTTTCATTACACAAAAATCTGTTTTCAAAGATAGAAACTGACTCCCATAATAAAAAACACTTGAATGGACCTCCTCAACACGGCTGTCATTTTTTTTTTCGTTTGCCGGCACATTGACTTTTTGGATGAAATTGAATGTTGTCCTTTCAGGGACCTGAGAACGTAAAAATATTGTGTGATTTACGAACCTGAGGCAACTTTATGAGACTGTTCGGAATTTTTTGGTCTTAGTTTTATACAGCAAGCTATGCGAATATGTTATAATTTTTTGTGTTAAATTAATATTGATTAAATTGAATTTTATATGAATTGATTGATATTTTTTTTGTATATGTGACTAGCAACATTGGCTAAGCCTGCTGTCATTTCTGTCTGTCAGTGTCAGCTGTCTGTCAGTGTCAAGTCAATCCTGTTCCGCATCGGGCGTTCTCTATTTTGATAAATTTGTAATAAATAAAATAAGAATTCAAACAAATCCTCAATATGGATTTTAACGACAAGGTTATCCTAATAACAGGAGCCAGTTCCGGCCTCGGAGCAGCAACAGCAATTTATTTATCAAAGTTGTCGGCCAAACTCGCTCTTGTTGGGCGTAAAGAGAATAATTTGAAAAGAATTGCCCTGTATTGTGAGAAAACGAAAGGTGTGAAATCTCTGGCAATAACAGCCGACGTCAACGAGGACCTTGACGCTGAAAGAATAATAAAAGAAACTGTAGAACACTATGGTAAATTAGATGTTTTAATCAATAACGCTGGTATTATAGGTATGGGTGGTATCAAGAACTCGTCGATGGAGACTTATGACAAAGTTATGGCGACTAATATGAGAGCAGTTTATCACCTGACAATGCTTGCAGTGCCACATTTGACATTAACAAAAGGTTGTATAGTCAACATCTCCTGTATTTCTAGTACTAAGCCTAGTACAATGGCACTTGCATACAATATCTCAAAAGCTGCATTAGATCATTTTACTAAATGTGTTGCTTTAGAACTGGCATCAGATGGGATTAGAGTAAATTCTGTGAACCCAGGATTTGTGAAAACTAATTTGTTAAAGGGTATAGGTTTAAATGAAGAACAGTTGGCCTTATTTGTGGCTAATGTTGTTGGTAATATGCCTTTAAAGAAGGCAGTAGAGAGTGATGAAGTAGCAGCATTGATAGCATATCTTGCTAGCAATAACGCCAAAAGTATTACCGGATCAAACTTTGTTATAGATGGTGGCAGTATGCTACGTTAAGATATATTTATTGTTATACTATATTTGTAAAAACAAAATATTCTATCAATATTATAATTATTTTATAGTGCCTTTAAGCAAATGTTTGTAACAAAATAATTTATGAAATAATTATATTTTTTTCTATGTTTATAAATAGTAAAATTAACAATGTTATGTGTAACTAACCTAGTCAGGTAATATAGAACTATTTATGAATAAATAACAGTATTAATGTCACTGTATCTCTTTCTTGTTTAATTATATTTACCTTGCCTATTACCTACCTTTATCCGTAGCTTTTTATAATCTTTTTTCTAAGTGATGCCAAGATTCAAAGCCTACTGAAAAGTTAGGTCAATTATTTGAGCCATAATTTACGACTAAGTATAACAATCGATTAACTTAATAGGGCCTTATAAATATAAGTCCCCCATGGCAAGTGATGGCTTCACACATATTAAGCAGAGCAAAAACGTCTACTCACTAACGCCTTCCGCCGCTACAGTGTTCAGCAGCTATACAAGCATAAACCGTTTCTCAGAGGTGAGAATGAGGCGTCGCTCAGGGAATGCGAGAGGAAATCATTACTTAAATTTTTAATAATTTTCACGCAATTATATTATGCGGGGATCGAACCCGCGACCTCGTGAATTGCAGTCCGTTTGTTAGAAAGCATTTGTATATATTTACACAAAAAAAAGTATTTACTAATATATATTATGTACCTAGTTTATTTGTATTCTGAAACCCATAATACAAGCACAGAAATATAGCATAATATGGGACCAAAGAAAGTTGTGTGTAATGTTAAAAAAAAATGCCATATGTATACGTTTCTCATTTAAAAAGTATTATTAGTCGTCATTTAAAAGGAGGGAATATAGGCGTGATGTTATTCATTTGCATGATATACTATGTATTTTAAGGGAATTAAATAAGAACTCCCACGAAGTCGTGACCAGAATCTATAGGTACATAAAATTGATTCATTTTCGCGAATGTATCGGCATATTTGGACGAGATAAATGTGTGGGGATGTAGCTCAGTGGTAGAGCGTTCGCTTTGCATGTGAAAGGCCCCGGGTTCGATCCCCGGCATCTCCAACTTTTTGCAATTGTTGCACTACGCTGTTTCGTATTGACTACCTACACAATCACAACGAGGATTTATAATCTAACAACGATTTGCCTTTTTGTAGAGTTTTGTCTTTTTAACATCAAAGTTTTGATTTATATATATGGCGGATTTATTCAAAATAATGACATTATTGCGTTATTATTAAACACTTTATTAAATCCACTAGCCCAAAACGAAAATACGAATCAATAAGACAAAATAATTGAATCTTCACTTCTATTCTCCGTGATACAAATTTAATGTAAAAGATATTTAAAAATCAACCGAATCATGGTTTAGATAAAATATGTAACAAACAGAACAGCAGAGGGAAAAATCGCAATAAAAATATTTCGAGTGTCAACCGATTTATTTTTATACACTGAAAATAATTTAATAGTATAATAACATTCACTATTATTAATACATAATAAATTGAAATCATAAACCAAAATTATTTACTGACTTTATTTTCAGTAGGTATCTTTTACAATAATTGAACTGTTTTTTTTTTAAATACAGGAATGGATCACGCCATTAGGTACTACTGCCGAATCGATTTAACATTTATGATTATATACATCAAATTTTAATCGATTAATTGAACACGACTTCAAGACACCAAGAGCTTATACGAATGTTCTAAGTCTAGCAACACTAGATGTACAATGAACACATTGTAATTTGGGAATATTCTAAAATTATTATCATGTTCCTTTCACACTATAAAAGCCATAATTAAATTTAAAAGTATGCAAAATAAATACACGCGTGGGGGGTTAGTAAAAAGAAAAAAAAGTTGGCTATTATAAAACTGCAAAACTAACGAGCATTTTCTTTTTCTATAGACTAACCCGCGCGCGCAAACTTTTACGATAATCAAGAATACTAGAACATTTTAATAATATTAAAATAAAATATTAGATAAATAAGATATCCAATAGCCTCCTCAAAATACCGACTAAAATAGTTTCTGAAATACTTTGTTTGTATCTTTTTAAAATACATAAAACACACTTAACGAAAAAAGAAAAAGTTAAACACCTATCAAGTTTCATGGTAACAGAATGCATGGAAAGAAGAAGTGTTATTAAAATGTCTGCGTTTTATTATTTTTCCTGTATATACAATAAATAAAAATCTGTAAATTTAAACTAATATATTATTTATTTTATAAAAAAGATAACCACAGTAGAAAGATCCAAACCAGTCAGAAAATTATGTTAGTCATTTTAAATAAATTTTATAAGGGCTAATATTTTTTAATCTCGTATTTTGAAATAAGACATCTTAGTTAGCAATTTCTCAAAATTACAAGCGGCTCATTTATCTTAAAACGAATTACGTAAACATTTTGCCAAGTAAACATATTTAGCGCGAACTATAATAAAATTCTGAACACCAATACTTCTCTGTCTAAAGTTTTACAATCAAGCCGCGTCTCATGCAGCCACATTTACATGCATTTGCATTGTTGATGAACATAAAAACGGGGCGTGGCCTGAATGTTTTAGCAAACATAAACTTATAAGCCACGCCCTTTTTTATGAACTATTGAAAGTAGCGCATGAGACACGGGTTCAGTTATACTATATTTTTATTTTTATTTCAAACTTACAATATTTTTTACACTTATTGTTTTAATGTAAAAATAGGTCGAAAGGGGGGGAATGTGATTACTTAACACGTGTTTGGATAGAGGCGGATGAATTGAAAAGTTAAAAGATATAACCGCCGGGAAAAAGTTTTTGAACGCCCTAATATCTTTCGCCACTATTTGAACTATGCTATAATTATGCCCTGCAAAGCCTCAAAGCGCATTAAACATTATATACAGGGTTATATTATAATTATAACACTAATTCCAAAACTTTCGAGTAAGGAAAATTGAATTTTTGAATAACGTAGAATGTTTTAAGATATAATTAAAAGATATATCATAGAAGACATAAATAAGTAAATAACTAAAAATTTAATTGCAACATATTAAATTAAATTGAAATAAATAGAATAAGGGCCTCTTTCACCATTCTCAAGTAAAGCGCCAAGTAGACTAATCTCTAGTTAAAGTCACCAGTAACTACACGTGCGACGTTCACGACGTTCGAGTAGCAGTAATCTTAAGATTAAAAAATTGAAATTGACAGAAGATACTCGTAACTATTACTTGACAATTAACGCTAATCGATAAGTAACTAATCAACGCTTTACTTGAAGATGGTGAACGAGGCCCTAAGTTTAACAGAATTCGAAGATCTAATTTGTTACATGATTTAAGCGCATATACATTGATTTACTTGTCCCACAGTCACTGCTAGTTAAAAAAAAATAAAGATTTGGAAATAATACTTGCTTTTTTTTCACGATTTATGGCCTTATTCATAATGATTTATCGGAGGTTTAAAAGGAGATTTTATCGGAGAGATAATAAACGTTTTATCGAAGTCTTATGAATAACAGTTTTTGACGATTTTCACGAACCGATTTTAGCGAACTTTTAAACCTCCGATAAGTCATTATGAATAAGACCATTAGTCTATTAATGCGTTTTAGGCAATGCAGAGCAGAATAGTTCACTGTTGTTGTGTTTCATTATGCTGCGCGTTGATCGAAGAAGTCGAGCACGATGAGTATGACATCCTGGCGGCGTGATGCGGGCGAGAACGTTCGCTAGGCGCGCGGCTCGACCGTATGTAGCGAGTTGGCCGCAATGTTGGACGCGATGTTGGCCGCGCTGGCACACGTGCAGGGCTGTTCCACCGAAGTGATGGACACCACCGAGGGCCGCTCCGACGGCGCCACGGACGGCGCGTCAACATCATTCTGCAACCATCCAACGCGCTCAGCACACCGTCCGCCTACAACACGGGACGGGGCGGGACCGGACGGGACGGGATCAGGAAGGGCACCGTTACTCACTCGCATACCGTGACGTCACATACACCCCTCGACTAGCATGCCTCAAACGGCCAACAAATAAGCATAGAGTATAAAATCACCCATGAAATTATCAACTGTTACTGTTACAACAAAAAAGGGAAAATCATACTATTTTAAAAAGGATTTCAAAAGCGAGACAAAATCTTGTCTCTATGAACGAAAAATTATAAGAATTATGAGTGGTAGACTTTTATAAGTCCGTAAGCTATTTTACAAATATCAATTGATATATTTTATACTCTAAACTCATATTTTTTAGACACGATAGGTTCATTATTATATAACACCAGGGCGAATCACAGGAACGAGTTGTGTGGGTATGAAATGTGTACTTCCAAATGGTCGGAAACATACAATCAATAAATTTATTACACAACAAATTTTGAACGAATGTCGCCTAATATTGTACTTCTGACGAACATCCACAGCAATTATTAGAGTTCTTCTTAGCAGTATTTAACAGATTTTTTTAACATTTGAGAGCTTTAGGAAATATATATTATGTAAAGGCGATAAATAAATAGCAAAATAATATATCATTGGACGTTGGACATCACATACGCGATATTACGGGTGCCAAAACTGTACTTAATTGTTGCCAACCGCAGAATTTCTTTTTATTGACTAATAATCACTAAGTTTAGTCTACTACCTACATAATCAAGTGGGTGAGTAGTTCATGTAACGGACTGCCGAACAAGAGGTCGCGGGTTCGATTCCCGTTCGGGACAATCATTTGTGTGATTTTTCTAATTGTCATACAAATGTTTGTACTGCGTCTGGGTGTTCCTATTTATTAAAAGTATGTATTTACAAAAAAAAAGTAGTATATGTATTCTATCCGTATTCTGGTACCCATAACACAAGCATATAAGCTTAGCTTGAGACCAGAGGACGTTGTGTGATATGTCGATGAATATTTATTTTATTTATATTTACATTTTAACTATATTTCAGAAAGATCTAACAAAAAATGATTTGTAATGATTAATTATCATTGTGATTCGCCCAAATGATAAGTTATAAATTCTCGTGATATACAGGGTGTGGCGTAAATGGTGGTCCAACGCTAAGGTGGTTATAGTTCAAGTATTCACCTATCATATAAAAAAAAATTAACCATTTTTAGCAATTTTTTTTTTTTTTCCAAATAATGTCATTTGTCGAAGTTACATTCTCATTTATAAAATATTTATCGATTTTTTACAAAAAAATAAAAACAATCATATTTCCGAAACCAAAGGCTAAAAATGGTGAATTTTTTTTTTATATGATAGGTGAATACTTGAACTATAACTACCTTAGCGTTGGACCACCATTTACGCCACACCCTGTATGTATATGAGTTAGTCGATAGACGTGTGCCTTGTCACATAAACTGTGCTGCTCAATAGTCAATATACTAAACGACAGAACTATGGAAACAAATAATGTATGTAAAAATATATATATTTCAACTAATAGCTTACATTATTTTACTAGAATTAACTTCAACAAACTAAATTTAATTATTGTTATTGTGATTTTTAGATTACTTTAATGAAAAAAGCAGATGTTTGAAGCTTTTAGAAAATATTCTAAATCCATATAATATATACCTAAGTTATCACGTAAACGCATTCGGTTTCAATTGCCATTTCTAGTTCTAGTCTCTTGTCCAACAGCGTATTTTCACACTACGGGATTTAAAATGATTCATTTCAACTAAACTATTATAAAAATATCTCAACAAAGACATGTCTTTGATAAATTTTTAGAATAATTGTAAATAATACTGTTAAAATACAAAAAAGAATGTTTACTTTTACGCTATTGTATAAAACGTAGTTAACATAGGCATTAGAAAAACATTCCCAAACCCAAAATAGTTGAATTTAGTACGTCGTCTAGGATTAGAAATTAAGACTCTAAAGTTACGAATCTATTTGATAAAAATTGGTCATAGAAAAGTATATAAGTAATCAGAGGCGTATTTTGAAAATTAGCACCCTGGGCCATTTGATTTGACGCCCAGGGCCAATTTAACTAGCCGCTTGAAAAAATTTATAAAAATAGAGCAAAATTTTAACCTTGAAGGTTTTCGCCGCCCTTTTCAGGCTAGCCTCCCTGGGCCATGGCCCCTATGGCCCTAGGGTAAATACACCTCTGTATATTATACATAGGACAGTCCCATAATGTCGTTTGTGGACATAACTAGAAAAGGGTTCAATGTAAAAAAAAATTGGAACATAGTGTCTAAATCTGGAGATCCGACATAAGTATTTTCTAGATATCGCTTCATTCTAAACAAGAAACTTAACAAGCAATTGAAAATCTTAATCATTGCAGACTGCCAATGGTGCAAAATGAATATTCATTAATTCCAATAGTGAAAACATAACCGAATATGGATTTAAAATATTGCAGCACAATTAAAAAAGAAAGAGCAGTTATCACCCGATTTAACCCGAACAAACCACAACACAGCACAAAATATGAAATCATGTCTAACACACAATTATTGGGTATGAAATATGTAAATAGAATGGAAGGGCTGGAAATAGCAATGTACGTATACAAATAAGACGTTAATTACTACTATAAAAAAAAAACACGCAAACAAAAAGACAAGGATTCACTTTGACGTTAAAATATACACTTATACATAAATGGAATACTGTACCCTAATTGATGTTTTTCTATAATAATAAATCTATAGCTCTAATTTCTCTGCCTACCCCGTTGGAAACAGACGTGAGGGTATAATGAGTCAATTAATGTTTGTTAAAAAATTGTGTTAGTGCTTTGAATGAAAGTGAAATTGAAATGTCTTTCTATTGAAAAAGCTTTTATAAGAGTTATAAGTCTTATTAAGGGCGTCACAAACGGCATATTAATATAGTGAGAAAGAGACAGATAAATGATAAATAATAATATTATATAAACGTTGTGTGATATGTCGGTGACGTCATAAGTATAGATACATCTCGGTATATCTAATATATAAAATTCCCGTGTCACAGTGTTAGTTACCGTACTCCTCCAAAACGGCTTGACCGATTCTTCTCAAATTTTGCATACATATTCAGTAGGTCTGAGAATCGGCCAACATCTATTTTTCAAACTTTTTTTTTAGTATGACAAAACAACGTTTGCCGGGTCAGCTAGTATATATATATATATATATCTGTCTCTTTTCGCCTCGTCCTTTTTCTTTATACATCTGCCTCTTTCTTGCTATATTAATATGCCGTTTGTTGTGCCCTTTATTGTGTAAAACCTTAATTGTGCTATGAATGACTAATATTTATAGAATATTGTCATGAATAGTAATGTAATATCATGCTATTATGTATTAGTATAATTTTAAATAGATGATAGCAATGAATAAATTATAATACATTAAACTAACATAATAATATAAACAAACATAAATAAACTAAATCTATATAATATAATTTATACAATAACATAACTGAATCAAGTAATATCTAAATAATATCGAAATAACAGATAGCACAATAATCTAGCACTATTTAACTGACTAGTATTTATGACTTTATTTCATCTTACCTCATAATTGTTTGGTGAGAATAACTTTACTGTGACTGTCTTAATATAATTTATAACTATTAAAAATAATTTATAACTATTAAAAACTTATTAACACTTGCGCGTCTCATTTAACTAAAACCATTTTCTACGGATTTAGACGCGTATATTTGTTTTGAATTATAGCCTGACGTTTTAGAGACCTTTCAGACAGCGGCCGTATTATGAGCTATTATTTCCAGGCAGTTTACGTCGTAAACTGAACTGCCTGGCAAATTTGTATTATGAATTATGAACATAACTTGCCAGTCAGTTCGCTATACCAGTCATAAATTAATATATTTAAAGAGAGGGTACAACTAAAAGTTAAAGTATTAAATAAAAAATTTCAACTAAAAGTTTTATATCTGTCGTAATCCTCATTTAGCCGGGCAGTTTACGGCCTGCCTGGAACTTGCTTGATTTTTAAAAAGCTCACAATACGCCCACAGGCTTTCAGGTCCACGGGTGGGACTGAGTTGTAATGTATCCTCTGTGATCAGTTGTTACTGAAAAATCTGTAGAAACGTCGGGCTAAAATTTAAAATAAATATTAGCATAATCCATAAAAACTGGTTTTATATGTTTTACCGTTTAGATATTGATAAGAAATGTCTAAAAGTGCAATATTTTGCCTTTTAAATAAAATAAAATTCTCCATAATATTAACTTTCTAGAAAATTACATACATATTATTTGTTGTGGCAAAATATTTTAATTTGGATTTTTATTCTACTACAGTTAATACATAAAAAAAACCTGAGGTACTAAGTATTTTGTCATTATATTATATACATACTTAGTGCAATAATTCAAAAATGTCTATTTGCCAAAATCTCTTAATCAAACATGTATATGAACGACAAATAAGTAGGTGCTTTTAATTGGTTTTTAATGTAATTAAAAGAATTTACTATAACATCAATTAATATCGTTTTAGCAAAACAATAGCACCTAATAAATATCAATAATACTTTACTTAAGAGGGTACTGTACTCCTAATTTAGGGATTTGCCTTAGGTATTGCTATCCCTATTCTCGAGCACCGTGCTGAAAGGGACAAATACAGCTGAAGCAGATTTTACCTAAAAATTCTTTGAAAAAAAGACTATGATCCATACAAAAATATGGGGATCGTACTTCCCTTTTTTCTTCGCGAAAGGTAAACCGATTTTGATTGTTTTTATGCTATATTATAGATGAAGAGTATATCTATGCATGTATCACTTTCTTTTTTGGTAAAACGTTACCAAATATGTGTGACAGACGCTGCAACTTTACCTAAAGAAAACCGAAAAAAACGGGATTTTCGGTTGGTCATATTTCTTTTAGTTATTATGTTTTGAAAAAAAAAAATGACAGAAGCATAGATATACTCTTCATATAACTTCATATAACTTCATATAATATAGCGTGGAAACAATTAAAAACGGTTTAACTTTCGCGAAGAAAAAAGGGAATTACGAAACCCATATTTTTGTATGGAGCATAATTTGGTATCGTGCCCTCTTAAGTATGTCTTTAATACTTGTTATTACAAAACTACCTATAGATACGTGTGTATATTTGTAATATTTGTAACATACGTAAAAACTAAATTAAGTCTGAAATACCTGTAAATTTTGTTAAAACATGAACTTGGCAGATCTCTTTTTATAATTCTATGAAAAGTAAATGCATCTAAAAGCTATAAATATCTTTAATAAAGTAAATTTCATTTAAACTTGTCTATCTTTTCACGTAAATGCTTACAAAGTTTATTTCTAAAGGCCATACTATTATATCTATTAGACAGGAAAGCTTAATTACTTTGCATAGGTACGTATTTGTAATCAATTTGTTGGTCACAAGTAAGATAGTGGCTATTTATATCTAGTTTTACTAGCAATACGATCGTTAAAAACTGTGTAGGCTGTAGGTGTGTAGCTTAGGGGGCGTCCATTAATTACGTGAGGCATTTTTGAGAATTTTGCGGACCTCCCCCTCACCCTTTGGTAAGATTTCGTAAGATTTCCTCAAGGACCTCCCTTAATCTCACGCGAGATTTTTCAAAATTTATGTTTGGCTGTAGGTAAGCATGTTGGATTATTGAGAAAAAAAAAATACACAACTTTATTATTTTTATTTAAGACTAGCAAAGACTAGATCTTTGTCAATATTACCGTAATTTATCACATAATTTTACACCGTTTTCTGCTAGAAAAAAATTACGTGATATTTGCTAAGACCCCCCCTCGCCCCTAAGTAAGATTTGGAAAGATATCGCTTGACCCCCTCACCCCCTAGAACACCTCACGTAATTAATGGACGCCCTCTTACTCCTAAATTATTGTTTATAACGTCATCTTTTTCAGTGAAATTAACAGTTACTCTATAATAAATGTTTCTATGTCATCTATATAATCTACAATTAACAGAGATTTGCGACAGAAATCTGTTAATTCGCTAAACAACTACCTCGCCACAGGCTATCCTTAAACGAAAGTAAATCTACCTGTATATAAAAATGTTTAACACATTTACATTATCCATTCCTGTGTCCAATTAAAAAAGATATATTTAAGCACCAACATTTTTTAGAATAAAAATTTCATGCGATTCGCTTTTAATATACATATTAACATTTTCCTACGCGAATATAATATGTACACCTAATTATTATAACCTCTATTCTATATTTATACCTTAGAATTAGAAGTAAAAAAATCTAGCGCTATTACCATAGCAATAGTTTTATAACCTAGCTGTAACATTGTAGAAATCACTAGAACAGTCTATATTGTCTATAGACAGTGCTGCCAACATTTAAATACCTGTGAGAGACCTAAATAAGCCACGCAAATTGGTAATGCGCTGGAACCTTGTCAAATTAACGCCCTTGTGACGTCATCAGCAAAGAAAAAATACAGCTAACAAAATGTAATATTCTCATCTATACGTCACTATGACGTCACCAACATAGCCGCCAGGCGCATAACCAATTTGTGTGGCTTATAACATAAATTTTAACCAAAACATCAACCACTAAGTCTTTTTTTTTTTCTTTTTTCTTTCATACAGAAGGGTTGACTTCGCATTGAATTTGCCAACGGCCAAGACTACTTTCTTTGCTCCACTCCATCTCCACTTAACAATGCTAACCTATTTATAAATAGATATAAATGTGTTGGCCTTAGTAACGACTAGTTAGGCTTACGTGTATATTACGTCAAAATTAATCCAAAATTAAATCCAAAATTCTATCCGTATTCTGGTACCCATAACACAAGCATTATTAGCTTAGCTTGGGACTTTGTGTGAAATGTCCATGAACTTGTTTTTTTTTTGCTCTGTTATGTTGGCAACACTGTCTACATTCTTGTAAATAGCAACGATATAACAACACTATGCCTGGGCGGTATCCTGTAGCCACACTATTAGTCATTTTCCTTACATTCGCCACGTATTTATCTACGCACTTACTGTGAGCGATGCTCTTACAACCCAAGTACGCTCGCCTGAGCGCATTTGTCACTTTGCCCTGATAATTCACAATATTATATTTAAAAAAGTGTTTACATTGTAGTATATGCCGCTCTTGTAGTCTTTGCCTACCCCTATAAGAAAAAGTGCTCATAATGCTGAAACAACTGCAAGTATACTTGTGTACGCATTTAAAAAAAGTTTATCCTACATAACTTTAGCGAGTAGTTGTGTGAATAAAAAAAGAATATAATGACTATCAGAATTCTAAATGACTTTTGCTATGATTTTTAATTGTTTTGTTAAGAATATGAATTTCTATAGTTAATTTATGTAAAAAAATATTCTTAATCAGTACGAGCTATTGAGCAATGATTTTCATAATAATATGATTCAATTAGACTTAAAATATAAAAGCCGAAATTATTAATTTATTTATAAAAAATAAAATAAGAAAATTGTATACTTCATAAAAAAAAATATTTAAAAGTCAACATAATGTTGATGATCAAATTAATAATTTGATAATAAAATTCAAATAACTCATGCTTAACATTAAAATATTCTCACCACACTAATTCCAGACTTTGCCTGAAATACATAATAGCTTTGACACTATCTATAGCAGGAATACCTAAACTTGATACCATAAAATAGTCAGGGTTCCATCAAAATTATTTCTAATAGGTTACACATAAAAGGTACTTTGTTACCTTATCATTAAAGTGGGAACTCTGGGAACCTCTAGTTCTATAACATCTATCTTTGACCAAACCATTTACTGATTGAAGAGAAGTTTTAGAACATATAATTTGTCGTAAAATATTAATAAAATTTATCGTTTAATACTTATAGACATAAAACTACTTAAAATATACGTAAAGGAATATAAATACATGAAAATATAAATACATACATAATTATATAATACAGATATGAGATTATAACTAGTTTGAGTGTGTGAGTTTTAAAAATGTAAATTTTCATGTTACATTAATGAAAACGCATGACAACGTTTGGGATATGTATGTGAAATATCTGTGTAGGTAAAGATGGCAATAAAAAATAATTGTAATGTATAAGTGATAATGTCACCAAAGTGTAAAGAGAGTAATTATGAGTGAGATGAAAGCTAGTATCATATGAACCGCTTTGGCTTTGACCTTAGCGAGTGAAGCCACTAGTCGAGCAGTGACAGTTACCTTCAAAGGGACCGGAGGTACTTCCAGATGGTAGCCCATGTCGCACAGGTTGCGGAGAAGATCGATACCTGGAAACATTACAAAAAGAATAAGCAACATTATCATTATCACCCTACCCTTAACGCAACGATCGACGCAACTTTTTCTTTCATACACTTCTGTCAGAAGTCACTTCTGTGTCTTATTCCAAAACTCCTGTATGCACAATTATGCCTAGTAAAAATACCTACATAGCCGATTCTTTGTCAATCTGTCTTTCTAGTCATTATCGCTCCACTGTTAGGCATGGGTTTCCTCCACTTTGCAAGGGTTTTTGGTCTACTTATGCCATGCTAAACGGGCCTGTTAGCATAAGTTTTACTTAAGTAATTTATTAATTTTGCAATTGTCTTGCTATGCTTTTACGGTCGTGCTAACAGTAACCAGTCAGACCACAGATTGTTGCAAAACATTCTCGATAGACGGCGTTGTACGTGAAAATGCGATGTAAACTGAATCGAGTGACGATTGCGGTGGTCTAATTGGTTACTGTTAGCACGACCGCAATAAGCTCAGTTGGCAGGGCTACGGAACGGTATTCCGAGATCGTGGGTTCAAGTCCCGCTTGCGGTGGTCAGTTTTTCCACCACAATTTGATTTATAAGTTTTACTGTCTAAATTTCGTTGACTCACAATTAATGTTAACTTCGTAGCGACCTAGAGATGAAATGGGGTGGTGATACTTGTAATCACAATCTTAACACGGACATTTTGTAAATAAATACTTGTAGGTATAAGTGTGACAAATATAAATATATCAGACAATTATAAAAAGACTTTATGACAAGCCTCGTGGTTGTGGTTCAAGTAACGGACTGTCAATCACGAAGTCGCAGGTTGGATTCCCGCTCGGGACAATCATTTGTGTGATATTTATAATTGTCATACAAATGTTTGTACTGCGGTGTTTCTAAGTATTATAAGTATGTATTTACAAAAGTAAAGTAGTATAATATGTATCCTATTCATATTCTGGTACGCATAATACAAGCATATAAGCTTAGTTTGGGACCAGAGGAAGTTGTGAAATTTAATGAACCCGCGACCCCTTCAAGTGCAGTCCATTACAGGAATCACTAGACCACAATGCCTGTCCCAACCAAAATTAAATAATGCAATAATTACCAGGCTCCCTATCATGTCCATATCTCGCCTCCCAAGCATCAAACAATCGATTATAATACCGAGGACCAGCTAAAAACCCAAGGTATTTGTGTGTGTTGCGAGTTGGAAACACCCGTTCCATGTCTCCGGATTGTGTTAATTCATCTTCAGCTTGTATCAGATGTCTTACATCATCTGGTGTTAACGTTGATAGGATATCACGTAGGTACTGAAATTTATAAAGAAATCATTATTGACTATATATGCTTGATACTTACCTTCGATTTATACCTATTTCTTATAAGAAGGGTATTTACAAAGTCAGGAATATTTATCTACCCACACAACACAAAAGTACTGGAAAATGGGTGTACACGCTAATTTCAGTCACTAAATATTAGAAATAAAAGATATTGTTGTGTAGTCCATTTATCGAGAAAGGTACAGTCTATCTTATCGACAACATCACTATATGACCAATAGGAGCGAAGCACATATGAAAATGCTACCAAAAATATTACTACTTCATACCAGTACGTAGTAGTATATACGTATACGTAATAGTATATACGTATATACGTAATAGTATATACGTAGTAGTTAGTAGTACACTTCATTTCAGGCGATATCGCAAGCACATGCAATAGGTACATAGTAAAATTTAATAAACTGATATATTAACTTGCAATATACACTAAAGAAATTTCGGTATCTTTGGGATTTTTTTGTCTGTCCATCTGTCTGTTTGGACGCTCAACACACAAAAGCTAATGCATAGCACTACTAGCATACTATCAGCAAAATTAAGATATTTCTGTACAAGTATTACTGTAAAAAACAGTGTATAGTTACCAGATCTCTTTCTTCCATATTTGTGTAAATAATGTGTTTATCTCTTTCTTCTTTTGACAAATATATTGTATACAAACGACTATCATACGGAAGTCCAGCCTGAAATTATATTAACATACATTTTAACATCTACAAAGTAGCCAACAGCTGTAAAAAGGCAAATCAGGATCCTTTTACCGAGACTCCGTAGATCCACCCATCTATTATCAGGCCATATCTCATGAATGGTACAACATATATTATAATCAATAATAAAGTAAGAGACCTTCCACACAAGTTCAGTATAACCCGTCAACACTTGACCAATATGATTGACAATACAATATTATGATGATGAATATAATATAATGATGTGGAATCCATTGTGTGGGAAACTAACTCATACTTAGCCGGATTGCAGATCTTGCAATCTGCTTAAAATCTAGGCGTTACTAAAGTAATAATTTAATATTATTAAAAATAATATAATACCAATTTTTGAGGTTTATCCTTGCATAACATCTCCAAATTAGTCTTGACTGGTACTTGATACTGTGCTATGTTTAGTACTCTTGTCACTAGCGGACCTTTCACGTGGATATCTAGAGGAGACGCGCTATGCAAACTGGGAGATATGTTCACCTGGAATATAATTAAATTTTTTATATTTAAGAATACAAGTGTATTACCCCATTTCCTCCCCAGGGTGCTGTAAAAGCCAGCTAACGGATATTGTACACAGATAACAATTCCATGTGAAAGACGGAAACTTGAAAATAAACCCTATGACAATACGCCTGGATAGTGCGGCACAGTAGACTATAATCTCTCCCAAAGTGGAGGAGGTCCGTGTCCAACAGTGGGACGTTGATAGGTTGGAGACAGAATCATTGTATGTAAGATCATTAAGAGGGTACTGTACTCCTAATTTAGATATTGCTATCCCTATTCCCGAGCACCGTGCTGAAAGGGATAAATATAGCTGAAGCAGATTTTACCTACAAATTCTTTGAAAAAAAGACGTTTCGTAGCGGTTTAATTTTGGTTTACGATTTTGATTGTTTTACGCTATATTATAGATGAAGAGTATATCTATGCTTGTATCACTTTCCTTTTTGGTAAAACGTTACCAAATATGTGTGATAGACGCTGCAACTTTACCTAAAGAAAACCAAAAAAAACCCGATATTCGGATGGTCATATTTCTTTTAGTTATTATGTATTGAAAAAAAGAAAGTGACAGAAGCATAGATATACTTTTTCAACTATAATATAGCGTAGAAACAATTAAAATTAGTTTAACTTTCGTGAAGGAAAAAGGGAAGTACGAATCCCATATTTTTGTATGGAGCATAATTTGGTATCGTGCCCTCTTAAGTAGGTAGTTATCACACGTTTGAACATAGCCAAAAGGGTTCCGGAGGGTCTAAAAGCACGACTGAATTCTGCAGCACGACCGAATATAATCAGACGGTGTTTTCCGTAGAAAATAGGATTGGTCGCAGTCACGAAACAAAGAAATTTCGACCTCTCCAGCCCATTTACGTCCCACTATTGGGCACGGGCCTCCTCCACTTTGGGAGGGATTATGGTATACTGTACGCGCGCGTGTTGGCACAGGGTTTATTTTCGAGTTTTCCATCTCTCACAGAGGGACACAATTTTCGACCAATGGGCTACAATTGATACAATTGTCATAGAAATGTTTGTACTGCGTCTGGGTGTTTCCATGTATTATAAGTATGTATTTACAAAATAAAAGTAGTATATGTATTCTATCCGTATTCTAGTACCCATAACACAAGCATAATAAGCTTAGCTTGGGACCACAGGATGTTGTGTGAAATGTCCATGAATATTTATTTTTATTTATTAAATACATAAAAAAAATGTGATACCTCTAAAAGCCAAGGTTTAAGATTTTCATCAAGCAGTACATCAATACCGAACAACTCATAACAGTTGTACCTAGAGGTAATGTTCGCTTTAGTTAACGAACTAATACTGGCTTCACCACATATTATTGTTTTTATAACTAAATCCTTCATAGCTTCCCATAGCGCTTCTGTATCTACATGTTTTTCAGTCTTTAAATATTGTAACAATGTTTGTAATGTCCTGAAACCAAATTAAAGATGAGAATTAAAATTTTTAAATAAAAAAACTGAAGGCCTGACCGATTATTTATTATGTTTTATGAATAGTAATTATGTCTTATAGTTTGTTTATCTATTTAAACTTCATGCAAATACAACATATACATAGGCGGACTTAATGCCTAAGGCTTTCTCTTCCAGTCAACATATATTTTTAAGAAAATAAAACTGATATTTTTTTAAGAAAATAAAACGGAAAGTTTGATAATTATATTTTTCGATTTCGTGCGCATGGAATTTAAAAACCGAAGAATATGAATAATTTTTTCCGTTTTCGCAATATTTTCCACCGATGCTTCGCTCCTATTAGTCGCAGCGTGATGTTATAATATAGCCTATTACTTTTCTCAATAATTGTACTATCTAAGAATGAAAGAATTTTTCAAATCACACCTGTGGTTCTTGAGATTAGCGCGTTCGAACAAACAAACAAACAAACTCTTCACCTTTATAATATAATAGATACAATAATTAGAAATGTGTTTACGTTGTTTCTGGTCAAAATTCAATTACATATTAATGTCTAACAAAACTCACCACTTATGTCCCTCACAAGCTGCAAAATCTTCATTAGGTGTATAATTCTTGGACAGTCTATTGATGGAATAATTTGTTAGGTGCATATATCTGTCGTTAAGCGATGATATCTCATCATTGTACTTTACTGAAATTTAAAGCAAAACGTGTAATTAAATAAATATATCTAAAATATTATTGACGGGCTTCGTGGTGGAGTGGTTTATGTAATGGACTGCCGATCACGAGGTCGCGGGTTCGATTCCCGCTTGGGACAATCATTTGTGTGATATCCATAAATGTCATACAAATGTTTGTACTGCGTCTGGGTGTTTTCTATGTATTATATGTATATGTATTTACAAAAAAAAATTGGTCAAGTGCGAGTCAGTCTCGCGCACGAAGGGTTCCGTACCATTATCTATGCAACATAAGGCAACGTTATTAGTATCGAGCAAGAAACGGTAAAAAAATCATGTTTGTTGTATGGGAGCCCCCCTTAAATATTTATTTTACTTTATTTTTAGTATTTGTTGTTATAGCGGCAATAGAAATACATCATCTGTGAAAATTTCAACTGTCTAGCTATCACCGTTCTTGAGATACAGCCTGGTGACAGACGGACGGACGGACGGACAGCGAAGTCTCAGTAATAGGGTCCCGTTTTTACCCTTTGGGTACGGAACCCTAAAAAGTAGTATATGTAGTCTATCCGTATTCTGGTACCCATAATACAAGCATAGAAATATAGCTTACTTTGGGACCAGAGGACGTTGTGTGAAATGTCCTGAATATTTATTATTATTATTACTATAGCTCAGTAGTTAAGCCAACAAATGGGTATTTCAATGGACATAGTTTTAAATTTATGTAAATAAAGTCTAAATCCATTAAATGGCCATTAAGAACTTATATAAATTAAGTGTCAAACAGTCAAACAAAACCACTTTTTAAGAATTTTTATGCGTAAATTTCTTTAAAATTTTAGCCTGACATTTGGGAGACTTTTCAGTCACCATGGTCACAGATGGGACTGAACTGTAAGTTCTCTGTGATAATTTGTTACTGGGCTCAACAACTGATCACAAAGGACGTCTTACAGCTTATAAAAACTGTTACTATATCATTAATAATTTAAGTTTACCTGAAGCAAACCTTGCCAAACCATCCTTGTACAAATATATCCTTAAAGGATGTACGGATGTAACTAACACGTAAAGACGCAGGTCAAACTTGTTGCCGTTTATCAAATAAGGCTTTGACACATAACGCTGTACTACAACTGGACGTTTCTTCGGTATTTGTGACCATTTTGATACTACTTTGATTCCCGTGCCGCGAGCTGAGGCAGGCTGAAATATAACAAATTATATTACACAAATAAACCGGCTAAGTACAAATTAGACTCTTACACGAAGGTTTCGAATCACGTCATCTATGGGTATAATATTAAGTAATCTGAAAACTTTGTATGCCCCATTAAAAACTTAATTAATTCTGGTTTTTAGCATTTGTTCATCAACTGCTCGACTTTACTCGACGGGCTTCCTGGCGTAGTGGTTCATGTACTGGACTGCCGTTCACAAGGTCGCGGGTTCGATTCCCGCTTGGGACAATCATTTGTGTGATATTCATAAATGTCATACAAATGTTTGTACTACGTCTGGGTGTTTTCTATGTATTATAAGTATGTATTTACAAAAGAAAAGTAGTTTATGTATTATATCCGTAATAAGCGTAGCTTGGGACCAGAGGACGTTGTGTGAAATGTCCATGAATATTTATTTTAAAAAAAATACTGCGAAAATTTCTACTTGCTAGGTCTCTAGCTATCACTGTTTTTTCGACAGCCTAGAGACGGAGGGCGAAGTCTCAGTAATAGTGACCAATTATACCTTTGAATTACTAAGCAGACTATAAATACGCACATATCGTGTATCGTAATAAATATTATATCGATTATACTCGTATAGTCACATTTCTAACATTGTCACTATCATAAAATATATTTAAATATACTCCAGAGACATTTTTTATTACATGTGTCTAGACAGAGCAGGGGGTGAATAAATTTTATAGTCTGCAGGCGATATTGGAATTGATTTGTGTATATTATTAAGTGATGTGTGTTCTATACTTGACAAGTAAAACACTATTTTTAAAGTGACTATAAAACAGTTATGTGTATATAGATTTCGTTTAAGTTATAAATTTTTCGGATTCCATACCAAAAGGTAAAACAAAACAGGGTCAAGAGTACATTTATGACCAGATGTATAAGTGTAAATGAACCTTAGGAGTTGTTTTTTCCATGAGGGTTGGCAAAGATTATAGAGCTACTAGCTGACCCGGCAAACGTTGTATTGCCATACAAACGTCAGAGGGGGGAGGGGTTTGAAAAATAGATAGTAGCCGATTCTCAGACCTATTGAATACGCATATAAAATTTGGTAAAAATCGGTAAAGCCGTTTCGAAGGAGTACGGTAACTAACATTGTGACATGGAAATTTTATATATTAGATATATCTATATGTATAGCTATATAATCTTTGCCTACCCATCATGGAAAAAAGCCGTGACGGTATAAAGATAAATAAATAAATACTTACAGATATTTCAACCAACCTTCTTTGGTCCCAAGCTTATAAGTACTAGAATACGGATATATTATACACGTAATATTTTGTGTAAAACGCATACTTGTAATACATAGAACAGTATATCTATGTGGGGATCAAACCCACAACCTCATGAACGACGGTCCGTTACATAAACCACTAGACTACAAGAACCATTGGTATAATGATGATATTACAGACACTTTGCTGCCGAAAGAACAGAAAATCCTAAGCTAGATCACGAAGAACAGTAATTAAAAGCTAAAACCTATATTATCTAGTTTATTAAATTTAAACTTACCGGTTTTATTATCCATCTTTCATCATTAGCAACATGTTTTTCCCAATCATGTTTCAATAATTTCATATCATGTGGCAACACATAAGTTTTGGGCATTATACCGAACTCAGCAACACCATATTTAGATACCAATTTCTGTAAATTTCGCCATAATCTATCTTTCCTACCTATTTGGAAGGTACCAGGGAAGTGATTCATCTTCTGTCCTTCTTTTATAGCTCTGAACATTATTGATTTCATATGTTTACCCCATATGCCAATCCAATCTATTGTTTCTGTAAACATAATTTACATATTGTAATTAGCCCTGGTGGCATGAACATTTTTCTTACTGCATATAATCAAGGCTATGCGTAGACAAATATAATTAAAAGACTGAGATCATAATGAAGTGAGTGACAGTGAGAGCGTAAATATTAACGCGAAATTGTACGAATATACTCAAATACTTCTTCATACTCTTCAAACAATATATCTGTACCATTAAGAAGGTACTGTACTCCTAATTTAGGTATTAGGTATTTCGACGGGATTCGTGGTGGAGTGTTTTATGTAATGGACTGCCGATCACTAGGTCGCGGGTTCGATTCCCGCTTGGGACAGTCATTTGTGTGATATCCATAAATGTCATACAAATGTTTGTACAGCGTCTGGGTGTTTTCTATGTATTATAAGTATGTATTTACAAAAGAAAAGTAGTTTAAGTAGTCTATCCGTATCTGGTACCCATAATACAAGCATAGAAATATAGCTTACTTTGGGACCAGAGGACGTTGTGTGAAATGTCCTGAATATTTATTATTATTTTATTTATTATTTGCCTTAGGTATTGCTATCCCTATTCCCGAGCACCGTTCTGAAAGGGACAAATATAGCTGAAGCAGATTTTACCTACAAATTCTTTGAGAAAAAGACGTTTCGTCTTTCGTCGAGAAAAAGAACTTTCGCGAAGAAAAAAGGGAAGTACGATACCCATATTTTTGTATGGAGCATAATTTGGTATCGTGCCCTCTTAATATCATATTATATTCGTCACATTCCCTAAATAAAGGGAAATAGCAGCAGAATGATGATGATGTGTATTTTTTGTTATAGCATCAACTTATATACATAAACTGAAATGTTAGCGCTTTCGCCATTCCAGAGACAGCCTGGTGACAGGCGGACGGATAGTAATAGGGTCCTGGTTTATCTTTTGATAAGGAACACAAAAAATGGCACTATGACTTGGGTACTATCAGATGCGTATAACGTATACGTGCACGTATAAGTAGGCATACGTGCACGTGTACGTAAAAAGATGAAAGTCGTGCGTATACAATAAACCATGTTTGTGTGTGTGTGTATACTAGACTTCTATACAAAAATACATACCTTCCTGTGGACATTCCGATGTATCACAATCACTTTTAACCAATCTAAATCCAGAATTAGTTAATGTTTTCTTCACAACAATAGGTGTTATTGTAGTTAATTTCCATTTGAGATGTTTTTGTATAGGTAATGGTATCTTTAACATTGGCGTGTCTTCATGACCGACGAATTTCAAGTACGGTGGTACTCGAGGAAATAATGACTGTCGGAGATAGTTGGTTACCAACTCTGGTAAACACGTAGGAGATTCTAGAAATTAAATATCGTTCATATTACTCATACAAATAATATTAAGTCGAAAATATATATAAAAATAAAAAAAAATTCTAAAAAAGGTTTAAATACTGTTAGGATTCTTTTCTCGGGATAGGTACAGACTATAAATCTAAATGTTATAATTAAAAATATATGTTAATTCGAAGGAAACATTCAAACATTTTTCAGACGCAGACAACCAAAAGGTTCATGATTCTTATTTAATTTTACCAGGCGAGTTTGAGATTAAAGAAAATATTAAACAAAATGAAATTTAACAAGAGGAATGGGTCAAATTTTTTCATCTTTCTCGTTACATTAGTATAATAATATATTCTATAATAGATACAATTTAACTAAGGTGCTACAAAAGTGAATATGACTAAATTAAGTGCAATTTACGTTTGACAATGTATTATAACGGACATACATACAAAATAATAATTATTACACCAATTAATAAAATAAAAATCTAAAATCCTTACTAGACATGTTTGTAGCCTACGATATAACTACGATACAACATAATTCAGTAACAATTTATTAATTACATTGAAAAACACAGGTATTAAGCGCGTTTAAATTTTTAGTATAGGTGTTAATTTAAAGTTAATTTAAACGCGTTTAATACCTGTGTTTTTCAATGTAATAAAATGCAACGCGACAATTTATTAATACTACATTAAAGGTAAAATGATTACGTGAAAAAACTAATGTTAACAAGTGAATAACTTTGTAAAACGCAAACGAAACATTACTAATATCCAAGTTAAAGTTACGTTAATTCAAGTTATTACAGAATAGCGTGTTTTAGGTTTGCGTTTTGTTAATAAATTTGTAAGATGTTACATGATAATACTTTGTGAATGTATTTTAGACCGATTGCACTGTATAAATAAGTAACTATAGAATTTATGTAGAAAAATAGAAAAAGTGGCAAACGTAGTAATTGATCTTCTTATTGTTACTACCATAAAAATATAATAATGAATATTATATATTATCTAATATATAAAATTCACGTGTCACAGTGTTAGTTACCGTACTCCTCCAAAACGGGTTGACCGATTCTTCTCAAATTTTACATACATATTCAGTAGGCCTGAGAATCGGCCAACATCTATTTTTCACACTTTTTTTTTAGTGTGGCAAAACTACGTTTGCCCGGTCAGCTAGTATACATGTACATTTGTAGTTTCTCAAATATTAGATTTGAATTGATTTTTATTAAAGTCGTAATGTAATCGTTTTTAAATACTACGAAAACAATATAGATATGTCAATTAGAAATTTCACTAAAAGATATCCAACCAAATTTGAACTGAATAAAATTTGTTATGTTTTTAGGGTTCCGTACCCAAAGGGTAACAACGGGACCCTATTACTGAGACTTCGCTGTCCGTTCGTCCGTCCGTCTGTCACCAGGCTGTATCTCAAGAACGGTGATAGCTAGACAGTTGAAATTTTCACAGATGATGTATTTCTATTGCCGCTATAACAACAAATACTAAAAATAAAATAAATATTTAAGGGGGGCTCCCATACAACAAACATGATTTTTTTACCGTTTCTTGCTCGATACTAATAACGTTGCCTTATGTTGCATAGATAATGGTACGGAACCCTTCGTGCGCGAGTCCGACTCGCACTTGACCAATTTTTAAATACTACGAAAACAATATAGACATGTCAATTAGAAATTTCACTAAAAGATATCCAACCAAATTTGAACTGAATAAAATTTGTTATGTTTTTTCATTTACATAAAAAATTTTTGAAATAAGATAATGGATAATTTTGGATGATTAAAGGGTTGATGATTATTTTTTTGTGCAGTTTGACTCAGTTTAGCATGATTGGTACGATTGATCAAACAAAAGCTAGCTACTTATACTGTGTAAACAGGGTTTATAAGCGTGGTTTTAACCTTTGCGTGCAGCTGGCAATATTTTGAACGGGTTTGTCGTGTGCAAAGCTGTCAAAAACATAGCATTTGGATCCTTTGTGACTTTTTCTGTAATTTTCAACATTATATTGAACAATTTTATAAGTCTTTAATGTTATATTAAGATTATTCGGGGTTCGTGGTCGAGTGGTTTATGTAAAAGTCTGCCGTTCACCAGGTCGCGGGTTCGATTCCTACTCGGGACAATCATTTGTGTGATGTTTATAATTGTCATACAAATGTTTGTACCGCGTTTAGGTGTTTTTATGTATAATAAGTATGTATTTACAAAAGAAAAGTAGTTTATTAAGCATGTCCGTAGTCTGGTACCCATAACACAAGCATATAAGCTTAGCTTGGGACTAGAGGACGTTGTGTGAAATGTTCATGAATATTTTTTATTTATTATTTACTCATTACTTGTTATATAAGAAAGATTTCATAAATTCTTTATGCATTGTAAGTATTATAACACAAAATTATGTCAGTGTACTCAGAAATAGGCAAAAAATATGTTACTTATTAATATTAACATAGATAAGATATAGCTATTGAATATTTATAAAAACTGGTTTAATTAAATAAGTCGTATAGTGATTGTTTAATTAGACGTTATAAGAAGCTGTTATCAATTTAAATCAATAAACTTTAGTTTGCGTAGAAAAGTGAATTAGCGATCTAAATAATTTAACGAAATATGTTAACCAATTTTCTTGTCTTTTGGTAGCTTAAAGAATAATCCAATAAGGAGCATTGACAGAAGCCGAAAATTTGACGAGAGCAATGCTCATACTCACAGTATATAGGAAGTTTGTATGACAGACCTCGTGATCGAGTGGTTCATGTAACGGACTGCCATTCACGAGATCGCGGATTCGATTGGATCATGATCAGAAACTCTATTCCCCGAAATGGTTTTTGAATTAAGAGTTTAAAAAAGTATATGAACAATGCCAATGTTTTTGTATATTACCTCGGGACCACCGACCTTGCAATTTATTTGACAAAGAAAATAACGTGTATATGTAAAACTCCTGTTAGTTTAATACTCAAAGATCGATAAAATCTAACAATGATTGTAATATATTCACACAATATGAATTTAATATGTGCACTGGCCAAACATAGGGGGTCAGGGACTGTAACCTACACAGGCTAAACTCTTAGCCTAGATAGGTAATGCAGGACCACACTCGCATCTCTGTACTTATGAAAATTTTTGTAATATTCATAAACACTTTTTGCAAACTGCTGTACTACTAAACAATCTTGTATTTGAGAAATAAAGAATATTTATTTATATTTTACCTTTAGAAGGAGCTTTTTTCGGTGTAACGACTGTTCCATTAAGTTTGTTCGATAGTTTAGTGACAGAGGTATGTTCTGCGGTTTTTTCTTCTTCTTTCTTGATAATTGGAGCCTCTTTATCTAACTTTTTAATTTCTGCTATACACGCGTCCGTTTCCATTTGCCAGTCTAACATATCCGGCGAAGGCGATCGGCTGTGTGCACTAGCAAAAAATTAAAAAATTTGAATAGGTTATAAATAATTATTGACAGATGACCACAAGTCTGGGGTTCAAGATTAAATGATGGTGTATACCCAAGGGCATTAGGGGCCCGCGCTCACCTGCGCTAGGGACAGGGGCATATGGCAAATGTCATTTTGAATCAGGGGCATAGCATGCCTTGGTAGGGCCCCGTATGAAAATATATTTGGGGGCCTTTATGAAGGGTAAAGATTTCTCACAAAAAGAGGGGCCCCGTGGTCCCCGTATAATTCATATGGCGGTAGCTACGCCCCTATTTTGAATGTATGAGCAAGTCCAACGTTGCATATGGCTTAATTCAAATCCACATAAAACCACCTAATTATCTTAACAACAAATTCACGATTCGGGTGAATCGATTATTTGCACGCAAATACATAAATGCAGTATCAGTATTGCGCAAGTTAAACGTTTATTATTACAATTTTATATCATTTAACGTCATCAAACGTTTACACTAGGTCTCTGATACATGCATTAAATGACTAAAAATATATTCGTGGCAAAATGAATGTATAAAAAACCTTAGTAGATAGCATAACGTTTTAGTAAAAGTCCTGTTAATATAGTAGACAACTACAATGTGTGGAATTAGTTTTTAGCTATGAGCATTCAACATAATATGTCCAGCCCATTAACGTCCCACTGTTGGGCACAGATCTTCTACGCTTTGAGAGGGATTATGGTCTACTACGCGCTGAACAAACGTGTTGGCACAGGGTTGGTTTTCGAGTTTTCCGTCTCTCTCAGAGGATATTATTTGTGGATTATTCCATAGCTGGTTCTTACAACATCCTGGGGAGGAAAAGGAGTAATGACACTTGTATTCTCAATCAGCCACGACATGGACATCACTATTTTACTAAGACATTTTATGTGTCATTCATAAAATAGGCAATTAGCGCACGTTAGTCATAAGCCAACATATTATATTTAGTTTATGTGGGTCATTGACCGTCGCTACTTCACAGATAATTAAATTATAATGATCTACTTATTGTTGTGGGGCAAAACGCAAAAGGAAATAATTTAAATCTCATTTCCACACTATTCCCGGTGGCAAGTAAATTCTAATAAGAAATCCTTGATTTTGGGTATCAACAATTTTCTTCTTCATTAAGGACCTAAATATTCCAATTTGCTCTATAAGTTTGTTTTTGTTACGATCTTCGTTAAGAGTAATAAGTATAATAACAAGACATATAACAGGTTGTGCAACTTTATCTTTTCTATAATACTACTAGCTGACCCGGCAAACGTTTTGCCATACTAAAAAAAAAGGTTTGAAAAATAGATGTTGGCCGATTCTCAGACCTACTGAATACGCATGTAAAATTTCATAATAATCGGTCGAACCGTTTCGGAGGAGTACGGTAACTAACACTGTGTCACGTGAATTTTATATATTAGATTAGATTAGATTAGTCTAGCTGACCCGGCAAACGTTGTTGTGCCAAACTAAAAAAAAAAGGTTTGAAAAATTGATGTTGGCCGATTCTCAGACCTAACGGATATGTACACAAAATTTCACGAAAATCCGTCGAGTCGTTTCGGAGGAGTACGCTAACTAACACTGTGACACGTGAATTTTATATATAAGAAGAAGATTACAAGGCTGAAGAGTTTATTTGTTAGTTTGAACGTGCTAATCTCAGCAACCGCCTGGTCCGATTTGAAAAATTCTTTCAGTGTTTGATAGTACATTTATCGAGGAAGGCTATATAACATTACGTTGTGACCAATAGGAACGAAGCACCAGTGAAAAATGTTGCAAAAACGGGGAACAATTTCTAAATTCCACGCGTACGAAGCCGCGTGCAGCAGCTAGTATTAAAATATATACTCACTCTTCAGTGTCCAAGTCATAAATACTATCCACTTTGGTGCTCGACTTCATTTTGGCAACTTTAGTTTTGGTTTTGATTTTCTTCTTAGTTTTGATACCTTTCTTGATAACTGGGATGTTCGTCACTGATGTGCTGACAGGCAATGCTGGGCTCACGGCTGGACATGTGGGCGTGGGAGTGTCTTGACGTGCCTGGTGAAAAACATCATATTTCATGCGACTTATCCGGAAATACTGGTAGTACAGGGCACTTTGGCATACATAAAGATGTATGTCAAAGAGACGATTAACTATTATTAAATTATTTAATATTAATTTACTGACGGGCTTCGTGGTGTAGTGGTTTATATTGCGGACTGCCGATCACAAGGTCGCGGGTTCAATTCCCGCCTCGGACAATCAGTTGTGTGATGTTTATAAATGTCATACAAATGTTTTAAATATTAAATTTTTAAATTAAATTAAATTAATATCACGGACATTTTTACACTACGTCCTCTGGTCCCAAGCTAAGCTTATATGCTTGTGTTATGGGTACTAGAATACGGATATAATACATAAACTACTTTTGTTTTGTAAATACATACTTATAATACATAGTAAACACCCAGACGCAGTACAAACATTTGTATGACATTTATGGATATCACACAAATGATTGTCCTGCGTCTGGGTGTTTTCTATGTATTATAAGTATGTATTTACAAAAGAAAAGTAGTATATGTATTCTATCCGTATTCTGGTACCCATAACACAAGCATATAAGCTTAGCTTGGGACCTGTGTGAAATGTCCGTGAATATTCTGTGAACGTCCTGTGAATATTATTAATTTTACTAATATTGTAAAGCTAGAGTTTGTTTGTTCGAATCTCTGTAACCACTGGCCCGATTTCAACAACTCTGTGTTGGATAGTACATGTATTAAGGAAGGCTATATGCTCAAGATGCGACCAATAGGGGCAATTCGGGCAACAGCTAGTGTAATATAAATAAGAATACGCTGAGGTTTGAAAATCTAGTGACAAAGGTAGACATGGATATGCTTAGAAGGTTAGATCATGTCAGAGGATCGAGGTTTAACGAACGATCAAGATGGTCCTGTCCAGGACATGATAGACGTACTCTGATGTCATCAGTGATATTTTCCAAGGGTTTTTAGGACTTTCAACGATAAATATGACCAGATTTATGTGTTCTATACATAAGTTCAGATATAATATCCCTTTATTTACATTTCAATCCTGAATACCACATAATAAACACGGAATCTTTAAAATAAATGGCTTTTAGCCAATACGCCAAGTGGAAATTTGAAAAATCTGTTGCAATATAATAATTTCAAACAATAAAATTGTTAAAATTGTTTATGTTGAAGTTTTCTTGGCCATCTTCCATAATAATATCTACGGTACTAGTATCTAGAGTGGTTATTTATCATACAAATTTATGACAAAACTATAACAGTCATTGCGGTAGCGGTAGTATCGTAAATTAGATGAGTCTATATAGCTAAATACCTATAAGATGAAGTCAAAAAAAAATTAGAATTCTTGACAAAACTGTTACTTGACGAAACTCACAGCACTTATGCTGAGTTAGCTATCTTTAAAGAACAAGATCACACACCTTTGCCGACGAGTTGGTTGCACTTCTAAATTTTTAATGTTATTAAGATAAAAGTTGTTAGTGCGATTGACAACCTAGTAATACAAAAAAAAATCTAGATGGCAATGGGACTATTTAGCCTTAAGTTTTTACACAAACTCTGTAACTATGGCGTATGTGATAACCTGGGCTTGGAGTTCGTTTTTGCTAAATAAAACAACCTATGCCATTTCTTCGTAGATAATTTTATAAGAAAGCTTAATTGCATTAACTTATAAGGTGTCCGTAACCGTCTTAACCAGTTGTCAGCAAAATTTAAACCACTTTAAAGTTTTGATAAATGGATATTTAATAAAAAAACCTCTCGACAACGTTAACTACGTGAGTTTGAGTCATATTAGAAATATTATGTTGGCGGCTAACACTCACTGTTGTGGTTTCGATGATGTCGACCCAGGCTTAAAGTCCCAGATGGAAAGGTGCGATTAAGTTATGACGGAAAAAGTAGTCATGCGTCAACTCATTTAGATTTTCTACATTTTATTTTGCGAGATTTACCTAAGAATGTCCTGGCTGTTTCACGATAATCTACTTCTTACTTATCTTTTATTACGAGTTAACGCTCACTACGTCAGGGGTTGCAATTACCGATTAAATTTTAAGGTAAATTTACGCAACTTATTTGATAGTAATAAAATCACAACAAAAACGTTAACAATTTATTAACATAGACATAAATTGAAATGTTAAAAAATATATTATTAGTTTTAAAAAACAAACCACAAGGGAAATGTCCACGAAAATAGGTCAACACAAATATATAAAGGAATTTAGAGTTTTACCGGTGTCCAGTACTTTCGCAAATCGCTTTGGCAAGCATCACTAGTGGCTTGTAATATGTTTAGCACTCAGCGTTGTTTCAACAAACAACAAAGTTTTTTTTTTAAATATAACCAGCACTAAATATGTCAAGGGCTTGATTTTCACTAAACAAAGGTCAAAGTTGTACTTTAAATTATTAAACAATTATTTGATTCTGTAAAATTTTAACAAACATACTATATTTTATGATTGCGCTATTTAATTTTGTAATAATTAATATAATTTTTGTTTTTTAATTGAGTAAGAGTCAAGAGATGAAAGCAACTCGATAGAATCAGTGATAATGCATCGTATTGACATTTCGCACTAATTGGCACTATGCCCGTTCTAACGTACCAATATGAACCACAATAAAATCTAAAGTGTGCAGAATTAAACAAGACAATAAAACAAGACTGGACGAGATGTAGCCAGTAATAATAATCACGATACACCCACGTTCTTAGTTTTTGATACCTAGTGTTTAAGATAATTTAATTATAACGTCGTAAAATAGCTTCTGACGGCGAAGATTAGTGAGATATTTTACACTAGAACAGACGATTGTCAGTCTATCTATAACACACACAAAGACAAGCTATTTCTCCATTCATGTTTTGCACTATACTTTCCAAGAAAAATTCTCCATGAACTTATAAGAAAACCAAAGTCTTGCAGCTGGTAATCCACGAAAACAGAATCGTCTTGAAAACAGCCTACCTAACGTTAGACTAAATTTCGGCTGCAAATTGCCTTTCTTTTCCTGCTACAGTTAATTTACTTAAGTAAAACATTTGCTACACAACTACCATTGGATGTAGATCGAGATGAGAAAACAATCATTATTTCGGACATCAAATTTATAGCTAATCCCAGATAAACGCTGAGCACTTTTATTTCTAACTTAATTCTGCCTAAAACTTAACAGCCAACTGAATATGAGAATCATAACAAGAAAATATAAAGCATCATCCTCCTGCCCTTATCCCATCATTTGGGGTCGGCGCAACATGTCTTTTTCTTCCCTAGTCTTCTATCAGCCGTCATGTTTGTGTTAACTCCTGTTTCTTTCATGTCCTCTTTCACACTGTCCATCCATCTTTTCTTAGGTCTTCCTCTAGACTTTTTTCCTTGCACATTTTATACGCAGAACTCTCCTAACGACATTACTTTCCTCTCGTCTGATGCCACACAACAAAAAAATGTAAAGCATGTATGCAAATACATAATAATACTGGAAAATATCGTACCCAGTACTCATATACATAAGGGATAGTGACGTCCTATTGCTTAGTTTATTAGTTATAACTTTTAATACAAACAATTCACAATATAGCTAATGTATTTATATAAATCATAGTTTAAAATCAAACTAAGAAAAACAATCTGTGCTTTGATTTCTTATCTCGATGTTTTAACATCACGCCTCATACTTTTGAGTATCTTCAATACGTGGTTTGAACATTTGTCAAATTCCTATTGCATCTGATAGCTAAATCTATTTAATTCTGGACTGGATGTTACGCTGGTCCGTTGTAGTTAAATCTACTACAGTCCGTCATTTGCAACATGTGAATACAACTCACAATTTCTTAAGCGTTTCGAATTCACTAACGTTAATAATATTAATAATATTCCTTTAAACCGTTAGATTTCATTAGAATGAAATCTCGTAGTGATATGCAATTTTACCAATACAATCAGACATTCAGGCACCAGTGACAAAATAAACTATAACATCATTCTCTATAAGGAATAATAATTGCGTACGTGAGCCAACAAAAGACAGCGGAATGCATAACAAATTTAAAAGTAAGATATTTCTATGAATAATTTGACAGATACGAAATAGGGAGCCTACATCAGTTAAGATGTAAATAAATAAATAAATAAATATTCATGGACATTTCACACAACGTCCTCTGGTCCCAAGCTAAGCTTATATTGCTTGTGTTATGGGTACCAGAATACGGATATAATACATATACTACTTTTCTTTTGTAAATACATACTATAAGTATGTATTTGATATGATATATATAATACATATACTACTTTTCTTTTGTAAATACATACTTATAATACATAGTAAACACCCAGACGCAGTACAAACATTTGTATGACAATTAAAAACATCACACAAATGATTGTCCTGACCGGGAATCGAACCCGAGACCTCATGATCGGCAGTCCGTTATATGAACCACTCCACCACGAGGCCCGTCGTATGTATATGTAATGTAAACAATACACTTACATGTGATATCTTCCTCCAAAACTTTCCAAAGAAACCCATATTTATGAATATAGACACGCGTGTTTAGTACAAAAATATCTTAGTAACTAATCGCTACACTCAGAACACGGTTCCGTAGCACTAACAAATTACGCTTGCTTTACTCTTGCATAACATCAACATTACAAATACTCGTCATAAAAAAAAAACTATCGTCATTTTACCGAAAATATCTTTTTAAAAATTCCACAATTTCCGCGATGATCGTAAATGTAAACAATATCTTTGAGTAATGTCGACCAACTATCGTAAAAACAATTTAAACATTGTACACTAAATATATAATTACGATATTTGATTTTATTCGTTGTTTTACACAACGATAACGATAAAATACTGACGGAATTATGATATTAATGAAGGGGGTACTTGATTTAGATTTCATATAGATAGTCATCAGATAACGTTAAGTTTATGATATATATATATATATGGAAGATTAAAGCCGAAATTTGTTTAAACCTACTGAAGATAGTACTGCAGTAAAAACACTGCGGACTTTAGTGCCGTGATATGCATAATCCTATGTGGAATGACTCAGAGATACCTAATGAAAACAAACTTAAAAGAAAAATCTTTTCTTGTGCTATTTAAAACGTGCTCGATGCAAGAGATTATAGACTACCACTGTTAAGTATTGCTTTTAGTAATTAATTAGGAAGACTTTGGACACTGGCAATCAACATTCAAAATCAAGATAGAGCGTAACATAGAATCTGTAAAAGTAAATACTGACATACCTCTGCCTACTCTTTCGGAGACTACAAGCGTAAAGTATAAAAAAATGTACAACAGAATGTTTATTCTATCACAGTATGATTAAACGCGTTAATCATTCAAAATAATAATCCCCGTTATCTTGATTATTAACTAAACCATGCTCCACTAACAACTGTATAACAAAACCTTACGTTGAGAGTTACAGGAAAGTTATTTTGACACAATTCCAAGATAATTCCAGAATTAACACGTGGGTTTCAATAGCACGTGCTTTTCGCATAGTACGTAGTTAAGATCCATGGTCATTTCAGTTGCGGAATTTCGATACCCATGAGTCATGGTAAAGAAATAATGTCGTTGACGTATAAACTCGGTCAAATGTGAATGATTAAAACAAATATCGTCATACATCATACATGAATCTAGTGCGTCACAAGGTGATACGTCAGGTCATTGTGATGCTAAAATATGTGGCGTAATTTATTTGCTTGATAAAATCTTAGACAATCAGGTTTCGCGTTAAGAATATTGAATAAATTGACTGTTCTAGAGTCCTAGCAATGATAAGACATTTATAAATAGTTTTGCCCAAGCCAGGGGTTCCCAAACTTAATTTGTCTACTGCCCAACTTTGAGATGAAATTATTTTTTAGCGCCCACCGTAAAATACAATTCAAGAATTGGATATTAGACTGGAAAGAGATTTTAAAAATCGCGCAGCATACCATGAAGTACGATACAGTATCCAGATGAGCTAGATATGCTTGGTAAATTTCTTCTGAAGCATTTTTGGTATGGAGACCTATTTAGCTCCAATAATCGACCCCAAAACCTGCATACTAAATTAGCCAGATGCTAATGCAACAAATTGTATATAAATTTGACTGAATTTTAATCTACAATAGTATGGAAATTATTATCAGTTTATGATAAGCTAAACTGCTAGACAATAAATGAATCTACTACTGTTATTGATACAATGATAAAATATTTTCATATACTATTATCATGGATAGAACTTATTATCCTATGTATTCTAAGGGCCTCTTTCACCATTCTCAAGTAAAGCGCCAAGTAGACTAATCGCTAGTTAAAGTCACCAGTAACTACACGTGCGACGTTCACGACGTTCGAGTAGCAGTAATCTTAAGATTAAAAAATTGAAATTGACAGAAGATACTCGTAACTATTACTTGACAATTAACGCTAATCGATAAGTAACTAATCAACGCTTTACTTGAAGATGGTGAACGAGGCCCTAAGTGTAATAATACTATTAAACAATCCACTACTTGTTTTTATCCCATAGAATCAGATAACCAGTAGTTGCAACAAATGCAAAATAACATTTACAAGGAATTAAGTATAAAGACCTACTAATAATTGGTCAAGTGCGAGTCGGACTCGCGCACGAAGGGTTCCGTACCATTATCTATGCAACATAAGGCAACGTTATTAGTATCGAGCAAGAAACGGTAAAAAAATCATGTTTGTTGTATGGGAGCCCCCCTTAAATATTTATTTTATTTTATTTTTAGTATTTGTTGTTATAGCAGCAATAGAAATACATCATCTGTGAAAATTTCAACTGTCTAGCTATCACCGTTCTTGAGATACTGGGTACGGAACCCTAAAAATCATGTTTGTTGTATGGGAGCCCCCCTTAAATATTTATTTTATTTTATTTTTAGTATTTGTTGTTATAGCGGCAATAGAAATACATCATCTGTGAAAATTTCAACTGTCTAGCTATCACCGTTCTTGAGATACTGGGTACGGAACTCTAAAAATCATGTTTGTTGTATGGGAGCCCCCCTTAAATATTTACTTTATTTTATTTTTAGTATTTGTTGTTATAGCGGCAATAGAAATACATCATCTGTGAAAATTTCAACTCTCTAGCTATCACCGTTCTTGAGATACAGCCTGGTGACAGACGGACGGACGGACGGACGGACGGACGGACGGACGGACGGACGGATGGACGGACGGACGGACGGACGGACGGACGGACAGCGAAGTCTCAGTAATAGGGTCCCGTTTTTACCCTTTGGGTACGGAACCCTAAAAATGAATTGATTGTGCGAAAAAGGATATGATAGACAAAAAGGCATAATAGATATGATATCTGGTCTGATATGAGCGTGGAAGAAAAACTTGCTGTAATTAATTGGAAAGAATCACAAAGGATTTTAATGCCTAAGTTACGAGTTAAATGAACCACATAAATTTGAAAAGAATATTTCATAAAAATTTTCTTAGTCCAAAAACTAAAAAAACATGCTTGAAATTGAAGAATTATTTTTTAAATTATTGCATTGCATCCTTAATTTGTATGCAAAATTTCAGATCAATCGGACTACTGCAAGTGTGTGAAAATCACTTTCAAAGATTCTGTTACATAGATATATACTACATATTAATACATCTATACTATCTATATTATAAAGCGAAAGAGTTTGTTTGAATGTGCTAATCACAGGAACCACTGGGCCGATTTGAAAAATTCTTTCAGTGTTAGATAGGGCATTTATTGAGGAAAGTTTAGGCTATATAACATCACTCTACGACCGGTAGAAGTGAAGCAGTAGTGAAAATGTTGCAAAAGCGGGGAACATTTTTTAAATTCTACGCAGACGGAGTCGCAGGCAACAGCTAGTTGATAGATAACTTAAAAGGCTAATAAAAGGGTGTTAACAGAGAAAAGTTATATTCTAGTACTCACCACATCAATAACTGGCTCCATATTCATTGTATCACTATTAATGACAGATGTTCTTAGCAAATGCATATTATCTTCATTCACCACTATAACTTGATCCTTACAAGTGCATCTTGAAAGCTTGGAGCTATTTGAAAGCCTATTTGGACTCTTCTTAGGACTCTTACAGTGAGGGTTTGTATTAAGTGAGGCTATTGCTGAACCATATGAGTAACCGATACCAGAGTTGTCTTTAGCTCTCTTCATATTGTTGAGGTGCATTCGGCTAAAATTGTAAAACAAGACATAATTTTTGTTGGGCTTATATTTTCCAGTACATGTAATGAATTTTGATGCAGTTATTTTTAAATTAAAGAGTGGTTCAAGGGGATGGATTTTTTTATAATTTGACAAGGTTTGGTCCCTAAATTCCTCACATATGAAGTTACAATCGACAGATAGTTAAGTAATAAAAGAAATAGGATGATATGATGATGAATAGCTTTTAATTAAAACCTTTTTGCTTTAACTCCAAATAAAACAGTATATGGCTAGGAAGATATCCTAACAATGCACAAGTTTACAAAGATATTATACATATTACTAAACAGGATAAAGGTGAAGAAACATCACAAACCTAAATGTTATTTAGGGAGATGTTGACATTTATAGGAATAGACTACACCCACAAAAGGTCTTAGGTCAAACTTTATGTTGAAACCTTTTCATGAGATCACAACATAATATATTTTGTATAGATTTTAGCTATCCTATCATCCATGAAGATCTTTGCTATCTTTTATCTTTTACTTATTATGAAACAAGTCTTTATTTTTATATGTTGCCATGTGAGCTTTTATCTTCGAAATGATTTGATGCGGTTTGCTCATAATATGTATAATTTGTTAGTTTGGTTTCTAAATTCCATGAGTATGAAGTTGTCGGCAATAGTTAGTACAATTATAAACTAAGTGACATGTGTGATAAAAAGCTTACTTATCATATCCTGGTATGGGAGATCCCAAATGAAAATTACTATATAAGTTGTCAGATTCACTGGAAGCCCTTTGTCTTCTACGCCCTTCAATATTGGTCTTAGAATCTTGATACAATTTGTTCTTTGGCTTTTTCAGAATTCCATGTAGAGGTGAAATAGGTAAAGGATTATTGAGTATTGATTTCAAAGGTTGTTTAGGTAATTGAACATCCATCATTTCATGATCAGCTTTTTCAAATAATTCTTCTACTTTTGGCAATCTATTGTCATCAATTTTAGTATTAGATAATGTTGTTACTAATAATGGTCTTGTTGGGCTTGTGTGATACATTTTTGATCTTCCAGAGTGGTAACTGTAATAAAACATTGTTAAAATTATATGGTCAAACAAATCTTTCTTATACTAAATAAAGTGAATAGCAAGTCAATTGCAAAAATTCATAAATTAATGTAGAAATCTTTCTTAGTTATAAATGACGGTTAAACTCTGTACTCACCCCAGGTAGCTGTTGTGATCATGAGACATGGCGCTGTCACCGTTCTCAGCAACTGGTAATGAGCACTCGTGACGGAAACGCTCGTAGAATGGTTCACGCTCGCTGTTCAGCGTGAAATGGCTCTTGTTAGGCAATGCCCGGTGATAGCGAAGACTAGCTTCACGACTAGCATCCTCATAAGGCGACCGATCCACACCTTCACTACGACAACGACGACGTAAAATTCGCGCTGGTTCTCGGCCAGACCACTCCAAAACCGAGTCCAGTGGATCACAAACGTCGAACCCGGCTTCGTAGTTTGAGCACGCTCGTCTACTATCCATATCCGACCCACCTAGTCGCGATTCATTGTCATATGTCCACATGGAACGACCACCAGGAATTTCACTAATTCACTGCAATTTTTTACAGGATGTCACTGAAACATGAGCGAAAATTGGCGTTGACCAGACCAATGGGCGACAGGTGACAGATCGCCATTCGACAACCATGCGATTCATGCAGCGTGCCATAAATCCCGCCAAAATTAAAAGAAATTATATTCTATTTATAAATAATAACATATATCACAAATTTCCAGCACGAACCTACGTAGATCTACTGCGTAATACGACAAACACCTTGAATTAAAATTTAATAACGTACATAGTAATGGCGATTGATTGAGCTTTCAAATACTTTTTACTGTCGCCATACGTCAAGACCGTCAAGTTTTGTTTACAAAAATATACACCAAAATAAAAGATTTATTTTGACTTTTATGAAATATATTTAATGCGAAATATTTAACAAGATCGATAGAATAAGATTTATTTATTAATTGATAGGAAGTAAACTATAATTATACGAAAGAACTAATAAATATTATCGTATCTTATAAATAAAAATCAATTGCTGTTCGTTAGTCTCGCTAAAACTCGAGAAAGGCTGGGCCGATTTTAGTGATTTCGGTCTTGAAATATTCGTAAAAGTCCAGGGAAGGTTTAAAAGGTTTAAACAAAATATATAGGTATCTAAAAATCCACGCGTACGGAGTAGCGGGCATCAGCTAGTTTTCTAAAAAAAAAACAACCTTTAAATATTTTTATCAATAGACCATGGAGACTAGAAGAAAGGAGGAATATCTCAGTACCTACCTACAGTATATTAAAAAGTGTCCGCTGAAAGGCAGCAAATTAAGGTGGCGCCATAGTAGCAAGTGGAAGAATTTTAAAAAGAGCGCCACAAATTATTAGAAAGGAAAGAAAAACTTCCGCTTTGTTACAGCGCAGTTTTTTAAATTATTATATTAAATAGACAAACATGACTATGAAATAAATTTATATTTATTATTATTATAACTATACGGTGCTTTTAAGTACCCCAAATATTTGTAAATAGCAAATAGAAAATAGTATTAAAGAATTACCGCAACAGTAGCACACTTCACTCTGCTTATAACTGCTACGTTCATATCATTTCCACTTGCTACACTAGCGCTATTTCGGTGAGTGTTATTTGCTGTTTACAAGTGGATTAGTGGACACTTTTTGGACTGATCCCCCATACAAGATATTCCTCCCTTCTTCTAGTCTCCATGCAATAGACTAGTTTGAACTATAGAGTACACACTACTCTTTGGTACACACTATAGACTAAGGCACAACCATTGGGCACAACCATGAGCACCATGGTATAAATCATAGACTTAGTATAATATATAATAACTAGACGTACGACTCCATACAACGAATTTGGAACCTTCAATCTCCTGCCCTTATCCCATTACTTGGGGTTGGAATTTTGCCCTTTAATGTAAGGGGCAGTTTTGAATCGCAGATAGTTCCCGTGACCTGCCGCCGTTTCATCCATCCTGTATTATTCCTGTGCTTCACCTCGCGATCTACGTTGCCATCACTCTATATCAATGATCTGAGATACCTAAAGCTTTACCGTCCTGGCAGAAGTGTCCCATCGAGGGACAAGGGTGAAAAACTGGAGACCACCGAAGTCGCAGAACATATGCTCCGTTTTTTTGTCGGCTGATTCAAGATTATTTAGATTACGACAACTCCTGTTTTCAATTTGAAAAAGTTATATTCCCCGTTTTCCAATGGCAGAGCATAATGCTGAACAATGCTGACGCATAATATTGGAACGTGAATTAGTTTTAAAATACGCCAGCAGAGAGTGCTAAGTTCAGTGTTGAAAAAAAATATTCTAAAATAAACATTGTATTCACATTATATGTTTGGAATATAAAAAAGTCATTGTTTATACCTTCATCCATACTTATATTTATTTATTTTTTAACGCAGCTTGAATTAACTTTGCATATTTCCAGAAAACTCCGACGAAAAGAAAGCCTTAATTTTTTTTTTTACAATAAATAATACTACTAACGATAATATATAAATAAAATTTCAATCAATGCCAATTTAAAGAAGAAATACTTGTTAATTTTCTGTCGCTGAAGTTAGTATGGATTGCACGCATCACTTTTGAGAGTGATCGATTGTGCGATGCGATGCTGTAATTGGAACACTCAACGTTGAGCATTGTGCCGCATAATGCGCTATTGTGCTCTGATTGGAAAACGGGGATTGTGTCCATTTAGCCAAATAGAATACCTAAATACGAATTTGCGATATAGGCATAAATCTATTCAGTTTTTTAAATAATGTAAATCTTTGTTCTCTACTAGCTAATGCCCGCCACTCCGTACGCGTCCAATATCTGTAAGATTTTTCATCGTAATCTGTGATCGTAATATTAATATTAATTTTGTATTTATGCCACAAATTTGACAAATTACATTGCTTTTTTTTCACTTCATCATTCTAGAAAGTTACTAAGCCGTTCAAATGAGAATAGGATTGACCCCGCGTCATGTTGTGACGTTATAGTTGTCAATTTGAACAATTTTGGTAGGGTCACCAAAAAGGACATTTATTTTTTATATTAAAATTCACTTTGTCGTTATCGTTTGTTAATTTTCGAGCAATTAGCGAGACAAATACAATTAAAAACAATAACAAATAACGACAAGTTCAAAATAACAACACTACAAACAAAAACAATGAGAAATAACAACAAATTAATTTTTTTAACGGGAAACAACTACTTATCTAACAGAATTTAAAATAAATGGCGTTTGGCAATTTAACTTAATATCATAGTATCCAACAACAAAATTATTGAAAGAAAATAGTATTTCTTTTTTAATAATATTATAACTATTATTACTAAATAATTTAAGAAGTTTTCCCTGCAAATTACTGAGTTTAGGTAAAGGAAAAAAAATATATTATTGATACGCAAATAAAGTTACGTTGCTGACATTACATTTCTAATCACTTTTGACAACTAAAGGTCATTGCCAATCCTATTCTCAGTTGAAACGTGTATTAAGTGTCCTCAATCCACCATCTGGTATGGTATCTGTGCCTACTAAAATTTTGCTTAAATACGTACTCACCTTAACGTTTTGTTTATTTAGTTGCAATGTTATTTTGTAAATGCTCAACATCTGTACTGCGGGTATTACATCACAGAATAGATACCATAGAATTAGGATATAAACTTGGAACATTGTATTCTAGCCTTAGAGCATTATTCCGAAGAAAGTTGGAATTGTCAAGCAACCCCGTTAACAAAACGTACGAGAGCAATAATCACTGATTTTCTATGCACACCATCATCAGAATCTCTTGGCGTTCAGAGGGTCCCGACTAGTACTAATCACTTTTAAATAAAATTACTCATGGGAAGGAAAGGGGATTTTTCTTTAAGGGTTCGATATTTCAATTAATGAAATAAAACTCCATGGGGAATCAGTATCCCATTATTTATTTTATACAGTGTTCTATACTAGACCTTAGAAACTCGGCATTAGGTACGCTTAAAATATAATACGAATCTGACTCTTTAACTAAGCTATATTATTTCTCAATATAAATTTTAATAGTATAGCGCATTACCAATTTAATATTTCTTTAACACAAAAGTGCGTCTGCCCTAAAACTTGGAATTAAACTTATATCTATCTTGTATCTATTATTAATATTCAAATTACACATGTGATAAAATATATTTTTAACAGTGACCATAAGGTCTTCCATTAAAAACATATGAGAATGTATTATCACACATTTAAAAAGGTGTTAATTGCATCGCTTGGCGTATTTACATATTGAAATGATTTGAATATAAAAATAAGACAACAGTCAATGATATAAAACATTGAAAAACGAACTTTATGTTTGTGTAAAACAATTTAACGATATAACTAATACCATTATTCTGTACATACATAGATAGTCCCGCTCATAAACTTATCTAATACATTGCAACGTTATAAAAAGTAATCTAATATAAACTATTTAAAATTAATGTTAGATTGTCCTCACGCAGGATATACAAAGTAGAAAAAATATACACGTCACCATTGCACATAAACAACACAAGATATTTTGTTGATAGTGCCATGTCCAAACTTAGTAGTTATCTAGTTATTCCCATCTTACTGATACAACATTTCTAAGCCGTTAATGGAACGCGGATGCAATCTGAAACAAAGACATCATTTTGTAAGATATACCTAGCTAGCTGTGCCCACAACATCATCCAGGTGGAATATTGAGCAATAAAAGTAGCCTATCCTTTCTCAAGCTATGAACTATCTATGTACCAAATTTCATTCAAACCAGTTCTGTAGTTTTAGCACGACACATAGACGCTACTTTAATACTTATATTATCAAGAAAAGATTAAAGAGGTGTACAAATAAAAAATAAATATATAATATGGTGTTTTGTTGATTGGCTAGAGAGCAACTATTTACTTTTGACTATATTTATTTATTTAAAACTTTATATACAAACAGATTGTATAAAGGCGGGCTTAATGCCGTAGGCATTCTATACCAGTCAACCTTGGGTGGTGCAGAAACAAATAAAGTAGGTGTATATTCTGTGATATTATATAAATTTTATAATTACTGTCAATAGACTACATACAATACACAATGATCTTACTAAAATATATATATCATACATACAGAGTACGCTATACATACAAACATACATAAAGTAAATACTACATAATCTATAGTTACGATAATTCAGGTACTACATCTACTTAGAATACTCATTTCTTTTTTCAAAAAGTGATAAAATTATCTTTACCCACCTATTCTTGTTTGTTTCTGTGATTCAAACGAAAATAAGAATGATATTACTACTTTTGTAGAATCATATTGTCTAAAAACTATTCAATATATAAACATGTATACCTTAGCTTGTAAGTAATGCGATATTAATCTCCTTGACCATTTTGACACGATGAAGCATTTTCGCCAACGCCTGTCTGCTGAGTGCCTGCGTTGAATACCATACAGGTGAATCTGGTACGCAAGAACGTTCTGGTTGTAAGTAGAATACGTCGTTACGTGTTCGTACCGATTCAGGACTGAAATAAAAAGCCAAATTAGTTTTGTTTGACGCTAATTACTAGCTTCTAACGCATTTAGCGTAGTGCTTGGCCCCAAGTCCGGATGGTAGCTCAATGGCACATTATAACCTCAAAAAATTAACAATAGACCACCAAACTTGACAAAATTCGCCACTATGCAATCAACAAATGCAATAACCGATTGCTTAGTGGCGAATTTTATCAAGTGTGGTAGTCTATTGTAATTTTTTTGTTACAAATGATACCATTCAATTGAACTTTCAGTGAACATTGAATAGCGGACTTGACCAACTGGTCTTTTAGCGTGATAATATATTTTTGGTATGTGTTATTCAGATCTACAAGCTATATATCTCCAAAGGTTTAATTAAATCTATTCAGTAGTTTTGTAGTTGAAAGAACAACAAATATCCTTAGAAACTTTCACATTTAAATATATGTAGGAGGTAGGAAATAGGATGGGAAAAGATAATATTGTTTTGGTTTTGGTATGTATATTTTTTAAATTCCTAGAGCAATGAATGATTGCTTTTTAATTAAATTTGGAAACATAACTTACCATTTTGAAATATAAAATTCATATAATTTAACTGGACATCTAAGTGGATTTTCCTCATTTTCTTGTTGTTCATAAACTTTTTTCTTTCTTGAATTGGCTTCTGTAATAAAATAATGTTTGGTAAATTTAGAAACAATAGTATGACACACTATTACAAAGAAGCACATTGATTCCTGTTATCACTATAGGTCCCTTTATCAATAACTACACATCGCTTTCCGACACTTGCGCAACTTATTTAAAACTACTTTTTACGGATTTAGACGCGCACATTATACTTGTCACAGTTGTCACCATGGTCAAAGGTGGAACCACGGAATAAAAATGAAACTGTCCCATCACTGACCATGGTGACTGCAAGGTTTCCGCAACGTCGGGCTTAAATCTATAACAAATATACGCGTCGAAATTCGGAAAGTGATTTTATTTCGATATACATTTGTGAAAACATACCTAATGCAGATTGTGGTGGATAGAATCTTAGAAGTACATTCCTAGATCCAGGTATTTTCGCTTGACCAGGTTGATTAGGATTCCGTTTCCAATGTTTCATTATATGTGAGAAAGATAACTGCATATGTTCTTCTACAGTCTGAAATAATAAAACATTAAACTATTATTAATATTTTTTCACATAGTATACGCTATGTACAAATCAGTTTTAAAACAAATTAGTTTTAATACAATAAATTTTCTAAATCAAATACTAGTTATTGCCCGCGATTTCGTACGCCTGGAATTTCTAATGAAATGAAATGAAATGAAAAATCATTTAATCACGTAGACACAATTTTTCAGAAAAATTATGTGCTTATGACATGTCCAATTTTTTTATTTTAATTTATACATAATACTAGCTGACCCGGCAAACGTTGTTTTGCCATACTAAAAAAAAAGGTTTGAAAAATAGATGTTGGCCGATTCTCAGACCTACTGAATATGCATGTAAAATTTTATAAAAATAGGTCAAGCCGTTTCGGAGGATTACGGTAACTAACACTGTGACACGTGAATTTTATATATTAGATATAGCAGACTTCCACATACATCCATCTGTCGCCAGAACAGTTGATATTTTAACATATAAACTAGTACTTACAACTAAATTAAAATGTTTAGTGTTGAAGAACATTAACGTAGATAACAAGACGTGCGGTGAATGTGCACCTAATTGTTTACTCTCCCATAAATGTTCCTCTTCCACTCGTGTTACTATGTATTCTGAAATAATACAATAATATTACAACTTAGTTAAGTATTTATTTTTTTCACTGGGTTAAAAATAGTACCACAAAAACTTAGTATTTGCTTTGACAAAAAATATTGCCTCGTCGGTGGGGTAACGCACTAATAACGTAATATCATTGGTCGATAAACTCGTCCCGCCCAAAATTGCCTCACGCACACTAAAACACGACAGTGTCCGTACACAATGAGTATGAGCTATGCTCTCGTACATTTTTCAGCAGAGTCGCCTTTAAATGTCAACTAAGTAGGAAAACTATATAATTTTACTATAATAAAGACTTGTAATTTATTGTTTTTAATACAAATATATACTTACGTGAGTCATTATATAAAACAGAGAATTTTCTCGCAACTTCGTCCAAACAGTCAGTGAACTTTTCATAATATGGATCTGTGAAAATGTTATCTATCCTACTATTCTCAAACAAATATTGTTGTATACCTGTGAAATAAAGAAAATAATACATTATAACACATAACATTTCAAATTTTATATTATTACTAACATAACTGGATCGCCGCTCAAAGATGCTGTGAAAGTTAAATAAAGGCAAGTCACATCGTTGGTGAGAGAAGGAAATCTAAGAATCCTACGAAAAAATGCCAGGTCAGAGTGACATAGCAGACCAAATATAGTGTAGGAAGCTCGTGCCCAATATTATTCGCCTGAGATGGATATGGATTCAAGCCTAATAAGAAACAATATAGACACAAAAACTAATCTAAAACAATTAAAACATAACCTTTATGTAGTATATAGTGTGTAGTAATTAAACAACTTACCTAATACCAAATAATAAATAGTATCGGGCGCATATTCGCTACCATTGGGTTTTCTCACTTCTTTGACGAACAAACACAATGAATAGTTAAGTTCATCTGCCGTGAGCTGCAGTATTTCTGATTTGAAAGGTTTCCGTCTCGCCGATGATTTCTCTATTTCCGCGTTTTTCGTCATCACCCATTGTTTCCACGCATTCACACCAAATGTGTACTGAAAACACGTTGTTATTATTATAACAAAGATCACTAAAAAATATTACTAGTAAAGTTGATAATGATTAATGAATCATAATCAAATTTTTTAATATTTAGACATATGTATTTTAAAATATTGACTGATAATCAATAAAAAAATAGAGGACCGCGTCACTATGGGACGACATTTATGAAAATTCAAAAATAAAATTAGACTTAAATTCCCTGCACGCGGCAATAACGTTAATTGAAGAACAATGAATTTATTGAAAAATAATCACTGATTTTGTACTGAATCTGAATTGTGTACTTAATAAATAGAGCTTCTTTATAAGTTGACGAAATATTACAACAGATAATTTGTAACCTCAAGATGTCATGTCACTTTATCTATTTAATTACCTTGAGACACATATTAGCGTCAGGTTTCTCAGCCGGTTCTCTGGGCGGGTCGGGCTGCGGCGGCGGCGGAGGTTCTGCTCGTCTTCGTTTTGACGAGCGTGATGGTCTCGCCGACACCGCGCTTACAGCAGCCACGCTGCCCACACCAGGGACTCCGCCCCTCTTGCCTCGACCGCTATTAGTGGATGCTCGGAGTGCCGCTACGGCACGCTGTTGTTCTAATACCATTAGATGGTGCTGTTGCATACTGTCGCCTTCCAAACCTGAACATACATAATGAAGATTTACGTTACAAATTAAATAGGAATAGAAATTGGCTGGAAATTGCCTCGATTGTATATAAATTTACTAAGAGAGGCGGCAGGTGGAGTGAGTTGCTAGAGAAATTTAAATAAATAGCCAAAGTAGAAATATAAAATAATATTACCTCATTAGTGACAAAAATAAAGAAACCAAAAGTAAAATGGTAATTACTATGACAATAAGAAAGTTTAAAGAAAAAATGTATTTTGTACAAAAATCCCAATACCTAAGTGTATGTTTTTTTTTTAATTTAAACTGAAGCCAATGGCAGCGCGCGAACAATGTGATGAAGATGAATTTAAAATGTCACAAAGATATTTAAGTCCTGATTTTTAACTGTCATATAGAGAGGATTCATCTTCCACCAGAAAGACTGATACATAAATAAGAGAAAGTACCAAAACATGACTTACCAGGCATACCAGGATGAGAACTGGGGGTGATAGTGTTAGCAGTCATGGCTGATTCCAAGTCTACAGGCTGATCTTCATACTCTGTAGCCATTTTTAGTGCCATTTGTAACATATCCTCACCAAATGCATTGTTACCATCCATTGCAGCTACCGGACTGAATGTTTCAGGATCTGGAAAACCAAATATTAATGAACACTGAAATCATCGAAACTTTCAATATTACTAAAATCCTACTTCTGATATTTAAATATCAGAAATAGGATTTTCTTTTCCATTCTTTTGCCCTTTACCCTTCATTAGCGGTAGGCAGGCGCAAATGGGATATGAATTTCAAGTTATTATATTAATATTTTCATATCAGAAGAGGGATTTTAATACTGTTGTAATTGAAAGTTTCTGTTTCATTTCTCACCCAAAAACTTCTTTTTTCTTTCTAGAAAAAATCTACGTAAATTGACGAAGGCATTACGAGTAGCTACGCCTTTAGAAATTATAGAACAGAGTTGAGTATCTATCTAGCAACGTGATAGCTCCTGTAATAAACATTCTAGGACTGCCGTGAATGACTAACATTTTCAGCAGAAGTTTTAAGTAAATAAATATCCATGGACATTTCACACAACGTCCTCTGGTCCCAAACTAAGTTTATACAATTGTGTTACAGGTACCAGAATATGAATATAATGCATAATATATTCCTTTTCTTTATTATTAACATACCATTATCGTCATCTGTGTCCGAATCACTTTGATCTTTCTTCTTATCACCAGCTACCATTTCCGCCATCATTAACAATTCAGCTTCAAACGGATCCGTGGGCATCTTATCATGGATTTTATTAATCTCTTTCATGATGCCCTTAGCAGAATTCCTAGTAGTAGGTATAAACACAGGTGTTGGAATAGGTATCGGTATCGGAACTGGTACAGGGAATGGTAAAGACCACATAGCACAGGGTACTGGGACATATATAGGTACTGGAACGGGTATTAATATTCGTCTTTCTAAACTGGAATCGGTCTGACATTCTTTTGTACAAGGATGAGGTCTACAAGATATTCCTTTTGAGACCATCATGGGTTTAGACATAGTTCCTTTGTTAGCTACTTCTTTAGGAGGTAGGGTTTTGACAATAACATGGTTGTAAATCTTAGGGGGAGGGGGTGGAGGAGGTGTGGGTGGTTTTGGGGGTGGTGGAGGAGTTTTGGGCGCTTGAGGAGGTTCAGGCTCAGGTGATGGTTGTTTAATTTGTTGTAGACGTTTGGATTTCTGTCTTGTAGATGGTACTAGAGGTGGCGGTGTAGCTAAAGACTGAACACTTGCAATTACAGGCAGATTATTTGTGCCGGTATTAGCACGAGTTTTATCTGTAAAAAAATTAAATTAAAGTTTACAACGCTGTCGGCTTAAGGAACATGAAAAATACACAAAATAATATTATTCTCCTTCTCTTATCCCGTCAACCCTTGGGTACACAAAATAACAGCTACATTTAATTTCAAAACACTATTGTTACGATTTGTTTTCGTATAGTTCACTCACAGCTATAACTTAAAGACAAGACAACCACCATTCATGTGGTATTACAATTAGGTGTTACATGTTAAAATAAGGTACACAATGAAACCCTGTAAGGGCACAGCAAAATATATACTGATATATATTTTAAATATTTTGATTCAAAAGTTGGTTAAAAATGTATGAATAATATGTTAACTTACTATTATGTTTAGCAGGATAAGTTCTGCGAGGTGCTCCAGTGGGCACCGCCTTTTGATTATCGACGGGTTCGCCTGTCATCATAGGTGCGCTTACTTTCGAGTATTGGCCCTAAACATTATACAAACAAATTTAAAAAAAAGTATAACCAAAATCTTTGGTAGCTGTTTAATAGATTAAACTGTAATACGCTCGAAAAATACAAACATAATTAACTGGCTATAATTTCTAAACAGTTTAAGAATAAGTTCATCTAAGCTTACAGTATAATTAATAAATATTCTCTTTACTTTGCTACGCCAGAAGATGTTTTCTACATATTTTTTTTAAGCTTGGGTCACATAAGTGCCCATGCCAACCTCATGAGGCTTAAATACAGTCCGATGCTGGGACACTGGATACAACTACACATAAAGTACGCAGCGTCCTAGCATCGAGATAGCAACTGTTAGATTTTAAATTAAATTTTAGCATACATTACTAACATTAGTTTTTAAGGTATTTGTAACTATAACAATATGGATACTGTTTAATATGAAATAAAAATTTATTTATTTTATTAGAGTTCCGTACCCAAAGGGTAAAAACGGGACCCTATTACTGAGACTTCGCTGTCCGTCCGTCCGTCCGTCTGTCACCAGGCTGTATCTCAAGAACGGTGATAGCTAGAGAGTTGAAATTTTCACAGATGATGTATTTCTATTGCCGCTATAACAACAAATACTAAAAATAAAATAAAATAAAAATTTAAGGGGGGCTCCCATACAATAAACATGTTTTTTTACCGTTTCTTGCTCGACACTAATAACGTTGCCTTATGTTGCATAGATAATGGTACGGAACCCTTCGTGCGCGAGTCCGACTCGCACTTGACCAATTTTTTTTAAATTAAAAATTCAGTTCAGCTGTCACCTGTCTGAAGGGTTACCGCAAGGATAAAGAATTTACTTTTAAGTAAAGAGGCTCTTACCTGAAATGACATAACACACTGATACGTGCAGAAGTTTCTCACTGTGGCGTCTGACATCGTGAGGTGATATTGAGCGAGCCATGAACGATTACACATGTCACATTTGGTTCTGAAACATTCAGCATTGTTGTAAATAATTGTACCGTGCTGGGATCAAACCCGGGATCTCGTGAAGAGCTATTCGTTACATGAACTACTAAACCACGAGACGCGTCAAACTTTTGTGACAAAATAAAACGGGCAGAGCATACGACGTGCTCAGAGGCTAAGCGACGTGGGGATTTTGACTACATACTATATAATATTTTCTAACACTTGCGCGACTCATCTGTTTATATAAAACTACTTTTTACGGATTTAGACGCGTATATTTGTTTTAAATTTTGGCCCGACGTTTCGGAGACTTTGCAGTCACCATGGTCACGGGTGAGACTGAGCTGTAATGTGTCTTCTACGATCAGTTATTACAGGGTTTACCCACATTCGATTTTAATTTTACATTGACCATAAAGATAGATTTTGACTATAAACTATATCATATTACATTGTGCTCAGACTACATAAAATCAATAACATTATTTTAGTTTCTAAAATACATTAACAAATTGTAACAATATAAATAAAATTTTTAAATTTTAAATTATATAAGGTAAAACATACATAATTTTATCATAGACTAAAGTTTAAATTATTATAGAGGTAGTATACAATATAGCAAGCAAAACTAAGTTTATATACTTAAATACAATATCATTTACATAATAACAAGAAATTTTATAAAAGAATTATTGGTTTAAGATTTAAATTAGTTTATTTTTATTACATACTATATGTTGCGTATACAATTTAATAGGAATATTTTATTTGGTTATTAAAACGTATCACCAAGCGATTACTGAAAAGGCTCGAATGGCGATCCACAATGGCGTGTTGTTACCTACGCTTACGTATGGGAGGGAATGTCGGGTGTGGCAGAAAAATACGAAAGTAGAATAAATGCTGTAGTGATGCGCTCTTTAAGAAGTATGTGTGGTGTGACTTTGAAAGATAGATTAAGAAATAAAGTTATAAGAGAACATTGCATTCTGAAAGAGGATGTAGTAACTAAGGTGGAGAAAAGTATGGTTAGGTGGTTTGGTCATGTGGAGAGGATGGATCGGACGATTAAAGAAAGGCATAAACACAGCGGAGGTAAGTGAAAATGCTGGGAGAGGACGCCCGAGCAAAATAAACTCCGATGTCATCTCGTTATCGATGGATACTCCAAAAGGGGCAAGTGCGTAGGTAGCACTTACAACTGTCGAGCATCTATGACCAGCCGGCGTATTATCAGCTTTTTAAAATCATTCAAGTTCCAGGCAGGCCGTAAACTGCATGGCAAAATTAGGTATTATGGCAGAAATAAAACTTTTAGTTGAAAATTTTTAGTTAGTACCTTAACTTTTAGTTGTACCTTCTCCTTAAACATATTAGGTAATGTATGACTGGTTTAGCGAACTGACTGACTAATAATTTTGTTCATAATACGAATTTGCCAGACAGTTCAATTCACGGCGTAAACTGCCTGTAAATAAAAGCTCATAATACGGCCGCAGATGTATGAGTGTGGATGAAGCCAAGGAAGTATGTTTGGATCGTACCAAATGGCGCTCTATAGTCTCTGCCTACCCCCATGGGAAAAAGGCGTAATGTTATGATGATGATTCGTATTTAACCACAACACAACTAACACTATGAAATAAATTCCGTATATAAGCCTATAACAGCACTTTTTATCACTATTCGGACGTAACGGACGTGCCGTTCACTAGGTCGCGGGTTCGAAATAATTTGTGTGATATTATTTATAAATGTTTTACTGCTGTCGGGATGTTTTCTATGTATTAAAAATATGTATTTACAAAAGAAAAGTAAGTTATATTCTATAACACAAGCATATAAGCTTAGCTTGGGACCAGAGGACATTGTGTGAAATTTGAAATTAATTATGTAGTTCATACTCACTTTCTAGAAGAAACAGCGTTAACAGACACTTGATAGAGATTCAAACAGTTAAGCGAACACATCATGACTGCCTGTCCGTTTGCCTGCATTCGTCTTATCATATCAAAATTGTATTTCTTCACTTTGCACCAATTACACGGCACTATATGTCGCGAGTTACTTATATAAACGTTCATACAAGATTTCGAACAGAAACAGAGCGGGCTGGAGGTATCATATATGGTGAAACATTTGCTCATTTTACGTTCAAAATATTTTTTACACCAACGACATTGATCTGTAAACAGTTTTAAAAACATATCAGTTTCACATCTTTCTTAAAAATAACAGCATAAACCTATAAGACTTTGGTTAATTGGCAATTTTGATGTGCACATTTATATTAATAATGATTATTAGTCTATAATACACAGCTTTTATTTTTTAGTTGCGTTTAGTTGTGCAATTAGCAGTGGTACCAATGTCTACACTCAATTTGAACAGAGAAGCAAAATAAATAACAAAGTAACTCTTTTTTAAAATTTAATCTAAACAAACTTACCTGGAAATATGTTATTGACGAATTTAAAAGCAGCAAAGCAAGGATCTGAGCACAACCTCTGTGTTACCTCACTAACATCCACCTCAATAGATGTCGCTTTCTCCAATGAACAAACAGCACATTTCGCCCAAACTGGTTGAGGTATTGGGTTTTTACTCATTTGGTCAAACTTCCCCATACAGGATTGTGAACAAAAATCTTTAAACTGCCCTTTATCACCAACAGGCGCGAGGAAACCTTGATGCCCTACAGATATATCCCTCTGACAGTAACAACATATTTTTAATCCCTTTTTAAACTCCTCCAAGCATGAAGAATTACAGAACTGCCTTATATCATAACCAAATCTTACACAATACTTTCCTAAACTTGTATGTTGTACAGGATTTTTACAATTAGCACATTTAGATCCGATTTTGTTTTGATATTTTCCTAAACACACTTCATCACAGAAATCCATGGTTTCCCAAGTTAATATTTTTTCTTCTACATGAAGTGCGACAGAACATAAGCTACAGTGGCGAACAAATGTACTTTCTCTCTCATCTCTAGCTGCTTGGACCATAGCTGGGGTTTTCGCCTGTATCTTGTAGGCTTCATCTAAATACTTATCAGTTGCATTACTAATTACTTTCAGTTTAAGTAACGCAGGCTTTACAATAGTGGCAGCAGGCTTTTCAATTTTCCTTGACTGTCTGATCTTCTTAACTAAATATCTACCATTTTCTAAACCATTTAGGTTTTTTAAACATACATTTTCACATAAATATATGTCTTCACCGTATCTTGTCAATGAAAAAATACACGGTTTGTTTTCTTTACAGACAAAGCATTCCGCATCTTTTGGTGTTATTTCGACGACAAATATTCTTCGTCGTTTAAACGTATACTTGTCCTTTTCATCGCCCATCATACTTTTGAGACATTCAGTTGAGCAATAATTTGTATCAACTCCATCATAATCGTAATAGAAATAACATAATTTTGGTTCTTCACATTCAGAGCAAGTTGTTACTTTCGGCACTCTTTCCACAATCATATATTTCTTATGAATAATCGTGAATGGAGTGCTTTGTAGTGATTGAAAAGTTTTAACACAAGAATCCTTACACAAGTAACTGTATTCATTTTCTTTAACATGAATTCTATAACAACAGGGTTGTGCTTTATTACATTGTACACAGACACTGTCATATGGACTTATCTCTTGGATAACATTGTTTGTTAAATTTTCCTCCACTTCAATCACATCTTCAGATTCATTTTCGATTTCTTTATCTAGAAATAAATGTTGGTATTACTTTTTTGTGTATGGATGCTGTAAGAATCAGTTACGACTAGCCTAAGTCGATATGATTTTCGCAAATAAATATCTCGAACCTCGATCTAGCCACAATATCGATCATCAAAACAATCTATCTAGGCTTTTCCCAACGTGATTGAATCCGGAATACCACGATATGTAGGACAGATTGGTGTGTACTGTGTACGAGATAGTCCGACAAGTTAGCATGCTAGAGTATCATGCCCAACAGTGGACTTGCAACAATTATTTTAACTTACCCGCTCCATTTTCCTGTGATGCATCTTCATTTATTGTGTCAACTTCCATCTGTTCTTCTATTTCATTGTTACTTTCTTGTGATTTGTTTTCCTCATTTTCTGGCTCTTCGCCTTCAATTTTGGGTGTAGCTGATGCCTCTATAGTAGCTGTGTAGTAAAAAAAAATATTATGTGGTTACTTGTTAGAAAAATTGTTGTCATGGCCAGTATGGTAACCAAGCACCTACCAATTTTTCCAGTCTCTGTCTACCACAGACTGTACTACTCACACACGCAGTCTCTGCCTACCATCATAAGAAACAGACATGATAGATAGATAGATATCAGGAGTGGCCAACAAGTCGATCTCGCGCCCAATTTTTGGTCGATCACTCGCAAGTTCCATGAGGGGATGCATTCAATGCCAAATATTTCTAGTATGTACTTGATACAGGAATTTTCTAGTACTTGATACAGGAATCTTCTAGTAGGGAGACATTCAGCATGACCACTTTTATTTATTTATTTAAAACTTTTTGCACAAACAAAATAGTGTACAATGGGGGACATAATGCCAATGGCATTCTCTATCAGCCAACCATCAGTGGTGCAGAGATAATAAGAGGCAGGTGCTACTTTAATACAGAAAAGGGATATAGGGTAGTATGGCACTTTCAGTAGTTTTCTACTATTTTAGTAAATCTTGAGCATGGACCTTTAATTTTAATCCCCCTGGACAAAGGTTTTTAACCCATTAAATAAATATTCATGTATGTTGCAGGAACTCCCAAGGCACTCTTGGCAGTTCCAGCAACAATGGCGGTATAAAAGCACATTGCATAAACGTCCCCCTTCTTATCTGAGAAATAGGTTGATCGCGACTCAATTTTAAACTAAAAGTAGATCTTATGTGCACAAAAGTTGTCCACACCTGGCATATATTAACTTTTTATATCATCTCAAACCTAGACTACCAATTAAAACAATAGGTACATATATTTGAATGATACCTTCATCAGCTCTCCTTTTCTCAGCCAAGACCTTCTCTGCCTCAGCTTTGTCAGCTTCCGATATTTCTCGTTCAGTGTCTGGTAGTAAGCACAGTTCTTCATCACCACCAGGCTCATCCACTAATTCTGATACACCAGATACATCTAAAATAAATATTATGATGATTAAAGAAAAAACATCAACTTTTATTATCTTTAGTTAAGCAAAGCTTGCCTTAAGTAAACTCAGATAAAAATGGTTGGTTTTTAGTAGTGTTCGACCGAAAGTTCAGTTTTGGTTACGGCCAAAAAATCAAGTTTCGGCAGCAGTTTCGGTTTCGGCCAAAATCAGCCGAAACTTTTGGCGAAACTGAAACTTGTACCGCAGTTCACGCACACTCATGGTCTGCGCAACTTCGTTTCCCGCGGCAACGCTTTGACGGCCCTATTCGGGAATTATAAATAATAATAAATAAATAAATCGGGAATTACGAGAACATAAATGTTATTAATATTTTTTAAAATTAAATTAAATAAATGTTTCCAACAAACTTAATATACTGTGTCTCCATTTCATGCCCTAATTAATGCAAAACAATAGGGTTAATGCACCAAATTTCAGTATTTTAAGAAATTTTATACTAGACGACGTGAGTTTCGGTTCCGGCCGAATCTGAAGCCACGGCCGAACATTCGGTTTCGGTCGGAAAACCAGTTTCGGTTGGACACTAGTTTTTAGGGATGTTTATTGTGCAGAATTTATTGTGAAAATGCCATTTGATTCTTAGCAGCGTGCGACGCGGCCGTAGAAGTTGGGGTGAATAAATGCAAAAGAGGTAGCGCGGGAAGACGCGTTTGTCTCGTAGTAACATGAAATATAAGGGTCTCTTATTATTCGCAGCGTGATGTTATATAGCCTATAGCTGTCCTGGATAAATGTACATTCAAACTAACAAACCTCTTCAGCTTTATAATATTAGTACAGATAATTCGGCTGATAGAAGACTATGGAAAAAAAAGACATGTTGCGCCGACCCCAAATAATGGGATAAGGGCAGGAGGATGATATATAAGATAATTCACATACCATGAGGATGATCTTCTTCATCATCAGGTTCATTATGTGTTAAATCAACATTATAATCATCATCACCATCATCTAAATTGACTGTTGCTGTACTTGGTGAGTTTGATTTATGTGATGTTTCACCAGTTTGACTAGATTCATTAGTATCTTTCAGTAGACTATCAAATGGATCCAAGTCCTGTAAATATAATAAATAAAGCTTTATACTCCACCTATGTAGATATAAAAGGGTGGTAAATGGGTATAAAAGGGTGTAGACAAAAGGCGTAATTTTTTTCTCTTCGTGCACATTATAGTGCAGGAGCCGACAAAAATCTTTACAGCATGCTATCTTCTGTGTGAAGGACTAGTTTAATGCTTTGAACAGTTAATTTCTTCCAGATTATGCTACACCCCACTTAATTTCTGGTTGAGTGTAGTAATTTTAGTATGGTGGCAATAAAAAAATTCTAAAAATACCTGTGTATGGTCTTCTTGTGTTTCTTCAATTGACATATTAGGGGCTGCCTCAAATTCAGGTTTGCCTATATCATCCTTTTTCTCACTAGGCTCTGTTTTGTCAGTATTATCTTGACTTGTTTCCTCACTGTGAATTTGACTGGTTGATTCCTGACTAAAGATGTCTTGTGAATTTTGTTCATGAGATAATTCTTGAAGTTTTCCATCTGTTGTTTCACTCTCTTGTGATCCATCTTCCTTATGGCAATCACTAGCTTCTAAAATGTAATTTATTATCTAATTAACAATACAATTTAACTCCTGACCTTCACTTAATAGAAAACAAAGTCGTTATTTTTGCATGCAAGCAGGTTATATCTTCAGAACTACGCAACAGTTTTTGATGCCTCTTTTTTATGATAGTGGTTCAAAAGGATGATTTTTTTGTACAATTTACAAAGGTTTGGTTTCTAAATTCTATCTGTACAAAGTTGCAGGTTGTGACAAACTGTTGGCATTTATATAAGGCCTTGAAAGTCATGATGGGCTATACTCCGCACGCCGAATGATGATCCCTATGACAGTTCGTTAGCGCTTAACATTGTACTGACGTCCTATCACATCAAATCCTTTAGAGGTCCATTAAAAAGTCGAAAAAATCATAATTGTGTACAATTGTAAATTATAAAAATGAATATTAAGAAATTATTACGTAATGTTCGGAAATAATAGAAAAAAACTCAATGCAAATGTACATGGTACGTGCTGCAAAAGTTACGTCGTCAAGCTGTTATCGACTAAGAAGGGACACATCGATAAACAAAATATCGATAATTTGTTGGAAAAATAAAACAAATGCTTTGAGTTTGTATTTTAGTTATATCAATCTGAATCTGATACAGGGTCAATCGGATCTTCAAAATCTGAGTCTGAACGGCAGCTGAACTGATTCTTTAAAATTCAATTCAAAAAGAATTTTAAATTCTTTAAATTATGCAATTTGAATAAAAATTAAAGTATAGTAAAATAAAATATAATAAGGCTGTTACTTTTTTAGTTTTTTTTAGTGTTTTATGTCCATCAATGCGCATAGTCTTTTTTTCAAAATAAATAAATATTGCTTATTATGTTGAATGACCTGGCTGAATGACATGACTTTTGCCTAAAAAAACAGTATTTTATCGAAATTGTTTCGCATAACTAATACAACTGTCAGTTGAAACGTCATAGGGATCATCATTCGGCGTGGTAACTATAGTAATATTACACTGAGTGCTGTATAGGGAAAATCTTTAGATGTAGGTAGTATGTTTTAGGAGAAACATTTTAAAGCTTAAAAAACATCCTATACAGTCATTAGTAGTGATCGGAATAGGTAGAGCTAATTTATGTACTAGTCGTATTTTACAATAATATGGATATGCCCAAAATCCCGGATGCCCACAATCCCGGTTAAAAAATTTACTAGTGAAGTAGTAAATTAATAAAAAGCTATTTACCTAATACGGATTAAGGAGTAACTACAGAATAAACAACAGCAAGTAAGCAAGCCCACTCCACGAACCAAAGTAACCGAGTGAGTCTGTATTTGACATGGACAACAAGTTAATAGTCGGCAAATAGTAGAATTTTAGTAAGAAAGAGACAAAAACAGGTGCGTAAGAGTTGAATTTTAGTAAGAACGAGTCAGAAACAGGTGCGCACCCCGCACCCCGTAGCAACAGAGACAACCTGCTATTGTTTTCTTTTGTTTCCTAAGTGCGGCGATATCACAAGTACGGCGACGTTGCAACTGTTTGACAACGTGTAAAATTTACGTCTCTCGTGCGCTCTTTGGCTTATTTGGCGTACATAAACCATTTTTTAAGTAAATAATACCAAATAAAATCCGTTAAAAGTAGTTTTATCCCATGGAATGTCCATATTAACATCAATGTTTGTGGTCAATGAACCTAAATAGCTCTACCTACTCTGATCATTGGTCATTAGCCAGTGTGACCAATTAAATTCCCATTGTTTGGGAATTTATAATTCAGGGTAAAATGGCAAATAAGCATACAGTCACCCTGACCACTGTCACATAGCAGCCGCCATAGTGACTTCTACAACATAAGAGGTTCACTTAGCATTGCAAACACATTCTTATAACACTTTGGTCATGTAGCAGAATAGTAGTGTCCTTGAAATAAGTAGCAGCTTTGTAATTTAAACATAAATAACTATGCCAGAACTTTCAACGGCAGTCTATTGGCATAATGATAATTTTCACAGCCTACTTTTTCATTATCAATTTATAACATTTAAATCAAAACTAATAAAACTCTGTGGTACAGGTTAGGTGGAAATGATTATTTACATGGTAATCTAAGCTTAAAGCATCTTGTTCGAGACTGAAAACTACAACTCAATAGCAATGTAATCGGCAGTTTGATATACTGGAGTAAAATAGAAGTAGTTCATAAGTTTTCACACATTAGATTTCATACCTTCATCATGATGTTTTTCAGCTACATTATCACTTTTCACACTACTACTGTCCTCAACACTAGCATCATGGTCAACATGATTCTGTAATTCATTATCTGCATCATCTTTTCCTTCAATGTCACTCTTGCCTACACTATCAATTTTCACATCACCACTGCCGTCGGCACCGACGTCAATATCTTCTGCCGACTCGGCTCCTTTCACTGTCTCCACTGGCTGGATACCGGATACTACTGGCTCTTCAATACCAGATTCTACTGGCTCTTCAAGACCAGAATCTCCCCTGGATGTCTCATCCAAGTCCACAGTCGGTTTATCTGACAACGTCTCTTTTTCATCCATAACTCCGTCCAATTGAAGGAATAATCAATTCAGTAAGTCAAATACATCTGTAATTAAAATTTTACTGTAAAGGCGAACTAAATTTTACCACAATAATAACGTACCACCGGCAGAATAGTTTTTAGGTTAGGATAATGTTGGATATGTACCGATCATAACAATAAAGACATTAATCCATTTACATAAAGTAATATTACAAGTTGAATGTGTTTATATTAAAATAACTAAGTATAAATTAACGTTAGAATCCATTTCACCGCTTGTGACGCCAATCTAATTGCAAGCCACACGTCCCGCGCTTATTCTTGTTTGGCGTATCAAACATTTATGAGTACTTTATTAGAATTATCTTGTCACTGATGCAAAGCAAACGAAGAGTAAAACTTAAATAATCGCTACAAAAGCAGACTGCCGTGTAAATTAAAATATTTCTCATCAACAGACTGTCTACGAGTTCTTTGTAGGCAATGAAAAAAGAAAGGTCACACAAATTTGATCTGCCGAATTACTTACAATTTCCCCGCTAGCAAATAACATTTTAGCAACTAAAATAAAAATAATAAAGGCTAAAAATGAATAAACTACTTACTTATTTTTATAATAACTGAAAAATCATAATTCAACACAACAAACGTCCACCATTTTGGATTCATTCGATTTGTCTTGATTTACCACTGCCAAATTATGACGGAAATGCATTTATCTATGAAAATGAAGTCCTATATAATATAAACATTTCGCAAAGCTATGATGTTAGAAATGAAAAATGTAAAATTTTGTATTTAATTTTAAATTGATTAACATTTAAAACAATCCCATTCTAGTTTTTAATAAATATTAATACATAAAGAAAGTCAATCAAATGTTAACCGTTTCCTGTAAGTTGGTAATAGAAATTTATAGAAAGAATAGCCGACCATGGAGACTAGAAGAAAGGAGGAATATCTCAGTATATTTACCCCGTTTTCCAATGGCAGAGTATAATGCGACTCAGTGTCGCACAATGCCGCACAAATCACAACGACGACGCTTATTTGGAACGTGAATTAGTTTAGAAATGCGCCAGCAGAGTGCGCTAAGTTCAGTGTTGAAATAAAAATTCTAAAATAAACATTGTATTCACATTAAATGTGTGGAATATAAAAAAGTCATTGTTTATACCCTTTTAGGGTTATAATGACGTGTCGTTGGTTAGAGGATAAAATGAAATACGTCCGGACTTGCATGGCGTTTATTTGCGCCTCCTGGTATTTGATATAATAATAGTTTATAAAGGTAAGGAGAACAATCGTTTCTATATATTCCTAAAACTGCTGATAGTGTTGCATACAATGAATCCCTACATAATATATTTGTTTACAATAAATTAGGCGTCGAGCAAACAATAGGACCATACATACTGTAATAAATATATTTGTTTATATTAACTTAGGTGGCTAAGGTGACTAGCACAATGGTCTCTATGTATTCGTAGACCTGTTGACATTACGTTTACTTGCAAACAAAGAATTCATACAATGTGTTCCTACACCTTCATCCATACTTATACTTATTTATTTTTTAACACACCTTGAATTAAACTTTGAATATTTCCAGAAAACTCCGACGAAAAGAAAGCCTTAAATTTTTTTTTTTTAATAAATAATATTACTAACGATAATATATAAATAAAATTTCAGTCGATGCCAATTTAAAGAAAAAATACTTGTTAATTTTCTGTCGCTGAAGTTGGTATGGATTGCACGCATCACTTTTGAGAGTGCTCGATTGTGCGATGCGATGCTGTAATTGGAACACTCAACGTTGAGCATTGTGATTTGTGCCGCATAATGCGCTATTGTGCGCTGATTGGAAAACGGGGATTGCCACCAAGGAGCTTCCCTAATTTATAATAATTCAGCGATTGCCACAATGTTGCCACATTGGTGCCTAATATTCTGCTGTGTTTTCCATTACTAATAATAGAAGTGTCAGTTTTTTAAAATCCTATTGGTTGAAATGATTAGAATATTATTTTTATTGGCCGACTTCACGACAAGATAGGATGCGACCCATAAGCGACCAATGGAATTATAAAGCTATGTTCTACTAAGTTGTCAAACATCTTCTATTATGGCGGGTTCGTGTTTTTTCAAGCTCAAATACGAAATGAGTAGTTATTTGCGCCGCTCGGGCGGCGACATTGACAGCGATTTGTCGAATATTCTCGTGCGCCATTTTGTTAGTGCAATGGAATTTTGTGTTAAGTAATCAACAAAAGGAAGTTAAAATTCATGTAAGTTCAACTTTGGCCCAAGTGCCCTCGGTGGTGGAAATGATATTCGAAATATTCGCGATTCTTGTATGGTAGCTACATAGAGATTACAATAATCAGTCATTTGTTACTGTTTTGTTTCGTTATCCGTTTAGAAAACGTGACTCTGGCTATTTGAGACACGTTTACTTGTCGCTTAATTTAGTACCTGCATGAAATCATTTCTTATTTCAGAGTGGGATAATGTCTGAAAAGGTAGCGGGTAAAACAGTGTTAAAACGACACGAGGTTGCTAAACCGGTGCATATCCAGAGACTGGAGGCTGCGCTAGACATTCGCCCATTTGTGAGTCAGGTAGAGAAGATACTGAATTCTGATGTTGCTTCAGACAGTGACAATGACTCAGATTCCAGGTCTATCAGCAATGATATGTCCAAAGGAGACCGACTTCTACATGGTGTTGTCACCACAAAACAAGGTAAACAATCCCTGTTTTCCAATCAGCGCATTATGCGGCACAATGCTCAACGTTGAGTGTTCCAATTACAGCATCGCATCGCACAATCGAGCACTCTCAAAAGTGATGCGTGAAATCCATACCAACTTCAGCGACAGAAAATTAACAAGTATTTTTTCTTTAAATTGGCATTGATTGAAATTTTAGTTATATATTATCGTTAGTAATATTATTTATTGTTAAAAAAAAATTTAAGGCTTTCTTTTCGTTGAAGTTTTCTGGAAATATTCAAAGTTAATTCAAGCTGTGTTAAAAAATAAATAAATATAAGTATGGATGAAGGTATAAACAATGACTTTTTTTATATTCCACACATATAATGTGAATACAATGTTTATTTTAGAATTTTTTTTTTCAACACTGAACTTAACGCACTCTGTTGGCGCATTTTAAAACTAATTCACGTTCTAATTAAGCGTCAGCATTGTGCGGCACTGAGTCGCATTATGCTCTGCCATTGGAAAACGGGGATTATTGTAACATTACATCTTTGCTATTCTTTCTGACTACTCTGTAAAGGATCAGGCATGAAAGTGGGTTAGTTAATAGTGTTTCAATTTATTCTAACCAGTACAGAAGCAAGTGAAATATGTGGGGTATTAAACCTAAGTCACCTGTTCTTATAATATCAATTTTAATTTTAAGACATGCGCTCTCTATCGCATTTATTATTTTAAATATTGTGTTCATATTAATTCCACATTTAAAAAGGTTGTAAAAAAATTGGTTTATTTCGGTAAAATTTGTACACTAAAAAGGTTAAGTTTTTAAATTAAAACTCAAATACTACTAAATTCTAAACTAGGAAATACCCTGTATCTTAGAAATCTGTAATTGGTAATATTAGTTTGATCTTATTTAACTAATTTCTATATAAAATTTAGTTAGAGACTTTAGCTTCTTATTAGTGAAAAAAATAAATGTTATGATGGAATCTCAACTTTTGTATATTACCTCCTACATACATATATTACAAACTTTATCATCTTATCTTTTATCTCCCTATTAGGAGTATATACTAGATTGTACTGTAAAAAACCTTAGCTTAAAATAATAACTTGTATGGCCATCTTACAGTTAATGTTTTGTTTCAGAACGCCAGTATGACCGTTTGCGTCTATACAATTTTAGTTCAGTGGGTGAAGAGAGAGAATGGTTGAAAGATGTCTTATTGTCATCTGGATCTGAGACATCTAGTGATGAAGATACGCCTATAGGCAAAGAAATGAGGATACAGAGGATACTGAAAGAGAGAAGATATCATAACAGATATGCTAAGAAGTATTATAAAGATCAGGGTGTAAGTATAATGAATAACATATATTGCACTTGTAAGTTTAGATGAGGCTGATGTCAAGAGGTACTCAGAAATGTGACATCTTTATTTATTATAAAACAGTCATTATTTATGTATGTATCTATGTGAGGCTAAACCTTCGACAGTATACAATGGATTTTGTTGCAATTTTATTCTATAGATAGTGGTTTAAGAGAATGCCCTAATCTGAGGCAATAACTAGTTATAATTTGCAGGCAATGGCTGGTTTATTAACTAGTTTTTTCTTTGCAGAATTCCCGTTACATGTATTATGGAGCCGGTCTCTTATCCACAATAGACAGATATCCAGAAAGACGTATCAATAAACCAGTGCCTCCACCGCCTTCCACTAGAGGTCGCCGCGGTAGACCGGCTGAGAGAGGCTCTGTTAGGGGTATACCTAAATCTAGGAGAGGCAGAATTAGAGATTCACGTGGTAATGAGGGTAATGACTTGGTAAGTTTAATTTTAAACTAGTTTTGTTGGTTTTAACTTTAGTAAATTGATAAGAAACTACAAATAAAGTTTTAGAAAAAAATGTGAGACTGATAAAGTTCAGAAAATATTATCCCTATAAGCCTAAATACTGATTTTCATAACTAAAATAAAAATTACACATTTTCATGACTTTTATTACTTCTGTTAAAATGATTTCATATAGGAGAAAATAATTATAATATAAGAAAAAAAAGATTTTTTTAATGTATGTAGTGATACCGATTTTTATTATATTAACAAATTACGATTTTACGTGTGTATTAGGGTACGTTATACGTTACGGGTACGTATACGTTGTGGTGCGTGTTCGTGCGTATACGCGTCAATGTATACGCTAATGATGACGTATTTGTATTGCACACGCACGTACGTGTACCTACGTATTTGTATTGCACACAATGGCGTACACCCATTCTAGTATAGATTTTAACGTTTTTTAATATGCGTGTAGTGAAAAAACGTCTCGTTTGTGTCTCGTCATGTTTCTCTAACATTTGCGCGACTCATTTGTTTAAATAAAACCAGTTTTTACGCATTTAGACTCGTATATTTTCAGTCTCTTTTTGCAGTCACCATAGTCATGGTTGGGTGACTGCTTAATCTTCTAAGCTCTATGTACTTATTAGATCCAGTAAAATGTAACAACTCTCCTTCAATCTAGGGATGGAACCCCAAATCTTTCCAAAGACCAATTTGGTGATCATCACAGTTACTGTATCATGTTTTTAGCCTGATGGTGTTGACTGGGAGGAGCAGCTACGTAATATCAAAGAAGAAAATGATAATGATGACTATACTATCAATTCTGAGAAGCCAGGAGTCAGGTGAGTGTCATATTCATTCATGTAGTATATACCTATCTGGTACCCATACGAAAGGATTGAAATATTGCTTACTTTGGGTTCAGAGGATGTTGTGTGCAGTGGCGTGCACAGGAATATGACACTGGGTATGCGTCGCAGTACTCAGTCACAAAAACTTTTTCTTTTATAGATTTTTAGCATAGCCACGCGACGGATCTCTAAGTCGGAAACCATGCCAACAGAACAAATTTAAATCTGAATATCCCGAATCAGTCCACACTGTACTAGAATTACTAAACAATAACTACGTACGTACATACATACGTACATGTACGTATGTACATACGTTTCATAACTTTTAACATGAAATTTTCGAGTTACATTACCTTTTTGCTGGCTTAGTTGTCGTAACACAGGTACACAGAATCTTTTCACTGAATGACAATTGTGAGAACTTGTTATTTTTAATTTTTAACAAACACACTATCAACACACATTTCACAATCAAATAACATTTTAAAATCAACAAACGAAAATCCATACAATTATTAAATTATAGAAACTCAATATTAAACAGTTCAATGAATCACATGAAAAAAAAATGGCCTCCGTCGAACCAAAATATTTCTGCTATTTACAAAGATAAAACCTTACTAAACAATAAAATTTGTCAAGTGCGAGTCGGACTCGCGCACGAAGGGTTCCGTACCATTATCTATGCAACATAAGGCAACGTTATTAGTATCGAGCAAGAAACGGTAAAAAAATCATGTTTGATGTATGGGAGCCCCCCTTAAATATTTATTTTATTTTTAGTATTTGTTGTTATAGCGGCAATAAAAATACATCATCTGTGAAAATTTCAACTGTCTAGCTATCACCGTTCTTGAGATACAGCCTGGTGACAGACGGACGGACGGACGGACAGCGAAGTCTCAGTAATAGGGTCCCGTTTTTACCCTTTGGGTACGGAACCCTAAAAATGCATAGTGTGCATACGTGATTTATTAGACTTCCGACTATTATATTTATTCGGATTATAGGCAACGAACGAACGCCGAATACTCGCGGAAACATCCGATCGCCAAAGCATGCGGCAGGAGATACGGTACAAGGCGTCTTCAATATGCAAGCCTGTGTGCGTTTGTAAACTGTGCACGGACACCAAAATTTCTACACACATATGAACTCATGGCAGGCGGGCGGTGTCGGGCTTACTTTCGTCCGTCTGACCAATATTATTCCTTCGCCAAACGCCTGGCAAAAAGCACCAATTTGCAAGCACATATTGGTGCTATTTATGAATTATTAGGCCTTTTTAAGTTATAATATTTTGTTTAATTAATAGTAAATAAATGAATAAAGTCATCTAAAACATACGAACGTTTTATTAAAATATCTGTGAATGGCAAGTAAAGCACTGCTTTTCTGCCTTTATGGAGCGCACGCCCCTGGTTGTGTGAAATATCTATAAATATTTATTATTAGACATATTGTAATTCATAATTTTTATATATTTTTTATATTAGGGGCCGTAAAAAGCTATCGACATTGAAGAGTCCAGAAGCATTGACCGCTCGAAGACGTCGCCATTGGTTGCTGTTGGTCAAGAAAGAGTTGGGCAAAGTTCAAAGGGCAAGAACAGCAACACATAGAGAAGTGATGTTGCAAAGGAAAAGACTGGCAACTCTGTGTTGTAAACATTGGAGACATGTTGCTATGCAGGTATATACACATATTGTAAGACTTATCTTAGTTTAAAAAGAAAATATTAGATGTGTGGGAGCTTCAATATTTATTTAAATATAATCAATCAAATAAAAATACATCATCTGTAAAAAAATTGTTGCTATTACCATTCATTAGATTTGTAGGGGCATTTTCATAAAATCCCTTTTGATTTCAGTCTCAAAAGAACATGAAGGAAACAGTTTGGCGTTGCAAACGTCTCAGTAGGGAGATGCAAGCTTATTGGAGGCGGTACGATCGTGCTGAAAGAGAGACGAGGAGGCGAATGGAGAGAGAAGCGGAGGAACAAAGGAAGGTAAAATCTCTCTAATAGCTGTGTATAATAACGACGTGAATCTAAATTGCAGGTGTACAAAGGCAACAAAGTTATAATTAAATGGCAATTAATAATATTAAATGGCCCTGTGGCTCTACACATCCATAGTAAGACCGATGGTATCTTATGCCTCGGTGGTATGGTGTAGGAAAACGACACAGAAAACAATAATAACAAAACTCAGCAGCCTGCAAAGAACTGCTTGTATTATCGTTACTGGAGCCATGTCAACCTCTCCAACAACCGCCCTAGAAGCTATACTGAACTCACCGCCCCTACACCTTCATCTGAGGATGGAGGCGAAGTCCAGCATGTATAGAATCTCGGGCGATAGGAAAGGAAACTGGCTCTCGAAATCCCTTAACACACTAAGGGATACACTAAACGATATCTATGTGCTAGGGATGCCCACCGATGCCTTAACCCTTACACACTGTTCACAGAAATCTTATTCTGTCGAATTACCCGCTAGGGAAGACTGGTTAAACAGTCAAATAGAATGGGAGCCAGGAAGCCTGAAGTGGTTCACTGATGGCTCCAAGTCCGGAATGGAGGTAGGATGCGGAATATATGGTGAAGTTCCCAAGAGGGCGCTCAGTGTGAACCTAGGAACATACTCATCTATATTCCAAGCAGAAGTGTACGCCATCATTGAATGTGCAGTAGCTAATCTGCAAAGTAACTACCTCAATCATACAATCTATATACACTCCGATAGCCAGGCGGCTCTCTTGGCCTTGTCTTCGGATGCTATTAGCTCGAAGTTGGTCATGAACTGCAGGCAACTATTAAATACTCTGGGTGTAAAAAACAGAGTAATATTACGTTGGGTCCCAGGACATGCTGGGATCGAAGGCAATGAAAAAGCCGACGAATTAGCGCGGGCAGGAGCTAAAGGCGTTCAGTTTGGTCCTGAACCCTTTTGTGGAATACCCAAAAGCCTGGCCAGACTGACCCTGAAGGCAGACTGCATGCGCTCAACAATTCAACCCTGGAGAACAAATCCCGGATTGAGACAGTCCAAGGCTCTCATAAGACCCTTTAATTTAAAGGCTGCTTCTGAAGCTCTGGCATTAAGTAGGAACAATCTGCGAATGCTAGTAAGAATACTTACTGGGCATTGCTGCCTTAATAAGCATGCGCAGACAATAGGGCTGATTGACAATGGGACGTGTAGACTCTGTCATTTGGCGGAGGAAACGCCCATTCATATTCTCAATGATTGCCCTTCAGTGATGCACATGCGATGTTCCTCTCTGGGCAATTACACCATGCACCCAGAAGAGACTAAACTTCTCGGAGCCAAAAAGATCCTGGAGTTCTTTATGGCAACAGGCTTGGACCGAGAACTGTAAAAAGTGGCGATCACAATAGATCAATCTGGTCGCAGTGATACTAGGCGTAATATAGCCTGAATAGCCGCTACGCAACAAAAAAAAAAAAAAAAAAAGGCAACAAAGTTGCCATGCAAATTAGAGTAATATCATATGACTTGATGTTAATTGATTTCCATTTCTGAGAAACTAAGTAATGTTGTCTGGTCTCGAAATTTTGGACTATTGTAATTTGAATTAAATAGAATTTTGCTCACAGATGGATGTAGAATTAATGGAAGCAAAAAGGCAACGAAGGAAACTAAACTTTTTGATAACCCAAACTGAGTTATACGCTCATTTCATGCAACGTAAGATGAACGCTGGTGATGGTGATGAGAATAGTGCTGATAGAATACTTAGACAACTAGATGAGGATCGAGATCCAAGATTGGCAGCAATTGATCACTATGATAGGTAAGTGGATTTTAGATGTTAGGTCGTAGTACCTACGGTTATAGATTGCTTTTTATTGATGCTATTATCGATATCTCCTTTGTTTACTTCTTCTAAATAGGGCCTATTTAACTTGGGTTTTTAAATCCGACCAAACATGAAAAATTCTTTAAACTTTAGGAATGTTTGCTTAGCTTATTAGCTAGTAGGTATAGAAAATGAAGAATTAGGGCTTTTTTTTTTGTTTACTCAAAATCTACTAAATATAATATTTTAATTCTGATTTACGTGTTTCTATATATAATAGTTACTTATGTTTTTAAAGTTATTTCATTAGTTAATACGCGATAATAGACCGACAAATGAAAAAAATAAAAAATGAGAGAGGTTGTTTCGCTAAGATTTTCTATCAAGAAAACTTTTTTCAATCGCGTTTCTGAGTTAATGCGATCCTAGATTATATATTGAATAAAAATTGGTCAAGTGCGAGTCGGACTCGCGCACGAAGGGTTCCGTACCATTATCTATGCAACATAAGGCAACGTTATTAGTATCGAGCAAGAAACGGTAAAAAAATCATGTTTGTTGTATGGGAGCCCCCCTTAAATATTTATTTTATTTTATTTTTAGTATTTGTTGTTATAGCGGCAATAGAAATACATCATCTGTGAAAATTTCAACTGTCTAGCTATCACCGTTCTTGAGATACTGGGTACGGAACCCTAAAAATCATGTTTTTTGTATGGGAGCCCCCCTTAAATATTTATTTTATTTTATTTTTAGTATTTGTTGTTATAGCGGCAATAGAAAAACATCATCTGTGAAAATTTCAACTCTCTAGCTATCACCGTTCTTGAGATACAGCCTGGTGACAGACGGACGGACGGACGGACGGACAGCGAAGTCTCAGTAATAGGGTCCCGTTTTTACCCTTTGGGTACGGAACCCTAAAAAACATATACTTAAAAATTAGGGCTCTAGCCATTCAATCTAAAGAAACAATGAAAACTTCGTACGTAGAAAAATGCACGAAGAATTTTGGTATCCTCTTAATGGGCATACTTTTTCATTTCTACCCTCTTTTACCTTAACTGAAACCAGGCTAAGCCAGTCTAAATGCATAATATTTGACAGTGAAGCGATGAAAGCACAAGCATCACGTAACGCAAGAGAAGCGTTCAGAGCTGAAAGAGCGAGAACTCAGCTGTTTGATTCCGCTGCCGGTGCGGACCAGCCGAATGAGACGCCCGATCTGGCTGACGAGCCGCGACGTACTGGAGATCATGATCAACCCGCAATATTTAGAGGCACACTCAAAGGGTACCAACTGAAGGGCATGAATTGGCTAGCCAATCTTTATGATCAGGTTAGTATTACCATGGGGTACGAATTAGAACATTTTGTAATTGATTTATATGAATGATCAATAGGTGGCATTACGATGCACGTTTGTAAATTATAAAATGTAAATAAGCCGAATTATGTAGAAATATTGAGATTAAAATAAAAATTAGTATATTTTAGAAACTATACATTCACCATAATTCAAGTCCTTTAATTGAAGATAAATAACACCATAAATAATCAATTGTGAGTACGTAAGTCTAAGCTGCTTACAAGCATAATTCAGTTTTGACGCTTATGTAGTAATTTTTAAGTATGACGCGAGATGGCGTGCACATCTAAAACCACCTCATTATTGTATATTTTTATAATTTTTTTTTTAAATAGATTTTACATAAATGTGTATCGATCATATGTGTCATGTGTCGATGTTCTCAAAGTCAAACCATCGACTCGATATGAAATCATCTATGTTATCATAAACATTGATTTACATCATTTATCAGATTACGCTAATTGCTTTCTTTGAGTTGAATCTCCTACTCGTTTTATTAAAGTAAGAAGTATGATTACGTTATTTGATCACATATCATGACAGCTCATTGGTGTAAGAGGGCGGTAATGATCCAGAAGGTTCGGGTTCGAATCTCTACACTGACAGTTTTTGTTTTCGTTGTTTTTTTTTCGGTTCCTAATGCAAAACGTTTTTTCGTTATTTTTTTTGCAAATAGTCAAATAAAATTACTAGGACATAATCCTATTTTATGCTACAACAAAAATGGCACCTCAATATTTTTGGAACGGTAATATCTAGAGAGGTTTAATAGCGTACGAAACTTTAATTGATGACGCACTGGCTAGCGGCCGTGAATAGGTAAACAACGTAGCGCCATCTACCAAGCGGGCATGGCAAGTAGTCTAGCTGTAGATGTCACTAGATGGCAATAATTTTTGCCATCTGTTGAAAAACGCAGGAATGAAAAATAGCTCGATGAATAGCTCGACTTAGGGTGATCTAATATTAATGTTCTAATTCGTGTATCTGTCTTTATTATATTATCTGTGGTATTACTATTTAACATTTCAGTACAAGAATTCATTTTTACATTTCACTGCCTCCCAGAAATTACCATGAAGTTACAAAACAACTTTTCAAAAGAAAATGTCCTGCAAAACGCATTCCATGTCCACTTTTATTCTCCTACCCCCTATTGAATAGGGGGTAGGAGCATTTGAAGTATTTAAATAGGGCCTATTTCCACAGAAAAATGCACAGCTTATTATATTTTTCTTCCTCAGGGTATAAGTGGTATCCTGGCTGATGAGATGGGTTTAGGTAAAACAGTCCAATGCATAGCATTCTTATGCCACGTGGCAGAGAGACTGGGTGTATGGGGACCTTTCCTTGTAGTATCACCAGCTTCAACTCTACACAACTGGCAACAGGAGATGCAGAGATTTGTACCGGATTTTAAAGTGGTAACTTATCTTATACTTTACTAGCTGTTGCCCGCGACTCCGTACGCGTGGAATTTAGGAAAGTTTCATGAAAATCCATCCAGTATTCTTTACGTGAAAGAACAACAAACATCCTTACATTCATACAATCCAACATTAACCAAACATCCAAATATTAGAGCATGGGATATGGATAGAAGACCGAGGAAACGTTCGCGTTGCTCGGCCAACAGTTTAATAAGTATTTTATTTTGTCGCGCGTAATTCTTTTTTCGTTATATCTCCTAAGATATTCATTTAAAATGCATGCTGTAAAAAGCAGTTATAATCTATATTAAATGTGTAAGCTAACTAAGGTATTTAATTTGATAAAAAATATTACTATATACACATAAATAGCTTTTGAAAACACCCTATTGAATTTGATAATTTTTGCGATATTATTATGGGTACAGCAGGTTTCCCTTAAAAGATAGACATATGCCCTCGCGGACTTTTTTGAACAACTATAGGTAACAAACAATTCCTCCATATTAGTTTGTTGTACCTTTCATAGATAAGGCAGCGAGTTTCTCGGCAATTTTAATCATATCTCATCCAATATACAGCAAACCCCAACAAATTATGCAATAAAAGCCATCCTCTTGAACCATCCTATCTATTAAAAAAAACCGTATCAAGATCCGTTACGTATTTTTGAAGATATAAGCTCACATAGGGACATACATACAAAAATTACGACTTTGTTTTATAAGAAGTAAAGATAAGCTATTTTATTTAGCGTTTCTTGATACCTCATACGTGTGGAATTTTCCCCAGTTTTGCAACATTTTTCATTGACGTTTCACGCTTTCGCTTCGCGACGATCAACGTCGATGATAATCGAATAATATGTCTTTCGGGTGTCCTTTTACTTAACTCTTCGTTTATCCTTATTGGCTGCTCTTGTTTATAATTCTTTAGGGTTTCGTACAAAAAGACACTGTTAAAGGATCACCTTGGTGTCCTTATCTGTCTGTTCATCTGTCAAACTGTCTTTTTATACTTTAGGTGCCATATTGGGGAAGTCCATCAGAACGTAAGATTCTCCGTCAGTTTTGGGAGCGTAAAGACTTGCATACTCGCCAAGCAGCGTTCCATGTGGTTGTGACGTCATATCAAATAGTTGTATCTGATCTGAAGTATTTGAATAGAGTATCATGGCAGTATATGATATTGGATGAGGCTCAAGCTATCAAAAGTTCAGCTAGTATGAGATGGAAATTACTTCTAGGATTCAGTTGCAGAAATAGATTGTTGCTGTCTGGTATGTATGCATTGTGTTAGATTTATTTAATTAAAGTTTCTGAAATGATGATGATTTGTCAGTATTACATAGACATATTGGTACCAATTCTATGTGCACAACTTAACTAAAAAATGAAAATTGATAGTGTCAATAACATAATTCGGCAATGTAAACTGAACTGGCTTAGTATAAAAACTGTTTAATAAAGACTAACAATTTTAATTAATATAAATGTGTACAACAAAATAGCCAAATATTTAAAATACAGCAATAGTTGTTTTCATTTTTTAGTTAAGTTAAGTTTAGTTCTGCACATAGAATAGACACCATAGTCTTAAAGGAAGTTTAGAAGAACTGAAGCTTGAGTGCAAGTTCTGCTACATATACTTAAATTTACTGGTTTTCTAGGCAATAAATTTTTTTACCTATCTCTAAGTAATAATTTGTTTTAAGGTACACCAATCCAGAATAGTATGGCGGAGTTATGGGCTCTGTTACATTTCATAATGCCAACACTATTTGATTCTCATGAAGAGTTTAATGAATGGTTTTCAAAAGATATTGAGAGCCATGCAGAAAATAAGAGTACAATTGATGAAAGTAAGTTATTAAAATAATATATAGGATACTAGCTGTTGTCCGTCACTCCGTACGCGTGGAACATAGAAAATATTCTCCGTTTTTTAAACATTTTTCACTAATGCTTCGCTCCTATTGGTCGCAGCGTGATGTTGCCTATAGCTTTCCTCGATAATTGTACTATCCAATACTGAAAGTATTTGTCCAGTGGTTCCTGAGGTTAGCGCATCCAAACAAACAAACTTCAGCTTTATAATATTAGTATAGATTCTTGCTTCTTTAAGTCAAATGCTCTCTTGCTGTTGTTTAAGTCGAATTTAAGAAGCGCCATACGGCACCACCCCTTTCCGTTTAGCCACGCCCATTTCCCATTAGCCACGCCCATTTCTCTTACCGAGCACAGATCTTTGGTCGAATATATGTCGCCCGGTCCGGTCGGGGAGCCTTCTTTGATTTCGGTCCGAAAGCAACCTTTAAAACCATGTCGTTCCATTGTTTTACCGCCTGAGCTAACGTGACAATTTCTTATAGTCACTTTACAATTTAAATTAAAGTAGAAATCATTTTATTTCAGAACATCTATCTCGTTTACACATGATTTTAAAACCATTTATGTTACGGCGTATCAAGAAGGATGTAGAAAATGAATTATCAGATAAAATAGAGATTATGGTCCACTGTCCGCTAACCCTCAGACAAAAACTATTATATATAGCATTGAAAAAGAAAATTAAAATTGAAGAGTTGCTACATTATTCTGTTGGAGCGGAGTCTGGGCATAATGTTGATAAAAATTTCACTTCCAATCTTATGAATTTAGTTATGCAGTTTCGAAAGGTGAGTTAATTCTTATGCCCTTATCCCGTTATTTGACGTTTTTTATATTAAGACAATAACTGTACAGAAAAATTCAATTTTGTGTCCAACTCATACTTGGCCGGTTTTATTGTGCCCTATGTTGGCCTTGTAGTTGATTCTATTGATGCAACCTTTGCGTACTAGATCTTGGGTTCGATTTTCGCGAGCATAAATAGTTAAAAGAACTGATAGTTGTGTTCTGTTTGCTACGCACGTCTCGCACCAAATTGCCTCACGCACACTAAGAGACGACAGCGTCCGTATACAATGAGTATGAGCATTGCTCTCGTAACTTTCTTAATGGGGGTTGCCTAATAATATCACCTCCTGTTTGGCTGATTTTTACGACCGGCCGCCTGCCTGGCATGAACCCTCCTTGAATAAAATAATAGTTAAGTGAAATATTTAATAAATATTAATATTTAACAGGTATGCAATCATCCAGAGCTGTTTGAACGTCGGGATGTGAAATCACCTTTTGCAATGCAAGTCGATGACTACCATATACCTAAGCTTTTAGCTGAAGAATGTATTCTTATTCGTTCAATACCTTCTAAACGTCATCTATTATACAATAAGCTATCTATTTTAACACCGGATTATATAAAAGATAGTTTGAAAGCTGAAAATGAAGAAAATTCAAAGTCATATGATAGTTTTTTTTCATTTATGCGATTTATTGATCTGTCACCGATGGAGTTGTATAGGATAATGTTATGTGGTTGGTTGTATGCGTAAGTGTTTTAAACCTAGTTTCAATTTTATTTATTTTAGTTGCATTCCTCTCCACTATGCCCACTATTGTTGCACGAGCCTCCATCTCTTCAAGAGGACTTTTAGTTTGCTGTGTATAGGCATAGGGTTTAGTTTCGAGTTCGCTTTCTCTCACAAAGGATTTCATCTGCTTATGATATCCCTCAGCTGGCTGTTACAGCGAAAGAAATAGGATGACAACACTACTTAATCTGCTACCACAGAAAATCGGACGTAAATGAAGAGAGGGCTAATTTTCTCTAATTGTATATTTTTTTACAATGAATGATGAAATCTACTTACTGTGTAACATATATTCTTTACAAAATATAAAAATATGTTATGTGCACTACCTACGGTCTATTTTTGAGCTTCGTTTAAGACTAAATAACATTCTTTTCAAACAATAAATTATATCTTTTAGAATAAAGCATATAGAAAATTGTTTACAAAAGTTCGAGAAACTTAGACACCGTCATTATTGGTGGTATAATAATCAATATGATGATGAAGAACAACAGACAGAGATGCAAATATGTGATCAATACTATGATAGAGCGAGAAGTAAAGAAAAAAAAGATTTGTTACATATATGTCCTGATGGCGATGTGTTGAGGCAAAGGAAAGAGGATAGTTTGATGTGGAGTGAATTATTATTTACAGATGCTTTATGGATACAAGGTAAGTCTTTCTAATATTTCGCCACCTAGTTTAAGCTAGTTATTCTCAGTAGATTGCATATTTTGAACCGGTTGTAGAAGAAAATAATGTGCTTAGGTCAAATACTAAAAAAACACGTTTGAAAATCGTGATAATATTTTTTTTCATTATTGAATTGTAATCAGTCCTTATTAATTGTGCAAAAATTACAGATCAATTTGACTATTGCAAGTGGGAAAATATCACTTTCAAAGATTTGTTACATAGACTAATGCATCATAGATACGTTTGAAGCTAATAAAAGCGTGTAAAATATTATTTTCATAACGTTTTGCTATTCAGCTAACAATGTGCATGACATGGCGTCATATTCTGACTTCATAGTTCACAAATCGTGAGATATAGATGCAATCAGTCAAAAATATTTTTTTTATTTATTGTTTTATTGAATTCCTGTCAAAATAATTTATTTATTTGTTTTGTTGAATCAATTTATTTATTTCTTATTGCAGTGTTGTTATGACAATAGGTCCTGGTTGTTTGTTATACCAATTTGGCATTTTTAGTATATAAATAAATAAACAAATATTCATGGACATTTCACACAACGTCCTCTGGTCCCAAGCTAAGCTTATTATGCTCGTGTTATGGGTACCAGATTACGGATATAATACATAAACTACTTTTCTTTTATAAATACATACTTATCTACTATATAAAATTCTCCTGTCACTGTGTTTGTATTTATACTCCTCCGAAATGGCTTGACCGATTTTCGTGAAATTTTGTGTACATATCCGTTACGTCTCAGAATCGGACAACATCTATTTTTCATCCCCCGAAATGTTAAGGGTGGTCCACCCCTAACATTTGTATGGCAAAACAACGTTTGTCGGGTCAGCTAGTAGTAATACATAGTATACACCCAGACGCAGTACTAACATTTGTATTACAATTACAAATATCACACAAATGATTGCCCCGTGCGGGAATCGAACGAAGAGCAGTCCGTTACCTGAACCACTAGACCACGAGGCCTGTCCTACTATGACCTATATGTTTGCAGGTGGTCCATTTTACAATCATACAGAGCAATCTATTCATTACACACCAGAAACTATTGAACACAAGGCGATGAGAGTTAGAAACCAAAGGGAGAGAGATGGACAGGTATATTTTACATTTTTATTGGCTCGTGGGCGTATAGTTCAGTCATTTGGTCGAAAAATTTAAGGGTTTTCAAAACTCCCGGAAAACTTTCCAGGTAAAAATACTAAATGACTGAGCTAGTAGCCATTTTTAAGAGTTCATTATTACCATAAAATCACGTCTTTTTCCATGGTGGTAGGCAGACACTGTAGAACGCCATCTGTTTACGATCAAAACATATTTTTTTTGAAAATTATGCCTAAAACATAATTTGCCTGTCTGTCTGCCCGTCTGTCTGTTTAATTTTCCTTCTGTGTGTCTGTCAAAAATCATTTTATTCAATATCATGTGTTTTAATATATTTTCTTCAGATTATATGATTAAGGGCCTCGTTCACCATCTTCAAGTAAAGCGTTGATTAGTTACTTATCGATTAGCGTTAATTGTCAAGTAATAGTAACGAGTATCTTCTGTCAATTTCAATTTTTTAATCTTAAGATTACTGCTACTCGATCGTCGTGAACGTCGCACGTGTAACGACTTTAACTAGCGATCAGTCTACTTGGCGCTTTACTTGAGAATGGTGAAAGAGGCCCTTATACTTATAATATTATGTTAACAGACGGAGATGTTAAGTGAAATAAAGACAGAAGACGGTGGTGTGATACCTGTTGCTATGGAAGTACAGGATGTACCTTATGTTGAACGAGAGCCTATAGTACATCCAGATATGCCCACTACACTACCCACTTTCTTGTTTACTGTGCAACAGAAGGTAACTGATATCTGTATACTTTATTTTTATAAGATTAAATAAGCTTGCCATCCTCCTCTGTGTGGTGACCGATCAAGAATACAAATGTCACCACCCCATCTCGTCCTGTAAAGGTCAGCTAAGGGATATTGCACACAGATAACATCCTCTGAGAGACGGAAGACTCGATAATAAACCCTGTGCCAACACGTCTGGTTAGCGCGACACATTAAACCATAATCGCTCCAAAGTGGAGAAGGCCCGTGCCCAACAGTGGGACGTAAATGTAAATGGGCTGGAGAGGAATCAAGTATGCCATCATATTAGATAAGTCTGTAAAGATAGAAAATTTATTGTGAATAATAAATAATCCATACCTATATACATAAATACAGTGTCTGTAAATATATAGAAATAAATAAAGACAAAAGAAGGTGATGGTATGATACTTTGATGTCACCCCCAAATTAGATTCGGTGTCAATATTTTTTCAGGAAAGTATGTAGGAAATTTTACTTATTTGTTCATCCTTCTATTATAGTTCAGTTATATCTATAAAGGTGATCTTCTGATGTTCCGCGACTAGGTCACGTGACCCGTTCGAATGTAGGCGTGGCTAAACGCAAAAGTTTTTGGCTGTAAACTGTACTACCCGTAACCCGTAGCGAGAGTGGTGTGACCGACATAAATGTATTCGTCTTCTTTTGGCAACGTGAAAATTGACACTAATTGGATAGGAGGCACGTTGCGGTCGCACTTAACGCGTTGCGTGCATTGGAAAGACACCTTAAGGCGAAAGATAAACAAATAAGCATAATTCCTTACGTACTTTGTTAAAATACGACACATGTACACCTAAAATTTGTATACTGTTCAACCAAATATAATAAAGTACTGAATTTAATTTCAGGTATGTACAAGTGTCCGGTCAGTGTTTGCATCAAGCCGCAGTCACGCTTACCACATGACTAGACACAATCACGCCGAGACAGCCGAGGGGTGTCGCTGCGTCTATACTTTAACTGCTAATGCTAGACCACCTTGGGGATGGGCTTCTTTACAGGTGCCAGGTAATGTATAAATCATCATGTCAACCTATTGCAGTCCACTGGTGGACATAGGTCTCTCCCAATTCACGCCACAATATACGGTCCTCCGCCTTCCGCATCCAGTCCCTCCCCGCGACCTTCTTCAGGTCGTCAATCCACCTGGCAAGGGCGCGTCTGATCCTACGCTTGCCGAGTCGCGGTCTCCACTCCAGAACTCGTCTGCTCCATCGCCCATCGGTTCTGCGGCAGATATGGCCAGCCCATTGCCACTTAAGCGAGCTTGCTCTCCGAGCTATGTCGACCACCTTGGTTCTTTACCTCATTTCGGAGTTTATCCCTCAAAGTGACTTCGAGCATAGCCCGCTCCAAAGCCGATAAAGTAACACTGATTGGCCAGGCTAACATGAAAACAAAAAATGTCGCCCACCAATCCTCCAATCCGATAACGTTTGAAGAAATTGTGGTTTGCCGCCAAAATTTAAGATATCGCTATATTACTAATATGTTCACAAAGAAGAACATTGGGTCCTTATTGCTTCGACACATTTTTTGTACTTGGGTTTTAGTCAGTTTATTTACTCATTCATTTATTCTCTTATTATTTACATATTTTTTTTAAAAAGATTATAAAAACAACACTCATTCAAATTAAAAAAAACACAATAAACACACTATAAATACAATATACACACTTAATAAAAACATGCACACATTATAACCTTTTTAAAAAAATATATAAAAAATAGTGCACCACCGGCATCGGGTACAGGGACCAAGCTGCCGGCGGTCAGGGATCCAGAGACAGGAACCTCCTCACTATGCGAGCCGTATCGAGGACGACTGCCTTCTGCATCAGACCCTTGACCCAACTGCCTAACGCGAGCCTCTCTAGATGTTGGTCGAGGCTCTTGGCTATTAGTCCATTGACTGATATGACTATCGGTACAATGATTGCCGAGTCTACATCCCACATGTCGACAATCTCGTGAGCTAAGTCCAGATATTTCATTTGTTTATCTTTCTCTGCTTTCACGAGGTTCTCGTCATGAGGGATGGTGACATCGATTATCATTGCGCGGCGCGCTGATCGATCTACCACCACGATATCAGGTCTATTAGCAACAATAGTCCTGTCCGTGACGATAGATCGATCCCAATACAAAGTGATACGACCACTTGCTAGAACCGGCTCAGGTACATACCTGTAGTACCGATAACGTTTGAAGAAATTGTGGTTTGCCGCCAAAATTTAAGATATCGCTATATTACTAATATGTTCACAAAGAAGAACATTGGGTCCTTATTGCTTCGACACATTTTTTGTACTTGGGTTTTAGTCAGTTTTTTATTATGTTCATAACTGAGAACACTGGGCGCCAGGAGGATAATATATGTGTCTGTATTGTTATAGATAAGAATCAATTAGTAAGTGACGCTGGTAAACTGACAGCGTTAGACTCCTTATTGAGAAGACTCAAAGAACGTGGGCACAGAGTGCTTATATACAGCCAGATGACTAAAATGATTGATTTGTTAGAGGTAAGTGAAAACAAAAAATAATTAAAGTAACCAATTTGATAAAGTAATTTATTAATTTTTGTATTTGACATGCTATGCTTTTTACTTAATAAATCAAATTATGGTGGAAAAAGTGAAATGCCGCAAGTCTCAAGTGTTGGCCGAGATGGTGTAAAGCAATCTTGATAGATGGCGCTGTACGTAAAAATATATAAACTCATTTGAGTAACAAGTGTGGTGGTCAATTTGAGATGTTGCAAGTAGACTGCAATAAGCTCAGTTCGGCAGAGCTTCGGAACGGTATTCCGAGGTCGTGGGTTCAAGACCCGCTTGCGGCATTTCACTTTTTCCACCATAATTTGATTTATTAAACCAATTTGATGTTTAACTTAGAACAATTTATTTTACAAGTTATCATCAAAAGTCGTGATGGTACCTACATTGATTATGGACGTCTCCATTTTGTGGCACTTGTCACAAGGTGGATGACGTACCTACATTTGTTAGCTGAGTGTGTCCAGGTTGACAGGCAATGGTCTGTATAAGGCGGTGATGTGAATGTGTTGCTGGCCCAAACTCTGTCTGAAGGAACAACTAAACGGTTTAAAAACATTAAACTAGCTTTTCAGAGGGGGGACAGTCAGCAGTACTGATTTTTTATGAAAGTCCTATAAGGCTGGCATGGGTACCTATGGTGACTCCAAGTCAAAAAAAAAAATGGAAAAGTTACATTGACTATGATAATTATTATTGTTTAGTTAGGCTGACTTGTAATATAAGTTCTTCCAAGTTAAAACTTAAATTGGTTATTTGGTAAGACTAAACACACGTAATTATTTTAACTTTTTTCATGTTGATCACAATTAGAAACCTTGTTATAATTTGCAGGAATACATGTGGCATCGTAAACATAAATATATGCGGTTAGATGGATCTAGTAAAATCTCTGCCCGGCGGGATATGGTGGCAGATTTTCAGGTTTGTATGATGATTTTGTAAAACAACAGAATTATTTATCTTCTAGCCAGCAACTTCGAGGACACATTGGTTTTCGAAATTCCAGGCAGAAGAAAACTTAGCCTGCCCCTAGGTTATTAAAAACTTACGTTAAAATAAATGTGTTGTCTATACATATATACATATAACTAGCTGCCCCGGCAAACGTTGTTTTGCCATACAAATATGTGTAAAAATCAACAACAAAAAATTTCATCAAAATCGGTCCAGCCAATTGTGAATCTAAACCATCCTCAAACCCCCTTGAATACACACAATAAATTTCATCAAAATTGGTCCAGCCGTTTAGGAGGAGTTCAATTACAAACACGCGTACAGAAGATTTATATATAAAAAGATAAATCTGAAGAAAAAAATTTTTGTACATTGAATATATTTGCAAAAAAAATAATCAGATGGTTAAAGGACAATAACTAACAGAAACAATTCCCAGCATTTTTGAAATTTTTGTCTGTTTAGAAGTTTGTCTGTGCACGCATCACGTAAAATGTTCAACACATATAGATATAAATGTTTTACGTGAAAATTGTACACAACTCAAGGTCTTTCTTTCTAGTCTTTGTTTCATCGCGAGAGATATTTATATAATATGAAATTTTCCAATTTGGTTACTTGCAACGCCATCTAGCGGCTAAAAAAAATCAAAATATTGATTGGGTCGATTGAGACGATCGAAAAAAAATGGATCCACGCGGACGTAGTCGCGGGCACAGCTAGTTATGTAATAAATTGTTATTTCTCTACAGGCCCGTGCAGATATCTTCGTGTTTCTTTTATCAACTCGGGCGGGTGGTCTCGGTATCAATCTAACAGCAGCCGATACAGTTATTTTCTACGACTCAGATTGGAATCCTACTGTTGATCAACAAGCTATGGACAGAGCTCATCGTTTGGGACAGACTAAACAAGTCACTGTTTATAGACTTATATGTAAAGGGACTATTGAAGAAAGGATAATGCAAAGGGCTCGGGAGAAAAGTGAGGTGAGAGCTAGTTTATTAATTTTTGCAATTACTTAATAAACGTATGGAACTGTTCCAAGGTCATGGGTTTAAGTGTAGTCTATTATGAGGTGAGTTGTTTTATATTAGAATAAACAGGTTTTGTCCTAGATGTTGCCCGCTACTTCGTACCCGTAGAATTTAGAAAATGTTCCCCGTTTTTGTAACATTTTTCACTACTGCTTCTCTCCTATTAGTTGCAGCGTGATTTTATATAGCCTTTAGCCTTCCTCGCTAAATGGACTATCCAATACTGAAAGAATTTTTCAAATCGTACCAGAGGTTCCTGAGATTAGCGCGTTTAAACAAACAAACAAACTCTTCAGCTTTATAATATTGAGTATGTATAGTATAGATATTTGTGCATTTGAATTGCAAAGTATTTTATTAGTTAAGCAATAGCTTAACTAATAAAATACTTTACGCTCAAGGCCCACGATAGAAGCTATGCAATAGCATAGCTTCTATCGTGGGCCTTGAGCGTGGAGAACAAATCCAGAAATTCCGTAACGGAAATAGCGTAATGAAAAAACCTTACATTATCGGCGTTACTGCGCATGCGTAATCCCCTCTTCGCCCCGCAATTTATTTCATACTGTTGATACCAACGGTAAACGCCTTCCTCAAATTAAACAGCGTATTAAAATAAGGATTTTGAATCAAATGTTCAGATAACAGCGTATTTTAGATTTTAATAATGTAAAATAATGTTTATTTTATTTTATTGACATTTAATTGACAATCGCTATTTTATAATAATTATTACCATTTTTTTTAATTCACGATGCTAATGTATCTGAAAGATCGGGTAATCATGAGTGGAATTTGAACTTACGCCCTTTGCCTTACCTTTCTATTCTACTGCTATCGAACAACGAGTTGTCGTGATATTTCGACATTTAGACTCATTTTGGTTATTAAAATAATGCAGGTTATGTTTAAAATGTTAATTTTCAGATACAACGCATGGTGATCAGTGGTGGTAATTTCAAGCCGGACACATTGAAACCTAAAGAAGTTGTATCATTGCTGTTAGATGATGAAGAAATTGAATTGAAATGTTAGTATTTACACGCTTTATATTAGCTTCACTTGTATGTTTGTTTGTATGTTTGTTTGTTTGTATGTTTGTAACCGACTCCTTTAGACGCTATTTTGACCCACTTCAAACGGTCAGATTCTATTCAAATTTTGCACACCTGTCAAAGACCGATGACAATGCAATAATTCGATTAAATAAAGCGTGTTTTTTAGTTTTTTTAAACTATTTTTATTTGAATATAACTTTGATTTTTCACACTACATATAATGTTTACAAGGATAGACGTTCAATGCTTATATTGTTTTAGATCGACAAAAGTCTGAAGAGAAGAAGATAATAGAAGAAAGAGAACGTAAACGGAAAATGGGAATACTACCTCCTGCTGTAAGTATATCTTAATGGTCTTATTCAAAATGACTTAGCGGAGGTTGAAAAGTTCGCTAAAATCGGTTCGCGAAAATTGACAAATGTTATTCATAATAGTCTTTTTACGCTAAAACGTTTATTATCTCTCCGATAAAATCTTCATTTAAACCTCCGATATGTCAGTATGAATAAGACCATAGGTATATCTTTAAACGAGCGATTCTTGTTGGTGTTTTTGAGCATTGAATAATTGCTATAATTTCATAAGAAAAGCAAAAACTTAGCAAGGTGATTGCCAAAATAACAAATAATGTGTTTGTATGATTAGCAGCAACAACAGTCTATAAATATGGAGTCAAAACGTTCGCGTGATTCATGTTCAGAGCCAGGCAGCCCTCTACAGGTGGACGATGATAATGATAACTTAGTGGTCGATGTTTCACCGCACACTTCTATCAATATGTGTAAGTATTTAATGGGTTAATAGTAATTTTGGACATATATCCTAAATATTTTATATTATTACTAGCTGACTCGGCAAACGTTGTTTTGCTATACAAATGTCAGTGGGGGGAGGAGGCTTTTGAAAAATAGATGTTGGCCGATTCTCAGACATACTGAATATGCATGTAAAATTTCATAAGAGTCGGTCAAGCCGTTTCGGAGGAGTACGGTAACTAACACTGTGACACGTGAATTTTATATATTAGATTAGTTTTTTTTTTTTTTTAAATATTCACGGACATTTCACACAACGTCCTCTGGTCCCAAGCTAAGCTTATAGGTATGCTTGTGTTATGGGTACCAGAATACGGATATACTACATATACTACTTTTTTTTTGTAAATACATACTTATAATACATTATAAAGCTGAAGAGTTTGTTTGTCTATTTGTTTAAACGCGTTAATCTCAGGAACCACTGGGCCGATTTGAAATTTTCTTTCAGTGTTAGATAGGGCATTTGTCGAGGAAGGCTTTAGGCTTTGTTTAAACGCGCTAATCTCAGGAACCGCTTGTCGGATTTGATAAATTCTTTTAGTGTTGGATAGTACCTTTATCCAGGAAGGCTATTGGCTATATAAAATCACGCTGCGGCTAGAAAATTATCAATATTCGACGCGTACGTTGTCGCGGACAACAGCTATACTAAATATGTAATAATATTAATAAATTTATTTTATAAAATGTACTTAATAACAAAGATTATTTTATTTTATTATTTTGACGGGCCTTGTGGTGGAGTGGTTCATATAACGGACTGCCGATCATGAGGTCTCGGGTTCGATTCGCGGTCAGGACAATCATTTGTGTGATGTTTATAATTGTTATACAAATGTTTGTACTGCGTCTGGGTGTTTATTATGTATTATAAGTATGTATTTACAAAAGAAAAGTAGTATATGTATTATATCCGTATTCTGGTAACCATAACACAAGCATATAAGCTTAGCTTGGGACCAGAGGACGTTGTGTGAAATGTCCATGAAAATCTAATATATAAAATTCACGTGTCACAGTGTTAGTTCTCCTCCGAAATGGCTTGACTGATTCTTCTCAAATTTTACATACATACTAGCTGCGCCGGCAAACGTTGTTTTGCCATACAATTCTGTGTAAAAAAAATTTCATCAAAATCGGTCCAGCCAATTGTGAATCTTTCGTTTAGGAGGAGTTCAGTCACATACACACGCACACAAGAAATATCTATATTAAGATTCAGTAGGTCTGAGAATCGGCCAACATCTATTTTTCAAAATTTTTTTTTTAGTATGGCAAAACAATGTTTGCCGGGTCAGCTAGTATATATATATAATATTATAAGTCCCTGGAGACAGGAACCCATACTAGGTTGAACTCGTCCTATGGGATTCCCGCTCCTGACAAGAAGTACGGATACCATGCACATATACAGTAAATATGTAGAACTAGTTGTATTTTGTAGAACTAGGCTATAAGGCAGTGCAATAAACTTGGGTGTGCATTAGCAATATACAAAATATTATGTATTATACACAAGATTAATTTTAATAAAGATTACCTGTTGTTTGCCACTTCGTATGTGTGGTATTTTAAAAAAAAACCTATAATATCTTAAGAGGGTACTGTACTCCTCATTTAGGTATTTGCCTTAGGTATTGCTATCCCTATTTCCGAGCGCCGCGCTGTAAGGGACAGATATAGATGAAGCGGATTTTACCTACAAATTCTTTGAAAAAAGACGTTTCGTACGTCCGTTTTTTTTCGCGAAAGTTAAACCGATTTTAATAGTTTTTGCGTTATATTATAGATAAAGAGTATATCTATGCTTCTATCACTTTCTTTTGTGGTAAAACTTTACCAAATTTGTGTGATAGACGCTGCAACTTTATCTAAAGAAAACCGAAAAAAGTAGGTTTTTCGGATCGTCATATTTCTTTTAGTTATTATGTTTTGAAAAAAAAGAAAGTGATAGAAGCATAGATATACTCTTTATCTATAATATAACGCAAAAACTATTAAAATCAGTTTAACTTTCGCGAAGAAAAAACGGAAGTACGATACCCATACTTTTGTATGGAGCATAATTTGGTATCGTACCCTCTTATGTTACTCACGGATAATGTAGCATTCTAATAGTAAAAGAATTATTGACCAGTCCAGTAGTTTTTGAGTACAAATACTAGTTATATTATGACTTTTATATGTTCATAAAAGTTTAGTTTCTTCTTTAAATACAACACTACTATGAGTTCATCTTTTATCGTAAGGTTCAATCGCATTCAATAAACATCTCATAATTGATGCGTTTCTGGTAGTTATTTAATAGTAGGCTATAAACAAAAAAAAAACCTTATCAACTGTATTTTTCTATGTGTAACTGTAATATTTATAATATTTAAGGCCTATCTATTGCAACTTTAAATTATGACTAAACCTTTCTGCAACACGTTGTATAAGTACTAGCTGTTGCCAACGACTCCGTCCGCGTGGAATTTAGAAATTTTCCCCCATTTTTGCAACATTTTTCACCATTGTTTCGCTTCTACTGCTCGTAGCGTGATGTTTTATAGCCTAAAGCCTTCCTCGATAAATGCCCTATCTAACACTGAAAGAATTTTTCAAATCGGCCTAGTTGTTCCTGAGATTAGCGCGTTTAAACAAACAAACAAACTCTTCAGACAGATATAGAAATAAAGATGATTAATGATAAAACATTCTTTGTATCAGCTTTCTCGCCTGCTGTACGTCATTCAACGTGGGGCGTATCTCGGGGGTCTCGCGGTGGTCGGCGTGGCAGACCAAGAGGTTCCCGACATGCTTTTACCCGACGTCCTGAACCGGCGCCGGCGGACAACGCTAGTGCTGTTGCTGCTGGTATATATTATTTCCTTTTCTGACATTTTAACTATATTATGTTACTATTTAAATAGCAAAAATATTTTACACCAATACAATAAAGTGGGGGAATATTTAGAAAAATGTGCGAAGAAAACAAGGTTTTACATTATTTCTGATAAAGGTAGTCTTTTTAGTAAAATTGGTTAAACTGAGAGAACATCACGGCAGTTCATTGGTTCAGGGCAGTAGAACAGATTTCAAAAGGTGGTGGGCTCAAAACCCACTCGTGATAATCACTTTATAATGTTAATTTAAATAACATTTATTTTTGTTATTCAGGTGCAGCATTGTTAGAATCAGATGCTCCGTTAGAAATCATAGAGTCACCATCTAGCCAAGATAATGGGGGCCCTGCTAGAGGCAGAAGGGGCCCGGGCAGGCCTAGACTTCGTGCTGCAGGAACTCCACGTTCTGGAGGGCGAAGGCCCAGGCGGGCTCGAGAACCTTTACTAGTGCCACTAGCTCCGCCCCCCTAGCATTCGCACTTTCAGCACGATGTTAATTCGCGCTGATTGTATAGTTTTATGTTACCAGGTTTGTATAAATATTATTAGTTGGCGTGGTCATGTGATAGGCCACGCCTTTCTTAAGTTCACCGACGATATTATATTAAATGTGACATAGTGGACCCTGCCTGCTTAGTCAAATTGTTTTTTAAATACAGAAATCAAAATCTTATACATGTGTTTATATATGATTTACAGCAGTTTTGTAGGCAATAGCCAATATTTCAAATATTTATTTTATTTTTTACAGAAGCCATTATGTCGAGTGTATGGCGTCACCTCACAATGTATTATACCCACCTCCAGTGCAGTTATTAAGATAATTATATAATATTGTTGTAACCAAAGTGCAATAATTAACTGGTATATATTGGTAACACATGCTTTGTAAAGTAAGCTATGTAAATATAAAATGATTGTAATGTAAAGTACTGTTTTGACGTAAAAAAGTACATAGTTATAAAGATATGATACAAGGTTGTATAATTGAGTGTTTCCAATATTACCGAAACCAATCCGGTTTGAAGGACCATTCAAGAAATGTTCATTAATGGTCCTTCGAATCCGAATCTCAAAATATCTTTTGCTAATTCTCGTTTCATGCTAATTAAAATTGTTAGTTGCAATCTATATAAATACGAATTAATTGCTAAATGTGTTGCTAAATGTAAAACTAGCGAAAGGCTGGATCGATTTCGATATTTATCTCTTCTTAAAAGCTTAGCCTAGTATTAAAACTTCAAAGTATAACTTTGGAAGTTGCTTTATGTATAATAAAATTGTATATAGTCTGTGACATTAAAAACGTGTGGATAAAGAATTTTGTAAAAAAAATTGTTTGGTATCAATGCGACGCGCACAACTAAACTTAACTAAAAATGTCCTTAGTTCAAAAACTAAAAAACACGCTTGAAAATCCAGAATATTTTTTTTAAATTATTGGATTGTCATCGGTCCTTGATATATGTGCAAAATTTCAGATCAATCCGACTACTGTAAGTTGGTGAAAATCACTTTCAAAGATTCCGTTAATTAATAATAAGATTAATACATTGATAGATACGTACTGAACTTATACAACGTGTTGCAGAAAGGTTTAGTCATAATTTAAAGTTGCGTTAGATAGGACTTAAATATTATAAATATTACAGTTACACATAGAAAAATACAGTTGGTAAGGTTTTTTTGTGGTTTATAGCCTACTATTAAATAACTACCAGAAACGCATCAATTATGAGATGTTTACGGTTTATTGAATGCGATTGAACCTTACGATAAAAGATGACCTCATAGTAGTGTTGTATTTAAAAAAGATCCATTAATTTAATAAATTAATTAAACTTTTATGAACACATAATAGTACATTACGATATTAGTGAGTTAAGATGGTTATAACATGCGAGGCGGAATTTCAGCCCGAGCCGAAGGCGAGGGCGTAATTGAGCCGAGCATGTTATAACCAATACGCACGTATATCGTACGACGTTTTTTAACACATTTGCGAGGTAACAGAAAAAGAAAACATTTTATATTTTGTGAACAAAATTTGAAAAGTACAAAGAAAAGAAAATTTGAGAAAAATGGCGCGAGGATTACTTTCTGCTGTGGCTGCGTGAAAATGTTGGCAAAGACGCTAGAGCATGCAGCCAAGTTTACCGAATAAACTGTTTTTATTTTATTTTAAATAAACTCCAATCTGTGATCTGTTCGAAATTTGAATAGCAACAGCGCGCTGCTCGAGTTGTGCGGCGGCGGTCAGTTCCATATTTGAAATGGCAAATAATACTGTTATGAAATTTGTATGGACTATAACTTAACTATTTGATTTGATAACACACGCGTTTGTTATGACCCGCTTTACATATTTAAAACCGGTGGAATTACATCAACTTTACGAGCAAGGGTGATAAAAAAGTCATAATATAACTAATATTTGTAATTTCATCCATGCCTAGTGCCCAGTCACCGGCCATGTGTAACGATGGTCAAATATGACTAGACCTTTCTGAAACACGTTTTATAAACGTGTTAAAAATTAAAATAACTATGGCGTGTTATGAATAATTAGTTATTTCGTTGTACACTTATTATTTAAATTCGGTAGTCTACAATACACAGTTTTTTGTAATAAGAAAGTTATCAATAAAATAATAAAGATCAATTTTCATTTTTTAGTGAAGTTTAGTTTATTTGTGCACGTAAAATCGGTACGAATGTTTGAAGGTAGTATTAAAGTTTATGGTATATAATAAATGGGCAAAATTTTAGTTGTCTAATTTTATTTAATAATTCGATCAAAATAAAACTACTTATGGATTCTATTTAGTTTTTTTTTTTACCCAGAGTTTAGATTTTCAGCCCCCATAGTCGCGGGTATTACGAAATTTTAAAGTGTCCTTTATTTGTTAAGAATTTGGGACCTACCCACATGTTATTAGTTTTCTTTTTAATATACTTACCTACATAGAATCTATAAAAAGTCCTTGAACAAATGAGTCTCACAAATATTTGAATATACAATTAAATGGTCCGTGTGAAATGGAATAATAATATGTCCATATTTACCCTTTTTAATATTGCCTATTTTCTATGTTTAAGTAGATACGGGAGGAGCATATTGTGAGATCTGATTTGTAAGAGATTGCCAAATAGAATACTGCCAGTGCAATTTATGTGGACATGTAGACTTTTTACAAATATGTCATTGTTATTGATAAACAAATGATTAATAAAAATTATTATTTTAAACTTTGTTTTATTTATACCAACTTAGCGAAATAAATAAGCTATAGTCGTAATGTTTGTATGTCTGGCTTAAGTTGAAATTATATAGCAGTTTACACCAGCGCTTGACGCAACAGTACCTCTCAGTCTACCATCTTATTACTGGCCCAGTGTTGGGCACGGGCCGCTTTCACTTCCGGTGGGCATTTAGTTCAAGCGTTTTAGTTTTGGGTTTTCCGTGTCTCGCAGAGAATTTTATCTGCGTATTTAATTTTATTTATTTTACATTTCATGTACAAAGGCGGCCTTAATGCCATAGACATATTTTAACAGTCAACCTTTGGGTGGTGCAGAGAATGAGTAAAGTAGGTGCTTAAAAATGAAATATACACAAATATTTCACTGTTTTATAAAAACAATACATACACTAAACACAATAATCAGTAAACGTACATACATATTACAAATAGATACACATACATGCTCATCTATATAGCATACACATATAAATACAATTATACAATAGATATCCATAAATATATATTGCGTATATTATCCCTCTGCCGGCTTTTACTGCACCCGGGGACTACTGGGGAGGAAATGCGGTGGTGACCATGTGGTGACACTTATATTCTTTATTCCTCACTACACTGATCACAAGATTATCGTACACATAGCTATATAAAGCTAGTGGTTCTGAGAGGTATAGTGTCTACTAACAAGCATAGCCCTCGAAATTTGTGTCATTTGAGCCGTAACGTTGAGAATTGTTAGTACTGGGAGGTCCGTCACGGGTAGATGCTAAACATTCTCATTAGCAAGCAAAGTGAGCATAACTTAGTTTTGTCGTAATATATTATTTCATTTTTTTTAAGTGAATATTCATGGACATTTCACACGGCGTCCTCTGGTCCCAAGCTAAACTTATATGCTTGTGTTATGGGTACCAGAATAATAAATAAATATATTTACACAGCGTCCTCTGGTCCCAAGCTATGCTTATATGCTTGTGTTATGGGTACCAGAATACGGATAGAATACATAAACTACTTTTCTTTTGTAAATACATACTTATAATACAAAGAAAACACCCAGACGCAGTACAAATATTTGTATGCCATTATAAATATCACACAAATAATTGTCCCGTGCGGGAATCGAACTCACGACCTCGTAAACGGCAATCCGTTACATGAATTACTAGGCCACGAGGCTCGTCAATGCAAGAATGTGGGGCGGTAAGGGGAGAATACGGATATTTGATGGTCTTAATGCAGTTCATAGTTTTACCATTTCTACGCAAGATTGCGGGTTTGATTCTTTTTGATTATTGATATTTTTGGTCATATTACAAATGAGGCATGAGACTGTTTTGTTGTCTTCTTAATTAAAAGTTTTATTACTCTTGTCGTATAAATATGTCTCTACTAAAACGTTTAGACTAAAAGTATGCTAGGTATGTAAAACTGGCGCAATGCAAGCATACGTTGTGTTAACCAATTTTTGTTGCGGTATGTAAGCGTAAATATATAAACCGCATTAGGAAATTGGCATTACCGCAAAGTTATTTCTCGTTCTTACGGTGCTTATCATATTCACATCTAGGTGACTAAGATCTAGATATCCGAGAATACAGTAAACTGTCCTAGAATTGAAATTACTACAAAATTGTTGATCACGAACATTAGCTATTAGCATTTCACTCACATCCTTACATATACCATCTGTTAACGCTGATACACTGAATAGGGATGTCCAAGGCCACGATAGTTTTAAATATAAAATATCAAAATGTTTTGGGCCACGCTAGCCACGTAGGGTAGGAATTTATTTTGCTAAATGAAAATAAATTCGATTTATTTCGGAATAAATAATGCTCCATTCCTAAGATTTTAGTGTACGATCAAGTGTTTTTCTAATGTATACCTAAGCTTTAACAGAACACAGCTATAAAGTTTCGTAGTTTTTGCGTGGAAGAGTAACAAACATTCATACATTCTTACTAACTTTTACGTTTCAAATATTAGTCTAACCTACACATCACATCCAGTGCAATGTGTACCTGATGCAAGCGGCGCAAGACCGCGCGTTGTGGCGATCGAGGGGGATAAATCCTGTTACAGTAGTCGACGAAGAAAGGTTGATGGATAGATGGAAGTAGGTACATAATATAATATTCTAAAATCCTTTTGTCTTAGAAAATTGTGAAGAGGCAGCCCTACGTGAGTCACCGTGTGAATTGAAACTTTTCCTCAAAACACTAGTTGTTTGAGACGTGTTGTAATTTACTCGTTTTCGCCTTGCATTGGGAGTGTTAAACATAAATTATTACTTTATAATGTGACACACATACATGATTTCTATTTATCATCTTCACCCAGCGAGAGTGACAGACGGAAAACTCGAAATTAAACCATATACCAACACGTCTGGTCTGCGCGGCAAAGTAGACCAAAAACCTTCCAAAGTGGAGGAGGCCAATGCCCAACAGTACAAACATTTTTCAATTACAATTTTACTATAAATATAGATAAATAGATAATCTTAAAGACATAAAAAGTAAAAACTGGAGATGCCGGGGATCGAACCCGGGGCCTTTCACATGCAAAGCGAACGCTCTACCACTGAGCTACATCCCCACATAGAGCAGTTGACAAATTATTAGACTTGCTTTTCTATAAATCTTGCTTACAGCTGTATAAATAAAAGTGAAGGGAACTTTGGCTATAACTTAAATACTTACTCGTATAATAATGCTGTTATGTATCATTTGATATCTTTTATTTAATCATAGCTGTTTCCCGCGACTTCTTAAGCGAGGAATTTAAAGAATTGTCCCCGTTTTTTCCTGATGCTACTATTCAAGAAGTTTCTTTATTTTAAATTAGTTTACTAAACCAAATTTACCCGTTTACGAAACTGACCAAACGGATTTTCAGCGGATTTTTTATTTTTATGTCCGTCACAGTATTCTGTTTGAACTTTAACTGACTGTTACAAAATTCTGGATTCATTTCTTATACATTCCAAAGACGCAACTAATTGCCTACACGCCTGAAATATCTAAGCAATGTTACTTTCTTGCAAAAACTGTCCGGAAATGCTTTCATATTCCAAGATGTGGTGAGGCGTTTTGTGATGATCTATGGTCGCAAAAACTTGTCGATGGTACGCTTTGTAACTGTCATCAGGTGATGAATGACCCCGGGGGTTAAAGTGGAAAATAACACCATTTGATTTATTTTAATAGGGTTGTTATAAATAGACTGAAATGTAATCGATATTAAAATCAATTACTGTTTTTTTTTCCCGCCAAAACTCGAATTGATTGGGCCTTATTAACTGGCGCAGGTATTGATATATGTATCTTTTTTTTTACTAACACGCTTATATTTATTCGGTAAGTGTTTATCAATGTGTTAGTCTACGTAACTGATTCTTTGAAAGTGATTTTAACACACACATTAGTCTGATTTATCTGAAATTGTAACCCACATATTAAGGACCGATGACAGTGCAATAATTTTAAAAAATATTTAGTATTTTCAAGCGTGTTGTTTTGGTTTTTGAACTAAGCCAATTTATAATGGCATCGGTGTTAACTTTTGAATGAATGAATGAATGAATACTCTTTATTGTACGCCAGTAAATTATTACAATTAATTTTAACAAACAGTACTTTATGCTAGGTACAATAGGTGGTCTTATCACAAATTGTGATCTCTTACAGACAAGCTTAGGATGGAAATAGTGTATTATATACCTGCATAAAGATAATTATAGTTTCGTATACAAATAAAAGCTTAAATAAAAATATGTAAATAAAGCAATGATAGACGTGTTTGTTGTAAATGACGTGTATATAACATTAAATATATAATTACTTAGGAATAAATTATGATGATCGTTAAATGAATAAATAGGTACCTAATTATGTATAAATTAAAGTAACAAATAGTGCTCCTTAAGGAGTTTCATAAAGGAAGCTGAACTTTTGTCATATTATTTTGGATATGTTTGTGCCCAATTGCCCAACATTGGAATATTAATGAGCTGGATAGAGAGATAGTTGTGTTGATGAAAAATGTTATAACAAACAGTGGTTAAGTAAAACTACTTTTTACGGATTTAGACGCGTATATTTGTTTTAAATTTTGGCCCGACGTTTCGTCTCACACAGTCTCACCCGTGACCATGGTGACTGCAAAGTCTCCGAAACGTCGGGCCAAAATTTAAAACAAATATACGCGTCTAAATCCGTAAAAAGTAGTTTTATTTAAACAGATGAGTCGCGCAAGTGTTAGAAAAAAAAAATATAGTGGTTAAGTAATTAAATTAAGCTATAGTATTCTGTGGCTATAGTATATAAAAAAAAATATAGTGGTTAAGTAATTAAATTAAGCTATAGTATTCTGTGGCTATAGTATATAAAAAAAAATATAGTGGTTAAGTAATTAAATTAAGCTATAGTATTCTGTGGCTATAGTATATAAAAAAAAATATAGTGGTTAAGTAATTAAATTAAGCTATAGTATTCTGTGGCTATAGTATATAAAAAAAAATATAGTGGTTAAGTAATTAAATTAAGCTATAGTATTCTGTGGCTATAGTATATAAAAAAAATATAGTGGTTAAGTAATTAAATTAAGCTATAGTATTCTGTGGCTATAGTATATAAAAAAAAATATAGTGGTTAAGTAATTAAATTAAGCTATAGTATTCTGTGGCTATAGTATATAAAAAAAAATATAGTGGTTAAGTAATTAAATTAAGCTATAGTAGGTATTCTGTGGCTATAGTATATAAAAAAAAATATAGTGGTTAAGTAATTAAATTAAGCTATAGTATTCTGTGGCTATAGTATATAAAAAAAAATATAGTGGTTAAGTAATTAAATTAAGCTATAGTATTCTGTGGCTATAGTATATAATACTAAAGTGTTTATTGTCATTCGATAGTACCAATTCTACATTAAACTTAATTAAAAAATAAAAACACCTATGGTATATTTTGAGTAATTGTCTATTTCGTTGAGCATATTTTTATTAATTAAAATCGTTAGTTAATATACAGATTTTCTAATAATAAAGTTCTGTTAACATAGCAATATACACCAAATTTTTTTCTTAAATTCATAGCGACAGGACTCGTTTCCCGACGTGACGTCAACCTGCTGCTATCGATACCGAATACCGTAAAAATACCATAGAATAATAATAATAACAAACAGGTGCACCGAAATATAACCTTCACATTTACTTAGGTTTCTACAGTGTATAACAGCAAAAACTTGGAGATGCCGGGGATCGAACCCGGGGCCTTTCACATGCAAAGCGAACGCTCTACCACTGAGCTACATCCCCTGTGTTTAGTCAAGTGAAATATATGGTCTCTTCATCGTATTACTTTCATCAAGCATTGATATTCAATTCTGGTCACAACTGAATACTTAATAATATGTACCTACTAGTTTCACAATAATTCCACTAATACTCGAGTCAAGAAACAATGGCAACAATTCTACGTGCAAAACTTAACTAATAAATCAAAATTGATAATGGTGCCGATTCTGAGCGCACAACTAAACTTAACTAAAAAAAATTGGTCAAGTGCGAGTCGGACTCGCGCACGGAGGGTTCCGTACCATTATCTATGCAACATAAGGCAACGTTATTAGTATCGAGCAAGAAACGGTAAAAAAGTCATGTTTGTTGTATGGGAGCCACCCTTAAATCTTTATTTTATTTTATTTTTAGTATTTGTTGTTATAGCGGCAATAGAAATACATCATCTGTGAAAATTTCAACTGTCTAGCTATAACCGTTCTTGAGATACAGCCTGGTGACAGACGGACGGACGGACGGACGGACGGACGGACAGCGAAGTCTCAGTAATAGGGTCCCGTTTTTACCCTTAGGGTACGGAACCCTAAAAATTCAAACTGATAGCGTCATTACCACAATTCGGCAATGTTCACTGAGGTTTCTTATTATTAAAACTGTGTATTATAGAGACTAACCATTTTAATTAATATAAATGTGTACAACGAAATAGCATGTAATAGCTATATTGACACTACCAATTTTCATTTTTTAGTTAAGTCAAGTTTAGTTGTGTACCTAGAATTGGTACCAATGTCAATAAAACATCCACCAATATTAAACTGAACTTTCTTGATAAAAAAAAACTGTTTATTATAGACTAAAGATCCTAAATAATATAATGTGCACAATAAAATAGCCAATTAATTTAAATACAGAAAGAAAGAAACAAAATAAATCCCTACTAATATTATAATTGCGAAAGTAACTCTGTCTGTCTGTCTGTTACACTTTTCCGCTTAAACCTTTCAACCGATTTTGATGAAATTTGGCACAGACAATCTTTAGACCCTGAGAAAGGACATAGGCTACCTTTTATTACGAAAAAAGGGATGTAAAGTTTTCTAAACTTCACGCGGACGGAGTCGCGGGCTACAGGTAGTTTATTCATAAAAGAACACAGTTGAAAAGAGTACAGAAGACAAGGAAAATAATAAGAAAGTTGACATAAAAATAAGAAACAAAATAAAAACAAAACTAAAAACTGTCCAAACAGTGTTTGTCACGAAACGGCAGTAAAAAAATACAGCAATAGTGGTTTTCATTTTTTAGTTAAGTTTAGTAAGTTGTGCATCTAGAATTGGTACTGATAGCATAAATACTCAATTAAACAAGTTGTCACATGGTTGTCACAAGATAATTTTAAATCGAATAATAATCTAACCACAGAAAATATAAACAGTATATAAGTTAAAATAATCTGATTAGATGTTTTATTTAAGCCAATTTTACGAAATTACAACAATTACTAATCATCAGTCATACTGTCTACCACCCTAGAAAGAAGATAATTAATAATATACACAACATACACGCACACAAAAAGGTGTTTGACCAAAAGTCATTTGGCAAAACTACACTTGACAAACAACTTTTGGCAAAACAGTGAATTCGCTTAATGATCATTTTACAAAAGTTTCATTTTGCCAAATGATCAACAATTAAATTTACATTTTATAAATGATTACTTTACAAAACTAACATTTGGCAACTGAGTTATCACATAAATCTACTTTTGGTCAAAATATTTGCTATTCTTGTTAAAATGACCATCTTTAGCATATTTTTTTGCAAAGCTACTGCTCTGGATTTAACTAGAAAGAAAATACTAAGTATTAATTGATATATTTTATTATATATAGATAGATAGAATGAAAACAAATGATATTTTACATTATTTGCAAAATAATTACTTATTATCCCTTTGTTACCCTATATTAAGTCTTTGGAGATAATTATCTCTTTTATTAGATTGGGTTAGGTTAAGTTAGAACTGTAACCAGAGAAGCGAATTTAGGGCATTTCTGCCTTTAATAATGACATTTAAAACAACTTAATTTACGAAACATATCATTTGGTGAAATGACATATAGGTCAATTGATATTTTGAATACTTAACACATTTGTCAAGTGTAGTGTTTGCTAATGGATCATTTGCTAAGTAAGTTTTTGTAAGATGATACTTTTGTCAAGTGTATCGTTTGCCAAATGATCATTTGGTGAAACATTTTTTGTCAAATGATCATTTGTCAAAAATTATTTGGTCAATCTTTAGAGAACCACACAAAAATATGGTTCCTTATTGATTGACCAAAAAACACACTACTGGTCTCCAAGATACAGGACTAACCTAGTTTGGAGATTAGGCGAACTATGTTGTTGTCACACATAGGTTACTTAGTAAATATATAAATTAAAATTATGTACCTAGTTAAATCATAGTAATAATAAATGTATCAAAAAAATATTAACAACATATTAATTTAAGCTATAATTACGAACAATACTTTCATTTTAAAATCCATAAAAATCACAAAAACATTAAAATCTTTATCGGAAATGGCACATTACACCCCAATAAGAGTAACCAGTATAATGCGGTCTGCTTGCTGCCTATATATTAGTAGTAAAACGTTGTCATGTCGAGGTCTTGTTGTAATGTAGTGTTAGTAAAAAGTATCGTAGTTAGAATTTAAGGGCGAAGTAAATCGCTTAGCGGTGTGGAATGACGGATGTCTTTACAAGCTAGACGACTTGTCAGTGGGGATAACATTTAAAAAGTAAGTCAAAGTTATGCTTAAAGTTAAGCTAATGGTTAAAGTTATTTTTAAAGTTTACGAAAAATACTTTGAACACATTTAGGTCGCTTGTGTCCGCTGTTTGGAAAATTGATATCATAAAGCTGAAGAGTTTGATTGTTTGAACGCGCTAATCTCAGGAACCGCTATTCCAATTTGAACAATTCTCTCAGTGTTCTTACCCCATACTAAGCGGTATGGCTTGCATCAAATAGTACATGAAAACTTTCTTCCACTATTTTTTATTAATTGTGCTGGCAAATAAATAAATAAATAAATTTATAGGTTGTTAATTGATTTCATTGCAGTTTATTATTATTAACTAAAAGTACTTAACTTAGGAATTATTATTTCTGATTTCACGACAATTGAAACTTTGAGCATCGCACCGAAATGTAAGCAATAACATATCGTTGGTGCGAAAGATAAGTGTATCCTCATATCCTCATCCCCCGTTTTTTTTTTTTTACAGTGAAATTAAAACGTTACAAAGGGTCGCAATGGCAGAGTGTCGAATGTCAGTGCCACGTGCTATTAAAAAAATAAAACGTGTGTTTCATTTACGTGACGATTTTGTTATGACGAAAATTATTTATGAATTTTTAGGAGGGAACTTTTTTGCATGTTGTTTTATTTTTAGAAAGAGAATATCTAAATGTTTTATTCTTGTAAACTAACTTTAACGTTGGATATTAATTTTAGAGTATAATTTCTAGTAAACAATTAGGGATTACGAATACAAATGTCACCCTTTTACTCTCGCGGGTGCCGTAAAAGCCAGTTAAAGGATACCTATTGTACATAGATAATATTATGATCTGTGAGAGACGGAAAATTCGAAATTAAGCCCTGTGCCAACACGCCTGGTCAGCGCGGCAAAGTAGATAATAATCTCTACCAAAGTGGAGGAGCCAGTGTTGCCAACTGTTTGAAAACTTTCCCCCTAAAGCAATTTCAAAAACCACTAAAAACCACTAAATTCAAAACAAAACTCCCCAAACGACGGATCAAAGTTAAGAAAATTTAAAAATTTCACCCCCTAAAAAAATCCCTGTATAGATTTTTTCCCCCTAAATTTGGGGGGAAAACCCCGGAGTTGGCAACACTGGGAGGAGCCCCGTGGCCAAGAATGGGACGATAATGGGCTGGAGAGAGAGAGATGTTATTTTTTAGGATTTTAATAACATTCTCATAATGCAAATCTACGAGTATATTTTACTTGTTAACTGTTCGGTTAATACATAATAGCACATATAGAATTTTTACAAAATAAAGAATAATAACCATAACATAATTTTAAAACTAATAAGATTATGGTTAACTGAAAGTTATTATAGATTTTAACCGGTCGTTATGAACGCAATATCTGTATAGACTCGTAATTCTCGGTTAATATCCGAAGTGGTCAGTAATTATTTCGTATGGCGTTATTAATGAAACAACCGTATGCACCAGACAATTGTTACTGAAATATTGTTCTGAACAAGTACAGTTAATAACAAAAGTCTTTTCATCCTGCTTCGTTATAACGGATTGGTGGAGTTTTTTCTCTTCTACATCGTTTCAGTGTAGCAGTTTTTCAACAGCAGAGAACAATTGGATACAGGGGGCCAAGTCTGCTAATTCTGCTATTACAATCATATTACAATCATATTACAATCATATTACAGTCATATTACAATCATATTACAATCATATTACAATCATATTACAATCATATTACAATCATATTACAATGTTGTTATGTATATATATATATATTCATGGACATTTCACACAACGTCCTCTGGTCCCAAGCTAAGCTTATATGCTTGTGTTATGGGTACCAGAATACGGATAGAATACATATACTACTTTTCTTTTGTAAACACATACTTACGAGTATAATACATAGTAAACACCCAGACGCAGTACAAACATTTGTATGACAATTAAAAACATCACACAAATGGTTGTCCTGACCGGGAATCGAACCCGAGACCTCCTGATCGGTAGTCCGTTATATGAACCACTACACCACGAGGCCCGTCAAATATATACAATATATATTGTTGGTCAGTCACTGACGCCATTATGGCGTCATTATGACAAAAAAAGTAATAGTGGACTACCAAATTTGATAAAATTCCGCCATTATGGCACCGTTATGGTGTCATAATGACACCAAACTTGATTTTTTTTCACAGATGATGCCACTATGGCGCATTAATGGTGCCATTGAGCTGTCATTGTTACAACATTGTTTTAGCAGACTTGGGGCCCAGGTTGCGCCGGACAGGCGCAGCCTGCCTGCTGCAGGCTGTGGCATTTTTAATGACCGTGCCAAAAGGCAAAAAATAACGGGAACCTATTACTGAGACTTCGCTGTCTATCCGTCTGTCACCAGGATGTATTTCTGGAAAGGCGATGGCATAATAGATGAAATTTCACAGTTTGTGTATGTGTATATCAGTAATCCGTGTGGTGACGGATTAAGAATACATGTGTCACCACCCCATCTCCTACCAAGGGTGCTGTAAAAGTCAGCTAAGGGACATTGTGCACACTGATAACATCTTCTGTGAGATACGGAAAACTCGAAAATAAACCCTGTTCCAACACGCCTGGTCAGCGCGGCACAGTAGACCATAATCCCTCCCAAAGTGGAGAAGGCCCGTGCCCAACAGTGGGACGTAAATGGGCTGGAGAATACAATAACGATATATATATACAATAAAGAACATATTAATAAAAATATAATAAATATAAATAATAACTTAATTATTATTACTTTGTACCTACTCGTACCAATGTCCAGCAGTGGACATAACATCTGATGGATGGATCGATTATAGATCAGCGTGATGAGTTCTGCTTTATCTGTGCTTAGAGATGGAGAAATCATAAATACTTTAATTATTAAAAATTACTTATCACTTTTGTCCACGATGTTACACAAGCCATTAGCCGCTCCAGACTCCAGTGCTATTGATCTGACTAAATTTACACCGCGCTGCCTGCAATAATTGAGCAGTCCGCCAACCGTAATGTGAAATCTATACTCCATTTGGCATACACACTTGGATTGTTCTCTATAATGTTATTAAGTAAATTAATAAAAGTTACTATTATATCGTTTATAACAAGAAATGATCCACTGTTACTATGACATCAATTTAGCTAGTCAAAAATAAGATGATTAGGGACCATACAAGAAGTTATACATATTACTTAAGACGATACCAAAATAGATTCGTGCATTTTTCTATATACGAAGATTTCATTGTTTCTTTAGATTGAATGGCTAGAGCTCTAATTTTTAAGTATATGTTTTTTCAATATATGATCTAGGATCGCATGAACTCAGAAACGCGATTGAAAAAAGTTTTCTCGATAGAAAATCTTGGCGAAACAACCTCTCAAATTTTTTATTTTTTTCATTTGTCGGTCTATTATCGCGTATTAACTAATGAAATAACTTTAAAAACATAGGTAACTATTATGTATAGAAACACGTAAATCAGAATTAAAATATATTTAGTAGATTTTGAGTAAATAGGAAAAGTATCCCTAATTCTTCATTTTCTGTGCCTACTGGCTGTGTTAATATGTACGTGTCGGCGATGATATACGATAATATTGATGTAGGCCCTTAAGTAGGTATGTTGGGACTACACACTTTTCTCTAGCCTTCTCAGACATAAAAAACTGAATCTATACCTAATAATATAATACAACTAAAGAGTTTCTTTGTTTGCTTGAATATTGAATAGAAAAATTCTTTTTGTGTTATATAGTACATTTATCGAGGAAGGCTGTAGGCTATATACCATCACGCTGCTATCAATAGGAGCGAAGCATTAGTGAAAAATATAGAGTCGCGGACAACAGCTAACGAAACATAAATATAACAATATTTTTTTTTTAAGTTTATCAAATCTTTTCATCCGATCCAAGATTGGGTAAAAGAGCATATTTTTTACAATTTCCGTAACGCGATCCAATAAAAACATCCCTGTCACAAGTAATTTATCAGCGGTACACTTTTCGCACCCCATTAACGTGTTCAAAAATATATTGTCCGGGATATGTCTATCATTGCCAACTAAATTGTATGTATATCACACGTGGGATTTAGGCCGTTGTTAACTGTGAACGCACCCTATAAAAAAAGTTAGTACTAATTTAGAATATGCAGATTTTAGAAATCTTAAAGAGATTTATCCAAAAAATTTGTCGGGAAGATAGGTATGGTAATTTTTTAAATTACGTTAATCCCTTTGAATGTTTTCGTGATTATTTAATGTATAATTTACATTTGACCAGCTTTTTCAAAATCATCAATCACAAAAACGCGCATGAAAATCCTAAATATTATTTTACATTATTGCATTGTCATAATATCTAGACTCCTTAATATCTATTTCAGATCAATCTAAAATAGATCACAAACACTTTCAAAGATTCCCTCACATATTAGAAATATTATGTTACCGGCTAACACTCACTGTTTTGGGATCGATGATGTCGACCCAAGTTTCTTACCAGCCGGTAACATAATATTTCAAATTTGACTCAAACTCACGAAAATTTCAATACGAAAATTCCCTCACATAGATTAAAATATTGATAATACGTTTCGAGAAATACGAGATACCTACCATTATTGAGTATTTATTCTTTTAATGTTTAACTAAATATCGTTACTGAAAAGATATTCAACATTTGACTGTTAAAAATCTTGGATGCAATTTTATTCTTTATATCCATTTATATTGATGGAAATAGTTTTCGTGCCCCTAACTTGGGGTTCATCGCTCGATTTATTACTTGAAAAATGTTTCGTGATGCTATATATATTCAGATTCCATTTTCTTGGATTATTGCTTTACAATGCTGATTTTTCGGTCTTTTGAGAAAGAAATTGACAATTGAACAAACTTTATACCTAAACTAGCTGACCCGGCAAACGTTGTTATGCCATACAAAAAAAAGTTTGAAAAATAGATGTTGGCCGATTCTCAGACCTACTGTATATGCATGTAAAATTTCATAAAAATCGGTCAAGCCGTTTCGGAGGAGTACAGTAACTAACACTGTGACACGTGAATTTTATATTTAAGAAGATTATATTTAGTTCACAAATAATAGTCAAAGAAAGGACTTCTATTTTCAACGGACTTCAAAAAACGAGGAGGTTCTCAATTCGTCTGTATTTTTCTTATGTTTGTTACGTCGTAACTTTTAACTGGGCGAAGCGATTTTAATGATTCTTTTTTTATTTGTAAGCTGGTGCTTCCTGTTTCATCCCTTTGGCACGAAGTCAGGATCTGATGGTTATCTTTTAATAAATCGAGGAAAACCCTGAAGTTTCAAAGGCACAGATTGTTTTCACGTATTATGTATCTAAATAATCAAAGAGTAGACTACCGAAGTGTTCTCATAAAGACAGTTCAATTTTTTTTTAAATTGTTGTCTCTTATATTCTCGTTTCTATAACATGTGTAAGCTTGGATTTTTTCTTAAATATTTATGGACATTTCAGACAACGTCCTCTGGCTCCGAGCTTAGCTTACATGCTTGTGTTATTGGTACCGGAATGTTAATATACAATATAAACTACTCTTATTTATCTCTTGCGCGACTCATTTGTTTAAATAAAACCACCAAACGTCGGGCTAAAATTTAAAACAAATACACGCGTCTAAATCCGTGAGAGGTGGTTTTATTTAAACTACTCTTCTTTTGTAAATACATAGCAAAGCTCAGATTCCAACTTATGTTATCAAATTAAAACCTAAATTCATATGGCATGAAACATAGTATGACCTTATTATAATTGAGGCAATATCTCAATATATTACACAAGGCAGATTAGCTATAAGTAATTATTACGCTAGTGTAATTTTGTTTATCCAATAAGCTATTGCAAATAATCTAATCCTAATCCTTACTTATATATAAAAGTGAAAGTGAGTTTGTTTGTTTGTGACGTTTTCACGCAAAATCTACCGAATGGAATTGCACGAAAATTGGTATAGAGAAAGTTTAAAGTCCTGGAATTAAAATAGGGTGTATGTTATTTCGCTAAAAACTGTTTAGGGAATAAAATAATAGTTCCACCATTTTGTTTTTCTTACATTTGTCATAGCAACTCATAGAGTATGTCGACTTATAGGTATTTTTCTTGTATTTCACCGAAAAGGTTTTAACCTCAGACTGACACATGCGATTTACGCGGTAGCTTAGAATAGAAACTCCTTAGCTAGATAATAAAAAACGCAGAGATTTTTATCCTTTTTACCGCCGGTAACACCGCGGGGCGCTGCTAGTAAATTATAAAGAAGACTTAGAAAACTTTGTAGACTGCTTGCGTGTCTTTACCTCATGGTAGAGTTGACGGAAATTAATTGCTTTTTCAATATTATTCGATGGAAAATTGTCTTTTGCGACTAACAAATTATGATTGGGTTGTGTATGGTACGGTTTTTATTATATACCTTACTAGCTGTCCCGGCAAACGTTGTTTTGCCATACAATTCTGTATAAAATAAAATTTCATCAAAATCGGTCCAGCCAATTTGTAGCCTATGTGTTATTCTGATGTATAAGCTATATTGTGGTAAAGTTTCATTCAAATCCATTCAGTAGTTTTTACGTGAAAGAGTAACAAACATCCATACATACATCCATACTTACAAACTTTCGCCTTTATAATATTAGTATTATTTATTTATTTTCATATACATACTTACTATTGCTATGCTAGTTGCTATCCTTATTATATAGTTAGAAAAACAGATTCTTGAATTTACGTAACTAATTTCGTCATTAAAACACCTTTTACTTATCTTAACTATGACTATAGCCCTGCAGTGGTATTCAGTAAGAAAAAGTGAAGTGAATTTTCGGTGAATCTTGATCACGTGACATCGCTCCTCCAATAAAAATAGAGGAGCGCTGTCACGTGATCAAGATTCACCGAAAACTCCCTTCACTTTTTCTTACTGAATACCACTGCTCTGAACAATGTAGTCATTACAAAAATATTGTCACTGAAAGGCCAAGCCTAAGCGCCATTAAGCCATCCTGGGTTTCACTCAAATTTACAATAATTGGTCAAGTGCGAGTCGGACTCGCGCACGAAGGGTTCCGTACCATTATCTATGCAACATAAGGCAACGTTATTAGTATCGAGCAAGAAACGGTAAAAAAATCATGTTTGTTGTATGGGAGCCCCCCTTAAATATTTATTTTATTTTATTTTTAGTACTTGTTGTTATAGCGGCAATAGAAATACATCATCTGTGAAAATTTCAACTGTCTAGCTATCACCGTTCTTGAGATACTGCGTACGGAACCCTAAAAATCATGTTTGTTGTATGGGAGCCCCCCTTAAATATTTATTTTATTTTATTTTTAGTATTTGTTGTTATAGCGGCAATAGAAATACATCATCTGTGAAAATTTCATCTGTCTAGCTATCACCGTTCTTGAGATACTGGGTACGGAACCATAAAAATCATGTTTGTTGTATGGGAGCCCCCCTTAAATATTTATTTTATTTTATTTTTAGTATTTGTTGTTATAGCGGCAATAGAAATACATCATCTGTGAAAATTTCAACTCTCTAGCTATCACCGTTCTTGAGATACAGCCTGGTGACAGACGGACGGACGGACGGACGGACGGACGGACGGACGGACGGACGGACGGACGGACAGCGAAGTCTCAGTAATAGGGTCCCGTTTTTACCCTTTGGGTACGGAACCCTAAAAACCAACTAATACTCATGTAAATCTTTATATATTGTGAAAACAGTTAATTTGATTAACATTGAATCTTTAATTCGCAAAATTTAAAAAAGTATGTTGCAATTTTTTATGAAATTAATTAATATTCAAATCACAAGTGTTTAACCTTTAAGAGGATACCAAAATAGTTTCGTGCATTTTTCTATGTACGAAGTTTTCATTGTTTCTTTAGATTGAATGGCCAGAGCTCTAATTTTTAAGTATATGTTTTTTCAATATATTATCTAGGATCGCATAAACTCAGAAACGCGATTGAAAAAAGTTTTCTCGATAGAAAATCTTGGCGAAATAACCTCTCAAATTTTTTATTTTTTTCATTTGTCGGTCTATTATCGCGTATTAACTAATGAAATAACTTTAAAAACATAAGTAACTATCATATATAGAAACACGTAAATCAGAATTAAAATATATTTAGTAGATTTTGAGTAAATAGGAAAAGTATCCCTAATTCTTCATTTTCTGTGCCTACTGGCTGTGTTAATATGTACGTGTCGGCGATGATATACGATAATATTGATGTAGGCCCTTAACATGATTTAATATGAATATATCAGACTAAGTGGATTTGCACAACACTATTATCTATGATATACTCGGGTTAGTGCCTAGTAATATTGATCTGAACTAGATATTTGTAGTGATTTGTAATTTGGAGATTATTATTTAGTTATGTGGTAACGTTAGCTATAGCCAAAATTTCTGTAGAGCCTATTACAGAGTTATGAATCAAAATCACATATTTTCATTAGCAGAATTCAGTATTCAGCAATCATATGTGATAAATAATAAAAATATTTCACTCAGTTCATGATCTAAGTAGAAAACATCTTCCGTGTATAATGGTATAATGGTATATTGTAGTAGACCATGCTTGGCCTTGCTCAGATGGCAGGTGTATGTATGTACTTATTAATATATTCCTAATTTGTGGGGTGATGGACAGAGATGATACAAGTGTCACCTCCCCAAGTCTCACCCGCGGGCTTCGTAAGAACCGGTAGTAAAAATTTACAAAAACCCACTGTATCCACACTTACTTATAGACATGTTGCGCCGACCCCAAATGATGACTACAATTCTGGTTATTATGCCCAAAATATCATCTAAGAACATGAATACACGAAGAATACGAGTATGAGGACTAAAAATAAGAAATACAAATTACAAAATAAATGCAAACACAAACACAAAAGAACATACAAGAGAAATACAAATACAAATATAAAAATGAAATTAATTTATTTCTAATTTCTTTTCGTAGCCAACATTTTCAAAATATATAATTACTCTTTTTCAAAGAATTCCTCGCCGAGTGGTACATGTGTGAGCTGATCATAAGTGTATGTATCAAAGAATTTCTGAGTCACGTTCATCGAATACTCGATGGCGTAATCCAGGATTGGTCCACCGAAGTCTTTGGCTAGAACCTGGGAGTCCGCATTTAACACTTGTAACACTTGAGCACCTAGAAAATACAAAATTAAATATCTATTAACAAACATTTTGCGAAACTTTTATAGTTTAACATTTTGAAAGCAATTACAACTTTATTGTTTGTAATGACCTATTAGCTAAACAGCATAAACAAATAAATATTGTTTATTATATTATGAATTAAATGTTTTTTTTGTTTCGTCTTTCATCACACTGACTTTCGTCATCATCACACAGGTTTACCTTGTTTGAAGGTCAGAGGTGATTCTAATCATTTGATGTAACTCGATTTGGGAATAAATATTTCATTAAATTTTTTTGTTTGCCAACCCACCAACCAACCCAATCAAAATTACCAACTGTATAAGCAGTTGCTAATTTTGATTGCATTGGTTTTTGTTAAATTACATATTTAAGTAGGTATGTTTTTGGGCTTATTATAAAATTTTACCTATCATCACCGCAATCATCATTATTAAGTGAAGCCCACGGGGTATGCAGAGAAATATTTTAAATATTTTAGTATTGATCATCGATCCCATAACAGTGACAAGTTAGTCGGTTTTCTAGATAAAAAGAATAGAATAATAGATGTTACAAATATATTTTAACTATTAAATACTACACTTATGGTCTATTGTTTCCTTTAGTTACTTACAAATTACGAGGTCTTAACTTTGACATTGGCGGTAAAATAAATATTTAAACCATCGGGTATTCATCAGGTCAAGGCAAAGCACTATAGTTTTAGCCTTATTTCCAAGGTCTTATGTAACAATAGTGTAGAAAAATAATTGTGAGGTGTTAGGCAGTTGCGTGATAAGAAATTTAGCTAATCATGCTTTTGAAATGTTTCGGGAATCACATTGTAATTTAAGTAATTTCTTATTTAAAATTTATGGAGGACCTAATGTAAGCACTTAGTGACAGTTCTATTTGGGGCAGTACATAAACTTATTTATTCGTATGTTTATAGTTAAACGGAGATCTGTAGGAGAACGGGCGTATTCAACATAGCCCCAAGGGTTAACACGATGAAGTGGCAATAGGCAGGCAAGCATAGCACTAGTGATTATTAAGGAAGAAAGGTTCTAGAGTAGCAACCACGGACCAGACGACGAAGCCTAGGGCGGCCTCCGACAAGGTGAAGCGACAATATCGGTAAGGTCGCGGAATTGGCATTGTTCATAAATTTTGACCTGCTGTTTTTATTTTATTTTTAGAAAATAATGATCATTATAAGAATCTAATTTCAATATTATCGAAATATTAATTAAAATGAATTTTTAAAACATACTTTATGAAAATATTTTCTTCAAATGTTGTGACGTCATCGTATGCAGACTGTGTATTGCCTTTGCCTAATAAACTTATGATACAACACATTAATCTATATCTTGTCAAGTTGATATATTAGTCTATGCGGAAGTCAGTCACGTAAACTTTTAAATTGTTTTATTTTTATCTAGTGTTTTTTGTCAATTTTTTGTATCCTTAACATAATAAATCTCCTGATTTTTAATTATTTTTACGTTGTACTTTTTTTATAAATTATTGTTTTATAATGTTTAATTGTTTTTATTGTTGTTTGACAGCGCTGACGGAAGTCGTAACCACACACTAGCACACACTAGTTGTAACTGTATCTTTCAAAACCGTCATTAACAACATTAACAACTCTAATACAGAGTAGCGTGTCTCTAAGTACGCTTAAAAATTGTAAGTCCTTCATTTCGAGGGCAAACAAAGGTCATTGGCTTTTTTTTTTAAATAATCTTAAGTCTAGCTTACACGAAGTATAGATAGAAGGAGTCCGAACGTAATGTTGAACGAATGGTCTCAATTTAAGGGACAGATTTTTTGCCGGTAGAGCGCGCCATTTTTCAAGGAGTACTCGTTTGAATTCTATTATATTTATAAATAATATTATTATTTATTTATAAATAATATTATGTATTTAATTAAATGTATTTAATTAAATTAAATTCAACATTCACGAGCCAGCGCGTGTTTACATGTAATAATAATAATAGCATCGGTACGCCCTGAACACTTGCGCAGCCAGTGGCAGAAAATAGAACTATGATCTGGGTTTATTATTGTGTACACGAAATATTATGGAAAAGCCTATACCGTTCGGACTCCTTCTATCTATACTTCGTGCTAGCTTACTAAAATAAACTTATAGATTATGATCAGAAACTCTATTCCCCGAAATGGTTTTCGAATATTATGAGATTTAAAAAAAAATTAACAATGCCAATTGGATGCAAGTGGCACAAGACCGCGCGTTGTGAAGATCTTTGGAGGAGGCCTATGTCCATCAGTGGACGGAGAAAGGTTGATAGACGGATGGAATACTTAAATAGAAAACACTGATCTCACTTTAATATTAAAGAAAACAGATGTACCCATAAGATAGTTTTGCAATGCTAAAGTAACCTTATGACAAGATTCCCTAGTGAGATGTTGACAATGATTTTTCCTACTTTGGTAATCGCTGTATATGTCGTGTGACATTGATTTAGATATCAGTATTTACGTGACGAACTAAGAATATAAATATTACAGCACATTTTCTCTCATCATCATCCTCCTGCCCTTACCCCATTATTAAGGGTCGGCGCAACTTGTTTTTTTCTTCCATAGTCTTCTATCAGCTGTCATGTCTGTTTTAACTCCCCTTTCTTTCACAGCACATTTTCTCTCATGGGTTTGTAAAATTAGACTGTGTAATACGCAATAGGCAGATAATTTTTACGAAAATCGAGGTAAAACATAGTATTAAAGCAGACAAACTTGGGGATGTGTGTAGGTATGTACTCTCTCTCTCCCTCTCCAGCCTATTAACATTCCACTGTAGGGCCCGAGCCTCCTTCACTTCAGGGGTGATTACAGTCTACTGTGCCGCGTTGATCAGACGTGTTATTAACATAGGGTTTATTATCGAGATTTCCGTACATCATAGATAATGTTATCTGTATGCAATATTTTTTAGGTGGCTTTTACAGCATCCTGGGTAGGAAAAGGAGTGTGACACTTGTATTCTTAATCCGTCACCACATGGACAACGGTTCTTCTGTCAGACGTTATTATCCCTAGTAATATTATAAATGCGAAAGTAACTCTGTCTGTCTGTCTGTTACGCTTTCCCGCTTAAACCTCTCAACTGATTTTGATGAAATTTGGCACAGACAATGTTTAGACCCTGAGAAAGGACATAGGCTACATTTATTGCGAAAAAATTTTTTTTCCAAATTCCACGCGGTCGGAGTCGCGGGCAACAGCTAGTTAACTATATTAACTCCTCTTTATTTCATTTATATCTATCTATACCTCTGTTTCACAAAATATCCATATTTTCTCAGGCCCTTTTCTACATAATATATTGGTCCAGAACTAAGAATCTCAGAAAGCAAGCAGATAGAACATAAAGCAATATACTTACTAATCTGTGGGTTTCCTCTGATCAAATTAGTGAGATTCAGCTTAAGATCAGTTCCGTAATCAGCTTTGTATTTGTAAGAATTGATCTTGTAATGACCTTCGTTTTTCTTATTAAGCACCACTCGTTCAACAACTTCGAGACGGATTCGTTGGTTATCTGAGTACAAGAAAAATAAAATAAATATTTACGTTGGCAAATTTCTACGTCAAAAGTGGTCAAGCTTTGAAAATTTGCACGAAGGAATATTATCTGTAAGAGAATACGGATTAATACGCTTTTTTAAATACTTTTAGTAGATAGAAAAGACTCGACAGTAAAAATATCTCTAACAATAAGAGTAGGTACCACGCCATCTCACAATAATTATTCTGAATGACAATGGTACCAATTCTACGCGCACAACTAAACTTAACTAAAAAATGAAATTTGATTGTATCAATAACACAATTCCGACATTAACGATTCTTTCTTGTTAGCAAATCTGTTTATTATAGATTAACGATTGTAATTAATATAAAATTATACAACAAAACAGCCAAATAATCAATATACAGCAATAGTTGTTTTCATTTTTTAGTTAAGTTAAGTTTAGTCGTGGGCGTAGAATCGACACCAATACGTTACTCACACACTTTGATTAGCTTAGTTCATATCTATCTTATTATTTATGAATTTATGTAATCCCTTGCAGTAGGTGGATTGATCTGAAATTTTGCACACATATTAAGGACCGCTTGTTGATATGTAGACTTGAAAGTCCTAGATTCCTTTTTTAGTTTTGAAATTAAAGCAAATTATTACAAAAGACTTTTCATTAATACAAGAATCTAAATGTATTAAAACTATTATATCCATATAATATATAATTAAAGGAAGCGACAGAAGCGGGCTCTAGAATTTTTCTATAAATTAATATTAAGGATTTCTGGTTTTATTTTAATTTATTTATTAGTACATTTACCAGCAAGGTTGTTACTATTTGTAATCAAGGAGATTATCAAGTCTATGTTTTTCTTTCATTTTAGTAATGGTTTTACAACCAGGTACAGCACTCTCTCTCTCTCTCTCTAGCCTGTTGGGGACGGCCCTTCACCACTTTGAGATGGACTATGGTCTACCATGCCGGGCGTCTTGCTATAGGGTTTATTATCAAGTTTTCCGTTTCTTACAGTGGGTATATCTGTATACCTTTAGCTGGCTTTTACAGCACCCTAGAAAGGAAAAGCCGAAGTGACATTTGTCATCTACTCTTATCTATTAAAACTGCATCAAAATCCGTTGTGTAGTTTTGAAGAATTAAGCTCAACAATGACATTATTATATAACTAGCTGTTGCCCGCGACTCCGTCCGCGTGAAATTTAGAAAACTTTTCATGGCTTATTTTCCGCAATAAAAGGTAGTATGTCCTTCTCAGGGTCTAAAGATTGTCTGTGCCAAATTTCATCAAAATCGGTTGAGAGGTTTAAGCGGGAAAGCGTAACAGACAGGGTTTCATTCGCATTTATAATATTAGAAAGGATAAGATTAATAAGTAAGTTAAGTGGTGACTAGGTAGACAACATACATATCTTGATCTTTGCGTATCCATCGGTGTCAAGGTTGAAGAGTAGCAGACGTCCTTGTAGACTGTATACACCACGAATTGTAAAATTGCAGTGCATATCGAACACAAATGTACGTATCTCACGACGAGAACTGTGGCACAGAAATAAGTCATATCAAATAAAAATTATTAAAATATGTAGTGTTTGTCCGTGGGTTGACGGACAAAAAGTATACAAGTATGATCTTCCCATGATTTGCTCGCGGGTGTCGTTAGAACTGATTGAGGGAACCACGTCGCATAACACTAGCGCACATACCCAAGGAGCGTTGCAGGCGGCTGGTCATAAAAATCAGCCAACTCCAAATGCAACATGAATAAGCAGTCATGTTGCGACGACTCCGTATAACGAGATAAGGACAGTAGAATGATAATGGTACCGATTCTATTTACACAACTTAACTAGACTAAAAAATGAAATTAGATAGTGACGCTAAAAGAATTTGGCATTGTTTTGAACTTTTTATAAGAAAATCTGCATATTATATACTAACGATTTTATTTAATAGATATGTACACAACGAAATAGATCATTAATTATAATACGCCATAGTTGTTTCATATTTTTTAGTTAATATAACTTAACTTGTAACGTTTAGTTGAGGGCATAGAATTGGTATCAAAGATGATAATAAAATATAATGTACACATACCTATGTAAATTGTAAAAAATTGCAATTACAATTATACGTCTGGTGACGGATTAATAATACAAGTGTCACCAGCCCATTTCTTCTTAAGAGGGCTGTAAAAACCAGCTAAGGGATTTATTAATTTTGCAATTGACTTGCTATGCTTTTTACTTAATAAATCAAATTGTGATTGTCCCGCTTGCGGTGATCACTTATTCCACCACAATTTGATTTATCCAGCTAAGGGATGTTTAAAGCAGGTAAGATCTACCGTGAGAGATGGAAAATTCGAAACTAAAACCTTTTGTCAACATTAAAGATGCTGTGAGGTCATTACTACGGTCAGCGAAACCTAGTAGACCAAAAACTAAGTGAAAGACCCCCGTGCCCAGCAGTGGGACATTATTGGGCTGGGAAGGGAAATATATTAGGACAAGTTAATAATCTGTACAAAATAAGACAAAATAAAGCCAATATAATTATTTAGTCGCTCCACCTTGTCGTCAAGGTCGCGAGGAGACATTGGATTGGATGACCGCGCGGTGTGGGGTTTTATGGGGGAGGCCTACGTCCAACAGTGGACGGAGAGAGGCTGATGGATGGATGGAATTATTTAATAGGTATCTAATATTTTAGACGATGTTTTTGTATGTATTGAATTGTATTGTAGTACTAATAAATAACAGTAATAATTACACTTTGTCACACCTATCACCCCATAATCGTGATGATACCATTAACTTGAATATAATCGAGTAACAAGGACTCAGGTTCGAATTAGTGTACATGGAATTTTGATCACCTGATTATCAAAAAAGCCGTGACTAAGTCAGTCACAACAAGGTTGAACAACACTAATGTGGATGTGTATATGAACTTCCTGACATTTAAGGGATCGTGATGACGGATAAGAGATGCGAGGAAGAAATTTGAGTTCTTTGCTAGAAATAGAAAATCGCAAGGTTGGTGAAATAGTAGGTCAATTATATGTACTTCTAAAATGAATGAAAATAGAACTACAGAGAAATATGGGTACCAATTCTAACGGTAAAACTAAACTTAAATAAAACATAAATATTGATATTGTCAATAACCCAATGCAGCAAAGTGAACTGATTTTTTTTAAATAGAAAACTATGTAGTAATGGAATAATGGTTTTAAATACACCATAGCTAGTTTCATTTTAGTTAAGTTAGTTTAAGCTTTTGACGCCTCAAGATTGGCCTTATAAAATCCTTCCGTCCTTATAAGATTAGTATAGAAGGACTAGAAACAATATAAAACAAATTAAGCGTTTCAATAATAATAATCATTTGCTAAGGACTTCACAAATATTTATAGGCTTCGGCAATATGTCAATCACATATTGATGTAGTATGACTGATATAAATGGAGGTTAGTTACCGACCTCCACTCACTTGAATTTTGTAATAGGTGAAGAAACTGTGGTCTTAGGCAGTTAGCGTGTAAGCGCTTAGCGGACTTGTTCTCGAAATATTAGTACACTGCAATGTTGTTTATTATAATGTGTATTTTATTAAACATATTACAGTGTGTAAACATACATATTTCGCAAAAAAAATTTGCACAATTTACTTTAACATTAGTCGCTATCTATGATATCCCGTGATGATATCTTAGAATTAAATCGTCGGCAAAAAATAAAGTTTCGTAATTAAATAATGTTGCTAATCATGTAAATCATGTCTATATAAAATAATTACATTTAAAAACACCTCTTGTTTTTCGCCTTTACGAAACCAAACTACGATAAACTCAAGGAAATGTTAACTTTCTTAAAACTTAGGATTGTGGAAATTAATTTGTCTTTTAAACACACAAAGAGTAAAAAGAAGAAAAAACTAATTACTTGTATTCGAGAAAATATTAGAAAACAGTTATTATGCGTAGGACACAACCTTGCGTCAAAAATGGGATAACGCACTCCGAGAAGGTTGGCAACAGTCGGCCGGAGCTGTAGAGTCTAATGGGAAAAAAGAAACTGACGAACTACATGAGCATTCTCCAACAAGACCGCTTTCTGCATCAGGGCTATTACTGACTTACTATTGACACCTCTAGGTGTTGTGAGAGACTCTTTGGGACGAAACCATCTACTATTTTTGTATATACCATCATCCAGATGTCAGTAATCTCGTGGGACAGGTTTGGTCTTCTTTTCAACAAAACCATTATTAAATACTTACGAAACTTTATCCGGGATGCAAGTACTTAGCCCTATAAGTCTTGCATCATGAAATGTCATCTTTAAGTTGCCAGGTAAAGTCATGCTAATGTTCTGTTCCATATAGAGTGGGTCTAGTACTGGTATTCCAGCTTCTGGGATACCCTTTACGATGCCTGGAATAGCATCTTTTGTTGCTTCGGTAAAACATTCATCACTGAGTTCTGCACAGGGATGGATGTAATCCGCTGTAAATAAAAATATATATTATCTTTACTTATTATAAAATAAAGTTGTTATTTTTATATATATTCCTAAGTTAGCTTATATCTTCAGAACTATGCAACGGATTTTTAACGGTTTTTTTAATAGATAGCATAGTTCAAAAGGATGGCCTTTTTGTATAATTTCTTAAGATTTATGGTCTTATTCATAATGAATTATCGAAGGTTTAAAAGGAGATTTTATCGGAGAGATAATAAACGTTTTAGCGTAAAAAGACTATTATGAATAACAAGTTTTGACAATTTTCGCGAACCGATTTTAGCGAACTATTAAACCTCTGTTAAGTCATTATGAATAAGACCATTAGTGTTTATTGGAGAAATAACCATAAACGCGTGTGAAACCGCGAGCATTAGCTAGTATTAAATAATTTTATGTTCTTGAGTATGAAGAATCGGAAGGATTAAGATACAATGACTGATGGATTTAATGTCGCATTATTATAGTCTGTAGTCGTAATTATTCATTGCTAAACGAAAAAAAAAAGCTTTCGAAATGTTCTCTAGCCGCACAAGGTTACCAGGTCTATAACCTAGGATGATTAATTGAATTTTTTTAATAGAGTTGAATATTTTTGAGGGTGTTTGACTAATTCAATTCTATTTACAGTTTCAACCTAAAAGAGAGAAAAACGGTATGTAAAAGTTTGTTTGCAAGTTGATCACTTTATAATATTACTAGCTGTTGCACGCGACTCCGTCCGCGTGGAATTAGGAAATTTTTTTTTCCATAAATGGTAGCCTATGTCCTTTCTCAGGGTCTATAGATTGTCTGTGCCAAATTTCATCAAAATCGGATGAGAGGTTTAAGCGGGAAAGCGTAACAGACAGAGTTACTTTCGCATTTATAATATTAAGGGATTTTTTTCAATACCTAAAACTAACAAATATTAATGTCACAACGTGCTCAAAAGCGGGACGTTAATGGGCTGAAGAAAAAGATGATTAAGTTATGAAAATTGGTGTTTTGGCGGACGAACTTGTGTTCAAATCACTAGTAATGTTATAGATTTACGTTTATGACAGTTTTTCTTCATTACTTGTTTTGGCGCGCTAGGGAAAAATTGGTCAAGTGCGAGTGGTACTCGCGCACGAAGGGTTCCGTACCATTATCTATGCAACATAAGGCAACGTTATTAGTATCGAGCAAGAAACGGTAAAAAAAATCAGTTTTTTGTATGGGAGCCCCCCTTAAATATTTATTTTATTTTAGTTTTAGTATTTGTTGTTATAGCGGCAATAGAAATACATCATCTGTGAAAATTTCAACTGTCTAGCTATCACCGTTCTTGAGATACTGGGTACGGAACCCTAAAAATCATGTTTGTTGTATGGGAGCCCCCCTTAAATATTTATTTTATTTTATTTTTAGTATTTGTTGTTATAGCGGCAATAGAAATACATCATCTGTGAAAATTTCAACTCTCTAGCTATCACCGTTCTTGAGATACAGCCTGGTGACAGACGGACGGACGGACGGACGGACGGTCCCGTTTTTACCCTTTGGGTACGGAACCCTAAAAAATCAGTTTTTTGTATGGGAGCCCCCCTTAAATATTTATTTTATTTTAGTTTTAGTATTTGTTGTTATAGCGGCAATAGAAATACATCATCTGTGAAAATTTCAACTGTCTAGCTACCCAACTAGCAAAATAGTTATATAACCCATGACTTATAAGGAAAGAATTCTTTTACCAGTTCTATTAAAGCATTATGTTTACTAATTTTCTTGTAATAGCATACTATAAGCATATTTTGCTAATATAACCTAATAACCTTGTTGCATTATCATATAAAGTATTATGTAACAGATTTATAAGTCCTTTATGAGCCAGATGTCATATAAAAGTATACAATATGGCTTTTTAGCTGTATAATATCTTAGCTGTATAGAAGCTATAGCCGCATACTTTTCCTAAAATTAATAAAACTGCTATAACACCTACTCCCTTGTAATGGAATGACTAATGCGACTTTAAAGTCTTTCCGACCCTCTGTTCCCCTGAGCTGAAGAGGCAAGCTATAAAATAACTATAAGAATAATATTCGTATAAATGTACTTGACTAGACCTTTACATGACTAAAACACCGCCATTTAATGATCGCTACTATGTACTACTGTAAGCGGAGAAGTAATATCTGCATTATAACAAATGAATTTGAACGATTTGAAAAACTTAAAGCAAAGTGGGGTTTATCGAAGAAATGTGGTGAAAAGATGCAAAGCTATGATGTCACCAAGTTTATTGTCTGCTACAAGTTCGCCCAGGGCAGAACTGAAAGAAAATTCTAGTGGTTCCGTAGAATTATGTTCACCAAATTCAGAAAACAACACTGTTCCCGAAGATGATAGTGATAGTGAAGTCACTATCACTATCATCTTCGGGAACAGTGTTGTTTGATGCTGTCGTAACTGTACATTCTTTGAGGTGCTTAAGAACTGGATTTATCAAATCATATTCAATAACACTTTTATAATAAAATTTATCTGTTTGATTGTCACCACTTGGAGGATCTAGTAATTCTGCATCTACGAGTGCGGGATACCTTTTTTTTCTACCGGTAAAATGGTATTTTCATTAAATATGTTTGTGTATGTGCATTGATCATCACCTAAAATAACATTAATGAATTATTTACAATAGTCTTCGGTTCTTAAGAGTGGACTGGCGGAAATTAACAATTTAGGTTTTGAGTACAAACATTTGGAAATGGACGAGTTCCGAAGGAATATAGGTACTTGGGCTGTGGAAAATAATATCACACATATTGCTCTAAACCAGCTTTCTAAAATTGTGAATACACTGGTACCCTATTCATTACCATTGGATGCACGCACACTTCTCAAAAGCAATAGTGTTAAAATAAATATAATTAAAATAGACACAAATAGACTTTATTGGCATAATGGACTAATAGACCAGTTAACAAACTACAGGGTGGCGCAATAGAACGTGCATTTAATGTGTATAGGCTAAAAAAATAAATACAAAATGTATAGTTGAAATAAAAAATAGGACGATTAGGTAATTAAATGTAGTTTATTTTTAAAAAATGACATTATCTAAATGACGGTCCTCTCGAAGACGGCACTCCTCTAAACGCGAACGCAGATTTGTGAAAACTCTTGTCAATAAATCTGGGGTGATGGCTGCCATTTCCTCTAGGATATATTCCTTTAGCTGACTGATGTTCCTCGGATTGTTCATGTAGACATGTTCATTTTCATTTTCATGTTCCAAAAATGAACCATAAAAAGCACTGCATAGTCCGAAAGTAACGGTATGGGCAGCAATCTCAAGCAAAGGAATTATTGGCCCTTTCTTCTTTGAAGATTCACGAGGACGAAACATCACCGTTAACAACGACCGCTATGTTGCGATGTTAGAGGGATATTTGACTCCAGAACTTGCGAGATCAAGAATAGCGAATACGGGGACTTGGTTCCAACAAGACAGAGCGACTCATGGCGGTTGTGAAACAGATGTTTCCTGCAAGACTAATTTCCAGCCCGCTTCTGGCATGCAGTCTAATCTCCGTAATTTTTCTGTTTTAGTCGAGAGACCACGAGGCCAAAATAATGATCCTTGCTTTTCCCAGTGACTAGGAACTGCTGTGAGGACAGACTTGCCCTTCTCGATATTATTTACAATTTTAAATGGCATCTTAATCTGCAATCACATAACACACATTACACTTTTTTATTATTACACTGCTAACTAACTAACTGCTAACATCCATAAAAACTACCATCTTCAAACTGCAATAAATAAAACTGTATTCTGTGGCTGAATGAATTACCGAAGGAACCCTAAATCTTCCAATATGGTTGACTGTACGCACTCTGAAAAGCTATTTTAAAAGTCAACGGCTTATAGATGTTTTATAAAAGGAATAGATTTGCTAAATGTTCTTATTGTACGTTACAGTAAAAATAATTAAATAAAAATAAATTGTTTATTAATATAAATGGAAGAATTCAAAAGGCGCATTAAAAATTCTTCATAAAACTTACCCACAATTGTCGCAAATCTTCTTTCGCAGTTATCTCTTCTATATATTTAACAATAAAATACACCATAGAATATATTGGTGGACATTAATTATTAGATATTATCGTTCACATATAATTGCCATATCCATTTGGATGTAATTTACTATATACTAGATAATTAAAACCCAAATTTTCTTATACACGTATTACGATAAACAATTACACAAGTAATCACCCTTGTAGTCGAATTTTGATGACAACTACAAGCACCCAATACGGTATTTTTATGGCTTCTTTAAGAACAATTGGTTTATTATTATAATAAGTATAGAGCGTCTACAAGAAAGAAAATTCTTATAAAAAGCGCCCAAATGCAGGCTTATTAACGTTTTTATGACCTCTATAAAAGCAAAGTTTTTGGCTTTAATGACATTCTTAAAGCAACTTTTTGCTAGTTGGGTATCACCGTTCTTGAGATACAGCCTGGTGACAGACGGACGGACGGACGGACGGACAGCGAAGTCTCAGTAATAGGGTTCCGTTTTTACCCTTTGGGTACGGAACCCTAAAAATTATGGGAGTAAATTTTGACGTTGTTGGCGCACTCCGTCACTCTGAAGTTAGTTACCAAAGTACGATCGCGATGTCGTGAAAGTTAATCCTTTCTGGTTGGTAAAATTCTTACGTATACACTTAACACTTAAATCATTCGTTCTTCTAATAATCTGGCTCTGTTTGTTAAAACACCCAATTACTTAATGCAATCTTGCATATTGCTGTAATTTTTAAAATCTTACTAATTATTTAAGTGCATGACTACAAGTGAACAAAAGGGTTTTTTTCTCAACAGATAAATAATAACTGCTTGGTATCTAGAATTATCTAATTAAAAGTTTGTCCATTCTCACAACGAGGCCATAGCACACCGTGATTAAGTTATTACATTGCGCATTTGCATTGTGCAATTGATTTTGCGTATAGTTAGTATCTACTTTGTTAAAAGTAGGTATACCAGGTATTGTCTAAATTAGTTTAGTGTTCATTATATTGGTACCAATGCTACGTGCACAACTAAACTATTAAAAAAAAAAATAAAAAAAAAAATTATAATTAAAAAAAAAATATATTAATAAATAAATAAATATTCACACAGACATTTCACACAACGTCCTCTGGTCCCAAGCTAAGCTTATATGCTTGTGTTATGGGTACCAGAATACGGATATAATACATAAACTACTTTTCTTTTGTAAATACATACTTATAATACATAGTAAACACCCAGACGCAGTACAAACATTTGTATGACAATTAAAAACATCACACAAATGATTGTCCTGACCGGGAATCGAACCCATCGAATCGAAAAAAAAAACTAAACTTAACTAAAAAATGAAAACAACTCCTCTCCAGCCCATTTACGTCCCACTGTTGGGCACGGGCCTCCTCCACTTTGTGAGGGATTATGGTCTACTGTGCCGCGCTGACAGGGCGTGTTGGCATAGGGTTTATTTTCGAGATTTCCGTCTCTCACAGAGGATGTTATCTGTGTGCAATATCCCTTAGCTGACTTACAGCACCCTTGGGAGGAGATAGGGTGGTGACACTTGTATTCTTAATCCGTCACCACACGGTTTCATTTCATCATTTCATTTCATTCAAAAAATGAAAACAACTAAGGCGTAATATTTTCTAACACTTGCGCGACTCATTTGTTTAAATAAAGCCTTTTTTTACGGATTTAGACGCGTGTATTTGTTTTAAATTTTGGTCCGACGTTTCAGATACTTTGCAGTCACCATGGTCACGGGTGAGACTGTGAGTGTTAAAAGTAGTTTTATTTAAACTATGGCGTATTTTGATTAATTGGATCTTCCGTTGTGGACATTTTTATTAATTAAAATCGTTAGCATATAATATACAGATGTTTTTAATAATAAAATTGGTCAAGTGCGAGTCGGACTCGTGCACGAAGGGTATCCGTACCATTATCTATGCAACATAAGGCAACGTTATTAGTATCGAGCAAGAAACGGTAAAAAAAATCATGTTTGTTGTATGGGAGCCCCCCTTAAATATTTATTTTATTTTATTTTTAGTGTTTGTTGTTATAGCGGCATCATCTGTGAAAATTTCAACTCTCTAGCTATCAACGTTCTTGAGATACAGCCTGGTGACAGACGGACGGACGGACGGACGGACGGACGTACGGACGGACGGACGGACGGACGGACAGCGAAGTCTCAGTAATAGGGTCCCGTTTTTACCCTTTGGGTACGGAACCCTAAAAAGCCCTGTTATTATTGCCGAATTGTGTTATTGACACTTTCAAATTTCATTTTTTAGTTAAGTTTAGTTGAGCACGTTGCAGAAGATTAAGAATACTTATGCCATGACACCATTTCCTCTTTAGGGCGCTTTAAGAGGCATAAACATAATAATATAACATCTTCTGCAAGAGACGGAAAAATCGAAACCTAGAAGAAAAATCCCAAAATATTTACTATAGTAATGTACTAGAGAGTGACATTGAAAAACGTAGGAACACAATAACAGTAGGTTTAATAACAAATTGTAATTTGTATTCTAGACGCAGTTGAGTGTTGCAAAAATGTACCTGTTGATCTTGAACCACAAAGCATCGTTTTAATACTACTAACTGGGAGTTACAATAGCTCGTTATAAGGTGTTAGTAATAAACTACTTGAGCTTAATCAGTATTTTGTAAAGGGAGTCTATTTCAAGAACGTTCAAGAGTTTAAAAGAATAATTGAAATCGCTTCGCTGAGTTAAAAGCTATTAGGTAACATACGTACAACATATAGACGAATTGAGAATTGTCACCCTTTGGTGTAAAATAATATTTTCTAACAGATGCGCAACTCATTTGTTTAAGGAGGAGGTCCTTTTTTGAAGTCGGTTAAAAAATAGTAAACTACTGTTCAGTTGTTATTTACGGTTGAAATAAAACCAGTTTCTACGGATTTAGACGCGTATATTTGATTAAACGTACGTAAAGTGGTTTTTTTTAAACAAATGAGTTATTACTCGATTCTCCATATTAAGATTTTTTTTCTCCTGCCCTGCCGGGCCATGATGATGCCTTGAGCTTTACCATGACCCGGCGGGGGATGGCCCCGTTAAACGGGGCCCGACCCGACTGGGGGAGCATTAGGTCCCCCTGCCACGTTGCCGTGGCCGACAGCCACATTTGCCGCGGCGGGTCTCGGAATACCGACCCGCCGCGCACGACCACCTCGTCGGGAGGGGCCGCAGCCGGCTACTGCGTGGCGACGACCCCTGCCCGGGGCCCTGCGGGGGTCAAAGTGCTACCAGAACGTTCGCGCTCTCGCATGAGTTTCGCATCTGTTAGAAAATATTATTTTACACCAAAGGGTGACAAAAAGCGTCCATATTTTTCTAGTAAATAGGTAAATATATTATTTTCTTACGAGTTTTCAATTGCATTTAATATTTACCGCAAGACAATTAGCTCTGCCATTCAGATATCTTCATTGATAATAACAGGCAACCATCAAGTTAAACAACACAATTAAAAATCAATTAGTTAAAATTATCTATACAAAACTGTATACGTGAAGTAAAAACGATGTATTCCTTTTTAATTGAGGCCGAAGGAATTTAAATTTTAAACTAGCTGCTGCCCGCCGTTACGCGTGAATTTTAGAGACCAAACTTTAACAATTTATACAAGAAACCCATACTTTTGAACCACTCTATCTATTAAAGAAAAGCGTATCAAAATCCGTCGCGTAGTTTTGAAGATATAGGCTTATGTAGAGACATACATACAAAAATAGCAACTTTGATTTTTAAAAAGAGGCTACTGTATACCTAATATAGGTATTTGCGTTAGGTATTGCTATCCCTATTCCCGAGCGTCGCGCTGAAAGGGACAAATATAGCTGAAGCAGATTTTACCTGCAAATTCTTTGAAAAAAAGACGTTTCGTAGTCCTCATTTTTCGTCGCGAAAGTTTAACCGATTTTGACTGTTTTTACGCTATATTATATATGAAGAGTAAGTCTATGCTTCTATCACTTTCTTTTTTGGTAAACCTTTACCAAATATGTGTGATAGACGCTGCAACTTTATCTAAAGTAAACCGAAAAAAATGGGATTTTCGAATGGTCATATTTCTTTTAGTTATTATGTTTGGAAAGAAAAAAGAAAGTGATAGAAGCATAGATATACTCTTCATCTATAATATAGCGTAAAAATAATTAAAATCGGTTTTACTTTCGTGAAGAAAAAAGGGACTACAATGCCCATATTTTTGTATGGAGCATAATTTGGTATCGTGCCCTCTTAAGTAAAGATAGAAAGGAATGCAGAATACTAGTTAGTTTCTTTAGATTTTTTTATATCACTTATCACCTTAGTGATATAAAAAAATCTTTAAATTTATATTATAAAAGAAATTACGGTACATAATTTATGATCTATTACATAATTTCACTTCGCTTAACCATGCTAGTTGAAAAAAAGGTTCTCCTATTTTAGGTACGCCTTAAACTCATTTTTGCTTTCAACGACGGAATATAACGAAAAAAATAAATAACAATTTTTTCTCTTCTGCCTGCTCTGTGACTAATCAGCATATGATGATAGCATTTAAAAAAAAACTCAGTCAAAACGGATGGACCGAATTTCATAATCTTTTGCGCCCTCAGATATGTTTTAGAATGACAATTGAGAAAAACTTACTCCTTTCGTCTGTTAGGTACGCTAATAACGATAGATACAAAAAATATTAAAAAAAAAAATACTTACGCAAAGGTACCAATTGAAAACTACTGTATACAAACACACACAACACCACAAACACGTAATGTCCGTATTTTGACATATTTTTTACACCTATTTATACTTTTTCACACAACTATAAGTGTATGTATAGGTTGTTCACCTATATTCGCAACTGCATACGATAGCGTTGCATACAAGGCTTGTAACACGAATGTTAGCGACTGCTTGTCTATGCGATCTTTAATTTTGTGATTAAACAACACCTCAAGGATTTAAGGTGTGGTTCTAACAGTAATGTAGTAAAACTCTTTGACTATTTAAGATGATTCTATAAATACTACTACTACGTAGGGCAAATACTTTGGAAGCGTTTTTATGAAAATTGCGCGGACACAAGATTGGGAAATTTTCCACACTTCTAAAATTATTACGGTTGTATTTCGTGCCAATGGGCAATCACTCTCTCTCTCCAGCCTATTTACGTCCCACTGTTGGGCACGGGCTTCCGCCACTTTGGGATTATGGTCTACTGTGCCGTGCTGACCAGGCATGGTGGCATTAGAGCCTGGGGAGAAAAAGGGGTCGTGACACGGGCAATCACTAGTACGTTAAAATTGGAATACATCTAATATAATATTATTACGGATGGTTCTTTACATTTGTTGGTACTTAATTATTTTTTAAATTGGAAAAAAAGATGTAGCTGACTACATATACAATTTCTTCACCGACTCAATTTTTTAAAATTTAAAATTATACTACACGGGCATAGCCAGGGGATTTAGAAATATAAATTAATCATTTAATTAATAATAAATAAATATTCATGGACGTTACACACAACGTCCTCTGGTCCCAAGCTAAGCTTAAAGGCTTGTGTTATGGGTATCAGAACACGGATATACTCGTACTACATATACTACTTTTCTTTTGTAAATACATACTTATTATACATAAAAACACCCAGAAGCAGAACAAACATTTGTATGACATTTATAAACATCACACAAATGATTGTCCCGAGCGGGAATCGAACCCGCGACCTCGTGAACGGCAGTCCGTTACATGAACAACAAGACCACAAAACCCGTCAAAAAAATTTGATCTCAAATGAAGAAATGAAACCGAAATTTTGGAAATTCTCCCTGATTCTAGGCCCTGGCTAGACCCATGAATTATGACATAGTTAATTAAATTACATGAAAACTACATTAAATGTATTATTTTACATTAATTTACATGAAAACATATTGTGTTTTCATGTAAATTATAGAACAAAGATTATTCAACAGTATTACAACAAGAAGAATTCCAAAGATATTACGCCTACATTCAGTCAGATATTAAATATTATAATTATTATTATATTAAAATTGATTAATTATGTTATAAAAATGTCACATTAACTTATTAATACTGATACTACTAGAAGAATTTCCCCGTCTTTGCAACATTTTTCACTAAGGCTTTGCTTCTATTGGTTGCAGCCTAATGTTATATATAGTCTTTAGCGTTCCTCGATAAATGGATTATCCAATTGACTGAAAAATATTTTCAATACGAACTAATAGTTCCTTAGATTTGCGCTTTTAAACAAACAAACAAACTCTTCAGCTTTAGAACATTAGTATTAAAGTTATAGAATACAGTTACACTTTATTACTCAAGACCTTTTGACTTTACAGGCCACGGTCGGGGCAGCTATTATAGATTTTATTATCTAGGTTTTTAACTACCATCCTTATCCTTATTAATTTACAAATGCAATAATCGGAATTAATAACTGAAAATCTTGACGATCTTAAGTGTTAATGTGTGTAACCAAACCATAGTGCGATATAAAAAACTGTTCAACGCCAATCTATCGAGTGATATGGTAAATTTCTGTTTGTTAAGGTTTAATTTCTAAATTTCACTCGTACGAAGTCGCGGAAAACAGCTAGTAATATATATTTAATAAGATCTGATGGTTTGATAACGTAATGCATATTTTTCTTCACCTTATGTATTAACTTTTCACTATGGGCGTGCCCAATAGTGAAAAGTTCAAGGCCTCCTCCACACCTCCACTTCTTATTTTAGTCGACTATGCCACGCGTGACGGATTAAGAATACAAGAGTCATCACCCTTTTCCTTCCTAGGGTGGTGTAAAGGAAAGAAAAGGAATATTGTACAAAGATAACGTCCTCCGTGAGAGATGGAAGACTCGAAAATAAACCCAAAAATACAGATACAATGCATATCATATGATACGTAATTTTTTGGCTTCTCACTGCAATAAGCGTAATTATACCGCTCGTAACTTACTTTGTAGTAAAGTAATTTTACGTTAACATTTTATCATGTTTGTTTGTGTTTTTGTAGTTTATTAGTGCGGACAGGTCAGCTATTATTTGTCATAGGTAACAATTAAGTGATGTAGAGTCATCACCCTTTTCCTTCCTAGGGTGGTGTAAAGGAAAGAAAAGGAATATTGTACAAAGATAACGTCCTCCGTGAGAGATGGAAGACTCGAAAATAAACCCAAAAATACAGATACAATGCATATCAGATGATACGTAATTTTTTGGCTTCTCACTGCAATAAGCGTAAATTTCAACTTTTTAATTTAACTCAAGATGGTCAAAATGTAATAAACTAGTAGATTTTCTTATATGGATGTATGTAGAGGTGCATTGTTCAGTCTATTCTGATATTTTAAAGAGTGAATACGTTCTAAAAATAACAGACCGATTTCAAAAATTCTTGATTCTAATTTATGTACAACAAACAGACAACGTTTATTAAGGGCCAACATCAATATTATCGTATATCATCGCCGACACGTACATATTAACACAGCCAGTAGGCACAGAAAATGAAGAATTAGGGATACTTTTCCTATTTACTCAAAATCTACTAAATATATTTTAATTCTGATTTACATGTTTCTATATAAGTATAATAGTTACTTATGTTTTAAAAGTTATTTCATTACTTAATACGCGATAATAGACCGACAAATGAAAAAAATAAAAAATTAGAGAGGTTGTTTCGCTAAGATTTTCTATCGAGAAAACTTTTTTCAATCGCGTTTCTGAGTTTATGCGATCCTAGATCATATATTGAAAAAACATATGCTTAAAAATTAGAGCTCTAGCCATTCAATCTAAAGAAACAATGAAAACTTCGTACGTAGAAAAATGCACGAAGCTATTTTGGTATCCTCTTAAAGCTTTATATGAAGATATCGGCACATACAAGAAAAAATGCACGTAAGTTATGTATTACGTAGGTACTATTAAATATTATAATCACATCGATGCAATGTCATCAAGATTAATACCATATAATTATATTTCACTAAAACGTGCAATAACACGAAGGCACGTATGTAATTGCAAATAGGTAAGTGTTTATGTACTAATTATAACCCTAGAAAAAAAATGTTAAGCCTAATAATCTTGCTTTTTTATTAGGGTTCCGTACCCAAAGGGTAAAACGGGACCCTATTACTGAGACTTCGCTGTCCGTCCGTCCGTCCGTCCGTCCGTCCGTCTGTCACCAGGCTGTATCTCAAGAACGGTGATAGCTAGAGAGTCGAAATTTTCACAGATGATGTACATATTTCTATTGCCGCTATAACAACAAATACTAAAAATAAAATAAAATAAATATTTAAGGGGGGCTCAGATACAACACATGACGTTTTTACCGTTTCTTGCTCGATACTAATAACGTTGCCTTATGTTGCATAGATAATGGTACGGAACCCTTCGTGCGCGAGTCCGACTCGCACTTGACCAATTTTTTATTGATATTGTACACAGATAACATCCTCATAATCATAGTAGGGTGCTGTGAAAGTCAGTTAAGGGATACACAGATAACATCTTCTCTGAGAGACGGAAAACTCGAAAAGAAACCCTGTGCCAACACGCCTGGTCTGCGCGGCACAGTAGACCATAATCCCTCCCAAACTGGAGGAGGCCCGTGCCCAACAGTGGGACGTAAATGGACTGGAGAAGAAGAAGAGAAGAATCATAGTAGACTATAATCCCTCCCACTGGAGAGTGAAAGAGAGAGAGAGAGAGAGAGAGAAATCTATACTAATATGGTTTGGTTGTTTGTTTGAACACGCTAATCTCAGGAACTACTGGTCCGATTCGAAAAACTCTTTCAGTCTTGGATAGTACATTTATCGAGGAAGGCTAAGGGATATCACGCTGCGACTATTAGGAGCGATGCATCTGTGAAAAATGTTGCGATAACGAGGAAAAATTTCTAAATTCCACGCGGACGGGGTCGCAGGCAATAGCTAATTCTAATTATATAACCCCAGAAAAAATAGATTTTGAGCCTAATATTCATTTTTTGATTTATTAATATGGCTAACTTTGAATTAATTTTACTACTAAATATCTCAAATCTGCTATCACATATGTTCGTATTTCTAATTAGCCTAATCTGCTCAAGTGCACCATAACAAGAAGATATTGTATGGGAATAGACATACATCAGAACTGGGCTATTTTCTTTTTAGGCTGTTAATATCCCACTATTGGGGACGGTATTACTCAAATTTGCGAGGGTATTTAGATGCGCTGACCTAGCATGATGGCAATGACTTTAGTTTCAAGTTTACCTCACAGAGGATGTTAGCTATATATAATATTCCTTAGTGGGCTTTTACAGCTCCAAGAAATGGGGACATGAAACTTATATTCTTAATCTGTTATTACATGCTTATTGAACCTAAAAGGTCGCTATTATACTCTCAACCAATCAATCTAACAATTACAAAAGATAAATTGTATTAAGTATTCCATACCAGACTTATTTATCAGACCATTAAGCACTGACAAACTGCATTCAGTCATTCATTTCATTGTGTTCATTTTAAACGAGTTAATTCGCAAACACTGACACAATCGCGATTATTCGGTTTTGTTAAAGTTTATCGCTTGTTGCACACCGTGCGAACAAATCACATTGTGATACTATCTCATTTTCAATGTAATTTATTTAAATAAAAAGCCAATAACCACAATTACTAACTGCTTAACCATTATACGGGCCCTTTGCGTGAAATTGGAAAATTGCGTAACGTAAAAATAACACAAAAAATATTCGCATAAACTTTCAGGTTGTGAAGTTTTATACGTGCTAGGGCAGGAGGACCTTTAGTACGACATAGGCGCTGTAATTTTCCTAGATAATACCTTTAACTTAAAGTCAAAAGGTGAAAATAAAAGTCAAAGTCAAAAGCCAAGCAAAGTCATTTTGACTTTGGCTTTCGACTTTGGCTTCCAAATCCAAAAGGCAAAATCAAAAAGCTTTTTAATATTCATGGACATTTCACACAACGTCCTCTGGTCCCAAGCTAAGCTTATATGCTTGTGTTATGGGTACCAGAATACGGATATACTACATAAACTACTTTTTTTTTTGTAAATACATACTTATAATACATAGTAAACACCCAGACGCAGTACAAACATTTGTATGACATTTATGGATATCACTCAAATGATTGTCCTGACCGGGAATCGAACCCGAGACCTCGTTCGATCGGCAGTCCATTACATAAACCACTCCACCACGAAGCCCACGAAGCACCACGAAGCTTTGGCTTCTGATTTGATTTCCGAAGTTCGGAAATCAAATCAGAAGCCAAAGCTTCGTTCGGAATCCGAACCTAACATTGGAGATAATTGGTGTAAGTAATATCTATAATTCTGTGTAGGATAAACCGAGAGACTTGTAATGTAGAAAAACCTACAGAGGTGAGGTAACATAATAAAATACGACAAAAAAAATTAATTAATTTCATTCAATTCTATATAACTCTTGTAAACTATTTATAACAATATGTACTTACTTTATACTATTTGCATGTAATAATAATAAATAAATAAATAAATAAAATCTGATGGATTAAAAAAAATATGTAAGTACATGTATTAGCGGATTTTTTCATTATGTCATTACGTTAAGGGCCTACATCAATATTATCGTCGACATGTACCAATTAACACAGCTAGTAGGTATAGAAAATGAAGAATTAGGGATATTATTTTTGTTTACTCAAAATCTACTAAATATATTTTAATTCTGATTTACGTGTTTCTATATATATTAGTTACTTATGTTTTTAAAGTTATTTCATCAGTTAATACGCGATAATAGACCGACAAATGAAAAAAATAAAAAATTAGAGAGGTTGTTTCGCTAAGATTTTCTACCGAGAAAACTTTTTTCAATCGCGTTTCTGAGTTTATGCGATCCTAGATCATATATTGAAAAAACATATACTTAAAAATTAGAGCTCTAGCCATTCAATCTAAAGAGACAATGAAAACTTCGTACGTAGAAAAATGCACGAAGCTATTTTGGTATCCTCTTAAGGATTTTTTTGTGTGGCGACTGATTAAGAACACAAATGTAGCCACGCTATTTCCTTCCAAGGGAGCTGTAAGATTCAGTTAAACGATGCAATTACTATTAATATGACATAATATCATTGAAAAACGCATTGAACAGCTAAAATGCATGTGTTTCGTTATTTGTAAGTACAAAACCACAACAATGCTTAGTGTAGTTATATTGCTTAACTATCTATCGTGTGAACTGTGTCGCGATGTTTATGATGGTGTCCATATTACAGAACGAGACAGTTTTAGATTAAAAAATATCATTCACGTCAACATCATTGCTCCAGAATACTAATTGTAACGTGACTATTGGATTGCGTATACATGAAATACTTAAACTGTAATTTTGCGTTACAAATGAAAATAATTTTCTTTCTTTCTTTCTATAGGTGCTAGTTTTAACGAACATAAAGTATCTAGCTCTCTTTTTAAAGTTAATCGTTTCATTTAATGAGTTTTGAAGTTACACATTAAGTAGGTACGTGTGGTTATGGAATAAAAGTTCACCACTCTATTTCATCCCAAGGGTGCTATAAAAGCCAGATAAGGGATTATAAGCAGATAACATTCTGTGTCTGTGACGCCTGGTCAACGTGGTACAAAAGGTTAAAATATTCTACTTAGTTTAAAAACTAAAAAACACGCTTAAATATCCTGAATATTTTTTTAATGATTGCATTGTCATCAATACTCAATTCTATGCTACCTACTTACAAAACGTTTACAGTTTATGTTGTCAGAGACTGTTTCTGTTGTCACATGTTGTCACATTCGTAGTAAACACAAATAAACAATTATGATATTTTTACCTGATTCTATAAACAAAGCGTTTTTATATGAAATTATCTGATTGTATATGAAAGGCATACGTAGAAACACCATAATCTTGGTGAGTCTACTACTATTGTCATCGGTCCTTGTTAGGTGTGCAAAATTTCAGATCAATCCGTCTACTGCAAGTGGCTGAAAATCGCTTTCAAAGATTCCGTTACACAGATTAATACATTGATAGATACATACCAAACTTATAAAAGCGTGTTAAAAAAAATTTTCTCTCAAAGGGGATAAAGCCCGTGCCCAACAGTGAGACGTTAATGGGCTGGGAAGAAAGTAAGAGAGAAAAAAAAAGTTACACTGCGATTAATATTTTCACAACCACATCTCATTCTTGACAGGCCTCGTGGTAGTTCATGTAACGGACTGCCGTTCACGAGGTCGCGGTTTCAATTCCCGCTCGGGACAATCATTTGTGTGACATTTATAATTGTCATACAAATGTTTGTACCGCGTCTGGGTGTTTCTATGTATTATAAGTATGTATTTACAAAAAAAAAGTATATAAGTAGTATATCCGTATCTGGTACCCATAACACAGGCATAGAAATACCTATAGCTTACTTTGGGACAAGAGGACGTTGTGAAATGTCCAAAATATTTATTTTTATTTATTTATTTTACAACAAAAGTTTTCCAAATTGTGCAGATAGAAATGGCAATTGATTAAATGTCACGTTACAATTCAGGACGTCGTTAATTAGAATTATTGGAAACTCCTCACTCTTTGTCTCAGAACGTCTCTAACACACATCTGTTGAGTAGAAAGCAAGATTTTATAGAGCTTCTCTAATAAAATCTTGTTGGACTGTATGGATTCATTGCTAGCTCTCAATTAAAGATAGCAATTGGTTGTATGTTATACAAAGATAACATGTATTTGTGGTCATCCGGGATATTTCAGGTATGAGACAGGATTTAAAAAAATATTATAAGATATCCATAACATAAGTTTTACTGGTATTTTGATCATATTAACATCTGCTTTATTGTATTTTATATTAAGACAAATTTAAATTACTGTCAATGATCTATACCTAAGGTTTTCTTAAAAAGATAGCGGTAGGTTATAAGTCGTAATAAAATTCTGCATTCGTTAAAACTATTCACTAAAACAATTGTCCTGGTTTTAACAATAAAACATGGTCACTCATATACTTCTGTGATTACCCACGGTCTGTCCTTCCATGTGTCACAAATAGCTTTATTTATCCTTTTGTTACAAGTACATTATGATTTAATTCACTTTGGACAATAAAATTTCTGTCAAAATTGGAGAGTATAGAAAATTTATAACGACTGTTGATTTCACATTTGACGAAAATGTTTGTGATTGTATGCTTAAACAAAGAAATAATTGCAGGTACATTATGTTTATCTCTATTTGTTATAAAAAAGTCGTTATTTTTGTGTGTATGGCCCTAAATGAGCTTTTATTTTAAAAACTACGCAACGGATTTTTATGCAGATTTTTATAATAAACAGAGTGATTCAAGAGGGTGGTTGTTTATATAATCTGTTAGTTTGGTTTTTAAATTCCACGCGTACGGAGTTGCGAGAAACAGCTAGTTCGTAATAAAGTTTTATTTAGAAAGTGGCTTCAGAAATGAACTGATTCCAGAATTACTTCTTACATGCAGACACAAAAAGTGACAAACTCACGCGACATTGTAACAAACAACTATTGTTCTCAAGTTCTCAAAATAAATGTATTCATATACTTTTTAATTATTTTATTAAATATCACATTTAATTACTTAATAGAACAAGCGAAATCAATATGGAAAAGTATATCTAAACTTAATATTATAAAGCGGAAGAGATTGTTTGTTTGAACGCGCTAATCGCGGAACCACTGGACCTTAATCAAGCAAGGCTATAGGCTATTTAATATCATGTTGCAACCAACAGGCGCGAAGCATCCGCTAAAAATGCTGCAAAAACGGCAAAACTATCCTAAGTTACGAAGTTGCGGGCAACAGCTAGTATAGTATATAATAAATATCCTTTGAGGACCATATTATCAATATTTGATGTTTATGCCTCGGACATAATCAAGTTATTATTTTTGGCTTATTAAAATCCGAATTTTATTAGAAATTCAAAATAATACGCAACACTTTCACATCACCTACAAATATAATCTACCGTGTAGGTAAAAGGTACTAATGTAGGTACTTGTTCTTGTTCTTGTTTGATGGCTTCTTTAGAAGCGACTTATCGTAGTGCTATTGTAGGTATAGTTTCAGTCCAGTCAATCAGATTCTGCTTTCATATAGATGGTTAATTAAAGCTATAAGTCTGGAATTTAAAAAGCTGACTTTATTAGATTGCGCACTCGTCAGTCATTAGTTAGCAAATCTAATATGTACATAGCTAATATAGTTGTACATATGTATTCCACACACTAAAGAAATAACACTAACTTAAAACCAAGTTGAAGAACATTCATCTTATAAACTTTGCAACTATTCATTTTTCACCATTATTAAAGTGCCACCATCTTCTCACCTACTTATTAGTAAGCGGTTAGTTAGTAAATTCACATTTCAGCAAAAGCGATGTTTGTGTTGTTGAGATGCATGCCATCGTAACAGTAAATCTTGTCGTGCAGTGTCGCCCGCTTCTAGCATACTAATGCTGATGTGGTGTTCGTTTCCATTGTAACATACGTCACTAAACAAACCGCAAAGTTCTTAACCCTGGCCCAAGGAATGTAGAAAGTTATCTTTAAAATAAGGCTTGAATAACCATCACTTAATTAATAAGGGTCAGATAGAGGGGAAGATTCAGGGTCGCTTAAGGCAGGCAGATGTCGCACTTCATGGTTGAAAAATTAAATGTAGTGGTTTGGAATGAGCACCAGGTCTCTGTTCAGAACTGCTGTCAATAAAGCAGTAGTAGATAGCACTAGAAGAAGAACTAAAAAGGACCAAAATTCCACTAAAAGTTCTTCATGGCATATTTTTCCTGCCTTTTTAAAGTGAAACTTTTATTACATCGTCTCAAACTTTTTGGTCTGTGTGTTGCATGTCGCGTGACGGTTGGCCGTTGGAAAATTTTTAATTAAATGTCTATATTATGAAAAAAGGTTTCACCTGTTAGGTGTTACAGGTGTTTCACTTTCAAATAATTGTAAATCTTGCATAATTCCAAATCTGTACAACAAGCTAAGAACTACTCGTAGATGATATTAAAGGAAGAAAAGTAATTGTTAGCTATTTCAAGATATAATGTATGTAGAAAAGCAAGGAATGGTTGAAAATAATTGATTATAATATAGTAAAAATAGCTGCTACATGCAACTTCAATCGAATGCAACATTCTTAACTGATGCTTCGCTCCTATTGGTCGCAGCGTGATGTTAAATAGCCTTCCTCGATAAATGTACTATCCAACACCGAAAGTTTTTTTCAAATGAGTCCAATGGTTCCTGAGATTAGCGCGTTCAAACAAACAAACAAACTCTTCAGCTTTTTAATATTAGTATATATATAATCACTTTATTGACTACGTACCTATGTAGGTACAATGGACACACACAATAGTCTAGAAGTTGGGTCATACGAGTATGTTTTTTAATAAAAATTATCCTGGTGATTCTCTTGTGAGCCAGTAGATGCTGCAAAACATTCCGACATGATTTAGTGGAGTCTGTGTTTATACACGACTTGAACTTTAATAGGTAATTTAAATCAAAATCATATTTCTGTTTTTATTTTCATTTCTAAGGTACCTATAACTAAAGCTAAAGAGTTTGTTAGTTTGAACGCACTACTCATACTAATAATTATTACTTGTTGCTGTTCAAAATTTATGAACAGTTTTATTTTTATTTTTTTAATAAATAATCATGGATATTTCACACAACGTCCTCTGGTCCCAAGCTAAGCTTATTATGCTTGTGTTATGGGTACCAGAATACGGATAGAATACATAGACTACTTTTCTTTTGTAAATACATACATATAATACATAGAAACACCCAGACGCAGTATAAACATTTGCATGACAATTAGAAAAAGCACACAAATGATTGTCCCGAGCGGGAATCGAACTAGCGACCTCTTGATCGGCAGTCCGTTACATAAACCACTCAACCACGAGGCTCGTCAAAAATTTTTCATAAGATCAAAATAAATTTTAATAAATAATTTAATTTAATAAATAAATTTTCATAAGATCTGTCCAATTACTTGCGCCTGATATCTTATAAAAATTAACAACATCGTGTTACTTAGGCATAGAAGTGCCTAAGTAACTAGGCGTTCTGTTAAAAGAATAAACTATTATACGAAAATCATTTAAGTAACAACTGTTAAGTGTTATGTTTTACTAGCTGTTGCCCGCGACTCCGTCCGCGTGGAATTTAGAAAATTTTCCCGGTTTTTGCAACTATTTTCACTACTGCTTCCCGTTTACTGGTCTTAGCGTGATGTTATATAGCCCAAAGCCTTTCTCGATAAATATCTAAAACTGATAGAATTTTTCAAATTTGTCCAGTGGTTCCTGAGATTAGCGCGTTCAAACAAACAAACTCTTCCGCTTTATAATATTAGTATTTACATGTTAACTGTTAATGGACTTATTCATAATGACTTATCGGAGGTTTAAAAGTTCGCTAAAATCGGTTCGCAAAAATTGTCAAAACTTGTTATTCATAATAGTCTTTTTACGATAAAACGTTTATTTTCTCTTCGATAAAATCTCCGTTTAAACCTCCGATAAGTCATTATGAATAAAACCATAAAGGTGTGTTCGATCAATGAGAAGTTAAAGTAGGAATTAATATTAACCTAAATTAGCCTAAGTTTTATACAATTCTAATTAATTATTTTTTATTTTTAATATTTTTTTTTTAAATTTTAGTTTTATTTTATAAAATTGATAATACTTACTATCAATTTTCATATTCCACTATTTATACTATCAATTTTCATTTTTCAGTTAAGTTTAGTTGCTTACATAGAATTAGTACCATTGAAGAAGATCAAACATAAGGCTCTGTACACATTAAAAGTCGAAAGTTGCGATATCTTTATATCATAGTAATAATCTAGATACCAAATTTGCTCTAGGTTAACCTATAAAATACGTCATTAAACCATATAATAGACATTAAAAGAAAACAAACACAAATAGTCATTATGGTTAAACAATTTGTGAAAAACAATTCAAGTCAAATCTATTTAAACACTTATGTAGGTACTTAAAACTAGAAAACACATACGCATTGGCGCCATATTGTAACAATTTAAGAGCTATTAGAAAGACAAGCGCTGCATATCTAAGTTGGTACGCTATTTTAAACCAGGCCCGCTCCTGTATTTACTATAAATAGGTTTTAAGTGCTTCTGATTGTACTTGTATCCTTTTCAGTATGCTATTGTTTATTTTAATAATATTGTATAATTACTTAAGGTTTTATGAGTTAATAACATTGCGGTCGTGCTTTCAGTAACCAAATTAGGTAATCACTTTTTCCACCATAATTTAATTTATTAAGTAAAAGCATAGCATGTCAATTACAAAATTAATAAATTACTTTAGTAATGAAAGTCGCGTCATTATTTTCAGCCTAATTGTATTCTGTAAAGAATACTAGGTGGCTGGTCGAGATTGTTGCAAAACATTCTCGATAGATAGCGTTGTACGTAAAAATACGATATAAACTCAATCGAGTGACGATTATGGTGGCCTAATTTGATTACTGAAAGCACGACCGCAATAAGCTCAGTCGGCAGAGCTACAGAACGGTATTCCGAGGTCGTGGATTCAAGTCCCGCTTGCGGTAATCACCTTTTCCACCATAATTTAATTTATTAAGTAAAAGCATAACATGTCAATTGCAAAATTAATAAATCACTTTAGTTTTATAAGTTATTTTATTACGATTAATACAAAATTCATTGTTACTTCTCAAACCGCACATTGAATTACATTTATCTATAGTAAGTAAAATAATAAAACTAAAGAGTTTGTTTGTTTGAAAGTGCTAATCTCGGGATCCGCTAGTCTGGTTAGAAAAATTCTTTCAGTGTTGAATAGTCCATTTATCGCGGAAGTCTAAAGGCATCACGCTACGATTAATATGAGCAAAGTATCAGTGAGAAATGTTGCAAAAATGGGGAAAATTTTTTAAATTCCACGCGTATGAAGTCACGGGCAACAGCGGTAGGCTGAGGCAATATGCATAACTAAGATTAGTACCGATTGCATCAAAGAAATCATTTAATATTTGAATTAAAGAAAGTACCTATTATTTAATTTCAACTACTGAAGTAAAATGACAATTAAAAATAGCTTTACAAAAAAAATATTTATACATAATACAAAATCATGGTATTAAAAATTTATGACAAAAAATAATTTAATCTCTATCAAAATATTTTTGAAGTTTGTCTACCTGATACTAGATGGCGCCATATGTATCATTAATAAATATTTCTTAGTTTCGATTGCTAAAACGATGTGATTTATGGTATTATTTTAAATCCGGTAATATAATAATCTATTTAAATTCTTGTTTAGGCATAATATTATGCCAGGGATTCACTCAGATATGAATGAACTATTTATATTTACAATCTCTTCCGTATTTTAACAGTTGTAATTCTATGAATGCCTGTATTACAGTTGACCTGAATGTTCTTCTTGATGTTGAATGATTGAATTTATTAGTACATATATTTAAATGTAAATATATATCTGCCTTTGATCAACGCTTTCAGAAATATGTATCAGTTATCCGAGCTCTAAGCTTTGTTCTGATTATAAAGACTTAATAAGTACGTAAGTAAGTCGGTATTTAAGAATGTGTAAATTAAGTTCAACTAGCTGTTGCCCGCAACATCATACGCGTGGAATTTAGAAATAAAAAATTAACAAATTATACAAAAAAGCCATCCTCTTTAACCACTCTATCGGTTAAAAGAAACCGCATCAATATCAATTGCGTAGTTTTAAAGATGTAAGCTCACATAGGGACATATAAACAAAAGTAACGACTTTGTAAACTTTGTTTTATAATAAGTAAACTCTCTCTCTCTCCAGCCCATTTACGTCCCACTGTTGGGCACGGGCCTCCTCCATTTTTGAGGGATTATGGTCTACTGCTACTGCCGCGCTGACCAGGCGTGTTGGCACAGAGTTTATTTTCGAGTTTTCTGTCTCTCACAGAGGATGTTATCTGTGTGCAATATCCTTTAGCTGACTTTTACCCTTGCACCCTCGGGAGGAGATGGGGTGTTGACACTTGTATTATTAATCCGTCACCACACGGAGAGTATACAGGATAGTGTCGTAATAAGTAAATATATGGACTTACGAGTAAGATAGATTTGCTCTGGAATTTTCGATACACTTGTATCTTATTTTTTCTTCTTCTTCTACACTTCTTATTTTTAGATGTTACTTTTAAACAAGTAGTCATAACAATGATATCATTAGTCGCACAACAGCTGACTATAATATTTAGTTATTTGGTTCATAATCTATTACGTATTTGAAGAAAGTAATTAACCCATATTCTTAAGACTAAGTAATAATGTTTATGTAAAAATCAGTGGAGGTCGATTGTTGTTTTGTAAAAAAATGGCGATGGATTTTGATAGTGGCTCCCCCCTGCGGACCGTGGGAGCATGAACATGTGTGGCGACCACCGCGGACATGTGCCCGGGCAAGTCAAAACACGTCTGAAAATATGCTCTACATATGAATATTACAGGGCTGTTAGGAATAAAGTAGCTATGTTAAGTTAATTTAATTATTGCGTAAAATTAGAGGTATATTATTTTAGTAATGAGTAAAATTTATTTCATAATGTTCGTTATATCCGCCATGTTGACTTTTAATATTAATAGTTTTTTTTTCTATCGTACACAAGGCCAAAGAAATATTTGGTAAAAATTATTACTTGAAAATATAAACGCTTATTTTTCTTAAAAATAAATTTTTGTCCTACCCAAGAATCGAATCTGAGAAACCAACAGAACGCAAGAACAGTTGTGACGAACATTATAAATTAATGTCGCTTAAAAACGTGTTATGTTCTCATATTATTCAACTGGCTAAAATTATATGATGTTTCTAAAATAGATTTGATCCCAACAGCCCTAATTAACAACACGCGTCCAAATTGGGAATAACATGTTTTCTTGTTTTTAATTTATGTGATTCACTCGATATTTTTGATAATAAACATCTGGTTATTTGATAAAAGGTCATTGCTTTTGTCGCTATCCTATTTTCTGCAAGAAGACTTATAGTGAGAAGTAATAGAAGGTAACAGAGAGCCTACAGTACATCGATTTACTGATAACCGAATGAGACTTATCTTATTATAAAACAAAGTTAGATTTTTGTATGTATTTCCCATGTGAGCTTCCTGTGAGTGTCCTTCAAAGTATACAACAGATTTTGATACGTTTTTAAAAGTGGTAGAAAGATCACAAGAACGGCTTTTTTGCATAATTTGATAAGGTTTGATTTGTTTGATTGCAAGATGATTATACAATTTTTTATTGCATTTTGTTTTCCATACTACAAATGAAATAAAATAAATAATACAAGTGTCACCCCCATTCAACCACGAGACGAGCCTTGTGGTTGAGTAGTTTATGTAACGGACTGCCGATCAAGAGGTCGCGGGTTCGATTCCCGCTCGGGACAATCATTTGTGTGATTTTTCTAATTGTCATACAAATGTTTGTACTGCGTCTGGGTGTTTCTATTTATTATAAGTATGTATTTATAAAAAAAAGTAGTATATGTATTCTATCTATATTCTGGTACCCATAACACAAGCATATAAGCTTAGCTTGGGACCAGAGGACGTTGTGTGAAAATGTCCATGAATATTTATTTATTTATTTTCTCCCCAGGGCGCCGTAAAAGCCAACTAAGGGATATTGTATACAGTATACAGATAACATCCTCTGTGAGATTCTAAAGTAAACCCTGTGCCAACACGAATGGTCAGCGCGACACAGTAGGTCTACTGTCAGAGGGATTATGGTCATAATCCCTTCTAAGTGAAGGAGACCCGTGCCTAACAGAAAGACGTTTATGGACTGGAGTGAGAGGGAAGTCAGAAATATTAAAATAGCCTAACCACGGTAAAGCTTAACAAAATCAATAAAGTATATGATTAAGTTAGCGTCAATAATTTATTTTCTTTTTTTGTATTAACGTCGTTGTAAAAGTCACGAATGAATTTAAATGTGCCTCCATTTTAATAAGTTTACTCAATTAGTTGAAACAAACACTAATTGTGCTTTAACACGGATATAGTTACAAGTACTAAATGACACGATAATTGTAATGTAAGAACTAAGTTAAGTTAAGTAATATAGGTTGCTACAAAAAAATGCAAGATTCAGTTGACAAAACCATATCTTTACTTATCATTTTCTTTACTTATTATATAACAAAGTTATTATTATTATTAACACGCTTAAGACGATACCAAAATAGCTACGTGCATTTTTCTACGTACGAAGTTTTCATTGTTTCTTTAGATTGAATGGCTAATTTTTAAGTATATGTTTTTTCAATATATGATCTAGGATCGCATAAACTCAGAAACACGATTGAAAAAAGTTTTCTCGATAGAAAATCTTAGCGAAACAACCTCTCTAATTTTTTATTTTTTTCATTTGTCGGTCTATTATCGCATATTAACTAATGAAATAACTTTAAAAACATAAGTAACTATTATATATAGAAACACGTAAATCAGAATTAAAATATATTTAGTAGATTTTGAGTAAATAGGAAAAGTATCCCAAATTCTTCATTTTCTGTGCCTACTGGCTGTGTTAATATGTACGTGTCGGCGATGATATACGATAATATTGATGTAGGCCCTTAACAAATATTCGGTATGTATCTATCAATGTAATAATCTATGTAACAGAATCTTTGCAAGTGATTTTCACCCACTTGCAGTACACACCTAACAAGGACCGATGACAATGCAATAATTAAAATATTCGGGATTTTCAAGCGTGTTTTTTAGTTTTTGAACTGAGTAGATTATTTTTGTAAGAATATCCTTATGTGAGCTTACTTATATCTTCAAAACTATGCAACGGATTTTTATGCGGTTTTTTTAATAGATCGAGTGATTGCTTTTTATATTATTTTTCAAGGATTGGTAGCCAGTAAGAGATATATTTATGATCATCTGGTTCTTAATTGTCGAAAAATAAATTTGTAGTGTGAAATTTTTACAATAAGCGAACTATAAACTCACTTCACATTAAGCTCGCTTTACATTTGGAAAATAATAATCCAGTGCGTGAATTGAACCCGCGACCTCGTGAACGGCAGTGCGTTACATGAACCACAAGACCACGAGACCCGTCAACGTTTATCAATATTGAAAAAACCGAAACTCTAAGAGCAGCTTTATAAAGTAACCACACTGATATTAAGCAAAGTCTATATACCCATTCTTTTTACGCTAAATCCGTCGAAATCAATCGCAAGACTCCACGAGGGACGTGGAAGAGGTAAACGGGCCAATTACCGGTCAAGGTTGCCTATTTGAGTCGGGTTCAACGCCCACAGCGCCACGCCACACACTGTCTATGAGTATTTGTCACGCGAACTCCGAAACATGTGTGTCGTACTCGCGGTACCTTTGAAATATGGCGTTATGGACTCAAATGTTAATTAATAAATTGCCTTGGGACGTAAATTAAATGTGTTAAATTAAATTACTTGAAACGAAGTAACAGTCTGTAAACATTTTATAAGAAATGTAGTTTTATTAATCAAATAGAACATAAATAAATAAATAATAATAAATAAATATTCATGAACATTTCACACAACGTCCTCTGGTCCCAAGCTAAGCTTATATGCTTGTGTTATGGGTACCAGAATACGGATATAATACATAAACTACTTTTCTTTATTGTCCCGGAATGGGGTGGCGACACTTGTATTCGTAATCCGTCATCACACGGACCATTTCGTATTTAGCAACATAAAATTACTACAGAAATTAATTGTCACATAAATTATTACGCAATTCTTTTCATTATTTAAATTGAATATTATCGGTAATAAATTTAATCATAAAATCTAAGCTGCAATTTCGCTAGGGATGTAATGCGTATTGTGCAATGTGAACAGTTAAGACATATTCTTGTATTGTTGGTCACGTAGTTACACTCGTAGTATGTTAGGGCCGACTCTATTAGCGAATTAACACATGTATTGAATGTGTTCTCGATTAGATTTGCTATTCAATAAAGTTATTATTACAATATGTAGTTTTGTATTGAAGTGATGGTTGGGAATTATTATATGTTCTTTCAGCGTGATGATATAACCTATATACCTAATTATGTATATAAAGTAAAAAGTATTTTGCATTCTCGCAGTAGATAGCCAGCTTAAGGTATTACTAGTTGTTACCCAGAACTTTGAAGATATTCGGTCATATAGGGATATACATACAAAAATAACGACTTCGTTTTATAATAAGTAAAGAAATAAGTATAGATATTTCACACAACGTCCTCTGGTCCCAAGCTAAGCTTGTGTTATGGGTACCAGAATGAGATATACTACATAAACTAGGTAAAGATTTGACTAAATGATATCGACATTAAAATTATGGTCTAGGAACAATTCAACATTTTTGCACAGTTGCAATGCAAATGTGCAATGTAATTAATTGTTTCGAAATCTATCAACACACTGAATAGGACCGAATACCGAAAATAAAGATTACATTTACGGCTTTATTGTTAACAATGCCATAAATATCCAAATTCATAAGGCCCATAGCACACGGCGTATTTTAAACGCGCGTTTCAGGAACGCGCGTCTTCGGCGCCGTAAACGCTGATTGTTGCGTTTGCATTGATAATAGAAACGCGCGCATGAAGCGCGTATACGCGCATTTGAAGCGAAACAAACGCGCGTACAAAGGAGCGGGGTACGGGCAGAGGGGGGCTGGGATCAGGGTTGCCAACTCTACGTCTTACTACTTTTTACGTAGATCTACGTATTTTAAGCCTTTCCTGCAAACCTACGAACTTTAGTCCCAGAATCTACGTATTTTCTATCAAAATTGTTCAAATTTGCAAAATAGACTGAATGGGCATAAATTCCTTTACTTTCGCTAAAAAAAGTTAATAAATGTTCCGTTTCATACTAACACACACTCGCCTCGCCACTCAACACGTCGCGCCATTCATTTTAAAAACAAAGTGTCCATTCTATAGAACTGTGACTCATGTCACATGAGTCATGTGACTGTGTAAAATGAAACGTCTTGCCGTAAAAGTGAATCTTAAGGGCCTACATCAATATCATCGCTGACACGTACATATTACACAGCCAGTAGGCACAGAAAATGAAGAATTAGGGATACTTTTCTTATTTACTCAAAATCTACTAAATATATTTTAATTCTGATCCACGTGTTTCTATAAATAATAGTTACCTATGTTTTTAAAGTTATTTCATTAGTTAATACGCGATAATAGACCGACAAATGAAAAAAATAAAAAATTAGAGAGGTTGTTTCGCCAAGATTTTCTATCGAGAAAACTTTTTTCAATCGCGTTTCTGAGTTCATGCGATCCTAGATCATATATTGAAAAAACATATACTTAAAAATTAGAGCCCTAGCCATTCAATCTAAAGAAACAATGAAAACTTCGTACATAGAAAAATGCACGAAGCTATTTTGGTATCCTCTTAACCTAAAAAAAATATTTCAAACTAAGACTTCGAAGGAGTTGTTTAATTTAGATATTTTTCAACTTCCTGCTCAATTTAATTAAATTCAATTATGGAAATAAGCAGTGACAGTGAGGAAGAGCAGAATGTGACTCTTACTAAAAAAAGAAAGCTACATTGAAAATGATAATAAAAATTGAATAATTTAAATAAATTGATGATGACTCTGAAAGTAGCAAAATTCATTGATTTTTTTGTTTGCTAATGGTAATTTTTTTTAATTTTTTTGTTTGTCTGCTGTCTACTACTTTTAGGGTAATATAAATTGTCGTTTTATTCACTTTTACCTACCCTACTCTCTTCAAACGCAAGAGCTACGCGTGACTACAGCGCGTCTGTACAGCTGTACCTGCGCGTATACGCGCAGTAGAGGCGCGTTTTACAATCGCCCCGTGTGCTTAGGTTACAAGGTTGCGATCAAATCTCGTTTAAACCACGTATACGCGCGTCGTCTGCGCGTTTAAAATACGCCGTGTGCTATGGGTCTAAGTGTCGCATTGGCTCGCGTACGCATTGCGCTCTTTAAACATAATCCATGCGATTGCGCATGCGTCACGATCGCCCTTCGAATTTTTGATTTTATTGATAATAATAAAATAAATTTCATTTGTACATTTGTTAAATGTAAAGATAGTATTTGAAGATTATTTGTTAATGTGACACATTAACAATGACGAATAGAAACTTATCGAATTTCTCAAATCATCAAAAAAATATCAAATTCTGTTCTGTGTTATTTTATTTGCTATCGAATAGTATGAAATTTAATTTCTGCTTATTAATAGAAAATTGCTACTTCTGCTGTGGAAACTATATAACTTACTCCGCCTCAAAAGAAAACAAAAAAGGTGTTCTAAATTTGACAGTTCTTTATAATTGATGTGAGCACTGAGCATTGTTTTATATCTACAGGTATTCGAAATTTAACCTAGTTGTTACAAAACAAAAATAAAGACTCAACAAAAATGGCAATCACAAACTTTATCAAAAAATTAATTTGTCCTTGAAATGTTAAATATTCGTGGTTTCACTCTATCTAAAAGCTCTATCTCAAATGCACAACTAACAATTTCGAGAAAAGTAATAATTTAAAAGTTATGTACCTACTTAGTAAATATGATACTAATATATCAGACAAAACAGTCTTAAAGTGTATTTTTTTTCATTTTAGTAAATAGGTTTTGTTTTCCTTATTATCGTCATGCCAGAGCCTTTACGGGGTAAGCAGAAATGACTGTGTAAAACAATAAAAAAATACGAAATCAATAGGTACAGAGATATATCCAAGCTGTTTCCTATCTGTGAATATAAAGTAATGCGTAATGGAAATGGTCCACAGAAAATCTTATACTCCATTAAAATGTTGCCATATCAAAAAAATATAGGAAAACTATCAATCACTTTCCGAACTTTCTTTATTTTAAATAACCGCTTTATTTGACAAATTGAATGACAATATTCAATTATACTTACCGATACATAATATACACACACATTATGTTCTTTCCCACATTAGCGACAAACTGTAAAAGTCTTTATTGCATCCCGTGCTTTCGTTTACAATTTATGTGTTGAATTCGAAAAATATGTAAATGTTATTTTATTTTGAGAGTAAGAGATAAAGTTATTATAACTCTGGAATAACTTTTTCAATTAAGAAGGAGTAAATATGTTTAATTATCTTCTATGTGATTAATGTTATCATTAGTTTTTTTAATAAATATGGAAATATGGAACTCGTGTAGTCGTGCTGGCAACATTTTTTATTTTTTATTAGGCTATGTTTTTTACATTCAGCCAGGGCCCTGAGTCGGGTATTTCAACGGTGTCACAACTGTACCATTATTGTACCATTATGGTGCAATAGTAAAGTTTTTGGTAGTCTACTATTAATGTGTCGTCATAACGACTTCATCATTGACTTACAATTATCAAAGTGACATAAATTGCTAGTCTCGTACACAACTGCTTCACAATTGCAATTCAATGACTGAAATGTTTCGGTAGTCTGCTATTTTGAATTTGACAGTAATATTTTTAAATTGTCCTGTGTCGACAGATTGCCATAAATAAAAAATAGATAGATAGAAATATTAGAAATTGTTCTTTGTAATTTATTGCAATTTACTAATCTCCTAAACTTCACATTGCTTTTTATACTAATAAATAGTATGTACAAATATATCTAAACGAAGTCTAGCATGACTAAATGTTTAAATTTATTAGTAGTTTTTCGAAAATCACGTCAACTAACGCATTTTTTAAAAACGGCAACACATACATACCATTCTAACACAATTCATAGATAAAAGAGACCGAAAATTCAATGCATAGATAAAAGAGATCGACAATTCTATTACCATTGAACGACCGTTATGACGGCATTTAGCAGACTACGGATATTTGACTTCAATTGCAACGGTATCGTGCCGGTATTGTGCCGGTATGACAATTGTTCCAAAATAGTAGACTTGAGCACCAGTACATGTATGGGTTGATTAATTATTTTAGAAATATGCTTGTTTTTATTATATTTGATGGAAATTGCCGTCTCGAAATGGTAGTTAGGTAATGTGTGATATTAATTATGTGGAATAAATTGGTAGAGATCCACTGCAATATTTTCAGCTAAGCATAATGTTAAGTCGACGGTCACGAAGGCGCGGGCATATGATTTAAGAATCTTCTAGAAAGATCTCCAGTTAAGTTATTGTTACAAATAAAATAAAACCCGATTTGTTTTTAAAAGCCTTTTTCTATCTAATCTACAGTAATTTAATACTTATATTGTTCAGCGCCATATCTTTTTAGGGGGCATAAAACATTTTACAATATAGCCATTGATTATATTGTTATTTGTGAATTTAAAGTACTTTGTACGAAGAAAATCTCTATAAATTTCTTTACACTCCTAAATATTTATATACTGAATGTATTTATTAAGCTAACAGTAGTGCAGAACTAAAAGCATTAATCTTGCAGGAGTTGGCCAAGCAAACCCTGTTGAAAAATCTACAAAAGCAATTCTCATACTCAAAGTGTTTCCACAGTTTCGTCACTAAGTGTGCGCTGAGTAGCAACAAATGCATTTACGTTAAAGTGTTTGTGTGCGTTGCTTCGGCACCACAGACCAGAGGGGCCAAGTCTGGTAATGAATGCTGTCACAATGATCGTTCAATTACACCATTATAACCTCAAAAAATTAACAGTAGACTACCAAACTTGATAAAATTGGCCACTAAGAAATCAGTTATTGCATTTGTTGATTGCATAATAGCGAATTTTATCAAGTTTGGTAGTCTACTGTTAATTTTTTGTCACAAATGATACCATTCAATTGAACTTTCATTGTGGCAACATTGAATATTGAATAGCAGACTTGAGCCCCAAGGGCCTAAGTTAGCTATTACAATTTTGTCATAATGATCAGTCACTGACGCCATAATGGCGTCATTTATGACAAAAAATTAATAGTAGGCTACCAAACTTGATAAAATTCGCCATTATTAGACTCCACCATTCAAATTCATACAATATTTATGCAATAAAGATTTACTTATTTTATTTATTTATTTATTATACAATCAGTGACTGATCATTATGACAACATTGTAATAGCAGACTTGGGCCTATGGCCTGGCACTTATACACTAACTATAATTAACAAAGAAAAAATTTTATGCAACTACTCCTATTGGTTCAATACTCTGTGGTCTATACGCACATGTCTGCTTTATAAATCATATTTTATATTATGCAATGTAACGTTACGAAACTCAAGCGGATTATAGTTTATTAATTCATTTGTCATCGACGGAGGCGTTTTCAATAACACGACTTATTCTCTATTTATTTATTAAATGTTTATTTATTATACATTACACAAATGATGGCTGTTAAACTATAAATAATGCTGGCAACACCGAAACTCCAATATCGTGTCTATGGTACTTATTTATTTTTCATAGACAATAATTAATTGATGTTCTGTTGCGTAGTCTTACATGCTGCGATGCGGTTTGATGGCCTTTTTAATTAAGTTTTAAAAGATTTCACCGTATTAATATTATTTTGTAATTTAAACTATTATCATAAGTCTGACTTGATTTTATATCTAGCCTCTTGTCCGCAACTTCCTACGTGTGGAATTTGAGAACCAAACCCTATCCTCGCCACTCTATCTATTAAAATCGCATCAAAATCTGTTGCGTAGTTTTGAAGATATAAGCTCAAATAGGGACATTCATACAAAAATAACGACTTTAGTATATACTTTACTAAGTAAGGATAAAGAAGCCATCCTCTTGAATAGTCTTGAACCACTCTATCGATTCAAAAAACTGTATCAAAATCCGTTGCGTAGTTTTGACTATTCGTGTGAACTAACAAATTAAGCTTATGGAAGAATAGCAGTATGTAGGTACCTACTTCTGCTTCTTCTCCAGCCCATTTACGTCTCACTGTTGGGCACGGGCCTCCTCCACTTTGGGAGGGATTATGATCTACTGTGCCGCGCAGACCAGGCGTGTTGACACAGGGTTTATTTTCGAGTTTACCGTCTCTCACAGAAGATGTTATCTGTGTGCAATGCCCCTTATCAGGCTAAAATCTTAGCCTAGTTAGGTAATGCAGGACCGCACTCGCATCTCTGTACTTATGAAAAAAATTTTGTAATATTCACAAACAGTTTTTGTAAACAGCTGTACTGTACTACTAAAAATCTTGTATTTTGAGAAATAAAGAATTTATTATTATTATTATTTATCTGACCTTTACAGCACCCTGGGGTGAAAATGAGGTGATGACACGTGTATTCTTAATACGTCACCACACGGCGGTGCCTACTATATAAAAGAAAACACCAAGAGGTAGGTAATAAAAGCTGTTACCTGAACAACTCGACCACAAGGCCCGTCAACTTAAGGGCCTACATCAATATTATCGTATATCATCGCCAACACGTACATATTAACACAGCCAGTAGGCACAGAAAATGAAGAATTAGGGATACTTTTCCTATTTACTCAAAATCTACTAAATATATTTTAATTCTGATCCACGTGTTTCTATAAATAATAGTTACCTATGTTTTTAAAGTTATTTCATTAGTTAATACGCGATAATAGACCGACAAATGAAAAAAATAAAAAATTAGAGAGGTTGTTTCGCCAAGATTTTCTATCGAGAAAACTTTTTTCAATCGCGTTTCTGAGTTCATGCGATCCTAGATCATATTATATTGAAAAAACATATACTTACTTAAAAATTAGAGCTCTAGCCATTCACTCTAAAGAAACAATGAAAACTTCGTACATAGAAAAATGCACGACGCTATTTTGGTATCCTCTTAAAGAAAAGTAGTTTATGTATTATATCCGTATTCTGGTACCCATAACACAAGCATAAAGCTTAGCTTGGAACCAGAGGACGTTGTGTGAAATGTCCATGAATATTTATTTATTTATTATTTATTTTATTAAATAAAAACATAGCAAGTGAAATGTAAAAATTAATAAAATATAGAGTATATAATTTTTATTCTTGCTTTTCTGAACTGCAAATTGTAAATTAAATAGAATAGACCAGAAGAGATGAGATGAATTTTATGTCTATTGCAGCAAAATTGATAATTATGTAGCAGAAATAAAGTGGTACAGTTAGTAACAAAAGGGTCGGTACACGCGAATGGTGTACAGTCGTCTAGAGTCCCATCGAGTCGCTGTCGATGCTATCTCTACTAAGAGGGATTCTACTATAGTCCTACCACGAAGTATTGCCATGTTTATCGACGTTTAGTTTTTAGTATTTAGGTATGAAGGTATATTTCAAAGTGAGATGTCTTTTTTGGATATTAAACATGTTAATACTACATACTACCAAATCTAGTATTGTCTTTTTTCGGAAAATATATATCACAAATTATTTTTTATGAAAAAAATTGAATAAAGATATGGATTCACATGGTTCCTGTGCTAGTTGTTACTGTGTTACAGGAACCAGTGTCCTCCTTTACTAGATTACAAAAATAAGTTTATGCCAACGAACATACAGAACTAAAAATAAAAAGATTTAAATTAACAACCAATAAGAAATTGATAAAAAGAAAAGTAAAAAAAATTATGTGATAGATGTCTGAACACATCTAGTGAGACAGCAACTTTATTAATTTAATTGGGTACAATGTAAAATACTAAGTTTTAATTTCTTTTGTAACTTAGAAATAGATAAGAACTCGATATACGATATATTATTATGTTTTCTTCTCAGTTCGCTGTTTGCCACTTCCATTTTACGAGTGTATTTGGTCTACTTATGTTAACTAAGCGTGTTGACATAGTTATTTCATAGTTTGGAACATTCCATAGTTTGGAACATTCCATATCTCATAGAGGATAATAATATCTATTTATTTTATTCCTTTTCTTGTTATTATATACCTCTTATGTTTTATAAATTTTCATGCCAATGTCTAAATTACTGACTATAAATTGACGCCAGAATGTAGGATTTATTTCGCAAAATTGTTTATAGGGTTCTCGTTCAGCGTTATAGCGAAACATTTAACATTATTCAGGACTAAACCAACAATAGTGGCCGATACCTTACCGCTCCCAGGGACGGTCACGCTTCCACTCTACCTTGTGGCAAATCTGCATATTACAACATGCATAATACGGTGATTATAATCCGTGTTAGGTAGTTCAGAATTAAATTGTCGCAATGTAATAGACGTAATAAGTGAACAAAATATTTAATTATCAATTACATACTTAAGAATAATTTTTCGAACGACGAAGATAATAATAGGTGTATTTTTTATTCTTCGTTTAAATTTGAAGTTCGAAATTCCAAAACAGTTTTTTTTAATAGAACTTTGAAACCGATCAAAGGTAATTAGTAAAACGCGTTCGAATTTCAAAGAAATCTTTTCAACCTATCCACTTACACGTTCGGATACCTTGACGAAATACCACAAATAGAACAGTAATATGAATTAATAGTTATACACGGTGACTGGAAAAAATTACAGTTTTTGAACGCCCCGCATATTTGTTTTTGGAGTGTGAAAAATCGCGTTTTTCGACGGTTTGCGGTGGGTTTTTAAGTAATATGAATGTTGTGGAATTATGCGTGAGTAATTTCCCTTCACTGGGCAAAAAGCAGCTGGCTACGTGCCACACGTGATTTTACTTTGTAACAACTTTGTCGAACGAATTATGATTAAAAAATAGAGCAATAAACTGTGGCATTTGAAACGACATTTCATATTTATTTTTTGTTTTGGCTTCTATTTTAGGTAGCCCTCTAATTTACTAGGCATACAATCGTTGTTTTTTACACATACATTGACCATAAAATATCGAAATATCTTAGTAGGTATACTCTATAAATATTAATCAGTTGTAGTTGCGAACGCATCTTTAGGCCGCCATCTTGTGCATAGACAACCCCATTGTTCAATTTGAACTTTTGCCTCCAAAGTACGAGTATGTCACAGATACGGTCACAATGTGAAAGCGATTTCCCTCAAACTACATCGTCTGGATCTCATATTTTTGCGCGCCTTTTACCTAATTACTTCCTGACATAATAAATACTACGTGTGAACTGTTTATTGGTCATAAATATGGTAAGCTTGTTGAATGGTATTTAGAAGTTGTTTATATTATTGGGTGGTTACAGATTTATGTTTCGCTGACTTAATTAGAGTCTACTAGTCTCCAATTAACACCGCTCTTGCCAAAGTTTCTCTTTTAAACGACTACACGAATAAACGATACATAAAAACTATGATTCTACGCATGTTCGTAAAAGTGTTATAAAACGCTGCGCAAAGAGATTCTATTACAAATCTAGAAAAATAATAGAAATAATTGGAGTTTAAAGGCCAGTATGTTTTTAAAAAATCTCTATTTTTACTCGAGAGTGTTACCAACTTATGTCTCTTAGTACGGGATCCGTAGTACATTTTTTTCACTTGATTACTATCAAGCTGATTTTCCGTGAGTAGCTTTATTATGACGAGACGCCCAATAATTTTCTATTCCAAAATCTCGATTGTGGTAGCAAACAGAGGTAACAAGGATAAAATATCGAGATAAATATCCTTGTTACCTCTGTTAGCTACCACAATATCTCTGCTATCCGCTGTCAATCAATTTAACTTGACTTGACTTTGACGGGCTTCGTGGCGTAGTGGTTCATGTACTGGACTGCCGTTCACAAGGTCGCGGGTTCGATTCCCGCTTGGGACAATCATTTGTGTGATATTCATAAATGTCATACAAATGTTTGTACTACGTCTGGGTGTTTTCTATGTAGTATAAGTATGTATTTACAAAAGAAAAGTAGTTTATGTATTACATCCGTATTCTGGTACCCATAACACAAGCATAATAAGCTTAGCTTGGGACCAGAGGACGTTGTGTGAAATGTCCATGAATATATAAAAAAAAATACTCTTAATATTTTTTTAAGTATAGATTAATTTAAAAAAATCTTCGTATCCCTACATTTTGCTTCTTCTCATGTAGCATAAACAATACCTAATTGTTATTTATTAAAGTACAAAAGCTCTAATCGTGGCATTGCAGCTAATTTTAATTTTTAAGTTAATCTTAATAGAGAGATATAAGAATATTATATATACCAAATTTTATTCTTTCTGCTTACCCCGCAAAGGATTAGGAGATAAGTAAGTAAGTGCTACTGTTTTTCCCTCACTGATTGACTGCATCCCATGTTGACACCTAACACATGTCGAGGGTTGCTGATGGATGCCACACCTAATTATGTTTGAAATTTTACATCCAAAACAACCAACATAAAAATCACATACCAAAAATATCTTTAAAAATCTTATGCCTGTAGCGCATGGTTGATATTGGCTTAATTTTAATTTTGTAAAGATCAGGAATATGTTGGTAATATTTCGTCACCTATCCCTACCGGCTGTAAAGATTTATTATACCGTTCAGTTGGCAATACTCTAATCTAGGATTTATATAGATTATCTTGACCTAAGATCAACATACAATGGTTCTATTTTTTACGCAATTATGCAAGAAATAGTTCTACCAGTTTAATAAGTTATTGCATAACTTTTATCGCGGGCCTTGAGCGTGGAGACCGAATCCACAAAATTCGAAATTTAAATTCCGTAGGTAACGGAAATAGCGTAAAAAACCTACACATCGGCGCTACTGCGCATGCGTAATTCTTTCTTCACCCCGCAATTTATTTCATACTGTTGATACCAAGGGTAAACACCTTCCTCAAATTAAACAATATTAAAATAAGGATTTTGAATCGACAACATATATCCTAAATGTTCAGACAACAGCATATTTTAGATTTTAATAATGTAAAATAATGTCAAAACTAAAATTGTATACCATCAGATTGACATTTGATTGACAATCGCTATTTTATCATAATTACCATAAACAATGGACACATGTAAGCATCAGTAAATAAGGATTATATATAAGGATTATATATAATCATATTTTAGTTAGCGGTATGTAGATTCTTGCATAAATAAAATAAATAAATAATTATAAATACATAAGTTGATAAAAAAATGCTATGCAATAGCTTTACCGCGATAGTCCCGGAGTTTTTAAAGTTTTTGTGGGCTGAAAGGTGATTATTTTGAGTTTAGGTATATAAGTACTGAAGCCACTGGACCATGAAGAGAAGAATGATTAAATAGTTAATGATTTATAGCTGCAGTATTGCAGTAATTCATAAACAAAGTAGACTTCAAACTCTACATTATACCACAGAACGCTACTTTAATTAAAATATACTTAACATAATTTAGGAAATAATAAATAAAGTGATATGAGGTGAATTATATTATCATATTTATATATTTAATCCAAAATACACTTAACCCATTTTTGACGACATCTTAACCATCATAATCTTTTTTAAAGTCTGTTGAAAAAACATGTCGTGCAATCAATCGCATCGTCGGCATTTTTAGTTAAAAACATCTAATAAGAATAAAAATGTAACAATATGAAAACAATAGTATATAAATATGGGATATATCACGCGCGCACGACATTAGGGCACGCGCGTATTTGTCGTGTTACGCGCTCGGCCGACAACGTGCGTGCGTTTGTCGCGTGCTTATTGTTAACCACATCCGTCGTGACCACTCTCGCCATCTATTTATCTAATGATAATTTGTTATTTTAACAAATAAATAGGGAATCAAGGGTAGAGGAAGGCCGAAGAGACAATGGATAGATTGTGTCAATACAGAGATGACGTCTGTCAGAAGAGCATGGAAGAAAAAGGCATGTTGGATCAATTCCAAATAAAGGGATAAGTGCAGGGCAATAATGATAATAATTTGTTATTTTTAATACCTAACCTGTTCTTTTTTTGGGCGATTCCAAGCTTAATATCTGAATTTATATATACTCGTAGAATATCTATATTATTACATATATACTCTATATAATAAGACGGAATTATTGACTAAAAGCGATTGCCCACAACACTATTCTTTTGCAATAAAAAGAATCCTATAGTTGTGCCATTGAAGACCACTGTTTCTGTAGGTATCTACCAAATTTTCGTTAAATAGCCCGTCGTTTAGGCGTAAGTCAGGCAATATTCACAGGAATGATCGGACATGAAATATAATTTATTTAAACGTTTTCTCTTACACGTACAATCAATTGACGGGCTTTGTGGTCTAGTGGTTTATGTAACGGACTGCCAATCACGAGGTCTCGGGTTCGATTCTCGCACGGGACAATCATTTGTGTGTTTTTTCTAATTGTCATACAAATGTTTGTACTGCGTCTGGTTGTTTACTATGTATTATAAGTATGTATTTACAAAAGAAAAGTAGTGTATGTATTCTATCCGTATTCTGGTACCCATAACACAAGCATATAAGCTTAGCTTGGGACCAGAGGACGTTGCGTGAAATGTCCAAGAATATAAAAAAAAAAACAAAAGAAAAGTTTTAAAAATTATTGTCACTCAATTTTTTCTAGACTCTAGATGTCATGATAATAAAACCAATTCATAAATAATCTAGCAAAAATCTATAGTTTTGACGTTCGTGTCGGAAAGCGACCAACTTTATAGGTAAAAGATTTTCTAGAATAATCCATGATTTAAACCCAAATTAGACATAGACGGTGTTAGCTGTTTGTTAATTATATACAAGTTACAAGCTTTGAGTATCTTGATTTTATTTCATGGCCGCAAGTTCATGGGCTGAAAAAGCATTGAACTTATTTATTAGGTAAGTTTAGTACCTAAGTTATATCAGATAAAACTATGTCTGGAATTTACTTTTGTATTCTATTTCAATCCTGTAGTTTTCAATTATTTTTTACAACTATGTTGTAGACTGCTGTATTCTCTAAATCGTATATTTCAACTTAATCTGGGGAGCACTAGACTTAAATACTTATACACGGACATTTCACACAACGTCCTTTCGTCCCAAGCTAAGCTCATATGGTTGTGTTATGGGTACTACAACATACTTTTCTTTTGTAAATACATACTCATAATACATAGAAAACACTCAGACGCAGTACAAACATTTGTACGACAAATAAATGGATATACATATACGTAAAATAAATGGAATCATGGTACCATTTGGATGTCGTTGCTATTATGTATTCCCTTGAAGAAGTATCTAACGAAGGGCTCTAAAGTCATTCTATCTACATAAACTATCATGAGATGTATCTCTGGTATTGCCAGAGGCAATCAGGTGGTCCAGCAGCTCACTATTCGACATTGAGAAAATGAAAGTAGATGAAAACTTCACTGTAGGCATTAGAATAAGAGCCCGTATCGCAAAGAATCACGTTACACATTATTTTTTGTGGACGCTTATTTTTTAATGAAATATAATACTGATAAGTTTAATACATAACATTGGTACCAATTCCAAATGCATAACTAAACTTAACTAAAAAATTAAAATTGATAGTGTCAGTAACACAATTCGGCAATGTTAACCGAACTTTCTTACTATGAAAACTGCGTATTATAGAGTAATGATTTTAATTAATATAAACGTGCACAACGAAACAGCCAAATTAATCAAAATACATCATAGTTGTTTTGATTTTTTAGTTAAGTTAATTGTGCATTATAATTTGTGACATTGTTTATTAGTTGTTACACTTTGTATTTTTTTTGGAATTAAGTAGTTAAATAATTATATAAAAAATAGGCGCATGTCGCGATGTCGCAATTTTTTTTGTAATATATTTTTTAAAGGGGTTTTTTCACATGACATGTCAACCTATAGATTGACACCATGTCACCAACAGCTTAACATTTATTTTTAATACTACATACGTATTATTTCTATAACTTTTTGTGGATATTGTAAAACCTATAAAATAATCTATCAGTTAAAGAAGTTTTTGGATCGGATCACTTTTCAAGATTATCTCCTCTCCTACATACATTACATTTAATTCATATCATATTAACGTACATATCACATTAATAGAAGTTGTCTTAGTAGTATACTAGCTGACCCGGCAAAGGTTGTTTTGCCATACAAATGTCAGGGTAGACAAATAATTTGCAATAAAAAAATATTGCGACTATAAATTGAAATTTAAGCTATCCTATCTTTCAAGTTGGTCAAATTGCACATAGTGTGCCAATTTAATTTGAAATCGGTTAAGTAGTTTAGGAATCCATCGCGGACAAACATTGTGACAGGAGATTTATATATATAAAGATATACATAGATGGGCTTGTGGTGGAGTGGTTTATGTAATAGACTGCCAAACACGAGGTCACGGGTTCGATTCCCGCTTGGGACAATCATTTGTGTGATATCCATAAATGTCATACAAATGTTTGTACTGCGTATGAGTGTTTTCTATGTATTATAAGTATGTATTTACAAAAGAAAAGTACTTTATGTAGTATATACGTATTGTGGTACCCATAACACAAGCATCAAGCATATAAGCTTAGCTTGGGACCAGAGAACGTTGTGTGAAATGTCCGTGAATATTATATTATTATTATTATTATAAATGGATATACACGGCCTCTCCGTCTACATCATAACGCAACCAAAATTAGTTCGCATCTTAATTACTTATTTAATCAACTTGAATGAACTTAATAACTCTGTTTTAGTATACTTTTCCTACTAATAAAAAAATCGCCTTAAGATAACACGAAATTCGTGTGGGATTTCATATCATATTTATAACAAATTATGATAATATTTCTGTACATATATTTGTGCTCAATTTAATGTCATAATAAGCAGATTTATACTGATTTTTACTATTATTTTATAACGATATTAATATATTGGTTAATAATTGTTTGAATATTAAACAGAATCCGGTAATATACTATTTCTTTATGTTTTCTACGTCAGATGAAATTTGACAATCTGGCTCTTGCCGGCGACTTCGTACGCGTGGAATTTTTATCATTTCTCACTAATGCTTGCACCTGTTGTTCGTCTTATATAGCGTATAGCCTTCCTCGATAAATGTATTATTCAACACTGAAAGAATCTTTCATATCGAGCTTGTGTTTCCTGAGATTAGCACGTTCAAACAAACTTTTTCGCTTTTTAATATTTGTATAGATGAAACAAAATTGGGTAATATACTATTTCAATTTCTTTATTTTCTCGATGATATATCTAATTCATCCATTTAATTACTATTTGCCCCATCCCTGTCAATTTCTTTAACTCTGGTATGACCTTGGACGCGTGTAAGCTTCATATTTAATTTTATAAAATAATGCATACTATGAGAGGCGGAAAACTCGAAAATAAACCCTGTGCCAACACGCCTGGTCAGCGTGGCACAGTTGACCATAATCCCTTCAAAGTGGAGGAGGCTCTCAAGAGGTTGAACTCAAGTAAAACCAAAGGCCACAGCTATATTTTTATATCCATTTTAAACGACAGCGTACAAATCAGTAAATGACGCATCAAAGCTTTATAGAAGGCATTGATGCTTATTTATCATATAAAAATGCATCGATACTCACAACTTTATTACACATCATATCGATATGAAGTTGAAGACTTTTATTAAGTATGTATTTGTATTTAATATACTCATATTTATTCATAGAATTTCGTTATGAAATATTATAATCTTGATGTAAATAGTGGCTAGAGAGTTTAGGGTCAAATTATATCCTTGTGTGTAAAGCTGCTTGTACATATTAAGCTATGCTATATTAATACCTTCTTCGTACATGCTATGTTCTAATAAATTCGATGGTCTTCGTCGTCTAGTGGTTCTGTGGACTGCTGTTCACGAGGTCGCGGTTTTGATTCCCGCCTCCGACAATCATTTGTGTGATGTTTATAAGTGTCATACAAATGTTTGTCCTGCGTCTGGGTGTTTTATTTACTAAATAATATAAATAAATAAATAAATATTCATAGACATTTTACACAACGTCCTCTGGTCCCAAGCTAAGCTTATTATGCTTGTGTTATGGGTACCAGAATACGGATATAATACATAAACTACTTTTCTTTTGTAAATACATACTTATAATACATAGTAAACACCCAGACGCAGTACAAACATTTGTATGACAATTAAAAACATCACACAAATGATTGTCCTGACCGGGAATCGAACCCGAGACCTCATGATCAGCAGTCCGTTATATAAACCACTCCACCACGATGCCCGTCTACTATGTATTATAAGTATGTATTTACAAAAGCAAAGTAGTTTATGTATTCTTCTATCCATATTCTGGTACCCATAACACAAACATAATAAGCTTAGCTTGGGACCAGAGGACGTTGTGTGAAATGTCCATGAATATTTATTTATTATAAGTAGTTTTTTTTTGTGTAATACGAAATTAAAATATTATTCTCAAATGTTATTCACGAAGCTCCAAAGAATAAGGCTTGGTCCACGAAGTTTAAAATTATATCTTTGGGCTACATACTTTCTCATGAACGTTATGAAAATGAGCTGTCTTTATGGCTTTACAATATGATCATTAAAGAACAAAATGTTGAAAAACGCCATAAATAAATGACAAACGTGAACATTAAATTAAACAAAATACTGAATTCTTAAATTAATATTGACGAAATAGTAGTGCGGCTGTGTGGTGACGGATTATTAATACAAGTGTCACCACCCATCTCTTTCCCAGGGTGCTGTAAGAGCCAGCAAAGGGACAATATAAGCACTTAACGACTACTGTGAGAGACGGAAAACTCGAAATTAAACCCTGTGCCAACAAGGCTGGTCTGCGCGGCAGAGTAGACCATAATCCCTCCCAAAGTGGAGGAGGCCCGTGCCCAACAGTGGGACGTTAATGGGCTGGAGAGAGAGAGTAGTGCAATCTAAAAACATTCAAGTATATTATTGTTAAGATCGATCTAGATATAGTAAACATTTTATTTGAACAAACAAGTTTGTTTAGATTAGTTAATTGTACCTAAAATGCATGCTTTAGGGCTAATTTGGTTTTACAATTCCACGGCCTAAATATTTATTATCAGAACTACAGAGAGAGAGAGAGAGAGAGTGAACGAAAACTTGTACTTTTTACAATAATTTATGCTGTACAAATTATGATATTGTTGTTTTGACTTGGTTGAACAGTGGTGTTCACGATGGAGAATTATTTGATGACAGGTTTGTTGTGTATAGACGAGACAGGGAAACTTCGGAGTTTCAGAAACAAAAGGAGGGAGGTGAGGTACTTATAGCCGTGTCAAAGAAACTTAATCCTGTACATGTTGAAAAATGGCAAAGCAATTGTGAGGATCTATGGATCACAATCGACTTGACTTTATCGCATAATTTTCGTAAATTGGCTTTTTGCGTTGTGTACCTCCCGCCACCGGTTAGTATTTCCACGCTTGAGCATTTTGTTGAGCATTGCAGTTATTTTTTCGATAGTAATGACATGCCTGTAAGTATTGTCGGTGATTTCAACCTAGGTAAATTTAGCTTCAACGTTGAAGATGATAGTGTATCATTGACTTGTGCAAATCAAAGAATGCTAGAGTTTCTACACATGTATAACCTCACACAGTGCAATCATATAAAAAACTGCTCCGGGCGCACGTTAGATTTAGTGTTATCTACGATGCCCCTCGCCGTATCTGAATCTTGTAGCTCTTTGGTCCCTATTGACAAGTTACATCCTCCCCTTGATGTTTCGCTCTCTTTATCAAATAGTCTACCATACAAAAACTTAGCGCTTAGATATAAGTTTCATAAAGCAAATTATGGAAAAATAAAAGAATTCTTACAGGAACGAGATTGGAGAGAGCTTTTTAAAGATAAACATGATGTTAATGATAAATTAGACTACAAAGTTATTAATTCTGCTTTATCCAAATATGTACCAACACGTAAAATTACTAGAAATTACTATCCTCTCTGGTTTAATAAATACATAATAAAATAATTGAAAGAGAAAAATAGAATAAGAATGCGTTACAAAAAATATAAAAACCCAATGGATGAAATCGAGTTAAAGTTGGTAACTAAACGATGTCAACTCTTAGCAAGAAATCTATACAACGATTACATGAGCAATATCGAAGATGAAATTAGGAATAATCCAAAACTGTTTTAGTCACACATTAAAGCAAGGCGGGGTGGCACCGGATCGTATCCTTTGACAATGACAGACGGACATACCAGTACATCAGATGGCCCTAACATTTGCAAACTTTTTGCAAAAGATTTCTCTACCATATATCGCCAGGATAATGACCTGGACACCAATTGTCTTGATTTCGCTTCGCTACACGCTTTGAATGGCAGCAGTCAGTGCATCTCACATATAGTATTAACGTAGAAAGCACTTCTTAAAAAATTACAGGGTCTTGATACTAACAAAGGAGCTGGCCCTGATGGTATCCCACCCATTTTTGTCTCGAGATGTGCTACGGAGTTAGTCTGCCCTTTGCTGAATATTTATAACACATCATTGACCACAGGAGTTTTTCCCTTAACGTGGAAGAAGGCCAAAGTTGTTCCTGTTCACAAATCAGGAAAAAAAGACGTCATTCTTAACTATACGCCCATATCTATTCTATCAACATTCGCAAAGATATTTGAATCGATGCTTTGTCCATACATGCAGAGTCATTTCAAACAGTATATTAGTGATTTTCAGCATGGTTGTGTTGCAGCAAGGTCCACAGCTACAAATCTGACATCTTTCGCGGAATCTGTTGTACAAACACATGACGCAAGCAATATGACGTAGTCTACACAGACTTCAGCAAAGCCTTCGATAAAATATCACACAGTCTAATGGTGTATAATTTATCAGTATATGGCATCTGTGGTTCTTTGCTGCAGTGGTTTGCATCATATTTGAGACAAAGAAATTTCTATGTTGTGGTGAATGGTTTTGCTTCCGATGACTGTAGTGTATCTTCTGGTACCCCTCAGGGATCTCATCTAGCACCAATCTTGTTTAACATATTCATCAATGATCTCCTTACCACTTTTTGCCATAGCGACGTATTTGCGTATGCAGACGATCTAAAATTTAAAATTTTAAATAAAAATCGAGTCAATACGTGACTGTGAGCTCTTACAGGAAGACTTAAACCGGGTGGTCGAATGGTGTCATCATAACAACATGTGCGCTTCTCGAGAAAACACCAAAACATATACTCAGACTACTACATTGCAGGCCAGAGGCTTCAGGAACAAGAAATTATTCGTGATCTTGGTGTGCTCTTCGATAATAAGGTTACCTTCATACCGCATATCGACAATATTATTAGAAGGGCATCGAGAATGTTGGGTTTTCTTATTAGATATTCCAGAGAATTTAACAAGGCTGAGACAAAAATTATGCTGTTTAATAGTTTAGTAAGAAGTATCTTGGAGTACTCCAGCGTCGTCTGGAGGCCTCACTACGCAACGCATACATTGCGATTGGAGAGAGTGCAAAAGCGGTTTATGTGGCACCTAGCTTTCTCATATCGTTTAACCAAAAGGCTATCCAGCTACAAATCACGTTTGCAGTACTTTAGCTAATCAGAAATAAAATTGACTGTCCGGAATTACTAAGGCTGTTCAGATTTCGGGCACCTGCCAGGTATCCTAGAAATAGCTTAACACCGTCCACTGCGACGGACGGTTCTCGGAACAAATTCGCCCCTCTTGAGAATGAGTAAAGTTTTGAATGGCTGCAATCACTTAATTGACATACATACTGACAATGCAGGTAAAATTGCAAGAGGAATTATTAACACCTTTGCAGGCCTTAATTGATGCCAAGATACTGGCTTTTTGTGGAATTGCACCTATGACTTTAATGATTTTAATTTGTAAAAAATTAATTTGTAAATAATATAGTTATTAATTATATTTTATTTATTTATATTTATATTATTCTTATTCTTGATTTTAAGAAGTATGTAATTGCTATTATTATAAAGGAATTATTAGGTACTTAAATTTTAACATCATAATTGTTATTTTAATTATAACTTTAATTTATATTCACATTTGCATTTGTTCCAATAAATTTGATGTGTGCATGTTGTGTTGTCCTGTAAATAATTGTTACACTGATTCATGTAATTTTTTTAAGCTAAGGACATAATGTACCTAAGCGTATTTGTGTAAACAATTGTTGGATAACCTAAATAAATAAAAAATAAAAACAAAATATTTTTAAGAAAAGCTTTAGAAAAGGAACACTATTTTGAAACAGAGATAATAGTTTTAGACTCAGATTTACCAGATGTATAGTCTATGGCTACATCACTCAGTCGGCTTGAAGCCAATTACATATCTATGTGTGCATGAAAATGTATCTATGTGTGTCTATGATACAGGATATACGTCATATGAAACGTCATAATTCTAAAGTTACTTGTCCTCAATTTTAAACGTCAATCCCACCATCTGGTGCATCTATAAGCTTTAAAAACAAACAAAACAATATTAAAACTATTTGCCTCTCGCAACTTCAAACTTATATTAACTAACTATATTATAGCTTTTAATACAGCGCTGTCTTTATAATTAAGGATATGTAATGAGGAAGGTGATTAGATGTTCCCAGTCTCATGTTCGGCTCTGGTCTTGTCTATTTTATAGCACTTAAATAAGAACTATATGGTACTTGAACTTTTGAATATTGGTAATATCTTGTTTTTGATTACTGATTTCTAGTTTGAATGATAATGTCACGATTAGAACGAAGTTAATTAATTGAGAAAGAATTTTTTTAAATTAATATAAGGGTTGTTTAGACCACCCAGAAGCCACTACGTTATTATAACTAATGGTGTAATTAGGCGGGAATCAGAAGCTATTTTTATCGTATCCTGTACAAGATGAAAATAAAAAATACAGAGTAATTAATAAAATATGTGTTGGTCAATAATTTTTTTTATTTTATTGATGTAACTCAAAGAGTAAAGAGTATTTAATTGTTTCTTTTTTTATTTAGATTAATATCTAAGTAGTAAAAATGTATCTCATAATACACAAAGTAACTAAATACCTAAAAATAAGATTACTCAAATATATAAAAACTTAGAGTTTAAAGTGAAATGTTGTAAATTTTAATGGAAATGGAACCCAGGACCACATGTAAATCATGTATTATAATTACCACCATATCACGCATAATTACCACCATACACGCACTCCAAAATTCTCATTCGACAAACACATTCAAATCAAACCATAGAAATGTTGTAAACTTTTGTATGAATCATTTCTTTAAATCCATTTCCTGCTCTTCTATCATTTAAATAAACTTCCTAAATAAAATCAGCCTTCAATTCATCAATGACATTAGATTGTGCGTATGCGCAGATTTGTTGCGCATCGTGCATCAGTTGCGCTTGCGCATAACACCTTTCAGTTGCAATATTCACCGTTGCACAAAAGATATGCAGTTGTGTGTTACAATTATATATTTAACTAGCTTCTGCCTGCGACTTGGCACGCAATAGACCATTCACACAATATCTTTATATTAGTAGCACATGTGTTAGTCTGATGTATACGCTACATTGTTGTAAAATGTTATTAAAACCATTCGTATAGTTTTTGCGTGAAAGAGTAACAAACATCCAAACATCCATACTTACAAATTTTAACATTTTTAATAATAGTAGGATTTCGTGGTATTAGAACAAAATGTAACTATTTAAGTTAGTACGTTTATTCAGTACCTAAGATCAATTGTATAAGTAAATAAAGAAATATTATTTTGACTTTTAAAACAACATCCCTTGACTCAATGCTATATTTATTAGCTTGTATTATGCCTACGCCTAATTGGTAGCTTAAGTTAAAAAATAAAATATTAGCTTAATTAACTTCGAAATGGAAGAGGTTACGAATTTGTCGAAATCTCTTTTGGTATGTATTTCTCGATATCTCGGAAACGCCCATGTACCATTCGGAATGTACCATTTTCAATATTTTCTTAGTTTGGATCAGTATACTTCACTACTTATTATCGTAGTTTTGTAAGTATATATTTTCTCTAGATAATGTTTTACCAACTTATTCCATACTTTGACGGGCCTCGTGGTCTAGTGGTTCATATAACGGACTGCCGTTCACGTGGTCTCGGGTTCGATTCCCGGTCAGGACAAATATTTGTGTGATGTTTTTAATTGTCATACAAATGTTTGTACTGCGTCTGGATGTTTACTATGTATTATAAGTATGTATTTATAAAAGAAAAGTAGTATATGTATTCTATCCGTATTCTGGTACCCATAACACAAGCATATAAAGCTTAGCTTGGGACCAGAGGACGTTGTGTGAAATGTCCATGAATATTTATTTATATTTATTTATTTATACTTATGTCATATTAGTGGTAAACTGGTATCATTCGTAATTTTGTATGCACAATCGGAAATGCTCGCCATATGTCGGCTATCGGCTAGATAAAGGGTTGTGTTCAACACCTTCTAGTTCCGTTCTATTCAGCTATTGTGTACTACAATTTATTTTGTGGAATAATGCTGACGCCCGCTGCTAGCCCGTTGGACGATATATGGGAAGGACTTAGACTTGTGCAATTATTTTAATAATAATTAAATTACATTATTTAATGAAATTTTGACGGGCAGTTAGGTTGTTGACGTTAGGTTGTGAGTTTGATTCCCGCACGGGACAGTCATTTGTTTGATTCTTAAATGTCATACAAATGTTTGTACTGCGTTTGTTGTCTATAATAAGTATGGATATACAAAAGAAAAGTAGTCTATGTAGTATATCCGTGTTCTGGTACCCATAACCCAAGCATATAAGCTTAGTTTCGAACCAGAGGACGTTGTGTGAAATGTCCATGAATATTTATTATAAAAAAAATGTGGTATACAAGTACCCTATTTAGATATAGAATACAAGTACCCTATTTCCTTTCAACTGCCTGTGGAGGCAGTTGAAAGAGCCAGCTAAAGGATAATATTAAATGAAATGAAATGAAAAATCATTTAATCAAGTAGACATAATTTTTTTAGAAAAATTATGTGCTTATGACAGGTACATTTTTTTAAGCCATAAGTTTTCGGAAATAAGCGGATAACACCCTTTGTGAGGGACGAATTGGAGATATACTCTGTGTTGGAAACAAAAAAATGTATCTTCTTCTTCCTGTCTTTAATCCTAAGCTACTTACACGTTTTTTCCTTTAACCTCACATATCTCCCGTCATCTTAACATCAACTCGATTAATTCTTTCATATCGTCTCTTACACAGTCCATCCAACTTTACTTTAAAACAAAAAAAATTATCTACTATCTTAATAACAGACTTAAAAACGAAGGAGTTTATTCGATAAAATATTTAGTACTTCCGTGTTTTAAGTGACGAAATCTAAAATGGTTTTAATAAAATACTTTTTATTTTTTACTTAATTATTTACAGTCTAAGTCCGCACCTTGTCAGGCTAGTGTTGGCACGGGCTGAGCAAGCGCATTATTATTTTATTGACGTCACGGCTAACACGCAGCCGCGTGAGCACGTGCCCCTTGCATCGACACGTTGCGTACTAATTCATTGTTTAAAAAAAAACTTCCCGAATTTTGTATAATCTATGGTAATTGTGAAGGTGTTCTAAAGGGTTTCTTTCATTATGAATAATAAGGATAGCATTGTGTGCCGAATATTCCAGATGTGTATGTTGTTAGTTCATTTATCTCTCTTGAGTTTAGTTTTTGTATGTTTGTTTGGTAGAGTGAGAGAATTTTGTATCTGATCCTGTTAGGCGTTACTTAAAAGAAATCACGGGAAAACCAAACCTCCCCCTAGTGGAAAAGGCTCATGTGCGAAACTGGAACATGAAAAGAAAGAAGAATGTAAAAGATATAGAAGATGGGCAGACGAAGTCGCGTTGTTGATTCCTGCTCAGGGTATATTTGTGTCATATTTGTCACACAGATGTTTGTACTGCGACTGGGTGTCACCTATCTATTATCTATGATTACTAATTTACAAAAGAAATATGTATTATAGTATATATTCTGGTACTCATAACACAAGCAAATAAGCTTACTTTGGGATCAGATGACGATCTCTACAAAATTCATGAATATTAATTATTATTATGCAATATCTTTTAACTCGGCACAATAATTGCATCGTCCTTGCGCGTATACTGCCCTTATAATACAAACTTCCGTTGTAACTAATTTCTTCGAAGTCCATTGCTAGTTTACTACGAGTTAGTAATGTTTATGCGGGTACTAAAGACATTAATAGTCATAACGTGTGATAATGCACAACTCGTATGCATGCAGTGCATGCTATAGCATATTGCAATGCACTTAACATATAATGTCGGTTTAAAACCTATTGCAACAAGATGTCCTTAAGGGCCTACATCAATATTATCGTATATCATCGCCGACACGTACATATTAACACAGCCAGTAGGCACAGAAAATGAAGAATTAGGGATACTTTTCCTATTTACTCAAAATCTACTATATATATTTTAATTCTGATTTACGTGTTTCTATACATAATAGTTACCTATGTTTTTAAAGTTATTTCATTAATTAATACGCGATAATAGACCGACAAATGAAAAAAATAAAAAATTAGAGAGGTTGTTTCGCCAAGATTTTCTATCCAGAAAACTTTTTTCAATCGCGTTTCTGAGTTTATGCGATCCTAGATCATATATTGAAAAAACATATACTTAAAAATTAGAGCTCTAGCCATTCAATCTAAAGAAACAATGAAAACTTCGTACATAGAAAAATGCACGAAGCTATTTTGGTATCCTCTTAATTTGACACCAATATTATGTGTATATTAGCAAAATTTTTCGCAATTCTTAACAATTGAAAAATATTAAAATATAATCACCGGGTCTACTCTGCGGGAAATATAATTTATTTTAGGTACGATATCTGTTTTGTCCCGACGTTTCGGTCGAAGTACCGACAAAACGAACAAAAATAGTTTATGAATACCAAGTGCGGGTAGTTTCCGAAACTCGCGCGCCACGGAGCCGTCGCCGCTGCCGCTCACCAGTTCACCCGTGACGACGGTCGATACAAGTCGACCGAAACGTCGGGACAAAACAGGTATCGTACCTAAAATAAATTATATTTCCCGCGGAGTAGACCCGGTGATTATATTTTAATATGTGTGAAAGCCGCGAAAATTTAAAAACATTAATTGAAAAATAATTAACTATATTAAAATAACAATTATTAAAAACAATCAGTGGTTTTTAATTTTTTAGGTTATGAAATTCTCATTGAAAAGTATCTGAAAATTAAGTCTGATTATCAAGTACAGAATCATTGTGATGGAAATTAAGCAAAGATGAAAAAGGATATCTATGTTTTCTTCTCCTTTTTAGCCCAGGTGTCCTACCACTGAGCATGAGCAGCCTTTACAACGGAAAGTATATGAAAGCAGGTGAAAATAAGGGAAAGTACAACTATCAATATTCAGAAAGTTTATTCTAATATGAATAAACAATATATTATAACGGTTTTTAATGATATCATTATAAAGAGCGTAATCTACAAACACATTAGATATTTTAAAAAAACACTCAACTGTAAAAGAAGCCACATGTAATCATAAAAAATGGTCGCACTTCAAAATTACCACTAAATTATTTGTCCGTTACAAGTGACAAAAAGAAAAGATTTTGATCAACCTGTTGGACACGGGTAAGAGTTATGTGTTAAATAACCATTCAGTTTTATTTGGCCCATATAGAGTACGTAATGTTTTGCGAGAATAAAACTATTTTAAAATGTGCACTGAATTATGCAGCGTTTACTTGAGTAATTTGTTTTTTCCACACTGCTTTTTACATTTAGATATCATGATAGCATTTTTCGAAGAAGCAGGTTCTTATCTCGGGAATAATTATTGCGCTTCGTCTCCTTAGGGTGACATTAATGGATCTTATTGTTTCTTTAAAGTATCTTTTTATACTAAAGCTACATTCCTTAAAACATATATTTGTTTTAGATTATTACTTTGTCGTCTTCCATAGAGACTGTTTCATACCTTTCAGGGTACAAAAGCAATACGGAAATTAGTCAAACTAGCATAATCTGTTGAAGCTGATAAAAGAAAACTAACTGCCTCTTCATTATGTAGAAAATTCATATAAAATTATATAAGTGTCCTATCTAAAACTATATAATAATATGGAAAGCGACACATTAAAAACAAAACTATCTATATTTTGCGCTAAAATTTGGGGATTTTGTCAGGAATAATGACCTTTCATAGTAGTTATTCCTAGGATTTAACTTAATATTACTATTAGCATAATAATAGCATATATAATAATAATAGCATATAACTTAATATTACTATTAGCATAATACCATCCAATTACCCAAATTCACAAAATTCTCGCATGAAGGGGTGGTAATTTTGTAGCTACCCCTTCCGAAGCAGCCGTTCTTTACGACTTAACGATGAAATAAACTATTTGTCGTAAAAAAGATAGCCGTTGGTAATGGTCAGATATGTTTATGATTTTGTTTCCCTTTTTATTATTATGTTAAGTCAAAGTTAGGGGACGAGATCCTAAGATAATGTACTTACGAAGCAAGGGTTATTTTTATTAAATTTTATTTGTAAAATAAGTAAAATTTTAAGTGTAAAGTAATTTTAACGGCTTTTAGATGCTTTAAAAATATGTACATAAAAGCCATTTGCTACGATGTAAAGAAACTTCCCTGGCTTCATTAATCTTAGGTAGTTTTCGTCATTTTAAATTATTAAATGATACATCGATAAATTTATTATTCAATTTAAATTAAGTGGAATCGGTTCAAAAATCGTGCTTCCTTCATCCCGTTAGATTGATACAATTTTAAGTAACATCGATAATTTAGTCTATCGGAAATAAGTACTTAAAGAGATAGAGTAAAAATGAATTATGATTTGAAACGTGATTGCTTGACTGAAGCATTATATTATAAGTTTCCTACTAGACATTTGCATCATGCGTGGTTGATCCAGGTGGTGCAGGGCAAGCTCGCTTAAGTGGAAATGGACTGGCCTTATTTGCCGCAAAACCAATGGCCGGTGGAGCAGACGAGTTCTGGAGTGGAAACCGTGACTCGGTAAGCGTAGGGTATGACGCCCCCCTGCCAGGTAGACCGACGACCTGAAGAAGGTCACAGGGAGGAACTGGATACCGATATAGACTCACATTTTCATAAAAATCAGTCAAGCTGTTTCTGAACAGTTTGATAACTAACAAGACGAGCATTAATTATTAATTTTAATTTTCTTTCAAAATCAAAAGTCAAAGTCAATATTTAAAAGTCAAATGCTTTTATTTGAAGTTGGCATGTTTAATGTTCCATATAATAAGTCTATGTGTTTATCATGCTCTTTTGAAACGTCAGAAGCTAGGCGTTTGTTACAAACGAGAAGAACAGACAAGAAACTCCATGGATTTATTTTTTCTCTTTTACATTTAATCTTTACAGACATTGTACGAGTATCTTATCTCATCTCCTGGTCCCAAGATAAGCCTATTGCGGAAATACGTATCTATATATTTTTTTATATATTCTTAATATTTACAAATTATATTCTCTTTACCTTTAGCTGTAAGTACCTCAATGCTAAAAAGTAAGTAAGTAAAATATACGCCAAGTTAATAAAAAGCGTGTTAAAGTTATAACGCTATGCTATATAAGTATTATTACTAATTAAATCTAAGCTGCTATCAATAAACTGTATCATTTAAAATTTAAAACTACCAGTTTACAAGTATTGAGGTAAGTAAAGTCACCTGGCGTCCAGATTGCAGGCAGGTGAGGAACCCATGCAATTCGAACACGTATGCATACGGAATTGTAACAACAGAACCAGTTGTGTATTTGGTAAGTGATAGTTAAGCTTAGAGTGGATTTTGCAGGTTTTGGAAACCAAATAAAAAAAAATGTCACGGAAACCCAAATAAAAAATAATTCGTAGACAAAGACCAAAATTATATGAGCACCTCAGTTTTATTCAAATTATATTTAATCTTTTTAGTTTCCAAAAACTAAAATTGTGGTTTGATATTAAACTAAACAGTGAACTAAAAAATCTTCACGATTTTAAATAATATTCAGAATGTGGTAAGTTAGAATAATCGATCTCAAAATTGAATAAATATGATTTTGGATTAAAAGAGTATTAAAATTCTGTAGTCATGTTATCATTTATAATATTTTTATATTTACCTTATTTTTGGGTATTCACATCCAATAAATACAATCTGTACAAGCAAATAAAATAATAAGCTTACATGGAGTTAAAAGCAAAATTCTACTACTCCTCAACAGATGGCGCTAGAAGACATTAAATGCTAATTTTATTTCGCTTCGTGGTTGAAGCAGAATTAGTAGCTACTTATTTATTAACTTTATGGCTTGAAATGTTTGTATGTCATTAATACCCTTTTGTTTAAAATGTGTTTCTTTATAAAATGTAACTTAATGCCTTCAAAACATTACCAAAACCACACGAAATTTTCTTTTGTTTTGCAACATAATAGTAAAATGTAATATGGATGGCTATTAAATTTCTTTAGTACGTTTGAAACAAAACTTTTAATATCCAACTCTCGGTATGTATCTATCAAAGTATTATTCTACGTAAAAGCATCTTTGAAAGTGTTTTTCCCACTTGCAGTGCAGTTGAATTGATGTGAATGCACCTAATATGGACCGATAACAACGCAATAATTAAAAAAAAATACTCAGAATTTTCAAGCGCATTTTTTAGTTTTTGAACTAAGAAAGTTATTTAGAATACTTAAACGGGATTTTCTGCATTCTATTTAGTATTCCATTGGGCGCGAGCATCGTCCACTACGAGACCTATTTGGTCTACTAATGTCGCGCTGGTCATGCCTGTTGGCATAGACGTAAATTTTGTTCCATATCTTGTAGAAGCTGTTATCCGCTCATCGTTATCTCATAGAGCTATCTGGAGCGCATCATGGGGTGGCGACACTAGTATTTCTAATCCGTTACCTCACTGAATAATCAATTGCTATCATTATTTCTATTATAACTATGGATGTAAAGGAAAATAATTCGATAAAGAAGGAAGTTTGTCATGGGATAGTCATTATATTTTATTAATTATGAAAATCAAGTTGTTCACCGACGGTTAACTTAAAAGTTCAGGGTCACTTATATCTAACATGTTTATTTGAACCTATCTTATCGCTAATCTGATCATTACTTTATATTAAAAAACTCACAGTTCCGTGATCGATTTAAAAACCTTCGATGGGTTTTTTAAATTAATGATTGCGATGTAATATTTGATTATGGTAATTTAACATTTTAAGAACTTAACGTAGGTAACGCGCGCGCGAAGACTTCGAAGATCAAAAACAAAGTTATAGACTTTAATGAATAAAATTTTTATTTATATGGGTAACATGGAAAACATGTAGACGCAGTACAATTATTTGTATGACATTTATAAATATCACACAAATGATTGTTCCAAGCGGGATCCTTCCCGCTACCTCGTGAACAGCAGTCCGTTGCATCAACCACTAGACCACGAGGTCAGTCCATTATCACATTTATAAAGTCAAATATCTAAGAATGCCACATGACATCATAATATAACCTAAATAGTTTATTCATTTATCGAAACTTTCATTCTTAAAATCAACAGATAAGTTGTAGTTAAAAATGTGTTATCATTCTCCCAAGATATTTGTAATTAAACAGTGGCTAGACCGGAAATGATAACACGCCGGATACACCACGCCCCCTATCCGCACACAACTTGAACTTAGGGTGGCGTTTATTTTTTTAATTTGAGAGCACAGATTATAATCTGCTATTATAAGCTTTAATTAACGACTACATTTTATGTTTGATAATTGAGTTTTTAAACGTAAAATCTTGTTTATCTGTGAGAATGAAGTTGGTCGGAATATAATTGTGGGTTTTCATGATAACATTGTATGAATTAAGTGTCATAAAAATATGTTACGGGAAACTGTTTTTAATGATTTTTTTGCAAATTTTGCGTAAGTAAAGTTAGTGTTTTTTAATTCTTTAAATATCTGTCCGTACAGAATTTACTAGTAGGTACAGTATAACTATGAATAAATTCCTGCTGCTATTCTACATTCCGCTATTGGGTAGGTACAAGTCCCTTCCATGAAAAGGAGGATTATTAGTCCACCATAATCTCTCGCAAGCCAGGTGTTTTACTCTCTCAGACTTCCACTTCTAACTCCTTTGAGTCAGTCTTGACATTCATCACGAAAGTTGAATGTCATAATATCAGGATAGTGTAACTTGTTTATTTTTACTTTCTGTAAGTTAACACCCGATGTTAATAAATTTATCCAGATTAAATAGGAATTTGACTTTGCGGCTATGGAATTAGTACAAATCTGATGATTTCGATATAAAGTATTATGCAGACGTCCGTGTAGTGACGGATTAAGAATACAAGTGTCACCACCCCTTTTCCTCCCTAGAGCGCTGCAAAAGCCAGCTAAGGAATATTGTACATAGATACTATTCTCTGTGGGAGACGAAAAACTCGAAAATAAGCCTTGTGCCAACACGCTTGGTTAGCGCGGCACAACAGACCATAATCCCTCCCCAAGTAGAGGAGGCCCATGTCCGACAGTGGGACGTTATTATGTATTGAAAAAAAGAAAGTGACAGAAGCATATATATACTCTTCATCTATAATATAACGTAGAAACAATTAAAATCGGTTTTACTTTCGCGAAGAAAAAACGGAAGTACGATACCCATATTTTTGTATGGAGCATAATTTGGTATCGTGCCCTCTTAATGGGCTAGTGAGAGTATATTTACACCATAAAGTTACTGCTTCCGCGGCTTCAACAAACCTAATCCTCATATAATAATATCTAACTTAAAAAATCGTCAAAACACGTACCGGTGGCGTGTATGTAAATAGTTATATTTGGTTTTCGATACAATATCGGTTAGCAATACATAGATAGTATTTGATAGCATAGATGGCCGTCAACCTGTTGATTGGGTTATCATAGCCGTGACGGCTGGGGATTAGAAGTTTTTTTTTTACAAAAGTTTGTAAGTTGCGAATGTAGATTTAAGATTATCTTCAAGCGACTTGTATACTACAATGTGGCGAAACATAAGCGTTATTCTGCTAAACATAACTAAGTCTGAACTGAATAAGATAAACAAAAAATCCGGGCCCTATTATAGATTTACAGACATAATGACAGATATCACTAAGCAGTCTTGTGGACACTGTTGTTTAAACAAGCATGCGCGAACAGTGGGGCTGAGTGACAATGGGATGTGCAGACTCTGCTAAACGGAGAAGGAAACACCTATTCACATTCTCACTGACTGCCCCGCAGTGATGCGCACACGCTGCTCCCTTATAGGAAAGCATGTTATGCACCCGGATGAGATCAAACTTCTTGGAGCCAAAACAATCCTGGAGTTCTTCATGGCAACAGGCTTGGACCAACAACTATAGAAAGTGGCGATCACAGTAGATCAATCTGGTCGCAGTGTTACTAGGCGGAAAGAGGCTGATTAGCCACAACTCAAAAAAAAGCAGTCTACTCGTACTTAAAAAGATTATTCTGCGTTTTCAATAAAAGTAGTAGTAGTAGTTTATGTGTTGGATAGTCCAATTATCGAGGTAGGCTAAAATATATAGACTATATAACATCACGCTGCGACCAATAGGAGCGAAACATTAGTGAAAAATGATCCAATAAACCTGGAATTTTTTCTAAATTCTACGAGTACGAAGTCGCAGGCACAGCTATACTTAATACAACTAAACATTATACATGAATCGCTCTATCAATTAGTAATAACTGCATAAAGATCCGTATAGTACCTTATTTTTTAAGAGTATCGCAAACAGACAGATACTACGATTATCTTTATTTTATTTTATATCTAGGTATGTTGTTATAATATGTTTGGAGTTTTTAATTACTCCACATTGAATAAGTTATTTTTTAAAAACCAGTCTTATATTTGTTGTTCATCTAATAAAGTGATTGCTAGTGAGATTGGTTTAAAACTTTCTACAGTTTCACCTTTAGACCCTGGGAACCGAAAAAGGCGTGTAATTCATTGACGGCTCTGTGAGTCACACTAACTAAGTGAGTCAAATCTGTGATGTAATACTATTATATTATTATACAATTTACCTATTCAAATATTCATATAGATTTATAGACTGTGATAATATCGTATTTGTGTATTTTAATGTGAGTTTTTTTTCTTATTGTGATAAAAACAGGCTTTTACCTTTTTTGTTTAAAGAAATAATTTTCTGTTGTGTCTGGCACGATAATATATTTATTTGCTTATTGAAAAAAGATTCACTAGGTTTAAAAAAACAATTTGTTAATTGATTAAGTTGACAAAATAAGCTCAAACTATACTTATTATATGCTTTTTTTATTTGAAATATCTCTTGCACAATTTTTTCAGGAACTATTATAAAAATTATGAGTTTCACCTAATTATGTAATATAGATTGCTAAATCTTATGTAATATCAAAGAAAATTTAACTTAAAAAATATACAGAAAATGTTACTTAAATTAACAAGAATATTTTTCGTAATTAATCCGCTGTTGATAAACATTGTTGCACATTGTTAAGTACGCAACGACCCTTATCTTCCTTACCTGTATCTAATTAGGCTCTTCCTGTTGTACTTGAAATTAATTTTACAGCAACGTTATTGATTATCTACAGGTACATATCAAATTAAGTTCTTAGGCGCTTACTCCACGAGCGAGCAAATCGCGACGATTACGCGCATCTGTCGTCGGGTCATCTCAACGAAAGAGCGATTATTCTGCCAGCTAATATAATCATCATGACTCGTGAAGAAATCGCAAAGTATTCGCGGCGATTCGCAAATAAATATCGCCTTAGTAGTGTTGCGTTACGTTCTGCAGTGATAATAACGACGCACATTGCCACTCGTCGCGGTAGCATCACAGTGTCGGAGACGCTTTTTTCAGAGAGAGTTTATAGAAATATATGGCACCGACATATCGTTGCGATTCTCTGCGTAGAGTCAGCATCATAAAAGAGCGCGACACCAAACTATGCTCCGTACAAAAATATGGGCATCGTACCCTGTTCTCTTCGTGGATATTGCCTCCAGAGCAATGAATTTTTCTCACAGTATCTGCGTCCTTTATATCCATACTCTTATCACTTTCTATTTTCAAAACATAATAACTAAAAGAAATATGACAGTCCAAGTGTCCTGTTTCTTTTTGGTTTTCTTCAAATGAAATTGCAACGTCTATCGCACAAATTTGGTAAGGTTTTACCAAAAAGGAAATCATGAGAGCATAGATATACTTTTGATATATAATATGGCGTTAAAAAATTAAAATTGGTTCAATTTCCACTAAGAAAACGGCGGACTATGAAACGTCTTTTTTTAAAAGAATAAAATCTGCCTCAACTATATTTGTTCCCTACAGCGCGGCGCTCGGGAATAGGGTTAGTAATACCTAAGTCAAATACCTAAATTAGAGCTGCAGTTCCCTCTTAATATGTCTCAAAAATCGCTGGAATCCATGTTTCTTAACAAGCTGAAAGTTGTTTTAACATTATCGTATAAAATTAACAATATCGTTATCAGATATTGGCAATATTGATTTTGATAAGCGATATATAATTTTATAAGGTTATTAGTTTTTATCTAACTTGTTTACATGCTTTCATTGTGTTTATTATGTTTATCTAGCTAGCTTCGTACACTCTGACTACCGTAGATATCGTAATGGATTCTAATACTGAATTTTATTTAATGACTTCAAAAATGGCAACATTTCATGCTAGCTACATTCCCGTTTGATCCCCGTCAGGATTATTTTTCAATTATTGCTTCCGGACTTTAGAAAAGGACCATCTATGCAAAATTTGTAAGTTTCTAGGCCTCATAGTTTAGGCTCCGCGTTGATATCGTAAGCTAGTAATTTTGTATTAAGTTTGATTTTTCCTTCATAGAGTCTGTTTTGCATATGTAGGTATATTATATTTGTATTCTTATCTTATCATTAAAGCTTTCTATAGTTATTCATTTATTTCACTATAAGTGGGTACAATAAATATGGTTTTCAAAAATTTTAATATGTATTAAAATTTAGCTTTAATAATAAGATAACCATAGAAATATAATATACATATGCAAAACAAGATCAATTAAGTAAATTTTGTGATCCAATTTTTTCCTCCATATATATTGTGAACAAATTGCGGAAGACTAAACTAGATAACAACATGTTTTCGTATAACATGGCCTCTCAATAATCTCAGATAATACTTATTTATTAAAATAATATCAAAATAGAAAATCTAATGCGAAACAACGTTGCTTATAACGCAACTTATAACTTGGTAACATTCTCATTAGAATGTTACCAAGTTATAAGTAGCAACGTACGTCGTATTAACAACGTACGTCGTAGCAACAAACTTCATTGAAGTTTGTTGCTACTTATACTAAAAGTCGTTGAAGCCAAGGAATACCTCAAACAGACAGACAAATACACAGAAATATAGATAGACAATTTTTAATGAATTTTTGGTCTAGTAGTAGCACTAAGTAAACACCGAAGGCTGTTGTTTGGACTATAAAAACATACACATCAATTTAATTATATGTATATTAATGTAAAAAATAACTTATAATAACTGCTCCCGGTGTTTACGGTCACAAAAATTAATTTAACGACATCCCATATCATCTTATTATGCGCGAATGATACTTTTAATAGTGACACCTTGAGGCGTATTTGCTTACACTATAATGAGAATATTATCAAGTAGTTTCGTTCTTTATATAACGGACAAGGAATTAAGTGGCACTGCTTTAATTTTATATCCATATAGCCACTGCAGGTGCTGATTTAAAAGGGCACGACACCAAACTATGCTCCATACAAAAATATGGGCATATTAGTCCCCTGTTTTCTTCGTGGATATTGCCGACAGATAATTTTTTTCACAGTATCTAGTTATCTAGTTCTTATATATTTATACTTCTATCACTTGATAGCAATACCTAAAGCAAATACCTAAATTACGACTATAGTCCTCTCTTAAGCCAGCGCAGGGCCTGTTTTAAACCCTATAAAGAGGCCCCTAGATTGCTATGACGGCCCTTACCTTGCCCATGTACCTGAGTTAAAAGTAGAAATTTATGAGTGGAGGCCTCTAAAGACATGATATCTGTAGCATTTGCTGCTCCGGCTATATGATTAATCCGCCTAATCCATTTGACTAAATTGCTGTTCTGATAAATAATAGCAATATTACCATCCTGATTTCTCCTCAGGGTGCTGTTAGTCTCTGTGAAAGATGGGAAACTGGTAGAGTCATAAGTAGACCAAATATCCAGTCAATGTGAAAATATTGTGCCCAGCTGTGGGACGTTAACATGCTTACAAGGAAAAGGACATAACTATATGTCCTTTTTCTCTATATGCCATTTTTCATTTTTATACGATACATCATATTTGTTATCTATATACATATAATGATATATTTTTATAATAGAAATAAAATAACAATATTGTGTTCCTTTAAATGTTAAGAAACAACATTTAATGTTTTTTATTTCTTTATAATTATACAATAATATTTTTAAATATTTCAATACAATAATTCTATTTCAATAGTGACATTTAGTTTTAAATGTCTATCACAAATTTTAAAAATAAACTCTGACCCTGTGGCTGAAACCACAGAGGTTACATACATATACTTATACCCTTTATATCTTTCAAATTACTTCCGATATCCGTAAAATTCTTGCCTCTATATAATTATGACAACAGATTGGCGCCGACGTTATCAAATATTACACCAAACTTATGATAATTCAATGTAATAAAAACCCGCCAAGTACGAGCTCTACTTCAGCACGTGAGTTCCGTAGCGTTATCATCAGCGTAAACAGGGAATTTTTTAAGCATATTCAAATTTTCTTACGTAATTTCAAATATAAATAATATAATTCTATTTGAAAATATTACAAAAAAATGTGTAATATGTGGGCAACCTAGCTATAGTATGCGCGGTCATAGATTAAATTTAATTATGAATAACTCAGTGAATGAATTATGAATAACCCAGTGACAATAAAAATACGCAGTGACTATAAATTCTGATAATTAGTAAAATATTTTAATAAAATAATAATAATGGAAATTATTAATGATCGACAGTCTTGTCGATTCTCCTCCTGTAAAACTTTAGATAGGCTCAAAAAAAATTCACACACAACTACGTAGTAATAATATTTGCACACAGCTACGTAGACGGTACGCGCTTGATTTTCGTCAGCGTAGATTGATGTGCGCATTCATAGATTTTATAGATATAGCGAATACAGCTACGCCGACCGACGGTCATCAACGTTAAGGGCCTACATCAATATTATCGTATATCATCGCCGACACGTACATATTAACACAGCCAGTAGGCACAGAAAATGAAGAATTAGGGATACTTTTCCTATTTACTCAAAATCTACTAAATATATTTTAATTCTGATCCACGTGTTTCTATACATAATAGTTACCTATGTTTTTAAAGTTATTTCATTAGTTAATACGCGATAATAGACCGACAAATGAAAAAAATAAAAAATTTGAGAGGTTGTTTCGCCAAGATTTTCTATCGAGAAAACTTTTTTCAATCGCGTTTCTGAGTTCATGCGATCCTAGATCATATATTGAAAAAACATATAAGTACTTAAAAATTAGAGCTCTAGCCATTCAATCTAAAGAAACAATGAAAACTTCGTACGTAGAAAAATGCACAAAGCTATTTTGGTATCCTCTTAACGGGCGTTCGGCAATCTATCTACAGTTTTACCGTTCGGTACGGAATCCTAATAAATGAGAAGTTATTCAATGAGTGTGAAATTAATAATACTGATATGTTGCGAGTTGAAGATATGATAAGTTTTATTGTTGTTTGTTAAGATATCAAACGAAGACACTTTTACCGCACAGTAAATAGTAGCTTATATGTAATAAATTAAAAATCTACTCAGTTTAAAAACTAAAAAACACGCTTAAATATCCTGAATATTTTTTTAATGATTGCATTGTCATCAATACTCAATTCTATGCTACCTACTTACAAAACGTTGACAGTTTATGTTGTCAGAGACATAAGTTTCTGTTGTCACATGTTGTCACAATCGTAGTAAACACAAGTAAACAATTATGATATTTTTACTTGATTCTATAAACAAAGCGTTTTTATGTGAAATTATCTGATTGTATATGAAAGGCATACGTAGAAACACAATAATCTTGGTGAGTCTACATGAGTAGACTCACAAACAATTAGTTATTTATTGTTATTACAAAAAAAATTCAACTCTCTAGCTATCACCGTTCTTGAGATACAGCCTGGTGACAGACGGACGGACGGACAGACGGACGGACAGCGAAGTCTCAGTAATAGGGTCCCGTTTTTACCCTTTGGGTACGGAACCCTAAAAATGCAATAACTGATTGCCTAGTGGCGAATTTTATCAATTTTGGTAGTCTATTGTTAATTTTTTGAGGTTATATTATAATGTGTCATTGTGATGTCATTGTGACACCATTGAAATACGAGATTTGAGGGCCTGGCCTGGACTATAATAATGATATTTAAGATATTATTATTCTTTTCTAAGCAATAACATAATTAAACCAGTATTTGCTACTACATATTGAGATGTCAGTCTTATTTGGTCAGGTGTATAAATGCGCTTGCACACCTTCCGGCATTCAGATAACAATGGTTGTTCATTGAAAATAGGTTTGTTAGTTGTATTAAGTAAATAACATCTTATTGATTCGTTCTTATGTAAAAAAATTTTAAAATATAAACCGGTCCAGTACGAGTACACCCTTAAAAATATTATAAAACTGGCTATGTCATATCACTGGGAATAAAAGAAGAATTATAATGAGAAATAAATCAACGGAGTAATGTTATTTTATACAGAGTATGGTGGTCTCCGTGTGGTGACGGATTAAGAATACAAGTGTCACCACCCCATCTCCTCCCAAGGGGTAAAAGTCTGCTAAGGGATATTGCACCCAGATAACATCCTCTGTGAGAGACGGAAAACTCGAAAAGAAACCCTGTGCCAATGGTCAGCGCGGCACTGTAGACCATAATCCCTCCCAAACTGGAGGAGGCCCGTGCCCAACAGTGGGACGTAAATGGGCTGGAAAAGAGAAGAGACACAGAGTTGTTATGGTCCTACTGTTGCCTTACTCTTTAGGGTTTTTTACCAAAAAGTAAAGTAGGACATAGTTACTGAGACTTCGCAGTCCGTCCTTCCGTTTGTCCGTCTGTCCGTCCATACGTTTGTCTGTCTCCAGGCTGTATCTCGGCAAAGGTGTTAGCTAAAAAGCTAAAAGTTTCACACTTTAAATACATCAGTTGACGCTACAACAACAAATACTGTGTAAGTAAAAGCTCAGTTTGCTTAGAATGTCCTCCTTCGCATGCAATATTTGAATAAAGAATAAAAAAATCAATAAAAATGAAATAATTGTATATAGTTTTTTTATGTTTATTTATTTTATTTTATAAAATGTATTAATAGGATGTATAATATATTTTTTTGTATTTAAATAATTATATTCGGATACCGACAGCTCCACTTACTCCTCATTTAGGTCCATTCTTCTTAGGTTGCCTGGAATAAATCGCTTTTAGCAATAAGGCCGCCCAATGTACAATATTGTACTTTGTATTATTTATTTCTATACTTCTGTATGGTGTACAATTAAGAATTTTATAAATAAATAAGTAATTCTAATACTTACTAACCTTGTGTAAGAATTCTATAGTTAACAGTATAAAAATACTTCGAATGATTACTATAGCAAAGTTATATCACATTATACACTTTTCATTCCTACTATCGCATATTTTAATTTACTCTGTATGTATGAATATATAAATGCTAGATTATTATGGAAGGCGTATGGTATAAAGACACAACTCGCATCTAAATCAAGTTTAAACAAACATACACTTGTCCAGTTTTTATTGGTTGTTTATAAGATCTAAGAATGATAGGTAAAGGGCATTTATTATTAGTATTAGTATTTATTATAGTTTAAGTAATATTATTATTATTGTAAGGTAAAAACTTCACCTCTCAGTGATAAATTAGCACCTGCTTCATATTATCTCTGCACCTCTGATGGTTGGCTGGTAGAGAATGCCATTGGCATTAAGCCCGCCATTGTACACTATTTTGTATGTGCAAAAAGTTTTAAATAAATAAATAAAATAAATAAAGCTTTAAAACTTCGCTTTGATAGATAGATAAACTCTTCATTGTACACATTTACAAGAAACAGAAAACAGAAATTGAGCTTAAAAATAGGTACAAATGGCGGCCTTATTACATAAAGTGATCTCTTCCAGGCAACCATGGGACGGAAAGAAAAGTTAGGGACTAAAATTAAGTGGGGCTGCAGTGTACAAGTCAATTAATGTAAAGGAAGAAAAAATAATAATAATAATAATGTTATTATATTAATAAAATAAATAAGTAAATATTACTTAAAATATACTATACATAAACTACTTATATACCGCTTTGATGTAGCTTTTTTTAATATGTATATAGAATGGATTAAGACAACATAGTCACGTCCGAATTGGATTCGAACAAAAAGGGGCCGTACTGTTATTATCGTACTAAGTATATATTCCCGAACCCAAATAATGGGAAAATGAATTGAAAATGATGAAAATGAAAAAATGAAAAACAAGTTGTTATAGCATCAACTGATATGCATCAATTGTATATAGACTGTAAATTTTTCAGCTCCTAAGCTAAAGCTGGAACGGTTCCAGAGATAAAGCTTGGTGACGGACGAACGGACAGATTGACAGCGGAGTCTCATTAAGAGGGTCCCGGTTTCCCTTTCACTACGGAACTCTTCAAATTGGATCGGGATTTGTGAAACTTCTTTTTTTGTATTTGTAAACATACTTTTACATCTTCTTCTTCTTCTTCTCCAGCCCATTTACGTCCCACTGTTGGGCGCGGGCCTCCTCAACTTTGGGAGGGATTTTGGTCTACTGTGACGCGCTGACCAGGCGTGTTGGCACAGGGTTTATTTTCGAGTTTTCCGTCTCTCACAGAAGATGTTATCTGTGTGAAATATCCCTTAGCTGACTTTTACAGCACCCTTGGGAGGAGGTGGGGTTGTGACCCTTGTATTCTTAATCCGTCAGCACACGGAGGACTTCTCTGCCTGACTGTCACTTTTACATCACATGAGTAATTTTCCTGAATAGGAATAAAAGCTACGATCTCGTATATAAAACTCATAATTAATATCGACTACACCATAAGGCGTGAAGATCGTGTGATTAAACAATTAATGCTTATAAAGAAATTACAACGACCTTGTGATAGTCCGACGAATATTCGCGTAACAACAGCTCTATAATTTCCATAATATATGCAATTTACTTAAAAATAACCTCAATTACAATAACTCTAATGAGTCTAGACATATTCATACTTATAATTGTATATAATTTATTAAAACTGGTTTTATTATAATTGTCATTATAAAGAAATACTTATTCACGCTTCCTTATCAGGTTTTTGTGGATTTTATAGAGCTGTTATTTTCTCTTTAAAAATAAATAACGCGGCAGCGTAAGGCAGCTCCCGACAAGGTGGGGATATATATCTAATTAAGGTCGCGGGGAGCCATTGGATGCAAGCGGCACAGGACAGCGTTGTGGCGTTCTGTGGGAGAGGCCTAAATCCAACAGTGGACAGATAAAGGCTGATGGATGTATGGATGGAATTATATTGAAGACTAGCTTAAAATTGTGAATCACTCCTTGGGAAGAGGCCTTCTCCACTTTGGAAGGAATTATGGTCTACTGCAACGCGCTGTTCGGGCCTTTTAGCATAGAGTTTATTTTCGAGGTTTCCGTCTCTTACAGAGGATGTGATCTGTGTACAATATTCCTTAGCTGGCTTTTACAACACCTTAGGAAGGAAAAATTGGTCAAGTGCGAGTCGGACTCGCGCACGAACGGTTCCGTACCATTATCTATGCAACATAAGGCACGTTATTAATAAATGAGCAAACAACACATACAATACTTAATTAATCACGTTTGTTGTATGAGAGCAAGAAATGGTAAAAAAATCATGTTTGTTGTATGGGAGCCCCCCTTAAATATTTATTTTATTTTATTTTTAGTATTTGTTGTTATAGCGGCAATAGAAATACATCATCTGTGAAAATTTCAACTCTCTAGCTATCACCGTTCTTGAGATACAGCCTGGTGACAGACGGACGGACGGACAGCGAAGTCTCAGTAATAGGGTCCCGTTTTTACCCTTTGGGTACGGAACCCTAAAAAGGGGTGGTGACACTTGTATTTTTAAACCGTCACTACACAGATCATGATTGGCAAACACGAATTGGTAGACAGACAGAGTTAATATTTATAACATTTGTAAGGATTTAATGCTATGATTATTTCATGGGTGAAGTGTTTTATGTGGCTATTAAAATGCTAATCTTGTATTTCATGTAATGAAGTAGGTATGTATGTCTACACGGCTAGACTAATGACGTACACTAATATCTCTTTGGCACAATTATTATCACAATAGAATTGATGGATTGAATAGATTCCATGTGCGAAACTAAACTTAGCATAACTAAAAACTTTAAGTTTATCATGTCAATAACACAATTCGGCAATATTAACTGAACTTTTTTACTATAGAAACTGTGTACTAACAATCTAACGATTTTAATTAATATAAAATACAATGGAATAGCCAATTTATTAAAATATATAGTTTTCATTTTAGTAGAGTTAGTTTAAGTTTTTGAACTGTCAAAATTGGCTTTAATGCAATAAACAAAGATAGATATAACTTATCCAGCTAGAGCTGATCCGGTTTTAAATTTGACGGGCCTCGTGGTGTAGTGGTTCACATAACGGACTGCTGATCACGAGGTCTCGGGTTCGATTCCCGGTCAGGACAATCATTTGTGTGATGTTTTTAATTGTCATACAAATGTTTGTACTACGTCTGGGTGTTTACTATGTATAATAAGTATGTATTTACAAAAGAAAAGTAGTATATGTATTCTATCCGTATTCTGGTACCCATAACACAAGCATATAAGCTTAGCTTGGGACCAGAGGACGTTGTGTGAAATGTCCATGAGTATTTATTATTTATTTATATACCTTATAGAAAAACAATATCTTGCCAGCTCATACGTTTTTAACGTTTAGATCCGGTTTTCACAGCACAAATGTTAATCTTAAGCGCTTATCTAATTGTGAGTATTAATATCAGTATTTTAAGACGATCATCGTTCAATTCAAGTAATAATTAGGCCAACTCGTGCAACTTAAAAGCGCATTCATCAAGTGTTGAGATGCGTGAGGAGAATCTAGTGTTTGCTACATATCGATATACATATATCGATAAACCTATCGATATTTCGGTTAATTTATGTGCAATGTTTTATAAAAACTGTGCATATTGTTCAAGTATTTAAATCCTTGCGCACTTGCAGTAGTATTAATGGTGAAAAGTGCTGGGTTTTTTTGTTTTCCTACTTGCCTACTTGCGTATGTATCGAATGTGGAATACAACTGTCGATTTATCCTAGTTACACGTAAATTAACATACAACACATATACATAATTTTTTATAATTATTATAAAACAGAGTTGATATTCTACATTAATATATTAATATTTGATGGAGTTGGTGCAAACCGCTCAATAGATGGCGTTGTACGAAAAAACATCGCACGATGTTAAAACTCGCATTGAGATGATTGTAGTGGAAAATTTGGTAAACATTTGCGTGGACCATAATAGCTCAGATGGGAGAGCGACGGAACGGCATTCCGAGCTCGCGGGTTCATGTCCCGCTTATGGTTATCATTTTTTCCATTATAATTTAGTTTATTTAGAGTTGATATTCTTTTATGTATTTTCTTATGTAAGCTCAAAACTTCAAGACTACGCAACGCAACGTGACTTTTTGTATAACTTGTCAAGGTTTGTTTTCTAAACTCCACGCGTACGAAGTAATTTTTTATAATTAAGAACACAAAATTTAATATAGGTAGCATATTTATTTGATTTATAAGTATTAAAAATACTATTATCTTATGCTTCATTATGTTATGTACATAAATTATTTTTTCAGACACTGATTACATTCTATAAACAGTATTTTTTGCACATTTTAATGTGAGAACTCTAAAAATAGCAATAAATTTGTATATAGCATAAAGTCGTCTAAAATGAATGATAATAATGCAAATGATAAGTGCTATTTCATTGTTTAATTAAAGTTACGAAATGATTTTAATGTAATGTCGTGAAACAATATTAACCTCGTTTTACATAAAATTATTTCCTATGATTAAATAAGTGCATTCTTTTTGAGTAGTTAGCTGTAACGTTGATTTTTGTAGTCTTGGAATCGATTTCCGCCTGGTATTTTTAAAAAATAGTTATTAATAGTTCTACCTAGTAAGCCTGAATCTTTTTTTTATCTTTTAAAGTAGTATGTAAAGTAATGTTCCCTCTATTTCGTTCACATCAAACTTGTTATTGAACACCATTAATTAGAATTAATCTTGATTTGATTGGTGATATCGTTGAAAAAATAGACTTAAAATCGATTTTATCAAAATTACTTAATCAATTAATTTGTTCAGTCACACAGTAGGTTTTTTAGTAAATCGTTATTTATTACAGTTTTTGAAAAATTTATACGCCACGCCTCTTCTCTCACAATTTATAGTCACGCCTCTTCCCCAGGTAGGCAGAGATTATTAGCAAATTTACAACAAACAATATTATGGTCAAATTCAAATTTTTTATTTCCTTTCTCTACCCTACCGGGCCATGGTGCCTTGAGCCTTATCATGACCCGGCAAGGGTGGCCCCCTTTCTTTACGGGAGCCTTAACTCGACTGAGAGGATCACCAGGTCCCCCGTCATCCAAATGTGGCCCTCCTGCCACGGTCAAATTCAATTAGCACGTGACGAATAAAGTATACAAAATTGTAAGCGTTTACAATAAGCACGTTTTTGAAATTTATGAATATTTAATATTTTATTAAATTATCGATACTGTTTATAGTATCGATAATAGCAGCACTAGCCTGCATCTGGGTCAGATGTTCGGCAGGTGGCGCACGTGCAGGTGGACGTTATACTAGACTCACAGCCTTGCACGATCCCGCCAAAATCTTGAGTGAGCTTTCCTCACTATTGTTTAATTGATATTCTTATTACAAGTAACTAGTTGTAGCGAGCTTGATTATTTTATCATCATATTTATCTTATGAGAAGTACAAGCCTATAAGAAATATTGATTAAATATTCGTGTATTTATCACCCTTTTATATGCTCAGTACGTATCTGTCAGTGTATTAATCTATGTAACGGAATCTTTGTAAATGATATTAAAATTGAAATTTTCCATAATCCTAGTTCTTCTTTTCTTTTTCTCAGCCCGTCCTACTTTTGGTCATGGGATTCCTCCACATTGTGAGGGCATTTCTCTCTCTCTCTCTCTCCAGCCCATTAACGTCACACTGTTGAGCATGGGCTTCCTCCATTTTGGGAGGGATTATGGGCTATGCCGCGCTGAATAGGCGTGTTGGCACAGGGTTTACTTTCAAGTTTTCAGTCTCTTAAAGAGGATGTCATCTGTGTAAAAATCCCTTAGCTGACTTTTACAGCACCCTGGAGAGGAGATGGGGTGGTGACACTTGTATTCTTAGTCCGTCACTACACGGACAGAGGGCATTTAGTTTGCTATAATCCGCTGACGAGGCGTGTTGGTATAAAGTTTAATTTAAAATTCTCTATTTTTCATTGTTATTATTTGATATTAAGAGACTTTTTAACTCTTTAGCTATTCCAGAACTTTATACCTAATAGGTACACCAATAGACCTAATAAGGATGTAATCGCTTGAAGCCATTCCCATAAAGTTCTATATAATTGAATAGGGCTACTGTCTGGAGCCGTTTATTCCCAGAGGCCGTGGAAATTGATAAGTTAATTGGCATAATTATGGCTATTTACAAAACTTGTATCAAGTCAAAAAATTAGAATATGTTTTCAAGATCGTGTAATTTATTAGTAAATTATTGCAGGTTTTAGTCATAACATGCTTTTCCGTAATAATATGATATTATATCTTCTTATGTCTTGAATATTTTAAGTCATTTAATGCTCGGTTATGAACGAAAATCGGCATAGTTTTCCAAGCCATACGTTATACTAATGTTATAAAGCTGAAGAGTTTGTCTGTTTGAACGCGCTAATCTCAGAAACCAGGAGTCCGATTTGGATAACTCTTTCAGTGTTGAATAGTACAGTTACCTATCTAGAAAGGCTATAGGCTACATAGAAATACGCTACGAGCAATAGGAGGGAAGCATCAGTGAAAAATGTTGCAAAAACAGGGAATATTTTTTTAAATTACAAGCGTACAAGGTCGCGTGCAACAGTTAGTGAAAATACATTTTTTCAACTCCGTTACAAGTGTACATCTAAGCGTAAAAGCTATTTTCGTAATTACTACTACTAGGTACGTATTTTCTAAACATCCATCGAACTTCCAAGCTATACCGGGATAAGAAATATTATAAGTAATTATTTAACACGCTTTCTATCACTTTCTTATCTATAATCAAGTATAATTACACGTATTACTTAAAAAAGCGACAAAATTAATCTAAATATACATTAAACAGTCATTCCTACATATATCTTACAAACTGGAAGCAATAAAAATAAAGGGATAATGTATTGATCATTATGTTTTCACTTAGCGGTCAACGCGTCCTCGAGATGTTCTCCTATAACGGGATGTTCGGCAGATGGCGCCACTACCCATATACAATGTAACTAACAGCTATATTATTAAGTTATTGATAAACATAAATTTTAAGACGAATATGGTATAGTTAAAGTATATTTTCATAATTGTGGACACTTGAAATACTTGTTCGGAATTTAAATACATATTGCAGGTTTTAAACGAAGCGTTTTGAAAAAAGAACGTAGACATTGAAGACACAAATTAGCATTTAGTGAGACGTGATAATAATAAAATAAAAAGAGATGGAAGCAGTTTCATTTCAGACTTACTGTAAGTAGTATATTAAAAATAAAAAAGTTAACGAAACTCGTTTGGACGCTATTAACAACTTTTTAATTTTACTCTTTTTGTCTATGAAAAATGTACTTAGAAATTCAAATTTATATTCAGTTTGGATTACGTACACGCTTAATTTTGTATTTTTGAATAATTTTACAAATCTAAGTTCCTTGTAAGTACATAAGCATTGTAACATCTTTAGCATTTCCTCCACTAATGGCCACTTTCAATATAATTAATTTAAATATTTTTGACGGGCCTCGTGGTGTAGTGGTTCTGGTAACGGACTGCCGATCAAGAGGTCGCGGGTTCGATTCCCGCTCGGGACAATCATTTGTGTGATTTTTCTAATTGTCATACAAATGTTTGTCCTGCGTCTGGGTGTTTCTATGTATTATAAGTATGTATTTACAAAAAAAAAAGTAGTATATGTATTCTATCCGTTTTCTGGTACCCATAACACAAGCATATAAGCTTAGCTTGGGACCAGAGGACGTTGTGTGAAATGTCCATGAATATACATAAAAAAAAAATGCGGGATTACGCAATTAAGAGGGCCTTTACATACATACATACATATAATTAATCTACAATTAAGTTAGGGGTATGTTATTTTGACTTAAATTTTGAGAGCATGTATTTTATGTGGGTATAGCTCCACGATTCACAGGAATGGGAATTGCTCGTAGAATTGATACCAGTGAAAGGCTAAATGTTTGTAAATGTACTAGGTAATTGTAATAATCGATCTAGGCTGTATAACGGTGTTCAGTACGATAAAGGACTCGTTTGTGACGTTTTTGTTCGTCGACCAAATGTCACGGCCTCCGGGCTTGTCATGTTCAAGATGTCGCTTCACGTCTCACAATGGCATTTTGTTACACCGAATTGTAACTAACCACTTAAATTCGCATCAAAGTGACTCTCTCTCTCTCTCTCTCTCTCTCTCTCCAGCCCATTAACGTTCCACTGTTGGGTACGTACGGGCCTCCTCCACTTTAGGAGGGATTATGGTCTAAATGTACCGTGCTTACAAGGCGTGTTCACACAGAGCTTTTTTCGAGATTTCCGTCTCTCACAGATATAGCAGTATTAGACTACGTTGTAAAATTCGTTATCTTATTGACGTTCACTATTCGAATTCGTAATGGAATGTACCAACTGTTTACCCGATGTATGCGCAAATGACATTTTTAATTCAATATTGTTTGTTTTGCTATCAAAATACGTAAGTATTTTATGTTCACATTATAAGATAAACATAAAATATAACATCTTGGGTTCAACAGGAACATTAAAATAGGTTTTAAAATGACAAAACAAATTTACTCCATATTAGTTCAATAAACCCAAGCGAAGTGTCGAACAGTATTAATCAATTTCTTGTTTTTGTGATCACTTCTTTATAACTCAATACTTGTAACTAATCCGTATTGTATATTTCAAATTGGATAACTGTTATTTTAATTAAAAGATAAACAAAACCATTTAGTAAGTAAATATTCCTCGATCAATCTTATTCTTTCTGATGTACATCGCCATTCAACTTTTTAATAGGTTGGTAAGGTTGGTACTAGCTTCGAAATTCAAAATATCGAAAGGGGCGTGGGAAAAAGGCCTTCTGTTCGAAACTCTTTTTTCAAATCCTTATTGTTGAATACACCTGCTGACCGTTCGCAGCTTTTGATGAAAAAATCACGGAGTTCTTTTTTTAGAACGAACCTATCGTTCGCTCTATTATTCTTTATGAATAGGGTAGACTGACTTGTTGTAGGATGTTCGAAAATATAGATATAGATTTTTTGAGCCGTTTTTTGTGTGTATTTACAAAAATTGCGCATATTTCCCTAAATTAAAATAATTTATTTTTAAATATAAAGAAAATACCTTTTAGGTATATGAACAAGAAATTACTCTGCATTACAGCAAAATTATAGGAAATCCAAAAACTTGATCTCCGTGCAGTCCAATTAACGGAAAATTTAAATAAAACTGTCTTCCTTAATTATTTCTACCAGATTTTTTTTTGACAATCTAATAGTTAAATATACTGCATTTATCTATTAAACTATATAATATAAAGTTTAAAAAAATTATCATAAGGATGTTATAAATATGACGGCTCATAACTGGTCTATTCACCTTACATATTTTATTTTTAAGTAGTCGTGAGATACCGTGTATACTATGATTATTAAGTGGTAGAATCACGGACAAGTAATTTCTTTTTTTTTTATTACGTTGCATCACGACCGATGAAGGGTTATTGATCATTATAGACATCATATAACACGATGATCTATTTTTTTAACAAAGAAACTTGCTTTTAATTAAATACAAACGTGTAATTTAGGCCTTCTTCCCCACGGTTTATACACATAGGTAATGTGGATTGTTTGACAAAGATTTTTAAATAAAATTAAGTTTACTCATTAATATCCAGTACAATACACATCGTCAGAACGGCATAGTAGACGATAATCCCTCTCAAAGTTAAGGACGCCTGTTCCCAAAATTGGGAATGTAATGGGCTTGAAGGAGAGAGAGAGAGAGACCGAGAGAGATATTGCTATTTTGTTTGCAAATCTATTTAATTCATTTGTATTTTTAGTATAGGACCTCAGGCAAAGATAAGTTTATTAGTTTCAAAATTATGCAAGTTAAGTAACATATTTAATTGTATTAAGACGCGTAGAGTTAAATTCTGTATATAAAAACAACCTACCGCGTGCATAAAATCGTTTAATGTTTACAAAAACCTCTCAATTCCACAGAATACAGATAAAAAATCACACTATGTAATTCACTCAAATTAAGCTTAACGCTGTCACGTACTATACGATTGACTACATTATAAAAAAGGTTTCGACCTGGTATTTTGAATATCTACGGTGATTTTCGTCATAGACAATTTTGTCGTTTTTAGATTTAGTCGACTAATGGCCTGACCACCGATGAATCCAATTTACGTGTTACTTAATTTAAGAAAAAAAAATGAAAAAGAAACAATCGCCAGTACTTCCGTCGGTTCTTTTTTTAAATTGGCGGCAATGACATGGACTTAAATATTTTTAAATTTTAATTCTCGAACGATATTTATAGAGTGAGGATGTCACGATTGTTTTGTCAAAATAGTATTCCTTTGTATTGTTTCGCTTATTTTTTCTGATTTTATGATGTTAGTGGAATTTCAAGCGGTTGATACGAGACATTTCCGCCGTTTTTGTTTGAGTTTTATTAAATTAACATAATCAGAACGTGTGAAAGTGATAAAGCTGTATTATATCACACACCTTTTAAAATTGTAACATGTCAGATAGTTTCAGTGAATTAATTTATAAAACAATAAAAAATAAGATTAATAGGTACCTTAAGATCGCAATTTTTAGGTTGTTGTTTCGCATCTAACATAGGTAGATAAGCGGTATTATTTAAGAGGATACCAAAATAGCTTCGTGCATTTTTCTATGTACGAAGTTTTCATTGTTTCTTTAGATTGAATGGCTAGAGCTCTAATTTTTAAGTATATGTTTATTCAATATATGATCTAGGATCGCATGAACTCAGAAACGCGATTGAAAAAAGTTTTCTCGATAGAAAATCTTGGCGAAACAACCTCTCAAATTTTTTATTTTTTTCATTTGTCGGTCTATTATCGCGTATTAACTAATGAAATAACTTTAAAAACATAGGTAACTATTATGTATAGAAACACGTGGATCAGAATTAAAATATATTTAGTAGATTTTGAGTAAACAGGAAAAGTATCCCTAATTCTTCATTTTCTGTGCCTACTGGCTGTGTAATATGTACGTGTCGGCGATGATATACGATAATATTGATGTAGGCCCTTAAATTTAAATATGCTTCTAAACAGAAAATCTTGATATTATTTTTAACGGTTGTATGATATAACGTAGTTTGATATGGATCTAATTCAGATAACTTAAATATTATATACGACATAAAGGAGTCTTTGAGAGTAATTAATCAAGTTGTTGGTCTTTTAAATATAAATATTCATGGACATTTTCACACAACGTCCTCTGGTCCCAAGCTAAGCTTTTATGCTGTATTTTATAGCTTATGCTATTATTTAGATACTGGAACTAGAACTTGTACTAATTCTTCAAGTTTTGATAGTTTATCGTCAGTTGAGCTCTGTAAATAGAAGCTTTGTAAAAATAGCTAATTTGGCCAGACTTAGACGTCTCGTAAAAAAAGCCATGAGAGTAATATGCCTATACTACAGATATTATTGACGTCCATATGTAACTCAATGCATAGGCGTCGTTTACATAGCATAGTGTGATGTGACAAAATAAGGTTGCAGGAAATCGTGAAATATTAATAGAAAAATTGTGAAATTTTAATAAAATGCCTTTGTATAGTAAGGTTTTTTTATTTAATTTACAAAACACAAAATAGATGATATAAACATTAGACATTATTGATAATATCTTTTATCTAAGGGGACATTTTTGTCCATTTTGTTTTATGAGTTATGATTATGATAGAATTATGACATTTTCGTTGTTATGTTGGCGATACCGATTGTTTAAATAGCGATGTATACAGAAGGTGCACAGTGGGATATTAAGTTTTAATTAGTCGATATTAATTAAAGTGTTTCTTTTATTGATATGCCTATAGTGTTGTTTAAGGGATGACCACCTATGGTTTTATTACTTTGGCTACTTAACATTTTTAGAAGGATTCACATTTAATATGTTTTAAAAATATTGATATGTGTTGAAATAGTAAGATATAAATAATAATAGAGCAGATGTTTTTGTCTTGTTTATTCTAAAAGCGGTATAAGCCGAAGAAATCTTTACTTATTATAAATCAAAGTCGTTATTTTTGTATGTATGTCCCTATGTGAGCTTATAATCTTAAAAAACTACGCAATCGATTTTAGTAGATAGAATGGTACGAGTAGGTATAAGTGGATAATTTCTAAAGTAATTTATTAATTTTGCAATTGACATGCTATGCTTTTAATTAATAAATTGATTTATGGTGGAAAACAGTCATTACCGCAAGCGGGGCCCGCTTGCGGTAATCATATAATAATTGCATAATTAATAAATTACTTTAGTAATGAACGTCGCGTCATTATTTTCAACCCATTTGTATTCTGTAAAGAATACTAGGTGGTTGGTCGAGATTGTTGCAAAGCAATCTTGATAGATGGCGTTGTACATCAAAATATATAAACACAATCGAGTGACGAATGTGGTGGCCTAATTTGATTACTGAAAAGCACGACCGCAATAAGCTCAGTTGGAAGAGCTACGGAACGGTATTCCGAGGTCATGGATAATTTCTGTTTGGTTTTTAAAATACACGCGTAAGAAGTTGCGGATAACAGCTAGTAAATCTATAAAATTTTATGACAAGTGTACCACTACGGTGCTTTGTACGTCTTCCAGGCCATTAAGGTCCCACTGTTGGGCACTAAAATATGAATGACTTATGCTTATGTGGTTTGGTCATGTAGAGAGAAGGAATGATAGACTAATAAGTAAAAACTCTGGGAAAGGACGCCCGATAAAAACATACTCCGTTGTCATCGCCCTCTCCAGCCCACTTACGTCCCACTGTTGGGCACGGGCCTCCTCCACTTTGGAGGGATTATGGTCTACTGTGCCGCGCTGACCAAGCGTGTTGACACAAGGTTTATTTTTGAGTTTTCCGTCCCTCAAAGAGGATGTTATCTGTGTGTATCCCTTAGCTGACTTTTACAGCACCCTTGGGAGGAGATGGGGTGGTGACACTTGTATTCTTAATCCGTCAATTATTATATTAGTAATTCGTAATCGCCCATATCTTTCAAAAGGGTCAAAAACAACCGTCGAGCATGAATGACCAGATGTAAGTGAAGCCAAGAAAGTGTGATTGTATCATAGCAGATAGAGCGCCCTACCCTCATGGGGAAAAAAGTACGATGATGGTGATGATACATTTCTTTCTATTTTGTTATAGGTTTTAAATAAACCAATCCATCACCTGCTTTATTGCAATCAACTTTAACACACGAATTACTTATAAACAAAGACTGAGTACAACCTGCGCTAAGTTTTTGCGCACTTCCTTACGCACACAAGCAGGCCGTATCCGCCGGAAGTGAGCAGATGAGATTCGACTGGGTTTTTGTGCAATCTCTTTGTACCATATCCTGTTCGTTCAGGTACTATGGAAGGTGTATTACGACCTTGGGCTCATGTTTCATAAGGGATGAAGTGGGCTGGTGTTTATTTCCGTTGCACATAGCCCGAGAAGCTCTTTCCGGTGTGAATATTTTTCACAAGAAGTATGTGCTTAGATGATGTTTAGATAGGAAAAATAAAATAAATATACGGGAATTAAAACGATATCACTTTATAACAATAAGCTTCCATGTACCTATAAGACGATTCGAATAGTTCAATTCTAAAAATTCTTAGTTGTTAAGTCCCTGATTGCCGTGAAAAATAAAATTGTAAAAAAATATTAAGTAAAACAAAATACACCGAATTTTAGTTACCAAACATAAAATAAGTTATAAAAATAATATATTTATTTTTTTATTTTTGCTAAATATATTTACTTTTTATTCAGATCTGTTATAGTGCTCATACTTTACCCACAGACTTTAACTGTCTTGTTTTGTATCTGATTACTTAAACTACGTTTGCAAGAATCAAGGTCTCTCACATGGCTTCTCAATAAGGTGCAAGCAGATGGCAAACGATATAACAAAGCACTTGTGCCGAACGATTTATTTTTTTCTAACACCATGTGCATACACGAATTAAATCCATTTTTTTGTACAAAATCGTCATATTTGCATCCCAGCATCAACGACACATGCTTGAAGTATCTAAAAAAATCTAAAAAAAAAAGGTCTAAGAAACGACAGATGTACGAAAAGAAGCATAGGTAAGCACGTGCCATCTGCCAAATCTTAGAAACCTTCACACAAAGGAATAGATTTGTATACAAAAAATGGTATAAGAATCACGCACACAAGCGTAAAAGTACGCGATCAATCAAAGATCGTAGCACGCGCCGTTCGCAGCAGATGTTCTAATATCATTGGTCGATAGTGTTTGGACTTCTTACTTCCGTACAATAACATGATAAGGAATATGACTTACTGCCTGTCAGACAGAAGATAAGCTTCAGCTTGATTCATTTCCTCAATATAGCCATTCGCAATTGTTAACAATTTCAATGTATCGACAACAATTGGCGCTTTCAGATCAATTCTTTTGGTTATAAACTAATGACCAGTTATAGAAAGTGTCTTTAATCGAAGTTAAATGATTTCAACTTTCACCATATTAATTATGTGTTGTAATTTTCATTCCTTGATTTGTTTCCCATGCTCTAATTTGTAGTACAATAATCGTGATCATAATTAATCCATCATACAATCTTTTTTATCACTTTGAACATTAGACGTCTAACTTATAAAATAGTCTTCATAAATTATTGTAATACTACAAGCTTTACAGCTGCCATAATGACCTCAAGGAGTGGGCTATAAGACGTAGTTACTTACCACTTTACGAAGACATCAAGTTCATTTGTCAAAATTTATTAAGAAAATTTAACTATAATCATCATCATAACATCACGCCGTTTTCCCATGAGGGTAGGCAGAGACTATAGAGCGCCATCTGCTACGATCCAAACATACTTCCTTGGCTTCATCCACACTCATACATCTGGTCATACATGCCCGACGGTTGTAAGTGCTACGCACGAAAATTTAACTAGTGTCATAAATATGAGAACGTTTGACTTCAATTAAAATATTTTTTGTTAAGTCAGAAACTGCGTTATCACACTGTTACAAATATTTCTCCGTTAGATGTTGCCCCGAGTATTTATTGCGAAAAATTTGTTTTGGAAATCCGAAATAAGATTACATTTTTACATTTAAAATAAGATTACAGTAGAAATTATAAATAATAATAAGCTATTGTTTGAACGCGCTAATCTCAGGTAGGTAAGACTGGTTCGAATTGAAAGATATATGTATAAGCTATATCTCTCCGCAGTACCTAAAGTGGTTTTTAAAATAAAAAATTAGAATAATATTTTCTAACACTTGCGCGACTCATTTGTTTAAGTAAAACTAACAACAAAACACGAGTGAGTCTCACCCGTGACCGTGGTGACTGCAAAGTCTCCGAAACGTCGGGCCAAAACTTAACACAAATATACGCGTCTAAATCCGTAAAAAGTAGTTTTATTTAAAAATAAGAAATATTAAGTACCTAATGTCACTGTCTTCAAAATGTTGTCCGTATAAGTCAATGACTTGACCGTTTATTTTGTGGTCACCAAAAAATTGTCACGGATCATTTATAGTAAATTGCGATTGTGATTATTCTGGTTGCACTGTTTAAAATGACGTAATTTTGTTTAAATTCTAAATGAACTAAAATTCCCAGTTAGTAGATTTACTTAAGTCACTTCATAGGTACTCTGTCTTTAGTCCTTTTCCATTCAGACCAATTGTGATGCATCAAAATCTTAACCTGACTTAACTAAAATAAAAACAACTAACTAATTTGTATTTTGATTAATTAGTTATTTCTAAATATTCTAAAATTGTTTGTCTATACTACACAGTTTTTAAAATAAGAAAGCTCAGTTAATATTGCCGAATTGTGTTATTTAAAAAGTCAATTTTCATTTTTTGTTTAAGTAAATATTGTTATGCACGTATAATTGGTACCGTATGTCTGTTTCCGTTGTATTTTAAAATGATGTTCCTATGTCTATATTACACACCATGATGACGAAGTACGCTATTCTAGGGCATGATATTATTATGTATTGTCAGAAAAATGCTCTAATGCCCTTTGAATTGCATACAGATTACCTTTCTGCTTTCTTATACGTCATCTGTTATACCTATCAATACTAATATTATAAAGCTGAAGAGTTTGTTTGTTTGTTCGTTTGTTTGAACGCGCAATCGTAGGAACTGCAGTTCCGATTTGAAGATTTCTTTCAATATTAAATAGTACATTTATCGAAGAAGGCAATAGGCTGTATAACAAACATCACGCTGCGATCAATAGAAGCGAAGCATCAGTGAAAACTGTTGCAAAAGCGGGGAAATTTGTTTAAATTCCACGCGTACGAAGTCGCGGGCGACAACTAGTTATAAAATAAATCTACCAGCTGTTAACATTATGTATTACCCATTCCAATATTATCATAAATATTCCGAAATTTCAATATTAAAGCTTTAAAAAAATATAAAAAATAGTCTTAGAATCTTCAAAAAAGCCAAACTACCTGGCGAATACAGCAGCTGCATCAGTTAAATCGATCCTATTGCTGTCTCTTTTTGTTGTTTTGAATGTATTTATATATCTATCTCTGTCTGATTAAAGTGACAGAAAAAATTAAGAAACGTCGAATTGTGTGGAGTATCTCATATGTACAAAGCAGGCATTGTTCAGTTGCTTATTCAGTTTGTCTAGCCAGATTTATTGAACAAGAAAGATTAAATTTTGGTGTTGACAGGCCTAGTGGTGTAACGGTAGTGTACCCGACTTCTAATTTGTTAATATTACCGTGACTATAATCACGTTAATAACTGTTAAAAAGGCACAATACCTCCGCTCCCGACGTATCGACCGAGTTGCATCGATCGTGGTCACGGGTTGACTCTAATATTAACAAATTAACAGCTCAAATCACGTAAGTTTAAAATCAATAACCGACTTCTGTTCATAAGGTTCAAGATTCGAAGGTTGCAGATAAAACCATAGTGTTCCTTGTTTGTTTCTTTAGTAGAATATGCTTCTGGAACCCTCGAGTATGAAGGACTTACTCTCCACATTTAGAAGAGACATCATATTTGTAAGAATCCGTCTTGCCGCCCATCCATCTGTCACCAGGACGTATCTCAGGATAGTCAGAAAGTTGAAATTTTCACAGATGATGTGTCTGTTGATGCTATAATAATAAATGCTAGAAATTAGAATACAATAAATATTTAAGGGTAGACTCCCATACAACAAACGTTTTCAGTGCAACTTGATAATACCTTTAGACTAACATTGATCATTATGATGGTTTGACTAATATACATAAAATGATAATAACGGTAGTTGGCCAGGTTTTTGATAATTTGAAATGGTTAACTTTGTATATCTTAATATATATATTTCTTGTGTGCGTGTGTATGTGACTGAACTCCTCCTAAACGACTGGACCGATTTTGATGAAATTTGTTGTGTGTATTCAAGGGGGTTTGAGGATGGTTTAGATTCACAATTGGCTGGACCGATTTTGATGAAATTTTATTTACACAGAATTGTATGGCAAAACAACGTTTGCTGGGGCAGCTAGTAATAAATATATTATTTAGTCTTAATTTAACAATGGAGTTTTCTCTTTATTATGCTCCAAGCAACTGAAGTGCTGAAGTTAAGTTAGTACTTACGTTTATTACTTAAGTAGAAAACTTGTTACTTGCACCTTATGAATCCCTAGTCGTACAGTTATGTATAATAAAGTAATAGTCGTTTTAAATTATTTCTCCTTTAAGAACGTCCTAAAATTCGTCAATTTTTTGCAATTTTCAGTGATTTAACCGCATTACATTAATGCAAATGTGATATTCAGATATGTACTCGTAAAAAACATACAGATGAATTGAGAACCTCCACATTTCTTTAAAGTGGTTATTAAACAGCCGACATGTAAACGTCTTGTTTCTTTTATACAATAAGGATATGAAAGAAATATTTATATTTAAAAAATATTTTCTTAATATACGTGCAATTATTTTTATGTGTATAAAGTCACTCTATAGTTAAATAGGACAGTTTATAGCGATAATTCATACACTAATATGTTTGAATGTGAGTATAGTAGTATAATAATATATTATTTTAGTAGTATGTATATATTTGCGTTAGATTTGGGCAAAATTCATAATATCGCACGTGCATTTTGCCCATATAGCTAAAGGAGATTTTTCAAAAATGTTCACATGAAACTTATTGTTTAGTAACTTAATTTCAAAGTAACAATATACCATAAACCTAAAAGTTTAAAGTTAGTTTTGTATTGCATCATATTATGGATAAAATCAGCTGATTCCCATACACGTGCACTGATTATTTGCAATTTTTTTCTTGAGGATAATCTAAAAAAATCTTTTCTTGCGCAAAAGATCGTGGGAGCGAAATCTTTCAAACACGTGCTTTAATCTTACCTGAGTTACGCAAAAAATGAAAGGTGAACGTACAAAAGTATTAAGAATAAGTACTACATTTTTAAAAGTAGAATTATATCGACAATGTGTATTTGACAGCACTGTATAGTTTTGATTGGTATCCTACAGTGACCTGGGACTACAATGACAACGTTTACATTAGGAACTATGCACAATTGCACATTGAAATGCCTTTGACATAGGATGCTATAAAAAATTCTTAGACACACGCGTTATATATGAACCATATTGGAGCAATTTTTCGTCTAGAATGGTCGCAGTGCGCACTCCGATGAGGTTAGCAACAGGCAGTCGAAGCAATGGAGCCTAGTCTGACAGACTATGTGGATACTGTCCTAAATGACCCTTTCGATTTATCATAAGAGTAGTTAGATTATTTATGTCACCTTAAGTGAACTGTAGCAATTTTCTTGTAAACTTGAATCAGTATTTTATTCTAATTACTAACCCAAAATTTCATTTGTTTAAGCAAAAATTTATTCCGGTTGATCAATGTAGTCGATCAATTACACTTACATACTTAATACAAAATATATAAAATGTTCATCGAGTTTGAAACATTACCTTTACATTATATTTTGAACTTCGAAATCTCGTACCAAAATAATAATATACCTAAGTTTATTTTGAAATAGCTCTATGTGTGACCGTTAAAATTATTGTTAATAAAAACTGTAACAATTTGTGTGACCAATTCGTAACAAAAATCATATAATATATGGTATATGTAAATGAGATACATTGGTTCCGTACCTTTTAATGTTAGGTTCTCGCGAATCTATCATTCTTTAAGAGGATACCAAAATAGCTTCGTGCATTTTTCTATGTACGAAGTTTTCATTGTTTCTTTAGATTGAATGGCTAGAGCTCTAATTTTTAAGTATATGTTTTTTCAATATATGATCTAGGATCGCATGAACTCAGAAACGCGATTGAAAAAAGTTTTCTCGATAGAAAATCTTGGCGAAACAACCTCTCTAATTTTTTATTTTTTTCATTTGTCGGTCTATTATCGCGTATTAACTAATGAAATAACTTTAAAAACATAGGTAACTATTATGTATAGAAACACGTGGATCAGAATTAAAATATATTTAGTATATTTTGAGTAAATAGGAAAAGTATCCCTAATTCTTCATTTTCTGTGCCTACTGGCTGTGTTAATATGTACGTGTCGGCGATGATATTGATGTAGGCCCGTAAGTATTAATCTGTGAAATAGAATCTTTGAATGTTTTTTTCAATTTTTATTCCACTCAATAGACGGATTAATCTGAAATAATGCACACATTTTAAGGTCCGATGAAAATGCTAATAAATTAAGCAATATACTCATATTTTCCGACTAAGTCCTGTGCTGTTCGTTATAAGATATACCATGAGGGTGGAAGACGTTTGATTGTTTATTCGTTTATAAAACAAAACCTTACCTTCTATTTTCATTATTTTGCTGTTGTAGTTTTGTAATTTTCCCCAAATTTGCCCTTTGGCTAGACCCATGCTTTGTTCTTACTGCTTACCCATTCAGAAATTTCAACGGGATGATTTTAATATCGCTTCTGCTCTGCATTATTTACAAGTGTAGTAGGACAAAAAACCGTGGTCCATCGGAGATGGTGGTCTGAATGACATTGTTGTTTTATGATATTGTGGTAACTGCTCTGAAAATATATGTGTATTGAGGTTGATAAATAGTAACCGTTTGAATGGCTTTGCGGTCATACTACTGGAATAATATTACAGTTTTATTTCGTACTACTTTGTGGTGATAGAAAATATTAGCCTAAATTTTATGAATAAAATGACAGATAGTTTTATAATTCTTCTGAAACACACCCTCCTAAATTGTTGTACAATTTTTTTCTATTAAATCAATGTTTAAGAATTATTTAAAGTCAGACGTTCTCGGTAGGTATCGGATATATTTAATGTCTGGGTTTGAGAGAAAAAGAAATAGAGAATACTATTACTAATACCTACTAAACGGTTTTTTTTTAACAATCATCTAAAAGAACATCCGAAGGTTAAGTACATCCGAAAGTTCCTAATCACAAAATATTTTTGTAAAAGTCTTTGCCTACCCCATAGAGAAAAGGCGTGATGCTATGATGATGACGATTTCTGTTAAGTATATAATAATTTTTTGTCATTGTATCACCTATAGACTAGGCCAATAAGACTGTATAAGGTTGTATTACATTATACAAGTAGCTTGCTATTATTTTATAACGAAAATCATTATTTTTTTCTTAAAATGTTAAGGCTAATAACCTCAAGAGTTATTTAATTGTGCTCTTTATTTGTTAGTTAATTGTATGAGCCGTCGTTAGGTAATATCCTGTTGTACAGAGATCCTTTGAAACCGTGAGAAATGTTATATTTCACACGTATACATATGAAAGAATAATATGCATAATTTAAATAGTAAAAATTATTAATTTATTAATTTTTGCAATTGACTTGCTATGCTTTTACTTAATAAATAAAATTATAAAAGAAAATATGGTCACCAGGAGCAGGACTTGAACAAAAACGAGTAATGTTTATCTCACATTGAGAAATATTGTAGTGGAAAATTTGGTTATCGTGTGCAAATCCAGTTAGAATTGGATCAATTGGATCTCAGTTGGAAGAGCAACAGAACTATATTCCGAAGTGATTCTGAAGTCTTAGGTTCGAGTCCCGATGACGAGTCGAGATCCGCCACTCGAGGACCTTTCGTCCCCAACGGTCATCGGATCGTCGAGCAATGTGGCCTGCCCATTGCTACTTCAGCGTGCTAACTCTTCGGGCTATGTCGTACACACCGGTCCTTCTACGGATCTCCGCATTTCAGATCATATCACGTAGGGAAACACCGAGCATATACCTTTCCATAGCACGCTGCGTGACTCTGAGTTTTGTCCCAAATTAAACATGTTGCATGTAATTTTGGTATTAGATTTTCCGAATTTTACACAGACGTACTGTAGGTACACGCAAAAACAACTTTCGTACATTTAAATGAAACTTTAAAATAATTTTGCTTATCATACTATACGATTCTATCGGAATCATATTCTACGCAATTAAAAGTTAAATAAGAGAATGGTTTTTAACATCCACGAATCTCTAAAACATGTACTCGTTGATGTCGCGTGCCTAGTTCTAAATACCATGGTATTATCTGTAACATTGTTAAATAGCATATAACGTTAATATTAAATGTTAAATCACTGTAAAGAATGCTTCGTATCACGAGATATAGACATTATCGGATATACATATAAGTTTTGAATGATGAAATGTACAAATATATACCTACAGATATATGTATGTCCGTTTGTCTCTACATTGATTTTTAGTTATTTTTTTAGTTTATTTATCGTTATAAGTGTGTCAACACCTCATTCCTGCATAGGCTTCCAAACCTCACTATCTCATATATAAAATAAAAAATAAAATTATTATTCATACATCCATTTATTCAGGTAATGCTATAGTAAGTCTTTTTTCTTCTTAGCGTATAATTGCCCCACAGGCACGGGTTTTCTCTATTTCTTAAGGGTTTTTGGTCTATTCTATTCCAGTCGATCACAAAGATCACCTTACAGCTCAAAAAACCTGGTGTCTCAAGTCTCCAAAAATGTCGGAAAACATTTTTAAACCTTTTAATAATCTTATTCTCAAAAAAGCAGTTTCATTCAAAGGAATGAATCACGCAAGTGTTAGAGAAAATTATTTAAACTTTTCAGAATAAATTATAATTCAAAAAAGGTTTTGTATTAAAATAAATAAAGATTACAAAAGCGCATTTTCAAAATTTTATTGTCGTATTATCGATACTCTTCCAATATTCCTCTTTTAACGTAATGGCTGTCAATGATTGCTTGTTCGTTTTATACATAATTATAAAAAGTCAATATAATATCGATTCTAATAATACAAAGTTGAAATGTTCGTTTGTCTGAACGCACTAATCTGAGGAACTACTGGTATGAATTGAAAAATTCTTTTTGTGTTGGATAGTCCATTTATTGAGAAAGATTATAGGCTATATAATATCACGCTGTGATTTATACAAGTGAAGGATCAGTGAAAAATGTTGCAAAATCGGGAGAAGTTGTCCGTATTTGAGAGATTCCTTGCGTGCTGTGTTAGTTTTTATATGTTTTCAATATGCACATAGAGTTTTTCACACACGCTTCTATTGATCACAGTGTGATGTAATTTACTCTATAGCCTTTTTCGGTAATTGTACTATTTAACACTGAAAGAATTTTTTTAAACGGACTAGTGGTTCCCGACTTTAACGCGTTCAAACAAATAATCAAACAAACTCTTCAGCTAAACTCCACGCGTTCAAAGTCACGGCAACAGCTAGTATATCCTTATCCTTACTAATTTATAAGTGCGAAATCCCGAAGAGGACACAATAATAATTTTGACAAGCTTAAGTGTTAATGTGTGGAATGAAACGATGGCGCGATTTAAAAAACGTACAACGCCATCTATTGAGGAGAAGAGTAAACTTCTGTTTGTTAAGGATTGATTTCTAAATTTCACGCGTACAAAGTCGAGGGCAACAGCTAGTTATATGATAAATTAAACAATATAATTTACAAATAAGTCAAAAGGTTACAAATATTGTAACTTATTGTTATTTATTTAAATTCTTAACATTGCTATGTTAAATTTGTAATTATTATGCTAAACATACGAGTTTACGTTAGTTGTTTATTAAACATATTTGTATGAATGTTCATTATGTTATAGGTAGCAATAATGACAACATAGTTAATGAAACCATCGGTGTTTGGTAGCTATTTGAATGAGGTTCATTATAATATTACTATCACTCTTTTTACTTCGATAATATACGCTTGTATTAAGACAGAAGGTTAAAGGGCGGTAACTCATCCAGCGACTTCTATTTCAACACTAACGCCATCTAGATAGATAGATAAATTTATTTGCCAAAAAACGTGTACACATACATCAATATAAACAATGTATTACATTCAAGATGTTACATTAACAATGTATTATTATATGATACCAGTTTTTATTTTTGAGTTTTTTAATTATCTCGCTGGAACACCGCATTTTTCAATGAAAAGGAAGCATACCGATGTGTTAATCTATAAAGTAAGCTCTCACAATCCTAAACTTTATTTCAATCTGTAGCGACGTTTTACCGCGAAGTAGTAACAAACATACACACACATAAATTTTCATATTTACAATGTTAGTTTAATTAATAACTGTCTCATCTTATTTGACAGTACATAGTATTAGATTTATAGCCTAGATGGCGTTGAACAGATATGAATAAGTGAATATAGTACGATTTTGATAGAGTTCAATTTTTTTTTTATAAATACATGTTAATACTACACACCTATATATTCTGTAGTATCACCTGGCAAAGGTAATATATCAAAAATCCAAACAACTGAGAAACTGAACGCAATCTTTTGTATAACTAAGAACTAACATTGCAGACAATGGGACAATGCAAGGACGATTTTAGTTCACTCTATTAAAATGCTATTACCTGCAAAACCTTTTAATTCTACAACTGAATAACTATTTTTATGTACTTATGTTTTATTTGTTAGGGTTTATTTTTGATTAAGTTTTGTTTTTCTTATTGTATAGTTAAGTTGGTAGTCATGTTAAACGTATTTTACTGTTAAGTGTGATATAATGTGAGATCGTCGAGTTATTTACTATGTAAGATGCTGTGTAAATAAGCCTTCTATTGTAATATGGTATATATCTAGTAATATAGTATAGCTAGGTATCTATTCTTTATTCTACTTATAGACCAGATCCTCTAGTGGTGACCATGTACTGGAAGACGACGACGCAGGGGGACAGGTCATATTTTTTTTTTTCTTTATTTAACATATATAGGACAATATATAGGACAGCGCCCAACGAGATGGAGTGACGATATAGTCTGATATATAGGATTTGACGTCCTGGGCCAAATTGAATTAGCCGCCGTATAAATTAATAGAGATAGAGCTAAATTTTAAAGCTGAATATTTTCGCCGCCCTTTCAGGCTGGCCGCCCCGGGCCATGGCCCCTATGGCCCTAGGATAAATACGCCTCTGTATACAGGGAGACGCTGGATCCAGGTGAAGCTTCTTTATAAATGACGCATATTTGGAAACAGAGTTTTCCCAAATTAAATGTTTATCCGGTCTACTGCATCGACATAGTGGTTTGTCATGGAAATTTTTGTTTTTGTGAATTATTCTAAAAATTCTCCGTGTGATGACGGATTAAGAATACAAGTGTCACCACCCCATCTCATCCCATGAGTGCTGTAAAAGTCAACTAAGGGATATTGCACACAGGCAACATTCTCTGTGAGAGACAGGAAACTCGAAGATAAACCCTGTGCCAACACGCCTGGTCAGCGCGGCATAGTAGACCATAATCCCTCCCAAAGTGGAGGAGACCCGTACCCAACAGTGGGATGTAAATGGGCTAGAGAGAGAGAGGAAGAGATTCTAAAACTGACTTCAATCCACCATTTAGAGGAAAATGTTGTCACATCATGCCTATGCGGACATGACACGCATTTGTACTAATATTATAAAGCTAAAGAATTTGTTTGTTTCTTTGTTTGAACGCGCTAATCTCAGGAACCACTGCACCGATTGGAAAAATTAATACAGTCTTGCATAGTACATTTATCGAGGAAGGCTATAGACGATTGGTCTTATTCGTAATAAATAAATAAATAGGTAAATATTAAATATTCATGGACATTTCACACAACGTCCTCTGGTCCCAAGCTAAGCTTATTTTGCTTGTGTTATGGGTACCAGAATACGGATATAATACTTACAATATTGTATTGGGATCTCCTGTAAAGATATTGTAAATGTTTTATAATAAATAAATAAACTACTTTTTCTTTTAGGTAAATACATACTTATAATACATAGAAAAATAATGATAATGACTTATCGGAGGTTTAAACGGAGATTTTATCGGAGAGATAATAAGCGTTTTAGCGTAAAAAGACTATTAATTAATTATAAATAACAAATTTTGACAATTTTCGCGAACCGATTTTAGCGAACTTTTAAACCTCCGATAAGTCATCATGAATAGGACCATATGTATATAACATCACGCTGCGACTAATACGATATCGTGGGCAATAATTAGTGTAAAATATTAGAACATACTGACAACAAAGCATATTTAGGAAAGGCTTTTCTAAAGTAATTGTTTACTAAAGCAGTCGAATGTTTTTAGAAGCTATAACAAACACACCATTCACACAATAATGTAAAATCTAATCTAATATGGCAATACAATCGATCATATTCATTGAACTCGATTATTCTTTGAATCGATTCATTTTTTTTCATCGATAGATATCTTGGTGGGACAATCGACCACAAGAACGATTGTTGACCCAAGATCATATCGTTTTCAAATCTTTATGAACCATTGTGATCCAGGATTCATGTCATGAAAAGAATTCTATGTCGTAACGGTTTGGTAGTCATTTTACTTTATTGTTATGCTCAGTAGTCTGTCATTTCTAATGATAATATTAAAGGGAATTTAAGAAATAAAATCAGGGTGCATTTGAATGAAAGACAGCGAAAGAAATGAAGGTCACACAACAGCTATACTAGAACTGTTTGTTAAAAATTGTCGTGAATACATAATGTGAAAAATAATATTGAAAATCCACTTAAGTATTATTTATTTATTTACATAAAGTGAAAAAAAAAAATTACTTGAATACCTATGTACCTACCTAATTAAAAAAATATTTTACTAATCCGTAAAAACAAAATTAAAGGGTCAAGCTGGATATCTTAACGTTGGGTTCTAATAATTAGTTATTAGAACCCAACGTTAAGATATCCAAAAAATCTATGTATAAATATGCATAAATTTTTTATTCGAAATAAGGACAGCGGCCGTATTAAGAGCTCTTATTCCCAGGCACTTTACGCCGTGAATGGAACTGCCTGGCAAATTCGTATTATGAGTATATTATTGACAGCGAATCAGTGGTCACGAGACTTCAGGCTGATATCGGCCCCCTTTTGTTTCACTGGCTGGCATTAAGCGTATTACGAGCGCAAATTTGACATGTAGTTGATCGTTTTAACTATCTCTAGAAGATACAAGTAAATCCATTCAATAGAAGCTGCTACATTGTAACGTATAATAAATTGTTTTGGTTTATTTAGAATTAAAAGTAACTGTTATCTACATATTAACGATGGGTGATGAATTGGAGGTGTCTGAATTTTCGGAGAGTGACGATGATGAACAAAACATTATTCGAATGCGAAATAAGTTAAATATAAAAAATAATATTAATATATTATTTTTATAATTATTCATTACAACAATATCGCCATGTGTATTAAAGATACTTTCATGCGAATCATTAAACAAAAAATATTTAAAAAAACTACTTAAATGCTTGTTCTAGGATAATGAAAAACTAAGCCTATGTTCCCGCTATATCAGCTGACAGTTCAAGTGACCGTTCTTTTCTTTAATAAATGATCTAAGTAACTTGTGTTTAACAAATATATTGTATTTTGTAGTCTAATGAATACAAAAAAAAATGTTAAATATAACCGTAACTAGCCGATAAACACAATAATTAAGTTTCTGAACAACTCTATCAAAAAGCTTTACACGGCCATAGACACTTAATCCATTAAAAAGTCGGCTAGTTTTATGTATGTCATAATACAAAATAAAAGTCAGGCCGTTTGCCGCCGTCAACAGAATCGCCTGGAACTTGCATGATATTTTGAAAGCTCATAATACGCCTGCTGGACATATCTGATATCTGTATTGCGCTCTCATAACGTCTTATCTTGTATTCTGTCAATATAATTTCATTAGACTAAATAAATAAATATTCATGGACATTTCACACAACGTCCTGTGGTCCCAAGCTAAGCTTATATGCTTGTGTTATGGGTACCAGAATACGAATATACTACATATACTACTTTTCTTTTGTTAATACATACATATAATACATAGTAAACACCAAGACGCAGTACAAACATTTGTATGACATTTATAAATATCACACAAATGATTGTCCCAAGCGGGAATCGAACCCGCGACCTCGTGATCGGCAGTCCGTTACATGAACCACTCCACCACGAAGCCCGTCTCGAAGCTTTGAAAAGTTTAAAACGTTTTCTTTGCTTTTATCTCTGTTTTAAAAGAATTGACTCATGCGAAAATCTTATGCATTTTGATTTTGAATCATCCCAAAGGATAGCAGATGCGAATTCATAAATGATCTGCCATACGGAAATGGATTTGACGGAAATACGTGTCTAAGAAAGGCAAATTTCTGGGCGGCTGCAAAACATTCCAGCACTGTTCTATTTTTGATGAACCAAAAAGCACCAGATGGATGGCAGGTACAAGAATCAGCATCATGTTGCAAATTATCAAATCCTATTAAATTCAAAAGTATGCATTTGGTAGGAGGATTTTAAATAAGATAGTGTTCTTAATTTTGCCGGATTGTACCAAAAACCACAGCTTGTCACGACAGATGTAAGGCACCGGCGTAAGGAAGCCTTACAAAAAAATGGGCACGAGCTTCATTGAAAAAAAATCGCATGCGCGCACAAGTAGACATATGACACCTTTTAGAGAAAAAAATCTTAGCAAGCGCACGAGATTTCTGAGAAATTTTGTGTGAAATGAATATTTTTCATGATCCTACAACAGCTGGTGAAGATATTCTACGATTATAATATTTTCTAACACTTGCGCGACTCATCTGTTTAAATAAAACTACTTTTTACGGATTTAGACGCGTATATTTGTTTTAAATTTTGGCCCGACGTTTCAGAGACTTTGCAGTCACCATGGTCACGGGTGAGACTGAGTCAAAGTCTCCGAAACGTCGGGCCAAAATTTAAAACAAATATACGCGTCTAAATCCGTAAAAAGTAGTTCTACGATTATGTTCAAAAATAGATTATTTTTTTAACGTATTTCGTATTTGATAATTTTTTTGGACAGCTGTTACTTATGTTATTACTACAGTCATAAAATTATAGACATTTTTAACATATTACTTACTTTCCTATCTATTATTACTAATCAGACTTCAAAACTTGCGATACTTCTTTATAAGCTTGGTGTATAATATACCTATCCACGATATATACATAATATAACTGCCTATTTCAGGCAGTTATACGCAACAATATTTATAGAAAAGTCTAACATTATAACTACAATCCTTGTAGTCTATTAAATTTAACATAATTGTATTTAACTTCAAACTTCCATTTGCTGTAACATTGAAATTATAGTAGCGATAAAGATTGTTTTTCAAAATTAAACAGTCAAAAGAAAAACTGAAATCGTTAGGTAGGCAATGATCATAACTCATTATACCATAGAATTAAATTGTGGCAAAAATAATCAAAGAATCTAAAACAAAATTATAAAAAAAAATTGTCTTTACTTTTTTCTAATTTTGAAATTTTATTCTATTTTCAAAAATTCTCTCGCCATCGATCTTGATTGCTTATCACAATAATTTAATAAGTACCCTTGACAATACAAATATGATTCCGGAAGCTTAGGGTAGAGCACGTGGTGGACCACCCACCAATATCGTATACCCAATGTTTGTCAACAATGCGCCACTGTTGGCAATATACGGGTACTGATAAAACATAAGTGGTTTTATCCTGTTTTAGGATAGTTTTTTTTTTGGGTATATGAAAAATTCGAACATAATTTGTATATGTTAAAAATGTTATGCGCTAATTGCCTTTTACCTTTGGTAAAATACAACTTAAACAAATCTATGTTATAATAATTACATATGAAAATAGTCTAGTCATTGCCTAGTTACCTACATTACCCAGTCGGCTTACTTAACTATTTGTGCGTGAAATAGTTCTATGTGTATCTATGATACACGACATAGGTTAATCTAATGTTGTAATGTTAGTGTCTCTTCCCAATAGAATTCTTGTTTTACTGCTTGTAAAATTGACGTTTATAGTTTGCGAAAACTACATGTTAAAAGCTAAACTATATGGCTAAAGTTACGTATCCTCAATATTGACTATCCGAAAATCGGTGTGCAAAGTAAGTTAGGTTGCCAGAGACTTTTAACATTTATATTAACTTTAAAAAAAATAGAAGTTTAATATTCTTAGCACATACAGGAACGAATACTATTATTATTAATTATATTTTATGTTTCATCATTTACCTGTTTAGGTATGACAGATGTACAATAATGAATACAGCAATACAAGCTGCAATTATCAACTAGAAGCTGTTGTATGGCAACATTGTATCTTCAACAATGCTATACTTTATGTATTATCTTTCAATATCCTGACCTACTTCTTTTTACATTGAAATTGCCCTCATAAAATGCATTGGCGAAGGAGCTAGTTATTATAACGCATTGTATATACAAATATGTAAAATTTATTCCATATCTGTTCTTCTATATTAATATTATAAAGCTGAACTAAGATTATGAAGCTTAGTTTGTTTGAACGCGCTCATGAACTACTGGTTTGAATTGAAAAATTGTTTTTGTGTTGGATAGTTCATTTAACAAGGAAGGCTATAAGCTTAATAACGTCACGCTGCGACTAATTGGAGCGAAGCATTAGTGAAAAATGTTACACAAATAGGAAATATTTTTTTCTAAAATCAACGCGTACGGAACCGCGGGCAACAGCTATCTTCTAATTTTCATGCAGTAAATACTCAGTGAATTAATTTGGGATAGTAATGTTTTTTATTATGTCCGTGTGGTGACGGAATAAGAATACAAGTGTCACCACCCCATATCCTCCCAAGGGTGCTGTAAAAGTCAGCTAAGGGATATTGCACACAGATAACACCCTCTGTGAGAGACGGATATGTCGAAAATAAATCCTGTGCGAACACGCCTGGTCAGCGCAGCACAGTAGACCATAATCCCTCCCAAAGTGAATGAGGCCTGTGCCCAGCAATGGGACGTAAATGAGCTGGAGACAGAGTAACGTTTTTGTCTCTCGAAGCAAGAAGTTAGTTAAGTTTATTTGTGCACATAGAATTGGTACCATGATTAAGTTTTAAATTTCCTTTAATTTAAAGTAATATCAAAAGAAAAAGGCGTTATAATATACTGTTGCTAATTTTCGTCTAGGTACGTAATGGAGATTTTCACGAAAATGCGATACTTAAGAACATTTGGTGTGTACCTATTATAGAACATTAAAACTAAGATATAGCATATATTTCTTAACATTATACTAAAAGCTTTTAGCTTAACTACTTATGATAGCACGTGTTAACTAAACACAGGATGTCTATTTGTCTAAAAGCCTGCCGTGTAACAAAATGCTTACAAAGAAATATCTTATGACCTTATGACTAATAAAAGTACAATGGGCGGCCTTATCGCTAAGAGCATCCCTTGGATGGAGACATTCAGGTATAGAAAATAGCGGTAGTTGTAAGTGCACAAAAATAGTTTATGTATTGCATTACTTCGCGAAAATCTATAATAATTCTTAATTCTGAATTATAAAGCTGAAGAGTTTGTTTGTTTGTTTGTTTGAACGCGCTAATTTCAAGAACCACTAGCCCGATTTGGAAAATTCTTTCAGTGTTGGATAGTACGTTTATTGAGGAAGGCTATAGGCTATAATCACGCTGCGACCGATAGGAGTGAAGCAGTAGTGGAAAATGTTGCAAAAACGGGAAATATTTTCTAAATTACACGCGTACGAAGTCGCGGTCAACAGCTAGTCTATAATAATTCTGAATATCTCTCTCACACGCTGTCTCACATTCCTTTCTTATCAAACCTTTATGGTCAAATAGTTATTAAAATCTTTCCTAAATATGTACTTTTTTTATTTTTTTTTAATAAATATTCATGGACATTTCACACAACGTCCTCTGGTCCCAAGCTAAGCTTATTATGCTTGTGTTATGGGTACCAGAACACGGATATAATACATAAACAACTTTTCTTTTGTAAATACATACTTATAATACATAATAAACACCCAGACGCAGTACAAACATTTGTATGACAATTAAAAACATCACACAAATGATTGTCCTGACCGGGAATCGAACCCGAGACCTCATGATCGGCAGTCCGTTATATAAACCACTCCACCACGATGCCCGTCTTAGACACTTATTCCAGAACATTCGAAGTTATATCACTTAGTCCCTGATTAATTAAATTAATTACACAGGAATGTTTTAATATATTTTTATGCGTTTAATTGCAGCACAAGAACTATCCCGTTACATTCCATACAGGTGGTTGAAGCATGCGTGCAATATAATAATATGTAGTGCTAATGTGGAAAAATAAGCTTATATTACCGAACAATATTTTACATACAATAATTCACTCTGTGTGTTAAATGATTCGATTTAAGAGGATACCAAAATAGCTTCGTGCATTTTTCTACGTACGAAGTTTTCATTTTTTCTTTATATTGAATGGCTAGAGCTCTAATTTTTAAGTATATGTTTTTTCAATATATTATCTAGGATCGCATAAACTCAGAAACGCGATTGAAAAAAGTTTTCTCGATAGAAAATCTTAGCGAAACATCCTCTCTTATTTTTTATTTTTTTCACTTGTCGGTCTATTATCGCGTATTAACTAATGAAATAACTTTCAAAACATAAGTAACTATTATATATAGAAACACGTAAACCGGAATTAAAATATATTTAATAGATTTTGAGTAAACAATAAAATATAATTAATTCTTCATTTTCTATACCTACTAGCTGTGTTAATAGGTACATGTCGACGATAATATTGATGTAGGCCCTTAAAGAGCTTATTTTTCGATAACAATCGGGCATGTATGACTAGATGTATGAGTGTAAATGAAGCGAAAAAAGTGTGTTTGGATCGTAGCAGATGACGCTCTATAGTCTTTCCCTGCTCCCATGAGAAAAAGGCGTGATGTTATGATGATTTTGATGGTTATTTTCTTCGTAAAAAATCGTTATTGTTTAAGGATTATATTTCTTATTTACCTTTAAGTTATGCTTCAGATAAGGAGACGTTTTGTGACATGACTGTATAAATTTTAAAAAGAATCAATCACCGTGTTTGTGGCTTTTCCGAAAGTTTTATGTGTATATTCAGTATCTACATAATTGAATAAAGTGTAAACAATTTTTAACCGACTTCATTTATATCATAGACTTGCAAGTAAAACTGCAAGCAAAGCTAGTATGTCCGAAAACAAAAAATATATATATAAAAAAAAAATTACAATTGGTACACACAGACATCTGTTTTGTAATATTTAAATAATACTGCACTTATCTAGTGTCTATTCTGGCATTTTTTCTAAGATATTCGACGTCAAGAAAAAAGCTCTCAGACACACACAGTCATACATAAATAAAAAAATATTCATGGACATTTCACACAACGTCCTCTAGTCCCAAGCTAAGCTTATATGCTTGTGTTATGGGTACCAGAATACGAATATAATACATAATCTACTTTTCTTTTGTAAATATATACTTATAATACATAGTAAACACCCAGACGCAGTACAAACATTTGTATGACATTTATGAATATCACACAAATGATTGTCCTGACCGGGAATCGAACCCGAGACATCGTGATCGACAGTCCATTACATAAACCACTCCACCACGAAGCCCGTCAATAATAATACGACTATAGTTACCATGAAGATAACAATCCAAAAAAAATTAATTAAAACATAGCTGCTGTAATGCCGCCATTAAAACATAAAAAATTATAACATAATTATTCGATAAGCGTTATTGCTTATTTAGATTAATTAACATCATAACTTTGCTAACAAAGTTAGTATTTGCAGAAATGCAATGTGGTACAGAGTTTACAACTTTTTCCCTGTGACTTCGTTCGCCTAAACTTTACTATTCTTAATTTATTAATATTTGCATTTGACTATATATATATATATGTCGGAGAATAGACCAGAGGCCTGAACAGGAATCCGAGCACATAGCGTAAGAACTGTCTTACCGATATTCACACCTCAGTCTATCATACTCTTGCACACTTATAAGGATAACTGGCCTCCACATCAACCCCTTATAGCCAGTGCCCAAGCCTCGCAACGAAGAATCATCACTACGTTCACACAATGAGGAATACATGTACGCGCAAACACGTACATGACGACTTTACACAATACACGTACACACGCGCACACAGATACACGCCGCGCCGACGCCTTTAAGGACCAGCTCAATGCCGATACGTCGGAGATTGAGCAGCGCGACGACTCGTACAATACCAACTTCTACACACACACTAATACGCCGTGATGTATACAGCACGAATTCTCGAATAATACTGGACCTCAGCCACGTTCGCCTATCGTATTTAAAGCAACTTGCGAGTGGGGGTAGTGGGGGAGTTGCGACATAATACAATCTTAACATTACGGCCATGATAAGAGTTATGTAATCTTCAATATCTTTAGGGCATATTCTTAGTTAATATCGCGACATTAATCAGATACTAATCCAAATGAGATTTAACTAACTAATTGGGCATAAGTAAATCAAGAACTAATTTCGTATACCTACAAATTGGTTATAAACACTTTAATATTCTTTTAAAACCCATGTCCTTTACGCCTAGCCGACACGGCCATTCTGACCATCGACCGTCCTCGGGCGATAATAAACTTGGGTTTGATTGGAATATACAAAACTATTCATACAACCGCTCGTCCATCCTGCATCTGTCCGCGTCACTTTCGCATAGAATAATCTACTTAGTTCAAAAACCTAAAAACACGCTTGAAAATCCGAATATCATTCCAAATGACTGCACCGCCATCGATACCCAAAACGTGTGCAAACCTTCAGATCAATTCGACATTAACAGACACTTACCGAACCAATATACTCGGAAGTGCGTTAAAAAGAAGCGGCCCGACCCGGAGTGCCGAGTCGCTATTCTAGCTACAAAATAATTCTATGCCTCCCACCCACAAAAAAGCTGAAAGCCCGTGCCATCAGAGACACAAGTCTGCGCCGTCACAATGCTGTCACAATCTTAGTAAACAACCAAGACATTCCAATCTGATTCTTTAAACAAAGCGATCCTATGTGAAACTATCCGACTGTATATGAAAAGCATACCGGAGAAACAACAATCCTGGTAAGTCCACTCATACACAACAAAATTATTACGTGCATAACCAAACACACAAGTGTGCTCACAGTGACACTGCAACGAGCCACTCCAGCGACTCTGAATGAAATACACCGACAGACACACACCGAACATATAAAAGAGTGTTAAAAATAATTAAAAGGACAATTCAATAAGGCACACTTCCTCAATTTAGTTAGTGACCTTTTCACAAGTGGTTTAACAAGTGTTTAGCATGTTGCTTACTATAGTACTAAGTAACTAATAACAATAGACAATTTCTAAATAACCACGGCCATGTATTAGGTTGTGGCCTTTTAGTCATACTTCGCTACTTTATCATTATGCCACCTCGCCAACTAACATTTGGGCCACCTAGCCGTTCCGTTTTTGACACCTCGCATCCACATTTTGGGCCACTATGCCACTCCACTCCCTATTTTGGGCCACCTCACCCTCCTGTCTGGGCCACCTCGCCCTCCTGCCTGGGCCACCTCGCCCTGCTGCCTGGGCCACCTCGCCCTCCTGCCTGGGCCACCTCGCCTTCCTGCCTGGGCCACCTCGCCTTCCTGCCTGGGCCACCTCGCCTTCCTGCCTGGGCCCCCTCGCCCTCCTGCCTGGGCCAGCTCGCCCTCCTTCAGACCGCAACATCCTTTCATAACTCCATCTCCCAATCTATCGACGGGCTTCGTCGTCCGGTAGTTCATACAACGGAACGCCGCCCGCGAGGTCGCGGGTTCGATTCCTGCCTCGGACGATCATTTGTGTGATCTTTACAAATATCACACAAACGTTTGTCCCGCGTCCGGGCTTCTACCGTGTATCACGAGTGTATATTTAAAAAAGAAAAGCAACTTACGCACTCCATCCGTATTCTGGTACCCACAACACAAGCACAATAAGCTCAGCCTGGGACCAGAGGACGCTGCGTGAAACGTCCATGGTTATCCATTTATTTATCCCTCAAAGCCACACCACACACGCACCTCTCAAAGATTTAAAGTATTCGTCAAACAAAATTATTGGGTATCATAAAATTATCGTCAGGTCATCGCGTAATACCACAGTCGCATCCACTGTTAAAGACGCCATTGACCACCAACCATAAGCACTATTTAAGTAGGCCTTGCACAAGTAAAATTCTTTAAGGTGTCGCGTCGGTGACCTCCGCTGTACCACCATTATGATGAAATAAACAGAACTAAATAGTACCTACTCTTTACTTTACTTGTGATGTAATTTTTAACAAAAAGAAATTGACTTCACATAGCCCGATTTCTTTAACACAGACACACCTTTGAAATATCTTTCCTCAAAAAATGTATCACCAATATCGATTCACAAACGACGAAAAAGCATAAACACGGTTGAATCGAGAAACCTTCCTCTTTAATTACTATTGAAAGTTAATATGTAGAAGATAAATTTCCAAGAGATCTTTCAACCTTACCTTCGTGTAACTCAAATGGGTGTTAAGCCTACACACATGGCTGCTTTGGATATTGCTTTCATCATCAAGTTTAAAGGCGCATAGTATTATAGTTATCCAAAAAAACCTCTCAAATCTAAAGCGGTTCCAGGTAGCTATAGTCTAGTAAAAGCACCACGCAGCAAACTCCGCGGTCATACGATTATCTGGTGTTAAACCGTATATCCGTCACTGTAGTCTATATTCAATTTGTTTAAAGCTAACACTTGGTACCATATATTACATAATATGTCTTCATGAACTTACCTGACCTTTAAGTAGATTACAAGAGTCAAAAACAAATTTGACAAACGACAACAATACTAAAGTTTCAAACTGAAAGTTCTAAAATTGAAAACGCTCTGTTGTACTCATCACTCAGTTTAAGTACTCATATCACCTACATTTAACTAGTAACCGGTATAAGCCCTACATCTTTAGATAACGTGATCTAAATTTATCTTCACTAACTCTCTGGTCACGTCAATGTTATTTAGGGTGTCAGTATAATATTTACGAAAGCACGAAATAACTTAATCGATTCGAATTAACTTACTTCACCAAGGTTGGTGTTATACCTACCACAAAGCACTTTTCACACTAACTTCAAAATTTTAAAACTCTTTTTCACTTACCAGTAGGTATTTTGCGTACAATATCACTTTAAACTTAATTGTAAACTTTCAATGATTTATCTCGGCACGACTAACTACATTAAATAAAACGATAGAATAAGCAAACACAAAATATCTCACGACAGACACAGCCTCTATGTCCTTTACTATGTCACATTACTGTTTACAACATTATTTTAAATCATAATAAACCAGTTTAAATTTAGTGTTAAAATAAGTCATTTTTGTCCCGCTCTTTCTACTAAGAGTACATGTATGATACATGTTGAACACACACACGCATATTACAAAACAATCGTAATTATTATGTGGTTTTAAAGGTCCCACAATTGGAGTAACTTTGTATTTTCATAACACTGACGGTACTTACAGAAGTATTTTATAAAACACCATGACGGTAGGAAACTAATACATCACCCTTAAATACGTAACGCAGAGGAATTATCTCATACAGCCAAACTAAATTGATAACGTTTTATCAAAAATAGTCTCATATCATGTTGTAATTTTTTTTTTTTTTTTTTGACTTGGCATCCTTTTGGTACACTTCAGGAAAAAAAAACGTGATTATCCGTTTTATAAAGAATAAAATAATTCTCAAGATGCTTTCTCGTTTTAGATTACGCCCACACAATTACTAGGTTTTCTAACGAATGTTAAATCCTTTTCAAATATTTCTATACTGGCAACACCTTTCACATATCAAAGGCGGTAGAACAAACCAAGTACCTACCTACGTTAAGTTTGCCTGGCAGTATTTACATAAAAGAACTGACTGAATAACTACTCGGTTATTGATATGCACCGATCCGACTGAAAGTATGTGGCGCCATTACTAAACTTATTCTGCTCTTTATAAAAATATTACTCTGATCACAGGTGTATGAACTGCAGTGATCTATGAATCGTTCAGTGACAAACATTAAACGAGTGAACTCTATAGGTTACCTATTTCCTTGCACATATCAAATATCACATACTGAATTTTAATCAGGCAGTTACCTACTTCTGCTTTTATAATACGATTGCTATCACGTAATGTTTCCCCAAAGTATATCTAGTGCGCATCGAAATATATCTTCAGTATTCAACAATATCTGTTCATAACGTATATCAAAATATCTCTGTTAATAATTTCTCACTGTACCTAAGCATTAAATTTATAGACTAGGCATATCGTAACATTTCAGATAGCTTTAAGTTTCTTTCTTTTTAACATCTCTATTTATAAATAACTTCGACATTTTACTTGAAACAAACATTGCATGTAAATTAGATAGCTAATAACGCCCAAATATTCTTTGCGGTTTGTGCTACCCACTTTCGTTTACTTTTAAACATTTTACTCACTTATAGTAAAAAAATATTGCTTACCGAATACGACGTTCAGTACTCACGTGCCTGCTGCTTCGGACACTAAATTCCTTGCCACTATCACCATTTCTTACGCACTATTTTACTACCAATCCTCGATAGGACCATGGATAAAAAAAATCATGACTACTTATTTTCGCACACTGTTCACTGTTAACCTATATTTTTACGAATACACTCCCAAACCCTCGCGATCACTATGTGGGCTACGTGTAGTTCTTATCCCACTTCTGATGTCGGAGAATAGACCAGAGGCCTGAACAGGAATCCGAGCACATAGCGTAAGAACTGTCTTACCGATATTCACACCTCAGTCTATCATACTCTTGCACACTTATAAGGATAACTGGCCTCCACATCAACCCCTTATAGCCAGTGCCCAAGCCTCGCAACGAAGAATCATCACTACGTTCACACAATGAGGAATACATGTACGCGCAAACACGTACATGACGACTTTACACAATACACGTACACACGCGCACACAGATACACGCCGCGCCGACGCCTTTAAGGACCAGCTCAATGCCGATACGTCGGAGATTGAGCAGCGCGACGACTCGTACAATACCAACTTCTACACACACACTAATACGCCGTGATGTATACAGCACGAATTCTCGAATAATACTGGACCTCAGCCACGTTCGCCTATCGTATTTAAAGCAACTTGCGAGTGGGGGTAGTGGGGGAGTTGCGACATAATACAATCTTAACATTACGGCCATGATAAGAGTTATGTAATCTTCAATATCTTTAGGGCATATTCTTAGTTAATATCGCGACATTAATCAGATACTAATCCAAATGAGATTTAACTAACTAATTGGGCATAAGTAAATCAAGAACTAATTTCGTATACCTACAAATTGGTTATAAACACTTTAATATTCTTTTAAAACCCATGTCCTTTACGCCTAGCCGACATATATTTGATTATAGCATAGGCATAGCATATGCCTATGCTATAATTTGATTTATTAAGTAAAAAAAAAAGGCATAGCATGTCAAATGCAAAAATTAATAAATTAATAATGAACGTCGCGTCATTATTTCAACCATTCGTATTCTGGAAAGAATACTCAAGTATTGGTCGAGATGGTGTAAACCAATCTTGATAGATGGCGGTGTACGTAAAAATATATAAATGGTGGCTAATTTGAAGGTGTTGCAAGTAGACCGCAATAAGCTCAGTTGGAAGAGCTTCGGAACGGTATTCCGAGGTCGTGGGTTCAAGTCCCACTTGCGGCACATTCACTTTTTCCACCATAATTTGATTTATTTACTATTCTTCTTATAGCTCAAAGAGACTGTAAGTTAAAAAAGTTTTAGAATCGGACTATTACTTTTAGAGGTTTATCGGCTACCTATATATTATTGGTCTTATTCATAATGACTTATCGGAGGTTTAAGAGTTCGCTAAAATTGGTTCGCGAAAATTGTCAAAACTTGTTATTCATAATAGTCTTTTTACGTTAAAACGTTTATTATCTCTCCGATAAAATCTCAGTTTAAACCTCATTATGAATAAAACCATAAAAAGTTTACCTCTTTATAATATTAGTTACTAGCTATTGCCCGCGACTTCGTACGCGTGAAATTTAGAAATTAAACCTTAACAAACAGAAGTTTACTATGACAATCGATAGATGGCGTTGTACCGTTTTTTTTAAATTGCGCTTTAGTTTCGTTCCACACATTAACACTTAAGCGCGTCAAAATATTTATGTTGTCATCGGCTCGTTTTCACATTTATAAATTAGTTAGGAAGGTAGTTTCAGTAAATTGGTACGTAACAAGGTCTGAGAACAAATAAATAAAATAACTAAATTCTATAATAAATCAACCAACGTCTTACAACAATTACATTTCATTTGGTCTCCTGGACTAGGTAGTACCTGTATCCCAAGAAAACATTGTGCACCCCAATAGGCTAGTTGCCTAAATTTCTTTGATTGCTAATTAATATACCTTAGTATCCATTATACATGGGAAAAATATATTTTTTAGAAAATATATCGATTTTCAATTTGTATTTCGCATTTAAAGAAATGAAATTTATTTTCCTCCGAAAATGCTCAAAACTGTCATGGCGTCGTGTGTGACGTCAACCAGTGCGAAACACAGCTGTACGTGTATGGCGATTGGTGATATTTCGTGATAAAAAATGAATCCGTCGTATTATAAGTACTGCATGGTGCCCCAGTGTAAAAGCACAAGCATTAAAACGCCAAACAAATTATTTATATTTGTCCCAAGCAAAGTAGAAGTGCGGGAAGGTTCCTCACTTCTGCGATGGACCCACATAAGAAATGCAAGGGCATGTTTACACCCCCCCTGGGAAGCTACACAGTCTTCGCACCTCACAGACATAATATTTTCTTCTTCTTCATCTAAAATAAGTGTGCTATTATATAATTTAGCATGAACTTTATGCTCCGGGCATATTTTGCACTTCACTGTACACAGTTTACCCTCTCGTTTCACTTGTACATAGCTCACAGCATCGTCTCCATATGAATCTCGTGAGGACCTGAAATTAAGTATATTAATTTAAGTACATTAATCACATTTTTAACATTTACAGTGTAAGGGTAACAATAAGGACAGTTTATATTGACTAGAGATTGAGAGTGGCTTGTATTATGGCCTTTAACAAGGTTTCCAAGATATTTTTCTATTCCTGGGGTTGGCTTTTACGAAGCGTGCGTTAAGTGAAGCAGCTGATTTATTATTCTATTTTTATGTTTACAACTAGACAAGCTGGAAGTTAATAAATGTAAAGACAGTAGCTATAATAACGTGTAAAAGTATCATTTGTGTATATTTTGCTTTGCATTTCTTCTAACCTTAAAATATTATGTCAAAACTGTAGTTAGATCAATCAATCAATAACACATTATAGATAACAATACTGAAAAATTGGGGGTTTAACTTATAATGATTATATTACACTCATGTATACTTACATCAAAGTTTTAACATTGCGGAATTCCGATGAGCAAAAGTCGCTGTTTGATGCGAAAAACTTGCCAAGCATAATATCGTCAATTCTGGGCAAGTTATTGCTGTTTCCTTTCAAAAATCCAGATTCCATGATGTTCTCTTTCTATATAATGCTTTGAATAACTAAATTAAACATAAGATAAAACCGTGAAACAATTACCGACGCTCATATCTACGAAAATTCCAACAACAACAATGGTGTTTTACACTGGATGACGTAACGCTTCCTGATTGGTGTTCAATGTCACGTGACGTAATGCTTAAATTTCCTTATCTTGTTTCGTGAAAATATCAACAATCTTTTAATATTTCATTGAATTAATTTATTTTTCTTTATCTAAATACAGAAATAAAATTTAAGACCATTTAATCCATTCTATTTGTTCTTAGTGGATACAAGCCTATTCTCTTTAGTCTATCTATCTAGATTATCTTGAGTCTAAAATTAAAGTCTGAATATTTTTTATCTTTTACTTATTATAAAACAAAGCCGTTATTTTTGTATGTCCCTATGTGAGCTTATATCTTCAAAACTATGCAACGGATTACGATGCGGTTTTTTTAATAGATAGAATGGTTTAAGAGGATAGTGAAAATTTTCCTTTTCCAAGAGCGATGTGGTCACAACTATTGCCACCTTAACAATCTATCCATATTATAGTATAATTATAGCAATTTAATTGCACTTTTCCTCAACATAACTCAATACAATTGACATATAATTCTTTATAAGGGCACTATGTTTGATTAGCTACATGTTTACATGATAATTCTTAAGAAACGGCGCACAGTACTGCCGCATACCGATAATATTGATAATTCAACTAATCTATATTAAATATTATTGTAAATATGTTTGTTCGTAGATTTCGCGTGTTTACTAATATGACTGGTTGCGATACGAAAAGTATTTAGAACCTTGGATGAAATTAAACTATGTAATAAAAGATTTCTACAGGGTCGGCGACGCGCGAGTGATACCTCTGGTGTTGCAGACGTTTAGGCTACGTTACGGTAACCGCTTCCCATCAGGTGGGCCGTACGCTTGTTCGCCAACTTAGTAGTATAAAAAAAAACGAAATAAGTAGTTTTTTTTTAGGATTCTGTACCAAAATGTAAAACGGATGTACAAGACTACCGTCTGTCACCAAGCTGTATCTTTGGAACGGTCATAGCTAGAGAGCTGAAAATACTTTAACAAAATATACACTTAAACCTTCCTCATGTACCTCTCTGTATATTAATACATAATTGGTTTACTTCAAAACTAAAAAAACACACTTTAAATTCCATTTTTTTATTTTAAATTATTGCATTGCCATCGAACCTTAATATGTGTGCAAAATTAAACAATCAATTAATCAATCCAACTACTGTTAGTGGATGAAAATCACTATCAAAAATTCCTTAATGACATGCTATGCTTTTACTTAATAAATTAAATTCAAGAAAGTCGCGTCATTGTTTTCAGCCCAATTGTATTCTGTAAAGAATACTAGATTGCTGGTCGAGATTGTTGTAAAAACATTCTCGATAGATGGCGTTGTACGTAAAAATACGATTTAAACTCAATCGAGTGACGATTATGGTGGCCTAATTTAAATACTTAAAGCATGACCGCAATAAGCTCAGTTGGCAGACCTACGGAACGGTATTCGGAGGTCGTGGGTTCAAGTCCCGCTTGCGGTAATCACCTTTTTACCATAATTTAATTCCCATAATAAATGTAATTATAGTGGAAAAATTTTACTAAGCAAAAGCATAGCAAGCCAATTGCAAAAATTGATAAATTTATCCTTTACATAGATTAATACAATGATAGCTGATATTGATAGATACGAAACAAGCTAATATAAGAGTGAAAAAAACCGCATCTGCGACCGCTGCGTAGTTTTAAAGGATATACAGACATCCATAGGGACGTACAGATGAACGAATCTGTATACTTTACCTAGTACATGAATCATATAATAATGTTACTTTGTCTGATAATCTCAAGTATGTAGACGAGACGCCACTCTACGCTAATTGTTTATTATTTCCATGAAGACGTGGGAAACTTTACAACAATATTTATTAATCTTCTCATTTTTATGTTAAATAACAATGTTATAATATTTTTTACAAGAATCGCTCTCATCCCAAACTTAGCTACGTAATTTCTTATTAAGATTTATTTAAATTATTCCGGTTTAGTACCTTAAATAAATCACAAAAAAAAATACGAAAAGGAGATTTCTAACTATAACTAACATATATTAATAATAAATTGTAACTAACATATTATAATTAACATAGAATAAGCTACTGTAATGTAAAATGGTGTACAATAAAGAGTAATCTATCTATCTATCCATCTTTAAATTAATAGAAATAGTATTTAGTAACAGCGGTACATGGTAAATGGTTTACAACTTTATGTTACATCTTGGTTAGGATAACATATAGGTTATATTTGACCCATGTGGAAACAAATCTAAAGTTATTAACCCACAGATTAAAAACCAATAAAAATACAGAAAAAAATTATCAAATCGTACTATCAAATAACCACTGAAACTATAAATGGGAATTTTTAAAAATGTTGAACCAACTTTATGTGCCTTTGAATTTGAGGGTTTTCGTCGATTTCTTAGGAGATAGGTAACCAGCACATCTTGCCCTGTTGCGAATGGGACCACACGGGAACCACCAGGTTTCAAATAAAATCATCAAAATAGCTATCATTAAAATAGCTTCGCCCAGTTAAAAGTTATGAGGTATCAAGCATAAAAAATCATACAGACGAATAGAGTTTTTTGATGTCGTTTAAAAATATACACTCCTTATTTTAATAAAATAATTTTTTTCGACAAGTAAGCCGCCTAAACACCAACAGATTTTCAAACAATCTTGACAAGTCGTACGTGCTTAATAAAAAATACACAGTATTAAAATCAATTGTCGACATAAGAACCGGTTTTACCTACATTTTCGTACAGTAGCCAAATCATTAATCTTAACATCTGCCCATACATCTGCCTCAACCCTTTCTTAAAAAAACCTATAAGACTATTTATATAACGTTTTTCTCAAGAAGGTCTATCAAGGCAGCGGTTATGGTATCTTCTTTAACCCATAGAGCGTAAAATTGCTCAGATTATTTTACTTTACTTAGTAAATATATTGCTTACATTGTTGTTTTACTACTTGCTTTTTACAATCCCGTTGGTTTTTGCTAGATAGCACTTAATATTGCATTTGTTCTTGCGGTTTTAGGTTTTGCTCCTAGATCAGATAAGCATGATTTTGGCTTATAAAGTATCAATTATCCATTCAATAGCCTTTGTTCTTCTACTGCTGCTCCCTCATAGAACAATAACACGCGGTTCTGCGCCTTCTGTATCCAATGACTTCCTGCAATCTGGACGATATCCTTATTACAACAAATTATTCTTTTTAGCAATTAATTTTTGTTCCAGTTTTAAAACTGGACTATTTCCTAAAAAAGCAGTTGCTTTTTTAAAGTGCTAAGTAAGTGCTTTTTGAAGCTAAAATGTGTGGTAATAGTTACTACCACACACTTTCAATGGTTCTATCCCATAAAACCCCAGCTTATAATCAAAAAAATGTTTTAGTTGTATGGCTTAATAAAAAATATTTGTACATCAATGCTACTACACTTCTGCTTGGTTTATTTTTGTATATTTATTTTCTTGTTTCATTAATGCGATGAATATTTATGTATACTATGTCCATCATTACACGGACTGACCTTCGTTGCTAGTACAGGTAATCATAAAAAAAATATTTTTCACAATATCCTAAGAAACCTGTATTGCAACAATGTATAACTCCTTATTAAGGGCCTACATCAATATTATCGTCGACATGTACCTATAAACACAGCTAATAGGTATAGAAAATGAAGAATTAGGGATATTTTTTTTGTTTACTCAAAATCTATTAAATATATTTTAATTCCGGTTTACATGTTTCTATATATAATAGTTACTTATGTTTTGAAAGTTATTTTATTAGTTAATACGAGATAATAGACCGATAAATGAAAAAAAAAAAAAGAGAGGTTGTTTCGCTAAGATTTTCTATCGAGAAAACTTTTTTCAATCGCGTTTCTTAGTTCATGCGATCCTAGATTATATATTGAAAAAACATATACTTAAAAATTAGAGCTCTAGCCATTCAATCTAAAGAAACAATGAAAACTTCGTACGTAGAAAAATGCACGAAGCTATTTTGGTATCGTCTTAAGCATACAACGAACTTCGTTTATCATAACTCAAAATAAAATAAAACTTCACGCTAATAATTAATCATAGTAACAGGAATATTGTTTAATCGTTGCTGTATTTTTATACATCGCACGGAAATACCGTAAGCAAAGAATCTAAAACATGTTATCGGAAATTTCATGGATTTTGTAGAATTTGTTCGTAGTAATGAAAAAATGTGTTATGACGTCAGTTAATAAAATTACGTGTTTTTTGATAAGGAAAAGTTCCCTTATCAACCCATATACCTAATAATGGATACAGGCGTTCTCCATAAAACAAGAGTATACGATATTAATTACCCACAATACGCGAAATCCTGTAATATACTTTTTTGTCTAATCATATTTACATTAAAAAGAAAACTATTTAATTTTGTGAAATTTTGTAAGCCGAAACTAACTTATGTATCCAATAGCGAAAGCGCATTGAGTCACAATGAACTCCCTCCCAGGGGGGATTTAAACCTGGGTGAAAAAAAAAGAAACCACATAGTAGGTATAAGCTAATATTATAGTTTTGATTATTCCGCCTTTGGTAAAACATATTATCTACTTTGACTTGACTGACTCTCATAGCACTCCTGGTGGGGAATAGGAAATCATATAGGTTTCTTATTTGTTACTAAATGAATACAACCGCCCTCAAAATGCAACCCTCCGTGTGGTGACGGATTAAGAATACAAGTATCACCACCCCATCTCCTCCCAAGGGTGCTGTAAAAATCAGCTAAGGGATATTGCACACAGATAACATCCTCTGTGAGAGACGGAAATCTCGAAAATAAACCCTGTGCCAATACGCCTGGTCAGCGTGGCACAGTAGACCATAATCCCTCCCAAAGTGGAGGAGGCCCGTGCCCAACAGTGGGACGTAAATGGGCTGGAGAGAGAAAGAGAGAGAATAGCCTAGCGGTTGGCTAGGCCACAGATTCACTAGATAGAGTGCCTATGGCTACATCACTCACCCGCCCATAGTGACCCGGCTTGAAGCCACATTAATATCTATGTGTGTCTATAATACAAGCCACAAGTCAAGTGGATAAGACTGCTAAAACACGCCTTCTCTTCCTTCCTTTTTATTAGGGTTCCGTACCCAAAGGGTAAAAACGGGACCCTATTACTGAGACTTCGCTGTCCGTCCGTCCGTCCGTCCGTCTGTCACCAGGCTGTATCTCAAGAACGGTGATAGCTAGAGAGTTGAAATTTTCACAGATGATGTATTTCTATTGCCGCTATAACAACAAATACTAAAAATAAAATAAAATAAATATTTAAGGGGGCTCCCATACAACAAACATGATTTTTTTTCCGTTTCTTGCTCGATACTAATAACGTTGCCTTATGTTGCATAGATAATGGTACGAAACCCTTCGTGCGCGAGTCCGACTCGCACTTGACCAATTTTTGTATTTAAAATTGCATAGTATCCAATTAAGATGTGGTTTTGAAACTGATGCAAAGAGCATTTGTTTAATATAGGTGTTAAGTTTTTTTTTATAAATATTTTAGACATTGCTTTGATACTCACGATTAAGCTGCTGATACGTGTAAAATATTATAATATTGATTGCGTTATCATGTCATGAAGTATTTAATGTAGTAAAAAAACAAAATGATTTAGATTAGATTAACATTTTTAAACGTTTTAGTTTAGGCTATATTCTTAAAATAATTTAACATCATCATCATCATAACATCACGCTTTTTTCCGTGAAGGTAGGCAGAGACTATAGAGCGCCATCTGCTACGATCCAAACATACTTCCTTGGCTTCATCCACACTCATACTTGTCCGACGGTTGTACCGGTTATACCGGCGATGACATCGGAGTATATTTAAGTTGTTAAAATGTTCATGTGGACCTAATAAGTAGTTATAAACTACTAGATTGTATAAATAAAACAATTTTTTACGGATTTAGACGCATGTAATTTGTTTAACATTTAAGAGAGAAGACAGATCGATTTTAGAGAGAGTTAGAGAATATTATACTAGATTGTAATGTGATTAGTTTTGTGGTACACATTACTGAAAAACCGGTCAAGCAATAGTTAAACTTACACACGAAGGATTTATTTATTTATTTCAAGCTTTATATACACAATTTTGTATAAAGGCGGTCTTAATGCCTGAGGCATTCTCTACCAGTCAACCTTCAGGTGGTGCAGAGATATATGGAAGTGGGTGTGTATTAAAAAGGTCTGAGTAAAGCGTAGTTGAATACGAAATACAAAAAATATATAGACAAATAAGGTGTTAAACTCAGCAACTAATACAAAAATGAATAAAATTACACATAAATATACTACCAATATATAAAATACTACATATACATAAATAGATATAATGGGCAATACACATACATAAATAATAATGAAGATTCCGTACCGTTATTATAATAAATAATAATATAGCTTCAGCTGTTTAGCTATTACCGTTCCAGAGACATAGCCTGGTGACAGACGTAGACGGACCGACGGACAGCAGTCTCTACAATCTGTCCTGTTTTACCTTTTGGTGCAAAACCCTAAAACTTAATATATACGCGAGCCTAGATACTTTTTTCTTGTTATATTGATAGATTAGAATCAAATATGAAAGATATGACCAGATACATATTGAATACTAATAAAAGCGTTTAAAATATTATACGCAAAGCACATGACATGATCACGTGTTCAGTAACAATTTCCGGTAAACATGGCTATGAAAAATTTCAGTTTCCCTGAACATATTAATCAGATGGTATACGCATAAGTTATAGCGGAGATAAAAATGTAGTAAAACTCATGTCAATTATCTTTCTGGAATAAATGAGGTTCTTTTGTTCGACGAATATTTACGTGATTTATTTATATAATAAAACTAGTTGTTGCCCGCGACTCCGTACGAGTCGAGTTTAGAATTTTTTTCCCGTTTTTGCAACATTTTTCACTATTGCCTCGCTCCTATTGGTCACAGCGTGATGTTATATAGCCTATAGCCTTCCCCTATAAATGGACTAACCAACAAGAAAAGAATTTTTCATATCGAACCAGTAGTTCCTGAGATTAGCGCGTTTAAACAAACAATCAAAGAAACAAACTAACTCTTCCGCTTTATAATATTAGTATACTCGTAGATAGCAGAGGAAAATTTGGTTATCATTATCAGAAGAAGCAAAAAATATTTATAAGATGTGCCAGATAGTACTTATGGATAGAGTGTAAATGTTTGTAATTATTGTACCAATGTGGGCGACATTTTCTTGTATGATAAAGCCTACCTCTAATATTTAAATAAATATTTTAAAAAAATTTGGTTATGATGTCCTAGTCCCATGGTAGCTCAGTTGGAAGAGCAATGGAACGGTATTCCGAGATCATGGTTTCAACTTCAACTCATGGTGCTCATTTTTTCCACTATAATATTTGGTTTATCATTTTATTAATTACATAATTTCATGTTAAAATTTTATATATTTATGATAAAAACCATTTTATTCGTAGTTCAGTTCGCTAGTAATTTATTGTCCGTGTGGTGATGGATTAAGAATACAAGTGTCACCCCGTTTTACTTCCCAGGGTAATGTAAAAGATTCGAAAATAAACCGTAAGAGTTTCAAGTTCAGCTATTGCTGAGTTTGACATACGGACAGATAATCCGAGACAGACAGATGGACGGACACTTTGGTGGACACACACACCAAACTTTAACAAACAGAACAGTTTACTATACTGCTCAATAGATGGCGCTGTACTCTTTATGCATTAACCTTAAGTTCGTTGAAAATTTTCCATTTGTATCCTGTTTAATTTTACAATTAAAGATTACTAAGGATTATGTTGCCATTCACAATCGATTTGGAGACTACAATAGCGGAGATCGATAACATATGTTATCATTTATGAGTATTTTAAGTCTCTAAAATATGTATCAGATAACCATGGTGCTTAAATCTTATTAAACGAGTATTTTAATTATAAAACGATATTTCCGAATGTAAGAATTTTATGAGCTGGCAACACCTGTCTTTCACATTAGCCACATTTTTTTGTATGCAAGGTGTTCCCCGCTTTCTGATTATTAGATTTTTGACATCAGTAATTTGAGTTCAAAATACCATTTATTTTTATGATAATTATTTTATTATAGATTTTTTTGATGATAATTATATTATTACAAAGTGAAAGTTAAGATAAATAGTAGCCTATAATTATTCTATATTTCTGATGTATAAGGTACATTATTGTAAGGTTTAATTAAAATCCATTCAGTAGTTTTTCGTGAAAGAGTAACAAACATTCAAACATCCTAACAAACATTTATAACATTACATTAGGATTAGGATTTGGAGTATGAAGTAGGATTTCTAAATCCAAAATAGACTTAAAGTTTCTACTACAGTACTCTAGCGTCTTACGATCAGTCTTTTTATATAACCCATATATACTTTACCATATAATACTTTCAGGTCTATTATGACTCTGGTAGAGTCATAATACACCTGAAATAAAAAAGGGAATTACCTAAATCTCCTTCTTTGGTTATTATTATAAGTATCTATACAATAATACATGTATATTTAGTCAACCACACTCGTCATAAATGCACATAAAATAAATAATGTAAATAGTATGCACGTGTTGTGAAAGTCAAGTATTGTCTTAAAAAGCCAATGTCTGCTCAATAAAATGTCATTATATGAACTTTAAAATGAAATTGTCGAAATTTTTATGAATATAAAAAAGGAGTATGTACTTGTTTACTTGTTCGGGATACGCAATATGGCGCCGGGAGGCAGGTGACCATAACGCAGCTGCAACCATCAAGGTTAGGTACCCCTCTCCGCGTGCTTACTCGCTTCCCCTCGGCCTGTATCGATAACTGTTAGTGATGGGATCATACTATCTAGTTGGAACAGTAATGGTGATACCTTTTATTAAAATATCGATAAAAAATTAAACAATATCTGATTAAATATTCGTTATTTTTAAAGCATATTTTATGAAATTAGTCCACAAAATGTGTGCAATAAAAATTTATATGAATGTATATTCATGGACATTTCACAATGTCAAACTAAAGTTATATGCTTGTGTGGGTACCAGAATACTGATATTCTACATATACTTTTATTGTTGTAATTCATAGATTGTTCTAGTGGTTTTTAAAACCAGTCGAATGAAATATGAGATAATGAGTCATCATCCTCCTGACCTTATCCCATTATTTGGGGTCGGCGCAATATGTCTTTTTCTTCCATAGTCTTCTATTAGCCGTCATGTCTGTGTGAACCCCTCTTTCTTTCATGTCCTCTTTCACACAGTTCATCCATCTTTTCTTAGGTCTTCCTCTAGACTTTTTTCCCTCCACATTTATACTCAGAACTCTCCTAACGACATTACTTTCCTCTCGTCTCATAACATGCCCATACCAAGACATCCGCTCATTCTTCAATTTTTCAGTCACTGGCATCACTTTCAGACCTCGTCTAATATATTCATTCCTTATTTTATCCATTCGCTAATGAGTATATCAAAATTATCGATATTTTATTGAACATCACTTTTATAACAAGGTTTGTCCACGTGGTGCGCACGCGCCGCATTGCACGAGATAATACTGGTACACAAGGAGGCACCCTACTAGCCGAGGTCACTTGAACACCGGCTCAAAACACCCTCCCAAATGTATAACAAATTATACCTATCTTTATCTTTTTAAGACAATTTATATGAGTTTTGGTTTCTTATCTTTGGATTTTGATTTTTAAATCCAATAATAGACGTAAAAAGGTGATGAATATAAATATTGATGACCGAAAAAGGAGAGGAAGTCCAAAGAAAAGATGGATGGACTCATGTGATGATATATATATGGAAGAAATAGGAGTTAATGTGACAGCTGATAGAAGAACTTTGAAGAAAAAAACGAGTTGCACCAACCTAAATAATTTAGAGCATTGGCAGAAAAAGAGGGACATAGAGGTAAAAACAAGGACTTTATGACTATTGACAACCATCCAGTTGATCCAGAGCAAATGAGAAAAATCCGCCTGCCTCTGGAAAAACTGTCTTTGTTTTTGAAGTTTTATTTTATCAAGCTTATTTTATTTGCTTCTGTTGTAAGTACCAGAATACGGATACATATCAAAATTTTCTTTCGTACACATACATACATATATGTACCTATACTTACAAGTCATAGAAAACACCAAGATGCAGTGCAAATATTTGTGAAAAAATATCACACAAATAATAAAATTGTCCTATACAGGTATCGATCCGGCGCCCTCGTGAACTGCAGTCCACTACACTATTACATCGTGGGGCACATCGAGTAGTAGCAAAAAGAAGGATTTATGTGTTGAAAAGATAAATAAAGTATTTATAGTATTGTCAACGGGAGCCGATGCGGAATGCAGTTGATTGCAACTAACAGTATCCGTAATGCAGTTTTCGCAGTTCGAGCACATTTTGTTTTCACAATTTTTTCATTAAATAATTACCTAGGTATTAAGTAATTGCGAAGGGAAGGAGAAGAGAAACTTAAAAAAAGATACAGAAAATATATGAAGAGTTCTCTATTTTATTTATTTAATAATTTATTTCAGACATAGTGCATAATTATCTAATCGGCCAAATTATAAATTATATCATGAAATATTTAAGACGAGGTATATAATTTTGGTTTTTTTATAAACAATAAATGGTATTGAATTATAATGTTAGTAACAATTTTTCCGTGTGGTGACGGATTAAGAATACAATTGTCACCACCCCATCTCCTCCCAAGGGTGCTGTAAAAGTCAGCTAAGAGATATTGCACACAGACAACATCCTCTGTGAGAGACGGAAAACTCGAAAACAAACCCTGTGCTAACACGCCTGGTCAGCGCGGTACAGTAGACCGCAATCCCTCACAATGTGGAGGAGGCCCGTGCCCAACAGTGGGACGTAAATAGGCTGGAGATTGGAGCTTGGAGATTAGATTTTTGCTTAAAAACTAATGTTAGTTGTACATGTATTAAATCAGTTTATTGAATGCAGTGTGAAGCTGCATCCACTATACTATGTATTGTAAAAGAGTTAAAGTTTGTAATGCGTATTTACATACTTCGTACGTGTAAAATTTTGAAAAATTCGATTTTCAATTTCACTAAGTAATAGGAAACCACAGTATTTGATAGCGCTACAGGCTATATAATATGTCTGTATGTGGTGATTCGAGATTCCTGGCGTACAGAGTCGCGGGAGACATCTTTTGGACTCGGGACTTAAACAAAAGTAGTAGGTCAATTGTTACAAAAATTTATGTTTTAAAAAACATAATAATAGTATTTATTATTTATTAATTTAAAAAAAACAACGTAAAAAGAAAGTGAAAAACTGTTTGTGCGAAAAGCCTTTGTCTTTCAGGTTATCAAAAGATGGTAACTAACTGCAGGGTGTCCGTCTGACCTTGACTCCTATCATATTTTTCAAACGCGCCAAAAGTATAATAAAAAGAAAAACAAATTAAATTAAGCAGCCCATTTGAGAACCAAGACTTCATAATGGAATTCGATTTGAAATTTTGTTTTTAAAAGTTAATAGTTTTAAAAAGATAAATCTATGTGGCCAGTGTCACATAGTAAGTTGGTAATGTAACGGCAGAGGGCAGCAACCAGTAAAGACACAACGATGCCAACATCAGATCTCTTGGAGCGTGTATCAAGAGACGCGCTACCCGTGACCAAGGTAAACACTACAGTGAAGTGGACATTTAATAATGATAAAAGCCTTTTCCAATGGCAAAATTGTTCAAGATAATGAAAACGAATTAATGAAGGTACTTTAAGAGAATTAAAATGAAAATAAGTATCTATAAATCTGTTTAACACGTTTTATTCTTTAAATGTGTTTAAAATTGCAGATTACTGTATGAATCTATTTTAAAGGGAGTACTTTCAGAACGTCGGATTAATGAGCAATTTTATATATTTACATTGCAATAATCGGTGAGAAATTGTAATTTAATTTACACTTTTAATAAAAATGTTAAATTAAGTAATTTTAAATTGTGTTCAATAGTTGAATATTCCCATTCGTCCACACTGTGGACGACGGGGTGTGGATGAATGGGAATGACCCTATTTCAGATACTTTATTAAATAACAGCTGCTAAAAAGGGTAACAGATTTAATAAAAATATTTTACTGCGATATAAAATAAAATTAATAAATATTCACGGACATTTCACACAACGTCCTCTGGTCCCAAGCTAAGCTTATAGGTATGCTTGTGTTATGTGTACCAGAATACGGATATATGTACTACATAAACTACTTTTTTTTGTAAATACATACTTATAATACATAGAAACACCCAGACGCAGAACAAACATTTGTATGACATTTATAAACATCACACAAATGATCGTCTGAGGCGGGAATCGAACCCGCGACCTCATGATCAGCAGTCCGATATACGAACCACCAGACCACGAAGCCCGTCAAAATATCTATATTTCTATGATTTTTGGAGGAATGAAAGATTAATATTATTTATGGAGCTTTCAAAAACGTTCTCTGGTCTCAAACTTAGCTTATTTGCTTGTGAATTGACTAACATATTGGTTAACTAGAGTAATAGAAGCATTAATGCAAATAGGTTCATAAATAAAATAGCGATGTCCGTTTCATTCGCCAGTGTAAGACCCCGACTAAGCGGTGACTTCCTACATTGCGTTCTGGCGAGTGGACGCGCTAACGATGTGCTTTATGGGAACTAACCCCCCCCCCCTCACCTCACACCTCTCTAGTCCAAGAAAGAGAATGAGGAAGAAACAATTGTATTGCCTAGCTTATTATAGTGTCTTCACACAGAACCCCTATAGATGTGAAGACGCCATAATAACTAATGGTACCAATTCAACTGGTACGACTAAACCTAACTTAACTAAAATGTTAATAAATAAATAGTAAATAAATAAATATTCACGAACATTTCACACAACGTCCTCTGGTCCCAAGCTAAGCTTATATCCTTGTGTTATGGGTACCAGAATACGGATATAATACATATACAACTTTTCTTTTGTAAATACATACTTATAATACATAGAAACACCCAGACGCAGTACAAACATTTGTATGACAATTAGAAAAATCACACAAATGATTGTCCCGAGCGGGAATCGAACCCGCGACCTCTTGATCGGCAGTCCGCTAGATAAACCACTCAACCACGAGGCTCGTCCATCTCGTTAATATATTGAGAATGACAATAACGCAATTTGGCCATGTTGACAGAACTTTTTTTATTATAAAAACTGAGTAATATAGAATGACGATTTTAATAAATATAAATTTGTACAAAGAAATAGCTAATACATAAAAATACACTAAGGTTAACTGTATTTTTGTCAAGTTACGAGTAGGTTAAGTTTTTGACACAATTTTGGTGTAAATAATATAACCGACTAGTTACAATCTCAAATATTAAATAAATAAATAAATATTTTGGACATTTCACACAACGTCCTCTGGTCCCAAAGTAAGCTATATTTCTATGCTTAACATAAGCTTATTAACAATACTTTACATATGCTTATTAACAATTACTATTGTATATTTTACATAAAACATTTATTACTTATATTACTTATTAACAATTACTTATGCTTATTAACAATGGAAAGTTATATTTAACAAAAATAAAAGCCTTTGTCTAGCAGTAGGACTGATGGATGGATATCTGTTTTTAATAACGATGTTAATTGTACAGAAACTATACATAAATCCACCTCGTAGGTACTTTGCCTATTTTTGAACTATTACAAGGGAGGAAATGGGATGATGGCAGAACTATTCTTAACCCGTCACCACACAGAATCCTTCATGTCTTAACCATTGCGCCATATCCTATATTATCCAAGATATAAATAAATGTATGACAACACATATTACAAAATTTATATGTCTGCAATAGTGAGGTTGTTGAACTGTCTTTATGAGATAATTTTGGCACCAATGAAAATTATATACCTATCTAATAGGTCGATATCACTAATCATGATGTTTAATAATATTATAAAGCTGAAGAGTTTGTTTGTTTGTTTAAACGCGCTAACCTCAAGAACTACAGGTAAGAATTGAAAAAATCTTTTTGTGTTGGATAGTACAGTTATCAAGGAAGGCTATGCAACATCACGCTGTGATCAATAAGAGCCAAGTGTCGCTGTAAAATGTTGCATTGTAATTTAGTTTATATAAAGTACTAGCTGTCCCGGCAAACGTTGTTTTGCCATACTATTCTGTGTAAAAATCAACAACAAAAAATTTCATCAATATCGGTCCAGCCAATTGTGAATCTAAACCACCCTCAAACCCCCTTGAATACACACAACAAATTTCATCAAAATCGGTCCAGCCGTTTAGGAGGAGGTCAATTACAAACACACGTACAGAAGATTTATATAATATATATAAAGACTAGCTGTTAACCGCAACTTCGTACGTGTGGAATTTAGAAAATGTTCTCCGTTTTTGGAACATTTTTCACTGATGCTTCGCTCCTATTGGTTGCAGCGTGATATTATATAGCCTGTAGCCTTATTCGATAAATGTACTATCCAACATTGATAGAATTGTTTAAATCGAATTAGCGGTTCCTGAGATGAGCGCGTTTAAACAAACAAACTCTTAAGCTTTATAATACTAGGATAGAAGTATAGATGTTGGCGGTTATTAGATTAGTAGAACATTGGGGATATATCTATTGTTCTTTTCAACAGCCTATTGCTGTTATATGAATCACAAATGTATATCTCGTTAATATTTATTTCATTTTAATTAAAACATCAATCATTTTATCAATATGTTATAGTTTATCATGAGTTTATCTAGTTAACAACTTAATTTAAAATGTCAGATACCAACAGATGGTCAATATTTTGCAAATCATCAATATTGACAATGATGTTATAATAATATCGTTAGTTTTAATGTGATAATATTTATATTTTAAATCTCTCTCTCTCTCCAGCCCATATACGTCCCACTGTTGGGCACGGGCCTCCTCCACTTTGGGAGGGATTATGGTCTACTGTGTCGCGCTGACCAGGCGTGGTGGCACAGGGTTTACTTTCGAGTTTACCGTCTCTCACAGAGGGTGGTCATCTGTGTAAATTGTCCCTTAGCTGGCTTTTACAGCACCTTGGGGAGGAGATGGGGTGGTGACACTGGGTGATATTCTCGATTTTTGCAAAATTTTTCACCAACGCTTCGCTCCGTAATAATTTCAGTGAGGTGAAAATCAATTGGGAATCGATTTCAAAACCCAATATCAACAATACAAAGGTCAATATTACTACCTATAAGACTTGTAAAATATCTCAACTGCAAATGTGATGAGTTTATTTCGCTAACAACATAAACAGATTTTTGTTTCCGATAAAAAGATACTACAATTAGATATAACGAGAATGTCTGTAAACACCTTTATTCATAACAAAAGGTTGTTTGGACTGTCAGCTGCCGGACTGATTATCTTATTTGTTTTGATTTTAATCTTCCAATGGCTATTCGGTGTTAAATTTTGTACGTAATCTGTTTAAATAGATAAAATTAAAAGCTGACTCGTGCTTAAACCACCATTTGTATCTGTCTTTGATTACGTTTTATGGGATAAGATTTTTATTTTTATAGAAATATGTTTGGTGATTAAATAAAAAATGTGGTACATGTGTTTTAAGTTACAGCTGCCGTTCACGAAGTCACTGGTTCAATTTTCACACTGGGTAATTATTTGTGTGATATCTGTTACTGTCACATAGATGTTTGCACTACATCTAGGTGAAATAAAATTTCTTATATTTGAGTATTTAAAAAAAAAGATCTACCGACTTTATGTGCCTTTGAAATGTGAGGGTTTTCCTCGATTTCTCTGGAGATAACCATCACATCCTGAGCTGGTGCTAATGGAACCACACGGGAACAACCAGCTTTCAATTAAGAAAAGAATCATTAAACTCGCTTCACCCAGTCAAAAGTTATATGGTGACAAACATAAAAAAACATACAGACGAATTGGGAACTTACTACTTTTTTGAAATCGATTAATTATTAAAGCTAACCTCTTTAACCATCTTAAAAAATATTTTCGTATGGAATATTCTTACCGGTTCGCATCACAGACATGTCAAAACTGTCACATGCTCAATGGCCTATGCATAATATATTTGATGCGTAAAATCTTGTGTATTTCTTTTACCGACGTGCATAAGTAATAATAAGACTTCACTTCTATCGGAAGTCTCTCAGACTGCCATATTTGACTGTTTTACTAACAGACAAACAAACACAAATACAATGAAGTTTAAGTAGCAATTAAAAACAAAAAAAAACAAAAGAAATAAAACAAGACACACAGTGTTACAATAACATAAAATTAAATAAACAGTTTGTAAAATTTGATTGCTATACTGATCTTAGTAGCCTGTGTAAACATCTCGAAATATCAAAGTAACAAGATTTATTTCATTCCTTTGCATTGCACACAATTCATTCTGTCATGACTATATATCAGTTTAAAAATGTTTAGTGTCGCAAAATAACTATACGATAAATTAAAAACGAACTATAAATATCCAAAAATAAACGTTAATATAACATTACTCACTGTTTTTGATAATGAATCAATTTTCAGTGACATTTTTTAAAAACTAAGCATACAGGATGTTTTTTAATATTACAAGAAAAAATATTTTTTATTAATTTTAAATTACTTCAATAATTACGGCCAAAACATTTTTTTTTTCTAAACAAAGTAATAAATATTTAAATAAATAAAGCTGCTTTTTTACAGATTTAGACGCATGTATTTGTTTTAAATTTTAGCCCGACGTTTCGGAGTCTTTGCAGCCACCATGGTCATGGGTGAGACTGAGCTGTAAAGTGTCTTCTACGATCAGTTGTTATAAACGAATACAATAAATATTCGTGGACATTTCACACAACGTCCTCTGGTACTTGGTAAGCTTATGTTATTGTGTTATGCGTACCAGGATACTTCTTTTCTTTTCTACATACGTAGTTATAATATGTAGTATACACACAGACGCAGTACAACCCAATTAAAATATGTTCAACAAAAACGGAAGCATATAAATAAATTTAAAAAAAAGGTACAGTGCTTCTTATATAGCTAACGGCCATTTTCTTTTGTCAATCGACGATTTCGAATAGATTGTAATTATTTATTTGTTTACTAATCTTCCTCCACATATACTGCCGTACAATAGCGGATTTTAATAAGGATAGATAATAAATAAATAAATATTCATGGACATTTCACATAACGTCCTCTGGTCCCAAGCTAAGCTTATATGCTTGTGTTATGGGTACCAGAATACGGATAGACTACATATACCACTTTTATTTTGTAAATACATACTTATAATACATAGAAACACACAGACGCAGTACAAACATTTGTATGACAATTAGAAAAATCACACAAATGATTGTCCCGAGCGGGAATCGAACCCGCGACCTCTTGAACGGTAGTCCGCTACATGAACCACTCGACCACGAGACTCGTCAAGATAAAATATTGAAAATAGCCGTAAGTAGGTATGTCTATGAGGACTGTAGCTTTACTATGTTATTGCAGCATGTTCTAGCTATTCCAGATCGTAATCAAATAATGTAGAAAACAATACCTAACATTAAATAATTTTACTATACATGTTTTAAAAATTATGGCGAAGTATGCCGTGAAGTCTACCGCAAAAAGTTTTTGTTAGCTTTTTAAATAAGTTAATAAGTACATATTATTTTTAAAAGGACTAAGAAACTCATCCTGTATACAATACATTTATCTTTCAGCTGCGCACGCGTCGTTTTCAAAACATGGAGCTGTACGGGGAAGGTGACGTCATTGTGTGACGTCACAGCGGCGCCCAGCTCGCCATAACGCGAAGTTTAGTAAACAGATTTATGAAACAATAGGCATTCGGATATTGACAAATATTGCATATATTGATGAAAAATATGCGTACGTCAGACATGGTACAAAGATTTTATAGTTTTGAGAGGAACTCTTGGAAATTTCATAGGTAGAGTTTCTTAGGAAGTATGATGTATTGAGCTCCTAACGGATGCTTGTTTTCTAGGAAGTGACGCTAGTATTAAAAACGCTTGAAATATTTTTTCTGTTACAATATATTATAAGGATATATTTACAAAAAAATATATATTTGTAGTATATCCGTATCTGGTACCCATAACACAAGCTTAGAAATATAATATTTTCTATATCACAGAAATATAGCTTACTTTGAGACCAGAGGACGTTGTATGAAATGTTCATGAATATTTATTATTTTATTATATTGCGTAATATAATCGATAAATACATGAAGTTATTATCATAACATTATATTGAAACGTTTAGTAAATGCAATATAGGTATAAGTGATTCAGGTCAGGAAATCACGCACGATGTACCTTATTTATTGAATCGTGGATCTGATAACACGATAATACTAAGTGCTGATGATGTACTGCAAAAACAACTTACGTGTTTTATTATTTATTACAAATAAAAAATGTAAAGTTTTGCTATTTTTTCATATGTGAATAATCTATGGGATATTAAAAACTAATGTTTGGAATACATACTTCCTTCTTAGCCATAAGTAGGCCTCAAGCACAGAATTACTAGTTGTATAGTCTATGGCTACATCGCGTTTAACTACAATTGGCATTGTTCATAATTTTTGACCTGCTGTTTTTATATTTTTTTTAGAAAATATAGACCATTTTAAGAAACTAATTTCAATATTATTGAAATATTCACTATATAGAATTTTTAAAAAATACTTAAAGATATTATTTTAAATGTTGTGACGTCATCGTTGTACGCAATCTGTGTATTGACTTTTCCTGATTGACTTAAGACAGATTGCAATACATCTTTTCAAAGATGCCAAGTTGATATAATAGACCAATTTCAACTCCACCACAGAGTAGTGTATCCCTCAGAACGCCTTAATGTTTAAAGTCCTTCATTTCAAGGGCAAATAAAGATCATTTGGTTTTTTGGAAAAATAATCGTTAAAATAGCAAATTTTCCGAAAAAAACTAATGGATTATGATCAGAAACTCTATTCCCCGAAATGGTTTTTGAATTAAGAGAAAAAAATATGAACAATGCCCATCTCATATCTATGTGTGTGTGAAAATTTATCTATGTGTGTCTAAGATACAGGCTATACGTCATATGCAAAATCATTATTCTATGACGTACGATTTAGCCAGGCTAGAGCTACATGTCCTCAATTTTAAACGTCAACCCACCATCTGATATTACTGTTTTGTTTAATTACCGCCTTTTGCTTTGCCGGGCTATGATGGGCTATGTTTGGGGGAACATTAGGTCTTTCCGTCGTGTTGCCGTGGCCAATATCTGTGGCCTCAAGGTTTGGAGATTCCCAAAAAGAGCTTAGCTATTGAAATGCTAAGCTTAGCTCAACTTGCTTATGCATTTTTTTTTAGTTTTGTAAATAAAACCTAAATATATTTTGACCTAATCAAACCATAACTTATATATTCGTATTTGTTCTTTTAACATTCCATAAAGATAATTATATGGTTGAAATCAAATGTTTTGTTTTGAAACTTAGATATAGGTATGATGACCTATATCAAAGGTATTCTTGAGAGCACTAAATCTTAACCGAATTTATATATTTTTATATATCTGGTATTTAATATTATATTTGCCGTATTCGTATAAGCGGTATTCAGTGAGATAAAAACAATAAGATAACATTGTACCTACCCACAAACTAAACTTGTAACTTAGATGTTAACCTTACATGATGCTAGACAAAGCGGTGTTATACATACACTGTTTTGTTTGGCATCATGGTGTTATTAATACAATATATAAATTTACGTCAAGACGAATACCAGTGTGCGGAAAAACCAATGTTTGGTTTATGCTACACTGTTAATATTAAGTTAGATATAATAACAACTGTATGTATTTTACTTAAATAAAATAAATAAATAATTAGGTAAATGCCGAAGTAATAATAAAATAATGGTAATTACTACTTTCACGAAAGCCATCAAAACAAAAAGTAGTGTATCTCAGCAGTAGGGAGCATGATTGTGGTGGTGTAACATACTTTGTAATATGTTACTGTTATGTGATTGTTTTGTTTTATGATTGCATAATAATAATAATAATAAATAAATATTCATGGACATTTCACACAACGTCCTCTGGTCCCAAGCTAAGCTTTATATGCTTGTGTTATGGGTACCAGAATACGGATATAATACATATACTACTTTTCTTTTGTAAATACATACTTATAATACATAGAAACACCCAGACGCAGTACAAACATTTGTATGACAATTAAAAACATCACACAAATATTTATCCTGACCGGGAATCGAACCCGAGACCTCGTGAACGGCAGTCCGTTATATGAACCACTAGACCACGAGGCCCGTCAATAATCTTAATATAAGTGCAGGTTCTGTTTTGGTTTACGAATTATTGTTATATTTATATTTTGAGCGCATAGCACTAGCGGGTTTCAACTGAAAATCAGCGTGGGGTGTCATGTGTTGCCATCTAACTATATGCTGAGTTGCCTGCCCTTTGGCACTTGTTGTAAAAATTATATAGCTTAAATTCATATTTAAATTTGTATATAATTTACGTAGCATGTTATAAATTATTAAATATTTATATTATTATGTTGTAAACTTACACTGGTGTCAATAAAGTTCTAATCAATAAATGTATAATTCTAGTCAATAAATTTATTGATTTATTTATTCTTTCTTTTTTTAGGGTTCCGTACCCAAAGGGTAAAAACGGGACCCTATTACTGAGACTTCGCTGTCCGTCCGTCCGTCCGTCCGTCCGTCTGTCACCAGGCTGTATCTCAAGAACGGTGATAGCTAGAGAGTTGAAATTTTCACAGATGATGTATTTCTATTGCCGCTATAACAATAAATACTAAAAATAAAATAAAATAAATATTTAAGGGCCTACATCAATATTATCGTATATCATCGCCGACACGTACATATTAACACAGCCAGTAGGCACAGAAAATGAAGAATTAGGGATACTTTTCCTATTTACTCAAAATCTACTAAATATATTTTAATTCTGATTTACGTGTTTCTATATATGATAGTTACTTATGTGTTTAAAGTTATTTCATTAGTTAATACGCGATAATAGACCGACAAATGAAAGAAATAAAATTTTTGAGAGGTTGTTTCGCCAAGATTTTCTATCGAGAAAACTTTTTTCAATCGTGTTTCTGAGTTGATGCGATCCTAGATCATATATTGAAAAAACATATACTTAAAAATTAGAGCTCTAGCCATTCAATCTAAAGAAACAATGAAAACTTCGTACATAGAAAAATGCACGAAGCTATTTTGGTATCATCTTAAGGGGGCTCCCATACAACAAACATGATTTTTTTTACCGTTTCTTGCTCGATACTAATAAAGTTGCCTTATGTTGCATAGATAATGGTACGGAACCCTTCGTGCGCGAGTCCGACTCGCACTTGACCAATTTTTTTTTCTCAGATATCATAAACACAACTTTTTTGTAAAGTCTTAGAATTGGGTACGTAATTGAGCTGGGAATGGAAAAGGATGTATGTATTTACAAAAAAGTTGTGTAATGTATTTAGGCACGGGCCTTTTCCACTTAGAGAGGGTTTTTATAACTACTTACGTTACACTAACCAAGCGTGTTGGCATAGGATTTAGCCGTCTCACACAGAGGATATTATCTGCCTAATATTCCTTAGCTGGTTTTTACAGCATCTCGGGAAAGAATATCCACACAGTAGATAAAAATACTCAGACGTAGAACAAATATATATGTGGTCGAAGTCAGGAGGAAAACATTTCGTAAACCATTTGCACAAGACAAGTCAAATGTTTTACTGTTTCGTATCCAACCGATTTCCTCGACCGCCCAGATTAGATTGGTTTAATAAAGTTCAGATTTTTTGCCCAAATATCAATCTGTCACTGTGGCCAGTAATTATATGTTTCGCCGTCTAGCCGCACAACGTACATTCAACCAATGACTCGCGTAGGTCATGGCTAGGGTTGTCACAGATGTTACATTTATTTAGCTATTCAATTTAGGTCATTAACGTCCCACTGTTGGGCATGAGCCTTGTCCACTTGTGGGGGGATTATTGTCCATTGTGCCGCGCTGACCAGGCGTATTGGCTTAGGGTTTATTTTCGAGGTTTCCGTCTCTCACAGATGATGCTATCTGTATACAATATTCCTTAGCTGAATTTTACAGCCCCTTGAGAAGGAAATGGGGTGGTGACACTTATAATATTCTTAATCTGTCAACACCCGTCGCTACTTCATAACAAATATTAATTATAATAGGTTGCGAGTAGAGAGAGATACCTATAGATAAACGTAGATTTTTAAAACCGATTACTATATTAGTACTATCGAAGGCTGTTAGTTGATATTAGTAGAAAAAAATATTTGGATCGGGGCCATTACTTTGCGAGATTACAACAGTTATTTTTTGACAACCCTAATGAAGACAAATAAAGACTGTTTATAATAACACTGTTTTTATGTTATAATAAAATGATTTAAGACTGGTATTTAAATTATTATTATACCTAATGTTTTAAGATTATAACCACATATATACTCGTATATATAGGGACTTTATTGGTATACTTATACTATTACCAATAAAAGAGAAAGAAATAAGTTATTAGATTTTTAAAAGTTAGTGTGTGCGAAAAGTCTTTTAAAAAGGGCACTGCCATTTTCCGTATTTATTTTGAACCTTATTTTTCCTACACAAGCGAGTTTAAATTTGGTAGCATACTGATTGTAGCGCTAAAAACAGCATATAATTTTGTTTTCCATTTTTGAATTTCGAACTAAATTATATATTTATAATTTCTGTTTTTGAATTTCGAACCAAAAGTATAGAAATCACCATAGACAAGCCACAGTTTGACAGCTATCATTTTTATTACAATGAATAAACAAAGCACAGGTAACGAGGCCTTGCATCTGTCCAGTTATTACCCCAAGCAATTCTCCCCCTTTTATAAACCACCCCACCTGTCGCGATTTTATGTTTTGATTTTGATTAGCATTTTACGTGCTCGTAAAATGTATTTGCTGTTTATTTGAGTCTGTGTATTAAATTATTATCTTAAGGTAAGTTATATTTTAAATTGTTTACCGTTAGCAAAGTACATGTCTACCATACAGTAGTAAGTTAGAACTCTAGTGCTAAAGAGAATTACATACTTACACTAAATAACGTTAGTATGACAGTTTCAAAGAGTCTGAGGGCCTCTTTCACGATCTACAAGTAAAGTGTCAAGTAGGCTACTTGCAACATAAAGTCACCGTTAAGTTGATTTTTGAATTTCACAATGTTCGAGTAGCGCTAACCAAGGGATAAACTAGCCGGTAACTTACTTGCTGCTTCATCTGCCAAGTAACGTATTTAACCAACAAGTAAACCACATCACAGTTTTTATTTGTTCTAAATATTTAAAAAAAAAATGGATTTATTTGATTTAATTGATCATCAATTAGATGAATTAGAAAATTCGTCACTTCTTCGAATACCGAGAATTCGTGTATTTAAATTGCGTGTTAATTATTTTACGGATTTAGATGAAACAGATTTTTTTGCCAGATTTCGCCTATCGAAGGACGCATATTGAAATATTCCTCTCATGTAAGGTAAAGTTAACACTCCTATCACGTTTTACTTTACCCATTGAATAAAAATTTTTAATAATACGATCGTACACAAACACAACAGCTGCATGAAAATAAATGACATTGACAACTGCACTGACTGAATTTTGAGCGCGACCACAGATTACTATATATTAGGCGACATTTGACAGATTTGACAGTACATCTGACGTAATAATGAGTGAAGTTATGTTCAATTTGTTACGTCATTCACTTATCCTGTAAGTAGTTACTCGGAGCTAAGATTTTGTTTGTGAAATTGATAAAAGATACTCGTAACTTTTACTTGACAATTAGCGCTACTCGGAAAGTAACTAATCAACGCTTTACTTGAAGATGGTGAACGAGGCCCTGAGAGAAGTCATTATGCCTACATTAATGTTTTCTGTTACAAAAGCTTGTATAGAGACAACGCAAAAGCTTGTAAACGCAGAACTAAACTAAACTTAACTAAAAAAATAATTTTATTAGTGCCGATAATATAATTCGGCAATGTTAGCTTTCTTGTTACAAAAATTATCTATTTTAGACTAAAGACGTGCCAAACAAAATAGCCAATTTAATCAAAATACACCAACAGTTGCTTTCATTTTTTAGTTAAGTTTAGTTGTGTACGTAAAATTGGCACCATTATAATTTGTAATTTCTTCATAACCGATATTATTCTAATAAACAATTTTGACTGAAAATGAGCCAAACTATTTGTTGATATTCCATAGAATGACATGAAAACGTCAATACGATGTCTTTAGGTCTATACGTAGCTAACGTAGCGCTGCCAACAATAGGAGTAGCTGGGATTTATTGCATCGACTGCCAGCCACGGAGCGTAGTAGGATAATATCGTTAGACATAGGGTGGATATTCCATCAAAAAAATGCTAAATATTTTTTTTTATTATTTAAGGACTTGGTACGCAAAAGGAAAGCGACCATGTTGTCTTCATAAGGCTTCACTAAAACTAAATGACATAAAACATTATTCTCCTAGACATAATTTAACAAGTTTATATAATAATTTGGCATCAGCAGACATTGGATCAGATAGTACAATATTGCATCCTCCAACATCAATAAACATAACCTTATTACTTACTAGCTGTTGCCCTCGACTCCGTCCGCGTAGAATTTAGGAAATTTTCCCCGTTTTTGCAACATTTTTAACTACTGCTTGAGTGAGAGTATTATAAACGTAAGAGTAAACAAATATAATCAGAATGAACGAACTGCTAAGCTATCAGGAGTTACACGTGTTATTGTGAGTCAACCATAAAATATAGATATGTGCTATTTCGGGATATTTTTTAGACAATTTTATGTAGAATATTTTCGTCATACATGATTTCTATGTAACTTTAACCATTAAGGCTGCACACGCGATGGAAGCTTAAAAAATGGAGCACCTTTTCCCGTTTTCCCAACTTTTCCCTTCACTACTCTGCTCCTATTGATTGTAGCGTGATGAAAAGTATACTATAACCTGCCCAGGAGTATGAAGAATAATTGTACCAAGTTTCCTTAAAATCCGTCGAGTTGTTTTTGTTTCTATAAGGAACATACAGACGGACAGACAGACAGACGGACAGACAGACAGACAGACAGACAGACAGACAAAAATTTTACTGATTGCATTTTTGGCATCAGTATCGATCACTAATCACCCCCTGATAGTTATTTTGAAAATATATTTCATGTACAGAATTGACCTCTCTACAGATTTATTATAAGTATAGATAAAATGCAAAGTTTTTGTGAGATCCGCTTCTCATCCTCATCCCCTTATCCCCAGCACATATTGTTACACCAATGGACACAAATATTCTCAGCCATAAAGTGTATGATATATATAGCGCTAAATATTTGAGAAAAACTTACCAGAATTACACGCATGTAGAACTGCGAATAAGAACTAGTATAGCTAATAAGAAATAGTAGATTAGCATTTGTTGTTAGCGGTAGGACTCTATATATACTTTTGTACTTAGGTTTTAAATAAAATTTCAATGAAAAATAAATAAATAAGGCTCATGGCAAAGATATTATGATAGGGACTTTTATGCATATCGTGGGTTTTATTTCGACTCAGGGTATTTTTGTAATGAACACAAATTTTGCGTTATCCAAATTGGCTTTTTCTAGGAAGATTTAAAAATATAACTATAAATGTAATACCAAGCAGTCTTTATATTATTCTTAAAAAGCAGAACTAAGTTAAGGTAAAACAAATACAGGCGTGTAAATCCGTAAAATGTAGTCGTTATTAAACAAATGAGTCTCGCAAGTGTTAGAGAATATTATAGAATAAAGTTATGTTAATAAATCTTAAATGTAATAGTCTTATCCTGTTACACTTTCGCTCCTGAAAACGAGTATCGTCCCCAGTGTACAGAGCGCCAGAATATGCCATTATCTACAATAAGGCCGAGCGTGATGTAGGAGTTCATTGTACCAAGTTTCCACGACTGTTCACTTCAACCTACTGCCTAACTTTGTATCTGTTTATTGACTTCAATATTTTATTAGTCTAGGTGAACGTTGAACATTTATCTTCACTTGATAAAAATGAGATATTAGTACCGATTCTAGGAGCACAACTAAACTTAAATTTAATAAAAAATTTATAGTGTCAGTAACACAATTCGGCAATGTTAACAGAACTTTTTTATCAGAAAATCTGTATATTATAGACTAACGATTTTAATTAATGAAAATGTGCACAACGAAATAACCAAAAAATCTAAATACGCCATAGTTGTTTTCATTTTTAGTTAAGTTATATTTAGTTGTGCACGTAGAATTTAATATATTCACGGAAATTTCACACAACGTCCTCTGGTCCCAAGCTAAGCTTATATGCTTGTGTAATGGGTACCAGAATACGGATAGAATACATATACTACTTTTCTTTTGTAAATACATATATACATAGAAACACCCAGACGCAGTACAAACATTTGTATGACAATTAGAAAAATCACACAAATGATTGTCCCGAGCGGGAATCGAACCCGCGACCTCTTGATCGGCAGTCCGTTGCATAAACCACTCAACCACGAGGCTCGTCAGAATTGGTATCATTGATTATAAAATTCATTGTTGGTGATGACGGATTAAGAATATTACCACCACCCCATTTCTTCCCCCGGGTGCTGTAAAGGCCAGCTAAGGGATATTGTATATCTACTATATAAAAATAAGTCGGGTTTTCCTTCCTGACGCTATAACTCCAGAACGCACTGACCGATTTCCACGGTTTTGCATTCGTTGGAAAGGTCTCGGGCTCTGAGGTTTATAGTTCATTTTTTTTAATATTTTTTTTTTTGGTATGGCAAAACAACGTTTGCCGAGCCAGCTAGTAGATAATATCTTCTGTGAGAGACTCCCTATAACAACATGCCTGGGCCCCAAGTCCGGTAAATGAATTGTGTCACAATGGCAGCTCAATGGCACATTATAACCCCAAAAAATTAACAATTATTAACCCAAAAAATCTTGACTAAATTCGCCACTATGCAATCAAAAAATGCAATAACTGAATGCTTAGTGACGAATTTTATCAAGTTTGGTAGTCTATTGTTAATTTTTTGTTACAAATGATAGGTACCAATCAATTGAACTTTCACTGAACATTGATTAGCGGACTTGACCACCAGGTCAGGTGGCATAGTAGACCATAGTCCTTCAAAAGTGGAGGAGGTCCATGCTCAAGAGTGGGACTAAATGAGTTAGACAGAAAGAGAGAGAGGGAAAGAAATTCAATTATGAAATAGTTGCGCGGCCATAAGGAAGTAAGAGAACCATCACTATATCGATGTCAATGTTTACAATTGGGTAAAAGTTATATCAAATGATCTATAAAATTTGTCACACAGATAAAATATTAATAAAATAACACACACTAAACAATAGAGAAAGCGATACAAATTTTTATATGTAAATATAGTTATATACCAACGAGGTTTCTCTAAAACAATGGAAGATTAAAACAAATGGTTTATATATTTCGGCAACTTTCTTAAAAGCAAATCAAATACAATTTGTTATGGCAACAAAATGCAATTTGTGTTATACACCATATCTAGGTAAATCGATGTACTGATAGTAGTATGTATGAAATAAATATTTATTGCATGAAAGTTTTAGCAAATAAAAATCTCGGATAAATCTACAATTTACTATTTGCACAATAAGTTAAATAAATGGTTCCCTAATGATTGACCAAAAAATTTTTGACAAATGATCATTTCACAAACAACGTTTCACCAAATGATCATTTGGCAAACAATACACTTGACAAAAGTATCATTTTACAAAAACTTACTTAGCAAATGATCCATTAGCAAACACTACACTTGACAAATGAGTTAAGTATTCAAATATCAATTGACCTTCTTGTCATTTCACCAAATGGTATGTTTCGTAAATTAAGTTATTTTAAATGTATCATTGTCATCATGAATCATTATTAAAGGCTGAAATGCCCTAAATTTACTTCTTGCACTCGCCGGCTGCTGCACGCTCACATTGCTCGCTCAGCTCGTGCGTTTGGGGCTAAAGTTCTAACCTAACCTAACCCAATCTAATAAAAGAGATATATATCTCCAAAGATAAACGGGTAAATAAGTAATTATTTTGCAAATAATGTAAAATTTAATTTTATTTTCATTCTATCAATCTATATTTAATAAAATATACCAATTAATACTTACAGTATTTTCTTTTAGGAAAATCCAGAGCAGTAGCTTTGCTAAAAATGTGCAAAATGAGGTCATTTTAACAAGAATACCAAATTTTTAGACCAATAGTAGATTTATCTGATAACTCAGTTGCCAAATGTTAGTTTTGTAAAGTATCAATCAAATCAGCCTACTGCAGTCCACTGCTGGACATAGGCCTCTCCCAATTCGCGCCACAATACACGGTCCTCCGCCTTCCACATCCAGTCCCATCCTGCGACCTTCTTCAGGTCCTCAGTCCACCTAGCAGGGGGGCGTCCTACCTTACGCTTGCCGAGTCGCGGTCTCCACTCAAGAACCCGTCTGCTCCATCGGCCATCAGTTCTTCGACAGACATGGCCAGCCCACTGCCACTTTAGCGAGCTAGCCTTGCAAGCTATATCGACCACTTTGGTGTGTTGACGGATAACCTCGTTCCGGATTTTGTCCCTCAGAGATACCCCTAGCATAGCTCACTCCATAGCTCGCTGAGCGACCTTCAGTCGGTGGACTAGCCCTACTGTAAGTGTCCACGTCTCGGCACCGTATGTCATGACTGGTAGAACGCACTGGTTGTAAACCTTGGTCTTTAGGCATTGCGGTAGAGGCGAAGAGAAAACTCGACGTTGTTTGCTGAATGCTGCCCAGCCCAACTGTATCCTCCTGTTGACTTCTTTCTCGAAGTTGTTCCTACCTAGCTGAGTAACTTGCCCTAGGAAGCTATTAATTTATAACCTATATTCCTAAGCAGCAATCGAACCTAGAACATTGTGAATCGAAACATCAGTATCACTACCACACTACGACGTTAGATTCGACAAATTAATTTTAAATACATATTCCCTTTACAGTAGGTTGACCATTTATATTGTAATAAGTCGGATTGACCCAATAACTTGATCAGAATAAGATGTTAATATAAAATTAAGTTTAAACATAAGTAGATACGTGGAATTATCGTGAGAAACAATTCTATGCAATGAAATGTCGCAGTAAAACGTTTATAATGCTTCAATAATCGTAATGAGAATTATTATAGCTAATAATTCTATTACATATTATTATAAATATCGTACTTTATGCAGTGACCATGACCACGCTCAATTATTGATTGGTTAACGAAATCGATTTTGATGATATGTATTATGAATTTTAGTTTAATATTTTCTTAAAAAACTGTGCAGACGTTTTCAACTTTTGTCATTTTGTAACAGGGAGTTTTGGAACTTTTGAGAAATTTAGTAGAAATGTTAAGATGATACCAAAATAGCTTCGTGCATTTTTCTATGTACGAAGTTTTCATTGTTTCTTTAGATTGAATGGCTAGAGCTCTAATTTTTAAGTATATGTTTTTTCAATATATGATCTAGGATCGCATCAACTCAGAAACACGATTGAAAAAAGTTTTCTCGATAGAAAATCTTGGCGAAACAACCTCTCAAAAATTTTATTTCTTTCATTTGTCGGTCTATTATCGCGTATTAACTAATGAAATAACTTTAAACACATAAGTAACTATCATATATAGAAACACGTAAATCAGAATTAAAATATATTTAGTAGATTTTGAGTAAATAGGAAAAGTATCCCTAATTCTTCATTTTCTGTGCCTACTGGCTGTGTTAATATGTACGTGTCGGCGATGATATACGATAATATTGATGTAGGCCCTTAATATGTACGTGTCGGCGATGATATACGATAATATTGATGTAGGCCCTTAAAAATATCAGTTTGAGAGCTTTTATTTTATAATCCATTTGAGATATAACGTAACAATGTCTTATATCTCATCTATAGATCTACCAAAATATAAGTTTATAAATGCACATAAAGTCCACGGAAGCTCAATACTAAAAATATATTTTAGCGGTACAACCGGAGTTAGATAGTCTCTTATTAAGCAGAAAATATCTCAATTTCCAAACTCATATCTATACTATTATTATAAAGCTGAAGAGTTTATTTGTTTGTTTGTTTGTTTGAACGCGCTAATCTCAGGAACCACTGAAAAATTATTTCAGCGTTAGATAGGGCATTTATTGAGGAAAGCTTTAAGCCATATAACATCACGTTACGACCAGTAGAAGCGAAGCAGTAGTGAAAAATGTTGCAAAAACGGGGAAAATTTTCTAAATTCCACGCGGACGGAGTCGCGGGCAACAGCTAGTTTACCCTATGACTGACGAAGGATTGCAGATTTATTATGTTCAGTCATTATCGATAAGTTACGCGCTAATTTACTTGTCGTTACCTTGGTCGGATAATCACACATTCTTAGGGATGAGATTAGTCGATAAATTGTATTGACCTTTTGACAAATCCAATTTTAGTTCGAGTTTACGATGATTGATCAATGTATAGTAATTTGTAATGGCAATACTTATTGGATAATGGTATGGAGATTATTTATTTGTGATCATTTCAAACTGAATGTGACTGCAGTGATTTAAGCAACATAGTTATCTTTATTATGTCTAACACACATGAAATATGATGGTATCTAGTGAAACTGCTAATATAGGTAGGTACATCTCATAAATAAACGTAAACTTTAACATACGATTTGCTGCAACACACAGGAAAATCTGAAATAAATTAATATGATTGATATTATATACACACTCTCACATAATCAAACACAGAGATAAGAAAAAGAAATTTGCGCGTTGTTTTTGACGTCTGTAAACGTGCATACGTAACAAATAACTACATATTTTAAAACATTATCTTCAAGTCTATATATCTAATTACAATAGCGCAATATAAGTAATTTATAAGTTTCTTTACTAAAGATATAATTATTTCATCTCATTGTGACATGTTTACAAAAGAAAAACTGGATTACAAAGCCCGCGCTCATTAAACAAAATGGCGTCCCATTAGATGTACAATTCATTCTCGCCACCTCATTAGTGACGGGTAGATAGATTGAATTAAAATGCTTATTTATATTACATTATATTGTAATCAAATGAACCTTACTGGCCCACCCAGTAAAAGTCATTGCTTTGTATTTTGTTGGTTATAGTGCAATTTTTTGTATACTTAAGCTTTCTTATACACATACGTTAGTGGGTAGCTTTTATTATTACTATATTAAGATTATCTTTGTTGGCTAGCATTAAGCTTGGTACAATAGTTAACTAGGCAATTTAGTTTTTAATGAGATTGAAATTATTTTTCGACTCTTCTTCTCTCCAACCCATTTACGTCCCACTGCTGGGCACGGGCTTCCTCCACTTTGGGAGAGATTATGGTCTACTGCTTCCGCGCTGACCAGGCGGGTTGGCACAGGGTTTATTTTCGAGTTTTCCGTCTTTTTCTGTGTAAAATATCCCTTAGCTGACTTTTACAGCACCCTTGGGAGGAGGTGGGGTGGTGACACCTGTATACTTAATCCGTCACCACATTTTTCGACCAGTCCAATTGAAATTCATAAAATTTAACCCTGATATTTAGTCGTACTCTAATTTTTTCTTTCAATTTTTAAAATAATATACATAATTTTTTTAGCCAAAACTAAGTGAGTTCAAAACTATCACAGCTTTATTTTTATAAAGTCTAAGAATAAGAAGAATATCAGACTAGGTGTCTCTTGCAATAGCGAAACTTTGTGGAGAAGAATAGAATAAGTAGAATTTCATTCATTTATTTACATTCATTTATTTACAATGATGTGCGATCATGTTTGGGATGTGACAATGATGCAGTTTACATACTTGATTTCTCTTTAGACTGTTTATTTTATTGATAACACTAATAATAGATTTATAATCAAGAGGTTTGTCCAAAGTAAATATGTTTCAAATGGAAATTGAATTGTTATTTTATCAAAAATCCATTACGATGATCTCGTCAAGCGCATTTTTTCTATCTCTCTAATGTTTCCTTCGACCTTATCGATTTCCTGTCAAAAACTATTTATTCTACGAGATAATCACATCTTGATTTATTACTGTCATTGTCCTCTTAAGCCGTCAAATTACACAGCTTAATGTAAAAATTGGGCAATTTCAGGTCAACTGCCAACGCGGCAATAAATGGTTCTTAAAATTATTTCCTTCCAGCCAACTAGAAGTAAGTTATTTTAGTTATTAGTACTTGACTAGTATTATATTTTTATTATTTAGTATTGTAGTTATTATTTATTATTATTTAGTGCTAGCTGATGCCCGCTATACGTACGTGTGGAATTTTAGATCCCCATATGTTGTGTCACCGTTCAAACCTTCCCTGGACTTTCATGAATATTTCAAGACCAAAATTACTAAAATCGGCTTAGCCGTTCTCGAGTTTTAGCGAGACGAACGAACAGCAATCGGTTTTTATATATAAGAGATACAGAATTGTTTTGAACTCGTAAATTATTATGTTATACATTTTAGTTATTCAATATTTTCAAATACACTTACTTAAGAGGGTACTGTACTCCTAATTTGGGTATTTGCCTTAGGTATTGCTGTCCCTATTCCCGAGTACCGCGCCGAAAGGGACAAATATAGCTGAGGCAGATTTTACCTACAAATTCTTTGAAAAAAAGACCTTTCGTACTTCCCATTTTTCTTTGCGAAAGTTAAACCGATTTTGATTGTTTTTACGTTATATTATCGATGAAGAGTATATCTATGCTTGTATTACTTTCTTTTTTGGTACAACCTTACCAAATATGTGTGATAGTCGCTGCAACTTTACGTAAAGAAAACCAAAAAAACGGGTTTTTCGGATGGTCATATTTCTTTAAGTTATTATGTTATGAAAAAATGAAAGTGATACATGCATAGATATACTCTTTATCTATAATATAACAAAAACAATTAAAATCGGTTTAACTTTCGCAAAGAAAAATGAAAAGTACGATACCCATATTTTTGTATGAAGCATAATTTGGTATCGAGCCCTCTTAACTTTGACATTTTTTAAAGTTTATCAAAATCCATTAATAAAATTTCGTTACGTTGGCGTACATACATTGCTTTTATGAAATCAGTTACAATTTGTGTCAAAACAATGTCACACTAAATTTATTACGACATTATTACAAGTAAAATAAAAAAGCGAACATGCATCATTTTAGCAAAACAAGATATTTTATAATACGATTTTATAATGAAATCTTCAAAGCAATTATTTTGAAATCGGATTGTCATCTAAAGCGATTTTTTTAAATAATATGCCTCCGGGAGCGGCAGATGTGACATGATTTATAGATCCACTTTTTAATGGATTTTCAAAAATATTTCAAAGATATTTCATAAAAAAATCAAAACATGTGGGATTCTGCCGCACTGTCACTGTCACGCAGTATAGTGGGAATGATGTGACAATAAATTTTGATACTTTTAATTTTATTTAGTGATATAGAAAAATAAAAAAATTAATAAAAGTGACTGGAGTCACAAGGATTGTGGAATGGTCATTCTTATATTTACTTGACTTATTATGTATTATTAATATAAGTTATGAATATAAAAATATAATATTTACTTCCTTAAATCTACATGGATATTTAAATTGTTCTGGATTTTCCCATACTTATCTCGGTATCGCCATCGGCATCGTTAGCTGCAATAAGATAAGTTGTGGTTTTACAATAATAAGTTACTATAAATACTGTTAGAGTTCAAGTAAAACTACTTTTTTAAAATTTAGACGCTCGTATTTGTTTATTTGAACAAATGAGGGGCGCAAGTGTTAGAGAATATTACTGTGGGAGTTGTAAATATTATGTACTATTTAGCTGACCCGGCAACCGTTGTTTTGTCAAACAAATGTGGACAACGTGGTGGACAACCCTTATAACTTAGGGGTATGAAAATTAGATAGTAGACGATTCTCAGACCTACTGAATATGCATAAAAATTTCACAAGAATCGGTCCAGCCGTTTCGGAGGAGTATACGAACGAACACTGTGACACGAGAATTTTACTTATTAGATTTACTTCTAGTCTTTTTAGAACATTGCCGAAATATAGCTTTACCTGTGTGGTAAAGTATGAAGTATACAGTGTCGTACTATATTAGCCTGTAGCGTAACAATGATACCGAGACCCATATGTTCAGTTTTTTGATGATTTGATAGGTTTTCATTTTGTTTTTTACGCAAAACGTATCGTGTGAGTCTTATTTATTGCGAAAAAATGGACACAGTACCCGTATAAATGTGTTTTATTTCTATGAAATATTGAACTAATGCTTATGAATTTATTTGAAACTTTTTTTTTATTTACCACCCATTACGACATATTGATGGCGTATCTGTAGTGTAATGGATTTTCGTTCAAGAGATCGTGGATTTAGTTCCTACACAAGATGTATCATTTATATGACGACCGTGCTATTTTTTTAGGGTTCCGTACCCAAAGGGTAAAAACGGGACCCTATTACTGAGACTTCGTTTATATTTGTTGTGCCTGTAAAAAAGGTTTTCGTATATTATAATTGTAATGTATACCCTTAACATATTATGTTAAACAGATCTTAGGACCAGTGGACATAGTAAAAAAACTTTAATGTCCATGAATATTTATTTTATTGATTTACACATCGGGTTATTTATAAAATAAAATAATTGAATAGGAGGATGATTTTTACTCTAGAATGGCTAAACTGAATTAGGTCTGTACGTGATTTGCAAACAGCAAAAGGGCGATTTGTGTTGTATGTTCAATTTTCTTATATTTTTAAAACATTACTTCTTGATATAGAGTATATGGTTTTTAGAAGACCTAAAAATTCCCACACTTAATAACTTGATTATGTCATAGTTCTTATTTCATGACATACTTTTTAAGGGCCTACATCAATATTATCGTATATCATCGCCGACACGTACATATTAACACAGCCAGTACGCACAGAAAATGAAGAATTAGGGATACTTTTCCTATTTACTCAAAATCTACTAAATATATTTTAATTCTGATTTACGTGTTTCTATACATAATAGTTACCTATGTTTTTAAAGTTATTTCATTAGTTAATACGCGATAATAGACCGACAAATGAAAAAAATAAAAAATTTGAGAGGTTGTTTCGCCAAGATTTTCTATCGAGAAAACTTTTTTCAATCGTGTTTCTGAGTTTATGCGATCCTAGATCATATATTGAAAAAACATATACTTAAAAATTAGAGCTCTAGCCATTCAATCTAAAGAAACAATGAAAACTTCGTACATAGAAAAATGCACGAAGCTATTTTGGTATCCTCTTAAGACGATTATTTAACGGTTCCCTAATGATTGACCAAAAAATTTTTGACAAATGATCATTTGACAAACAACGTTTCACCAAATGATCATTTCGCAAACTTGACAAAAGTATCATTTTACAAAAACTTACTTAGCAAATGATCCATTAGCAAACACTACACTTGACAAATGTGGTCAATTTAACAAGAATACCAAATTTTTAGACCAATAGTACGCGTACGAAGTATTAATATACCGAGATGTATCTATACCTATCACGTCACCGACAGATAGATAAAGTTCAGTCTATTATTGCCAGTTTGAAGATTTTAGACGATAAAATCACTAAACAAGAAAACTCTAAATACCTGTGTAAATCGTGCAGCAACGACGTATCCAAAACTGTGCCAAGCAATTTTGACCCGAAGATACCAAGTCTGTCAACCGAGCGCGTAAAGAATTGCACCACGAAAAAACAACAGGGATTGCAACCAACCACAGCCGCCGAGTCCGTTGCAAATGTACGGAGGATCTCCCTACCGCCAAGAACGGCTACAACCGCCGAACCTACCCTAGAAGCGCAAACACAAGCGAGTGCGCCGGCGACATCGATGCGCGCCAACGCCGTACAGATGCCGCGCGATGACTTAATAAATACCCCACTGTTATCACATACGTCTCCAGACAGCGAGCAAATACAACAGCCCTGCCTCGTCCGCAGTTGCGTAACTGAATCTAATCAGCCATGGCAAACCGTAAGTAACTGCCGAGGTAAACGTAAGTCTGTGATCGGAAACGGGTCTGTCGATACCGAGTTATTTACTGTAGAAAAAGTAAATAAAATTCACGCTTGTTTTTTCGAGTCCGAAACAGCAGCGGATGCAATTAAATCATATATGACCAGGAAAAGCCCCGGAGAGGGTTATCATGTGCATAAATTAAATCTAAAGCATAATTTTTACTCCTCATTTGTATTATCTGTGCCTGCTAGTAAATTCAAGTTTTTTATGACCGCTGAGAATTGGCCACCGGGCGCGCAAGTGAGCGAGTGGTTTCATCGCGGCGTCGGGCGTCCGAGCGGAGCGCCCACCACCACCACCACGGCCATCCAGCAGCGTGGTCGACGCATCAAAACAACAACTACACCTACGCAACTCACGGCAATCTGATTATACTGACATTAAATGCTTAATTAAACCGGAAACTGTAAGAATATGTCATCAGAACATTCAATCAATTAATAATAAAACGACAAAACTAGAGGCACTATTACTGGATAATTTAAAATGTGACATTTTGGTACTAACGGAACACTGGCTCCGTGTATACGAATTAGAAAGAGTAACATTAAATAATTATAGTTTAATATCAAACTTTTGTAGGAAAATTATTAACCATGGTGGAAGCTGTATTTACGCACGCAACGGCGTAAAAGTCCTAAACAGACAGGACTACTGTGACTTGTCCGTGGAGCATGTTTTTGAGGTAAGCGCCGTGCAATTGCTCGACTGTGATTTGCTGGTTATAGGTATATATCATTCAAACCAATCTAGTGACACCGATTACTTAATTAAATTTAATAGCCTATTAGCCAAGATTAACGAAGATGAATTGCAATCAGTAATTGTAGGCGACACTAATATAGATCTGCTTAAAAAGTCATCAATAAGTAAACACTTAACAGACATCCTACACTCACACAATTTTCACCAATACATAGATACCCCAACTAGGTTTCATGTCCCCGGTTCATCTCTGTTAGACCACGTATATTCAAACAAAAATACGAATAGCATATCAGCTGTCTCGACGGAGTATTTTTTGAGTGACCACCAAGCACAGCTCGTGTGCGTGGACTGTCGCAGTCGACACGAGCCCGTTGCAAATATATACCGAAACATGAAAAACCAAATGAATAAATTAAATTTTTGCGCCGCGATTATGGCCGTCGATTGGACGGAAATTTTAACTAAACATGAGTATGATAGTAATCAGCTGGCCGAAACCATTATAAAAATACTAATAAATAAACTAGAAATTTGTTTCCCTAAAAAAGTATACCACCAAAAGAAACCTAACAAAATGTGGGTGGACCGCGAAGCTATAGACTATAAGTTATTACTTCACCAATTGTTAAAAATAGAACACGATAATCCATCGAACATAAATATTTCTCAAGCCGTAGAACTAATGAAGTCGCGATATTCTAACATGTTAAAATGTAAAAGAAAACAGTATTACTCAGATATAATTAGTAGAAACCCTAATAAGGTCCGTGGTGTTTGGCAATTCGTTAACAAAGAAACAGGCAAAACAAACGAGCAACGTATTGACTTCACGGAGCTAATAAAAAATGAACACAATTTACCGTATAGCTGCAAAGAACAACTGGTAAACGATTTAAATACGGAATTCATAACTGCAGCCGCGAGATGCGGCGCACCGCCGCCGGACATACCGTGGTGTATGTCATCGCTATGCGCAAGCTCGCCGCCGAATGAGTCATCTATACGTTTGTCTCATTTCACAGCTGACGAAGTCGCCAACATACTAACATCGCGAGTCGCTATAAAGGCTAGTACAGACATATATGGCTTATCCGTTGAGCTCCTAAAACCGATTATATCGCATATTAGCGGGATATTGAGCGCTCTTTATAACACATGCCTACGAAACGGCACCTTCCCCAAGAGCTTTAAACAAATTAAAATCGTACCTCTTTATAAAGGCAAAGGAAAGAAATCAGTTATGAGTTCGTACAGGCCGATATCGTTGGTCCCCGCATTAAGTAAAATAATCGAAGTCGGGTTAAATCAGCGCATCTCTCAATTTATAGCGCCGTCTCTGTCGCCTAGGCAGTATGCGTATAGACCGAGCCATTCTACCTCCGATCTGGTCAGGGAGGTGATATCGGAGATCTGTAAGGCGCGGGAACTGGGACGGCAGGTATCCCTCATCTGCTGCGATTTGTCACGCGCTTTCGATACCACAGCCCCCAATCTGGTCACTAGCAAACTTCAGCACTACGGAATACGAGGCCCCGCAGCCGCGTTATTAGCGTCGTTTATGTGCAATCGGATCCAGGTCGTGGATGGCAACTCCGGCACTACGAGATCCTCAGAGCAGGAGGTCGTGATCGGTGTACCACAAGGATCGTGCCTATCAAATACGCTCTTCAGTATCCTACTTAACGACCTACCATCCGCCATACCTGACGCGCAAGTGTACATGTACGCAGACGACGTGGCTGTTGTTGTATCAGCACAGTCACATGCGGAATTGTCCCGGAAGGTGAGCGACGTGATGGGGCAGCTCGCGAAATGGTTTCACTCAAACGGTCTGGCTCTTAATGCTGGTAAAACGTGTTATATGGTATTCCAGCTGGCAGGACGACCACCCCCTGCTCTAGACATAAATGTAGGTGGTACCAATATATCACAAGTTGGTGAGACTAAGTTGCTAGGCTTCACCATTGACTGTGCACTGACATGGGAAGCACATATTGATAGCGTCTGCGCGAGGTTGAGTGGAGCCTGCTTTGCTCTGCGGCGGCTGGCGGAAACAGCATCTGCTGAGGTGGTGAGATCGTGTTATTTTGCGACAGTTCATGCAATACTGTGTTACGGTACCGAATTGTGGGCCCGTGCAGCGGACAGGCTACGCGCTTTCCGCATGCAAAAGCGCGCAGTAAGGGCGGTGGTCGGTATAGCGGATGATCAATCTGTTAGGAAACATTTCAAACGACTGAGGATTTTGACACTACCGTCCATCTTTATATACCAAATATCCATGTATGTCCGGGCAAACCTCGATAAATATGTTAGAGTACAAGACACACACAACTATAACACTAGACACAAACAAAGACTACACGCTGTCCCACACAAACTAAAAAAATCCGAAAATACCATGAGGGTCGTAGGTCCTTCGGTTTATAATCGGCTGCCTGTGGGCGTCAGAAATGCGGCTTCCATTATGATCTTTAAGAGAAGACTGAAAACTTGGCTTATAGAGATGGAAATATATGACATAAATCAGGATTTTATGAAACTACCTTTTACTTGACGTGGGTAAATACTGTACTAAAAATAAGTTGATAGAAAAAAAAAAAAATTACCATAATGTTAAAATAGTCGATATAATAATATAATATATTGTTAATAAAATAGTTTTAATAATCAAATAAATGTACAATTGTATAATGTATAATGTAACATGGACACATTATGTGCCCTCATTTCTGTATCGATGACTTGTAATGATTATTACCAATAAGTAAATAAATAAATAAATAAATAAATAAATAGATATATCTGTCTCTTTCTCACCTCATCTTTTTTCATACTTATAATATTATAAAGCGGAAGAGTTTGTTTGTTTGTTTAAACGCGCTAATCTCAATAACTACTGGTCCGATTTGAAAAATTCTTTTTTTGTTCGATGGTCCATTTACAGCGGAAGCCTTTAGGCTATAAACATTACGCTGCGATCAGAAGCGAAGCAGAAGTGAAAAATGTTGCAAAGACGGGAAATGTTTTGTTAATTCCACGCGTACGGAGTCGCGGGCAGCAGCTAGTTAAAATATATTATAATATTAAAATGCCGTTTGTGACAGCCTTCATTAATTAAATAAAAAATCTACGGTTGAGTTTAATAAAAGCGCGCTCACATCGCATCGTCGTGGCCACAAAAAAACGACACCATGAAGATGAGATTAAACGCTAGAGACCTAAGCTTACAAGTGAAACTATAGGTACATGGTTTTCATTAACCTACCAGCCATAGATATAACAGATGGCTACATTACTCAGCTGGCTTGATACCACTTACATATCTATGTGTGCGTGAAATATGTATCTATGTGTGTCTATGATACAGTCTATACGTCAAATGAAACGTCATTATTCTATTTAGTACAATTTAGCCCGGCTAAAGTTACTTGTCCTCAATTTTAAACATCAAACCACCATCTTGTTTTTTTTTTTGGATTGTCTCCTCACCCTAATCGGGCCATGGTATGTGCCCTGAGCCTGACCATGAACCGGCAAGGGGTAGCCCCATCACAGCCGATAAGGGCGCCAGCATTTGCCCGCCGGCGGTCCCGAGTTGTGGCTCTACGGGGAGGCAACGTGTCTCCGGCACGCTCGCGCTCCCGTAGGGCTTCTCTCTTAGCCGCCATCACCTCATGAAACCACCATCTGGTATATCTGTGCTACGAGCAATTTGATGTCGATGAAGTTAATTGCGTCAATTTCACAATGAAACGACATCAGTAAATACAATGGGCATTGTTCATATTTTTTTTAAATAATTATTTTAAAAACCATTTCGGGGAATAGAGTTTCTGATCATGATCTATTAGTTTTTTTCGGAAAATTTGCTATATTAACGATTATTTTCCCAAAAAAGCAAATGACCACTATTTGCCCTTGAAATGAAGGACTTAAAATATTAAGGCATTCTTAGGGATATACTATTCTGTGGTGGAGTTGAAATTGGTCTATTATATCAACTTGGCAACTTAGAAAATATGTATTGCAATCTGTCTTAAGATTATCAAGAAAAGACAATACACAGATTGCGTACAACGATGACGTCACAAAATTTAAAACAAAAGCTTTAAGTATTTTTTAAAAATTCTATATAGTAAATATTTCAATAATATTGAAATTAGTTGCTTAAAATAGTCTATATTTTCTAAAAAAAATATAAAAACAGCAGGTCGAAAATTATGAACAATCCCAATTATCAGATACTCAGATGAAGTCTCGCCACGCCTCAGGCAGATGCATTTTCTTATAATATCTATCGTTATCAAACAGACGATATTGTTATCAATAAACTGCTCTGTGTGGTCTTATCCCGTATTCCCTATCAGTGAAGCACGTGCTCCAGCAGCTGCGCCGGCGCCGGTATAAAAACAAGGAAGTGCAGCCTTTATTTTGTCATTTAATGTTTTTTTGTCCACCAAGTGCATAGCTATAGTTCAGTAAGAACAAGTTGGTTTTTAGTTACGTAAATGTTAGTATGGATATACCTACCCCAAGTTTAACTCAGTTTAATACATTTATACAGTTAGCCAAAACTTGAAAAAAAAAATGAGAAGTCATTGTATTAGTTTGAAAAACATCATAAATATTCATGTACCTATAAATAAATGAATATTTTTGGACATTTCACACAACTTCCTCTGGTCTTAAGCTTAGTTTATTATGAGTACTAGAATACGGATAGCATACATATATGTGTAAGCGAAGTATGTACGGCTGGATGCTTGTGTGAGAGAGTGAATGCTCGTGTGTTTGTTTGTGTGTGTGTTGTGTGAGTATGTACAAGAACGAATTATCTAAACCTACATATACCTATTGCGTATTATAATGAATCTACATAAAACTAAATTCAATATAACAAATATGTATAATACGATGTGAATTTATGCTATTGGTATAATGTTGTTATTTCTTTATTCTACAATCGTGATAAGATACTTATGATATACAGCAAACACGCAGACGCAGTACAAACATTTGCATGACTGCATGAATTATAAATATCACACAATTAATTGTCCCGTGCGTGAATCGAACCCGCTATCTCGTGAACGGCAATCCGTTACATGAGACCAGGAGTCCCGTCTATATAATAAACATAAATGATGCATAATAAATCAAATTATGGTGGAAAAGTGAATGTGCCGCAAGTGGGACTTGAACCCTTGACTTGAACTTAAGTAAAAGGCATAGCATGTCAAATGCAAAAATCAATAAATTTGTAATGAACGTCGCGTCATTATTTCAACCATTCGTATTCTGGAAAGAATACTCAAGTGTTGGTCGAGATGGTGTAAACCAATCTTGATAGATGGCGGTGTACGTAAAAATATATAAATGGTGGCTAATTTGAAGGTGTTGCAAGTAGACCGCAATAAGCTCAGTTGGAAGAGCTTCGGAACGGTATTCCGAGGTCGTGGGTTCAAGTCCCACTTGCGGCACATTCACTTTTCCACCATAATTTGATTTATTAAGTAAAAGGCATAGCATGTCAAATGCAAAAATCAATAAATTTATAAATGATGCAGCCAAAAATCGAAATTGTTTATTAGAACCCGTCAGAGAATGACAAGTAGGAAGAATGAGACATACTAAAATACTACATACATGGAAGAAATAGAGGAAGGGGCAAGGAAACTGTGACCATGAAAAACAGTAATATTTTATTTTATTTGCAACAAACGATGAAACATTATTCAAATTCTTTCTTATAAATTAAAAAGTGAATTACAAAGTTAAATAAATGCGCTGTCACTATAAAATTTATTTTAGCCTTATCTCTATTAACCTAACCTAAATAAATAACCATAATCAAATCAAATGCTAGAAAAAATACCATAACCGTAGCACGTGTTCTATGCCACATGTGCATTAAAAAGGACTTTTTTTTCAATCAAAAGGAAGAATCGGAAGTCCTGCCTCTTAATAGGTAAAAAAACACTACTCCATAACGCGAGCACTTCAATCCAACTTAAATTGACCCGTCTTAAACTTTGATTTGAAAGAATATAGTGGGAGTGTATTCTTATTGTATGGAAGGACAAATTTCTTTATATAATGGCGCTTTTATTATTTTATGAATGAATTTATGAATGTATAAGCTTCCGGTTTTATGTGATATCAAGTTATTAGATCTGTGTTCTATTGAAATGTTTATAGTGATTTTAATTACGAGTATGTGCTAACCTGCAGTTGTTGGAAATAATCATGAATTTATTACTTCTAATTTTATCCGTGTGGTGGCGAATTAAGAATACGAGTGTCACCACCCCTGTTCACTCTCAGAGTACTGTAAAGTCAGCTAAGGAATATTGTACACAGATAACTTCTTATTATTATAAAATTTTCTCAGTATCTACATTGCTGAATCACCAGGCTAATATATTTTTTAAGATATTCAGGGGCATTTCACACAACGTCTTTCCTCTGTATTATGGGTAGGTACCAGAATACGGATAGACTACATATACTACTTTTCTTTTGTAAATACATACTTATAATGCATAGTACAATACATATTGTTTAGTCTGTGCTAACTTGCAAGTGACATGTAACCAGGTCATGCATACAATAATTGTAACTCTCCATATCTAATAATTCACAAACATTACAAATCTAGGTACGAGTATGTGTGTTTACGATTGTAATAAAATGATTGAATTTTGTTGTATTCATTCATATATTTTTATACGATGATGTTAACAATTAGCCAGATTTGTTTTAGTATGTATTTGAATTGTGAAATTAACTGTAATAATATTACGGTAGATACATTCTGACTTTCGGTCTGCAACTTTGATTTTAGCATTTTCACAACCTCCTCTGTTTCCAAGTTAAGTTTATGGCGTGTGTTATGAGTATCAAAATACGCAATAATATACCATGTCTTTACTTAAATATAACTACTTCTTACCCTAAATAAACTAAATTATAATGGAAAAAATAATAACCATAAGCGGGACTTGAACCCGCGACCTCGGAATGCCGTTCCGTCGCTCTCCCAACTGAGCTATTATGGTCCACGCAAATGTTTACCAAATTTTCCACTACAATCATCTCAATGCGAGTTTTAACATCGTGCGATGTTTTTTTTTCGTACAACGCCATCTATTGAGCGGTTAGCACCAACTCCATCAGTCGATCAGTTAGCGTTCTTTACAGAACACAATTGGACCGAAGTAATGGCTGTACATGTATTTCTACATTAATTTATTAATATTTTGTTCAAGTCCCGCTTATGGTTATCATTTTTTCCATTATAATTTAGTTTATTTAGTAAAAGCATAGCGAGTCAATCGCAAAATATTAATAAATTAATACTTCTTACCCTTTTTTCTACCCGTGACCATGGTGACTGCAAAGTCTCCGAAACGTCGCACAGTGGTCTGAAAATCAAGCTTTCATAGAAAGTCAATGTGGGATATTCATAAAACCAAAACAGGGAACGTGTCAGGTATACATTACTTTAATGCATATTGTAGTATGAATGATTTTAGTTACTCCGCGCCAGAGAAAAAAAATATTTATTATTTTTTTGTATGGGAGAAATTACATACAGTACATTTTCTTGAGACTGAATGAAACTGAAAGGCTGGTATTCATACGAGCTATTGCCGCTCTTAGGGCGATTAGGTTGACATACCACTCGTGTACCTTTAGGTGCCGCTTCACACGTAGGAATTTTTTGAAATTTCGAATTTTCTGTATTGAATTTTTTAAGTATGTGACGCATTTAAATTAACTTGGTACGGAATTTGGAATAATATATTTATAATATGTCGCAAATACGCGCCTAATGTTCAAATAGTTTAACTCAAAAAATAAGTTAACTTTAGAAATTCGTTTTTTTTGCGAATACTATTCGTTATCATTATCAATTACAGGAATTACTAATTACTTTAGTTATAGTTCAGATTTACTACGTGTTAATTTGCTCCGACCCTTAATGAGGGTAGTTATACAAAAATAGAGTATTTGGCATGAATTCTGTCAGTTTAGCACTTGTGCGCGTTAACTTTATTTTTTCTGTTCTTTCCAATTTTTTATTATGATGGAAGGTTTTGGTACCAATCTTGATATTTTCATGTTTGTGGCCAACAACACTTATTTCTCAGATCCCAATGTGTTGTTTGAAGTGTTTATGAATAGTGTTGGTTTGTCAGTAAATGAAAAGAGAGATTTGAAACAATTCTGCCAAACATATGTGTGTCCATTGAAAAGGCATCAAGGAAAGGACAAGGACAAACAAAGGATCAGGCTCATGTAATAGCAAAAGTAAATAACAAAAGTATTTTATTACTTTTATTAGTATATGTTAGAAGTATGGACGTCTATGCAAAATAAAATAGACAATTAATTTATATACCGAGCTTGTTTATGTCAATCACTTAGGCTCTCAAGCTCATCTTTCTTCTTTGTGCACTGTCATGTTGTAGTAGTCACTTACGTATTAAATATTCCTACTAATATTATAAAGGCGAAAGTTTGTAAGTATGGATGTTTGTTACTCTTTCACGTAAAAACTACTGAATGGATTTGAATGAAACTTTACCACAATATAGCTTATACATCAGAATAACACATAGGCTACAAATTGGCTGGACCGATTTTGATGAAATTTTATTTTATACAGAATTGTATGGCAAAACAACGTTTGCCGGGGCAGCTAGTATTGTTATAATTTCTTAATCGCCTTTGTCATTATAATATCAGTATACATTCGTTTAAGTACCTACCAATTCTCACACACGAAGGGTTTCATACCGTTATTGTCATAATTATTTTCGTCTTATTCTAGATCTTAAATAACAGGTAAGGGCAAGAGAGTAATGATGACAAATATTTGTTATTATATCTTTAACTTCTTCTCCTTCTCCAGCCCATTTAAGTCCCACTGTTGGGTACGGGCCTCTTCCACTTTGGGAGGGATTATGGTCTACTGTGCCGCGCTGACCAGGCGTGTTGGCACAGGGTTTAGTTTCGAGTTTACCGTCTCTCACAGAAGATGTTATCTGTGTGCAGTATCCCTTAGCTGACTTTTACAACACCCTTGGGAGGAGATGGGGTGGTGACACTTGTATTCTTAATCCGTCACCACATGGAGGACATCTCACATCTTTAACTAATACGCATTAAATGTGAAATTTTCAGCCTACTAGCTATTATCGTTGCAGAGATACAGCTTGGTCCTACAATGAATGAATTCTCATGGTATCAAAGTAAGTGATTTTGATTTGAAAGTTAGTTGATTTTACGAAGTGAGATAAATGTATTAGTCACGAGTAGTTATAATGGTTAAATTAACTGCGAAAGTTTTTATTCGTAAGTATAAAAGCATCTACATTTATTTATATAACTGTATTATTCTATTCCATAATTGATATATAAAAACAATCTCGTTGCAATGTCGTGATATATAATATTGGTTACTTTGCTTAAAAAATATTCCAACTATGTTAAACATTGATAGGAGGCATCGTCCTTTGAGATTATCGCTATTTCAGTTATTATTTCAGATTGTAACTCAATAAAACATTTATATCGGTATTTTTACTTATTAGTATGCACCTATGTGAGTTTATATATTCAAAGATACGTAAGGGATTCTGATGAAATTTTCTTGATAGATAGAATGGTTCAAAAGGATGCCTTTACAAGTAGTATAGTAAGGATATGAAGTTGGCGGAAAACGTCGGAAAAGTGTGGGAGCTTTCATTCAATGCGTTGTATAATTCGTTTGATATTATTACAAAACAGTTTAGTAATATTTTCTTGTCATTTTCATGCTTTATACATATTTTCCTATCTTTATATTTTGAAAACATACATATTATTTAGTAAGATTAACAATAAACATAGTCCTTTAAGTAGCCGATTCAACAAGCAATAATATTATATTTTTGAATAGCAATAATATATTTTGAATCAGAATATTCCCGCGCGGCTAGGTCAGGTCGGAGTGCAGATCACATCACTTTCACCATCCGATCCATTAGAGAACAACACATCTGTCTCAGTCAAATTATATACAAACAATATTTTTTATTTCTTCACTTAAATAGCCGCCATTACACACCTATTGCTTTAAAGTGCTAAACAAAATTATGTTTATTTTTATCCGACTGGTTAATAAACCTTCATACAGAAGACGTGATTTTAAACTATTAGATTGTTTTGTATACTCCGTGTGGTGACGGATTAAGAACATAAGTGTCACCACCCCATCTCCTCCCAAGGGTACTGTAAAAATCAGCTAAGGGATATTGCACACAGATGACACCCTCTGTGAGAGACGGAAAACTCGAAAATAAACCCTGTGCCAATACGCCTGGTCAGCGCGGCACAGTAGACCATAATCCCTCCCAAAGTGGAGGAGGCCCGTGCCCAACAGTGGGACGTAAATGGGCTGGAGAGAGAGAGAGAGATTGTTTTGTATCTATACTGAAAAATGCGTAACAAAATATTTAAAACTAACTGTTGCCATGACTCTGTAATCTTCCAATAATGCTTCGCTTCTATTGATCGCAGGGTGATGTTAATTATATCCTATAGCGTTCCTTGATAGATGTACTAGCCAACACTGAAAGAATTTTTAAATCGGACCTATAGTTCCTGAGATTTGCGAGTTCAAACAAACAAATAAACTCTTCAGCTTTTTATTTATTAGTATGGACACAAACACGTGACACATTTGAAGGTGTTCCCAAAACTTTGTGAGTTATTTTAAAACCATACCGTAAGACATTCCAAAAAGGCCGAAACGAGTAAAAAAATTAAAGTTAATTAATGTTAACATTATTTATACCACATGATAATTTCTTAAAATATCCTGACGTTAAAGAAACCCTTTTCATATTTAAATCATAAAGGGGTGAGAAGACATAAAGATATGATTTATTCATAATGAAACGGAGAGTGTTAGTTGAAGGAGACTTGTTAGCAGCTGTTTGTTTTTTTAAGGAACTATGATGTCAGCGGTATCCTCTTTAGAAATAATTTCAGAATACCTGATGACGTATGGTAACGTTAATATTACACAATAGCCGTTGCCTTCGTACGCGTAGAATTTAGAAATTCGGAATAGTGGTTCCTGAGATTAGCGCGTTCAAACAAACAAACAAAATAGCAAGTATATAATATCCATATAGAAGTGTAGATAATATTATATCATCTACGTATTTACCCATATACCTACCTAGGTAGTTTATTTCTTAGTTTATTATTAAACTTTTTAAACTGAGTAAAAATTTATGTGAAGCCGGACTAAAGCACTGTTTCGCATAAAAATAACAAAAACAAGTGTTCATGGTAAATATTGAATTCGCCCCTTCAATTCTGTAGCCCACCTGTTGCTTGGTGTGATTTTGTTCGCTGAACTGGGGTACTGGGTATTTTCGATCTACAATAACTTTTATACCTACGTAATATTATGAAAATATTCATAGGGAGGTCTGCTGGTACAGGGTTTATTTTCGAGTTTATCTGTGTACAATACTCCTAAGCTGGCTCCTAAATCACCTTGGGAAGGGAAAGAAAGGAAAGAAATTAAGTACTTATATGCTACAAGTTATTGATTTGTTAAGCTGAAAATAGGATGATTTTAAACATGTAAACGATTGTTGGTTTAATTTTAGAACCTTACTATTTTTAACCCTTTGTCTATCAACTTAAAAATATAACAATATTTTAAGAACTTCTTAAAGAAATTGATAATAAAATAACCAAAAGGGGTTGTTTTTTTTAATTCATTTAAGGCAAGGGATGCGCTGCTGTTTCCGTTGTGAACGGGTTGCGCCACAGATTTCCGGTAAAGAACTAGGCACCTGGTCGAAAAGACCCTAACTTTTTGTTTGTAAAAAAAACCCTTTCGAAATTCTAGGGAGGAATCTTTATCCTTTCTTTGATATCTGCTCATACGTATATAAAAATGATCGGTTTGTCTGTCTGTATAATTTTGCAGGAATTTTCTTCTGCATATACTATGTCAGGTATTCTAATCAATGTAAAAAAAAACAAAGGAAGCTCTTGTACCTGTATGATAATAATATTTTTACTAATACTATGTGCTTATTTACATATCCATACATTAAATAAAAGTCGTTATTCTTGTATGTAAGCCTCTCTGTGAGCCTGCATTTTCAAAACTACATACGCAACGGCTTGTGATGCGGTTTTTTTTAAGATAAAGTGGGGTCAAGATAATGGAGATAGCAAAAGCTAATTATTTATAAACGCAAAAGTTTTAAAGAATGTATGGACGATTAGATAGATGAATGTGAAGATTTTTCTTGCTCTTTCAGGCAAAATATTATGGATCTTTTTGCTGCAATTTATTCTGCTATAAGATAGGTATACAGGCTATATATCATAACAGCAAATAGGCTAAAATTCAAAAAGCGGGGCAGTTTAGGCTGGCTATAAACTTACAGATCAAATAAAAACATTGATTCATATGACTAATATATTAGAACTATTATTATATTTATTATAAGCAAAGTCACAGCCCAAACTAATGTTACCCGTTCCTAATTATTTGCTTCGTTGCATCTAAAACAGTTGTTCTATTTAAGTGCTAAACACTTGGATGGTTATCGTAGAATCGCATGTTGTTTCTTTGTTTTTTATACAAATTTTGGTGTGCATATGTTTTGCATAGCAGATTGTTGGTTATTTTTGGTAAAGCATGTGCGGTGCCATTCGCGACAGACGGTGATGTCACACGGTTATTTTAGGGTTAAATCGAAGCAAAGGGTTTGTTTTTACTAATGTATATGGCGTGATTGAGTGTTTTCAAGAAATGTATTAGTGTATCGTCAGTTTATTTTAGTATAGCTGTTGTCTGTGGCTTCGTACGCTTGGAATTCAGAAAATTTGCTTAGTCCTTGCAACAGATTTCACTGGTGCTTCGCTCCTATTTGTCGCTGCGTGATGTTATATAGCTTATAGCCTTCCTCTATAAATGTGCTATCCAACACTGAAATAATATTTATAAAATTTTAATTATAATATTTATAAGAAACTAGCTGGCCCGGCAAACGTTGTTTTACCATACCAAAAAAAGTAAAAAAAAAAAAAAATTACTATAAACCTCACTGAGCCCGAGACCTTTCCAACGAATGCAAAACCGTGGAAATCGGTTCGTGCGTTCTGGAGTTATAGCGTCAGGAAGGAAAATCCGACTTATTTTTATATAGTAGATTTATAATAATTTATAATATTTATAAGAAATAATAATAATATTCCTGAGATAAGCACGTTCAAGTGAACAAATTTTTTAAAATAATAAAAAAATATCTAGAAAAATTAAGTACAGAAGTACTACTTGAATGAGGTAGAGGCACATGCAGAGGTATAGAATTATTTATGATGGTTTAACATGAGATACAATAACTAGATATTGGTTAAGTTACATTCGTCAATAAATATCTTGTTGAATTCAAAAATTATAAAAAAAAACACCATAACATCCTAAGTATTTTTCTAAATTACAGTAATGGTATTATCATCTGTCCATAATATGAGTGAAAAATTTCAGATGAATCCGACTACTGCAAGTGCGTGAAAATTGCTTTCGAAGACATAGACATATTAACAGACATATTAACAGACATTTACAGACATATTAAGTGAATGAATTCCTAACAATTTGAATTAATGGACTGCCGTTTACGAGATCGCGGGTTTGATCAGCGCACGAATATATTGTGTATATTGTGTTGATTGTATCACAAATATTTACACTGGGTTTGTAAGTTTTCTATGTATTTACAAAAGAAAATTATTATGTGCAATATATTCTGATAGGTACCCACAACACAAGAAAATACCCAAGTTTTGTTTGGGACCAGAGAGGATGCTGTATGAAATGTAAGTGAATATTTATTTCAAATCAATTTCAGAAAATATATTGTATTGATTGTTAATTCCTGCGATGTTTCTCACCAGACCCTACATCTGTCAAATCCTATAAAGTTATTATCTCGGCTAGATCACAGCATAATTTTGAGACGATCAATCCTTGGTTCACTGCCCTGTTAGTGATCTATCACGATATGAAAAGACAACAACCTGATCACTTGTTTATTCTGCTCGCTCCCACGAGATTGTGGGAGAGAGGATGTCGATATGCCCGTCAAAATATACCTACGCTTAACTAAATGTTTTTCTAATTAAGCGATATCTATTTATAAAAGGAATACCGACTTAACTTTCACAGTTTACCTTTCATTAAAACCATTTTAACCGATAATCAACTAAATGAAAACTCAATTACTTAATAGATAATAGTTAAAAACCTAAGAAGATATTTTATTGAAATTATATTTATTAACTTCCGAGTTTAAATAAAACTACTTTTTACGGATTTACACGCGTATATTTGTTTTGAATTTTGGCCGGACGTTTCGGAGACTTTGCAGTCACCTATTTAAACGAATAAATCGCGCAAGTGTTAGAAAAAAAAACAACTTCCGAGTTGTCAAAAGGCTATGTAGATAAGCAATTAGTACTAGCTATGCTCTCCATTCCAGCTTATGTTTTTTATAATTTTTTCTTCATATAAAAACAGTTTAGCTTTTTAAGTACATAATTTTATTATATATTTTAAATTTATTTAAAGGAATTAGCGGACGAGGTCACACGTAACAGCTAGTGATTTATGCAATGAAAAATATATTTGCTTAAAAGCCAACTAAGTAAAGAGATGTCCTCTGAACTTAGTCGGGCTACATTTAAAACAAAAAAAGGCATCTACATATTATAATTTACCTACGCAAGGCTTACGTCAGTCATCTATACTATAGTTTTAAAAAGTAAACAAAGTTAAGAGGGAATGAAAAAAAACCCTTGAAACCTTGCGAATGAAGGAACCAGATGGAACGTGGCGTTTTTCTATCATTTCCGGGTGTACGTGGGATATAAAGACATATCCGGCAACATAGATGCATATTGTCAATTCATATCTTGTTGCAAGTAACATCTATATATATTAATATTACAAAGAGAATTCGTTGTATTTTTTTATGTTTGTAACGAATAAACTCATAAACTACTCTATGAATTTCGATTATAATTGTTTCGCCATTAAAAATGGGTTCTGTGTCAGGAAGCAGAACGGGAGCCCATTAGTAAGAATTTGCTGTCTGTCCATCCATCCGTCAATCCGTTTGTCACCAGGCGGTATCCCTGGATCGGTGGTAGCTAAAGCGCTAAAAATTTCACAGTTTACATAAAATTGTAGATCCTACACGGACAAAAAATACAAAACATTAACTGACTCTTATTTTTGTTGGTCAGTCGGTTATACAAATTACCTAAAACATTTTCGTGTGGTATTCATTGCTAAAACGCAGCACCATATGAGAGTCAGTTGCTAAAGCAGGTGGCAAACGATACGCAATCTGTGCTCGAAAAACTTAAACGATACATCAAACAACCGGCCAAGTACGAGTTGGATTCGCAAACGTAGGACCTTACACTACTGAAAACTATTATTGTTATTAAACTATTAAATTAATATTAATATAATTATTCATGTACACTTCACACAACGTTCTCGTGTCCTAAGCTAAGCTTTTATGCTTGCGTTATGGGAAATACGGATAGACTACACTACTTTTCTTTTGTAAATACTTTAATACATAGAAAACACCCAGACGCGTTTGTCTGACATTTATAAATACCACACAAATAATTGTCCCGGGTAGGAATCGAACCCGCGACCTCGTGGCCGGCAGTCCGTTATATGAACCACTCGACCACGAAGCCCTTTATTGTCGAAATTGTTCATGTCTATGCCAAAAGTGCGTACAACATGGTCAGTCCTCTCTCAGCTCTCTAGCTGTCACCGTTCCAGAGATACAGCTTGATAACCGGCAGATGGACGGACAGACGAACTGCGTTGTCTCAGTAATAGGGCCCTGTTTCACTTTTTGGTACGAAACCCTAAAAAGGTAGGAAGATGTGGAAAGAGATAGAAATAGGTTTGAGAAGGATGCCTAAGTTCCTTGTCTTTCCGTTTCCGTTTTATTGTAAAAAATATAGAACATCTGCGCTTGACAGATTTGAGCTGTGGGAATATTCGTGAGTAGGCGAAATATTAGATGAGGTTTGAAGGTTTATTTAAATAATAAGAAATTTACTTAGCTAGCAACACAAAAAGTTTCTTTTATTTTTGTAATGTCGAATAATCAACTTCTATTTACATGAGATAATTTTATTAAATCAATGCTAAATCAATATTTACGGAAAAAAATGTTTTCTAGAGTGATTTTCTTGATAGTTTTTCATAAATAAATAAATAAATTAGAGTCAGAAATTAGCTGTCACTGACGACAAAGGCCTATTATGATGTTAAGACCTTGTGATGTAAAAACTGATGACAAATTCTTTTTTAATCACCTTCTTGCGACTGTTTTAATTTTGAAATAATATAAAAAAAAATTCCGAAAAAAATATTATGGCAAGTTTCTTTTATGTCAACTGGTCCAAGCGATAATTTTATCCTGTGATTGTCATCTACAAGTAACTAATGAATTCTTTGTAAAATTTTAAATAGGTTAAAAATAACAGTGCCATCATGCAAGTTAATAAATGAACACATTTCATTAACAGAGAATTCCTTCCGGTTAGCATTTACTGGGCTTATTACAATATAATTACATTTCAATAACACTTAACCAGCCTAATACTGCGTTAAGAATATCTCAAACAACATACTGAATACATAAATCATCTCTGCATACCATAGATTCGAAACGGCTCTTATGAATCGAAGGTGTTATTCTGATTAACGAATTTGAAACGATAATATTCTCTAACGCTTGCGCATTTATTTAAATAAAATATAGCCTTGGACGTTCGTTAGAGGCCCAGTTTAACCCATGACCATGACTGAAAATTCTTTGAAATTAGAACAAAAATACTGGTCTAAATCCGTAAAAAAATATTTTATTTCAAATAAAAACTATTTCAGCCCTATAAAACTTAATAATTGTGCGTAAATCGGTACATGGATACATGGAGCTTTGCTTTACTTTTAATATGCTTTGTTTTACCTTTAGAATAAGTCTCTTCCGCCTTTTTAAGAGGATAAAGCACACCGTTGATATATGTCTACGTATATCCCTAAGCTTTGAATATTAATATATTTCCGATTTCTAAATCTCGAATCGATATCGTTTCTCAGAATAAGCCCGTTCGTTTATTTTAAGTAACCCTTTTATACGGGAATTATGTTCATTAAATATGTTTTTTATTATGTTTCTATTTCTATAACAACATGTGGCACTACCCTTATTGTTATAACCCCTTTATGGAAGCCTCTAGAAAATGAAGTGAACTCTGTCTTTGTGTATTTGTTTGAAAAGTTATCAAAGTGCTAGTTTTGTATGTGTTATTAACACGCTTATATTAATTCGGTGTGTATCTATCAATGTATTAATTTATGTAACATGTTCTAATAAATGTGAACAATTTCAGATCAATCAGAATACTGCAAGTGGGTGAAAATTTATTTCAAAGATTGCATTACGCAGATTAATACATTGATAGATACATACCGAACTAATAAAAGCGTGTTAATAACTTGAATTTCCTTTATATTTATATTTTATTATTCGTTTATATTTTATTATTAAATATTTTTTTTTTAATATTTATGGACATTTCATACATCATCCTCTGCTCCCAAGCTAAGCTTATATGCTTGTGTTATTGGGTACCAGAATACGGATAGAATACATATACTACTTTTTTTTTGTAAATACATACTTATAATACATAGAAACACCCAGACGCAGTACAAGGATTTGTATGACAATTAGAAAAAATCACACAAATGATTGTCCCGAGCGGGAATCGAACCCGCGACCTATTGATCGGCAGTCCGTTACATGAACCACTCAACCACGAGGCTCGTCATAGTATATTATATTATTAGTATATTATATTTCAACCACACTTTCTATCTCAACAATTGGCCCGTAATATGAACCTTTAGCGTATCCAATATTTAAAATATCTACTAGCTTATACAACCTTACGAATAAGTTTCGCCCTAACATCATTCACATCCTGTTCCACATCCGTACAGGTATGACAATTGTACAAATATTCGCACTCCGAGGACATCCTCTTAATATCACATTACATTTTCCATAAAAACTTTATATTATCGCGTACTTTTGTATCCAATGCTGGCTTATCTATACTGATATTATAAAGCAGAAAAGTTTTTTTTTGAACGCACTTATTTCATGGACTACGGTTAGAATTGAAAAAATATTTTTATGTCGGATAGTCCATTTATTAAGAAAGGCTTTAGGCTATATAAAATCGCGTTGTGCACAGTAGGAGCGAAGCATCACTGAAAAATGTTACAAAAGCCGTAAAAATTATCTATATTAGGAGGCTTTCCTTGCGAACCCTGCATTGGTGGTTTATATTATTTTAAACTAGCTGATGCTGCTACTTTTATTGAATGAACCTTTTTGTGAATTTTAGATCCCCATATATTTTGTCACCGTTTAAACCTTCCCTGGACTTTCACGAATATTTCAAGACCACCAAAATCAACAGCAATTGAGTTCCACGCGTAAGAAATTGTGAGCATCAGCTTGTAAAATATATCTGTAGCATTTAAAACGTAGCGTTCGATGTATAACAATTTAGAAAGAACATCTATGAAATCGGTAGCTTATAGTAATAGCATCCTTTTCGTATCATATTACTGCATCAAATATTACTTTCGTGTGTATTACGTTGCCGTTTTTGTTTCTATAATTCTTCTATTATATAGTAGTAACTTATCAATGGACAATGAATAGGGCGTGATAATAAATTTCATATTGTATGCACAAGTGTGCGGAAAGTGGATCGTATATAGGTACTTTGTGACGTGTTATTAGGGTGAATTATGATTGTCAAGTCAACCGTAAATATGAAAGTTTAGAAATTAACACTATTATGCTAGTTACATTGTTATAATAATATTAACTTTACACCATAAAGTGTCTATAGAATAATGCAGAGATGGTTTTACAGTCACATTTGTGAAGTGATTCTAAATTTCATTCAAAAAGTTTACCGAAAACAAAATATTAGTCGATTTTTTTATGCTTAAAATATACAGGGTGTGGCGTAAATGGTGGTCCAACGCTAAGGTGCTTATAGTTCAAGTATTCGCCTATCATATAAAAAAAATTTACCATTTTTAGCTATTGGTTTCGGAAATATGATTTTTTTTATAAATGAGAATGTAACTTCGACAAATGACATTATTTGGAAAAACAAAAAAAAATGGAAAAAAATGGTTAATTTTTTTATATGATAGGTGAATACTTGAACTATAACCACCTTAGCGTTGGACCATCATTTACGCCACATCCTGTATATTTTAGGTACTTTTCTTCTTTTTTTAAATATTTTTTTGTTACCCTATTTTATGTTTTGTATACATATATATTATATGACTTAAATTATATATATATGACTTAAATTAATAAAAGTGTCCAGGAGGAAAAGAAAACAAAATATTAACATAAATTAATGTAATTACTAAAATATATAACATCGATAATATTTATAAGCTTGTGGTAGGTACTTATAGAAACCTAAAATACTTAATAGTGTTCTAAATACGCTAAGATATAAGTTCTTATAAGGACAATATGTAAGCTTATATCTTCAAAACTACGCAACAGATTTTGATGCGGTTTTTTTTTAATAGATGAGTGGTTCAAGAGGATAATTTTTTTGTATAATATGTTTTGGTTACTAAATTCCACGCGTACGATGTTGCGGGCAGGAGCTAATCTGAAAAAATTAAAAAATTAAGAAACTACTATTCTATTGCAACATCAAACCATATTATAAGCAAATGTCTCCCTTCAACCCTCTTCGAGAACATTTTATTACTCATAATCGCTACCACAAGATCTTTATTTCCCAAGAAGCATACCTTCCAGTCGAAAAAAATTAATAGGGCTGTTAATATCCATAATAAAGATGTAAAAACTTGCTTCTTATAAATTTAATTAAAATATTTTAATCAAGTTATTATATTAATAAAACCAGTCAAGTGTAAGTTGCATTCGCGTAGAAAAGGGGTTCTGTGTCATTATTTTCTTATTTTTAATTCATTTGTCAAAATATTATGCAGTTACAATCATATTGTCTCAAGCAAATCTTATCAAGACACACAAAAACCGTTTGTTGTGTGAGATTTTTCTTTAGACACTGGAGATAATATTTCAGTTCTTTACGTTGAATTGTTTATAAAAAAAAAACATAAATAAGTGTTTAAAAAACAAAACATACATATATTTTTTGCTGTTTTTTTATTGTTATAATAGAAAAAAACGTCTTCCATGTGCAAAAAATTTTAAAATAGTGTGTAACTATTATGAGACCTTGTAAAAGATAGAAGGACGAACTATCAATAATCGGGTCTCGTTATACCCTTTGGGTACGGAACCCCGAAAATGCGGAATGTGCCGTAAAAATAAGAGCAATAGATTTGATAGCACCTCATAAACAAAAAAAATACTACATTTTTAATTATTCAACTAATGAAGTTTAATAAAATAGGTCCTTCTTTAACATTTAACGAGACCTCGTAATAGTTAGAGATTACATCTCGCATTCGTTCGAAATACCATTGGCAGTCTACTTGGTTATCAGAATGATCAATCGGTTATAACAAAGGGATCATAAATGTTTTCTATTTTCTTGTCACTTACAATAACCCTCTCGCAGTTCGGATCAAAAGGACCGGGCGAATTTATTGTTCAACGAATTTGTTGTTAATTACAAAATTAATTGATTAATTCTAGTTCTTAATCAGCCCATTAACGTCCCAGTGTTGGGCACGGACGCCTCTACTTTGGGAGGGTATTTTATCGACTACTATTCCGCGCTGAGCAGGTGTCTTGGCGTAAGTTTTAGTCTCTAACAGAGAATGTTCATATTGTTCATCCCATCTGCTTATGTCACCTCTGAGCTTTCCCAGCAAATGGGACGATAGCGCTTGTATTCTTCCTCTCTCTCCTCTCAAGCCCATTAACGTCTTACAGTTGGGCACGGGCCTCCTCCACTTTGGGAAGGACTATGGTCTACTATGCCGCATTGGTCAGGCGTCTCGGCGTAAGTTTAGAGTTTTCCGTCTCTAACAGAGAGCTAAATTATGTATAAAATTCACGTGTGACAGTGTTAGTTACCGTACTCCTTCGAAACAGCATGACCGATTTTTATGAAATTTTATATGCGTATTCAGTAATCAGCCAACATCTATTTTTCAAACCTTTTTTTTTAGTATGGCGAAACAATGTTTGCTGGGTCAGCTAGTATGTTTATATTATTCCAGATCTGTCTTTTCAGGTACTTTGGAATGGCATAGTAACACTTATAATAGTTGTAAACCATTATCTGTCATGTCATGACATAACTTTACATTGCACCTCTAAATTCTTGACTTGTTTAAACTTATTCCGCGCCATTTCCTCATATAAGTGTGAACAGTTTAAACAGGTATACTTGCATATATAAGTATGCAATTGCACCAAATGTTCCCAGGGTCAACGTACAAATAATTAGTAATAATTAGTTCACAACGAGAAAGCATCAAATATAATGAACTAACGCACAAACTTTAACTTACTGTATCAACATCAACATGGACCGACAATTATTGTGTGTGTTTAAACCACAGATTAAGTATTTGTTTGTAGAGAGTTTGGTGTCTACACTATTCGTAAAATAAATTTCAGTTTGAATCGAAGCAGATGGCGCTCTATAGTCACTGCTTAACCCTATGGGAAAAAGACGTGATAATATGATGATGGTGAAATTATTGCTTAGAGAGATAATTTAGTGCTACACACTAACGACTTAAATAAAATAGCCGAATGCTATTATTGAAATACTTACTAAAGAAAATGCAAATAGAGAAACTCACTCACACATTTTTCAATTATTTTGTACTACATATAAGAAGATATGCATAGAATAACCTATCTTTTGCTTGAAAATTATTTAGCCCTAACAATAAAATTTTGTTGTTCACCTATGGCACTTCCATGATATAAGGATTTAAGCTAAAAATAGTTTGTTTAGTTATTAATCAAGAAACACGCTTGAAAATCCTAATTCTTTTTTTATTAATGTCCTTAATTTAAGTGTAACAGGTCAATCCGACTACTGCAAGTAGGTGAAAATAACTTTCAAAGATTCTGTTACATAGATAACTACATTGATAGATACGAACCGAAAAGCGTGTTAAAATAATATGACGGTAGATCTTTAGAGTTGATCTATAATGTAAGGAATGATTGTACGGAATAATTCTGAACTCTTTCATTTCAATTTAAGGTAGGTAACTGTCATTGAAATTATAAAAAAAAAAATTGGTTGTCTGTAAAGTCGGTTTACTAACTAAGAACGTGCAAGCGAGACAAGTGATAGCGAGACGCTTGCACTTCAAGCCTTACATGGAACGCCTCAGAGCGAGGTAACGCCGCATGAGTCATGTTTTTTCGTGCGTGCAGCCGGCTCTATCGAATTATAAGACGTTGTCACGTCAAAAATATATTGATTTAATGTATATTTACTTACTTGTATACTTACTATACACTTAATTACTAGTTAGAATACAATTTATTGAGTAACCTTGTATTGATTTTTCGTTCTGATTGCAAAACAGTGTCCCCTCTTCTTCATTATTAATCTATTGTTTTTTCTTTTCCTGTTCGTGACGATTAACTAACATTGTATGAACGTAATCATACGGATATTATGACATGTTGTTATTTTTAAAATGATGATTTAAGCATAGGATTTAAGTAAGCATTTTGACAGCTTCTGCGTAATAAGCCACAACCACGCCACAACCAAATGACTAATGTATAAGACTATTATCATTGCATATTGGATGCAAGCGACGTAAGACCGCACGTTGTGGTGTTTTGTGGGGTAGGCCTATGTCTAGGACTGAAAAAGGCTGATAGATGGATGGAAGACTATTACGCCTTGTCTTAACTTTATTGTAGGGTAGTATTTATTATCATCGTCATCGGGCTAGCTTATTGAAATCCTGGACATAGGACTCTCCCACTTCGCGCCATATAACACAGTCATCTATGTGTCTTTTACATCTAGTGATTGTAAATTCTCAATTGGTAATTATGTCATTTGTATGAAGAGCTGTAGATTATATTTGAGCCTATTTTATACCCGCTTTTAGTCCTCTACCAACCTAAAAGACCTAATCTTAATACGTAATAATCTATGATTCCATATTCAAAATTTTATTCAAAGCGCTTAACGGGTTTTTAAATAGTAACAAAATACCTATGCCATACATTTATACAAACGCCCTTTCATATTTATAATATTAGTAAGATTTACGTTTAATGTTATGTTACGTTATGCTAATTTGTTTAATCTTTGCTGTTTTCGTGAGTTATTAGTTTATATTTAGGTTACGTCACGTCAACAAGCTCTGTCGCCTTGCTGTCTGTTCAAGTAACACAGTTTCTATACTATTTGACCAATTTACATATTTCTTAGAACGTCAAGTTCTAAGTTGCGTCACACGAATTTCATAACCACACTTTCAATTGTTGGATATTAAGGTGTAAACATTTTTGTTTTTATTGTTATGGTCGCATTTGTTGCAACTTTCTTTACGTACTAAATTATTCTATAGGAAAAGTTTTAATGATATCAATTGAGAAAAGTCGTGGTTGTAGTCTGTCTAATCAAAATATAGGAATTGTTAGTGCTAAACCTACTTAGATCATAGACTTACTATGACTTAGATTTGTTTAAATAAATGTTGAATAGGTGCAAAAGCGATTAAGAGGTGTTTAATCTACAGATATGAGCTAGCTATGATTTAAACCATACATGTACTACATTGGCTGGTGACATTGCTTTTCCATTTTTTTATAAAAAAAAACATTATCTGCATATTTTTATGTCACTTGCCCATGTGGTGACGGCATAGTAATACTAGTATCACGAGTTACACCCTTCTCCTTCCAAGGGTGCTATAAAAGCCAGTTAAGAAATATTGTAGACAGATATCATCCTTTATGAGATATTGAAACTTGAAACTGGTCAGTGCAGCACAGGAGATTATAATCTCTCCCAAAATGGAGACTCGTGCTCAACCATGGGACGTCAATGGACCGGAGAATGTGAGCGAGACAGAGAGATAGACAATGAGATGAGTAGAATATTCTAAACTGAAACAAAACTTCAATATATCATACATAAATTATTATGGTAAGATATTATTAATTACGTGTATTCCAATTTGAAGTAAATTTATTTATGTAACGTAAGGTAAGTATATTAGTAAGTAACAGTGCTAAGTGATTGTTTATTGATGTACCACGGATTCCTGAGATGCGGAAGAAACAAATTTCCTATGTTAATTATGTTAACTATTTGATAGATATGGTTACTTGGTTTAATCTGTTTGTATTACATTACTATACGGATTTACAGCTTGGGATGTTTAGACTATTAATTAATATTTAGTTAGATCAAAATTATGAATGGCGATGGAATGTCGGGCAATGAATTTCTTTTCTTATAGCAATATAAAACGTGATATACATCGTAGTAATTATTATTTCTGTTTCTACAGATGTTTTTTAAATAGGTGTGTACTGAGGTATAGAAAACCTCAGTACATAATAATAGTAATACCTGAAGGTAGTTTGGTGGTTTGGTCACCTCCGTGTGGTGACGGATTAAGAATACAAGTGTCACTACCCCATCTCCTCCCAATGGTGCTGTAAAAGCCAGCTAAGGGATATTGCACACAGGTAACATCATCTGTGAGAGACGGAAAACTCGCAAATAAACCCCGTGCCAACACGCCTGGTCAGCGCGGCACAGTATACCATAATCCCTCCCAAAGTGGAGGAGGCCCATGCCCAACAGTGGGACGTAAATGAGCTGGAGAGGAGAAGGGAGTTTAGTGAATTGAGGGTAGTGATTAGTTGAAGAATTTGACAGCTTTATAAACTGTGTAATTATTATTAAGGAGTTAAACATGTAACGTAAGTAATTTGGGTATCTGCGTAGTACAATTACGGTAGGTACACAATTTTGTTTAGTTATTTCGTGTATCTTGTTAAAAAAATAAATGACTGCTATATTTCATCTAAACCGATACTTTAATTATATAAAATAAACCAATAATTATTGCCTAATGACGAAATTAAAGGTTAAATTACCTAATTCACGGCATTCTCTATATACATATTACATAAACAGTGTTTAACTAAGCACTAAAACAGATGAAGCAAGTCACCTGCCAAGCACCTAACCTCTGGGAGAAAGTCGATATGATAATTGGATGGGCACCGGTGTGCGACCGGACCGGCTAAGTAGGTTAGATTTGATTATAGTGGATACGACATCAGCAGCGGTATTCAGTAAGAAAAAGTGAAGTGAATTTTCGGTGAATCTTGATCACGTGACAGCGCTCCTCCAATAAAAATAGAGGAGCGCTGTTACGTGATCAAGATTCACCGAAAATTCACTTCACTTTTTCTTACTGAATACCACTGCTGATTCTTTAAGAGGAGATTCAGAGGAGTCACACGTGTCAATATTTTAACATTTTGTGACAATTGGGGTGTTTTATTGACATATTAGTGGAACAGAGTTTTATAATTTTCTATAAGTTGTTGTTGTTATTTTTTATATGTTTTCTATAAGTACATGGACCATTCCTGGCTGAAAAGTCTGGCTTATGCTATTAAGGGACATTATACAAACAGATAACATCCTCTGTGTGAGAAGAAAAACTCGAAAGTAACCAACACGTCCGGTCAGCTCAGCATAGTAGACGCTAACGGGCTGGAGACTGACTGACTTGGTCTTCTCGCACACCCCGAAGAGGGGTGCAGGGATACTGTATCAAGGTTTTTTACCTTTTCCAGTGGTATTCTACGCTGGCCACGACTGTGGCCAAGTCATCGGGTTTTAGGGGTAACACCTTTTAATCATTAGCGTCGGAGGTAGTCTCTCTTGGGAGTAGCTTGGCACGGCGATCCGGGGGGCGCGCGTGAAGCAGACGTAGGGAACTATTTATAGCAAAACATTTTTCAGGATCTTACGTAGACAAAGGCCTTAAACATGTTATTTATTTAGTTTACACAACAAGTTAAGTATTTTTTAATAAAACATATACTAGTTCCCTTCATAGATACGGATCACTCACTTTCGGTTACAATTTTGTGTGTGTGTTTACTATGTATTATAAGTATGTATTTACAAAAAGAAAAGTAGTATATGTAGTCTATCCGTATCTGGTACCCATAATACAAGCATAGAAATATAGCTTACTTTGGGACCAGAGGACGTTGTGTGAAATGTCCTGAATATATTTATATTTAATTAGTCCTCTTATTCACAGATAGGTTAATGAATGGATAAGTTCTGCCGGGAAATACTTAAGGCATGCCCTTTACTATTACTCACCTAGTACACCACTATAATAATATTTGCTTAAATATCGTATTCTAAAACCATATTCCCAAGCAGTAAAGTAAAAAAAAACATTCGTAATTTAAAACAAGCAGGCCCGTTTCTGGAGTACTTAATAAAATCATAATGTCATATCCATATTGTTCTAACGTTATCTTCCTCCAAAGCACGCGACGCTCACTTCTACCGCATTATCAATCATGTATTTTACTATTTGAGTGGCTCGCGGCGAATTTTATGCAACATTAAATGTACTAGTATAATATTGTAATGAAATAATATTGAAACTGTATAAATATAAACCACTACACAATCCAAATAATATTATAAATGTGAAAGTTTGTAAGTTTGGATGTTTGTTACTCTTTCATGTAAGAACTACTGTATGTAGTAAAACTTTACAATAATGTAGCTTGTACATAAATATTGTTTAATAAAACATTGTGATTTTTTATCCTTTTTACACTTAATAAATAAATAATAATAATAAATATTCATGGACATTTCACACAACGTCCTCTGGTCCCAAGCTGAGCTTATATGCTTGTGTTATGGGTACCAGAATACGGATAGATTACATTATACTACTTTTTTTTTTTGTAAATATTTACTTATAATACATAGAAACACCCAGACGCAGTACAAACATTTGTATGACAATTAGAAAAATCACACAAATGATTGTCCCGAGCGGGAATCGAACCCGCGACCTCTTGATCGGCAGTCCGTTACATGAACCACTACACCCCGAGGCCCGTCAAGTTATTTATAAATATTTACAGCATGGTTTAAGAATACAAATATCAACTCCATTTTCTGCTCAGGGTACTGCCCGGGAGAAGAAATGTCTTTTTGTAAAAAGAAAATCTTCTTTCTTCTTCCTTTCTTCCTTTCTTCGTCTTTTTCTTCTTCCCATTCTCATATAGAAATATAAACATGTGAAATGAAATGAAATGAAAATCATTTAATCAAGTAGACACAATTTTTCAGAAAAATTATGTGCTTATGACATGTCCAATTTTTTCCTACCACCGAGGTGAGAGATGGAAGACTCACGCAAAACGCATAACGATGGCACCCTCGTTGTGGACCAAATACCCTACCCATATAGAGGAGGCCTTGTCCCAATGGTGGGACATTCTCTAATCGAGCTATATCGATCAGATTTCTGAACTTCAGTGAAGCTAATAAATTGCTATTATGTATGAGATTCAATAGATTATCAAAATTACGTTAAGTAATTATTCAAACTTGACACAATTCTCACGGACATGTTGTTAATTAATTAATTAAAATCAATTTTCAATTCATTAATTGTAATTACGAAATTGACGAACTTCTTGGTGACAAATTTTTATTTGTGTTTAATTCAAATTAAATTAAATGTTACATATGTTATTAAGATTAGAACATTATGAATGAATAACAAATCAATCAAAATAATAATTTAACATTCAAATAAATATTCAACACACAATATCCTCTGGTTTTTATTAATAAATATTCAGAATTTCAGACTTTAATATTCTCTAACACTGTCGCGACTCATTTGTTGAAATTTAAAAAAATGATCATGTTGATAAAGTCTCCGAATCATCGGGCTAAAATTTAAAACAATTTCCCAATGACCCTGCTAGCAGGGCAATTTCAGCGGGGCCGTTGGGACTCAACGTTTTAATTCGTAAAAGTCGTTTTTATTTATTTCATACTTTTCTAAAGTCAAAATTCGTGTTCGGAAATCAAACTTGCGAATAAATAGCAGAAGGATACTCTACCGCTAATCCAAGTGACGAAATAATCACAAAACCCAGCCAAGTACTAGTTGTCGAGTCGATTATTATCAAAACCAAAGATTTACACCAAAAACTTTAGCTGTATGGAAGCCCCCTAGCAGTGATGCCCACTCCGGGATTTTCCCCCAAAATTTAGGAGGAAAAAATCTAAAATCTATATAGGGATTTTTTAGGGGGTGAAATTTTTTGGGGATATTTTTAGGGATAAAATTTTATTTGTATTTTTTTAAAATTTTCTGCGTACTAAAAAAATACTGTTAAAAAATACAATCATTGAAATTACATTTCATAATTTGATGAAGTTAAAGAAAAACACTTAAAAATACTAGTTATTAATAACTATTGTTATTAACTAATTATTTATTGTTTTTATTTATTTCTTTACATAAATTGTAATGAATAAATACTTGGTCCGTCGTTGGGGAGTTTTGTTTTGAATTTAGTGGTTTTTGAAATTGCTTTAGGGGGAAAGTTTTCAAACAGTTGGCGACACTGCCCCCTAGATTTTCATTGTATTCTGTTTTTTTATAACATCAACAGATAAACAATACATATTCCGTAATAATTTCATCTCCCTAGCTATCACCGTACCTGAGACAGTTTGATGACAGATGACAGATGGACAGCGAAGTCGCAGCAGTATGGTCTCGTTTTACTTTTAAATACGGAAACCTATTAAGAGGATACCAAAATAGCTTCGTGCATTTTTCTACGTACGAAGTTTTCATTGTTTCTTTAGGTTGAATGGCTAGAGCTCTAACTTTTAAGTATATGTTTTTTCAATATATGATCTAGGATCGCATAAACTCAGAAACGCGATTGAAAAAAGTTTTCTCGATAGAAAATCTTAGCGAAACAACCTCTCTTATTTTTTATTTTTTTCATTTGTCAGTCTATTATCGCGTATTAACTAATGAAATAACTTTAAAAACATAAGTAACTATTGTATATAGAAACACGTAAATCAGAATTAAAATATATTTAGTAGATTTTGACAAAAAAAATATCCCTAATTCTTCATTTTCTATACCTACTAGCTGTGTTGTCGACGATAATATTGATGTAGGCCCTTAAGCAAACTAGTTTAAAAAGTATAATTCCTTTGAAAATTAATTAATAGTTGTAACAATATTCACTCAGCGTGATCAAATAAAAAATATCTGCAAATTATTTATCTATGCTAATCTTATATATAAAATTCACGTGTCACAGTGTTGGTTACCGTACTCCTCCGAAACTGCATGACCGATTTTTATTAAATTTTACATGCACATTCGGTGGGTCTGAGAATCGGCCAACATCTATTTTTCAAACCTCTTTTTTTTGTTTAGTTATGGCAAAACAACGTTTGCCGGGTCAGCTAGTAATATATATTGCAATCAGGTTGCATCCTTGCCTAATACACACAGATCACTCTCAATAGAGTTCACACGTAACTCGCAAGGTGATCAAGGCACACCGAACGTATTATACGCTATTTTTGCACAGGTTTTCGCGAATTGTTTGTTTCTTTGATCGCCCTAATCTTAGAAACTACTGGTTCGATTAGTAAAATTCTTTTTGTGTTGGATAATACGTCTATCGAGGAAGGCTACGGCTATATACGGGCTTCGTGGTGGAGTGGTTTATGTAATGGACTGCCGATCGCGAGGTCTCGGGTTCGATTCCCGGTCAGGACAATCATTTGTGTGATATCCATAAATGTCATACAAATGTTTGTACTGCGTCTGGGTGTTTACTATGTATTATAAGTATGTATTTGCAAAAGAAAAGTAGTTTATGTATTATATCCGTATTCTGGTACCCATAACACAAGCATATAAGCTTAGCTTGGGACCAGAGGACGTTGTGTGAAATGTCCATGAATATTTATTTATTTATTTATTTATTTATATAACATCACGCTGCAACTGCGACTAATAGAAGCGAATTATCAGTGAAAAATGTAGCAAAATAGAGGAAAATTTTCTAAATTCCACAGGTACGGCAATTACGACCAATGAAAATGTATGCCATCCTCCGCCTTGCGTCTATCTCCTACGTTGCTGCGTTAACAGTCGTTTTCAATATCTAACCTACGATTATGGATAGGTTGTTATCCTTGTTTGTTAGTAAGATATTTTTATCTTCAGTTTAAGTTTCAAGTGATAGTTTTAAAAAAGAAAATAAGTAGCAACAGTTGTAGGTAGATAAAACGGCCGTAAATCGTAAAAAAATCTCGTAATGCGATCTCTATTAGGGGTTATCTGTGTGTTAACATAATCTAATCGAGCTGTCATCAGCTGATGCCGTGAGAATTATATAAAATTGCATTCTAAATTATATTCATTTTACTAAATCGCAACATATGAATATGGTGGTATATCAAAGATATCAGTCAATATCTTAATAGTCGGTCCAGTTTTTAATGCGAAAATTATGTTTTTGTGATAGTTTATTACGAGTTATTATTCATATGTGATCAGACAGATCTGGAACGTGATAAAAATGCAAGGAATGTAAAATGCTATTGTATATATCCATCCATCCATCCATCAACCTTTCTCAGTCCACTGCTGGACATAGGCCTCCCCCATAGAACGCCACAACGCGCGGTCGCTGTTAGCGCTGGATATCGTCAGTCCACCTTGTTGGGGGCCGCCGCACGCTGCGTCTTCCGGTTCGTGGTCGCCACTCGAGGACCTTCTGTCACCAACGGTCAACAGATAGTCGAGCGATGTGACCTGCCCATTGTCGTACACGCCGGTCCTTCTACGGATCTGCGCATTTCGGATCTTATCACGTAGCCCTCTCCATAGCACGCTGCGCGTCTCTGAGTTTTGTTGTGAGGCCGACATTCAGATCATCATTACCTACTCGTATATAACAGAACAGAATTTTTTAATGGGACCAGTAGTTCCTAAGATTAGTAAGTTCGAAAAATATCTTCAGCGTTTTATTATTAGTATAGATATACTCGTAATATTAGCAAAATAAAAATTTGTGCCTACACGAGTTTTTGGTTATCATTTTCCGAACGTAATGCCAAAGAGTTCTCCAAAGACACCATGATGACGGGATTATTACCTATTACTACCCCTGGATTCTGTTTTATGTCTCTTCATTCTCCAATATGCAAAAAAACGATCAGCGTTTGAACCAAAAACATATATCTAATATGTATTTCTTTGCTTTCGTATTAGTTTGCATTGTAAACGAAACTTGTTCTGACAATGAAAATTGAAAAAGAAATATGGTGGAACAAAGTTCGATATGTTAGCAAGTTTAATATAAATAAAACGGTGAATATAATTGTATCGCAATAAAATCAAAAGACTATAATTTCAAGCCAACCAAATAATTAAAACAAGCCATCTAAATATTACATATCACGGGTACAGTCGAAGTCAATTAATTTATCTACTTTAGCAATTTAATTTTATTACATAATTTATGTACATAACTGTACAAGTTCATTAAGGCTTTAAACAGACTGACTTAAGCGAATTGCTGTCATGCTATTTTCAGTGTTAATAATTTAAGATATAATCAATTGATGTTACGAATTTGGAAGGTATTATGATCTGTTGTGCCGCGCTAACCAATCGTCTTGGCACAGGGCTTAATTTCGAATTTTACATCTTATACAGTGGATATTAACTGTGTACAATATTCTTTAGCTGGCTTTTACAGCACCCTGGGAAGGAAAAGGTGTTGAAGACTTGTATTCTTAATCCGTCGCCACAAGGACATGATATTCACGTAAAATGCGTTAACTCTACACATTATTATGCACATATTTGCACAAAATTATATAATTTTACAAAACGCAGCCAGTCTGTCTCATTCCTTATATCAAGTATTAGGATGTACACACACTTAGATTCACTAATAGCTATCGATCGTTTGTCGGTCTGCAATATTTATTGGTAACATTTTATAATACTCGATTGGAATTCCGAGCAATACTTTATGACAACGAACTCATTTCCAGTCTTATTTTAATGATCCAAATAATCTATATACGAATAAATATTACAGTTTGATAAACATTAAATTGTTGTATCGAATAGAGGCAATGACATCACTATAGTGATTTTTTTATTTAATGTATTGCAATCAGTCTTATTGACAATAAGTAGATGATGTATAGTTTCGGTATTAGTTAGTTAAAACTAGTCTTGCCGAAGCAAAATTCGAGTTCGGACTCATTTTACGTGATCCACAGTGTTTAATAAATAAACATAAAAGTGATCGATTAAAATCGATAACTAATTGTATTAATAATTAAGTTCACTATGGCAACTATTATTGCCTAATTTTAAGTGTGTCAACACTGACACTTTTTTCCGTTTCCATTCAACATGTAACACAGCCAATTGTCAATGGCATTTTTTTACAATGCAAAGTGTTGTATTTTATTTAAAATATAATCACATTTAAATTCACACAGCATGTTATTTCTATTTACCTAACATGCTGTTGTGGTCCTTCGATAAGTACTCAATAGTACGTGGTTGAATCAGTTATATTTAAATTCAGTGCTCGCGTGTGATCCGTTCTTAGCTTGCTATGCAAGCCACGGTCGACGTTAAGGCGTTTAGAAATTCGCCCTGGTGCTCTTCGTCCTATAATACGAGGTGCCCGGGCCTTGTGTCTCGGTGGTGCAGTTTACTACAAATTTCGGTCTATATACCGGGTTGCGCGGCGCTCGTTGTACAAGAGCGTCCTGCTGCCATTTTGTTGAGGGGAGTCGCGATTTCGCGGCAAACGGCTGTTCATCGTGTGGGTTTGGTGCAATTCGTCCTATGTACGAGTTTCCCAGCCTCTTTTCGACGAGATCAGATCATTAATCTAGTGGATTTGGTCGATTCTTCGAGCATCAATTTCGTCCATACGAAAAATATTTTAGAATCGCCATATTGAAATAAATAGTTCGTTGTGTTGGCAGCAATGACAACGCTGATTTCATCGTGTTAAGTTGGCAGCAATGACAGCGCTGTTTTCGTCGTGTTAAGTTGGCAGCACTGCGTATTGTCACTGTCAATGTCAACTGTCATCGTTTCGTCAGTCACATCGTAACGTAAACAATAACATAACCAAAGTGCGGGTTTTGGTTGTTTTTAGTGCGGTTTATTTGTGCAAGCAATTAAGTTTAGTGCGTAAGTGCGTCCCTCTATAGGCGACTCACGCTGGAATACGTGCGGTTTTTGTTTTTATCGGCTACAGAAAGCAAAATCATGGGTGAGGAACTAAAACGTTGGCGAACTAAGCGCGGCCAATTAAAAAGTACAGTGACACGTATCGAAACCTTTGTAAATGGTTCTGAGTTTTCCTCAGCCGGCGGTGAGGTGCTTCAGGCTAGACTGGACAAATTAGTGAGTACTTTTAAAGAATATGAGGACGTTAACCTAGAAATTTCAATGCTTGACAGCACAGATTCAGAGAATGTTACTGAAATTGAAAACAAGTATTTTGTAGTGTTAGCTAAACTGAAAGAATCCATAAAGGGTAAGAGTAATTTACATTGTTCAAACAGTTCAGTTTCAAAGCTCCCAAATATTGAGATTTCCTCATTTGATGGAAAAGATTTCACTAACTACCAACCTTTCATGGATTTGTTCAATGCTGTCATTGAGAGAAATAGTTCTTTGTCTAATGTACAAAAATTGTGTTATTTGAGAAAGTATTTGACAGGAGATGCTCTGGCTGTAATAATTAACTTGCCTATTGTTAATGAGTCCTATACAGAGGCATTGTTGTTACTAAAAAACCGGTTTGATAATAAGGCAAGGCTTATATGTAATCATATTAATCAGTTGCTAGAGTTACCTCAAATGCAAAAAGGTACTGCATCTTCTATAAGGTCTTTTGTGTCATGTATTCGCCAACAACTATATGCTTTAAAAAATTTAGAACAACCCACAGACAAATGGGACATGTTGTTAATTTCTATTTTTTCAAGGAAACTAGACTGTTATACAAACAGAGCTTATCATTTAGATAGAAACTCTCCTGATAATTTACCCACAATGTCTGAATTTCTGTCATTTTTAGAAAAGCGAGCAATAGCTTTGGAGGACAGTCCTCCCCCTAAAAGTAATTTCCATGATGGTAATAATAATGTTAAACAAAAGGCTAATAGTTTTAATCATAAAGTTTCCAATGTTGTTTCAAAACAAAACCAAAAACAAATCACTTGCTTATTCTGTAAAAATAATCATCTCTTATTTGCCTGTCCAAAATTTAAAATGTCTCCAATTATAGACAGATTGAAGTTTGTGACAGATAATAACTTATGTACAACTTGCCTAAGGCACCACTTGGATGTCTGCAAATATACATTTAAATGTAGAATGTGCAAAGAGTCCCATAATACTCTCTTGCATCAAGATAAACAACCTGAAACACCAGTCAATACTGTGTTGCATTCTAACAATAATAATATCAATGTTTTGTTACCTACTATACGTATAAAACTGATTGATAAAAATGGTTGTAAAATTTTTGTTAAGGCCCTACTCGATAGTGGGAGCCAAGCATCTATAATAAAGCGATCTCTTGTTAATCAATTAAAATTAAAGACTGTACCTTTTCATGTAAATATTATTGGACTTGGTAATAATAATAATAAAGCCAATGAATGTGCCAACATAATGTTACCTTCCTCAATTTACAATGTTAAGTTTGAAGTGAAGTGCCATGTTGTAGATTCTATCACAACTGTTTTGCCTCAGAATCCTATTGATATTAGCAATATTAGGATTCCTGAAAATGTTTTTCTGGCTGATACAGAGTTTAATGTCCCATCAGAGATTGCCATTCTACTAGGTTCTGATTTCTATTTTAAAGTGCTTCTTGATGGACATTTAAAGTTAAATAATGGATTAGTTCTCCAGAACACATTGTATGGCTATGTTGTAGCTGGTGCAGCTTTTCGTAACGCTAAAGCTCCAGATTCAAATGTTAACTTGACTTCTAATTTTATTACCAAGGAAAATAATTTGGAAGAAATTATGGCAAAATTTTGGTTGTCTGAAAAAATGCCTGAGCCTGAGAAGAAAAAGACTCAGTCTTTGGAATTTCAAAGAGCAGAGGACTGTTTTAATAATTCAGTAAAATATATTGATAATCAATTTTCAGTTGATATTCCTTTACACTGCCCTTTGAATGAATTAAATATTGGAGATTCGTTTTCAATTGCTTTACAAAGATTTTTGGTATTAGAGAAAAAATTTCAGTCTGATCCAGAATATTTTTCAAAATATAAAAAGTTTATAGATGAGTATGTCACGCTAGGGCATGCTAAGGTCGTTGATGTCAATGCCTACGACATTTGTAATGGTCCGGTATATTTTCTTTCACATCATGCTGTCTCGAATGAAAGCAGCAAAACCACTAAGTTACGCATAGTATTTTCTGGCAATATGAAATCTAAAAAAGGTGTATCAATTAATGATGTAATGCTAAACGGTCCCATTGTGCAACGTGAATTATTTGACATACTTATCTACTTTCGTACTTATCGTTACACACTCATGTGTGATATTGAAAAAATGTTTCGAATGTGTCTCATCAATGAAGACTACAGACCTTTACAGAATATATTGTGGCGAGATGACCCATGTCAGCCAATCAACTGCTTGCAATTGCAAACAGTTACATATGGCCTTAAAGCTTCTACTTTTTTGAGTACTAGATGTTTGTTAGAACTAGCTCATTTGTACCAAGATAAGTACCCTTTAGCTGCAGAGGCTATTAGACAACACACATATGTCGATGATGTCATATGTGGCGCGGATTCGAAAAACCAGTTACATCTCCTGAAAGAGGAGTTACTGAACCTAATGAAGTTGGGGAATTTTAATTTACACAAATGGTGTTCAAACTCTATAGATGTTCTGCATAATATTCCTGAAAATAAAAAATATTTTGAACAGATTGACTTAAATAAAGACAATATAATTAAAACACTTGGTTTGAAGTACAATGTACTCACAGATTCCTTGTTGTTTCAATGTCCCATGATGGATGACACTCAAAAAACTAAAAGAACAATATTAAGTTTTATTGGTAAAATATTTGACCCTCTTGGTCTCTTAGGTCCCATTGTAGTAGTGGCTAAACTGTTCATGCAGTCTCTATGGGCACTTAATATTAACTGGGATGCTGTTCTGCCCCAAGACCATATTAATACATGGGATAAATTTTTAAATGATTTAATTTCAATGGGCACTCTCTCTATTCCAAGGTGTGTTTTATCACATCCAGTAGATGCCATGGAACTTGTAGGCTACTGTGATGCCTCCATGAAAGCTCTTGGTTGTTGTCTCTTCTTAAGAATTTTTAATTCTAATGGGACAGTCTCTGTTGACTTGTTATGCTCCAAGTCACGAGTTGCTCCATTAAACAAATCGGTAACAATACCAAAGTTAGAGTTAAGCAGTGCATTATTGCTTGCTCAGCTAGCAAATAAAGTTCAGGATATTTTAAAACCAAGATTACCAAAACTTTCTATTCACTTGTATAGTGATTCTCAAATTACACTTGCTTGGATCAAGTCAGCAAATTTAAAATCAAATTCATATATTATAAATAGGGTCAATCAAATTAAAACACTGACAGAAGACAAAATGTGGTCTTATGTTAGCTCAAGTAAGAATCCTGCTGATTTACTTTCTAGAGGCTGTGATCCACACAAATTAAGATCAAATGAACTATGGTGGCATGGTCCCAAGGAACTGTCTCATATGGACTTTCAGCACTCTATATGTGATGTAAAATTGCCCATTCCCTCATCCTTTGAGGACGAATTAGTGACCAATGTGACCTTACCCCAATTAGATTTTCTTAATAAATTTTCTGATGTTGGAAAGCTGCAGAGAGTAGTAGCATATATTTTACGATTTCGTAATAATTGTTTAAAGAAAGATAAAGAAAGTGGGTCATTGACACCACAAGAGCTCCATAATGCCTTGTTGGTAATAATTCGCGTCTCACAAAATAAATATTTTTCTAAAAAGATGGAGTGGCTAAATAGGTCCTTGCCGGTAAAGTCAGGTTTGTCAAAACTACACCCCTTCCTGGATAAGACTGGTATATTAAGGGTAGGTGGTCGGTTACAAAATGCCAATGATATTCCCTTTGATAAAAAGCATCCAGTCATATTACCCAAGTCTTGTCACTTGACAACTATTCTAATTCACAAAGAACATTTAAGATTATTACATGCTGGTGCCAAATTGGTACTTAGCTCTTTATCACAACGCTTTTGGCTTGTTAATGGCATAAGAGAAGTAAAGAAAGTAGTAAATAGGTGTGTTAAATGTTTTAGAATGAAAGCAGCAGCCGTAAACCAATTAATGGGCTCTCTGCCACCTGAAAGACTTTCTGTTGCCAGACCGTTCCAAGTGGTAGGTGTTGACTTCTGCGGACCATTCAGTGTGAAAGTTACACGCTTAAGAAGGCCTATAGTGACTAAAGGCTATGTAGCTATATTTGTTTGTTTTTCAATTAAGGCCATCCACATGGAACTTGTAAGCGACTTAACCACTGAAGCATTTTTGGCTTGCCTTAAGTGATTTATTGCTAGACGAGGAATGCCAAGTAAAATATTTTGTGATAATGCCAAAACCTTTAAAGGTGCAGCTAACGAATTAAAAGCTTTACATGATCTGTTTACTTCAAAAAAGCACATTGATGCAATTGATAATTATTGTATACCTAAATATATTCAGTTTAGATTTATACCAAGCTATTCACCAGAGTTTGGAGGCTTATGGGAAGCCGGGGTTAAAAGTTTTAAATTTCACCTGAAGAGAATTGTTGGCAACATTGCCTTAACCTTTGAAGCTTTGTATACAGTGGTTACAGAAATTGAAGCTGTGTTAAATTCACGACCCCTTCTTCCTATAAGTTCGGATGTTTCCAGTTATGAATATTTAACGGCTGGCCACTTCCTCATAGGAAATGCATTGTCAAGTTACCCTGAAACTGACCTTTCTGATAAAAATATCAATAGATTAAAATTTTGGAATATCTTAACCAAAATTAAACAGGACTTTTGGAATGTCTGGTCACGTGATTATCTCACACAGTTACAAAGTAGACCAAAGTGGCTACAAAGTCATCCTAACTTAAAAGAAGGGGACCTTGTCATTGTACGCAATGACAATACACCTCCATTAACATGGCCCATGGCTAGAGTTGTAAGGGTTATCCCTGGACCAGATGGTAGGGTCAGGGTGGCTGAAATAAAGATGCCAAATAATAAAACATATTTAAGGTCATTTAGAAAGTTAAGTTTATTACCACTTAATAATACTGTTTCTGATGAACAGTTGAGTAGTCCCTAGTGGTTAGCCGATCCCAAGACTTTGTCGTAGGGCTAGAGACTACTTAACTAAGCATATTTCTGTTTTTGAATGTATTTATACTTGAAGATGGTTTTCTTGTATTAAGTATGTATGTTATAATAAGTTTGTTATTATGTTAATATATATATGGTTTTGGCCCGGCCCAACTTATGTTTAATAAATAAACATAAAAGTGATCGATTAAAATCGATAACTAATTGTATTAATAATTAAGTTCACTATGGCAACTATTATTGCCTAATTTTAAGTGTGTCAACACTGACACTTTTTTCCGTTTCCATTCAACATGTAACACAGCCAATTGTCAATGGCATTTTTTTACAATGCAAAGTGTTGTATTTTATTTAAAATATAATCACATTTAAAATTACACAGCATGTTATTTCTATTTACCTAACACACAGTAAATGATAATTGAGAAATGAATGACCTATTAGTTGTGCCTACCAAAGTACAAACAAAGAATCCCTAAGTAATGATTTAATCCAAAGATATAAGTAATGAATATAAATATGGGGAGGCGTATGTCCAGGAGTGGACTAAGAAAGGCTGATGGATCGATTGTGATGAAAATATGCCACAAAAAAGGACAATCCTGCGAGTAAACGGGCGCCACAACTTTAAGGCCTAGAAGACAGTCAGCGGCTAAGACGCTAGTGTATACTAGCAAGGCCAGGTAGTGTCATCATCCGGCAGCATCCTCTCCAGCCTATTTACTTTTTTAGGAGCTGTATGACTTAAAACATATTTTGTGAGAAAAGGAAGATTCAAAACTAAACCTTTTGCCAACACATTTAATCGACGCAGCATAAGTAAGTACACCAAAACCGTCTTAAAATGAAGGAGGCCTGTTCTCAATTTCTTCTCCAGCCCATTTACCTCCCACTGTTGGGCGCGGGTCTCCTGTACTTTGGAGGGATTATGGTCTACTATGCCGCGCTGACCAGGCGTGTTTGCACAGGGTTTATTTTCGAGTTCTCCGTCTGTCACAGAGGATGTTATCTGTGTGCAATATCCTTTTGCTGACTTTTACAGCACCCTTGGGAGGAGATGGGCTGGTGACACTTGTATTCTTAATCCGTCACCACACGGAGAATCCGGCAGCATAGATAGCAGCCAAATTAAGTCATTATATTTAAAAACCGGTTAAGTACGAGTTGGAGTCCCACACAAAGAGTTTCGTATCGTTAATATCGTAATATAATCGTCATACCGACCTCAATAACACCAATTAACGGGACCTCAAACAGTGGAGCAAGGGCAGGATGATGATGATGGTGGGTATATTTTTTGTAGCATGATATGACTGGTATAGAGAAACTGTGAACCTTTCAACTCTTTAGCTCTCACTATTCCAGAGAAACAGCCTGGTGACGGACAGCGAAATAGAGTAAGGAATAAGGAGGGACTTTACTAAAAGTAAAACTCCCGTTTTTCCTTTTAAATTCAGTAGACAGTAAGCCGGTTGAGGTCAGCTGCTTTACTTACCGTAAGTAGAGCACTCTTAAATAGACCACTAAACAGTTTTCATCAAATAACCATAAACTTCAAAGCTTACCTAATAAATATATAGAATCCTACATTTTAGAAGAATTTTTGTTAATAGGTATCACAGATAGATTTTTATTTAAATTAATTAATTAGTTCTAAATACTTAGGCTCGTAATATTAAATCGTTAATATTAAAGCAAATAACTGTATCAAATACTCTTTATAGTATTTATGTAAGCAATATACAGTAGATTTTTTCGAAGATATTTTAATTTAAATACTTGATCGAAAAAAGAAACGTTTTAAGTTGAGACATTTCATTATTAAACATATCTACAAAACAGAAAATTGATAGATAGTGTCAATAACACAATCCGGGAATGGTAACTGAATTAGAGAAATTGTGTATGTTAATAAACAACTTTACTATTTTAATTGGGTTAGGTTTTTAAATTGCGCTCAATATGTCTAGCTTATGGTACAGGATCACAAGACACGACAAGTTTTGTTAGAATTTAATAAATAATACTTTATTAAACCAAACGAAAATTTGCGCAACCATTTATAGATTTTTTAGGATCTCATTTGCCAGATCAGTCATTCAAATCAGAGGTCAAATATGGCTCTATATTTAATTAAAAACATTAACAATTGATGCTAATTATAACATGTTTTATCCTTCTTACGTTTCTTAGTTTATTGACACATAAAAAACTAACGGTTGCAACCGGAAACGGCTTTTTTTTCGACTATTTAGAAGGCTATATAAGAATATATAGCTTTATGGAATGATCTCATTATTTACGCAACATTGATCTCGTTATAAACTTGAATAAAACTACACTAGAATGAGGACAAGAACCTTTGGTACAAACAATAAAGAAACTCTATAAAGAGTTTATTTCGCTCATATCTTTATCAATGCTTATTAAAGACTAGCTGTTGCCTGCGACTCCGTCCGCGTAGAATTTAGGAAATTTTCCCCGTTTCTGCAACATTTTTAACTACTGCTTCAGTGAGAGTATTATAAACGTAAGAGTAAACAAATATAATCAGAATGAACGAACTGCTAAGCTATCAGGAGTTACACGTGTCATTGTGAGTCAACCATAAAATATAGATATGTGCTGTTTCGGGATATTTTTTAGACAATTTTATGTAGAATATTTCCGTCATACATGATTTCTATGTAACTTTAACCATTAAGGCTGCACACGCGACGGAAGCTTAAAAAATGGAGCACCTTTTCCCGTTTTCCCAACATTTCCCTTCACTACTCTGCTCCTATTGATTGTAGCGTGATGAAAAGTATACTATAACCTGCCCAGGAGTATGAAGAATAATTGTACCAAGTTTCGTTAAAATCCGTCGAGTAGTTTTTGTTTCTATAAGGAACATACAGACGGACAGACAGACAGACAGACAGACAGACAGACAGACAGACAGACAAAAATTTTACTGATTGCATTTTTGGCATCAGTATCGATCACTAATCACCCACTGATAGTTATTTTGAAAATATATTTCATGTACAGAATTGACCTCTCTACAGATTTATTATAAGTATAGATATAGTATGAATAACTTTTAACTTAACTTTCATAACAAATCTATATTGTATACAGAAATAAATCTTCACTTATTATAAAACAAAGCTGTTATTTTTGCATGTATGTCCCTATGTGTGCTTATATGTCTAAAACTACGCAACGGATTTTAATGCGGTTTTTAATAGATAGATTGGTTCAAGGGGAAGGCTTTTTGTATAATTTGTTTAGGTTCGGTTTCTAAATTCCACGCGTACGAAGTTGCGGGCAAAAGTACTAGGAGTATAAACGAAAAGTTTTATCTAAAGTAGTAGATTTATGTAATGAACGTAAATTAGGCCAAAGAAATGTATTCAGATTGAAGTAGGAAGCGCCGACATTTAAGCTTTACTTACTCTTATATGATAACTAGCTGTTGCCCGCGACTTCGTACGCGTGAAATTTAGAAATTAAACCTTAACAAACAGAAGTTTACTGTGACAGTCGATAGATGGCGTTGTACCGTTTTTAAATCGCGCTATAGTTTCGTTCGACACATTAACACTTAAGCTCGTCAAAATTTCTATACTGTCATTAGCTTACTGTTACTGTCATTAGCTGCTTTTCACATTTATAAATTAGTTAGGATTAGGCCAAGGTATTAAAAAAAAAGGTCACAAGTAAAAAAAACATTGCAAAAATTCAACCGACTTAATGTGCCTTTAAATAAAAAAGAATCATTAAAATCACTTTGGCCCAATTAAAAGTTATGAGGTAACAACATACAGACGAAATGAGAACCTCCTCCTTTTTTGAAGCTAGTTAAAAAGGACAAGTAAGTTTGTTTTATATTTGCTTTTCAAATTGTTTTTTTCTCGTTCCTCCAAGTTCTGTTAACTTAAACCATCACCTTTATAAAAGAGGGCACAAAATATATTTGAATATTTGATACATTTAGCTGGCGATGCGTAGCGGACAGCCAGCTACCACAGGAAGTAAGAATCCTTTATGCAAATCAATAGAATGCAGCGGTCAAGGTCTCAGACTTTATGGTTTTATAAAACAAAAACAGTGTGAATACGATAGAATTAATTTAAAAAAATCCTATCCTCTAAATTCGTCTATAGTGGATTTATTTAAACAAATGAGTCACGCAAGTCTAAGAGAATTTTTTATTTACAAAAACTTGATATTTCTTTTTCCAAGACAAACAAAGCTTTGAAAACCATAAAGCTGGAAATAGTACTAAGTCAGCGCTGACCATTTCCAGACAATTTTCAGCCTTATTTTATTACCTGACTTATATTATAATGTGGTAAATTTTGTAATACGCATGTGTACTACGTAGAAGTTTATATCCGAAAAATCCGAATGGTCTGTTTATTTACCATTTTTAACTAATAGGATGGTACAGTCTCCCTGAATAGATTATACTAGTAAAACCATTGAACAAGTATAACAATCATCTTTGGTAAAACTAGAGTATAAGCTAGCCGAAGGCTATGACAGATTCGGCTCGTTGCAGACTATCACTAATCCTACTGTAACCCTAATAATACTCTATAGAATTTAACGTTACTTTCTTATTTTAACACCCTTTTTAATTAATGAAAATACTTTAATTGCTTATTTATAAAATTACTTTATTTTCTTATTTTAGTCGTTTAACAGAATACAACCGACGAAAAGCATCGAACCAGAAACATTCGAATTAACCCTGTCAAACGTCAAACCCGTAAAATTACTAATGGGGGTATAAATTACCCCTTGAACACCACGCGCCGAATCTGCACCTGCCACTGTATAATACAATAATTAGAACAGACTCTCCGCATGATATTTCCATTATTTTTAACTAATAATTTTTTTTTTCTTACTCCGGGACTAGGGCAAATGGCATTTGTTTTATTGGACATAAATATCATCGAATGAAATTTAAATAGAGTTATGATCGTTGTTATATTTTGGGGTGTATTTAGACATTATTATTATTTGCTAGCCATGCTTTTTAAGACAGAAGGAACAAATTTTATATACTTAAGTTGGAATGATTTTTTTAAATTTCTTGAACAGTCCCAAGCGTTGGAAAACGAATCAAGTTGGTTAGGTATATTTGTAATTTATTTAATGTCCCTCATTGCTATATTACATAAATTATAAAGATCATTAACTTATGTTGTTTTGAAGACCTCCTAAGTAGTTAACAAGTTTTACAGGGTCGTATAACTTTCTGCAATAGAATTGCTGATTTAAATTATCCTTGAAATGGCTATTAATGTCCTTTCTATTTCGAAGGGTTAAATTTAATTACAAAAAAAGATTTTATTTTTAAAATGCGTTTATTCCGATTAGCTTTGTTCGTATATATGAATTTACGTAAAAAAAATAGGGTAAATAAGCTTCTTACATAATTGGCACGGTTAAGATGCCATTACGGCCTAACATCAAGGTGGCATGGGATCAAGTGCCAACACGTATTATTAAAAAAAATGTGTCTTTAACAATTATTTGCAACACCTTGCAAATTTTGGATTGATCTGGAAAATGTATAAATACTTATAAGGTCGAAAAAATTGCTTTATTTGAGCGAATTTTGTTTTTAATTTTTAATGTAATTATTTTTATTTGTATTTAATCTAAAACTAATGCATCAATATTCTTGTTGGTAGTCGTAAATACGAGTTTATGTATATCATAGATAAGTGTGACTTATCATTTTAACGTTCGCCTTCGTTTAGCATTCAAGAACCATAAGACGAACTAGCCCTTAACCTTAAAAAACAAACACGCACATTAAAACTGCCTGCACCAGATGTTAAGGAAAGAATTCTAACTATTTTCTTAACTAATTCACACTTAAGAAAATTAAATTAAACATCTCAAAAACTTAAAAAGCGGTCGTTGTTTACTTGTCCATTATAGCCTGCGCTTGCGCAACGTAATAGTAGGGTTGTCACTATCCCTTATACAAGCTAACTCTTTTATTATAGTTCATGCAATTTTGTATTTTATATTTTGTATTTCAAGATTGTTATCTAATTACAGGGTGCGGTTTTTGAAAGACGTTGCAAAAATGACGTTATAACCATTATTTGTCATTGATAATATTCTAGCTGTTTCATTTGTGTATGAATCTGGTAAATGCCACTCTTATGATAAAACAATCGTGAATGACGTCCTATTGTTTCCCATGGATGAATGAATGAATTTCTTTCTTTCTTTCTTTATTTCTGTCTATTCTTAGACTGAAGCACCGAATCTATACTTTTGTACTTATATTATAATGTTAAAGAGTTTGGTTTGTTTGAACGCGCTAATCTGAGGAACTTCTGGTTCGAATTAAAACATTATTTTTGTGTTTGATAGTCGTCGTTTATCGAGGAAGGCTATAGGCTATATGCCATCAAGCTGCGACGAATACGAACAAAGCATTAGTACAAAATGTTGCAAAAACGAGGATAATTTTCTGAATTCGATTCGCTTGCAACAGCTTGTCACACTAAGGGCCTCGTTCACCATCTTCAAGTAAAGCGTTGATTAGTTACTTAATTGTCAAGTAATAGTTACGAGTATCTTCTGTCAATTTCAATTTTTTAATCTTAAGATTACTGCTACTCGAACGTCGTGAACGTCGCACGTGTAGTTACTGGTGACTTTAACTAGCGATTAGTCTACTTGGCGCTTTACTTGAGAATGGTGAAAGAGGCCCTTAAAGTTTCATAAGAATAGTAATTATGGCAGTGTGGTAAAATAGTGAAAATACAAGTATCACCCATTTTTTCGCCAGGGTGCTGTTGGAGTCAGCTAAGAGAGATAGTAGGTAGTTAACATCAGGTAACAAAGCATTGCTCATGGTTGTTATAGTGTTTTCCAGTTTATAAAGTTATCAAAGACATAAGATCCCATTATTATAGTCAGGCGTCTTAAAACTTATACCATACACTGTCCAAATCACACTATGAACCCAATAAGTTTCATGTTAAACCTCTGTTATTTAACAATAAACCCTTTGGCTTCAACTTTAGTGTTTAATATGAAATAGTTTTAAATCTATAGGTCAGGTTCTGCTTGGGTTATTACGATGTCTAAGGGCTGACCACAAACCTTTATTGGGATTGCCTTTGTATTATTTTAGAATAACTTGAAGGGTATTTAGGGAGGAAGTGCTATGTCGTTGGTTTTATTATACTTTATTACTAAGGAAGGTTATTTGATACGAATCTGTATTTTATATCACCACGTCTTTCCTATAGGTTTTAGTTTATATTGTTTGCTTACGCATCGATAACAACATTATAAAGCTGAAGAATTTGTTTATTATTATTATGTATTTAAAAAATTATTCCAGTGTTGGATAGTACATATATCGAAATCAAAAAAATCAAAATCAAAAATCATTTATTCATATAGGCATATTCTCTTTTTGCCAAAAAAAAAAGCTCTTATGATATGTCATGTATTATGTGTATCGTTTTGTATACGTTTATTTGTATTTAGCATTTAAGTGTATGTCTATATAACATTTCTATTATGATAATTAGTGCACCTACAACTATTGCTAATTTGGGCAATTGCTTTTAGCGATAAGGCCGCCCATTGTACTCTATTTATAATTATAATTTATTGTAAATTTTATTCTTATGGTGTACAATAAAGTGTATAATAAATAAATGAATAAATAAATATGTCCAAAATTTTTTTATCCTACCACTGGTTCAGGACGTTCAATCCGCTGAGAAGAACCGGCGTAAGAAACTCAGCAGATATAGTTATCTTTTGTCATATTAATCTTTTTTATAAATAATTATCGAGGAGGGCTATAGGCTATATAACATGACGCTGCGGCTAAAAGGAGCGAAGCATCAGTAAAATCTGTAGCAAAAGGATCCGTCAATACAAGAACAACAACAAACAGCTACGCTTTTTAGGGTTCCGTACCCAAAGGGTAAAAACGGGACCCTATTACTGAGACTTCGCTGTCCGTCCGTCCGTCCGTCCGTCCGTCCGTCCGTCTGTCACCAGGCTGTATCTCAAGAACGGTGATAGCTAGAGAGTTGAAATTTTCACAGATGATGTATTTCTATTGCCGCTATAACAACAAATACTAAAAATAAAATAAAATAAATATTTAAGGGCGGCTCCCATAAAACAAACATGATTTTTTTACCGTTTCTTGCTCGATACTAATAACGTTGCCTTATGTTGCATAGATAATGGTACGGAACCCTTCGTGCGCGAGTCCGACTCGCACTTGACCAATTTTTACATAAATAACCGCATCTAAGTGGTGATTGAGCCTTATAACGCTGTATATGTAACCCTCGTTTCTACATACCAATAACCATAAACAAATAATAGCACTTTATGACCATAAAGTAAGTGCAATCCTCTCTTTAAAAGGTCCATAACTACCAAATTTCATTTTTTTTTTTTCGCTCCAATAAGTATATAGTCCATATTGTATATTTAATAACACTAGCACATGCTATTTTGCGTAAAAATACTAAGTAATGTTACAATTTAGTTGATTTAATGTCTTATGTAATATTGACTCACATAGTTCAACCATAAATAAATGTTGCATCTGAATTACAAACAATTCATATTCATGGACATTTCACACAACGTCCTCTGGTCCCAAGCTAAGCTTATATGCTTGTGTTATGGGTACCAGAATACGGATATAATACATATATGTACTACTTTTCTTTTGTAAATACATACTTATAATACATAATAAACACACCCAGACGCAGTACAAACATTTGTATAACAATTATAAACATCACACAAATGATTGTCCTGACCGGGAATCGAACCCGAGACCTTATGATCGGCAGTCCGTTATATGAACCACTCCACCACGAGGCCCGTCATTAAAAGTCATTTCATTATTCATAAATTAAAGTCATTAATAATATTAAAGTGATTAAAAGTTCAATATGAATTTTTTCAAACAGATGTGACAGTGTGTATATTTTTTTAATTGTTTGTAACGTAAAGTCTATTAAATTTATTAGAGATAATTTATAGTTAACTATAAACTGCAAATTATCTTGTTAAAAACTCGTAATATTATCCTAATTATGAAATGTGGGAAAAACAGTGTTAACAAGAACGTCGCTATATTTGTTTATTTAACCGTTGCCATGACAACCAACAGATCCCGTTGCTAAAAGTCCTTGTAAACACCGCAGGCAAAATCTAGTAGGTACTTATAATATTAGATGTTTCTCTTCTACGCGCTACGGTCAAACGGAATATCAGCGCTGATTTTTAGCCGGCATTATGTTGAGTTCGGGTAATTTCGTCTTTAACACGCTTTTACTAGCTTCGTTAGTATCCATCTACAAAATCTACGTACTCTGTATGTATGTTACGGAATATTTAGAAGTGATTTCCTCCCACTTGCAATAATAGTATTACAATCAATTAGCACAGATTATGAACTGATACCACCCAGCCTTAGCGTTTTAGACCAATATTTTGCAATGTAAATTTGCGAAAATGAATTATATACCTACCTCGGTTAAAATAGTCAAACACGTAATAGAAAAATGAACGTATAATTCTCTATCTATCTCTAGACCGAATTTGGTATTCTTATATTACACGTTATTAAAGTGGAATGACCACAAAGTTGAAATGGAATTCGGTTGATTGTCCGTTCATCCGGTGTTGAAGCAATTAAATTAATACTAACGTCACTTGTTTAATCATAGTTTTAATGTATTTAATGTAAATCACCTAATCCAGTTATAACATATTTACTATAAGCTGTATCAATTTCTTTTTAATTATTTAATAGAGTTCCGCAAACAATGGTTATGGCACGGCACCCTGAAGCAGCAATAGAGATCACATCGATCGTCGATTCGACGACCGTTGGGGACGGAAGGTCCTCGAGTGATAACCACGTACCGTACGACGCAGCGTGGGGCGGCCCCCAACAAGGTGGACTGATGATATCGTCAAATATGCCGGGACCGCTGGATGCATTTAGCGCTGGACCGCGCGTTGTGCCGTACTATGTATGGATGGAAAGAGCGGATTTCAGATCCGTTGAAATTTTCTTTTTTTTCTTGTTCACCTGTCAAAGGAACCTGGATATAAAATAAGCTGTTTCCAATTTTTATATAAAATTTGTTATATAAATGATAAATTTTTATGATATCTGAATCAGAAAATATGGCCAAAAATAAACCAACTAATTAGGATAAAACTTAGCCCAAGTGCCTTAGTTCTTCTAAAGAAGTATTGGCGGTATTGCAAATTGTGGTAAAACCGCGTTTTGTACCTCATAATACTGTAAATGGAATTTTTATTTATTGTAAAATGTTTTTGGTGTAGTCAAAGTAAGTCAAAGTCAATTAGCATTATATTGCTCAATTACAAATTATTATTAACATAACCCTCAAGATTCCAATCCGCCTCACAATTGTCATTCTATTAAGCATTTATCTAATTAAAATATTTTTCTATATTGCTTATCTACATAATTATCAAGGTTACAATAATATTCATAACCACACAATTAATTAAGAGGTAATGTTTGTAATTTGAAGTAATCTCCGAAAATAGTAGCCTGATTCTACAAACAATTTCACTAATAAGAAACTAGAGTCTCGATATATTATGTATACAATATAATATATTATGTATGTAGGCTCTATATTATGTCTCTGTCTGTAGTGAGGTGAAATCCCAATATCTCCTCCACTTTGGAGGGATTATGGTATACTGTGCCGCGCTGACCAGGCGTGTTGGCACAGGGTTTAGTTTCGAGTTTTCCGTCTCTCACAGAGGATGTTATCTGTGTGCAATATCCCTTAGCTGACTTTTACAGCACCCTTGGGAGGAGATGGGGTGGTGACACTTGTATTCTTAATGCGTCACCACACGGACAAATAATTATATTTACTTAATATAAAATGAAGTCGTTATTTTTGTATTATTGTAATATCCGACACCATTAATTCCATTGACTTAACTTAAGATTGAATTTGTGGCTCATGGTGGGAGACCTGGTGTCCTGAAACACAAGCCTTGGCTTAGCTTAGGCACCAGTGTCCCACAGTAGTATACTTTCGGAAATATATAATAGTAATTATCATTACAATATTGTATAACCTTGGTTGTAACAACTTCAGCTTACTGTGATTGGTTGCTTGTTATTATTGTGGTGACAAATAAATGATTTATTTATTATTTATTAATGTATGTATGTCCCTATGTGAGCTTATTATCTTCATCACGCAACGGATATTGATGCGGTTTTTTTTAATCGATAGAGTGGTTAAAGAAGATGGCTTTTTTGTATAATTTGTTAAGGTTTGGTTACGCGTACGAAGTTGGGGGCAACAGCTAATTCAATATAAATGGAATATCGAATCCAACTTTCTTACTTACTAGATCATTTTACTACCGCAAAAACATATAATGTGTTCAAAGAAATGATATAATTAAATGCTTACCAAATTTAATATCATTATTTTAGTATCACAGGTGCTCATCTCGGCCCACTTTGTTTGCTTTCTAAATGTACAAACAGACATACATTTACATATAAATAACGTAATAAATAACTCATCAGATGTATTTCAAAGACTTTCGTATCAAACGCGTTCACTTGTTCTCCTTGCGTAATTTGTTGCAACTATTTAGAACGGCCATCTTCATTTTTAATACGCTTTTATTAGTTATGCTTGTAGCTATAAATCTAAGTCTCTACGTATCTATAATTATGTGTGTTTTGTTCGATTGGTGACAGATCAATAAATTTATTACCATATTCAAAAGGTCGGTTACACACTAGTAGCTATAGTATACGCTTCAGCGAAAACAGAGCCTTCGCCTTGACGATGACGTCACACTGTGCCCATAACTTACTAACACAAATTATAAAATCATGTCCTGTAATAAATTAAAATAAAATAGAATATGTAACATATTTATGGACACCAGACGTTAATATATAAAATGGAGTATTCCCCTTCCAAAATCCGTTTTTTTTACGGGAAAAGGGATACATATCTATGTTTCACTACTTTATTTGTTTCCTATTCTCCTAGGTCTCCCTCTACCTCATTCTCTGCTTACAGTTTTTGAGTTAGGTGTGGTCTGTGTGGTGACGGATTAAGAATAGAAGTGACACCACCACATTTCTTTTCCAGGGTACTGTAAGAGCCAGACAAGGGACAATATAAGCAGTTAACGTCTACTGCGACACGCCTGGTAAGCGCGACACAGCAGATAATCAACATGATTCCACCCAAACTGGAAAAGGCCCAGCAGTGGGAGTGAATGGGCTGGAGAGGAAGGCGAGATGTATTTTGTATGATTTGTGTTAGTGTGGTTACAGACTTCAAATTAGGTTTCATGTACCCATTGGCTACGCTATAGATATCTCTAATATGTAAAATTCACGTGTCACAGTGTTAGTTACCGTACTCCTCCGAAACGGCTTGACCGATTCTTCTCAAATTTTGCATACGTATTCAGTAGGTCTGAGAATCGGCCAACATCTATTTTTCAAACTTTTTTTTAAGTATGGCAAAACAACGTTTGCCGGGTCAGCTAGTAATATATATATTTGTGTGATATTTATAATTGTCATACAAATGTTTGTCCTGCGTCTGGGTGTTTACTATGCATTATAAGTATGTATTTACAAAAGAAAAGTAGTTTACGTATAATATCCGTATTCTGGTACCCATAACACAAGCATAATAAGCTTAGCTTGGGACCAGAGGACGTTGTGTGTAATGTCCATGTGTATAATAAGAGTTTAAAACTTTTGTAATTCAATTCAAAAATTATTTTTAAAAGATATCATTAAAGGGGTTATTACTTATTAAGTCCGACTACCGTTGGATGCCCCCTCATAGGACTTGGCGTCTGACAGGTGAGTGTTGAGTTTAGACGCGATAAAACCCCTCAAAAGTACTTTTATTTAAATAAATAATTCGTGCAAGTGCTGCGGAACATAACTATTTTATATATCATGGGAAAACTTACGCTACCTATCTTACAATATCGCTATACAGTATAATGAACTAGGTAAAGCTTAGTAACGTAACGCAACAAACACAATATAATCAAAACTATACAGTTTTTATGACTCATTATTCTTTGGTCCATGGTTTTAGTAAAATTTATACTCATTTTTTACGGATTTTAACTTTAAACAATAAATATACAAAATAAGCTGTCATGGTTATCAAATTTTTTGATATATGCTGTTTATAATGGAGTTATGAAGGGTAAAGAGTGTAAGTTAAAGAAATGAATATTCATTATTATAATCAAATTGATGTGCATTTCAGTTTGATGCGATTCTTTGATAAGTGATAACTAACCGACCGACGTTTTAGTGCTTTCTTTAAAATATAATTATTGTATTACATATCATAAAATATATCTATTTATATAAGGATAATAAATACGAAAATGTAATCCTGAAAAGCTTTATTTAAAGAATGAAGAACTACTATATTAGATAGGTACTTCTCCTATAAGCTGTCATGTCTCACAGTCTTTATGAATTATAGAAACTGTGTAATAGAAAATCATGTAGACATGCTGAAAATGTAAAAGATATTATGAAAGAGGATTTATCGAGCAGAATCAAGTTAAGTTTGAATCTTAATAAACTATTTTAAGTTTTCGATAAGTAAGATTTTCTTTACAATTAAATTCTTGTTAATTTCCGTAGAAATATTGATGTCGAATTCCTAAACTATCGATACCTTTTCTAACTACCATATCAACTATAAGGAAGATATTAAATTGAAATTACATATTAATAAAATGTAATATTACCTGGTGTGTTTATATACTCTCATATATATAGAGGAGATTCGAATAAAATATAGGTCATGAATTTAAAATGATCTACAGTCATTAAGTTCCCATTAAAGTTGTAAATGCCTCTGAACTCACTCGAACAATAAACAAACGTGATCTTGACCCTGAGGTCAAGATCAGTTCGGAAGCATTAAGCCAAGCGTTATTAAGTTGGTATGTGTGTGTGTTCTTTTTATTTGATTGCCTACATTAGCCATTTAAGTTAAAAAAGCTGACCAGTGCCAGGCCAATTTTGCGCGTTTGCCAGATCAGTTTTGTAACTCTGCTAATGCATACACGCGAGGTCTTCTTCAGATAAAGAAAGTAGAGATTGAGAGTAAATTACATAAAATATTTTGTATTGTAATTAAACTCTTGTGAAATATTTAAAAATCTTCGAATACAAATCCAGAAACCGTTTTAAATGTTGAAAAACTTTTGGTTAATACGAACATCTAGCCAGTAAAGCTAAAGGTTCTTTGCACTGTCTACGGTCTTATTTGTAATGACTTATCGGATTTTTAAACGGAGAGTATATCGGCGAGATAATAAACGTTTTAGCGAACTTTTAAACCTCTGATAAGTCATTATGAATAAGACCATAGTCTCTACTAAGCTGCAATAATACCAATTGTTTAGACAAAAACAAATAAAGACAGCTATGTTTTTAATACGTTTTAGGTAATATTGCCATGTAAAGTTCAAGGTATATACTGTAATTAGTTTATTTCATGTGTTTAATTGTAGATGATTATTTAAAGTCAGCTGAGGAGGCTTATGATGATTACATTTGCAGTATGGAGGCCAGATTTACCTCAAGAGTGTCGTAACAACAATTGTTGATCATTGTCTTCAGTAGAATCGCGTCTTTTGTTGCAGGAGAACAAATGATCTAAACCAGTGCACTAAAATGCTGCAATCGTCATAATGATTATGTCTTATGTTCATTTCAGCCCTTGTTTTTTAAGCGTTTGCCAACTTGAGTGTTTTAAAAGATTTTTAGACCATTCGAATCAAGCAAGTCGTTAGCTGGTAGCTGGATCTGTTGGTGTATTAAGGCTCCACAAGACTTAATTTATGTCGCTAAAATTAAGAAAAGCTTGAAAGTATACTACTAAAAAAATATGTCGGAAATGACGTATATCGTTTTACTATTACGTTTTAATATGTTTATAACCCTTCTGCTAAGATATGGAACTCGCGCGCAATACGCATAAATATGCATAAAATATGGAAGCAAAATAATGAACATTAGTAAAGACCATGTATATTTTGACAGTTGAACTGGCGGACATTTCTCCGGGCATGGTGGAGGTTGGCGCATGCGCGCATTCTCCGGAACGGCGGGCTCGTCACGCTATCAGTACACCACGCCCGTCGCGTGCGCATCATACAATACAGGGTTGCCACCTATTAAGTAACAAGGTCAAACATAAGAGGTCAAGACACCATAGCAACGACTTGAAAATCAAATAAAACAAATTAGTTTTGTTACGTACATGATAAAAGTGTATTAACTGTAAGAAAAATAGTCGGTACTTGCTTTTGAATTGTACCAGCTCTGTTAATTGAACATATTGTTATTACTTATATTCATCCGTCCATCAGCCTCTCTTCGTCCACTGTTGGACATAAGCCTCCCCCATAGAATGCCACAACGAGCGGTCTTGTGCCACTTGCATCCAATGGCTCCTTGCGACTTTGACGATATCGTCACTCCACCTTGTCGGGGGCCGCCAAACGTTGCGTCGTCCGGTACGTGGTCACCAATTTAGGACTTTTCTTCCCCAACTATCAGTCCTACGAGCGATGTGTAAAATTGTATATTTGTGACTCAGGAAATTTAGTTATTCAACTAATCCTTTTCATTTTAGTTTGTTATGACAATCAATTAATAATCAACTAAGGTGTTAAACGAAATACAATAGTTTTTAGCATAGGTCAGTCAATTTACAAAACGTATATAATATTTATTCCGATTATTTCTGGATTTGTTAATATTTTAGTGTGTGACAACCCTAAAGTACCCACACATACAATAACTTTCTTTACATATACATGTGTGCAATAACTGTCTTTAATTGCTTTTGGGGACGACGTACTCACATGTTATTAGTAATTTTTTATGTTATAAATATAATCAGATTTCTTCATTTAATTCTCACCAATCAATGATAGGTTAGTTGAATATTTATAATTGTCTATTTTTATCTGTTACAAAATGGATCCATTACATGAACCACTACGCCACGAAGCCCGTCAAATAAATAATATAAATAAATAATAACTACTGCTTTGCTTCTACTGGTCGTAGCGTGCTGTTATATTTGACGGGCTTCGTGGCGTAGTGGTTCATGTACCGGACTGCCGTTCACAAAGTCGCGGGTTCGATTCCCGCTTGGGACAAACATTTGTGTGATATCCATAAATGTCATACAAATGTTTGTACTACGTCTGGGTGTTTCTATGTATTCTAAGTATGTATTTACAAAAGAAAAGTATTTTATGTATTATATCCGTATTCTGGTACCCATAACACAAGCATAATAAGCTTAGCTTGGGATCAGAGGACGTTGTGTGAAATGTCCGTGAATATTTATTTATTTATGTTAAAATCACTCGTAATTAACTATGTTTGTGTTGTGAAGATGTAGTCGTCTACAACCGATTTTGTAAGTAATTTTCATCCTTTAGTCTCTAGAATAAGGAATTGAGGTTTCTGGCCGGAAAGATATAGTCACTTTTATAGCTCCTATTCTAATCGTAAACCCTTTTTAGCAACATTTTCACTAATGCTTCGCTTTATTGTTCGCAGCGTTATGTTTAATAGCCTAAAGCCTTCCTCAATAAGTGTACCATCCAACACTGAAAGAATTTTACAAATCGGACCTGTGGTTCCTGAGATTAGGGCATTCAAACAAACAAACTCTTCAGCTTTACGATATTAGTATAGACACCAGTTCCGTTTACATCAGAATAAATAATTTCATATGCATATAAATATTATGTGTCTGTAACTTTTTAACTAGATAAGACTCAATCTAATATCAAATGTTATAAAATCTATCGAGTGTGACGTAATATGATGTTTATCATTTCGTTGTTTAATGCAGTTAAGAAATGCACATGTTTATATTTACATATTCATGATTTTATTAAACGAAAGTTAAAATTAGTTTTATTTATGAAACTTGTCCAAGGGTTAGAAATCGAGTCGGGTCCCGAATAACGGGGCAACCCTTTTGCCGGGTCATAATCAGACTCAAGGCACTATGCCATGACCAGGTAAGGGCAAAAAGGGAAGGAAAAAGAGAGTTAAGAATAAAAGTGTCGTCGCCCAATTTCTTAAGTGTAAGGGCCATGGAAGGAATAATTATATGCAAATAACATCCTCTGTGAGAGACGAAAATCTAGATTTTTTTTATAAATCTGTATTCTCCTGTATCCATGACATACAATGTTTGTTACAGGCATAGAACCCGCGACCTCGTAAACCTAAATCACTTACTTTTAAAATCAGTTCACAAAATATGATATTTTTCGTTAATGGCACAACTAAACTTAACTAAAAATAATATTGAATTATAATATAATTGATATGATTATTTTGATTAATGGCTATAACGTTGTACACATTTATATTAAATAAAACGTTTTTCTATAATACGCAGACTTTACAATAAGTTCATATTAAGAAAGTTCAGTAAAAATTGCAGAATAGTGATATTGGCACTGTCAATTAAAATTTTTAGTTATGTTCAGTTCAGTTGTGCACTTAGAATTGGTGCTCTAATTTACTACAGGCATAAAAATTGTGACCTCATAAACTTAAATCAGTTACATTATATACTAGTTTTCCTTTAAAAACAATTACTAGAATATCATATTTCCGCTAATGTCTAATTAAAATAAAGTACGTTCTAGCGATTTTTATCTAACTCCGAAATACGGAGTATTTCGGATGTTTTAGATTTTTTTCAATCATCTTTTTATAAACTTTACATAAACAAGTTTGATAAAAACACTTCTTATTTATAATTGTTATAAATTAATGTCTTGATAATTAATTACAAAGATTGATTTATAAGACAGCTCAAAGTTATGGCAAAACCACAAATTAATCAAATTAACTAAAAAACGAGGCTACAGTAATAGATGTATGTATATTACAAATATATACATAGTAAATTATAACATGTATATGAATAATAGCTGTCATCCGCGTCTTCTTACACGTGGATTTTATAATTTTATTCCTGTTTATGTAATATTTACAACTGATACTTCGCCTCTATTGATCGCAGCGTGATGTTAAACAGCCTACAGCCTCCCTCGATAAATGTACTATCCAACACTGAAAGAATTTTTGAAATCGGTCCAGTGGTTCCTGAAATTAGCGCGTTCAAACAAACAAACAAAGAAACTCTTCAGCTTTTTAGATATAGGTATTGTAAAATTAGAATTCTTAATAAAAAATGTGTCTGTGTGCTGACGGATTAGAAATACAAGTGAAGCTGGTAAGGAAAAGGAGTGGTGACACTTGTTTTCGCTACCTTCTTCTTCTCCAGCCCATTTACGTCCCACTGTTGGGCACGGGCCTCCTCCACTTTGGGAGGTATTATGGTCTACTGTGCCGCGCTGACCAGGCGTGTTGGCACAGTGTTTATTTTCGAGTTTTCCGTCTCTCACAAAAGATGTTATCTGTGTGTAATGTCCCTTAACTGACTTTTACAGCACCCTTAGGAGGAGATGGGGTGGTGACACTTGTATTCTTAATCCGTCACCACACGGATTCGTTACCTAGCTCGCTTTTATAGCTGTAAAAGCTCGCCTTTACAATTGTAAAATTGATGTAAGGGATCATAGCAATAGGCTGGAGAGAGTAAGAAATGTAACTGTCTGTTTGTCGCACTTTCATTTTCATAGTAATTTAAAAGTTGAGATATTTTTTATTTGTTTTTTTGAGTTGTTTTCGGAGGTATTTTGAAAAACTATAATCACTTTCAAATTCTATTTAAATTATAATAAATAAATAAATATTCATGGACATTTCACACAACGTCCTCTGGTCCCAAGCTAAGCTTTATAATGCTTGTGTTATGGGTACCAGAATACGGATATAACACATATACTATTTTTCTTTTGTAAATACATACTTATAATACATAGAAACACCCAGACGCAGTACAAACATTTGTATGACAATTAAAAACATCACACAAATATTTGTCCTGACCGGGAATCGAACCCGAGACCTCGTGAACGGCAGTCCGTTATATGAACCACTAGACCACGAAGCCCGTCGAATAATAAATTATTTCTATTTACAATTTTTGACACAGCTGCCGTAATTTATACATGCCTATAGAAGTTTTGAAATTCATATACAACTAAGCAATACTAAGTATATCCACAATAGACATTGATAACGGCTCGGAAGAAAAAAAAATCTAACACTCTTTTATTCGTAGACAATCGTAGGTCAAGCACAATACAAAAAGAGGCATCATATATCAAACAACCCCACCGGAACGGGCAAACCGCGGTCACCACATCTAGCTTACATTACCATAGAAACAACCAACATAACTTGAACTATTTAAATGAACAAAATCTCAAACTTTATGTACAAAACTAAATGATGCCTGCGACTCCGTGTGGAATTAAGAATTTTTTAACACGCTTATTTAATATTTTCTAACACTTGCGCGGCTCATCTGTTTAAATAAAACTACTTTTTACGGATTTAGACGCGTATATTTGTTTTAAATTTTGGCCCGACGTTTCGGAGACTTTGCAGTCACCATGGTCACGGGTGAGACTCGTCTCACCCTAATCCGTCAGCACACAGTCACCATGGTGACTGCAAAGTCTCCGAAACGTCGGGCCAAAATTTAAAACAAATATACGCGTCTAAATCCGTAAAAAGTAGTTTTATTTAAACGCTTATTTAAGTTCAGAACGTATTAATCTATGTAACGGAATCTTTGAAAGTGATTTTCACCCACTTCACCAGTCGGATCGATCTAAAATTTGGCACCTATATTAAGTACCTATAGAATGCAATAATTTAAAAAAAATATCAGTATTTTCAAGCGTGTTTTTTAGTTTTAGAACTAAGTAACTAAATTATTTCCCGTATTTACAGCATTTTTTGCTAGATTTCCCATTAGTTACAGCGCGATGTTATATAGCCTTACTCGATAAATCGACTATCCAACACAACAACAGTTGTTTAATTCGAACTAGTTGATAAACTATTTTTCCGCATCACTCAAAGGTGACCCAGAAAATGCCCTCGACATTAAGTCTACCTATGTATCCGCTGTGTGCATGAAATATAAAAATAAATAAATAATAGTTCCTGAGATTAGCGCGTTTAAACAAACAAACAAACTCTTCAGCTTTACAATATTATAGTATAGACTAGCTGTTGCCCGGGACTCTATCCGCGTGGAATTTAGAAAAAACTTCCCGTTTTCGCAACATTTTTCACTACTGCTTCGCTTCTACTGGTCGTAGCGTGATGTTATATAAATAATAAATAAATATTCATGGACATTTCACACAACGTCCTCTGGTCCCAAGCTAAGCTTGTGTTATGGGTACCAGAATACGGATAGAATACATATACTACTTTTTTTTTTGTAAACACATACATATAATACATAGGAACACCCAGACGCAGTACAAAGATTTGTATGACAATTAGAAAAATCACACAAATGATTGTCCCGATTATTATTATGTAAAAAGGCGTATCATAAAATTTCTGATTATATTAAAGATGATAAAGCTTGGGAGTAGGTTGCTCTGGAGCAATACATATTCTATATTGTAAAGTTATTAGCATTGTAAGTATAATTGACATTTAATTTAAAAATATTGATTTGATTAAAAGCTCTGCTGAGTTTCTTACGCCGGTTCTTCTCAGCAGATTGCGTCCTGAGCCGGTGGTAGGGCATTAAAAAAAAAAAATTGGACATGTCTTAAGCACATAATTTTTCTGAAAAATTGTGTCTACTTGATTAAATGATTAAAAAAAAGTTTATAAACATGGATAAGAATTTACTGTTATTATGATTAAAATATATATTATGTTTGTGAGTCTCGTAACATAATTTTTTCAAATTCAAATATTTATTGCATACTGTGTTACATGGTAGTACAATATATATAAGGTGCTTTAGACTTAGGCCTTTTACAGGCATAGCAATGTTAGTAGGTATAAAATCATGTTAGTTATTAATTTGTTAGTTATTAATTTGTTAGTTATATTTATTTAGTCATTAATTTATTTATTTTAACAGAGTAATGCTTAGGTAGTTAATTTATTTAACACTAGCTGTTGCCCTCGACTCTGTCCGCGTAGAATTTAGGAAATTTTCCCCGTTTTTGCAACATTTTTAACTACTGCTTGAATGAGAGTATTATAAACGTAAGAGTAAACAAATATAATCAGAATGAACGAACTGCTAAGCTATCAGGAGTTACTCGTGTTATTGTGATTCAACCATAAAATATAGATATGTGCTGTTCCGGGATATTTTTTAGACAATTTTATGTAGAATATTTCCGTCATACATGATTTCTATGTAACTTTATCCATTAAGGCTGCACACGCGACGGAAGCTTAAAAAATGGAGCACCTTTTCCCGTTTTCCCAACATTTCCCTTCACTACTCTGCTCCTATTGATTGTGGCGTGATGAAAAGTATACTATAACCTGCCCAGGAGTATGAAGAATAATTGTACCAAGTTTCGTTAAAATCCATCGAGTAGTTTTTGTTTCTATAAGGAACATACAGACGGACAGACTGACAGACAGACAGACAGACAAAAATTTTACTGATTGCATTTTTGGCATCAGTATCGATCACTAATCACCCCCTGATAGTTATTTTGAAAATATATTTCATGTACAGAATTGACCTCTCTACAGATTTATTATAAGTATAGATTAAAAGAACAGCAAGAACAGTAGTACAGAGTATTAGGAGGCATTAGCAAAAGCGTATATGTAGTTCACATCATTTCACAGTTATTTTAAGATTTCTAATCTCTGAATTAATAATAAGTTAATTTTGATTAGAGTAGTTCGCTTTAAAAATTTTGAATGCAAGCTTCTCAAGATCGAGTGTTATGGCTATGAGGGAGGCTTGTGTCCAAAAGTGGACGGTAAAAGGCTTATGGATGTCCAAAGTTTTTTACCCAAAATAGTGACGGCAAATTAAATGTTAATTTACGCTGTCTAAAGTTAAGCATGGTTATTCGGTAGTTATTTAAGTTCTAATTTATCTTATAGACAAGGTTGTAATTTTTATAAAAAATCTAGGAAGGCTAAGTTAACAACCAACTATAACTAAAATATAAATTGAATTAAAAATAAGTCCATGGAGTTTCTTGTCTGTTCTTTTCCATAGGATTCCCTTTTGGAACAGACGCCTAGCTTCTGACTTTTTCAAAGAGCATGTTTATCTTGCCTATTTGAAATAAAAATATTTTACTTTGACTTTGGTATTTAGAGACTGTTGCCACACGGAAAACAATGGATGCAGAAAATTTATAATCATAACTTTAAGAATGTTGATTAACATTAACATTTGAAGTATGCAATAATTGAAACAACAAACCTTACTTATTAAAAATACATTGTAGAGGAAATCATAAATATAGTTAATTGAATATAATAATTCAACAATTTTAGCATAGCGGGAAGCTACGATAATTAATTTTAAAGTTATCTTCAGTAGGCCTTCGCTTTGGTATTAAATGGTTGTCATTGCTTACAAATATCTTGCCGGAAAACTGTCATGAATTTTATCAGAAGTTGTAGGTCGATGGAATTTGTAGTTGATAATATCTTGGATTGCATGTGGAACTGTATTAATCCCGGAATATTAATGTTAAGCGTTTTTTAAATGATAATAATGAATATACCTAAGGTGGTATTTACCGATGAGATTTTAATAACAATTGTTAAAGACGGAAAACCAAGCTTTATGGAATACTACGGGAAAATAAAACTACTTTTTACGGATTTAGACGCGTATATTTGTTTTAAATTTTGGCCCAAAATTTAAAACAAATATACGCGTCTAAATCCGTAAAAAGTAGTTTTATTTAAACAGATGAGTCGCGCAAGTGTTAGGAAATATTATACTACGGGAAAAGTTATGTTCAGTGATGAACGGAAAAAGGTTTAATGAACATGGCAATAGATGTTAAGTGTTATAAAATATCGAAAACAGTAGGTATTTTATATCATCATATATATTATATCATATTATACTGATAATATGATATAATATATATGATGATATAAAATACCTACTGTTAAACTACTATGGCAATTTCGATTATCACAATACCTACTGAGGTATTGTGATAATCGAAATTGCCATAGTAGTTTTAAAATACGATTAATACAGGAATAACCACAAAATGAAAACATAATCCAAAGTTTGTTATGGGAAGATCAAAATGCCATTAAATCAATGTTTGAACAGATCCAACACAAACTGGTAATCACTTGAGTTCCGTGACTTAAGTGATCCTTTTGACTAAGCAAACAATTAGCGGCGATCGCTTAGCACTATTTGAATTGACACGCTCGATTCAAAACGCATCTATGAACTTCCGAGTACATGTTCATTGTTGTTTTCGGTTTTACAAAAGTGTTTTTTTTTTATCCTAACCTTACGTTTTGCTTTTACATATATTATTTTATTAAGTACTTAATTTTGAACCTTCTTATACCACCATTCCAATTTTTCCTATGGGCACTGTGCAAAGTACATGGTGCAAAGTCTGTGACATGTGGGATAGAGTATATTAATCTTTATTTACAATAAAACAAAGTAATTACATCTGGATGTATAACTTAAAACTACGCACTTAATGAGTCCAAACTAATCACTTTTGTGCTAGTTAATGTTATCCTAGCCATCGGTGTAATCTCCTAATTTTTACATCAAACTTCTTAACTAAACTAATTATTAAATTATCCGATCATAATTCATTAACAATATTCACATTTCTACTAGACTATTTACGCCTGAATAACCAGCACATCGAAATGACCCTAAAAACCTTGACTTGATCTGCGACAAATCGTTTGCAAAATACAGTCATTACTAATGTTTAAATCTAAACTTTAGCAATAATAACGTCAGTACTGAGCACAATTTGTCATAGATATGCACTTATATAAATAGAATAAACTTAATCTGTCTGAGACTAGAATAATATTTGTCATTTGTAGGACGTCTGCAGACGAAGGTCAACGTGGATAGATTTCATACATAAAATTCACTCTTTTTCCTTTCTTTTCTACTTAAATAGACACTATATAAGGTGAACTTGGGACACATGCAATCAAATACTTCGATTCATACGTGGGAAACATGTAAGTCAGTAGATAACAGTAAGAAAATCACTTCTATTTTTGAAAAAAAATCTGAGATTTATTTATATTTATTTTTATTATTGCAGAGTGAACTTAGACAGTATATTATTTGAGCAGGGCAAAATTGACAGGTTGTGGTGAAGGTTGCGTTTGGAAACTATACAATTTTAATACATTCTCCGTGAGAGCCGAAAAACTTAACTAAAGCATATTTCATTCGCCTAGTTCGCGCGCCATATTAGACCTATACCTACACTCTTAGAGTGGAGGAGGCCCTTGTACAGCAGTAGGAGGTTAATAAGTTGTAAAGAAGAAAACATGGTCCTAAATTTACTAGAGCGAAAAGCTACGCCACAAAGCCCATCATAATCAATATGATAATGATGACATGACAAATAGTCAGCAACAAAATAAACTACAAGTGGGGAGGTACCCACAGTCATTACGTGCACATGACAGACAAGCGTAAATATTTTATAGCATTGGCCTTCATAGGCTTGCTATTGAGAATCCTTGACCCGGTAATCGAATCCGGCACTTCAGCATTAACTTGCAAGGTTATTGTAAAACGAATCTATTAAAATGTAAGTAGCTATTATTAGTGTAGTAACCAAACTGAACTTGGGTTCGATTTCTAGAAAAATATGGAATTTTCTTTACTGTTTATTGTTAGAAAATCCTGAATAAACCCATAGTGTATGAAATGCCTCCTTGGGACTCTTTCAGTCCTTGGTAGTGGCGTAGCTTGCATTCTAAAAGCCCTATATCCAAATGTATTTAATAGCACAATAGAAAGGGTTTTTTTAGTCTTATTTGTGAACTTTCGGGGCCTCTCTTGCTCGGGGAATTCGTATCATTGATACAGCGGTAGTGACGCTCCTGGACTCCCTCTTGAATGGGCTATTATCAGGTCGTCCTTGACTTTGCAATTAGAAATACGTATTGTTTAAATGTCTGCAAAAGAGATTGATAGACTGCGCAGGCTTAATACATGTGCCGTTTTACTTCAAATAATAATTAACAAAGCTATTATATTAAAAACGTTTAAAATGCTTCTTAACATAATTTACAATCACCTCTCATATCTAAGAACTTCATCTATAATTCTAAAATAAATAATTTAATCATGATTGTTTTAGTTTGCAGATCGCCTAAGGTTAAACAAACACAGAATCCTTGTTATATTGGCATTGCTTCACATCCGCCGCTAAAATTCTTATGTATAATGTAAGTATTATAGTAATGATTCATCGGTTAAGAAATATATAGGTACTTAGTTTTATCTATTAGGAGTAAGATGTGGGCACTTGTTATGTACAATTTATTACCATTGTTGTATTATTTTAATTACCAATAAATTGGAGAGTGGGAGACAAAGGTTAGAAGTTTAGATAGGTCCGTTTCTAGCATGAATAACATTAGAAATTATTGTTTTAGATACAGTTCTTCTTCGAAGAAACCTTTAATGCGTATGTGCTTGGATCCACGGCTGACACGGTTGTCTGAAACAATAATAAATCTTTTATTATTAACGTAATTACAAGTTCACAAACTCTTGCGCTTATGAAGGCTGCAATATTACAAAAGTGAATTTTATCCCATCGCCAAAGGACTTAATAGACTTCGACTTGCGATGTGCGAGTGTCACATCTGGTGTTTCAAACTTAACCATAGGCTTCATAACCGCTTACTACCAGACGGACCGTAAGCTCAACTTTTGAGTATCAAAACATTACCCCTTCCTATCTTATATAATTATATTATATATAACAGTATGACTGAAGTTGGGCACTTTCATGACCTTTGTAAAAATACCTACTCGCATTCTAACCTTGATTACCTTTAATAAGATTTCACTAATATTTCTAAGTGTATGCGCTTTTAATATAATAAACACACAATTTTTTATACGTTCTATTAAAAGTAAATAAAATTATAAAAGGGGGAGTAATCAATTATAAATATACTACTTAGCCCGCAGTTTCACGCGCGTTACTGCTCGCTCCTAGACTTTTAGTATGATGATATATAGCCTTACGGTCTTATTCATAATGACTTATCGGAGGTTTAAACGGAGATTTTATCGGAGAGATAATAAACGACTTAGCGTAAAAGACTATTAAGAATAACAAGCTTTCACAATTTTCGCGAACCTATTTTAGGGAACTTTTAAACCTCTGATAAGTCATTATGAATAATATATGTGTTATACTAATCTATATATCTATCAATCTATACAGCTGTAAATTGACATTAAAATCCTTTCAGTAATTTTCGCGTTAAAAAGCATCAAATAATATACACATTCATACAGAATAACTAATTCTTACAAATTTCACGTCCAAAATATTTGTAGAAGAAAGCTTATTTTTACTGTTTTCTTTTTAGTTTAGAAATATCTATCCCCCATTTAATTTACCACTGGGAACTGACCTCTGAACTGACCTCTACTATGGGGAGGGATTATGGTCTACTGTCGAGCTGATTTGGCGTGTTGGCACAGGATTTATTTTCTAGTTTTCTGTCTATCACAGAGGATGTTCCGATAAACTGTGTACAATGTCCATTATCTGGCTCGTAGAGCCTCCTGGGTGGTGACACTTGTATTTTTACAAGGCAAATATCTATTTCTATGATAAACCCATTCCATACTTCGTTGATCAGTAATGCACATTTTAACACCCGCACTTACACGGCACATTACAATTTTCCCCACAATTAGCTCGTATCGTCATGCTTGCTACAACGGTTGTCAATTGAAACTAACTGTCTCTTACTTGGAAAGTACTCAGTGGAAACTTAAGTGATAAAACGGAACTATATTTTCTGCACTATATTTTTTATTGAAGCAACTGATAGTCAGGAATATTCATGAAATATACCTACCCATTTCTTAGCAGCTGTTGATTTCGTTGATTTTATTGATTTGTATGGATCCCAATCATTGTCTCAATAAAAATATTTTATTATGTCGAACTAAAGCTATAAAGATGAAGAGATTTTTGTTGCTTTGAACGCGCTAATCACGGGAACTAATGCTCCCATTTAATATTTTTTGCAGTGCTGTATGATAGTACACTTATCGAAGAAGGCTATAGGCTATATAACATTACACTGCGACCAAGAGGAGCAAAGTATCGGCCAAAAATGTTGCAAAAACGGTTAAAATTATCCATATTCTTCTGTTGCGCGCGTAAAGCTAAATACATACATTATTTAAAACAATAATAGACTTAGTTCAAAAACTAAAAAACACGCTTGAAAATCCTATTTTTCTTTCTAATTATTGCATTGTCATCGCTCCTTGTTAGTTGTGCACAGATCAATCCGACTACTGCAAGTGGGTGAAAATCACTTTCAAAGATTCCGTTACATAGAATCATACATTGTTAGATACCTACCGAATAAGCGTGTTAATAAAAAATCCTTGTAGTTATTAAACAAGATAGTTTCACCAGTATCACCTGACTGCCCCTTAATGTTAACAGCGTGTCGCGGTCTGCTTGCCACAACGCACTGCATCGCTTTCATAAACAGATCCTTAAAGATAAGAAATGCACTCATGCCATATAACATTGCCCGACATTACGATGTTAAAAAAAATCTTTGTATAGGCACGTGTATTCTAGAAACAAAAATATATTCTCCATATTACGCTATGATCACAGACACCGGTGTTTGATAACAATATTGTTAAAAAAAAAATTGCTTTTAACATCTTCTGTAGTAAATAAAACATTTCAAATTTAATTGGTATTTAAATAAAAAATATTCTTAAAGACAACACATTATGTATGGTGTAAGTAATTATTTAAACTTGAAGCGCGCGAAGATAGCTTTTTAAATGTTTTATTAAAAAAAAAACTTCTGTAAATAGAAAGGAGGTTAACAACTAGACAAGTAAAGTTTTAAATCTAAAAAGTCTGAGACTACGGTTATGACGAGTGCATAATAAAAAGTTTATAGTTTTTTTTAGTCTGTGGTAACATTAATAACGGCTAGCAACCGATAACAATCTTTTTCTTAGTCTTTTAGAAAACAATAACATTTATTATAAAAAGTTTTTATTGGATTATAAACTATTAACTGTTGTTTATGCATATTTTTACAGTACATCGCACTTATGAAATCAAAAGTAGCGCTACTTAGTTAAAAAATAAATTACCGTACTGTAAATGAAAATAATTTAAGTAAATTAGCGTATGTTTGGCCGTGTTGGCTTTTGCATGATAATAAACTAAATTAAAAATAAAACTCTCGCAATTAAGTGCATCAAATTATGCAGTTCCAATAATGGTCTTATTCATAATGACTTATAGGAGGTTTAAACGGAGATTTTATCGGAGAGATAATAAACGTTTTAGCGTAAAAAGACTATTATGAATAACAAGTATTGACAATTTTCGCGAACCAATTCTAACTTACTTTTAAACCTCCGATAAGTCATTATGAATAAGACCATAAATATTTAAATCTCTACTTAGTTGTTTTAAAATATGTTGTTATACTAATTCTCGGATTATAGTGTCAGTCACCATTCTCCTCTGAAACGACGTGATAGAATCTAATATTTATGTATTTCTTTGATATTCGTTAGTTCAGCGAATATAGTAAGTACATAAGACTAATAGCAGCTACTATTATCTGTCTGTCCATGTGGTGACGAATTAAGGACACAAATGTCACCGCCTTTTTCCTTCCCAGGGAGCTGTAAAAGCCAGCTAAGGTAGTCATAAGACACACCGATAACATACTTTATGGGAGATGGAAAGGTCAAAAATAAATCCTGTGCCAATATGCCTGGTCAATATGGCACTGTAGACCATACTGCAAAGTGTGTTGCAGTCCTCAACAGTATGTCGTTTATGGGCGATACCATAGCATCTATATTAGAAAATATGAAGGTGTCATATGCATCTATAACAATATATCACAAATCATTACCACACAATCATGCGATGATAATATTATATAGTAATTACCACAACCCTCATAATTTCCCTTTCAACCCTATTATGAACCAGGTTGATGCCATATTGTGCGTGTGCGCAGGCTTGCACGTGCACGTTTGTTATTCGAGTTTCGATTTCCGACGCGCACTTCCTATCACCCTCGCTTGTCAATCGATTAGAATATAATTTTAACTGGATATAGCTCATTTACTACAAAGCGAAGGATTTTATTAGGGCACACTTAGTGCGAAAAGAATGCCAGAAAAGACATACTTTGAAGTTATCTGTGATGTCCTTCAAAATGGTCAAGTGCGTAATACTCACAACCGTTGTTCGTATATGACATGTATGTCCATTGTCTAGTCTCTATATAGCTAGCTGTGTAATTTAGAAAATTTTACCCGTTTTTGCAACATTTTTCACTAATGCTTCGCTCCTATTGCCTGCAGCGTGATGTTATATAGCCTATAGCCTTTCTAGATAAATGTTCTATCCAATACTGAAAGAATTTTTAATTTAGAGCCAGCAGTTCCTGTGATAAGTGCGTTCTAACAAACAAACTTTAACTTTATAATATTAAGTATAGAATTTAATCCTTATTTCATAAAATGATGATACTCTCATGATTGCATCTTGAAGGCTCTTCATGTCGCAATAGCTACGACATTTTTATGATCATAGATCTATGATGTAATGTGTATTGCGTACGTATTGCTCATGTTGAGATCTAGGCTAAATTTAGTTACGGTTTTGTAAAGATGTAACGGTATAAAATGAAGGTCTTTGACTGTTCAACAGCGTGTGAAGTCTACCTAGTACTGATTTAGTTAGTAGCACTGGTTATTGTGGTATTTACTATGTCAACACAAACGAGATAATTTGTCTAAATAAAGCCACTTTTTACGAATTTAGACACGGTGCTTGGAGACTTAGCCATCACCATGGTCACGGGTGGGAGTGCGCTGTAGAGTAAATGAGATGTGGGTAAGTAAACCTTGCAACAAATGATCGTAGAGGACACTTTACGGCTTAGTCCCACCCGTGAGCATGGTGACTAGAAAGTCTTTGAAACGTTCGTTGGGCTAAAATTTAATAAAGTATTTTTTTTTAATTAAGCACGTCTAAATTTGTAAAAAGTGGTTTTATTTAAACAAATGAGTCGCACAAGTGTTAAAGCTCCTTTTTAATGTGATTTTTAGGTTTTTATAGCAATTATGGCAAAACGGTATCGTATTTATTGAGGTCCGTCCGTCCGTTTGCAGTTCTTTTTATTTCCATTTATGCAGATTAAAATATGATAAAGAAATATAGTAGTGAAATTCTTCTATGGAATAGTCCAAAGAATAATGTAACGATCATTCGATATATTATATACGATATATTCGATATAAATATTTTGTCATTATACTATTATGATCAAGTAACATTTATGATTATCGTTTCGCACCTTGGATCGCACGCAATCAATCATAAATTGTAGTAAGCGGTCCATAAGCCCTTATTCTATGATTAAATCGATCACGATTTTAACAATATAAATATCGAGTGACGAAATAACATGTCACAAAACTCAACGTGTTATTATTGATTGATTTGCATAATTGATTCTAAATAAAAAATTTTAGAAATAAATATTCTTTTTATTTAAATTATTGAGAATCACTTTTTTTTCTTTGTGGATTATTTTAGGCTGTATAAAGGATTCCATATTTAAAAATATGAAACAGGACAACGAATCAATGTTCAAAAAAAGAAAATTCAACTATCAAGTTACTTTATGTACTTATGAAAATGACAATAGACAACACATAGATTTTTTTTTGTTGCGATTATGTAATCTTAAAAGTACTGGTTTATTTATTTTTTTATTCACAAAAATGTCAAGGACAAAACGGCCTTGTCTATACCGTCGTGGGATTTGTGAACGTCTTTAAGTTAATGTTATGATCGATTGCTCCTCTTTAGTTCCGCTTATCGTTAAGCTTTATTTTATTATTTAATTGGTCTTTATTAGCAAATATATAGACGTCTTAACTGCCATTTTGTGTGGTAGATTTCTAACACTAAAGAACAAAAATATTTACTCTTTTGATAAAATTGTACAGTTTATTTTTTGTTTAAAGGACATCTTGCAACTTTAATTTTCAAACTGCAGTCTTATATGTTGGGTGAATAACATAAACATGTAATTTATGTAATGTATTTAACATTAATGTTATATACATATATCTACTAATAATAATATTAAAAAGCTGAAGAGTTTGTTTCTTTAAACGCCCTAATCTCAGGAACCACTGGTCCGATTTGAAAAATTCGTTCAGTGTTGGATAGCACATTTATCGAGAAAGGTTATTGCTACATAACATCACGCTGCGACCAATAGGAGCGAAGCATCAGTGAAAAATGTTGCAAAAGAGGGAAAAAAATTTAAATTCCACGCGTACGTAGTCGAGGGCAACATCTAGGTTAAGTATCTAGTAAGACTATAAATTCATAGCCATATCCAGTAGACTTCTATAATACAGGAAGTAATAGAATAAAAAAAAAAGAAAAAAAAAAGCATTAATTCCGTGCCATTGTACCATCATGTTGCAACAGACCATCTTTAATTGGGTCATTATCGACCCATACGAGTATTTAACCCTTCCCTGCCAAAAAAGGGTTGAAAGCAGATGCATGATTTTGTTCAAGCATCACCCAATCCTTCACCCATTTGCTTTTGTTCATTTAATTGGATCTTTTTTGTTTCATTTTTATGTTAACAGCTGTTTATTAATTACATTAAATCGAACTAATACAATTAATAAATAAAAATAATGGTATGCTGATAACGTTTCTTTATTTTCTTTTTAATTTATGAAAACAGATACAGGTCAACCTTCTTCTTCTTCCTGCCCTTATCTCAAATTATTTGGGGTCGGCGCAGCAATATTTTTTCTTCCAACCAACTATCAATATGGATCAATATAAGACACATTATCTCACCACCCTGTTCGGCTGTTTCCTTCTATATATTGTCAAGTTCGCCCAAATAAACCACAACCACATGATACTAAAGATCAGAGACTTTAAAATGAAATACGCAACATGTTTGCATGTTTGTAAGCGAGACCCTTATGCCTTAACGTAAGTTCAGGAGTCCCCAAGAAAACTGATAGATAAGACCTAAAAATTTCACGAACTGGGAAATTTTTCTAGCTTTTTAGCTATTGCCGTTAATTTTTGGGACGAAACCCTAAAAATTTAGACAAATGGCTCGACTAGATGAAGCAGTCGTAGATAATATGTGATAATACTAAATATTATCTGAGCTGTACCAACAACAAACCTTCACATATTTCCATCCACTTTTACAAAATGGAATCCGTTAATTGTCTAACAATTGTAAATCACATTCTTGTTTAATTAATACGTAACTTGTTTATCTGTGTTGTGTATGCGTACGCGCAAATATTTGTATGTGTGGGTGGTGTTCACGCATGCGTGTTAACTGATGTACTAAGCAATGATTTCTTAGGTATTGCCACAAGGAAAAATAACTGTCTTAGTAATGTTCTTTATCAAAGATTATGACTCTTGCCTAGTTCTAAATTAAAAAAAAATGTGATGTAAGTTTTAAAAATGGAATCCACGAATTTTTCGAGTTCTTCTTTCGTAGTGAAATAGATCTATGTCCTTATCCCTATTGTTTTCATTAGATTAGTTAGGTGTTTTTATTTGTTTTGCTTTAATCTTGAATATATAGAAATAATTCCGGAGATTAGCGCGTTCAAACAAACAAACTCTTCAGCTTTATAATATTAGTTTAAGTTTATCACGCTAACCTGACATGATCAAGTTTCCCAAATAAAAATGTAAAATGTTATTGCATTCGAAAATGGACTCTTTTTGACTCTTTTACGCGCCCATACAATAAAGTTTTGGTTATTTTTATTTTGTAAATTAATTCTAAACGTGTTTAAACAAAATGCGCTCGCATTTTAGTTAAAAAATTTTAATTTCATACTGTTACTTAATTAAGATTTTAAAATGTTAATAAAATTATCGTAAATGCAATTACGACAATTATGAAATGGTCCTAGCAACAGACTTTGGTGGGAAACTATGTTTTTTTTTTAATAATTCTTTTTATATTTGGTTTTTGGCTGAATAAATTAATTTTATTATACTTTAGATTATTTTATTGTAATACTAGCTGATGCCCCCAACTTCGTACGCGTGAAATTTAGAAATCAGACCTTAACAAACAGCAGTTTACTATTACCGCTAACACATAAGCTCGTCCAAATTTTTGGTATTCATTCTGCTTTTTACATTTGTAAATTAGTAAGGAAGGATTCGAATGTCTGCAATTTTATAAACTTTATTTTCTACTTTTTGCGAGTGAATATGTGCAAGAAAGAGTAGTTATTATTTATTAGACTGACAGATGGTCCGTTTGGTGACAGATTAAGAATACAAGTTTCTTTCCCAAGGTGCTGTAAAAGCCAGCTACGGAATATTGCACACAGACAACATTCTCTATGAGAGACGGAAAACTCGAATCTAAACCCTGTGCCAACACGCCTGGTCAGTGCGGTACAGTAGATCATAGTCCCTCCTAAAGTGGAGGAGGCCCGTGCCCAGCAGTGGACGTCAATGGGCTGGAGAGAGAGAGAGACTGACGGACGGACGAACGATGAATATCAGTAATAGGGTCTCGTTCTTTCTTTTGATATGAAACCCTAATAATCTTAAAGTAAAATCTATACTTCTAAACTAATATTATACCTAATGCTAATTGTTTAAACGCGCTAATCTCAGGAACCACTGGTCCGATTTGAAAAATTCTTTCAGTGTTGGACAGTAAATTTAACGAGGAAGGCTTTTAGCTATATAACATCACGCTGCGACAAATAGGAGCAAAGCATCAGTGAAAAATGTTGCCAAAACGGGGAAAAATTTTCAAAATTACACACGTTTGAAGTCGCGTGCAACAGCTATCACCAATAAACTTCGAAAATAAACACTTATCACAATTTCAAGTATATTTTTAGCTAGAAACTATTGTATCTATCATCTACTAAGTGTCTACTTGATAGATAGTATCGGAGACGTCAAAATGTTTTGTAACAACATTTTATCTAAAATCTACTGCATACTTACTTAATAGAGGAAATCGCCAATTGCTTTAAAACAATGCAGCTCTATGGTTTACCCTGTTCTTGAAACACCCAACATTGATACGTACTGCCATCTTGCTCACACCCATATGTTATTACATAAGAATGAAAGAGACGTAGTATGTTTTGAACTCAAGTTGGTTGATTTACTTAAAGATAGTTGTCTTACATGTACGTCGACTATTTTGTCGTTATTTAATGAATGTAAAAACAATGACTGTTTATTGTTTCTGCTAAAGAAATTATGATAAATGCTTGAAAAAATGTTTTCCTGATTTACTAGCCAATTGAAGTATAATTGCGTTAGTATGTTGTTAAAATGCGGTAATAGATTTGAAAAGGAATAGTTTAGTACGCTAAGACTATAAAAACTTAGCCGCTTTAGCGGACTGTGGTTTTTGGAATCTTTATTATACCTAGACAAGATAAATTATAGACAAAATTTAATAAATACGATGGACAAAAAATTCCATGGATTTTTTTTTGTAAGTACCCAAAGAAACTGTTAAAGGACAAACAGAACTTAAAAAGGGTTCTATACCATTTATTATCATAATATATTCGTCATAACGACCCCAAATAACGGAATAAGGGCAGGAAAATGACGACGATGATGTATTTGTTGTTGTTGCATCTACTGATATACAAAAAATGTGAAATTTTTAACTCTCTAGCTATCACCGTTTAAGAAATCATCAGGCTGTGATGAGTGTGATGACAGACGGAAGGACGGACTCACATCGAAGTCTGAGTAATATGGTCTCGTGTTACCTTTTGACACGGAAGCTTAAAACTGGTAGCGTTGCACGTCGGGTCGCAAGGTTCCCTACAAAATGGTCGAGCTGTGCGGGGCTGATGTGTGCCTTCTGCGGCCGTATTATGAGCTTTTATTTACAGGCAGTTTACGCCGTGAATTGAACTGTCAGGCAAATTCGTATTATGAACAAATTATTAGTCAGTCAGTTCGCTAAACCAGTCATACATTAATATGTTTAAGGAGAAGGTACAACTAAAAGTTAAAGTACTAACTAAAAATTTTCAACTATAAGTTTTATTTTTGCCACAATACCTAATTTAGCCATGCAGTTTACGGCGCGCCTGGAACTTGAATGATTTTAAAAAGCTCATAATACGCCGGCTGCTGGGACTGGTCGACTTGCTCTAACAAGGCTATTTTATTATTAAGTTAGTTTTAGTTAGTCGTCATAGTACTGATCGGCATTATTCTCACACCACTGATACAACTATGTATAATATTATTGAATAAAAAAAATTAAAGGAAATGAAAAAAAAAATCCATGGAGTTTCTTGTCTGTTCTTCTCCATAGGATTCGTGTTTGGAAAAGACACCTAGTTTCTGACGTTTTAAAAGAGCTTGTAAAACATGCCATCTTGAAATAAAAAATTTTGGCTTTTGACTTTTGGTCATGAACTCATGATTTTATGACCACGCTAGCTTTTAAAAATAGATCATAAAAATAGAACATCATAAATCACATACTGGCAATAAACATAAAAAATATAGTTCCGAGCTCTATATTTACGTTATAACCTCTAAGTTTTTACACATAATCATATACAAATAAAACATTGTTAGCCCTACAAGGTGTCATTGTTATTTATCATACTGAATATCAAATTATTTCAATGACATTGAATAACACCATATGGTTTCGTGTCAATAAACAGTTTTGCAACTGCCACAGTCACGTAAAATTAACAGTCTTCTAATTTATACTCCATTTTCTTTAAAAGGTATAAGAACTAAGTACTTCGGACTTTACAAAGTAGTACCTACTTTGTAACATGATGTTACTATGTTCTTTTCTTTCATTTTTAAATTTATAAAATATATATATATATTTTATATATTTTTCATGGACATTTCACACAACGTCCTCTGGTCCCAAGCTAAGCTTATATGCTTGTGTTATGGGTACCAGAATACGGATAGAATACATATACTACTTTTTTTTTGTAAATACATACTTATAATACATAGGAACACCCAGACGCAGTACAAACAATTGTATGACAATTAGAAAAATCACACAAATGATTGTCCCGAGCGGGAATCGAACCCGCGACCTCTTGATCGGCAGTCCGTTACCAGAACCACTACACCACGAGGCCCGTCAGAAAATATGAATTTATTACAATTAAATTGGATGCAATTAACAACCTATCACGCATGACAAAATTAATTTTCAATGCTTTTTATTGACAGGTAAATTTTTATATTATTATCATCACAAAGACAAAGAAGAATAATATTTTATGTTTAGCATAGATAGTATTTCTATTACTTATTTTGTGGCATGCTGTAGGTATCGTTATCGTAATACAGTTTAAAAACTAAAATAACTATATCTAATAACTAATCTCTTTTAATACTGCTAGCCTAAAAACCACAGATTTAAAAAAAAATTGTATTGGCAATGGAGAACTTAGATTTATTCGAATAATCGAAGAACTAGAAGGGAGTGAAGATCTCGTTCATATAATCCGTTATTTTATTAATATATAGATACAAACAAAACTAACTGGCACCATACAAACTTTTGAAAGTCAATTTTTTTTATTTTAAGTGTCAAAACAAAATTAACAAACTCTTTTAAAACTTCAGCAGCTCGGCGTCTTTTATTCTTACTTATAATTGCTAATGAAATCATAATACAGATTACTAATTGGCCTAATAAAAAAGATATGTTAACCTAAATCTACACAGGTTTATTTATAAATATTAATACAATACTCATTATTAAACATTAAACAACAGTTGTATGACGCCATTGAAACAATCGAGTCGGATGGTTGTGTAAACATAAATAATACAAGTATATATATACACTAATGGTAATGAGTTATATATTGATGGGAATGAGATCTCGATGATAGATGAGTGCTATTAGCCGTTCAAATCATTGTCGTAATAATAACATGACAAAATAATTGAATTTTATTGTTCTGAACTTAACAAGGATATGTTCTTTTCTAATTTTGACACTTCCGTGTGTTTACTATGTTTGTTTAGTTCGTTAACTTAAGAGGGCACGATACCTAATTATGCTCCATACAAAAATATGGGTATCGTACTTCCCTTTTTTCTTCGCGAAAGTTAAACCCATTTTAATTTTTTCTACGCTATATTATAGATGAAGAGTATATCTATGCTTCTGTCACTTTCTTTTTTTCAAAACATAATAACTAAAAGAAATATGACCATCCGAAAATCCCGTTTTTTCCGTTTTCTTTAGGTAAAGTTGCAGCGTCTATCACACACATTCAGTAACATTTTACCAAAAAAGAAAGTGATACAAGCGTAGATATACTCTTCATCTATAATATAGAGTAAAAACAATTAAAATCAGTTTCACTTTCGCGAAGAAAAAAGGGGACTACGAAACGTCTTTTTTTCAAAGAATTTGTATGATAATGAATCTGCTTCAGCTATATTTGTCCCTTTCAGCACGGTGCTCGGTAATAGGGATAACAATACCTAAGGCAAATACCTAAATTAGGAGAACAGTACCCTCTTAAAGGACTCCGTAGTACAGTGGATAGTATAACAGACTGCCGTTTACCGCGCGGGTTTAAGTAATTCTCGCACGTCAGTATTTGATGGTTAAAAAATAAAAAAAAGTTCAACCGACTTCATGTGATATAATCACATGAAGTCGGTTGAACTTTTTTTTAAGAATGCTCAATTATTCCCTAACAGCAACTAAGTGAGAAAATGCGAAGATGGCAATTATATCCCTTATTCATCACCACACGACCCGTATTTAATTATTTGGTGTGATTCGAGTATTTAAAATGTTCCCATCAGTTCTATAAGGCTCTGTACTTCCGTACTTGCAAATGTTTGTGCATACGCTACTGTAATACATAATTAGGTATATATAAAATATATAGAAGTGGGCGTATGACGTCATGATGGCATCGTGGGACCGATGCTAGACGTGACTGCGCGTACGCACTAACCTTGTCAATCAGTAAGTAGGTAGTCATTATATTCTTGTTTAGCGCTTAACACATTTTGCTAAAAAATATTTATTTATTTGATACTGGTACCGATTCTACGTGCACCTCTCTCTCCTCTTCAGCCCATTTACCTCCCACTGTTGGGCACATTCCTCCTCCACTTTGGAGGGACTATGGTCTACTCTGCCGCGCTGACCAGACGTGTTGGCACAGGGCTTATTATCGAGTTTTCCGTCTCTCCACTGTGTTCATATCCTCGCATATACATAAAAGTGATTCGGTCAAAATATAGGTCACGAATTTAAAATGGTCTATATTCATTAAGTTCCCTTTAAAGTTATAAATGCCTCTGAACTCACTTGAAATATCCCTTAGCTAACTTTTACAGCACCCTTGGGAGGAGATGGGGTGGTGACACTTGTATTCTTAATCCGTCACCACACGGACACGTGCCCAACAGTGGGACGTAAATGGGCTGGAGAAGAAGAAGATAACAAGATGACTTTAAGTAATAAAATCAATGCGTGTCTACATGCATTGTCATTGGGGGTGACATCAAGGCTAAGTGTAAAAAGCACTTGTTTTGCAAGGACCGTTTTGAAAGCTGGTGATGTTTTATCATTCAGTAATCTACCATATTATTGTAGCTTCTTTTTTGAAACTAAATACTCACTTTCATATTTAATTTTATAGGTCAGTTGAGGTGAAATTTATCCTCATCATAGCATCACGCCTTTTTCCCATGGAAGTAGGCAGAGACTATGGAGTACCATCTGCTACGTTCCAAACACACTTCCTTTGAGGGGAAATCGATTTCTTGTATATCATTCTGGCGCAAATAACACAAGCAATAAGCTTAATTAATTAAGATCAGAGGTTTTACGAAATGTCCGTAAATATTTATTAAACCTATTTTATTTATTATCTAAAGTATATCCCTCTTAAAACTTTATCTTTAAAAAATATCAATAATATTATTATTTCTATAATAAACTGATAACTTCCTTAAGTGAGCCAGAATTACCGCACGTGCCATTCTGCAGTTTCCGATATTACACCCTACAACTACTAATACTAACGAACAGACAGTCAAGTGCCACTAACTTTATCTACTCTCTATCACGTATACATTGTCATTGAATCAATCGAAATTGCTTGACAATTTTTGATAAAAAAAATTCAACAGTACTTGTTAGTTTGCCATCCCTTTTTCGAGAATTAAATAGTCGTGTTAAGGGTTACTTAACACAGAGGGTTAAAGTATAGGGTGGTGATTGATGCTCACGGTAGCACTTTTAAATTTTGTGGGCTTTGAAGGGCTTTAAGGGATGTGGATAGTTTAGGGTATGATAAACAACCTGAATAGCTTTTATTAACTTTTGAAACCTAGGTTGTTAAGTATACATTAGGGCTTAAATCTCGTGCAAAAGTTGTTGAAAGCAGGTATTTTTTCGCTTTTAAAGTTTAGAGATGACACGTACTTTACGATTTTTGAGATGGTAAATAGTAATGTGTAGCCTACTTCGGTAAACTTTTATAATAATTAATAAAATTTTCCGTTAAAAAAAACTATATTTGCTATATATAAATTAATTACGAAAAACAGAAGTTTTTTAAAGCAATAGGTATCTACCAAAATTCTTGACATGCTTTTAGGAGCTTTATATCTGTCAAATTTAACTGAAAATCGATCCTAGATGAGAATAATAGGTGCATCATATAATTATGTTAACTGTTCCATGCCTCGAAATAAATGTCTGAAATGACAATGATTCTTACCAGTAGGTACTCTAAGCTACAACTTAACAACCAAAGTTAGGTATTAAACTTAGAATAATGTATTGAATAAAAATTATTTTTATTAAGCACAAGGAAACTCACCAGATAGTCTACGTTTTGTTACTTCAATGTCGTTCCCACAATTTTTATAATAGTAAAATTACATTTTGTGAATAACACCTACTCTATTATTTCGCTAAGTATCTATTTAGTTAAATATATATAAGAACACTATATAACAAAGTATCTGTCTGTCTGTAGGTAAGTGATAAAGTTACATACTAAAAGTGATTTTTTATCTCCGTGGTGCTGGTGACGGACTGAGAATTCAAATGTCAGCATCCTGGGGAAGAAATAGAGTAGTCATATCTTTCCCATGATGCTGTAAGTACTAGCTATGCCTTGAGTTAAGCTAGATTTATAAAACTGACTACCTAAGCAATATTTTGATAAAGTAAATAAATAAAATGTTAAGCACTAACAGACTACTAACATATTATACCTACTAACATTGCTATGCCTGTAAAGGGCCTAAGTCAAAAAGTCTTTTTATGTATTTTACCATCATGAAGCACACTAAGTTTGCAATAAAAATTTGAGTTTGAATTTGGATGATGCAGCAACAGAGCAAAACTAACAGCTTTTGTGGGCCACGTGGAAGGATGAAGTATTCGAAGAAGATCCCCGATGAGATAGTCTGATTAAAATCTAGTCCATGGTGGTGCCCCCTCAGTCAATGAAAACCCACGGAAAAGAAAAAATATATAGTGTATAATAAGCAAGTTTTGACGGAACTCTAAAAACACAGTGATAATTAAATAACATGTCATTATAATGTCAAAAGACATTAAATTTTAACTTAACTCATGGAATGTCCAAGTATAATAGTCACGTCGCACCTCTTGCTAAAATATTGACTCAAATGTGGTCAATTTAGTTGACTCAAACATTTAGTTTACTAAGCAAACTCATGACGCATACACACCGTTAGTTTAAAGTGTTATTTTAGTCTGGCAACACTTAATTACAGATATTAAAGCGAGGAAACTGACTAAATTATATAATTAATTAAGCTTTGACTTACATATTTACTTGGTTGGCAACAGTTACAATTTTTTAAGTAAAAACAAAATTAAAAGGCAAAAATGTACTATAGTAGAGCTGTTATTTTCTAATTGATTACGATTTTATGATTTATATCTTAGGAATAAAAATAAAAATATAAAATTATTTGTACCTATGGGCATATTTGAACAAGACTTTTGCTCATAAGAGAGCACCATTAATTTCTACTCTACCATCGAATTAGGTCATGCAATCCAACGCGTCAGTCCTTTTACGCAAGAAACTCAGTAGAGCTCCTTTGCTTCTTTAGTTATTACAATTTTAATTTTTGTGATAGAAGGAGAAGAAACTTGATAGCTACGCTCTCTTTTCAGCGAAGGAGATCTATAGTACAAATTAAGAGGACTGACTAATCTACCGTATCATAATACAATACCGTCATAATCATGTCTAATCGGCCCATAAGCATCCTGTTTTGCCGTATTTTGGTTTTCATTATTTGCTGTTTGTTGTTTGAGGCATCAGAAATAGGTACATCATAATCAATAATATCTTACGTTTATTCAATATAAATAGTATACGCAAAATCAAAACTATAAAACAATACCTACAAACCGATCTAGTGATCGGTTTGTAGGTATTGTTTTATATGATGTGATATTTGACGGGCCTCGTGGTCTAGTGGTTCATATAACGGACTGCCGTTCACGAGGTCTCGGGTTCGATTCCCGGTCAGAACAAATATTTGTGTGATGTTTTTAATTGTCATACAAATGTTTGTACTGCGTCTGGGTGTTTCTATGTATTATAAGTATGTATTTACAAAAGAAAAGTAGTATATGTATTATATCCGTATTCTGGTACCCATAACACAAGCATTAATTATTAAGCTTAGCTTGGGACCAGAGGACGTTGTGTGAAATGTTCATGAATATTTATTATTATTTATGATATCAAAATAAGTACATTAAAATTTGTTTATACTAGAAACAATATAAACCTCATTTACCTAAGCTTACAATAACATTAATTTATTATAAACTCTGTATTTATTAATGATTTATGTTTAAGCCATCACGTTCTGTATTTTCCAACTCATCGGTTTCTTATCGTAATTATAATGGCTATAAACATGGTTATTATTTAAGGGCCTACATCAATATTATCGTATATCATCGCCGACACGTACATATTAACACAGCCAGTAGGCACAGAAAATGAAGAATTAGGGATACTTTTCCTATTTACTCAAAATCTACTAAATATATTTTAATTCTGATTTACGTGTTTCTATATATAATAGTTACATAAGTTTTTAAAGTTATTTCATTAGTTAATACGCGATAATAGACCGACAAATGAAAAAAATAAAAAATTTGAGAGGTTGTTTCGCCAAGATTTTCTATCGAGAAAACTTTTTTCAATCGCGTTTCTGAGTTCATGCGATCCTAGATCATATATTGAAAAAACATATACTTAAAAATTAGAGCTCTAGCCATTCAATCTAAAGAAACAATGAAAACTTCGTACATAGAAAAATGCACGAAGCTATTTTGGTATCCTCTTAAGGCATTTACTTAATATATTCAGGACATTTCACACAACGTCCTCTGGTCCCAAAGTAAGCTATATTTCTATGCTTGTTCTTTCTTTACTCAATGATATTATTATGTACAGGGTTGTGGTTTATCGGAGAGTTATAGTACCTAGACATAAAATAAAATAAAACCATTTTTTACCGACTTCATTTAGGCATTTAAACGCGTGCATTATCGTGTCACCTCCCTTTTTCTTAGCTAGCTAAGGGTTATGGTACACAGACAAAATTCTGATATTTATTTTAAAAAACCATTTTTCAGAAAGCTATTAGCGTAATTAAGTTTAAAATTTCTTAATAAGTATGGAAGCCTTAAAAGCTTAACAAATAAAATAATTGTACTTAAACAAAACACAAATGATTTTTCACAAATGTCGAGACTAACTTTTTGTAATTACTAACAATTAACATCATAATGAGTTTATTGAACCATTTATAAAACAGAATAATGTGACGTAAAATTATGAAGATTAAATCTTTATTAATTTTTATATTAATTATTACTTTTTATGAAGGATTGTGTTTTTAGTAATTAAATAAATAAATAAATATTCATGGACATTTCACACAGCGTCCTCTGGTCCCAAGCTAAGCTTATATGCTTGTGTTATGGGGACCAGAATACGGATAGAATACATATACTACTTTTCTTTTGTACTACTGTTCTTTTTATAATACATAGAAACACCCAGACGCAGTACAAACATTTGTATGACAATTAGAAAAATCACAACAACTGATTGTCCCGAGCGGAAATCGAACCCGCGACCTCTTGATCGGCAGTCCGTTACTTAAACCACTCCACTCAAACCACGAAGCTCGTCTTTATAATTTTTTTAATAATAAAATTAAGGATAAAGGCTACTTAGGAAAGTATATCTTGTGAGGAAGTTGTAAACCAGAATTTTACTCTCTCTCTCTCCAGCCCGATAACGTCCCACTGCCCAGCAGTGAACCACTCGATCACGAGGCCCGTCGTGATGATACATATCTTACGTAATATTCTGCTTAGTTCAAAAACTAAATAACACGCTTTAATATCCTGAATATTTTTAAATAATTGTATTGTCATCGGTTCTTGATATGTATGCAAAATTTCAAATCAATCCGACTATCGCAAGTGGGTGAAAATCGCGTTGAAAGATTCCGTTACATAGATTAATACATTGATAGATACATACAGAACTTATAAAAGCATGTTAAAAACAGGTCAAATACGAGCAGGACTTGCACACGAAGTGTTCTTTACCGTTAATATAAACAAATAACGATATCAGGAAAGTGCTAATTATGAGTATTTGCTGTTATTGCAACAACTGATATACAAAAACTATTTTTCAGCTATCTATCACCGTTCGAGAGATACAGCCTGCTGATGAACAGCGAATTCTCACTAATAATGTTTTTTTTTTACGTGGGGAATGCATTTACGCACTTTGTGTGGGACTCCCGGGTCAGAAACGGACCCGAACTACCCACTAAACCCCACGGTGTTCCTTCTCGCCACTTGGCCGGGTCATGGTAGTCACTCAGGTATTACCATGACCCGACTAGGGGGTCACTAATAATGCCCCATTTTACCCTTTGTTACGGAACCCTAGAAATTTAATTTGGCTGTATTAAAGTGACATCCCATATACTAATATTTTAAGCTGAAGAGTTTGCTTATTTGAACGCGCTAATCTCAGGAACCGCTGGTCCGATTAGAAAAAATCTTTCTGTGTTAGATAGTACAATTATCGAGGAAGGCTTTAGGCTACTCTTGGGTAGTGCGCGAACGACCTAGGTCGAAAGAGCGCTCCTTTAGGTGAACTATGCGAACTAGTTCATCAATGATCTCGCTCTTAGTTCTTTTTATATTTTTTTATCATTACTAGCTGTTGCCCTCGACTCCGTCCGCGTAGAATTTAGGAAATTTTCCCCGTTTTTGCAACATTTTTAACTACTGCTTGAGTGAGAGTATTATAAACGTAAGAGTAAACAAATATAATCAGAATGAACGAACTGCTAAGCTATCAGGAGTTACACGTGTTATTGTGAGTCAACCATAAAATGTAGATATGTGCTGTTGCGGGATATTTTTTAGACAATTTTATGTAGAATATTTCCGTCATACATGATTTCTATGTTACTTTAACCATTAAGGCTGCACACGCGACGGAAGCTTAAAAAATGGAGCACCTTTTCCCGTTTTCCCAACATTTCCCTTCACTACTCTGCTCCTATTGATTGTAGCGTGATGAAAAGTATACTATAACCTGCCCAGGAGTATGAAGAATAATTGTACCAAGTTTCGTTAAAATCCGTCGAGTAGTTTTTGTTTCTATAAGGAACATACAGACGGACAGACAGACAGACAGACAGACAGACAGACAGACAGACAGACAGACAAAAAATTTACTGATTGCATTTTTGGCATCAGTATCGATCACTAATCACCCCCTGATAGTTATTTTGAAAATATATTTCATGTACAGAATTGACCTCTCTACAGATTTATTATAAGTATAGATTATTTGTCAAACAGATTTTATGTGCCATAAAAAAATTCGTACTTTTTAAATATTCTAAAATAATTACCTATTATACTAGAAACGAGACTACTTAGTTGTTGATTGATTTATTAATATAGTACCTTTTTAAATAAAAATAAACAGAACTTGCAATGATCAAAAATATTGGTTATGAACAGCGATTGGTTATGAACAGCGATAGCGATTGGATTATGAACTAAAATGAGCGCTCTCAGTGGTGACCTACTAAGCCCAAGACTACTTTAGGCTATATAACATCACGCTGTGACTAATAAAAGCAAAACCATAAAACCATCAGTAAAAAATGTTGCAAAAATTGGGAATACAAATTTATTAAATGCCAAACGTCCAACGAAATCGCGGGCAACAGCTAGTCCTTATCCTTACTAATTTATAAATGTGAAAACGAGATGTGATGACCTAATAAAAATATTGACGAGCTTAAGTATTAATGTGCGTAACGAAATCATAGCGCGTTTTAAAAACTGTACAACACCATCTATCGAGCGGAGTAGTTAATTTCTGTTTGTTAAGGTATGATTTCTTAATTACACACGTACGAAGTCGCGGGCAACAGCTAGTATAAGATAAAGCACAACAATTTACGCTATTAAGCGTAAATATACAATTTGCATATTAAATCCACCATAAGATGATGTCAAGTTTATAAATATAGATATATATTTAGTTCTTTACCGTCTGTCTGACACATTAGAATAATTAATTATTGTATCATTGTGCACTGTTTCACAGCAATAAACTCATAAAACATAGCTATTAGCCTGTCGTATGTATGTCGTTTTATTTATCTGTACTTACTAATATTAGCTGAAGAGTTTACGAGGTCGCCGATTCGATACCCGCTCGGGACAATCATTTGTGTGATCTTTACAAAATGTCATACAAATGTCTGTTCTACGTCTGGGTGTTTCTATGTATTATAAGTAGGTATGTATTTACACAAAAAAAAACGTAGTACCTATATGTAGTATATCCGTATTCTGGTACCCATAACACAAGTATAAAAGCTTTGCTTGGGAGTAGAGGACGTAGTGTGAAATGTATAAAAAAAAAAAAATAAGCTGAAGAGTTTGTTTGTTTGTTTGAACGCGGAAAGCTCAGGAACTACTAGTTGAAATTGAAAACTTATTTTTATGTTGGATAGCCCTTTTATCGAGAAAAGCTATACAGCATCACGCTGCCACTAATAGAAGTGAAGCTATAGTGAAAAATGTTGTAAAAACTGATGCTTCGCTCCTATTGGTCGCAGTGCGATGTTAAATAGCCTTATAGCATTCCTCGACTATTCAACTCTGAAAGAATTATTCAAATCGGACCAGTGGTTCCTGATATTAGCGCGTTCAAACAAACAAACAAACTCTTCAGCTTTATAATACCATATTACTACCTATAGAAGTATAGATTTATTAGTAGAATAATAATAATATGGTAAACGATGAAGTCAAGCGCAGAATCTGCAAGACTACGTGTTTGTATGAATCATAATAACTTTGAAGTAAAGCGAATCAACATTACTATATATAATTAGGTATGTTACATAATCTATGTATCTTGTAACACGTTTGTAAAATCCTTGATCAGCAAAAACTTTATGCCTTTGTTTCCTACTTGAGTAAATATTGTTTTAAAACAAAACATTACCTATATAAACTAAAAAGATGTATTGAATAACATCTAAATAAACAGGGTCGGATCTCGAGAAATAGGGCCCATCTCTTTGCCGGATGGGCCAAGCTCAAAGCATGCGAGAAGGCTAAATAAACAAAAATATGTATAATAAATGGTGAATTATTGGTCTCTAATCTACTATATAAAAATAAGTCGGGTTTTCCTTCCTGGCGCTATAACTCCAGAACGCACGGACCGATTTCCACGGTTTTGCATTCGTTGGAAAGGTCTCGGGCTCCGTGAGGTTCATAGTTCATTTTTTTTTAATTTTTTATTTTTATTTTTTTATTGGTTGGTTGGTTGGTATTGGCAAAACAACGTTTGCCGGGCCAGCTAGTTACTAATAAAAGTATTTTATTGCTAATCAAAAATTAATATAAAACTATTAAAAACCTACAAGCAAATCGATTGAAGCTTCACACATATCACGGGCTCCGTGATCTAGTGGTTCATGTAACGGTCTGCCACTCACGATGTCGCGGGTTCAATTCCCGCTCGAAAAAATCATTTGTGTGATATTTATAAATGTCATACAAATGTTTGTCTGGGCTTTTCTATCACTTTATTTCTATTATAAGTAGGTATGACAAAAGAAAATTTGTTTATGTATTATATCCGTATTCTGGTACTCATAACGCAAGAATATACGCTTAGCTTCGGACCACAGGAGGCTGTGTATGTTTAAAAAAAATATTTGCCATATCTGTGACAAAGACACCATATTATTCAAACAAATCCTCTCTACGCATAATGACGATGGCTCACACCTAAATACAAATACATATGTTAGGTAAATAGAAATAACATGCTGTGTAAATTTAAATGTGATTATATTTTAAATAAAATACAACACTTTGCATTGTAAAAAATGCCATTGACGATTGGCTGTGTTACATGTTTTTTTTTTTTTTTTTTTTTTTTTTTTTTTTGGCGCCAGTGTAAACTTTTGCCATATTCAAAAAATTAGGGAAATCAATATTACAAAAATACGTAAAATTTGGAAAGGAATCAGATCAGGAGAGTAGGTAGGAAATAAAATTTAATAACAGATATTTAAAATATATTATAATTTTTTTTTTTTAAATACAATGTAAATTTATTATACTATAAAATAAAAATAAATAAATTTATACAATGTAGTTACTATATTATAATATTATAGTTGAATATTATTATTTACAATAAAAGTAGCTAGGCTTGAATAAATAGAAGGATCTAAAGAAGAGAGAAGAATATTAATGTGAGTCGGAAGAGGAACATTAAGGGCAATGAGGCTATTTAGAAGAGAGATATGATCATGAAGGTCACAAGAGAAAAATACATGGTTCAAGTCTCCAAACTCGCCACAAGTACAGTATGGGTCCGGTCGAACTTTTATTCTGGCCAAATGTGATGGTACACAGCAATGCCCGAGACGCATTCTAATGAGGACTGTGGTCGCCCTTTTATCAAGCCTTAGCTTTCTAAAAGCACGACCACAGAACCAAGGTTTTATAGCGATTATAGGTTGCAGAGTTTTATAATATTTCCCTTTGACTTTGGTGGAGATTTCCCAGTGTTTAGCCCAAGAGTCCTTGAGATCAATTCCGGGAAATGCCAACAAGTCTTGGGGAATGATGTAAAATGGAAATTGATCGCCACTGTTACATGTTGAATGGAAACGGAAAAGTGTCAGTGTTGACACACTTAAAATTAGGCAATAATAGTTGCCATAGTGAACTTAATTATTAATACAATTAGTTATCGATTTTAATCGATCACTTTTATGTTTATTTTTTAAACACATATATACTACAGAAATTAAAAATTTTATTTACCACATAAATCACAAACAATTAGCATCTACGTATATTTAAACATTCTAATATTCCACGACCCTAAAACGTTAACCCTGAATTTATATGCTGACAATGTACGACAATTACCATGCTTAACTATCATAGATCGAGGCGAAAACTTCAACACAAATAGGGTTGCCAAAACACACTTTTAGATCTAAAATTCACATTTTTTACACTACGAGAGAGGGTGAGAAACCTACAGAGAGATTCATTAGAATGTGATATCGTTACCTGCGGCCGTATTATGAGCTTTTATTTACAGGCAGTTTACGCCGTGAATTGAACTGTCTGGCAAATTCGTATTATGAACAAATTATTAGTCAGTCAGTTCGCTAAACCAGTCATACATTAATATGTTTAAGGAGCAGGTACAACTAAAAGTTAAAGTACTAACTAAAAATTTTCAACTAAAAGTTTTATTTTTGCCATAATTCCTAATTTAGCCATACAGTTTACGGCCTGCCTGGAACTTGAATGATTACATAAAGCTCATAATACTCCGACAGCACATGTTTATCCGTGTGGTGACGGATTAACAAATACAATTGTCACTACCCCATTTCCTCTTAAGGTGCTCTATTAACTCTACTTTTTTTTGTTTCTAAAGCCCATTAAGGGCCTCCTACAATTTGGGAGGGATTATGTTTTACCGTGTTGCGCTGACCTGGCGTGTTGGCACAGTGTTTATTTTCGAGATTTCCGTCCCTCTCTAAGGAGGTTATCGGTGAACTAAATTTATTCATTTCATTCATTCAATGGCCAACGCTAATGGGCTGGATGAAACCTCAAATCACAATTTAAGACTTGTGAGAGTGTCAACCCTAACTATGAGTAAGTATATTTTAGGCTAAATACATGAGAATTGCTATTTTCCTCTTCATGTCACGTATTTGTAAGGTTGAAGAACGCGGAATAGGTGTTAGGTATAATTCGGAGAAACCATGTGGAATAATTTCCAAAAAAAAATGCATACAAATTGTGGAGTTGGTGAGATGTGTCAGATACTAACTTTGTTACTTAAAGTGGCAATCCTTTGTGCGATTTATTTACCAACCATTTTCTGCTCTCCTTTACAATTTAGCATCTCTTGTAGACCTTTGGTATATGTCTACTTCAAGCTATCACTTCTCTTCTACCCTGATCTGGTGGATGTTATTTTTTACGTGGGAAATAAATTTACACACTGTAATAATTTTATATTTTAACACATTCACTGCGTTACGGCAAGTATTTGGCCGTATTTGACTCTTAGCCAGTGCGGCATCTCATTGTCCTCGTGTTGCGCACAGTGCGGGAGCAATTTAACTAAGTTCCCGTACGCGTTGGAAAGAGAAAGTGATCTTTTCAATATTGTCACTTCTAATATAACAATATTATATATTAATAATATACGGCAAAATAGTTGCCGTAACGCACAGTAAGATCATTATTTTCATCCAGTGCGGTACGGCGAATATCTTGCCGTACCCCCCCAACCCCGCACGATACTGCATGCGTCCTCGCAGCTGTGCAGTTTGCATTAGTGCAGGCCGTAAGCGAGACTATTAATTGCTCGATATTATTTTAAATTCATATAATAAAATATCGAGCACTTAATAGTCTCGCTCACTCTCACTACTCACACTTTAGAGAAAATAGAAAAATTTTAAAAGTGTTTTTATTGTTACCGCAATCTTAGAAAAGACTTCAGCAGCCGTGAGACTGATAGGAAAGTTAAAAGAGTGCGTACATTTTGTCAAGAATGTCAAAATGTGTTTGAATTGCTATAATGATAATATGTTAATTTTGCTACAATATTTACTGTAAATATCTATTAATTTTTATTACTTAATTTTGTTATGTCAGAGATAACCTTGATGCCCAAGATGTCGTGTGTAAAAGTTATTCCGTGTAATAACTACTTACCAAGTTTCATAAAATTACTATAAGTTTTTTAAATTTATTTTGTCAAACTTAAGTTCCTAATATTTTGTGATCTCATTTTCAAAATGATTCAGAAGTAATTATAATGATCAAGTACATAATTATGCTGATTTATATTACAAAATATAACTTGAATGTTGTATCTAGAATAAAAATATTTATAAAATATCAATTATGACTTCAGAAGTAAACCCCATCCCTAGCATTTTGTCACTTCTACGCTATACGGCATATATATTGCCGCGAATGATTGATTTTGAAAAACCTTTGTATCTTTCATTATATCACAAAGAACCCAGGGCTACTGCAGCTAGGTATATACAAGGATGTAATCTATCGATTTGTTGATAAAAATCATTGATATCGGCGGTGCCCACGTCTGTATGGACCTTGAAAGCCAGGTTCTGGTGCGGCAAAACAGAAGCCGTAACGCATATCAGGAAATATAGATACGGCAATATGTGTCTCGTATCGCACTAGCAGAAAGTTTAGATTTAATGCTGCCGCGGTGAATGTGTTAATCATTTAAAATCCAATTTTCGGTCATTTAAAAGAATAACCATGATACTAAATGAATTAATATTACATTTAGGATAAAAAATTGTAGTTACTTCTCAATAAGAAACATTGCATAATACAATATCAATTTACACTAATCTTTGACCAAGGTTTGATGACGTCACATCTATATTTAGTTGTATGAATGTACGTTGAACACGTGGGAATTATATAAATAGCGAATATTTGCTTATATTGAAAATGATGTTACTCAAAAGGGTCATAAGTTGCAATTTTAGGGCTCTGAACGAAAAGTTAAAACGGACAATTACTGAGAGTTCGCTGTCTGTCGCTATACTGCATCTCAGGAGCGGTGATAGCTAGAGAGTTGAAATTCTGGACTCTCATTAAGAGGATACCAAAATAGCTTCGTGCATTTTTCTATGTACGAAGTTTTCATTGTTTCTTTAGATTGAATGGCTAGAGCTCTAATTTTTAAGTATATGTTTTTTCAATATATGATCTAGGATCGCATCAACTCAGAAACGCGATTGAAAAAAGTTTTCTCGATAGAAAATCTTGGCGAAACAACCTCTCTAATTTTTTATTTTTTTCATTTGTCGGTCTATTATCGCGTATTAACTTATGAAATAACTTTAAAAACATAGGTAACTATTATGTATAGAAACACGTGGATCAGAATTAAAATATATTTAGTAGATTTTCAGTAAACAGGAAAAGTATCCCTAATTCTTCATTTTCTGTGCCTACTGGCTGTGTTAATATGTACGTGTCGGCGAATAGGATCTATTACTAAGAATTAGCTATCGTCTGTCCGCTCGATCATTTGTTCGTCACCAAGCTGTAAAAGAGTTAAAATTTACGCAGACTATATTATGTTCCCGCTATTTTGGGGCCCCCATACAACAAACATGTATAATAGATCTCAATACATTATAACACTTTGTTTTATCAATTGTACGGACCTCTTCGCATGGAAGTTCAATTCGTACATGGCTGATTTTTGTAAAATCCTACATAAAAGTAAATAGAAAAACCCAGCTATAGATGCAAGTAATTATTTCAGATTTTCCTCTACAAAAATCGAATTCACAACTACGAGATCCACCCAATAACCATGAATATAATCAAATACTATATGTCAATACATCAAGTAAGTAATCATGATAAATAATATTACACTGCCTACGCTTGCAGACAGACAGGCGTGTTGTTTTATATGTTTACGTAAAGGGCCTACATCAATATTATCGTATATCATCGCCGACACGTACATATTAACACAGCCAGTAGGCACAGAAAATGAAGAATTAGGGATACTTTTCTTATTTACTCAAAATCTACTAAATATATTTTAATTCTGATTTACGTGTTTCTATATATAATAGTTACTTATGTTTTTAAAGTTATTTCATTAGTTAATACGCGATAATAGACCGACAAATGAAAAAAATAAAAAATTTGAGAGGTTGTTTCGCCAAGATTTTCTATCGAGAAAACTTTTTTCAATCGCGTTTCTGAGTTGATGCGATCCTAGATCATATATTGAAAAAACATATACTTAAAAATTAGAGCTCTAGCCATTCAATCTAAAGAAACAATGAAAACTTCGTACATAGAAAAATGCACGAAGCTATTTTGGTATCGTCTTAACATAAAATCTCTTAAACCGCTGACTCATTTTTCTTAACAATGGTCAACTTGTCGTTTAGTGTCGATGAACAAACTCATAAAAGGTTTAAATCAATAAACACTAAACGATTAACATAATACGGTGAATTCATATTTCATATACATTTGTTTTTATTCGCCATTCTCCTCCGAAACGGCTTGAACGAATGTTATGAAATTTTGTTTGTAAATTTCAGCCATTCACGAGCTCGCGAGTTCGATTCCCGCTTGGGACAATCATGTGTGGGATATTCATAAATTTCATACAAATGTTTGTAAGTACTGCGTCTGGGTGTTTTCTATGAATTATAAGTATGTATTTACAAAAGAATGTAGTTTATGTAGTACATCCGAATTCTGGTATCCATAACACAAGCGTATAAGCTTAGCTTGGGACCAGAGGACGTTGTGTGAAATATCAATAAATATTTATTGTTTATTATATTTATATTTATTTTATATTTATTTAGTAGATATGTGAGCAGGGCGTAAACTGTTTTAAGATTTATAGCTTACTAGCTGTTGCCCGCGACTCCGTCCGTGTGAAATTTAGAAAAACTTTTCATCCCTTTTTTCGCAATAAAAGGTAGCCTATGTCCTTTCTCAGGGTCTAAAGATTGTCTGTGCCAAATTTCATCACAATCGGTTGAGAGGTTTAAGCGGGAAAGCGTAACAGACAAACAGACAGAGTTACTTTCCAATTTATAATATTATAGTAGGGATAAAGGGAGTCCTTGTCATTAAAATCGCAAGCAAACATGGGGCAGGTAATATCCGTTTCTTCTTCTTTTAATTTAATATCCCAGTGATGGGCACGGACCTACTCCCTTTTAAGAGCGTATCTGGTTTAGTATGCCATGCTAACCAGGTGTTCTTACATATTAAAACATGATGACCCTGAATTTAGCAGACAGCAGACAAAATATAATTAAGTTCATCAAGTTTACGAAATTGGAAAATTGTTTTATTTTGAGTTATAAAAAATTTTTCATCAAAAAAATAAAATTTTGGGAAGCCGTAAGATTATTTTTAGCCTTGATATCCCACTTAAAAATTTCCAAAGAAATCTAAAATTAAGGATATCTTACAATCCGACTAACAAATTCAAAATCAAAAAAATATCACGTTTAGATTTTTTAAAGACCAAGAGATGACCATTTCTTTTTTCAATTTTTTTCCCCCTGATATAATGTCCCAGAATGCTCTATGCCAAAATTAAAAAAACTAAGAAACATCACCTTTTCTAAATCCAAAATTAAACTAAATTTCAAAGTTTCAGGTGAGGGCTTCTCAAAATTTTTTAATTTTTTTATAACTCAAAAAAAATATTTGTTTATTATCTACCTGTAGGTATGTCAACGACAAACAATTTTCCAATTTCGTAAACTTGGAGAACTTAATTTTGCTATAGATATCCCTATCTGAAATTTCATTTTGTCTGCTGTCTGTTAAATTCAGGGTCATAAAACATGCTATGCCAAAACGTTGTCCGTGTAGTGCCGGGCTAAGAATACAAGTGTCACCACCCTTTTTCCGCCAATAAGTGCTGTAAGAGCCTACTAAGAGATATTGTAATAAGATAACATCCTCTGTGAGAGACAGAAACCTCGAAAAGAATAACATCACAACAAACCTGGTCAGCGCAGCACAGTAGGCCATAATCTCATCTCAAGAAATACATTCGAAAACGTCTAGAGAGCACACCATTTATATATTTAACACAGTTATCATCTAGTGAATACTTCATCCAACAAACTTATATTGCTGGCACAATTAAATATATTCACTGCTTATCCATTAAAAAACAAATTTTACCGCTACTTAACTTTAAACAACTCTTAAACAACACAGAGAGGACTTAAAATCCTTCACCGACGATTCCAAATTCGAATTTAAAATTGGTTGCTCAGTGTTGCTAGCTTCTTAAAATAATATTACCAAACAATTTTAAACTCTATAAACACCTGTTCTAAACCTCTTTTACATCATTAGTACATCAATGTAGATGTAAGTGTTGTTATTACAAAATGAACTGTAATCGAATGTATGAAGTTTGAAAGTAATATGTATGTTTGTTTATTTTTTAATAATAACCCGTTTGTTGTGGCCCGTGGGAACGTCGGATATGCGATGTATAATCATCCGACAACAGTGAATGCAATACTCCAATTTTGCAGTCTTTTACTTACATTATGTTTGTGGCGAGATTTTAAATATAAACTCAGGTTCTGCGTATTCTGAGTGGTCCTGATTTCGATTCCCGGCTACGTTTAGTGGTCTGTGTATAATGAAATATCCGTTAATATTCAGTTTTATTGTAATACTTAACTGTCGAGTTTCAAGTAACTTCTCTTTTTAATATGTATTTACTTTATCTAGTCTTATATATAAAATTCACGTGTCACAGTGTTAGTTACCGTACTCCTCCGAAACGGCTTGACCGATTTTTATGAAATTTTACATGCATATTCAGTAGGTCTGAGCAGGGCCAACATCTATTTTTCAAACCTTTTTTTTTATTATGGCAAAACAACGTTTGCCGGGTCAGCTAGTTACATATATAATTAATCTCTTTGAACTGTATTTTGAAGATATTTCCCTTGAGGATACCAAAATAGCTTCGTGCATTTTTCTACGTACGAAGTTTTCATTGTTTCTTTAGATTGAATGGCTAAAGCTCTAATTTTTAAGTATATGTTTTTTCAATATATGATCTAGGATCGCATAAACTCAGAAACGCGATTGAAAAAAGTTTTCTCGATAGAAAATCTTAGCGAAACAACCTCTCTAATTTTTTATTTTTTTCATTTGTCGGTCTATTACCGCGTATTAACTAATAAAATAACTTTAAAAACATAAGTAACTATTATATATAGAAACACGTAAATCAGAATTAAAATATATTTAGTAGATTTTGAGTAAATAGGAAAAGTATCCTAATTCTTCATTTTCTGTGCCTACTGGCTGTGTTAATATGTACGTGTCGGCGATGATATTGAATAATATTTATGTAGGCCCTTAGTATATTAGCGTCAAACACAAGGTTTGACGCTAATATAGGTAACTGGGTATAGATTGTAATGTATTTTCTAGGTGACAATTTTAAGTCTATCGAGGACTGACAGACAGAAAGATATAAAAATGCGGTTGAGAATTTCATAATATGTACGTAATAACCATATCGATCGGTTAACAACATGGTAAAAGAAGAAAGAATATATAAATTGTATAGTTTCATATTGGTTTAAAACAATTTATTATTTAGATACACGAATTAAAATTCCATAAAGTCTTTGTTGCCCATAGCAATCTGTCATGAGTAATTTAGAGTCGCCATTACGGTTTATCCTTGGAAACTTATACGATGATCGGTCATAATCATAGACTTGTTTTATATACATACAATGACATACATATCATAATATCGCGCTTGAAAACGTATTCTGGGGTAGGCAGGAGTGAATTATTTTTTTGCACTATACCCAATGGATACAGATAATTCTTTACGTCCACAAAATAAACAAATCTATATGGTATACAGAAATAAATCAATATTGGTGACAATTCTACATGCACAACTAAACTTAACTAAAAATGAAAGTTGATAGAGTCAATATACATATACATATATTATTTGTTATTTCGTTGTTCATATTTATGTTAATTAAAATCGATAATACACAGTTTTTATAATATGACGGGCCTCGTGGTCTAGTGGTTTATATAACGGACTGCCGATCACGAGGTCTCGGGTTCGATTCCCGGTCGGGACAATCATTTGTGTGATGTTTATATTTCTCATACAAATGTTTGTTCTGCGTCTGGGTGTTTCCTATGTATAAGTAGGTATGTATTTACAAAAGAAAAGTAGTATATGTAGCATATCCGTATCTGGTACCTATAACACAAGCATATAAATATAGCTTATTTTGGGACCAGAGGACGTTGTATGAAAGTAAAAAAAAAAATAAGAAAGTTTAGTTAGCGTTGCCAAATTGTGTTTTTGACACTATCAATTTTCATTTTTAGTTAAGTTTAATTTAGCTGTATCTGTATTCTTTTTGTATGTATGTCCGTATGTGAGCTTAAATCTTAAAAACTACGCAATGGGTTTTAATGCGGCTTTTTTAAAGTTGGGTCAGAAACAGCTTGTTATTTTTTAAAGAGTACACAGCACACACACACAAGCACAGTCAAACCAAACAGTTAACTAAAAGTTTCTCCAAACAATAAATTTAAAATTAACAGTAAACGTAACTGCTAATTAGATTTTTACTTTCATTTTCATTTTTTAAGACTATGTTCATAATATATTATTATTTTTATGGATTTAAAAACAAATAGGTTATCAGGACTTTATTTCTTTTTAGGGTTCCGTACCCAAAGGGTAAAAACGGGACCCTATTACTGAGACTTCGCTGTCCGTCCGTCCGTCCGTCCGTCCGTCCGTCTGTCACCAGGCTGTATCTCAAGAACGGTGATAGCTAGAGAGTTGAAATTTTCACAGATGATGTATTTCTATTGCCGCTATAACAACAAATACTAAAAATAAAAATTTAAGGGGGGCTCCCATACAACAAACATGATTTTTTTACCGTTTCTTGCTCTCATACAACAAACGTGAACAATTAAGTATTGTGTGTGTTGTTTGCTCATTTATTATTAACGTGCCTTATGTTGCATAGATAATGGTACGGAACCCTTCGTGCGCGAGTCCGACTCGCACTTGACCTATTTTTTACTTTTCAAAACGTCCTCCTATTCCATACTAAGCTTTCTGCTTATGTTATGCAGAATAAGGATATACATACTGCACATAATAATTTTATTTTGTACATACCCGATATACATAGAAAACAATATCTTATCTTACTTAGCTTTTGCCCGCGACTTCGCTCGCCTCGTATGCGGAAACATATAAACATAATAATATAGTATATAGCTTATAGCAGTTTCGGTGACTATCTTCATAATCATTGCCCTGCCTTTATTGTTTACTTATGGTGGGTGCATTATGCTTTAATCTCCCATGCTCTTTAGACTGTAGCTGCCTATTAGTTAATAACCGTTTTTCCCGATAGCCTCGCTAGCGGTCGCGTTGGCTCTCACCCAAAAAAAAAATTATCATCAGGCCACTAATTTAAGATATAATCTACCTACGTACACATTACATACTTTACGGGTCTCGTGGTCGAGGGGTTTACGTAACGGACTGCCGTTCACGAGGTCGCTGGTTCGATTCCCGATATTTTTATAAATGTCATACAAATATTTGTATTGCGTCTGGTGTTTCCTATGTATTATAAGTATGTACATATTTACAAAAGAAGAGTAGAGTATGTATTCTAGTACCCATAACACAAGCAACTAAGCTTAGCTTGGGAACAAGGGCCTTTTTGTGTGAAATGTCCGTGAATATTTATTTTATTTATTTAACACTTTATTTAATAGTATATTTAAGATTCATTGTATCTATATTTAGACATTCAAGGTTTTGTGGTATCTATTGTAACATGAGTCTGCGTTTCTGTATTAGGCGTCTCATTATTAACTAAATACTAGTATTTAGTTACATAATATATTCGCCTACACTTTACTACTGGGATTTAAGCTTTCGTATTTAGTTTTAATAAAATATTTGTGAAGTAGAAAAGCTGATTTTGTGTGGTAACTAATTAAAATACAAGTATTACTACCCCATTTTCTCCCTAAAGTAAGAGAGATAATATGAGTGAGATCATTTTTAATTGTTTCAATTTTTCATTAAATTAGATAGATAGATAGATTATATTACTTGTCTTATAAATTCGAAACTAAACCGGTCAGCATGGGACAAGGTTGTACAATTGAAATGAACCCCCTCGCCAGGTCATGGTAAAGCTTAAGGCACCAAAATGGCCAGGCAGGACAGGAGGCGAAAAAAAAAACCAACTGAAGTGAAGTTTCATCGAAAAATTAGCCATAAGCCATAATTGAATACTTGTTAAAAACCATTCAAATAAAAAAATGACGAATAAAAAAACTAAATGAGGTTGGTTCTAAGACTAGAAATGACCAATAAGATAAATACGTCCATAAAAAAAATAGAATAATAACATAAATAGTTCGAACGAAAAATTTACAAAGTAAAACATCAAATTCATATGCACTAAGTGTTTGTGTTGATCCGACAAAAAGGCTCCACGTAGACGAGTCTATTAAATCTCAAATATAAGAGCCGAATAACACCACATTCGTATGTAAACAGGTGCTTAACTGCTCTAAGTTTACTGACATCCGTAATATGTAACAAGCGTCAAGTACGAGTTGGTATCACAAACGAAGAGTTCAATATCGTTATAATAAAAATAATTTGGCTTACCGAGTCAAATACCGGGACTTCAAACAATGGGATAAGGACAGGAGAATTGTGATGATTAGTATTTTTAATTGTTGTAATCGCAACTCGCGATAAGATACTGTACTTATTTATAAATTCAAAAATTGTTTATTATTACTAGCTGACCCGGCAAACGTCGTTTCGCCATACAAATGTTAAGGGTGGACAACCCTTATCACTTAGGGGGATGAAAAATAGATGTTGTCCGATTCTCAGACCTAACGGATATGTACACAAAATTTCACGAAAATCGGTTGAGCTATTTCGGAGGAGTATAATTACAAACACCGTGACAGGAGAATTTTATATAATAGAAATACCTACTGTAATATTGTTAAGATGTACAATAAAGAGTATGTACATATTCTATTTTATTATATTTTTTTCTGTTAGATATAAAAATTTGAATACAGAACAGCAATATAAGTAATGTAATTCAAAAATGTAGTTGCATTCTAAATTTAAGTTAGTGTGAATATTGTTAGTAATGTTTATGTGTGTGTAAGTTGCGCAAGCGCACGAGACGAAACGTAGCTGAGTCACCGAAGCGTTTATTAGGGTCGCGATACACTTGGACATTTGATGCCATAACGGAGTATATTTGACTGTTTCAATGGTGGAAATGATATTATTATTATAAACGGTTTTATATTACTTTTGTTTTGTTCTGTTGTTTATATAAAACTAGCTGTTGCCCGCAATTTCGTTCACGTGGAATTTAGAAATTAAACCCTTACAATTTATACAAAAAAGCCATCCTCTTGAACCACTCTATCTATTAACAAAAAGTGCATTAAAATACGTTGCGTAGTTTTGAAGTTAAAAGCTCACATAGGGACATACGAATAAAAATAACGAACTTGTTTTATCTATTAAATATAATTCTCGTGACACAATGTAAAACAAAATGATCAAAGTTCCAAATTGAATAAGACAAATATTGGTGACTTCTAAGTATTACAATAAAATTGGTCAAGTGCGAGTGGGACCCGCGCACGAAGGGTTCCGTACCATTATCTATACAACATAAGGCAACGTTATTAGTATCGAGCAAGAAACGGTAAAAAAATCAGTTTTTTGTATGGGAGCCCCCCTTAAATATTTATTTTATTTTATTTTTAGTATTTGTTGTTATAGCGACAATAGAAATACATCATCTGTGAAAATTTCAACTGTCTAGCTATCACCTTTCTTGAGATACAGCCTGGTGACAGACGGACGGACGGACGGACAGCGAAGTCTCAGTAATAGGGTCCCGTTTTTACTCTTTGGGTACGAAACCCTAAAAAAACAATTAAAATAACAATGTTTAGAAAAAAAATTCTTGCAGTTTCTTGTCTGTTCTTTGCCATAGGATTTGCTTTTAGAACAGGCACCTAGCTTCTGACGGTTTAAAAAAAGCTTGTTAATCTTGCCTGCTTGATATAAAAATATTTGACTTTAACTTTGACTTTGATTATCACTTTTTTGTTAATTTCAACTACAGTGGTTAACATTATTCTTGTAGGAATTCCCAGGTTCATTGTCCGATGATTAACAAAAAGTGTAATTGAAGATTTATGTTACAATAATTACCAATTGCGGTAGAAGCTCTATATCATACAAAAAAATGTTAATATTAATACAGTTTTGGTTAAAACTTCAAAAATACATAAGCGCAACAATATTTAATACTCTCAAATAAGATGCAAAGTTTCCTTTACAAAGACGGTAAAAAGATTTTAATTGATTACAAAGTCAATTACGCAGCTTAGAAAAGGAAAAAGAAACATCCATACTTTGAGCTTTAGGAGTTTTAAACCTGAGCCGAGTTATGAGCTTTGAGTATGAAACTAAAAGGAGTAGTTCTAGTTATACACACACTATTATTTTTCAAATTTACTGGAAAGGTTAGTGGGATCCCGAAGTAATGCACACAAACACTAACGCACATTCCATTTCGTTACATTACACACACACGCACAAAATCAGCACCCATTTATCTAAGTATACGTATACACACTAAGAGATGACACTATAGTCTGCACGTAATGAGAATAAACGTAGTCTTTTATACCTTCAAACAAAGGGTTATGACCAGTGTGTGTCACCAGCGACGACACAGGGAACAGAAACGTGGTTTTTGTATGTCAGCCTCGTCTCGATAAGGTCGCGGGAAGCCATTGCATGCAAGCCGCAGAAGACCGCGCGTTGTGGCATTCTATGGGGGAGGCCACAGTGGACGGAGAAAGGTTGATGGATGGATTATACCTTTTTCAGAGAGCTCGACGGGGTTCTGGGACTGAGAGAAGGCTAAGCCTTTGACGGAACTCACAAACAACAATTTTACGTAAAACTTAACTGGTTTTCTTAAATTATAAGAAATTCTCTCACATTATGACTGCAAAAGATCAACGACAACTGTCTTAATTAATGACATATCAAAAATCAAATTAATTTATATCTACCGGCCGGATGCACTACCGCGGCCGATATCGCAGAACAATATCCTGTCTCTTGTTATATTATGTTTTCCCATTTAAAACTTGAATTAAAGCTGTTTAGGAAAGCTCTTCTAAATATTGTCATCGCTTACAATGTATTGATATTAATAATGTCTAGTTGTTTTATTAAATACTAGCTGACCGGGCAAACATTGTTTAAAAAAAAAAAAATTAAAAAAAATTTAATTTTGTTGTTTTGTTTGAAATTTTTGGTGATAATTGTGATTCCAAATAGGATCCTAATAACAAAACAAAGCCCTTAGCCCATGTAAGAGCAGCTAAAGTACAATGTAAGCATATAACATCCTCTGTGAGAAAGGAGGAGGAATTTTTGATGGATGGATGGATGTATATATATTTGACTAGCTTCGTGGTGGAGTGGTTTATGTAATGGACTGCCGATCACGAGGACGCGGGTTCAATTCCCGCTTGGGACAGTCATTTGTGTGATATCCATAAATGTCATACAAATGTTAGTACTGCGTCTGGGTGTTTTCTATGTATTATAAGTATGTATTTACAAAAGAAAAGTTGTATATGTAGTCTATCCGTATCTGGTACCCAATACCCATAATACAAGCATAGAAATATAGCTTACTTTGGGACCAGAGGACGTTGTGTGAAATGTCCTGAATATTTATTTAATATATTTATTTATTAATTTTTTTTTCTCTTTCACCCTTTTGTGTTTTGTATATAATTATTATTGTAAATACTACTATTAGATTAATTATAACGTATAAAAAGTTCAAAACAAATAAAACCAATAATCTTTATATATAAAAATTACGTGTCACGATGTTTGTCCGCGATGGACTCCTAAACTATTGAACCGATTTTAAATTTGATTTGTACACCGTGTGCAATTCAACTCAACTTGAAAGATAGGATAGCCTACATTTCAATTTATAGTCCCAATATTATTTTATTTCAAATTATTTTTCTACCCCTAACATTTGTATGGCAAAACAACGTTTGTCGGGTCAGCTATGTATTTCTAAGCATTTCATACTATGTCTTATTCTAAGCATTTAATATGTCTTGGTTTGGTACTAAATTTTTTCCCTTTTTCATTGTTATAGAACTAATATTTTCTGGACAACGAGTACATAAAAGTTTTGATATTATATCCTCATGGCCGAATTTAGAAAACGAATAAAACAACTTGTAAAATTACTAGACTATAGGAAAAGAATGAAATATAAAAAACCCCAGTGTAGACGGACCTTTAAGGCATCGCGAACTAACCTGAACTCAGCGACGACCTCGAAAATGAACTAAAAAACAAACATAGCCACTTTGAACTTTTCAAAGATTTTTTGCAAACAACCAGTTCTAATAGCAAATTAAATTAGCTCTTTGTTCATTTAAATCATTTTAATTCAAATATATATTGTTAACTTTTGTTGACTTTACGTCTGTTTAGTTGTATTCACATAATCATTAGTTTAACAAATAACTATATTTTTTATTTCTATGATTCTCGGATCTGATACATTTAAAAAGTCAATTACTCTCGTCTATAATAGACTAGCTGTTGCCCTGTTGTGGAGGAGGCCTGTTCCCTAACGTGGAACGTTAAAGGGCTGGAGAGAGAGAGAGTGGTTCAGTAAATACGGAGAAATTCTACTGAAAAGAGAACCATCTAAACTCTCAATAACACTGTACTTAACTAATCCAATAAATCTATTCAAAATTTAATTTAAGTAAATGCAATGTCCGTAAGTTTTGATTAAACTGTTTTAACAACAGCAATCAGAATATAAAATTACAGCAAATGTAACGCAATACTCTTAAATATTTATATCATGTTTTATTACGATATTTGTTACTAGATAAAAACTATGGACTTACTTGATGTTACTTCAAATAATTGGACGATCAATGAACTTGGTATTTTTGAGACTATATAATCCGTGTGGTGACGGATTAAGAATACAAGATCCAGCTCAGGGATAATTAAAGTAGACAACATCCTCCGTAACCAAATCATTCAATCTAGAAATAATGGTACCAATTCCACATACACAGCTAAACTTAACTAAAAAACGAAAATTTATAGTGTCAATAGCACAATTCGGCAATGTTAACTGAACTTATTATAAATAATTGGTCAAGTGCGAGTCGGACTCGCGCACGAAGGGTTCCGTACCATTATCTATGCAACATAAGGCAACGTTATTAGTATCGAGCAAGAAACGGTAAAAAAATCATGTTTGTTGTATGGGAGCCCCCCTTAAATATTTATTTTATTTTATTTTTAGTATTTGTTGTTATAGCGGCAATAGAAATACATCATCTGTGAAAATTTCAACTCTCTAGCTATCACCGTTCTTGAGATACAGCCTGGTGACAGACGGACGGACGGACGGTCGGACGGACGGACGGACGGACGGACGGACAGCGAAGTCTCAGTAATAGGGTCCCGTTTTTACCCTTTGGGTACGGAACCCTAAAAACAGTGAAATATAGACTATTTTATAGATATATTCGATAGATATTAATTAATATAAATGTGCACAACGAAACAGACAATAAATCAAAATACACCATAGTTGTTTTCATGTTTTAGTTAAGTTAAGTTGTGCACGTAAAATTGGTGCCAATATCTAAATCTAGCCTGGAAATCTAGTATCTAAAGCTTATGCCAACACGTCTAGTCAGTGTGGCATAGTAGATTAAATACCCTCTCAATGTGAATGAGGCTCGTGCCCAACAGTGGGACATTAACAGGCCAAGAATCTTAAGACCTTCTGCATTTTTGCTTTTAACTCTTGGAACAGGTCCTCTTTCAGTCTGGTCAAACCTTGAGGTGTTTTCACAGCTCGACTTCCAATCGAGAACTTTTGTTTCATCCAAGATTTAGTTTCGGAATGGGCTTCGAATTCTTCATTTTACATCTTGAAGGTGAAATCATTAAAGGGCAAATTTTGTCGTAAAAAATATCACAACTCAATTTTCGCCCGATTCCCACAAGTCCAGCAATGTTCTTGCTAATATACGTGGAAGACTAAATGGTCAACAATAAGAATTGTGATGTATATGGGTTGCAAAGTTCCCATAGTTTACTCAACTTTACAATCTAATTATTGGAACACTCGCTAAATCAGTATTAAACAAATACAGACAATGGTACCAATTCTATGTGCACAACTAAACTTAACTTAAATAAAAAATGAAAATTGATTGGGTCAATAACAAAATTCCGTAATGTTAACGAAATTTTCTTGTTAGCAAATCTATTTATTATAAACTAAGGATTATAATTAATATAAAAGTGCACAATAAAATAGCCAAATATTCAAGATACAGCAATAGTTGTTTTAATTTTATAGTTAAGTTTAGTTGTGCACGTAGAATCAGCATCAGTGTCGCGACCAACTAACGGTCTTCGTGTCGACGCTTCACATACTAATTCCTCATCTTATTACAAGTATATAGAATAAAAACTTAGTATTCAATTCAGACAAATACTTGTAATCTGTGGGAAACATGAACGTTTGCCGTATACAACATCCGTGAAATATATGACCTTTATCTATTACTGTCCTATATTAATACTAGCTGTCCCGGCAAACGTTGTTTTGCCATACAATTCTGTGTAAAAATCAACAACAACAAATTTCATCAAAATCGGTCCAGCTGTTTAGCAGGAGTTCAATTACAAACACACGTACAGAAGATTTATATTTATACTAATATTATAAAGCGGAAGAGTTTGTTTGTTTGTTAATTTATTTGTTTGCTTGTTTGTTTACGCGCTAATCTCAGGATCCACTGGGCCGATTTGAAAAATTCTTCCAGTGTCAGATAGGGCATTTATCGAGGAAGGCTTTAGGCTATATAACATCACGCTTCGGCCTGTACAAGCGAAGCAGTAGTTAAAAATGTTGCAAAAACGGAGAAAATTTTCTAAATTCCACGCGACGGGATCGCGGGTAACAGCTAGTTGTATATAAAGATTACAAAGATGAGGAGTTTGTTTGTTTGTTTGAACGCGCTAATCTCAGGAACCACTAAGCTGATTAGAAAAATTCTTTTAGCGTTGGATAGGGCATTTATCGAGGAAGGCTTTAGGCTATATAACATCGTGCTACGACCAGTAGAAGCGAAGCAGTAGTGAAAAATATTGCAAGAACGGGGAAAATGTTCTAAATTCCACGCGGACGGAGCCGCGGGCAACAGCTAGTTTTAAATATTTTCCACATATAGTGAGCTAGCGGTTGCCAGCGACTTCGCTCGTATGAACTTTAGAATCAAATACATAAATAATTTAATAAACTAAATTATAGTGGAAAAAATGATAACCATGAGCGGGACTTGAACCCACGACCTCGGAATACCGTTCCGTTGCTCTCCCATCTGAGCTATCATGGTTCCCGCATATGTTTACCAAATCTTCCACTACAACCTTCTCAATGTGAGTTAAACATCGTGCGATGTTTTGTGTACAACGCCATCTATTGAGCGGTTTGCACCAACTCGATCAATCGATCACGTAGTGTTCTTTACAGAACACAATTGGACCGAAATAATGACTGTACATGTATTTCTACATTAATTTATGAATTTTTGCAATTTAAAGTAAAGAAAGTAAAAGTAAAATATTCTTTATTGCACACCATAATGATTTACAAAGCTTACATAACAGACATGTCATAGGTACAAAGGGCGGTCTTATCGCGAGCTGCGATCTCTCCCAGACGACCATAAGATGGATTTGACCGAGACAGAATAGGCGACTTTTGGTGTACTAAAAATAAGTGAATATACTATAGTAGCAGATATATTATACAAATACATATACATACATAACATTTACATAAATATATACATAAATACATATTTTAACATATACATGTTGTACAATTTACTTGCTATGCTTTTACTTAATAAATCAAATTATAATGGAAAAAATGATCACCATGAAAAATTATGATTTATTAATCAAACACATAGGTACTTTTTTATAACAAAAAGTGGCTCATGATACCAATTCTGATCCGTCAAAAACTTAGCTTAACCAAAATGTTTTTATGTTTAGAAAGTTTAGATAACATTACCAAATTATGTGATTGACGCTATCAATATTAATTTATGTTTTAGTTAGCTTTAGTTGTGCCAAAAAATTGGTGCCACTGTCATTTTTCAGGCTTTGGACTGTGTACCATATTTAATTGAAATCGGTAGAATAGTTTTTGCGTAAAAAACAACAGACATAATGCCATGACACTCGCATTTGCACTAGAGCTTGAGAAAGGACATATATTTAAGCAAATTAGTAATGCGCAAAAAGTTGAATTCAAATTCGAACAACTATGACAAGCTAGTCAAAGTCAGTCTTTTTTTTTAATTTAAAAATACACATGAACTTTTTAACCGACTTTAAAAAAAGCAGAGGTTCTCAATTAGTCTGTATGATTTTTATGTTTGTTACCTCATAACTTTGGGCGAAGCGATTTTGATGATTTTTTTTATTTGAAAGCTGGTGGTTTCCGTTTGGTTCCGTTGGCTCTAGGTTAGGATCTGATGGATCTCCTGAGAAATCGAGGAAAGGCCTCAAATTTCAGACGAAGAAAGATGATGGTAAAACTTTTCTCTTTTAAATTCTCAATTAGAAAAACTCAGAAGCTAGGCGTTTAACATAAATGCTGCTATATCCATTGGACGCGATGTCAATAATATAATGACCCCTAACATTAGTTACATTTCTTGCCAAAACCATACAAGAAATTCTCAATTATTTCAACTTTAAGCAGGAAATATAAAAAGTGAGGGCACTTCGTTTTATCTAATCTTAAATTGTTGTCATCAAATGGATTCAATTCTTAACTCAATACCGGTTAATTTGACCAATCACATATATACATTTACTTTTCTGAGTGAATTTAAAAACCTCATCCGGTTATTTACTAAATAAACCATGTAATTTTATTAGGAATACATATTAGCTGATACTTTCTAAATATTAGTACAATCTATAATTCTATTAAGCTGAAAAGTTAGTTTGTTTGTTTGTTTGAACACGCTAAGCTCAGGAACCAATGGAGCGATTTCAAAAATTTGTTCAGAGTTGGATAGTACATTTATCGAGGAAGGCTATAACATCACGCTGCGACTAATAGGAGCCAAGCATCAGTGAAAAATGTTGTAAAAACCGGGATAATTATCTAAATATGACGCGTAAGAAAAAGATAGAAAGTAAATAATATGTCAATTTAGTTTAAACACAAGCTATTTCTACTGTGTTTGGAATATTCTGGATGTTTTATTCTAACTGTTCTTAATTTTTGTACTATTTTAATTGAAAGAAAGAAAGAAAAATTATTTATTTTTCGGGAACACTGGAAACACATATATAAACCACATTAACAGAAAATGCAATTAAAAAAGCAAAACAAAAGAAACAACTCAGCACATATAAAAAGGATTTTACAAAGAATGACACCGACATCATCTTTTAGTTAAGTTTAGCTAGCCACTCACACGTTCAAGGATACTTTGATATCCAAAAAAAATAGGGCGACTTACGTCCAAGGATACTTTTATATCCATAGCGACATATTTTATAAAATCGACATCTATGGATAAATTGCGTTATTTTTTGCATCTTTAAGTTGTGTAGTAGATAGCTGATGAATTACTTTACAATCACAATTACTAGATGGCAGTGTAAGAAGCATCAACGAATAAAAACAAACTTTTTTCTTCAGTCCACTCTACGCTTCGTGTTTAGTGAACAAGTGGTTTTGAAGTCCCAGTGATTATGTCGTAAGTACTTCAGTTTTATTTATGAGTTCATAGATTATTATACATCAAGATAAACTAGATGATTTGTGCGTTATAATTAAGTATACATATCACAGTTTTAAGAGTAAAATAGTGTTATATTTTGAATTCAAAGTTCGAAAAAAATAGCGTAAGAGCGGCCATTCTTGTTGTTGACCAAATTTTAGTTATTTTTACGTAGTTTTTCAGTAAAATATTGTTTAAACAACGAGTAATAGTTCGTCATAAACATAATAATACACTTTAAAAACAGAAATATACAATAATTACGGAAGATTCCTTAAAAATATCTTTGTGTTCCTCAGGTGTTTAAGCATGGATAGATTACTATCCACGGACGGAACTAAAATGGTTCAAAATAAGGGTGTGTACAAACTGCAAAATATGTTTGCAATATTTTTGTGTGGTGGTGTGTTTCTTCGTTTGTTTGATATAATAATGTTATGCTTGTTAACAATTGTCGAGTTTTGCTATCATTTTTAAATTTTCGTGATGGTTTCACTTTTTTTCTCTTGTTAGAAGAATTTAATTCTCATATTTTATCAAAATTATTAATATTTCGGTTTCCGGTTTTAAGCCTATTTGTGTCGGGCTTATTATTTTTTTAATATTGATGTCATTATTGTAATAATTATACCATGTGCATACTTAGTATTGCTTGAAGATACGCTGCTATTAAAATGTGAATGTTTGTTATAAGTTACTAGCTACTGACTCTGATATTTCTAATGCATCATGCACATTATTTTTGCCTTTTGCCTTGATGATATTGATAGTTAAAATTAATACATACACCAATTTTAGATCACCAATTGAATTTTCCTTGGCTCGTGGAAGTCGCACACGTGGACGTACTAGAGGTGGGAGCGTACTTGTAAAAGTGTCTTCAAAGATTATTATTATTCTATTTACAGAAATAAATATTATTTCATCATCATTTCATTTGTTTTTTTTTTTATTGAATAAGGATTAATAAATAAAACACAACATATAATTTATTATTGCTGTTTAATTTAAAAGCCCAACTAAAAAAAACATAGCCGCCTTTTTTGAGTTGCGTAAATAAGTCTGAACGAGACCTTAGGCGGCCATCTTGCTTATATTTTGACTTCGCGAGCGAGTCGAAAGCGTTCGGGGCCATCACGATAAAATTATGAAGAAAGGTGTTTTGTTTCGATTTATTTAACTACTTAGGATTAATTAAACATAATGATCCATGCATCGTTTTACAGGAAAACACTTCTAGTTTATTGTTACATTGTTTAATTGGTAAAATAAACAATAATTTTTCGTTGTGGTGTAAATTAATACAATATAAATGTTATGTTTTCTCCAAATTCAATATTTACACCTATTTTTAATACTTTAAAATAAATTTTCAGATCTTAAAAAATACATAGATTTCATCTGTAGTCTTTTAGCAATTTTTCGTAGTATTTGTCTTCACTCTAGATATTATAGATAAGAAGCTATAAAGGTTTTTTGTTACAACATGCGAGCGCGGTACCGATCGAATCAGCGCCACGCGTAGCTGGACGGACAAGGGTATAATAGGTATTTATGTCGGGACGTGTGAGTGGTTATGCACGTAAAATTGATCTCATTATTAATATAGAAATATTTGTTTCTATTATGCCTCATTAGTAATTATCTAAATGACTTTGCTTAGCGTACAAAAATGAGATCAAAACAGATGTAACCCAATTAAGTCCGATATCTACTTACATAATAATAGTAAAAATTGGTCAAGTGCGAGTCGGACTCGCGCACGAAGGGTTCCGTACCATTATCTATGCAACATAAGGCAACGTTATTAGTATCGAGCTAGAAACGGTAAAAAAATCATGTTTGTTGTATGGGAGCCCCCCTTAAATATTTATTTTATTTTATTTTTAGTATTTGTTGTTATAGCGGCAATAGAAATATGTACATCATCTGTGAAAATTTCAACTGTCTAGCTATCACCGTTCTTCAGATACAGCCTGGTGACAGATGGACGGACGGACGGACGGACGGACAGCGAAGTCTCAGTAATAGGGTCCCGTTTTTACCCTTTGGGTACGGAACCCTAAAAATCTAACCGTATAAATACGACCATCTGATATTAATCTTTATAATCTAATTACTGTTTCTATCCAATCATAATTTAAACATTATTTTAACATAAAAATGCATTTGAGGCAAACGTACCGGTTCGCTTTTGCCACAAAAATTAAACCGGAAAAAGAATAATTAACCCTAAAGCCGTACCTACATTTCTTGTGCCGGAAGACTCTAGATATGACCGAATGTGTCCGTGAGAAACCATCTGCGTAAAACCTCTTTTACCTGGGACATCTTTCTTTCAAACTGCACATGCTTAATGAAAAAAATATCACAAAACGATACTAAAGTTACTAAGAAACTGTGAAATACATCTGCTTTGTATAATAAAAATCTTCTATAAAAGCTTATTTGAGAAGAGAAACAATGTATTTTTACCCATCTGTAATTTAATTAAGGTTTGAAATAGTTTGTTTTAACGTTTGTTTTGGTAACGTCTTCGTAAAACATCGGAAATGTTCGGAAGTGTTCGGGTTTTAGCGGGCGCGTGGCCGTAGCGCGAATGCCCGAGGGCAAAATGTCTGCTGTAAACATAATTCGAACCCGTTATTTATTTAAAACCATGTGTTTAGGTCACAATCATTGTCATTTGGATTTACAAAAGTGATACGGAGGCGATAAAGTTAATTTTAATGTGAATTTCCGGCGAAACTTCGCGTTGCTAACTGTATAATAAATTAATTTTGTTTACGATCTCGATATGTGACTTAAAAGAAATATTGTGGGAATGTTTTTATTTGATTATATCAGATTGACGTGTAAGACTTTCTTTCTGCTCTTTCTTTCTATAAAATATTAGTGCCGGTTAGTTCACGAATATTATAACATTCTTGGTACTTGCCCAATGAATTTACATTTGCCTACATTTTAATAAATATGTATGCACAGGTATAACAGATGTGTTGTCTATGGCTACATGACTCTGCCGATATATAGCCACTTACATATCTACGTGTGCGTAAAAATATATCTATGTGTGTCCATGATACAGGTTATACGTCATATGAATAGTACGATTTGGCCAGGCTTAAGATACTTGTCTTCAATTTTAAACGTCAACCCACCATAAAACTTCTACATCAACCATATGTATGTATGGATATTAAATAATATACTTATTAAATAACTAATAACAAAATTCCTAAATTAAATTTAATTAAATTAAAATAATAAGGAATAATTATCCATATTATTTTCTAACACTTGCGCGACTCATCTATTTAAATAAAACTACATTTTACGGATTTAGACGCGTATATTTGTTTTAAATTTTGGCCCGACGTTTCGGAGACTTTGCAGTCACCATGGTCACGGGTGAGTCTCACCCGTGACCATGGTGGCTGCAAAGTCTCCGAAATCGTACGTATCGACGCGTCTAAATCCGTAAAAAGTAGTTTTATTTAAACAGATGAGTCGCGCAAGTGTTAGAAAATATTATGTTAACCAGTACGGACTGGAAATTGCAAATAAAATTCGCCGCTTAGAACAACTCAAAACAAAGCGCAGTCTCACCCGTGACCATGGTGACTGCAAAGTCTCCGAAACGTCGGGCCAAAATCCGTAAAAAGTAGTTTTATTTAAATAATTATCCAAATAAATAAAGACAAAATAAATGAAATCACAGGAGAAAAATAATAAACAAGATAATTAGAATAATTAGGATAAGTTATTTCCTTACGGTCTTATTCATAATGACTTATCGGAGGTTTAAACGGAGATTTTATCAGAGAGATAATAAACGTTTTAGCGTAAAAAGACTATTATGAATATTTAATTAATTAAATTATTATGAAAGTTTGGAAAATTTTCGCGAACCGATTTTAGCGAACTTTTAAACCTGCGATAAGTCATTATGAATAAGACCAATGTACGTACCTTATAAAAAACTTGATCCTTTGCTACCTAACTTTAATTAGTTCCTTTTTATGTCATCCACCTATTGCTAAATCAATTTGGAATAAAATTCCCAGTAAATAAATTATCTAGCGAAATCTACAAGCAATATAACTTAAAATGTAGAGTAAAACTAAGCAGAGCCGTCAGGTAATTAGGTTCTACTTAAGAATACACTTCAAATGAAAGTCATTATGTTTTATAAAAACTTTTTTAATCTGAGTCCTTGTAAAAAAAAATAAGACTCAAACACTCATATCCTTCGCGTATCATAAGATCTTTAAAAAAAAAAGAACGGCTGATAGACTCCAAAGCAAAAGGTGTTTGTTGTTTTTTTTCGGCAAACATCTTCAAGGTCTCATTTCTTACATCTGCCGCATCTCGGAAGCATTATATTTTTTAATTTTTTTCCAAAAACACATCTGCATAATGAATTGATAGCAAAAACTTGACCTACAAAACTTAAAAAGCTTGTGACTTTGAATTTTAGAAACTTTACCCATTTAGTTTGATCTACTTTGTAAATTATTCGCTCAAAATAGGACCTTATTTCAATATGATAGGTTAATTTCAATCATTTATGAGTGTCATGTAAGCTGGTTATAGTAAAAAGGTGCCAATTTCCGTTCGTTCATACATCCGTTCTTTAAAATCTTTCGTTCATGATTAGTGTCGTGCGTGTATTGTTTTTTGCAATTTTTTTTTTACTATTTTGAATGTTTGTGAACAATTTATCAAGTTACATTGACAGGCAGCTGATGTCACATAGCTCTCAATATTGTTTACATATTTTAGAAAATACCACGTTTTATGGACCTCCTGTTTTAGGTAAAAAATAGCTTAAAACATAAAAAATTTACTAATCATAAGCGCGTGTCTTAAGTTACTTATTCTGCAGATTTGGTTGGTTTATTTTAAAATATGGACAACTTTTAATTAATTCTTCTTTTTCTCCAGCCCATTTACGTCCCACTGTTGGGCACGGGCCTCCTCCACTTTGGGAGGGATTATGGTCTACTCAGCCGCGCTGACCAGGCGTGTTGGCACAGGGTTTATTTTCGAGTTTTTCGTCTCTCACAGAGGATGTTATCTGTGTACAATATCCCTTAGCTGACTTTTACAGCACCCTTGGGAGGAGATGGGGTGGTGACACTTGTATTCTTAATCCATCACCACACAGAACAATTACAATTTAATTAATTAGACGTTTCAAATTTTAGTAGGTACTTCTTATTTATCTACTTTTGCATTTCTAGCCTAGAAAGAGTCGGTTAGAAAGAAATTGATTTAATAGAACATACACTAGATATAATATACATGCTAAAATACTTCTCTGCTTTTACCCCTTCGGTAAGGCTACAAGCGTGATAATTTTACTTATTGCTAAAACCGTTATCACAACATCATAAATTTTAACTAGAACATTCAACTTAAGGGCCTACTTCAATATTATCGTCGACATGTACCTATTAACACAGCTAGTAGGTATAGAAAATGAAGAATTAGGGATACTTTTTTTTTTACTCAAAATCTACTAAATATATTTTAATTCCGGTTTACGTGTTTCTATATATAATAGTTACTTATATTTTAAAAGTTATTTCATTAGTTAATACGCGATAATAGACCGACAAATGACAAAAATAAAAAATGAGAGAGGTGGTTTCGCTAAGATTTTCTATCGAGAAAACTTTTTTCAATCGCGTTTCTGAGTTTATGCGATCCTAGATTATATATTGAAAAAACATATACTTAAAAATTAGAGCTCTAGCCATTCAATCTAAAGAAAAAATGAAAACTTCGTACGTAGAAAAATGCACGAAGCTATTTTGGTATCCTCTTAATGAGATTTTACTATCTTTTTATCTAATCTAGAAATTAGTTCTTAGATTCGAGTAATCGACTTACCTACTTTTTAGACGTTTTTTTTTACTATTTTTTTTTACAATCTGCCTAATAATATGTATTGTATTACCCATTTTCTGACGAGCCTCGCGGTTGAGTGGTTTATGTAACAGACTGCCGATCAAGAGGGCGCGGGTTCGATTCCCGCTCGGGACAATCATTTGTGTGATTTTTCTAATTGTCATACAAATGTGTATATTTATAAAAGAAAAGTAGTATATGTATTCTATCCGTATTCTGGTACCCTTAGCACAAGAATTTAAGCTTAACTTGGGACCAGAGGACGTTGTGTAAAATGTCAGTGAATATATATTATATATTAAAAAAAAATTATTTAAACTTTTTTAAGCATTAGTAAACACTTTTTTTAAATTATTGTATGTACATTGGTCCTTGATACATATTGAATATTTTAAATTAAAAAGAAAAGCTTTTAAGAATATAATATTTTCTAACACTTGCGTGACTCATCTGTTTAAATAAAACTAATCAGTCACCATCCATGGTCACGGGTGACTGCAAAGTCTCCGAAACGTCGGGCCAAAATTTAAAACAAATATACACGTCTAAATCCGTAAAAAGTAGTTTTATTTAAGCTTTTAAGAAATTAAAAATTGCACTAAAACATACCGTTACATAGATTGATACATACTCAAAATACATTCAAAATGTAAAAAGTAAAGTAAAAGTAAAATATTCTTTATTGCACACCATAATGATTTGCAAAGCTTACATAACAGACATGTCATAGGTACAAAGGGATTTGACCGGTTTTTGTATTTTATTTTAACTTACAAATCTCTTATATTCCGCTTATATTCTCTTTTATTCCTTTTTTTCTACATACAACAGTACACTTTAACCCGGAAATAATATAAAACAACCTGCAATATAATATCTACATCCGTACAACTGCATGTGGTTTATTTAGTACAAGTATTCCCACAGAATCGAACCAGTGATTTCGGCACACCTTTCTATAAACACTACTTTTTATAGCACCTTGCTCCTGTGCAGTATTAACATCCTTTACGATCTGGTCCAAGTTAACAATTAGTTATAATATCTGTTTAATATTTTGCTTAGATCGAAATCTAAAAATAAAATCACGCTTGAGAATCCTTAATATATTTTTTTATAAATTATGGCATTGTTATCCGTCCTTAATGTGTGCAAAATTGTTTATCAATCCGACTACTGTAGGTAAGCAAAAATAACTTTCAAAGATTCCGTTACAACATGAAGATAATTTTAGGCAGTTTAATTTGATTTAGTTTAATTTAATCATAAAATAAAATATATAAGTAATATAAAGCAAAGTACGATATTTTTATTTATTTATTTATTTATTTAAAAGATTTTACACCAGGAAACCATAGTAAATACAGACATAAGAAAAGTAGTGTAGGGATCCACATATTTCTAAAAGAAATCTCTACCTGTAGACCCGCGAGAGGAGATTGTGAAAAAAAGATTGACCATGGGTGTGTAGTGTAGGGTGACAGAGATACGGTGAACTATTTAAGTTAAAATAAATTTATACTAAATACATAAACATACATAGATCCTTAACAAGCCTACATAATATATACAATAAATACACAGTACATAAATATATATATCGACCAATAATAATAATACATAAAACATACACATACAATACATACAAACCTATAAAAGCACACAATACAAACATACTAGTTGAACAACACAATACGATGACACAATTACGAGATTGTTGATAAGTAATGTTGACGGGTCTTCAGTTTGAATGTAGAAACGGAACGGGACTCTCTAATGTGGGACGGTAGTGAATTCCACAATCTGACTGCATGTATAGTAAAGGAGTAGGAGAAAAAGTCAGTTTTGTGAGCAGAGTATTTGAGTAGTGTGCGAAGGTTTGTCCTAGCATCGGAAGAATGAGCGAAAGAGAAACGCTCACGTAGATAAGAGGGAGAAGCAGGATTGTGAAGAATATTATAGAGAATGCATAGAATTCGAGTGTTCCTACGTAGTCGTATAGGGAGCCATTTCAGTTTTTTGCGATAGTGAGAAACATGATCATATTTTCTAAGATTAAAAATAAACCGAATGCATAAATTCTGTAATCTCTCGAGTCTGTCCAGTAGTTCCTCATTGGCGTCCAGGTAAGAAGCGTCCGCATAATCAATTATTGGTTGGATAAGTGTTTGAGCAAGGTTGATTTTAACTTTCGTAGGTAAGAAATTCTGTAGGCATTTTAGCGAATGGAAAGCATAGTGAACCTTCTTACTTACCTCCTTGACATGCCATGCCATTTTTCTTTTTTGTAATAGGATTAATATATTAATTTATTAATATTTTGCGATTGACTCGCTATGCTTTTACTAAATAAACTAAATTATAATGGAAAAAATGATAACCATAAGCGGGACTTGAACCCGCGACCTCGGAATGCCGTTCCGTCGCTCTCCCAACTGAGCTATTATGGTCCACGCAAATGTTTACCAAATTTTCAACGGGTTCAAGTCCCGCTTATGGTTATCATTTTTCCATTATAATTTAGTTTATTTAGTAAAAGGCATAGCGAGTCAATCGCAAAATATTAATAAATTAATGTAGAAATACATGTACAGCCATTACTCCGGTCCAATTGTGTTCTGTAAAGAACGCTAACTGATCGATTGATGGAGTTGGTGCAAACCACTCAATAGATGGCGTTGTACGAAAAAACATCGCACGATGTTAAAACTCGCATTGATATGATTGTAGTGGAAAATTTGGTAAACATTTGCGTGGACCATAATAGCTCAGTTGGGAGAGCGACGGAACGGCATTCCGAGGTCGCGGGTTCAAGTCCCGCTTATGGTTATCATTTTTTCCATTATAATTTAGTTTATTTAGGAATAATATAATTAATATTGGTACCGATTCTACGTGCATAATTATTCTTAACTAAAAAATGAAAATTAAAATTGGCGGTGTTTTTAAACAACTACCCACTTTGCAATTCTTTTACGCTCATAAGAATATAATTTTTATAATAAAGATCTTAACAGAACTTTTTTATTAGTACATCTGTATATTATAGCCAATGAATCAAAATACACCATAGTTATTTTCATTTTTTAGTTAGTTAGTTGTGCATGTAGGATGGTTGTCGAGGCGTCAGAGAGAGTCCAGAACAGGGAACCTCTGGCACTCCAGAAGGACGTGGAGAGCGCCGCAGTTATGTTTAGTCGGTATTCCGTTCATCGGTGAGTCCGACACTACCCACTCCTACCATGACGGTGGTTTGACCGAGGTGACAGGAGTGGGTGTGCGTAAATGCATTCCCCTGCGAAAAAAAAAAGTTTTTTATGTGGGATTGTTATTTCCTGAGAAATAGAGGAAAACCCTCAAACAAGGCATATGAAGTCGATTGAACTTGTTTTTTTTTAAATACTCATACCAGAATAAATACAGTTTTAAAGAAATCGCGTCATCTTCTAAATTGATCCGTATAACATCTCAAATCAGCAGATGTATTTAAACCCGTTAGGTGGTTTGTGATAATATACTGAGTTCATTTGATCCCGTTTGTACTATACCAAAGAGAAGACATCAGAATCTGTTCTTTACTTTTTTTAACCAACTAACAACTGTCTGATCATCTTTTTTCAAAGAGTTCCTAGTTCAAAAACCATTCCTATCATTTGACTTTTTTCCATTTGACGAGCCTCGTGGTTGAGTGGTTTGTGTAACGGACTGCCGATCAAATAAATAAATAAATAAATATTCATGGACATTTCACACAACATCCTCTGGTCCCAAGCTAAGCTTATATGCTTGTGTTATGGGTACCAGAATACGCGCAGTAACGCCGTTTCGCTGTTCGCCCAGCAACTTGGTGACTCATGTCAGTTTCGGCGTAAATATATAAATAATTAAATGGCGTAAATATGAATAAAAATGTGCATTTATTAAGGGCCTACATCAATATTATCGTATATCATCGCCGACACGTATATATTAACACAGCCAGTAGGCACAGAAAATAAAGAATTAGGGATACTTTTCCTATTTACTCAAAATCTACTAAATATATTTTAATTCTGATTTACGTGTTTCTATATATAATAGTTACTTATGTTTTTAAAGTTATTTCATTAGTTAATATGCGATAACAGACCGACAAATGAAAAAAATAAAAAATTATTTATTTTAAATTATAGGTTGTTTCGCTAAGATTTTCTATCGAGAAAACTTTTTTCAATCGTGTTTCTGAGTTTATGCGATCCTAGATCATATATTGAAAAAACATATACTTAAAAATTAGAGCTCTAGCCATTCAATCTAAAGAAACAATGAAAACTTCGTACGTAGAAAAATGCACGTAGCTATTTTGGTATAGTCTTAATGAAGAAAGTCACGAAAAATAGTAAAAGAAAATGAGTGAGTACTCTATACATACATAAATACATACATTTCATAAATACATACATTTCATTATTATTATTATATATTATTATTAATAATGTGATACGCGTCTAAATCCATAAAACGTAGTTTTATTTGAACAAATGAGTCGCGCAAGTGTTAGAAAATAAAATAATGTGATAGTTTAATTTAAAAATTTGCAAGTGAAAAATAATGCAAATGCAAAATACTGCATAAATAAATAATTATAATTGCATAGTTGATAAAAAATACTATGCAATAGCTTTACCGCGGCAGTCCCCGAGTGCCACACGTCTTAATTTTTGACGAGTTTATTATTAAGACGATACCAAAATAGCTTCGTGCATTTTGCTATGTACGAAGTTTTCATTGTTTCTTTAGATTGAATGGCTAGAGCTCTAATTTTTAAGTATATGTTTTTTCAATATATGATCTAGGATCGCATCAACTCAGAAACGCGATTAAAAAAAGTTTTCTCGATAGAAAATCTTGGCGAAACAACCTCTCAAATTTTTTATTTTTTTCATTTGTCGGTCTATTATCGCGCGTTAACTAATGAAATAACTTTAAAAATATAAGTAACTATTATATATAGAAACACGTAAATCAGAATTAAAATATATTTAGTAGATTTTGAGTAAATAGGAAAAGTATCCCTAATTCTTCATTTTCTGTGCCTACTGGCTGTGTTAATATGTACGTGGCGGCGATGATATACGATAATATTGATGTAGGCCCTTAATATTGTTAACTGATCGCCAGAAAAAGTGTCATTTAGGTTTATCGTAAATACCTACTTTGTAATCTATACCGCAATTAAAAGGCTTTTTATTTTGATTTTATGCCCAGCCATCACTTTTAACTTAAATTTAAGTAATATACAATTACTAAAATTCAAGTTAAAAGCGATGGCTGAATAACAATACAAAAATCACGAAAGATCGAAATTACTGCTATGCCACGTCCCATCAGCTTGGTATAGAAGACCAAACACCCTCCTAAAGGGGAGACGCCTGTGCCCAATAGCAGTAGGCACGACGACGGGCTGAAAAGATGCCTACTTGTTTGTTTTTGCTTAACACATTACGCAAAAGTAATGAATTTTTAATTTTATTACAGTCTGTTTTATCATAGCGATGTAGGTAAATAGGTTGCCAGTAAAAAAAAAACAATTGTGTAATAGATCTAATTAAATTTTTATAGCGTACTGATTGGATTTATTGTAAGATGAACAACTGTTTAGACGTCAAATTGATGGAATAGTGTCGACATTTTTTGCTTAGAACTACATCTAATGTCCTAGGCTTTTAACATCAAGTTTGAGTCCTGAAATCCCGGTTTATATGGTTGTATTTGATGGAGTTACATACAAAAAATACCCAAAGATCTTGACTAAATCTTTTAAAAAATGTTCGCCCTATTTATGGGCTGAAAAACAAAAACCAAAATAAGTATCATGTACATAGTATCGTTCATTCTCTTGAAACACTTTATCAATAGAAAAAAATCTGTTGTGTAGTTTTGAAAATATAAGCTCACATAGGGACGTACATACAAAACGACGACTTTATTTTATAATTAGTAGCTAACAACCAGTATGAAAAATTGGAACATTTCAATTTCGTAAGTTTAATTGAATCCACGTTATGTTAAACATTGTACCATACTATGAACACAACCCAGGCCATGTGTATTTCGGCATAAAACTTTTGTTTTTTACTATTTCCACAGATAAATTATTTTCAGACAGTATTCCTGTACATCTGTCGATCCGAGACTTTTATCTCCAGCAAAAAGACTGGTTCCTGTAAAACAAATGTTACCTCTTTGATTTATAAAATTGGCAACACTCAAGGTGCAACTGTCAATGAAGTTTCATTTTAAAAAAAGAACAGCGGGAAATGCATGTTCAATGGATAGAATAAAAAAAATAAGTAATAAAAAAAAAGTTGGTCAAGTACGAATCGGACCAACGCATGATTCATAACGTTATATCTTCGAATAACGATATCATCAAATAACGGAAGAGAGGTGGGAAAATGATAAAGATGAGTATTTGTTGTTGTAGCATTAACTGATATAATATACATACACTGTAAAATGTTCCGGAGATATGACAGACGGTCCATTTGGTATGGAACCCTAATTCACATCGAGCATTCTACATCTACGGATATGGCCAGTATTAAAGTAAACAACAATAAATTCTGTCTCTTCTCACAAAACTAGCTACTTTAAAATATAACATGAAATAAATTTCAATTTGTTCATGTCAAGATTAAGATCACATTAATATAAAAATATTAAGACACGCAAACATAAATTTATTTAACATTTAATTAAAGTAAAATTTAAAGAGCTGGCAACATTATGTATAATATGTATTTAATATATAAGTACAAAGACTAATGACGTAAATCTCTTGGAGTAAGTACTACTACAAAAAACAAATGTTACAGGAGTTCCTTGTCACGTCCTAACAATTGCAAAACGCAACCGATCACAAAAATATTTATAAATAAGGGATAACTAACACTATTTAATCAGATATTTAAATGTTTCATAATTATTTACGACTTGAAAAAGGTTCTATACATTTTCGTTTACGTGAAACCTCAAAACTCATAAAAGATACATAAAAACACTCCTGTATATAAACTTTTGAACTATACATATCGGATGTACAGTTCAGACATGTAAAAATAAAAAGGTTTCTAGTATTACTAAAAACATAAATAATTATATAATGTAATAAAATAAGGTAACGTGTTAACTAAATGGGCCTAATCTACCCCATAGGCAGGCATCAATAATTTTAAAATTTCAGATAACAAAACAATTAATTAACTTTTAAGACTACAACGACTAAAAAGCTCAAAATTTAGGGCTCTATCAATATACACCTTTTGATCGGCAGGTGATATTTTTTGTTTTTTGTTTTAATTAAATGCATCAGCGCGTCATATGTCGCTATGCAATCGCTTGACAGTAAAATCGACGTGTTGATAGGGAGTGTTATTTGTTACTATTTTAATAGAATTACCATGTTTACTCCATAATAACAAATTTTGAAGGAAATAAAAAGATTATTTTTATAACTCGAATTATTTTGTATTAAATGTAACACAAAAAACTTTGGTTTTGATTTTGGCGGGAATCTCAAAAATTATAACGCCATTTTTATTTTGTTTGATATGATAGACATGGTATCTGTCAAAATCAAATTTATTTGATAGCAGTTATTATTAAAAAACTCTCAATTATCAGAGCTACTAAGTTATTAACTTTTAAAATTATCTCAGTTTTATCAAAGGCTTGCAGTTTGAATTAAAAATATACTTCAATAATGTACAATAATTTTATTTTGCGCACACAAATTATGAACAAGATTATTAACCGATGACATAAAAGTGTCGCTTGCTCAAGATTATGCATAACATGTTTTGGCATGCAGAATATTCATGTAGCACGTGCGTCTGCTTTGCCTATGCCGCAAATGTGCCATCTTTTTTTTGTTGACTGTACTGTTAAATATAGCAACACTTTTAGAAAGTTGGTAATTTCTTCAGCGATATAATAAGCCGCACTCACTGAAAGTAACACATCAAATACTGGCCGAATATTTTTTTAAATTTCGAATGTAACATTTTTACAGTTAATAAATTACCGCTCTCCAAGTGAAATTGTGCAGTTCTACTACTGACGAGGTAGCTGACAATAAATTATGACTGGCTGCAATGCTTAAAATATGTTCTAAATTTAAAACGACGTATTTAAATCTACAAGAAAAAAAACTAAAGCTTTATACGAGCGTTTCTGATTGTTTACTGCAGTTTACAAAGATTAAAAAAGAATTATAATCAAAGCTGAAATATCTCCAGAATTTAAGGCATTTATTTATAGAACAGATGTCGTCAAAATATTTTTAATTAATAAAACAACAGATGGTTTCTATCAAAAATTAACATACTAAGTAATTTATGAAGAAGTTCTAACAGCAGATACTCAAGCCCACCTGTTTAAAAAAAATAATAAAAACTATATGAAAGTGCAGTCAAGACATACATTGATTTTTTTTTAATTTTACACTTCACTATTTTGGATTCGACCGACTATTTTGGAGCCAGCTGACTCGATTTTTATATGTACCAAAATGGAAACAGGTGGATAGATCGACATCTGGAGATCATCTTTTAATCATTTTTCTTTTTTACTGTTTAATTAGCATTTGACATAGAATTTTGATACGGTTTCATGATTACATCACATATAGAGTTATGTAAACTCAATGCTATTAATAACGATTTTTTTTTAAATTTTATAAAACATAAATATTTTAATTAAATATATTTTTTATTTATTTAAGAGGTAAAGTTTCTAATATCTAAGGAATCTATGAAAGTCTAAGTCTAATCCAAAAATTTGTTATACTAATAGGAAGCTACAGTTTTTCTCAGTCTCATAGGCTTTTTGTATTTTAAAGGTTTTACAAAAAAGAAATAAAGACTAACCTAACCCTAAACCTAGCACTTTTTTTTGTCATATACGTTTATCTCTCTGTCAGTCTGTCTGTTTGTCCATCTTTTTGTCTGTCCTTCTGTCTGTCTCTCTGTCAAACTTTATTTGTATTCGGAACTCTTAACATTTTTGTTGTACATAACGAGTTTTAATAATTATAATGCGAAACGGAACTTCAATATACCAGATCCAATTATTTCTCGGAACTTAGTTTTTCTTTTTATAATAATTAACCATACAATGTTGTATCAAAAGGCAAATATAATACAGTTATGTGTGTAATTATGGCGATATAATACAAGTCTAATAATTCTAATTTGCTTGCATCTGTTGTTACACGCCATGATAAATATTCGCTATTAGTTTGTCCATTTTTAAATAAAATTTCATAATATTTGTATCTAAAATTCATTGATTAATGTTTAACAATTTATCTTTGAAATTGTTTGTTGGTTTTAAGGGCCTACATCAATATTATCGTATATCATCGCCGACACGTACATATTAACACAGCCAGTAGGCACAGAAAATGAAGAATTAGGGATACTTTTCCTATTTACTCAAAATCTACTAAATATATTTTAATTCTGATTTACGTGTTTCTATATATAATAGTTACTTATGTTTTTAAAGTTATTTCATTAGTTAATACGCGATAATAGACCGACAAATGAAAAAAATAAGAAATGAGAGAGGTATTTTCGCTAAGATTTTCTATCGAGAAAACTTTTTTCAATCGCGTTTCTGAGTTTATGCGATCCTAGATTATATATTCAAAAAACATATACTTAAAAATTAGAGCTCTAGCCATTCAATCTAAAGAAACAATGAAAACTTCGTACATAGAAAAATGCACGAAGCTATTTTGGTATCCTCTTAAGTAGAAAACGCCATTTTGGGTGTAGTTTATTTCGCATAACTTTTATTGACATAATTAAATAGATGATGAGAAGATTGGCATTTATGTCATATTTTTTCTATCCTCTATACTAATATTTAAAGCTGAAGAGTTTTTCTGCTTGTTTTAACGCGATAATCTCAGGAAGCACTTGCCCGATTAAAAAATTCTTTTAGTATTGGATAGTACATTTATCAAGGCAAGCTCTAGGCTATATAACATCACGCTGCGACTAATAGGAGCGAGGTACCAGTGAAAAATGTTACAAAAACGGGGAAACATTCCTAAATTTCACGGACATCAGCTATTATGTGTTTCTATAAGGAAATCTGAAAAAAATACATCGAAATAATCTTTCTCTCTCCAGCCTAAGTAGGTACGTCCCACTGTTGGGCACGGGCCTCCTCCACTTTTGGAGGGATTATGGTCTACTGTGCCGCGCTGACCAGGCGTGTTGGCCCAGGGTTTATTTTTGAGTTTTCCGTCTCTCACAGAGAATGTTATTCTGTATACAACATCCCTTAGCTGACTTTTACACCCTTGGGAGGAGATGGGGTGGTGACACTTGTATTCTTAATCCGTCACATACATACCGTTACATAGTATAAAATAAGTCTTTGATATGAAGCAAAAGTTTTTAATACCATCAGACAAATAAAATTTTAATTTCTAAAAAAGATTGCGTAAAATATGCAAAAGTGACTAAATTTATTAAAATTATTTATCTTTATTTCCACACTTAAAAACCTTGTATTGTGGGAAACAGTAGGTGATAATTATATTGTTTTTGCAATTCAAATACCTACGTGAGTTACAAAATTAAAATACAGTTTCAAGATAAATTTACTGAATTTTGACATAAAAAAAAACAAAATGCTACCGTTTTTTTTCACTAATGTATTCAACACGTTTAAACTTAGTTATTTTTTTTTTTGCTAAATGCCACAGACATTAAAATCACCTAATATTTTTTTTAAGTAATTGAAAATACTTTTTTAAAATCAATAATCTTGAAAGTACTGTAACATAAATATGAACACAAATAAAAAAGTTTGCGGTTACGAATTAACCACAAGCGCTATTCGCGCTCGTAGTGAAAAAAAGATTTTAAAAATAAAAAGTTCTTAATTTTAATGATGCACTTAAAAACAGAACTATTTATGAACAGATTTTACGGTTGCGTATTCACCATAGACGCTGTTTACTCTTGTCACGAAAAAAAATTTAAAATAAGTAGTTCTTACCTTAAATATTACGTTTAAAAAAATTGGTCAAGTACGAGTCGGACTCGCGCACGAAGGGTTCCGTACCATTATCTATGCAACATAAGGCAACGTTATTAGTATCGAGCAAGAAACGTTAAAAAAATCATGTTTGTTGTATGAGAGCCCCCCTTAAATATTTATTTTATTTTATTTTTAGTATTTGTTGTTATAGCGGCAATAGAAATACATCATCTGTGAAAATTTCAACTGTCTAGCTATCACCGTTCTTGAGATACAGCCTGGTGACAGACTGACGGACGGACGGATGGACGGACGGACGGACGGACGGACGGACAGCGAAGTCTCAGTAATAGGGTCCCGTTTTTACACTTTGGGTACGGAACCCTAAAAAAGAACTATTTGTTTATGAGTTAGATGACCTTTTATTAACACGATTTAGTTTATGCTGTATGATGATATATATTTATATATATAAAGAACGCGTTACTTTATTACAAAGAAAGTTACTTTATTACTTCAAAATAATAAAATCTACTAATGTCTACTAAATCATAAAGTATGATAATCAGATTAATACTAAATAAAGAAATTTAAATATGACGGGCTTCGTGGTGGAGTGGTTCATGTAATGGACTGCCGTTCACGAGGTCGCGGGTTCGATTCCCGCTTGGGACAATCATTTGTGAGGTATTCATAAATGTCATACAAATGGTTGTTCTGTTCTGTGTATCTTATGTATGTATTTACAAAAGAAAAGTAGTTTATGTAGTATAACCGTATTCTCGTACCCAAAACACAAGCGTATAAGCTTAGCTTGAGACCAGAGGACGTTGCGTGAAATGTCCATGAATATTTATTTATTTATTTCAATTCAACACCAGCTACCAATCGCGGTTTCACCGACGGCGTCGTGTAACTTGGCGTGTAGCCTATATGTTATTCTGATCTATAAGCTGTTAAGTTTTGTTAGCTGTGAAGCTGCTTAAAAACGAATTTACTAGATTTTAGATAAAAAAAAGAATAAAATGCTAGTTATAAAAATTGCAATAACTACAGCTAAGTAGGGTTAACATTTTCGTCCCATATATTAATAGCAAAATACATATTAAGAGCCTACATCAATATTATCGTCGACATGTACCAATTAACACAGCTAGTAGGTATAGAAAATGAAGAATTAGGGAAATTTTTGTGTTTACTCAAAATCTACTAAATATATTTTAATTCCGGTTTACGTGTTTCTATATAATAATAGTTACTTATGTTTTGAAAGTTATTTCATTAGTTAATACGCGATAATAGACCGACAAATGAAAAAAATAAAAAATAAGAGAGGTTGTTTCGCTAAGATTTTCTATCTAGAAAACATTTTTCAATCGCGTTTCTGAGTTTATGCGATCCTAGATTATATATTGAAAAAACATATACATTAAAAATTAGAGCTCTAGCCATTCAATCTAAAGAAAAAATGAAAACTTCGTACATAGAAAAATGCACGAAGCTATTTTGGTATCCTCTTAACGTAATCTATTAATAGAAATATAACATTTGCAATTGAAGCGACCTTTATATAAGTCATTTGCATTAAAAAAAGTTTGAATGAACAAGTTACAGACAGGTCTTAGATAACGCTAAAAGTACTACATATTATAAATTTAAATCTTTGTCTGTCTGTCTGTCTGTTTGAAACAAATTTAAAAAGTACTGAATGAATTTTTATACCAATTTTATCAATATTAACACGCTTTTATTAGCTCGGTATCTACATTATTCTATGTGACGGAATCTTTAAAAGTGATTTTCCCCCATTTACACTAATTAGGTTGATCTGAAAGCACAATACGCGAAACCGATGAAAATGCCAAAACGAAAAATTATATTCAGAATTTTCAAGCGTGTTTTTTAGTTTCTGACCAATTTATTTTTTGTACGTACTGTAGCTATGGTCAACAACAAACATAGGCATTTAAAAAAAAACTGCGTCGTATATTTCTAAAAAAATAAATTTTTTTATTGTTAGGCTTAGGCAAATGACTTAAACCAAGATAAATAAAAACAAATGTTCGATAGAATTGAAAATCGAATTCCTCTTTTAAACGAAACCTGTTCAAAGTAATTTACGATTAAATCAACTAAAAGATAAAAACTAACAGTAACATAATAATTGAATATACATATACATATTTTATTTAACCAGTTTTGTGTGATAATGTTGTATTATATTAGGTTTTCTATGAGCCTTCATTATCAATAACATCTGCTCCGAATCTTTAAGAAATATCACTTATGCATATTTATTAAGAAATATATTAGGTACTGGCTGGTACTCGTACTGGCTTATAATATATTTTATTCCTATTTCAATATGTTTAAGAATCTATATGTACCTGTGTTCTATTTTTAAAATCGCGTATTTTTTTAAGCATATGCGCGCTTGTTCATTACAACCCGGCTGATGCTAGTTTGTAGCGCAACCTTTGGTTATTATTATTATTATCAATTCAATTTCATTAAAAATGAGTTATTACTAATTTGTTTTCCTTTTATTATTTACTCTACGCATCTATAATTTCGTATACATACATTAAGCAAAAGTTCTGCCTCTAAAGTAGAATTTATTTTATTCTGTTTTCAATACTTACTAAAAATTTAAAAATTAATGGAACGAAAAATTAAGACACAGAGATGTCAAGTTTTGAAAAAAGAACACAGTAATTACAACATCAAATTGAATTTAAAATTTTAGAAGCCAAGCAACAACGGTAAGTAAAGGCGAGCCCTCAGCCAGGTAACTGGCCAGATGTGAGAATATTATAAATCTTTCACCCTATTGTCTATGGCTTTTTTTAGCCATCACTGGACACATGGCCGGGTAGCCATGGTAATAAGCAGATGGCTCTAAAATATGTTACACTGGACACCTTTTAAGTGGATTCTAAGATTTTGGTGTAAATAGTCTTTTAATATTATAAATTTAGTTAATAATACCACGTGATATGAAAAATGGCACCAAGAACAATTTTAAGCAAAAAAAAACTTTTAAAAATTTTAATATATTATCAATATCAACTTATTGTTTGAAACTCTTTTTACTAAAATTATTATATTAGTTAGATACATATATACTTTTTATTAGTTTTTCTAGATTAAATAAGTACCTTATTTAATCTATTTAGGCCCATTCGCTTCATAAAGTATCTAAAAGCTATCTTTCCAGTAATTCTATAAACATAGTTTGTAAATGATATTTGGTGCTAGTAAAACCAGAGAACGGATTTTAATGAAAATGTACTGTTGTATAACTTGTCTATTAGAATAACGAATATGCTATAGATCATCACGCTAATAAGCCAAGGAGCGATGCAGTGAGTATAAACACGTCATAAAATTATGGCTCTAACAAGATGAAAATCTTACATATTCAAATCTCTTTATTGTAAACACAAAATAAAAATAATTAATTTGATCAAAACAAAACCGTAACCAAAACCATTAATTATATGAACACTAAATTATAAGATAAACTCGAATCAAGAATTCTAAATCGATTTTTTAATTAACAATTATTTGAAATACTAATCTTTTGAAATCTCAGTATTCACACGGCAATCAAACCTTGTACACGTTTCAACAAATCAAATCCAACACTAAAGATAAAGGTGACTTAACTATTCGATTAAACAATCTTTGTAACCATGAATCGAATGATTCCTAAATCTGAATCGATTACAGTGAAACATCGATGCAATCACATAAACTAAATGGTGTTACTCCCACGTGCTATCGTTAAACTATACACAGTTGATATTTCATAGTAAACGGTTCAAAAAGCCGATTGACAAGATAATCTTAGACTGGTTGTGATATTAATTATTACGGTTCCGTACCCAAAGGGTAAAAACGGGACCCTATTACTGAGACTTTGCTGTCCGTCCGTCCGTCTGTCACCAGGCTGTATCTCAAGAACGGTGATAGCTAGAGAGTTGAAATTTTCACAGATGATGTATTTCTATTGCCGCTATAACAACAAATACTAAAAATAAAATAAAATAAATATTTAAGGGGGGCTCCCATACAACAAACATGATTTTTTTACCCTTTCTTGCTCGATACTAATAACGTTGCCTTATGTTGCATAGATAATGGTACGGAACCCTTCGTGCGCGAGTCCGACTCGCACTTGACCAATTATATTTGAGACTGTATCATTAATGTTAGGTATATGCTTAACTAGTAAACTGAAAATATTCCTCATTTTGCAACATATTTCACTGATACTGCGCTCCTATCAGTCACAGCGTGATGTTATATAACTTAAAGCCATTCTCGATAAATATACTATCCAACACTGATAGAGTTTTTTTTAATCGGACCAGTAGTTGCTGAGGTTAGCGCGTTTAAACAAACAAATTTTTGAGCTTTATAAAATTTTTATAGAAGAAAAATTCAATTCCACTATTAGAAGAACTCCTGAAGGTAATTTTAAAAATATCCAAAAAAATACAAGTACCTTATTTGAGTATATCAAATAACTACTATGCTTAAAGAGACTGGTAATTAGTTCAGTTTAAAAAAATATTCTACAATTCTAGCTTTCCCGATCCAGGCAACACTTGGTTCCTTAGATAAATAAATGATCCATTTATCGTTGATGTCTTTTGACCCTTCCAGTAATGTGTTTGCATAGAACAAGTTGTTGTCTGTGGCTTTTTACGCCTAGAATTTCGAATTACTACATATATACAATACTGCTAAGCCCATAACACTCGGAGACCGTAGCTTTCTATTAGGTGGTACCAATTAGAGGGGTTTTCTAGATTTCTTAAGGGATAACTTTCAGATCCTGACCTGATGCCAATGGGACTGTTAAGATTAGGTATTTTTTCTTAGTGAATAGCTATGTATGGTCAATAAAAAATAGTGGACTGTATTATAGGTAGCCTTAATGATGGTTTTACAAACAGTATAACAAAACAATTTGTGTCGCGGGCGGTTTCGCTACACGCGTATAGTCCAGGAAGAATATCAAGAGAATGTGTCGCGTTGATCTTTAGATATTCTTCCTGGATTATACGCGTCCGCTGCATGGAAGGTTTGCGCTGACGGGGACCATACGGGAACCACCAGCTTTCAAATAAAAAAAGAATTATTAAAATCGCTTTGCCCAGTTAAAAGTTACGAGGTAACAAACAAAAAACAATGAAAAAAATTTTACAAACGAATTGATAACCTCCTTTTTTGAAGGCGGTTAAAAATCCACCATAGTTGTTTTAATTTTTTAGTTATGTTATGTTTAGTTGTGCATGTAGAATTGGCACGATTAACTCCTACATGCTTATTACAAACATTTCGTCATTATTAATAGTATTGAGAAAATTTAAGGAAAGCCTTTTTACATAAAAACAAATTTACTTCTGCCAATCCTTAGCGTCAATTACAGCCGTGAAATTATATTACATTCCAATATTTTCACTCACAATTTAATGAAACAGGTTTTACGTGTGCATATAAAAGGCTTATTACATTTTGCTAAAATTGCGTGAAAAGTATACATTCAAACAGCTATAATATTTATAATAAACTACATATTTGAATAGCAAGACTTTTTTAGTTTATTCTCACCTCTTATCATCTTAAATTGTTGCTAAGCTGGCTCCTGGGGAGGAATCCTCCTAGTGTAGTAAAGTTAGGCATACGAATTCGGAGAAAAAAAAGGAATAATTTTCTTTCTCAGTCCAGTGCTATCCTACATATACCACGCTGACCAGACGTATTGGTAAAGGGTTTAGTTTCGATATTGTCTCATAGGAAATGTTTTCTGCTTACATTTATTTTCCTACAAGCTGTGCCCCACGGTGTTATCAGTGGTAAAAAGAATAAAAAATGTGTCAGTTTTTTATGATCTCACGGAAACTTTGCATTTTTTTCAAGATAAAAATTAGCCTATAACTAGCCTATTGAAAAGTTGCATTAAAATTCATTCAGTAGTTTTTGCGTGAATGAGTATTAAACATCCAAACATCGTCACAAACATTCACATTAATAATATCATTAGTATAACTGGTTCTCACTGCCCTATAATATATAAAAGGGCTTTTCAAAAGGTTTGTGTATTAAATATTAGAACACAAATTAGTCTAGCGTAAATGTAATAAGCTCTTAAATAAATTCCATCAAAGTTTTGCGGGTCATTCGATGGCGACAATATGGCTGGGGTATAACAAAACTTATAAACATTCGTATAACTAAACACAGTCGCTTGATATTATATTGTTAACCATTAGCATTAATTTAAATATCGTTTGAATTAATATTGTTTACCACAAAATTTGTTAATAAAAGACACATTTTAGAAACCATATAGGTTAGTTTGACACTTAACACATTAAAAAAAGTCTTGTAAAGTTTCTTGTCTGTTCTTCTCCATAGGATTACTACATGAAACAGCAAATTATTGATATATTAACATGATGATATGAGAGATGATAGAGTTTATATCAACTAAACTTAGTTGCTATATAGCATTCATATAACATTCTCTGTAAGAGACTGGTCAGCGCGGCACAGTAGACCATAATCCCTCCACAATGGAGGAGGCCCGTGCCCAACAGTTGGACGTAAATGGGCTGGAGAGGAGAGGAAACGTAGTTGATTTAAGCTCTTTATGATATGTATTATGAATGCAACCAAAATTGTTCATTTGCCATCGCCACAAAATCAATAGTATTTTACTCGTCACTTTGCATATAAACGTATTATGGATAACATTTCATAATATTAAACTATCTATATAAAGATTTAACAATACTAAAGTATGTATTAGCTTAAATAGTGACTATAAAGCACATTCGAATTACAAACAATTCTCTTTAAAACCTTGAACACGACAAATCTAACAGCCGAACGCTCATTACTAACCTTCCAATTGAATCTGACACTGCATATGATGCCTATGCTACTAAAACATTATAGGATAATTTTATTTCATAAAATTATTACGAGTATATAAATAGTTCTCAAAATTATAATAAAAATTAAACAATAATACAAAATATAAGTGTCGTGTTGTTCTGATATATAAAATTCTCGTGGCACAATGTTCGTTCCCATACTACAAACGGCTTGATCGATTCTTATGAAATTTTTTATGCATATTCAGTAGATCAAAGAATGGGCTACTATCTATTTTTCAGACCCCTAAGTGATGGGTTGTCCAGCTCTGACATTTATATGGCAAAATACCCTTTGCCGGGTCAACTAGTCATAAATAAAATATCTTTATTCCGACATTTGGAATTCATACATTACGGAGCACACAAATCAATAGGTATTTTTTTTAAATAAACGGACACCCTATCATAGCAAATAAACTAAACTATTGGTAGTTACGTAAACTAACAACCGTACGTTATTTATACGTTATACGTTTCGAGTACCGTCTCAGACAGATTCACCAAACCACACGATTGACATGTAGTTCGGGTTAAGAGACTACCACCTGCTAGAAAGAGCTTTCAGTAAGCTTTTGAAGCTCCTCCACAACCTGTGCATCAACGATACTAGCATTTGAGAAATAGAAGATCTTACTTACGTTGCTTACTCGGCGCATAAAGATTTATGGTCTTATTCATAACGACTTATTGGAGGTTTAAACGGAGTTTTTATCGGAGAGAAAATAAACGTTTTAGCGTAAAAAGACGATACGTAATTTTCGCGAACCGATTTTAGCGAACTTTTAAACCTCCGCTAAGTCATTATTAATAAGACCGATAATGTCTACATAATTATGTATCATAAAACACACCTAGACAGAATATAGGAACGTCACAAATATATTTTTCTTAAGAATGTCCATCCAACCATCAGCCTTTCTCCGTCCACTGCTGGACGTAGGCTTCCCCCATAAAACGCCACACCGCGCGGTCTTGCGCTAACTGCATCCAGTGGCCCACGGCGCATTTGACGATATCGTCAGTCCACCTTGTTAGGGGCCGCCCCACGCCGCATCGTCCGGTACGTGGTCGCCTCTCGAGGACCTTTTTGAGATTGTAGCAACAGCAAAATCTTTCACTCTGTATTACATAAAGAGTTTAAGAAAGCACCTCTCAAGTTCCCCCAACTAAATTTATTAATTTTCAGCACATTTGTGATTGTTAAAAAGTCTCATAACATTCCAAAATTGTATACAATATATCGAATACTGTTTACTAAAACAACACATAAATAAACCAAAAGCCAAAGCTAGGTCAGGTGAAGGTAGTTCTTGTGGAATTCAGGGCCCCCCTCTCTTCTATTCACCAATCACCCCTCGATACCCTTGCTTGGTAACTGTTGTTTTGTAAGATGATCCTTATATTGAAAGTAAATACGATTCATTGCTTTATTTATTTAAATGAAATGACACCCCACAACTTTGTCCCATGGGTCGTTTTTCACCAATTTGATGCTAGTCTGGTAAAAATATTACAATTTTTTTTGTGCTCAATCTTACGAATGTCATAATAAATACTCCTAAAAATTTATAATGTGTATTTACAGACACCTTCCGCTAGCCGATACTCCTTCAAAATTCCCAAAATATTTTTGTAAATTTTCTTAGGTTAACTTAATTTATCTATACATATATAGGTATATTTTATCACTGAGAAAAAACCGCATCAAAATCCGTTGCGTAGTTTTGAAGATATAGTCGTAAGCTCGCATATCACATACATCCGAAAATAACAACTGTTTTATAATAAGTAAATATAAAGATACCTATCTATGCGAGAATGTAACCCATCCTTCGTATAGTCAATAGAATAACAATAGTAAAATATAGATAGGTATAATGTTGCTTAGTCAAAAGCATTCCAAGAGTATTGGAGGCGACCTTTAAGGCCGATTAGGTCCTCCCGGTCGCGGCACTCCCGCGCAACTATGCTTCTGCGCGCGCAACAATTTGGTTAACTAAACGAATGTATTTATGTATTTAACTTACTTCAGTTGTTAGATTTATACAAATACTAGCTAATACTAGCAATTTCACGTGCTTTTATACTTGTTGAGTAAGAATATACACTAAAACCTGAATAAATTGTAAAAAAGCCATCCTCTTGATTTATAAAAAAAACTGCACCAAAAACAGAGAAACAACACGGTCTAAAAAAACAGTAAATTTTATTAATAACCCATGAGAAGCCGGCTTCTCATGGGTTATTAATAAAATTTACTGATGAAATTTACTGGTGGATTACTAGCATAACATAAAAATATTAAGTTTTTGACCCAATGAGGATCAAAATGGACTAACTACATGGTAGTACATAGCATTTCTCTCCAGCCCGTTTACGTCCCATTGTTGGGCACGGGCCTCCTCCACTTTGGAGAGATTATGGTCTACTGTGCCGCGCTGACACACAGCAGCCTTGGGAGGAGAAGGGGTGGTGACACTTGTATTCTTAATCCGTCACCACATGGAGAACATTTAATATAACTAGACAGACTGTGAAATTTCCAGCACTCTAAATATCGCTGCCCGAGAAGCAATCTGGTGACAGACGGAACGGACGAACAGTGAAGTGTCAGCGTCTCATTTTATGGTTTTTATGGTTTGAACTATAACAAGTTTAATGTCCAATGAAAATCATTAAATACCTACTGACAAACAAAACAGTAGTATTGTATAAAAACAATCGTACGTATATCAGATGATGATGTAAAGGTCGCAAGCGTGTCGGGAACCGAACCCGCATACCGGTATCGGGGAATAATAACGAGTCGTGTGTCACGAGGCGCTAACCATCGCGCTAGGAATAACGGATCTTGGGTCAATGTTGCATCAAACAATGTTTAATTTAAATAAATATTCAATTATATTCCTTAAAGTCTGCCCGTGTGGTGACGGATTAAGAATACAAACACCCCTTTTCCTTCCCGGGGTGCTGTAGAAGCTAGCCAAGGAATATTGTACACAGATAACATCCTCTGTAAGAGATGGAAAACTCGAAAATAAACCTTTTGACAACACTGGTTAACGCAGCACAGTAGACCAAAATCCCGCCTAAAGTTAATATAATAATAATATCTTTATTGTCTTTCCACAACCGAATATTACATAACACAATATAATATAAAACACTATGCTATGAATAACAAAAGAAAGGAAAAAAATAAGGAAAAGAAGAATCTCACAGAAAGCAGTTAAACAGTTTCGGCCGTGGATAGCTGGTGTCTGAGATAGGTAAAATATTACCTGTGATATAGATCACCAGGTCTCCACTCGAACCTAGTAACAATGGCAACTTAATTAGCTAAGTAAACAAAGTAATAGACGACCAGAAAGGGAAGAATAAAGAATATGTTTTCTATATGTGATGTGTATGAGGTGTGTATGCAGTATGTGTATCAATAAGATTAAATACGCTCAAGAGTACGAGATGATTGTGTGTGTATGTGTAAATGTTTCTACGTCCAAGGATCAGGAGTAACCATGATTATTATGATCACTCCAAAATTTTTAAAAGCTCTTCTGTTTCTGCATAGCTTTGTTTAAGAAGCCATGCCGTAAGAACAATATTGCAGTTGTATTTGCTAAGGTGGGCAATTGACAATTCTCTGTGAATTTTTTTATATAAATAAGGACCTAGAAAATAGAAGAATCTGCGACTGAAGGATGTTTTAATTTGGGGTAATAGAGTAACAAAATTATCGCGTCTAGATGAGGATACCGGGAAAACATTAAGTGGATGTTGTTTAAGAATTGTTGCTTTTATGAATAGTTGCCGGACTGAAAGTACCTGACAGTACTCATATAGTTTGGTAGTGGGGTATAACCGGGGCTTAAAACAGCTAACTTTTAGAACTGCCCTTTGGGCTCGTTCTATCTGGATGTTATGGGTTTTGGCTGCTCCACCCCATGCAGTGATGCAGTACCCAATGATCGATTGACACAGAGAAAGGTATACCATCTTCATGATGAGGTTGTCAGCGGAGTAACGCAACTCTCTAAAAATAAAAATGAGCTTTCGAATTTGAATCAAAAGTGGAGGAGGCCTGTGCCTAACAGTGGGATTCCTGTGTGTATTTAGGTGGTGTAGTAGGTAAGTATAGTAAATAAAATTTAGTATCACGACTTAATATCTAGTCCATAACACTCGGACACTTCCACGTCCTATTAAATAAATAAATAAATTCTTTATTACTATCAATATTCTACATAATATTACATTTCACTTGGTCTCCTGGACTAGGTAGTACCTGTATCCCTATTGGGTACAAACTTTACACTACTGTAAGACATTACATAGATGTTACAAACTTTACTTCTTTTAAATAGACCGCGACCTCGTACGCGTGGAATTCAGAAAATTTTCTTGTTTTTACATCAATTTCCACTACTGTCTCGCTCCTATTGGTCGTAGCGTGATGTTATATAGCCTATAGCCTTCGTCAATAAATGTACTATTCAACTCTGAAAGAAACCACGGGGTTTCTGAGATTAGCGCGTTCAAACAAACAAAGAAACTCTTCAGCTTTCTATTATTAGTATAGATAGTATAGTTAATATGCTTGCTTGTATTAAATTTTGACATGTGATATATCGTTATATCGTCATAAATTCCGTTAGCAAACGGAACAAAGATAAATGAATTTCCTCATAGCTTCTAAGGCTTCTATTTATGCAGTTAAGTCTACTTCTACAAAAGCATATCTCTCACAATAAAGCATAAAGTAAAATTTTAATATGCACGAAAGAAATTAAATTTTATTTTTGTAAAATCTTTCTCAGAAAATAAGGAAAATTAACCATTGAAATGTTTTAGTTTATCTAGTTATTTTATGAATTGTAAAATCAACTTATTGTTTCGCCAGATATTTATTGAGATGACAACGAATAAAGCCTGTAACAAATAACTTCATTGCAAAAATATTTTCTTAGTTTGTAAAACATGGGTTTTCTACTTATTTCAATTGCAAAATTAACTTATTACAGTGCCAAATATGCGGTAACATTGTTCTTGTTACTTATTGTGTTGCCAGATGTTGGCAAATATTCTTCGAATAATCTTAGAAGAGTTACAAAACTACAAACTTTCTACAGGTAAATATGCTAAATGTCTTAATTACTTACAAATGTTCACTAATTTATTCAAATAATTTATAATAAGCAACAATATAAGTATATCATAAAAAATAATGTCAAACAATAAGCAGAAAAAGCGTTCTGAGATTGTAAAACATGTGTTTGACCATAAACAAGGTTTTCAAACCTTACAGGTATAAGCGCGCGCAAAATTTTTAAAATAGGTACGGTAAAAGCATAATAATAACAATAGACAAAATAAGTCAACATCTGGATTTGATTGCGAACATCTGTGGTCATTGTTTAGACAATAAAATATTTGTTGAATGCTTACACAGTACGGACAATTACTTCGGAAGAAATGCATATTTGATGTTTTTGCCATTTTTCTATGAGGATTAAAAGTTCTCATTTCACTACCACATTTCTTCCCACGGTTGCTGTGTGCGAAGGCATAATAATAAACTAATAGTATTTAAGAAAGACAGACTTATAATAAATCCTTTAACGCCCATTTTTTTTGGTGACGGATTTTTTTTTGCAATGCAAATTTTTGACTGTCATAAATTATTTTTTTACTATTTATTTTTCTTATACTAGTTTTTAAAATAAAATTAAAGTTTTAATTATAAAATTAAAAAAAAATATTATAATGGTACCAATTACGCGTGCTTTAATAAACTTTACTAAAAAAATAAAAATTGACATTGTGAATAACACAATTCCGTAATGTTAATTGAACTTTGTTTTGGTATAAAAGCTGTGTATTAAATAATAACGATTATAATGACCATAAATTTGCACAACAAAATAGCAAATTAATCAAAATACATCATAGTTGTTTTCAGTTTTAGTTAAGTTTTGTTGTGCACGTAGAATTGTTACCATTGAAGGCTTAAGAAATAAGTAGGTAGGTACCTGTAAAGCTGCGTTGAACTTCTGAAAGTCTATGTATAAATAAAATGTATAAAATAGCAATCAAATTGTTAAAGTAATAAATAACTATGAAATAAATTGATTTGTCACAATAAGTTAATTAATTATTAATAATTAAACAAAAACAGAACCAAACAAACAATAGTCAGATGTTGCGATCATCTAGAAACTCGGCAATGCTAAAGCATATATTTATGATTAAAAATTCTCGTTAGTGACGCTTAAGGGCCTACATCAATATTATCGTATATCATCGCCGACACGTACATATTAACACAGCCAGTAGGCACAGAAAATGAAGAATTAGGGATACTTTTCCTATTTACTCAAAATCTACTAAATATATTTTAATTCTGATACACGTGTTTCTATACATAATAGTTACCTATGTTTTTAAAGTTATTTCATTAGTTAATACGCGATAATAGACCGACAAATGACAAAAATAAAAAATTTGAGAGGTTGTTTCGCCAAGATTTTCTATCGAGAAAACTTTTTTCAATCGCGTTTCTGAGTTCATGCGATCCTAGATCATATATTGAAAAAACATATACTTGAAAATTAGAGCTCTAGCCATTCAATCTAAAGAAACAATGAAAACTTCGTACATAGAAAAATGCACGAAGCTATTTTGGTATCCTCTTAAATAGTCTATTGTTTTGCTGTTTCTTAATGTAATCAGGTAATCTATTATAAATAACCGGAGCCATACAGAAAACGCTGAACTTTCTTATTATAAAAAGTGTGTATTGTAACTGACTAAATATTTTAATTAATAAAATTATGCACAACGAAACAGCCAATTAGTCAAAATACACTACAGTTGTTTTCATTTTCAGTTCAGTTTAGTTGTGCCCGTAGAATTGGTACCAATACATACTTTTTACGGTGACCGTAACTACAACTTTTATTATTAAACCACCTTGTTAGTATGTATATAATATGTCACTAATTCCCTATGTGAGCTAAAATCTTCAATATTACGCAACGAATTTTGCTTGGTTTGGTTTCTAAATTTCACGCATACGAAGTCACGTGCAACAGCTAGTTTTATATATAAGAAGATGGATATTCACACAATCAGGTTTATACTAAGTGTATACTGTTATAAACCAAGAACACGTTCATTCACGTCTCCGTGATGATTACGAGAATTCTATGTCATTGATGAGTCAGCTCGTGTATGGTGTCATGGGAACCTGACTTGTGACTCAAACTAACTACTTATTTATTGACCTAATTTGTTTATAAATTATTGTGTGAAATATTTACGTTTTAAGGTGATAAAGAAATAATTTTATGTATAGGCTCTACCAACCCCCATGGGTAAAAGGGGTGATGTTGTTGATGATGATGATAAGAAATAATTTGAAATTTCCACAACAAAATAATTTTCGCGATCATCCGAATTGTTTCGAATTATTATTATTGTAGGGCTTACCAACTGCTCTGAATAAATTGTTTATCTCGAAAAACACAAATATAGTAAAATTGTCTTTCTCTCTGAGCTTTAGATTTTACGTAAACTAGCTCTACGAGAATAATAGAATCCATCGAATATTGCATTGTCATCAATCGATGTTTTGAAAAAGAAAAACGAGAAATTTCACGCTTAAGGAATCCGTTACACAAATACTTTTGATACAACTATACAAGCTAACTTTAACCTTTAACTTTTAACTTTATTACATTTCACAACTAATTAAAGTTCCGTTTTGTAATGCGCGTGATTTCTATTTCTTTTTAAAACAATAATTTAAAAATAGAATACGAAAAATAATAATAAAACACGGAAGTATTTTTTTTTTATTATGTTACTATTTCTATTTTTAAAATATTGTTTTTTTTTTAATTACCATAGACAATTATTTTAAAATAGAACTAGTTTTTTCCTACTTTATTATCAACTACACATTCGCATAATGTACTGCATTTCTTTCATAAATTGATCTCTTAAGTAACATAACAGGACGAGCCCATAACAGCAAGTTCTTCAACACCACTATGCACTTAATTTTGCTTACATAACCAAACTAACCAAGTGAATGATTCCTTATTGTCTAAGAGACGGTCTAACATCGAGCTCCACCTATCTGTTATGTAAAACTTTTTTCAAATTGATTAATTTCTAAATACCTTTTTGATAACTAACCAACACGAAAGTGTTCTGTGTTTGTAAGCCTAAGCATAAAAAAAATTGTTATTTACTTATTTATATTTTAGGTTCCAATTTTTGTTGGTTATCAGATCTGTGTACATTAACTTTCCTGTTATACTTTTATAAATTCTTGATTACGTTTGGGAATCTAAAAATCGGAAAGAGGCTTAGAAATCTAAAAGTGACTATAAAAATATGTTTCATCAGGTTTTCTGATGGGTGAAGATCGAAAGCCATCTCTTAGTCTATAATGGTACACGAAAAACCGTAAAACCTAGTGTTTACTCTATTAAATATGTTGACATTTGTATATACAGCTAAGGTACCAGGTTGGTATTTAAATTTTGTTGCGCTAAAACAGGTTTAACCACTAACTTGATCTGAACCGATGAGCACAAGCGGAATTTCATCAATAGAATTACTTTTTAGTATTGCGTTTTTATTATACATATGGATTTTTCGAAAGGTTAATGATAAATATTATATCAAGCGATTTGTAATCAGTGCCCATTTCAGAAGCAAGGATCCACTAAAAGGTCACGCGATTGGCAAATTTTAAAAGCGTATTTTGTGGCCCAAAAACCTATGCAGGATAATTGTTTCGAAACTCTGTATGTAATACTTTTATTCCATTCTCTAACAAAAATAGTCAAAACCATGAAACGATTAGAAAAACCAAGTGGTTACGAAATAGATAGACCAAATACCCACCCGAAGTTAAGCAGGAAAAACCATCTTAGCAGTTTAACCGCAATGAAAAGATTTCCGTATAAACAGCTTATAAAAGCAACTCCACAATTTCTTAAGTATATATTTATTTATTACTAGCTAATACCCACGATTTCATATACGTTTTTAGTTATTGCGCCCTCTCTTCCCAAATATACACGACACCTTAACAAATTGTACAAAAAAGCAATCCTCTTAAGTCACTCTATCTATTAAAAAGTCGCATCAAAATGCGTTGCGTAGTTTTGAAGATATAACCTTACATAGAGACATACACACAAAAATAACGACTTTGCTTTACAATAAGTAAAGATTTATTCTATAAAAAAGTCTATAAAAACAAAAAATCAACTAGGTCTCTACTATATAATAGACAAACATGATCTTAGTCATATAAGTTAGGTGCAGGTAAAAAGTCTTGATACAAAAGGCAATAATCATTGTTATTATGCAATTGAAATGCTTTAAATCAATGATTCACCATTAGTTCTCATGAGAAGTAAATGATGACTAATTCTACTGACTTTTTAATCTTTCGTGTTGTTACCGACGCTTATGTATGGAAGCGAATGTTGGGTGCGGCAGAAGAAGCACACAAGTAGAATAAATTCTGTAGAGATGCGCTCTCTGAGAAGTATGTGTGGTGTGACTTTGAAAGATAGATTAAGAAATGAAGTTATAAGAGAACGTTGCGGTCTGAAAGAGGATGTAGTGACTAAGGTGGAGAAAAGTATGCTTAGGTGGTTTGGTCATGTGGAGAGGATGGATGAGAGACGCTTAACGAAAGGCATATACACGGCGGAGGTAAGTCAAAATGCTGGGAGAGGACGCCCTAGAAAAATATTCTCCGATGTCATCGCCGGCATACTGCAAAAGGGGCAAGTGCGTAGCACTTACAACCGTCGGGCATGTATGACCAGATGTATGAGTATGGATGAAGCCAAGGAAGTATGTTTGGGTCGTAGCAGATGGCGCTCTATAGTCTCTGCCTACCCCATGGGAAAAAGGCGTGCTATTATGATTATGATGATGATGATGATTTTTAATATTTGCACCTTAGGGTAAGTACATATTTTACAATATCGTAGAGCAATAGAAAAACTTAATATATCTAAATACACAATGGCTTAGTCTAATGAATTTTTTTAATATATTTTTGTCATTAAATTTGTACCGAGTTTGTATGAAGAAATAAGATCAGTGTGGTAAAACATCTTTTTTAATCACAACATCATTTTTTTTAAGAAAGATGACCATCGTCATCTTTCAGCGGTGGACACATACTGGACCTAATTGATGAACTAATAGCCGGCAGTACTTAGGCAAGCATGTCATTGGCCCTTCTCTCCTTTTGTTTCTGAGCATGTCAAAAGATGATATTTTTTTTAATCACGTCCCTCTTTGGGTACGAACTCACAAACTATAAAAGTCTCTCATCTCATTCCAAAATCGGAAAGTTGAAGGTCTGAAAATTGTTAGGGCAATGTGCAACTGCAATACATTTTACAAATACCTAATATTCAATTCACCCAGCCTCATGGTTTCCTCTTAAGAGGGTACTGTACTCCTCATTTAGGTATTTGCCTTAGGTATTGCTATCCCTATTTCCGAGCGCCGCGCTGAAAGGGACAAATATAGATAAAGCGGATTTTACCTTCAAATTCTTTGAAAAAAGACGTTTCGTACTTCCGTTTTTTTTCGCGAAAGTTAAACTTATTTTAATAGTTTTTACGTTATATTATAGATAAAGAGTATATCTATGCTTCTATCACTTTCTTTTGTGGTAAAACTTTACCAAATTTGTGTGATAGACGCTGCAACTTTATCTAAAGAAAACCGAAAAAAGTGGGTTTTTCGGCTCGTCATATTTCTTTTAGTTATTATGTTTTGAAAAAAGGAAAGTGATAGAAGAATAGATATACTCTTTATCTATAATATAACGCAAAAACTATTAAAATAGTTTAACTTTCGCGAAGAAAAAACGGAAGTACGATACCCATACTTTTGTATGGAGCATAATTTGGTATCGTACCGTCTCACAAACTTACTAGGCTATTAATCGATATACGTAGTATTCCCCTATATTTTCATCGTCTCAAATATCTAAAGGCTGCGGCGAAAAAAAAAACATAGCTATTCAATTTATTAAGTACATGCTTTTAATTTGTAGTTTTAAATGATAATTAATGGTAAAAAATGTAAACAGATATAAAAATATATAACAGAATCTTCCTTATAATGGATCTTTGCAGAACACTCACCGTCTTTATATTGCTTTCCTTACTTACAAAAGCAAACGTACTTTAAAAGGTCAAAATTTTACCATTTCTAAGTTATTCGGACTATTTCCGTAGTTACATAATATATACTCAACATTCTTTTAAAGATATGCTGTGGGTATATTATGCCAGGTGTAATTTCAACCGGAAGGTACGTCATAATGAAACATATCTTATCTTCTTAAAGTAGACATAAGTCATATATAAAATCTTCTAAAATGTGATTAATAATGAGCTGTGTTTGTTTTAGATTTGCATTTGAAATGATAACTAATTAAATACGGGCCCAAAATGTAGAAAAATTATCTTATTTATGAATTTATAAACTTTTCAATGTTATGTACGGAAACGGTAAATAATGGTCTTATTAATAATGACTTATCGGAGGTTTAAAAGTTCGCTAAAATCGGTTCGAGAAAATTTACAAAATTTGTTATTCATAATAGTATTTTTACGCTAAAACGTTTATTATCTCTCCTATAAAATCTCCGTTTAAACCTCCGATAAGTCATTATGAATAAGACCATTGGTCTATAATGATATCAATTCCTTAAGCACAACTAAACTTAGCTAAAAAGTGAAAACGTATAGTGTGAATAACATAAATAAATAATAATAAATAAATAAATATTCATGGACATTTCACACAACGTCCTCTGGTCCCAAGCTAAGCTTATATGCTTGTGTTATGGGTACCAGAATACGGATAGAATACATATACTACTTTTTTTTTGTAAATACATACTTATAATACATAGGAACACCCAGACGCAGTACAAACATTTGTATGATAATTAGAAAAATCACACAAATGATTGTCCCGAGCGGGAATCGAACCCGCGACCTCTTGATCGGCAGTCCGTTACCAGAACCACTACACCACGAGGCCCGTCAAACATAACATAATTCGGAAACGTTAACTAAACTTTCTTGTTACAAAAACTGTGTTATATAGATTAACGATTATATTTAATATAAATGTGTACAACAAAATACCCAATTAATACTAATAATAATAATACGCTTATAATAATATTAGTTCGGTAGGTATCTATCAATGTCTATATATGTACATTGAGTTAATATGTGTAATACAGTTCAATGTATGTATATGTAACGGAATCTTTGAAAGTTATTTTCACCCACTTGCAGTAGTCAGATTGATCTGAAATTTTTCATGCTTATTAAAGAACGATGACAATGCAAAAATTTATTAAAATATTCAGGATTTTTAAAAGCGTGTTTTTTAGTTTTTGAACTAAGCAATTTATTTAGTTAAGTTTAGTTTAGTTGTGCACGTAGAATCGGTACCATTGTTGCCATTTGTTGCTTGTATTTGGTTTAACAGTATCAAATCCGCTTGATTACTTTCTTATTTTGTAATAGTAATCTAATTAGAACAATAAATACACATTAACCAATTTCACTATTACTTTTTTATACAAAATTCTATAATAAGCAGGTGCATATTTGAATTTATTTGTTCACGCATCGACTAAAATAACAATTAAGATCAGAATCATTACTTAAAACTGTTTTAAGGATTCCACAGATATCTTAATTTGTTTTAATTTTAACTGGCAACCCTAATAGTATATCAATATATCATGGGCACACTTTCAAGTGAAGATGGGTAAGCTTTCTGTTAAGCATTCCATACATTGCTTCTACAAGTATTCAGTACGAGCTTAGATATACGAAACTGTAAATTAGATGCTGTTGCATTTTTTTTATTTATTGGCTATTGAATGTTTGTAATTAATTAAAAACACCTATAAAACTAATTTGAGGTAGTAAGTCTTTTGGAATTCACGTTGACTACGCGTTGATAGAGTTCAGATCGGCGATCAGGCGAGGTTCCCGTCTCTAGAAAAAAATGTTGTAGGGCTATAATTACTTAACCCTAACCCCGTATGTATTGCTTATTTATGTATAAGAGAACACAGTGTTGTGTTATACCTTTAAGTTTCAGGGTGCTGTATCAACCAGCTAAAGTATATTGTACACATTAACATCTTCCGTAAGAGACGGATAATTCGAAAATAAACCCTTTGCCTGATCAGCACATCGCAGATTTTTTCCAAAGTGGAGGTGGCTTGTACTCGACAGGGCTCCTTAATGGGCTGGAAAGAGAGAGAGAGAAGCGCAAATTCTAAATATTATTACATATATTCTTAATCTGACACCACACGAAGTAAAACTAAAACCTATATAAGTAATCTAATAGACAATATGCCCAATAAAACTGCTGATATTCAATTTATCTTTCGAAAATATTTCTAATAAATCTCTTTATTTTCTGACAACTAATCCATCCATCCATCAACCTTTCTCAGTCCACTGCTGGACATAGGCCTCCCCCATAGAACGCCACAACGTGCGGTCTTGCGCTAACTGCATCCAGCGGCCCCCGGCGTATTTGACGATATCGTCGGTCCACCTTGTTGGGGGCCGCCCCACGCTGCGTCGTCCGGTTCGTGGTCGCCACTCGAGGACCTTCCGTCCCCAACGGTCATCAGATCGTCGAGCGATGTGGCCTGCCCATTGCCACTTCAGCGTGCTAACTCTTCGGGCTATGTCGTACACACCAGTCCTTCTACGGATCTCCGCATTCCGGATCTTATCACGTAGGGAAACACCGAGCATAGCCCTCTCCATAGCACGCTGCGCGACTCTGAGTTTTGTTATGAGGCCGACATTCAGGGACCACGTCTCAGTTCCGTAAGTCATCACTGGTAACACACACTGGTCATAGACCTTTCTTTTCAGGCACTGAGGTATTTTGGACGTGAAGATGTGCCTAAGCTTCCCGAACGCTGCCCAGCCGAGTTGGATTCGTCGGTTGACCTCTTTCTCGAAGTTGGATTTGCCCAACTGGACTGTTTGTCCTAGGTAGACATAATGATCGACAACTTCGAGAATCGCATTCCCAACAGATAAAACAACTGACAACTAATAAAACAATACAATTTTATTGATTTATCACTCCGTTCAGTATATACGTATGAATTATGTTAGATAAACTATCAAGCACTTTATCAACAACTATTTACGATGTGTATATTATAGTACTAGCTGTGCCCCGCGGTGTTACTCACGGTAATAAGGATAAAAAATCAGGCAGTAAAGAGTCCTTTTAGGACACTAGTGACACTTCTTCTGTCTCTATGCCGTCCTGTGGCCTTTATTAACATAAAGGCCACAGGACGGCATAGAGACAGAAGACTAACGTCTGGAATGGAAGCTATCTTAGTACCAAATTTAATTCCAATCAACACTGCCGTTTGAACGCGAAGGAGAAACAAACCAGTTTGTTTTCCTATTATTCCACGGGCACCTTCCATTATTTCAGGATAAAAAGTAGCCTACATGTTAATCTGGTACATAAGCTACATTATTGTAAAGTTTAAAAGAGAAAAGTGAAAGAGGAACAAACATCCAAACTCACAAACGTTCACATTTATTATATTATTAGGATTAGGATTTTATTATATTTCTACAATTTCACTAAGTTTATCGTGTACTTTTAACGATAAAATCTATTTCAGTCACGAAAATTATTATACACTTATGATGGTTTTGATTAAATTGGAGTTTGTTATACTTAACAGTCAACGGCCTAGAAGTAACATAAATATAAATATTCTTGGACATAACTATTCTTGGACATTTCACACAACGTCCTCTGGTCCCAAGCTAAGCTTATATGCTTGTGTTATGGGTACCAGAATACGGATATAATACCTAAACTACTTTTCTTTTGTAAATACATACTTATAATACATAGAAACACCCAGACGCAGTACAAACATTTGTATGACAATTAGAAAAATCACACAAATGATTGTCCCGAGCGGGAATCGAACCCGCGACCTCTTGATCGGCAGTCCGTTACATAAACCACTCAACCACGAGGCTCGTCATAAATACTACGTCATAAATACTATAAAATTAATCAATAATTAAATCTTATGCCTTTAACAGACTTAATAGGACTTTCTTTTTACTTATAAGGGCACCACAAACGACATGTTACGATATATTAATATAGCGAGAAGATGACAGATTAAGAGTTTGTCTGTTTGAACGCGCTAATCTCAGGAACTATCTACTAGTACAATTTTAAAAAATCTTTGAGTGTTGGATAGTAGGTACATTTATCGAAGAAGGCTATAAGCCATATAACATCACGCTACGACCAATAGGAGCGACGCATCAGTGAAACATGTTGCAAAAGCAGGATTTTTTTTAAATTTTAACGTAAAGAGTCGCGCGTAACAGCTAGTTTTAAAATATACGTTAAAACCAACTAGGTAATCATGAGAACAACTAAAGCAGTGTTAATGTCAGTCAAATAAAAAATTCTAAATGTTGCCGACTTATAAATTTAAAGACTATTCCAATGCCATATCCACATCGCGCACATCGTAAGTGAATATCTTCGACCCACCCGCAGGCACTAGGTCAAGTCAAAAGGTCACGCGCACAGACAGACAGACAACAGGATGTACCTGTGTTTCTACTATAGTTTTTATTACAAAATATTGCGGTATTTGCTATGAGTAATATATCATTTAGTTACAACGGTGATATGTATTATAAATATTCATCTAAGAAAGAAAGAAAGAAAATTAATTTATTTGTTCCTATAACATCAACATTAAGTGCATATGGCTTACAAAATAAAATGTTTTTGATAAGAACAAAGTGGTTCTAGCTCAGCATAAGCCCTTCATTTACATGAAGAAGCGCTGATATTCTGCTAGAACCTCGAGCGACGCCACGTCCAGCTACTACCGCCTATGTATATGTACATACAAGTTTTAACATCTACCTATATTAATTTGTGAAGCATAAAGTTATTACAACTTTATACAAAAACTAGCCATTGCCCCCGACTACCTACGCCTCTCTCTCTCTCTCTCTCCAGCCCATTTACGTCCCACTGTTGGGCACGGGCCTCCTCAACTTTGGGAGGGATTATGGTCTACTGTGCCGCGTTGACCGAGCGTGTTGGCACACGGTTTATTTTCGAGGTTTTCGTCTCTCACAGAAGATTTTATCTGTGTTCAATATCCCTTAGCTGATTTTTACAGCACTCTGGGGAGGAGATGGGGTGGTGACACTTGTATTCTTAATCCGTCACCACACGGACAAATATTAATCTATTAACTTGTAAAGCATAAACTTGGTACAACTTTATACGAAAACTAGTCATTGCCTGCGACTCCCTAATCGTGGAAACGGAAATATTCGCCGTTTTTGCAACATTTTCCACTGATGCTACGCTCCTATTAGTCACAGCGTGGTGTTACTTAACGCGTTCAATGCTGAATAATTTGCGAATTTATAGCCAATGCTAAGAAAAGAGTCATTCGCCCAGTGCTGAAAAAGCGTATGTGCGTTCAAAAAATTTTTCGTGTAGTGCTAAGAACGCTTATATGCGTTCATAGAAAACTCACGTAGTGCGGCTGGACGCTATAGCGCGTTGTCTTTTACCGGTTGTGTGCGTTCGGTAACTTTCGAGTTTTATGACTGTCATACAACAATTACGGGTCATATAAAGGTGTTGGATGGATAAAGGTGCTTCCACACTAGTGTTTATTTGTAAGAGATTTTGTGAAGTTTACGCCATAATATATCTTCGTTCGGTTTTGTTAAAATAGTAAGTTATACCTTATTAAAACAATAATAGTAAAGGTACCTTCTCCCGAAAGCCCTTTTATTCTTAATTTTTTTTAATTTACGACTTTTCGGCCGCCTCGTAATAGACACCATTTATAAATAGACTAAAACTACCTATTACTTTAGTTAAAAGAGCGAGTCATAATAAAATTATTGTTGGCGTCGCCGCCGCCGTCCGCAACCCCCCCCCCCCTTGCAAGATTCGTAGCAGAAACCTGACTAGTCCTTTACAATTCCAATAGACACCCAGAATACACGCTATAAACGCACAGGTGCGGCGCACCCCGCTTGCCTACAGTTTTTTTTTTTGTATGGACGCGTACACTTGGTGAAGATCAGAAAAACGCGCATAAGCGTTAGCCGCACTAAACGTATTAACCATAAAATTTTTTTTTTATTTAAAAACCATTAAAATTTTCTAAATAAATTATTTTTGGAACCATAATCTTATAAACCATAATATCCTTTAGTTAGCTTAACTTCAACACAACACTGTCATTCGATTTGTCTCAGCTGTGGGAATGACTTAAGGGCCTACATCAATATTATCGTATATCATCGCCGACACGTACATATTAACACAGCCAGTAGGCACAGAAAATGAAGAATTAGGGATACTTTTCCTATTCACTCCAAATCTACTAAATATATTTTAATTCTGATTTACGTGTTTCTATATATAATAGTTACTTATGTTTTTAAAGTTATTTCATTAGTTAATACGCGATAATAGACCGACAAATGAAAAAAATAAAAAATTAGAGAGGTTGTTTCGCTAAGATTTTCTATCGAGAAAACTTTTTTCAATCGCGTTTCTGAGTTTATGCGATCCTAGATCATATAATGAAAAAACATATACTTAAATATTAGAGCTCTAGCCATTCAATCTAAAGAAACAATGAAAACTTCGTACATAGAAAAATGCACGAAACTATTTTGGTATCCTCTTAAGGTATTTCTCAGAATACTCACGGATATGGGAATTACATATGTAGTTAATACTAATCTTAAAAACCATTTATCTGTTTATAGATATTTCAGCAGCTTTTTCTTTGATGTTACTTTTTAATATGATTTTCATGTTTCAATTTATTACATCTATTACTAATATTATAAAGCTGAAGAGGTTTTTTGTTTGTTTGAACGCGCTGATCTCAGGAACGGCTGGTTTGAATTGAAAAATTCTATTTGACTTGGATAGTTCATTTATCAAGGAAGGCTAACATCACGCTGCGACCAATAAGAACAAAGCAACAGTGAAAAAACTTACAAGAACGGGGAAAATTATCCTTAGTTAAAAGCTTCCGTTGGGCTCGTTGCATTATTGGTGTTACAGCTGCTTACAGCTGTTTTTAAGAAAAATTTTAACATTCCAAATGATGCATATATATTTACATATTTACTGGTCAAGTGAGATCTACGAACCAGTATTACAAATATGTACCACATACTAAGACCATTTTTATGGTATATGATTTTTATATAGGTACATACAAACATACGTTGATAACACCTGCTATCAAACTAAAATAAATCTTATTTTTATTACATTATATAAAATTATTTTTGTATTGAAAATTTCGTGAGTTTGAGTTATATTAGAAATATTTCGAAGATGTCGACCCAGGTTTCGAGCATATCCGATGCTCATCTTCAGGACAGTGACTGTTAGCCGGTAATATAATATTTCTTATATATAAGTATATAAATAATATCATAAAATTCATATTTTTTTTATTAGTTTTGAAATAAAAATCGGATATTTTGGTCTCCATATTGATTCTAAATTTAAAAATTACCAAATCCACCTGTAATAGCATAATAATAATTTCAATTTGTATACAAATTACAAACAGAATAAACTATGGAATCACAAAACTCACGCATATTTGCTGTGTGTACCGCGGATCTAGCGAAGAAACGATGTAACACATAGATAACGGAAACACACAATGCTTACTTGTCACATTCTAAAATGATAAACATAACCAAGGACATTATCAAACACATTCTGTAATAATCATTAATCACTGCAATAGCATAAAATTCCGACATTTTGCAATCTTTACTTCAAGTACCATCTGCTAAGGTCTAGTAAACATACAATTTTCACTCTTATCACTAAACTTACAAGATATTTTTTTTTATATACAGCGCAATATGTCGAGAGCTGATTTTGATCTTGCAGTTAATATATTAGCGGTCACAAAATCACCTGTTGCCACCTTACACCTGTTCAATACAATCACATCTGACTCTACTTAACTCACAAATATCAACTTTATTCCATACTGCATAAAGTATAAAATAAAATTATAAATTGATGTCGTCTTTTTTGATAACTGGCCGAAATTACGAAAAAAGTTTCGTTAAAAACTTCTTTCGACAATTTTTAAGATTAAAAAAATATATTTTTTCCAACGCGTTCGAAATTCGAAGTTATCTTGACAAGTTTTTAAAAGTATTCGCAGATTAACTTTAATTTACCATTTTATAGCATTGAAAACAAAAACTACGAAATTTGACTCGTTTTAAAATCGAGAATCAGATAAAAATTGTAATAAAAATTAGCATAAAATGTGTTTCATATTATTTGAGTATTCTGTCGTATACTTATAAGGTAAAGGGTAAAACAAAATGACCTTGTTGTGAAGTACAAAGTGATCTTTGCATCTGAGTGTTAACATACATGGCAATCTCAAATAAATATATTGTAAAAGTGGAGGAGGACGCCCGAGTCCAAGAGTGGGACATTATTAAGCTGGAGAAAGAAAGTAAAGTTACTACTATTTTCAATATAGCTACCTATAAAAATAAACTTAGTAAAGCAATGTATGTATCGTAAAGTGACGTTAATTATAGAAATGCGGCGTCGGTTCAATGCTCATCCTTATTTCAATACATTCCCATATAGGTAATGCTTTCACTTCGACCATTGCTATTTAAATCTCACCGCAATTTCTATTTTAGAATGTACCCAGTATTTGCATACTTAAAACGTGTTGATACATCGACTAGAAAATAATGTCAAAGGGGATATATTTTACTTATAGTAGACGAGCCTCGTAGACGAGTGGTTCATGTAACGGATGTGTTCATGTCGCTGGTTCAACAAAAAAAATCATTTGTGTGATATTTATAATTGTCATACAAATGTTTGTACTACGTCTGGGTGTTTCAATATTATAAGTATGTATTTACAAAAGAAAAGTAGTACATATATGTATTCTATCCGTATTCTGGTACACATGACACAAGCATAATAAGCTTAGACTGAGACCAGAGAACGTTGTGTGAAATGTCCGTGAATATTTATCTATTTATTATTTATTTATTTAGAACTAGCTGTTGCCCGTGAAACCAAACTTTAATAAATTATATAAAAAAACCATTCTTTCTAAAAAAAACGCATCAAAATCCGTTGCGTAGTTCTGAAGATATAAGCTCACATAGGGACACACATACAAAAATAACGACTTTGTTTTATAATAAGTAAAGATGTATATTTTGGATGACATTAAAAATTAATTATTAGCTAATGATTAGCAAAGTAATTAATCAATATTAATAAGCACATATCGTATAGATAAGCTAATTTATAAGCAGGTCGGGTAGACTAGTTAACATTTAAATAATCCTAAGATCATATTAAATATTGTGTAATATGAATTTTGGTAACAGATACCATCTAGTGATAGATTTTATTTATACCTAAGAGATTGTTTTTTTATAGCTACATCGTCATTTACTGTTTTTTTTTTGTTTTCTTCTTCTTCCTGCCCCTACCTTAAGAGGGTACTGTACTCCTAATTTAGGTATTTGCCTTAGGTATTGCTATCCCTATTATCGCCGTGCTGAAAGGCACAAATATAGCTGAAGCAGATTTTACCTTCAAATTCTTTGAAAAAAAAAAAAAACGAGAGAAGAGATGAAGAGTATATCTATGCTTCTATCACTTTTTTTTTGGTAAAACCTTACCAAATATGAGTGATAGTCGCTGCAACTTTATCTAAAGAAAATCGAAAAAGGGGTTTTTCGGATGGTTATAATTCTTTTAGTTATTATGTTTTGAAAAAGAGAAAGTGATAGAAGCATAGATATACTGTTAATCTATAATATAGCGTAAAACAATTAAAATCGGTTTAACTTTCGTAAAGAAAACAGGGGACTACGATGCCCATATTTTTGTATGGAGCATAATTAAGTATCGTGTCCTCTTAAGCTACTTGAGGTCGGCGCAGCACGTTTTTTCCTTCCAGCCTCTCCTATCAGCCGGTCTAATTCCTTGTCATCAAATATGTTGAAGCGTAATCATACTATAATGGTCATATTCTTATAAACTCCTTTTTCTTTCATATCGTCTCTCACGCAGTCCATCCTTCTTTTTTTTATCACCTTTTTGATTAAATATGTCCTGTTTTTGTTTTTATAATTTAATGACATTTGATCCCATTCCACCTGATGGTAAATGGCAATGGAATCTATGATGGTAAAGCACACCAACTATGTAAGACGCCTATTTACTCTACTTTTTAACGCACCAATATTGTAAGTTTCTACTGTAATTAAGTGGCTGCTTATGAGCGGATTGCAGCCCCAGTTTAGGTATTTGCCTTAGGTATTGCTATCCCTATTCCTGAACGCCGCCGCACTGACGAGACAAATATAGTTGATGCAGATATTCAATGGCGCAAAATGCGATCCACAATCGCGTGTTGTTACCTACGCTTATGTATGGAAGCGAATGTTGGGTGTGGCAGGAGAAGCACAAAAGTAGAATAAATGCTGTAGAGATACGCTCTTTGAGAAGTATGTGTGCTGTGACTTTGAAAGAGAGATTAAAAAATGAAGTTATAAGAGAACGTTGCTGTCTGAAAGAGGATGTAGTGATTAAGGTGGAGAAAAGTATGCTTAGGTGGTTTGGTCATGAGGAGAGGATGGATGAGAGACGCTTAACGAATAGCATATACACGGCGAAAATAAGTGGAAATGCTGGGAGAGGACGCCCAAGAAAAATATACTCCGATGTCATCGCCGGGATACTCCAAAAGGGGCAAGTGCGTAGCACTTACAACCGTCGGGCATGTATGAACAGATGTATGAGTGTGGATGAAGCCAAGGAAGTATGCTTCGATCGTAGCAGATGGCGCTCTATAGTCTCTGCCTACCCCCATGGGAAAAAGGCGTGATGTTATGATGATGATGATGCAGATATTCAATATTTCTGTTACCTACTTTCTTTTTTGGTAAAACCTTAACAATTTTGTGTGTTGGAAGCTGCAAGTTCATCTAAACAAAACCGAAAAACACGGGATTTTTGGATGGTCCTATTTCTTTTAGTTATTGTTTTGAAAAAAAAAGACCTACATAGATACTGTGAGAAAAACATCCACGAAAAAAACAGCGGTCTAAATAACAATACTAAGCGATTTGTTCATCGAATTAGTAATATCTATCTGTAATCATTTGTGTTATAATTTATTAAGAACCTACTAAACATAATTAATTATGTACACCCACGAAACAGCACGATTTCGCTTTTAATACGATTAGTTAATATGTCACAACTTTAAAAATTATGTGAATCTTCTAAATGACCTCTGATAAAGTAGGTTTAATGAAAATTGGCCGTTAAAAAGATTTCTGCCCTAAAAAAGAAAAACAAAATATCAAAAAAATATTAATGTGATATCATCTTCATTATCTTAAAGGAAGTTTAAAAAAAACCTATTTTGAAGTTAAAATTAATTTATTTTTTAAAATTTAAGACGAACATGATGCGCTATATCTATTATAAAATAAAGTCGTTAATTTTGGATATAAATGAAAGCTAAACAGTAACACATAATAACCATAAAAAGAAATGGAAATTCTAATCCTAAATCCTAATGGAAATGATAATCTGTATATGATATAAAGAGCTATTTATCTATATAAAATGTATCTATCTCATGTCTGTCTTGTCTGTATCTATCTCTATGAAATGCAATAAAGAGCATTGAGACGGATTTCCATTATAGTCACTATTTTTATTCAATTTATTTGTTAAAAACATACACTAACCAATGTCTTAGTAACGTATTATACTGCGCACGCGCAGCTCGTCGGTCAATACAAAGATGATCCTAATTAGCGATATTGGCCTAACATTAATCATAACATTCACTTAATCCTACGCAAATTACGCTTTAATTCATTGTAAAAGTAGAATAAAGCAGTTCTTTTAATTTATTTATTGTAATAAAGGCTTTGCATGTGAAACTTTATTTATAGCTCTTAAGCCAAAAAAGCACAAAATTTGCGAGAAACAGGGTAATTTTTATGGTAATATTGTGAACATTTTAGGGAGAGTTGGACCCCTCAACACCCGGAAAACCTGAATCTCTCTCCAGCCAATTTACGTCCCACTGTTGGGCACGGGCCTCCTTCACTTTGGAGGGATTATGATCTACTGTACCGCACTGACCAGGCGTGTTGGCACAGGGTTTATTTTCGAGTTTTCCGTCTCTCACAGACGATGTTATCTGTGTGTAATATCCCTTAGCTGACTTTTACAGCACTTCTGGGAGGAGATGGGGTAGTGACACTTGTATTCTTAATCCGTCACCACACTGATAATTCCACACGGACAAATGGCTTTATATATTATATAATAAGTAATTTTATTTTATGAAAGAAGTAAAAAACATAGCTACGTTTATGTGGTACCTATTCTGTAGATTATGTAGCTGTTGTCCGCGACACCGTACGCGTGAAATTTAGACAGAAATCCTGCTTTTGCAACATTTTTCAGTGATGCTTAGCTCTTATTAGTCCCAGCGTGATGTTATATAGCCTATAGTCTTCCTCGATAAATATACTATCCAATACTGAAAGAATTTTTCAAATCGAACCGGTAGTTTCTGAGATTAGCGCGTTCAAACAAACGAACTCTTCAGCTTTATAATATAAGTTATAGATAATCTCAAGTCATTAGACCACCCGTGATTAACGTAGGTGTTATTAAGAGGCGTGAAATTATATTGATTTGCGAAATTATTACTAAAACGATGACCAATTTAGACAAATGTGATAATTTATTTATATGTGAGAATGTTAGATTTAATAAACAAATAATACTTTTTCAGCACTACAAAACGTTATAAGAATGAGCATTGTTCTATGTAAGGTATATTTTCCGTAACTTTGTAGGTTGTATGAAATTATATTATATAATTTTTTTTTCTGTATATTATAGGTACTTTTTTTATCTAAATCTAACAATCCTTTATTTAATTAGCATTATCAGTTTATTTGCGCTATAGATCGTACCCGAGACTCTCATATAAAATTACTAGCTGTTACTTCATTCTCGCAATATTGAGTACATACAATTTTCCTCAATATAAATGTCCCTTTTCAGGCTTAAAATATAAATCGTTTTAGCATTTTTCCTTAAAAGAGCTTTTCTTTTGCAAATACATACTTATAATACATAATAAGCTCCCAGATGCGGTACAGACATTTAAATAGTCGTATCTTATTAAATCGTAGTCTTTTTAAACGCAGAGTTCGACGTATCTATCTTAAACTTTCGGCAGAAACCTAGTAGCTTTTCTCACACTACTTTATTTTATATAAATATGTATTATGTATATGTATTATGTGTATGTTTATGTGTTTGTATGATTATGTGTGTTATTATATTGTGTATTTTTATATAATGTTTATTGTTTGTAGGCTGTAGGTATATTTTTGTTGTAGATTTAATTACTATCAATTAATTAATAGCACCTACCAGTAGCACTTTCTGCACCTACCAATGGTTGCCTGGTAGAAAATGCCCCAGGCATTAAGTCCGCCATTGTACAACTTAATTATTGTGCATAAAGTTTAATAAATAAAAAAAATAAATAAATAAATAAAATAAATAAATATTCTTGGACATTTTACACAACGTCCTCTGGTCCCAAGCTAAGCTTATATGCTTGTGTTATGGGTACCAGAATACGGGTATACTACATATACCACTTTTCTTTTGTAAATACATACTTATAATACATAGAAAACACCCAGACGCAGTACAAACATTATTACACAAATGATTATTACAAATATTACACAAATGATTGCCCGTGCGAGAATCGAACCCGTCGTGAACAGCAGTCCGTTACGTGAACCACAAGAACACCAGGCCCATTAGTAAGTATATCACGCATAACAATTCATTCAAGATATATTTTCTGATATCCGCATAGACGCATAACGAATCTTCACCCTCACAGTTCACGCCTTGCTGTCTAAATTATAATTGATATAAAAAATCTAATATAAACCAAATTATCTGGTAATAAAATTAAGAATGCGTAGAATTAAATAAATTAAGATGTGTCAGAGCGGTCGGTCGTGTTAGATATGTAATAACGAGACAATTATAAACAATCTTATGTGGATGGATGGATCGCCGGCACAATAAAAATAACAACGGTTATCAATTACATATCGGTCGATCAATAGATACGTTTTTTTTGGAATACTCTATCTGAGGAATAAAACCTCAGTTTGGAATTTAGTTTTAGTTTAAAGTAGCTGTTGCATACTATTTTATATCTGTGGAATTTAAAATTATAGATTTACGTACGCGTGGAATTAGAAAATTTTACCCGCTTTTGCAACTTTTTTACAGATTTTTCGCTTCTAATAGTCGCAGCGTGATGTTATTTAGCATATAGCCTTAATCGTTAAATATACTCTCCCGTATTTTACGGTTCCAGCGCAACTTTATCCCACGTGCGATCAGGTTGTGGAATGAACTCCCTGCTTCGTGGACTACATCATGAGGCTCTTCAAAAAGGGCGTCAAAAGGATCCTACGGGGTCGGTAAAGCGCGAGTGTTTGGTGTTGCAAACGTCTACATGCTACGGTAATCGCTTACCATCAGGCGAGCCGTATTCCTATAGTGAATTCCTATAGTGAATTTTACTAATCAGTCTAGCGGTTCCCGAGATTAAATGCTTTCAAACAAACAAACTCTTCAGTTTTATAATATTATTATAGATGAAAATAATAAAACAGTACAATTTATCAAGTGCGGAATCAGTGCTTAAGTGTTCCATCAGTCTTGACGTAACCGGTTCCCTCAATGGTAACAATAAAGTGGTCAGTTACTTCAGCTATCAACACGTATATACACGTTCCAATTAGGAATTTTATTATTAATAGTTAAAATGCGTGTCTTTATGATCTGTCTGTCTGTTAGTCTATAGCACGCGAACATATCGGCTCATATATGAAATTATGCCGTGACCACGTATTTTATAGATTTATACGGGGTGTTTTCGGTACTTTTGATTTGAAAACCTATGTTTTTCTTAGGCCTGTTGTAAATTTTACTTGTATTAATGTTTTCATTGTGATAATACATACCAAAACTTTACCCCGACAATAAGTTTTTACTGTGAAAGCTATGGAAGTAAATACGTCTCAAAAACATCGAATAAAGACAACTGATAAATAAAACACTGAATCTTTATTTTGTCTCTTTATCTTACTATCCAAATAACCTTTACAATTTATTCTTTAACTAATAGATATACTATTTATGTTGATTAAACTTTATTTAAATTTTGGTGCCTAATACAACCATAGATGTATTTCTATATGATTTGTTCCTCCGTCTATTTTACCGTCGTATTTTACCACATATGATTAGATTATGATGCCTTTTAGAAATGGATCTTAGGTGTAATAATCTCACATAGTGTGTTCCCACTTTGTCTAAAGTCACAGTTCTTACACCATCAAACCGTGGCGATCGCTAACGACCTATCGATTCGATACAATGTGTAAAATGTATTTCATATAACTACAGCCATTATCAACTATTACATTATGTATTATATGTATTTAAATAATACAGTAAGTAATACTTAGGTACATACAAATCTATACATATAATAAAAATGTTAAAAGCCCCTGTCTATACATTGAATATATTTAAAAAAAAACGGATGGACGGTCTTTATTGGCGTAATAGAAAGCCAGAACAATATTTTGTATTATTTTGTCTGTCTATCTTTCTGTCTGTATGTTTGTACGCGTATTACGCCAAAACTATTGCATGGAATTGAACACCGTTTTCAATCATATGTTGGTAGAGATCTAACTTAAATTATAGGCTATAATTTATCCCGGGATAGTAACAAATTCCTTCGGGAAAACCTGTTTTAAGTTATATATCTTAAATTACACGTGAACCAAGCCGCGAGAAACAGCTAGTATTAAATTAGACTTCGTTTATTCTTAATAGATGTTTCCCGCGAATTTGTAAATTCAGAATTTGCAATCACTACATATAGACATGATATTATAGCCGAACCGAAAGTGCAGCTCCTTAGACTGTAGTTTTTAATATTCATGGACATTTCACACAACGTCCTCTGGTCCCAAGCTAAGCTTATATGCTTGTGTTATGGGTACCAGAATACGGATATACTACATATACTACTTTTCTTTCGTAATTAAATACATATAATATATAGTAAACACCCAGACGCAGTACAAACATTAGTATGACATTTATAAATATCACACAAATGATTGTTCCAAGTGGGAATCGAACCCACGACCTCTTAATAGGCAGTCCGTGACATGAACCACTCCACCACGAACCCCGTAACCGTAGTCCTTTTTAAGAGAGGACTACAGCTACAACTTAGGCAGTAGGTATTGCCATCCCTATTACCGAGCGCCACGCTGAAAGGGACAAATATAGTTCAGTTAGATTTTATCTACAAAATCATTGAAAAAAGAAAAATAATATAAAAGTACTACTACTTGACTACGTGATGCCCATAACACAAGCGTAATAAGCTTAGCTTCGAACCCGAGGACGTGTGAAATGTAATGTCCATAAATATTTACTTATTTTATTTATTCATTTATGTCTATCAGTGATTCCAAATTCTAGTAGAATTAATCAATACAAGAATTTGAAACTTCATTATCTTCTTTAACATGTTAGTAATTACAAATGTATTTAGTAACCAATAATTACACACAATAAAATACAAATACTGCTAATTACATTTCATATAAGTTTACAACTTGTAAACATTTTATGTATTTCCTATACAAATAAAAAAAATAATGATAATTCCGATATGAACGGGTTTACTTTCTCCTCCAGGTGTTTAGCTATTAGAGTTCCGTAACGAAAGGTAGAACGGGCTCCTATTACTGACACTGCGACATGTAGCGTGGGGCGGCCTCAAACAAGGTGGACGTGACGATACCCCCAAACGCGCCGTGGGCCACTGGATGCAGACAGCGCAGGACCGCGCGTTGTGATGTTCTATGGATGAGGTCTATGTTCAGAGGTGGACGGAGAAGGGCTGATGGATGGGTGGATGGATTACTGAGGCTGTATATCTAGAACGGTGATAGCTAGCTAGAGAGCTGAAAATTTCAGATTATCAATTTATTGTTGCTATAATAACAAAACAAATACAGACTATCATAATTCTCCTGGCCCTATCCCGTTATTTGGTGTCGATAATGTAGTTATATTATGATACTAGCGGTACAGCACTCTTCGTGCGAGAACCCAACTCGCACATGACCATTTTTTTAATTTAATGTATTTGTTATCTGTATCTCTGTATGTGTATGATTTTACCTAAAAAGCTGATAGTTTTTAACAGACATCATAAATCCGTTTATTATTTATATGATTTTCACAGCTTTGATATTAGTTTGCATGTATTTTGTGTACCTACAAATGTATTTGTCTGTCATCACAATTTTTCAACCTGATGCAAACTGAATTTACCGGGTCCTTCGGATCTTAAAAACGTTGCCCGATTTAATAACTATGTATTAATACATATGTATTGTATTGTATTGTATGTATTCCTTTTTTTATTCTAAGTCTCTGTATTTATAATCCGACAGAATTTTTAAAAACTTTTTTTTTATTATCTTTAGATATTATTCTCAGTCTCCTTCCTACGCACAAATAAAAATTCCTTTTTTACGCACTATCCTCTCGCGGGTCTGCTGGAAGAGATTTCTTAAAGAAATAAGCAGATCCTTTGTACAGACATTTCTTGTCCAATATTCTTTACATAATGCTTTGTACTGTGTGCATAAATTTATAAATAAATAAAATAAATAAATATTATCTTTTTAAACACAGATTTAAAATTGGGGTTAACGTATAAAATTGAGGACAAGTAACTTTAGCCTGGTTAAATCGTACTTAATAGAATAATGACGTTTCATATGACGTATAGCCTCTATCATAGACACACATGGATACCTACATTTTGACGCACCCATAGAAATGTAAGTGCCTTTAAACCGAGTGAGTGATGTAGCCATAGACACCTGGTAAATCTGTTTTTAAATAATTGTATTTAGACAAAAACTACGTTTAAAATATTACCTTTCATAAATACCAACATCTTTTAATAACTTACACAGTAAATAAATATTATGCCATTTTTAGTTATGTATATGTGTACTTGTTTATGTATGTATATGATATTAACGGTGTATAAGTAGTTTATGTATAGTATATTTTAAGTACATAATATTTACTTATTTATTTTATTAATATAATAACATTATTATTATTATTTTATTCCCTTACATTAATCTACTTGTACACTGCAGCCCCACTTTATTTTAGTCCCTAACTTTTCTTTCCATCCCATGATTGCCTGGAAGAGCCACTTTATGTGATAAGGCCGCCATTTGTACCTAGTTTTAAGCTTAATTTCTGTTTTCTGTTTCTTGTAAATGTGTACAATAAAGAGTTAATCTATCTATCTATCTAACTTATCAAAGCTATAATAATTGTTTGTAATGTCACAAAGCAAGCTGCATTCGCGTAATTTGCAGACGCATCTGTCATATTAACATAATTAAACACATATGACCGGATTTAGGTTTAGTGCGGTTATACATACTAGTCGAGTAGCTTTCATGAGGACCAATCCATTAATTACGTGTTGACATCGTACTGAGACTGCCTAGAAAGTTCGACCCCTATGCCTTGGGTCATCCCGGGACGGTACCGCATTGGAATCGTTTAGATATGTATATGAAACATGTTTCCGTTTAATGCTTAGGTACTTACAGTGCACGCGACTTCGGACGCGTGGAATTAAGAAATAATTCCCCGTTTTTGCAATATTTCTCATAAGACGGGCCTCGTGGTCGAGTGGTTTAAATAACGGACTGCCATTCACGAGGTCGTGGGTTCGATTCCCGCTCGGGACAAACATTTATGTGATGTTTATAAATGTCATACAAATGTTTGTTCTGCGTCTGGGTATTTCTACAAGTACGTATCTACAAAAGAAAAGTAGCATTTGTATTCTATCCGTATTCTGGTACCCATAACAGAAGCATATGAGCTTAGCTTGGGATCAGAGGATGTTGTGTGAAATGTCCATAAATATTTTATATTTTTCACTGATGCTTCACTCCTATCAGTCGCAGCGTGTTGTTATATATTTACTTATTATAAAACAAAGACATTATTTTTATATGTATGTCCCTTGAGCTTATATCTTCATAACTGCGCAACGGATTTTGATACGTTATTTTTAAATAGATAGAGTGGTTCAAGAGGATGGCTTTTTTGTAAAATTTGTTATGATTTGGTTTTTAAATTCCACGCATATGAAGTTGCTTACAATAGCTAGTAGCCTATAGCCTTCGTTGATAAATGGACTATCCAACACAAAAATACCGGTTTACACATTCGAGTGTAATAATTGGAATAGGATATAAAAGTTTTTTTTTTTAAATTTTCGGTGGGAATTTCAAGTGACTAAAAATAATTATGTATTTTGACACAAGCATAGAAATATAGCTTACTTTGGGACCAGGAGACGTTGTGTGAAATGTCCATGAACATTTATTTATTACCAGCTGGTGCCCGCTACTCCGTATGCGAGGAATTTTCGATCCCCATATATTTTGACGTTATGTTTTGACGTTTAAACCTTCCCTGGTCTTTCACGAATATTTCAAGACCAAAATTACCAAATTCAGCCCAGCTGAGCTCAAGCCGTTCTTGAGTTTTTGCGAGACTAACGAACAGCAATTGATTTTTATAAATAAGATATTTATTATAGGTTATAACTTCAAAAATTAAGTTTTAAATTGCAAGCTACATAATCTTTGTTAAATAATAAACAGTAAAATAAATTCCGTGGCATAGTGTCACCGGTATTAACTTATTAAGTACAATATTAACATAATTTGATAGTTCGGCTCTAAGCTTTAACTGAACTTGGACATGCCAGACATGTTGACTACGTTTCTAATTAAATATTCATTCAGCGGCAAATATCAAGAGAAAGTAACACAAATGATGAGATTTATTGGACGTGCTTGGACTTAATCACTATTCTCCATACCTTGTCGCATTATTTGGGGTAGGTGCAACATGTCTTTCTCTTGCATAGTCTTCTATTAGACGTCATATCTGTTTTAACTCCTCATTCTTCATTATTATGATTCACTCCGTCCATCTTTTCTTAGTCTTCCTCTAGACTTTTTTCCTTCCACATTCTTTTGTAGCTCTCCTAACGACATTACTTACCTCTCGTCTCATTACATGACCATGCCAGGACAGCCGCTAACTATCGGGATGAATAGGTAGTGTCCTGTTATTCCAAGCTTATATTATAGGATACAGTAACCAAACATAAAAATTTTTTTTACATCTCGTAACTGTTCACTGTTACTTCGTAGGTGTGGTATTTAGAAGACAAACCTTTACCGAATTAGATATATAAAAACCTTCTTCTTAAACTATTCTACCTATCTGTTAAAAAATACCCTCAACATCCGTTTGCAGATTTAAGCTTGTTTCGGGGATTCAAGCTTGCTATCGGGATATCCCTACTAATATTATAAATGCGAAAGTAACTCTGTCTGTCTGTTACGCTTTCCCGCTTAAACCTCTCAACCAATATTGATTTTTTCCAGAAGAAGTTTCAGTTTGAAGTTTTCCAAATTCCACGCAGACGGAGTCGCGGGCAAAAGCCAGTTTTATATAAAAATAACGATTTAGTTTTATAATAAGTAGATATATGTTGTGATTTGCCAACCCTGAATATTAATTTCCGACCTACGGCCCATAGCGGTAGTATGCGCATCTTTATTGTAATGAATCGCAATCAAGTGTAATGTTGCCATACTTGTTGGCGCACCTACCAAGCTAGACCGCTTACACACACAGGTGGCGTAACTTGTACACACAGATCTACTCTAATGGATAGAGCATTGTTAAATTTTTGTTAATGAACTAGCTATTGCCCTCGACTCTGTCCGCGTAAAATTTAGGAAATTTTCCCCGTTTTCGCAACATTTTTAACTACCGCAAGCGGTAGTTAAAAATGTTAACTCAAGAGTGAGAGTATTATAAACGTAAGAGTAAACAAATATAATCAGAATGCTCCGAACTGCTAAGCTATCAGGAGTTACACGTGTTATTGTGGGTCAACCATAAAATATTTTATGTAGAATATTTCCGTCATACATTATTTCTATGTAACTTTAACCATTAAGGCTGCACACGCGACCAAAGCTTAAAAAATGGAGCACCTTTTCCCGTTTTCCCAACATTTCCCTTCACTACTCTGCTCCTATTGATTGTAGCGTGATGAAAAGTATACTATAACCTGCCCAGGAGTATGAAGAATAATTGTACCAAGTTTCGTTAAAATCCGTCGATTAGTTTTTGTTTCTATAAGGAACATACAGACGGACAGACAGACAGACAGACAGACAGACAAAAATTTTACTGATTGCATTTTTGGCATCAGTATCGATCACTAATCACCCCCTGATAGTTATTTTAAAAATATATTTCATGTACAGAATTAACCTCTCTACAGATTTATTATAAGTATAGATGAACGCTCCAACGTTAGCGATACGTGCGTAACGTGGTGTTTTAAATAACTTATTATCATTGGAAAATACACGCACAAAGTTTGCATACATCCAATTTTCACACGCTTCTTTTCACAATCGTCACTTTATTATCTATGTAACGGAATCTACGAAAATGATTTTCACCCACTTGTAGTAGTCGGATCGATCTAAAATTTTGCAGACTTATTAAGGACTGACGATAATGCAAGAATTTAAAAAAAAAATATTCCTAAATATTTTTTTCTAATGAATATCCTAATATTCAAGCGTGTTTTTTAATTTTTAAAAGCAAGTTATTCGTACATTATGATCGTTAGCGCATTATGTTGTAAGATCGCCACGCGAATCTATTCCGTGTGATCTGTGTTTGTACTGCACGGAATATTAATTCATAGGAATTCAGAAATGTATTACAAACATGATTCTCTATCTTGATCGTATAGCTAATTAGAATTTGTTATGTTCCAAATTTAATAGCTTTATTTGCTAAACTTTAGCATAAAATAATAAATAAATAAATATTCATGGACAATTCACACAACGTCCTCTGCTCCCAAGCTAATCTTATTTGCTTGTGTTATGGCTACCAGAATACGGATATAATACATACCTATACTACTTTTCTGTTGTAAAAACATCCATATAATACATAGAAAACACCCAGACGCAGTACAAACATCTGTATGACAATTATAAAGATCGCACAAATTATTGTTCCGAGCGGGAATCGAACCCGCGACCTCGTGAACGGCAGTCCGTTACATGAACCACTCGCCCATGAGGGCTGTTGTTATCAAAACATTTAGACAGTAACGAAGAGAACTTTCTTGCGCAAGCCCTCTTTTGGCAGAAGTTATCTCATTTTATTAACACGCTTTTATAAGTTCGGTATGTATCTATCAATGTATTAATTTATGTAACGGAATCTTTGAAAGTGATTTGGTACACAAATTAAGGACCAATGACAATGTAATAATATAAAAACAATATTCAGGATTTTCTAGCGCGTTTTTTAGTGTTTGATCTAGACATAATATTATATATATTATCCCTAAGTTCCCTTTTATAAAAAACAGGAAATGGAATAATGACACTTGTATTTTTAAAACATCACCAGCGAATATAATTAAGGAACCCTACTAAAAGGTAAAACTGGACCCTATTACTGAGACTTCGCTGTCCCTAAGTCAGTCTGTTAGCAAGCTGTAACTCTGGAACAGTGACAGCTAAAGAGCTGAATATCATTGAACTGTATTACTAGCGTACGTAGTACATATTACAGTTTATGAATATCTCTTGATGCTACAACAACAAGTACTCCCAATTTCCTACGCATGGAATTTAAAAACCAAACCTAACGAATTATACAAATAACCATCCTCTTGAACCATTCTACCTATTAAAAAATAACGTAACAAAGTCGATTGCGTAGTTTTAAAGATATAAGCTGACATAGGGACATGCAAAAACAACGACTGTGTTTTATAATCAGTAAAGATTTCACCCCATGTTCGACCATGATACAGTTACCATAACGACAGTCTAAAATGACATTTCGTAAGAACCATGCGCAAAACTTTAGTTAATTTTAATTACATGTTAGTTAAAACATTCTCACGAATAGACGGATTCTTGCGTTTTTTTTTTAATTCGCCGCCATCTCAAGGTTTGTTTCGTGGCAATGCATTGTAGAAATGAACCGTGACGACCAATCGACGAAGTATTACGGTTTTGCGAATTTTTATAACTATTTTTATAACTTTTAGCCGATATGTGTGTGGTAAGATATTTTGTGAGATAAAATTGTGAAATCTAGGAGCGATTTTTTTGGTTGTTAGGCGCCATTTTTTTTTAATTTCGCGCCTAAAAACTTGTAGAGTAAAGCAATGTTATTTTAAGTGATGAAGCACTAGGTTTATAAAAACCTATTCGCTTTTGCCTTGAAGACACCCACATTCCTTTCATTTATTGTGTGAATTTTAAATCATGACGTGATATATAGATGAGCCTGCTACAACGCTATAGAGACCATAGAGCGCGTTCTGTTAAACAAATTTCCGTCTAGTCAGACGGATTTGAGTGCAAATATAAAAATTATAGATGCATAACAAGATTATAAGATAGATGTGACATAAATGAAATACGAAAGCGCTATTTTAATATGTCTTTACTATTAAAATACCAAAATTATAACAAAAATTAAGAATATGGGACGAAAGGTAAAATTCTATTTTTTTTTATACTCCAAGGGTGACAAATAAGCATACTGCTCGCCTGATGGTAACCGATAACCATAGCCTATGGACGTTTGCAACACCAGGGGTAACTCTCGCGCGTTGCCGACCCTGTAGGAACCTTTTGACGCCCTTTTTGAAGAACCCCATGCTGTAGTCTTGTGGGAAAACCACGGCAGGGAGTTCATTCCACAACCTGATCGTATGTAAATAAAAAATTTTAAAATAAACAACTATAGGTAAATAAAATATATTAAAATCGGTCCGTCAATCGAGCCGTTTCGTAGAATTGCGACCAGAAACCTTGACACGAGAAATTTTGTATATTAGATAACTTAAAGCTTTTCTGATGAGTCTGTAATGAATGTTATTTTATTCGATAGTCAAATGAGTCTACTGATTAGCATAAATATATGCGCGGGCGCAAGTGAACGCTTCTTGCGTAATACTGCATTCTTGAGCACGAATGCGTAAGCGCTGAAACCGAGGTAATCGTACTTTCGCGGTGAATCGTAATAACTATACGATTTCGCGATTATTGTAACATCTACGTAGGTGGTTTGTTCATATTAAGTCATTAAATTCATCTATTACAGATCTTTTAAGGCTAATTTTTCCATTCATTATTCATTGGGATTAACACTTGCACTTAACATCAGGTGGAATTTTTGTCAACCCTAACTATACTCAAAAATATAAAAAAATTATTGACTTCAGACCTTTATGTGATAAATTGTTAATAAAGTTTGCTGAATTTTATGACCATAGAGGGATTTCATTTATGAGAGACACAAAGGATTGTAATTCGTATTTAAAAACAAATAAATTAATTGTCAATAAAAAATCGATTTAATCTCTATATCAGTGACAAGGTTTGAAAGGCATAAAATATGTTTAAAGCTACGCGGCTGCTACGTAAAATGCAAAACAAATCTTCATGAATAAATATAGAATATATTAAATGAATTCGCGAAAACATAACAATAAAATGGTCTGTCATGTCGTGGGAACACTTTCAACTAATATTACCATGGATACAACTAATATCGATAATTTAAAATTACTGTTTTCACTCCGAACCTATCATAAAAAACACTACTCATAACTTCATCGAATCAATTCATACGTCAGTTAATACAAAATTAACAGTAATATAACAATAGAATATCAGCCTTATTTTACTGTAAAAAGGTGTACTACAAATGTATTGATAATCTTGCAAGAATGCACAGAGTAGTGACGTCTTTAAATGTCAGATACAATGAAGTAATGAAATTGTCTACGCACAGACATTCTTCTCATACAGCCAACATATTTGTCTATTGTTTGTACAATCAGGTAGTGGAATTTGAATTATAGTTGCATTATGTTAAGATTTAAAAAGAACTGTTTTTTTAACATTTTTAGCTGTTAATTTCAAATGTGGATCATATTTTGGCATCCTAACTAAATTAATGAATACTAAATATAGGACGTAAAGATAAATATGTATTATAGTGGGTTCATTAAATACTGCAACAATCTGTTCTATCCTACTGATAGTTAGACTAACATGTCAAAGGTCCCTTTGCAAAAGAAACTCATAGGTAGGTACTCAACTGTGGGACGTTACAAGAATTGAGAATAATCGATATAAAGTGAGAACTTTTAAGGTAATCTGCTCGTAATTAAAAACGTAAAAATATAATGTTATAATCAAACTTATGCTAAAACAAACCTGGGTTTATCTCTGGCCTCTAGTATTTTACGTAGTTTTGTATGTTTAAAAGGACTAAAATATGGAGAGCGATCAATGTATTGTTATAAATAAAACAATGATATAATTATACTATAGGCAATTAGTATAAAATAAATGTAGCACACAATCACGATCAAAAAATAGGATTTTTAAAAATAGGGCTGTCAGTTAATATATTTCGTCTTTACATAGGTACTACTTGATTAGCACTTTAACGTGGTCATTAACGTCCCAATCTTGGGCATGGGACTCCTCTCCTTTAGGAGGCTCTGCTAGTGCTCCCCCCTTCGGGTCGAGCAGCGGGGCCACCCCTCGCCGGGTCATGGTAAAGCTCAAGGCACTATCATGGCCCGGCAGGGCAAGGCGGTGGAAAAAAACCCCATCTCCTCCCAAGGGTGCTGTGAAAGTCAGCTAAGGGATATTGCACACAGATAACATTCTCTGTCAGAGATGGAGAACTCGAAAATAAACCCTGTATAGTTGAGCTTAGGGATATTATCCCTAAACTCAAATGAGCCCCGAGGACAGTGTTACAGAGTACGGACTGACCGGAAGAACAAAGACAAAAGATTTTAAACATAACTAAGTAATTACAGCCCTATTTTTAACAAGTAACTACCTTGTTCTGATAACAGAACCTTGACCGAACAGTAAAACGCGTTATCAATTTAAAACAATACTTTAGCCAACATGCAAAAAAGAATATGCGTAGTTTATTAAGTAATCAATATTAAGTGTAAAAAACAAAGGTTGGATCGGATATATAGTATATTAGGTAGTAATTTTACAATTTAATACACAGAAACAATCCCACTAATATTATTAACACGCATTTAATAGTTCGGTACATATCTATCAGTGTATTAAACTATGTAACGGAATCATTGAAAGTGATTTTCACTCACTTGCGGTAGTCGGATTGATCTGAAATTTTGCACATACATAATTATTATACTCGTAATTATGAAGGACCAATGACAATGCAACGATTTAAAAAAATATTCAGGATTTTCAAGCGTGTTTTTTAGTTTTTGCACTAAGTTTTATTCTAAATTTGAACAAAATTAAAACGTAGTTTTAGTAATAGGTTCCCGTTTTACCTTTTGGTACAGAACCTTAAAAATTAGATCTGTTTACTCAAAAACAGTGGGTTAAAATCTCTTTCAAAGATTCCGTTACATAGATTAATATGTACATTGATAGATACATACTGAACTTATATAAGCTTGTTAAAAATATGCTGTGTTTATTCCATTAAAAATATTGTTTTAAATTAATTAGTTAAATCAAGTAATAACTACGTCTACTACAACTAAACTTAAGATTTTAACAGATATGATTCATTCTACAATTACTGTTTTACGACTTATAATACGTAAGTCAATTGTAATACTAATTAAAACTACTCAATGACGCTGGGAACAGACGGTTTAGTGTTGTAAAATTACGAACATACAGACAACCTGTCTTTATCTTTACACTAGCTTCTGCCCGCGGCTTCGCACGCATTAGTGGCCTTAAATAATAACTGAAATTAGAACTGAAAATTAAAAATTAATAAAGACTAAAATTTATACTGAAATCTGAAGCAAAATTTACATTAATCAATACAAAATGCTATGTATATTGTATATCTATAAAACTAAACTTAATTAAGATACCAAAATGATAACTACGATTGATACAAACCAAAATAAATACCAAGTTCAATTGTTATTAAAATTGTAAGAAAATATTAATTGAAAACCTTAACTCTTCTTGCAAAATAAAAAAAAATCGACTTAGTACAGAATATGAATACTTAACTAACCAACCTACCAACCTCTTTAATCCAAGAACGTTATAAATAGGGAGTAACAACTCGGGAACATAGATTTGTTCCAAGCCATGGCCGCCCCGTTTATGATTTAAAAGTAAAATAGTAAATAGTAGCCCTGCTTTCTCTTTTACTCCAGCTCAAAAAGAAAGAGTAAGAAAGGCTACTAAATAGCCTCTTTGTCATTTATATATTGTTTAACTAAAAAAAGCAGCAGGCCGGATTCGTTATACCGAGTCTTACGTCTAGATCTATATCCTAAGTCTATGCTTTAATCACCTCAATTAAAAAAAAAGGTGAAACTAAGTAGCTACCACACAAGGAGTTTCTATTCCGAGCTACCACGTAAATCGCTAGTGCCTCGTCTCGGATTAAAACCTACATGACCAAATTTAAAAAAAATACCTATAAGTCGACGGATTCTATGTGTTCCTATGACAACTATAAAATAAACAATATGGTTGAACTATTATTTTATACCTTATTTAACAAACATTTGCGATGGTTATCTCGTACATAATTTTTTGCTATTTTATTTAATATAGGTATAACTATAAGTTACTTCTATACTAATTTTCGTGCAATTCCATTCGGTAGATTTTGCGTGAAAATGTCACAAACAAACAAACTCACTTTCACTTTATATATATATTTATTCTTTTTAGTATACTTTATAGTAATGATAATAAAAAACCAAGTCGTTATTTTTGTATGTATATCCCTATGTGAGCTCTTCAAATCTACGCGACGGATTTTGATGCGGTTTTTTTTAATAGATAGAATAGTTCAAAAGGATGGTTTTTTGTATTATTTGTTAAGGTTTCTTATTTTCACTCGTACAAAGTTGCGGGCAACAAGTTCTTTGAGAACCGAAAGGAAATTTATTTAAAATTTCGCTTAAACTTTTCACTTGTCGTTAAAATCTTATTAGAAATTGTATTACTTATTAGATTTTTGGTCATTGGGTTCGAATTTTAGTTCAAACATTCTCGATGGAATATGATTTCTTATTTGGAATAAAAAATCGGTAAAGTACGAGTAGGGCTTGCTGGCTTGGCTTACGTATTATCATCGTATAACGATACCATCATTATAACAGAATAACGAAAGAGAAATGCTGATAGTATTTGTTGTTATAGCATCAACGTCAACATAAACTGAAAATTTGAGCTCACTAGCTATGAATGTTCCAGAGATACAGCCTGGTGACAGACATATAGACGGACAGACAGTGTAGTCTTATTAATTACGAACTGTTTTACCTGTCGGTACGGAACCCTAAAAACTTTCTTTTCTCGTTATCGGATTCTTTAAACTGTATAAAAATTCGTTTGTTCAAACATTGAAGATCCCTAAACAAAGTCTTTTCGATATACCACGCCCACATCACCACGCCTAGTAGGTACAATTGGTAACAACCCTGACATACAATGGTAATGTAAAATCTAGCTAATATATGCGGTTTGGTTCGTTTGCCCGTCGCTTCGCCGTTCGCAACGTCCAGCGCGTTCAAACAAACGAACTCTTTAGCTTTTAGTAATAGATAGATATTAACAACAGGGGATCGAAGTTACAACCATTTTGGCAGGTAGTCACATTACTCTCATTACCATCGAGCCTTCAAGTCAGTTATGGATTTTAATTTTATTTCGAGACTTCTGCTTATGTTTAGCGTAACCGGACCCGGCAATGGGGTGTTGACATGAATAGTCACGATACGAAAGCATTAAACTCTCGATAACAATAAAAACAATAGTTTACTAAGTAAAATAATAGAGTGACATTATCAGAGGCGTGGCAATAACGACCAATAAAAACTAGGTTATTACATATATGTTCGTACATAGTTCGTATTGGGCACTTAATTATACGTTCTCTAGGCTGTTAACACGACATTGTAGCCTATTATATGAATTAGATATTAAGACGGTACGATACCAAATTATGCTCCATACAAAAGTATGGGTATCGTACTTCCGTTTTTTCTTCGCGAAAGTTAAACCGATTTTAATAGTTTTTGCGTTATATTATAGATAAAGAGTATATCTATGCTTCTATCACTTTTTTTCAAAACATAATAACTAAAAGAAATATGATGATCCGCAAAACCCACTTTTTTCGTATATCACACAAATTTGGTACAGTTTTACCACAAAAGAAAGTGATAGGAGCATAGATATACTCCTTATCTATAATATAGCGTAAAAACAATTAAAATCGGTTTATCTTTCGCGAAAAAAAAACGGAAGTACCTACGAAACGTCTTTTTTCAAAGAATTTGTAGATAAAATCCGCTTCATCTATATTTGTCCCTTTCAGCGCGGGCGCTCGGAAATAGGGATAGCAATACCTAAGGCAAATACCTAAATGAGGAGTACAGTATCTTAACTACTCTGTGGATATTTTTTTTTCTTTTTTTTTATAGATTTTAAGGCAAAGATATTATTCGGAAATAGAATATGTACCTATGTATGTATTTTTTTTTCTTCATACCAATAATGTAACTGTTACAACTAAACTAGAACTTGAATTCCAGAGGGTGCTGTATAAAAAAGCAGTTTCCCTCTTCGTTGATCCATTGCGTTATCCTCTACGCATGTAAGTAACTTCATGGTGTCGGTTTTTTTATGACGATGTGCGCGCACCTCGTTCTCGTTGAAATTATTCTTTTGACGGGCTTCGTCGCGTAGTGGTTCATGGACTGGACTGCCGTTCACAAGGTCGCGGGTTCGATTCCCGCTTGGGACAATCATTTGTGTGATATTCATAAATGTCATACAAATGTTTGTACTACGTCTGGGTGTTTTCTATGTATTTATTATAAGTATGTATTTACAAAAAAAAGTAGTTTATATATTATATCCGTATTCTGGTACCCATAACACAAGCATAATAAGCTTAGCTTGGGACCAGAGGACGTTGTGTGAAATGTCCATGAATATTTATTTATTTATTTATTCTCAATATTTTTCTCATGCGATCAAATAAGTAAAATTTCGTTAAGTAAAAGTTTATATAAGTTGGTAGTTTAAAGTTTAGGCATATATTGCATCGTAACGTTATACATATAATTATAATTACTGTAGATTAGGTTAAGATTATAATGCAGGTATAAAGTAATACGTAGATCTTTGAATCATACATACCTATTTACTTTAATATTAATTCAGCCCTCTCTATCACTTGAAAGATTTAAAACCGTGAAGATAAAATAAACATTCTAGATGTATTTGTCTTAAATAAAACTAATCAGACAAATTGTTATAATCATGTTACAATCGTTCATTGCTACCGCGCGCACTCGATTATCACCTGAGGCAATTATGTACGTTCATGTGTTTTATAATATAATATAAATCATTAATTCAGCCCTTGGGCTTGCTTCCTCATAAATATTTTTATCTTTTACTTATCAGTCGGAGCAGCTGCCAAATAATTGTGGAGATTTATAAAAAATTGCACGAGTAGAATTAATCGTTATCACGCCATTATAATGCTCACACGCACTGGCTTTGGTAAGCAACTAGCTTATATTTAATTTCATAAAATTATAGGTGATCGTTAATTTAAGGTGATCGTTACCAGCGATTTGATAACTCATTGATTAATTGCAGAGAAATTTAAGAGCCCTAATCCTATTATTTTCTGTTCCTGGTCTGATGATACTAAAAAATAAAGTTCTTAGTCAAGTCTAAGCCTGAAGTTTTTTTGTTTTACAGAGGGCACGTGTTCGCTAGTACGCGGGCTGTTTTCCGTGTATTTTCTGGTCGGGTGGGTCGGCGGTGCGCGCGGGTGCGGCGCGGGCGGCGAGACGCGGGAGGGGCGAGGCTGCCGGCAGATGCGCCACGCAGCGCCATCTCTCGAATCTCGCCGCGCCACCAGCCAGGTGCGCGATGCCCGCACCGCGGCCGCCGCCCGCCCTCAGTCCGCCATCACGCGCCGCCGCGATAACACGTTATTAGGGCCTTGTACGCCACAACACGCAACGCGCGCGTTTCGAATGTAGTATACGATCTCGCGACCGGTTCGCCGTAGTTCATGAGCGACCAGTGACATCTCGATTCTTGTGCTGTGTGACTTCAGTGAAACTCTCAGTGCATTACGTGTGCAAGTGATGGATTACTGCGGATCTACCTTTCAGTGCTGACGAGAGCCGGGACTCTGTCCCGACGTATGCCCCGGCGCCGCTAGCCCGGACGCGCCAGCATGCGCGCCCCCGCGGTGCTCATCGCCCTGCTAGGGTTTCTGCCCCAGGTACTGACATCGACACCTATCCAAAACCGCGAATCCTTGTTTGTTTACGTTTCACATCGACGTAATCCAAACGAAAACTCGTGGTTTACATCGATTCTCATAAACAACTTGCGATACAAACTGGCGAATGTAGGTGCGAGGCCAGCCTGCACGACCGTCACTTTCCCACGAGTGTGGCGGTCGGCCGGTCTAGCAGATCGTCCTGGATAGTCAGGAGCGATGCTATGGTGTAGGTTAGGCGAGCTCTCAGAGTCGTGGTCGTGACCGGCCCCGAGACGCCGGTCGACTCGAAGACGCGCTTGTGTGTGTCCAATACGTTTACCGAGCAAACATAGGTACATAGTTATAAAGAAAGTTCAGGTTTTAATACAACCGGCGCGCGGGGTCAGCTAGGTCGCGAGCCTCTTCGTTTTAAAATTAGTTGCATTCCGAGGCTTTGCAGTTGATTCCACTGTGGAGAGATGTATTCGCGACGATTTCGATGCACCCATGACAAGAATAACTCTTCGAGACGACTCATAACGGGCGTGATATTTCGGGCAGGGTTAGTAGTTCGGTCTAGTTTACAAAACCCTTCACATGTTTATTGTTTGTCGCTAATCTACATAAAATAGGCGCCGAAAGCTGTAAAACTAGACAAAAGTAAACAAACAACGTGTAATTGGGAGCGATGAGCGAAATGGCACAAAATATTGTGTCAAATTGTAAATATCTGTAAAGTAGATTAAGGTCATCGCCCTATGAACCGGTCAAGGTTATCTGTCCTGCTCTAAGGGTTATAGGTTATTGAAAAGATGACGTGCGAATCCTATAAAATGTCAGAACTAAACGTGACTACTTTATGATCGAATTAAACGTAGTGTTGTTTTATTTGAAAGTGATAATTGGGGTCGTTTTCATTACACGACTGAAAGTATATTTCAGTCCGTTGGATGTAAACTTTCAGTCTAAACTGTGATAGATAAATGTTTACAAGTGTTTATTTACGCTACAGATGAGAGTAGACGACTTACTCTAATCATTTAATGTCTAGTTATAATTATGGAGATGAATATAAATTTTGCAGTTCTCAAAAATATTATTTGTATGTTTAACTAGTGGTTAATTTAATTTTTAATTTAGAATTTTAACTAAAAATTACAATCGCACATTACAATCGCTACCGAAATGTCAATAACACCCCAGCATAAAAAAAAAAAACAAATCGATACTTTAACTCGACTAACTTTTTGTTCTCCCGCATCGTTTACCGGTCCCCGATGGCAATTTACGTCGAGGGATTGTATCCCCAATGTATGCGTATGCGCATTATGAACACACTGAGCGAATATCCCATAATAAGTTTTGCGTGTTACATTAATATCACACTTATTAATACACTTACGTGCAAATATATATAAATTAATAAAACCCATCTGAAATTAAACTAGTTAAGTGCCTGGAATTAATTATCTAGTGACTGTCCATTTTTATTTTACAATAAAATATCCACTACTTGGATATTTTATTTAGTGCAAATGAGGTTTTATATTTATCGCTACAAGTCTACACAGAAACATCTATTTATTTATAGTTTTCTGCGCCTGTTTGCGTTTTCATGGTACTATTATACATTATGAATGAAGTCGCGTTGTTTTATAAAAAAAAACGTTATTTTGCGCACCAGTGGTCAAGACTGGTTTGTCTTGTCCCTGGTCCTGTGTAAGTGACGACGAGCATGAATTGATGTAATTGTCCCACCGATCAGTCAACTCGATTCTATATAGGTACTTCAATACATCCGCAGGACTGGATGTCTCTATTATCCTTTTTTTTATCCTACACGTGCAAGACAGTAGCTAATTTATTTGCATTATTCTATCTATAATCGTGTTCAATTTAAATCGCGTGATCGTTCCACTAACTCCATGATCGGAAGCGGCATCGGAAACACGTCTGCCCGAAAACCGCAACACAATAATTTCCAATTTCAAATAAATAAATAATTCACTACAGGATGATTGGTTCGATTTTTAAATGTGTTTATGGCCAGACACAAATTATTATTTAAAAAGGTTGGGTTTAAGTGGATATCCTTTTTAATCATGAAAGGAGCGTTCATTTTTTTCACTTTACTAAATATCTATTTTGTTACCATTGCGTAAGTGCATTAGTTATAGTTATACAAAGTTCTTGTGATTACGTTAGAAATACTTGCCGTCATATCTAGGACATAGCATGTCATAGCTCGCATGGAACGTTACCTATTGCGTTACAATTTCATATATATTCAATAAGTATTATATTTTATATCCAATTTATGTGCATTCACTTTACTACTGACAATAACACGAAAGGTTATCAACTCCTTATGTGTATTACTACTGTCATAAAAATATTTATATATATATATATATTGAATACATATTTGTTCCAAAATAAAACAAAAAAATTTCAACTTTTAAGCAACAAAAGGTAGTTTCAAGTCCTAAGTTGGCAACCCTGTCTTAAATAAAACGAGCAGGTGCACTTATTAATGGGAAGTCATAAGCACATACCATCTGCTTTTCCAACATCCAGTCGGCCTCACGAATTCTAATTGATGCTATGAATGACATTTTGGTATAAATTCATACCAATTTAAGCTCAAGTGGAGCTCTAATGAAATATCACATTTAATTGTCGTTCAAATTAGTAAATAAAATAAAATAACCCTATTCAATGTCATTTTATGGCTTAAAAACATTAAATATACTAGAAATGTTTAAAAAGTTAATAATGGCGTTTATATAATATAACGCCCGTAATTCCCTAAATCTTAAGAGGATACCAATATAGCTTCGTACATTTTTCTACGTACGAAGTTTTCATTATTTCTTTAGATTGAATGGCTAGAGCTCTAATTTTTAAGTATATGTTTTTTCAATTTAAAATCTAGGATCGCATAAACTCAGAAACGCGATTGAAAAAAGTTTTCTCGATAGAAAATCTTAGCGAAACAACCTCTCATTTTTTATTTTTTTCATTTGTCGGTCTATTATCGCGTTGACTAATGAAATAACTTTAAAAACATAAGTAACTATTATATATAGAAACACGTAAATCAGAATTAAAATATATTTAGTAGATTTTGAGTAAACAAAAAAATATCCCTATTTCTTCATTTTCTATACCTACTAGCTGTGTTAATATGTACATGTCGATGATAATATTGATGTAGGTTAGGTAAGGTTGATACGCTAAAAATTAATAAAATCCCTATTTTACAGCTATTAAAATGTTTAGGTACTTGATGATAATTTTATGTAGTTAAATTATTTTTTTGGTCTTTTCTTAGCTGTATCATTTCAATTCTTACTGATAACTAATAAGTTACGGTGTTCTATTAAATATACAACATAGTTAGTTCGTGAACAATCAGTTTTCTATTAACTATTTCATCATTAACGTAAATAAAATGAGTTGCATAGATACTACAATAGCGATTATCTGTTACTTCGTCTACAATTTAAAATCTTCGCTATTTTACAAACCATTTAAATCCACTTGAGAAAATCATATAAGAATGTAACAAAAGCACAACAAAATTAATCGTCATATGTCATGTTAGTAATAATAAGCCATTTAAATATGTGGAAACTCCTTAACGGTAGGTTTTTAACCCTGTTATAATTTCGTCTATTGTCCAAAACGGTTTTGTTCTATGAGAACGAACTCAATTACAAGACACTACGAAAACCGTATAATCGCTGAGATTTAACAGCTTAACTATGTGAATTTTTTTAAGTTTTCGTCATTGTGATGAGTATGTAATTGGCCAATTGTACCCATGCCAATATATTCTAGAATTTAAAAACGCAATTCCCCTGTCAAAATATGTTAATGATGGCGTAATATTTAATTTACTCGCTATGTACGTCGGTCATCCTCTCATTACAGACTTATACCGCCATTAAAATTATTCTTTTTGCACCACAATCTCAACCGGCCAGTTAATTGATTCCCAGTGTCATTTATGTAAAATAATTGGTCAAGTGCGAGTCGGACTCGCGCACGAAGGGTTCCGTACCATTATCTATGCAACATAAGGCAACGTTATTAGTATCGAGCAAGAAACGGTAAAAAAATCATGTTTGTTGTATGGGAGCCCCCCTTAAATATTTATTTTATTTTATTTTTAGTATTTGTTGTTATAGCGGCAATAGAAATACATCATCTGTGAAAATTTCAACTCTCTAGCTATCACCGTTCTTGAGATACAGCCTGGTGACAGACGGACGGACGGACGGACGGACGGACGGACGGACGGACGGACGGACGGACGGACAGCGAAGTCTCAGTAATAGGGTCCCGTTTTTACCCTTTGGGTACGGAACCCTAAAAAGCAACATGGCTGCCAGGACCATTGATCAGATTACGCAATGTCACCAGACTGGATGCTCGGGGAAGTGAATATTATGTATTATTGATAAACAGAAGCATTGTTTAGTTTTCTTGTGAGAATATATCGAAGAATACTGAACGATCATTGATTTGCTTTACGATAAGCAATCGATACAAATGTATTTGTAAATATTACAGCCCTATTTTGGTATTACTTACAACTTTGTAGTGAGAACCCTGTTAATTTTAAATTTCGAAATTTATCGGACGCCGCATTATTCAGCCAGTAAACTTCTAATTTAAGGTTCTATTGTTTAGTGTTGCTAGTGCAAATTATTAAATTCCGAATTAGGTAAATGTGTCAACGAAGCTGTAAGTTAGTGTAGGTTGCACAATGCTTCAGGCATAGTGAAGTGATGACTCGGGGTTTCTATTTTCATGTGGGTTGAAAGTTAAGGCTATAAGTTGACAGATATGAATGCTTACCAAGTGTTGTGATGATAATTGTAGTTGTTTAATTTGTAGGCGTCAAATTAAAGAATAATAAGATTGGTGCTTCATTAAGCTCTACAGTTTTATTATATCTATGTATTTAATAATTGTGCATGTTATGTATAGGTACATACCGAAATCTAAATCAAACGGGACTGGTCGTTTACAGTTTCATAACGCTGCAGTGAATTACGATTCGTAGTGAATAGCTGTAATTACATTAAGAATGTTATTTAACTGAAAAAAGTAAGTATTCCATATTATAAATTCCATATTATATTATTAAGAAAAAAAAGATTTTTTGAGGCGTCGAAAACGAAATGCATCTACAAAAGTATTTTAATAAGTTCCGTATAATTCAATGAGAGGTTCACACGTATAATCCCAATAACAATTCAAGCAAGAAGATCTGGTTTACGATATGAGAGTACACGACTCCGATCATAGCGATCCGTACACCAACGCACGAAATCTCAATTCGCTTGTGCAACACGCTTAAATAACCGCAAAATACCTTATTATGCGCTTTCCATATACGTTCAGGCAATCTAAGGGGCCTATTACGCTCCTCGCTCATGATTCTCCGTTAATTTCAAATTCCACTCTAAGATCGCATGTTTCTTTTATGTTGGTACAGCTGCTTGCAAATACACAAAGGAGATCGCAACATTTGTCGCGAGACTAAATATCGGTACGTTTTATAAAAGACTCCTTTTTATTTTCTTCTAAAGACGTTCCATGAAATGGAACGCCCTTTGTAAGCCAACCCAGGGCGTCCCCTTCTATACAATGCCAACATTGAAACCAGGTTCTGTGAAAAGTCAACTCAGAAAACCAATTAATTATAGCATTCATTCATCAGCTGCTAAAGGAAGAATTAAAAAAAAGTAGTTTAAATAATTAGAACATAATAAAAATATTACACAACATGTTTAGCACAGCGGAATAAAAAAAAAATCATACGTAAATGGATTCCAAATTTAAATTATGAATTACCAATTGATGCACTGGCCACATCGTCGCGCTATTATAAGACTGTTTGGATATTTATTTTAACTCATTTCGCGTGTGTATAACGGGAGAGATGAAAAACATTCCCCTGTGTTTCATTATTAATGTTATTTTTAGACTACGTTCAACCTGCTTGGACGAGTGTTTACGCTGCCTTCAATAGCGTTCATATTATTACTCCTCATTATCTCAACCAATCGATTGACTTTATAAAGTAGCATCAATTTCTTGAAAACTAAAACGCCTGCACAAAAATTGTAACTACATAATTATATAGTCTATTGTAATACAGAGTAATCTTTTTAACTAATATTATAGACAAATCGTGACGTAAAAGAAAAAAAAATTGTAAGTCGATATATAAACTGAAATGTTATTGCGAGATCAGTAGGTATTCAAATCAATTTAGGTAGAAGGCTTTGGTCGATGCTTCTCGCCGCAATAAATGTTACACGCCAGTACTTTCATTAAAAAAATATTTTAATGTACACGACCAACGCTGAATGCATTAACTTCTTATAATTGATTGCTGACATATTATAATGAAGATAGCGAACTCGTGTTACATCAGTCTTGCAACATTTAAATAGCCTAGATCAAACACTGTTTAATTTTTGTATAGAATAATTAGTTACTGTATTTTTTCAAATTTAGAACGCATTAGCCATTCAAATAGTTAAATGACAATAAGTTCAAAAAGCTTAGCACCTTTTAAAACACACTTAAATAACATTCATCAGTCAGTCATCGCGTCAAATCCCCCGAAGACATAATAAAACATAACTTATTCGGTAGTTCAGTAAGTAGTATTTAATTATTAGTTAGTTGGCAGCCTCGGGCTAGCTGCCGACCGCTTCGTTCACATCCCGTTCGTTTTTTAAATCACACTATTTAGTCGATATTTACCGTAAATAGATTCATTGAAAATATCAACAGATTATAATTATTTAAATTAAGAACACTATAATTTAGAACAGTAAACAACAATCATTTATCAAACCGACCTAATGCTACTACATAACTCATTTTATAAACAATGGATCAACAAAAAAGGGGATGTTTAGAGTGGTGCGTGCGTTTTTTTGTATATTTTTTTGGTTCCGCTCCTACCTGACAACCACGAGGATGTGTGAATTGAGGATACTTCATCCTCTTTACTTCTTAGTTGAATGAAAGGGAGGGATGTATGTTTCGCGTGCTCGTGCACACGTAAATAAGTTGAACCTCCGTCATACTCGCAGGAAGTCGGGTTGAAATCTGGTGTATTTTTTTACTAGATTTTTGTTTATACAGGGGCTCATTTTTGACATCTCGATAGACATAACGTCTTTACAAGATAAGATTCATCTTTGAATAGAGCTTTGTTCGATGTGGTATGTAATCTTTTAGATTTTTCGTGGGAAGCTAATAATTAGAAATGTTAAATTTTATTTAAATGTACTAAATATATTTTTTGATTAAGACATCGTCACGCCTAGAATTGGTAAATAGAATTAAGTTGTAACAAATTGTTTAAAAAAACTCGCTCTAAAGACTTAAATAACACATATTTTGGGAGTTTGTTTAATAATTAACTTTTTTCTAACTACATAGTTAACTAAAGATAATCAAATCAATACCTATCTTAACTTGACAAACTAATCATTTTTAATACATATGTTTATTATATTTAATGAATATGTAGTTAATAGTAATTATAGACAATCAATTGACTCTAAAATACCGGAAACTATATTTTCTATAACTATTATAAAATTTATATTAAGGTGATCGTGCTACAATAAACCCGACAATGATTTGTCAAGACATGGCCGCCATAATTTAATACGTACCACTTCCTTCCGATGCCATATAAGATACCCTTTGACTTGAAAAAAAAAAATTCTTAGTTTAATTTTAGTTTAAAGCAAGCTGTTTCTTAGTTCATAAATACATAAAATATAAGAAGGGTTAGAATTAAATAGGTATTTTTTTACATAATAAGTAAACCAGATTAAATAGAACAATATAAATAATACATTCGTAAACGCATAAATATGTCTTTAAAAGTTGTTGACCCGATCGCGCTATACACATTGCAACCAACTGCATTCGTCCATTATATTTACAAGGGTTGTGCACCCTGGAGGGCAACAAAAACAACTTATTATTATTTATAAAGAATAAAATGCACAGGGGAATACCATGCGCTCAGTGACGTCTACTCCTCCATCAACAGAATCGAAAATATCCAAAATTTTACGTCAAAATCTGTACTCAAAACTAAAATCGTTTAAAACAAAGCAGGGGGCATCGATATTTTAACAATTCGATTATAAAAAAGAAAAGTATCGCCACGTCTCTATCGTTCTAAATTCAATTCAAACTAGGGGTGTCACAGTTTTCACCCCACACGCGTCGTTGATTGCAACCCCATTTTTGAACGACCTATATACAAGTCTGTCCAGTAAAACCGTTAATGTCTCAACGGGATCGATCGCATGGACAGTTGTGCAAATAAATGTTGTTTGAGGATTACATCTCTGGAGCGTTAAAAGCTGTATTGCCAGTATGTTTATATTGTCACACTGGTACTGATATATTGACTAAGTGTAATCTTTAATCGGTTTGACATCGCATTAAATGTTGTTTTTTTTTTCAGGTGCTGACATCTGGTTCCTTCGAACTTAGGATAAAAAGTTTTACGAACTCATTGGGTAGGTTAAGTAGTGGACAGTGCTGTGATGGTTCCTCAAATAGTGACGCGCCGTGTTTGGCGCCGTGCAGGACTAAATTTCGAGTGTGCCTCAAGATTTATCAAGCTAACATCGACACAACATCACCGTGCACATTCGGTGATATCACAACACCAGTATTGGGTGGCAACTCATTGGATGTGCCCAATCTCCACGTGGAAGGATTTAGCAATCCTATTGTGTTCCCCTTCGACTTTACATGGCCGGTGAGTTTAATGTTTAACATTATTAACTTTTCATAAACATAACAACACTTCATTAATTTTGAAGCCAACAGTAAAATCAATACATCGTAAAAGAAGCATTAAGTAGCATTTCTACATCAATAAATCAATGCCACGGATGTTACCGACTATCAAATTCCAATAATCCACGCGGCGACCACTGTAGGCACCTCATTCGCCTGTAAATAATAGTAAAAAAAGAAATTAAGGGATTCTATATTCAAATTTGACAGAAGAGATGACGATAAGAATGCTTGACGGTTTAACGAGCGGGTGCGTGGGAGCATTACAGCATTCAATGGCTCAGTTTTAATTAATTATGAAGTACTATTATACTATGCCCAGCCAGTCTTTAATGTATAGTTAGTTCTCGTTGTAGTTACGTTCTCATCTTCAATGGTCATTAAAGTTCAAAGGTCGCACAGGATCGTGATTCGATATTGTAATTACATGTTATTTTATTTACAGACTGCACTTAAATCTATCTAGATTCCAAGGATAACGGACGTCTTAATTAGACCTTAGTTACGGTTATTTCGCTGGCGTCAATTGTCTATGGTTTACATAAGCCGCGTGTAGATCTAGAGGTTCGAGAGCTATTTGTATTTTATTTAGCGGCCCGCTTCAAATGTCGTACCGTCTTGTAATGTTTGAGTAAACAATCACTCCTAAGCTCGGCCGCTTGCACAAGTTCTGACCATCTGGAGAAAACGTGACATTTGGTTACTAAACGTACTGGCAGGTAGGGTCGCCAAAACATAGACGAAATTTGAAACTTTTTTCGAATAGTGAATGTTCGTCCGGTAACTGTTGCTATCATTCCAAATGAATTAGCGCTAAATTGAAACTTCCTATTTAAATTCACATAGAGCTCTCTATTGCGAGGCATGTGTTGACATGCGATCAATTGAGCGAAAGCGGCACTCAGAATAGTTTAATCTATCAAATTTCGAGTGACAGGTTAAGCTGACTGTTGACATTGGATTGTACGACATAATTTTATTATGCATTTTATCTTCATCTAGTGAACATTTCACCCATGTGCTACTTCTCCATATGCCACTAAATTGTAAAATCCTTTATTTAAATCAACTGTTTACAGACAGTCTATTAGATCGTGTATTTGCATTCGTAGTCAAGGGTGAAGTGCCAATGCTCTTCACTGTATTGTGCTAATGCATCTAGTTTGTATAAGAACTGCCCTTATTATAGTTGAGTTAGATTTTTTCTCACAATGAGGTCATCGTCGGGCAAAGAAGCGCCTGTTTTACGAGGCATATCGCGCGCACGAATAAATATGTACCATGTAATGTGTTAGTAACTACATATATGGAACGTTCCGCAGGCTGACTTCGTGACTGGTGCGGCAGGTGAACGGTTCTGTTCTGAGACGCCAACATAACACTCAAACATTCGATTTTCAAAATTGACATTTAATTTACTCATCGAATTGTCGATGGCATGTATTTAAATATTTTGAAATTCGAAATAAACAGCATTCAGCAGCAGGACACCACCGGGTTCGGTAATCCAATCCCGAAAGTAATTTTAAACGCAACTGCATCCGAACATTATCTGATCCCTCGTGAATTATTTCGGTACTAAGCCCGTAAGGAGATTTGACCTATACGATAATAGGTCATAAGCATATTAATAATACTGACAACATCGAACAGTGAAATTACAAGTAAACCAGCGTGCGCGTTAACGACGCATAGAAACGATTTATCATAGAGCGTTTAGAGAGAGATGGCTCACTCCGAAAAGAAATCTCATTTGTATTCAGATGCTCGGCTCGACGGTGGGATTTCATTTAACAATTTGTGTTTGTAAAAGTTTTATTTTGTAATGTAACAACGCGCTTCGAGGTCCGTTAGGTAGTTCGGATGTCAAGAAGGTGAGACCGGATTATGAACGAGTCTCTGCACGTAGTTTATAGTTCTTAATGTGCTTGTAGCATATAGGAGAAAGGTTAACGATATTTGCCCTTAATACAAGGGGTGTTTACTCCCTACTATGGCTCATTCAACAATGTACAGTAAAACCGTTATCTGCGCCGTTAAGGCGAAAAAATTCTTATGCAATTCGATATTTGAAACACCTGCTTATGAGAGAAGGCAAAATAAATGTCAAAGTTAGTACTTCCGCGCATGCGGAGGTTTCGCTAGCCGCCATGTGCTTGCGCACCTCTATCCGAACTGACCGTGAACTATACTTTTTTATGGATTCTCTAAGATCCGTATTGCGTGATATTACTCACAGATGCTATTGTATTTTATCTTAATAATTTATATACAATCTATGAGTTACACAATTAAAACAACAATAGTTAAATCGTATTGTTGTTTAATAACTGCTAATATTATTAAATGGAATAACAAACAATGCTTAATGCAATGTGATAATTATATTTCGCACTATTGGAATGCCGTTCTGTATTTCTGTAATAATATTTTGCAAGTCATTTTCCCATAAGGTATTCGTTATATTTCATAGGAAGGGAGAGTTACTACAGCAAAAAATAATTTTGCATTTCAACACCATTAAGAGGGCACGATACCAAATTATGCTCCATACAAAAATATGGGTATCGTACTCCCCATTTTTCTTTGCGTAAGTTAAACCGATTTTAATTGTTTTTACGCTATATTATAGATGAAGAGTATATCTATGCTTGTATCACTTTCTTTTTTTCAAAACGTAATAACTAAAAGAAATATGACCATCCGAAAATCCCGTTTTTTTTTCGGTTTTCTTTACGTAAAGTTGCAGCGACTGTCACACATATTTGGTAAGGTTTTACCAAAAAAGAAAGTGATAGATAGATATACTCTTCATCTATAATATAGCATAAAAACAATCAAAATCGGTTTAACTTTCGCGAAGAATATTGGGGAGTACGAAAGGTCTTTTTTTCAAAGAATTTGTAGGTAAAATCTGCTTCAGCTATATTCATCCCTTTCAGCGCGGTGCTCGGGAATAGGGATAGCAAATACCTCAGTTAGGAGTACAGTACCCTTTCTTTTTGTTAAATTGATTATGCTAGCCCTAGCTATTATACGTACCACAACGATAATAGACATGTGCTTAAAAGTGGATCAAAAGCAAAACTATAAAGTTTATCATAGAAAATAATGTTGTCATATCAACACGTAACATAGCTATTAGTGAAAACGCGAATGTACCTACTTGAATAAAAAAAAAATTTTTTATGCGAATTTTTTTATTTCTTTTTTCATAAAATTATATATGTACCTCCTAATAGTAACTAAATACATTAAACTTTTGTAGGGTATACGTAATATCTACAACAAAAAATATTTTACTAAGCAGTTACATAGTTAATACATTCCAAGTAATCTCAGAATCTTTAAAAATGTATGTAGTTACTAATCGTAAATGATAACTTTTTTCTATAAAAATAAATATCACCGACATTTCACAAAACGTCCTCTGGTCCCAAGCTAAGCTTATTATACCTACTTGTTATAAACTAATCCTAAAGTTATCTTAGTAAATTGAATATAGTTATATCAAAAAAATTTATGTAAATCATCATAATAAAGTTTGTTCCGACAATGAAATGATAACGCAGCCATGTGTTTACATTGCTACTCGCGTTTCCGGAAAACATTTATTATAAGTACTTACTAACATATCTAAAACGAAATAGTTCGCTTTTGTTACCGTGTGACTGTGATTTTACCTCATTAAGAATAATTAAAGACTAATCTTCATATTAACATTTTATACCGCGTATCCTATACGCAACGAAGCGGTAAGTTATTCTCAGTGGGAGATATCTCCATGAACTTGTATTGAAGTCATTAACTCAAGTAGAATCAACTAAACAAATGTTACGGTGTTGTCTCGAGAACTTTAAACATTGAATAGCGTACTCAAACATAAAAGCTCACTGCTAAGTACTTGATTAATGTATTTGTGTCGTATATGAAGAAACACACGTCTTTATTGTAGAACAAAGTAGACTAAGCAACAGCGTAACTAATGTTGGAGATTGTTACTTATTTTGCATGTTTCGTAAAATAGTTTCACGCTCCAAATAACTAAGTTTTTAAACGAAAGTATGAAAAATCTTATATGCAACTGGCTGTTATCATATTGTGTTCTATTTTAAAAAAAATTCAGGCGTACCATACTGAGAAATTAACGTTACCGTGACGTCACGTTCGATTCCAATTTCAAAACAATAGTACGGTAACGCACGAGGCTTCGAATGCCGTTTTTAATCCATTGTCGCGTGTGAAGTCAACGTTTTTTGCGCCCGATAGCAGCGTACTTACACATTAGAAAGTAATTAACGATGCACAACGCGTCGCGTAAAAACTTACACCTTCACAAAACTTGTATGTATATCAAATTGTCAGTAATTACATTAGAATCGTAATCAGTTACGCGCCCCGCATTATTATTCGTCGACGATTATATAAGTTTCCACTTCGGAAAATGTAAAACCTTTGCACGCATCAGCAACTTATTACTACATAATGAAACATGATGCTTCGGTTGCTTTATAATACCATAGGTCGAGTAACTTCCGTCTATGGTGTTTTTATAGTGTAGAGCTCTTAATAATTTCCTTTATTTCAATCCGCTCGCGTCGGGATCCTCTTAAAATACATACCCTACATCCGCTTCTTTTAATAAAGTCTACCGAAGCTTTGGAATGCCTTAGTGGATGTTGTTCCCTCTTCGACGTCGTCTTTTATCTTTCTCCTTGCCGACGAAGAGCAATTAAACTTTAACAAAAAGACATCGCGAAATAAATTCCACGTAAGTCATGAAGAGCGCGTTACTGAGCAATATGTGAGCCATTACAATACAACTTGTAATGTGATTTCATAAGTTTCAAATTTAAACAATCGGAGCGTAGATAATTACTTTAGTTGCACTGTTCAAAGCCACTGCACAGGTATTCAGCAACCTATCAATTAACCGGCCACGAGTTTTCTGAGTGATCCGCGCCTAAATAAACATTTAGTGAAAATTAATTATTATTTCTGCATTTAAAATGACAATGCTATTCGAAAACTGTACCATTATAGTCAGTAAGTAATGATTAGTCACACGAGAGATAAAGTAATAAAAGCTCATCGTAGTGAATAGACAATAAAATTTAGGTAGACTTGTTATTACAACACGTCTCCGGGCGAGCTCTAAGAAAACACTCCTTTTTCAAATAGATGCTCGTTTACGGTCAAATTCTGACATTTTAACTACGTCTCAACAACGTTTACGGCTCCCAATAAATTGTTCAAAGCAGCCGATTTATTGTGATAGCTAAATGTAATTTGCGCTACGGCATTTTTTCTGCACGACAAAATGTGTACTTGACATATTTGACATTATATTTACCATTATATGATTGCTTACGCTTCAACATATCTGATGACAAGGAATTAGACCGGCTCCCTGTCAACACCGGCTCACGTAGTAGCTACGGACCTCCCAAATGTGTACTTGATTAAATACTTAATTGTATGTCAATCAGCATTCAAATTAGGAATACTATTCGTAATTTGAATTACCAGTATTAATCGCGTTTGGAATTAAAATTGCATCCGTTTAGGCGAGCGACAATGTTCTATTTTTAAAATCGATTTTGAAATCGATGCGTTTTCCACGTAGGTAACAATAGGGATGCAATAATCCCTCAAATCTGCAATTGATGAAATTCCAAGCGTTCCTGAGTTTATTCATCACACGCGCGGTGTTTCTAGGAATTGTGAGTCGCAGTACGACCGACTCACATGCTCCATTGGTATCCACAACCTCGCGAATAAATCGTCGCTGTTATTTAGTATGGGAGGAGCGCCGGTACTTACGTACCTGCGTACATACTTCGACGAATTTATGGACGTGTCAAAGGCCGATATTAGTCTGGGAACATTGAGTGAATCTTGCAAACTAAATTAGAATATCCATAGATAAAATCTTATCTTTTTAATATTCTAACTGGAGTACGGTACGATTTTATGAGAGACAAAGCAGTTTTAAAAAATAACCTTGCGCATTTTTCTAATTACGCTATAGTGTTACTAATTAATTATAATACACCATTGGTTCTTGTTTACCTTATTGCCTCAAGATTTAAAAAAAATAAAAAATAATATACTAGTTACAATAATTTAAAAGCTTTCACAATGACTTTCGTATAAAGGGTTTACGTTAGACACCCTTACTGTTTATGTAGCATGGCCTTCAGTATTTTGCATGACATTATCAAGGTAGTTGATTATTGATTAGTTACTAAATATTTTATTTAAATTTCGAAGGACTTAATTAATATGCATCACAAATACATCAAAATGGATTAATGTTGCCATATATTAAAATTATTACACAATTTTGAATATAAAATTGCCGGAATATTATATAGAATTACTCATTCTTTTATAATCCGCCTATGCAAAGTAGAAGAAAAAAAATGTATACATAATATAATATCAATTTAAGTATCATGTTGAAACTTGTATAAGATGAAGGCTGTATCGTCATATTTATGGTTAAACCGATCATAAGATTATTTGTTTTTAGTGAGGTTTCGGTTTCATCACTGTACCCTTCTCATTCCCTTATCAGATCACTATACAAGTCGAGGATGTCTCACAAAATTAGTTAACACGACTTTTTATTTTTTAATTCTTGTGGTTCATTCAAATCGTTCGGTTGTTTATGGCCGACATTTTCATTTTTGGAATTCTTCAACGGCGGGCTGTCCGGCGAATACCGGTGATGCCATGAGAAAATTAAGGCTAGCCTTTTTCACTCAGACCCCTGATACAAAGTCCCAAATTCCTTTCGAGAGTGTCTTTTTTCGCGATGGTTGTAATTGAGGGCCATAAATTGTTAATGTCTGACTTATTTCGCGTCTCGTGTAAGACGGACCGGTCGTTAGCAGTAAAAAAAAGTTGTTAAGTTTGTCTTAAATAATAATGTTTCCTAGCTTTCGTAAAATAATCGTCACAGATATAAAGTATAACATTTCTTTTAACATTCTCGCTTTTCAACTTTTTTAATGCTTCCCGGTAAAACAGGCTTGAGTAATTATTCCTTTCATAATGTACTTCTAAACACTTAATTTTTCCGTATAGTCACATTGGTCACTTTCTCAAATTTATTACGGCAACACTGGGACTTTATTATAGCATCAATTTAATGGTTATTATTTATGATTGGCGTGTGAAAATGTTTAATGCATTTAATTGGTTGAACATTTGTCGTACCTGTGCATTACGTAGTTAGTTCATTGACGTATCTCAGATCAAATTTATTGTCAAAATTAACGCATTGCTTGCTCTTAATTTGTTGTATTTATAATCGCACAAGTATCTTTGAATACACTTACTGACTTATAAATATATTTTATAAAAAATCTACATCAATATATAGTTACCTATAGACATTTGTGGGTACACCTGTGTGATTTCCATAACCGACTGTCACTAATAATACAGTAAAATATGGATACACAGAAACATAATATTAAATGTTTATAATTTCACACTAAGTATAAGATCGTAAATCTTGCCTTAATTTTATTGGCGCCGTTCCAATACTCTTTTAACATTTTAACATTCATATCGATTTTAAAGGTAATATTTTATTTCTTTTTTTATTTGATTGGCAACACCATATCATTTCAGAACGCAAACAAAGGATTTTTCTTTAAACAATTTGAATTTGGAACTTAGTAGGTTCACATGAAGTACGAGGTCGTCATTTGCTTTGAGAACGTCTCTCTTTTGTCTATATGCGCTTGCACAGACGTGAACATAGTTTCATACACGAACAAACGTTAACCAGCTATATTTGAAAGTGTGTTCTACAAACCAAACATTACCTGACATACGACAACACGATTATACAAGGCTATAGAGGGGCTCACTACCTTGCTCGGTTACTTGACTTTAACACGAAACTGCTTAACATTCTAACAGAATGCATGTAGGTACTCCAAGTCGCCAATAAACTGTCGACCTGAATTTTTTGTCGAAGCATATTTATACAGGAAGTCTCTCTGTTCTCACGGTTAAATTACACAATCTTGCAAGTTATCCTAATAAAATAAAATCACCAAATCTAGTACTAAAAATATGATTCATCGGGTCAACGCACCGAACATTCGTCGATGCCAAAATAGAAGGAGATAAAGATAATTAAAAGCACTAATAAATAAATGCGCTCGCAAATGCTTTTAATAATAAAACAAGTTATGCTCGTTCCATATTTATCTGACAGACAGAATTTGCATATCTTTTTTAATTTGACGTAGGTAGTGTATAAAAGGTAAAGGCAATACTTTACTAATACTAACACATCATCAACACAAACTTCACAATTTACTAATCGATTAAATGTTCATGAATACAAACCTCAGAACGGAATTCTAACAATTGATTTTGTGACGTCCGGTGAAAGATAAATTTGACGAGGTTTAAGTTTTAAAAAACCTGTTCAAACCGATGTTACTACACTGGTAAAGTGTGAAATATGAAATCACGATTCTTCCACCTGCTCAGGTGTTTGTGTTCTAAATATTTTCTCGCGTTGAAACGATACTCGAAAGAATTACGGTAATATCTGTGATATTTTCTATGAATACCTTTGATATTGTTGTACAGTACCATTATTGACCGAAACCGATGGTTATACGACCTTGTTCCATTTAGAAGGCATCGGTACCAAGCACTGTTTATGCTGGGAACCGTCAAAAGAAACTTGTCAATTAGTTTTAAAGCTCTTTATTATCTTAAATAAGTCATAACTAAAGCAACAAACAAGAGAAACATCTGTCGCAATTTCTATTAATGTCTTCATCTCACTAAACAATAAAATGAACAATAGTGATCCCAACACGTGGCCCAGTGTCCATTCAGACGGGCAGACGGGGATTTGTTCTTAAAATCCCAAACACATGGCGCTAACAAACAAGACCCACAAAAGTACGGGTCCGTTCCCACGTACCCTTTCGTTGGATTTCTAATTAATAACAAAATAACATTGGTAAGAACTCCGATATGGAAGCCTCTTTAGACACCCCAATAAAACGATTATCAAATAATTCTCCAGCCTTCATACAGTGATATCAGCCTAGTCTTTATTCCAACTCCGTAATACAATTTAACGCATCGCTTTCAAGGGATACGATTAATGTGTCTCGATACGGTGCGATCTCAGCCCGATATTATGAAAATAAAAAGAACACGTTTGAATTCGGAACGGTGGGGTAATTAACGTTGTTGATGGGCAACATTGCTTAGTTTTTTTTTTACAAAAATGGAACGTAATCTGAATCGAATTGTGACGAAGGATTATCAAATTAGCGTTCGACATACACTATTGTAATAGGTTTCCTTAATTGCTTGCAAAGTCTAGGTAACGAGTCTTAACTAGTTGTCATATAAGTATACGGTATCGCCAACTCGACACGTTTATAAAGGCTACCTGCACACGTACGCTTACGTCGGTCGCTTTTTATGGGCTGGCTCGAGAGTCACTGTCGTGGGAACCGGCATATACTTACGACCGGCTACAGCTGACCGAAATGCGTTCTCCATACTCGATTAACAAATCAATACAGTGTATACTACAACTTGCCATATTTGATTGGGTACACACAACATAGATCGGAATAAAGTATTTTGACAAGCGTTTTCATTCCTTATTGATAGCGTCTACTACTTGAGTTTTCAAACACTGATAAAATTTATTCACTAGTAGAGGCCTTCCTGATTAGTATTCCGAGGGAACTGATATAACATTTATTTACATTGTCCCATAACTGGTTATGGTTAAATTCGTCAAATCCGTAAACGAAAGTTTAATCTAGATCTCCTCTTTTAAAAAGTTATAGAAAAAACTGTTCACTTTTTATGCCGCATCATATTGCATTGTGAATCGTCAGATTTCTCGTATTGATTTCCATCAACCGACAATAATCATTGTTCGTTACAGACTCCGGGGGCATCAGTTCCTATGCAAATATACTATTGTTCGTTCATGCAAATTGCGTTTTCATTCATAGAGCTTAATTGAAGACGGGTGACATCTGTCAGGAAAAACTGAATCATCTGTTAAGAGGTGGTAGATGATCAAATGAGGTATTAGTTAAGCGATGACCCTTCGTATCCGGCGGGCACAGCTGCGACCCGACACACGCTTATTGTAATTATAATGCTTTAGAGATTCCTTATGTCAGTCTTACTCTTTAATAACACATGCGTCCAACATTAATTGAAACACACCAGTTTTATATTTCATTTTTTAAATTACGTTCGTGCTCCAAATGATGATATCTTAGGAAAAGAGCGAGATGTAAAGCCATTTATACTGTATTCCCTAAAAATATTATAATTTACATAAAGTGGCTTATATTTTCCTAAATAAAAACCTATGATTTGTTTAAAAAAAAGTTTGTTAGTTTCAACGAATAAAATGAAACATTTCTTAAATAATATCGACTCCCCACGTTTAGTGACTAATGTCAGCCAAAATTGATGCTTAGCATGATTTAAAAGTATAATTTTTTCCATTATAATTTAGTTTATTTATTAAAAGTATAAATTAAAATTCGCTAGGTACCTGATTTGGGTTGCTGACGATTTGCGTTGAATGTGAAAACTAATTTTAATTAGTCTGTAAATTAATTATAACATTTTACAGTCTTGTTATTTGTTATAATAACACACAGAATCAAGATCAAACCCTAGAAACATACACACATGAAATCATAATGATGTTTATAAACTAAAGTGTACTCATATAAACAGTATTCAAGATGTTATATAGTTAAATTTGGTTGTATGCTTTGGAACTGGGTCGAGTTACCAGTCTCCCTCACTATTTGAACGACTTGTTCTCACCAGTTTGTTTTATTATTTCTTGTTATACCACTTATTAAACACGCTAGCACTTCATATTTTTAGATTCGAGACTCTACCGAAAATTGTCGGTCGATAACTCACATCCGCAGTGTAATTAAACAACTATTATAGAAGTAAAGGTTAACACTGGCTTAGTTGATCATCTATTCTATGCTATCTTGTATTTACGATCGCGACCGGTTTTCGATGAGAGAAATTTCAAATAACTCATGTACATTTTTGCATGAACGGAACTTAACAAAAACTCATTGATAATTTCCGTCGCAGGCGCCTTAAAGCTGTTGACATGGTACTGTTATCAAGTTTTTAATCGATTTTGGACTGCCGTTTCGCCTCCTTATGTAAACATAGATAAATGTCAATAATCGGATATCAGATATGTTCCGTTGATATTTTTTTATGAACGTGTTCCTTGCTCCATGAGCAACTCGTTATGCGACCTAACCATTGCGTTAAGTATTATTTTTAGCTTGATATTGAAACAATTTTTCTGCCATCTGCTCCTGGGATCACCTGTCTATCATGTTAATTTACACTCGTTGGCTATTAACATTGTCGTAAAGTAAAGAAAATATTTGAAATTCTCAACTGCCGCGCCCATGTAAAGGTCTCGGATGTAAACTATGTAACATATAAGTAAATTATTTTGATAAAGCTGACGTACTGTACCTACATAATCCGTTTAAACATCATTACATAGTTGTAGTTTTATTCGTAATTAGTTATTTATTAAAGGGCCCACTGTTGGTCATATTTAATAGAAGCCTTGCATACCAAGGTTAACTTTATAGTAAGACTCATAACAATAGGCTCTATTGAGCGTTAAAGTTTGATGGTACGTTGAAAATTTACGGATTATTCCTTACTAATATTTAAACTAAGCATTATCTATTTGTAAGAAAAAAATAGAAGATAACTAATATAATTATGTACTTAACTTAATACTTTCTAGCGTCAATACGTAATATTAAAATAGTTATATAGAAAAGCCATAGAAATATCCGTGTTCATACAAATATTTATTCTAAGTGGAAATCAAACCCATTATTAGTGAAAGTTTGACAACACAATTTACAACAGACAATTTAATATACTTCACATACAAGTATATTATAGTTAAGAATACCACTTCCTTTATCAACAAATAGTAGATATATTTTTGATTCTTATCTTGTACATATATTTGTAATGCACTGTGTAATTTATGTATTTCGTGTTACAGGGCACATTCTCACTCATAGTGGAAGCGTGGCACGATACCAACGAAACGTCAAGATCTGATGGTAAGTTTAATATATTTTCTTATAATACCATTTTAATAAAAAGGGTCATGAAAATCTTCGTTAAAATGTAAAATTCAAATCACGTCTGTCACGACTCACTCACATTCAAGTTTCACTGTAATTCTGGGTGTTTATCGTGCATTTAACGGGTAGTATGTATATTTGAATGCTCATATTATCATATCGTGGAAGACAAAAATGTTCCCATGGTGTGGACGATTGGTGTTCTGAGCACGCCGAGTTGCGCGTGCTTCGCTTCGCAATGCGCTCGCTATTCTAATAAACTCAGCCTTCTGTAGGACGAAAATTTAGTAGAAATGTTCTAATGTATTCTTATGGCCGTTGACCGCCACTACACGTCGTAAAATTACTTATGAAATATAGGCAAATTGGTTACCTACTTTGTTTAATCTAGCTGTTGTAATCAAACATTTGGTTTTGACACGCTATCATAACCACAAAATTAAACGGATGTCATGTGCTTCAATATAATTTCAAATTATTATCATTTATTATAATCGATTGGATAAGTTTTGCTGTTCATAAGAAGCCTAAATGCCCAATAAAGAATCGACAGTTTGTCTTACATGCGACGTGGCGTGACTGAAAAAACGATTGTGAGTGAATTGTAACCAAATAAATGGTAAATACATCATCGTGACAATACTGTGTGCATTGGTACAAAACTCATTGCTTTAGACATAAAAAATATGTTAGGAATAAGCCGGGTAGGTTACTTGAAGGAATACCTAACCGTTTCCATATATTACATAAATGGCGAATGCGAAAATTGACTACCAACGCCCACTTTTTAATTAGATTTTCATAGTGCACTCTGACCGACATAATTACTACTCCTGACCGACTAACAAAAAAGACTAGTTATTTATTTGGGAGATTTTGAGATATGGTGAGGTGTGTCTACGGGCCGGTTTACCGAAAATCATTAGCGTCCGAAGTGGATAGCTTAGAGGACGAGTATATTTTTAATACGGCTCGGGAGCGATGGGCGGCGCCGTCTCACTACCGAGAAATGTTACCAACCCAACAGAAATCTAATCAACCTTAATAACGGGTTACACGCACGCCGTTTGTGTTCACTCACTATCGACTCACCGGGCTAATGTTTAATTAAATCACATTCTGTTTTTATCTAATATCCAAATGGAACAGCTGCACCAAGGAAGCGGCCGTTGCATGTAACTAATAAAATTCTTTGTCGCCGGACCCTTCACTGTATATAATTGTTGCGTATAAGACTGAAGAATAGCGACACACGACACCAAGAATTTTATATATCATTGACAATCATACAACCGCATTGAGAATCTCGCTCACAGATATGTATAAGGCGATTCTTGTTCTAAACAAATAAACGTAACAACAATAGTCTCTGGCAATTTTTGATGTTGTCGCTTGCTCCTTCACCGAAATCTTTTGTATTGTGCCCGAGGCGGTTCGAGCCGCACCTGGTCCACACTAACGGGCCGTCGTCGTTTTGTTTACTCACTGGATGCTAAAAAATACACCTCCGAGGGAAGCAGAGTATTTTTTAGTTTACACTTCATCTTTCGTCATCGTAGGGCTTGAACATGATTAAAAAAATCAAGGAAGACGCTCCGGAAGGCTCGATTTATGATGTAACAGGCGTTATGGTGCATTCAGGAAGCACTGTCGACAGATGCCCAGCACATGTTTTTGGATAATAGGTGGGCACACTCTCAGTGTTTCGTCCTGTGCCTTTGTTTATATTAAAGACATTAACAGCCACATTGTTTACAATTATTGCACTGCTAAGCACAAGCGTGTGTAAAGCCAACCGGAGAAAAAACAGCGTGTGAAAGCTATTGATAAGAGATTCGTAAAGGCAATTACTGGTGTGGACCACAGAGACGCGAGTTTACCGCCCCGGGGCCGGCTACCGCTTGCCGGCTGACATTACACGACCGAGATGCGATTATCGATACAGTTATGTTGTGACGGCTGCTTATCTTGCTATCCGGCCGTGCATTATTAGACGATTCATTACTAAAGCCCTCGGTGGACCTGTGACTCAAGACGATGCTCGTAGATCCGTATGATTACTGAGCACGTTAATTAACTTTGCCGAGTCTTAAGCAGTCCACATCACTCGTCTCGAAACGTAACGAGCACATTGCATATTTCGGAAGCTTCACACGGAATGAAAATGCACGTTTTTTAACAAAGCGGAATTCAAAACGTGAGTCGTCCCTCATGTCTTACGCGAAATGTCTTCAAATAACATTGAGAAATATTTAATTTGGTTCCTTAAGATACTTGAGATTCAAGTGGATGATTTATTTATCAAGACCAAGAGGCGACGTCTTCTATAGAAATATTCTTTGAGAGCCACAAGTGGACAGTTTTGTAAACAAAAGTGGCGTTTCGTTTGTATAGAGAGACATCCCATTGACGAGATAAAGTTTCCCACAGCTTGCAGTGGGCGATAGAGGCCGTTACGAGTATGAGCAGGTGTTTGAATCGAGTCAAGTGGAAATCGACATATCATTTAATGATATGTGTCACCTGCAGAAACGGTTGACGAACTTTGTCAATGTCGTTCGTCATGGCTTCGATTTCATTCTTTAAACCATAATTAATTTGCAAATAAGATCACCACGATCCAGCCGCCATATTACGCCCTGTCAATATAGAACTGTATTATTAAGGCAAGGGTAGACATCCGGTGGCTTGATTATTGATCGATGTATGATATCAGCGGAAGCGTCGCGTGTTTGCATCCCTACTTCCCAAAAATCGTATTCATAATATCCAAATCGACCGCGTCCGCCTCCTGTAGCGTAACCAAGTCAAATTATCGGTTATTTCGCTTTCTTTTGTTTTTATTTATTGCCGATTGCCGTTCAGACTTATTCTCGTTTTATTTGTAGTGACCTCTGGGTCCATAATTATATGCTATCTGGCGCACGGCGGCGGCAGAGCACGTACCCAATGTTGCTTCGTCCTTCTATAAATGTGTTATTTATTTGTGAATTGGAATTATATTAATAGATCTGATAGTGGGGTGCACCTTCATTTAATATCGTTACTCCTTTGTATTATGATTATAACGATTGGTATATAATAAATTTGTGTGGTCGTTTCATAAGAATTGAAGTTTTGAATCCGGTAATTCGAATAAAAGGCGAATACACTATGGGAACGCAATTTTCCTTTACTTAATGATGATCTCGCATATAATAGGGCTGCTAAAAAGTTAAATTAAGTTAATTTTAAGTATAATTACCTTATATTTACTTTCGAGTAATTACTTTATTAACATATTTTTGTTAATATTTTTTTAGTATGAATGATGCGGAGATTTTGATATTACTAAAGAGTTTAAATCTTTCGTAATATAACTAGTACTCGACAACCCTGTTACACCTGAGTCTTGAATGCACGGTTGCCATAATTCTCGTGCACACACTGAAAGTAAATTGCACTCGGCCGGAGTTCAGTTCCCACACATAATTTTTCTAATTCCTTCCGAACGCTGCTCGCCGTTTTAATAATTTCTCAGTTCGCCTTGTAGTTAAATACAATTATCATTCACACTCTTCTACATAACACCAAACGATAATTTTAATAGTTGAGCGTTGAGTAGAATAAAGTTCATAATATTTAATAGGAATGAAAGCCAGATCGAAATAAATCGATAGCATTCGTCTGATTGTATTTTCGTTAGGTACACAACCGGCGTACCATACGCGTTTTATCTTCTAGATTTATTGAACAGATACAATCTTTGTAAGCCTACACGGCACCGGTAAACCGTGAGCACTATGCTTTATACCACAGTCGACGTAATAATCGTTAAAATAATATTTGAAAATGGAACTTCGAATTCTTTGCGCCATTTTGTCAATATGCCATGACAACGTCAAATTCTTTTATGTTTTCTGTAATAGTTAAATAAAATGTAACTATTTTATTTTATATTTTACTTTTAGTAAGTACCTAGCTATATTCTTATTCTTCATTTAAATGAAAGATGTTTATTAAAGATGGCATTATTTAATATGAGTCAGTTAGGTAGTTATTTTGGGGTGTTACTGTATCAACGCGGTCATAAGGAAATGAAGTAAAGGATATTTTGAGAGTTTTATTCCGGTTCGGAAACCATTTCGGCTGTGATCGGCGCGTGACTGTGAAACTACACGACAAAATAAGGGTGTTTTGATACAAATATACACTCTTTTGTAAATATTTCGACGTAAACACATAGTAAACTAATAAACCTTCAAGCTTTAAAGAACATTAACAATCGTAGATCACAAATTACGATATATCCATCTCATTATTGCTTTCTTAGTACCATTGACATGTAAAACAAAAGGAACAATAATACCATACCGCACGAAATTAGTCGGGATCGAACGTTTTTATATACCTTTTAATTTTGTTTCGCGTCTGGTTTAATTTTATCTGCTGTCGGGATTACCGGCTTAGGAATGTACCCATCGAACCAACAAGAGTAAAAAGTGGGCATACACGACGAGAAATAAATAAAGGTAGAAACTGGTCGACGCTGAGATTTCTTACCTAGGGCTGCCGCTCTAACTGTCCAAACTAGGACGGGTTGCCGACAAAAAATGTTTTCTCACCATCGTGACTCGTCTAATTCCTTGTATAGAACTTTAATTTGATAGCTCTAAATTGTTTCGGGATTTGTGCTTCGAAGATTTGTATCTATTCTTGTTTTTCTTAAATTAAATTTGTATCGGACTTTCTTCTTTTTGTATTGTTACTTTTTGTTGTAAGAATAATGATAAACACAGCCCTATTGCGTTGTGCATTTACGCGTCTTTTGATGAATGGATATACCTTTTTTCAAATCAATGCAGTCGGTAGTTTTCACAGACCGCTTTTTGCACGCCACTTATGTAATGTTTGCTGGCCGTTGGCGATGCGACTTGTCCGTCCGCTTTTTCAACTAGGTATCGCACTTCACTTACTTTGTGTTTTACAAGTAATATGTAACATATAGATTGCAGTTAAAACTATTTAATCAATCACACAACGGGCGCCGGCGACGAATCAAAACAGTGAATCACGTTTGTGAACAATGAAATCTCACGGTCGAATGCGGGCGTCAAACGGTCGACGTTAACAGGTCAATTTACTTCTGTAACCCTTTCCCACGGTGATAAACAAATATTTGTGTATTTTACAAATAATGTAATTAAGATTGTCATGTTAAAATATTTTGGACGCTAAAAGTGTTAAAACTGATACACTGAACCAACTTCAATACTTTACTGATTCGTACACATGACAATATATAATATCTATATAACAACTCTTTATTTTTCTCATATTCCTTCCTCGCTCCGCACGACTTGCCTCCGCCCGGCCTGACATCCCAAGTGAGTGTTGCCATCGTGCCCCCTCTTTCCTTCCCCAAACGTTCCGCCAGTGTTGTCACTTCAGAGCTCGATTATCGATAAGAATTACATTGATCCTGAAATATTAATACTATTTTAGTCGAGTCGCTAACATTCGGCCATTCTGACCGATGTCTGACCTCAGACATTATATTGTAGGTAACACTAGTGGGTCCAACCGACATTCCTACTTCCCAGAAAGCGAGTCTTACGAAAGATATATATTAAAGACGGTAGCGCCATCTGTTAAGTCCACTTGGGGACCTAACTCGGATCTAATGTGCAAGATGGAAACACTCATAAAAAAAAGGGAACAGGGAAAAGAAAAAAAAAATCAATCCAGCCATTTAATTTCAATATTTTGCTGACAGTAGGGCCACTTTCAGGGGGGTAAAATTGTGAACACAAACGCATAACAGAAGTTTTCATTGAAATCAGTCATTGTTTAAATTAGGTGTCTTGATGCCAGCAGCGCCGTCTCTCAGTTCCATTTGTCAATAAATTTTATTCCTCTATTGTCAGAGCCACCTGCGAACACACAAACGAAAACTTATGTTAGACTGTCCAGCCACTTATACTTCAGGATTTTGTAATAATAAAATTCACTTAATTTGGAAAATAAAACTAAAAACATGTGTTTGCAAATCCTACGAATTTTGTAATTACTGTATCATCATATGTGTGTACAATTTTAGATCAATCCCGTGAGTGAGTCCTAAATTGTTCCGTTAAATAGTGTGATACATACATAGATTGATAGACAGATATGTACAGAGCTGGAAAAGAACATGTTGGGAGTAACTTCACCAACATCCTCTGTTGCAATCTAATTAAACCAGTGATTAAGTACTCAGTTGTTTTGTACTTTCCTCGGCCATCCTACTTATAGAATGACCCTATTCTATCGGACAATGTCGGCTTCTTTAGATCTTCGGCAATGGCTTCCACTTTGACGTCCTCTCATCTGATTATCTCTGCTGTAGTCCAATATAGTTCTCTAAGTTAATGTATAAGTTTATATTTACCATTACTCTCCTAGTAACTCTGCGTTACTGCAGTCTATGGCCGCGACTCTCGCTCCAAGATCTGCTCATCTTTAAGACTACTCCTGCCATCAGTTGCTTGTTAGCTCCGTGGCCAGGGTGTCACTTATAAACTTTAGACATTGGTAGCGGCTCCCGCTATAAACCTTCCAATATCATCTCTTATAAACTTTACTTGTTGGTAGCGGCTCCCGCTATAAACTTCCAGTATTATCTCTCTTATAAACTTTGCGACTGCATCTGAAATCATAGAAGAAATCCAAAACAGTACATACATTCTATAAAAAAATAAAAAGAAAAAAAAAAAAAAGAAATTTGGATTGAAATATTTATAATTAAGTTATACCTGATGAAAAGTGGTTGTGAAATGACTTGTGCAGCTCATTCGTCCAAGGAAGGGAGCAAAGGATGAGAATGTTAATTAAGATGACCAATACAAGAAAATTATTCAGTTGTTTATTTAGTACATTCACATTTTATCCAAAACGGCAATGAAGACAACAATTAAATCAGTGATAATAATTTGAGAGAAAAAGAAAAAAAACAAAATAATGATAATAATGTGATTCTTTTTGTTTTTAATTCTTTGCTGTATTTCGTATTTGTTTTTTTTTCCTCTTTTTTCCTTTTTTTTCTTTTTTTTTCCTTTAAATCAACGCTTTACTGTAATTTATATATAATTGATCAATCGTGATCAGTCTCAACATCAGATGCGTTAAAATTGATCCAGGGTTTTATTTTATCAGCTGCATAAACATTCTGATATTTTTTTTTGGAGTAGCCTTCTATACTAGACACGATGTACCTATCGAGTGGTAATACTTTTTTAATTCTGTAAGGTCCACTGTATCGTGCTACCAGTTTGTTGCTTTCTCCAGGGTTATTTATTTGTTTTTGTACGAGGACTAGGTCGCCTTCCTTGTATTCTTTAGCCGGACATCTTTTCTTGTTATACCTTTTCTCCATTTCTTGCTGATTTTTCTTAATAGTTTGTGTTACTTCATCTCTAATTTCGACGACATCACTAGTGTTCTCATTTATATCCGATAATTCGTGTAAATGTGTTTCGCTAAGATTAACGGTTCTTTTGCCAAAAATCACCTCCGAAGGTGTTTTGCCTATTCCTTTATTTATCATGTTGTTTAAGCTCCACTGAACGTTATTAAGGTGAGAGTCCCACTCTTTATCATTCTCTCCATGAGTTAGTGCTGCTAAGGATGCCAAAATCGTGCGATTGTATCGTTCAATTTGACCATTTGCCCTCGGCATTGCCACAGCATTTTTGATGTGCTTGATTTCTAATTCATGGGCAAATTTTGTAAATTCACCGGACGTGAAGCTGGTTCCGCGGTCTGAGATCAGCAGTTTGGGTGCCCCAAATAGTCCAAAGACATCACGAAGGGCTGCAATAGATGTTTTACTTTTTGTATTCCTCACAGCTTTTAATATGATGAATTTAGTATAGCCATCTACAACACCCAGGATGTAAGTGTTTCCTTTTTTACTTCTGATAAACGGTCCTAAGTGATCGATATGCACTGTATGAAATGGCACTGGTGTTTTGGGGATAGGGTGCAGGAATCCTTCCTTTTTTCCGGCTGGTAGCTTTGCGTAGGCGCAAGGTATACAAGCGCGTACGTATTTTCTCACGAAGGCTGCCATGTTGGAAAACCAATACGTCTGACGGATTTTGTCCAGAGTTTTTTCATATGACATATGTCCGCATTCATCGTGTGACATGTGACAAACCTTCCAACGAGCGTCCTGAGGTACTGCCCATCTTAACTTTTCTCCTATTTTGCGATATATCTTGCCCTCCCTTAGAACGTAATTATTTTTAACATCTTTGACTTCTTCGCAATTATTGTTTAAAATACACTTAATGTGTAGCAAGGAGGGGTCCGTCAGCTGTACGTCATCTAAACTGCCTGCCGTGGATGTTACTTTCAACACATTTAATGCGGATATGGTCGTTACGTCGTCGTTGCTCGCCATTCCCACTGGGTTTCGGCTTAATGCGTCCACATGTGACATTTGATTACCTGAACGATATTCGATTGTGAAATTATATTCCTGTGCCTGAAGCCACCAACGTGCGATCCTTGGGACCATGTCTCTTTTTGTCCACGTAAGCCTAACAGCATTACAGTCTGTTACGATTTTGAATTCGACTCCTATCAGATAGCTCCGAAAACGATTCAAGGATGCTATTATGGCTAATGTCTCTAATTCGTAGGAGTGAAAGTGGCGTTCTTCTACTGATGTTTGTCTGCTAAAATAGGCTATAGCGCGCAGTGGTGATTTCTCATCAGCCCGCTGCATTAGAATTCCTCCTATGCCCAGTTGACTGGCGTCTGTGTGTAGTTCTGTGGGCCGAAATGCGTTGTATATGGCTAAGACTGGACGCGATATTAAAATGTTTTTTATTTTCTGAAAGGCATCGCTTTGAGTTTTATCCCAGGACCACGCCTCATTGGCCTTAGTAAGTTGGGTAAGTGGTTTTGCTAGTGTTGCAAAGTTGGGCACGAAACGACGGAAAAAACTAGCTAGGCCAATGAATTGACGAATCTCGTGTACGTTTTGCGGCTGTTTGAAAGCTGCAACTGCGTCTACCTTTCCTTGACCTGGTTTTACACCATCTGCAGTGATTTCGTAGCCCAGATATTCAATTTTAGTGCATAGAAACTGACATTTCTTGAGTTTCAGCGTAAGGTTAGATTCCTTAAGGGCATCTAAGGTCTTCTGCAGCTTCTCCAAGGCTTCGGGGATACCTTTTGAGGAAATAATTATATCATCCATATATGCCAGTACTCCGGGTATTTTCTTCATGCTAAGAACCTTGTTTATCATACGTTGAAAGACTGCTGGGGCGTTGCACAAACCAAAGGGCATCCTGTTGTACTCGTAATGGCCGTCCTGGGTTATAAATGCTGTTAAATGTCGCGAGCTTTCAGCGATAGGAATCTGATAGTAACCTGACGCTAGGTCAAGCGTTGTAAAATATTTCTGACCACTCATACTGTCAATTTGGTCCTCTATGAGTGGCATAGGGTATCTGTCCTTCTGGGTCTTCTTATTCAAAGCTCTGTAGTCAATGCAAAGGCGCAGTTCTCCGCTTTTCTTTGGTATTACCACCACAGGGCTAGCATATTCAGATTCTGATTCCCGAATTATACCACTATCCTGCAGGTCATCGACTATCTCTTTGACTTTTTGCCTTTCTGTGAATGAAAGACGATAAGGCCTATACGTTACAGGAGTATTATCCTTCAATGTTATGTTCATCTCGGAAATTACTGTCCTTCCAAGTTCAGACGTAGCGAATGCAAAGCAGTCCCGATTCGAATTGAGAAGAGTCCACAGCTCGTCCTTCACGCTGTCAGGCAAGTCAGGGTCCGTATTAATGGCATCTCGATCTATCAAAGTTGCTGTGTCCTGTCCATCCTGTCCTCTCCTAAGGTTACGGACGTTATGAATTGAATTGCCTGCTCCTATACTGTTTGAGAGCGGACGGTCGAACATGAATTCTGGTATCAGTAATGCTCTGGCTATCAGTTGCCCTTTAGCTATTCTTACTGTCAACGATGCAAGCCCAATTACCATCAAGCTTGCGCAATTGTTCTCAACATTGTAAACTCCAGGTAAAACTAAATATTCGCTATCGGTTTTCAAACATGCCACAGGTTGAACATGTAAACGCATGTCTTGTATAGTCTCATCAATTTCCACTTCCACCGATGAGACACCTTTTACTGCCACAGTGTATTTTGAAAATATTTTTGCCAGTCTATCCGGGGACTTCCACAGCATTAGCTCCGTGTTAGTTTTGTAAACTTTCACATTTGGTAATTCAGTTAAATTCTGTCCAATCAAAATTTTTGTCCCCTGCGGTAATAAGTGCTGAGGAACAATGAAGACAGTAACACATTCTTCAACGCCATCAACTTGAATGTTGAGCATAGTCCGTGCATCAGGCTTGATTTCTCCATTGGCAAATCCTTTTAATGTTGGCAATACTCCATCAGTTTCCCACCTCACATTGCTTATTGCCAAATCATCTGCTAGCAAGGTGCACTCACTACCAAAGTCAATAAATCCCTTAACTGCCCTACCGTTTATCAGAACTGTCTTAAAATACTTGGAGGTCATTCTAGGTTCCGATTGAATCTGGAGTACACTCTTTGTACTAGCATTAGGCATAATTTGCGGTTTTGACCTCGAGCTACATTTACAACCATTTCGACCAACCCTGAAACATTTGGGACACTTGATTAGTTCCTTGGAACAAGCTTGCCATAAATGCCCTTCTGCACCACAGTTGAAACAGGACGCTTTTTCAGCACTATTATTTTTATGAAATTTTCGGAATGTGTTAGCGTGAGGCCGATCACGACTAAACATGTTTATTCTAGCATTTTCATCCCTCCTACTGGTAGATATTTTCCGAAAGAACGTTAGTACATCTTCTGGTTCTATGAAACTTAAGCCTTGTGCATTCATCCTGACGTTATGATCAAAAATTCCTTGTGTCAAACAGTCAACTGCCTTTGACCCTGTAATTTCACATTTATTGATAAGGCGGATTTTGTCATAGTAGTATTCCTCCAAAGTCTCATTACGCTTACTCCTACGTGCTAACATGTCGGTCAGCAATTCGCCATAATTTTCCTCGCATGGAAATGCTTTTAATAATTTTTTCTTCCATTCATCCCAAGTATATTTAATGCTTGTGAGACCATCATACCAGCGCTTTGCCAATCCCATCAATCTTGGCAAGGAATAGTAAATGGTCTGTTTTTCTGTCCATCCATAAACTTGAGCAGATTCATCTATCTTGCTGAGCCACTCTTTCATAGTTTGACTTCCGGCCTGTGGATCAAACTCTGGAACAACGTTCTGAGAGCCGTAACCATGCTGAGTTACACGATTCTTACTCTCTAAAGCTGCTACTAGTTGCGCCAAAACTGATGTATCTGCCCGAGTTATGCTGTTGGACCCACATTCTTCAGGTAGTTCCCGTGAGTGGCGTTTCCGGGTTCCTATTGAATGATCACTCCTATCATTGTCCGAAGATGAAGAGCTGGCTCTACGGATGTGTGTGCGGCTCCTTCTTTGCTTGCTCGGGTGCCTGCGATTTGATTCATCCCTAACTGTGGGGCAACTGGAACTCGAACATGCTCGCTTCCTCATGCTTACCCTACTACTTGACTTAACTGAACGCTCTTGGAAGCCTAGCGGAGGGGTACATGGTTCCGACATTTGTTATTGGCTGTACTGAAAACGATAGAGAAAAATTGCTATATAAAATAGATATTGTTATTTGGAACAGTAACCAATGCTAAATATATAACGATATCATACTTTACTTTTTTTTTTTTTCTTTTAGTCTATGGCTTTTGTATTTCGCCAACAGGCTAGGCCACCAAGTGAAGATTTTTCTTTAAAATGAAATAAACTGAAGGCCAGTAAAATCATGAAATAACTATAACTACATTTAACTGCTAATTGATGTGATTAAACTGAAACAGACAGAATATTAACTGATTATTGCAGATACGACTAGTATTGAACAAACATATACCTTAAGATTCTCATGATTATGCACTTGTGTATATGTCATTATTCTAATGATATTATTATCTACTGTGACGTGTACACTACTTAAGTACATTTACTATTATATGAATACCTATGGATTTTGTTTATGACTAGCTTAGACGTTGGATAGGTGACCTGCTTTATACGAATTTCAACACGTGTAATTGTTAAGATTTCAATCTGACGAATGCGAATTGAGAATATCACGTTGAGCGTTAGATTTCTTATGTATTTTCCCATCCTGTACGTAGTTTTATTGCGTTTATTCTTCTTCTAATAATTGTATAGGTGTCAGCTAATGTCAACGCGCCATAATGGCGCCGATATGCAAAATTAAATCCTTATTAATCATAATCATCATGTGTGCTTTATGTATTTGCATAGTTTCCAAATTCTCTCTGTAGGCTGTGATAATCCGTCCTAATCTTATAGCTGTTGTATATCGCGACATTAATATATAGGAAAAAGAAAAGGTTTGAACAGAACTCACCGGCGTGTTTTCGGCTGCTATGGGTTTACCTGACCACGCTTCTGAACTGTTAAAACTGATACACTGAACCAACTTCAATACTTTACTGATTCGTACACATGACAATATATAATATCTATATAACAACTCTTTATTTTTCTCATATTCCTTCCTCGCTCCGCACGACTTGCCTCCGCCCGGCCTGACATCCCAAGTGAGTGTTGCCATCGTGCCCCCTCTTTCCTTCCCCAAACGTTCCGCCAGTGTTGTCACTTCAGAGCTCGATTATCGATAAGAATTACATTGATCCTGAAATATTAATACTATTTTAGTCGAGTCGCTAACAAAAGTAAGACTTCTTTCTTTAATACTCCGCAAATCAAATTCACCAAAAAAAATAATGGCATTTCAACGAGCGCTGACATTCTATTCCAAATTTAAAATTCATAGATAAAACAGAAATAATTTAATTTCAAGGAGGTCGATAATCCATTATTTTTAATAGCTATTATAGGGTTGACTCAGGCATGGCAATAAATTAAAATCGATATCGATAAACATGTGCAAAAGTAAACTTATTTATGTGACACAAGTCATAGAATTAAAAACATTATTACTTTTAGTTTGGTCAGTAAGGATTTGTTATTTTTTTTTCAGATACCCTAATAGCCCGTATGACGAAACAAAGCATAGCGGATGTCGGAGGGCCATGGATAGAGGAGGAACAACGATGGGGTGGTCCAGGAGCGGCTCATTTGAGGCTTTCGTACAGAGTGACCTGTGCAGCACATTACTATGGATCTGGATGCGAAGTGTTATGCAGGCCGAGAGATGATGCCTTTGGACATTACACCTGCTCATCAAGTGGTGAAATTGTCTGCAGAGCGGGCTGGACGGGCGATTATTGTTCAAAACGTAAGTTTTATTGCAAAAATTTCTTAATACAAATACATTTCATTTAAAAAGCTAGATCGATCGCTATAATATTTTGTATATTTGGATTAAGTGCGCACCCTAATGATAATTGCAAAAGAAACACCGGAGTGATTTACCTCTTGAACGTAAAAGACTTTGACAGACATTTAACACAGCTCTGGTATATTAAACTTGATTTTGTTATGAGTACCATATAAAATATTACCTACTATGTTAACAAGGCTAATTAGACAATAAAAAAATATAGTATTTCTGTAATTTATAGTAAGTATTTTTAAATGCAGATGGCACAGAATAGAACATTACAGTAAAACTATGGAAAGGACTAGGTTCAAACTGGGCCCGATGAGCAGATTTTTATAGAAACTTTACCTGGCTTAGCGATTGAACTAGATCATTGTATAAATTACCCACTGACATAAAAACATTTGTACGCAATATACTAAAAATAACATCCAGTCAGAATAGTAAATATTGAGCTGTGCGAGAAATCGATTTGTTACAACACTAAGTTTGTAATGCGTCTTTTTTCTTAACACGTTTATTTTCCAGGCATAGGGTGTCTATTCCTAAATGGCGACATTACCTTTATGTAAAATACTTAGGCGAGGAATTAAACTTAGACTTAAGTAGTTCACTATTTCAAGGACTTTCTTTTGCCTACGAAACACCTACAATATGGTCACTTATATTTCACGCATATTTCTTTGTAAATGACCTTGAGTTTTTCCATTCGAAGTCTGTCACATTAACCGTAGTTATGATTGTCCTAAATTTCCAATAGCACATTTTAAATATAGACCATTCCACAATTCTCTCTTCCTCATTAACCAAACAACATTTTTTTAGCCCAACATCCTCTCATAAACATTATTAATTGTGACCCCCATCATCGACAATGATGTAATCGAATAGGCACACACTATATCACAATAAAAAAAATTACATTTAAAACTAAAGTCGGAGGTTTCGATTTTCATATTTTTATTTTCATAAGTTGTGATTGAAACAAATTAGCAAATGGAATCATCTTTTTCGAGTGTAATTGCAATTTAATTCAAAAATAGAATATTCTGCAAAGGAAATATAAAATAACACACTTTATATACATACATATAACGAAGATAGGTACTTAAGAAATCCAACTGACTTCTCACAGTCTGTATTCAATTCATGTTCTATTTACACATTACGAATAAATATGGCGACGAATGTAGTTATTATACTCTCAATAAGGAAAAATATGATGTTGGCCTTTTCTAATATCGTTTTGACAGCTGTAATAGACGTCATGAATAGTTTAGTTTTTTCAAATAGCAAATAGTAATGGCGCTAATTATCTTATAGTTAAACGAAGTCGTAAATCGTATTTTTAATTAGCCCCATATTGCTATTAGATGTATTCATGTAATTTATAAGGTTATATCCTCTTCCCGTGGCATCGGCCGACCTCCAAGTGAATGACTCTTATATATTTAAGCACGTTTTTTTTTAAATTAGAATGATATAAAAAGTTCTTGTCTATGGAGTTTCATAGTCCACGATAAAAGTAGATTGTTTGTATGTATCACGAGTGGAATTTCACACAATTTATTAAGATTTTTTTTATCATTGTTTAAATTAAATAATACACTTTGGATATGTAGATTTTTTGTAGTTGCATACTTTAGATGTATTGCGGTTTTTATAATTATCAGATTTAAATAATATATCTTAATTACCTATTCATATAATTATAATAAGAAAACCTCATAAGGAATGTATACATAAAGCTTTTAAACCTTCAGTTTTACGCAACAAAAACCCAAGTTTATGCAACGTAAGCAATGTAAAGCAGTGTTATGAAAAAAAAATTGGTCAAGTGCGAGTCGGACTCGCGCACGAAGGGTTCCGTACCATTATCTATGCAACATACGTTATTAATAAATGAGCAAACAACACACACAATACTTAATTAATCACGTTTGTTGTATGAGAGCAAGAAACGGTAAAAAAATCATGTTTGTTGTATGGGAGCCCCCCTTAAATATTTATTTTATTTTATTTTTAGTATTTGTTGTTATAGCGGCAATAGAAATACATCATCTGTGAAAATTTCAACTCTCTAGCTATCACCGTTCTTGAGATACAGCCTGGTGACAGACGGACGGACGGACGGACAGCGAAGTCTCAGTAATAGGGTCCCGTTTTTACCCTTTGGGTACCGAACCCTAAAAATAGATTCATATATTCGGCCTCGTGGTCGAGTGGTTTATATAACGGACTGCCGTTCACAAGTCGCGGGTTCGATTCCCGCTCGGGACAGTCATTTGTGTAATCTTTATAAATGTCATACAAATGTCTGTTCTGCGTTTGGGTGTTTCCTATGTATTTTAAGTATTTATTTACAAAAGAAAAGTAGTATATGTTGTATATCTGTATTCTGGTACCCATAACACAAGCATATAACCCATAACACAAGCTTAGCTCGGGTCCAAAGGACGTTGTGTGAATTGTTGTAATTATTTAATTATTTATTTATTATAAATTTTTTTTTTCATAATTTTATTGTGCTTGTAATATATTGAAGCTTTAAAGTGATATTAACGTAGACTTATAGTAGTAACATTGTGATATATTTGATATGGAAAGCGTGTGACAATGCCTCGAATGTTGCGTGTTTGCGTTCCATCGCGAATAATGCGTTTGTAAACAAAAACAACGGACATAGCTCATTGATGACGTTCGTCAATGTCCGCTCAATATTTCTGCGTACCGATCAATGTTTAATATATCTAATAAAATATTAAGTTATGTACGTGATTACCTGATTATGACGTTCTGTCGTATGTTAAGCACATCGCGTCTTGTGAAACAAAGCTGTACGTCTTAGCGAGATGCATTGTGGCAGGGCGGATGTCGCGTCGCAATCTCGGCAGCCCCACCTGCCGCCGCGTTCCCACACTCCGGCGCCGCAAAAAACGCGACAGACAGAGACAGACGCTGCCGCCCCTTATAGCGCGCCATCCTACTCGCACACCAGGGCTGCCTGCCACCCGTTTTACCACGCCGTACAACCTTCACACGACAGGATCGCCATGAAATCTCAATTTTCTGGTAAAAGTAAACAAAATCCGATTCAATATCTGAAATGTCTTAACAATGAATTGATATTTCGAAATTCAAGTCTCTTAAAAGGATTTCACATTAAAAAGGACTACAAAATATAAACTATCGTAAGTTATACAAAACAGCAATAAAAGTGTCGACAACCCTATCAGTAGAGTTTGTATCGGCGATTACGAAAATGTAAAAGCGAGAGAAGCGGCCATAATGTAATGAAAACAACGTTGTATGTTCGCGCACGCACACACGTCTCTATGGCCCGCAACACAGATGCCACGAACCGGGTCAAAAACACCTTTAAACGAGAAATGAACACCAATCGAAATAAACTCTGTACTTGACCGTGTCACGAAAGTTACTTGCATCTGCCGAACGGTATCTCGCCTTCTGGGAAAGCTTAACAATCCAGAAAACTGATTTGCATGTCCCGACGGCATTATCCTCCATCCAACGCTCATTGTTAATGATAGGGTAAACATCGCGAAAGGATCCCCTTTACAGTCTTTTAATTTCGTCTAATTATTGACAAGAGTAAAGTTCTCACGAATATTACTCCTGTGTTGAATTGCGAATCCCACGCGCATCTATTTCCGTTTTGTAGGAGCAGATGTAGGGATCAATTAAATATTTGCCGACCACGTGTGAGAACAATCTTAAAGAGACCTCTTTTTTGTCATTTTACCTGCTTTCGGCGAAGGTTGAGCCTTTGAAGACGATTTCACCAATTTCAATAAATTAATTTTTATTACATAAGATGATATATATAGGAATACGGTTAATTGTAAATATGTAATTGCCCTGTAAGAACACTCCTATATCCTTCCTGCGGCTTCGTTACGGCACTTACAGACCGAATTAGGTTTGGAGTGTAATTTTTACTACCGTTTTACCTTAGTTCGAGGGTCAAGATAAGTTCGAGTGGCTCTGAAGAGCATAGAAGCATATTAAACACACTTGAACGCCTTTGATCTGTTCATACAGAGCGACTGCGGCGCCCGACGCACTTTTTCTACTCTTTTATGTTACCCATAAAGTTTTATTAATAAATTTAATTATAATAGCTTCATAGAGGTCATGAGAAACGATTGTTTTAAATAACGTTTATTTTATTTGCGAAAGTGCGAAGCGCTCGTGAAAGCGGATTATATTCTTTTTAAATTTTCTCCACAATAAAAATATAGCAACATTATAAGAGTAAACGCATCGCTGAGTTCACCAATTCACTGGCATGCAGCTTAAGCCGATTTGCAGTATTTACGTACAAGACTTTCTGCTCACTGTGCTGTGTTTAAATCTATTACAGAGACTAGGGAGAGGCGGGAAGACTAATCTCCTTTATATAGCATCCCACCGCCTTTAAGCTTAGTAAATTCATTGCAAACTTTGGTTCGTAGCGCGGAGGATTAACTTGAAATTGCTTCCTCATTCAATTCTGAATTGGAATAAGCCAGTGCACATTTGCATTCTGATAGGGAATTAAACTTATGAGCAAGATGGCGTCTAGTATTTTTCTAGTGAGTTAGGGGGAATAGTAACGGTCGAGTGACGGTTAGGCTCCCCGCACTATCTGCCCCTTTGTATTCGCTCCGATAACTTGCCCATGCGCACCCGACCGATACGACTCCGCGCCGCGCTTCTTGTTTCAAAACACCATTTTTCTTGACATCATCATACATTACGCGTTATCTTTCACAATATTGTATATCCTACTTGTTTGTGCCGCAATGAGTTTCAACTGTGTAATAAGAACGCATTAAATTTTATTTCCTATGCGAGGTCAAAATAGGTAAGGTTATACATGTATATCACAAAGTTAACGAAGCGCATACAAACTTACCGTATAACAACGTTAGATATAATTAGAAATCGTCGAAGGTATGTTACAAGAATAATACAAGCAAAATTAAAGAGAAAATTTCAATTTAATGCAGGTTTATAAAGTTCAGGGAGGATTTCGATGTAGTTTACGGGCCGGTTACGGTGGAAGATAAATAGTGTATGCGCGCGACCTCGCCCTCGGCTCGGGACTAACGAACCTCTCTCTTTATTGCATTCGTACGTCCTTTAGACGAATATTTGAAATGTAAGATGCCGCGTGCCATCGTCCAATATTAGTCACACGATTACGGGGAATCGTCAAAATTAAACAGGGATAATGATTTTGTTTATATTAGCCATATAGATCTACATTTTTATAGAAATGTCTCGGAAAAGATATTTTAAATATAAGCCACCATCATAAATGCCTTGATTAAATACTGTCGCTGACAATATAAAAAAACACCATTAGCGTGTCCACGACCCACCCTTTGTCTTTCAGACTCGCTAACGAATGTATTCTCTTTGTTACAGCGCGATGCTTGCCCGGTTGCGACGCTGAGCACGGACACTGCCTCAAGCCCGACCAGTGCATGTGAGTACCCACTTCACACCTTTGTGCTAAACGTTTAACATTACCTCCCTCCGTGTCTAAATCATTCATCCTCCTCATTGTTCCGTTCACAAGAATAGCATACATTTTGTCGCTTATTATCACGTCTATTCTTTAACTAACGAATGTTTTTCTTTAATTTCAGTTGTCATTCGGGCTGGGTGGGCGAGCTCTGCGACCAGTGTGAGCGGCATCCGGGCTGCGTACACGGCACCTGCTCGCGGCCCTGGGATTGTATCTGCGAGGAGGGTTGGGGAGGGTTGTTTTGCAACCAGGACCTCAACTACTGCACGAATCATCGACCGTGTCGAAATGGCGGCACATGTCACAACACCGGACAAGGCAGTTATACATGCGTGTGCCCACCAGAATACACGGGCCCAGATTGCGAGAAATCTTTACACTCATGCGCAGTGCGACCATGTCTTAACGGGGGCGCCTGCGTCCAGGATGAAAGTGGAGAACTAGCGTGTGCCTGCCCTCAAGGATACGAAGGCGCACGATGTGAAACACGTCGCTTGACATGTTTTGACCAACCTTGCCGTAATGGTGGAATATGCGAACCTCGACCCACCGGCTACATCTGCGCGTGTCCTGTTGGTTTTGCGGGCACTGACTGTGCTGTCGAAGCGGATCCTTGTGCTGCAAATCCATGCAGAAACGGCGCTACTTGCATGCGAGCAGGAGATAGCTTCAAATGCACCTGCAAAACTGGATTTCGAGGAAACCGATGCGAAATCGATATAGACGACTGTGCGGGGGTTATGTGTGAGCATGGTGGTACTTGCGTCGATCTGGTGAATGGACAACGATGCCAGTGTGCGCCGGGCTTCCTGGGCCCGCGCTGTGAAACCAGAGTGGACCTGTGTTTGGCTAAACCCTGTGCGAATGGTGGCGAATGTTTAATTCTCGATAACGACTACGAGTGCCGGTGTCGGCCCGGTTTCGCCGGCAAAGACTGCAGCATCGACATTGATGAGTGTGCTTCTTCTCCGTGCCGGAACGGCGGTACCTGTCGAGATAGAGTGGACGGTTATCACTGCGTGTGTCCAAACGGCTGGGGTGGGAGATCGTGTGGTGTGTCTTTGTCGGAGTTAGCGAAACAACCTGGTGGACATTTAAGGCGAGTGGGTGAAGAGAGGACGGAGGAAGAAAGTTTGTCAGGGCAGCAGGTGGCGTGGATCGCGAGTGTGACAGCGGTAGTGCCAATGGTGGCGTTAGCAGCGACGTTAGTGATCATATGCGTTCGACGGCGGCGCAAGCGTCAGGCTCTAGCAGCAGACGCTGAAGCGCGTGCGCAGAACGCTCACAATGCGGGTGGCGGTCACGTCATCCGCAATACGTGGGGCAAGTGCGATGCTCCGGCGCCTGAATGCCAGAACGCGCACAACGCCGCCGCCGAGGAGTGCAAGCGCAAGACGCTGAACACTGAGAGCGCGCGCTTGTTAGCTGCGCTCGACCCGCGACTATCGCGCCTCTCCGCAGACTCTGCGTACTGCGCTAATAGGTCAGTATACTTATTTTTTATATTCATAAAAAACTCATAGAAAACATACGTAATTAAGATATTGAATTCACAGTTTTTATTTTTGTGTTATTATGCAAGAATCATCAGCAATTTAATTTGTCTGTCCAAGTTGAGTGTAGCTGTAGATCCTACTTCTGATGTTATATTAGAGTTTGTCTAACATGTTGTTTGTATTGTTTCAGTGATACATCGCTAGTGAAGCGAGCGTTAGAAGGTGGAGGGGTGTACGTGTTAGACGATCATTGCCTGCCGCCGACGTACGCCACACAAGTGTAGTGTTACCCGCGACATGGACGATATAACTTATTTATTCACAACGGACGCTAGTGCGAAACAGGCTGTGCGCCGCGTGTAAATATAGCGTTAACAAAGTGTAAAGTGACATGTATAAAACGGCTAATTTTAAGCGTTCCGATGTATTTATTTAAGTGCGATTCGTACAGCCCCTGTAAATAATAATGGCGTTACGAATCGCGTTGTTTCCGCCCCATATCGGTGAGCGTCGCCCGACTGAATTTCAGCGGCATTTAGTTTAAATACCGTGATCGAAATTCACTGAACTGAAGTTAGCAACGTCAGACTTCGTACTTGCAATCGCAATGAAAAGTTAAATTATGTCCTCACAATATATTTATTACAATTTTCTTAGCGGTATTGCAATAGCAAAATATCTAAATTAATAAATCTAATTTCACTGTAGTTAATTTCGATCGCGGGAATTGTTGCCTTTACAGGCGAGGCTAATTGTACTTTCTTGTTCCATCTGATATATTGTTTAATAGATTTGTCTACACCTGGGCGTTTTCCTGTTCGTCTTGCGTTCTCCTGTAACGTAGGCGGCAGCATATGTCATAAAACTAGCTATAGTTTTATGGTAAAGTGCTTGAGACGTAAGACGAGTTAAACGCAATATGGACATGAAATCGCTGATGTAGTCAACTACTGTTGATGTAGGCCTGAGTATTGTGATCTTATAGTACTAAGTGCGATGGCGAGGACCGCGTGAACCGAGGGGCCGGTGGACTCTGTCCCCGTCGCGATCTCTGTAGGTATCGGGCGAAGGCGCCCACAGCTCGGTCCGCTGTGAAGCGTCCACTCGCGATGGGACCATAAACAACGAAATTATAAATGTTGCCAGTACGCACTCCTTTTCATTCATTAATTATTTCAAATCATTCAACATACTATAAAAAAAAGTTTTAAACATAGATATAATTTTATTTACTGATATTTTAATTTGGAATAAATATAATTTTTATTAATTATTCAGTAATTTTATCCAATGTCCAGTTTTATTCGTTACAAAATTTTGTTTTTAGCTGTCCAATTAATTATTTTAAAATATTTGAACTGGCAACACTTATCCCAGTAAGATAGTCACGTCGCGAGCTCGCACCACTAACACTATCCTTCTAGACTCGCACCACTATAAAAGCCAAACCGTGCGTAAAATAAGATTAGATTAAATATATATAAAAAAAATAATAACGCGAATGATGCGTACATCAGATATACATTGATTTAATATTTTTGTGATTGACTAATTGTCATTTGTTCCTATGATTATTATAGTGAATTTCACCCCCAAAAAAAATCTTGTTCAGGTTTTGTTGAAAATCGACGTAGATTTTTTTTTCTTTTTCCTATCTGTACTATCGGGATTTTAATTTCAATTAGCACGATAATTTAACGTTCCTGAGCTAGTGAGTGTCATTCTTGTAGTCTTAATACCGTTGTATTCAGGCTGCTAGAGTCACGCTCGCGATACAAATGTTCATACGCACGTAATTAGTCCATAGGTTAAAATTTACTTCAGTACTTATAGAAACAAATTGTCGAAACCTAAGTCATTGTGTATAAAAGCATAAGTTTTAGTATTGTAAGTATATTCTCCATTACTTTTGTAAGAGTACTGCGACAATATAAAGGTGTTTCATCAGGCAACATAAGATCATAGAATCCGGTTGTTTTAACTTATTTATTTTAATAGATACAGTTCTCATGTTATAACTTTTTTATTGATTCGTTACTCGACACTGCACACATTTCTGTGAATGCGTGTGGTATTGATTAGGAATCGTATTTATTAAATGATTTATGTTAAATTTCATTTTTATTTAAATCGCGTAATGCGGTATTAAGTGATAGGTATTATCTAACCTCTTATGTTGCCTTTTGTTCTCGAATGTAGATTAAAAAGGGTTAAATCGACAAAATTGTAAAAAATATGAATAGACTGATGATCAATAATAATTCTTGTATTTAATTTTTTAAGATGACAGATAAGTTTAAATTATGAGCAAATATAAAAATAAAAGCATCCAAATGTAATAAAAATATAATAATCGTAATTTTTGTACTTAATTGATCACAGTAAACCTTTCATTTTTCTTTTTGAGAATATCATAATGATATGTCAAAATTTATGTATTACGTCCGACCAATAAAATGACTGTATTTTTAATTTATTTATTACGTTTATAATTATTGTGAATTTCTTGTAATTTTTAATAAAAAAAAATCATTTTTTAATTATTTTCTGAACTAAGTTTACAATTGACTGATGTGAAAATTTAATTGTTAATATTTTGGACCCATTTTATTTTAATCATGTGTGATCTTGAATGTATTTTGTACTATATGTGAATATACTGAAGGAATAAAATTTCAAATCATTCCATTTCTTAGCTAAGTACTGTAATTCTTTGAATATCTTTTATTTTCTTATTGTTTATTTTGCATGTGAAACATTTTAATTAATTTCGTCCGTGATTGGACAAAGTACAATGAAACTTAGTATAATTTAACCTTTTAGTATATTCACATAAAATTTATATTTCAAAAGAAAAATGAAAGTAATATTTGCTGAAATTGTACTGTAACAGATAATTCCATAGATCTTAACAGAATAAAAGTCATAATGTGTTGCTATAGCAGGTGATATATTGCTAGCGAGTGTTTGTGACGAACGTGTAATTATTGCAGTTGATGCAAATGAGAAATAAAATGTTAATAATAAACAATTGTTTACAAAAAATTATAACTGTCATTTTATTTTCAACAATCCCTCCATTCTAGTACATATCTTGACAATAATGAAAATAAAACCAAACAATCCTAATGTCTATTATGACGGGACGATACCAAATTATGCTCCATACAAAAGTATGGGTATCGTACTTCCGTTTTTTCTTCGCGAAAGTTAAACCGATTTTAATAGTTTTTGTGTGATATTATAGATGAAGAGTATATCTATGCTTCTATCACTTTCATTTTTTCAAAACATAATAACAAAGAAATATGACGATCCGAAAAACCCACTTTTTTCGGTTTTCTTTAGATAAAGTTGCAGCGTCTATCACACAAATTTGGTAAAGTTTTACCACAAAAGAAAGTGATAGAAGCATAGATATACTCTTATCTATAATATAACGCAAAAACTATTAAAATCGGTTTAACTTTCGCGAAAAAAAAAACAGAAGTACAAAACGTCTTTTTTCAAAGAATTTGTAGGTAAAATCCGCTTCATCTATCAATCAATTAAGATAAATCACGAATAAGGAGTAACTTATATCTTAAATAGCAAATCTCGTATGTAGGCAGGTATAATAAAAAAAGAAAAGCAATTTATACCTTTTACAACTTTCTGGAGTTATTGTACAAGATCGTTTCGTTGTTCCGCAATATTTTGCAAATCTGTAGGAGTTTAATATATTTTGATGAAATTATACCACTTACTTTTTATGATGTCCTGATAATTATCGCACTAACCCGTTATTATCGAATCGCGTTATTTTGTGAACATGTGGGTAGTTTCTTAAGTGGGCACGTCCAAATAAGATTTTATAGATAAAATATGGTTGAACTATAGCTGTACCTTTCGGGGCGTGACGCTCGGGAATAGCTAGCAAGCAATATCTAACACAAATTACCTAAACTGTAAATGAACTGGGTCCGTAGTGAACTCTCAAAATTTTAATGCAATTATACCTCTTACATTTTTATGACATCCTCGTAATTATCATTTTGTGTATTTATTATACGAAATTGTTTAACAACGCCAGTTTTGTATGAATATGTTATTAAACAACCTAAATTTTTGTCTTGCTAGATGGCTACCGTATGAAAATCGATTTCCTAATATGTACTTGAATTACCTAGATACCTACTTCTTTATCAAACAATCTGTCCCTCGTCACCACTTGCGTTAATTAATACTTCGGTTCAGATGGCTACAAAAGTTAACCTACGCCTGATAAAGTTAAATAGCAATTAATGATCTGGTAAAATGCTCCAACAATAAATTTTCTTCGTTATTACGTTGAAGGAATCATTTTTCTAGACGGGATCAGCCATGGAAAGTTTGGGAGGTTTCTCTTGGTCTCCTTCGTTTAATTTCTGGGTGAAAGTGTTAACTAAATGCCCGCGATACTGGCACATCTCGTTATATTGACGAGCCTCGTGGTCGCGCAAGACTGTCATTATAAGGTCGCACGTTCATTCCGAGCATAGGACAAGTTTTGTTGTAATTATCTCGACTAGCTCACGCTCAGTCTTGACAAAATTACAACAAAACTAATACAATTCTTCATTTCTTTCCTAACCATGACCGAGACATTATTGGGATACCTGTAGCCAGTGTTGCCAACTGTTTGAAAACTTTCCCCCTAAAGCAATTTCAAAAACCACTAAATTCAAAACAAAACTCCCCAAACGACGGATCAAAGTTAAGAAAATTAAAAAATTTCACCCCCTAAAAAATCCCTGTGTAGATTTCTCCCCCTAAATTTGGGGGGAAAACCCCGGAGTTGGCATCACTGCCTGTAGCAAAGATGGAATCAGGTGCTCAAGTCCACTATTTTGGAACAATTGTCATACCGGCACAATACCGGCACGATACCGTTGCAATTGAAGTCAAATATCCGTAGTCTGCTATATGCCGTCATAACGGTCTTTCAATGGTAATAGAATTGTCGATCTCTTTTATCTATGCATTGAATTTTCGGTCTCTTTTATCTATGGATTGTGTTAGAATGGTATGTATGTGTTGCCGTTTTTAAAAAATGCGTTAGTTGAAGTGATTTTCGAAAAACTACTAATAAATTTAAACATTTAATCATGCTAGACTTCGTTTAAATATATTTGTACATACTATTTATTAGTATAAAAAGCAATGTGAAGTTTAGGAGATTAGTAAATTGCAATAAATTACAAAGAACAATTTCTAATATTTCTATCTATCTATTTTTTATTTATGGCAATCTGTCGACACAGGACAATTTAAAAATATTACTGTCAAATTCAAAATAGCAGACTACCGAAACATTTCAGTCATTGAATTGCAATTGTGAAGCAGTTGTGTACGAGACTAGCAATTTATGTCACTTTGACAATTGTAAGACAATGATGAAGTCGTTATGACGACACATTAATAGTAGACTACCAAAAACTTTACTATTGCACCATAATGGTACAATAATGGTACAGTTGTGACACCGTTGAAATACCCGACTCAGGGCCCAGGCCGTCTCTCATAGGCTTGTTGAAAAAATATCGATATTTTTTTTTTTTTATAGGTATCGATAATTTTCAGCGATCTTTAATTTCAAGTATCGAAATGGTATAAAAATCGTTTTTTTTAGACCGGAAACATTTTTAAGTACTTTCTATAAACTAACATTCATTTTTGACAAATTAGTTTTTTGGTCATAATCTTGCTCTAAAATTTGTAAACAAATTGTGTAATAAAAATATGTAGTTTGTTTGACCCTACTAAAATTGCTTAAGTTGACAGCTATGACGTTACAACATTGCGCGGGGTCAATCCTATTCTCATTTGAAACGTGTATACCCATAATTTATAGTGATTTTGATGACGTTATTGACAATGTGATGTCGAATGTATAATAATTAGATTAAAATACGGAATACGCGTCGTTAAAGATGGGTGTATACTCTGAGTGTCTGCCTACCACCGTACAAAAATGGCGTGATTTTATGATCCTAATGGAATACGGAACTGTATACAAAACCTTTGGAGTCCTATTCGCACTTTTTATTTTCATCACTTTTTATTTCGCCAGTTTTTTTTATTTTGCGGATATATCGATATTTTTCAAATAAAATATCAAAGTTATGTAATAACGATATTTTTATAAATATCGATTTTTTTTCGTTTAGACATCCTTTCTCTCAAATACATGTGATTCTAGAATGTTTCTTGTATGGAAAGTGTCCTAGGTTTGCTGCTCTCAGCTCAGACAGGTTTTCAGAGGTTGATATTGAAATAAAACAACAGCGCACAGCCTAAATTCTATTTGGTTATTTATTAGTAGTCACAAATACACTATTTACAACATACCACCTCAGACTACAAAAAAGAATAAGAACATCTTCTTATTACGAAAGTGAAGTAAAATATATTAATAATAGTTTCGTCAACTTTTGTTTCTTAGTATTTGGGCAAATGATGAGTAATGTATACAAATTAAATGCAAGGATAGACAATTTATTGTATTTAGGAACACCTAAATTATAAAAGAAGTCATAATTTCTATAGAATTAACTATACTTAGTCATTGTAATTCCTAATTTGCCCACTCGCTCATTAAGCAATTGTAGTTGATCTACAAAATACTTACACATATTATTATCACATAAAAATAAATCGCTGTGGTGCGATTACAAAATCTTATACAGTATTTTCTTTTAAGAAAAATGACAAAAGCCATGTTGAAATTGCATTCAGTTCGTATATAAATCTATACACATTGATATCCTAACACGAGTATCCTGTAGTAAAATTAGGCTGTTTACATTAAACAGGAAATCAATGAAATTGTAAAATCTATATAATAAAACTTTATATCTAACTTATATCTAATAATATGCTTAGTAGACAATTTATGCGACTTTACTTATTGTCTAAGTAATTATTTCCGTATGTTCCTATGTGTGTATCTTATGAAATATGAAACTGATGTTATATACGGTAGTTCGAGGGCAAAGTTTGTTAATATTAATTATTGGAAAGGTTTGTTTTCAAAATTCCACGCGAAGGAAATTGCGGGCCACAGCTTGTTTAAAATTCACAAATGCAATATGCTATATAAAATATACTAGGTGTTATTATTAAATACAGTGCTGGATTTACACTAGAAACGAATTTCATGACCGAGACAAAACATTCTTTTAGACACTTAAGTGTTCAGAAGTGACACTAAGGTTAATCCTGCACTGTGTTTAATAGAACTAAGCTAAAAAAATTGGAATTTTATCAATAAGAACTGTTTATACACTCTTTTGGATTTTTTAATATAGACATAAATATAAAAGCAATTTGTATTACAAAAATCGTTAGAAACCTCTTGTATTGAAAACATTTAGACAAAGTCGCATAAAAAGTCTGTGTTTAATTAAAGAGTATTTAATCGCCGCTACGTGGTGAACGATCTTTAGTGTCACCATTTTGTCGTGGCGACGGTGAACGCGATCTAGAGTGGGATCTGTCCCGAGAGACGGAGCGATCGCGTGATACCGACCGTGAACGAGATCTAGATTTGCTTCCCCGACGTTCTTCTTCGCGTTTCGGTGAAGCATCCTTGCTGCGGGAACGAGATCTTTCCCTGTTGAATAAGATTTACAATTAAAAACTGGTTGTGGTTGTAAGAAATGGCTTTAATCATAAACTTCGCCATATTAAATTTTTTTTGCCATTTTAACTTATTTTACAGTATTTTAATTGTCACCAAAAAAACCACCCAAATTAGTAACAAAATTTTTACATCAGTTGCTATGGAAGTCTCGCTTTTAATTAAAAAGTATTGTTGTGTTGAGCGTAGACATTGCCAGTAAAAACCCCTTAATTTAATATAAGTTATTTAAATAGTTTTGCTTTTTAGTAATGGCATATAAATTTTGTTAATATGGCTAGTTTCACATTAGCAAAAACAAATAGAGTGCTATATGGTTGTAATTATTTCAACTGTGGTAGTAAAAAACTAATTACACAAAATTAAAAAATAATAGTGACATTTTACAGATATACATAATGCTGTAAGAAGTAAAAAAAAACGAGATTATTAATGTGTAGTCGGTATACATATACACATAATATAATAAATGCTTGAACAGCAGAGCTTTCTTTAAAGTGGCAAGAAAGCAGTCGCATGAAAGAATTCCTGAGACAGTCTTACATATTTTAAACAAACTTCTATTTAAACTAAACTATATGAAAGCTTACAATGAACATAATTTCTTTGTTTTTATGATTATATACTACAAAATCATAAAATATAATTTTTAGGTAACAACAAACCCTCCAAGCTAACACTATATGTATGGATAACAGCTGGTAATTAAAATGAGTTTTTAACTTTCAGGAACACTTTCAATTTGTATCTAAACTACATGAAATAAGATAGCAATAGCACTAATAAATTAATAAAAAATAATTATATGATAATAACAAGAGAAAACATATTATTTTACAACTATCAGATATGTTAAAACATCTCCATTATTGAATTATAGCTACAGTGTTAAGATTTAACCATATACTTTCAGCTTCACTACCATTGGAAAGCCAAGTCTTTCCCCATAGGGTTAGGCAGACTATAGTTGGAAATATTTTTCTGATAATTGCAAAATTGTTAGAAATAATATATCATGTCATTCTCACCTTACAACGGCGTCTCTTTGTATTGCGGGTAAACATGAGTAGAGTTAATATAATGAATTATGTGCAATCAATATTATTATTATAATGAATTTTGTTAACATTTGTAAACCAATGTGTTAATAAAACTATACCTGACAATAATACTTTTAGTTTGCGAGATTATTTCTCATAGGCCAACCGTTTACATAGTATATGAAATACTACGTCACAAATATGTACTTAAAAATTAAATGAATTAATTTTATTACCAAAATGTACAAACATATGTGTATGTATATATTCCACGTTACTATAGTCGTAACTAGAATAATGATAAGCAGCATGTGAAAGAAAATAAGCTCACAAAATTAGCACAATTGTCAGATATAAAGAATTGAAAGCACACATGAAGACTTACTTGGATGCTTTCGGCGAGCGTGATTTAGATCGGGACATAGATTTATCTCCATTCCTTTCAGCATCCCTTGGTGAGTTCGATCTACGCGAGGCGGAACGTCGGTCGGACTTGCGGGTCGCCGACCGGGACTTGGAACGACTGCGATCCCTAAGCGACGCGCAAATCGCACCACAAAAATGATAGAGCAATAGCTCGATTTAGTAATGTTTATTTTATTGTAATTTACTTATTTAAAAGTATACAAAAGTTGATTGTTCAAAGTAGTTTCATCTCAATCCATTAATAGTCTAGGAAAAGGGATTGTAAGTTTCATATGACATCTGAGAACTTCAAAAAGCTGAACTAAGTAATAAACTTTTATCGAGTCGCAAACTGATTCACCAAATGTTTGTTGCAGTTTACTAAATTCTTGAATATTTTGTTTAAAAAAGAATAAAATTAAAAGCACAAATAAGAACATGTATTTTTTTACTTGTGTAGGCCAGTCATTCTATCCAGTCGTTTTTAATAATTACTAATAATATGTTAATTCTAATTATTGAAAGTAATTTTAATCATTTCAACATTATTGCAAAATGAATGATATTACAAAACATTAACTTTTTAGTTTTACTTTTACAAAACAAAGCAGGACCATTGATAAAACTACTTATTTAGGATATTGCTCTAATATCTTTTAGACAGTCAACTATCATACAACTAATATGACCCAAATATAAGTATTTGGCTCACATTAGTAATTATGAAGATTACATACTATCTAGCTAAACACATATAATTTGAGTACTATATTCACTAAGTACTTACGTTTTTAAATTTTGCTCAGCGCAAGAAACTATATACCTAGCCAAATGAACACTAGGTTAATTTATTTTAACATTATCATGCAATTTTCCATTGTTACTATGCTTTTTATAATAAATTGCATGCAAGCATACTAGAGATTTTAAGGGAATTTGATTATTATGAGAAATTAGCAGATTATTTAGAACACAAACTGAATTTGAAATGCATGTAAGGATGTAGTTTTATTTAAATGAACAAGTCGTGTGTTAGAGAATATTATGTAACTCAGTTAAAATACACATAATTCATAAATATAGATTATATGTTTTTCTTTTTTAAGATAAAGCAATTTTGATCTAATAATATTAAAAAGACAAGTTAAAGTATATTTAATTGTAATAATTATTTTCTAACTAAATATTCTGCTACATAATGGTAGTGATTTTATAGAATAAAATTTTATATAAATTGAATAAGTGTCTAATTATCTAACTTTTTAACAGTTCTATAATTCTAGTCAGTAATCTTGGTTTGTAAGATGTTCTAGCATATAACAGATAAATTTGATTCAAATAATTAGTAGTAGTCATACATTTATATTATGTTGGTATTTAGTTATTTACACAATAACCCTTGCAGCTGGCTGGCTCTGGCTCTTACAGCACCCCCAGGAGGAATAGGGGTGGTGACACTTGTATTCTTTATTTGTCACCACACAGACACAATTCAGACAGTGTTTTAAATTTGTGTTTAAGGCCTGTAGTACACTATTTTCTGTGCATGAGGTTGCAGATTCGTGTATTCCCAAATGTAAAGTATGTGCCATATTCGCCATCTAAGTATTACGTTAAATTACCCAGTGTTGTTATAGTAAAAAATATTTATAAAGCAGCCATTTTGTGTTCTGAATTGTGTACTTATTTACAGAATACACTTCTATTGTAAGTTACTACATATCTTCCAGTTGATTCAGAGAGCAGGATTACAAATAGATATATTTTATCAATACTCACTTGGAACGGGATCTCGAGTGAGACTTCGCCACGGGACTTTTGCTCTTAGGGTTCGACTTGGAGCGAGAACGGCTCTTAGACGAGCGGCGGGAGCGAGACCTGAATATTTATTAATATAATATGAAAATATTTCGAAAAAATACGCAAATAACAGTGAAAGAAATAATTACGTCAGTGGTAATTTTATCAGCAAGAGCTTTCAGCCCCGAAAGATGGTAAAAATATAGTATCATCATTTAGAAATCTACTCCTTTTGTATTGCTCTTGTATGCAACAATATTGCAATAAAATACATTAGTATATTCTTTAAACATAATTTGATATAATATGGTTGTACTCATAGTTTCAATTTGATTGCCTCAACTATTTTTTTGTTATTACTTAAAATATATAAGACGGATTTTCATGGCTAAAAACAACCACAACAACCTTTAATTTATTTGACACCTGGGCGTCGCTATGTAGTAAAAAAATTTCGTTTAACTAAAACAAAAGAAAACATACGGCTGTCTTTCCCACCATAACATCTCTTCTCCATGTCGATATTAATAGCTAAATATGTAAATGACAATACACATTTATGTTTCAATTACCTGGAACGGCTACGCCTCCTTTCCCTGGAACGGCTGCGGCTACGGCTAGACGAAGAACGAGTCCTACGACGAGAAGAACGTCCTGCCTCAACCAAACGTATGCGACGACCATTCAGCTCGGTACCATCCAGTTTCTCAATGGCCGCACGCATATCAGAATGAGTGGCAAACTCCACCACACTGATAACAAAAATTCATATTAGTATCCTGATTTTCCAGTAAATTTAATAGTAAACAGGTGAACAGATCATCAGATTAAAAGTTATCAACAAGGACTTTCTGCCCCGAAAGATGGTAAAATGTATAGTATCATCATTAATCTACGCTGGCAGTTTTGCTATAGTATCAGTAATGGTTTAAAAAATACCCATGAAACCAGACCATTTTCTCCATGATGGACGCAATTAATAATGAATTTTATAACATTGTCATGATTTAAAATAAGCAGATTACGTCTTCAAACTATCTAGATATCATCTGGATGGAATTCCAGTTAGATAGACTGTTGATGTCGATAAGACTGTATTGTAATTTGAAGTCGGCGCCAGTTTCTATAATATACCGGAATATTGTAAGACTCACCCTTCATTGCGGTGCTGCTTATGGGCGTCAGCGTAGGTGACCTCACCAGCTTGACGCATATAATCCTTTAAGTCCTGCAAATCAATGAAACAAGTTAATATTATGCCAATATTAACATTTGTAACACTTTCCCCAAAGCAATAATAACAATCAGAATTGAAATTATCATCAAGGTTTTCAGCCCCGAAAGATGGTAAAAATGGAATATCATCATTATAACTTTGGAGAAGTAGATTTTATACCTTAACTCTAATGCTATTTGCATGGCTAATGGCAGCATCGTAAATAACTTTATGTAGGTAAACAAGAAAATTTCGTAAATATGATACAGAATGGAATTTCCCAAAATTTGGGCATTATTCAAACAAAGTCATTGTATTGCTTTGCTAAACACAAAGACATACACAGCTCAGTGTTTTACATTAATGAGCTCCTGTCCACTTTAGGAGAAGGGTGCCCTTATGGATACTATTGGTTATTATTTGCCCTAATATCGTAAGGCCCTCGACATATGCCCAGTGGAAAAAATAGGATATTAAAATGTTGAGATGTCTTGTGTATAGAACAATATAAAATAATATGCAAATACACGATTTAATTACAACTTATAGCTATTTATAATGTCACCATTATCGGTTATAAAACTGATAAATAAATGATAAACATATAGATTTGCTATTCAGTTTTTTCGTATGCATTTTATCATCTTGTTATCATTGTTTATAAGTAAAATTTATTTCTCCATCCAGTTCGTTTTCGCTTCTGCTATAGACAACATTATATCAGTGCTTATATCGCCTTTAGATATGTACTTGTGTCAATACGTAGTATTTTAGATATGTAGTATTCCTTACGCAGTCCCATCCTACAGTTGCACATCAATTCTGCTTTCATAATTTTTCAATAATCAGATATTCCAATTTTGACTTTTGCTTTCAGATATTTCTTCCAAATTCTGTTTATGTGCTCTGCAATTGATTGAACTTCAGCTAGTTTCAAACGATCTGCCGGCATCACAATGAACATCCTCAGCTCTTTAGAGTCCACTGTTTTTGGGCTCAAAATGCTTCTGCATCAACCTCCGTGGTATTGCGAAGACATGCCTGTTGCTTCGTCTATTTTATTATGGACTTCTTTTACTCTAGTTTTAATGACCTCCATCGTACTTTCATTATTAGGACTCTCTTTTGATAATTCTTCAGTTACCATCGTCTATAGTTAAAGTATTCCGCATTCGCCATCGGGCCTGTTTGCCTTCTCAACTGTCCGGTTTCCCATCACCATCCCGTATTTTACATAAACAATGATACCACATGAAATATCACATACGAAAATCTGATCAAGCTAAATATAAAATGAACATTAAACGTACGAATAAAATGATATAGATGACAGTCCAGAATAGCGCTGTTTAAATTTTATTATACGCTATTATGAACAGGGAATGTAAAACTTAAGTTAACAATGGAACTTTAAAATGGGAGATTGCACGAGAAACGGCTCCAGTCTGTGCCCCCCTTTCGACTTTACCTTGATGGGGGTCAACGGGTTCTTCCGTTGCGAGGGGTTGAGCGAGGGTTGAACCAGGGTCGTGGGAGTCACTCCACCATCGCGTCATCACCACCGCGCCTGGACCGATCCTAACATCTCCATAGACATTGCACACGCTACATCGAGGACTGGCCACGTTATTGCAGGTTCTGTCATTTGTAAAAATTATCTATAAACTTAGTACTGATATAAACCTTTAGAAAATCAAAAAGCCGTAATGGCGACTGTAACTAACTGCCAAAGTAAGCTAAAGTCTAACCCAAATTCCCACCAAAATTTCATTAACAATTTTGGCAGTAACCAATTTCTCTATTTATTTCAATAGCAGATTTGAACTATTAAATTACTTTTAGAATATTCAAAGTTATGTACTAGAAGTGCTAATTCTGATAATTTTAAAATGTAATGAGCAAAGTTAAACTTATGAAGGTTATTTGAGAATAAATATTTTTATTAGTAAAGCTGACAGGGTAGTGGTCATCCTCCGGTCTGCATTGTCGCTTCTTTGGTAAAGCCAGAACATCTACGCGTCCATTTTCCTTTCACTGGTGATTGTGTATTCCAGTATAATCCAGGCAGTCCATCGCTTTATGTACTGATTTCTGATCATGTTGATTTTTTTATCTATATTCTCTCGCTTCTTCTCTTTGTGGCTTGTTCATATTGCATTTGTAATCCAGTATCCTCCAGTCAGCTCCCTCGATAAGTCTAGTGGCATTTGTCCCGATATCGTCACGTGTTTAATGTCCTCAGGTGATGTCAGTCCGCCCAGCCCTCGAGAACCGTGTGTACCTCATGTCCAAACCCTGGATGATAGGTGATGGAATGATGATGGCCCAAAGCCGTTCCCATCGACGTTCTTACCTGCCAGCTAATGCGGCTAGATAGATTTTCGACGATTAGTCGATACTCGGTGCGCGTAGGCGGGCCATATCTATAATTGTTGTAGTCACTGTAAAAGAAACATAACTATTAGTTTTTGTATGGCAAATTATTACAAAACAAAGTTGTTTATCGAAAAATGTAATGGTCTTATTCATAATGACTTATCAGAGCTTTAAACGGATTTTATCGGAGAGATAGTTTAGAGAGAGACCGGACTCTGAGAGATACGTTTTAGTGGAAAAAGACTACAACAACTAACAAGTTATGACAATTTTCACGAACCGATTTTAGCGAACTTTTAAACCTCCGATAAGTCATTATGAATAAGACTATAAATCTACAACTCGTTATTTTTACTATAACAATGCATTCAAATGCACAAAATATGGCAATTAAATACTTGATTCTGGATGCCCAATCAAATTAAAACTTTCAAATTCATTTGAAGCAAGCATTAAAAAGGTAAACACAGGCAACATTGTAATGAATCAAATTAGATAAAATAATTGTCGTGAGTGGGATTTGAACCCAAATCATAATTTTCCTATTGAAAAATGGGGAAAGGACAAAACTTTAAGCAAAATGATAACAGTCACATAGTAGTAAAAAAAATCCAGCGTTCTGAAAAGAAGTTCCAACTATAAGCTAATTTAAAAATGTTTAAATTTTAATTAAACATTTTCTATACAATTCTAAAGGAATTTGAAGCAAATTTTCAATATATTATTTATTGCAAAAATACCTTATAATCACTTTTTTTAAACAATTTCTTTTTTTGAATCATTTAACTGTCAACTTTTTTAATCAAAATTGAAGAAAATGAATTCATATGAAATATTGCTTCAAAACCACTAAATACTCACACAAAATGTCTGAAAAACATGCTAAAATATAAAATAAAACAATTTAGCAAAATAAATATGTATACACAATTTAATAGCAAGTGTTTTGAAATACTAATAATTAAATTTTCTTATGGAGTTATCCCGATGACAGATTAAGAATAAAGCTATCATTACAGCATTATCTTTCCTAGAATCAGATATGATGACCAATTCTTTTGTAAGAGAAACAGAAAACTCAAACCCTGTGCTAACTCCAGATTATCATGGTAGTTTTAATTTAACGGGAAAGCTAAGCCCAATGACAGGAACTTTATAGACTTTAAGAGATCTTTTAGCACATTTCTTTTACTTAGTTATCATAAACAGGCGATTCCACTTCTTAGCTAACAAACATAAAATTAGTCAAACAATTATCTGAACTGAAATCATATTTCTAGGCCTTTCTTTTACAGCAACCACTGATGCACTAAATTATAAACTAAAATATGTCAGGAATAAAAGGCTAAATCAAAAGAAAATGGGTAATACAGATCAAATGGCAACCTTCTGAATTGAGATCAGAAGGTTGCCATTCAGGATTGGACAAAACAGAAAATTTAATTGAGTTTAAAAAGTGATGTGTGTCTACTCTTATTACACTCTCATGTATTTATGAAAAAAGGATGTACAAAGAGAAGCAGCAAATAAGGAATAATTTGGAGACTTGAAAACTATCGTGAACTAAGGCTGGTGATCATGACAAAGTTTCTGATAGTGATAATGATTAGAGATACTCTTTCCCAATAGTGAGATATTTATGGGTTAAGAACAAAAAGGATATTATGATACAGCATAAGTTGTAAAGTAAGTAGTAATTTTGATGAGTGTTTTCGTTGCAGAATTGCAGGCCAAAGGAGTCACTGACAAAGTCAGTGAGGGTATTGTTTTAGAAGATTCGATCCCGAATATTTAGCTGCTGCACGCTAAAGTGACAATGAGCAATCAATCTTGTAGAACTGGCAACCATTGACAGTATTTAGTTAGGATCACTGGGGATCATTGGATGCAAACGGCACAAGACCAGTATGAGGTTTATTTTATTGTTAGGTTTGGACAAATGACTATGCTTCACCTGATGTTAAGTGCAAATGTAACTCAAATTCGAAGACAACTAGTACAGGTGTTCCTCGGTCCCCCACTAAACACAAATGAGACAAGGCCTGTAATCAGTGGCTGATTTGGAGTCTCGGCCGCCCTATATATATACACCATATAGACTACATAATGAAATAACTTCGTTGGGGCCGCCCTAGGCCTGGGCCTTAGGGTAAATCCGTCACTGCCCGTAATGTGTGTGTATTGTTGTTGTATGTGGGGGGTAGTGTATATAATACGGACGCATCTCTGTGCGGATGGTGTCTGGGTTCATGTCGCGGTGGATGGTGCGGTTGTTGGTGGTCGCGGCGCCTCCAGCGGTCCGAGCCGCGCGGGATGCCCCTGGCGCGCTCCACCGACACCCTACAACAGAGCGACACTCACTCGTATCTCGCCCGGCCGCGCTCCCGCTCGTGGTGCCGGTCACGCCTGTACCGGTCCGCGCTGCGGTCGATCCCCCGCGCCGGCTCCACCACCACCCTGCACACACCGTCACGACTATACGTTAACACACGCACCCACACACGTACACTCCGCCACACATCCCACATGGATCATCGATATTACTAACCGTATCAAACAATATGGACAGACTGCCTTTCGGCCCGATTCAAGCTAAATAATTTCACGATTAGTTTTCAACAAAGTAAAATTACACCCACCAATATAAACCCCAACTAAGAGAATAAGCTTATTTGGCTTATATTGTAACAGTATAACATGTGGTAACAGATTAAGAATACGTCGCCAGTCTATATGCACCCCAGGGAGTTGTAAGAGTGAGCCCAAACGTAATAATAGTTAAAAACATCCTTGGTACTGTTACAGGGGATGTTTTCAGCTGTTATTATCACAGTTTTGTCTCTATGAAAACTTGAAACAAAACTAAGCATAAAGAATGAGGTATATCATAGCTAGAGTATATTTGTCCATTCTATATTATTGATACGGCTTCCTGCTAAATCATTTTGAGAAATATCGATTATCCCTATAGCCATACTACATCTTGCATACAGAATAGTCGTGATAGCCTATGAAGGCTACCAGTTTCTGCAATTAAACACAATATGCGTATACATATTATGTACTCTCTCTAATATCCCTAAAATACAAACCACCACCAAAAATGTCATTAAAATTAAATCTAAAACAAATTATTTGCATGCTAATTTATAAAAAATTAGTAAGAATATTCCACTTATTGTGCATTTAAAATAATTAATAACTTATTGATACTAACTTATAAATTTGGCATTGATCGGTCTGGATACAGATTCAACTATATAATCCAACTTAACCCAGTCTAAAAGTTATCTACATATAGCCAGATGTCAGCCAAAAATAACTAGACACCTAGCAACTGCCAGACAAGGCAAATGAATGTGCTAATTCAATCAAAATTATTAAGCTTAGAATTATTTCTAATCAGTAGTGATTTTCAGATTTTTATGATAGTAATTTGCATGAAATATATCCAGAATCTATTGAAACAATTCAAAATACCCATTCATCAAGCATATTCATATATTTTAGATATACATCATCAATCATACTTAATATATTGTTATCCATTCTTATCATCCAAACTTTAATATCAGATCTCCATACATTCACAGATATGTGGAGCCGGCTGATAAAAGAATATTATATATTAGAAAACTACACATATCTAATAATAACAATCATATCTAATTAATATTGCACTAGACATACATACATAACTTTTTATACATCCATACAAAACCCACGGTTGGAAATAGGCATTTTTTATATAACTTTCTTTCATGTTTATAGTAGCTAATATTCAATAAAAATTATACCTTTCGCCAAGCAGTTCTTTTCCATTTAGTTCATATACTGCATCATCTGCATCTCTGTAGTCTTCAAATTCCTATAAAGCAATACAGTACTTGTTTTAATAACTAGGTACTGCAATAAAATTTATTGGGCATGCATGTTGTGCATGAGCCGCCTCAACTTCAGGAGAGTATTAGCTAAGCAGGTAGATTGTCATATTATCATATTAAAGATTAACAGACATTTAATATTCACTATGCCTTGGAATTCTCATTCAGTCTGATGATTGGTTTATTGAACTCGATAAACCAACTGAATTAACTACACTGAATATCATTTATACAAAGTGGTATAGATAGCTAGTTTTTTAATACCTAACTATTCTTATTTCAATAACAGAAGAAAAGTAAACTTACCACAAAACCGTAGCCATTTTTGATAAGAATATCTCTAATTCTACCGAAGCCTTTAAAAAATTTTTCCAGGTCTCGATCGCGGACGCCAAATGGCAGTCCGCCCACGTAGACCCGGGACCCAACCATTTTCTGCGAAAGTAATAAAGGTTTGGTATAATAAACTTAACAACAGCTAATAAATTAGTTATCTAATTAACAGGGTTACATATAAATTCGTATTGCTAAATGCGTCAATGCGTGGCGTGACGCCGATTAGCTCCCGCGTGGAAATTAAAATATGAGGTTAACAGATATATTATTATTCTGTGAGCTAGATAGGTTGTTAGATGTTTTAGTAGCTACTGTAGTTAAGGATAATGCAAATGCCTACATAAGATGTATTGATTATACAACGCTGCAACCAAACAACAATACTATCGGCAAATTTTCGAAGGAATGAATGCTATAAAAAATAAAAGTAATATAATATATATATATAGAAATAAAATAAAGAATAGTTATTCATAGTAATTAAGTAATATATGGCATACAATTTTGTAGGCTATTTGTTTTAAATTATGGACGGAAAAAAGCAGATGCATTAATTTGTAATATCAACATGGCGGCATTGGCGGCCATTCCATAAAATAGAATGAAATATTACAAACCTTACTAATTTTGACGGCTTTTAGTGGACTGTCTACAGTAAAAAATGTCCCTGCGGATTTACTAAAAGTAAATCGGCACCTACAAAATGCACTCAATTATTAAAAACACCAAAACTATTTTATATTCGACACGTGCAACAGTTCACTAGCAAACGGAAAACGGAAATAGATAGAAGAGAAGCCACAGACACAGAATAGGTAGAAGCCGCAGGGATGGGATGTTCTTTAGAGGTTAAATGTCGATGCGTCGGTTAGAGGATAAAATGAAATAGGTAGGTACGTCCGGACTTGAATGGCGTTTATTTGCGACTCTCAATATTTAATATAATATTAGGTTATATAGTTAAGGAGAACAATCGGTTCTATATATTCCTAAAACTGCTGATACGCTGAGTGTTGCATACATAATATATTTGTATACAATAAATTAGGCGTCGAGCAAACAATAGGACCATACATACTGTAATAAATATATTTGTTTATAATAACTTGGGTGGCTTAGCACAATGGTCTCTATGCATTCGTAGACCTGTTGACATTACGTCTACTTGCAAACAATGAATTCATACAATGTGTTCCTACATGTTCCATTCGTTCTATAGCTTATGCTGACATAAGGATATCGATTATCGATAAATAATTTTTGTTCGAACTGATTATTTGTGTATTCATTAACGCTATTGTATACTTTATTTAAAGGTAGAATACCAAAAAATCATTATGTGCAATAATATAAATAAATAAATATTCAGGACATTTCACAAAACGTCCTCTGGTCCTAAAGTAAGCTATATTTCTATGCTTGTATTATGGGTACCAGATACGGATAGACTACATATACTACTTTTCTTTTGTAAATACATACTTATAATACATAGAAAGCACCCAGACGCTGACAAAACAAACATTTGTATGACATTTATGGATACCACACAAATGACTGTCACAAGCGGGAATCGAACCCGCGACCTCGTGATCGGCAGTCCATTACATAAACCACTCCACCACGAAGCCCGTCAATATAATGACATCATTTAGATAGTCGATGAGCTAAGATTGATCATTGTCACTCAACATATCGACCTGGTGCTCAAGTCCACTATTTTGGAACAATTGTCATACCGGCACAATACCGGCACGATACCGTTGCAATTGAAGTCAAATATCCGTAGTCTGCTATATGCCGTCATAACGGTCTTTCAATGGTAATAGAATTGTCGATCTCTTTTACCTATGCATTGAATTTTCGGTCTCTTTTATCTATGGATTGTGTTAGAATGGTATGTATGTGTTGCCGTTTTTAAAAAATGCGTTAGTTGAAGTGATTTTCGAAAAACTACTAATAAATTTAAACATTTAATCATGCTAGACTTCGTTTAAATATATTTGTACATACTATTTATTAGTATAAAAAGCAATGTGAAGTTTAGGAGATTAGTAAATTGCAATAAATTACAAAGAACAATTTCTAATATTTCTATCTATCTATTTTTTATTTATGGCAATCTGTCGACACAGGACAATTTAAAAATATTACTGTCAAATTCAAAATAGCAGACTACCGAAACATTTCAGTCATTGAATTGCAATTATGAAGCAGTTGTGTACGAGACTAGCAATTTATGTCACTTTGACAATTGTAAGACAATGATGAAGTCGTTATGACGACACATTAATAGTAGACTACCAAAAACTTTACTATTGCACCATAATGGTACAATAATGGTACAGTTGTGACACCGTTGAAATACCCGACTCAGGGCCCTGACTATCCCTATAATTGGCCAGTGTTGGGCAGAATTTAATAATTTAACCTGTTATTTTTCTACGTAAACCTGTTAGTTTTTCACGTAGAGCAATAATAAGTTTAAAATATATTTTAACAGTTTTATCCAGCTCATTACATTTTATCGATTCGAGTATTTCGAGTTCAATTAAACCGGAAGCATACGATAAAATGTTGCTATAACAAAAATAGTATTTTTTTTCTTTTGTGGCTACGCACTAGCGTAGTGGGTTGCCAACCAAAATATTTTACTGAAGTGTAAGTGTAATATTTATATTAAATTTCGGGAGGACTTTCAAAATATTCGTTTGATTTCACTTCGGTGCTTTTTTTTTACTCGGAACTAATCAGGTATTGGGCCAAAGGTCGACGAATTTTGTAAAGCTTTGTTTTTTTAGTAGAATTTACAGGAAAGGGCTTGTTTGTGTCCAAGGCGTCCACTAGTGAACGTACGATAAACGTACTAATTATTTCTAATTATTCATACTATTTATTTCCAGTGTGATTGCATCGATTTAGTTCTCTTTTAATCTCTATCAACTGGATTACTGATAAGATTACGCAGATATGCACCAAGTAAAAAAAATCCCTAGAGGTCAGTTTGGATTAACTATCTATCAAGGTCTGCTTCACGCGCTTCAAAAGGAGCAAGGGTTAAAATGAAACGAGTAATATAAAATCATTTTTTATTTCCATTCCAAAAGCCAACATACCATTATGCAATCGATTAATTATTACGCTCTCAAGTCCCTGCTAACTAAAAAAATATTAAATGCATTTTATAGCATGTCCATTTTTCTTCAATTATCTAGTTAAAAACTAAATAGGTATTAAAATGTAAAGAAATATGACACACTAGCATAGGCAATTATTCCCTCGTTAGAAAAGTAATAAAATGCTGAAGTACTTTCGCTGTGGTTTTTAAAATGGTTATTCGATACCTAACAAAAATAATTTTAATTAATAATCCTACAAGCTTTGGTAGGAATTAGTTTGCTAACTTTTTTTTTAACTAAACCACAGAGAAAGTCCACGTTTTAAAATACTAATTATACATTCGTGTACAAGAATGCGCCATTCAAGACAGTCATACTGAAGCCCTAGAACGTAGCATTTTACACAACGAAAGCAAATAATAAACATTTCTTATTAAGAATGAAGTACTGAACTTCATAAATTCTTACAATATTAAGTTAAACATTTACAAAAACTTATGTAGGAATTTTGACGCTATGATTTTCAAAAAGTTCATGCATTAAAATATTTATTCAACTTTTGATAAAAAAAAATTTATAAACTAACAGAACTTATTACATTTTCTTACAAAAAGTACACTAAACGTAGACACGAGACGAAAAGCCAAGACAGTCGCCTTCTGCTATAGAACAGACCGTTATATCTATATTAATTAACTCTTTGAACAGACCCTTAGATTGGCCGTGGGTGGTTAGAACATGTCTACATGGTCTACATCTAGCGTAGAATGCAGCTAGTATAATAAAAATTACAAATAGGACAAAAAGAGGCATAACATATTACAAGGGTAGGTATGTTACGATTTTAATTTAATAATTAAAATGCATATTGGAAATTTGATTGCAATTGACATAATAATTGTTATTATTGAAAAAACAATTGATCTAAAATTTCATAATACAATAAATACGATAAAAATATTAGATATTGTAAATATACATAGATAATATAATCAATGAATAACAACGAATAATATAATTAATCAGGCACATATTTATTCAATGGTATTATTAGATACAGTATTTGGAAATAGGTAATTAAAAAAAATTGTTTAATTATAAATTCAACTGCTATCGGCAGCCATGAAATGATCTATCTAACTAATCGATTAACTAAAATCGTTACGGACAACACTTATGCGTAAAACATATCTACCACACGTTACATGAACTATAAACATTGATTTTGACAAAAGTAGATTTGTCAAGATCAATGTGAATTAATTATATGTACAAACACAGTGTAGAAATAATTTTAAACATTATCCCCGTTTTCCAATCAGTGCACAATAGCGCATTATGCGGCACAATGCTCAACGTTGAGTGTTCCAATTACAGCATCGCATCCTATAAGATCGCATCGCACAATCGAGCACTCTCAAAAGTGATGCGTGCAATCCATACTAACTTCAGCGACAGAAAATTAACAAGTACTTTTTCTTTAAATTGGCATTGATTGAAATTTTATTTATATATTATCGTTAGAAATATTATTTATTGTTAAAAAAAAAATTTAAGGCTTTCTTTTCGTCGGAGTTTTCTGGAAATATTCAAAGTTAATTAAAGCTGTGTTAAAAAATAAATAAATATAAGTATAGATGAAGGTATAAACAATGACTTTTTTATATTCCACACTTATAATGTGAATACAATGTTTATTTTAGAATTTTTTTTTTCAACACTGAACTTAGCGCACTCTGCTGGCGCATTTTAAAACTAATTCACGTTCCAATTAAGCGTCAGCATTGTGCGGCACTGAGTCGCATTATGCTCTGCCATTGGAAAACGGGGTATATTACGTTAAAATGTAAATTATTCGTACGTTAGTTAAGTACTTCTACTCACTTATTGTAGTGACAATAGGTACGAAATAATACTAATAATAATGCAAAAAATCTAGAAAATAAATTTAATTAAATCGTATAGTAAATATGTATGCCGCTTAAGAATTTGCTACGAATTGCGGTTAAATGTTGGTAAAATCTATGAAAATACTAGGTTATTGTAATTTCAGTACAACCATAATAATAATAAAAATTTTCTACGAACATCGTGAAAATTAACTATTATGAATATAATCGTACAGTAATTTACATTATTGAAACTCTTATATTCAGTCTTTGTATGTTTTAGTATTCAGGTAAGGCCACAATGGAAAACATATAAATAAAATGGCGTTTACTTAGATATGACAGTTTGAAAAATAAATAGAGTGTGAATAAGACACGATAGAATTCGAAACTTTTTATTGCCAACTGTAATAAGGCCAACATAACGTTTCGGTTTTACTAGAAATATTTAAAACGAATAAAAAATACTTAACCCTTCACAGGAAAATAATTAAAATGATTTTTTTTTTATAAGTATATCCGTATAGTATTGTTCTTACTTGTGTTAAATATCTGTAATTTAGAATAAGCTGATTAGTGATTTGTTTCTGGGTTGCCGGAATAAAGTTACAATAAGAATAAAAATCCATAGAGACGAATAAGATTGTTACTCTAAGGGCCGATTTTTCAATCCCCAGATAAACAGTCAGGTAGTACTTAATAGACAGATAACAAAATATTGCATTTTTCAATCGTCAGATAGGCACGATCTGGTCAATAACAGCCCTAACTGAGGAATGAATCTATCTACCTCTTGGACCGGCAGATAAACGTTTATTCAATAGATACAACTAGATTCCTTTATTGAAAGTATTAATATTTCATTGTAAATAATAATATTGTATAAATTCTGTATTGTAAATAATAGTTTTTAGTAATATTTGTTTAAACAAAACTACTTTTCATGGATTTAGACGCAAATCTTTATTTGTAAATCCGTGAAAAGTGGTTTTGTTTAAACGGATGAGTCGCGCAAGTGTTAGAAAATATTATAATATTAGTTTATTTTATTTTATTAATTATTTACTGAAACCTCTCCTGAGTTGATCCTATCTTTCCAAATTCAACGTTAAAATTTTATAAAACAATTCTCTTCCTAATTTTTAATACGGTAAAAGTTAATGTCAAAAAGAGAAAAAAAGATTCCAATAATAGCAAAATAATAACAAATCACTGACAATAAATGAAACTAACCTACAAAATCACCACACGAGAAAGAGAAAGTTAACAAATTTTATTTATCCATAAACGTCAAATAAACGAGTGTCAACACATTTGCTATCCTCTTTTATCACACAGTACACCATACGCGTGTCTCGCTTCCACAATATTGCAGTGAAGTTGGCAACATAAAAGTCACAGAAACTATTCGCTTGTTAACTAGCCATTGAAAAATGCAACAATTGTCCTTTTATCAATCATATAAGTTAATTCTCTAGTTAGTTATTCGTTCCGTTATTCGATGATTGAAAAATCGGCCCTTAGGAAAATATTGGATATTATATTGCATATTTTTCTATATTTTATTTCTTTTTATTGGTATAAAACAGTGGCTCTAAAAAGCTCATATAGATAAACATATAATGTTACTGTCAAATCAGCGCATTCTCACCTATTTTAAGTAACTTATCAAATAATTGTACTAAAATAGGCATGCTTCTAGTCTACGTCTACGTAAAAACCTAAGAAATGTTTGTCAAATTGTTAGTATATATTCAAATAGTTAGTTACCTATATTAAACTAGACTAACTAGTTTAAAAGTCATCTGATACAGATGATTTTTTTGGAACACTTTTATTTGTTTGAACTTTTTTTTGCAATGAGCAATTGTTAACTTATTGTAATTCAAATCAAACATTCTCTTTCTCTGCTTACACTCAGGTTATTACAACTTTATCGAACATTCTTTAATTCACGTTATTTAAAACTATGATATAATATGGTTAGTTATTAATATTTCATAGAATGTTTCTTTTATTGAATTTCATTGTTACAGGTGTCCATGTTAGTAACAACATCAATCAAACGTCATTTAAACTCGTCTAACCTCATATATTAGTAAAATTATAAAAATTATTGCCTCACGCAATCCATAGTTTAAAAACGATCATCTCCTTCTCCTAAAATCACTCCAGAAAATGCACTAAAAGTGCTAAAATCCTTTTAACATAGCTGTATGCTATGTGTTTGTAAATACAGCCAGTATTCGCGATTCTAAATTCAGAAAGGCAGAATTGTAGTTCCTTAGTTTTATTATTCTTTAAAGTGAATACAGCCAGTATCCACTATTTCCAATTCGAATACAATCATTCGAAATTCAAACAATCACCATAATTACAACATTGTTATTGTCAATGTTCAGACTGGAGGGGGTCCACGTACGTAACGAAGTTGCGGAGTGAGAGTTTGAGCCAGGGAGTTAAGGGCATCACAGCATCTAGGACGTTCGACGAACCAAGCGGCAAGAAGTAAGGCGACCAGACACAGTTGTATTGGCAACGATGAACGTAACACTCGCCATACCCAGCCTCCACGTGGATTGTAATCAGGATCACCAGAACCCGTTTTGCTTCCAGCTATCGTAGTAATGCCATTCTCCCGTCTGCGAACAAATAATCAGCGTATAAAAGTTGATATAAAGGCGAAAATTTATATTATATCTTCACTTCGATGATGTTAATAATATTCTTATTTAAGATTTGTAATATTTTGTGGACAGTTCCCAAGGAAAATGCGAAAAACTTACATTTCATCCTCTATTTTAAGATCCGGTATGCTCTGCTCCACCAAAGCACGGCACGACTCCTGCAGTGTGCGGACTTCATTTTCTGTTTGCTCCATGCGCTAAAAGAAAAAAAAGCACTTATATTTTTGTTATTACAGTGTTATGACTGGAAACAAGCACAAAGCTTTTCCAGTCATAATACTGTAATAATAACTATTGCAATTTTATTATTATAGTACAGTGAAGTCCCGGTAATCCGGACCCTGGCTTATCCGGCGCATCCTGTAACCCGACATGGTCTATTATTTATTACTGAATACTTTTTTGATAATATGTATTCCCTAATGCATGATTGAACAAGTTAAAACTTGTACGCACTATCACTATTGTGCTCGACGCGTAGGGTATTGTTTTGATTCTGATTGCTTAGTTTGAATTTGACTACATGCCGATGAGGATAGTGGTGCGTGCGCCTAGCGTGTGTTCAATGTTTACTGTTCTTAGGCAGTACTCTATAATCCGACAAATTCGATAGTTCGACACTGCCCTGCAAAGTGTTTGTCGGACTACCGGAGTTCCACTGTATTTGAAATTAATTTTATAGACTGAGTGTATTAGAGTCATAATTAATCGTTATAAAGAAACCCAATAATTGGAAATGTAAATGCATGCTAAAATACTCTTGACAGATGGCATATACTTTTGATTATATAATAATATGATTATTTGATTATACACACACAGTTATGTATAAAATTATCTTAACCAGTGTAACCGCAAGTTATTATTTTAGTTTCTTTTAGATAACGTACCTTAGCTATAGCTCTTTGCGCTGGATTATTATGTGATAGGGCAGCTTGCAGACGTCGAGCTAGCTCTCTTAAAGCACCCAAACGTCGAGCACGTCTGCCGGCGCCTTCACTGTCACCATCCGAGATACCAGAGTCCGACAGAGAGTCGCATGTCGACCCACCCTGTGAAGAAACCTATAGCTATTTAATAGTATTCATGTTTTCACAGGACTTATCATAAGTCCTATGAAAACATGAATGTGTTTCATTGTTTCAAAAAAATATATTACTTCGACGTGATTATTCTGTATATTACAATAAGGTAAGATAATCTACGCAGAAAGAAAAAAATATGGTTTAATTTTCATCAAAGTAGTTAATAAATTATATATTCACTCCAGATACCAGCTTCATGTCAAATTAAAAAGTTTTAAATGCTCGCAGATTTATATACTCAATTCTCAAAGTTCTATACCTTTTTCTTATCGACAAGTGAGGCAGCCAACTGCCTAATCTGAGTGGCTACTTCGGTTTGGTCACCAACTGAAGTTCCACGGTCTCGCAATGTTTCTAAAGTAGCTAAATCCCCTCTTAAGGCACCTTGTAGTTCACGTAGCGCGCTCTCCCATTCTGCCCATGCACATACTGCTTTTTCCAATGACAATAACTCATTTGAAGTCCTAGAAGAAGAAAATATAATGAGAACGAAAAACAGACAACAATATTTAACTTTTGGCAGCTAGAGCCATAAAATATAGTAACTGAAATACAAGACATATAATGATGATGATGGCAGAAATGAGGTGTTTCAGCTTACCTTTGATGAGCATCGTCCCATGCTGCCAACAATTCAGACAGTTCCATGGCCAAACCGCCATCATCAGACTCCATGTCTCCGATGGCACGACGCACTGATACCGTCAGTTTTAACATAGAAACTTTACATTCCAGCAGGCGGGCAAGACGGTCCTGAAATTATAAAAAATAATGAAATTTTTGTACGAAATAGGTAGGCTTACAATTCGCAATTGATTTATGCTCAGTAGACAATTTATCTTCAATAGGAGCTTTGTTTTAAATTAGATGCAGCTGACCCTTTACCCCGCTCTGGTTACGCTTGTGATTATGCATTGTAGTGACGTATACTAAGTATGCAAAATAAATTATTTTTTTATCAAATTAAATGTCCATTTCTTTTCTTAGCCTATAAAACTTATTACCTTTAACTCCTCAATTCTCCTATGTAATTGACCTCTAGTATGAGGTTGTGGAGCACAATCTCCAGGCTCGCAGATATCATCCAGGGTCGCTCTCAGCCCAGTCATTTCCTTGCGTAAACGGCGAGCGCTTCCACGTCGTGTGGCCGCCGCACGAAGTGCCGACCATCTTGCAGATACAGCTGTGAACAAAACAAACATAATTAATTTAATAAAATATATATTAATATTATAAAGCTGGAGAGTTTGTTTGTTTGTACGAGCTAATCTCAAGGCATTAAGCTATATAGGTAAACGCTGCGGCCCTTAAGAGCGAAGAATCAGTGAAAAATGTTGCAAAAACGGGTAAAATTTTCTAAATTCCACGCGTACGAAGTCGCGGGCAACAGCTAGTTATAAATTATATTATACATAATTACGATACATTAATACCAAATCATGATATTTTTTATAAGTTCCGAGACAGGGCCATGTTTCAACTATAAAATGCCTTGGGCACTTTAGGATAATAGGCTTCCTAAAAGTATAAAATCCGATATCATTTCGTTAAGGAGCAAAACGTTAGGGCTCCCACCTAGTGTTGCCCAAATGCAAGAACAAGACGAGACTTAGCCAGTCTTGGTCTTGGTCTTGCGCCAATACACCTGGTCTTGGTCTTGGTCTTGGTCTTGCGCTCCCAGTCTTGGTCTTGGTCTTGGTCTTGCAGCAAGAGTCTTGCAAGTCTTGCAATTACCTATTAGACTATTGCTATTTATTAAAGTTTACTTTAGATCTTAGAAAAACGTATTAGAATTGGAACATTCTGAGCTTGAATTAACATAGCCATAGTAAAGAACAATCAGATTAATAAATGTCTGAAGATTTGATGAGAAATTCGAAAAATTAACTGCCACATGGTGATCAACTGAGCTATATGCCGTTTTCCATTGCAGTAACTGTTTTTTGATAAACATTTACGCTTTATAAGCTTACTTATTTCTTTAATATTATATATCAAAATAATCCTTAGGATATTTACTATGTGATAATATATAAGTGCTTCAGTTTCACGAATTAGATCGACTATAATTTGGTCTTCAAAATGTCGGTGCCGGGTAAACAAAGAAATCGTTCAGATCGTATACTTTTATTGTCTTGTGTTTATTTAATTTACGTGTTTTTATTAAAATATTAGTAAATTACTATAAAATAAACACACTCAAACACTTTTATAATTAAAATACGTATTATAAAAACAAAATTGCGAATCTGATCGACCTTTTGTTAGAGCAGGCGCCGGGACGGCAACTCTGGTTGCCGTCCCGGCGCCTGGACGCTAGACGTGAATTTGATTGTTTTTTTTTTTTATTTATTTAATTAATTATTAACATATGCATATCAAAAGAATCGGCAATAAGCCTAGTTTCACGGGAACATATGTTGCTGGTAAAATAACTAGTATTCCTTGCATAAAATTAGGATTAAAAATTAAGTTTTTTATACAGTTTTGATACAGTTTTTTGCGTCTCATAGAATTCCTAAGCGTACCTATACACCGAACTGTTATACCTAACTACTCCGTGAAATAGCGCTAAGTCCTAGCTGCAAGACGCAAGAGTCTTGCCGGATTAGTCTTGTTCTTGCTCAAGTCTTGCACGGTCAGTCTTGGTCTTGGTCTTGCTAAAAATACGCGGTCTTGTTCTTGGTCTTGGTCTTGCAAAAATGCAAGAACAAGACCAAGACTGCAAGACCAAGACTGAATTTGGGCAACACTACTCCCACCCTAAAAATCGCGAGGCCTTGGGTAGATACTCAAAATGTCCAGTGGAGAAGATGTCCAAAGATTTTCAGTTTAACCATAAAACAGAATTTTGTTCACAAAAGATATGTGAAGATCATCTACTTAGAGTGGTAAATACAGCACTAACTTTGTGTCATCCGTGTAACAGATATCAAATTCTCGCTACTCCCATGCAAAGAGTAAAGAATACGTTATGTACCTACTATGTGTACCTGTTGTCGAATCAACAAATTGCTAAACAAAATTGTTAGCAAGCTTACATGATTAGGTGCATCCGTTATTGGCGCTTTTATTTAGGACGGATTTGTATGTGAACGAACTCTTATAGGCAACACAAGCAATTGATTCTAATGTTACAAACAACTCACTTTGCAACAATTTTATTGAGATCAAACATCAAAAGATACTTCGCAATATGATAAAAAAAAACGTTAAATTTAAAATAGGTTGGGACAGGAAAAAAGCCAGATCACTTCTGAAAACTAGTACAGTTTATTTTTATGTTTATAAAGTACATATCACAGTTAAAAGTAAACAAATAAAAAGGGAGTACCGTTAAAATATAACTTGTTTATAGTAATGATACATAGTATGCGTGTGCGCATGTAGCATTTAGGTCGGGCTGTACTATGTCAGTGTTCTGGGTTAAGGGCCTACATCAATATTATCGTATATCATCGCCGACACGTACATATTAACACAGCCAGTAGGCACAGAAAATGAAGAATTAGGGATACTTTTCCTATTTACTCAAAATCTACTAAATATATTTTAATTCTGATTTACGTGTTTCTATACATAATAGTTACCTATGTTTTAAAGTTATTTCATTAGTTAATACGCGATAATAGACCGACAAATGAAAAAAATAAAAAATTGGAGAGGTTGTTTCGCTAAGATTTTCTATCGAGAAAACTTTTTTCAATCGTGTTTCTGAGTTTATGCGATCCTAGATCATATATTGAAAAAACATATACTTAAAAATTAGAGCTCTAACCATTCAATCTAAAGAAACAATGAAAACTTCGTACGTAGAAAAATGCACGAAGCTATTTTGGTATCCTCTTAATGCAATAATACTGATTGCTTGTTAGGTGTGCCATATGTTGTATGCATTTACATAATATTGATTCCTTTGTCTTTGGATTTGTAAGGTCTAACGAAAGAATAAATTTCAAATAGGCTCCGATTTCTTTGCAAGAATTAATTCCTCCTTTTTTATTAGATCATTTTATTTAGTTTTATAATTAACATATTTTAACAAATCTGCTGATTTCTTTCGGTTTAAATAGAAAAACAAATTAAATTAGATCGCCTTGGTAAGAAAGTTAAGGTGTAGTTCCGTAGTGTCAGTATATCAATTACCTACATCTTAAAATTATATTATGCTAGAAAGTGTTCCATTTAATAATTTTCTTAGATCATAAACTATAAAAACTATACGGAAAATTTGACGGGTCTCGTGGTCTAGTGGTTTATATAACGGACTGCCGAGCACGAGGTCTCGGGTTCGATTCCCGGTCAGGACAATCATTTGTGTGATGTTTATACTAGTCATACAAATGTTTGTTCTGCGTCTGGGTGTTTTCTATGTATTTTAAGTATGTATTTACAAAAGAAAAGTAGTTTATGTAGTATATCCGTATCTGGTACCCATAACACAAGCATAGAAATATAGCTTGCTTTGGGACCAGAGGACGTTGTGTGAAATGTCCAAAATATTTATTATTATTTTATTAGTAAAATACGCATATAAATCTTGAATATTATTACGTTATTAAATTGTCATCGGCCCAAAAAGACTTTAAAAATTTTCGTTACATAGTATAATATATTAATAGATACGTACTGAGTTAATAAAAGCGTATTAAAAAGGCCTTTATATTTGGGAAGACTTTTTGTTATATTCATTTGGTATTCTACATATCTATACGCAAAAAATAATAATAAAGAACCTTCCATATGTCATTCATTGTGTAAAGTTGGATCACTGAGTGTGTAATCTATTTAGGGCGAATGAATATCTGTTACCGGTTATAAATAAGTACTGCTTCGAAGAGTTAAAAATGTCAAGAAAGCTTGTTTTCAAACAGTGGTGGAGTGGTTCATGTAACAGACTGCCGTTCACGAGGTCGCGGGTTCGATTCCCGCTTGGGACAATCATTTGTGAGATATTCATAAATGTCATACAAATGTTTGTACAGCGTCTGGGTGTTTTATATGTATCATAAGTATGTATATACAAAAGAAAAATAGTATACGTATTCTATCCGTATTCTGGTACCCATAACACAAGCGTATAAGCTTAGCTTGGGACCAGAGGACGTTGTGTGAAATGTCCATGAATATTTATTTATTATATACATATTTATTTATTTTAAAAACACGTACCATAGCAGCTAGATAAGCAGACTAGCTATAAATAGCTTAATTAAACACAGTCTAGTGAAACGTAAGGATAAACTTCTCATAATATTTGGTAACTTTGATTTAAGGATATACTCGTATAAGACTAACTGCCACACTCAGAGACATTTAATGGTTACTTAAGGAGCTCTTTAGTATTGATTTAAGAAAGTAAAAGTTAAGTTAAAACTTTTTTAAATCAATACTAAAAAGCTCCTTAAGTAACCATTAAATGTCTCTGAGTGCGGCAGTTAGAGAATCATTTATTTATTTTCTCTTCCTCTTCCTTCCTCTCCAGCCTATTAACGTCCCACTGCTGGGCAAGGGTTTCCTCCACTATGGAAGGGACTATGGTCTATTGTGCCGCGCTGACCAGGCGTGTTGGCACAGGGATTAGATTTGAGTTTTGCGTCTTTCACAGCAGATGTTAACTACCTATGTATATTGTTCCTTTTGTTTTTTGTTCTGTTGTTTGCTGGCTCTTACATTATACCCTGGGAAAGAAATGAGGTCGCGACACTTATATTCTTAGTCCGTCACCACACGGACCGATTTATTTTTTAAAACTTTATTCATATATAAACAATGAAGGATTTTATGTCTTGTGCATTCTCAAACAGTCCGCCATCATTGATGTAGAAAAAGATTTAAAGATGGTGCTTTTAATTATAAGACAGATTTCCATGCTTTTAATTTTATTAAATAATTGGATCACAAAAGATAAGAAAGAAATTTATCTTATATGTATATAAAATTCACGTGCGACAGTGTTAGTTACCGTAGGTACCTACTCCTCCGAAACGGCTTGACCGATTTTTATGAAATTTTATATGCATATTCAGTAGGTCTGAGAATCGGCCAACATCTAATTTTCAAACTTTTTTTTTAGTATGGCAAAACAACTTTTGCCGTGTCAGCTAGTAATTATGTAAAATTCCCTGCATGAAATTAGAGGGAAATGTCAAGTAGAGTTAACGTCGTACAAAGTACCTACAACATCTTTATAAAAAGGATATAATGAAAAATAAATAGATAGGTACACAAAAAATCCAAGGTAACACGTTACTTTGAAATCAACCACCTTAAGTAATTGTTTATTTTCATAACTAGGTATTTTTTTGCCAGGAAGATCATGAAGAATATTCATTATAAATTGTGGTACATTCCTAATTATATTTCTTGCAGTAATTATGCTGCGGATACTAGAAATATAACGTCTTATTTTCATAGAAATATCTAATTAAATACACATCCTAATTAGGTATCTAGGTGTACTCAACATCCGTGACTTAAAACTTGTACGAAAATTATATAATTCCGGCAAAAACATAATAATGTAGTACGAAAATAAAGTAATAAAAACATTCAATATGATTTAGGTATTACAGCCCAGTTTACAAACGCTGATTTAAATGGGTTTTAAAAAATGGGTAAAAATTGAAAAATACTCATAAGACATAATATGATATTTTTTGAAGAAACCTCATAGATAAAGGAAACTACTACATATTGAAACAACTGTTGCTGGCGACTTCGTACTTATGGTATTTAGAAACCAAACCATAACAAAATTAGACCTTTTTAATATTATCTAACCTATCACTCGAACCTCTGAAAAACTGTATCAAAATCCGTTGCGTATTTTCAAAGATATACAATGGACCACAGATAAACTAGGTGTAGTGTCTATGGCTAGCTTGAAGCCCCGAAGGCCGTACATATTTATGTGTGCGTGAAAATTTGTCTTTGTGTGTTTATTATACAGGCTCATATGAAATATCATTTTTCTATGAAGAGGATTTAGCCAAGGCTAAAGATCCATCCATCCATCAGCCTCTCTCCGTCCACTGTTGGACATAGGCCTTCCCATAGAACGCCACATCGCGCGGTCCTGTGCCGCCTGCATCCAATGTCTTCCCGCGACCTTGACGATATCGTCGCTCCACCTTGTCGGGGGCCGCCCAACGCTGCGTCGTCCGGTTCGTGGTCGCCACTCTAGGACTTTTCTTCCCCAACGATCGTCAGTCCTACGAGCGATGTGGCCTGCCCATTGCCACTTCAGCGTGCTAACCTTTCGGGCTATGTCGGACACGCCAGTTCTCCTACGGATCTCCGTCTTTCGGATTTTATCCCGTAGGGAAATACCGAGCATAGCCCTCTCCATAGCACGCTGTGCAACCTTGAGCTTATTTACGAGGCCGACATTTAAAGACTGAAGATAAAGACTAAAGATACTTGTCCTTAATTTTCCGTCGTCCGTCAACCCATCATTATTATGGTATATCTTTGTAACAAAACGACTTTGTTTTATAATAAAGATAACTACTACATAGGTACAAGTTGCAAATACATAAGATTCTAACTACAGAAATTGCAGTAATTTTATTGATACTTAAGTACGCCAGTTATTACATTGCGTAGCAACAAATTAAATATAATATTATAGTTTGAAAGGAAAATTTCTGTGGTGATTGTGCGTGGAAACTCTTACTTTCTTTTTTATTGCAGCAACAATATTATATTTATAACTTACAGTTACTATTGAGACGAAATAAAACATTGGAGCTGCAAAAATATAATATGTATTTAGGTTTAACTGTAAAATATCCACTAGAATCTAGTGGATATTTAACTAGATCTAGATTATTCGGTTTTGGCGTAAATGTGGTAAATAATTGGTCAAGTGCGAGTCGGACTCGCGCACGAAGGGTTCCGTACCATTATCTATGCAACATAAGGCAACGTTATTAGTATCGAGCAAGAAACGGTAAAAAAATCATGTTTGTTGTATGGGAGCCCCCCTTAAATATTTCTTTTATTTTATTTTTTGTATTTGTTGTTATAGCGGCAATAGAAATACATCATCTGTGAAAATTTCAACTGTCTAGCTATCACCGTTCTTGAGATACTGGGTACGGAACCCTAAAAATCATGTTTGTTGTATGGGAGCCCCCCTTAAATATTTATTTTATTTTATTTTTAGTATTTGTTGTTATAGCGGCAATAGAAATACATCATCTGTGAAAATTTCAACTGTCTAGCTATCATCGTTCTTGAGATACTGGGTACGGAACCCTAAAAATCATGTTTGTTGTATGGGAGCCCCCCTTAAATATTTATTTTATTTTATTTTTAGTATTTGTTGTTATAGCGGCAATAGAAATACATCATCTGTGAAAATTTCAACTCTCTAGCTATCACCGTTCTTGAGATACAGCCTGGTGACAGACGGACGGACGGACGGACGGACGGACGGACGGACGGACGGACGGACGGACGGACGGACGGACGGACGGACGGACAGCGAAGTCTCAGTAATAGGGTCCCGTTTTTACCCTTTGGGTACGGAACCCTAAAAACTAAACCCGTTGGCTTTAACAAAACTTTAGTTTAATGACTAAATTGTTTTTCTAACTATGGAATTGATGAACTCGTCACTAATTACCTATATTGGTACGAATTCTACGCATACAACTGAACTTAACTAAAAATGAAAATTGATCAATTCGGCAATGTTAGCTGAACTTTTTTGAATTGGTTGCATAGCAACAATGGTGGTACACCATTGAATTTCAGTTGATTCTAGCTAACTATTGATAAAAAAGAATGCACTTTACTTTTTAGTTATTGGTTCACGTTATTTAGACCTAAGGTAAACCTACACTGCATATTAGACGGAACAACATAAAACTGACAACTGGGTCCAAATATTTACTTTAAGGGAATGTCCGTTTGAAATACAATTCAAATAAATTAATTGTGTATCCTCTTGTCAAGGAAGGCGTAAAATACAAAATGGCCTTGTTTTATCACGGCGTTTGTCGTAAACGTTCCATAAATCAGAATAGATATAACATAATGCAGCTGCGCACGCGCCGAAATACCGTCACTTAAATGTCACTGGCTTCTTGAACTTGGATGTTTCTTGCGAATTTAAAGTCAACGAACTTCGCAATGTACAAACATCTGTTTTTGCTCCAGTTGATTCCGTTTAATATAAAGGAAGTAAAAGATGCCGCGAAAATGTTTCAAAAATAGAAACCTGAGATTACTAATGAGTTGTGATCGAAGATACCAGTCTTGTCATAATCTGGAGAAAAAAAAAACCGCTGTTATAGCCAATACTATAAGTTACATTACATCTCTACCAACATAACACTGAAAACGGTATTCAATTCCATACAGTAGTTTTGGCATGATGCGCGTTTAAACATACAGACACAGAAAGAAAAAAATGTTATAAACCATTGTTTTGGCTTCTGCTACGCTACCAAAGACCATTTATCCAACATGTATTTCAACATGTTTAAAGTACAGACATCGACTTTTTAGATTTTTATTAAATGTATAGAAATAGTTTTTCAATTTCAAATATATAATTAATTTTGCAAGAAAACGGTCTCTTTTAATCGATTTTTTATTCGATCATTTTACTCAAACTTAACAAAAGGGATATGAGGAAATCAGTATCGATTCAATTTAAATATGGAACAAACAATTTTGCGTTCCGTCAAGAACGGAAGGCAATTTGTAGCCAGTCAGTTGTCAGTCAAATTGAAAGAGCTATTACTACTTCCCATTGCCGTGGAGTCGGGATGTTTCAGAACAAACTTATACTCTATTAAACGTTTTAAATCTATTTTTGTTACGTTATTTTTTAGTGTTTTGTTATATTTTTGTGTTAAAAAGATTACTTTTTGTTTTTAATCTTGTAATGTAGTGGAATATAATGTAGTTTAAACTAAAAAGCACACATTAAAAATCCTGAATATTTTAATAATTATTGCATTGTTATCGATCCTTAACAAGCATGCAAAATTTCAGAACAATCCTACTACTGTAAGTGGGTAAAAATCACTTTCAAAGATTCTGTTACATGGATTAATACATTGATAGATACCTACCAAATTAATTTAAGCGCGTTAAAAATGGTAAAACTCAATATTTTAAAAAGTAATATATATAAGAGAATGAACTTGATGACTCTATTGTTATAATATTTTGACAGTTTAATGCACTTGTAATTCTGTCTCGATGGCACGTCAAGCGTGCTAGTATAATTTACTATACTATTTTTGTGGCCAGAATGAGGTGGAGTCGTGATATTTTGTTATTAGTCTGACAATTTGTAACTTTATTTGTTGTCATTTTTGGTACACTTTCTCGTTAGAAGAACAGCAATTATTTTGTTACTTTTCCAAACTAGCTACTGCTTATGACTTCGTATGCGTGGAATTTGAAACCACCACGCTATCTTTACTAATTATAAATAAAAGTAGTAATAGGCACATATTTAGAGAAAGTTAACAAAATGTAAACCAACTCATTACAATTCATTACACTAGCCCATCAATGTGGCATAGAAAGTATTGTAATCAATTAACGACGTGCTAAATACATCCTTAGGGCTGTTTGTTCACTAATAGTTAATTTACAAAGCTTAACTTGGAACCAGAGCACTTTGTGTGAAATGTCCATAAATAATTAAATAAGTCTGTATCTTAGAAGTTCAATTACAAACCATTTATATTAATATGTTTATAAGATACCTACTCTATCTCCCCCACTGTTGGGCATGGGCCTGCTCCATTTTAGAAGGGATTATGGTCTACTATGCCGGTTTGACCAGGCGTGTTGGCACAGAGATACCTACTAAATAATCAAATGAAATGTTTTTATAGGACCACGCGTTAGAAGATACTTGTAGTCGATGGAGAAAGATCAATAGAATCTTATCAGTAGTCTGGGCTTAAGCCAGCACGCGGCTTGTAACAAATTTTACTGTGGGACTTCTGGATTATCTTGTCATTAGCGTTGTTAAAATGGCTAGAAATCAATGAAATTTTATAAAATAAAAGTCTACAACCATCGTAGTAGGCCCCTCAAAAATGAGAGTTGCCGTAGCATTTCCTACGTGGATAATCCACCTATAAATAGCATGCATATCTAATATTTTATTAATTAGATAACTAAAATACAAGCTAGACCCTGTTTCAAGAAATGCTTGATTTTCATTCTAAGATTATAGGATTTACGTCAACATAATATAATAGTTTCAAGATTAATTTCAATTATCGTGTTATCAAGTTGATAATAAATTTTAGATTGATAACAGTTCTTAAATTGAGAAATTCGCAGATAGTTATTAAAAAGGTGTGGTGAATGTTGTGATTTTGCAATTAGAAAATGAACATGGAAACATTAATGTAAATAAAGAAAAGTAATAGTATAATTAGTCTGTAAAAACAATTTTAATATGTAGAGTTCTTCTAGCTCCAAACTTACATGGTATTAAAATGAGAAAAATGTGTCTTTTTCATAAATCTGATTATTTAGATTTTAATGTAATTCACAAAAGGATTGCGTAAGAATTAATCACGAATCACTCACTCGCTATAATCTTTCACGAATACTTATATCAAATTTAAATTTATGGAAACTTGGTAAGGAGATGGCTTTAATAATTTATTTTCACTTTACGCTATTCTAATGTCTACAACTTACAGCCACTGATCATGATGAATGAAAAAGAAGATCAAAGACACATCACTCTACCTGGACACTGCACGGAGCAATCCATTACGGAACTGTCAACTCGATCATGCGCAGGAGTCGACGAGGCGACAAGGTCGCATGCTGCACTGTGCACTTCACTCGAACTATCAGTCACGACTGACTATAAAACTCAACTCAACGGCTCTATTCCAAAGCACTAATGATGACTAACCCCTAGACACCGAGAACCAACTATTTATCGAAACGCAAACATAACTTGGCAACACTTATATAAACTATTCAAAATACAATCATTATGGTACAGAATAAGGTAGTGATTTGAATGTTCTACCAGTACATACACGCAAATAAGGTTTGATTGACGGAAAAATAACGGTAGATGAAACCAAACTTATTACTGTAAATGGGTCAAAGGAAAAAGAGCCTTTAGACTGCTGTCTTGCAGTTGGCATATTGTGAATATACATATTCACAATATGCCAACTGCAAGAGCAAAATTGCACAATATGAGTACAGTATAGCAAATGCAAGGTGACCCTGTTGGAGATATTTAGTTTCTTAACAGATCTTTAGATATATTTATTCTGTTGTATATTAACCGATATCATGCGTATAGAATATGCAAAATTATATATATCGATACCTTAATTGGCAAACCAGCCAACTCCACTTTATACCAAAATTATTTTGATGTGTGATTTGTATCGCAACGGTCACTAAGCGTGATTTGCAAAAGAGACAAATCCAATATTATTTGAGTATTCTGCATAAATCGCTGTAAGAAAAACAGTCAACTCCACGCGTACGGGAACGTTACGATTTTGACAGCTAACTCCACAAAGGCGGCCATTTTGTATGGCGCCTCAGCCGTGTACGCATGCACTCCGTAATTTTATTAAGGATATTTAATATTAATGGATATAAAATAATACGGTGTTGAAAAAACAAACCAGTTGAATACAAGGTATGTTTATTATTTTAGCTTATATCCAAAAATCAATTAATAATACAATAATTTTAACTTTTAACATCTACATGGATTTAGCCGATTTGCTTTTTACTTTTTCATTGCAGTGTTGGGATTTAGCCGTGTTAATTAATGTTTTGTTTGACAATACTTTAATTAATTTATTAACTTTTTTAATGTACAGTTAGCATCATAAATATGTCACAAAAATTGTAATGATATTTTCACACCACCTGCTCGACAATGCCTTATTATCTTTGAGATGATTCCCTCGATTCGCTCGGGAATCAACTCAAAGCCCCCTCGCTACGCTCGGGAGTTAAATCTGGAGTCCTTCGTTACGCTCTGGATTCAATATCGCACCCGTGACATAATACAGTGCTTTATCCCCTTGGTGTACAATCTACTATTATAACATGAATGGAAATTCAATATAAGTTGTGAGCTTTTATGTTTTTATAATTTTAATCGCTTATTTATGCACAATCTTTAGTGGTTACACCGTATAACTTACTATAGACTTTTTTATGAACTATTGCTTTGAAGTGCTTGTGGTAATGGGCTTTATTTGTTTTCTCGTACAGATTTCGAGGTCACGTGCTAAAAAAATATTGCAAATAAGTGTTCAAAACCAACAGCATCAGCTTGATGAACCCAATAACCCAGACTCTGCTTTGTTTATTAATAACCAATATCCAAAACCTTACGATAATTTAGTTGGACATGATAGCATAGCTTCTAATTCTGTTGCATATTTTGATAATAATAACTACATAGACTGTCTTGCAAATAATCAGCCTGATGTGGATAACATTAGCTCTGAAATACTTAACAATAAAATAATATCAGACGACCAAATGTGTTACAACAATATGGAAATAGTTGATAATGTTATCATTGAAAACTTAATTGAGCTCGAAACAGAAAACCACAGTCCAAGTTTATTGTTGTCTCGCCCTACTACACCTCTGAATAATGAAACTGACGGTAATACTTTTGAACCAACCAATGAGGGCCTATTTAGCAGTAATGATCAATTATTTAATGATGTTTTGGTGATTTCTGTTCCACGTGAACTATCAATACTCCATGAAACTATACCTTCAGTCTCACCTGCTTCAACTGAATTGATGAAAAAGTTGGTCGATTACAGTGATTCTGATTTGGAAACTGAGGAACCATTAGTGAAAAGAAAGAAACGTTGTCAAGTAAAGAAAGATGAATGGGTTAGTGAGATTAACAAAAAGAATAGAGAGAAGGGTAAAGAATATTGCAGTAAAAAGAAAGTTGATGGAGAATGGAAAAGGAATATAAGGAAACCGAAAAGAGTTATGAAGCCCCGGTGTACTTGTAAGGAAAAGAAGAAGAGTGTCATTAAGTGCCATAGTATCTCTGAAGATGACAGAAAATTATTGTGTGACAAGTTTTGGGATATGACTTGGAAAGAAAAACGAGTTTATATTGATAGCTTAGTAAAAGTTATACATACAAATAGACCAAGAGGTAGGACAGACCCTAAGAAATCAAAAAGAGCTAACAGTTTTATTTACTATCTAAAAAAGGAAGAAGATATGATTAGAGTTTGTAAAACGTTATTTTTAAATACTTTTTGTATTGGAAAATCATGTGTTTGGGGTTGGAAGTCGGAAATTATAGGCAAAAATACCGATGAACGGTTAGAAGAATCTACTACCAAAAATACATTTGAACAAGAAAATAAAACTTTACACGAATTTTTACATGAGTTACCAAAAATGCCTTCACATTACTGTAGGAAAAGAACAACACAGACATACTTACAATCAGATATTTCATCCAAGCGACAACTTTATGAAATGTATATAGTTTATTGTAAATCGAAGATCCAAAAACCTTTATCAATTGCTACTTTTACAAACACTCTCACCATCCAAAAAATTTCTCTATTTAAACCGAAGAAAGATTTGTGTGAAATCTGTAATGGATATAAGATGGGTCATATTACTAAAGAGACATATGAAGAGCACATCAATAAAAAGAATGAAGCACGATTGGAAAAGGATAGTGATAAAGAAAAAGAAGAATTTGTCTTTACTGCAGATCTTCAAGCAGTTCTTTTAGCGCCACGTTCTAATGTATCTTCAAATTACTATAAGACTAAGCTTTGTGTACATAATTGGTGTATTTATGATATGAAAACTAGTCATGGACATTGTTTTTTATGGAATGAGGCTGAAGGTGGGCTAAATTCTGATGAATTTGCAACTATATTAACGAAATTTTTTGTTGATATAGTTATTCCAAAAATGAGTGACAATAATAGAAACATAATCTTGTACACAGATGGGTGTACATACCAAAACCGAAATGTCATCTTAAGTAATGCTCTCCTCAACACAGCCATGCTGTATAATGTAACAATTGAGCAAAAATATTTGGAAGTAGGCCACACCTAGATGGAGGTAGACAGCATGCATGCAATGATTGAAAAAAAACTAAAAAATCAAGTGATTCATGTCCCAGCAGAGTACATTACTATCTGTAAAAATGCCAAGAAAACTAAACCTTACGCAGTTGAATACTTAACCTACTCATATTTCAAGAATTTCAAAAATATAAATTTTTATAATTCTATTAGACCAGGAAAGTTGAAGGGAGACCCCAAGGTATAAAAGTGTAAACAGTTAATTATAATAAAATTGTAGTTTTTTTTTATTATTGACTTAGCTAGCGTTTGACCACAGTTGCATTTCATTGAATTGATAATAAAATTATTACCTACATTAAATTTTGTGCTTCTTACAGGTTACCGATATACGAGCCCTCAAGTATGCACCCTCGGGGGAAATATTTTATAAACTTCGATTTACCACAGAATATACATTGCTTAACCAGCGTAAGAACGCTAGAATAAATAAAACTCCATTTGAAAATATACCCGAACTTTACACCGAACGCAGGAAAATAACTAAAAAGAAATACTCTCATTTACAGCAACTAAAGAACTCAATGCCCAGAGACTACCAAAATTACTATGACAACCTTCCTCATGAAGACTGAATATAGTTTTGGTTTTGTGTATCTTTTTTTTTATGTTTCTCTTCCTAAATAAAATATTTTAAAAAATAAACCATTCATTTCATTTAAAATTATTCCTCTGAGAAAACCCGCCAACTCCCAGATCATATATTTTAACAAGAAATATGAATCAGATAACTCCAAAAATTGCTGTATAATTGTAATGAAAATCAATAATGCCTTATATATAATCAAATATAAATAGATAACAATATTATACACCAACGGGATTTTAGATTTTTTCATAAGTAGTCTACAAAAAATATTATGAAGTTTTAAGTCTCTCCTGAAAAATTTACTCAAATGGAGTTAACTGGTTTGCTAATTAAGGTATCGATATGTAGAACATCAAGCTAAAATTTTAAACAAATATACGCGTCTAAATCAGCACAACGTGGTTTTATTTTATTTATTAGAGATTTTCAAATTAATGAAAATACAAAACTGATAACTAAGACGTCAAGCAATACTGACAAGTTTAATTGACGGTGGCAAATGGCAATAGATTAAACAAAGCGTGTGTAATTTGATATACGAGGTTATCAAAAGTTCTTGACCGAAACTGAATGACGCGTTATAAGAAAATGGTTCAAACAATACGGCCTTGTGGATCAATAAAATGGAAACAAAATGTATTGCAATAACGGCAATGGTAATAAATAAAAATGGCGATTTTGACCTCCAATTGAAACTTGTTTAGAGAGTACAAAACTGTCAATAAATAGAATTATAAACTCTGCCAGATTTCCACGATCGGTTTAGTTAATTAAGTGCCGTGTAAACAGAAATAATTCAGTTAGATCTAGCTACCTACTTTAGTAAATGCACTTTATTGAATAGTTAAATGGATTTTTATTAAGTAATACATCTACAAACGTCTCCTGACTTAACAGTTGGGTAAAAATCGTCGTGGTTTTTTTTTATAGCTCCAACAAGCTGCAATAAGCAAATGACTCTACAATCCACCTGATGTTAAGAGCGGAATATAGAGCTAGCCAATCCACAATTTGGGTATTTGTGTTAAGTAATAGAAGATAAACTTAAAAAGCAGGACTTTTGGATGTACAATTAGTTACCATGTCTTTTTTTTTTAAAGAATCACTGTAATCGAAGCATAGATATATAAATCCTAGATACTGTGAGAAAAATTCATTGCTTTAGAAGCAATATCCACGAAAGAAGCAGCGGAGTACGATATCCAAATTTTTGTATGGCGCGTGGCTTGCTGTCGAACCGACTTAAGTTGGGTGTAATCCAAATGTTAGGACGGCTAGTTCTTATATTAGAGAACGAAGCACTCTACTGGTTTGGTGGTGTGGTGACAGATAAAGACTACAAGTGTCACCACCCCATTTCTTTCCCAGGGTGCTGTAAGAGCCAGCTAAGGAATAATATAAGCAGTTAACGTCTACTGTCAGAGACGGAAAACTCGAAACTAAACCCTGTCCCAACACACCTGGTCAGCGCGGCACAGTAGACCATAATCCCTCCCAAAGTGGAGGAGGCCCGTGCCCAACAGTGGGACGTTAATGGGCTGGAGAAGAAGCAGATACGAATACAACGTGTTTCAGAAAGGTGTAGTCATATTTGACCACCGTTACACATGGCCGGTGACTAGGCACTAGGCATGGATGAAATTACAAATACTAGTTATATTATGACTTTTATGTGTTCATAAAAGTTTAATTAATTTATTAAATTAATCGATCTTCTTTAAATACAACACTACTATGAGGTCATCTTTTATCGTAAGGTTCAATCGCATTCAATAAACCGTAAACATCTCATAATTGATGCGTTTCTGGTAGTTGTTTAATCCATCAGCCTCTATCAGTCCACTGTTGGACATAGGCCTCCCCGATTGAACGCCACAACGCGCGGTCCTGTGCCGCCTGCATCCAATGTCTCCCCGCGACCTTGACGATATCGTCGCTCCACCTTGTCGGGGGCCGCCCAACGCTGCGCCGTCCGGTACGTGGTCGCCACTATAGGAATTTTCTTCCCTAACGATCGTCAGTCCTACGAGCGATGTGGCCTGTCCATTGCCACTTCAGCGTGCTAACCTTTCGGGCTATGTCGGACACGCCAGTTCTCCTACGGATCTCCGTATTTCGGATTTTATCCCGTAGGGAAATACCGAGCATAGCCCTCTCCATAGCACGCTGTGCAACCTTGAGCTTATTTACGAGGCCAACATTTAAAGACCACGTCTCTGTTCCGTAGGTCATCGCTGGTAACACACACTGGTCATAGACCTTCGTCTTCAGGCACTGCGGAATATTGAACGAGAAGATATGCCTAAGCTTCCCGAACGCTGCCCAGCCGAGTTGGATTCGTCGGTTGACCTCTTTCTCGAAGTTGGATTTGCCTAGCTGGACTGTATGTCCTAGGTAGACGTAGTGGTCGACAACTTCGAGAATCGCAACAGATACTGGTACCGGAGTGACATGGACATTGAACATAACCTTGGTTTTATCCATGTTCATCCTTAAACCGACCCGTTGGGAAACACTGCTGAAATTTTGGGAATTGAGAGATTTGAGCATTTTGCTAAGGTCCTCCGGGGATTCTGCCATGACCACGATATCATCTGCAAATCGAAGGTGAGTGATGTATTCGCCGTTGATGTTGATGCCGAGTCCGGCCCAATCAAGGAGCTTGAAGATGTCTTCCAATGCAGCGGTGAATAGTTTCGGGGAAATTACGTCACCCGTTTACAGTACAGTTATTTAATAGTAGGCAATAAACAAAAAAAAACTTACCAACTGTATTTTTCTATGTGTAACTGTAATATTTATAATATTTAAGGCCTTACTAATGCAACTTTAAATTATGACTACACCTTTCTGCAACACGTTGTATAGTTACTAAAGATATCTAAACTTATATGAATTTCCTGTACATATCCTGTTTATTCCAGATATGATCAAGTAATGATAAACTTTGATGAAGTATAGACTAAGCAAAATCTCATTAAACGAATGACAACATTCATATTTATGTGACATTATTATTTAACACTTATGTAACGTAATTTCTTATCACTATTACATAGATAAAGATATATATATATATATTTGTATATATATTTACGTAGTTATCTCGAGTACTTTTCATATTATTATATCATCACGCTTGTCATATTTATGTCTCTGCACTAGATTGTAAAATTGATTTGATATTTTCTATTTTTCGATCTGTCTGTCTGATATTAAAGAATATTAGACGTTCTTTAGTAAAACTTATATATTTGTAATCTAAATGAATTTTTTCACAATTATCTTAGATCCAATGATTGCGTGTCCATGCGAACATTTGTCATGTATAAAATCTAATACAACAATGTCAAATAAGTAAAGATAAAAGCTGTTGTTGTAACCACTTATTTTGTTTGAAATCTAGCGTAAAATGCTTAGGTCAGCACAATTTCTCCCTTTACAGACAGAAAGCGTTTCAAAAATCCAACCAGTGTATATGTTTGGCATCATTCAATCACGCCAACGCATTTACATATCAATTTGTGAACACTTACAGCATAACAAAACACTCGTAACCTAAAAGAATAATGCCGGAACTTACAATGAAATAAATCATTAATAATTGTATAATAAATAAGTCACGTAATATTTTAAATGAATAGAAAATTGTATGGTGTAGACACTTTGCAATTTAGTTATGCAATAATATTGTGTATGGCATTGACAACGAAATTAATAATTAAATTGAAAAATAGTATCGATATGAGCTATATTTCCTGCTATTCCATGCGTGTTTAAAGATATGAATAGTTATAACTCAAAACTTGTTTACACACTTTAAGGACAATTACAATTTAAGGACAATATGCACAATGTGCACAGTGCACATACTGACGATATCATGAAATATGATGGGGGCCGCTGGATGCAGTTAGCGCAGGACCGCGCGTTATGACGTTCTACGGCGGAGACCTACGTCCAGCAGTGGACGGAGAAAGGTTAATGGATGGATGTACATACTATAATAATATAATAATCTAATAAAATAAAATAAAAATTATGCCTGTAGGAAAAAAAGGTGTTTTAAGGTAAATGTATCTGTTCAAGTCCGTCTGCTATTACCAAATGGTGTAACCCAATAATTAGGTTTATATTTTCTTTTTGATCTTCTACCTGTAATAATATTTTAAAGCTAAAGAGTTTGTTTGTTTGAACGCTCGAATTTCAGGAACTCTAATCTCAGATCCGCATTGAAAAATTCTTTCAAAATTATTTACGAAGGCTATAGACTATATAACATCAAGCTGCGACCAATAGAAGTGTAAAGTAGTGACAGCCAGTCAAACTTATAAAACGGTTACCGAATTTTGTTTTCTCGATGAAAGATTCCCAGTTGGGATTAACAAAAATCGTTCAATTAAAAGTTAGTAAGGTTGTAAAAGTCAGCTAAGGGATATAGCACACAGATAACATCTTCTGTGAGAGACGGAAAACTCGAAAAGAAATCCTGTGCCAACACGCCTGGTCAGCGCAGCACAGTAGACCATTATCCCTCCCAAAGTGGAGGAGGCCCGTGCCCGACAGTGTGACGTAAATGGGCTGGAGAAGAAGAAGAAGAAGAAGAAGGTTGTTTTGTCGAGAATGTATCAATATTAGTATTACGTTAGTTTAAGAAGATTTTAGTCACAGATTGCCAATAAAATTTGGCCTTGTCACTTATATTGGCATAAGAACTTGCACTTTTTGCCAGCAGTTATGCAACAACTGCAGTTGCAACATAGATATTGTCAACAACGGTATATTTTAAAATCTGACCCAGTTAGACCTAGTAATGACGGATGACGCTGCACTGCTAATTTTAGAACTAAATTTCTTATTTTTGTTAAAAAGTTTCTGTTCTTTAATACATTTTCTTTTCAGAGAATACTGTAAAGCAGATACTATTAGATTATTGGATACTAGCTGTGCCCTGCAGTGTTACCCGCGGTAAAAAGGATAAAGAATCGGTTTTTCTTATCCCACGTGTATATTGCATTCATTCAGGATAAAAAGTAGCCTATATGTTATTCTGATGAATAATCTACATTAATGTAAAGTTTCACTAAAATCCATTCAGTAGTTTTTGCGTGGAAGAGTAGCATACATCCATACTCAAAAACTTTTATATTTGTAAAATTATTAGCATTGGATTAAATGCATATGCAATATCTAATAAATAGACAACTATGTAAGAGTATCTATTTCACAATTAACTTTAAATAAACAGCCATTGTAGAACCACCCACGCTTTACTTTCATATTCCAATCATTTTCTTCAGTAGGTACATCTCGCGAATAAGCCGCAAATTATCAATGAGTGGGTGTTCAAAGATGATACAAAGGAACATTAAAATGCAAATATAATATGCTTAGAGAAAATCGTTAAGTGTTGACAAGAGTAGGCGGTGCGTAGGAAAACGGGTTTGATCTTAGTTCAAGTACGCCAGTAACTTTGCTATTTTAAGGTACACTTGATTTCAAAATACACTTACTTAAAAGCTCAAGCTTCTGATCTTAAAAAGGATTAAGAGTAGTATAGCGTTCTTTGATAATCCGCCTTTGCCAGTAATAAGCCTGGCCCATACTGTTAAATATATAATTTCGCAAGTTTTTTAATTTGTTACGAAATTCGTAGATTTATATTTCGTATAGAGCATATAAATGAATAAATTTTCCTAATTAAACACAATTAATAACAATCTAATTACGTATTTATTTTGTTTTTTTATAGCATACTAGCTGGCCCGGCAAACGTTGTTTTGAAATACCAAAAAAAGTAAAAAAAAAAAAAGAACTATAAACCTCACGGAGCCCGAGACCTTTCCGACGAATGCAAAACCGTGGAAATCGGATCGTGCGTTCTGGAGTTATAGCGTCAGGAAGGAAAATCCGACTTATTTTTATATAGTAGATTAAATTAAAAAATTTATATAATTTTTTTAAATTTAATATGCGTTACTAAACAATTGTAGAATTACAAAACAAATCGTTCAATATAAACTAAACTTAACACAATATTGTACAATCAAAGATAATAAAATCATTCGATCAACTTACCTACTTCCTCATTATTGGTAGCGGTTGAAGTGACAGATACATTCATTTTAACAATAATCACTGTGATATAATTAACTGGTCTAAGTCACTATCACTGGTGTCACTCCATCACTTTCACATTAATCTTGATATTAGATAAAATGTTGAGTCATTTTATGTACTACACGTGAATGTAGTACATAATGTTTGCTAACAATTGGTTACTTTAACAAATTAATAATTTGTGTACTTTCGTCGTAAGACAACGTTTAAACGCCTGTTACAAAACGTAACGATTTACTGTAGCGATATATTTTTGCAAACCGAATTTTACATACATACTTATTGATCGCATCGTGGGAGGCGTGTGAACACACGAAGTATGCTGGGTTTATCTGCACAAATGTATGGCTACGATGTATCGTTATAAGCGTAAGAAGCATAAGTTTGTTTACGTGACACTTTTATTTCATTATAATCTAAATTGAATAAAAATGTCTGATAATCAAATACGTCTAAACGTGTCTAACCAAACTATTGACATAGTTTAAAAAATTTGCTAATGATATATATTTATTTTTATACTAGGTGTGATTTATAAATGAGCACTGAGTTGATCAACAAAATAATTTCGTAGAAGCAATGGTGTTCACTGTTTTTTTTAATATAATATATGTAAAATATATACATATATATAAAAACGTTGCCTTTATTGCTTCAATTTTTATAACAAAGATACTAAAACGTATATATTAATTTTTTAAAACCTACATGAGTCTAAGGAAGTTTCCTAATATTTTAACAATTTAAGACGGATTAAGTATTAAAAGATAATAATTAAATTAACGAATAACGGTCTTATTCCTAATGACTTATCGGAGGTTTAAAAGTTCGCGAAAATTGTCAAAACTTGTTATTCATGATAGTCTTTTTACGCTAAAACGTTTATTATCTCTCCGATAAAATCTCCGTATGAAACTCCGATAAGTCATTATGAATAAGACCGTAATTCATTACTCTTAAAAGGTTAGTAACAAAACGACTTTAATTAAAATCAGATCAGACAATTGGAATCAATCAATATCGTGGCACGATTGTACCGCTAAAGATATCATTAGGTAAATTCTTCTAAAATTATATTCAATAGTGAACTACTTACGAAATACATTTTAAACTACACCGTTACGTATAAAACAAGTTCATAAAACAGCTGCAAGATATTTCAATATATATTGATATTCAACGTTGTAGAATTAAATTATTAATTAAAATTTTGGATATATTTAATTACTAGTTCAATATTTGAATTAATGCTGTTCAGATATTTGGCTTTTAGAACGAGGTCTATATTGATCAACTTGTAAGAATAACCTATCTTGCTACTCACAAGTTAGCACAGAACAAAATTTATTATTTATTTAAAATTGTTGTTATGTTTTATTACTTCTCTCTTAACAGCTTAATAAGAGAAATATCAGCAAATAACATTAGTTTCAGTATACATTTAGATCAGGTGCTCAAGTCCACTATTTTGGAACAATTGTCATACCGGCACAATACCGGCACGATACCGTTGCAATTGAAGTCAAATATCCGTAGTCTGCTATATGCCGTCATAACGGTCTTTCAATGGTAATAGAATTGTCGATCTCTTTTATCTATGCATTGAATTTTCGGTCTCTTTTATCTATGGATTGTGTTAGAATGGTATGTATGTGTTGCCGTTTTTAAAAAATGCGTTAGTTGAAGTGATTTTCGAAAAACTACTAATAAATTTAAACATTTAATCATGCTAGACTTCGTTTAAATATATTTGTACATACTATTTATTAGTATAAAAAGCAATGTGAAGTTTAGGAGATTAGTAAATTGCAATAAATTACAAAGAACAATTTCTAATATTTCTATCTATCTATTTTTTATTTATGGCAATCTGTCGACACAGGACAATTTAAAAATATTACTGTCAAATTCAAAACAGCAGACTACCGAAACATTTCAGTCATTGAATTGCAATTGTGAAGCAGTTGTGTACGAGACTAGCAATTTATGTCACTTTGACAATTGTAAGACAATGATGAAGTCGTTATGACGACACATTATTAGTAGACTACCAAAAACTTTACCATTGCACCATAATGGTACAATAATGGTACAGTTGTGACACCGTTGAAATACCCGACTCAGGGCCCAGACTGCAAATAACGCAATATAGATTATTTATGTTCGCGTACATTTATACAAATACGTAGTACAATACCTATAATAGGTACGTTTACCTCAATCTTGGCCGGTATATAGATGCGAGAGTAAGAAACTAAATTAGTTAATTTCTTTCTACATAATTATATTGTAATTAAATTAAGTGATTTTCTCGTTCACGAAACAGTAGTTTACAGTGATTTAATTTGATTTAATTATCACGAACAATATGGTTCATTGCTAAAATGAAGATTGTTTAAACACGATTAACAAATATGGTAAATAAATTTAATTAAGACTAGGTAATTATGCTACTTTGGTCTAATAAACTCAAAATATAATATCATTCATTAGTCTAATATAGTCGGTGTGGTGTTGAATTAAGAATACAAGTGTCACCACCCCATATCTTTCCCAGGGTGTTGTAAGAGCTAGCTGAGGTATATTATAAACAGTAAACATCAACTGTGAGAGACGAAAAATAGAACCTAAATCCTATGCCAACATGCCTATTCAGCGCAGCATATTAGACTAAATAAATAAATACCTGTCTAAGTGGAGGAAGCCCGTGCCCAACAGTGGGACTTTAATAGGCTGGAGAAGAAAAGAGTCTAATCCTTACTAATTTATAAGTACAAAATCCGGATGATAACACAATAGTTATTTTGACGAGCTTAAGTATTAATGTGTGGAACGAAACGATAGCGCGATTTAAAAAACGTACAACGCCATCTATTGATTAGAAGAGTTCTGTTTGTTGAGGATTGATTTCTAAATTTCACACGTACGAAGTCGCGGGCAACAGCTAGTGTAGGTATAATACGCATAGAAGTAGTAATTACAGTACCTTCTCAAAAAAGCACACGGCATTGACGGGATATAAACTTTATTTTACATAAACAAGAATTTCAAAATCATTAATTTCCTTAATAAACTAAATTATAATGAAAAAAATGATCACCATGACCGCAATTTGAACCCACGACCTCAAAATATCGTCGCTCTACCGGCTGAGCTATTATGGTTCCTGCACATGTTTACCAAATCTTCCACAATATTTTTTTCTCAATGTGAGCCAAACATCGGATCGATGCTTTTGTACAAAGCCATTTATTTAGTTTATTAAGTAAAAGGCATAGCAAGTTATTAATTTCCGTTTATAATTAGGTAGAATGAAGAAGTAAAATAACATTTCCTTGTATAGTTATGACGCAAGATATTACGAACAATATTTTGATGATAATTATCAATTGGAGAAGGCATAATGTAATAATGACAGTTATTTAAGTGATATTGCGAACGGATGATCATGAGTTACTAAGTTTTCTCTTACGTCACTTTTGTTACTTTCGCATAAGTTATGGTCGTAACCGACTAACAGTTATATTGTTTTTATATTTATGTTGATGTTTATTTATTGGAATTGACCTCAATATTTTATTATTTTTATACAAAGCTCCAGCTTTTTTCCGCGGTTTTAAGGTTGTATGTAAGCCTGAAGTTTCGATCCATTTGCATTGATTTTGGATCCGGGTAGAAAAATTAAGATTTTATGTTATAAAATTAATGTTTCGTACTCGTATAACAAAACATAAGTTTTACAGACACAGCGCGCGGTTATAATGCGAAGTAATATTTTTTATTGTTGTTTGACTTTGATCCTTTTGATATTACTTACAATTTCAGGGAGACTAAAAGTCGAATGTTATTCAAAGATACTAGCTAACATGTTTAGTAATTAAATGAAAACAGTTGCAAGAATAACTTCTAGTAAATAAAATTCTCGTGTAATACCCTACACATGTTTTAATAAATCATAACAAAAAAACTGTACAGTTTTATTGAACGATTTTTCGTTCGATAAATCGTAATGTGTGTATGGGGAATTCATAATCAAGTCTACTTTGAAACGGTCTACCGATTTTTTCAGTGAAAATCGTTCAGCATCTATTTAAACCATTAGATCATAAAGAAGAATGGTTCTAGTAAGTAACCAAGTAAAACTGCAACGGAAGGTCGGAAAACCCCATTTTCTTCGAAATTTTCGTGATTTTTGCAGCGCTGAGTCTTTCTGTCTTTGTTTTTATATCAATGTTTGTAGAGTGTACTATAGTTCATCTATCTATCTGTAATAGTGTGTAGTGAGTACTACATAACAAGTTATTACCTGTAGTTATAAACAAGAGAATTCAAAGTAGCGGTACTCGAGACGAACTAGAATGTCCGCACAAGGCACCGTTAGTTAACTAATAATTGACGGCTCATCTAAACAACAATAGAATGTCGGCCAACTATCAGCAGTCATTAGACATACCATTAACTTGGGATTTATTCTAAAGAAAATTAAAAGAGCATGTTTAAAATGATCAATTATAATTATAATACCTAATTATGCATTAGTAGTACAGATTGGACACTTCTTTGATGTTTATAATTCATTTTATTAATTACTAGTTGACCCGGCAAACGTTGTTTTGCCATACTAAAAAAAAAAGGTTTGAAAAATAGATGTTGGCCGATTCTCAGACCTACTGAATACGTATGCAAAATTTGAGAAGAATCGGTCAAGCCGTTTCGGAGGAGTACGGTAACTAACACTGTGACACGTGAATTTTATATATTAGATTTTATACAGTAAAATTGTTTAAATGTATTCACTATTCCTGCGTGTAAAAGCATTGAATAAATAAATAAAAAAACTATTACAGATTTAATTATTACAGATTTGGGCATTTACGTTATTGATTTCGTAGCATAATTAAGTGATCTAAGCAGAAGAGATCTAAGGCATTTTAATTATTACGATGATTTAAAGTAGCTACGAGCTTGATAAGACTCTAGGTAATTATCAATCAGCCTATTTGCCTCCTGATATAGTGTTACTGTCGAGCTTCTGCTCGAACAGGTAAATCAGAGTCATTGGGTTCAAATCTCTAGCTGTAAAGGTCTATGAGGAATTAATTAAGAATTAGCTACTACTAAGTCAAAGTCAAAATATTTTATTTCAAGTTGGCATGTTTTACAAGCTCTTTTGAAACGTCAGAAGCTAGGTGTCTGTTCCAAACGCGAATCCTATGGAGAAGAACAGACAAGAAACTCCATAATACTACAAACAAGGATATTCCTCTCTCTCGCTCTCTCTCCAGCCCATTAACGTCCCAATGTCGGGCACGGGCCTCCTCCACTTTAGGAGGGACTACTGTGCCCCGCTGACCAGCGGGCGTATCATGAGCTTTTTAAAAATCATGCAAGTTCCAGACAGAGCGCATACTGCCTGGGTAAATTACGTATTACGGCAGATATAAAAATTTTACTTAAAAATTTTTAGTTAGTACTTAAACTTTACTTGCACCTTCCCTTTAAATATATTAATCTATAACTGGTTTAGCGAATTAACTGGCTGGGGTGTTATGTTCATGATACAAATTTGCCAGGCAGTTCAATTCAGGACGTAAACTGACTGAAAATAAAAGCTTATAATACGGCCGCAGGCGTTTTGGTACAAGGTTTAGTTTCGAGTTTTCTATCTCTACCATTCGTCGTTAACTGCTTAAATAGTCCCTTAGCTGGCTCTTACAGCACCCTGGGAAGAAAATGGGGTGGTGACACTTGTATTTATAATCCTTTACCACACGGACCATATATAAGGACAACAAGGATAATATTTAATAGAAATCCATGAAAAAGGAGAATCTAAGTCACAGATTAAAAATAACATCAAGGAATTTAATTCGAAACCGTCAGTATGAGCAAATGTTGTTAGCTACTACTAGTTCCTATGTGTGGAAGTGAAACTGCCTTTTAATTTGTCGCATGTGTTAAGAACAGGTCTCAAAACTACTTTCCTAACACAACATATGGACTCCTGTCGATGTTTATCATATAACTTCTTAAGGAGCTTCTTAAGATCAATATTTACCATCTTAAATTGAAAGCTTTAATAATGTGTGGCATCACGTTCAGATAACTAAATGAATTATTAGTTATGGCCGCCGTTGGAATTACTACTAAATATTATGGCCTAAATATTCTAAGATTTATTAATGAATTTGATAAAACAAATGAGAAGAAAGACTTAGAAGATTAAAAACAAAATTCTGAATAAATTTGCATTTAGCGTTATACAGGGTGGCGCAATTGAACGTGCATTTAATATTAATAGGCTAAAAAAATAAATACAAAATATATAGTTGAAATAAAAAATAGGATGATTAGGTAATTATTTGTAATTTATTTTTTAAAAATGACATCATCTAAATGACGGCCCACTCGAAGACGGCACTCCTCTAAACACGAACGCAGATTTGTGAAAACTCTTGTCAATAAATCTGGGGTGATTGCTGCCATTTCCCCACAGATATTTTCCTTTAGCCGACTGATGTTCCTCGGATTGTCCATGCAGACTTTGTGTTTGAGGTATCCCCACAAAAAAAAGTCAAGAGGCGTCAAGTCAGGGCTACGTGGGGGCCAAGGGATATCACCTCTTTTGGAAATGAGTCTTGCAGGAAACATCTGTCTCACAACCGCCATAGAGTCATTTGATGTGTGACAGGTCGCTCCGTCTTGTTGGAACCAAGTCCTCGTGTTTGCTATTCTTGATCTCGCAAGTTCTGGAGTCAAATATCCCTCTAACATCGCAACATAGCGGTCGGTGTTAACGGTGATGTTTCGTCCTCGTGAATCTTCAAAGAATAAAGAGCCAATAATTCCTTTGCTTGAGATTGCTGCCCATACCGTTACTTTCAGACTATGCAGTGGTTTTTATGTTTCATTTTTGGAACATGAAAATGAACATCTCTACATGAACAATCCGAGGAACATCAGTCAGCTAAAGGAAATCCGTGGGGAAATGGCAGCAATCACCCCAGATTTATTGACAAGAGTTTTCACAAATCTGCGTTCGCGTTTAGAGGAGTGCCGTCTTCGAGAGGGCCGTCATTCAGATAATGTCATTTAAAAAAAATAAACTACATTTAATTACCTAATCATCCTATTTTTTATTTCAACTATACATTTTGTACTTATTTTTTTAGCCTATACATATTAAATGCACGTTCTATTGCGCCATCCTGTATAAAAATAAACTCAAATCTCATCATGAGTACCTTTTCCCATATGCGTGCTAATAGTATGGAACATATATGCAATTGAAAGCTCAAATCACAATGACATATACATAATAGTTATGTTAGTAAAATTACTGCTGAACCATTCTATATATTAAAAGAAACCGTATCAAATTATATATATTACTAGCTGACCCGGCAAACGTTGTTTTGCCATACTAAAAAAAAAGTTTGAAATATAGATGTTGGCCGATTCTCAGACCTACTGAACATGCTTGTAAAATTTCATAAAAATCGGTCAAGCCGTTTCGGAGGAGTACGGTAACTAACACTGTGACACGTGAATTTTATATATTAGATTTTATATATATTGTTTTATAATAAGTAAAGATTAGTCTTAGATGAAATTGAGAACACAGTAAACTTCAGTATAAATGATTTTAATGTCAATTACGTACAAGTTCAACTTTATGTAGCAATTTTATTCAAAGTAAGACATTGAACTTATATTTTAAGAGCAACTTTAAAACCAGAATTTTAAACAGGTAGTTTGGTTTATATTAAAAAAAAAAATAAGACTGGCTTGACTTTAAATTGGAGCATGTACATTGTAAATTATGTTCTTTTAGTTGGCGATAAAGGGTTATGGCATAAAATTATATCTACAACAGATTTCATTTGAATTCTAACCTTATTTAGATAAAGGAGTTTTTAAGTAACTGTTAAATGTAGAGAACATTTCTCTCTCTCTCTCCAGCCCATTTACGTCCCATTGCTGGGCACGGGCCTCCTCCATTTTGGAGGGATTATGGTCTACTGTGCCGCGCTGATCAAGCGTGTTGGCACAGGGTTCATTTTCGAGTTTTCCGTCTCTCACAAAGGATGTTATCCGTATGCAATATCCCATAGCTGACTTTTACAGCACCCTTGGGAGGAGATGGGGTGGTGACACTTGTATTCTTAATCCGTCACGACACGGAGAGAGAGAACATTTTGGTAATGTTTATTTTTCCATATGCAAAATTAATACGACATAAATCTACTGTTTCTTATAATTATTATAAAATGAAGTCATTATTTTTGGATGTATGTCCCTATGTGAGCTGATCTTCCAAACTAAGGAACAGATTTTATTGCTGTATTTTATTGCTTTTTTGTATAGTTTGTTGAGTTTTGGTTTCTAAATTCCACGCTTACGAAGTTGCGGGCAACAGCTAGTATCTTATAATTTCCATCAAATATACTTTGACAAAACAATATTTAATCGTCTTTAACCATAAAAAATAGAATCCATTGTAACAAGGCAATCAATCGTGACAAAAACAACATGATATAATTAGTTGTCTGTAGGATGCCATAAAAAGATGGTTACTTTTTAAGGAGTGTCTCTGATCTCATAAGATGACGTGACCGAAGAGTGATGACCTTTTGAGACCAGTTTCTTCAAATACAAAAAGGAATAAACATGTTCAAACACTTAGAAATGTATTATATAATGATGTTTTAAGAAATTTTTATATCATAGGCGTATTAATGCATGATATGTTATATTATGCAGATAAAAGTATTAAAAATATGGTTTAAAGATAAACTCTAAATGATCAATAAATTAAAACTTATTTATTACAAGCGAATTACTTGCAAATATTTTACAACCCTATTTTCCTATTAAAAACTAGCCTATACCTATCCTTCCTTAGGCTCTAGACTGTATACGAGTATGTGCTACATTTTATTTCAATAGTTTCAGCAGTTTTGGCCTGAAAGTGCAATAGACAGCCAGAGTTATTCTTCTTATTTCAAATTATAATATTACCAAGAATAACTTTAGACTCATAAATTATGGTTAACTGGAAGATTAAAGCGTGGTCCTAAAACTGGTTTTTAAAATGCGCAGTCGCATAATTTATTTCAAAAAGGCTGTAAACTATACCACAAAAACTTTCACGATGTGCCGTGAAATCTTGGCCATTTGTGATAATGACTCAAGTTATGTGCGTTTTTTGTGTCAATAACTTAGCACGAAATACGACCTTTGGATGTCTTTGTTCAAAGTCTTTGGATAGACAGATTGCATATACTGTTAACAAAATATATATTACATTGGCAAATGTTAATCTTGTCAGTCTGACCTAACTACTTAAACAATGGTAGGATAAAATGATATTTTTGTTTTAGCATGTCTCTAACATTCTTAGAGACATGCTAAAACAAAAATATCATTTAATATGGATTCAAATTGTCCGAATAAAGATATTTTATTATTATTATTATAGGAAAAACTATCATATTATTGATTATTACTTTACTTCTAATTGCTATTAGAATCGTCATTTACCGAATCTAAGTTTCTAAAAAATCTAGAGAGTTCATAATCTTTTTTTGCAGACAAGTCAACTTAACCTTATGTTTAAAATTCTCGTGTCACAATGTTAGTTACCATACTCCACCGAAACGGCTTGACCGATTCTTATGAAATTTCATATGCATATTCAGTAGGTCTGAGAATCGGCTACTATCTATTTTTCATCCCCCCAAGTGATAAGGGTCGTCCACCCTTAACATTTATATGGCAAAACAACGTTTGCCGGGTCAGCTAGATTATTATAATATAAATTGAACTATAACTCTAAATTGTTTTGAATTGTGTCTGATTGTATTGGTTATTATAACAATCGTTCAAAAATCAATCATAATAACAAACTTTAAGTGATTTTATTGAAGTAAATTATGGACATTACATTATGATTGAGTCAATGACAATTTTTTTTCTGCTCACTAGCTGTCACTGTTCCAGAGATATAGTCTGAAGACAGACGGACTGACAGACGAACAGCGAACTCTCAGTAATAGGTCCCGTTTTACCTTTAGGTACGGAACCCTAATTATTTCAGAATGTTTGATTACGTATGCTTTACTAATAAAATTTCGTCTCACATTTGGTCGTAAAGCAAGTTCGTAATGTGTTTTAAAAACATGTTTATGACAACATTCCAGTGAAAGTGATTATCTAATTCTTAAGTTACCGGAAATACGTAAACATGTGAAAAACATAAAAATATATTTATGTACTCTTATATACTCAAATATAAAAACGAAATCTTTTTAGTATATTTTGAGATAAAATAAAAATAAACCATAAATAAAGAAAGATATAATTTATAGTTATACTACTTGTTGCTCGCAACTTCGTACGCGTGTAATTAGGAATCCAAATTTTAACAAACTATACAAGTCATCCATCCTCTTAAACCACTCTATCATTTAGAAAAAATCGTATTAAAATTCGTTGCGTAGTTTTAACGATATAATTCATATAGGGAGATACATACACAAATAACGACTTTGTTTTATAATGCGCAAAGATGTTAAATTAGTTTCAACCATAGTTAAAAAGAATTTGATTTCAGTATTTATAGCGATTTGAAAAACGATTCATTAATAAATATTATTCCAACGTCTGTATATATTGTGTATGAATATGTATAACCAATCAGTAAAATCAATATTCAATGGAATGTATAAAGAAAGGTCATATTTGACGAACGAATCAATAAAGTAAATGGAAAAAGAACGATAAAATGTATCCAATCGGTAATTACTAAGTCTGAGCGTTAATTATTAACTAAAGAGCAAAGGCTAGGGTTTAGTTTCGGTTTAGTCACTTAGGGATGGATTAAACAGTCGACTTTATAATGCAATGAAAACTATCAAAGTAATAGTTCTTGCATTTCCGTATAACCATATTTAACCCTAATATAATAGAACTGACTGATATACTGTCCGTGTGGTGACCGACTAAGAATACAAGTGTCACCATCCCTTTTCCTTCCTAGGGTGCTGTAAAAGCCAGCTAAGGGATATTGTGCACAAATAACATCCTCTGTGAGAGACGGAAAACTCGAAAATAAACACTGTGCCAATACGCCTGGTCAGCGCGGTATAGTAGACCATAATCCCACTGTACGGGCCTCCTCCACTTTAGGAGGGATCCTAAAGTGGAGGAGGCCCGTACAGTGGGACATTAAATGGGCTGGAGAGAGAGAGAGAGAGACACTGATATACTTAAACTATAAGCGTCAGAAATATAAAATTTTGAACAGGGTTTTCATTTATGTCATAAGAAAAGATTTATGAAAATTCTTGCGGTAAGGGGTTCAAACGGAAGTGTAAATTTAGTAATAAACTTTTTGAAATTTTTCGAATGAAAGAGGCAATACCACGCTCCCAACGTTTCGACCGAGTTGGATGAGTTGCATCGATCGTACTCATAGGTAAATTTAAAAAATATGAGTTTAAATTGCATTCGTTTAAAATCAATTCAAATGAATTGTTATTCCAAATCCAAAAGAAGCCCTATGTTTAACCACAACTACAAAATCCTTGCAATAAGGTAAAATTTCGAAATGAATAATTAAATAGAACACCTACACTATAAAATTTTTTAACAAACATTTACAAGGAGGACTACTATAAACCGATTTGTATACATAACTACAGCTGACGTTATAAACATCTAAATACCAACCAAGGTCGTTTCCGAACGATATAATACGCAATGAAAACGTATAGAACAACGTAAAGTATGCGTAAAACTATTGAAATTAAATTAGAACACCATTGCTACTATAAACGCAACAAACAAGCGAAAGTTGAATAAGCACTCGTGCGCATCCATTTTCACTAATCAAAATAAAGAATAAAATAAATAAATTCCGTAATAAACACTTTTAATAATTTTCACTATTATGAAATACGAGATTTGATTGTAAACACTGAACACGATTATAGACGAATATGCAGCTATATGCAGACGTGCGGTCTCTATCGCTGCCAGCTGTTCAACTGTATTCTGTATACATTTACCTTTGGGACTAAAATACTTTTCAATCGCTTAAAGCAATCATGACTAACATCAAATAATTTAAAAACAAAACTATAAAGCGCTACATTATATACTTCTGTTTATCGTATGATATCATTTAAGTACTATACTTGTATGAAATTAAAAGATTTATCAAGATAGAGATTGTCTCTACATTACAAAAGGTAAGTTCTTGGTCTGGTTTTAAAACGGATGACTATCTGTTCGGAATGGAAAAAGCATAAAATCAATTTGAATAAACAACATAGTTCTTCATTTTTTCATCTAAATTTAATATTCTTTTGTTGTGATTTTCCTTTAATAAATTTATTCAAATTTCATTCAGCCTTGAAGACAGCCTACATTGACTATGGAAAGGAAACCAACTCTTTCTTTGAGATGCTGTTTCAATGCCACAGAATATCTTCAATGCAAGAGTACTTGATGTATTGATACCTGATATACTAAGGGCTCTTTTACTTATATATTTATATACATTACTAACATAAGATGGAGTTTACAGAGGAGGAAAGTTTCAAAGAGAACATGTGCCTATGAATCTTGATATAGAGTGTTTGATTACCATTTCAACCCACATCATAACAAAAATCTATAGCAATATTATTAATTTGTTTGTTTGAACGCGCAAATATCGGGAACCACTAGTCTGATTTAAAAATTCTTTCAGTGTTGGGTAGTACATTTATCGAAGAAGATTATAGGCTATAAAACATCACGCTGCGACTAATAGGAGCGAGGCAACGGTGCAAAACGTTGCAAAGACTGGGGATTTTTTTAAGATCCACTCATATTCGCTGGTAACAGCTATTTAAAGATATATCTGCATAGATTTAACAATAGAAGGCAGTAAACTTAGACAAAGATTTATGCAGAAAAGAGAGAGACTTCTGTGAAAGACCTGGAAGACATTAAAAGTGAACAAAAACGTAATTTTAGACACAATTAATTTCAATTGGATATAAAGTATCATAAAGATGATTCATTAGGTAAATCATTATGCTTGTTTTTGGGTCAGATGGTCAAATATGATAGTACCTTTAACTGTTATGTATCTTTTAGGTTGTGATACAGTTTCTCATAACAAATAGAAAGATAACACAAGAAAACAATGGAGTTTTGTTGTCACACACACACTTAACAATACCGCGCAGTATTTTCATGTGTACATACAAAATGTAAAATTACATAGATTTACGTAATGTTATAATTAGGAATAGAAAGCCAATAACACAGTTACTTGCATAATCCTATGAGAAATTACTTAGCTACTTAAAACTAACTGGAAACTCAAGTGAAAAGAAGAATCGGATCGAAAATCTTTTTAAAGATTTTCGTTCCCCTGAAACTTGTTTAAAATCTATACTACTATTATAAAGCTGAAGAGTTTGTTGCTATGTTTGAACGCGCTATTCTCAAGAATCACCTGGTCCGAATTCAAAATTCTTCGAATGTTGGATAGCACATTTATTGAGAAAGGCGATAGATGCTATATAACATCACGCTGCGACTAATAGGAGCGAAGCATCAGTGAAAAATGTTGTAAAACGGGGTAATTTTTTTAAATTCAACAACTCTAATTAGAAACAGCTAGTTTAGGTATATTTTAGTAAATAATAATTACGTAAAAATAAAAATCACAAAACCAATGAATCAAAATTGTGTTAAAATTAAGGTGTGTACAAATACCTGAAAACACAGTACATAATGCGAAATAATGTTAAGAATCAATCATTGATTTACTTTTTAGGGTTCCGTACCTAAAGGGTAAAAACGGGACCCTATTACTGAGACTTCGCTGTCCGTCCGTCCGTCCGTCCGTCCGTCCGTCTGTCACCAGGCTGTATCTCAAGAACGGTGATAGCTAGAGAGTTGAAATTTTCACAGATGATGTATTTCTATTGCCGCTATAACAACAAATACTAAAAATAAAATAAAATAAATATTTAAGGGGGGCTCCCATACAACAAACATGATTTTTTTACCGTTTCTTGCTCGATACTAATAACGTTGCCTTATGTTGCATAGATAATGGTACGGAACCCTTCGTGCGTGAGTCCGACTCGCACTTGACCAATTTTATTTGTTTTATGACTACGTAAGATTCTGTATTTTTCTGTTGTGTTGTAATAAAATACAATAGAATTAACACACAATGATAATATAAATCCGATAATTTATGTTAATAGAGTCAACATTTTGAAGGAAAAGTTCCGACAGTAGCGGTGCTCTATAACATATCCATCATAACAATCAGTTTGCCTTCAAAACAATCATGTGGAATGCATTCTTAATGATTGTCCCTTGTTTAACGAGTGCATTATGGCGGGCAGGACGACTTATCGTAATTAGTTCGATCATTATGTTGTTTTCTGGCTGTAAACATAATTTTAATTAAGCATGATTTTTAAGACTTGGGTATTTAGGTTATTTTCAATCTATAGCAGTGGTCATTTATGCCTCGCTGTTGGTTTGGGTAGCAGGAAGAAAATATCATGAATTAACCATCTCTTCTCGTAAAAAAGAACTTAGGGAGTTATGGTTATCAGCGTTATCCTGAGTCATACAGTCCGATAACAACTCTGCTAACTAGACGAGTTAGCATACAATTTTGGCCTAATTTCGAGATTTCTTGCTAAAGTTAAAGGACATGTTGCATCCTCAAGCCAACGTAGAGGCTCCCCTAACAAGGCTAGTTACACTTATTTTATATAATATCACCATATGGCCAATTACAGGACAATTTTATCATTAAGGTTAAATTAAACTAATTAACGAACTCACTGTTTAATTTTTAGAATCTTAAACAGAGATTTTTATACTACTACTTAATTTCGATTACTTGAGTAGTGACTACATATTGACCGTCAGAAATATCTAAAATTCCTTGTTGATATTGTGAAAGCTATATACAAGTACTATATGTATAGTCTTTTATCATTACCGATAACATTATTTATTTTTAAATGGCTCCAGACACGCCTATTTCCTGGCCTTGTCTGATATTAGCTGTGCAATTATAATAACTAGACTATACTCACAATAGTTGGCTTCATTGCCAAAGAATGCATTATCCGCCATTTTGAAATGCGTAATGTTCCCAGCCAACCTTGTCACGTCTAAATATTGTATGTTATTAAATAATACTTATTTACCTACTAGCTATATAGTTTTGTTTAAAAGCAAGAACTGTAAGGAATGAAAGCAGAATAATGCTCGACATTTTACGAAACTTTATCAAAGTCTATGTCCCAAAATCAGCTTAGTGCTCTGGCTTTATGAATTAGAAAAATGGTTAAATTGATTTTGTATGTGACTTTTGGTACAGTAAAAACAATTATTCCCATTCGAACCTAATACATACCTAAATAGAAATCACAAGATACAAAACCTGTCAAAATTTTATTAATCTATTTTTATCAACGCGATCTTTTAAAACCTTAAATTCTTTTACGTAATTAACTAAGGCATGCGCATGTACATTGTACAGCCGAAACATAAAAACTGTTCTATGATAAAATAACTTATAAATAACAAACTATAAATAATTTGGCTTATTATACTATTTTAATTATTAACTATGAAATCTCAGCTACATAATATTAATATGTCCAATTTTTATTGCCGGTAAACAACTTATTGAGTCGGCCGGATTCCGACTTGATGTAACAAAATACAATAAAATTATTATCGATTTCAAAAAAGAACTTACATTTACGATGTACTGAATGCTTTTTTAAATCCCGAACGAAAACCAACACTTTTGTAGAGACGACCATAGTGTATAATTAACTTTTTTTAAACGTTCCTGAACGACATAACCCGTTTAAAAACGCAGGTATACTGACCGCATATTAAATTATGTATATAAGCAATACATCGATTCAATTGTTATTTATCTAACATTTTAACATGATCATGAGGTCATTTCAGTGTGTATGTTTAGCCATTTAGTATTATGCCATAAAAAGACCTATGTTCAATTGCGTGATGATTTATTTCATAATGTGAATTATGAATTACATATTACTCCCACAGTAATATGTAATTCATAATATAGTTTGCATTGCTCCTTAAAACTCATATTCCCAATCAAGCGAAAAACCTTTGAAATTAAAAAAAGATAGCCGATATTGAAGTATAAGTATTATGTTATCCGCTTAAGGGCCTACATCAATATTATCGTATATCATCGCCGACTCGTACATATTAACACAGCCAGTAGGCACAGAAAATGAAGAATTAGGGATACTTTTCCTAATTACTCAAAATCTACTAAATATATTTTAATTCTGATTTACGTGTTTCTATATATAATAATTACTTATGTCTTTAAAGTTATTTCATTAGTTAATACGCGATAATAGACCGACAAATGAAAAAAATAAAAAAATAGAGAGGTTGTTTCGCTAAGATTTTCTATAGAGAAAACTTTTTTCAATCGCGTTTCTGAGTTTATGCGATCCTAGATTATATATTGAAAAAACATATACTTAAAAATTAGAGCTCTAGCCATTCAATCTAAAGAAACAATGAAAACTTCGTACGTAGAAAAATGCACGAAGCTATTTTGGTATCCTCTTAAACACTATTTGCAATTGAATGCGCGAATATTTGCTCTCAACACAGATGTTTGTATTGTGTCTGGCGCATAATAGATGTCTCAGCTCATCTATAGCAACCTATATCTACATGTCCTAGTAATGAAATGTAATGAATCTATCATGTAGATAATTGATTATTCAGATGCTAGTTTTATTGCACATCTGTAATGAAATAGCTTGTCCGTGGGGTGACGGATTAAGAATATAAGTGCTGTATAAGCCAGATAAGGAATATTGGACACAGAACCATCCATTTGTAATAAATGGAAAACTAGAAAATAAACCATGTGCCAACACGCCTGGTCAGCGAGGCACGGTAGACCACAATCTCTCCCAAAGCGGAGAAGGCCCTTGCCCAACAGTAGTTATTAGACTGGAGAAAAATAATGAAATAACTAGTAATTGTGTAATGTTAGTACCTAAAGCAATGACATTTAAAAGATGCAAAAGTAATAAAACTAAAAGCTTGTTTTAAGATAATATTTAAATTACATCGGCAAAAAGATGATGCTTGCGGTATTATGCCGTTGAATATATTTGAAGTGGTTATTATTTTGTTTTGGTTTATACTTAATTTTTTAAATGTTTGCGTCTATAACGTTCTCGGAGTCCTAGAAAGACATTCCGAGTTCTATTATTTCAATATAGAAGGCGTAAATGCTAATTACGTACCCACGATGTAAATACCAGTAATTTCTCACCCGTTTAATAGATAGTAAGGTCAAAGACTCCCACTAAAAACCTTAATACATATATCTCACACAAATAATTATAACATAATGCCTAAGTTAGGTCTCAGGTACCTTAAGTTTCCTGGACGACGAGCGACGTTTAGCCTAGTTAACTAAGCCTAACACTGTTCTAACTGAGCAACTGTTATAACTAGTCATACTAAATGTTAGAAGTAGTAAAACCATTTGCAAATAACTGCAAATTAGTTTTTCATTGGCTTCAGTTGCTTTGTAAAGAAATTTTAGCGGGAACTCATAGTTTTAATTAAAGGTTTAGAGAGCTTTTATAATAACATGAAGTGGAGGCAGAGATAGAGTCCTTTACATATTCAAACATCTTTTCAATAGCAAATCATCAATTAGTGATTGAATTTCTGTTTTCTACTTATGACTTGCGTATAAGCTATCATGATGTCTGCGAATTTTAACCAAATTTTACACAACAATATTTCGCAATTGTGTTTTATTTCTTGTAATATTATGTTCCACTATAATTTCATTTAATAAATCTTCTCAATACACAGTATACCTGCACAACGATAAGTTATTTTACTCGTAGCTTCTAAAGTAATTATTACGTCTCTATAACGTCACATACATTTTTTGTTTGTAAAGTATGACTGCATCATTTTTTTCATTGTCTGCAAAACCGCCTGTACTATTTATGTTCGTGTAAATGCTAGTCATATTGACATTGCCTCTTGTAATTTTGTTAAAACTGCATGGGTGTACAAAGATATAAGTTTCATATTCCTATGAACATAACAGCTTTGTTAAAATATTTATTTTTGTACTGACGTAAAAGAAACAAGTCTCTGTATGCACAGGGGTAACTCGTTCTTAATATATTTTTAGATAATAATTGTACTGATTTATAATGTTTAAAAAAGTAAATTGTACTATGAATAGAGTCTTTTAATGGGGATGTAAATAGTCCGGCACTTTTTGTTCTAAAGTGTTTTATGAATAGATTTTCGATTCTCTGTTATTTTAATCTGTACTAATATAATAAAGCTGAAAAGTTTGTTTGTTTGTACGCGCTAATCTATTAACCGCTCGCTGGTCCGATTTAAAATTATTTCAATGTTGGCTAGAAAATCTAATGAGGAATCCATTAGGCTATATAACATTAAGCTGAGGTCAATTGGAGCAAAACATCAGTGAAAAATGTTCCGAAAACGGGGAAAATTTTCTAAGTTCTACGCGTACAAAATAGCAGGCAACAGCTAGTATCAGATAATAATGTAAAGGGCAACAAAACATTTTTACGGCTTATATCTATACTAAAACCTGGCCAGCCTAAGTATAAAAGGCCCTTTAGAAGTGGAGGGACCGTGCCCAACAGTGGGACATAAATGGGCTGAAAGAAGGAATCGTTTCAGTAAAATACCTCCTAAATGTTCTATGTGTAACATATGAAGTGCAAAAACGTCAACATTTTGTAGTTAGTGAGCCCGTTCCGCTTTCATTAGCAGAAATAGATGGAGACGAACGAATGGGCGTGTAATCGCGCTGCGTGTCGCCGTTTCCGGGAATTATCTAGGGTTGTCAACGAAAAGTTGAGTTCGAACCCATTTAGGACTATCAAGATAGAATCCTACTTGAAAGTTAAAAGTGCTTCTATCATAAGGCATCAATTAAATAAGGATTGACATTATAAGGCAACTCCCGCTAAAAAAAGTATGAAAGCAATGATCATACTCATTGTGTACGGACACTGCTATCCCTTAGTGTGTTTGAGGCTGTGAAATTACGATATACCTAGAGTTTGGGTGCGTTACCTCAGCACGTCAGCAACCCGCCGAAGTGGCAGTAGGTATATTTGTCATAGAAAACATTGTATATAGCCGTCAGAAGTTTCAACATTATTATAAAATAACATTTTTTTAAATCATTGCTCGACCTAGATACGGCTCTAGATAAGAAAAATAATAATCATTCAGGGTATTCAATTTTGGTAGTAACTAAGCATTTAAATAACACAGTTTGTACTCACCCGTTCAGAAATACCTAAACAGGTAGAAATACGAGTATATGATGTTCAGTAGTTAAGTTACGAAGATACATGTGAAAGTAGACTTAAATATTTTTAGACAATGACACAGCTTGTGTCTGATACATAGTAGTTTTAGATATGCGCGTTTAAAATTAGCAATGTGTAAGTTAACGACCGTTAATGGTGTAGTCATAAGATAAGCGTGTTGATTTGAATATTATGTGGGATTAACATTAAGTTTAGTTAATATTGATTTTGTTACCTGTATAAGAATTATGGAAGTGGAGGAAAAGAATTACTTTTAACTAAGATTTGTCCGTGTGGTAGATATCAAGAATACAAGGGTCACCACTCCTTTTCTTTCCACAAAGCTGCAAAAGTCAGCTAAGAAGACACACAAATAAACCCTGCGTTAACACGCCTAGTCAGCGCGGCACAGTATACCATAATTCCAAAGAGGAGAAAACCCGTGCACAATATTGGGACGTTAATGGGCGAGAAAAATTTAAATATTTATTTATAATTATAATATTTATAGCATTATAACGAAAATTTCATGATCAATCCTTATTTGACGGCATCTTAAACACATTTTTTGTATTATTGATTTTGCACCTTGAATCTGCTGTAGATTATGTAAGTGATATTATGAAAATAGTTATTAATGCTAAGGAAATATTTAAAAAGACGCCGTATGTACAACGTAAAGTTTGTAGAATCTATAAAATTTTCAAAAGAAGACTCGCCATATAAATCCTTGAGTGTATTTCAGAGATTCAAAAGAGAGAACAGGAAGGCATAAAGTAAGAACATTTTAAAAGAAAATGTTAAAATTTCCGTTACTTTTCAGTAGACAGAATTTCATTGCATTATTTTTATTTATTAATTAGGTATATTTTAACCTTCTTTCTGATATATTTTACAAAAGATAACAATAAATATTTGCCTCACAGGGTTTGCTGGAAGAAAACTCATTATTGAGTTTAGCTTTTCTTTGTACCTATTTATTTATGCCTACATCTTTACTTATTATAAAACAAAGTCGTGTTTTGTATGTCCCTGTATGAGCTTATATCTTCAAAACTACGCAACGGATTTTGATGCGGTTTCTTTTAATAGATGGAATGGTTTAAGAGGATGACTGTTTTGTATAATTTGTTAAGATTTTGTTTATAAATTCTACTCGTACGAAGTTATGGGCAGGCAGGTGGGCAGGGCAGGTCAGTTAGTTAACTGTATTTGTTATACAAAATTTTACATGTACAATAAAGAATAAATGAAATGAATTTATTTCTTAAAAATAAATAAATAAATATTCATGGACATTTCACACAACGTCCTCTGGTCCCAAGCTAAGCTTATATGCTTGTGTTATGGGTACCAGAATACGGATATAATACATAAACTACTTTTCTTTTGTAAATACATACTTATAATACATAATAAAAATGTAAGAAATCACTTCTTTTAACCTCAACTTAAATCTTAAATTTTTTCATGTAAGATCTGGATGGATGTGTGAGTATGTTATTTTAGTTCTATGTATGTATACCTATGCTTCTATTTATATATGTATATAATATATGGTATATTTGTATCTATTTTTGTATCCGCTTGATATGTATTTTATGTTTAGGTATCATGTGTACATAATATGTATGTGTATGTACGTGTATGTGTATTATTACGTATGTATGTATAATATTGCTCTAATGCTAGTTCCACCGTCCGATAGTTTATAAGTAGGTTTATGTAATATAATTGCTTAAGACATGAATAACTGTTATATATTTGTAACACTGACTTTTATAATGTATTGTAACATGGTGTTGTTATTCTCATGAAATAAATAAATAAAAGAAATAAAAATATGTTTCTGACAACCCTAATGTGATTAGTGTTTTGTAAGAAGGAGATCATCTCATACGTAACATACATGTTTACAGGTCTACAAACACAAATACCAACTATGACAACAAACGACGCGTTTAATCTTTCAAATCAAGTAGGTACCTGGTATCAATTTCATTGTTGACTAGCTGGCCCGGCAAACGTTGTTTTATATATGCCATACCAAAAAAAAGTAAAAAAAAAAAAAATTTACTATAAACCTCACGGAGCCAGAGACCTTTCCAACGAATGCAAAACCGTGGAAATCAGTCCGTGCGTTCTGGAGTTATAGCGTCAGGAAGGAAAACCCGACTTATTTTTATATAGTAGATTATTGGATAGTTGCAGTTGGATAGTTGCACTGCAGTTGTTAGCGAATTTATATAACGTTATAAAAAAAAAGGTCTCCCGTAGATTAGCATTACCGAATTGTTATAAAGAAGTGCATAGGGCACTGCAATAACCTAGCTGTGATGTGCAAAACTAACAGTTATTTGGCGTTCTAGCCTGTTATCTCATTTTAAAAGCAGTTGTCTCATTTTATATCCAGTATTACTGCACATAAATAGTAAGAAATTCATAGCTCTGTGGTTTTTTTTGGTAACAGTTAAGAATAATTCACGCTATAGCGAATAATAAACCCATATTCAACTTCTTATTTATGTCTTCATTACTTGCATAACATCGAAAACGCATGCAACAATTTGAAAACAAGAAAGTCAGCTTCTGTATAAGCCTGTAATAATAATAAAAAAAGAAGCAAAGACAACAGTCTGAAAATCCAAATAAGGAGGACAGCCTTGATCGCGACCGAGATTGTGCAATAAAGCCCTTAGCATATTAACGTCGCGCTAGCGATAGCGGGAATATCTCTGTAACAGAATATGTTTCCGGCTTTATTATAACTTGGTTAATTGCGTCACGAACAACTACGTTCCTATAGCCTAATCCAAAAAGTTTAACAAATGTTATGAATAAGCGAGAAAAAAATCGTTAAACTGGTTAGAGAAGACATGAAGGTACCACGGGTACTGATGTAAAAATACCTTTCAAAAATCTATTTCTGAAACCTATGGTTTCAGCCTCATGGACACAGTAAACGTCGAATCTTTATCGCTTCTACGCAGCTAAGTTTCATATAAAGATGGAATTTTAAAAAAATAAGGGCCAATGAGCTTGCCATGCAAAATACAAATTTAAAAATTATAGTAAGCTATCCGCCTTGAAAAACGCTTATTTGAGTAATGAGTCTAAAAGTGGTAGTTTCGTTCAGAAACCGGTCGAAACATGAGTAACTGCAGTTCCTGACCGATCGTCTGTATTTTTGCACGAAACAAGATATTGATGCTTATGCCTATAGCAGTGTTAATAATGCAATTGCATTGTCCTGTCGCGTATTTGTACATGATTTTATGCGGTTTAACTCTCTATTTACATTATTAGGCTTCTTAAATCGGTCAACAATAATTTTACCTATTACTGGTTAATAAATCAAATTGTGGTGGAAAAAGTGATTAACGCAAGCGGGACTTGAACCCACGACCTCGGAATACCGTTCCGTAGCTCTGCCAACTGAGCTTATTGCGGTCGTGCTAACAGTAACCAAATTAGACCACTACAATCGTCACTCGATTGAGTTTTCATCGTATTTTGATGTACAACTCTCATAATAAACGCTCATAATATGATCATCATAACATCACCTTCTTTTTACGGGGGTATGCAAAGACTATAGAGCACCATCTGTTACGATCTAAACATACTTCTTTAGTTTCATTTATGATTAGGTATTGAAAACATTAACTAAATTTCTTTGGTCTTGCAATAATAAGAAATAAATTTCTGAATACTGGTGTATTGCCACTGCTCATTGTGACGCAGATTGACGTTGAAAATGTAGCTCTAATGATATGTGGTTGCTAAATACGTTAATAAATAAATTAGAAAATAAAGAATGACCCGTCACGTGGCTTTCCTCAGAGGAGCCCTGTCACAGTTCCTTCCTTCCTCAGAGGAGCTGTTCAGAGATTGATAATCCCAAAGGCAAATGAAAAGCTTTTTTTAGAAAACCTTGCTTATGTTGCTTATGTATTTAGTGTCCTTAAGTATGGACACTAAATACGGCGCTAGTTACGTCACTGACAACTGATTTCCCACGACTCTTAGTATCCGATAGAGTCATAAATGAATGAGAGTAGGGTACGTCAAAAAATATGATCAAGGTATTGATTAAATTTATGTTTTTATCTACTAACCTCTGACGTCACGTTGCAATGATATAGAAAGCGTCCTCCCAGCCAAGGCAGCGTCTAATAAGTTGATGTTTTCCCGGCATCGATTCAAAACCTCCGTCTGTGTAATGAAAAACAATAATTTGGCAAGCGGAAAAATGGCTGCGTATATATTAATATTGTTAATAGCATTACAACAAACTTACTTATCATCACACCTGTATATCCCTGAAGGGGGCAGGCAGAGGTTATATTTACACCATTTTTGTTAAAGAAATACTATATTAAAATCACTAGTCACCAAAATTTTAATATATCCTTCGTTTTAATATTGTATTTGCCCAGATTTTGTGTTGAAAAAGCTTTTCCTTTTTTAAATATGTATGACAATTGCACTTTCGCCCAACTCGGGACTTGAACCCAAGATCTCGAGCCCAAGGCCCAATCTTAACCAGGTCTTCAACCATTACTAATAAATAATAGCTAACCCAAATTTTTAGATCCATTACATCTTCATTTCTTTTGCACAAATGAATTACTTAAGAAATCGTTTATATTTTTCTATATTCTTTATTTTCCACAAACAATTTTTATAACATGCAACTTTTTGATCAAACTATTACCCAAGCTGTCTATAACTAATTGCCAAATATATTAGAAAAGCAGAAAAGGCCATTGCAACGTTAGGAAAAGAATTTAAATATGGCAACATTGATATTTGGGTTGCTAGCATTGAAATTTTTATATTGAGATTAGGGTGTTAATTGACTGAAACTCCATATTTATTTTTAAATTTTGCATTTATTTTTCAAACCATATTTTTTATACAAAAATCATTTGGTCTTTAACATTTTGTAAAAAATAAGATCAATTAACAACCTATCCCTATTCAACATAATATTAACACATGTACAATTTTAATATACTGAGTTGCGGAGTTCAGTCAAGGCACATACAAAGAAAGTTTAATATTATGCGAACTTTAGGTAATACTAATACAAAGATTACAACCAAAATATTATATAGAAAATGATAAAGTGTTTAATATATCAAAATATCAACACACTGACAAGAAACTACGAGGTACCTAATATAACTATTTTGAGCAATTAGAAATGAATGCACCCCTCAATGAGCAATCTCGAAAAAATCAAATGTGACATCTGTCAATTTGACATTTCAAGTGTCAAGTTAATGTCAGTTTTAAAGGTTACCAAAGCTTTTCAGTACCTCCGAACCTAACTTAAAGACTAAACATTTAAATAATGCTTTTACCTATATTTTTGACTTGTCCTAGCACCTTGTTATCACCACCAAACAAATGAGGATGATTTAAAAAAAAAGAAAATAAAACAGGCAGTTAGTATAACTACACAACAGTAATTCACAATCACACAACAAAACAGTGAATGTTAGTAGAAAGAAAAAAGAACAATAAAATGAAACATAGAAACTGGCAGTTATGATTCGAATTATGAAAATTTAAATTATTCCATATTTCAAATCAATCCAATTCCATATGAATAAAAAAATTAAATGTTATTGTGATAATTTCACAATACGAATAAGTTATTAATAAGTTAGTATTTTTATCCATATGCATACTGCGATAGTCAGACTTTTATGTAATCATCTTAAATGCTGCACTTTGTACACAAGTATTTTTTTTAATTTTACCTACTATTCACACTATAAGTACATTGGAATATTTTAGAGATCTTTTTGGTTCCATTACATTACTATAGGTACATGATAATGTTGCCACTTAAAAATGACTATTAACAAATGCAACACTCACTAACAACTATTATATAAAAAAAATATTGGTCAATTTATAACTATAAAGTGGCGCATACTTAGAGTGACACAAAAAACAATTGATTGTGTTTATTAAGAATGTGTATTTAGTAAAAATGTTAGTTTTAATGCAGCCAATATTATTTCTTAGGTACGTGTAGCAATATTTTCCATAATAGATTCACTTATAACATCAAGTTAGAGGTGATCAATATGATTGTACACTTTTAATACGCAAAATGATTACAAATATTAGACTGACAAGTTTAAATTATGTTTATGAACCACATCTTCGACACCCGTCTAATGAGATTAAATGATTATGAGATCACATTGAAAATATCCCTTTTAACCAAAAATAAGGTTATTCAAATCAGTTCGTAGATAGACGAACTGAGAACCTCCCTATTTTTGAAAATGTTAAAAACTAAGTGAGTTTACACTCTAAGCACGCACAACCTTTGACGCGTAATCTGACGATCGCAGCGAACTTAATACGTATACTTAGATAAATAAGAATAAATATCACACAAGCCCAAGCCATATGTCATTGGAGATGTATGTAAACTATAACTAGGACGGAGAAGGCGGCGACGGCCAGACACAATCTAGCACGTAAGCATGCAGGACGTCGCGTGACGTATGACGCCGCGTCATCGTCGCTTGTGTAGCTACTACTGAAATCTGTATCGAATCTTACGTAGTCGAAAGCACGAACGAGGTCGGGTGAAGCATCGTGTCTAGCCAACTGCATCTCCTCCACACCCAAAGCTGCGCTCGAACGTCGCAGCAACGCTATCGCTTCCGCTTCTGCTTCTGATTCCGCCTCCGATTCTGACCCTGCACGATCTCCAGCCCACTCAGAATCCCCACTCTCAGCCGAACGCCTACTTAGCTCTGTAGCAACAACCTTCTGTAATTCACTCTCTCCTTTCTCCACCCGTCTTCTCCTATTCAACGAATCTAAAATATCTGGACGGTTATTCACTTCACTATATTCTAAAGAACTGTTGATTTCATCACTGGTCATGTTCGAACTGTGTCGTCTTCTACTTAATGCTTGGATATTTAACAAGTCAAACTCGGGCGATCTTTTACTGTTTTTACGTTCATTCTCTGATTGTTTGCGGCGACGAAATCCGTCCCCACTATCAATGCTCGTGTTATTTCTAGATCGTTCTAGACTGTCTAGTAGTGACTTCTTACGTTCTGCGCTCGACATGGATTTTTTAGGTTTACGTGTTGGCGTTTCTATTGGGGAATTCCTGGTGGGACGTTTGTAGCGTGGTAAGCTTCTTTCTCGTGATAAGTCCGACGGTGGTCTACGGCGACGTGTTCCACTCGGACTCTGGTCATTTTCTGGTTGTGCTGATAGACTAGAGCAGCAGTCGGACTGCGAGTCTAAAAAGGCGCGGTAGTCATCTCCGAATTCCAATAGGCGTCGTGCTGCGTCGGAGTCTGGAGCTTCTGAGTAAGGTTCCGAATTGTATTTTTCCTGGTAACAATGACAAAAATATGTTAGAAACAGGTAAGCAAGTAGTTTTTATAGCAGAATAGTAAGGGGATGATGACAAGATAGCGCACAATTGAAGTGTTACATTAAAAATTACAAAGAAGTGCTCGTGATACAAAGCTAAAGATGAAGTCACATTTCTCAAAATAAGTCAACATAATAAATCGAAGATCTGATCGTATAAAGTCCATGAATACTAGGATACATTTATATTGAAAACCATATAACATTGAACGCTAATTTGGAGTCCACTTGAAAAAATAATTAAGAAACCTAATCATAACCTCACCTGATAGAAATCCCACGCTTGTTCAGAAAACGAGCTGTGTTCTTCAGTTCCTGCTGTCACACTTTTATCCACATCAGAATCTTTGTCCACTGACAAATCCCACATTCGATTAGGATCTCCTAAACTAAGAGCTATAAAGTTCGTCTCCCTTTCTAAACTCCTTGCCAATCTAGGTCTTACGGAACCCCCGGCAGGACCTAATTTGAAGCTTGGAGCTACACCTTCTGTTTCGTTCTGTTCTGGAATGGCACTATCGGGTTCCCTAGTCGTTATGTGGGTTTTCTCAATGCTCTTACGCAAATGTGCAATTGTTGCTAGTTGCTGTTTTATTAGTTCTTCATCACTGTCGTTGCCTGATGTTGATGTGGTATCAAATCTGTGAGAAAATTTGTACATTGAAGTAATATGAGAATGGTGTTGAGTTAAAATGAGATGTGAGAATGAGCTATCTAATACAGAGGCTATTGACTTAAGAGTCGTTAAATGTGTGTGTGTTCAAGAGAAATTATAAAACAGAATTGTTATTTAAGTTGTTATCTAAAAATACAACCAAACGGAACTTGGAAATATTAGTTGGAGTTGAATATTTATACAAAATTTTCTAAATACCTGCTTAACATTAAATTATGGTTCTAATCAACACTTTACTTGATCAGAAGTAAAGATTTCAGCATTGTAATAAAACTATTTTTATTCATTAAATACCTGCTCTTTCTGCTAGTAGCAGGATCACTGGCTGCACTTCTTTCATGCTTATCTTCTATTTCAGGGCTCAGTCTTCCGCAAAAGCTCAAGGATTTGACGAGCCTTTCTCTTCTAGCTACGGTGTTGTTACGTCGCAGTTTTAGACGTTTCCGTCTCAACCAGCATTGTTTGTCGTTAGCTTCAACACATGATGTACAGGCTTCTGTCATTGTGTTGGTACTTGAGACGTGACCCTAATAAAAATGTAGAAAATTGTAAATTTTTTGGAATTGCCGCTGTTTAGTTTCCTTATTTGGATTCATATTTCTGTATATCCAATTAATAATTAAGAATACAAGCGTCACAACTCACCACCCCAGTTCCTGCCATAAGTGCTGTTGTAAGCTTAGGGATAATATATGCAGAAAATAAAATAGTCTGTGAGACACGGAGAACGGAAAATAGAATAAGTTGAAATATGTATAGAACAGATCTTAATATTAAAATTTGATCATTTGGCCAACATTTTGAGTTTGTGTAAGTGGCTTTTCAGGTGCTATAAAAGTTAGTTATAAATGTGAAGCCGAGCAAGCATGTATCATAGGCTATTTGACTGACTAATTAATTCACCAAAAAGTTAACATGAATAATGGCGGTTTACCTACTCGTTAGTGACATTTACACTATTTACTGGGTGTTTAAGCGTTCGATCCAAAATGCCGAAAATTGTGGCAGAAAACAAAACACATTTTCCAATAAATATAGTACATTTAATGCAAGCCCGTAATCCAAGCTACGCTCATGGCCTGTATGCTATTCTTATTTCCTACTTATAACGTTATCAAAATGTGAAAATCGATTCTGTCTTGACTGTGTCAAATAGCCTAAAAATTTTGCAAAATTACAAATTGAAGCCAAAAATATGTACAAACCTGTACCGTAGTTGAGCTGCCACGAAGCTTAGAATTGGAATTAGCAGGCGTTACTCTTTGTGGTGATGCGAGTGTGTTGAGAGCAGATTCTGATATAGACATGTTATGTGACATAGCGGCAACGTCGCTTACAGTAGGCGTGGTCACCAGAGATGCGTGTGCGCCGCTTATTTGCGACAAACACGATACTGACCACGGACGTGCACTGTTGCCAGGTCGCTTCTTGCGCAGTTGGACCTGTGTTCGTTTGTATTCCTTTACCGTTTTGTTATATACAGTGCACTTAGATTATTTATAACATATATTAGGACCTAAAAGTGGTAACAACTACTTTGTTTCAATCCAGAAAGATATAATATTTGTAAGAAGACAGTAAATTGCGTCAGACTACTTTAGACTACATTTAAACTCAATGAATGCTAATTAAGTAATATGGAAACTACCTTGAAATTCATTTTTTGGAACATTTAGTATGAGAGATATCCATATAAAATAAGAAGTCTAATTTAGCCCAAAACATTCATCTAATTTTCCGATTTCCAACTAAGTAGGTATTACCACAAATTATTTTAGATGCAAGTGCAAATAATGCATGAAGTGAATTTCCTCTCGTAACCTGCACCCTCAGTGCAATTGCTCGTAGATCTCAAGATAATTTATAGATACAGTTTTACTAATTATGAAATAAGGTCAGACTATGACGTCTAGCTAGCTGCAACTGCAGCAGCACTTCCATTTAACATTAGATTGTCATCTCCCTAAGCCTAACCATAAAAAATTTTAAACATTCCGAATTTTAGAATTGAATTATTTAAAAAATCTTGGATAGATTTTTTAAACAATCCATGACTTGCACTACAGGTCAATTGGTAATTAAAATATTATAGAATATTAGTCACATAATTATTTACAAAATTAATTAATATATGTATAGCGTTAACCACGGTAGCTGAATTGTCTAAGGTATATGGTTTAAATATTCTTTTTAGCTTTAATTTGATTATACATTTTTAACATAGGGAGAAGATAATACAATAATGTCTGCTATTAAATTGGCACATAATGGTAACAGTGTTTATAGATTTTAGGCCTTGGAATGATAAAGTTAAATTTACCTTAGCATGATGTGTTGGTGTGACTGTACAAGTAGAAGTGCTCATATCCATTGAGGAATGCAAATTACGCTCTTCTGATGTCAAAGATGTGTCTACTTCGCTTTCTGTTGTGTATTCACCTGAAGCGTCATAACTTTCTGTTCCCTGAAATAGGTCAGTTAGAATTGTTAATAAATCTTCGTACATAATAACACCATGAGTGACAAACGGACTAAGTGACCGACGCGACCTATCTACATAGAGTCAAACTATAGAACAAAGGACCTGAAAGTTTGCTTGTTAGATCTTTGTAAGAACAGATTTTTCCTTCATTATTCTTCTGGTCACAGATAACCATAGGTTCGATTCCCAATAAGAACAAATATTCGTGTGATGAACACAGATATTACACTAATTAACAATACAATTAAATCTTTGTAAAATTAGAAACATCCTACAAAAAAAAGGAACTGAATTTCACTAACCTGATTACTGTCATTTTTCTCTTCAGTATTTTGATTGAGCCATTCTTTAATCCTTGACATTTTATTTCTTGTCGCATTTTTGCTATCTTCCTCAAAACCTAATGGTTTGAAATTTCGTGGCCCTTTCTTTTTCGCTAAAGCCTGTTTATGTACAAACTCTTCAGCTTGGTTGACCAATCTTTCAATATCCTTACATCTAGCACTTTCTACTTTTAATAAATCTGGGGTGGGTGATTCAAGTTTCGGTTTAGGAGATGGTGGTTTTTTGTCTTCATCTTTCTTATCATCTATAGGTAATTCGCATTGTATTTCAACAGAAGACGTCATGACATCAGTGGAATCTTCATTCCCAATTTTAGCACCACCAACATAAGTCCATTCTTCTTCGGAAGATTCTTCTTGTGATTTTTCTGTTTCAACCATTTGTCTATCTGAATCTGTGTCGTGATGTCTGAAGTAAAATGTGGCTAAATGTTTTGACTTTCTATCTGTTTGGTTGAATTTTGAAGTGTCTACTGCCTTTTTCCTTTTGATTACTGTTGGTGGTGTTTTGACTTTTTCTTCAATAATTATGCTGTGTACTTCAAGTCCTGTTGAGAAAACAATAATTAAATAATAATCATAAATAAATAAATAAATCTTTATTGTCAGACACAAGGATCCATAGGAAAATTACATGTTTAATAGTATTTAAATTTAAGTTAATTTAGCATCTACCAAACTTAACTTTAAAGCAAACAATCCTTACATATTTAGTAGTACGATTTGAAAATGGAAGGTTTTAGATAAGAGAGGACGTAAAATAACCTATCCGGATCAAACAGATATCAGACCTTAAAAAAGGTGTAGTGTTAACGATTGTAAAGAGAATCATGAGCTAAGAAGATATAAAGATAATGGAATCACTTAAAATAGTTCTTTCTGCATTTAAGAGATTTTAAAGCAAAATTTTACATCAGGTGATAAAAATAGATGTTTCATATTCAGGTTTAACTGACCGTCGATTTGGTCCATGTTCACTGGTACAGTCTGGTCGGTGGGCCTTTGTGTCATATCTTCAGTAGCGCCAGGCACTCGCCTCTCGTCAGCCATGTTGTGTCGCGTACGCTCTAACTCGGACTCGCAGTCCGAGCCGAAGCCTCGCCACTGGTAAGTCAGCGCATAATCTTGTTCCTCCTGCGAAAGATTGTAGACAACACTTAAAGATTTACAGATTTATTAAGAGATTCCTTGTTCCGTTATCAAATAGGGTAAGCAAGTTTAAGGACGTTTTTTCCATCACGAAAGTTATCTACGTAAGAATCCAAAACTGTGCTAGATGTATGGCTGGTATACCATGGAGGCCTTATAATTGTTACGGTCAGATACAGTTTGTGTTAATAGACTTCAATTCTCAGGCCTACTTTATTCCACTTTGAGTTTATCCTTCCAGGTTTTGAAGTAAGATAGCGTCGTAGCCAAATACGGAGTTTACTACGGAGAATATTGTATGGTAATTGATGTTTGTTCTCGTTGCGGTGCTTAAGGATTAATCTTTAAAAGACAGTGCTTATCCTACCTCTGAAGCAGACTGTCTGCTATCCAAGGAGCTCTCTCTACGTCTAGCATTGACTGGCGTTCGTTGTCTGCGTGGTGATCCTTTTTTGCTTAATCTTGGCTGTTTAAGTACTGGTTCGTCGTCACTGTCGCTTACTGCCTCTGCCGATAGTCCTGCCTGGAAATAATTAAACAAGCATATTTATTGTACTATAGTTTGTAATGTAGCTATAAGTTTGTAATTCTTAATTCGTTTGTCTCCTAAGTATATTTATTAACATTGGGTAAACTTTCGTTTAAAAAACTGTACTACATGTTGTAATGCTGTGATTTTATTGATTGTTGTATATTTAAAAGATAATATAAGGTAAATAGAAGCAAATTTATGACTGTATCATATTACATCATTTCCTGCCTTCGAGGAATAGTACTGAATATGGAAATTTTGTGTTTAGTCGATCTTTTTTAAACATCTTTTCATGTGTATAATTTAACATATTAGTATACAGTTAGAGATATTAATAAACAAATTTCTTGTATTTGATGTCTATTGTAGTCAATTTAGTAGATTAGGTTTTTTTTTCGCCGCCTTGCCCTGCCGGGCCATGATGGTGCCATATGTGAAGCGACATAAAAGCTGGGCTCTCAAAAAATCTTAGTTAGTTTTGTTTTAAATGGAAGGTACCTAATGAAGGAATGGAATGGTTTCTTTTATTTCACCTTAAAATTGTTAACATAACTTTTTTTTTTATAAAATTAAGTTATTTCATAACCAAATTACACTTATCCTTATGATATGTACAAACAAAAAATTCATCTACATTAATTGGGAATGCGGTGGCAAACCCTTTTAAGCAGTTTTCAAATTGTCTAAATGTTAGGTTCAGTTTTATTTTATGTTTATTGACGTTACCCACTGCCCATCTATTTATTTTATTTATGTAAAAAATAGAACAATCACATAAATCTCATTCTAATAATACTCCAATATTTATTCCTGTTACAGAGTATTTAATAAAATCAAATCCATTTAAAAATAATTTACGATCAATTAATGTCATTTTTAAGATCCGCAACTATTTATGGGCCGACTATAGAATGGTAACCCTTAAATGATTTTACGTTAGATAATAAAATAGATAATGGTTCAAAAGTGTCCCGAGAATCACAAATCATTATAAATAATAATTTAATCCAATGGCTTGGTCTAGTGGTAACCCTAATCATAACACTATACTATGCACGTGGCTATTATGATGCATGAAATACACAAGTTAGAATTAGGGTTGTCAAAGATTTAGTTCTCTATATCGGTTCAGACTTTTTACGTTGTGTAGTATTCTTAAAATTCAAGCCATAAAGAAGAGAGTACAGCAAGGGAAAAGCATCTGTTTCCCAAGTTATTTCGAATCCCGAAGTCTAGATCAGCCAAAGTCTACCTATTGTAACATGGCAACATGTTGCACCGACGCCAAAATTACGGAATATGAGCGGGAAAATTATGACTATTTTAAAGGAAATAAATTACTAATAAGGGTAATATTGCTCATTTAAGCAATGATCTCTATTTTTTCTTAATGAAATACCTTTAATGTTCACTGGGGATAGAGAAGCGACCTGACGGTAAAATAATTGTTTAAATCAATTTAGTACTTTCAGAGCGTAATCGTTTTAAACAAACAAACAATGAAATCTTTCCTATTCATAATATTAGTATATAAAACTTAACAATAATTGAAATCACTAGAAACATTTTGCAGTGTAACCCCAGCTTTATTTCATTCAATTGATTAAACAGGAAGGGATGAATCAATTTTCCACGGCACTTGGGGGTCTAAAGTCGTGTTTGTACACAAAAAGCAACGGGTGGCTGATTAGTCTATTGTTGTGGTGAGAAATTGTGAAAACCACAGTTGAATTTGTTGACTGGTCTTTTTAGAAAGGGGAATTGTCACTTGACACACAGACCAGCTAAAAAAAGATTGAGCTTTACGAGATTTTTTGTTAACGACTAATAGCCATTTTTAATAACCAATCTACGATTATGGATAGATTGTTATCCTCGTTTATCAGTAAGATATTTTTTTTTATATATATAATCCTCGTTTATCAGTAAGGTGTGATCACTGTGATCAACTTGCATGCGGACTCCATTGTGAGTGATCTGTGTATATAAACCAATAAATCGTGTGCCATCTATGTTTTACACTTTACAGTGACGACTTTCGAAAGTTTGCATTAGGTTTCGACAAGATATTTTTCATTACTGGTTTCGAATTGCTGAACATGGAGATTTCTATGGATTCATTCAAGATACTTATGATGTTGCGCTTCTTAAAAGAAACCACTTTTTACGGATTTAGAAGCGTCTATTTATCTTAAATTTACTTTCGTTATAAATCCGTAAAGTGTTTTTTTTTTATAAATGAGCAAGTGTTATCGAAAACTAATGTGTAGTTTGAAATATTTAAATTGTAAGTAAACAACTTATATTAACCTTTTTATGATACTTTTATTGTAGCTACCTTTGTAATATAAATAAAAATAGTAAAATGTTAAAGTACTTAGGCGCCAAGGTCAACATCAAATAGATTAAATTGTATAAAAATGTTTATAAAAAGCTTAGTAACTATAATACGCTAAAATTCTTCTAGAACATCAAAGCAATGTACCTAACTCAAAAACGGAAAAAGTTACTGAAATACAAGAGTCGCTATTTGAAAATCGCGTTTACCTAACTCTATGATGAGTTTTAGCAGAATATATTCCGTTCAAACACATCTACGCCTCTCATAATATGTGAAGAAAATTGCAAAACCACTAAATGATTCCGTTACATGGAACATAGATTAATACATACAAAGATTTGAAAGAAACTACTAAAAGCGTACTAAAAAGGTGTACTGACCTGATTATCGATCCTAGTTAGACAAGCTTCTAGATGACACTGCCACTCTATAGCTCGTAGATACAGCAGATGCCAACGTCTTTCCAAAGCTCTTACAGCATCAACTCCTCCACATAGACGCACCACTGAACTCACAATCCGACCGTGGCATTCCACGTCGCGTTGCAATACCTAAAAACACAACACTACTGTATTTTCTAATAAAAATATTTATTAATCTTTGTATTAAAGTATGTCCAAAGACGATTCGAGGTAAAATGAGTAACTTTAAGTAATAAGTCTAAGTATTGCGGCTGCACAGGGTAATTAGTGCATCCTACAAAATTTATAAAGTGTAATATAAGCGTCTACAACAAAGATATAATATGATTAATTATCAAAAATAACGCTATCTTTATTTTTATTTAAAGAATCAAGGTAGAATTTGTTTATAAATACACATTTTTTTAAACTAGTAACAAGTGATGCCTTTTATAAAAAAAAACTTTTGCACATACAATTTTTTTTTCCAAAAATATACATGAACATTTCACACGTCCTCTGGTCTAAAAAAAAATTTAAAAAATTTAGTATATGACACAAGCATATAAGCTTAGCATGAAACTTATATGCTTGGTGTTATGTACAAAATTTTTTTTTTGTAAATATGTACTTTAATACATAGAATCACCCAGACGCAGAACAAACATTTGTATGAGATTTATAAACATCACACAAATAGTTGTCCGAGGCTGGAATCGAACCCGCGACCTCATGATAAGAAAATTGATGTTATTTCGTACTTTTCGTAGTCTTGTATACGAAATAGCCTTGTGAATGGCCCCCAAATGAAATATGTATATAAAATATAATATTTTATTTTAGGGCGTATTTATCTGTGAGTTTACGCAATGACTGCGATGCGGAAGAATTTTATGAGCCTTTAAATATTTGTAAATAAAAACACATGTTTTCTACTATTTAATCCATGGTTCGTATATTGTGAAATTTTACATGAGTAGACAAAAAAAAATGCTAGGTACATTATAAGAATCATCATATACGAAAAAATACAATGAAAAAGTATTGATACCCATCAATACGAGAATGCGGATCTCACAACAAACAAGATCATAGTTCCGATACGAATTGCGTAATAAAAACAAGAAAAAAAGAATAATCGCCCCTAAACTCACAATAACAAAAAGAACTTTAGTTTACACAATAAAAGATGGCGGTATGAGATCGAAGACCATCGAAGACCAACCAATCAAAGTTAACAATAGCCGTTGACACAATAAGTCAAAACCATTTAGTGGTAAAAAAATAAAATTGAAAATCGAACAAAGGGCGGAACGTGCTCGGCCAGTCGCGCACGCGCACCCGGCTATGACAGCCGATATTACGGTATTCGACAATAAAAATCTTTGCTAAAGATGAATTTTATAATGAAAAGAATTTCCTGTTGCATTGTTAGATGAAATTTCATTACATTATAAGTTGTGGTACGGTTTATGAGTTTGCCTAATACTACATACTATATTTAACAAATAAAATAATATTTCATCACATCTCTTAGTTACCAGCCGACAGAGGTAGCCGGTGAATAAGAAGGTTAATTTATACCGGTAATCTCATAAATGAAAATCTACTTAATTATAGTTTAACTTTAGAAGAAGTCACTTATATAATATAAGTTACTTCTTCTGCAGTTAAACTATAATTAAGTAGATTTTCATTTCATTTTCTTAACCCGACGACATTAAATCAGTAAAATTAGCTGTTTTATACAGAAAACATGACATTTTATGAATTATCACAGTCTACCGCTTACAGTAACCGTTTCTTATTGAGATGAATTGCCATAGATACATATCTGTTTAGTAACTTAGTAGTGAAGGGTGACCATATTTGGTTTAAATGCGGGATAATCTTAGCACGATTGTCAGATATGCAAAACTAAAAGTCCTAAAACATGTAACAGTTATTACGTGACAAGGTATAATTCAGTTTATATAATTTTACTAGAGAATACAGAAAGGAATTGATGCATAATAAATAAATAAATAATAAATATTCATGGACATTTCACACAACGTCCTCTGATCCCAAGCTAAACTTATATGCTTGTGTTATGGGTACCAGAATGCGGATAGAATATGTATACTACTTTTTAGGGTTCCGTACTCAAAGGGTAAAAACGGGACCCTATTACTGAGACTTCGCTGTCCGTCCGTCCGTCCGTCACCAGGCTGTATCTCAAGAACGGTGATAGCTAGAGAGTTGAAATTTTCACAGATGATGTATTTCTATTGCCGCTATAACAACAAATACTAAAAATAAAATAAAATAAATATTTAAGGGGGGCTTCCATACAACAAACATGATTTTTTTACCGTTTCTTGCTCGATACTAATAACGTTGCCTTAAGTTGCATAGATAATGGTACGGAACCCTTCGTGCGCGAGTCCGACTCGCACTTGACCAATTTTTTTTTGTAAATACATACATATAATACATAGAAACACCCAGTGAGACATAGTAGTTTAAATCTTGATAAAATTCTTACCTTAAGAGTTGTATAAAATATGTATGTATTTATTTATTACATCAAGTTATTCATAGAATCATAGTCTAAATCAAAGAAGTTTAGGCGATACAGCTAACAAAATTTACTGCTGCAACAGTCCACTGATATCCAAATTAATGGTTACAGTAACAGTGCATCCATATAAATTACAGACAGATGAACACAGTGATTAAATACCAAATTACAAATTTATTGGGATCGTTGAACGACGACTCGGAGTCCAATTGCTAGAGAAATGTATATATTATCACCTCTCTTGAAATGAGAATATTATGTATAAAGGAATAGAAATTCAAATTAGATGCTCATTAAAATGGAGATTGCTTATTTCGAAGTGACTCGTTGGTACAAAAGACAAGCCATGTGCTATTGTGGTACCGAATTCTAAACCCAGAAATATCCAAATATTTGTATGCTAGCTGTTGCCCGTGACTCCGTCCCGCGTAAAATTTAGAAAAGTTTCCCCGTTTTTGCAACATTTTTCACTACTGCTTCGCTTCTACTGGTCGTAGCGTGATGTTATATAGCCTAAAGCCTTCCTCGATAAATGCTCTATCTAACACTGAAAGAATTTTTCAAATCGGCCCCGTGGTTCCTGAGATTAGCGCGTTCAAACAAACAAACAAATAAACAAACTCTTCAGCTTTATAATATTAGTATAGATTATAGATTTAATTATTTACATGTGAAAAGTAACAGAGTATAATAAAATTTCAAAAAATATATAATTTTTTTGGACATTTTAAATGGTGAAAGATTATTGTACGAGAGTTAACAAGTTAATATAGGTATTATTGCACTACCGCTATTGGATACTTAACAAGCTTCATTCATAAAACACTTTCGTTCATTCACTTTTAATTTGAGTTATCTAAATGCCAACAATGTTGAGCTAATCTTTTTGAATGTTGATAGTAACATTTCGTCATGTCATAAATGTGTAGGCTCAATATACGAGTATCGTCACTATTAATAAAGTTTGTAGATATTTCATCTGTTACATATTCTCATGAGGCATCATTTATTAAATCATATCTTCATAAGGAAACCACTAGCTATTGCCCGCAACTTCATATGCGTGGAATTTAGAAATCAATCCTTTACAAACATAAGTTTACTCTTCTGCTCAATAGATGGCGTTGTACGTTTTTTTAAACACGCTATCGTTTCGTTCCACACATTAACACTTATGCTCGTTAAAATTATTAGTGTGTCCTCATCCAAATTTCGCATTTGTAAATTAGTAAGGAAGCCATCCTCTTGAACCACTCTATCTATTAAAAACCGCGTCAAAGTTCGAAGATATAAGCTCACATAGGGACATACATACAAAAATAACGACTTTGTTTTATAACAAGTAAAGATGTATGAAAGAGATTTTAATGTTTCAAAACTTTATCCTGCTTTTTGACATTTTGATGGTGTCTCTAGTTAAACATGCTCAACAAATTCCCATAATCAAGTCTTTATTCACTATTTGAACGGTTCAATGCATTAACAAGTACCTAACAAATCATGGTTTCGACTGCAGATAATACTTGATGACATCGGCTGGCTTCTCAACCTTGACTCGGGAGACCTAACGGTATTTAAAATGATGAAGAAATAATAGATGCTTGTTATGATACAAACAAGCGTGCCAGAATATTATATTCAATGTGTGCGAAATTCACAAACGATTTGTTAAGAGGGCACGATACCAAATTATGCTCCATACAAAAATATGGGTATCGTACTTCCCTTTTTTCTTCGCGAAAGTTAAACCGGTTTTATTGTTTCTACACTATATTATAGATGCAGAGTGTATCTATGCTTCTATCCCTTTCTTTTTTTTTCAATACATAATAACTAAAAGAAATATGACCATCCGAAAATCCCGTTTTTTCGGTTTTCTTTAGGTAAAGTTGTAGCGTCTATCACACATATTTCGTAACGTTTTACCAAAAAAGAAAATAATCCAAGCTTAGATATACTTTTCATCTATATTATAGCGTAAAAACAATCAAAATCGGTTTAACTTTCGCGAAGAAAAAAGGGGATTACGAAACGTCATTTTTTCAAAGAATTTGTAGGTAAAATCTGCTTCAGCTATATTTGTCCCTTTCAGCACGGTGCTCGGGAATAGGGACAGCAATACCTAAGGCAAATACCTAAATTAGGAGTACAGTAACCTCTTAAGGCGGAATTTCAAATTAAGATTTTGAAATCATTTAGTAGATTTTGCAAAACAGAAGTAAATCAGTAAACTTAATGAATGATTCAGAAATAAAAATGTATTCTGAATGACATCACTGGTTACTGGATTACTTGCTTTTAATTTGTTTAATACATAACGAGCACTCAGACGCCTAACTATACAAAGTATATACGAACATAATTTTATTTTAAGAAGATTCACCGATTTGAAAGGAATCTAAAACTTTTAGTCAAGTTAGAAAGACCGCTGAGAGTAGTTAAGCCCGGTTTCCACCGCGAGCGGAACGGACCCATTAATGACTTCGTTAAACTCGCAAACGCAAACTGCATACTTGTATTTCCACCAACAAATAGTCGGACGGAAAGAGCCGAGCGTGTAGAAAGAGTAGAAATGAGCTCGCTCAGTTCTAGGGAGCACCAACTCTTCGTTGGTGGAAACTCAAACCTATTTAATTAAAAAGGAGTCCGTTCCGCCTAACCATTTTCCGCACATTACCCTTTCGCAGTGGAAACCGGGCTTTATAGCAATATAGCTTCACTAACAGAACTTCCTTCCTCTAATAATTTAAAGTAGGTAAACGTGAGTATGCAATAAAGTTAGAGTAAGTATTCAAAAGTACTTTCCACATAATTTCAGTGGCAGTATGTTTAAAACACATATTTCTAGAATACTTCAGCTCAATACTTATTGAAGGTATGTTTCACATAATACAGATGTAGCGTAAAGATTATGAACTAATAAAAAACTTCTATTCACCTCAATTTATTCAGAAGCAGCAGATAACATACCGGCCAACTTTATTTATTGATTATTCCTATCTTGGACGGCCATAACAGATTTTTATACCCCGATACCAATAAAACTATTTCTTAACCATATCCCGGTTCTTACGAATATCAAAATAGAGGTGAATATTGAATAAAAAACATGTTACGCCGTTAGTAAATTGTTTATAATAAGCGATAACAATTTCAGTTCGGTGTGCATCGACCCATAATATGATGAAGCCATGGCAAATCAGTTTTCCATGTCGATAAAAATGTTCAATGAGATTACGCAAGTTATAGCTATCGGTTAGTTGTTCGGGAGTCACGATTATTTCAGATAACTTAAGAGTTGCTACAGTCAGCATTGTTGAGGTACCAGATTTGATAAAGCATATTGATGTCAAAACCTATTCCTCAATATGACCATATATTATTTGATTAAATATAACATTTCATCATGCCGATCACTAGGTCGCGGGTTCGATTCTCGCCTCGGACAATCATTTGTGTGTTGTTTATAAATGTCATACAAATGTTTGTTCTACGTCTGGCTGTTTCTATGTATTCTAAGTATGTATTTACAAAAAAAAAGTAGTTTAAGTATTCTATCCGTATTCTGGTACCCATAACACAAGCATATAAGCTTAGCTTGGGACTAGAGGACGCTGTGTGAAATGTCCGTGAATATTTATTTTTATTTATTTATTTTATTTAATTATCTATCTACTAACAACTAGAAAAAGTAGACTCTTCAAAATTCATTTATGTCTACAAATTCAACAGTATATAAAATAATTTATTTGGTCATAGCATAGATTGTATATCTTGCATAGAACACGAACGCCTGATGCATTTAAATAACGTTCCGATTTCCTTAAACTTACAAAAAATATGCTGTAGTCACTTTTTATTAGGTAGGAAATAGTGCACATAAGGAAGCAAGATATCTTTTTTATTTGCGATATTAAAAATAAAAGGATGTCAAATTATTAGATAATTTAAATTGGTGAGAAACAGGTTATAATGATTTTACTTGAAGTTTGCAATATTCTGTCCATGAGAATTTTTCGGGTGGAAGGAATAAAGTTTTATTAAGTGATATAAACTAACGTTTAACATAATTATATTTTTGGCCTTTGAATGTTGACTTTGAAATAAATAAGAATAATTTACACACTAAGAACAGGTTGAATAACCCTGGCATATGAAACTGTAAATCTTAAAAAGTAATTTTATTTAGGCTCTTAGCTAAGGAGAGTATTTTTGTGTAATTTTTATGTAATATTCGATCGATGTTGTTAAAATGTGCAAAAGGAACAACACCGAGGTCTGTGATGTTCTTTGAGGAGGCCCTCAGCGTATATCTACTATATCCAGTGGATGGAAAAGGACAGATGAAATGTTAAGTCCGATCTGAGAGCCAAAGTACGAAGAAATTCTCTATTAAAAAAAATTAACGATTATAATCACGCAACAACAGATAGCTTAAATTATTTCGACATTAATATGTACTTTAAATCATTTCCTTTCCCATTGTGCTTTTAATAATACCTTTATACGATTGTGTACAATAATTGTAGGTGTCGTTATATCAATTCAAAACGTTTGACCCAAAATTAGACGTGTTCTATCTCAGTAATTGACAGATGCGCCAGAGCAGACCTTTTGTTTTACATGAGTTGTGACACACATACCATTGTGTGGTTTATCCAACAATGGGTTATCCAGTATTCTAATTTTCACTATACTGGTTTCCTTTGTGTATTAATCAGATCAATTAGAAATGTTACGCTAATAGGGAAAATGGGCATTGCCATTGTTCAATAATTCGCTTAGTTCAAAAGCTAAAAACACAGTTGAAAATTCTAAATATTTTTATTAAATTATTGCACTGTCATCGGTCCTTAACATGTATGCAAATTTTCAGATCAGTCCGACTAATGTAAGGTGTTGAAAATAACTTTCAAAGATTCCGTTACATCGATTGATAGATAGCAACTACGAAGATAATAAAAGAGGGTTCAAAACGTCTATGTATGTATTTTGATCCGTCAATAACATTTTGTGCGAAGAAGTCTGATCATCAAGGTATAGAAGTCTAAATTATTTCTCATTTTACAGTAGATCCCTCCATAATAGGAACTTCTTTTTGTGCTAAAAAGGACTCAAAGTTTTCCGCAGAAAACTCCAATAACAGTTTGCCAAATCCAGAAACTGTATCAAATATACTCTGTATTAGTGGCTTGTTCTTGTCAAAATGCCTTTCAGCTAAAAAGCTAGATAATTTACATGCAGTACATAATATAAATAGCAACCATTATCTTAACATCTTATACTAAATGGCAAATAGCGTGATGTTTTCCAATCTACAAAGTACCTCCAAATTGCGTAGGTGCTACTAAACAAGCACGCACTTTTAAAATTATATAGTTATATATACATAATTAGTAATTATTAGTTAGAAGCACGTGTTAAACATAATTTTAGACGAGACATGATAATTGCGGCCTTTCATTTTTCTTTATTACCAATTATATTTTTAAAATATTGTTAGCAAGGCCACAAAGTATCTACCTACAATGCTGATTGTAAAGAAATCTTGTAGCTCTAAGGCTTATTTCGTAATTATAACTTATAATTTGAATATCATTATACTGGTTACATAAAATTTTGCATCATCATAACTGTATCTACCCGAAGGGCTATTTTTCAGCGTCATACGGATGTACCTAATTATACAAAATATTTAGCATAATTATGTAAGACACATTATTGTATCGCTGATAGTATCAATGATTAGAACATTAGTTGTCAACACAACTATCCGGATTTTGAAGGTTTAGCATCTTCGGAGTGTGATTTATGATTTTCTTTCTAAGTATTTTCTTCCTAATCAAGAAATATGAACAAACAAGTTGAAAAATAGAAAATTGACTATATGTATAGTAATATTTTAGTTTTATAGTTTCTCAACAAACAAGCCGTTATTACTATCTAGATTTGTAATCCAAATTCCCAATTAATATAAACTTTTGGTCCGAAATTACATGAGCCTGGATACACAAACAAAATATAAAATTTTTTTTATAAGCAAGGCCTTAGTTATTGTAACAAATTTAAATCATATCCGAATAAGATTTAAACGGAAATAATGCAAAGTTATCATACATTCTAATGTGCCTTATCTCAAGGTGACAGGGCTAAAACTGGATAGTTAAAACTGCATACAAAAAGTTAGCTTCAAGGTCTAAACAACGCATGCCGGCGGAGTCATCGGCCGCTCTCGACGGATTTAGCCGAACCGTTAACGGAAATAGCCGAATGTGGAGAAATATGCGCTTGTTCGCGTTTCTGCAAATGTAGAAGGTGTGCTACACAGCCTAACGCAGTGCTGTCAATGACGAATGAAGATGGGAGAATTCTTGAATTCTCCTTAGTAGAAGAAGCCGGTTGTCAAATTAATTATAGTATCGTTAAGGGCTTCCGAGTTACCAAACAATTCATCCAATTTATCTTCTATGGATTGGTTTTTAGTAATATGTTTCATTTAAACCTTCAATTTCTCAAACCATTTATAAAACAAAGAGAATTATAATGTGTATTTTACAGTATATCATCTGTATCGTCAAAAAATCTTTTAAACATTTTACATCTGAATCTTAATAAGCTGAAGCCGCTAAAGAATTGCAATCCATTGATAATCTCTCCAGCTACCTTGCGATCATACAGGAAACTCCGAGCGTTGCTCTTTGGGTTACTTGGAGCGTTTTTTATTAGGCCATTGTAAACATGAAAAAACTTCAAGGTATATTGCAATTTATCAAAAACTATTACACAGTTAGATGAAGATTAACCATAACTTATAATTTTGCGTATACTTGCCAAGATTATAATATTTAAGTTTACCTTCTCACACTAAGCTAACTCTTTAAATATTTTAACGCTACTTCTAAGAATGCAAAGTCATGAAATGAACATTAACATTGTAATAGGCAAATTTAACAGTGTCGGTTAAGGCAGAAACAAAAAGGTATTATTTGAATACGGTTCAATTTTATGGGGCTGGTGGTAAAAAAATATTATTCTAACTTGGAGTTGTCTGTGAATTATTAGTTATTACCTATACCTAAGTCAAACTAAAGCTAGGAGTTAGACATTAAATCTCAGCATGTATCAAGGTCATTTTTGAAATAAAAGATTTTACCACCTCAATGGTGACAGAATTGACTGACTTGACAAGAGCGTTGGAGACCAATATGTGTAACGTTGCTTACGAGAAATCTCCAGCTTATTCTGCTAGTCTAATAGATTTTTTTCCTTCCCTTTCCGCCTTATTGCCCTACCGGACCATGATGGTGCCTTGAGCCTTACCATGACCCGGCGTGGAGTGACCCCGTTAACCGGGGTGCTAGTCTAATAAATGGATGATATCAAGTTAAATGAATCTGACCTGATCCAGCGGTAGAGAGTCATATTTTATTTTGTAAAATTTTGTATACTTGAATGAACTATTTCCTTGTTCATTTCCTGATTGTTTTTCAGTCACATCTAAAATGGCATTAAGCTACCTTGAATATATCATTGGGTTCATACGAACATATTACTCGGCTATCACTGTCTATTACACCAACAATGTCGTAAAAAGCAATGTTATTTTATAACATTAGCATTTTAGGGCAAGGGTGACCATGGACGTCTACAGATATAACCTCGACAAATTTGGCTTTATAGCTTTATCGATAATTGGCATCTATATTGTATCCACTATCGATTTCTTAAGAACTGATTATCCTTATTGTAAGGTATGCGCCTAGAAGGTCCTAAAAACGTTCATGTTTTTATTAGTTGCTCGTTCATTCTTCAGAATATGTGAGAATGCCTACAGTAAAATATAAACTGCTATTATCTTTCCGCGTATTGTATGCTATTGTCATAATAGCATAATAACGTAAGTACTTATTTTTTTGTAGCACAAACAAAATTTGTAGTACGTAAAACTACTTTTTACGGATTTAGACGCGTATATTTGTTTTAAATTTTGGCCCGACGTCTCACCGAGTCTCACCCGTGACCATGGTGACTGCAAAGTCTCCGAAACGTCGGGCCAAAATTTAAAACAAATATACGCGTCTAAATCCGTAAAAAGTAGTTTTATTTAAACAGATGAGTCGCGCAAGTGTTAGAAAATATTTGTAGTACGTAATCAAAAGATATTAAAGATTCATTGTTTGTAGGACTCTAGTTCAATGGGTATAGGGCTTTTAAATCTTGACGCATACAATATACTATAGACAAGAAGTAAAGTAGGCATTAAAAAACGTTATTTTACTATAAACTTCATCATAAAATTTTGCTAAATTAACGTCTTCATGCGCAGTATTAATCATACGATTAGTCTGTCAGCGGTTTAGGTCAATGATTATCCTTTAAGGTACTGCAGTCAAATAAATCAATCACAGAAACGTCGATCAAAACGACACCGTTATAATATAGTAAACAGCATGGCCGCAGCAAAAAGTTACACGGTCATAGCATTAGGTCAGTACTTTATTTAGCCTGTTACTAGAGGATGCTGTGTTCAACATCAATCATGATTTTATTAGTTAACTACTATTAATATAGAGAACAATAAATTATGAAGCTAATATTCCTTCACCTAATGTAAGATTATTCAGCGTCACCCTAGATTTGAAAGGAATTATAACATGGTTCATTTAGTTTATTTCTTTAGTTTAAAATGTTGGTAGTAAATGCTGTACCAATCATATACTTGGTTTTTATACCACAATCTCGGCAAGCTTAATCATAAAATATAACATTGGCTTTATAGTTTTTAAAACTATGAATAAACAATAAAATTACTTACATTCCGAGAATTGATCATAACAACAAAAAGCAGAGTTTAATTGCACGATGTTTAAGAACAAAAGCCTCATTCAAGGTCGGCACGGCGTTCTTATGAAGTTCCGTTACTTTGTTGGTACAGACCATCTAAGTATTTTGGTAAATCTATGCCGAAAGTGTTACGAAATTAAAAAAAAACGCCATACGAATCAAATGGCAAAATCTAATTCTATCAATATATGATTACTAGTTGACCCGGCAAACGTTGTTTTCCCATACTAAAAAAAAAGGTTTGAAAAATAGATGTTGGCCGATTCTCAGACCTACTGAATACGCATGTAAAATTTCGTAAAAATCGGTCAAGCCGTTTCGGAGGAGTACGGTAACCAACACTGTGGCACGTGAATTTTATATATAAGATTTTAATCAACACCATCTAGGTGTCAAATTGGTGCAGATGCAAAAGTTCAGTGCCAAAGTATCTATGAGTTAGTCGAACTGTTTTAAGACTTCACTGTTGATTGTTTATGGAAATATGCTGTATAAACGATTATAGCCCTAGTGACAGACACAGGCAAGTGTAGTGCTTAGCTCACATTAAAGAATATCCCAATCTTCTCACAGCCCGCTAATGTACGTGCCCATGTAATTGGCAAATTATCTGCGATTCTCGCAATGACGGCACTATGAGAGGAATCGTGACTGCAATTAAATAACAGGTACTACTGTACAGTGAAAACATTTACAAAATTTATACCAAGTTACAGTTAGTCTGAAGACTGTGAGCTGAAAATAGATACATGATTGAAAATGGAACGTCAGTAATTTAAAACGGTTGTGAACAAAGAGATGATTTCAATATATGGATTGTATGTATCTTAATGTCCAATGTTTTAGCTGATTTAAAAATAAGATAGTTGGAGAAATTTTGGAAAGAGTGTCAGCACAACCAGTAGATAAAACATTATGTAGTTGGAATTAAGAAGATGATATTATTACAAAAGCAGACAATAAATAGCGTCTAATGCTTACGTAAAAAGAAAGAAAGTTAAAATCATACGCACAGTACAGTAGACAGCCGTAGATAATTGCAAAACAGTCGTTCCTTGAAACAGTGTGACGAATCCAAATGGAACAAGCCGAACAGGCATCAACAGGTCACCTGACGTAATACTATCGATAGCAGGTAACAAGGTGCTTGTATTAGGTAAATCAAATGAGCCGTGGCATGCCGCCGTGAAATTGGCTATCTTAGATTGATGTAATGGGGACGTGAATAGCTAAAAATAATGTGTTTGTTGTTTTACTCTCAGCAAAATATTGAAATAGTTCTAAGCCTTATGACTTTTATGAAAATATGGCAAGAAATACTGACTTAATAGTGCAAAATGTCAATTACGGGAATAAGCTAAACGCAATGTGAACGCAATATAAAACAAATCGGCCGGTAGTTAAAAAACTGCAACATTTCTTAATTGGTGGCGTACCGTTAGCTTGTTCCTCACGAGCAATCACGAGTGCCAAGGTAATGAGTATTCTGTAATTGACTTACTTGGAGGATGATATTTACGTGGACTCGGTGTTTTATGATATGAAGTTTATTCAATACTCTGGAAGTATTAGGGCACTTAGTGAACACGACCGGAATGAAAAAAAAACAGCCAATTTCTTTTATATTTTACATAACTCACAACAAATCTCTACAAAGTAAACGACAAAATCATCACATTTATGGCAAAAAAAAAATCTAATTCCTAAAATGGCAAGGAAGAAACCCCAGTATGGGGACTCTTATCAATTCAAATCATGCAACTAAAATTTTTGCTACTCTGGGAAATGGCGGAGAGAGTGAATTAAAAATAAAATCCTGATTTACTTAACTTCCCAATGTCACAATTCATTGACCTGTTCACGGTCTTCATTTCGCGTCATATTAATATTCCTATTCACCTTAGACAATAATTAGCATATAACGTAATATTGCTTATTAATCTGTGTCAATACGTACATATTCATATTGGTTGTCTCAAAATCATGAGTCATGTATATGAATGAAACATCTTGCAAATCCTTTTGTAGCTATGTTTGTGTATTTGTATGGTATAAATTGTAGACGTAAACCTTGAGCTTTTGATGTTTAATTATACCGCCCATCCGGTGGTTTGTATTGCTAATGGACTTAGTAGGTTTGAAGAGAACAAAGGTTTCATCACAATACTTGAATGGCAACTAAACAGTTATTATTACATTTGAAATTAGAGAAAAGACTAATTACATTATACGAATAAAATGTACAATAGCTCATTAAGCCAATTATTTATTCAACTGTTTAGGAATTAGATCATCAAGTTAAGGAGTAGATACACATTGTACAGGGTCTAAAAATTATGTGTTATATAACTGCAAAATCATACAAACGGAAAAACAAACATGGACTTTGTTCCACTGCCTTGCCACCCTTCGTGATTTGAACGTTCATAATCAAAGCTGTACTTTACGTTGGACTTTATTATGTACTGGGGTCATTGCTTAATGTCCAGCTGCACCGAAGTCATTGTACCACACGATTCATAGTTCCCTATTAAAATTATGTCTAAAACTAGTTAGCATTTTGTGGCATTAAAAACTAAATATAAAAATGTATATGCATACTGTTTTATAAATATTGTAAGCAATGTACATGTTTTGGTTATAACCTATTTGTGGTCTATGTGTTGGTAAATTGCTACTTTTATGTTTAGCTCCTTGCAGACCCTAAAACGTATTTAAAAACTTCGTTCCAATAATGTTGGCTTTACAATAAAGAGATAAGCGATATTGTACAAGAAAACAATAAAGTTACATTTAAATGTAAATATGTAGTAAGTTACATTTAAATCTAACTGTATTGTTTTAACTTTATTTAACGTAATTGTAAGTAACGTAGATGAGGTGACACTAAATATAGGTAGGTAATAGAATCCTTAAAAAGTGTATTTAAGAGGATACCAAAATAGCTTCGTGCATTTTTCTATGTACTAAATTTTCATTGTTTCTTTAGATTGAATGGCTAGAGCTCTAATTTTTAAGTATATGTTTTTTCAATATATGATCTAGGATCGCATGAACTCAGAAACGCGATTGAAAAAAGTTTTCTCGATAGAAAATCTTGGCGAAACAACCTCTCAAATTTTTTATTTTTTTCATTTGTCGGTCTATTATCGCGTATTAACTAATGAAATAACTTTAAAAACATAGGTAACTATTATGTATAGAAACACGTGGATCACAATTAAAATATATTTAGTAGATTTTGAGTAAATAGGAAAAGTATCCCTAATTCTTCATTTTCTGTGCCTACTGGCTGTGTTCATATGTACGTGTCGGCGATGATATACGATAATATTGATGTAGGCCCTTAATTTGAATAAATGACTCGTGCAAGTTAGAGAGCTATTTGCTATTATTGCCACACACTATTATTAAAATAAAATACTACATATTCATACATCGAATAGCTAAATTATTATTTCACCGAGATACTCGTTGCGTACAACATCAAATTTTACATCACAAGAATATCCGACTGTACAAATTGCGAAACAATAATGATCACTATAATATAATTCGAAACTTGGTGCAGACAGAATCACGATTCGCAACGCGCATATACGAGACTATTACCATGATTTGAGGTCGATTCAACCTTGGTGCCTGTGGTCATTGTATTTTACAGTGACTGCTGATTTACCAACTATTTCCCTTCACACAACTAAGCTGTTATTCTTTATCCGTACAATAATGTAGAACTATGCCCAAACGAAGTTCCAAATGGTAAAACTATAGAATTTAGGAATAAACCCTAGAGTTAATCAATGATAAATCCTAAGTGGCTGTAAGAGTCAGTTAAGGCATAATAGAAGTAAATAACATTTTTGACAAGAGATAAAACCTTAATAGTTACTAAGTTCCATATCATCACGGCTGGACTGTGCACTATAGAAGACCAAAAAGGTAGTAAACTGTGGAGAGGAGCGAAATATATAAAGGCTGACAAAGCTTCAAAAATATTGTATGATGCTACGTATATATCAGCGCTTACAGACCTTAGAGCAGATAATATGAAATTATAGTACAAACCGTAAACTGTTTTTCAATTAGAAGCTTTATGTATTCAAAAATATATTTACCTGTAACAAAAAAGAAAACAAATATTAAATAATATGAATAAGCCTAGTACAGTGAGTAAATTTGAACCCCTCGCTAAGTTCAAGAGCCTTACAATACATTTCAAGTGCGTTTGTAATTGAATTATAACCAAAGCCGACCTAGTAGTGTTTGACTCTGACATTAACAACTCTTTCACGAAACAAAACAGAAATGTATAGGAAATTGTTGGAATGTTTCACAACAGTTTCGGTATTTCAAGTTTAAGCCTTTGTGTTTCAATTTAACCCATTTAAACGTAGAATAATAGAGTTTGTTAAGAAATACAATGGTCTTTATTGTTGTAGAATGAATATTGTTATGTTTTTTTTTTCTCTAACCTTGCCCCAATCACTTGGGGTCGGCGCAACTTAATTGTTTCTTCCAAACTCTTCATCATACGTCATAATTATCTTTAAACTTATGAGCAATTTCGCTTTCATTCTGTTGGTCCATATCAATATCAAGATATTTTTTATCATTATCATAATCAATTCCTGCCTTTTTCCAATCACTAGGGCTCGATGAAACATAATACCTTACCTTACCTTCTCCGTTCACACTTTTCTGTCAAACGTCAGCTCTGATTTTAAATTCATCTTCTTCATATCCTCTTGGACCAAATCCAGCCATAATTTTTTTCTGCCTTTGGCCTTACATTCGTCTACTTTCATATTTAACACTTAGGCAATTATCGAGATATTTTTTATCGAACTCCTAAACATTGCATCCCACTTGTTGATCTTCTTTTACAAATTCATTTAACTTCATCTTCCAGCAGTTGTTACGTATTGCGTAATAAGTGAGTCAATTTAGAGGTGAAAAGGTGATATTATACCATTAATAAAAATGGCTGTGAGTTAATTAAATTAATTGAATTTATCTATAATTATTCTATTTCAATTGCAGTATTACTTAAAAATAATTTTTGTAGCGATTGCTACTAAAATTTTGCATATAAATTTTTGATTTTTAACACGTGAATCATTCACTTCAAGGGTACTATTAACGTAACGATAAATTAGAGCGTCCTTACTTTCAATCAATTATTTTAATTACTGTATTTTTGTATATCATCTTATGCTTGTACCGTTTTATTTCCGGAGGAACTTCTACAATAACGTAGCAACAATGCTGTAAATAGTTTTTACTTGCATTGTTAAATCGTAGCTCTCAAATGATTAATGTCCGTGTGGTGACGGATTAAGAATACATTGTGTCAACACCCCATATCCTCCCAAAAGTGATATAAAAGCCAGCTAAGGGATATTGCACACAGATACCACCCTCTGTGAGAGACGGAAAACTCGAAAATAAACCCTGTGCCAACACGCCTGGTCAGCGCGGCACATTAGAATAAAATCCCTTCCAAAGTGGAGGAGGCCCGTGCCCAACAGTGGGACGTAAATGGGCTGGAGAGAGAGAGAGAGAGAGAGAGCTCTCAAATAGCAGGTCTTATCCATCACGGTAAAATAAGACAAGGTTTTATTTATTTAAATTACATAGTCGGTTTCTCGAACTATAGACGCCACTTTTACTAGCAATAAAACAGGCATGCTCTTGAGATGAGAAGCCCTGTTTTATTAGACCATGGATTTATCAGTTCACAAACGACACTTTTAGAAGAAATATAACAGGTATGTTACTGGAAGTGAAGCCCTGTCTAATAAGACTGTGTTATCCATCCTTTTGTTATGAAAGATTTTCTCCATTGCAAATAAAATTCTCTAAAACAGGACCAATTTTGGTCGATCATTCGCAAGTTCCTTGAGGGGTTATATGCCAAATTAATGCCAAATGTTTCTAGTACTTGATACAGGAATGAACATGTACGCAGCTCATACTTCCAGTAGGGAGACGTTCAGCGTGACCACTTTTAGTAGTTTTCTACTATTTTCAAGAGTGCCCGGCGGTCAAAAAGCACATTGCTTAAAGGTCCCCGTTCTTACCTAAGAAATAGGTCGAACGCGACTCAATTTTAAAATAAAAAGTAGATCTTATGTGCACAAAAGTTGGCCACACCTGCTCTAAAACATAGATAGAAACCTAGAACCTAACTAGAATAAAACTAGTACGAGCAGTATAACTGAACATTTAAATTGTGTGAAATGTCCATGAATATTTATAAATTATGATTTTACCTTGAGAGGTAAAAAAGTAGCGTTATTATTCATACTAATATTGTATTCAGTGGCAAAATCATTATAGTAATTGCTGCTATCGATTTTTTTTAATGTTACCGTAGTTTAAAGTAATAAAATACAATATCCGACAACTAAGCTAAGATGATTACATTATTATGTTTTATGACGTGGTTGTAAAGATTAAACAGCTAAAATCTCAATACGCACAAAACCATAAATTAAAAGTAATAAAATAAAAATGTAGGTTACCAAGGCATTGTTTTAAGTCATGTGCTTAGAATTTTGTTGCACTAACCATAACTCTACATTTAAAAAATCTAACTTAAAAAAACGCAACATGTCTAGGTCGAAATATAATTTGCTTATTATTAAAAAATACCAAAGAATACGCATTGTGATCAGTCCGTAAAATGTGTGCAAAATTTCGGATAAATCCGACTATAAGTGGATGAAAATCACTTTTAAAGATTCCGTTATAATACATTGATAGATACGTCCCGAACTAATAAAAACGTGTCATTGATAGATACGTACAGAGCTCATAAAACCATATTAATAAAAGGAGTTGGTTAACTATCTACTTTGGCTACTATGTCATCAATTTGACTAAAGTACTATTTATATCTATCAACACGTCCCATCAACACTGTCATTACTTGACCTAAAAACTGTACGGTAAACTCCCACTTACGCGAAATTTAATCAGATTTATGCGTAGACAGGTTGTTCAACCCGTTGTCAACAGAATGAGGCTCACTCATCATCCGCCCACATTGTATTATTAACGTGTCTACTATTCGTAGTGGGCCCACGTGTATTGTGTTTACTTTTAAGATTATATACCGTAATGCTAAACGAACTAATGAGCATAGTACTTTTCGTGATAATATAAAACAAGTTGCTTCAAACATATATCTTCCAACGTATATCGTCCGTGTGGTGACATTTACTTCCCAGAATGGGTGTAACAGCCAGCTAAGGAATATTCAACACAAATAACACCTTCTGTGAGAGATTGTCCATCTCTCGAAAAGAAACACTGTGCCAACAAGCCCGATCAGCGCGGCATAGTAGAATATAATCCTTTCCAAAGTGAAAGAGGTCCGTGCCCAACAGTGGGACGTTAATGGTCTGGAGAGAGATTATGTTGCTTTTTAGGGTTCCGTACCCAAAGGGTAAAAACGGGACCCTATTACTGAGACTTCGCTGTCCGTCCGTCCGTCCGTCCGTCTGTCACCAGGCTGTATCTCAAGAACGGTGATAGCTAGAGAGTTGAAATTTTCACAGATGATGTATTTCTATTGCCGCTATAACAACAAATACTAAAAATAAAATAAAATAAATATTTAAGGGGGGCTCCCATACAACAAACATGATTTTTAGGGTTCCGTACCCAGTATCTCAAGAACGGTGATAGCTAGACAGTTGAAATTTTCACAGATGATGTATTTCTATTGCCGCTATAACAACAAATACTAAAAATAAAATAAAATAAATATTTAAGGGGGGCTCCCATACAACAAACATGATTTTTAGGGTTCCGTACACAGTATCTCAAGAACGGTGATAGCTAGACAGTTGAAATTTTCACAGATGATGTATTTCTATTGCCGCTATAACAGCAAATACTAAAAATAAAATAAAATAAATATTTAAGGGGGGCTCCCATACAACAAACATGATTTTTTTACCGTTTCTTGCTCGATACTAATAACGTTGCCTTATGTTGCATAGATAATGGTACGGAACCCTTCGTGCGCGAGTCCGACTCGCACTTGACCAATTATTATATTTACCATCTACTATATCATTCAAAAGTTTTATGAAAACTCAAATATGTGAGTACCAATGTTTGCAGTATTATTGATTTTTAATAAGCCACTATGCTGGCTCCCTTTGGGAGAATTCTGGTTTTCTTATGCCATGCAGACTAGATGCGATGCGTTGGTATAGTTTTGAGATTTCCTTCTTTCATAAAATATGGTTTTTGCTTATAGATATTGTCCCTTAGCTACCTATAAAAAAATGGGGTGGTGACACTTGTATCCTTAAGCTACCACAAAAGGCTTTATTAAAACTCAAATATCCGCATTACAATGTATATTAAAAGATCATAAAATTAGCATCAGATTTACAATCATGTAATCAAATATTATTTAGATTTTTTTATTACCTATATAGCTGCTTGATATGTACACAGATCATGTTATCAATATTAATTAAGGATGCTAACTGTGGTTTGCAGGTGTTATAAAATATCAGAAATAATTTATGAAAGTGAGAATTTGTCACGTCAAATTAACACCGCAAATAAAAATGGCGACCGATTCCTGTCAACAACTATCCTCAATGTTTTACTAAAACACTCTCACTTTCGAAATACTAGGTATTTAATATAAATCATTAGTATCGAATAACCGTTTAATTTATTAATAGATAACAGTTACAATCTAGAAAACTGGTTAAGCATTAAAATTTATGTATAATGCATGCAAGGCTTATGAAAATTTATTAGTAGCGACGGCAGGAGTTGATGACAAAATCATATAATTATTCGATATCTACAATATTGATAAATAAGACTTATAACAAGGCAATATATACACAAGGCGGGGTATTGGTAAAGTTTTCAACTAGCAATAAGATAGGAACTTTGTTAAATTTTCGCAGCGTGGAATGATAGAATTTATTAGGCCTGTAAAGGCCATTCAAAAATTGCCATAGCGGACGGTATTTCACGTCCACAAGGCGGGGTATTGGTAAAGTTTTCAACTAGCAATAATCGCACCTCGGATTAACCTCATTGGTTACGATATTGCCTCTGCGCAAAGTTAATATACACTACAACTTGGAAAATATTTAAGCTAACAGTGTGAACAAAACCATAGTGCGATGTAATTTCTTAATAAGCGCCATCTATCCAGTTGCGTGGTGAACTAAAAACCGTTGTACGATTTCCAGTGAGACACTTGGTATTGTAATAGGAGTGGGCGAGCTATGAAACTAAATCACAAAGCCACTTAACATATTAAGGACAAATGGAGACATTTATCCGAATCATCGCCTCTATATAGGTGACAGTTAAACCGAACTTTACTGAACTTAAAGGTTATCGATGGATAAGGGAAACTAAACTACTGGACTGAATTTAGCCTGTTTACACATTATTACCTGGGGAACATCAATATTGCAAAAGTAGCATAAAAATAAAATTCTTTGAAAAAGGTATAAAGATAAAACAGTTACCTAAGAAAATCTAAGTAACTAAAATCAATGACGATAATGGTATTGAAAATAAAGATGCAAATGTAAAAGAAATTAAAATTGCATACAACATAGATGGTAATAAAAAAAACTGAGACTTAAAAGATACTTACAATGGTCTTAGAGCATAATTTTTTATAGAAACAAAAAAACATGACCTTGAATACCGTAATTGTAAGTTTTGTTATAGCCTCAGCCTTGCTGTGAGATCATCAATAAAATTACTTTGTAAGTGATTGGGTTTTAGCAAACGATTATTTATTGAACGTTTCTTATAACCTTGTTATTAAATCATGCACTGTTTGATTAATATCTTAGCTACTGGCTAGTTTTAAATAAATATCAAGAAACTTATACCGCAATGTAAATACCGTTACAGCAGTTTTATACATAACTAGCTGTTGCCCGTGACTCCATCCGCGTGAATTTTAGAAAACTTTTCATCCCTTTTTTTCGCAATAAAAGTTAGCCTATGTCCTTGACGATCCTCGTGGTTGAGTGGTTTATGTAACGGACTGTCGCGGGTTCGATTCCCGCTCGGGACAATCATGTGTGATTTTTCTAATTGCCATACAAATACATATTTACAAAAAAAAAGTAGTATATGTAATCTATCCGTATTCTGGTACCCATAACACAAGCATATCAGCTTAGCTTGGGACGAGAGGACGTTGTGTGAAATGTCCATGAATATTCATTTTTATTTTTATTTATTTTCTCAGGGTCTAAAGATTGTCTGTGCCAAATTTCATCAAAATCGGTTGAGAGGTTTAAGCGGGAAAGCGTAACAGACAGACAGACAGAGTTACTTTCGCATTTATAATATTAGTAGGGATAATAATATGAACTGATGGCAATAAAATGAAATGGGTAAGTTTATAAGGTAGTAACGTAATAAGAAAATATGTAAGCCAAAAATATATGTTCATCAATTTAGACGAGATTTTGACAGTGATTTGACGAAATAACCAAATTATATTTCTGAACCACATAGTTATATTAGAAGGAAGTGTTATAAAGGTATTAACAAGAAGTGCGAAGAATGAGGTCATCAAGCTTTTGTGAGTCATTCATGCTACAACAATTTACTAACAACATTAATTGTTACTTCTGGTTTCTTGAAGTGCCATTGACCTATTTATATAGGAGTTACTTTGCTAAACTTTTTTATTTCTATGTGTCATGCAGATTTGGTTACACTTAGGTACAATAATAGTTTTTATGTCTACCACTTCGATCGATCGTATGCTTTTGTAAGTTCAAACAGAAAAAAAAATTCTGAGTACTTTGTGTCGTTCTAATAGTTGAAAGGCCTAAAATTTTATCACACATGTGTATTATTTATTCTATTTTTATTAAACAAACACTAACGCCATGTAAGCAGTTATAATATACACATTATCTTAATTATTATAGAAAGGAAACATAAATAACAAAACAGATTATCCAATCTTTACGGAAATTGGCCAAATTATGTTGAATTTAATCAATAAATACAAATCACTATTTCGTTGTAAATTTATATTGACCGGTGTAATACTAAATATTTCAAAAGCAATACTGCGATGTAGCAATTGAGAACAAATCAGTGGATGCGAAGACAAATTAACCCACATCTCATGTGGTTAAGGTTGACGGCGTGGAGTATGTTGGTGATAGTCGTAAATGTATTGGAAGAACATACAGAGATAACGGGATTTACATGCTCCCGATGCTGAGAATATTGGATCCGCAAACAATATTGTTTGCCAACCAGCTATGTCTGTTTTAATTAACGTCATATTCATTGTGCCACTTCATTCTCACATGGATCAAACTGGGTATTGAGTTATCGGTCAGTCAGTTCTTGATTAAGATCTTAATATTGATTAAGATGCAGATGGCGTAATGAACGCTGTAATAAATGTAACAAATGTTGTAATAACATTGCGAGCGAATTCAAGTTGTCATTCACCTATGTTGATATCTCCAATTTGTGATGCTCACACAATAGCAGTTGTGACTAAGCTCTGACAAATTTGTAAGCCACATCGTTACAGTAATCAAAAACAATTGCGTGACTGAAACTGTATATGATTTGACGTGAGATCACGTTGATATTAAATTACTAGCATTAGTTATTGTTAATGAGTGTTATGAATATGTCAGACTTTCTAAGGAAGTAATTTCATAAACAGCTCAACGAATTTGCCAAATCATAAGGTGTTTAATTCTACCAAACCTTTAAACAATAGTTTGGAATTTTGTTTACGTGTAGTTTATTTAAAATTGATTATATGGATATTAGTAGTTTATAGAATTTTGTAAGATAGAGTAAAGACTGTCGAATGCCTAGTTGGCCAGTTGTTATACTTTGGGATATCATAATTAGTCTTGAGGACTGATTGATACAACAATATTCCAAAATACGGTTTCATACGTCAATGAAGATCTTCAAATGTATGTGTTACAAATAATTAATTTTATTAAATTACTAGCTGATGCCCGCTACGCCGTGTGCGTGAAATTTTAGATCCCCATATATTTTATCACCGTTTGAACCTTCCCTGGACTTTCACGAATATTTCAAGACCAAAATCACAAAAATCAGCCCAACAGTTCTCGAGTTTTAGCGAGACTAACGAGCAGCAATTGATTTTTATATGTAAGAAGAAAGCAGATTGCTATATATGGAGAGCTACAACATGCTTTGTATCGCCTAAAATCTATCAAGTACGGTCATAAATGTTTTTTTTTATCACCATTAGGTACTATAACAACAATTTATAAAGGGAAAGCGACCACTGAAGAAATATATGGCTCGTTAATAACTAAGGTACTATTGGCACAATTATTATCCTTTCTCTGAGATAGCGATAAGCGTGATAATGGCAAGGCGTATAGCCAAGATAAAATATTGATCAGTGATTCAATAAACCTTCGTTATGAAGTGCGACCTACCATGGTGTTCGATGTAGAAAATGGCGAATTAAGGTCGACAATAGTCGTGATACTGTTTTAGATATTTCTCTAAAGTACGTTTGTATTTCATTATTAGCATTAATAATAGATAAATAACGTAGCAAAACGAAAAAGAAATACAAATATATAAATGACTTCGAAGTTCCCGGTGATGAACTAATGATTTAAAAATGGTAACATGGTATCAATAAAAATAAAAAATAAAATTCTCCATATACTACTATTAAGCAGGATCTTGCTGCAATTTCGACTGCTGATAATATGATCAATATCATTTGCTTTATTTATAAGTTTAATTTACTATCGTATGTTAACGAGTCATCTTTTCAAGCCTTTGTTTCTAACACGCTGGATACATTGACAACATGATAAAACTAATCTTTTAATAAAATATGACATTGATATATTTGTGTATATAAATCTGTGAATGCATTAAGATAACATTATCGTATCATGTAACATGTCTGTTGTTTAGTTTATTGTTGAGTTTTGATTCGGCATTATCTGAATCTACTTCGTAGATCAGGTTTTTAAATAATTATTCAGGTTTGATGATTTTAACACAAGTTTTATCACTAACAGAACATCTACCAAACAAACAGTAGATAATGATGATACATTCATCAATTTATTAATGTCAATTTAATGACAATTTTACAGAAGAATTATTTAAGAGTGATTAAGATTTAAACACCTGGTCAGCGGGGCATTGTAGACTAAAAAACCCGCCTAAGTTGAGGGTACCCGTGCCCAACAGTGGGACAATAATGGGCTGTGAAGGAAAGATTAACTGTGTATAACATATAAAGCAGTTCACACAATTCACAGATAGAAACACACATTTAATTAAATTTGACTAGTGGTGGACTGACCCAGAATATGAGAATTGAAGAAACGTTGCCACTTCCAAGGTGGAAGTGAGATAGCAATTAGCTAAAGATCATTGAACTAACTAAATGACAATAAATACAATCCGCTAAAAACTGGAGCTTTTCTGTAAAACACAGTTCTGGTTAAAAACATGCCTCATGGAGTGTTGTGTAAAATAGCAAAATTTTGTCATATTAAGTACTTAATTAAGGAACCGGTTATCTATAACCCTTCTGCCGCTCTTGGTCATTCAATTCTTGTATCGCTATAGAATCTCCATTTTAAGCCATACTGACAATCATTTTATAAATCGATTCTGTTGCAACATTATCTATTAAATCTAAATCGATTCTTCATACAAAAGCTTCTATAAAAGCATAAATCCGTTAATGACATGCGTTCCGATGTATTTCTGATTGCTTTAATCCTAGCATTGGTTTCAACATCTTAAAGTATATTCTTTGTCGAATCGTCGTTCAATTACAGCCTCATAGAAGACAGATCTTATTAAGCGGCTATCTGAGCAAGCACATTTGAGATCTAAGGGCGTAGTCTACATGACATGAAAACGCAAGAAAAATTAAGAACACGAAATACTTTTCACGTGTTTGAAAATAACGCGAGCAATGCCAGAAACTTCAATATCGATTTGTTATATGGTACGAAAATCAAAATTAATCAATTATTAGCCTTATCAAACATTCGCAATGAAGAGCTAATTCATGTTCAAAGGTCAAGGAAAAATTTAATGAGATTAAAGAATTGCAATATACGTCATAGACTTTGCTCTATAGTACGGCACAAACTAAAATATTATAAGTAATACTCAAACAATATTATTTAAAAAATATTATTAAAAAGTCATCAAACATCAGTCATCAATAATAAAAGAATACTATAGTAATTTTTCCTATCCGGCCGACCGCAGGCATCAAACTGTAACTATAACTACGGATCGCTTGAAATATATACGTACGACTCATAGATTCCAAGGAAAAGTCAGATTTATTCAGAATTTGAACGACTTCATACCAAAGTAATGGTGTAGCGTGCAATCTATCGCTGTAGTCCTTCCTTGTGGTCTACTAGAAATAGTTCCTCTATGCGAAGATAAATATAAATGCAAAGGAAAATATCTCAAACCAGGTAGTCTACAAGCCTTAGAAATTGTTACGCTGTAGCCATTAGTCAACGTTCAGCCCTAGAGTAAATCTGCTGATTAATGTTCAATGTTTGCATAAAATATCAGAGATAATGGCCTGAAAATTATGTTAATAATACCGTGATAGAAATAGATTAATTATTAAAGGTACGGAGAAACCTGTTGAAAATATATTCAGCAATAACTAACATAATAGCAATCGAGAAATGAAGCTAATTTTGTTGCAACAAATTGGCTAACAGGAATACCTTCCATTTTGAGATGGAACTTATAACTTTACTTATGGAAATGAATAATAGTTGTTGTTATCTTATTAATAAGATAACAACAACTTTCATGGAACAGAAAGTTCAGCCACATCGTTATAATAAGATTTACATTAACTTTTGAAATGATTTTAATTCCTTAAACATTTAAAGTTGGCTTGTCACTAACTGCTTGGTAAAATTCAAATCAATTAATATGGTATAATTAATATTCTGACAGCTAGAGAATTAGGAAACTGCAATTAATATAAAGATACTATCAAGACAATAGCTGTTAATAAGTGGACGTCAAAATAGATATTATAATTGCTAAATGGAATGTTAGGTGATAGGTCATAGAAATTTTAGAAAGACGCCAAGTGCAATATATTTTAAGTTATAATTACACGTCAATATGTATTAGAGAATCGAATGTAGTAGAAAGTGTCTCCAATGAATAAAATTATGATTTGTAGATAGATCATATTTGCATAATGTTAAATAATAAAGCCAGATCGAGAATACAGATAAGTAGAGTAGTATAAAAGTACCTCATATTATTAGAAGTGGCAATGAATATGATAGAAATATAGAAAGGTAAAGAGAAAGACCAGAAGAAAAGAAAGACGGATTGTATGATCGAAGGAAATAGGAAGTAAAGACAGATATGCTAGCTTAAGAGGGCACGATACCAAGTTATACTCCATACAAACATACGGGTATCGTACTTCCCTTTTTTCTTCGCAAAAGTTCAACTGATTTTAATTGTTTCTACGCTATATCATAGATGAAGAGTATACTTCTGTCACTTTATTTTTTTCAATACATAATAACTAAAAGAAATATGACTATCCGAAAATCCTATTTTTTTTCGGTTTTGTTTAGGCAAAGTTGCAGCGTCTATCACACATATTTGGTAACGTTTTACCATAAAAGAAAGTGATACAAGCATAGATATACTCTTCATCTATAAAAACAATCAAAATCGGTTAACTTTCGCGAAGAAAAAAGGGGACTACGAAACGTCTTTTTTTCAAAGAATTTGTAGGTAAAATCTGCTTCAGCTATATATAAATCCCTTTCAGCACGGTGCTCGGGAATAGGGATAGCAATACCTAAGGCAAATACCTAAATTAGGAGTACAGTACCCTCTTAAGAAGAGTAAAGAAGAAAATTTTATGTTTGCCTCAAGTAATTGGACAAGGGTAGGAAGATAATGTCAGATTATGTCGACTGTATGATTTAAGGTATGTAATAGCATATTTTTTTTCGGTTTTAGACTAAAAGAAATTAAATATCTTTTATTTCATCATGTTGGACGAAATATTCGCGTAAAGAAATTATTTTTTTGAGATTTTTCCAACATGCTCTATCGTTGCGCATGGAGTATACAAATTCAAAGTAATAGTGCACATTTACTTGATTGACAGTCCACCTCCTAGCGTCCATTACTTTAACGGGCTGCCCATATACGAGTGAAGGAGAAAGTGCGATTTACGAGAGTACCGCAAAATTTTACTGTAATGTTTAATGGTAATTGAAAAATATATCTCAGAGGCAGATGGATGCGAGCGATTTAAATCCATCTCATATAAATAGGGGGCGGATCAAAGATTAACGTAAATATTTTATACGTAACAAAATTTTAAGTTTAGTTTTAGAGTATCTGAGGAAAAGTATAATCACTTGTCGATGACGCGGTAAGACTTAGATATAGGTACAAATACCTACTGTAAAAGGACAATAATAATAAAATTGAAGATGAAAGTATTTGCGTGATGGCTTCCTTTGAATATGTAGTAGCAATAACAAATGTACCGTGACAAATGTCTTCGGAAAAACATATTCCTAATGGCATATAAAACCTGAACCAATTTTTTCGCTATGAATCTTTTTGATCACGTAACAGCTGTTATCATATCAAGACGTTATCTAATCACTACATCGATAAAAAAAAATACTTTGTAAAATCCATAAAAGTATTTTATCTGATGAGTGATTCGCATTATTTATAAATTACAGTCATGTTTTTTTTTATTTTCGCTATAGTATTAAGATTTGTCCTGAGTACAAGGTAGTAAATAATTAAGAATTTTTAAAAAACGTTTAACCGCCTTCATGACTTGCTCATGTGTTTCCTAATTCCTACGACATGGGGTATTTCAAGCGAGGCGTGAAAAAGCATCTTGTGAGCCGGCAAGGTGAGGGTGGCTAGTGCATTGACACTGTACTAGCCGTCCTAACATTTCGATTGCACCCCACTTATCATCAGGTGGAGTGTAGTCAATTGCCTACACAGGTATAAAAAAAAAAAAAAATTGGCCCACAACGAAACCATCAGCTTTCATATAAAAAAATCCATTAAATCTCGTCACCCAATTACCTAAAAGTTATGAGGTAACAAACATACAGACGGATTGAGAACCTCCTCCTTTTTTGAAGTCGGTTAACAATCGAAGAGCTGTAGCTGCAACAAACATCACCTTAGCTCTGGCTAAGGAGTTAAGGCAATAAATATTGTTAGCAAATCGGGAAGTATATTACCTACTATCGAGCATTCGTTTTGATCGTCTCTTAATCCAATTCTCGCCACGATCCGATTTATGCGTCACGTTCCACGGAAACAATTACGAAGAGGACAAACTCCTCACAGTAAAATTACCATGTGCATTGGAAGAAATTGACAAATTGTATACCTGGCGCATTACTTTATTCGTTCGACTTTCCTTCCGTCACGGTTACACTAGTACGGTAATCAAGATATAATTATACTAAATTGATAGAGTAGGTACATATGATCAGTAAAAATTAAGAGTAGCATGTAACTCGTAATTAGAGCAATTGCTTGGGGATAAGTGATTTGTGGTTGTTGAAAAATTTAGATAGCATGTCAAATTTAGCATAGTCACAATTTTACTTATTACTAGCTGAACCGGCAAACGTTGTATTGCCATACTAAAAAAAAGGTTTGAAAAATAGATGTTGGCCGATTCTCAGACCTACTGAATATGTATGTAAAATTTGAGAAGAATCGGTCAAGCCGTTTCGGAGGAGTACGGTAACTAACACTGTGACACGTGAATTTTATATATAAGATAAAGCACAGTCGTTATTCTTGTAATTATGTCTTTATGTGAGCTTATATCTTCAAAACTACGCAACGAATTTCTTTTCGGTTGGTTTTAAAAGATAGAGTGGTTCAAGAGGATGGCTTTTTTGTATACTTTGTTAGGGATTAGTTTCTACGTTCTACGCGTACGACGTTGCGGGCAATAGATAGTCATCTATAACTTAAGAAGCAAATAAACTATTCAGGTTTGTTAAACTGACATAGATTTTTGACTATACAAATGGAATTACGTCGCCAACTTAATAAAAATATAAATGATATCATCATATCTCGAACGTATCAACGAATGACATCTTACATAAGATAATTAAAGTAATTCTATATGTACATATTACCGCTATTCAACAATTAAGGTTATCTATACAAATCTCAATGGCATTTCTAAATTGAAACTGACACAATTTGTAACTAGACAGACTGGATTCTGCGCCATCTAGTTAACATCGAAAGAAATAAACAAGTCTAATTAATTTAGATAAAACAGTGAAATATATTGCACATTGAGGATATTTACAGAGTCAATTAAATATATTAAGCTTTTGCCACAGTCGTACAACATTTGATAACCTAGTACAACACTAGGACAGTATTTCTTGTTCTAGTTTCTGCACTTCTGTTTTAATTTTTTTTAATTACAATCGGTTTAGTAATTTAAACTAATAATGCTAAATAAAAAACATTAATTTAACAAATATTAAGTTACTATGTATATTCATCAAACATATTAACAATGATAAGATTACATACTGGCCACAAAAGTAAAAGCCCGTAATGAAACAATAATTCTTCGAAACTAAAACGTAACAAGAAGAGTTTTATTTAAGCCAATAATTCTAACAAACAAACTATGGATCGTAAGCACAACCTTTGTTACAATGATTTACTACACAAATGAGACCATTCATTATCCTGCTTGCAGTCCTTCGTGAAGGTCTCAAAATCACGATGAACTAATTACGCTTGTTAAAGACGAAACGCAACTAACGGCTAAAAATCATTGCTTCGTGGTCTAGTGATTCACGTAACAGATTGCCGTTCACGAGGTCGCGGTTTCGATTCTCGCAAGGGACAATCATTTGTCTGATATTCATAAATGTTGTAGAAATGTTTATACTGTGTCTGGGTATTTCTATGTATTTTAAGTATGCATTTACAAAATAAAAGTAGTTTATGTGGTATATCCGCATTCTGGTACTCATCAGCATACAAGCTTAGCTTGGGACCAGAGGGCATGGTTCTAAAATGTCCGTGAATATAAAAAAAATTGTTGCTGCTAAAGACAGACTTACTTAAACTTTGTCTTTACTTGCTGTTGATAATAGTTTAAACAATATTTTACTGCTGAATATCCATCACTAAGCGTGGACTGCTTACTTAAAATGGCCGTAAATGCCAGTACGATAACTTGCTATTAGGAAAGCGCGACGCTTTGAGAGACACCCAACTTGCTAGCGCATTAGTGTTTGTCTTTCTTTGTTACACTTTGCTTTTTGCTACGATTCTACATTTTATGTGTTTTGCCAATGCAAGACAATCCTGCAAAAACAGCTGCCCGCAGTCCTGGCGTGAATGGTTGTCTTAAGTCTTAAAGTCGCGTGCATTAGGTGTTGCTCAGTTATAATCGACGGGCGTCGTTCTGTCTCGCCGGTCACGAAGTTTGTTAAACGACCGAGGAAGCGGAATCTAGGAGTTACCTTGAGTTATCAAGTTAATTATGTAAAGAACAATATATTTACTAACACTGAAATAGGCGTCAAATGAACATTAGATAATGGCTTTAACTTCCCAGTACGATACACGGGAATTTTTCAAAAGAAGTTTAACGAGGTTTTTGCTTAGACATTCGTTTAAAATAATCTACTTAGTTTAAAAACTAACAAACACGCTTAAATATCCTAAATATTTTTTAAATGATTGCATTGTCTTTGTCATCAATACTCAATTCTATGCTACCTACTTACAAAACGTTGACAGTTTATATTGTCAGAGACATAAATTCTGTTGTCACATCAAACAAGAACAAGAACAAGAACATGTCACATGTTGTCACAATCGTAGTAAACACAAGTAAACAATTATTATAAAGCCATAAACTAAAGAACAATTATTATAATTTTACCTGATTCTATAAACAAAGCGTTTTTATGTGAAATTATCTGTATACGTAGAAACACAATAATCTTGGTGAGTCTACTAATATACAATTAAACTATTACGTGTATAATTAAAAATACAAGTGTGGTCTAGTAATTCTGATCAAGGAATTGGGATTATTCTTTTAAATTATTGCATTGTCATCGGTCCTTGTTAGGTGTGCAAAATTTCAGATCAATCAGTCTACTGCAAGTGGCTGAAAATCGCTTTCAAAGATTCCGGTTACACAGATTAATACATTGATAGTTACGAGTACATACCAAAATTATAAAAGCGTGTTAAAAATAAATAACACACAAACTTTGAATCAATCAGGATAACGTGAATATTATATAATTGCACTGTTATATGGTCCCTTTTTTAAGTTTTTACTGTCCTCTGAGCAAGAAGGACAAAACGCCTTCTTAAAATAAAAGTGCTAATCTTCCAATTTAAATTGTAGACCAAACCTTATAAATAATCCGGTAACTGGTAAGTAATTCCGATCTAATAAAACCACGCAAGTTCTCTGAATATGAAAATACAATTAAATATTTAAGTTAACAAAATTGGTCAAGTGCGAGTCGGACTCGCGCACGAAGGGTTCCGTACCATTATCTATGCAACATAAGGCAACGTTATTAGTATCGAGTAAGAAACGGTAAAAAAATCATGTTTGTTGTATGGGAGCCCCCCTTAAATCTTTATTTTATTTTATTTTTAGTATTTGTTGTTATAGCGGCAATAGAAATACATCATCTGTGAAAATTTCAACTGTCTAGCTATCATCGTTCTTGAGATACAGTCTGGTGACAGACGGACGGACGGACGGACAGCGAAGTCTCAGTAATAGGGTCCCGTTTTTACCCTTTGGGTACGGAACCCTAAAAAAATCAAGAGGCTGAAACAGCTATCCGCAAACGTATTTCATTTGCAAATGATTGCAAAAAACATAGCCTACATACATAGTGTAAGATAACATATAATTTTTACAACATGGATTATATTTACAAGGCTTCATATATTGAATTACGCATACAGTGATATTTAAAGCGTGGGAATGTAAGGCTGTGTGTACAAAGAAACCTTTGTTTTATAACATAGAGATTACAAAGATAAAATCGTTGGCTAAAATACAAGACATGGAAATCATTGTTGTTATTCTTACCTAAATCATATTTTTCGTAATTATAATAATATTAGTTAAAGGTTTTATAAAAATTCTAAATATTTTGATGTCCAACTAATTACCTTTAATGGGTAAGTAATCTTATTATTTAAATTACTAAATTACTAATTATTTAAATTACTAAATTACTAATTATTTAAACAGCTTCAAACAGTAATAAAGTTCATTTCGATTCGATTCGATCTAAGTTAGGCGACAATATCAGTTCATTTCCATAACAAACAACTTTAGAATCTTAAAAATACAAATCTTAATATTAATTAAATATTTATTTTAACAATCGGCTATATACTTTAGTATATCTAGGAAATATTGATGATATCATCAAAATAAACACTAATGATCAAAAAATACATCAAGTATTATATTAACAAAATTATATTTATCAAGATTTCACAGATAGGCACTTAGTTTTTTGTGAGGATTTATTATGATCAGATAAGGTTAATTTAGATGACGCCTTTTGTGTGAAACTCAAACACTTTTTTAACATCCTATAAGCTAATCGTTACTAATATTATATGATACAAAAAAATTCAACGCTTCCCTTTAGACACATAGTATTGAATCAACTGGAGCTGTTTGCTTTGACAAAAATACTGCCGCATCGTCGAGGTGCCGAGGTAACGCACACAAACACTATAACGATATTTTATTGGTCGCTACGCACGCCCCGCCCAAAATCGCCTCCTGCACACTAAGACACGACAGTGTCCGTAAACAATGAGTATGCTCATTGTTCTCGTACCTTTATCAGCGAGGGACGTCTTTTATTGTCAACTGATTTGATTTGACGGGCCCTGTAGTGGAGTGGTGCATGTAATGGACTGCCGTTCACGAGGTCGCGGGTTCGATTCCCGCTCGGGACAAATTTGTGTGATATTTATAATTGTCATACACATGTTCGTACTGCGTCTGGGTGTTTACTATGTATTATATAAGTATGTATTTACAAAATAAAAGTAGTATATGTAGTCTATCCGTATTCTGGTAATACAAGCATAGAAATATAGCTTACTTTGGGACCAGAGGACGTTGTGTGAAATGTCCGTGAATCTTTATTTGATTTTGGGTTAATGCTACCTCTGTATTCTAAATTTTATTTATATTAACATTTATATTACTACTAGTTAATGCCTACAGGTTTACACGTGTTTATAATTACTACCGGCTCCTTGGCTTCAAGCATGATAGTGAAGCTATACAGCTATAAAATCCATTCAGCAATTTTTTCGTGAAAGAAGAACAAACATCCATACATATGCCTATAATACATTTTTAGAAACTTGTAAGCTTACACTATTTAATAGGATGATATTTTAATAATGTCAAAAACACTTATTACCAACACTCGCAGCTTCCTCTATCGAACCAAGCTGTATTTTATCATTTGACACCAAAATTATGTTTTCTTTAAAAGGTTAACTAATCGAACCTAATAAATATGTAACTACTTTTATTAGCATATCGATAAAATGGAGTGCTCAATTGGGTCAACTATAATTAAGCCCATATTCATTTCAAGGTGGCATACATTATACATATATGCATGCACTATGCAATAGTAATAACCATTACATGTATACACCTGTAGCTTTTAAATACTTTTTTTAGGGTTCCGTACCCAAAGGGTAAAAACGGGACCCTATTACTGAGACTTCGCTGTCCGTCCGTCCGTCCGTCCGTCCGTCCGTCCGTCCGTCCGTCCGTCCGTCCGTCTGTCACCAGGCTGTATCTCAAGAACGGTGATAGCTAGAGAGTTGAAATTTTCACAGATGATGTATTTCTATTGCCGCTATAACAACAAATACTAAAAATAAAATAAAATAAATATTTAAGGGGGGCTCCCATACAACAAACATGATTTTTAGGGTTCCGTACCCAGTATCTCAAGAACGGTGATAGCTAGACAGTTGAAATTTTCACAGATGATGTATTTCTATTGCCGCTATAACAACAAATACTAAAAATAAAATAAAATAAATATTTAAGGGGGGCTCCCATACAACAAACATGATTTTTTTACCGTTTCTTGCTCGATACTAATAACGTTGCCTTATGTTGCATAGATAATGGTACGGAACCCTTCGTGCGCGAGTCCAACTCGCACTTGACCAATTATTTTTTATTTCTTTCATTACTATGAAAGAAATATAAATATATAACAAAGGTGCATATTGATGTATTTAACAAATTGGAATGAGTCAAATTTGTCCTAGTTCCAAAATTAGTTATCATTTATCATGTATTGTCAATAGTACCAATTCCGTGCACAACTTAAATAAAAATGAAAATTGATGGTGTCAATATCAGAATTCGGCATTGTTAGCTAAACTTTTTTATTAGAAAATCTGTGTATTATAGACTAACGATCTTATTCATAATGATTTATCGGAGGTTTAAAAGTTCGCTAAAATAGGTTCGCGAAAATTGTCAAAACTTGTTATTCGTAATAGTCTTTTTACGCTAAAACGTTTAAATCTCTGATAAGTCATTATGAATAAGACCGTAATAATCTAAATTAATAAAAATGTGTACAACAAAATAGCCAATTAATCAAAATCTTAGTTAAGTTTAGTTGTTCACGTAGAATCAATACCATTGTGTTTAAGAAATTTATGCTTTTAATGTAACTTTTATTTAATAATCTAATATTTAATTGTTAGAAATAGTAATAATTTTAGAAACCTGAAAATTTGCTACTACAAGTATATTTCAGTGCAGTGCATTGCCAATTCATCTTCATTTAGTCAATAACTCGTGCTATGTGAGTTCTAGAAATTTAGACAGTTCAAATGCCTATGTTCCATCGGTTTAATCAAAAGAATTTTAACCAAGAGCCAGGAAATAAAATATCTTTACTTAATATAATACAAAGTCTTTATTTTCCTTTGTATGTCTCTATCTGAGGGGCTTAATAACCATAACCGCGGGGGTTAGCTAGTATAAATATAATAGAAAACTCTAATAGTCTTATTCATAATAACTTATAGGAGGTTAAAACGGTAATTTTATAGGAGCGATAATAAACGTTTTATCGTAAAAAGACTATTATGAATAACAAGTTTTGACAATTTTCGCGAACTTTTAAACCTCCGATACGTAATGACGTATCGGACATATTTTTGGTCTTATTCATAATGATGAATAAGACCAAAAATATGTATTTCTAAAAGAGTTATTAAAACTACCTATCACAAGTGGCTGATTCATTTCATCCCCTTTTTAAACACAATATACTTTCATTATGAAAGAGATTAATGATGGGTATGTTCTGATGAGTAAAAACTTGGTAAAACTACATAGTAATGATGTGTGTGAGACAACATAAGCTGTAACCATTCAACACTCGGATGTAGATTAGACATGTGGTCGATTCTTCGATGTATTATCTAACTATGATTGAATTTTACATAGAGTAGCATGGACTGCAGATAATACCGATTAAATTTGTCTTCAAACAAATATAGCCAGCTTTACCAATCATGTTGGTGTTTGATTCCATTTCACCTGATTGTAAGCGGCAATGAATGAATGAATGAATCTAGATGGTAAGGCGTACTAACACGTTGACACTTTTAAAAATAATTGTGTAATTATTTTAAATAATTTTTATATTGAGACAAAAAATATACTGCACTGTTTTCTAAATATTTCATTTAAATAGATTCTTTCGTATCTACTATTGATCATTTACGTCAGTTATAACTGCTACTCCCACCAACCATGTGATGTGATCAAATCATTTATCAAAATGCGTCATATTATCTCCGTGCATAAATCTTCGTAAAAACCAGCACAGAATATTCTCTAAAAATCGCGAAACTTGTTTATCCAAACAAAACCACTTATTAGAGATTTAGACGCGTATATTTTTTTGACCATGGTGACTGCAAAGTCTCCTAAACCTAAACGATCTAGACTGAAAATAATGGACAACAAAAATTATGCTACAAAATTCCCACATCAACTACGTAGCTTTTGAAAACTCTATTCTTTCTCATTACACTATATCAAGTGCTATAAATATCTAGTTTCCGTGGCGTCAGATGCTGCGTCCGCCCGCCCCTATGCACCGGGCATGTTGTGTAAACAATTATTTAGAAGAGGGTTCTGTCAGGGTTAACGTTCATAATTACCTTTTTTGTGTTAGTACGTTTCAGTAGTTTTTTATTGATTGCCTTTGGTTTAGGGGTGATTCATTTCCTCTATTTTTTGTCACGTATTTAGAACGCAAGTGTCATCACCTTATTTCCAGGGTATTTCAAGAGACAGCTGAGAGAAAATATAAGCAGATAGAGACTGTTAGAGACGGAAGACTCGGAACTAAACCCTACGATAACTAGCCAGTTCAGCACGGCATAACGGACCAAAGACCCCTCCCAAGGAATTAAGGATCAGTTAGATATATTATTTGCTTCAAAAGATAATATCCGCTGTTTTACAATTTAGTTTAACGATTGGATGTCTTTGTGGTTGCTATACTTATAGGTTTATATTGGTCTTATTAATAACGACTTTAACGATTGGTCTTATTAATAACGACTTTAAAATTTTGCTAAAATTGTCAAAAATTGTTATTCATAATAGTCTTTCTTCGATAAAATGTTTATTATCTCTCCGATAAAGTTATTGTTTAAACTTCCGATAAGTCATTATAAGTAAGAGCATAATTAATCTTTTGCAAAAGTTAGCTTGGTCAAAGACAGTTGTTGAGAATAGCAAAACAGAAAATGTAACCTACTAAATTGCGTAGATCTATCTGTTATAGCAAAAAGACATCACGCACAACCAGAATAAACTTAACTAAAAATGAATTTCAATAGTGTAGATAACACAATTCGGCAATGTTAACTAAACTTTCTTATTATAAAAACTGTTTAATAAAGACTAAAGATTTTTAATAATATAAATGTGTACAACAAAATAGCCAATATTCGAAATACACCAATAGTTGTTTTCATTTTTAGTTAGTTTAGATGTGTATATAGAATTGGCATCATTAAGTTTCTTGAAGTATCGTGTGAATTATGTCAAAAAGGTTACGAAATATAGTAAATAATAGTAAATAGTAAATAGTTATGGCGTTATTTAAACCAGAGTTCACACTTGTGAACTCTGGTTTAAATAACGCCATAACTATTAAAATCACTATACTACCTAACAAAGAAAAATCTGGTCAAGTAGGTACAAGTTGGACTCCCACATGAAGGGTTCCGTAGGTACCTATCCGTATCACTTTAATATATTCGCCATACCGACCCTAACTCAAACAATAAGGGCAGAAGGGTGATGAGTATTTATAATTAACTAATAATAAATATTCATCGACATTACACACAACGTCCTCTGGTCCCAAGCTAAGCTTATACGCTTGTGTTATGGGTACCAGAATACGGATGGAATACATAAACTACTTTTCTTTTGTAAATCCATACTTATAATACATAGAAACACCCAGGCGCAGTACAAACATTTGTATGACAATTTTAAATATCACACAAATGATTGTCCCGAGCGGGAATCGAACCCGCGACCTTGTGATCGGCAGTCCATTACATGAACCATTAGACCACGAGGCCCGTCGATTTGTTGCTGTAGCATTAAAACTGATATACACAGTGTAAATTTTCAACCCTCTAGCTACCATCGTTTTAGAGATAACTGGACCCTAAAAAATGGAATAAGGGCAGGGTAATGATGACTATTTATTATTGTAGCATCAACTGATAGGCACAAACTGTGAAATTTTCAGCTCTCTAGCTATCACTGTTCCAGAGATACAACCTGGTGACAAACAGAGGAACGGACAGCAAAGACCCGGGTCCCGTTTTACCTTTAAGTACAGAACCCTAAAAAGTACTAACAACGTAACAAAAGAAAATCATCACAATTACAACCGCAATCTCATTGTTTATCACTCAATGTTTATCGCAGAAGTATGGTTATTAACTTGAAACTTTACCGGATACTGATGTAACATAGAAGCCTATCTCAATAAGCAATCAAATATTGCACAAGGAACCTTAAAATATTTATTCATTTATTTATTTGTTAACACTTTATGCTTAAGCTATGCAAAGGCGGATTTAATGCCTAAGGCATTTTCTACCAGTCAACCATAGGGTGGTGCGGAAAAGGGAAGGTAGAAATGTAACTAATAAAACTAGATTATCAAAGATTATATAGTTGTTAAAGACTTATTGACATAGATAAATCCTATATTGAGTACATTACATACACATACATTGAGATACACGTAAATCAATACAATTAAACAGACACATACATACCTGCATAGATATAAATACGTACATAACAAATACAAATATATCGCAGTATTAAATATAATTAAAAATGACTGTAACAAAAATAAGTGGCAAATGGTTCAATAGATGGCGCCATCACCTTTAAGAATAGATAAGTAACTACTGAATTAAACTATTAATTTTCAATAGATAGATATCATGTATCACATTTAATTAATTACTAATATTATAAATGCGAAAGTAACTCTGTCTGTCTTTTACGCTTTCCCGCTTCAACCTCTCAACCGATTTTGATGAAATTTGGCACAGACAATCTTTTGACCCTGAGAAAGGACATAGGCTACCTTTTATTGCGAAAAAGGGATGAAAATCTAAATTCTATTTTTCTAAATTTCACGCAAACGGAGTCGCGGGCAACAGCTGTTCTTATATTTTCCTGACTAAAGGATTTTGATGCGTTATTTTTAATAGTTGTACAAAAGGATGGTTTACCAAAAAACATCCTTTTGTTTCTGATGGTTCTTTCTATTTCTTTCTTTGTAATAAATCTGTTAGGTAATATTATTTCGATAAATTATTAAATTATTATTATTAAATTATTATTAAATTATTATTAAATTATTATTAAATTATTATTAAATTATTATTAAATTATTATTAAATTATTATTAAATTATTATTAAGTTATTATTAAATTATTATTAAATTATTATTATTAAATTATTATTTCGATAATTAAAATAAATATATTCGACAAGTAATCTCTCTTAATAAACTCGGTGAAAGAAAACAAGGTGTATCTGTCATTTCAAACGATTCTCATGTTGTCTTGATCTATATCTTAGAAAAAACTCGGCTACTGTTATCGTGAACAAACTGGGACGTTTCTGTGATAAGATAATCTGTGACACAATGATTGATTGTAAAGGTGTCCGTAGTCATTGACAGGATGCAAATTTGTCAAAAGGGTTCGATAACGTTCATGCATAATCTTATCAGTATTTATTTTCGATGAATTTTTGAGTATAAATTAATAAAAGTCAGATCGTGATTTTAAAAGAAATATTTATAGATAGAAGTATTTTATTACAATAATTAAATTGTATCCGCGTCGCGTGGGAATAAGTATACAAGTGTCGCCACCCCTTTCTTGTCCCAGATGCTGTTGGAAGCAGACAGACGGAAAAATCTAAACTAAACCAACACACTTTGTCAGCGCGGCATTGTACACCGAAAGCCCTCTGACTAGACCAAAAGTTAATGGGCTGGAGAGAGAGAGAGAGACAGAGAAAGATTATAAAGAGAGATTTATCACAATTTCCTATGTAAAATATTAAGTTCAAAGTAAATTTGAATTTTTATAGTTATCTTTGCTGTAAAGTAAAATGTAATGAAATGTTAAAATGTGTGTAACAAGTATGAGGTCTAAAATAGCTCTAAAAGTTTGTCTAATATAGCGGACATCTGTCAAATGACGTCAAACAATAAACCAACGACCGCAACAGATGCAAGAATAAAAGGGGTCGAATCTAAACTGGAACGGAAACACTATTGAACTCTGAAATTATTATAATAAAATGTTGTCGAGTATGCTTAACTAGCAATTATAAGGGTGCAATGACATTTTAATTTCGTTTTATTTTTGTTTCACTAATTATACTGGCAGGTAATAAAACTTAATTGAGTGGTGAAAAAAAAAACAGACGACAGCTAACTTTAAAAAAAAGAAAATCTTGCTGTCAATTTTAAGTTTAGAACAATCAGCAAGTGGCCGAGAAATGCTTCAATAACGCAGTAGCGAAAGCGAAACCGAATCTATTTACAAATTAACGGCAATAGTTAATCGATTAAATTAGTAGGTCATAACGATTATCAGGTAGGACTATAATGTCCGTGTATCACGAAATAATATAGGTCTTATAAAAAATTATTACTAGTGAAATCTATAATAAACCTTTTTGCTATTCATTAATAGAAAAGAAAGTTTCATTAATAGCAGTAACTCTATCATTAACTATCCTATCAATATCTAATTACAGATTTTTGCAAATCGATATCGTATTTTAATTACAAAATTTTAGCACGAATCAATCGCTGAAGTTACTTAAAATTATCGATTTTATCATTATTCATTAGCGACGAATTACCACCACTGTTATGTATCTCACGATTTTTGTTATTACTTTTTGATAAGTTCACCTACTCTTTATTTGCATCCAATCATAGCAATGAAGTATGGAATTTTTATGAAATATTCTTAAATAAATATGCGTTAGAGACGTAAATATTAATCATCAAATGAATGTTTTGTTTCAATAGATTATGCATGTTTTGGTTCTAAAGTAGTTTATGTAGTATATCCGTGTCCTGGTATTCATAACACAAGCATATAAGCTTAGCTTGGGACCAAAAGACGTTGCGTGCAATGTCCAAGAATATTTATTATTATTTATTAACAATTGGGTGAAATTGTTGACATGTTAAAATATTAGTAAAATTAGTAAAGCTATCGTCTATAAGCTACAAAATATCTCTATTATTTGTTAACGACGACTGGCAGTAAACCTTCGATAACAACATAGCAAACATTAACAACTTTCAATTTGGAAAAGGAAAGTTCAAAGTCACATTACAGAAATACTATCTATACTTATAATAAATCTGTAGAGAGGTCAATTCTGTACATGAAATATATTTTCAAAATAACTATCAGGGGGTGATTAGTGATCGATACTGATGCCAAAAATGCAATCAGTAAAATTTTTGTCTGTCTGTCTGTCTGTCCGTCTGTATGTTCCTTATAGAAACAAAAACTACTCGACGGATTTTAACGAAACTTGGTACAATTATTCTTCATACTCCTGGGCAGGTTATAGTATACTTTTCATCACGCTACAATCAATAGGAGCAGAGTAGTGAAGGGAAATGTTGGGAAAACGGGAAAAGGTGCTCCATTTTTTAAGCTTCCGTCGCGTGTGCAGCCTTAATGGTTAAAGTTACATTGAAATCATGTATGACGGAAATATTCTACATAAAATTGTCTAAAAAATATCCCGAAACAGCACATATCTATATTTTATGGTTGACTCACAATAACACGCGTAACTCCTGATAGCTTAGCAGTTCGTTCATTCTGATTATATTTGTTTACTCTTACGTTTATATTACTCTCACTCAAGCAGTAGTTAAAAATGTTGCAAAAACGGGGAAAATTTCCTAAATTCTACGCGGACGGAGTCGAGGGCAACAGCTTTAAATATAGTTTTAAATAAAAGCATAAGAAGTATGTATAATTAAATTCATGTTTGTGTATTTACTACAGCTGATCCAGGGTTTATTTAACGTATGGTACTTTTTATATTTCACTAGCTGATGCCCACTACTCCGTACGCGTGGAATTTTGTTTACCCATATATTTTGTGACTGTTTAAACCTTCCCCGGCATTTCACGAATATTTCAAGACCAAAATCACCAATATCGGCCCAGCCGTTCTGGAGTTTTAGTGAGACTAACGAACAGGAATTGATTTTTATATATAAGACTAGCTGATGCCCGCTACTCCGTACGCGTGGAATTTTAGATCCCCATATATTTTGTCATTGTTTAAACCTTCCCTGGACTTTCACGAATATTTCAAGACCAAAATCACCAAAATCGGCCCAGCCGTTCTCGAGTTTTAGTGAGACTAACGAACAGCAATTGATTTTTATATATAAGACTAGCTGATGCCCGCTACTCCGTACGCGTGGAATTTTAGATTTCCATATATTTTGTCACCGTTTAAACCTTCCCTGGACTTTCACGAATATTTCAAGACCAAAATCATCAAAATCAGCCCAGCCGTTCTAGAGTTTTAGCGAGACTAACGAACAGCAATTGATTTTTATATATAAGAAGATTACATTCCACTCGGAACTGAAAACATAAAGAATGTACTTTTCAGGTTGATTTTGTTTAGGCCAATTAGTAGAAACATGTTGATCAATTAATATATTAATGAGTAAATACATATGATCGTTAAAAAAATACTTAGGGAAAATTTAAAAAAAAACTGGGCCTGAAAGAACATAAATAAATGTACAATTAGAGACTAAGAAAGACACCAATAGAGTTCGTCAAACCCATAAATTTTGGCGAGTTTCGGCAGCAGCGTTTCGTAAATAACCTCGACTTAGGATAGATCAATCTAAACCAGATTGGTCATGGCACGTTGAGTTAAGTTTCAAAACCCACTGACCGTAAACAAGACTAGATAATCATGTATATCGAGAAACGGAACATGTTAGACACCTAACACTGAAAATTAACTCTATGTAGTGTGATGACATCTAAGAGTGTAAAAAACCGGCCAAATATGAATTGAAAAAAAGGAGGAAGTTCTCAATTCGTCTGTGTTTTTTTATTATTTTTGTTACCTCATAACTTTTAACTGGGCTAAGCGATTTTAATGATTCTTATTTTATTTGAAAGCTGATGGTTCCCGTGCAGTCCCATTGGCACCAGGTCAAGATCTCATGGTTATTTCCTGATAAATCGAAGAAATCCCTCAAATTTCGAAGACATATGAAGTCGGTAGAACTTTTTTTTGTAAATACTCATTTATTTTACTTGTTACGATTAGCATTTGTGATATCACTTATAAATAATATAGGTATGGTAAACGTTTTAGTATTGAGCTGCAGTCTCGCACAGCTGAACAAATGTATCAAGGTTGGACACTTCGTGACAACGTTACTGCAAACAATTTGATATCAGCTGCTAAAATCGGTTTTATTTATACTGTCCTTTATAAGCAAGCGCTATTTACGATCGTCAGGAGGCTATATTTTAGCTCTGATTGACGGCAGAGATGTAAACATAAAGTATATCAAGAATTCGAGTTTAAATGGTCAGTAATATATTGGATTTCGTTTAGAACTCGGCGGATAACTGATCTTAAATTTGTCACCAGCTGGCGTATCCTTGAAAGTAACATCTTCATAAATTAGTATAGTTTACAAAGTAACAAGTTATCATTAAATTGCAGTGAAAAAGACTTGGAATAGCTGGCTGGCATAAGGTTTAGATAAACACCAAAACAATCATCTACAAGCGGATCTTTATCTAAATGAAGCCTGAAAAGAGAATTGCAATGCACAGTCATGTCCGGCAGTAAAGTTATTCAGCAGAATTATAAATATCGAAGTACCTAAAAGCCTTTAAAGTTACACATATTTTGAGTAGCAGTACAATAGCAGTTTAAACTATTACAATATCATCGCAACTTTATATATAGGGTAATCCGTCATGGCATGAGTGAGACGCGACGAACGAGGTTAATCTTATATTATGTACAAGTAATTAATAATACCATTGTGTCATAGTTTCGTAACAGATGAAGTGTGGGCGTATTTTATGATAGCTCTATCTTTTTAACATAGGTGAATATTTATGTTGTGACTAATTAAGAATACAAGTATGATACCCTAATATTATTTTACCAGAGTATTTTAACAACTAGGTAAGGAATAATACAACCAGATAACATCTTCTGTGGGAGATGGAAAGTTGAAAATCATTCTATTCTTACCATCCCAGTCAGAGTAGTACAGTTTTTAAATGAAATTGATTTAATCACTAGCAGAGTTGCCCGCGATTTGAGAAGTACAGAGCAGAGCTCTTTTGCTTTAGTCATTTTTAGGGTTCCGTACCCAAAGGGTAAAAACGGGACCCTATTACTGAGACTTCGCTGTCCGTCCGTCCGTCCGTCCGTCCGTCCGTCCGTCCGTCCGTCCGTCCGTCTGTCACCAGGCTGTATCTCAAGAACGGTGATAGCTAGAGAGTTGAAATTTTCACAGATGATGTATTTCTATTGCCGCTATAACAACAAATACTAAAAATAAAATAAAATAAATATTTAAGGGGGGCTCCCATACAACAAACATGATTTTTTTACCGTTTCTTGCTCGATACTAATAACGTTGCCCTATGTTGCATAGATAATGGTACGGAACCTTTCGTGCGCGAGTCCGACTCGCACTTGACCAATTTTTTTTAATATTGATTTAAAGTATTGATTGATTGGATATCTGTTTAGTGAATAAAAATTGTAAAACATGTAGAAACATAGACTTAGGGTAGATTGTATAAGCCGACCATCGTGTGCTGAATTGTATTGTTAAAAATGTAACCATAAGAATGTAACAATGGAACACTGTTTCTCAAAACACAGGCATCAGCATAGTTTGAGAGGCAGGGAACATTTTTACTGAGCTAAATAATAATTATGTATCTATTACTGTTGCACTATTTAATTTTATTATTAGTAATCAATAAAATTATTATTTAGAAAACAGATTGTTTTTCTCAGCTCTTGGCTTGACCAGCCAAGAGCTGAGAAAAACAATCTGTCAATAAATGTGGTTTGACCAACCACATTTACGGGCCGAAACCAAGTAAATGCAGTGTGTAGTGTGTAAGCTAAGTGTTTGTGTGATTGTGTGTTATGATGTCATTTTCGTCTATTTCCATAAATTTTCTAACTATTCTGCAAGTGTTGAGTATGGCAGCTTTTTGTAGAATGGTGTAAGTGTTTTTGTGTAGGTTCAGTAGTTTTATACTATTGTGAATATGTTTAGGAACAACGCCAGTGGTAGAAATAACTATTGGTACTATATAAACTTTATCCTGCCTCCATATCCTCGCTACTTCATCTTTGAGCTCTGTGTATCTGGAAATCTTTTCTGTAATTGTTTTCTGAATGTTGTGTGTGTGGCAATATCAATTAAGTAGGTGGTTTTATTAATTTTATCTTGAAGTGTTATATCCGGCCTATTATAATGTATTGTTCTTATTAAATTATTATTATTATTAAATTATTATTATTATTATAAAGTAAATACTCTGCCGAAGTAAAGGTGATCCGTGGCCATTAATGTCAAGAATAGGGCTGACAAAGAGTAAACATTTTTGCCTGTTGATTCCATAGCTTTTTTGTGCCACATATTATAAGCTAGACCTGATTACTATCCATCTGATGATGGGAACCATGTTTTTGTTGACGTAAGCTACGGCTAGGATGTTGAACTTTGAACTAAACGATACCGGTTTCAGTATAAGAGTTAAAATATTTCAAATAAATGTATCGAAAATCTTAGAATACTAATCGCAGCGTTAAGTAGAATGGTGGCTTATGATTTTTAAATCTGTTAACAGCCACGCCATATGGCAAATGATGACAAAACAAAATTAGAGAAAATATAAAGTTAAATACGTTTTTTTTCGGTTGATGCAAAATGTAAAACTTTTACTTATAGCAATACGGGATACCTTTTTAATTCACACTTCGTTTACATATTTAAAATTAAATAAAATGAAATCTTTATTTCGCAAAATATGGGTAATTGTTACATTTAATGTCATTATGGTATCCACATATTTGACCACAGGTAGTGGTGTACGAAATTACAAGTATCCTCACACAGTGATTAGTCAAATTTACATTGATTTACATTTGATCGTATGGCACGAGAATGTATTCGTAATTCAGGAATATAACAATCAGTCCCAATAGAGTTTCTCAGAATCACAAATCAATATTTTTAAATAAGGGTGAGTTAATGACTAATAATAATTAATCATCGCCCTAACACGCAATATACATTAAGAGATATATTCATTACTATAATATCTAAATAGCAGTTTCATTGTTTTAATTCTGAATTTGGCAGTCGGCAGATTTCAGTTATATATTAAAGTTTACCTTAGGTATAGACAATTCCTTTTCACGTAACGTTGAGGTTAAATATTTACCTGTAACAAAATAATAAAATATTAAAATTAAATAATTCATAAAAACAAACTGAAATCTTTATTAAAATAAAGTCTTATTCAGCTTTAGGTTCTGTGTAGGCTATTATTGGCTAAACATGCGTCTGGTGACCCTGCACTACAAAATAAAAAAAAATAATAAGACTAAGTTAGCACCTACTTGGATAAAAAGTATTACAACAAAAACAATTTAATAATGGACTCCGAGATAAACCTCCAAATAGTTTGAACATAGTTACAATGATCAATTTGTTACTATTATATTGTTCAAAGAAACTCGGTAAAAAATGCAGGAAGAATCGCCTTGTATTCGTACGCAGGAGAAAAAACTGTATCTTGATCCATTTAATAATTGTAACATCGATATAATATATTATATCAGGTTATTAAATATATATATGATTGATATTTGAGAAAAAAAAAACCTCGTATTAATGAGAACTTTGTAGTATGTCTACATAGTTTGAATCAATATAGGTGATTTATTACAGACTAATATGACATGTTATTTATCTAAGATGACATACATACACCATGTTGGTCAGTATTTGATCCTGGAATGATGACGAAATTATTAATAGTAAGTCACCAACTACTCCAACCACCAACTATCCACTACTAACAACGATAACGAGGTCGCGGGTTCGATTCCCATGTCATACAAATGTTTGTATTGAGTCTGGGTGTTTTTATCTATTATAAGTATGTATTTATAAAAGAAAAGTAGTACATGTATTCTATCCGTATTCTGGTACCCATAACACAAGCTTATAACGCCTAAGCGTTATAAGCTTCGTCCTCTGGTCCCAAGCTAACTTGGGACCAGAGGACGTTGTGTGAAATTTTCATGAATATTTATTTATTTATTATAACTATGTAAGAAACCTGTTTAGCAAATTTTAAAAGATATCTACATATGTGACTGAGACAAATTCATTTCCGTAAAGTGACGGGTTAAGAATACAAGTATCGTCCCATTTTCTAGCGAGGAATGTAGAGCTAAGGGAAACTCTAAATTAAACTACATGCTAACACCAGCCTGCATAGTAAATCAGAAACTCTTCTGAAGTGGAGGAGGCTCGTGTTCAACATTGGGACCTTAATAGGATGTTTTTAGCATAGGTCATCAATGGGATCGTGAATTCGTAATCTCTTCACAAGATGGATTTTTGACAGAAGTTGTAGAGTTGGCCCTACGTAGAATGCCGTGCAATTTACTAGTTTAGAGAGACATATTTAGTGTATAGTGTATCGATCTATTATATTGTGTAGAACCATTGAGTCATACCAGTTGGTACGTGTATCCCTGATTCCATTGCTAAAATCATAACAATGATAAATTTTGAGTAGCAATATATTTCAGACAATGATTACCTGCCCAACCGAAATCTACAAAAAGAAAATAAAAAATCTTTTGCACATTATTCAATGTACATATTGTTATTAGGTACCTGTTTTTATATTTAGCAATACGGGTCATTGACGTGGCCTTGATGGTGTTGCCAAGGTAAAAAAATAGTCACGATACATTCAACAAGCCACTTCGCTCTGGCTAACTTCTATTGACAATAACTTTTTGGATTTGCATATTATAATGACTTTTTGGAGACTCCAAAACTCCAAAATTTAAAAAAATGGAATTATTTCTAAACTCATAATGTACTTCAATTTAAAAAGTTTTATATCTCAAGTATACCTTGATTTTCTCAAATAATTATTTAAAAAATTGGTCAAGTGCGAGTCGGACTCGCGCACGAAGGGTTCCGTACCATTATCTATGCAACATAAGGCAACGTTATTAGTATCGAGCAAGAAACGGTAAAAAAATCATGTTTGTTGTAATCTGTGAAAATTTCAACTGTCTAGCTATCACCGTTCTTGAGATACTGGGTACGGAACCCTAAAAATCATGTTTGTTGTATGGGAGCCCCCCTTAAATATTTATTTTATTTTATTTTTAGTATTTGTTGTTATAGCGGCAATAGAAATACATCATCTGTGAAAATTTCAACTCTCTAGCTATCACCGTTCTTGAGATACAGTCTGGTGACAGACGGACGGACGGACGGACGGACGGACGGACGGACGGACGGACGGACGGACGGACGGACGGACAGCGAAGTCTCAGTAATAGGGTCCCGTTTTTACCCTTTGGGTACGGAACCCTAAAAATTAAAAAATTGGGTCACATTTAAAAAGTTACAACTAAAACTTATTTTTTTTAACTTTCTCCGTAAACTCATTTCCTATAGATTAAACAGGAATCGATATTATTAACAGATCGATTATCAAATACTTTATCGATAATGAGAAATTAAATGGCAATTTAAAAGGCCGTTAGTAATTTCAATAAGTAATTTACATAACAGATCGTCCGGAAAGGAACCACTGATTATTTAATGTATGTTGAAATTTAAAAACAGCTATCATAAAATAATTAATTGTTTTATTTCATTAGCGACAATGTTTATCCTAATTTTCTCGTGTGATTGTGATTATGCCAACTTGTATGTGTCAACACGATTATGGAATTAAAACAAGTTATTACGGCAAAATAAAATAAAATAATATTTATTATAGAAAATTAACATTGTTGGTTGTTTACCGAACTTTTTTTTTCTATTAAAATCCAATCAGTATGTTCAGAATACTTTCAATTTCCTAGTCATACTCGTATAATCATGTGGTAAATAAGACGCTTATTGATTCTATAGCTTTGCGGTTAGAGCGCCAAAAAGGGTATAAGTACCAAATTTGGTAATAATGTATGAGTTTTCATAACTCTTTCACACAAAAACTAAATGTATTAAGGTGAGATTTTACATTACATTACAGATTTTATTATTATTTCTTTCTTCTTCTACTATTTTCATTTATTATTGTTTCCACGTTAAAAAGTTTCGACAGGATAGGCAGCGCGCGAGTGATAGATACCTCTGGTGTTACAAGCACTTACGATCTTATTCATAATTACTTATCGGAGGTTTAAACGGAGATTTTATCGGAGAGATAATAAACGTTTTAGCGTAAAAAGACTATTATGAATAACAAGTTTTGACAATTTTCGCGAACCGATTTTAGCGAACTTTTAAACCTCCGATAAGTCATTATGAATAAGACCACTATTTTTTTTAGGATTTCTGTTATCCATGTAGTGCCGTAGTGTATAGCCGTGAGTGAAGTAGGAAACTTCTCAGAGTGAGGAAAATGCGATGAATATTTTTGATAATCACCAAAATGCAAAATGCAGTCCTATTTCTAAATATTCAATATGTCTCATCCATCAATCACGGATGTTGAAAGCATTTTTTTTTTCTATTTTTACCATTAGACGGACGTCAGTATCGTACGATACGCCCGCAAATTATATATTGTGTAATAGAATAAGGCAATGACAATAACAGAACTATTGCCGAACATAGTAACGTGAAAAGCCTTGCGTAACACCTTTTTGATGTACGACTGTGAAGCTAATTGTCAGTTACTGTGTTTTACGATAAAGTGGTGATAAGAGACGGGAAAGTAATTTCAAAGTTTTAAAAAATATGCATTTCATGAAAGGTAATGTCTCTAATGTTATATTTCGACATAATGAATATTTGAGTATCTCAAATGATTACGTCTCGGAGTTTTTAATATTTGAGATTACTGACTTTGTGCTATAGGTAATAGAAGCCAAGGCCATAGAACGAACGCTTATACGAGCCCTTACAAAAATATACCTACATCTAACATCTAGGACCGAACTAACTAACCTACGGACAAATTAAAAATAAAATGCCTACATAATAAATGCTACATAAAAACAGTCTACAAAAACTACGTCATACAAACCGTTGAAATAAGCATTGAAATACTAGACGATGCAATTGCGTCTGTGAAAACAAAACCGATGTTAATTAATAAGCGATTCGATTACTGTAGCTCGAGTAACACAAAATAAATCATTGTTCACACTTCTGTGTGTGTAGTGTAGTAGAATATGTGTTGTAATATATGTTTGCATTAGTATGTGTGAGCGTCAAGACTGTCCATCACGTTTCGCGAGGTTCAGCGAGCCGTGAAGCGACTGGCATGTCAGTTTCACACCGGCACATTGCTACTTAAGATTTTCTGTTGTTTATTTGATACTAGCTGTGTCCGCTTGGAATAGTGTCTTTCGTATTTTCAATAATGCTCCGTTCCTGTTGGTCGTAGCGTAATGTTAAATAGCCAATAACCTTCTTGGATAAATAGACTATTCAACACAATAAGAGTTTTTCATTTGCAACCAGTATTTCCTGAGATTAGTGCGAAGTGACATTTTTAATAAAACAAATAAAAAATAAATACGTATTATTAATTTTTATAAAACAAACTATTTATTTTTCCGTATGTGAGATTATATTTTCAAAACTACGCAAGTTTCTTTATGAATGTTTAAGTATTATATTACTTATAATCTGGTACCTACAGTCTAACAGTTGAGTTTGGAATTTGACGAGTGTTTTCATGAATATTTTTATATTGCTGATTACATCATCATATTGCGTTCATCATCCCAATTTGTAATGTTGCCAAAAGAACAATTTAAACGATATGAGATAATTACATCAATTTAGAAGTATCATGGTGTAGTTTTATTATGAGTATAGTTTGATTGTAATTGGTTTTATGTTTAGGAAGCATTGAAATGTAGACGAAACAAAGACGACCTTATTTTAACAGGGTTTTTTATATCGGCCTTTTTGCTATTACGGAACAAAAGATCATTTAGAGCTCACGGCGCGTATTTATATAAAACTAGCCGTAACAGTTTTTGTTTAAGTTAATATAGTATACAAACAAATATGTATCACAAAACTTGTCGGAAGCGAATCATTAAAAAATAAACTAATGGATTTGATGATTTTTAGGGTTCCGTACCCAAAGGGTAAAAACGGAAACCCTATTACTGAGACTTCGCTGTCCGTCCGTCCGTCCGTCCGTCCGTCCGTCCGTCTGTCACCAGGCTGTATCTCAAGAACGGTGATAGCTAGACAGTTGAAATTTTCACAGATGATGTATTTCTATTGCCGCTATAACAACAAATACTAAAACTAAAATAAAATAAATATTTAAGGGGGGCTCCCATACAAAAAACTGATTTTTTTTACAGTTTCTTGCTCGATACTAATAACGTTGCCTTATGTTGCATAGATAATGGTACGGAACTCTTCGTGCGCGAGTCCCACTCGCACTTGACCAATTTTATTTAAAACATCCTTCATAGAATTACAATCTAATCCTTACTACTAATATTATAAATGCGAAAGTAAACTCTGCCTGTCGTTTTTTCACGCAAAACTATTGAACTAATTGAAATAAAATTTACCACTCAGATAGTCTAGAGCCTAATAAAAGATATAGGCTACTTTTTGATGCGAAAACGGGTGTGTAAATACAAATTTCATAAATACGAAGTTGCGGCCAATAGCTAGTCTAATATATGTAGAAATTCAAATACGATTGATATATTAACTGTATATTCAATACAACTGGCTAATAAGGTTAGGTCCATACTGATCATTCTTCTAACATAACATACTGATAGCTGTGTTGTACGCTGGAATAAATACAGAATGTTGTCTGCACCATGTTATTATAATTGATCACCTTTTACGTAGCAAGAGAAGTGATATATAACATCCAGTGCCTTTTTCTAATCCAACAAGGACATCCTACTATTTAAAAGGTTTGAAACATTAATGATATGCGGAACTTAAATGGATTTCATAGTTGTTATCTTTTACTACGAATTATTGTGAGCAGTATCCAAATCCGTTATAATATACAGAAAGGACTTATCTATTTGCTAAGTAATAATATAATATAAAGTAATCTATACCTACTAATATAAAACTGAAGATTTTGTTAGTTCGAACGCGCTAACCTCAGGAACTACTGATTGGAAATGCAAAATTCTTTTTGTGTTGGATAGTCCATTTATCGAGAAAGGTTATTGGCTGTATATCATCACGCTGCGATCAATAGGAGCAAAGTATTAGTAAAAAACGCGGGCAACAGCTAGTTGTGAATAACCAAAAACAATGTCGATGATTTAAACGACATTTTTAGGGTTCCGTACCCAAAGGGTAAAAACGGGACCCTATTACTGAGACTTCGCTGTCCGTCCGTCCGTCCGTCCGTCCGTCCGTCTGTCACCAGGCTGTATCTCAAGAACGGTGATAACTAGATAGTTGAAATTTTCACAGATGATGTATTTCTATTGCCGCTATAACAACAAATACTAAAAATAAAATTAAATAAATATTTAAGGGGGGCTCCCATACAACAAACATGATTTTATTACCGTTTCTTGCTCGATACTAATAACGTTGCCTTATGTTGCATAGATAATGGTACGGAACCATTCGTGCGCGAGTCCGACTCGCACTTGACCAATTTTTTAATTATTTTTTCTTTTTCATTTCAAGAAGAAAAATTTGCTGATTCCGAATATGTATATAACTCAATATCATCCAAGATGTCGCTTAAACCAAATAGCCTTTCAACCCTCGATGTGATGTCAATTAATAAACAAAGGTGAAACATTAAAATTTACAAGTATTTACTCCTTTTGTATAATCCAAACATACACATGCGAGACAGAAAAAGTATAGAAAGAAAGTTCAAGAGTGTTGCTCTAAAACTGCGTGACATATCCATTACTTATTACATTTTTTATAAAACGTTCACTTTCTCCTACCAAATTAGCTATCTGCCAACCGTACTAAGTACCTATACTGAATATAGTAATTTCATATGTGTAGTATATAATTTATGAATAAATTGGTTAGATTGTGCAACCGCGAACAAGTGGTCTATCAAATGACTGATTCGGTCGTTATATTGATTGATGGCTACCAATGAAAGTATCCGAACAAGTTCAATCTTATCATTTTAAAGCGTGAAATAAGTTTTGAGAGTAAGTATATATATTTCAGATTAATTTTACTGCTTATAATGCACTGGAAGTCAAACTAGTTTACAAACAAAAATATTATGGATGATCAAAAACTGCCAGATACCTACTCAAAGACCAAATTAGTTGGTCATTCTTGTATTTGAATCTATACTGATATTATAAAGTTTAGGAATTTGTTTGTTTGAATGCGCTAATCTCAAGAACCGCCTGGTCCGATATAAAAAAATTATTTCAGTATTGGACAGTACATTTATTGAAGAAGGCTTTAGGACATTTAATATAACGCTGCTACCAATAGGAGCGAAGCAAGAGTCAAAATTTTCTAAATCCCACGCGTACGAAGTCACAGGCAATAGCTATTTAGTTCTAAAACGTTAATCCAGTTCGAGTAAACATTGTAATCAGAGAGAATAATTTATAAGCAATTATTTACTCTTTTATCATAAACTCAAAATAAAATGTATCTATGTATTATAAGTATGTATTTACAAAAGAAAAGTAGTATAATATGTATTATATCCGTATTCTAGCACCCATAACATATATATTATATTATATGCTTGCATATAAGCTTAGCTTGGGCCCAGAGGACGTTATGTGAAATGGCCATGAATAAATAATAATAATAAATAAATAAATAAATATTCATGGACATTTCACACAACGTCCTCTGGTCCCAAGCTAAGCTTATATGCTTGTGTTATGGGTACCAGAATACGGATATAATACATAAACTACTTTTCTTTTGTAAATACATACTTATAATACATAGTAAACACCCAGACGCAGTACAAACATTTGTATGACAATTAAAAACATCACACAAATGATTGTCCTGACCGGGAATCGAACCCGAGACCCCATGATCGGCAGTCCGTTATATGAACCACTACACCACGAGGCCCGTCAAATATTAGAATATTTATTTATTGGTTTAATGAAGAAAATACGTTGTGCATTATATAAATAATTAGTTCGTGTGAATTCTAGCTATCAAGACTCACTCCTTATACAAAATATCTGGAAGTAATATGATGGCGATACTTATATCACACGATCGGTACATATAAGAACTATGAGTACTTCCAAGAAATCTACAATCGCAACAAAATAACAGAGAATCGATTAGTAATTAATTACTTAGATTAAAACAAACAAAAAACATGCTTACCTAAAAATGTTACATGAAATTATTACATTGATACATATTTTAGACCGTTGAAAGAGGGTGAAAATTTCTCTTATTGATTCCATCACTTAGATAATTCGATACAAGTGACTAACTGCCGCACTCAGAGACATTTAATGGTTACTTAAGGAGCTCTTTAGTATTGATTTAAAAAAGTAAAAGTTAAGTTAAAACTTTTTTAAATCAATGCTAAAGAGCTCCTTAAGTAACCATTAAATGTCTCTGAGTCCGGCAGATTAAGGGACCCTAATAAACCGTTATCTGACTCTGAGAGTGAACTTTTTTAAATCAATACTAAAGAGCTCCTTAAGTAACCATTAAATGTCTCTGAGTGCGGCAGTATGACATTAAAACCGTGTTCAGCATAAGAGAAACTTTTGCAAAAATTCTTTCAATGTCTGGCTGTTAAATTAAATTTGTATAAACAAGCTAAAATACTACATTCAACCTATTCTGTGGTAAGTACAATTTATGTTCATTATACCCAGTCACGACAAAACACGAATTAATTGTTAAGTAACATTATTTAACTCTATATCATTTAAAATTCTACAACGCACTTAATATATTCATGTACAAGTCACGATGGAGACATTATTCTCTTAGTACCTTATAAAGTACGCCGATAAAAAGCATTTACAAATATTTATAGAGAATAAATTTGCCATAAAAGATGAAACTGCAGAATAAAATTATATATAACTATAAATCAAAATGCAACTTTACCTCCAAGAGACTAGTGGTCTTATTCATAATGATTTATCGGAGGTTTAAACGGAGGTTTCATCGGAGAGATAATAAACGTTTTAGCGTAAAAAGACTAATAATTATGAATAACAAGTTTTAACCATTTTCGCGAATCGATTTTAGCGAACTTTTAAACCTCAGATAAGTCATTATGAAGAAGACCGTAAATCACTACTAATATTATAAATGCGAAAGTAACTATGTCTGTCTGTCTGTTACGCTTTCCTGCTTAAACCTTTCAACCGATTTTGATGAAATTTGGCACAGACAATCTTTAGACCCTGAGAAAGAACATAGGCTACCATTTATTGCGAAAAATTTTTTTTTCCAAATTCCACGCGGACGGAGTCGCGGGCAACAGCTAGTGCAATATAAAATTTGCAGAAGCGCCCATACATGCATAAAATTTCTTACGTAAGGTTCTGCGACTGTAGACTCTATAACAATTATGATAAAGATATTAAAGTCGTATTTTGAATTTGTAGCAAGGTCCCACATCCGTGCACGCAGGTGCTATCACACCTTGCGTTTGGAGAAGGACAGATGTTTCTCCAGAGTTTTGAAGGAATGTTAAAACACGGATTTGTTTCCGCCCTTATATCTTTCCTTGTCTAATTATAAAACAGCTGATGGCCGAGACGGGCTTTTGATCGTGGAAATGAAGTCTATACGAAATTTATAATTGGACAATATTACTATAGTGACCTTGTCTCTATTAAAGTTTGGTTATAAAATAACTGTCTTTAGATATCAAGTTTATATTTTTATACGACTTTTAAATAAATTTTGAGAAACTGTTTGATTGCCGCTCGGGACATCAGAGAGACGGGAGAATCATTTGTGTAATACATATTTATAATTGTCATACAAATGTACTTCGTCTTTCTATGTATTATAAGTATTTATCTACAAAAGAAAAATAGTATACACACAAGCATATAAGCTTAGCTTGGGACCAGAGGACGTTGTGTGAAATGTCCATGAATGAATATTTATTTTTATTACATCTATAGGAATATCTGAATCATTATGCTTTGTGAGAGACGGAAAACTCAAAACTAAACCCTATAGTACGAGAGCCCACGACCAAAACCATGTCTCATAGCAATACGGCAAAAACCCTATAAAATCGTTAGATTGTATGATTCTGAACCCGACTAGGTGTGTAGTAACGGTCGAAAGTGTAGCAACTGCGTGGGAGGCCATTTCTGCTGTGTCAAAAAAAAAAGACAGTCGGTATTATAGCAATACGTCTGATAGTGAAAATGTACATAGATTTTATAATTGTATTACGAAAAAGTTTGTTTTCAGACATTTTGCGCGTAGCGTATAGCCAGAGCGCATTTTTGAAAATGTCAACAAATTTAGCCGACCTGTATCATAGCAATACGGATAATTTTTTTTTTCAACTTTTCGTATTGCTGCCATGATTACCAAAAACCTGTTTTCAGACACTTTAAGTGTAGCATATACTCCCAAAAACGAAAATAACGTTTCGGAGTCGCCTGGCCGACGCCTCTGTTAAATGTTTTTTTAAATTTACAGCCTTCATAGATATTCAAGAATCTCCCTTGTCTATTATATGTACTTTGACAGATGACAGATGCCATTACTTCTTTCTTCATTTTTTCTTAATTCTTTGTTAATTATCATCTAATAAATTCAGGGTGGCAACGTATTCATTGGTTTGTAACAGAAAATTCAAGATGCCTCAATACGATTTTTAAATGATATCTGAGTATCGAAAAGTTGTCTGATAGAGAAGGTGCTACACTTAATTTGTCTGATATAAATTTTTTGCACATGTGGACAACTTATTTTATCATGTTCAACAATTTTCAGACATATTGCTATGATACCGATCGGTAAAATTTGTTAACATTTTCAAAACGGTCTCAAAATTTAATGCGTTCACATTTCCGTCTGAAAATTGTTTTGTTCGCATCAAATAACCAAAATTTACTAATAAAAAAGATTTTCAGACGTATTGCTATGAGACATTTTTTTTGTCTCATTTTTTATTTTTTTAAGTGATTTTACGGGTTTTCGCTACACCACTAACGTCTGAAAAATATGTTTCCGGTATCTCAGAACTATCATTCAACTACAGTCTGCAAATCAGACATATTGCTATGATGCAGTTCGGTAAAATTCTTTGACAATTTTGAAAATTCGGTCAGATCAAACGCTACGCGGAAAATGTCTGATATTGGTATTTTCGAGTTCAGGATAATCGTATCTATCGATTTGATGCGGTTTTGGCCGTATTGCTATGAGACAAAAATTTTGGTCGTGGGCTCTCGTACTACTAGTTACGACGCCGGGTCAGCCTGGCATCAGTACACCATATCCATCAACCTCTCACTATTGGGACTAAAAAGAAGAGTTATATCATTTTGTTACTGTTAATTACCTAAATAAGCATGTGTTATGTATATATTATGTTAAGCTTTTAAGATTTACTTCATATTTTAGAATATTTCGCTACAATATAAAAAAAATACATTGTTTTTACATCTTTTCACTTTCATATCTGATGTTTTATTAAATAAGACAATGTTCTTAGCGAAATCTTTCTTTCGTTGAAGTAAACAATACGAAATATTTACAAAACTGATACGTAACAAAATACAATTAGATTTATTAAGATAATATTGTTACGATAATGATCTTACTAATTGCAATTATAAAGGTGTTGATGATGATATAACAATTAGAGAAACTTTAATATAAATATGAAAGGTTTTGTGTATAAAAGTCTCGGAAGATTTATTGTTTAATAAAAGAAAAGTAGACAAAGAAATAAATGGTACAAATACAACAGATAGACACACAGCTTACAATCCAAATGGTATTTAAATTCGTTATAAGCAGTTTATCTTGGAGAGTAACAAGGCAATATTGTGTCTTAATCTTTAGTTATAATAAAATAAAGTCGTAATTTTTGTATGTATCTCCCTATGTGAGCTTGTCTTTAAAAATACGCAACGGATTCTAATGCATTTTTAAAAATTATAGAATAAATAAATAAATAAATATTCATGGACATTTCACACAACGTCCTCTGGTCCCAAGCTAAGCTTATATGCTTGTGTTATGGGTACCAGAATACGGATATAATACATAAACTACTTTCTTTTGTAAATACATACTTATAATACATAGTAAACACCCAGACGCAGTACAAACAATTGTATGACAATTAAAAACATCACACAAATGATTGTCCTGACCGGGAATCGAACCCGAGACCTCATGATCGGTAGTCCGTTATATGAACCACTACACCACGAGGCCCGTCAAATGGTTTGAGTGAAAGGCTTTTAAGTATAACTTAAGTTTAAAAATTACACGCTTCTATTGGAAGACATTTTTAACATGAAAAATTCTAATTATAAATACTAATAATACCAACACTCGCTATGCTGACAACGTTCCGATAGTATTTTTGACGGAGTCTGAGATTATATCTCATGTAAAGTCGACTGGATCGCAATTGTCACTAATAGAACAAAGAACTCTTAGTATAACACAGCCCAAAGGCATATTTGACGGGCCTCGTGGTCTAGTGGTTCATATAACGGACTACCGATCATGAGGTCTCGGGTTCGATTCCCGGTCAGGACAATCATTTGTGTGATGTTTTGAAAAGAAAAGTAGTATATGTATTATATCCGTATTCTGGTACCCATAACACAAGCATATAAAGCTTAGCTTGGGACCAGAGGCCGTTGTGTGAAATGTCCATGAATATTTATTTATTTATTTATTTATTTAAATCTTAAAGTCAAAGGTACGATTTCAAAGGTAGTTTCAAAGAATGACAATTCCAATTGCAAAGATATTCTAAGTCAAGATCAAAACAATTTGAAAGTTCATAGTTTGAACAATCGTAGCATCAAAGCGAGCGTGTGAACGGTTCTTCTCAAATGGACATTAAATCACGGGTGACAATCTTCTAGTGAAAGTAGCGAAAATGCATCTTGATTAGCTTATTGTTCTTTATATTTACTTTAAAAGATACTTTCTAATGTTTTGATGATGAAAAATGTTTTTTTGGAAGTGTCAATCATCTTCCCATTCAAGAAACTCAAGCATGTTGGTACTTGGCTAGATCTCACCTGATGTTAAATTTCCCCGTATTTATTATCTACCTATATAAATAAAAAACCTGTCAAGTACGAGTTGGACTCGCACACTGAGGGTTTCGTATCTACCATGTAGATTGAAAAGCGTAAATAATTGTATCAAAATTGCATAAAAATAAATTAAAAGTTTTAGTATCAACAAGTAAACTCTCTAACACTAAAATAAAACCACTTTTTACAGATTTAGACGCGTATATTTGTTTTAAATTTTATTTACATTTCGGAGAGTTTTCAGTTACCACGGGTGGGAATGATTGAGTACTACCCGAAAAGTGGTTTTATTTGAAGCAACTAACTACTTAACATTAAATATTAAAAATATTCTTAATAAACTAAGCATTATTAATGTTAAAAAAATGGTCAAGTGCGAGTCGGACTTGCGCACGAAGGGTTCCGTACCATTATCTATGCAACATAAGGCAACGTTATTAGTATCGAGCAAGAAACGGTAAAAAAATCATGTTTGTTGTATGGGAGCCCCCCTTAAATATTTATTTTATTTTATTTTTAGTATTATAAATAGATATACATCATCTGTGAAAATTTCAACTGTCTAGCTATCACCGTTCTTGAGATACAGCCTAGTGACAGACGGACGGACGGACGGATGGACAGCGAAGTCTCAGTAATAGGGTCCCGTTTTTACCCTTTGGGTACGGAACCCTAAAAAAACAATAACATTAGTTGTGCGTGACTATATGTATAAACAAAGAGCTTTGTTAAAATACAAATGTCTGACCGTGATTTTTTGTTCGTCAGTTCAATTTTCTTTTCTATCTGTCCATTGAGGTCGCAAAGTCTCATATAAATAATACTAACTACAAGAAAATACAATAAACTGTAACAAACGGGACAGCGATACTTGTTGGTTAGTCGATCTCTGCTGGGCCAGGGTCAGCGATTCGCGAGTGACACCTATGGTGTTTCTACGGAAACTGTTTACTATCAGGCTGGCCGTATTCTTATTTGACACATTAATGATATTATATCATATCCTACAAATATTTTGGGTGATGTTTGTTACTGTTTCATGTAAAAACTATTGGATATATTTTAATTCATTCATAAATCATTTACAGTTGAAGCCGTACGCCTATGGAATGCTTTGCCTGTAGAAATTAGGAGAGCGCAGTCCTTAACAAATTTTAAATCAAAACTTACTCATTATTACACATCACTTCAGACATAGTATAAGTAGTAATATTATATATTTAAGTAGTATATACAGGATGTGGCGTAAATGGTGGTCCAACTATAAGGTGGTTATAGTTCAAGTATTCACCTATCATATAAAAAAAAATTAACCATTTTTTTATTTTTATATTTTTTTTTTTCGGGCACTGGCCGTGTAGTACATTTTTTTTACACTACTCACATCTAAAATGCATGATTTGTTAAAAACGAGAAATTAATTTTCAGTTTTTTTTTATTGGTTTATTTTTGGGGTTTACATGAAAAAACGAAAATGCATGTGCTAGTGCTAGTACTCGCCCATACAACACAAAAAACACACTCAAAAAATAATGACATTTGTCGAAGTTATAAAATATTTATCGATTTTTTTACAAAAAAATAAAAAAAATCATATTTCCGAAACCAATGGCTAAAAATGGTTAATTTTTTTTATATGATAGGTGAATACTTGAACTATAATCACCTTAGCGTTGGACCACCATTTACGCCACAGTTTGTATTTATATATGTGTGTATTTGAATTTGTTTACGTTTATTTATATTCGTATATGTTTATTTATATTCGTATGTTCGTTTTTATGTATTTGTAAACTTATGTAACACTTTTAACTACTATATTTCAATTATTAGTCCATCCTAAGGTTGCCTGTAAGAGATTGCATTTCGCGATAAGGGCGCCCTTTGTGCATTTGTCATTGTAATGTAATTTTATGAATTGTAAATCATTAATGTGCAAATAAAGTGTTATCTATCTAATTCAGGCCGGCAATATCACGGCTATTAGTCTGTACTTAATATCTTATTAATAAAACATCTAAATTAAAATAGCATGCAACTAATATAACAAAACCAATACACGTCACAAATAATATAGTTATCACCAATACATAGTTAATTAGTTTATAAATCATAATTAATTTATGTTGTTATAATTAACATAATGGAGCAACTATTAATGGACCAATGATAATATAATTAATTATTTATAAACCACCCACTGCGTGTGCTAATATGACAGATTTCTCCACATCTATACTAATCTGTATTAATATCATAAAGCTGAAGAGTTTGTTTGTTTATAAACACGCTAACATAAGGAACCGCTGGTCCGAATGGAATAATTCTTTCAGTATTGGGAAGCAAGTTTATCGAGGAAGGCAACAGGGAAAAATATATAACATCACGCTGCGACCAATGTTGCAAAACGAGGGAAGTTGCGGACAACAGATAGTTGTTTTATAAACTTCGAAAACTCAATAAAAGCCCTCTAATATAACAAGTTGTCGTTACCCAATTAAGGAATCAGTAATTAACGCAGTGGAAGTGTCGCAATGATTTCATTTGTCACTGCGGTAATGTACATTGGGTAGCGTTATTGTGTCCATTCTAGCGTAAATTGTAAATTCAGTAGTTAAATTGATATGTAAAACCACAAACATAATATGCGGCAATGAATTTCGAGTGAACTAATGGTATTAGGGTTTCATCCCAGAAGGTAAAGCGGGACCCTATTACTGACACTGACCTGTCCGTCTATCTGGCTGTATTTCTGTAACGGTGATAGCTAGAGAGCTGAGCATTTCAGTCTGTGTATATCAGTTGATGCTACAACCAGAGGAGTATTTTGAAAATAAGCGCCCCGGGCCATTTCATTTGACGCCCCGGGCCAATTTAATTAGCCGCCCTCCTTTAATAGAGATAGAGCAAAATTTTAAACTTAAAGGCTTTCTCCGCCCTTCTCAGACTGACCGCCCTGGGCCATGGCCTCTATGGCCCCAGGGTAAATACGCCTCTGGCTACAACAAAAAACAATCGTCATCCTCCTGTCCTTAACCTATTGTTTGGAACTATTGTTGGATAATGTAAGATTAACAACCAAGCTGTCCATCTGTGCAAAATTTGGGTATAATATTCTTTAACACATGCGCGACTCATTCTTTCAAACAAAACCACTTTTTACGAATTTAGACGTGTGTACATCTACGATCAATTGTGATGATGTGATACAACTGATGGTAGAAGACACTTTACAGCTCAGTCTAACCCGTATTGACTGAAAAGTTTCCGTTTCTACCAGGTAACATCGTTTGTGTTGAGGTTCTATCGAACCAAGCTTTAATGTTTATGATTCATAAACTAGATCACATTCTAGCTACCACATTTTATAACAGTATAACCTAGATTGTAGGTATAAACGTAATAATTTTATTGAGACAATTGGTGTCATAAATAGATTTAAAGATTGTATATTAATTGGAGATAGCTAGAGCTAATAAAGATTTCTAACTAGATCCAAATACTCATTTATGGCAAAAACAAACTTACATAGTTTAAACCTGACAATGGTCCCATTTCTACATGCACAATTACTATAGTTATATATTATAAAATGAAAACAACTATGGCTTATTTTGACTATTTGCCTATTTTGTTGCACACATTTATATTAATTAACATTGTCAGTCTATCTATAATATACAGATTTTCTAATAATAAAGTTCAGTTAACATTGCCGAATTATTGAGACTATCAATTTTCATTTTTAAGCTATTGCATAGCTTCTACCGCGGGCCTTGAGCGTGGAGACCGAATCCAGAAATTCCGTAACGACAATAGCGTAATGGAAATAACCTGACGTTATCGGCGTTATGCGCATGCCTAATCCCCTCTTCGCCCCGCAGTTTATTTCATCCCGTTGATACCAAGGGTAAGCGCCTTCCTCACATTAAACAGCGTATTCAAATAAAGATTTTGAATCGACAACACAATAATATATCCTAAATGTTCAGATAACAGCGTATTTTAGATTTTAATAATGTAAAATAATGTTTATTTTATTTTATTGACATTTGATTGACAATCGCTAGTTTATCATAATTACCATAAACAATGGACAGATGTAAGCATTAGTAAATAAGGATTATTTATCTTATTTTACTTTATGGTATTTAGATTCTTGCATAAATAGAATAATAAATAATTATAAATGCATAAGTTAATATTTTCTAACACTTGCGCGATTCATTTGCTTAAATAAAACTACTTTTTACGGATTTAGACTTTATATTTGTTTTAAATTTAAGCCCGACGTTTCGGAGACTTTGCAGTCACCATGGTCACGGGTGACGGGTATTATAGCGGGTATTACAGCTCAGTCTCACCCGTGACCATGGTGACTGCAAAGTCTCCGAAACGTCGGGCTAAAATTTAAAACAAATATACGCGTCTAAATCCGTAAAAAGTAGTTTTATTTAATGCATAAGTTGATAAAAAATGTTATGCAATAGCTTTACCGCGGCACTCGGCAGTCCCCGAGTGCCACACGTCTTTTTTTTTAGTTAACTCTTGTTGTGCACGTAGAATCGGTACCAATGATAACTGACCTGTGGCCTAATACTATTCGTAAAAAAGGTGCACTATTTATAAAACCGCGGTAAGGAGCAAAGTGAGACAAGGCGAGTCTAGACGAAGACTAACATTCATAGAGTCAACAAGCACTATCCGGCTGCTGCCCATCCGAAATTCAATCAAATGGGGCGATATGTGGCCGGCGCTTACAGCTCAAGATGGTGTAGGAATGGATGTCAGATGGCAGCGGCCGGATAGTGCATGATAACAAAAAAAGTGATATTTTTGCTATCATAGAAAGTCTTACTGCCGCACTCAGAGACATTTAATGGTTACTTAAGGAGCTCTTTAGTATTGATTTAAAAAAGTAAAAGTTAAGTTAAAACTTTTTTAAATCAATACTAAAGAGCTCCTTAAGTAACCATTAAATGTTAATGGTTTCTTAGGGAGCTCTTTAGTCTTGATTTAAAAAAGTAAAAGTTAAGTTAAAACTTTTTTAAATCAATACTAAAGAGCTCCTTAAGTAACCATTAAATGTCTCTGAGTGCGGCAGTTAATAGTATTTTGAGGCAAATATTTAGTTTTGAAAACATCTACTAGGTAAGTATTTTTTTTTTGAAAATTACGTCATTTTTCTGTTAATGTTGATTTTTTAACGATAATCTGCCCATTTTCTCAAAAACAGAAACCTTAATCGGTCCGGGTTCCATATCAATAACATTCTGTAGAGACGATTTACTCGTTGTCTTACGATCATAGCGTCTAGTTTTATTTGTACTAAGCCGGGTTCATAGTATCTTCTAAGTCTATAGTAAGAGTAAGTACTAAGCACTTCTTGGAATCGCTGTAATATAAATTATTAAACAGCAACAAAAACCATCAACGTCAGAAAAATGCTACCATCATAAGTTATTATTAAAACTGCGTTATTATACGATACTAGCTGTTGTTCGCGACGTTGTATGTGTGGAATTTAGAATTTTTTTCCCGTTTTTGCATCATTTTTCCCTACTGCTGTGCTCCTATTGGTCGCAGCGTGATCTTATATAGCCTTCCTCGATAAATGAACTATGTAACACAAAGAAAATTTTTCCTAGTAATTGAACCACTAGTTTCTGAGAATAGCGCGTTCAAACAAACAAACTCTTCAGCTTTAGATTATAAGTATAGATTGACGTGTCGATATTTATTATTATAATCATAACGATAAGTGGTTATATAAATTAAAGACATTAATCTGTATGTTAACAGAAGCATAGGAATAATGATGAGCATAATCTATTTCTTTTGACGTTTAAAGTGACTAAATAATTTAAATTAAAAGTTATTATACAAATAATTTTTGCATAACTTTATTTAGGTAATAAGTAGAACATAACCGTAATTTAAATTTTACCATACGATAAACAATATTATATAACATACTAGCTGACCCGGCAAACGTTGTTTTACCATACTAAAAAAAAAGTTTGAAAAATAGATGTTGGCCGATTCTCAGACCTACTGAATATGTATGTAAAATTTGAGAAGAATCGGTCAAGCCGTTTCGGAGGAGTACGGTAACTAACACTGTGACACGTGAATTTTATATATTAGATTATAAACCTGAAGAACTGAATAATAATCTCAGGAACCACTGGTAACATTTGAAAAATCCTTTCAGTATTTGATAGTACATTTATCGAGGAAGGCTATAGGCTATATAACATCATGCTGTAATTAATAGGAACGAAGCATCAGAGAAAGATGTTGCAAAAACGGGAAAAAAATTCTAAATTCCACGCGTCCGAAGTTGCAGGCAATGGCTAGTGTTATTTAACATACACACAGAATACACATTTACGTTTAAAATTCTGGTAATAATTGAATAAAAAATGTATTTATTATTACCTAATTATTGATATTATCTGGCCGAAGATTTTCCTTATATTTTGGAAATATGAAAATTTTGATTTGATTTGATTTGAATAATCGAAACAGAGATATCAAAAATTCCAGTCCAGTGCTATACCACTAGAATAGGTTTTCGGAACCATAAGAATAACCATATTTTTAGGAGTGCTTGTATTTTCTTAAATATAAAATAAATGAGTAATTTTAAAACTGACAAGACATAATCAATTGACTATTAGTAATCAATCAAACACAACAAATAATTATATAGTGAAAGTGAAATTAATTTGAAGCCGCCGTCAAATCCTTCAAAATGACGAGGTAGCTCATGATATTTTAATGTGACTGTTACAACTGAGGCGAGAGTTTCGAATCATAAGGTCAAAGGACTTTTTAATATTCCTCTCTCCAGCCCATTACCGTCCCAATGCTAGGCACAGGCCGGCTCCACTTTGGTAGGGATTATGGTCTAATGTGCCGCGCTGACCAGGCGTGTTGGCACAGGGTTATGTTCGAGTTTTTCGTCGCTTGCAGAGGATGTTATCTGCATGCTATATCCCTTAACTTGACGAGCCTCGTGGCTGAGTGGTTCATGTAACGGACTGCCGATCAAGAGGTCGCGGGTTCGATTCCCGCTCGGGACAATCATTTGTGTGATTTTTCTAATTGTCATACAAATGTTTGTACTGCGTCTGGGTGTTACTATGTATTATAAGTATGTGTTTACAAAAAAAAAGTTGTATATGTATTCTTTCCGTATTCTGGTACCCATAACACAAGCATATAAGCTTAGCTTGGGACCAGAGGACGTTCTGTGAAATGTCTATGAATATTTATTTTTATATATTTATTGCTAGGCGCGGGCCTCCTCAACTTTAGTTGGGAGGGATTATGGTCCACTGTGCCACGTTGACCAGGCCTGTTGGCACAAGGTTATGTTCGAGTTTTTCGTCGCTCGCACAGGATGTTATCTGCGTCCTATATCCCTTAACCGGCTTTTACAAAACCCCGGACAGGAAATAGGGTGGTAACACTTGTATTCTTAATCCATCAACCCACGGAAGTTAATCTTTACCACTTTAATATTTACTTCTTAAACTTTTATAATTTAGTCACTTCAATATTTAGACAGAAATATTCATAGACCATGTATTTCTGTTGCCGCTATAACAATAAATAATAAAATAAATATTTAAGGGGGCTCTTTAACAAACGCTTTTTGTATTACTTGATGGTTTGATATGAGACGAATATATTATGATATCGTACGGAATCTTTTGAACGTAATTCCAACTCGTTTTCGCCACTTCTTTTTGTCACATGTAACCTAGCAATAATTTACGCTGTTTTTACTTTCTGTTAGCTATGATCTTAAACGCACATAATGTAAGTATGAGTTAAGAGTTTCATTTACGAATAGCTTTCACATGTTAACTACTTTCATGAGTACTTGAAACTATTTACAAAAATTGTTTAATTTGCTACTGTTCTTAAATCATTTTGCACATAACCATGCTTAAGTGCAAAACTCCTACATATTACTTGTTATTTTTTTTAATATGGTGACAAGCAGACGGCCTACCTAATGGTATGTAGTTACCATCTATGGACTATGAAACACTAGGAGTGTTGTTCTTGCGTCACCAACCCCGAAGGAAATGTTTTACACCTCTTTAAACGAGCCCCATGGTGCAGTGTTAATTTTTTCCGTTACCAATAGATAATAATAATTTGCTGGCTATAAGATTTTTATTTAGACAAGTTTCTTTACATAGACGTTAGCCCGTTAGGCTATCAAAAAAACTACAGACCTTGAATAGTTACTCTATCGAACGAAGTGTTAATGTTCTTTATGGAACAGAGCAAGCCAGACAGCAAACAACATCTATCTACCAAATATTACATTTTAATACAAACTTGATGTAATATTACACAATATTATTAAGTATCTGAAATTATTCAATCAACAATTTCCCTTTCTTTAGTCATGTAAAACTATTTATTTGACCGTGATGGATCGGTACATGCGCGTGCTATTAACATGATGTTGTACTTGTCCAACTGTCATTGCATAAGTTAGATAACACTTACATGATGATCATCCATCATCTTAATAACTACGTTTATTGATTAACTCACAAATTGCTATTGAGTTATATTACGGATGTACCAGTAAACATTTTCATAAAGGTAATATCGCACTGATTTATCCTACAAACCGTTAAATAACCCCTAATAATTACGTAAAATATGAAACATATTCTACTAACAAATTATCAGATACGTAATATTGAAATCATAAACATAATACATCAAATTGTCAAGATTTATACTGACCATAAAAACGACCATAATTCACACTCATAAAATATCGATTAACAAAAACGAAATTCGCCTCAATCACACCATGTTATTCACTTAACGATATAAAAGAGGCTTGGCAAAGTTACGCGCCAAAATGTGAACATATTATTATTAGCGCCATCAAAGTAATATTACTGTACGCACTTGAAGCTACACTGGAGGCAAATTGTCACGCTTTCACCCACGCATTTAAGGCAATATACGCTACACTTTCTTAATTGACGGACTTGTAAAGATTACTTTAAGTTATAGAAAAAAAATTGTGTGGAATTATCATTTAAGGGGTTTTTGCCTTAATCATTAATGATTACCTACTGCGATTGCCTACTCGCACGCCACGCTTAAGCATGGCGTGCGAGTAGGCAATCGCAGTTTATGTAATTTCAATCCGGAGAACGCTGCTGCCCCTTCTTCTGGTGATCGTTTAGTGGATTTTTACGAGATCTACGGAAAGAGATGGAGAGGTGGGTACTGTTCTCAGTCGGCATCACACGAAATTCTTTAAGGGAAGCCTATGTCCGGTAGAAGGAGAAAGGCCGATGGATGGATAGATGGATGGAGGTGTTATAAGAACTTAAGAGGGCACGATACCAAATTATGCTCCATACAAAAATATGGGTATCGTACTTCCCTTTTTTCTTCGCGAAAGTTAAACTGATTTTAATTGTTTCTACGATATATTATTATAGATGAAGAGTATGTCTATGCTTCTGTCACTTACTTCTTCTTATCAATACATAATAACTAAAAGAAATATGACCATCCGAAGATCCCGTTTTTTTCGGGTTTGTTTAGGTAAAGTTGCAGCGTCTATCACACATATTTGGTAACGTTTTACAAAAAAAGAAACTGATACAAGCATAGATATACTCTTCATCTATAATATAGCGTAAAAACAATCAAAATCGGTTTTACTTTCGCGAAGAAAAAAGGGGACTACGGAACGTCATTTTTTCAAAGAATTTGTAGGTAAAATCTGCTTCAGCTATATTTGTCCCTTTCAGAACGGTGCTCGGGAATAGGGACAGCAATACCTAAGGCAAATATCTAAATTAGGAGTACAGTACCCTCTTATTATGACACATAGGCCTTCCATGTTATAAGTAGAGCCAATGCATTAAAATATTTTTTTGATAACTGAATAGGTGTGTCCGATAGAGTTAAATGTTCTTTTTTTTAAGTTCCTATTACTTACATAGTTTTATAATTGTCATACAAATGATTGCACTGCGTCTTGGTGTTTCTATGTATTATAAGTATTTATTTACAAAAGAAAAGTAGTTTAAGTATTCTATACGTATTCTGGTACCCATAACACAAGCATATAAGCTTAGTTTGGGATCAGAGGACGTTGTGTGAAATGTCCATGACTATTTATTTATTTATTTACATAGACTAATCAAACTATTGTCATATTGCAATATTAGAAAATGTACAAAAATGTATTCGAAATCATTGGTTATAAATTTCAAATACTTACGAGTATGTCGTAATGCTTTCAACCACTCATTTACAATTACTACCATTAACACCATTAGTCTGAATCGATCATAAATAAATGAAGCCCTTCATCTTCACATAGTACCAACATCACCACAATATGAATTTAAAAAAAGAATCTGGATCATTTCCAACGACCTTGGGCCCCTTGAGTCTACGAGCGCGGGCTTTAAATTATAGAATGTCCTACTTAACCATAGAGAAAATTACTGATTGTGTCTATGACTGACGACGCCATCTTGCAACATTCTATTATTGAAACATTATGTCATATTGTACGTGAATTTGGTAATATGTAATTTTCTAAAATGTGTCCGATTGTATTTGAGAAAAATGATTGCGTCTATTGTGTTATTTTCTCCATAAATAGCGAAGTAATGACTTTGTGGGTATTTAACTAATGGCAGTAAAATTAATAAACCTTTTATACCGTTTTGGTCAAAAGGTTACACAATATAAACAAATAACTCTCTAGTTAAGTAATGAAAAAAAAACAATAAGCACAGAGTAGTCTAAGATTTTAATAAGATATTTGTTATTTGGTGGCCTATCCTGTTACGTGACGTTGGCGAAATTGTATATAATACAAAAGCCATAAACTAAAGGAAGAAGAAGAAGAAGAAGTTATTTTAAGTCAAATAGTGCCTTTCCTAGTTACCACAAAGTTAAGACTTTTTCTTACGTTTTTTAGTCTCGTATGTCTGCGGTATGTAAAGCAGGAAGGATCTAATATAACCTGTAATAAGATAAGTAATAGAGAGCTCTATTTCAAAACGGAATAGCAGTTGATACTCTCGTAGTAAATTTTATTAAGAGTTATTGTAATTTACTACGAAAGTAAATCGACTACCCGTAGTCCTGTAACCAATTTAGTAGAATATTTTACTGTTAAGAGGATACCAAAATAGCTTCGTGCATTTTTCTACGTACGAAGTTTTCATTGTTTCTTTAGATTGAATGGCTAGAGCTCTAATTTTTAAGTATATGTTTTTTCAATATATGATTTAGGATCGCATAAACTCAGAAACGCGATTGAAAAAAGTTTTCTCGATAGAAAATCTTAGCGAAACAACCTCTCTAATTTTTTATTTTTTTCATTTGTCGGTCTATTATCGCGTATTAACTAATGAAATAACTTTAAAAACATATGTAACTATTATATATAGAAACACGTAAATCAGAATTAAAATATATTTAGTAGATTTTGAGTAAACAAAAAAATTCCTAATTCTTCATTTTCTATACCTACTAGCTGTGTTAATATGTACATGTCGACGATAATATTGATGTAGGCCCTTAACTAAAATTATGTAATTAAAAATTTTAAGCCTACCTCTGCATAAATTAAGCACTTTACTTCTTGTGCTGTATATGATATATAGATTATTACAGATCATATTTTATATCTACTCGCTCATGTAAAAAATAGGGCCGCAATTTGCGCCTAGCGGAACCCCTAAAATACTGCAGTCACGTTGAATATTTTAGAAGTAAAATAGTTGATCACAATGTACTAAAATATAAGAATAAATATTCTGAAGATGTAGTCCGTTGCAACATTCGTGACTATTCACTATTCGGCATTGACCTATTTAGGTTAATACATATTATGATGTCATGGTGGATAGCTGAGAAAAAAAATAGACGGCTACATAATCACGATTATTATAAACAGATATGTTTCTATACATATAAAAAAAGGAATTTATCGAGTAACTGACGCAGGATCGCATAGACTGTACAGGTGTTAGAAATCTAGAAGTTAGGATGCTGGTTAATTTTCCAATATAGCTATAGCTATAAGTTGACCGTTACATTTAGCTCTTTTTAAATCTCTGTTAGTTTACGACTTAATATAACTATATGCATTATTCGATTTTCGTTCATTAGAGACGGAAAACTCGAAACGAAACCCTATGCCTATATGTATTTTATTTCTTGTTTATTTGTGTTTTGCTTTGATGCTGACTTACTAATACTATCATATATACTAATATATATACTAATACTAGCTGACCCGGCAAACGTTGTTTTGCCATACGAAAAAAAAGGTCTGTAAAATAGATGCTGGCCGATTCTCAGACCTACTGAATATGTATATAAAATTTCATAAAAATAGGTCAAGCCGTTTCGGAGGAATACGGTAACTAACACTGTGACACGTGTATTTTATATATTAGACTAGCTGACCCGGCAAACGTTGTTTTGCCATACTAAAAAAAAAGTTTTAAAAATAGATGTTGGCCGATTCTCAGACCTACTGAATATGCATGTAAAATTTCATAAAAATCGGTCAAGCCGTTTCGGAGTAGTACGGTAACTAACACTGTGACACGTGAATTTTATATAATAGAATTATCATATATTTCGCATGATTTTTGTTTGCCATTTGCTTTTATTTATAATTGCAGTATTTGTTTAGTTTCTATAAACTGTCTGTCAATTACGTTAACTTAGTTAATTATTTGTTTGCCGTACTTTACTGCAGGGTTTGGACTGAAAATCAGCGCTGTGGACTCATCCGCAGCATAATGCTGAGTCTAGACCTTTCATAATACTATCATTATGCACGCGACAGCTACATCTTTATTCATAAGTCTGCCTGTTATCTTTATTTTGTTATTGTGATGTACTGTCTACTTGTCTACTTCTTCTGTGTAACAATACGTTTTTTTGTAGTATTATGAATAAATAATTTTTCTTTCTTTCTTCTTTCAATGCCACGCCACAAACCCGGAAGATACCCATGCCCAACAGTGGGACGTAAATAGGCTAGAATTTAAGATTTATTCTACAAACGCCTTTTACAGGTATTCCCATTAATAATTCTATAGGTTTGAAGTATTCAAAACGCTTAATAAATAACCATATACATACCAGGTTCATAGTTATAACCATAAATAAATGAAACCCAAACTACATATTAAAGTACAGTTCGATGCGGAACTAAGTTAGTAGAATCAGTAGCGAAATTGGCTTATTAAACATTTATGGACCTCACCTTCTAAGCATTGATTAATTGAACGGCCTTTGGAAAGCTTAAACATGCTATACAAATTGGATAAGCGATCATAAACTGAATCAATTAGATGTTAGATATAAAACATGTTTAATGTGATATGATACAGATGTTACAAATTCGCATTAACTAGGTCGCGAAATCGTGTGAGAGCAATTTATTAAAATACATAACGTTGAAACGGACGACCACACACATTTTTATTTTAAATAATAGACTTAATCATGAATTTAAACTAATGATCCTTCAAGATGTAGATTCTATAATACTTTAAATTACTTTAACGTCATAAGAGAAATAGATGTCTGGACTAAAAAATTGAAGAATGATGCAATGAGACGAGAGAAAAGTAATATAGACATTTCTACGAATGATTGAGGCAGGAAAAAAATCTAGAAGAAAAGATGGATGGACTCTGTCTGATTGAGGGTAAGAAAGCTTATGAAATATGCTTAACACGGTGAATTTAGTATTATGGTTTAGTACACAGGGATATTGTTGTAATCTTTCGTTCAGTGATTGGTAATAAACAATACTTTAATAGCTGTGAGCTTATTAAAACTTTTACGAGGGAAACTCTTAACAAGAAATTGTTATAATATATTACAACATTATTATTTAATGCACTAGAAAGTAATGATCGATGTAATAATTGCGAATTATCAAATTTTTACTAAAACGCAGTAAAGTTTAAACATTTGATACTTCACAAGGCTTAATTACATTGCTCATCGAAGATCTGAATTTTTAGGATATAATAAACTAGCTGCTGCCCGCAACTTCGTACGCTTGGAATATGAAAACCAATCCTTAACAAATTATACAAAAAAGCCATTCCCATGAACCGCTTACTATTAAAAAAACTGCATCAAAATCTGGTGCAAATGTACATGGCACAAAAATAACGACTTTGTTTTATAATAATAAGTAAAGAAGACAATAAATTGTCAGGGCCAGAAATTTTCTAACGGCAATACAGTTATTGATAGAAAAGAATTTTTCAAAATGCGTTCATAAAACTAGTAGGAGATAAAAACGTCTACTTTTCATGACAATTCTATTGATAGACAGTGGGTAGTAGTCAAGATTAATTACAATCAAGAAATAGCTGGACCACCATCGACTGAAATTTGTTCACCGCCTACAACACGACCACCAGGCTTACGGTTCCGTATGTACGATATAATAGACAATCAATCATTAGCAACTAGAAGAAGTTCCCACTGATGCTAGAGTTCAATTACATTGAAGAGATTGATACGTTCGGATAGTACTATTCATCACCACGCAACTATAAAGTTGCATTAACACTGCAGATTATCAGCGATTTCACTTAGAATATATTGTGATAGCATTTAAATCCCACTTTTCAATCCATTGACGTCCCACTGCACGAGTCTCCACGAAATTGGGATTGCTTTTGGTCTACTATGCAGCGCTGACCAGGTATTGGCATAGATTTATTTTCTAGATTTCCGTCTCTTAGAGATGATGTTAACTGCTTATACACTTTCTACACTTTCTTTTGACACTTTCCTAAATTGAGTAACATAGCAGGTCAAACCAGCTATATCGATCATATTAATGCAAACACTACAATAATTATAGTAAAAATACGCCAAAGTAACCATGTCATAAGCAAGACCGTATTGTAAAATAAACTAGCATGATTGATGAGGAATGTTCTACGAGTGGAGAATATGACCAAAAAGCAGAAGAAAATTTCTTAATTTGGTAGATTGCACTTATTTAGGGTAGGAGAAATTTTGAACACGATAGCCTTATTTAAGGAACACCTAAGGCAAGACCTGTTGTAAAACTTAAAGCATATAAAAAGATTTTTATCGTCGCTGTGTTCCGCTACCCGCTTACATTAAGACCTCAGTCATTTAAGACTTTGAAACAGTTATCGCTATATGTTAAACAGACAAACGTTCTTTGTGTGGGCCGTAGATGAAGCCCTAAAGTAGATCAAGTACAACTAATTTTGTAAGCGGTCGTCAAAATTACAAAAGACTGTAGTAATTTAGAGAGTTATTCGTGATTTACATATATATAGCATATTTATAGCAGTCTTCCGAACAAAGCGACGTTCATTTTACAAAATTATAGTGTACGTGTTTTTCAGATAAGTTTTAGCTTTAACAATTTATTCAATACTTCGCATACAAGAGTAACAATGATAAATAGAAACAATGAATGTGTGTGTGTGTGTGATTGCATAAAACTTTGTAAAATTCTTTTCTCCGACTATTTAAATTTTAGTAAGAAATTAATTCAATTCGAAAAGTGCCTTTGGGTTCCCGAGTTTCAAACAGCAATAAAAGCAGAATATTTATCATCAAAACATATTGCGTATATCGGAACATTCGCAACAAATGTAACACCGATTACACCAAGATTGCAAGTCAATCAAAATGATTACCATCTCGATTCGCTATTGTATAATTTGTGTTATGTATTATGATCGACAATATGCTGTTATATCTTTAATTGAAAAGAGAACGAATTGGCTACTACCGAACATCCATCAGCAAAGTAAGAAATACTGTAAGAAGCACATGAAATGAAATGAAAATGAAATGAAATGAAATGAAAATGAAATGAAAAATCATTTAATCACGTAGACACAATTTTTTAGAAAAATTATGTGCTTATGACATGTCCAATTTTTTTCCCTACCACCGGTTCAGGACGCAATCTGCTGAGAAGAACCGGCGTAAGAAACTCAGCAGAGCTTTTAATAAAATCAATATTTTTAAATTAAATGTCAATTATACTTACAATGCTAATAACTTTACAATATAGAATATGTATTGCTCCAGAGCAACCTACTCCCAAGCTTTATCATCTTTAATATAATCAGAAATTTTATAATACGCCTTTTTACATAATTTAGTTTTAATGAATTTTTTAAATTTAGAATTATTTAATTCTCTTACATCAATAGGGAGTTTATTATAAAATCGTATACAATGACCCATGAAAGAGTTACATATTTTGTGGAGACGGGTTACATGCATCACAAGATTGTGTTTATGCCTTGTATTAACATTATGGTGGTCGCTTTTTTTTGTAAAATTATGAATATTTTTATGAACATACAATAAATTTTCATATATATATTGCGAAGCGACCGTTAAAATATTTATGTCTTTGAATTTCTCCCTTAGAGAATCCCGCGGACCTAGGTTATATATAGCTCTAACAGCGCGTTTCTGGAGCACAAATATCCGATTAATGTCCGCACAGCTTCCCCAAAGAAGAATTCCATAGCACATTACACTGTGAAAATAACTAAAGTAAACCATTCTAGCCGTATCTACATCCGTAAGTCGTCTAATTGTTTTCACCGCATATGCCGCAGAGCTAAGTTTGCCAGACATTTTTTCAATTTGTGGGCCCCACTGTAATTTCGAATCAATAGTGATTCCTAAAAATATAGTTGAATGTACTGGTTCCAATTTCGCACCACTCAAATGTACATTGGTTTCTACTTGGGTAACATTTGGCATGGAGAATTTTATTACTTTTGTTTTCTTAGAGTTTAACAATAAGTTATTAACATTAAACCATTGTACAAGTTTTGAGAGTGCACTGTTTACTTCGTCATAATAACATTAATCGTTTATAGTAAAAAAAATAAATGGAAGCCTAAGAATGAAACAATATTACTTTTGAAGTATTGGATTGCATTTAGAGTTTAATTATTAAAAATTTTTGAGAAAAATAAAATCTATTTTTGTCGCCAAAAAAGAGGTTATCAGAAATAATTCTGCGACTAAGTAACTGGCCAAATAAAACTCTTTTAGAACAGTTCGATTTTTAAAAATATTCGTTATTTAAAAATTAAAATACTAAACACAAAGTTTCTACCTGTGGATTAATAGTACAGGATAAGACAATAGAATGAATAGTGTTCGCGTAACCTGGTAAGATCCGATGACCTGTCTGATAATTTAGTAGTCATCCGGTCCCGTTTGATCGTTGGCGAGTGATATATCAGTAATTATGTTCTCAAGTAACAATAATGTATAGTAGAATAGCACTTAGCGTCCATTATTTTGTAATTAATACTCTATTTAATTGTTTTCATCGAGATATCGAGGACAGTAAGCGTAATGGTGAGATTTGCCAAGATCTAGGCTTTGAGTATACGAAATGGATAACAAATTTAATTGTGACTTCTAGAGTAGGATTTGTTTAAAATCTTGTCATTTAGTCAGTCTATAAACCTGTTCCTAATAATATAATAAATTGGCATGCTAAAACCTCTACTAAAACATTAATTTCTTCTCGTGAAACATAAGGAGTATTACAACAGTACAACGTTTTTCTCGACGGTATTCTCCAAAATTATGTGATTTTTACAATACTTACATGAGACTAAGGAAGTGTGTTCGTTCGTAGCTGATGGCACTCTATAGTCTCTGTCTACCTCCATGGTAAAACGGCGTGACGGTATGATGACGATGTTAATTTACATGCTAGACTCAAATTAGATATCTTACGATAATCGCGTCTATTTAGTTTTGATAGAGAAGTGTGCTGTGGTTGTTAGATTATCGTGTTTTAATTGTTTAAATAAGAATCTTGATCAATTAATTAGTAAAAATAGAATAGGTTACACATACATAAAGGTGCTCCCTCACCGGGAGCATTCACGTGTATTGTAACATTATAGACTCGACTTTGAGCGTTACATTACAATAATACCTCCCTGACAAACGAGCATTTGCGTGTAATGTTACATTATGTAACATATTGATTCGACTTTGAGCATTTCATAGCAAGTTGTCAGACGAAGCGGTCGTTGTGCTGAGTGCGGCAATAATTATTCGACATTGTTATTTACGGGGGAAGTGGAGCGCATTGATGTTACAAGTTGTATCAAGATATTACACATTGTATCATTACAAGGTGCGCATTATAATGCTCGGTTCTTCTCCTTCACTGATGTATGCCCGTTTTGTATCATTACAAGGTGCGCATTGTAATGCTCGGTTCTCGTCCTTCACTGATGTAATGCTCAAATCTGTAACGTTACATTACACGCGAATGCTCCCGGTGAGGGAGCACCATAACGTTATAATCTGATTGACTTTCTTCTATATTTTTCATAATCTTTATTAGTGTAAAATTGGGTACAAAGGATGTAAAAATAAAAAGAATACAAATAAGGTCTCCAAAATCTGCCGGTAGGCTTACATATTTAGTTTTTCTTAATATCTAACCTATTTTTATTATTAACCTATTTATATTTCATTCATATCTATATAATACAATAACAAAATTCATTTATAACAAGAACGTGAAAACTATTTAAGATATGACAACCAAATTGAGATGGTTACAAATAACATGCAATTACAATCGTAATGAAATGCTTTTAATTTTGTTATGTTAATTAACTAATAAACTACGAAATCAGACATGTAATTTCTATTTCTAATACGCATTTCGTAATTAGATGTTGTGTTATAAAACTTTTTAAGATATTAGAGTGCGGATGTCAAATCAAATATTTTCTTCATGTAATTTTTTTAACATACCTATAAAAAGTAATTACAATATTTTATCATGTTGATTTAAATAAATGCCTAATGTTTTGATTTCTTTATGGAAAATTTTGATATGATTTGAACAGCGGGGAAGATTTCACATATAATAAGGAAGTACTAAATTAAAACAACCTATGATGAAGGTAACATATTTTTGTTATTTGAATCATTCAATGTTCTGCGGAAAATTTATTGCTTGCTAATGTGTGAAGAATTCTCGTTTACTTTCATTTTTCATTGCGACAAATAACTTCCATAAAATATTATTTCACATAAAAATCATTAATTAAAAGACATTTCTACTATTATAAATTTTATTTATTGGTTAAAACAAATATTCTCCCCCAGATGCAGACGGAAGAAAAAGATTGCAACGATATTGTACCAATCGATTAAATGGCACGCAACTTATTTCGCAAAAAACTCTTGCTAATATTTACATACAATATTCATATCGCAATTAACACGTAACGGTTGTGGTGAAGAATTAAGAACACAAGTTTCCCCATCCCATTTCCTCTCCATGGTGCTGTAAGCTAAGGGATATTGTGTACAGATTTCTCTGAGGCAAGGAAAGCTCAAAAACCAAACCTATGCCAAGACACCTAATCACCGCAGTATAGTAGACCACAATCCTTCCCAAAGTAGAGGAGGCCCGTGCCCAACAGTGGGTCGTTAATGGGCTCGAAAAAGTGAGAATACAGAAACCAAACTTCTTACAAGAAACCTCACGACAAAAGCGATCTATAAGGAACAATGACTTACATGCCTTAATGCCGTATTTTACAAACAATTTGAAAAACATTAAAATATCACTCAATCATTATCGATAGAAAACGCTTTGAGCTTATAGATGGGAGTTTCACACCGATCTGATAAACTTCACTTGAAGATATCCCGTCGTTCGGTGTTAGTTGCGAAGATTTATTTCTATAGTGGGTGTCACACCGTACTGTAACGCCCCCACGAAGATTTATATACTACGCGTGTTAATTGACTCATAGTATAGATTATTTTTAACTTAAATATATTAGTATTGATTCGATAACGATTACAGTATATTTAACTTTCAAATATATTATGTAAACACAGATGTATTTATTAGATATACACGACAGATGATTGTAGTGCGTCAATAGCCGTGATGTATTAATTTATGTGAATATACTAACAGACACTGATAGAATATGCTAAGGAGATTCAAAACTAACACTGCATTTTGTATACCTACTACCTACGCGATGAGAGTTTCCATAACAATTGAGTTTTTATAAAAATAATTCTTCATTACATAAAATATCATAAATTTTATCCCTATACATTATGCAGGCTCAAAGTTGCACAGCGTGCGATGAAGGGGGCTATGCTCGGTATCACGTACCGGACGACGGAACTTAGGGCGGCTTCCGATAACGAAAGCGACGACATTATTAAGACCGCGGAGAACTATTGGATGCAAGCGGCACAAGACCGCGCATAATTGCTATTTGATTATCGGTAAAGGTTATCTTTAGAATACTGTTACATATCCGAATATTTAAGATATCACGGTCAGCCAAATAAAATATGTGCATGTTCTTTTTGTGGGATGGGAAATTTTGTCACTAATATATCAACATTACTAAGCATAGAGCCGATAAGGTGAAGTGTCGAGATTCTTCTCATTAAATTCTTAATTTAAAATATTACTGGTATGACAGTTTACAAAGATTAATTCGTAACAAGAACGGCTTCAGTTACACGCAAGTAATAATGTTAAATTACACTACAGTGTGACAGGCGGCGATACTTCGACACTACGGGCCAGCTACTAGTCACAGATCGATTCATTATTATTGTAATTGGACACGAGAGAACAGAATAAATAGCTCAACCTCTGTTTAACATCACACCTTGAATTGTAATCGATATAAAATAAACTTACTAACAACAGCAATACGACACGCTTTACATTATTTAGAAAAGGTGAAAATGCATCTTATCAATTTAACATAGGACTTTCCAGTGATAAATTATCATAAGCGAGACAAATTTGAAATATCGATATTTATTTTATACAGGCGATTTTACTATAGTTAAGTATCTTTAATTATTATAAAACAAAGTCGTTATTTTTGTATGTATATCCCATATATCTTCAAAAGTAGGTACACAATGGATGTAGACGCGGTTTTTTAATAGGTAGAGTGGTTCAAGAGGATGGATTTTTATAATTGGTGTATATGTATGTATACCTATTGGAGGAGAGGGTGGGTTCAATAACTATGATGCCCGTGAAAACGCGGGCTTTAGCTAGTATAGTATAACTATGAGACAAACCTTTGAAATCCAGCTCCATTTTATTTACGAAAAGATTTGATGGGATAAAATATGGTGTCTTACCTGTAACAAGAATACATTTAATTAATTAACAAATACAACTGACAAAACACCTGCATTTAGATATTTTTCACAGAAATATTACCTAACTAGCTGCCCCGGCAAACGTTGTTTTGCCATACAATTCTGTATAAAATAAAATTTCATCAAAATCGGTCCAGCCAATTTGTAGCCTATGTGTTATTCTGATGTATAAGCTATATTGTGGTAAAGTTTCATTCAAATCCATTCAGTAGTTTTTACGTGAAAGAGTAACAAACATCCATACATACAAACTTTCGCCTTTATAATATTAGTAGGATACTAGAAGGTATATGGTTTGGATAGAGTCAATTTCAAACTTATAAAAGAAAAGCAATATTGATTTGTGATTTAAAACCGATTTTAAAATAACTATATATTTTTCACATTTCCAAATTGTTCTGCTAACACCTCACACGTGTGATGGATAACGTACTAAATAAAAATATTTTAAAATAAACAACTGATATAAACGCGCAATGTATCGCCACAAAATATAACACCTCTTTACTAAACAGCCTATTATTAAAAACCTAAAAAGAAAAAAACAGAATTCAAATTTCAAAGCTCCAAATTCAAATGGACCGTTAATATCCCATAGAGTAATAATAGCGATATGAAACAGATGTGGCACCTCCCACGAGTCATTGTGGTACTGTCGACACATCAACATCATTAAACCAAGGATACGATTCAATTTTAAACGAATAACGGTCGATTTTATCGTTTGTATGCAGCTTAATATAAATGTGAATACAATATTTTAAAACGGCGGCGTTTAAAAATGAAAAAAATACCTACTCGAACTTTTGAATAAAACGCAAACAAAAAAAAAACATCATTCTAATGAACAAATTACATAATAGGAATAAACAGGTCCTGGTGTCGGATTAAGAATACAAGTGTGTCCTTCCATTTACCTCCCTTAAGAATAGGCTGTAAGAGAGAGTTAAGGGATAATAGAAACTGTTAAAATCTTCTGTGATAGACGGAAAAATCGAACGAAACCCTATACCAACATGCCTGGTCAACGTGGCATAGTGGGACAAATAGCCTCACAAAGTGATGGAAGCTAGTGCCCAACAGTGGGACATTAATTAGCTGGAGAGATAGAGAGGGAGAGAGAATAGACAGTTGAACCTTAGTGGTAGCCGTAGTTTTAGTTATTACTAGCTATTGCCCGCAACTTTGTACGCGTGGAATTTAGAAAATAAAAAATACTATAACAAGTTAAAACTATACAAAAAAGCCATCATTATGAACCACTCTAACTATAAAAAAAAACTGCATCAAAATCCGTTAAAACATAGGTATACAAAATTAGCGAGTTTCTTTTATAATAAGTATAATAGGATTGCAGCCGTATTGTCTTACCTCACTAACTCACAAATGCGTGGAATGAAACGTTATTTTCATTTCTAAGACCTCAGTCAATATCAAGTAATGTTCCGTGTCATTTACCTATTTTAATATTTTATTTACTACGAAGAAAAACGATAAAATATTACAGCAATGAACTAAAACTGAACTGAAATATTTTTCATGTAATGTATGCAGAAAACTATATATCAAAGGGGCTATCACAGTTGACTTCAGATATGGGGTAGATAATGATAAGTGATAACAGTTTGATTATGTGAGGATTTAAATGCAGTAACATAAATATTGATTGTATGTATATCGATACCCACACTACGTAAAAGTAAAGTTATTTATATATGATTAAATATTCTCTCACACTTGCGTCAGGAAATAAAAATATGTAGGTACTTTTTAGAGATTCTATTAAGTAAGATATCCTAAATTAATGACGTAGTAACAAGGAAATAATACACTTCGATCATTGCAAACGTCCCAAACGTCGCCGGGCTAAAATTAAAAACAAATACACGCGTCTCAATCCGTAAAAAGTGGTTTTATTTAATCAAATGAGTCGCGCAAGTGTACTTCATAGAATAATGACGTTTCATAAATACGTAAGTGACTCCAAGCCGACTGAGTAGCCATAGACACTACAACTTGTACAGATAGGTACACAGATTTACCTACCTACCCTAGGTCACAGATTTGACCTAGGGTATGTATCGATTAGTTTGACATTTACCACATATTCAAATACATCACATTTAACAAGAGACATTCCTAAAGCTATTGTATATTTTGTAATGTAACTTGTCTGACTGACCTTTCGCTGAAGTCAATGACAATCTTTGAGAATGCTAACACGTTTGCTAAGTACATATGTTTAGCATCTAAAAACCAACTCACACTAAACTGCTTATATCAGCCTAAAGGCAAAACACAAATTGCTTAATCACTGCTATATTAATTAAAAAATAAATTACTGTTAAAGACTTTCCCCTTATTTCAAGTTACAAATCATTTTTAAGCAAAAAAATTCGTCAGCACTGTCCAATTAAATACTAAATTGTAAATAACTTTCCAAATACACAATTTAATAGTATAATCTGCTCTGTGTAGTGACTGTTTAAGAATACGAAGGTCATTATAACATATCCTTCTCCCAAAGTAATGTACAACAAAATTAATTTTTCCCATAATAAGAAATACCAGTAAAAGAATTGCGCTTTATATCGCAGGTTGAAAAAAACTGAAGATAGGCACCAATTTAAAGTAGACTACCTAAACAACAATGGCAAATTTTTTTTTTTACTTATAACATGTTGGCACTTGATCCCATGCCTCCTGATGGTAAGCGACAATGGAATCTTTGATGGTAAAGCGTACCAACTATGTAGGAAGCCTATTTAACCTTTTATTGAACGTGTCTACATTGTAACTCTTGGGGAATACACATATACTAAAATACTTGTATTTATTTGTATTGCAGTCTTTATTTTTGCAGTATTAAGAGCAAAAAGAATTTATGTGTTAAACAAAATGTCATGTAATGCATGGTTTTAGTTTAAGGTTTGAATCACCAGCTTTAGCAAAGTTTTCGTTTTCTTTAGTGATTGTTATTATTGTTGCACAGCTAATATAGCAGACTTCTAAATGATTAATTTTAAGACATATTGATTTTTAGTTTATGTTGAATAACGCTGGCAACATAGCGACAGAAAAAAGAAACGGGGAAAAAATTGTTATTCCATATTTGAATTAGTAATACGTCAACAATTAACACCACTGAAATATTGTTTCTGCATGATCTTAGTCACGTAAGCTTGGGACCAGAGGACGTGGTGTGAAATGTCCATGAATATATATTATTATTATTATTTTATTTTACGACATAAGATTATACAATAATTGAATAATCACAGTGCTATGTTATTTCAAAATCAGTAAAGAAAACTCCGTCGAAAACGTTATTGCCTTATTGATTGTGTGATTACATTGGACAACAAATTCTAGGTTTCATTAAATGTAATTTAAACGTAAATTAAAAGAATTAAATTGAAAACTAGAAATGACGCTTAAAAATTCTCTGAATTTTTGTGTCGCTTTTAGGATCGACATTTATGACTTTATACATAATTTCTAATACTGCAGGCAATTTGCAGGTTTAGGCAATAGCCTGCTAAAATGTAATTTAGTATGGGAGACTTATAAGAAACAATGAGTAATCACTCAAAATAGACATTGCACAGTAGCGCCATCCCGGACTAGACTAAGCGACGGAAACAGGTCAAGTTATTAATAACAAGCGTACAATTAAGCGTTGCCGCGCTAAACTATACGTATCGCAGGTTAAGCACTGTAGGTTAGCCGGAAGAGAGATGAAAGCAATAAAGATCAAACAAAACTACCACTAAGGATGTAAATAACACCTTAATATTTTGATACATTCTTAAAAAAACAAAGTTTCCTAAAATCAGCAATTCGTTCCAAATATATTATTAAAGTTTCTGCTAAACTTGAGTGATCACGAGATAAAAATGAAGTTGTTATGCCATAATGCTTCGAAGAATCTAAAAATACAGAAGGATTCCGAACAGCGGGAATAATAAAATCATTATCAAAAACTACTACACTCACAATTAATTTCAAAACAACTTGATTAATCTAAAGATGAGGACGTCAAATCTCCAACGTTAACATTTTAGCACAAATCTTAGTCAATTTTGCGGTAATATCACTTTTCATAGCTACCCAAGATAGTCCCACTATCAGCTTAGATAATCAGCGAGATGAGTCACGTTAGATAGTTGATAACGATATACCATTTCTTAGTACGACAGTCAAGTATTCAACGCGCGAGCTATTTCAGCAAAGATCACTGGGCTAACCACTCGCTAGAAATACACCTTACACATATTTAACATGGAATGCAAATCTATAATTATATAAATTGAATTACATTGCTTCGTCTTCTTTGGAAAAATTATATAAGAATAGATAAGACAAAATTAAGATGATCAAATTTGTTTATAGGGTACTTTATAAAAAATATTTATTGACCCTTTAAGATATTATCCACGACTAAACGCTGTTGTATCTTAAAAAAATATATTTATGTTACAGATTTATATCGAGAATTGACAAACTAATCGATAAATCTAGATAGAGGCCTAATAAATACTAAGTTATGTCTTATAGCTATTTTCCCATAATAATTTTCTCAATTGTGAAGAAAACTGACACATTACAGAATACCTAGAATGTTAATACTTAATAATATGCCAACTTTAGAACGTTCTGCATGACGAAATTTAAAAAGATCTAATCGTTTCTACTCTTCTGTTTGTACTTATATGTGGAAGACGATGGGCAAACAAAGCCACATGTCCACAATATGGTGCATATTGAATGTGATACATATGTACATTTTCTGGAGAACAAAATTCTTATAGTACATTTTAGTTTATTGTTATAACGGATTGTGCGAAGGAAAGTTTAAGAAATGATCCCACTTCTGATATTGTTTTCAATTCATTCGAGAGCAGCTTACTGTCGCGTGTAAATTATGTTGAGTTATATTTTTGTGTTAGTCATTCAAAATACATTATTTACTAAAACACTAGATGCGGAATTTAAACAAAACCGGTTATAATAATTAGACATAGTATTTGTACATTCCTTGTTTTAATTATTGTTTAATGATTTATTGTTACAAACGGGAAGAAACATTCTCAAGGAAGGCTGACGGCAAACAGGTACAATATCTGGCTAAAATTATACCTAGCACTGTAAAAAAGTATTGACGGAACAATGAACAAAAACAATAAATACGATTGCAGATTATAATTAATTAGCTAACGGGCTTATCGGCATTTTTATCAAATCGATACAAATATTTGGACGATATGATACAGCTGACAGAAACATCATCAAACCTGCATGAAAGTTACACACAAAATCCTCTTCTGGTCCCAAGTTAAGTTTATATGCTTGTGATATTAGTATCAGAATACGGATAGACTACATATACTACATTTCTTTTGTAAATACATACCTTATAATACATAGAAAACACCCATTTTCCACAGGCATCAAAGGTTGCATGCTTACGCACGTAGCAGATAACAATTATATTACGAGGATTTAGAACGCAGATATATCATATTGTCACAATGATTGTAAACAATGAAATTCATATTTGTTTTCTTGTGAAATATTCGGAATTAGTAGGTCATATCAAAGTCGCCAGTTGTTGAATTTCAATCGTATAAAAATTGTTAATGATTTTATTAAATATAGTCCATGAAAATTTATTTTTATCCCTGACAAATGCAGTCCTCTTCCAAAATAAGCAAGTGACCTATTTTAGCAAAAGTCATAGCCAATGCTTTAATTACCTAATATGAGCGTAACTACTTTATATCTTTGTATGACGCGAATTAAATAAATGAATGTTTGTAATAAATATAAAATATGTGGTTATAGTTCACCACATCAAGGGGTTTGTAGCTAAATTTATATTTCCGCATAATGAAATTTGAGTGATGTGTGTTGACTATTCCCAAAAGGAAACACTAATGGAAGGACAGTTTCCTTTCTCAGAACTACGGTGTTACTATATACTGTGCGTGGGTATTTTGAGAGTTCATTGATGGTGTTTTAAACGATCAAATGCGTATACGCATGCGTCTACGATATTGTATTTGATATGTGGAGCTGTTTATGTTATTCCTAACAATTTACAAAGCAATCGAAGTGTTTAAAAATATTTATCCAAGTTTTTCATACTAAAATTTCACAATACTTTATCGTACCTAGTATTCAAAATTGGCCTGGCTTTAATCAATATTAGTTCCTGTGCTATGCAGGAAATTATTAATTGTTAAAATATAAATAATTATTATGGTACTAATTCTATGAAATAATTTGTATAATTCGTACGTGACTGCCGTCAGCATGGCGTCTAATTTTTGTAATCTATACATTTTATCGAATATAGAAAAGCAGTGGGCTTATCGTTTTCTTATCAACAATTTCTATTTATATAGCAACGACGAGTAATGGATCGATATTCGATTTAACTTAGCAAAGCATATACAGCAAAATAACATGAATAAACCCAACATCGATTAAAGTTTTTGGCGCCGTTACTTTATTCATACTTATTGTAATTTTGATATTTAGAGTAGATTAATCTAATCATTTTTTATTGATATGCAAGTCTTTTGACTTAAAACGGCAGTGCATTTTATTTTAAAAAGTATGTAGTTTAGTTTGCCGATACAACAAAACTATATTGTTAAAGAATATTATGAAAACTATACTGATTCTGAACTGTAAACTATTCTAGCAGTAACTAGAACATTTTAGTACATGTTACACACGGTTACCGTAATTACATTGGCGTTGAACTAAAACGCACCATATTTTAAGTTCCGTAAGCTTACATTGAATGTAACTTACAAGTTAGAAGCAAGTTACAAGTTATAAATAGCAGTTGAAACGATTAAATCATTAACTAGTTCATTGACAGTAGTTTCTTAGTACCGTCTATGTCACAAGGTTAAAAAGGTCAGGGCGAATGAACTTGGTTTTTTCGATGCTTTCTCTATAGTTTGTTGGCACGCGAGTTAATTTACTAGACCATTATTAAATTATACTTAACGTTAGTGACTGTGTACAAGCCTAGCCCTAACGTTCAATGAATAGTTTTGAAAGGAAATACTTTTAATGAATTTTATCAGTTCAATTCAACGTCATAATGTACGATGTCAGATTCCATTCGAACAAGGTCGCAGCTCGTTTCTAACTGATGGGCATAATGATAATGATATACATATAGGTTTAAGTAAAGTAAACAATTTAGATAATTTATTATTTATTTATTATCAATTTTACCTGCCCTTAAACTGTTTACTTCTGGTAGTTAAATGGCTTTTTCTTCAATTTTCTATTGTCAGATGTTTTCATCCGTGTTTATTCTTATTTCTTTCATATATTTTTCGTAAAATATGTCTATATTTTCTTTGATTTTGTACGTTTAATTTATTATAGCTGTAACTAGTGTTAACACCAGTTATAGAAAAATAATTATCAGTTTAGTATTCGACGCCTGAGTATAATTACAAACATCAGTTATTATTAGCTATTAGTCTGTTATTACGAGTACAGTTCTGTAAAAAATATAAGTGTGTATTTAACCTTTAAAGCGAAGAAAAAGTAACTTGCCGCCTTTATAGTCTTACCATAATTATAAAAATGTTTCAAATAGTTTACTTTTTATAATACACTAGCTGTTGCCCGCGACCCAGTCGCGTGATATTTAGAAAATTTTCCGTTTTTGCAATTTTTTTTAACTACTGCTTCGCTTCTACTGGTCGACGCGTGATGTCATATAGCCTAAAGCCTTCCTCGATAAATGCCCTATCTAACACTGAAAGAATTTTTCAAATCGGCCCTGTAGTTCGTGAGATTAGCGCGTTTAAACAAACAAACAAACAAACTCTTCCGCTTTATAATATTAGTATAGACTAGCTGTTGCCCGCGACTTCGTACGCGTGAAATTTAGAAATCAATCCTTAACAAACAGAGGTTTACTCTTCTGCTCGATAGATGGCATTGCACGTTTTTTAAATCGAGCTATCGCGTTATCGTCAAAATTATTATTGTGTTATCATCCGAATTTCGCACATAAAAATGAGTAAGGATTCTATTTAGTTCTAAGAGACTAGGTGATCCCCGCAACTTCATACGAGTGGAATTTTGCAAAATAAAATACTCTTATCTTATGAAAATGTACAAAAGCCATCCTCTTGAACCACTCTATGTATTGAAAATACCGCATCAAAATCCTTTACGCAGTTTTAAGAAATACGACTTTGTTTTATAATAAGTAAAAACATCATATAATATAATCATTAGAAAATATTATAAAAACATCATTTTAGTTATTTGACTTAACTACAACTACGACTAACAGAAGTTTACTATGACAATCGATAGATGGCGTTGTACCGTTTTTTAAATCGCGCTATATTTCGTTCGACACAATAACACTTAAGCGTATAAAAATTAATATAGTGTCATCAACTCGTTTTCGCATTTATAAATTAGTAAGGATAATGATAATGCCTTTTGCAAACCTTTTCTTTCTTTACTCATATACTCAACATAATACAGATTCTTTCTATTTTTCAAATTATCTATAGTAATGATATAGAGGTTAAGTTTACAACATAAAGTTTGCGAACGAAGTCATTGGAAAAAGGCTAGTTTTTTGCTCTAAGTACAATAAATTAAACTTTCATAAGTATTTAAAATATTTGAATCTAATAAAAACTACTATTAATTACAGTAACAAGTTCTAATAATCAAACTGCCTTAGGTACGTAAATACATTTTTAATTACTTCAGAAAGTAAAATTATAAATTAAAATCATTCAAAATTGAGATGAGCAAAAAAGGCGGCACCAATTCTACTCTGCCACGAACTAAAATAATTTTAAATGAACGAAACCAGCTTATGGCGTATTTTATTTTTGCTTTGTAAACATAAATATTAGTTAAAACAGCTGTTAATCCTTTACAGTGGATTCTATTTAGAGCTGTTAAAAAAGGAAGCGGAAAGAGCATTTCTGCAATCATTTCTTCATCTTGACGAGCCTCGTGGTTGAGTCGTTTATGTAACGGACCGATGGCCGACCAAGCTCGGGACAATCATTTGGGTGATTTTTCTAATTGTCATACAAATGTTTGTACTGCGTCTGGGTGTTTCTGCATGTATTTACAAAAGAAAAGTAGTATATGTATTCTATCTGTATTCTGGTACCCATAACACAAGCATATAAGCTTAGCTTGGGACCAGAGGACATTGTGTGAAATGTTCAAGAATATTTATTTTATTTGTTATTTATTTATTTCGTTATTCTTTTTGCTGTAAGTAACATCTCAAAGACAATTTAAGCAGATATACTTTCTGTAAGCCTTGTTAACATTACCGAATTTTTTGACACTATCAATATTTAAGTTTTAGCTTAGTTATGCAAACAGAATTAGTACCATTATACAATTATTATAAAGATTACACTTAAAGCTTCCGATGTAAAGTGCCGTTGTACAACGAACTAATTAATTTATTAGAAGATAACATCGTTAGATAGCGGTTCTTCATGCCGGTCCTGTTAATATGTTTGTATAGGGTGAAGTTAGTACGTTTGTCTGTTACACGTGCTTCTTTATGGCCCTATAGACTCATATATTTAGGGTCAATAAACATGAATAGGTTTTATATCTAATGACAGTGTAGTTAGAAACAGATATTATTTTTTAAATATACAAAATATTACTTCAGTTTCAAAACAGGTAATATACAGAGTATTTATTACCTGTTTTGCTTAATTAAGGTATTATAATGATAGTCATATTCCCCCTTATTACAAAACGCGGCTCAACGTTAAATCCAGATTTAACAAAATTTATTTACGAGGAATTGGATAGTTAGACCCGCTCTGACACTAGTTTGGCGTCGGTTTAAGACTAAGGTCGTTGTTAGATCTAGGATTTGAGAAAAATCTGCTTGAAATGCGCAATTGAAGTGTTTAAAAAGCCAGGCTTAAACTTAGTCCACGTTTTGTAATAAGGCGGTTTATGTCTAAACCATTGACCAGTAGTTTTCAGTCTACTATACGTATAATACAAGAAAATCTGCGTCTCTTAAACAATTTTTCGTCTTATGATTTAATTTTTTGTCTCTATTTAATAATATAAATTAATTACTTCTTACAATATTCTGGCGTGGGATTTGTCTTTTATAAAAACTCTTTTGAAATACCATTCTTACTTATTATAGTGGACATTATAACGGTTTTAGAGGCCGACTAACAGACTTTATTTCTAAGTACTTACGAAAATTACTTGTAAACTATAAGAGGCGTCATTTTCTCGCTAATCACCATGAGATTAGCGGTAAAATGTTGACATTACTTGTATACATTACTGTTTTTAACATTTTGTTTAGTGATTTCGAGACTAGGTAAAGTATAAATAGTAGTATAAGTATAAATATAAGTATATCTGTAACGTAAGCTTGCTTGGCTGTCTTCTCCATTAAACATAATGATTTAAACAAATTTTACGAATAGGTAGTAACCATTGAGATATAATATAACACATAACACATTCTATATGTGTTATGTGTTATAATAAATCCTTAGTAGTAAAAGAGTATTTTTGTTTCCTGTATTACCTTTTATTGGCCAATATCTTTAAGGGTTAAAATACAGAAAAGTAGCAGCTGTCTAGGACTTTCTATGGAATTTGGAATCACTTTTCGCATTAGTAGTACATGTTAACGTATTCTGTATGAGGCAGAAAGGGGTCGATATTATTTGTGTACAAGTTTTTTTGGACACTCGGTCTTTTAGCAATAGCTAAGAAATCAATTTGGACTAAATCACTTTGTTTTTAAAGTGAAACTTTTATTACATCGTCTCAAACTTTTTGGTCTGTGTGTTGCATGTCGCGTGACGGTTGGCCGCGGAGTAGGGATAAAGTGCTAGGCGCGGAGCGCCTAGCACTTTATCTTTACTCCGCGGATTTTAGTTAAATGTCTATAATATGAAAAAAGGTTTCACTTTTACCATGGTTTCATAAAACCACATTACCTTTTTTTTTTACATGTAGCCGAGTATTTTTGAGAATTAATTCACAGGGCTTAAGATACCACAAATATTGAAATACTCGTAAATCATAAGTTCAACCAAAGTACAAATGAATAATAAGAGTTACGTGACGATAACAAGGGTGGATCATAAACACATATACATACACATATAATACCAACACTAAATACATGTAGTTACTAAGGAAACTAACACTACTAAGTACTTAACATAAGTATAGCTAGGGTTAACACATTTATGTTTCAACTTCCCAGCTCATACATCAATAACAATTTGAATAATATTTATATCGGACAAAAGCGATGTTAGATAAATTTGTGTATTAATTATTAATTAATGAGTTACTTACTACATAAATTTTATTCCATGATATTCGGTTCAGTGAATACATAAATATAATGTATTAAATATTCGACTATATCACATCACATGTGCCAACCCTAGATGCACAATTAGCTTAGAAATTCAGTAAATAACCGTTGTTAACATAACACTACAGTCAGAAATAATAGGCAAAACATTTGTTTTAACTTAGACACCTGTCTCAATTTGGTATTTAAACTTAACATTTCCTTGATTACTTCCGAGCGAACCGATGAAGTCAGGAATTAAGGGAGAGGACATTTATTTTTGCATACGACTGTATTAGTTTGATTCTCTTTCACACAGTTTTTAATTATTTATACATTCAGATGTTTGGTGGTGTAAAATAGATGTTATTCAAACATAAATTTATATTTTAGAATGTATTTATAAGTTCTTCTTTCTTTCACCGGCGTTATCTAAATAGGTACTGCAACTACGAAAACCAATGGAAGTATACCTACGCATTTGCGTTTATTAGCATCCAGTATGCCTACCGATAAATCGAGCATTTTGTTGCAGGTGGAACCTAGCCACATATTAGCTTCACTTGTATGTTTGTTTGTATGTTTGTAACCGACTCCTTTGGACGCTATTTTAGACCCACTTTAAATGGTCAGATTCTATTCAAATTTTGCACACCTGTCAAAGACCGATGACAATACAATAACTCGATTAAATAAAGTTTTTTTAAACTATTTTTAATTATTAACAATGCTAGTTAGTAATCCATTAAGCACAGAATAAGTTAATGTTAGCAAGCAACCGTAGGCTGCGTGGTACTGCAATAAGGTGCAATAGAATTTCAATGTGAAAAGGCATTCGCAAATTTTTCTAATGCCTTTTAAAGGTATTTGTATTAATACATTTTTACACATTATAATCAAATTAATTGTAAATATTACATCACCAACTAATAACTGCTGTTATTTCCAGACTCAATAAACACATGACATTGAAATTTTGGATATATTATTCATCAGGAACCGGACATATTGTCACCGTCGTATGTTTTTTGTGAAGTCGCGAAGTAGCGACAACATGAATACTAAAAGCATCCGTTCGGGAGATACATTCAGATGTTTGGTGGTGTAAAATAGATGTTATTCAAACATAAATTTATATTTTAGAATGTATTTATAAGTTCTTCTTTCTTTCACCGGCGTTATCTAAATAGGTACTGCAACTACGAAAACCAATGGAAGTATACCTACGCATTTGCGTTTATTAGCATCCAGTATGCCTACCGATAAATCGAGCATTTTGTTGCAGGTGGAACCTAGCCATAAATAACATAGTATAATCTGTTTGGCATAAAGACACATGAGACATGAACAAATAATATAGCATAGATTTTAGCAATCTTCTAATTTCAACGCAAAATAATTGAAGGGCGAATATATGTATAACTTCAGATCAAACAAAATCTCGAATATACATAAATAAAAATTGAGGGAAAACGTAAATACTTGTCCATAAACTTAGTCCCCTTCATCGGTAAATACAAAAGTAATTTAAAAGAACAATTATCACGCCTTGGTTTGAGGGGTAGCTTACGTCCTTTATATAGGACAGGGCACAGCGTTCATTGAACTCTCTTTGACTAATGGAACTACTAATTATGACCTATTTACCGATGTCGTAAATACTTGGTGAGTTTTATTGCTCAGGTGAATGAATGTGTACGTTTGTTTATCTTAGTTTATGGTTATTCCATTTATTGCTTCTGTAATTTTGAATACTGGAGCATTGCTTTTTCAAAAATAGTGTTGTAATCTCAAAACAAATTCCATAGCGTATTTAAAATGAAGTTTTCTTTACTTATTATAAAACAAAGTCGTTATTTTTGAATGTATATCCTATGTAAGCTTATATCTTCAAAACGACACAACGGATTTTGCTGCAAGGGTGGTGGTTGTGGCTTTTCTGTATAATTTGTTAAAGTTTGGTTTTTAAATTCCACGCGTACGAAGATGCGGGTATCAGCTAGTATTTGAATAAATAAGACAAGCAAGAGGAAGAGGTTATTCGTCTCTTGTGATTACTATGAACAGTTCTATATGAATCTGTATTGCCATTTCGTGAAGACATTTTATCACCCCATTATCCCATATTGACTATATACTATAAGTACAAACCGTCTTTGTTTCAATACATAATTATGTCTTTCAGCGCTATGAATAAGTTTTATATATTTTATATTTGTAATGTAGCAATAACAACATGTATTGTAGTAAATGTACAGTTACAATAAAATACATTTATCATTTCTCAAATTACATGCCATTAATATCGGCTGACATAAAACCGAATCAATGGCGCATTTCTAGTGCGACGGTAGCCGGCGGCTACGTACAAGATAATCTGATTACTGCATAGCTTTCAATTGTATGCAGAAACTATACCAGCATTTGTGCCTTAAAGCTACCATTCACGGTAGGACTGTTGTAGTCCTATCGTAAACTTGAGTAAATAGTAGTAAGTATAAATAACTGTAATATTATTTTGGGAGGTTTAACGCTGCATTAAGCACACCAATTTTCAAAATTTTTAGCATGAAGGTTACACAACACACTGAGGCGCTAAAACTGTTGTTAATACTACTAACATAAATTAATTGGCAAGCATACGCGAACTACACTTAATTATTAGTCAAAGTGCAGCCACGCCTTGAAATTCACACTTGCGTAAATCATTTAAGTAACCCTAATAAATAGCAGTATGGCTGCACATTTATACGAGTTTATTGGTTTATTTAAATAAATGAAATCAACACCATATTGAAAATGCCTTCTTAGAGCATTATGTCCTTTATAAAGGACAAAAGGAATAAATATTAATTATAATTAAATTTTTAATTATACCGTGGTTTTACAACAGCACTAAAATTCTCATATACAATGCGATTTCAATTATTTCTTTTACTTTTAATTTATATTCATCATGAACTTCAATTTTTATTTTAAGAAATCTTAATTCAGCTTTAGCTTCAGCTTTTAAGTGTGCTTGTAGACAAATTAGTCAACAATATCATTCATTTGTCCGTTCATAATAAAAGACATCTAATATTAAGGCAGTATAGTGACACAGCGATACTAATTGAAGGGCAAATTTCGGGGCTGTGACGAATCCATTAACGGTTACAACTAACAACGTCTATTAATAAATATTCTGTTTTAAAATAATTTTTAACCTTAGGAAATTATGACAAATAGATACAAATCGATAGTAGTTTTGATAACTCCCAGTCTTTTTGTAATTTTAGTTTAAATTTACTCATTCATCACTAAAACAAAACACACGAGGCATTTATATAAATGTACCATAAAACTATGTCAGAGGCGAAATATTTATTTTTGACGTAGATTTTGTCACAAATATTTGAGTTTTAAAATACGTTAAGTGTACAAAAGCAAGGGTTACCAACAATATTTTATTAAGATTTAATGCTATAATTTATGTAATGAACTAATCTATGGACAACGATATAATTTGCGTTAATAAATAGAGTGATACTTAACAGACTTTCATTCTATTGCAGTTAGCAACATAAAAGACACAGGACTCCAAAAAACGTATTTAGGTAATATTTATACGCGTTATCGATGACTACATACGATAATTTAACATATTATGTTGAATTATAGCATTTTTTGGGTACAACTATTAAGTTTAATAAAAACAAGACCTCTTTCTTCTTCCTAACCCATTGGAATAGTTATGACACCGAAATATGAGCAGCCCACAGATCATCCTGATAAGTTCTGACAACCCTATACATACTCATTAATTTAAAGAATGTAAAAAATAGGTCGTGTCGTATATACAACAAATAAATCAGACCAAGGAACGTGCGTGTAAACACGCAAATCTTTGCTTTGCATTATCGTGATTTATAGCAATCAATCATAAAAATCAGTACTTTAGGTTTAGCTGAAAATATTTGAAACAAGTTATTTGAAATTCAGAGTCACATCTACCATATTCATAGTAAATCTCCCACGTTGTTGCACAAATACTTGAAACATAAATATCATTACATATACATTATCCAATGTAGAAAGATTATAATAACCACAATAAAATTTAATGCTAAATTATGGCGGCAACTGAAGTTGTTGAATATTTGTTAACTTACATACAGTGATATAATTGTGACATAACCGTAATCTCCAACTTAATATAAATATATTGCACACCATTATTTCTCAATAGAACATAATAGGCACGCAAAATACCTATCTAACTAATGATGCGTTTTTCATCCTTTAATTATTTCTGTGTGTACTGTGTAATTACTTATTTATAAAAACCTATTAATCTTCATATATTTTCACTGTGTAGTTATAATTATAAATCTTAATGCAAAGAGACTTTCTCACAAAAATGGTTTTAATGTTTACTTATTTTTAATTTACTTTTATTTAACCCAAATTAACTCTTTACTTGTCAAAAACTCTCACTAAACTGTTATTAATCAAAATTATAATACATTTTATAAACTCATAATGCCTATAATATATTTATGTATCTTGATTTTTTCCCGCAGCGACATTTATTTATTACTTAGAAAAGATTCAATATTGAACAAAACGTAAAATGCTCGAGCCATTGCTGTATAAAGATTATTAAATAATTTACAAGAATAAAGCCCATAAAGTAATACGAACATTAATCAGTTGTGATAAATCGATGTCCTTTAAAAAGGACATGCAGGGATAACATAAATAAATAAACGATTGTTTGGTTTTATTACTTATAATAAATTCTATTTTTTATTTATATTTGCTTAACATAGCGTGTATAGTAAATAAACATGCAGTGGTTGGTTTATGGTATCAATATCAATTCGTAATTTATTGTTAATGTCGTAAAATGTAATTATTATAATTTTAATTTCAAAATATAGGTAGGTTTGTAATGTACCCTATGTAGGACTTGCTTGTTTTTTCGTATATTAGACATATGATATATTTATTTATTACAAACTATGCACATGATATACGAAGGCAGACTTATCAAATGTACATGATATACAAAAGATCTTAAACGCGTCAATAGATTTAACATACTGATGGCATGTAGATAGTAGATAGAAATAAGTACCGAACCAGTTAAATTGTACGTTATTTTTCTGTCCCTACAACAGTTTTACTCTCTTACGATCATGTACAAGTATAGGTACAAGTATAGGTACAATTAAAATAAACTAAATTAATAACGTAAAATTTCTGTAATTTAAATGAGCATGTAAGGTGCCACTCGAAAATATTATTTTAATGTAATCACTGAATTAAACAAGTTAACTAAGCTGTAGCTATGTTACATTATAACACAAGTTACTATGGAATATTATAAGCAAAATAATTATGCTTTTTAAACTTTAACAGGAAATTAACCATTAAGAGTTTCCGTATTTAATAACATATTTGATAAAAATCATGTTACAATTTAGATATAATAACGATAATCAAACTTGTTATTATTGCTTATTGTGGTTGTAGAATTTTCAGACAGTTATAAATTAGCACTTAGTTATTTAATATCTGGATTGTTGACATGTACTTAACATGTCCACGATCTAAAATATTCTAATATTTTCAGCCCTACTAGACCAACACGAAAATATTGATCTAGGTAGCATGTTAATTGCACCAATTTTATGTTCTATAAGTTCACAATAGGGATTATTGTACATTGAAGGAGGTCAGAACAATGACTATGAATTAACATTATTTTGTATCTAAATAATGTTAATGGATATTTGAAATTGCTGTTACGACTTGAAAAATATAATATTGCCCCAATTTCTATAAACTTGTAAAGAAAGCTGAGTACGAGCTTCAGATCACCATTAAAATAACAATATGCTACAGTAACGCCTTTAAATTGTTTATAAAAAGAACAACCGAAGTATTTCTTTAACTATCGAAGCATAAACATGAAACGGAAGTATCGGGACACGTGTTCCGTTTCGACCCACTCCCTACATTCGATCCTTGTTAACAAATTCTAAATAAATACTGAACACATACTGAGGCCCGTTGTCCTATATAGAGGACATTTATTATTTACAATGTAACTGAGTGGAACGTAATGCGGAACATGACACTGTTACAAAATTAATAAATTCTAATACACATTGTTTCAAACTTGCTTCAATAGAACACGTTTCGGTTAAGTTGATTTTGTTTGAAGACAAGTTGTTTAAATTTTACATTTACAAGTACCTACAGGTGGAATACGCCCACGTGTTTAATGCTTGAATATCTAGATTTTTCAAATTTAAGGATGCTTTATAATGGTTTAGAAACTCCAAGATGGATTTTTAAAAACAATTTTAGACAAGTACTGCTGTACTACACAGCAGGATCTGCAAAATAGAGTCAACTTAATTGCGGTTTGTAAAAAGTCAACATCAGGTTGGTTTTGATAAACATTTGCGGACCAGGAACAATGAGAGAAAGACATTAATTTTAAACATGCGTCAGTAAAAAGCAAGGTATTGTGACAATACTAAAAATTCATTTCATATTTTAAATGGACTCGTACACACTACACACCTATAGTATTATGGGCTTATAAGTTACCCCAATAAGCTTACATCAAACCGTAGGCATTTTAACATAAGCTTACATCGTCGAGGTTACCACATTGTACATTATTGTTGACATTAGAGGCTATGCATGTATTGTGTGTATTTGTATTTTATGGTATTTTTTATGTTCTTGTGTTTAACTAAGTTAAAGTTGCTATGGATATGTTCAAAACTAACCAATGACTGGATAAAGGGGAGATGCGAGTTGATGTTTATATGGGTGGGAAAAGGAATAAATAGGGGTGCTTTACGAAAGAAAAATAGTTTATATTGTGGTATATTTACAACTTGGCACCCATAACACAAGCATATACATAGACATTTAGCTTGGGACCAGAGGACGTTGTATTAAAAGTCCATGAATATTTTTTCATCGATTAGGTCTTTTTAAATCTTCGGGGGTGGGGATGATGAAATAAAATAATTTACTATCGATAATAATTGAAATATTACTTCATTTTATCTATAATTCTATACTAATAGTATAAAGCTGAACAGTTTCTGAGTTAATTTGTCACTGGACTGGTCCGATTTGAAAATATCTTTCAGTGTTGGATAGTACATTTATCGAGGAAAGCTTTATGCTATACTAGCTGTTGCCCGCTACTTCGTGTGCGTAAAATTTAGAAATCAAACCTTAACAAACAGAAGCTTACTATACCACTCGATAGATGGCGTTGTAAGTACGTTTTTAAATCGCACTATGGTTTGGTTACACACATTAACACATAAGCTCGTCAAAATTTTTGGTTATTATTCCGCTTTTCGCTTTTATAAATTAATAAGGACAAAATCACGCTGCGACTAATAAGAGCGAAGCATTAGTGAAAAATGTTGCAGAAACGGGGAAAATTTTCTAAATTTCACGCGTACGAAGTCGCGGATAACAGCTAGTCTTATAATAATTACGTTTAAATAGTTTTCCTTATTGATATCAATTACAACCATGTGCGTAATAAAAGTGTTGAAATGGCTTCGTAACTATCTTCCATCACTTATCCTCACTTCAAATAGACTTCGATACGACTTTTTAATTACATGACGAGGCATTATATGGACAAACAATCGTCAGGAGATCTCGTTTCACAAGCAACTTGTTCCCACGCCTCGTGGGATGCATAAAAGATATCCAGGGTTGTCACGCAAAAATAAACATCTTATTTCAATATAAATTCTGTCTAAAATAATTAGGGCGTGAGTAACGAGCTCTTGTACTATCCCAAAATCTGGGCAGTTTTGTGGTACATTTTACTGAAAAACTATTACGCCTACAGATTCAACCGATAGATTTAACATCATCGGTATCATAATATCTAGCTTTTCAGATATTATTTCTAGTCACAAAATAAATGATACACACTCTTAATTATTAGATGATGTTATCAGTCGGATAACATTTTATGGATACATCATTTAATTACATTTTGTAAGAAAAAAAAATTAATAACAAATGTGTAGAGGGAGGTCTTATCGCTAAAATGCAATTAAATTAAAACAACCTTGCTCAAATACATTATTTTATTTTAAAAAGTCTTCGTAACGGAAATCGGATAACATTGGTTTACCAGTAGTTTTCTGCAATACAAACTTTTAATGATTACAATTATTAAATAAAGGAAGAAATCAATTACATTTTAAAAATTTGTATATAGGTACATATTTTAAATTAATTACTTATTGAAATTTTGACCTCGCAAGCGATTCCAGAATATTTATCGGCAATCGCTTACCATCAGGCGAGCTGTATGCTTGATTGCCAAAAAAATATATTTTTATGAACATTTTGTAAAGGACTAGATTAATAGTCACTAGGGTCACAACCCTATTGATAGTACACACAGTACAGTTATAAATATTGACACAGGAACCCTGTAGGATGAGTTCATACACAGTTTATATCGTATATAAGTTTCAGGAAGAGCAATATATCATCAACTTTGGTTAAAACCCTATTAAGATTAGGCCGTATAAGGAGAATTTTCGTTGTATAATATATGTATACTGCAATCATTTGATAATATGACATAAAATACCGTAATCTTGGGCAGAGAAGAAGAAGATGCTTCGTCTTTTTTCTATATACATCTGTCCCTTTCTTGCTATATTAATATATCATAATATGCCGTTTGTAGTGTCCTTTAAGTTAACGACAGCCGTCGACAAAAACACTTTAATTGCGTATTAGTCCTAACCTAGCATTGTTGCCCATAACTAACTCATTTCTCTGTTATTATTAATAGCCGAATGTAACAAGCACTTTACATAAAACCATTACAACAAAACAGCTCTCCTCATTCCCTTTAACAACTACATACTAGTACCTACAGGATAGACAATATAATCGATGTAAACAAAATGTTTAGTGAACATAGCTTTCAACATAAAAACGTACATTTCAATCGACGCCACATATAATTTGTTTCGTTGTAACAAAACTTCACACCTGTCAATTATATTTAAATGGAATATGTACGCAGTTCACGAGCCATTTCGCTTCATTCCCTGTACAATAATGCACACTAGAGTGTTCGTAAAGTAACTAAGCAATGTGGCAAAAGGGAGTAAAATATTTTTTATTTTACATTCACTCCTAGGGACTTATCATAAAAAATGTTGTTTTGTAAAGTATTCTAGACCACGCAGAAAACATACAAAATTACTTTACTTTTACAGCAAGCTCTAATTTTGTTCAGTAAATTTATTGTTATTGAGTCAATATTACAATATTTTTGCTAAATTGTAAACTTTAATGGTCTTATTCATAATGGTTTAAAAGTTCGCTAAAATCGGTTCGCGAAAATTGTCAAACCTTGTATTCATAATAGTCTTTTTACGCTAAAACGTTTATTATCTCTCCGATAATTTTTTTGACGAGCAATTGTATTGACGAGAAATTGTATTGACGAGCCTCGTGGTGTAGTGATTCTGGTAACGGACTGCCAATCAAGAGGTCGCGGGTTCGATTCCCGCTTGGGACAATCATTTGTGTGATTTTTCTAATTGTCATACAAATGTTTGTACTGCGTCTGGGTGTTTCTATGTATTACAAGTATGTATTTACAAAAAAAAGTAGTATATGTATTCTATCCGTATTCTGGTACCCATAACACAAGCATATAAGCTTAGCTTGGGACCAGAGGACGTTGTGTGAAATGTCCATGAATATTTATTTATTATTATTCATTATAAAATCTCCGTTTAAACCTCCGATAAGTCATTATGAATAAGACTATAAGTAGTTTACAAGTAAGCAATAGTTATAGTTTTATAATTAATGTATTTAGTAGCATAAATCAGTCATTTAATTTTATTTTACTTAAAACCACATTGTTTTACATCTGTCACCACGTCTAGTAATTACTTTTAATTTTTAAGTTATTGCTATATCACTTTGATCATATACATTTGGAACAAAATAACAATGGGCGCGGTGATAGCCATCACCTATTACTATAATGTAGAAACAGTTTATAGACCGTAAAATTTGTTGTTATGACAAATGGGCAACTAAAAGAGATTTTTCCATTGTTACTGTCATGTGAATTCAGTTGATGTATGTTTATGCCCAAATCTATATTAAAACCATATGGTGCATATTATGTCGAAATACGTTTTTCTTCTGTTTGTTCATTAATTTTATTTAAAGATTCAGGTATGCATGTTCTATAACTGAATGTAGTAAATATAAGATGATCATGAAAATAACGATTTTTATCAACACGCTTTTGTTAACTCGTTACGTATCTATCAATATTATTAATCTGTGTAACGGAATCTTTGAAAGAGATTTTCACCCACTTGCTGTCGTCAGATTGATTTGAAATTTTGCACACATATTAATGACCGATGACAATGCAATAATGTAAAATAATATTTAGGATTTTCAAGCGTGTTTTTAATACTTTAAGAGCCCACTATAGTGCCAGTCTATTCTGGGATTTGGTATTCTGGTATTAAGTATTTGTGATAGGTTTCGCTACCCCTATTCCCGACCACCACACTGAAAGGGACAGCTATAGTTCAGCTAGATTTTACCAACGAAATCTTCGAAAAAAGAAGTTTTGTAGTCCGCTGTTTTCTTAATAAACAGATTATACATTTTTTTGGCCATAATAGCGTAAAATGAAATGAAAAATATATGAACAATAAATAAATATGGGCATACAACAATGAATTGTGAAAAAATAATTATAGTTTCTATAGGTACTTACAACAATACTTTGAACTATTGCCTAAGTTGAATTTTAATCTTACCTGAAACAATAAAAACAGAATAAATCTTATTGTTTTAATACAATATTCTATAATAACTGTGAGTGAATGTTATCTCATATCTAAAAATATATATTAGCATAATAAATTACATATAACTGGCAAGGTTATGTGTTATTTTGTTATGAGAAGCGCGTGTAACTTCATAAGTAGGCAAGCTTTTATTTCTTAACAAGCCATCCATGACTATTTTAAAAATTATATGCTCAATGTGTTAAGGGCCTACATCAATATCATCGCCGACACGTACATATTAACACAGCTAGTAGGCACAGAAAATGAAGAATTAGGGATACTTTTCCTATTTACTCAAAATCTACTAAATATATTTTAATTCTGATCCACGTGTTTCTATACATAATAGTTACCTATGTTTTTAAAGTTATTTCATTAGTTAATACGCGATAATAGACCGACAAATGAAAAAAATAAAAAATTTGAGAGGTTGTTTCGCCAAGATTTTCTATCGAGAAAACTTTTTTCAATCGCGTTTCTGAGTTCATGCGATCCTAGATCATATATTGAAAAAACATATACTTAAAAATTAGAGCTCTAGCCATTCAATCTAAAGAAACAATGAAAACTTCGTACATAGAAAAATGCACGAAGCTATTTTGGTATCCTCTTAACAACTAATTATTGGGATTTAATTCACCATTTAGGCGGACCTCGTGGTCTGTTGGTTCAGGTAACTGTCTGCCGTTCACGAGGTTGCGGGTTCGATTCATGCTGGTTCGGTTCGGTTTGATTGGCCGAGCTCGAATTAACAAAAGAAATAGGTATTTGACAGACTGTTAAATTAGATAACAGAAGCTATAGGTTATATCTAATATATAAAATTCACGTGTCACAGTGTTAGTTACCGTACTCCTCCGAAACGGCTTGACCGATTCTTCTCAAATTTTGCATACGTATTCAGTAGGTCTGAGAATCGGCCAACATCTATTTTTCAAACTTTTTTTTTTAGTATGGCAAAACAACGTTTGCTGGGTCAGCTAGTCTAATATATAAAATTCACGTGTCACAGTGTTAGTTACCGTACTCCTCCGAAACGGCTTGACCGATTTTCCTCAAATTTTGTGTACATATCCTCTAGGTCTGAGAATCGGCCAACATCTATTTTTCAAACGTTTTTTTTTAGTATGGCAAAACAACGTTTGCCGGGTCAGCTAGTTTACATATATATGTATATAGGTAGTACATATGGTATAATCGTAAATCTATACATATACTAGCTGACCCGGCAAACGTTGTTTTGCCACACTAAAAAAAAAGGTTTGAAAAATAGATGTTGGCCGATTCTCAGACCTACTGAATACGCATGTAAAATTTCATAAAAATCGGTCAAGCCGTTTCGGAGGAGTACGGTAACTAACACTGTGACACGTGAATTTTATATATAAGAAGATATAATACACAGCTTTTATAATGAGAAATTTCAGTAGCCGAATTGTGTTTATGACGTTATAAATTTTAATTTTTAGTTAAGTTTAGTTTAGTTGTGCACGTAGAATCAGTACCAATATCTCAAATACACTCAATTGTGCCGCATTGTGAGCATAAATAACACAGGTTAGGAATACTTCATACATAGTAAAACAGTAGGTACCTAGTAGGTACCTAGGTATAATGGCGTCACTGATTGAATCATGAGGAAAATAAATATGCTTATATTTAATAGTTAAATTAAGACTTTATTTAATAGTGGTTTATACAAGTGTTATGAAATTTGCTAAGACACTGGATTATAAGGGCATGTTCACGTTAGAATAAGATATGATATAGAATTAGACGTGGTTTTAAGTACATATAAAAATCCATCCTTAAACACATTTGGCAGAGAAAAATCTACCTAACCCTAGAAGGGAATTGACATAATTCATTTACCTATCCTTTTAAAAAAGTACAAGGCAATTGTTTTTTTTTTCATAATTTAATAAACATACTATGAATAGGTCATAAAACATACAATACACACGAGAAAAGCATAAACGATTCTTGAAAATCGGGCAAAAATTTATAGAACAGCAGGCTCTAATTCGCTAAGGAAAAAATACTTCACAAGGCAAATCAATAGGTATTCAGCGTTAAAATTATTTAACATTTTCCTGTAGCTTTACGTCTTAAAGTTTACAAAATGTCCCTGTTTATACGCAGCGATGCATAGCGAATGTCTTCAAACCATAGCAAACAGCAACACTTGAAGAAACAGGTCAGTGACTCAAACATCACATCTGTTAACTTATGTACACTTGGGATTTACCTCATCCGTATAATAATATACAAGTAATCCCTACTAATATTATAAATGCGAAAGTAACTCTGTCTGACTGTCTGTTACACTTTCCCGCTTAAACCTCTCAACCAATTTTGAAGAAATTTGGCACAGACAATCTTTAGACCCTGAGAAAGGATATAGGCTACCGTTTATTGCGAAAAATTTTTTTTTCCAAATTCCACGCGGACGGAGTCGCGGGCAACAGCTAGTATAATATATTGATGAATATACAACACTCATATTATAAAGCTGAAGAGTTTGTTGGTTGGTTTTGTTTGAACGCGCTAATCTCTGGAACCACTGGCCCGAGTTGAAAAATTCTTTCAGTTATGGATAGTACATTTGTCGAGGAATGCTATAGGCTATATAACATCACGCTGCAACCAATAGAAGCGAAGCATCAGTAAATAATGTTGTAAAAACGGGGAAAATCTTCTAAATTTTACCAGCCACAACTAGTACAACATATTGGCATAAAGACCTACACTAAACTCGAGTTATAGTGGAAAAATTTAATGATTTACTGTCAAAATAATCTATTTAATAATCTTATTGCCTCGTGATGGAACTACAGATTCTAAAATGCTGATCATGTAGATGTCCTAGATAGATATATTGTTTAAACATACAACTCGGTAAAAACATTTGCTTGTACATAGTTTTCATCTTAAAGTATAACTTAACAAATATTTTTGTAAACATTTAGATAACCTTCATTCTTAGAATACATAAAATGATTATAAATTATATCTGTAGATATAATCACTATTACTTTAACTATTCCCCGTAATATTTAGTTTAAATATGGTTAGAGTTAATAATTAGGTAATAAATAATACGTATTAGGAGATCAAACGTCCCGAATGGAAATACAGAAAATCGAATGTGCAACAAGCCATCATTTGAAAGTTACATAGCATCGCTTTCCAACGACTTAACGATTAATTAGCCAGTTAGTGTCTGTACACATATAACTAGACAAATGAGGGGCTCGACCTTACCTACCGAGTATTATAAAATAATCATATGTATAAAAATAATCATAGGGAAATACACTGGTAGCCTGTAAAAAAATAAACATCTATCAATCAATTATAGGGAAATCGATTGAAGAAAAGTTAAAAAAAAATATCCTCTGTAAGTTGAAAAGATTTTTTTATACGTTTAATGTTAATTATTACATAAGCACATTTATAATCAACTCAAAAATAACATTAAAATCCATTAAAATATCTTTCTTTATTTATTGAAAGACAATGGCCTCCATAGGAGTATCGATTCTGAATCAATGTTCAATATCTCTCATTGAAACTTGTATAAGAGCATTAACACAGCTATAATATCGACTTCTAATTAAGAATTACATCTTCAATAGGCTTTTACATCCATGAGGCCTATTCAAACGTTGCCTGATAAACATTTAATGAGACGAGAGATTTCAGTGTAACTGACACAATGAATAAAATCTAACTTGACTACAAGTAGAAAGTTTACACGCTATTTCCTGCAAACTTATTGTAAGGTCTTTTTCGTTATCACTTGACTAGAAGTCTACAAGTCCAGGCGGCTTTGCATGAGCGACTTTATAGATGAATTAAAAATAAAACATGTTCGCCAGGGATTGCATAGCTTCCTTTAGAAACTTTGAAAAATAGTTTAGGTTTTATTTGATGAAAATAATTCAACTAGAAAGCACGGGGATCGTTGAGTTGTCCCTAGAGGGTAAAATTGAAAGCCTTTAAAAATATTTCAATAAAAGTTATATTTTGTTAAGTTTCTCTTTAAGTACCATGGAAAAGGTATTCAATTAGGGCTTATTACTTCCTAATCCTCACTAATTTATAAATGTGAAAACGAGCTGATGACAGTATAAAAATTTTGACGAGCTTAAGTGTTAATGTGTGGAACGAAACTATAGCGCGATTTAAAAATTGTACAACGCCATCTATCGAGTGACATAGTAAACTTATTTTTGTTAAGGATTCATTTCTAAATTTTACGCGTACGAAGTCGCGGGCAACAGCTAGTATACTAAAAAAAGTACAAATATTTATTGTGCTGTATTATTATAGTAATGGTAATCAAATCCCACATGTTCTGTTATAAAACCATTAACCTACATATTCTGTAATTAAACAAACCGTAATCAAATACGTGACATTTCCGTTCAACACCGCGTCTGATTGCGGTGATAAAAATGATTCGCAAAATGAAACGAGAAAAACTTGTTTTAATTGTTAAAAAGTCGAAAAAACTTGACTGCAAAAGACTAGGGGAGAAAATAAATATCATCTCTTGGCATTAAGACGATTATTACATATACAAACCATGAAATAAACGGTTTCATTTAACCTGTAGAACTAAGGATTTGGATGTTTAAAGTTACGTAATCAAACAAGAAAGACCCGTTTGCTTTTTCTATCGCAATTTGTAAAAAATATTTATTGATCCATGATTAAACTCGTAGTTAGATTTTATATATTAACAAAATATATAAAATCTAACTACGAGTTTAATCAATATTTTTTATTTTTCCATGAATATATTTGAAACATAATCTGAACTTTCTTGTTTATGACAATAAATAAACTTAGTAAATGCACAGACAACAAAAGTGCAAGATAAAGACAGATAGTATGCTATCAGGCAAGATGTAACTAAGATGCTTAGTTTAATATCATCAAAGCGCATTTATTTACAGACCTTACACAGCACCGAAGTACCTTACGCAATTTAATAATGTATAATTATTCAACCACAAGATACATCAAAACCCACACCTAACTCGCAAAATTGCATCTTTACGTCTTGCTCGTATATGGTACAAAGTTACAAACCGTTATAAACCATTGTAAATTATTCGGTTTCAACATAATACAATCACATTACAAAATCGACACATGAAGAGGAGACTCAAGTCTAAAGAATAAAGGCATTGTTAATAAATGTTATGGCAATAAGAAGAATCGTATTTATTTAACTACTCTAGCATATAATAGTGATAATAATATCACTATTATATGCTAGAGTAGTTAAATACTCATTCTAATTGTTATAAGAAAACACTATACTCATAAGAGTATAGTGTTTTCTTATAACAATTAGAATGAGTAATCACTGGAAACTATTTGATAAATAATAACAAAACTCGTCAGCAAAACAATATAGAATCAGATTAACGCTTTGCAGCTAGTTATGAAGATACAAGTACCTATATCACAAAATTAAATCGCAATCACTGTCAGATTCAACGAACTACAGAAAACACAAGTTATTGAATTGAAGAAGTATGTAAATGATGAAAATTGATAAGCCTAATAAGTACGTAGAACGTAATAATCTATTCAAGTCCACGTAAATCTATAACCAGCAATTTGTTAAGACATTTCCGAGTGTTTTCACTGAAATCACTAACAAAATAATACATGGTATAGTGCTGTTTCTTGACACTATCGAGATTGTCCGCTTAACGAAACTGCTGATATTGTTCAGCGCTCGAGGCGACATGAAATGATCGATATGAATATAAACTTGTACTATGAAAATAGTAACATCTAGATACTATATATAACCTTAAACAATAAAAAGTTACTTTAATTTTACAATATCATTCAAAATTTCTGATTCTAATATTCCAAGGAGTGATTTGCCTAATTCTAGTTCAGTGCGTCACACTTATTGATAAAATAAAATTCAATATAATCAGGAAGCGGACAGAGTAGTTTAAACAGAGGAAACTATTAAGTTGTCGCTTCTGGAACTATTAGCTCCAGCGCCAATAGAGAGATTTATGTTAACGGACGACGACAGGGTAAAAATAGACGAACGCAATATCAGGCGTTTCAAGTAATTTGAGAATCAAATGAATGGTATGATAATCTAAATTACTGTGGAAGAATAGATTTAAAAGGAATTGATAACATTACAATAATGTCGATAGCGATAGAATAGTGCCTAATCAAATAAACAAAAGAATATCTAAAAGATCAGTATAAAAAAGATTTTAAAATGCATACAATAAAGGATATAATTTAAGAGTAAAAGTTACTATTTTCATTAATATAGCAAAATTACTAACAATTAAGACGACAATCATGTATAATCTTAACCCAAGACAGGACCAAGGACAATCTTAAAATTTTGTGCACATTTATATCATTAGTAAGCTAGTTAATGTCACGAAAAGTCGAGTCAAGATGACGAACTCGGAGAAATTCATGGCCAACACAACAATAAAAAATAACTTCTTAAAACCTTTTGTATTTAAACTCAAAGCTCTAGTTTAAATATAACAGCTGGTCAAGATCACATCTCAAAAATTAAATTATGTTCAACCGGATCAAGCATCCATCAATATTTAGGGCACTTACTCTTTGAATTCCACGATCCGTCGTGCCCCTGCACTTAAACAAGTACGTAAGTAGTCTCGTTGTTCCAAAAGCCTTAATTAATGTTAACCGACTTTATAGTCACGCAATCTTAGCCAAGGTAAAAATGGAAGGTTTTTGTATGAACACTTTTGTTTGCTTAAATCTCTCGGTGACCGCCACAAAAAATCTCGATATTGACAGATTTTGTTTGTCATTATCATATTTTCTTTCGCAATTCATATTGCGCTTTCTAATCTCTCCCTTTTGATTTCTGCTTCATTTCATTTTTAGGGTTCCGTACCCAAAGGGTAAAAACGGGACCCTATTACTGAGACTTCGCTGTCCGTCCGTCCGTCCGTCTGTCACCAGGCTGTATCTCAAGAACGGTGATAGCTAGAGAGTTAAAATTTTCACAGATGATGTATTTCTATTGCCGCTATAACAACAAATACTAAAAATAAAATAAAATAAATATTTAAGGGGGCTCCCATACAACAAACATGATTTTTAGGGTTCCGTACCCAGTATCTCAAGAACGGTGATAGCTAGACAGTTGAAATTTTCACAGATGATGTATTTCTATTGCCGCTATAACAACAAATACTAAAAATAAAATAAAATAAATATTTAAGGGGGGCTCCCATACAACAAACATGATTTTTTTACCGTTTCTTGCTCGATACTAATAACGTTGCCTTATGTTGCATCGATAATGGTACGGAACCCTTCGTGCGCGAGTCCGACTCGCACTTGACCAATTATTTTATTTTAGTTTATTACTTAATTTACTGATGAAAGACAATCATCACCCCCTGCATACCACCTGCATAATTCATGATTTTTAATATGTCCGCTTTAAATTTCAAAAACAAAACTTCAATTGTATACAGGCAATATAGCACCTATTGCTACAGTATAAGAACAGCAGTTAATTTTATCATTACTCGATAAAATCATAAATAATGAACTAGCGACATCTGAGAATATTAAATTCTTTAGAACACCAACAAAATACATTCTGAATCACAAAGTTAGTCAGATGTTATTCAGACAGATTAAATAGACTGGATGTAATGTAACGTTGGTCTCGTAACGGTGCATCAGTGTTGAAATGGATGAGATCATGAAAACGTATAATAATACGCAAAGCATTATGGTCAGTGGTTTTTTGTACCGCTATGAGAGTCGGATTTCGCTCAACGCAATGAAATGGTCTTAGAAGTGAGATGCAATTATCATTGCGTTTAACACTACAGTTATTTTCAGTTGTTGGCTTGAAGAAAATAATTTTTAGAGGCCTTTAAGTCATTTACGTTTTAGAGCGTTTTAAATTTTGTTTTTTATATTATTATTTTGTATTCGATTATCTTATTTATTTATACATAGTTATTTTATTGGATTCGTATTGTCAAACCTTGATTGAAATAAAAATAAATCGACAGTAACTCTATAATGTCAAAAAGTTCTCTTTTTATTTTTTTTTAAATTTCTTTCTCATCAAGCAAGTGAATACAACACCACTGACTCAGTAATGAATACTGATATAAACAAAGCCTAAAATAATCATCTAAAAATAGTTAATGTCGTATGTTTGTTTGTCACTCACATATCGGATACACGACGTGTTTACGTATGATAAGAAGCGCGGTGAGTTGGTCTTTGGGTACTTAAATTAGCCAAACACAAGCTGCTTGTTTACCTGTCACAACAAATATAGGCAAATTGTCAACAGTATGAGGAAACAGTATGGGAAAAGTAGTATAAACATTAAATATTGGATATAGGATTATAGGACAGTACATCTATGTAAATATTATTTTAGTTATTAGAGATTTTATCAGCGATGGGTTAGAATTGCGTGTTTGAGGTATTAATCGCGGAATCATTAAATTGATTTAAATTAGATAACGCAAAATTGTATTAAATTTGCTTTACAAATTTAATATTAAACGTTATCCAATATCGTTTCAAAACAGGAAAAAGTTAGATAAAGATTCCAACTTCTAAATTTAGAATAATTGGTCAAGTGCGAGTCGGACTCGCGCACCAAGGGATCCGTACCATTATCTATGCAATATAAGGCAACGTTATTAATATCGAGCAAGAAACCGTAAAAAAATCATGTTTGTTGTATGGGAGCCCCCCTTAAAAATTTATTTTATTTTATTTTTAGTATTTGTTGTTATAGCGGCAATAGAAATACATCATCTGTGAAAATTTCAACTGTCTAGCTATCATCGTTCTTGAGATACTGGGTACGGAACCCTAAAAATCATGTTTGTTGTATGGGAGCCCCCCTTAAATATTTATTTTATTTTATTTTTAGTATTTGTTGTTATAGCGGCAATAGAAATACATCATCTGTGAAAATTTCAACTCTCTAGCTATCACCGTTCTTGAGATACAGCCTGGTGACAGACGGACGGACGGACGGACGGACGGACGGACGGACGGACAGCGAAGTCTCAGTAATAGGGTCCCGTTTTTACCCTTTAGGTACGGAACCCTAAAAACAATTAACATTGTTTCAATAGGTGATAGGTACATTTATAAGCGTGATACAAAGTTGTTACAAAAAGCAGTTATTGCGAACACTAGGAATGTTGGCATACTAACTACAAGTTTGTAAATGCTTATAAAGAATAGCTAGACGTTTTAGTATTTCAAACAATAAAAGAATCAAGCTAATAACAAAAATTTACGAGAAGTCAAACTCGAAACATGATCAACAGCTAATGCGTTTAAGATGCGTAGTACAGTAGACCAATTACAATCTATTGTTGGCGAGAGTCAATGTCTGAAGAGCAACTTAACGGCTCTAGATGATATACAAAAAAGCATTTAAAGCCTACATCTGAGTTCGACTGTCCTATCAATTCGACACCAGATGTACATTCATAAAAGGCTTTGAGTGGTACATTGTGCACAAAAACTGACCTAGTTCGGATACCAAGTGACTGCAACAGAATAACGGTACATTCAGATTACATTTAGACTGATACTTTCGGGTGGTATTGTTGGAAGGTTTCTATTCGTGTGGGCAATTCAATCAATTCCACACAACTGATAATAAATGGTCAAGTGCGAGTCGGACTCGCGCACGAAGGGTTCCGTACCATTATCTATGCAACATAAGGCAACGTTATTAGTATCGAGCAAGAAACGGTAAAAAAATCATGTTTGTTGTATGGGAGCCCCCCTTAAATATTTATTTTATTTTATTTTTAGTATTTGTTGTTATAGCGGCAATAGAAATACATCATCTGTGAAAATTTCAACTGTCTAGCTATCACCGTTCTTGAGATACTGGGTACGGAACCCTAAAAATCATGTTTGTTGTATGGGAGCCCCCCTTAAATATTTATTTTATTTTATTTTTAGTATTTGTTGTTGCAGCGGCAATAGAAATACATCATCTGTGAAAATTTCAACTCTCTAGCTATCACCGTTCTTGAGATACAGCCTGGTGACAGACGGACGGACGGACGGACGGACGGACGGACAGCGAAGTCTCAGTAATAGGGTCCCGTTTTTACCCTTTGGGTACGGAACCCTAAAAACCACGGAAATTTCACAGTATTTTTTTTTAATATTATTTCTGGTAGCATTTATCACATCGTGTTTCTTGAATATTCAAACATAATGTACTAATTAATTGCATGTAGTTACATTGTTTTACTCTAAAGTGGTATCTGGTAAAACAAACTAAAGAAACTCCTAGTTCTTTACTAAGGTTTTGTGACCTACTCATTATAATCTATTCACGTTAGTGAGAAAACCTCACTGGTAACATAACAAATATTATCAAATAAGAGCCATAATTTGGCAATTCCAGCAATTCAGCTACAGGAAATGTAGAGTGTCTATAACTACAATGAAGTTGTATATTACCATTGAAAAAAAAAAAAAAAAAAAATGTACTGGACACAATGGACTACAAAACTTTTATTTATTTTGTAACCGCGATTCAACTTCCTACATTCGCTACTGATGGACTAAAAGTAAATTACTCTTAAATTTACATAACATATATACACCCTATATCACATCTATATACCAAAAGGCAAGTAATGGAACCGTTATATCACAAATACATTTAATTTGAAAGTAACTCATTACACATATCGTAATGACCAAACCAATCGCGCTATTAACTAGTCAATTGAGAATCAAAATTAAAAACAAAACAACAAATATGGCGGTTAAATACAAAGCGAAACTAATGGCGACCAAAACGCTCGCCGAGAATTAGGGCGTGAAGAGAACGTTGCGATAGCCGGATTTGAACCGAAACGTGTGCATACAATATTGCCATGTGTAGGTACGGAAGCTAGTACAACTCATCATCCTGGACATCATCGACACTAATATGCTCAAGGACCCGATTCATACTAACAGGCTCATTATATACTTCACACAAGAAACCACAGCAAATGTCAGTGTACAGTGATTTACAAACAATAATATTATCATGTACCTGTGCAAAGGTTCTTTTCGTTTCTCTAATGACAAACATACTCTTATACGAGTATATTTTATGACTTATACAACAGCATCTATGGACATTAATTAAATAAAGTGGATTAAAATATTTAATTTTTAGGTAGCCAATAACGTTTGGACGTTTGGACCTGATGGTGGTTATGCTAAATCGAAAAAACGGAGAATTGAGTGGACTAAAAGTCTGTCTCATACAAATATCAAACGAAATAAGTTAGTAGCTACAGAATCGAAGGCCTTAACAATCACATTTAATCAATATATGTGATGGCCAAAAGGTTACGGAAGTCAGATTACAATCTAGCTTTTGCCAGTATAAGGGATAAACGTTTTCGAAAGTAACACTAAGTGACGGGATATTTTATGATGCTACCTCTTCAAACACCTATCATTACACTCTATACAGGTTCTTTACAATGTTTTATCGCCGCAACAAATGTAAATTGTAACTAGTTATACCTAGTTATAATTTACATACACACACAACCAACAAGGTTAAGTAGTTTAAAAAAATATCTATCTTTAAATCCTGCAATCCCCTAAAGTTCATTTTTGTAAATGTCAGTAAATTAATAGATCTAGAAGTAAGTCTTTGTCTTTGTAGATATAAAGAATTTTATAGGTTAGAAGTTTAAATATCATTCTAGGTCTCTTATAAGACCTTCAATTTTATTCTGAAATTCAGTGCCTTCCCGTAGCACAGGTATAAATTGTTGTGTTAAATTAGAACTGGCTGGCGTTATATGTATAATTCCATACATAAAATTAACGTCACGTATAATCAATGTGAAGAAAGAAACAACGAAAGGCCAAGTTATATAAGAGATTTTTACATTTAATGAGATTTTGACACGGCCAAGTTCAGTTTAAATAATGCTAATTAAAAATGTTGTTCTCTTACTCGTAATTGCGCATCTTTCTCATAAATTGTCTATATTAATGCACATAACAGAGAAGATTTTTAAAAGAAATTTATTAATATTAGAATTTATGTTACGCAACTACAATTTCTACATATGATATTAAGTATGTGAAGATGTTGTCATAATTATTTCGACTCTCGTACCGCCGCCGATTCGCTAAGAATTGAGCATCTTTAACAAAATTGGTATCACAGTCCACATCCCGTGTCAAATTCGTTATTCGAGAAAGCAAAATAATAGCAACCCTGTGTCAGCGACTCACTTTTTGTAGACCCGTCATTCATAAATAAAGAAAACGAAGTCCTAATACCTTCAAAGCTGATCTTCTTGGCCCTTTAATTACGTTGGAAATGATAAATAACTATCCGGTCGAAATATGAAAGTAATGACAAAGCTACTGAACCGATTAGAATCCAAACAATATATATTATGTCTAAAGAAGTACATAAGCTATTGACTAGGTTGAGGATAACAAGCGGAATCTGCGAACAACAGCTAATAGTGGTAATAAATCAAAACAGTGCTATTACATTAAATAAATCAAAATAACCAGTAATAAGAGGTCAGTGAGTCAACTATCTAAATCGAGTACGAATCAGAGCAAAATGCTATCGAGTTTAGTGATGTGCTCAAATGGTCAATTAACAACTAAAAGGGCTATTCTTAAAATTGTAAACATTTACTACGTTACTGCTGTTTCGATTTTAAATCGTTTTAATGGTAGCATTGCCCTTATTAAATAGCTACCTTTGGTTACATCAAATCTAAGTGCTATTATTAGAGGTTTCAAAATAAAATGATCAATCTTTAACAATCTATAAAAGTTATTTTGGCACTCTATTAAACCATAAAATTTTAGTATCTATATATTGAATCAGTTAATATTGTTTAACATGTTTTAGAATCATCTAATCAAATAACGTTACTTTTTATGAATTCTTCGTGTCTTTTACGTGTTTGCTGTGGTAATATCAATATAAGAAGTATTTTTGCATTTACAGAATGTAGCACTGTTTAAACATCACAAAAACTAAATTTCTTGATCGTTTACATCGCGACAGACACAAATGGTCTATTATTAAGAATAAATATGTAGTTCGGACATGGCTGTGACTAAAGATAAGACCACGAGAACAATCTTGACAAATTTCTAACATTTTGTCTGAGTTATTAACAGAAATATTCAGAAGTTTATTTATTTATTTATTTATACTTTATTGTACACCAATTACATTAAATTTACATTAAAAAGAAATATAATAAGAACCCGTACAATGGGCGGCCTTATCGCTTAAAGCGATTTCTTTCATGCAACCTTTGGATGAATTTAATATGGCAGGACAAGTTGGTAGTCTCTGGTGCACATGTAATAAATACATGACAAGAATATAAACAAATACTATTTTAACATAAATAATAATAAATATATATTCACAAATTTACATAACAATACATAATCTACATATTAATATATCATACATAAATACTAAAAATATACACAGACATATTCACTTAGTTATAATATTTAGATAGTAATCTTTGACCATATTTTTATATGTTGCTAAAGTTTTAGCACGACGTATGTTTAGTGGTAAGGCATTCCACAAGCGTACAGCGGTCACTGAAAATGATTTGTCATAGAAAGACGTTGAATGCGGTGGCACTTTCAGTGTTAAATTCTTCGATGACCTCAAAAACTTGTTGTGTGAATCATGCAGGTAATTAAATCTTACTTTCAGATAGGAAGGGGTAGAAGGACTAGACAGAACAGTTTACTTTAGACTTTAAATTTATTGTCCAATTGAGCGACCATTATCAAAAGTGTCCGACATGTAAAGCTCATATCTAATTGTATGAAATGATGTGAAATTGGAAATCTGCTATTCATGCCATATTTCGTTAAAAAATTATCCCTTTATCTAGTTTTTCAGAGCTACACAAATACAAAAATATATAAATGGTACTGGATATACATTATGAGTAGCAATTGTTTTCAAAAACAATACACACCTATTGAATCACAATAATATTAGTCTCGAAAAGCATTCCTAAGATTTATAATATTAATAATCATCCATGCGATCATTTCAATCATTATTATAAGTAGATCTTTCTTTTATAATACGTCTAATTTCTTATATTATATTAAGCTTTCTTGCGTATCATATAATATGTGGACCAACATCATTGAATGCGTGTAATTTGGTGCACGCATTTTGTAGTACTTTCTTTGACACGCCTTGTGAAATGATGGCCCTAAAATGGTGAGCCCATCTGTTAGCGATAGCTGATACGTTTTGATTGACATCTGATGTTAATCTTCTATGATCACTTTCCAAAGAAAAAATTCAAGAGTTTTGGACTGTAAAATAATTGATATGGAGAAAATACGTGTTTCTCAAGTGTAGGTCATTTATGGTGCGAGATGCGATTAATAGTGTAGATTTGAAAGCTCTTTCACAATGCAATCATATTTGGTTTTGTGCGTAGAAAATAACTTACAGGCCATTAATAATATTTTGAAAACAACTGTGATTTTTTCCAATTTATGAGCCTTATGAACTTCATTTTTTGGGCCAAGAGATTATGCTGGATATAATAAAGATGCAAAGCAATTTTTATTTTTATCCAGCAATAAATTTTATAGAAACAATTACATACGAACACAAACATTTTGACCGATAGACAGACATCCAAGGTTCCTGTTCCTAATTTTGATCCACACAAAAAAGCTTAAGATTTAATAGAAATGTCTAAAATTATCGTAAATTTAAACCAAAATAGACACAAAACCATTAACCTAGTAAGTAAGTAGTTTGCACAGTAAAAATAAACTGAACCTTGGCAATTATTTTTGTATATGATTTACTCATCAGAAGTGTTGAGAACGCACTAAGCTAAAATAAATAAATCTAATATATAAAATTCACGTGTCACAGTGTTAGTTACCGTACTCCTCCAAAACGGCTAGACCGATCTTTATGAAATTTTACATACATATTCAGTAGGTCTGAGAATCGGCCAACATCTATTTTTCTAAGTTTTTTTTTAGTATGTCAAAACAACGTTTGCCGGGTCAGCTAGTAAGCATATAAAATAATGTTGGTCTAATTTCACACTCTTTTATCAACGAGTGGACTGCTAAAAAGGTTATTACTATAATCACAACCAGGCGTATACCGCCTGGATCTTGTCAATGTCAAAAATGTGGCAATGATATTCTTTCAGGGTTTCATTTTCATAGTTTAAAATATCTGAAGAGTTAAATAAAATTTCTTTTCTAAATTAGCGTATTTCGGTTTCTCTTAAATAAAAAGCATAATATTCTACTCGTTTTGAAATTGAAATTATTATTAAAAAGAACTTACCTAAAATTTTGTATCATCACATGAAACGTGAAAATCAGCTTTCGAATTTTTGGTTCCAATGGTGCACGTCAGAATCCAGTATAAAATAATACATACAATTTTATGTAGATATTACAAAATATTTTTACTTCGTTTTTATAAGAGCACTTATTACAAGTCACTTGTTAGGCATTGGATTGTTCGTCTAAAAATGAAATTTTATTATGTCCTTTTGGTATAACAAACTAGATAACAACATGCGGTCAATAAAATTAAAAAGAAAATCGTTCCGGAATCACAAAAGAAACATTCCAAAAGCGTAAAATATTATTATCGAAAGAACATTAATTCAAGCCGTCTATGGCCACTGACACACAAATATGCGGGTGTCTCCCTTCAATTTACCTTATATTGGACTTTATTGACATAATTATAAAGCCAACTAAAAATATTACAGTCAATTATAGAACCCAGGAGTTAACAGTACAGTTACTTTCGGGAATTTTTATGTAGTAAATTTATTAACAATAGATAATAAAACCAACGTTGAACGAGGTAGTAAGATGAATAAAAATAAAAAGAGAAATTATTCTGAATACAAAATAACATAAGACACTAAGATAGTATAGCTAAACGCAATGAAATCGACACTAAGAAGTAAAAACTCCGCAAACAACTCATAAAAAGTAGACGTATACTGGACGACCCACATATTTTAAAGCCCAAAGTCATAAAAAAGGCAATTAAAGCTAGAAATGGATGTAAAATTATTTATTTCAGTAATGCCAGTAATATACTTCTAAGCGAATAATTGGCTGGTGTCATAATCGTTGAAAGTCAACGGTCGCATAACAAAACAGAAAACGAAACAAGAATCTGAGGCTTTCAATTTAAAATGAGTCATTTAACGACTTTTATCTGCTTAATAAGAAGTTATTTAATTTTACTCGTAATTAGCAAGCAATAGAACGTTTTAGTTCAAACACTTTGGATTACAATGACTGACTTTCAGTTGTTGGCAGTGAGTCAACTGAATTTTCTGTCAACAGTCAGTATGCTAAGGTAAAGAGATTCTTACTTTCTTTCATGGAAGTAATAAATTCTTGTTAGACATATTGGAAATTTGCCACCTTTGGTTGAGCAAACGAAGTACCCAAGTACCAAGCTTTGATACAGACTTCGTGACTCAGAGGAAAGGAAACGTCAGATTAGAACCGCTCTCAGTTGTAATCGAAAACAGACAAAAACTAGTAAAATTAAATTGGTCAATTTCAAAGTAGATTGCGAGTTAGATAAGAGAATTTGCTGACAACATGTAAAAAATATTGCCAACTAAGTCACGTATACAAGTGTAGCCGAGCGTGGAAATAGCGAGAAAATAACAAAAATTAAAGTGCTTGCTACTGATACAGCAGAACTCGCAAGATACGGCCATTTATAACAGACATGGTGTTGAAACGAACATAATATTGAAATGTGAGATGCAATTACTAATGTGCCTTATAAAATATGAGCACCAGTTTATCTGCCCACATAGTAACCGTATGTTTACATTAGTTATGTGCGGTTAACTTACGATTAAGTGGTACCTTTAAAAGGCAACCTTATATTACATACTGTTTATTTTGGACTAGATGGAAAGGTTACACTGAATTAATAGTAATACTTGAAGCTGTCCTAGTTAAGAAGGTCAATTATAACACACAATTAAATATGGCAAGGATTTCACAAAATATTCCTAAGAATGAAATATTATTGAATTTATAAATAATCTTCTTGATTGTAAACTAACCAGCAAATGATTAATAATCATGATATCATAATTTTGTGAAGAATGATAGGTACGAAAAACAAAATCACCCCGATTAAAAATATCAATAAACTTCTTTAAAATATTAAAATATGATATTAATAACACAGTAAGCGAGAAATAATGAAAATGTAAGTAAATTAAACCTGATCCAGAATAAAATACAAACGCATCGAAATTCGTTCATAAGAAAGACGCCCGCATATAAGTCAGGATAACCAAAGTCAAGCCAAACCGCACTCGCAAACAGGTTTTGGTGCACTATTATTATTAAAGGCTCGTGCCAATATACGGGCAAAATCGTGCTCCAACACAATACAGTTAACAAAGAAAACATAAAAACTTAAATACATAGTGTAATTACAGTAAATTAGTATACCAAAAGGACAAAACACTCGAAATGTCTCAGAAAATCCACAAGCTGTTGTTTTTCATTTACTTTTAGTTCTTCAAATACGTATTTTCATGCATTCACTAGCACATCCATTAATATTAAGGCACTTGTTTAAACGTTAGATGATAAAACAATTAAAAAGTTGTGTTAAAATAAATTCTCCGAATTGAGCGCAACGAACTGCCTGCGTCAGTCAGCCGAGCGCAGAGCCGGCGACTTGCAAACTGTTCCGTTCCGATTCAAACTATACATCAACTGCCACGAGGAGTGCGCCCTCCCTTTCTATCTCCCTCACCAGTCGAGAATCCATCACGCGAGAATGAGACAGCCACGAGTTAGTTGTCGTCGTCCGGGTCTTATCGCAGGCTAAGTTTTACAGCGATGTGAATAGTTTTCGAGCATTAGCCAGAAAGGAATGGGGCGATTAGTTTTTTTATGGTATTTGGCAGGACTTTTTTCTTGACGATTGTTAAAATGAGCTTCTATCTTCATTATCAAAGCGCGTTTAAGCGTAACGAGAGGCACGAGACATCAAACTTTGTTCATAACGGAAGCTAGCCTAAACCAAACAATGAATGACCAAAGATTCTTGGAAGTTTCACACTAATAAATATAAGAAACGACAAATTCATCTGACTCAAGGCCACAAGTAAAGATGCTGCTAATATAACATAAAGGGCAATACAGTGAATACTTCTGTCTGCAGCACGATTTACCAAATATAAAATTTCTCAGTCACAATAAATTTTAAGTGGTTGCATGAAGGTATGCACTAACTGACCTCAATTTGCATTTATCTCAGAGGTATCGCCAATTTATCGGTGAAATAAAATGTCATAAAACGAAAGTAACAGAAAAATCTTTTAAATGACCAACGTTTTGCAGAATTTGAATATCTCCGACAGAGCTGTAACGGACTTCAATAAAGTCTAGTATCCTTGTTCCTACTCAGGGTAGTCTAGATACACTAAAAATTAAAAGAAATCAGTTATTCTGGTCGAGAACCACTATGGCATAAGCAGACATTTACGTAAAACTTGCAAAATTCCTCATGTTCTAAAGAATTATGAAGTAATAGGAATTATAAGAATAATAGAAGAAAAAAAATATGTTATGAAACACCTGCTATAACGATTCTAAGTGATCGATCCAAACATAAAAGAAATAGATGTCTGATATTGTATAACACCAGAAGCAATAAATGTTTATTTACCATTAGTTTCGATGGTTCTCGAAATGACAAGCGTAACCAACATCACGTAAGAATATTTTTGAACTTATTTTTCTACAAATATAACCATTCAATAATAAGTTAAAAAACAAATAATGATAGAGTCAGAGTACATTTTAGAGTATTACTATTCTGACGCGACGTGTGGGAGTTATGACTTGAACTAATTCAATTTAAACACATTTTTATATTTAAGTATGTATGTAATACATAATGCAACCGACATGTATTAATACAATACAAAAAAATGTCAAAAAAGCAAAGTCCTTCAATTCTTTTTCGCAAATAGGTAATCCAGAAAGATTTCGCAGATACTTGAGAATTCTTTGGTTATTTAAATAAGGTTTTTTTTAAAAGGCACTAATTTAAATAGTTTTGGGACCCAAAAAGGTTCTCTAAACAATTTTGGTTCCCACTCTGCATTATGGATGATCCAGTCCTGCTAAGTTTAGAACAGGCAGGCCCAGCTACTCTTAAAAATGCAAAAAGTACTAAAATATATCGCCAGCAATAACTTCTAAGAAAAAATAATATTATGATTGTCGAGTATTCACTTTCTACGTTACCCATAATAAGCCAATGATTCCGGAAATGTTCACAAGATGACAATCAAAAATCTTAATCATAAACTAACCTATTCAATAATACTGATTAGCTATTGTCAGTTGCAAATAAACATAATAGCACTCCAAACGCTTTGAATGACAACTAATTGAAATTATTGTTTTAAGATCAGAAATTAGATAAGTACGAATTTTAGACATTGTTGTCTTTTAAATAGTTTCAGGAATCTGATGTATTATATAATGCGGTATTATGTAACGAAAACAATTTAATAGCAAATTACACAAACAGATAAACCTTTAGGACCAATATTGTTATTTCAACAAGTGACTACAAGATCAGAAGAAGAAATCTCTTACAAAAACCCAAAAACCCAAAAAGAGGTATGTGTCTTCACAAAGTCATTGTTTTTGTATACGCGTCCTTTTCTTGAGCTTACATCTTCAAAATTACGCAACAGATTTAATGCGTTTTTTTTAATAGTTAGAGTGGTTCAAGAGGATAGCATTTTATATAATTTGTTAAGTTAAGGTTTGGTTTCTAAATTCCACACTTACGAAGTTGCGGGCAACATCTAGTTCCTAACAAATACAGTAGCGAAAAAATATGATACACTTTTTCGTCTTTCCAGAACGTCATCGTCGTTTGTCGTGATAAAAACTATTACTTTCTAACCAACAGAGCACAAATACATTGAATATAAAGATTGATGCTTTAAAACCAAATCTGGACGGAGCACAATGATTTCGACTACCGAAAGAACTATCAAACTTTCTCTTGGCCCTTCGGATTTCTATCATTTTTTATAGACCCTTCCTAAATATATTACTTATCAATGACAAACAACAACAAGAAACTAGTAAATATTTTAGTTAAAAACAGCATTTAGTAGGTAAATTAATTCAAGTAAAGACAGAAGTTTTGTAATTCTTAAGTTCAAATAAAAACATTAACGGATGCAAAGTTAAAATGTTTTCTTTTGAATCCAAATAAGCATAAAATGAAAACAACGCTTAAGAATCTCATATGCAAACACTCTAAAATAACACTCTCCAATACAAAGGGACAAAAGAATATATGAAAAATATCTTAAGCTCGTACTTACTCTAAAGCAATTTACACATTTCCTAATTTGGACTAGTTGTATTACCTCAGTTTCAAGTACAGCATTAACATTGCTGTTAAATGTGTATAGAATACTATGTTTAAGTTTCATTTTGAATACAAATTCCTTCAACTACATACTTTATAAAGAAGTACCAAAATTGCAACATCCAAAGCCACCAGCGCTCAGGTACACAGTTAAGTTGATATCCATGTTTTTTGTATTTCAATCTAAGATCTTTGTATTTGTCTCTATGTCACTTTGTATTATGTAGATATCCCTAAAGTAAAGGTCCCTATTGTTACTGATTTTGTTAATTTTATTATTGTATTTCAAAATTCTATGTTTATTAAAACTTCTTTTCTATTGTCTATAGGTATTATAAAGCTTAAGAGTGTGTTTGTTTGAACGTGCTAATATTAGGAACCACTGGACCGATTTTCAGTGTTGCATAGTACATTTATCGAAGAAGGCTATAGGCTAAATAACGCTGCGTCTAATTGGAGCGAAGCATGACTGAAATATGTTGCAAAAACAGAAAATACACTAAATTCCACACGTACGAGGTCGCGGGTAACAGCTATCTACTATGAATGTAAAGTGCAATGGTAAATTTTGATTATTAAATATAACAATATAATTAAGTACAACATTTCAGGGATTGGTTATTATAGTTTACCTTACTAAGTAAGAAAACATGACACCTCGATCAAAAGGCTAGACCAGAGCATGACTGTATAAGCATTATTCACAAATTACAAGTTAGTCTGATATATGTATATTTCAGTCCATTTAAATGCAAACGAAACAGATATTGATATAATATTTAATAGTAGGTGAAACTGTAAGACTACCTGTAGTGAATTTGTGATTAAGAAATAATTAAACACTTATTACAGACCTGTTACAAATTTATACCATACCCTTACTTCCTTATTGTTTCAAATCCAATGGTATTATCGTACAAGCACTTATTTTGCGAAAATATAACGCACGCAAGAGGAAACATGAATTATAAACAATACCCTTACATTATTACTAACTAATCTTTGAGAAATCATTACACAGATATGCGTAATATTTTCGAGATTTTCGTCTCCCACAGAAGATGTCATGTATGTACAAAGTCCCTTAGCTGCAGTGGCGGATTTACCTTAAGGCCCGGTAGGCCCGGGCCTAGAGGGACCAGATTTAGGGGCGGTGATTTACAAAAAAACTTCTTATTTATAACAAAATAAAATTTTCTTGCGAAATAAAACTGAATTTTTCTCCTAAATGAAGCAATTTCATTATGTAGTCTATATGGTGGATGCTGAGAAAGGGGCGGCTAATGGGTTTGGGCCTAGGGCGCCTAAGGGCTTGAGGCCTAGACTGCTAATAATAATAATAATAGATGCCGTGACTGCAAATCCGCCACTGCTTAGCTGGCTTTTACAGCATCCTGGGAAGGAAAAAGGGTGGTGACACTTGTATTCTTGATCCGTCGCGACACGGACACTTATAGAAATCTTCATAAATGCCTTATAATTAAATATATTTTGATATACAATAAGTTTAGGTATTTTTGTTACCTCCATTTTACTATATCGTTAAATCTTAGCCGTCATATGGTCAGAAAAAGAACTAATCTAATAATATAACTTTTCCAGCAGCAATTAGTGTTTAGTTAACTTTCTAATTTACATTATACACCTGTGCATTGTGGCAATGTATCAAATAACAGTTTCCTTAAACATTAGTAATGGACGTTATCTCTTCATTAATATCGAGTTACAATTATTAGGCTCTGCTTCCTTGAACCATTATACTGTAATCTGTTTGGAAACTAAAATTAAATGTTGTTGTATTCAGGAAAATGTTTTAAGTTGCCTTTAGTAACGTTTCGAAAAAATATCATACAAATGATAGTAGTAAAAAGATGAATAAGTTGACAAAACAACGAAACGCATTTCGAGGTTACGGCCTATGGGTGTAAGTCCCTTCCATGGTAATCTTTTTTTACACTATATTGATTTATTAAATAACAAATTGTATTGCATAGCAAGTCAATTGCAAAACTAATAAATTATTGTACCATATTTTTTAAATAAATAATAACTTACAGGCTAACTATCATCACGCTAAAAGTCAAGGAGCGGGTTAGTTAGGTACTACAAACGCGGAAATAAGCTAGTTTAATTTAATAAAAGCTAATTTTATTTCTGCGAAGGAAAGCGCTACAATTAATTCTGTTTCTATCCAATAAAATCATTTTATCAATGGATTAACATATTCCATATTACATTTTCTAAATTTAAATAAAGAATTCATGGCAAATGTTCTAGAAATATATGCAAAGGAAGTCATAATTATTACTTTTTATCTGACCAGTATGCATATTAGTATTCTAATTTACGTTATGACCTTTGCCTAAATTTAAACACAAGATTATCGATCAATCTATTCTAAATCGTTGTGTAATATATGTGTCAGCATTTTATTAACTTTATTTAAATCGAAAAACAGTCTTATTTATTTTTCTACTATATAATTATAATTATGTATCTACTAAAATCTTTACTAATTATAAATAAATAATAAATATTCATGGACATTTCACACAACGTCCTCTGGTCCCAAGCTAAGCTTATTATGCTTGTGTTATGGGTACCAGAATACGGATATAATACATAAACTACTTTTCTTTTGTAAATACATACTTATAATACATAGAAAACACCCAGACGTAGTACAAACATTTGTATGAAATTCATGAATATCACACAAATGATTGTCCCAAGCGGGAATTGAACCCGCGACCTTGTGAACGGCAGTCCAGTACATGAACCACTACGCCACGATGAATTATGTGAGTTTATATCTTCAAAATTATGCAATGCAATGTGATGCGGTTTAATCAATAGATGGAGTGGTACAAGAGGATGGTTTTTTTATATAATTTGTTAGAGTTTAGTTTTTGAATACCACGCGTGCGAAGTTGCCGGCAACTTCCATTAGCCGGTAATATTGCAAATAAGAAATTTTTAATGTGTGTGTGCAATATGTGCATGTTTGTAACCTCTACACGCTCAAACGACCCAACAGATATGATTGTTTGATACAGACAGCTTAGTAGTAGTAGACACAGCTGAAGGAAAAATAATGCAGTTAAGTATATTCTCGTATTAAAATCACTCGTACTAACCCACAACACTGCAATTACTCGAATCATGGAGCGTCAAAAATATTAAACTCATTCATAAGACGGTGACACTACAACGAAAGTGTCAAATTGTCTAATTGCCCTGCAAGAATGTTGCAACACTGAGTCTACCTACGCACACATGCCCACGCTTGTCTAATGATGCACAAACTTGAAAGGTCTCGAGACTGTAATGCTACATTATAAGCATATTTAAATATTATAATTTTGTTTTAACTGTTTGTTTTCACGTCGTTACATCTACACAATGTAAATAAGCACCGCTTGTTTGTTTTGTTCCATGTTGCAGGTAAACGTTCTGAGAGTCAATATGCTGCTAGACAATGCCTTTAGCATTAAACTTTACGTACAAAGTTGTGCCGAATGTTTGATGATAAATAAATAAGTTTCAACTCTTCATAATGCTATATCGAAATGATTAGGGTCAATAAAATTGACGTCATAATGAAACTAGATAACTATTGATTAAAATTGAATAATTCCCTTTGTGTTGGATAGTCCATTTATCGAGGACGACCCATAGGCTATATAACTTCAAGCTGAGACCAGAAGCACTAATAAAAATGTTGCAAAAACGGGGACATTTTTTCAAATTCGTCGCGTGCTGAGTCGCGGGCTAACGGCTAACGGTGTCTTGCTGTTTTGATACCGAGTGTGTTTTGGATTTTATTAAACTAATTACATGTGACCATGGTGACTGCAAAGTCTCCCAAACGTCGGGCTAAAATTAAAACAAATATACGCGTCTAAATCCGTATAAAGTAGTTTTATTTATGCAAATGAGTCGCGCAAGTGTTAGAAAATATTGAGTTAAAACATTTCCTTTTGTAGTTATTAAGAGCAAGTACCACTTGTAAACATTCAAGTAGGGTTGCCAGATGTAAAAATCAAAAGACCGGAGAAAAGGCCTGATTACTATGGAAAAGTCCTGAGATTTTATACAGTTTGAGAATTTTCTCAAAGCGGCGCGCAGTGGGGTGGGGGGAAAAAGATTTTTTTTTAGTTTGTTTTACTTGGATAAATAAGTATTGATTTTAACTGCAATTGTTATCTACCAAAAGAAGATAATTTTTAATTTGTTTTAATTGGATAAATAAGTATTGATTTTAACTGTTCAATTGTTGCCAAAAGAAGATTTTTTTTAGTTTGTTTTACTTGGATAAATAAGTATTGATTTTAACTGCAATTGTTATCTACCAAAAGAAGATTATTTTTAGTTTGTTTTACTTAGGGCCGATTTTTCAATCCCCAGATAAACAGTCAGGTAGTACATAATAGACAGATAACAAAATATTGCATTTTTCAATCGTCAGATAGGCACGATCTGGTCAATAACAGCCCTAACTGAGGAATGAATCTATCTACCTCTTGGACCGGCAGATAAACGTTTATTCAATAGATACAACTAGATTCCTTTATTGAAAGTATTAATATTTCATTGTAAATAATAATATTGTATAAATTCTGTATTGTAAATAATAGTTTTTAGTAATATTAGTTTAAACAAAACTACTTTTCATGGATTTAGACGCAAATCTTTATTTGTAAATCCGTGAAAAGTGGTTTTGTTTAAACTGATGAGTCGCGCAAGTGTTAGAAAATATTATAATATTAGTTTATTTTATTTTATTAATTATTTACTGAAACCTCTTCTGAGTTGATCCTATCTTTCCAAATTAAACGTTAAAATTTTATAAAACAATTCTTTTCCTAATTTTTAATATAGTAAAAGTTAATGTCAAAAAGAGAAAAAAAGATTCCATTATTAGCAAAATAATAACAAATCACTGACAATAAATGAAACTAACCTACAAAATCACCACACGAGAAAGAGAAAGTTAACAAATTTTATTTATCCATAAACGTCAAATAAACGAGTGTCAACACATTTGCTATCCTCTTTTATCACACAGTACACCATACGCGTGTCTCGCTTCCACAATATTGCAGTGAAGTTGGCAACATAAAAGTCACAGAAACTATTCGCTTGTTAAGTAGCCATTGAAAAATGCAACAATTTTATTTGTCCTTTTATCAATCAGATAAGTTAATTCTCTAGTTAATTATTCGTTCAGTTATTCGATGATTGAAAAATCGGCCCTTAGATGAATAAGTATTGATTTTAACTGTTTAATTGTTACCAAAAGAAGATTATTTTAGTTGGTTTCACTTTTAATTAAAGAGATCTTTAAAATGTAACCTGTGTTTTATTGAAAATCCTGAGATTTCACGAGATTTGCAAAATCCGGCCGCAATCCTGAGAAAAGTCGAAAATTCCTGTAATCTCAGGACAAATCCTGAGATATGGTAACCCTACATTCAAGGCAATTACGCGTGAAATGACCCGTGAAGAGTAGTGGGTGTCTTACAATCTGTGATTGCAACAAGTATTTGGTAACAAGTATTGGGTTACGCTCAAGTAGACGCAAATCAAGATAAAGACATTTTAACGTAATTAGATTTAAGTGCCACTATTATTGGATACAAGCGGCGAAGGAACGTGCGTTGTGGCATTCTATAGGGGAAGCCTAAGTCCAACAGTGAACGGAGAAAGGCTAATGGATGGATTATTGGTAGAACCAAGGAGCCTAAATAAGTATATACCGTAAATGCTTGTGTTACGAGTACCAGAATACGGATATACTACTTTTTTAAATAAGTACATATTTATAACACACTTTTTAAGACAAGTTATAACTTTATTTCTATATAAGGATTACATAGTTATACGGTAGCGTTAATTATAATTGGATTTGAACCTTGTTAAGTCTTTATTTGTTGTTTTGATCTCGATAATGTCTAAACAGCCTTCCCTGTTTGACAAGCCGTGATTAAGCTTGAAAATCTATCAGCCATGGTAAGATTATTTACAAAGACAAGAGGACCCATGTCATCCACTTCATGTTATAAAGTAATAAAAAAAGCCGTTCTGCTGTCAGACCTCTTGGAACTTTGGATTCTGTTGATAGCATGAATAAGCATTTCAGAAATACGAGACAAACAACGCTACATTGATTTCTTAAGTACTTTAATTGTATAAAGAAACGGATGTTGATATTTATATAATCATACCTAAGGTACATGTCATATTCACTACGTGATATAACTTATGTGGGAATAAAATACCCGATTTTAGCATACTGTTATCAAATATAGTTCTAGCCATACAAGTTTCTTAGTTTTCCACTTATTTATATATCAAATTTCAAGTCTATAAAACGATTAACTAGTATAGAAAATAAATAAAAGCTAAAAATAAACATTCTAAAATAGTGGATAAAAACCGTGGGTGTTTCACGATCTGGTAAACGAAAGTTAATCTCAGCCATAAAAACAAAAAACCACAGTCAAGTTTAAATAAACATATTATTTAACTATTTGTATTGGCATGCCTAATTCAATGTTATAACGGGCCTCGAGATCTAGTTGGTTAAACGGACTGCCGATCAAGAGGTCGCAGGTTCGATTCCTGCATTCCCCGCACACTACAAGTATCTGTGTGATATTTATATTTGTGACTTTAATATTATTTTGTACTACATCTGGGTGTTTTCTATGTTTTAAAAGTATGTACATATAAAAATTGGTCATGTGCGAGTCGGACTCGCGCACAAAGGGTTCCGTACCATTATCTATGCAACATAAGGCAACGTTATTAGTATCGAGCAAGAAACGGTAAAAAAATCATGTTTGTTGTATGGGAGCCCCCCTTAAATATTTATTTTATTTAATTTTTAGTATTTGTTGTTATAGCGGCAATAGAAATACATCATCTGTGAAAATTTCAACTCTCTAGCTATCACCGTTCTTGAGATACAGCCTGGTGACAGACAGACGGACGGACGGACGGACGGACGGACGGACGGACGGTGAAGTCTCAGTAATAGGGTCCCGTTTTTACCCTTTGGGTACGGAACCCTAAAAACGTACATATCTATACATTTATAGTTTTTCCGTATTCTGGTACCCTAGTACGAGCATAGAAAATAAATTTATCTAGGGAACATAGGACGTCGTGTGAAATATTCCTACTAATCCGTATACCTTCTAATTTCAACAGACTTTTCACATTATTCGCGACGTTTCTGAAACTGCAACCACTATCCTCACCGGTTTTCTACTAATATAAGTCATGTACAAAGACAGGCAAGCTGCCTGTTCTGACAGTATTTCCAAATGTACTTGACAATAGCTATTCGGTTGCAGGATGAAAACTGGCTTGCAATTATCATTGTTCTACGTTTCTAGAAGCCCACGGGTCAATTTAACGGCTTTGAACAGAATTAGGGAAACAAAGCTTGAATGATAGTTGTTCGCAATCGCACGGTGTCGCGAGGGCGACACGGTACAACGCGCCACCGATCACTCGTGACGAATTTGGTACAAGTAGTAAGATAAGAGCGATTTAAAAAAGTTTTTCCGTAATAAAATAATATTTTAAAAACTCACAACACGTCAATTAGTCCAATAGATATATTGTGCAATCCATAAGATATACGAGTATGAGTAATACTTATTCCATTTTTAATAACTTAAATAAATTATGAACAAACACGATTTTTACTCAAATGTAAAGTATTTTTGGTTACTCACTATTTGCTAATAACGTAGTAACATTTTCCGTATACATATGTAATTTTGTATTTAAAATCGCCTATGTATTTTTCGGGTAAATAAAAAGTATTTGAGATCACTTGAGATAAATGTTTCAATAATACAATTAACGTTAAAATTAGCTACAAAGAAACCAAATTACTTAACAAGCTCTCTCAAGACTCAATTCACATGTAAAATATATAATAATATATAGAGTAGGAAAAAGTTTATTATTTAAGAATTAAAGAAATGCAAACATAAAGGCAAGAAGGCCAGTCTTCGGTTTCACACAGAAGCATATCGCCTACAACTTAAACCATATTATAATAACAATTATTAGGGCGCATGCGTCCGGTGATAAAATTGAGGCATAAACACAAGTTCGGTTCCAGGGTAGTACCGACTCAGCTGTTAACTGCTCCACTAGCTTTGTATTTTCTTATACCAAGAACATAATATTATTATTACGTAATGTTGACAATGTAGACACAAGGTTCAAATTCAATATGGTATAATTTGAATAATACTCGCATAAGGACTGAAAACAATAAAAGTACACTTGCATAACGTCAAACCCAGCTTCCTTGTTGAAATGTAAGCGAAAACATATTCATAACATATTAGGCAGCTAACACTCACTGTTATGGAATCGATTATGACGTTAGCCGGTAACATACAATATATATTTTCTAAGCTGACTCAAACTCACGAAAATTTCAATACTAACATAAAATATTGTTCGGAAAATTGATTATTTTTAAAGGCTTGTATGATTTCCTCATTTACACGGGGCTTTCTCCACTTTGGGAGAATTATGGTTTACTATTGGTACCGCAGGTGTGTTGGCACAAGGTTTATTTTCGAGTTCTCCATCTCTTACAGAGAATGTTATCTGTGTACACTTTCCTTCAACTGGCTTTTGGAGCACCCTGGAGAAGAGATGGTGTGATGACACTTGTATTCTTAATCCATCATCACACGGAAAATCCTTAAATGCTGAATTATGTTATGATTTGCGTTCTAGTTTAATTACAACAAAGTAGATAATGTACTTCCTTATCCTTACTTCTTATAAAACAAAGTCATAATTTTTGTATGTATGTCCCTATGTGAGCTTATATCTTCAAAAATACGCAACGGATCTTGATGCGGTTTTTTAGGGTTCCGTACCCAAAGGGTAAAAACGGGACCCTATTACTGAGACTTCGCTGTCCGTCCGTCCGTCCGTCCGTCCGTCCGTCCGTCCGTCCGTCCGTCCGTCCGTCCGTCTGTCACCAGGCTGTATCTCAAGAACGGTGATAGCTAGAGAGTTGAAATTTTCACAGATGATGTATTTCTATTGCCGCTATAACAACAAATACTAAAAATAAAATAAAATAAATATTTAAGGGGGGCTCCCATACAACAAACATGATTTTTAGGGTTCCGTACCCAGTATCTCAAGAACGGTGATAGCTAGACAGTTGAAATTTTCACAGATGATGTATTTCTATTGCCGCTATAACAACAAATACTAAAAATTAAATAAAATAAATATTTAAGGGGGGCTCCCATACAACAAACATGATTTTTTTACCGTTTCTTGCTCGATACTAATAACGTTGCCTTATGTTGCATAGATAATGGTACGGAACCCTTCGTGCGCGAGTCCGACTCGCACTTGACCAATTATTTTAATAGATAGAATGGTTCAACAGGATGGCTTCTTTGCATAATTTGTTGGGGTTGGCTGTATATTGATTGAGATATGATTAAATTTGCCGAGAAACTCGGACGCGCGCGAGTTATAAATGAAAACGCTGCCTTATCTATGTGAGGTACAACAAACTAATGTATGGAGAAATTGTTTGTTACCTATAGTTCTTCAAAAAAGTACGCGAGGGCATATGTCTATCCTTTAAGGGAAACCCGCTGTACCCATATTAATGTCTAAAAAATTATCAAAATCAATAGGGTGTTTTCAAAAGCTATTTATGTGTATTATGGTAATATTTTTCATCAAATTAAGTAGCTTAGTTAGCTTACGCAATTAATATAGATTATAACTGCTCTTTACAGCATGCAATTTAAATGAATATCTTAAGAGATATGATGAAAAAAGAATTACGCGCTATAAAATAAAATACTTGTTAACTGTTCGCTGAGCAACGCCAACGTTTCCTCGGTCTTCTATCCATACTCCAATGTTTGGATATAAATAAATAAATAAATAAATGAAGGATATGTAAGGATGTTTAGTGTGCCTTCACGTAAAGACTACTGGATGGATTTTCATGAAACTTTACAATGGACAATGGAATAGAAAATGAACTTATTAATATCCTTTTTACCGCGGGTAACACCGCGGGGCACAGCTAGTAGAGTATATTTCGTAGTTCTTTCCCTTGACAAACTAACTACAAGTTCACATTATTTAGATATAAATCAAACAATGCCTATATGTAGTACTGATACAATCGTGCCCTACAAATTAAGAGCAACTAATCTATGTATTACGATCGTAACGCTGTCCGCGCGTACTATCGATAAACATTAACTTAACAACAATGTAATTCAATGTATGGCTTGTCATTGTTTTGTGGCGTAAGTTTCACTTTGTTTGTTTTGTAATGATTTGATTATATTTGTTTAATTACCTACACAAACAGTTCTTAACGAAAATTTCAATACTAACGTAACATATTGTTTGGAAAATTGATTGTTTTTTAAAGGCTTGTAAGATTCTCCAATTTCCAGCCCATTTACACGCGACCTTCTCCACTTTGGTGGGGATTATGGTCTGCTATAATTTATTGGGCTGGAGAGAGAAAGAGAATCAAATGCGTAAATCTCCGCTAAAGGAAGAGCTACGAGTGTGAGTAAATAACAATTATCTCCAAAAAGTAAGCGGACCTTTTTCTATAATGATTTTAAAATTTAGACCTCACGTAACGCTCCCAACTACTTAATATGTTAGCTGAAATAGAAAATGAGAGCTTCCGACAAAAGAAACACAATAAACACCCAATAAAAGCACTATTTCATCATTTCGCGTAATTAAACTTAACGTGAACCATAAACCTTTATTTACGTAATAATGGTTATAAGTAACACAATAATAAAAAAGTATTACATAAATTTTATAACAACTTTCCTACGGATGTAAAAAAGATGTTTAATGAACCTTTATATCCGCGACATCCGTAACAAATGGATACTTCCAATTCGGATGCTGTTTTAATCCTCAGTTCCGTTATAGAGGCGTGTCCGGTGTGTTAAGAATGGTAGTATTTTGTTTTCAAATGTAACAAGTTTGTTTACAAAATTACAAACTTGTTTGTTGTTTTCGTCCGGTTAGTTGCATAAATGTAATGATAAAAATCTTTTGGTAACAGTAAGAAAGTTGCCAAAAAGAGCCAGAAAAACCAGCTACCTTATTCTAGATCTATCTAGCATTCGAGTCTATGGTATCAATTTGACTCTTCGGTCTCGACCGTCGTATGGCGAATTTCGGTTCATTTAAAAAGATTTTGCACCAACAAAATCGACAAGTCGACGGGCTTCTTGGTCTAGTGGTTCATATAACAGACTGCCGATCACGAGGTTGCGGGTACGATTCCCGCCTCGGACTTTCATTTGTGTGATGTTTATAAATGTCATACAAGTGTTTGTTCTGCGTCTGGGTGTTTACTATGTATAATAAGTATGTATTTACAAAAGAAAAGTAGTTTATGTGTTATATCCGTATTCTGGTACCCATAACACAAGCATAATAAGCTTAGCTTGTGACCAGAGGACGTTGTGTGAAATTATTATTAAAAAAAAATCATTTATTTCGGTGTAGAATATTGGTAATTTAATTTTATTAAGTATTCATTGATTTTCTTGTAAGATTTATGTTTAAACGTAGCTTCTTAAAGTACTTACCCTTACTCCTACACCGAATAGATCAATTGCATAACATACCTGAAACAATAAAAGTAATTGTGTTATTGTGAGATACGATCTTTTACCTATGTGGTCCCATTAGGGTTGCCAGTGTTGCCACATCAAGACCATCTTTCCATAGTTCAGATAACTTTATCTTATTTTTGGAGCAAATGGAAATAGGCAAATTCGTATTATTAATCCGTTATCATTACACATATCTTTATGCGAAGATATACCAGATGTAGTGTTCTTGGCTACATCACTCACATCTCGGCTTGAACCCATTTACATAATCTATGTGGGCGTGAAAATGTGTATGTGATACAGCCTATACGTCATATGAAACGTCATTATTCTATGAAGTACGATTTAGCCAGGCTAAAGTTACTTGTCCTTAATTTTAAATGTCAACCTACCATCTGGTATATATAACATATTTTTAGTATTTATGACCTCACTAGCTGTTGCCCGCGACTCCGTCCGCGTGGAATTTGGAAAATTTATTTTTTCGCTATATAAGGTAGCCTATGTCCTTTCTCAGGGTATAAAGATTGTTTGTGCCAAATTTCATTAAAATCGGTTGAGAGGTTTAAGCGGGAAAGCGTAACAGATAGACAGACAGTTACTTTCGCATTTATAATATTAGTAGGGATTATCTATTTGAAACTCATTAAAATTACTTTTAATGAGTTTCAAATAGACTTTAAATTACGTTTAAAATTACTTAAAATCAGTAAAAGGGTTATTTTAAAGTTCTTACTGTTTCTTATAATATACAGAACAATAGTTTCTTAAAAAAACGCATCAACCCTAACTGCAATGCGCTTGCGCAACCATGTGGGCGCACAAAACGAACGGACACTGATAATGAATATTCAATTAGATAGAAATGCACTTTTAAGGTCTATAATCATTATCAGCATAGAATATTTCTATGGAATTTCTTTCACTGTGGGCTTATGTTGATTTTAAATTATGACCGCTATTTTCTTTTAGTATCATTTGTTGGTTATTTGCATTTTAAAAGGCGTGTGAAAGTGTGCCGCTTTTTACTAAGACGAATTTTTATAAATCTTGCTAATACTAGTAGTCATTGCAGTTAATCTATCTTCTATCTAATATATAAATGTATCGTGTCACAATGTTCGTTCCCATACTCCTCCGAAACTGCTTAACCGATTCTTATGAAATTTTTTATGCATATTTAGTAAGTCTGAGAAGAAAGAAGAAATCGGCTACTATCTATTTTTCACACCCCTACCTTACCACTGTAAGGGCTGTCCAACCCTACCATTTATATGGCAAAACAACGTTTGCCAATTCAGCTAGTATAACTATAACTACTCGATTTTGGCACGTTTTGTTAGTCTATTTGGTAAGTATTAATCTTGATAAAATTTAGATTATTTAGAAGAAAACACAATATTACATGATTACAAAATGATAATATTATCATTTCAAATAAATTAACTATGTTAATCTCTAACATTAGCACGACGCATTTATTTATATAAATATACTTTTTATATATTAATTAAAATAATAAACAAGAAAATTGTCAACTGTAACAGTTTACATAAAAAATAACATATCCTTTCCGCCGCTTCAAGCACGAACTAAAAGGGTGACATCTTAATCTAGGTATTATATAAGGTGATATGTGTATAATGATTGCAATTACAACTCCGAAAATGCTGAAAACATTTATCAATCGGAGCTTAAAGTAGAAGGTGTACCCGGCAATCACCTCACGAACTACAGTCAATATGAATTATGCTTACACACGTTATTTATCGACGTACTAAGTTCGATTCCGTGTCGGAGTTTCTCTTGTCATATTGTCCGATGGATGGATAGCGCCCCGCCCTTGGGTGTGACGGGCTCTGACAGAATATATGTATTAATTTCCTCGCGTTTCATTGTGGTGTCGATTATATTATTGGCTTCCCACGACAAGTTTATTTGTTGCTTGGTGTCAAAATTATTTCGAAGTCTTACTTTACGAGATTATCTTAATTATAATACGGATTAAAGAAGAGAGCCTTTTTTGAAATATTATTTCGACATTATGAAGATCAAAAATACTGTTCAGGTTCTCTTAAGGTCTTAAATTTCTAAAATGTCCTTGAGTTTAAAATATTCGTTTCTATCATTGCTTTAATTACAAAAATCACCTAATTTTTGAGTAATAACATGAAGGAATGTATTTCAGTACATACGGGTATTTTGGTGCTCCCACTGGGGATACAGATCCCAACACTCACTAGACTAAAAATCTTCCATAATCAAGAATAATTTGCTTCTTGCAAAACTAAAAACCACTGTTGAAAATCCTGAATATTTTTTTTAATTACATATAACATTTCGGATCACTCGAACTACTGCAAGTGGATGAAAATTACTTTTAAAGATTCCGTTACTTAGATTAATACATATTACACATAATAGATACGTACTGAGCCAATAAAAGCGTGTTAAAAACAGTATTCTTTGTTTCCTAAAAACGGAAAGAGCCTTGATGTTAGATTTTTTATTCTTGTTGTTTAGTTTGTAACTACCGGGTTAGGTTGTAGTCGTAAATTATCTTAATATGTTTAGCAGAGCTATGTGAATGATGATCAAGTATTCATTACTAATATTAGGTACACATTATTACATAAACTCGATATTCATATGACATGACGTAATATGTGCAAAAATATTGCATATAACATTGACTGAAAATGAATTTCCTAAATCGACTTGATATTTATGAATTTTAAACTCAAACATAGATTACGTCATCGATATCTTAATGTAAATTAATGTTGACAATACTATCTAATGCTAATATTTGGATGCTTGTTCATTATGCTTTTAGAACACTAAAAAAATCAAGTGCGAGTCGGACTCGCGCACGAAGGGTTCCGTACCATTATCTATGCAACATAAGGCAACGTTATTAGTATCGAGCAAGAAACGGTAAAAAAATCATGTTTGTTGTATGGGAGCCCCCCTTAAATATTTATTTTATTTTATTTTTAGTATTTGTTGTTATAGCGGCAATAGAAATACATCATCTGTGAAAATTTCAACTGTCTAGCTATCACCGTTCTTGAGATACTGGGTACAGAACCCTAAAAATCATGTTTGTTGTATGGGAGCCCCCCTTAAATATTTATTTTATTTTATTTTTAGTATTTGTTGTTATAGCGGCAATAGAAATACATCATCTGTGAAAATTTCAACTCTCTAGCTATCACCGTTCTTGAGATACAGCCTGGTGACAGACGGACGGACGGACGGACGGACGGACGGACGGACGGACGGACGGACGGACGGACGGACGGACAGCGAAGTCTCAGTAATAGGGTCCCGTTTTTACCCTTTGAGTACGGAACCCTAAAAAGGAATTTTGCTAAATTTTGGTTTTTCCATAGGTAGGCTTATTTCACACCAAAACTCTGACGGAGGTTAATAATCATGAAATCGGCTGTTAACGTTTCATAAAAAAAATCAACAGTATTTTAATAAATCTCTACTTATTATAAAAGAAAGTCGTAATTTTTGTATATCCCTATGTGAGCTTATATCTTCAAAACTACGCAATGGATTTCGACGCTGTTTTTTTAATAGATGGAGCAGTTTAAGAGGATGATTTTTTGTATGATTTCTTAAGTTTCTATTTTTCGTAACATCCACGCGTACGAAGTTGCCGGCAACAGCTAGTTGCTTATAGTCACGATCTAGATCAATAAATGCGCATAATTTAGGCATTAGATTCGTGATAATCACATCACGTTTATAACCATCTAGTAACATACTATGTACGTTATTAGGTAACATTATGATACCGTATTTCGCGAGATCCTAACTACGTGTAGGTTCAGAGGTCATCAATGAATGGATAACTGCTGGTGTTAATACATAAATGTTTATGTAATTATCTAAGCTCGTCAAAATGTAAGATCTTGAGCGACAATAAACTAACTCTAGGGTGTCCTCTCTCTAGGGTGACAACTAACTAGAATACGAATACTACTTCTTTATATTCTAGCTAGAAATTTGTCATCCCAGATATGGGTTGTAAAAATATTGTGTACGTAATTTTGTGATTAAGTTGAATACATAATTATCAACATACATTAGATCTAAAGATAAGCAGAAATGTTATTGGATGACGTCATTGTTATTATGACGTAAATCTTATAATGGTCAGACATAAGGCACTATATTATGGACGGAAAAAGGCGAGGAAAACACGATTAGGTTCAGTGGACAGTCCGGCTCCCATTAAGAGGATACCAAAATAGCTTCGTGCATTTTTCTACGTACGAATTTTTCATTGTTTCTTTAGATTGAATGGCAAGAGCTCTAATTTTTAAGTATATGTTTTTTCAATATATGATCTAGGATCGCATAAACCCAGAAACGCGATTGAAAAAGTTTTCTCGATAGAAAATCTTAGCGAAACAACCTCTAAATTTTTTTATTTTTTTCATTTGTCGGTCTATTATCGCTTATTAAATAATGAAATAACTTTAAAAACATAAGTAACTATTATACATAGAAACACGTAAATCAGAATTAAAATATATTTCGTAGATTTTGAGTAAATAGGAAAAGTATCCCTAATTCTTCATTTTCTGTGCCTACTGGCTGTGTTAATATGTACGTGTCGGCGATGATATACGATAATATTGATGTAGGCCCTTAAGCCGGGAGTTCCACATGAAGTCCGAAGGTTGACCCAGCTGTCGTAAAAAAGAAAGGAAAAAGAAAACTTATTTATTTCGGAATCCTATAACAAATAGTTACCAAAAACATTACAAACAAAATACAATTACAAAATTTAAGGCTAACATTTTTCCTTACTCAGCAAATACTGTAGTAGCAAGCTACTACAGCGGTGATTTTTAAAAACAACCAGCCGCTTTAGAATAAGTTCAAATGTAGAAATTTAAAAAAATCATCGGAATTCAATTATGCCATTATCGTAGCAATAGTACACAATTTGATATATACCTAACGATAACACTTTTGTTTCCTATATAAGGCATTCATCACCGTGGGTACACAAGCAAATAAGTTATTTGTCGCATTCCAGCTTCCTAGATATGGAAACGTTACGATCGCCTATTGTTTTGATTACACAGTAGATATTGTGTAACAGTAAATTATAGGCAAACATACTACAGCTCAATGGCGAAAAACTAAACAGGGTTGCCAGAACCCAGCACTTTATTAAGCCAAGGCCATTTTGGATTATTTTAGAATCGATAATAAATGGTCAAAGTATTATACCTACCCATGTTTAAAATACAGAAAAAAATCCTCTGCCACTTTCTAAAGAAAATGCAAATTTTTTAGTAGAATCTCACTTAAATAGTAACAGTATCTATTTTAGTGTAATTATTAACACGCTTTTATAAGTTTGGTATGTATCTATCAATGTATTAATCTGTGTAACGGAATCTTTGAAAGCGATTTTCAGCCACTTGCAGTAGACGGATTGATCTGAAATTTTGCACACCTAACAAGGACCGATGAATAATTTAAAAGAATAATCCCAATTCCTTGATCAGAATTACTAGAATAGCATGTTGAAGTATCACTATGACCACACTTGTATTTTTAATTATACACGTAATAGTTTAATTGTATATGAGTAGACTCACCAAGATTATGGTGTTTCTACATATGCCTTTCATATACAATCAGATAATTTCACATAAAAACGTTTTGTTTATAGAATCAGGTAAAAATATCATAATTGTTTACTATTTGTGTTTACTACGATGGTGACAACATGCTGTGACAACAGAAACTGTCTCTGACAACATAAACTGTCAACGTTTTGTAAGTAGGTAGCATAGAATTGAGTATTGATGACAATGCAATAATAAAAAAAAATATTCAGGATATTTAAGCATGTTTTTTTAGTTTTTAAACTAAGTAGATTATATTTAAATCAAGAACTGATATAAGCTATTAGTAGCCAAATTTTCTAAAAAAATAACAAGATTCAAACAATGAAAAGATACTGAAGCATACATAAAACGAGAGAACAGCGAAGGTGTTATCGAATGTAGTAAATATTTAGCAGCACATCCTTCCAAGCAATTTTAATACATAGTTGCAGCTAGCTACACTCTAAGGTGGAAGGTAAATCATGATATGAGAAAGCATCACTTTTCCTGACAAACGTTCATTGTTACTTACACTAGTCAACATTCCAACAACTTGAATAAAATCACAGACACATCGTATTTTTTTCACAAACTAGAAATTCAGACTACGAAGATATATCCTAAGGTTTCAAGAAAAAGCAGTTGACAAATAAGCCTTTTTCGATTAATTAACTTTATACCTAACTAAGTATTACAACGTGACAAAAACAACTGAATATAGGGATTGCCATTCCGGTTTTCATAATGCCAAATTTCTACTTTTAAAATCCATTTAGCTATATATAAAATACATACCGTTTTGAGCAAAAATGTAATAATCAGTATGGTTGTGCAAAAATATAATAAAACACGTTTCTAACTGGGCAATCTTATTGGAAAGTTTCGTAGATAACTGATACTGATTAGATATAATCAGATGTGATAAAAATATATCACGAAGCAACGAGTACATATTGATACACAAAAGATACCATTCATATACCACTACATCCGAAATGGCTGGAATTTATATAACTTTCCTCGTTTTTACAATATTTTTCACTGATACTTCAGTGCTAGTAGTCGCAGCGTGATCTTATATAGCTTATAGCCTTCCTCGATTAATGTGTTATCCAACACTGAAAGAACTTTTCAAATTTGTTTCTGAAATTAGCGCGTTCAGACAAACAAACAAACGCTTCCTCTTCTTATAATAACATTAGTAGAGATTAAGTTAAAAAAGACTAAGACAAAATTCTCTCCAGAAACTCCATTGTGGTTTACATAACGGATATCGTACGTAATGCATCAGTAATTCTATACATTGACCTTTGAACAAAACCGCATGCACTGTTAACTTTAAACAGAACCTTCGAACTTACAAAGTAAAAGGTTCGTTTCCATTGTATCACTATTATCTATACTTCTATACTAATTATAAAGCTGAAGAGTTTGTTTGCTTGTTTGTTTGTTTAAACGCGCTAATCTCAGGAACCACTGGTTCGATTTGAAAAAGTCTTTTTGTGTTGGTTATACATTTGTCGAGAACGGCATGTATATTATAATATGATTTAACTATTATGCTCCAACAATATCCGCTATATCCTGTTATGGAACTCTTAGAAACTAATTTAATGCCATAAATGGACTGCAAATTGTGTGTTACCAAATAGTTAAATTGATGGAAAATATTTTGATTTCAACACGCCCTCACAGTGACATCATAAGAAACAAGTGTAATTATGATGAATAACAACGCCTAAATCAAATTATGATCAGCGCATGCAAATGGATTTTCGTGAAATATTAAGTAATCGATTGTTGGTATCGCCCTTCATAGTAGAAATCTCGAACAAAGTCAGCTCATATTATAAACATTATGTTACCGGCTCACTGTTTTGGGATCGATGATGTCGACCCAGGTTTCGAGCATATCTTCAGGACGAGATGAGTGCTAGCCGGTAACATAATATTTCTAAAGTCAGTTCAGTCGATTGAGATTTTCAATATCATAAAGAGACTTGCCTTAAATAAATACATACTTATATTGTTAAGGGTTTTTTAAAAGATTACATTCCTAGACATCATGAATAATTAATTACAAAATTCATATTATATCCAAAAGAACTTTGCTGAGTTTCTTACGCCGGTTTTTCTGAGCGGATTGCACGTCCTGAACCGGTGATAGGGACAAATTATTGGGACTTATCATAAAATCTTTGTTAAAAAATCTATCTACATGATTAAATAATTATCATTTCATTTCATAGGATAGTGCTGCAGCTTTATTCTTGTAATGGAAACAAGCACGTTGAAAGTTCCAAGTCGAATATAACTGCAGTAAAAAAAAACAGGATTAAATCCGAGATTTACAAAATTATCACGTTTGATGATGTAAGATGCTAAAAGAAAGAAATTTTACAATGAACAGCTTCATGATGATATCAAGATGTTTATCTACAGTAATATTATAAAGCTGAAGAGTTCGTTTGTTTGTTTGAACGCGCTTATCTCGTGAACCGATGGTCCGATTTGAACAATTCTTTCGGAGTTAGAAATAACACTTATTGCGGAAAGCTATAGGCAATACAACAACACGTTTGCGACCAATACCAGCAAAGCATCAATGAAAAATGTTGCAAAAACGGGAAAAATTGTCAAATTCTTCTATAGTTTTAGTATTCTTACGAGTATATAGTTTATGTGTATGTTGCCCGGGACTCCGTCCGCGTGGAATTTGGAAAATTTTAACCGTTTTTGCAATATTTTTCACTACTGCTTCGCTTCTACTGGTTTTAGCGTGATGTTAAATAGCTTAAATCCTTCCTCAATAAATGCCCTATCTAATGCTGAAAGAATTTTTCAATACGGCCCAGATGTTCCTGTGATTAGCGCGTTCAAACAAACAGACAAACAAACTCTTCAGCTTTATGATATTAATTAGTATAGACTAGTATATTTATTATAATTATGTATATTTGTTTTATAAATCCCACATATACGATGTCGCAGACAACAGCTAGTATTTCATATGGACGTGGATCGAATAATAAATTACGTAATTACAAGAAAAGAACTTGAACAAGAAAAGTCACGTGTGTTTTATTATTATTTTAAGTGGTTTCTTTTTATTGTTGACAACTTATGACTACTTGAGTTGAATCATAAGATGACTTGCATAATGGTTGTAGTTATGTCTATTTCAACGATCATTTATAGAAGGTATGATAAGGTAACTATAAGGTTAAGGTTTATTTTGGCAAAAACACGCTAGAAGTTGAAATAATCACAATTAAATACATTTCAAAATAAATAAGTTTTCAAGCTACAAATATTATTTATACACGAACACAACGGCCCTCGTGGTCGAATGGTTCATGTAACGGACTGCTAGTTGCGGCTGCCGTCCGTCCGTCCGTCCGTCCGTCCGTCTGTCACCAGGCTGTATCTCAAGAACGGTGATAGCTAGACAGTTGAAATTTTCACAGATGATGTATTTCTATTGCCGCTATAACAACAAATACTAAAAATAAAATAAAGATTTAAGGGGGGCTCCCATACAACAAACATGATTTTTTTACCGTTTCTTGCTCGATACTAATAACGTTGCCTTATGTTGCATAGATAATGGTACGGAACCCTTCGTGCCCGAGTCCGACTCGCACTTGACCAATTTTTTCTAATTGTCATACAAATGTTTGTACTGCGTCTGGGTGTTTCTATGTATTATAAGTATGTATTTACAAAAAAAAAGTAGTATATGTATTCTATCCGTATTCTGGTACCCATAACACAAGCATATAAGCTTAGCTTGGGACCAGAGGACGTTTTGTGAAATGTCCATGAATATTTATTTATTTATTATTTATTTATTCACAAGGTCGAGGATTCAAATGATTCTTTTATTTGAAAGCTTGAGGTTCCCGTGTGGTCCCATTGATACCAGGTTAGTATCTGAAGGTTATCTCCTGAGAAATCGAGGAAAACCCTCAAATTTCAAAGTCGGTTGTACTCGGTCGGTTTGACATTTTTTTAAAATACTCATAATAAAGGCTGTGTTAAAGGTGAAACGTCAAAAGGTATCGATATAAGAAATTCACGATTATTTGCATATCTTGTTCGAAAGAGAAACTGTTTTTAATTTGGACAAGATTTATACCCAGTAAACTAAATATTTCGCCTGGTAAATCGTCAGCTGGTATTATCATTACGGTTTGACCTATTTTGAATTAAGGTTAATAGCCTGTGGGGTCTACTAGGCCTATAACAAACCCATTGCAATATGATATTTACATTATTTTTGTTCCTGGATAGAAACTCTGGTCATATCTGGAACCAGTTGAAGCCCGCGACTTCGTATGCGTGGGATTTTGAAATATTTTTCCGTTTTTGCAACCATTTTTACTGATGCCTCGCTCCTATTGATTGCAGCGGGATGTTATATAATAAATAAATAAATAAATATTCATGGACATTTCACAAAACGTCCTATGCCATTGGGACCATAGTCCCAAGCTAAGCTTATATGCTTGTGTTATGGGTACCAGAATACGGATAGAATACATATACTACTTTTTTTTGTAAATACATTCTTATAATACATAGAAACACCCAGACCCAGTACAAACATTTGTATGACAATTAGAAAAATCACACAAATGATTGTCCCGAGCGGGAATCGAACTCGCGACCGCTTGATCGGCAGTCCGTTACCGGAACCACTACACCAAGAGGCCCGTCTATATAGCCTAAAGCCTTCTTTGATAAATATACTATCCAAAACGTACCATAATATTCATCCTACTAATTTTATAAATGTAAAAGTTTGTGAGTATGGATGTTTGTTACTCTTTTGAGCAAAAACTACTGAATGGATTTTAATGAAACTTTACAATAATGTAGCTTATACATCAGAATAACACATAGGCTAATTTTTATCCCGTAAAAATGCAAGGTTCCCGTGGGATAAGATGTGGTGTCCTAAAAGCACCTTATAGTGCCTGATGTTTTATTATTTTTACCGCGAGTAACACCGCAGTGCACAGCTAGTGTTTGATATATTAACCAAGCAATTTATTAATTATAATTTATAATAGGTATATGTCTCTATCTCCCTGAATTCGCGGGAAAGATTCAGCTTATCATAATTATCACGAAATAGAAATCAATTTTTCAATATTTTTTTTTTGATTTCTATTCCGTGATAATTATCATTGTTTATTATTTCTTAAAATTCTTGTACCAGTTTAACATGTAGCATTAAATCATGTTTGTACAGTTTGTATGTTCGTGTGTGTCGTGACCACGTCCTTAGCACAGACTATCTATGGATCGCTTACAACACTTACTTGTCTGTCTACGTGTATCAGAATGTAACACGCTAGTTTTAGCAATTTTAATTTTTGATGCATTATCTTGTTAGGATTTCCTTATCCTCACTTATTATAAAACAAATAGCAGTTGCCCGCGACTTCGTACGCGTGGAATTTAGAAAATGTTCCCCGTTTTTGCAACATTTGTCACTGATGCTTTGCTCCTATCGGTCGCAGCATGATGTTATATAACCTATTACCTTCTTCGATAAATATACTATCCAAAATGTCCCAACAGTGGGACGTTGGAGAGAGACTAGGATAACTTCTTCTCCGGCCCATTAACGTACCACTGTTGGACACGGGCCTCCTCCACTTTGGGAGGGATTATGGTCTACTGTGCCGCGCTGACCAGACGTGCTGGCACAGGGTTTATTTTCGAGTTTTCTGTCTTTCACAGAAGATGTTATCTCCGTGCAATAGCACTTAGCTGACTTTTACAGCACCCTTGAGAGGAGATGGGGTGGTGACACTTGTATTCTTAATCCGTCACCACACGGAGTATAACTAACTAGGATAACTAAAGGAGTACAAATTAAGATACAATTTCATATGATTTAAAGGTGTACTCGATATCCCGCAGTGGGTGGACGCGATCAGATTAAATCTCTTAGTTACTGTGTTACCAAGAAACCCATTTAATTTGCAGTATATTTCACTTCTATCTCTATTAATTCCATAACTTTCATTGCAATTACACGTTAAATTAGATTTCCTATAGGTACGAAGTCAGTTATAACTTTGAACAATAACAACTAGGTAATTAAAACACAGTCCAATGTGGTCTCTAGTAAGGTTTCCTATTGTATCCTAATCCTAATGATAGTATAAATGTGAAAGTTTGTGAGTATGGATGTTTAATAATAATAAATAAATAAATATTCAAGGACATTTCACACAACGTCCTCTGGTCCCAAGCTAAGCTTATATGCTTGTGTTATGGGTACCAGAATACGGATATAATACATATACTACTTTTCTTTTGTAAATACATACTTATAATACATAGGAACACCCAGACGCAGTACAAACATTTGTATGACAATTAGAAAAATCACACAAATTATTGGCCAATAATGATTGATTATGATTGTTTGGATGTATGGAAAATCCATTCAGTAGTTTTGGCGTATATAATAACTTATATACGCAAAAACGAAATGGAATGGATTTTAAAGACACTTTACAATAAAATAAAATTGCGACTATAATTAAAGATCTAAGCTATCCTATCTCTCAAGTTGGACCAGACTACTCACGGTGTGCCAATTTAATTTAAAATCGGTTAAGTAGTTTAGGAATTCATCGCGGACAAACATCGCGGACAACAGGAGATCTATTTATATAAAGAATTTAAGAGCTCTCTATCGTCTCAAGAATTTTCTTCCCATCAAAACCAAAGCAGCGCTTGTGCAATCATTGGTTCTGCCTGTTATTGATTATAGTGATGTTTGCAATCTCGACCTGAATGCAGATCTGCTCAATAAACTTGACCGACTTCTCAACAATTGCATTCGATTCGTTTTTAATCTCCGTAAATATGACCATGTGTCACATTTCCGCAATAAGCTAGCATGGCTACCTACAGCGACCTGACAGCGACGCGAAATGCGAGCGCTGCGGCCGTATTACGAGCTCTTATTCCCAGGCCGTTTACGCCGTGAATGGAACTGCCTGGCAAATTCGTATTATGAGTATAATATTGACAGCGAATCAGTGGTCACGTGACTTCAGGCTGAATGCGGCCCGACTTTTGTTTCACTGGATGGCGTTAAGCGTATTACGAGCGCAAATTTGACATGTAGTTGATCGTTTTAACTATCTAGAAGTGACAAGTAAATCCATTCAATAGAAGGTGCTACATTGTTACGTATAATAAATTGTTTTGGTTTATTTAGAATTAAAAGTAACTATTATCTACATAATTATTAACGATGGGTGATGAATTGGAGTGTCTGAATTTTCGGAGAGCGACGATGATGAACAAAACACTATTCGAATGCGAAATAAGTTAAATATAAAAAATAATATTAATATATTATTTTTATAATTATTCATTACAATAATATCGCCATGTGTATTAAAGTTACTTTCATGCGAATCATCAAACAAAAAATATTTAAAAAAAAAACTTAATGCCCGTTCTAGGATAATGAAAAACTAAGCCTATGTTCCCGCTATATCAGCTGACAGTTCAAGTGACGGGTGTCGTTCCAAAACTAAATCCCAAAACATAGATGACTTATATAAAATAAAAAAATCTAAATATAAAAATAGATAATAGTATTACCGTTCTTTTCTTTCATATAATGGTCTAAGTAACTTGTGTTTAGCAAATATATTATATTTTGTAGTATATTGAATACAAAAAAAAATTGTAAACTATAACCGTAACTAGCCGATAAACACAATAATTAAGTTTCTGAACGACTCATCAAAAAGCTTTACACGGCCATAGACACTTATTCCATTAAAAAGTCGGCTAGTTTTATGTATGTCATAATACGAAATAAAAGTAAGACCGTTTGCCGCCATCAACAGAATCTCCTGGAACTTGCATGATATTTTGAAAGCTCATTGCCTGCTGACCACTCTCTTCACTATTCTACACTCTCCTAACGCTCCTTCGTATCTCTCTTCACATTTTCAATATCTATGCTTGACTCATGATAGAAATCTTCGATCATGTCATAACTTTTTACTTAGTTGTCCCTCTCATAGCTCGAAACTTGTCCACTCTTCTTTCTTTGTCCAGCCCATTATATTATGGAACGCTCTTCCGTTGGAAATCAGGATGTGCAAAAGCCGTAACACCTTCAAGCGTAAGTTGCGAGAGCATTATAGACGTTTATCATCCCATTCCCACGCATAACTACGTCTATAACTGATCCTTTGAGGCTACTGACTTGTTAATTTTTCAATTGTTATTGTCATATTTGGTTTAATAATGTGTTATGTATGTTTATGTACGTGTGGTATTTATTAAGTAACATTGTTATGTGTATATATGTATCATGTAAATAATTACTTCAATATATCTATGTCTATACCCCTATACATTTTATAATAAATAAAAACTGTAACTTTCATTTTCCTATTAATTTTTTTTTTTTACTCCTCAGCTCTGTATTGACACCTGCCTCCTTTAATTCTGCACCACCCTATGGTTGGCTGGTAGAAAATGCCTTAGGCATTAAGCCCGCCTATGCATGTAATAGCATTAAAGTGTTAAATAAATAAATATCATTCATGTTGTGAAACTTTTTTGTACAATTAAGATAAGACTAGAGCACTCAACAAAAACTTGTAAATTAAACACAATGATCTTGGATGTCACGACTGCGATGGGTTGGATAGAAGTCAGTAACATTAACTACTAATAGAACCTTTTTATTATAGCCCTTAGACAACCCACTACTTTCGTTGGTCAAGTAAATTTTTATTCAATTAATCGTAACTGTATTTGTGTCGACATTCGAATGCAGGAAAACTTTACGCAGATAAAAGAATTATTGGTTACCTTATGTAACCAATAATTATTTTATCTGTGTGTTTTCTTATTAAGTGTCTTACATTTATTGATTAGTGACTACTGAAAAAGTAAAACATTAAATCCCTTGCAGACGCGGCTCCAATTACCATTACTCTTGTGAAAAAATAAGGCTTCGCAAATTCTGCAGTTTATCCTGACATGACTCATCCATTAAATTATTCTTAAGAACACAGTGAGTACTATATTACCGGCTAACACTCACAGTTTTGGGATCGAAGATGTCAAAGTGCACGCCGGAAGGTCGCAGACGCCGCTGCGCACTCGTCCTGAAGATGAGCATCGGATATGCTCGAAACCTGGGTCGACATCTTCGATCCCAAAACTGTGAGTGTTAGCCGGTAATATAGTATTTCTAATACAGTGAATACTTTTGGGTCATTTAATTGTTGATGTGCCAATAAAAGGTATCTACAATATCTACGATATCGTTAGCATATATTTTTCCGAGATAATAAGATTGCTTAATAGATTAATGTTCTTCAAAACCTAACTATTGAATTGTTTTATCTCGTAAGGGATGATGTAGTTAGTTTATGCACATTAAATTTTGTTCCTTCCTACATACAAATAAATCGAAGCTGGGAATAATTTATTTCCCAGCCTTCGATTTATAGAAATGAGTCCCAATTAGTTTCAACATTAATCTACTATTACACAATTCACACTAAATAAGATTATTTTAATAAATAATACACAGTTGGTTATTTCTTTAGCTAGTTCTTATTAACTAGAGATGTATAAAAACGAAGTTATTAGTTCCGCTAGCAAATTAAAAAGAAAGGCAGTTAATATAATAAAACATTGAACTTTACAGGTTTTTTTTATAAAAAGTATTACGTCAATGCGAGTTTGGTTAGAAAAACACATTTTTGATTACCGTAAGATTGCGTATCTTATCTATGTAGTGTTGCATAGTATATTATATATATACAAAAATATAATCGTGGGTATTGAGTATATTAAAGTTTGCAAAGTTATTGCAGGTCAATTTAATACCAAAAACTAAAAATTCTGTGTTAGGACTGACGTTAGGTCAGTAAAATATATACACAGAAGAACTATATAATCTCGGTCCCCGTCTAATGTATATTTAAATCGGAATAGTACATATATAGAACAAAACAACGCACGAATGCTCCTCACAGGTCCTTAAACCAGGTCAAATATAGGGAAATCCGGCCAGATGGCAGCACTGTATCCGTTTAATACTAAGAAAATAAAAAATTGGATATATACTTACACTTGAATCGCCTAGAAGATACAATATAGTTTGCTTTCTTAACGAAACTGAACAAGAGCAGTTTTAAAAAAAAAATTTTATAATATGTAAGCTGCTTACATACTATAAAAATTTTATTTTTAAAAGCCATAAGGGAAAACGATAGCGTACTCTTAAATCAACAAGCTAAAAGTAAAAACAAGAATGATAAAATTCCTAAAAAAGTAGGAAATTTTATGTACAATGAAATAAAGCTGAGCAGAGGTCCCTTTTCACTTGCGGATAGGTTACACAAATGGTCAATTTTTGTTTCCTTTTTTAACGTGTTTATAATTTTTTTTTTGTTTTTAAAGATTAAACACCAATGTTACAATATTTTTTGTTTGATTTGAAATTGTTATGTTACTCACACTTGTTCGCTTGTTGTTGTTTTTGTTTTCTCTATTAAAACCTTGTATATCATTTGCTATGTAACCTTATGCGCAAGCAAGAAATAAACGTTTTTCTTTCTTTCTTTCAAATAGACAGCGTGCTGTAATTCCTACAAATTTATTTTTCTTCTACTTTTGAATCACTATTGTAACACAAAAAAAGCTCAAATAACAAACAGCAAAACTTTGCCATCTTATAAGCATAAACTACTATTATTTCACCATTATATCTTACGATAATAATTAAAAAAGTATTATTTTTAGCCTATCTGAAAATAGGTACTAAAGAAACTTAAAAATAAGTCTTTTTACAATTATTCATTGTAAATAAATACCGTAATTAAATAAAGAAATTGACAAAACAGATACCCAATCCACAGCAATCATTGTAATTTCGCGTCGCATCCACGTTATTGCAATTATAACGGTGAACATGATTGGTCGGCGTCGAAGCGTGTCTATGTGACATATGCGTGAGAGCATAATATGGACCTACTTTATATAACGGCAAATTTGTTTTATGAATAGGGAAATCCCTTAATAGGTCAGTAGCTATCGATGTCAGAGAGAGTGACAATTTGTGTAATGCTTATAGTGACGCGAGTTCAAATAAATCAACTAAGTATTATCTTTTGAGGGCTAATCAAAAGCTAATCTAACCAAAACAGATTGTAATATAACAACGAAAATTTAAAACAAAATCTATGTAATATCATCATGGCACTATGAGGTTATTACTTAAAAAACTCTATAAATAACTGCTTTAAATAGTATTTTATAGACTATGACAATAAATTTTTACATTTAAAGATTAACATTAACCATGGCGTGTCATTACAAGCAAAGCACAAGAATGAATTTAAATTTCCCTACAAGAGATAGATATTTTATCTCATACTAATCGTCTTACAGCACAATAAAAATTTTACATAAATAAAAACTCATACTAAAAATAAAACAATGTCTATGAAAACCAAGGTAGACCACACTAATTGGCATTGTTCATAATTTTTAACTAGCTGTTTTTATATTTTTTTTAGAAAATATAGACCATTCTAAGAAACTAATTTCAATATTATCGAAATATTCATTAAATTGAATTTTTAAAAAATACGTTAAGAAAATATTTTCTACAAATGTTGTGACGTCATCATATGCAGACTGTGTATTGCCTTTGCATAATAAACTTATGATACAACACATTAATCTATACCTTGTCAAGTTGATTTATTAGTCTTTAAAAAAAATGAACAATGCCAATTGAAAGTCGGCTAGCGTCATTTATTAATTGTATGAAATGCTTTGTCAATGTTCAAAGTAATAAGTCGTAAAAGAGTACCTATTACTTCAGGCGGGACAGGATACACATACAATTGTACGCACCGGATATTTATTCGAAAAGGGTCCCGACCTTGCCCGCGATTGACAAAGTATCGAAAATACTAAGGTCAAATCGATAGATTTAATGATAAGGTTGAATAATTCTTTATAATAATAGGCGTTGCGTTTCAATAATCGGATATGCAATTTAAATAGATTTATTATAATGGAATATGTTTATACAACACACAACGGGCACCGGCTTCCTCCACTGTGGGATTTGGAAGGATTGTGGTTTATGCTCAGGAGTGTTGGCGCAGGGTTTATTTTCGATCTTTCCCTCTCTCATCCGAGATACTATCTGTGTACAATATTCCTTACCTGGTTTTTACAGCGCCATGAGAAGGGAACGAGTGGTGACACTGGTGTTCTTAATCCGTCAACACACGTGCCATCATTAACGGTCACAAAATTGGTCTACTTTTTCTTGCTAACCTTATCCTAAATTTTATTACTTGGAGACGGTGTAACATGTTTATTTTCATCCTGGATCTTCCGTTAGCCGTCATTAACCCCTCTTTCTTCCACATTATCTCCCACACAATTCAGCAGTCTTTTCTTTCGTCTTCCTCTACTTTTACGGCTACAAACATTTCATTCATCACTTTTTTACTCAAAAGTATTCCGTATCACGTCACGTCTTCTTAAAACAGAATATTTTCACGAATTTATGCTGTCAAAAATAATAGCAAACGGAATATGGTGCATGTCTGCAGACTACATTGGCAAAATTATAGCAATTTCAAAACAGCTACAATTATGAACAATAATGAAAATAAACGCAAGAACTTATGGTTCAAACGGGAAGAAACTGTATTGAATAATTGTTATAATTGAAGGTTTGGTTCTGTATTATAAAGCGGCCGATTACACGGAGCTTTTGGGAACGCGGGATAATCGTGAAAACCGTAAAACGAGATAAAACCGGATAGTGTAAAATAACAAATTTGTTTATAAGAAATAATTCTCTAAGATTTTTAAGATCACTTTCATAGGAATTATCGTCACAGGTTATTAAAGCTCTAAATTCTTTGCCAGGTGACGGTAAATCCCCAGTCAAACGCTTAGAAAAGTTCTGTTAGCCAAAATTTCGTGCTGTCAATAACCCTTTTCTTATTGATTTTAAACTTACGCGATTTGAACTCATAATTTGTTAATATTACTATTATATTATATTACTATTATATAATAATATTAATATATTACTATTATATAATTATTATTAAGTACAGACTATAAGTGAACATTTACATGTGCAAGACGAGGTAGGCGAGGGTAGTTCGCGAAACCCGCGCCTCCCGGAGACGTCGCTAGCAAAACTCCAGTCGACTAGTGACCACGATCGATGCAACTCGGTCGAAACGTCGGGAGCAAAGGTATTGTGCCTTTTTAAGTTATTAACGTGATGATAGTCCCGGTAATATAAACAAATTATGAACCCTTTTCTTGGTTTCTAAGTACCACATTCTTGAAAATAAAATGAACACTTAAAGACATTACGTATACTAAAATCCGTCATGTTAAAGATATCGATAGTTAATCGATAGTAAAAATACTTAACACAAACTCTATCAATAGCGTATCATTTCCTGAACTGGGAACAACACAATTACACATCAATTAAACCCTAGCCAGTTATTACAAGAACTTTCCTGGCCGTTGTGTAACTTTGAATTATGGAACAGTTAATAGTGATCAAGATAATACGAGAGCAAACCATGGACTGTTGTATAGTGTCGTAAATTTATAGCTGTTACCTATAATATTGCAATACAATGTTTAATGACAGGATTATTTATGTAAACGGGAGATATATGTATCGGATATGAGCTTTATCTTTAGTTTTCAAGCAATAAATTAGCTTAGAGTTCTTATAGGCATTGAAAAGACAAGACAACAACACAGTATATCGCCTTAATCCTGGATATTGTATAAAGTTCTTTTTTTAGGGTTCCGTACCCAAAGGGTAAAAACGGGACCCTATTACTGAGACTTCGCTGTCCGTCCGTCCGTCTGTCACCAGGCTGTATCTCAAGAACGGTGATAGCTAGACAGTTGAAATTTTCACAGATGATGTATTTCTATTGCCGCTATAACAACAAATACTAAAATTAAAATAAAATAAATATTTAAGGGGGGCTCCCATACAACAAACATGATTTTTTTACCGTTTCTTGCTCAATACTAATAACGTTGCCTTATGTTGCATAAATAATGGTACGTAACCCTTCGTGCGCGAGTCCGACTCGCACTTGACCAATTTTTTTAATCTACTAATATTATAAAGCGGAAGTTTGTTTGTTTGTTTGAACGCGCTAATCTCAGGAACCACTGGTCTAATTTGAAACATTGTTTCAGTGTTAGATAGGGTATTTATCGTGGAAGGCTTTAGACTATATAACATCACGCTACGACCAGTAGAAGCGAAGCAGTAGTGAAACATATAGCAAAAACGGGGAAAATTTTCTAAACTCCACGCGGACAGAGTCGCGGGCAACAGCTAGTACTGTTCATAAAGTTCATAGTATGTGTCTAAGGAGTAATCTCCGAAAGTAATAGCCTGATAGGATAACATTTTTTCACCTACAGGAAGTTACAATGACCGAGATTCCTTTTGATGTAATAAATATTAGGCGTATAAAGGCACATGCCATGTTTACTATTTTACCATATTTTAACGTAAGATATTCAAATCGAAAATACTCATTAAGAGGATACCAAAATAGCTTCGTGCATTTTTCTATGTACGAAATTTTCATTGTTTCTTTAGATTGAATGGTTAGAGCTCTAATTTTTAAGTATATGTTTTTTCAATATATGATCTAGGATCGCATGAACTCAGAAACGCGATTGAAAAAAGTTTTCTCGATAGAAAATCTTGGCGAAACAACCTCTCTAATTTTTAATTTTTTTCATTTGTCGGTCTATTATCGCGTATTAACTAATGAAATAACTTTAAAAACATAGGTAACTATTATGTATAGAAACACGTGGATATGAATTAAAATATATTTAGTAGATTTTGAGTAAATAGGAAAAGTATCCCTAATTCTTTATTTTCTGTGCCTACTGGCTGTGTTAATATGTACGTGTCGGCGATGATATACGATAATATTGATGTAGGCCCTTAACTTATCTTATTGTATTACATAAGAGAAAATAGATATACAATTATGATATACAATTATTGGACGAGCTTTTCATGCCAACAATTCTAAATTAACACATGATTTGTTTACTAGAGCATAAATTTAATTAAAATGTTCCATTGCAGCTTATTAAATAGTGAACAAGGCTTTATTTTCTCTCATAAATATCAGAATATTTATGTTTACAAAGGTTCTGAACAGTCGCTATTAAATCGGTAAAATCTTTAATTTTACCTTTTTACGTTTATAAAAATAGCTTCATATCAATACATATTTAACAAAAAATTAATAATAGACGAGAAAATAGCTATATCTTTAACCTGGACTAGATAATCGGGTCAAATTTGGCATTATCAAAAATTTCACAGGAGTCAAACCGTTTTGGAGAAAAATGCCAACAAACACCGTAACAATCTAATATATGTATAATATATTAGATTGACCAAAATTACAAAGAGTGTAAAGTTCAATATACAATGCGAACAAAGTGCCACATAGTCACATAGTCACATAACTATGCAAGTTATAACTTCTACAAAATTTAAGACAATATTTAAACGACGAATAAAGCCACTATAGAACTGTCTATAGACTATGGTACAAAAAGACATATTGCGCCGTTTCTAAATAATGGGATAAGGGCAAGACAATGATGATACGAATATTTTTCTTCTAAATGTATTGCATATATATTATGTATTATATTACACTATTATGATAAAATATCATCGATATCTTGAGCGCCAAAGTCGTATTACGCTTTACTTAATATAAAACAAAGTCGTTATTTTTGTACATATGTCCCTATGTGAGCTTATATCTTCAAAACTATGCAACGGATTTTAATGCGGTTTTTTTAATAAACAGAGTGGTTTAAGAGGATGGCTTTTTGTATAATTTGTTGGGGTTTGGTGTATATTGGGAGAGGTGGGCTCAATAACTATAAACGCAGGCAAAACTGCGGGCACTGGCTAGTCAATATTATAAGCAGAAGATAATAGACACAGCGATAATATTATTCATTTCAATATCATCCATCGCAGAACTTGCACACAAGCCGTGTTATATATAACAGAAAAGCCTTAACGCCTACTCTATTATTTAAATATTTCGTGGCATTTGATAAATGGATTATCGCTTATCTAGCAGTATACATGCATATGCTTGCTCCCTGCTGAATAATTCAAGACATGCAAAATCGATATTCAATACGATATCAACAGTGTCGATTTCCATTTCAGTGAAATACGAGCTAGTGGAAAATACTATAATAGTAAATTCAAAGAAACACAAAAATGAAGACCAACGAACGCAGAACTTTTAAAACCATCTCTCTCTCTCTCTCTCTCTCTCTCTTTCCAGCCCATTAGAATCCCAGTGTTGAGCACGGGCTCGCTCCAGTTTGGCATAGGGTTTACTATGGAGTTTTCTATCCGTCACAAAGGGTGTCATCTGTTTACAATATCCCTTAGCTGGCTTTTACAGCACCACGGGGAGGAAACGATGTGGTGACACCTGGCTTATTAATTCGTCACCGGACTAGAGAAAGAACTATTTAGGATATAACAATCACAATAAGGACAGTGAATGTAGAGAAAATACTAAAACCATATACATAATATACAACTTAATTGATAAACGAGTAAATCGTGGGAAATGTAAATTAATATAGGAAATTAACTAATGGAACTGAACTGTCAAATAAGTCACCAAGAGTTATTAAAGACAATGCAAAATAAGAAACTGTTGGTAATGCTAGTGAAAATATTCCCGTAACAACTAATAATATATTGTGACAAAACAATGGATCATAATTAAGTGATATACGTGCCGTGATACGTTAAATATATTTATGTAAAAATGGTAAATGCAAAGATAAAATAAAATAAAGATTTTAAAACATGCAAATGTCGAAAGTTATCCAAATTTTCATAGCACAACGTTTGAGTCAAATACAAAAATAGAGATTTAACATGTGTAATTGATATAAACATAATAAAAAACTATTTAAGTATGTCCACAAATTTCAACAATAAATTTACATCAGATCTTGCTTTGATTTGTACCCTATGCTTCGGAGGTAGTCTCAAAGTCAAGGTGGTCTCAAACGGAAAAAGACAGATTAAGAATCTCTGTTACATGCTTAGAGTCGTTAACAATAAGTATTATTGTATGGAAGTTATGATGGCAAGTATAACAATAGTGTCTTTAGCGAAATGAATTTGTCGTAGAAATTAATCAAGCTAATAGAAACTGTTCACAACTTGGTTCGTTTACTTAATGAGCAATTTCACATTAGTCTGTGGTATCAATAAAACTTAGTTACTAAGCACACCTTTGAACTTAGTTGTTTATGTTTAAAGGTGAGAGAAAAGACAATATATTTAGAAAAGGGAAATCGTGGCAAAAGGTATTTGTTGTTCTATAAATATACGCATTGGATAGAAATGGATAATGCAAGAAGCAGACAGTTAGACCTAAGAAAAGATGGAGGGATTGTACTAAAGAATGATATGTATAAGAAGAAAAGTAAGCAAATATATGACTATTGATATAACTTTTCTTCTTAAAAATGTCCCAATATTGGGCGCGGGAGTTCTCTACGTTTCAAGGGTATCCTGTCCATTAAAGCTACACTGACCAGGCGTGTTAGGTTATAGTTCCCAGTTTTCCTGCGTTGACACAACATGTTAAAATATCTGCATAGTTATCTGAGTAAGCTGTTACTGAAAAACTTTTCTGTGTACAAAATGGTGTGGCGATTTGGTATTTTTAATTCGTCACCACGCGGAAAATAGTTATGAGATTATAGAAGCAAAATAACTCGTAAATGGAGCCAAAGGCAAGTAATAAATACTGGAATGAAATGAATCAATGGAAACTAATGTAATACTTATTAGAACAGCTAATAACGATTTTAATAATGGGTACATATTGTCAATTGATTAACTATTTTTCACATAATTATTGTGGCATCTTGAAAATGAGTAGACACGGCTAGAAATACTTGACGTAAACTTAATTACAGATTAATGTTTCGTCAGGAAACCAGTGTTTAGCCGGGGGCTGCGAGCTTACAGTTGGGGCTTTTCGCCACAATATGTTATCAACATTGCGCACTGGCCGCTTTCTTGGGCTTTCTAAATTCAAACGAAGATTAACACGCAAGTAAAATACTGGCAGCACTACACGGAAGTATAAAGACTCTACTTGAGATAATATCGCTAAAATCGTGTTAAGTTTTGGATACTTTTATAACATCTGTGACTATATTATCTGAGTTCTAATGTAAAGTTTATGACATAGTTACATCATCAGAAATCCTGTTTTGATATAGAAATTTAGCTCTTGAAGTACTTATTGCTACACAAACAAAATAAAAATGACCGCAAAAACTGCTGAAACATAATTTCATTTACGTTCATCGTAAACGGCACAACTTAGTTGAACACTGTCGGTAATATTACTACTAATCTAATCTGATTAATAAATACCGAGATACTTATTATATTAGAGCTAATGGACCAGTACTAGTTAAACGCATGCAAGGCAATGCAATGCTTTTATAAGTATGACATCCATTTGGTAGATTCTTGGTTAACTTTGTGATTTTGATGGGTTGTCTGTTAAACATTCTTCCGAGAATGTTTAGCAGACGGGTTTACAGGGCTTTCTTTAAAAGCTCAAACTCTAATATGCCACCGGCCTGCTAACATACATATCACATACATGTATACCTATTTGCACACGTACTTGCATCATCTAATATTGTTTTTGAGTGCGAGCAGACATTTCATATCTAATCTTGTTCCGCGCAATCAGTTTACAATGATAAAAATATTACAGAGCAATGCCCTATTTTTTTGCGTAATGCTCACCTTTTTACTTTTATTAGGTAGCCTTTTTCATAAGGTTAGAAGAGAGACTCTTTTTCATAAGAGAGAGTTGTCAATGGGACGTCCATTGACAACTCTCTCTTTCTGCAGCCCATGTTGGGCATGGGCTTCCTTAATTTTGGGAGGGATTATGGTCTACTATGCCGCGCTGACGAGGCGTGTTGGCATAGGGTTAATTTTGAGATTTTCGTCTCCTAAAGCACCCTGGGGAGGAAATGGGGTGAGCCCAATTGTATTTTCAATCCGTCACCACACGAATAGTGATATATGTGGTATATACCTAGTAATATATCTATAGTCGTCACCTTTTACGAAAACAGAATTAATTTGTGATCTTTACTAAATCAAATGTTAACGATCTGTGCCAGTAAACCCTTTTAAAATACAGTAAATCTTATCGATGGCATTATATTACTGAAATGCTACCTAACATGGTACGTAGTGTCTATCGGCGGCCAATAGGTGGCGATGCTATCGCACGATAACGCCGCGAGAGAAATATTGCGCACACAAATCTGGCATTTGTATTACAAGACTCTGATCTAAGTAATTTTTCTTTAATTGTTGTTTTCATTGCCTGTTTAAGGAGAGTAATATTAAATTTACATTGATATTATTAATGTATCCTCATTAGCGTGCCCTTATCCCTTGGGGTCGGCGCAGTATTTCTTTTTTTGTTACGTATCTAGCAATGTATTAATTCTATGTAACAGAGTCTTTGAAAGTGGTTTTCACCCATTTGCTGTAGTTGGACACAATTTGTACCTATTAGGGCGTTTACAATGCCATAATTTTAAAAAAATATTCAGGATTTTCTAGCGTGTTATTTTTTTCGTTTTTGAACTAAACAAATTATGCGCATGCCATGTCAGACGTCAAATCTGTATCTACTCCTTTTTTTCTCATATTCTCCTTTATACAATCGATCCATATTTTCTTTAGTCCTACCTCTGATTCCTCAACTTTGATTCCTTCAGAGAAAGAGAAGGTAATGTATGTTGCAATCGAAACACAAAACGCTTTAGTTTAAGATTGCTTTGACTAGGTAACACAGTGCTTATTGTTAGTCATAAGTTGTGAAATAATTCCTTTGTTAAATGTAGACATAACAAATTTAACCCATAAACGTTATTTAGCTTCCCATGACATTGATTTGTTCAAATTATTTGAGTTTCTTATTGTTTTGTACGATCCAAGGAATGCATTACTAAAGCCATGACGAAATGTAAATTTAGGAGATTTAGGTAGGTGAAAGGATTCATTGTCGTTAAATACGAATTTCTTAGTGACTCAGAGGCTAAGACAAGAAATATTACGTTAGATAGGCGCAATAAGATAAATGTATCGCCACACACTTAAAGAGGTATCCATTCATCATTCAATTCCCGCACGGGACAACCATTTGTCTCTTTAAATATCATACAAATATTTGCTCTGTGTCTGGGTTTTTCTATCTATTATAAGAATATATTTACAAAAAAAATTAGTTTATGTATTCTGGTAGCCATAAAACAACTGTTTAGCTTGGGATCAGAGGACGATGTGTGAAATGTCCATGAATATTTATTTATTTTATTTATCTATCATCATATTTTTTTTTACTATTAACTCGTCTCCATTAATGAAACTGGTATGTGTTACACCACACAATAATAACTTAGAAAATATTATAGTCTAATGAATAACTATATCAAGTCAACAAAACGTTAACAATCCTGTTAAGGCAACAACATCTCAAAGTTGACCCAATTTAAACAAGATCAGCTTTCGTTTAAAAGTAAATAAATTAAAAAATACCAACATACGAGTAATTAAAATAATTAATACATTTATCAATATGTAGTCTAAATATTTAACCCGTCGAGCATAAATCAGAAGTGGTCGCACATCATCATTAAAACAAACCTCAACAACTCGCCTTAGGGAGCGAAAGTCTTGGCTACTGAACGCGCTCGATCTCACCCAATCTTACGAGATGTTGGACGCGATCAATTTATTAATAAATTTAAACCACCATATTGCTAACGAACGGTTTCCTATTCAGTTGAACTAAATTAAACTTTAATCACTTTTGTATATACTATCACTAGTATTTATTATACTCTGTGTTTCACCTAGATTACTTTCCTTGTTCACGTAATTTTAAGCTGTTTATGCTATCATTTTGGTGATAGATTAATAATAAATGTACTGATTTCTGTCCGCGTGGTGACGAATTAAGAATACAAATATCACCATCCCATTTTCTTCCCAAGGTGCTGTAAAAGCCAGCGGATATTGTACACAAATAACATGTTCTGTGAAAGACAAAAAACTGGAAAATAAACCATGCGCCAATACGCCTGGTCAGCGCGGCATAGTAAAGATAATCTCTCCCAAAACGAAGGACGCCTGTGCCCAACAGTGGAACGTTAACGGACTGAAAAGAGAGAGCTCTAATTTCCCCTCAAGTATTCTGATTTTTGTACGAAATTATAAAAATACAACCCACAATTTACTCCGTACAAACTTCAGTAAGTCACATAACAGAATCTTTTAAACAAGAGGTACTTTCTTCGAACAATTGGACATTAGTCAGTCAGTCATTAGTACATAACACCCTCTCCCTTTGTTCAAACTAGGCCATGACATGATTGATAGCCAAGCCACTAAGCACGTCTGGGAAGTATTCTATACTTTTGTGCGAACGTGCATTCCTTGACAAAGATATAGCATACAGGGCTGTCATATCGATCTAAATATAATGGAACTAGCTATTGCCCGCGACTTCGTACGCGTAGAATTTAGAATATTTTCCCCGTTTTCGCAAAATATTTTACTGATGCTTCGCCCCTATTTATCACAGCGCACATTATCCATCACTGGAAGAATTAGATAGCAATTAGGTTAAAAAAATCATTACAGCAATAATTATATGAATTATTATGTAATCAAGATACAAAATAATCAGGATAAGGGCAGGACCAATTTCACTTACATACTTGTATTTACAAAAGAAAAGTATGTATATGTATTCTATCCGTATTCTGGTAATAAGCTTAGCTTGGGACCAGAGGACGTTGTGTGAAATGTCCATGAATATTTATTTATTCACTTTGATGATTTATTATTATTTACAGCTAAATATATTGATTTGGTTATTAACGGCATAGGCGGCTGCTTCAACTATGTATGGCATATTACAGTCAATTTGTACCCAATAATTATTACGAGCTAAGAAATAAATTTCGTTTCTATTACACTAATAAATAATTTTCGTCTCCTTACTAAATGGAATGACATATAAATCAAACATTAATTATTTAGCTGAAATATGTATCTGCCGTTGAATAATTCCGAAAGCTCGAGTCCCTATGTCAAAGGCTCGTTAACAAAAGGAAATAATATACGCATTTTACCGCTCGCAATTTCCTCTTTCAAGTAAACGCTACGTAGATTTAAAGCCTCCGAGTCACGTTGCAATTTTTCTCACAATCCGTCGTAAACATTTTACGACTAGTAAAGCTATTTAGTCGAATACTCATATAATCTAGAATTTCTTTGATTAGGTACTTAATCATTTAATTTATCTGTCAAGTATCAATAAAGATTTTGTAGCTTTTAATTCTAAGCTTTCTGTCAATATGGTGACGGATTAAGAATACAAGCGTCACCACCCCATTTCCTCCCAGGGTGTTGTTAAAGCCAGTGATATTGTACACAGATAACACCCTCTGTGATAGATGGAAAATTCGATAATAATCGTTATGCTAACACGCCCAGTCAGAATTGTAGACTATAAACTGTAATCCCTCCCAAAGTGGAGAAGGCCCGTGCCCAAAAGTGGGACGACAATTTTATCAACCGAGTTTATGCCAAGCTTAGTCAGTAATGTAACAAGATACAAAAATTATTAGTAACGCAGGAAAACCTTCCTAACCAATATTTCATCTTCAAATGCTAAGTATGCTTTGAATGCTTCTGAACATCAAAACACAATATTTCTATGTCAACATAATTTCAATGCGCTTGGAAGACCTAACTCGTGGTAGGTCCACGAACTAAGCTAATGAGTCTAAATTACTGTAATTTTGCCTAAATTACATCTGTGGGACTTTTGAATGGAAACTTCGATTATTTGCTAAACATCAGCGGATATTAATCCCTAGGTTGTTATTACAAGAGATTGGATAGAGATGGACAGGTCACCTCAACTTTGGAAGGGATTGCGGTCTGCTGTGCCGCGCTGACCGGGCGGGTTAGGACAGGATTTATTTAAGAGTATTCCGTCTCTCGTATTCGTAATCCGTCACCAAACGGACACTTAATCTTTTTTTATTAATTTATTGGGCTTGGTCGCTTTGAGACTATATGGCCCAAACACACACTTAATCTTAATAATTATTTTGCTTCTTGCTATTTTTAAGAGGGTACTGTACTCCTCATTTAGGCATTTGCCTTAGGTATTGCTATCCCTATTTCCGAGCGCCGCGCTGAAAGGGACAAATATAGATGAAGCGGATTTTACCTACAAATTCTTTGAAAAAAGACGTTTCGTACTACCGTTTTTTTTTTCGCGAAAGTTAAACCGATTTTAATAGTTTTTGCGTTATATTATAGATAAAGAATATGCTTCTATTACTTTCTTTTGTGGTAAAACTTTACCAAATTTGTGTGATAGACGCTGCAACTTTATCTAAAGAAAACCGAAAAAAGTAGGTTTTTCGGATCGTCATATTTCTTTTAGTTACTATGTTTTTAAAAAAAGAAAGTGATATGAGCATAGATATACTCTTTATCTATAATATAACGCAAAAACTATTAAAATCGGTTTAGCTTTCGCGAAGAAAAAATGGAAGTACGATACCCATACTTTTGTATGGAGCATAATTTGGTATCGTGCCGTCTTAAATAAGTATTACCGATCCATATATCAACAAAATATTGCGGCTACGTTAAAAATCTATAAATAAACAACTAAATACATACAAAAATACACCTTGAAAGGAAGTCGTCAAATTAAACGTTCCGTACATTTATTCTAGTCGCTTTGAACTCAATTTTTCATTCATAACAATTTGAGGGCAGACGTTAAATTATAAAATAATATGAATTTAATGCCGTAATGTTTTAACATAATAAAATAACGGATGTTATTATTTATTTCGGTATAAATGTATGCTAGGAGCCCTCTGAGTATTTTAACTAAATTGCGGCAAAATAGTTACAAGGTTGGCACGACGGTAATGAGTTGCAAACGGCACAGTTTTACACATAAGTAAAGCAACGGTTCTCAGCTACCACCTGGATGCAAATTGCGTGTTCAGTACAGTTCAGTGACTTCTTAAGATAAGGAAGTTATTGAACTAAACAAGGAACTCAGTGAACTGGACAGATTTGTGTTAAAATACTGCGTTCAAAAGAATTTGTAAGTCTTTGAAAACTTGCCTGTCTGAGCTGTTAAGCAGCAGGCAATCTGTATCTATTACTATCTATACTGATAATATAAAGCTAAATACTTAGTTTGTTTGAACGCGCTAATCTCAAAACCCGCTGGTGCACTGGTTTGAATTGAAAAATTATTTTTGTGTAGATAGCCCATTTATTGAGGAAGGCTCTATGTAACATCACGCTGTGACCGATAAGAGCGAGGCATTAGTGAAAAATGTTGCAAAAACGGAGAAAATTTACTAAATGTTAACGCGTACGGAGTCGCGGGAAAGAAGCCAGTAAACAATAAATACATACGTTGAAATCGAGATTCACGAACATTTAATAAACATTATACGTACTCTGGCCTAAATTGGTTTAACACAAAGTAATTAAAAACAAAAGGCTACTTCCCAATATTATAGATTAAAAAAATGACAAGGAACTAGTCTTTATCGGAATATCTTTGCAAATTTTCTCACGAAGTACAAGATTATCAGTCGCTATCATAAATAATAAAGGGTTAAAGTACCATACAGTAACAGCCAGTTTCCTCTTTAATACCGATTACAATGTAAGTCATAGCTTTTAAACGACAAGCAAGTAACTATTAGTTAGATCGATGGATCCAAATAATAGATGCCGCTGTCACAAATTGACTAGCAAGGGTTAATACTGTGTCGTGCGACCTTTAGAAAGTTGCGATTGACTGCGCATTAGTCAATCAAGGTTTGACTACCTATGTTAAGGGCCTACATCAATATTATCGTTATTAGAGCTCTAGCCATTCAATCTAAAGAAACAATGAAAAATTCGTACGTAGAAAAATGCACGAAGCTATTTTGGTATTCTCTTAAAGAGAATATTATTGTAGATAAAGTTCTTTAATACTTTAAGGGAGATTTCTACTTATTAAGCTCCAAAATTTACCAATAAAGTAAGAATAATGAAGGAGTGTATTTGCATTTCGAATTGCCTTTTAAGACGAAAATACTTTTGGACTTTATAAAGAGCACATTTTTTATTGAAATTTGTGCCTTTGTATGACGACTGCATATTGATGCTAACAAAAAGTTGAAAAATTCTGATCATAGTTCAATCAATTAAGTTATGATGAATGATTAGGCATCTTGTCGAAGAACCTTGCCTTGCATGCAAGTCAGCATGCTTAGTATGGTGTGGTAATATTTGCTTTAAACTAATTGTAAATCAAAACCCTATTTATTGACGGGCCTCGTGGTGTAGTGGTTTATATAACGGACTACCGATCATGAGGTCTCGGGTTCGATTCCCGGTCAGGACAATCATTTGTGTGATGTTTTTAATTGTCATACAAATGTTTGTACTGCGTCTGGGTGTTTACTATGTATTATAAGTATGTATTTACAAAAGAAAAGTAGTTTATGTATTATATCCGTATTCTGGTACCCCATAACACAAGCATATAAGCTTAGCTTGGGACCAGAGGACGTTGTGTGAAATGTCCATGAATATTTATTTATTTATTTATTATTTATTGTCCCATTACTTGGAATCAGCGGAACATAGCTTTTCTTCCATAATCTTTGATCTGACGTCATATCTGTGTCTACTTTACTCTCTTTCAAATCCTAATTCACACATCAACAGTTTTTCCCAGTTACCTCAAACCTGAGCTCCTTCCAAACTCATTTCCAGAATACTCCTAATAATATTGTAATTTGTAAATTTAAAAAATTCAGCGACCTAAACCCAACATTTTTGAACGCTGGCTCTAAAACAAATAGCAAATCAACCTCGCCTTAACTATAATTTAAGACTGCGTTAATGTGCATCAGATAAAGACAATTTGTACTGTTATACATAGATAGACAGACTGATAACCTTTTGATCATACTTACTCTTACTTTTACTGTACTTTCATTTCAAACATTGTTATTGTTTTATAAGTTGACTGACTGTTTTAGTATTGTTAATTTGACTGCTGAGAGACGGGATGACAGATCCGTTATATGAGTAAGCAAATAAAAATTGAATTGAATTCTGTATTTTAAATCGTTGAAAGTTTGAAGGGCAAATCAGATAGTGCAATTTGATTATTCGCTTTTTATGAACTAGGTGCTTATAGAAAATGAGCATCATGGCGATGGCGGGCATAGCGCCGTTGGTAAAAGTAGGTATTGACTTCTGTTATCGTCGTGTTTCTGTGAATTTATTTATTTATATTTAAGAAACGATCATAGACACGGATTGATAATCTCCCTCTTTTGAAATCGTTAAAAAAAGGTACCTATATAAGGGCCTACATCAATATTATCGTAAATCAACGCCGACACGTACATATTAACACAGCCAGTAGGCACAGAAAATGAAGAATTAAGGATACTTTTCCTATTTACTCAAAATCTACTAAATATATTTTAATTCTGATTTACGTGTTTCTATATATAATAGTTACTTATGTTTTTAAAGTTATTTCATGAGTTAATACGCGATAATAGACCGACAAATGAAAAAAATAAAAAATTAGAGAGGTTGTTTCGCCAAGATTTTCTATCGAGAAAACTTTTTTCAATCGCGTTTCTGAGTTTATGCGATCCTAGATCATATATTGAAAAAACATATACTTAAAAATTAGAGCTCTAGCCATTCAATCTAAAGAAACAATGAAAACTTCGTACATAGAAAAATGCACGAAGCTATTTTGGTATCCTCTTAATCCAAACTCAATAATTCTTATTATTGCGCCATCTAGTTTTGTTATTCCATACTAACACAAAAGATAACTTATCCACAATCTATTGAAGTGCTCATATATCACGAAACTCACATAAGTCACAGTATCGAATACGTGCCATAAGTCTTTAGGGCGCGAGCTCTCAGTCACGAATGAACCTAATTAAAGCCATCTTTCCATCGCTGGCTGATTTATGATTACAATTAGGCGTTGTTCCCGCTGCACGACAACAACAAGCAATGTAAATGATACAACGCGAATATATCAATGAGATGCTCTATGAATAGATGGTAATTTATGTGACATTTTGTTGGAGATAATAAAGTTCAAGAACATAGTGGATGCAATAAGAGGGGAATCGCTAGGTAAAATAAGTGATTGAATAAATCTATCGCTGTCAATATGTCCAGGGTTCTGCGGGAGGAAAATTGACAACTGCACCGCAATCAGATTTTGCTTATGAAAACATCGGAAACGAACGTTCGATATCCCACTGCTTTATTTGTCAAAATTGAGCGAACTTAAAAATTTTAATAACAAAATATGAATATAAGAGATTATAAGGTTTCAATTTTTTTTTTCATAGGTAAATCGTTTCTAAATTTTACAATAGCAGTAAAAACGGGCGTTTGTATGATCGTTATGAGGAATAGAACACGCATGAGAAGGCAGTCACCACACACACAAGGGCTCGATACCGCCTGTAAACACGGGATCATCGCCAAACCTCAAAGCGCGTCTTAGAATATAGTCGAATATCGCAAAATATTCATATTTAATTATTAAATAAATGAAAATAAATGCTGCATATCATATATTTATCTAATTTTGTCAGATTTTAGAATAATGAATGAATGAAATGAATAAAATGAATAAACTAAAACTTATAGTACAGTTATATCCGTAAAATGTAGTTTTATTTGGAAGGAGGACATGTATGATATGATTTTAAACTTACGCGATTTGAACTCATAATTTGTTAATATTACCGGGACTATAATCACGTTAATAACGTCGGGAGCAAAGGTATTGTGCCTTTTTAAGTTATTAACGTGATTATAGTCCCGGTAATATTAACAAATTATGTATGATATGTACTTATAATTCTGTTATTATCTAGTACATACCTTATGCTCGCTGAGTTTCCTCAACAACTCGTGGTAGGTCGCTCCTCTTGCAGCTGCGAGTGAAGGTGGTGGCAATCTTCCCTCCATACAGTGCAACCAACGACGTAGACATCGCATCTCATGAGCTGTGTCTGATTAAAAAATAAATATCTTTTAGAAATTGCATAGGTATATTATAGACGCTATTCGGTTCCAAGCGAAAATCAAATAGTTTTTCACATTGCTAAAAGAATACAAAAATATAATATTCTCTAACAGTTGCACGACTCATTTGTTTAAATAAAACTACTTTTTGTTTTAACTTTAGGCCCGATTTTGGACGACGTCGGGCCATTATTTAAAACAAATTCATGCGTCTAAATCCGTAAAATATAGTTTTATTTAATACAAAAATAAATATAAATATGCCGGTCGCACTGCTTCCGCGCTATTGCGCCCAAAGCAGGGCCGTCACCTCAATCGACGTATTTTGCAAATAGGCCATTTTTCTTTTCATATAATATTTTTTTTAATGCAAATTCAGAACGCATAGCGCAACGCTCGACGTTAGAACCGAATAGCACCTATCTCAAGGCACCAATATTGCCCGGCAGGGCAAGGCGGAGGGGAAAAAAATCCTGTCTAACAAAGGTTGTTTATTGAAATATCCAAAACGTGGGAATTAATTTGTTAGATAAAGTGTTAAGATCTCTAAAGTAGTTTATATTCAGCTAAAATCTCTCAAAATATGGCTCAATTTCGATCCCTACACAAGCATAGAGAGCAGTAGACGCATTGCAAACTGAACCATTAATAAATGTACCACCATAAAGATCTTCAAAAATATAATAATTATAAATGCCATCATCGGTTTAACCTTTTTGATCGGCATTTATATCAGCGCCACCTATGTAGTTTCATGTAAAATAATTTCAACACATGTTAGTAAAAAAAATAAAGAATTCCTAATAGATGGCGCTGTTTTAAATAAAATAGCAAAAGTTGTAATTGCATACGTCAACAGATGGCGCTATTCTAATGATATATTTAAAGCCACGTTAGTACATAAGTTCAAAAGAATAAAATTTAACCTAAATATTCTCCCCAATAATTTTAACGTCATATTAGACACTTTAAATACTAACCAACTGTATCAGAACTGTCTCCCTCACGATACTGCTGCTCAGGACTAAGTAGCAGGCGGAGACTCTCCCATTTTACATTCAAATGTTCTATTTGCCACGTTACCTGAGAACACATAATAAATATTTCAGTGTTATTGTACCATCTAAATTATTTCTGTGATTATTCCATAATATTATAGTAGGTATGGTAAAAATCAATTTTGCTCTTTGTCGTACAAATATATTGATATTTTAACAAGTTAAGATTTACTCTTCTTTATCTACAATTCTACACCATGTCTACAGCCATCTAAGCGGATTTGTCTGATTTTGTATGATTGCTTTATGTATAACGCATTAGTTTTATAAACTGTAATGTAAACCTAATTGCTTTTCTCACACTACTTTAATTTTATATAAATACTAGCTGACCCGGCAAACGTTGTTTTGCCATACTAAAAAAAAAAGTTTGAAAAATAGATGTTGGCCGATTCTCAGACCCACTGAATACGCATGTAAAATTTCATAAAATTGGTCAAGTGCGAGTCGGACTCGCGCACGAAGGGTTCCGTACCATTATCTATGCAACATAAGGCAACGTTATTAGTATCGAGCAAGAAACGGTAAAAAAAGCATGTTTGTTGTATGGGAGCCCCCCTTAAATATTTATTTTATTTTATTTTTAGTATTTGTTGTTATAGCGGCAATAGAAATACATCATCTGTGAAAATTTCAACTCTCTAGCTATCACCGTTCTTGAGATACAGCCTGGTGACAGACGGACGGACGGACGGACGGACGGACGGACGGACGGACGGACGGACAGCGAAGTCTCAGTAATAGGGTCCCGTTTTTACCCTTTGGGTACGGAACCCTAAAAAATTGGTCAAACCGTTTCGGAGGAGTACGGTAACTAACACTGTGACACGTGAATTTTATATATAAGATGTATTATGTATATGTATTATGAGTATGTTTGTGTTTTATTATATTGTGTATTTTTATATAATGTTTATTGTTTGTAGGCTGTAGGTATATTTTTGTTGTAGATTTAATTATTATCAATTAATTAATAGTACCTACTAGTAGCACTTTCTGCACCTACCAATGGTTGCCTGGTAGAAAATGCCCTAGGCATTAAGTCCGCCATTGTACAACTTAATTATTGTGCATAAAGTTTAATAAATAAATAAATAATGTTGTACATGAAATAAATAAATAAAAATAAAAAAGACAAGCGTCAATCACGTCACGTGTTAATAACAAGAATGATATCTTGGAGTAAATAATTTACTTTAAGTACAAAGCACGTATGGCACCGGTAGCAAAGAAATTTATAAACACACTAGCTGCTGCCCGCGACTCCGTACGAGTGGAATTTAGAAAATCTTTCCCGTTTTTCCGACATTTTTCACTACTGCTTCGCTCCTGTTGGTTGCAGCGTGATGTTATATAGCCTATAATCTTCCTCGATAAATGTACTATCCAACACTGAAAGAATTTTTCAAATCGGACCAGTGGTTCTTGAGATTAACGCGTTCAAACAAACAAACAAACTTTTCAGCTTTATAATATTACTAGCTTTTGCACGCGACTCCGTCCGCGTGGAATTTTGAAAATTTTCCCCGCTTGTGCAACATTTTTCACTACTGCTTCGCTTCTACTGGTCGTAGCGTGATGTTATATAGCCTAAAGTCTTCCTCGATAAATGCCCTATCTAACACTTTTTTTATTTTTCAAATCAGTCCAGTGGTTCCTGAGATTAGCGCGTTCAAACAAACAAACAACAAAATCTTCAGCTTTATAATATTAAAGTATAGTATAGATTGGTACCGATTCTAAGTGCACAACTAAACTTAACTAAAAATGAAAATTGATAGCTTCAATAACACAATTCGGCAATGTTAATTGAACTTTCTTGTTATAAAAACTATTCATAATAGACATACGGTCTTATTCATAATGACTGATCGGAGGTTTAAAAGTTCGCTAAAATAGATTCGCGAAAATTGTCAAAACTTGTTACTCATAATAGTTTTTTTAAGCTAAAACGTTTATTATCTCTCCGATAAAATCTTCGTATAAATCTCCGATAAGTCATTATGAATAAGACCGTAAACATTTTAATTAATATAAATGTGCACAACAAAATAGCTAAATAATCAAAAAACAGCAATAGTTGTTTTAATTTTTTAGTTAAGTTAGTTTAGTAGTGCCAGAAGAATTGGCACCAATTTCAACATTCCAGAGATGAGGGCTTAAATTTCTCAAAATACACTCTACAGGCTGTAATTTCGTCTGTTTCTTTCACTTGCGTAGAATGTGAAAGCGCAATATTCTCATTTGAATAAGTCTAGTTCTATAGCTATTATATACTCTAAGGATGATATGCACTTACTTCAGCACTGGCTTCAGGTATACGTTCAAGTATAGCGTTTGCCTGCTCGATAAACTTGGCGCGGCGCGGTTCTACTGACAATAACTCACTCATGCGATTCTGTTAACAACAACACAAATCGATTTTACACAATTCATACATAAGTCTTTCTCTGCCAATAGCTGGACATCATGGCATCCCCATAGAACGCAAGGTCGTGTGCCATCTCCACCCAACGCCAAGCGCTATTAAATCATGCATGACGTAAAAGTCACATATAGAAAAGAAGTAAATAACCATCTTCTGTGAATAGAGAACCCTTAAAACGCCCAGACCAAACACATACATACATTCCCACGGTGGAATTATAGGCCCGTGTCCAACATTACTTCCGTGTGGTGACGGATTAAGAAAACAAGCGTCACCACCCCATCTCCTCCAAAGGGTGCTGTAAAAGTCAGCTAAGGGATATTGCACACACATGACATCTTCTGTGAGAAACGGACGAAAAGAAACCCTGTGCAAACACGCCTGGTCAGCGCGGCACAGTAGACCATAATCCCTCCCAAACTGGAGGAGGTCCGTGCCAAACAGTTTGACGTAAATGGGCTGGAGAAGAAGAGAAGAAAAAGTCCAACATTGTTTTATTTATGAGCGGTGACAAGCTGATAATATTTGTCACACAAAAAGTACAAATACCAAACTGATACTGGCTTCATCATATTCATAGGTAATTTAAGGCTATAATAGACCAAATACTCTCTGGAAGTGAAACAGACTCATGCCCCACAGTGGGACTCATGGGACATTTAAGAAGCACAAAAAAACGCTTTGGTAGTAACTATAGTCTATATGACGCGCTGACCAGGCGTGTTGGCACAGGGTTTATTTTCGAGTTACCATCTCTCACAGCGCATGTTACCTATCTGTGTACAATATCTCTGAGCTGTCTTTTACAGCACCCTGTGAAGGAAAAGGAGTAATGACACTTTTATTCTTAATCCGTCATCACACGGATATTAAAATACTAACCATTCTCAATTGTCTATTAGACAAATTCTCTGGACTAGAATAGATTTCCTCCTGCACGTGTGTCAGCCACTGACACAGTTCATGAAACTCCGTTGTCAGCTGTTTCTTAGACCATTGTCTGTTGAATCCCGATGTCGGGTTCAGTAGTCGATGGTCGTGGCCTGAAGAGTTGTGTGATAAAAGTTCGCTGTTTGCTTCCTGGAATAAAAACCAGAACAAATAAGATTAGATCATAATATTTTACGAACTACTTGATAGCTAGATTGCAATGTTCTAATCTTCTTTTTCTGAACCCATAAATGTCCCACTGTTGGGCATGGGCCAACTCCACTTTGAGGAAATTTGATCTAATGTGCAACGCTGAGCAGGCTTGATGGAATAGGGATTATTTTAGTATTTTCAATCTCTAACAAAAGACGTTATTATCTTATAATATCCCTTAGCTGGCTTTGGTAGTGACTAACTAATCAGCCCATTGCTTCCCAAGGCTGCAGCATTCTTGGAAAGGGATGGAGGTGGTGACTTTATAACATGTAATTTGTGAAAAAATCATGTAAGTTCTGTAACTTACATGATAAAAAACTACGTGTTATGTTCGTAAGTTGGATTAAGAAATAAGCCCACTTTATATTAACTATTATCTAAACATATTAAACAAAGTATCACTACAAAATGACATGAAAGCTGTTGTTTTTTTAAATATGTAACGACTGTGTGTAACGAAATGTTATGCTGTTTTCAGCATTAAATAAAGTAAATCCTAGGTAGTAGTAAGTTATTATGTATAATAATTCCATGAGTAAATTACGAGATTATAAAATTTGCTAAAAGAAAATTCAACAGTGAATTAAGCTCGCCTGTGTACATTATATTAACTTAATTAAAAACTTTGTATATAAATTTGATGTGTACAATAAAAGAAAAAGAATAAATCGCATGAAATGTGTTTATGTTCTTTACAAGCACACTATAATTCTAAAATGGGGAAAAAACTCCCAAAAATGTAAAATTAATAAGGTTATTTTGTACTTTGACAAGTGGTATCCTTACCTTACAAGAATCAATAATCTGGTTGTCCATAATATAGTCGTAATGATGCTGAAGTAGAGGCCAGAGATCGTCGACAACACTGCCGCCGCTCGCTGCTGACCCCCAACTTCGGCGCCAAGCTTCGCGACATGGCTCCTTTCTGCAATATGATATTAGCAACATTACACAAAAACATCTTAAGGTTACCAAGAGTATACCTGCAATTAATAGCCAGACATTAGAGTCTAAAGCAATTAGTCTATACTATTAATAAAGAGGTAAAGTTGGAAAAGACAAATATTACCCCTAATCGACAGAACTAATGGTCAGATCCTAAAACCAGGCGTACAAAAAAGCGGGTTACAGCTAATGGTTAATAAAAGACATGGGATATCATTGTTGCAACCTCAACAGCACATAATTTTCTTCAAAGTTCCTATAAGCTTAATCAAATAAAAAATATAGACGCATTTAGCAGTGTAAAGCTAATGATTTTATTAACACCCATTGAACTCCATTTTGGTGAAATTAAAAGTAATGAGAAAAATGTATAAACGAAGCACTTGAATCTTACCTCTGCATTTTAACAAGAAACAGAAATAATTAATCAGAAAATAAAGATACTATTTTCCTTCAGACCAAAATAAAAATTCACAAATAACGATTTATAAGTATCAAATTATTTTAAAAAGAGTACTTAAACCGAATGAAATACTAACTGTACCAGAAAACTGTCAATTAAAAGTTACATAGAGGATATTTGCATGCTTAACTTTTCCTTAATCTGACGTCATTACATGATGTCCTCAATCAACATTATGTTTAACAGAATTGACTATATTTGTTGCGTTTAAAACAAAACCACCAAGTAAGTTGCATACAAATATTATATTAGGAACTCAACATCAACTAAGGATTCACCAAGTTACACTGAAAATGTTTGTTGTGTGGGAGCCCGTAAATATTTATTGTATTTTAGTTTTTAGTATTTGTTGTTAAAACGAGAACAGATATGCATCTTCTGTTAAAATTTCACCTCTTTCTATCACTGTTCCTGAAACGCAGCCTGGTGTTTAACGGATGGACGGGTAAGTTTCAGTAATAATAAGAAGAAGGCTCGTTTTAGTTAGGATAAGAAACCATAAAAATTATTGGATATATAATAATAATAATAATAAATAAATAATAATAAATATTCATGGACATTTCACACAACGTCCTCTGGTCCCAAGCTAAGCTTATATGCTTGTGTTATGGGTACCAGAATACGGATAGAATACATATACTACTTTTTTTTGTAAATACATACTTATAATACATAGGAACACCCAGATGCAGTACAAACATTTGTATGATAATTAGAAAAATCACACAAATGATTGTCCCGAGCGGGAATCGGACCCGCGACCTCTTGATCGGCAGTCCGTTACCAGAACCACTACACCACGAGGCCCGTCAATATATATATGTATAGCTAATGGATCCATGCCCCGCCGATTGTACGAGCACATGAGAGAAATAGTTCTTAATTACCTTTTCTTAGTGAGGCTGTGATACGGTCGTTCAAGTTGTTCACAGTGGCCACCAGGTGGAGCTGGAGCACTTCGTAAAGATGACAACGAGAAGCTGCTCTTCATTGAAGAGTGTTCGAAGCCTGTAAGTAAAACACATATACAGTCACTACAAAAATTGTCATTAGTTTATGAATACATTTTGTGCTCACTATTTTAGATTTTATATACAACTAGCTGTTGCCCGCGACTTCATACGCGTGAAATTTAGAAATTAAACCTTAACAAACAGAAGCTTACTACGACAGTCGATAGATGGCGTTGTAACGTTTTTTAAATTGCGCTATAGTTTCGTTCAACACATTAACATTTAAGCTCGTCAAAATTTATGTAGTGTTATCAAATCGTTTTTACATTTATAAATTAGTTAGAAAGAGCTTGAGTCTCACAAAATAGAGCACTTTATAGAAAAAGCAAATAAACATGGGAGAAGGCCTAGGGAGAATTTTTCTTTACATGTTATTTATTTTTTCTTTACATATCGTTTTAGAGACTTTAGGCAGACAGTACATGATGTGCCCAAGCGACAATCAGATCGTCTTCTACATAAGGGAACGGGAGACCTGTATTATTAGACCATCTACCAAACCAAATACTTTGAGTCTACGAAAGAGGTGTATGCTCAGTTTAGGGGTAAAATTAAAATTGGGAAATAGAATAACAAATATTACTCACTTGTGGACATCTTGTTCGTTTTCTCAGGGATCATCTAAATAAATCAATTTAATTGTAAATCAATATTAGCGTCCCAGAGTCGTTTGTACTTTCTCTTGAATTTCTTAATGTTTGTACTTCAATGTCGGACACTTACGTTCCGATATTTATGTATTTATTAATGTCTAAATTGCTTCAGTTAAATAGTGCTATGGCGACTAGATTCGTTATATAAATGAATGTACATAAATAATGTGTGGAATCATGTAATCTTGAAAGATTCATGAATATGATGTGTGCATATTATTTTGGTTGCTCTGTCGGTGGTCATTTTGGTTGGCGGTTCTGTTTCTCGTTCTTGCGTTGTACGCGGCCGGGTTGTTTCTGAAATTAAAGAAAAAGCATGATTAATTGTCGTGAAGAGTTGTTCTAAGCGGCGAATTTTATTTGCAATTTCCAGTCCGTACTGGTTAACATAATATTTTCTAACACTTGCGCGACTCATCTGTTTAAATAAAACTACTTTTTACGGATTTAGACGCGTATATTTGTTTTAAATTTTGTCTCTCCCGTCTAGTCTCACCCGTGACCATGGTGACTGCAAAGTCTCCGAAACGTCGGGCCAAAATTTAAAACAAATATACGCGTCTAAATCCGTAAAAAGTAGTTTTAATTAAACAGATGAGTCGCGCAAGTGTTAGAAAATATTATGTCGTGAAGAGGTTTATATTTATTCAGGGAGTTTATAAAATCGACGACAGAGAAATTCTTACGATATAGTTAATACAAGATTTTGTCTTAAAAACACATATAATGTATAATCTTAAGCTTTTCCACTGATGCCTCACTCCTATCTGTCGCAACGTTACGTCGCATAGCTTTTCTTCGATAAATGGACTATCCACTTTTTCAATTCAAACCAGTAGTTCCTGTGATTAACGCGTTCAAACACACAAACAAACTCTTCAGCTGCATAATATTAGTGTAGACATAAAAAAAAACCTTGTAGCAATAAGTCTTACGTTACACGTTATCACTTTTTTTTGTTTTTCAAGAATTCTCTAAAATCAGCTACACTTTATAGATAAGACTTGAGCATCGGGAATCTATGCTGTTCTAAAGAAAACGAAAGAACAGCATTCAAAACGCTTTATAATTCTCGCTAATAATAACAATAGCCAGTATACGCTGGAACAATTTGTCTACTAAATCTGTAAATTGGTGTGAAACGTTGGAAAATTGCTGCTTTCTATCATCAATCATATCGGTCGCCTTTGGTGACGGCCAGTGAAAACAATTGATCTCATTGGGTGAAAGTATTTGCACCTTTCCTATATGCTAAGGGCCAATACTTTCAGAACTTGTGTCAATTGATCTGTTTTGGTGAAAGTTTTTGCACCTTTCCTATATGCGAACATCAGTACTTACGAGTATGTCATTACTTTTATGTTAAGGGCTATTCCAATGTTTATATAAGTAAGATTGTTTAGAAGCTAAGTAAGCTAAGAAGAAGAAGATTGTTTAGATTGAAGCAAAGAGCGATAATACTGTGCCATCTAGGTGTCCACTTTACAGAGGCGGGAGAGAAAATACCGGTCATGGGCGAATTGGACTCGCATACGAAGTTATCCTATAATCCCAAGAAAACCACTATGAGAAAGATAAAGAACAAAGATAGTTTGTCGAGCACTCCGACTGACCCCCAGCGCCAGGTTGATTTCGGGTCTCCTGGTGTGAAATTCGCGACTGGCTGTAGGTTAGTGCATGAGACGGTTTGATACCGTCAAACTCGCCACGAACACCGCAACGGCATTCCCGCTACTATCAGACTCACTAAAAGGCGCGACGCGACGTCTAGAGGGGTTTGGTGCAGTTTTAATCATAGTCGTCACGACACTCTAACATGAGGAAACGACAGGGTAGAATGTAAATGCGAAAGTTTGTGAGTATGGATGTTTATTAGCCTTTCACGCAAAACTACTGAATGGTTTTTAATGAAACTTTACGATAATGTAGCTTATACATCAGAATAAATTATAGGCAATGTTCCCGTGAGATAATAAAAAATTGGTCAAGTGCGAGTCGGACTCGCGCACGAAGGGTTCTGTACCATTATCTATGCAACATAAGGCAACGTTATTAGTATCGAGCAAGAACCTTAAATATTTATTTTATTTTATTTTTAGTATTTGTTGTTATAGCGGCAATAGAAATACATCATCTGTGAAAATTTCAACTGTCTAGCTTGAAGAACTTGTCTTGAAGAACGGTGATCCGTTCTTGAGATACAGCCTGGTGACAGACGGACGGACGGACGGACGGACGGACAGCGAAGTCTCAGTAATAGGGTCCCGTTTTTACCCTTTGGGTACGGAACCCTAAAAACGAACAGAATTTTTATCCTTTTTACCGCGGGGCTCAGCTAGTTATCATAATATATTCGTCATACTGACCTCAAATAAAACAAAAAATACGGTACCCCAAACAATAGGATAAGGGCAGGAGGATGATAATGATGAGTATTTGTTGTTTTAGGGGTATCGTTTTACCTTTTGAACCCTAAAAAGCGGAAACAACTCGGCATTCATTACATTCAAATGAAAACATACACGCTTTAATATCTTGTAAGCTTCTGCTAAACCCATTGGTTAAAAAAAATATGAAATCATCAAAGTTCTCGACTAAAAACACGCAATGTCTAATGTGTATATGACGTTAAAGGTAAAAGTAAGTTTTGACAGAATAAAGATGAATGATTTATTTGAAGAATAAACGAGAAGAAAGTATTTTAATTATCTTTTTAACGTAGTGGCTTGAACGTATGTTTATTCAGAGCTTACCGATCGCGTAAAAAGCGTATTAAAATAAGCTTATCAATTTAGAACATATACGTATAGATCGAAATAAACAACCACGATAACATCATAATCATGTTATCTATTACTATGGCTACATCAAGCGACACTGAAAACGTTTGTTGTATATGCATACAACAAACGTTTTCAGTGTCGCATATGCATGCGGGCAAAAAGTTCCATAACAAGTACACTAAGTACAGTGAGCGTAGTATACCGGTGATCTTTTTAGTCCAGTCAAATTACCGAAAGAAATAATCACTAAAATACCTAGTTTGGGAATTATGAAGGATCGATCGGGGGGTGTATTCTGAGCTTATATTCCAATTTGAGGGAATCTAGGGAGGTCAGCTCAAGGTCATTTCGATGAAAATGCGTTTAATTCAATATCTCGAGAACGGTTAGTGTTAGGCAAAAAATTGTAGAGACCTTTTCTCTTCTAAATTAAATTTACTAACTATTTTATCCGAAACTTTTTTTTTATTATCAATATTTTTCAATTTATTGCTTCCGAAAGGCAAAAATTTTACTTTTTTTCCTCCCTTTTTTTTATATTTCGCCATTTTCTCCCCAACCGTTCAATTTTATTAAATTTTAGCCGAATATGAAAGTGTTGCTCTTTTAATTATGAACAACTTTATATGTAAACTTTTTCCTGTAATGCCAATACCTTCGGAGTTATACGAGATTACTTTACCGAGCGAAATCCGTGCCACTGTCGTGACGCGTATTCACAGACACACTGTCGCGTGCATTAGTGTGGGCCTTTAATATTGACGATTCACTTCCATCGACCTCGCGTACTTAATTTTACCAATTTTATGACCTATTTTTTTATCAATAAATGTGTGAAACAGTTTCAATTATTCGTTTACTTCTTTTTCTAATCCTTATTCACATTATTATCCCATTGAATGGAATAAAAAATACCCAAATTGAAAAAGTACAATATTTAAATAAATAAATAATAAATATAATAAATATTCACGGACATTACACACAACGTCCTCTGGTCCCAAGCTAAGCTTATATGCTTGTGTTATGGGTACCAGAATACGGATAGAATACATATACTATTTTTCTTTTGTAAATACATACTTATAATATATAGAAACACCCAGACGCAGTTCAAACATTTGTATGACAATTAGAAAGATCACACAAATGATTGTCCCGAGCGGGAATCGAACCCGCAACCTCTTGATCAGCAGTCCGTTACATAAACCACTCAACCACGAGGCTCGTCAAATTGTTATTTTATTTAATTAAATGATATTTCAATTATTACAATATTTAATATTTAAATGAAGTTCAATTTTTTAATAGTTTAATCGATTCACCTTTTGATACAGGTAAGTTGGCTAATAAATGATCATGGAATACTTTAATATTTCTTTCAAATACTAAATACCCACTGATGTCGATGATATTGCGACAGTGGCACGGATTTCGCTCGGTAAAGTAATATATAACTCCGAAGGTATTGGCATTACAGAAAAAAGTTTACATATAAAGTTGTTCATAATTAAAAGAGCAACACTTTCATATTCGGGTAAAATTTAATAAAATTTAACGGTTGGGGAGAAAATGGCGAAAAATAAAAAAAAGGGAGGAAAAAAAGTAAAATTTTTGCCTATCAGAAGCAATAAATTGAAAAATATTGATGATAAAAATAAAAGTTTCGGATAAAAAAGTTAGTAAATTTAATTTAAAAGAGAAAAGGTCTCTACAATTTTTTGCCTAACACTAACCGTTCTCGAGATATCGAATTAAACGCGTTTTCATCGAAATGACCTTGAGCTGACCTCCCTAGATTCCCTCAAATTGGAATATAAGCTCAGAATACACCCCCCGATCGATCCTTCATAATTCCCAAACTAGGTATTTTAGTGATTATTTTTCCCATTCTCAGCCGTAATTTGACTGGACTATTTGAGAGACGTTCGAAACTTAGTGACTTCGATTTTAGTATTTTTTGTTATAGCATAAACAGATATACACAATCTGTGACAATTTCAAATATCTAACCCTAACCATAACCATAATATCTTTGTAAAGCTTTGTGACCGTATGGACGGATGGACAGCGAAGTCTCAGAAATAAATCCTATTTACCATTTGCTCCTCTCTCTTTCACTCACGGCACGGGCCTTCTCTACCTTGGGAGCAATTATGGTCTACTGTGCCGCGCTGACCAGCCGTGTTGGTTAATTTTGAGTTTTCTGTTTCTCACAGAGAATGTTATCTGTGTTCAATATTCCGTAGCAGGCTCTTACAGCACCTTGGCAAATACATTGGGTGATGACACTTTTATTCCTAATCGGTCAGCATACGGACTTTATTACAATTTGTTACAGAACTCTAAAAAGAAAAGTTAACTTTTTTATCATCAACGGTAACTCCCAAGATCAAGATGAATATGGCAACTAGTGAAATCTGTAAAGTAATTTAACGTTAGTCAGAATTACACACCAATCAATCATTTGACTACTGGAGGCGGCAAAGAACGTTATTAATTTGAAATCCATTAACAAATGCCGAGAGCGGATACAGAGTTCAAGGGCCACGCATTTATAATTTAATTTATTATAAATATTATCTATGGTTACGAGTATTTTTCTCACAAATTATAAAGCTCTTACTATTATTATTTACTAGCAAAGCGCCGCCTTTACAATGTTTTTTAAATTTGAGTCTAATTTTACTCAGCCTTGTCTTAATGCCAGGCGTTCTATGGACACATATTAAAAAATACTTCTACTTTTTAAAATTCAATACTATAAATTGGATACAACTCTGCCTCGCCTCCAAAGGCGGCAGGACGCACTCAGACGAGGTTGGCAACAGTCGGTCGGAGTGGTGGAGTCTAATAGGAGAGAAAGCGACGAACTATACGGGCATTGTCTAGCAAAATTCAACAAATTATTGATATTTAGTCTAAACCATGGATTCCCAATCTTGAAAATTTAACGAAATACCAAAACAAATAATTTTTATTTTGTAGAACCCTAAGTCTTTGAAACCATAAAAATAAGAGTAACAGAACACTGATAACCATTCTATGAAATCCTTCAGTTCCGCAGAACCCTGTGTGGAAACCCCAAGTCTAAATCATTACAAAACTTCTTTGGCACTATCCATAGGCCTAAGTAGTAGGTACTCTATCTAATTTAACAGCGAATGCAGTAGTATCAAATCTTTTTTTAAAGAATTTATAATATAAGCAAAAGTCAAATTCAATAGTTATTCACACTTATTTAAAAATCACAATAGTTTTTTTAAATTACATAAGTATATAAAATAAAACCATTATAATAACACTCTATTTTGGAAGCCTACAAAAAAATTTAACCTGTTCCATTTTCAAATCAGTTACAGGTAGCATCTAATTGCTATAACTTTTTACACCACATCAAAGTATCATCTCACAGTGAGAAATCAATAAAAAATCAAACAAAAAAGTTTCATTCTTGAATCCAGTTCTCATTGAATGGGTAACCTATAAGGACCGATCAAATAAAAAGTAAAAACAGACAAGAGTGAGCGGTGTCCAACTTTGTCCGCGTGTTTCGGAGTTCATCCGATACGGTCATCACACACCGCGGAATGTATGCTTGAAATATCTACCGCCCGGAATCGTACAATCTTAATATTTTAGAAACTAATAATTTCTAAATCTGTCTGTAACATTTTCTACCAAATATATTTAAAACTGCAGTCATTTATTGCGATTTGAAGCAGATAAACCATATATGAGATAAATGGAAACGCTTTATAAGTAGCGAGACAACGCAGCCGGCGTACAATAAAGGATAATTTGATAATATTCTTAGCCTCTTCTAAGCTGTGTTCTTACTTTGTTGTACGGCACTTAAGAGGATACCAAAATAGCTTCGTGCATTTTTCTACGTACGACGTTTTCATTGTTTCTTTAGATTGAATGGCTAGAGCTCTAATTTTTAAGTATATGTTTTTTCAATATATGATCTAGGATCGCATAAACTCAGACACGCGATTGAAAAAAGTTTTCATGATAGAAAATCTTAGCGAAACAACCTCTCTAATTTTTTATTTTTTTCATTTGTCGGTTATTTTCATTCGGCAGTTATTTCATTAGTTAATACGCGATAATAGTATCGCGTATTAACTAATGAAATAACTTTAAAAACATAAGTAACTATTATATATAGGAAACACGTAAATCAGAATTAAAATATATTTAGTAGATTTTGAGTAAACAAAAAAAATATCCCTAATTCTTCATTTTCTATACCTACTAGCTGTGTTAATATGTACATGTCGACGATAATATTGATGTAGGCCCTTAAGTATAAACGTTAGCGAAGTATGATATTTTAACACAACCATCAGCTCTGCTACCATCATCACTGCCTTTTTCTATTTAACACGCTTATATAAGTTCGGTACGTATCTATCAATGTAATAATCTATGTAACGGAATCATTGAAACTGAATTTCACCCACTTGCAGCAGTCGAATTGATCTGAAATTTACACACCTAACAAGGACCGATGAGAATGCAATAACTAAAAAAAAATATTCAGGATTTTTCAAGCGTGTTTTATAGTTTTTGAACTAAGTAAATTATTTCTTGGGGTAGGCGCAACAATTCTTTTTCTTGCCTATTTTTCTTATCTGATTTTATATCTGTGTTTACGTTTCTCCCTTTTATATCCACTTTCATACAATCCAATCAATTTTTCTTTGGTCGCTACCTTTAGTTTCTTCCATCCTTATACCCAGAATACGCCTAATTGTATTACATTTATCATTACAAGACCGTAGCAAAACAGCCACCCATTTTTCAGATTTTCAGACACTGGCATCAATCTCAGATTCTGTTTAACACAATTCTTATCTATTTAGTCCACTCAATCTCTAAATATTAAAGCGTAGATAAATAGTCCAAGGATTCGTGTAGAGTCCGTTAAAATAAGAGATGCATGAATGATCGGTCAGTGTCGGTCCCACCCGTAGCGAAGCACAATAGTGTAATTATCTATCATATCAAAGGATACCACGCAACGTTGTCGAGACGTAATTGTGAGGATACTATCGTAATATTGTTTATATAGGGGGCAGTGACTTCTTCACATGCTGATTTATTTCATCTCTATTCCCGTCTTACGTAAAAAAATTCCCAATTTTCTCTCTGTCTCTCCAGCCCTTTGACGACCTACTGCTCGGCCCGGGTCCTTCCCCATATGTATATCATCGACGGGCTTCGTGGTCCAGTGGTTCATGTAACGGACTGCCGATCACGAGGTCTCGGGTTCGATTCCCTCACGGGACAATCATTTGTGTGATCATTATAATTGTCATACAAATGTTTGTACTGCGTCTGGGTGTTTCTATGTAATATAAGTATGTATTTACAAAAGAAAAGTAGTATATGTAATATAAATAAAGAAATGATTATGATTATATCCGTATTCTGGTACCCATAACACAAGCATATGACTAACGGCTTCGTGGTGGAGTGGTTTATGTAATGGACTGCCGATCACGAGGTCGCGGGTTCGATTCCCGCTTGGGACAATCATTTGTGTGATCATTATAATTGTCATACAAATGTTTGTACTACATTTGGGTGTTTTCTATGTATTATAAGTATGTATTTACAAAAGAAAAGTAGTGTATGTAGTCTATCCGTATCTGGTACCCATAATAAAAGCATAGAAATATAGCTTACTTTGGGACCAGAGGACGTTGTGTGAAATGTCTTTAAATATTTATTTATTTATCATATACAAATCCAGCCGTTAGTTCATATACTTCATATTATTGAAAAATGCAGACATAAACTAAAGTATAAACATTCCAAAAGCATTTCTTCCGAAGACAGCTAAATAACAACACATTTCCCTTTTAAAAATAACTACGTCTTAAATTATTTGTAAGTAATTGTTAATCAATGATAATAATTGCTATTAACACAGTCTTTTAATTATCTTCAAAGCAATAAATTAACAATTAGTTGGAACGCAGAGAGTAAGCTTAGTATTATCTATATGAGAATCTTAATCGATTTGTTACATGCTCGAGTGTGACTGTTCAAAGCTTTATAAAATAACTATAGTCTGTTGAGAATGTATAGTGCTTAAGAAAGTTATAGTCTATTCTTTGTTTATTAGCGTAGGCATATACAATGAATCCAGGTCGATCTGTGGGACTCCAAAATACATTATGTACGATAAAACACTATACATCACTTTCATACAAATATATTCTAACCAATTCTTAATTATTCTGTAAAGTAATAATTTTTTTAGGTACTTATGGCCTTCCGAAAAAAAGGGACTTCTAACTGCCATTTTTAATATTTTGTCTGTTCTCTCATGCCTATTAAAGTCAGACTAAAAAATGAAAATTATTGATAGTGTCAATAACGCAATTCGGCAATTTTACCAGGACTTTTTTATTAGAAAATCTGTACGAGTATATTATAGACTAACGACTTTAATGAATAAAAATGTGCACAACGAAATAGTGAACTATTTAGAAAAAAAATTGTATTCATTTTTTACTTAAGTTAACTTTAGTTATGCACGTCGAATTGGTACAATTGTATATAAAGTCCGACGATGGCTGGATTCAAATACTAAAATAAACCCTAACAACCCTGGTTAACATTCCCCAAAACTCCAAACCATTCTGTCATTTTTTTGTGTTTTTAAACTAATATATTAAAGCGCCTGATATTTGTGAATGTATCAAATTATTCCTTAATTACTTACACACTATATTCAAATGAGTTTAGTTTAGGTGTATAGAACAACGTGAGAACATCCTGTATAGATTAAAATCGTATCAACATAGCACTTATAAAGCAAGACGAATCCTTTTGGAGGGCACTCGGAATAAGACGAACAAAAAATGAAATTATCATTGGAAGGAATGCTGTGCTCTGGTTCTAATCAAAATTATATACCGAAACGGAAGAGAGAGATTTACTGACTATAAGATGAAGGATTACAATTTGGAATTTCACGCTGAAGTCGCTATAACATAGTGTCAGAATAATGATTTATGTTATCTCCATTTCGTTCATAAATACTCGAAACTTCTACGTTTTGGAAACCAATGATTCCCGATTCCTAAATCAAAACAGGCGACTTTATTCTTCGACCTATATTTGAACTTTAGATTTTTGCGAGTTTGGAATCTGTCGATTCTCTAGCTGTTACACTGTATAATACCTGGTTATATTAAGATGCGCCGACCAACTGGTTGTTGTGAGTTTGTAGAAAAAAAGATAGATAAAGATATGGTAGATCATGCATACAAGAAGGAAGATAACGATGATGTTACAAATATTTTCTTTCTAATCGAACGAAAAATTAAATAAAAAAATCACTAAGTAAAAGGGAAACGACAGTCTTTGTAAAAGTAGTAACGTAGACTAGTTATTCGAAATCCTAGGCCTACGAATTCGCATGTCACAAATAGTATAAAATGATTTCCCCAGCGGTTGCGACATTCATGTCATTTCGACTAATAAGAACATTACCAATCAATCTAGTTACGAGAACAGAACATGTAAGCCGAAAATCATTAAGTCCGTTAACTTTCACAAGCAGTAGTTAATTACTGTGACCATTTATAGGACACTCACTCACAAACAACTAAAGTACCTATATTAGGTAGGTACTGTTACAATGTTAGACAATACTCACTCTAAAATTTTTACGTCCAAGCATTTTGAGTTATATTGTACAATTTTATATTGCCTTGTTTCTTATTGAGTGTAAGAAAACTATGTAAAAACTATAGTGATGAGAAACAGTTAGAACATATTTTGTTTAATACCTACTGGTTTTAAGTAGACGTAAGCAAGTGTAATATTCCTATTAAATAACCTATGAGGCTATTGTATTTAACCCCAAGAAATAGTATAATGAAATAAGTTTTTCCGACCAAACAGAAGCTTGTTTAGAAACTCATTATAAATTCAGTAAAAGACCTAAACAACATCAATATAAAAAATCTTAGCAATGTGCAGTACTGCAGTGTCACAGAGATAATATTGAGGCTTTGTCGTCAAAAAATCATTTATTGTATTTTTGTTGAAGAAAAGATCTATACAAAAACTCTTCGTAATACGTGCTTTAGTATCTCATCACTAGACAGTCATGATTAAAAGATCAAGCCCGGCAGTACCACGTAATAGAAAGCTGCCATCAATCTCCATACATCATCCGATCGCCCACCATTGCCATACAAACGTTTAATTATACACACACATCAATTAAACTTCTAATGAACCAATTTTATGGTCAATCTCATTTCTATAGGACACTAAATTGACTGCAGACGGGGCTCAATTAGTAGTTAAACAACATCTTGTTTGTTAAAAGAGCCTAAGTGTTTGATTTACTTCGAAAGCTTACTTCCCTATTGTATCTCGCTAGAAGACCATGCTTCTGATATAGTATAGAGGATGTCCATGTAGTGAAGTGTTTAAAATACAATTGTTACCACCCCCCTTTCCTCCTCACTAAAGATAAGTTGCTACCTGTGGGAAAGAAAACTCGTATCCAAATTCTATGCCAACACGCCTGGTTAGCGCGTAAAAATAGATCAGAAACCCAAACTAACTGGAGGAGGCTAGTGGCCAACAATAGAACGTTATTGGGCTGTAGATGTAGATAGAGAATATCCTTGCCGAATGATAGCAGGTATTATGTACACTGTACTTAGTAATTCCATTAAACGAGTTTATAAAACTACGAGCATTGATAACACACAAAGAACGTCAATCGATGATCATCAATCTGTAGTCAAATTGACATAATGTCGTAACATGGTGTTCAAAATGTCTTACATGACAAGATGTGTGGGTGGTCCATGGGAAGCCGGAAGAAAATATTTGTAGAAAGTTTGTTTATACATTAATACATTTAATGAAATCAGCATTACATTATGTCCATCGATTTATAAAGATTCTATCTACAATTTGTGTAGGATGGGAGCTTACTGTACAGATGTCTTTTTAAAATACTCGCAGCTTGGTGATATTTCTATCGATTTAATTAATTTACTGTCACAGATTTACCAAATAGAAGATAGACGCTTTCAATCTTTAAGAAACGTAACTTTAAGATGGCTAAATTGCACGTCAGGGTTTAATAAAAATTTTTTTCTTCTTTCTTTCTTTCTTTCTAATTTGCTTAATGTCTTGGAAACGCAAAAACTTTTTGGATGAAACCCAGTTTGCTCTACTTGTTGTCACGACATAATTAATAACTGTTCAGAAATTAAATATGATTGATAACGTTATTGTGCGCGAATTCAGACCTACTTACATTCATAAACTGGTTTATTTAATTACGAAATAATACAAAAATAACAGTTACATAGAATATTAGTGTGAAATTTAATTATCATGGTTAAAACAATCTATTTAAGAGGCCACAATAGCAAGCCACGCCCAAAAAATATGGACAGCGTGCTCCGCTGTTTTCTTCGTGGATATTTTACAGTATCTAGGTCTTATTCGACGGGCCTCGTGGTGTAGTGGTTCTGGTAACGGATCAAGAGGTCGCAGGTTCGATTCCCGCTCGGGACAATCATTTGTGTGATTTTTAGGGTTCCGTACCCAAAGGGTAAAAACGGGACCCTATTACTGAGACTTCGCTGTCCGTCCGTCCGTCCGTCTGTCACCAGGCTGTATCTCAAGAACGGTGATAGCTAGAGAGTTGAAATTTTTACAGATGATGTATTTCTATTGCCGCTATAACAACAAATACTAAAAATAAAATAAAATAAATATTTAAGGGGGGCTCCCATACAACAAACATGATTTTTAGGGTTCCGTACCCAGTATCTCAAGAACGGTGATAGCTAGACAGTTGAAATTTTCACAGATGATGTATTTCTATTGCCGCTATAACAACAAATACTAAAAATAAAATAAAATAAATATTTAAGGGGGGCTCCCATACAACAAACATGATTTTTTTACCGTTTCTTGCTCGATACTAATAACGTTGCCTTATGTTGCATATATAATGGTACGGAACCCTTCGTGCGCGAGTCCGACTCGCACTTGACCAATTATTCTAATTGTCATACAAATGTTTGTACTGCGTCTGGTAGTTTCTATGTATTATAAGTATGTATTTACAAAAAAAAAGTAGTATGTATATGTATTCTATCCGTATTCTGGTACCCATAACACAAGCATATAAGCTTAGCTTGGGACCAGAGGACGTTGTGTGAAATGTCCATGAATATTTATATTTATATACATACTAGCTGACCCGGCAAACGTAGTTTTGCCATACTAAAAAAAAAAATATTGAAAAATAGATGTTGGCCGATTCTCAGACCTACAGAATATGCATGTAAAATTTCATAAAAATCGGTCAAGCCGTTTCGGAGGAGTACGGTAACTAACACTGTGACACGTGAATTTTATATATTAGACTAGCTGACCCGGCAAACGTTGTTTTGCCATACAAAAAAAAAAGTTTGAAAAATAGATGTTGGCCGATTCTCAGACCTACAGAATGTGCATGTAAAATTTCATAAAAATCGGTCGAGCCGTTTCGGAGGAGTACGGTAACTAACACTGTGACACGTGAATTTTATATATTAGATTATGTTCCTGCTTCTCTTACATTCTATTTGCCAAAACATGTTTAGGCTTAAAAACTCTTAAATGCAGTAAATATCTTATTAATAGTAAAGTTATAAAGGCTATAACATATTGAGCTTTAAAGAACCACAAATGCAAATTTTATTGGTGTGAATTCTGCCAAATACCTATACCTATATGGCGAGATATACATATATCAAACTTTCAGATTTAAGATTGTACAGGTAGTATGCAATAAATTGAAAATATAACGGAGTATTAATAAAATAAATCAAGTAAAATGAATATCACAGGAGAAATCATATTACACGAAGTGATCCATCAAATGTTACGTAAATGTATTACAAGAACTGCCAAAGAACATCATCAACATTTTACTGCAAATTGTTTATTCTTATGTAAATCTCTCAAGCTATAAATAAACGAATATGTTGGCATGATGTCGGAATAAATATGCAGATTACAAACAAGTTTTTGTGCATTTTCCTTTATTGTTTCTAAATAAAATTCATTAACAGTTTTATTATATTTATTGTTAATGCTTTGATGTTTTATATTATGACAAAAATTAAGGTGTGCAAGAAGTTCATTTCTGTCAGTAGACAGCGACAAATAGTGAAGATCAATTGGCATTGTTCATATTTTTTTTTAAACTCTTAATTCGAAAACCATTTCGGGGAATAGAGTTCCTGATCATGATCCATTAGTTTTTTTCGGAAAATTTGCTACATTAACGATTATTTTTCCAAAAAAGCAAATGCTCTCTATTTGCCCTTGAAATAAAGGACTTAAAATATTACTTACTTTACTACTCGATGGTGAGTCAAAATTGGTCTATTAAATCAACTCAGCAACTTTGAAAAGATGTATTGCAATCTGTCTTAAGTCTATCAGGATAAGGCAATACACAGATTGCGTACAACGATGACGTCACAACATTTAAAAGAAGATCTTTAAGTATTTTTTTTAAATTCTGTATAGTGAATATTTTAAAAATATTGAAATTAGTTGCTTAAAATACCTAGTCTATATTTTGTAAAAAAAATAAAAAAACAGGAGGTCAAAAATTATGAACAATCCCAATTATCATTACCCAATTAAACTATCCCTAGTGACGATCACAATAAGCGCGATGACAACAAGATACTCGTAATCAAACAACTAACACTGCGCATCTTGGTTTATAGTACTTGGTTAGTAGTAGTATAGTGTTTAGATGTTTTTTTTATCTAATAGCTACACAGCTGTACAGTTTTATATAAATATATGTATTTAGTAGAACATCCATCCATACATTCTTACAAACATTCGCACTTCATCATAAATAAACATGGTTCCCCACCATTAGAATTTGAAGATGACTGTTAGATATTGATGGTTAGGATTTCAAGAAGACTGTAAACGAAAGTTTTAATAAAGTACATCTAGATTCGATCATTGACCCAATCCATTGACCGGAGAGTCACAACAGCTATTGTTACCGTGTTACGAAAAGTGTATACAACTTTAAGGCTATATACACAGTTATTGAACCATAAAAACCTTTATAAAGAGCACGAGTATACATCAAAAGCAAATCACTTAACACTTTTCTTTTCTAAAGAAGAAAGCGAAAGTGTTAGAACAATATTTATACATCAGTCTCTCTATTGAAGGGTCCTATAGATATACACACACATTTGCACCAGTGCAGTGTTGTCAGCATTGAAACTCTGAGTTGCCGTATATCACAGACAAGATTGCCGTCTTTAATGCAAAAAAAATTGAACGGACTTTATCACCTAGGAAGCCTACTCTTTCATTATTTAGATACTTAATATGAGGAAACAATGTGTGTGCCTTTGAAATGAATTGAAAAAAAATTTTGAAATTGAATGAAGCCTTATGCTTTTTTTTAAAGTCTGTAATAAATAAAATATTGCCGCGATTCATTATTCATTAAAAAATTATCTACTATTTTCAGAAAATGCTGCTCGTCGCCATTCCACGTCCTTCTCCCCATTTACTTAGGGTCTTAGGTGTCACAACACAGGCACAACATGTTTTCCCTGCATACTCTTCTGTCAAACGTCATCTATGAATTTACATCCATCTTCTTCACATCCTCTTTCACACAATCCATTCATCTTTTCTTGGGTCTAGCTTTGGCCTTACAATCTACTTACACAGTCAAAGTTTTCAGAAAATGAGGTTACTGTCGTGTTTATATAGTAAATTTATGAGTTATCTGCCGCATATTCTACAAAATATCAATTCAGCTGAAATTGCCGAATAATACGGCAATTCCTGTACCAATAACAACACTAGTGTACATACAACAATACAGACTAATTTAGGATTCTATGCCGAGAGATTTTAAACTCTATAACAATGTAATGAGATGCATGATATTTTAATGGAGGTGTACGTTTAGGTCAAGGTGTGCTTATGGGAGATGTTTCATATAAACCGGTGGGATTATGTTTGAATAGAAAGAATGAGTAATTAATGTATGTTTGGAAATGTAATTAAGAGCATTATAAAGCTTAAGAATTAGAGGTTATAATTTGTATACTTTCTATGATGTACCAAAACATGGAATGAATTCGGTTGTTAAAATAGTGAAATCTACTTCTTCTTTCCAGATTAGTTACATTCCGCTATTGGACATAAGAGTTTATCGTCGAGTTTTCCGTCTGTCACAGCTGATGTTAACTGCTTAGAATATCCCCTACCTACATAACCACTTGCAGTATCCTGCGGAAAAATAGGTTGGTACCACTAAACTTGTATTCTTAATCCATCACCACACAGATATTGTTATAAACAGTGAAACTGCCTTTTTTCGTTTAAAAGTAATACTTTATCTGTTGTTAATCTATACAAATATTATAAAGCTGAAGAAGTTGTTTCTTTGTTTATTTGTACGCGCTAATCTCAGTAACCACTGGGCCGATTAAAATATTCTTTCATTGTTGGATAGTACATTTGTCAAGGAATGCTATAGGCTATATAACATCACGCTGCACTTAATAGAAGCGAAGCATCAGTGAAAAATCTTGCGAAAACGGGGAACATTTTCTAAATTACACGCGCAAGAAGTAGCGGGGAACTGGTAGGTAGTATTGTTATAATTAGTGAAACTGCCTTTTGTCGTTTAAAAGTAATACATTATTTGTTGTTAATTAGTATGAAATGGCAATGCTATCTCGTGATTAATGATTACCAAAGAAGAATATATTTTAAAGTAAATTTACAGCTCAGACATTTTATTATGTAGATAACATTAAATCATGGTTTGAATACAAAGAGCTAATAAATATAAATGAAGCAACTGTCTTAGTACGAGTATATGGAATGGGTTGATTAAACTACAAATTGTCTAGGAATTTTGCAAGCATATAAAAACAAGAATTGGTGGCGCTTAGAAAGAAATTTATTATGTGACTAGTCTGTGGAATAATTATGTATAAGGAATACTTAAGAGGATACCAAAATAGCTTCGTGCATTTTTCTAGGTACGAAGTTTTCATTGTTTCTTTAGATTGAATGGCTAGAGCTCTAATTTTTAAGTATATGTTTTTTCAATATATAATCTAGGATCGCATAAACTCAGAAACGCGATTGAAAAAAGTTTTCTCTATAGAAAATCTTAGCGAAAATACCTCTCACATTTCTTATTTTTTTCATTTGTCGGTCTATTATCGCGTATTAACTAATGAAATAACTTTAAAAACATAAGTAACTATTATATATAGAAACACGTAAATCAGAATTAAAATATATTTAGTAGATTATGAGTAAATAGGAAAAGTATCCCTAATTCTTCATTTTCTGTGCCTACTGGCTGTGTTAATATGTACGTGTCGGCGATGATATACGATAATATTGATGTAGGCCCTTAAACGGTAACGGTTAAAGAGTATTCAGGAAATACACTGCCAACGCGGCTCCTTCGCATTGGTCATGTAAGTCATGGTAAGACATAGCTCAATTTCCATTTTTGAGAAATCAAAAACGCCAAGTAAGAAAAAATTTTATGTAGGTACCTGTAGGTTGGACACGTAATATTATCGAGTAATGGAACGTAATCAAGTCTCGTCTGTATTCTTATTTTTACGTACACGTAGAAACCATTAGAGCGAAAGTAGCGGGGCTTATCTACGTAGACTGTAGTGATAGTCTATGATGGAGTGAGACTCTAGCTAGGGTAGTCTATGCAGTGCATAGACTACCCTAGCAGAGTAGTCTACTTCTTCTAGGCAGTCTACGACGTGTGCAGTATCTTCTATCTATTCTGTGCATAGTATGCACACGTCGACTGCCCTATGAGAGTCACTCTCCGTTATTTGAATCTATCGTGGACGAGGCCTTTTAAAAATGTCACGGTAAGCATGATATCTCTTGTCTTAAGGGCCTACATCAATATTATCGTCGACACGTACATATTAACACAGCTAGTAGGTATAGAAAATGAAGAATTAGGGCTATTTTTTTTGTTTACTCAAAATCTACTAAATATATTTTAATTCTGATTTACGTGTTTCTATATATAATAGTTACTTATGTTTTGAAAGTTATTTCATTAGTTAATACGCGATAATAGACCGACAAATGAAAAAAATAAAAAATTAGAGAGGTTGTTTCGCTAAGATTTTCTATCGAGAAAACTTTTTTCAATCGCGTTTCTGAGTTTATGCGATCCTAGATTATATATTGAAAAACCATATACTTAAAAATTAGAGCTCTAGCCATTCAATCTAAAGAAAAAATGAAAACTTCGTACGTAGAAAAATGCACGAAGAATTTTGGTATCGTCTTAATCAACCCAAACGTTTATGTATAAGATTAATTTCATATGTATACACGTTAATATAAGGATATGTTCAAAATTACAGTATTATCTAGACAGGATGACAAACATCGTTGTTATCCATATGCAGCGGTGCAAAGAGATTAAATTTAATTAACGTTGTCGACTAGAGCACTTATTGTAAAACGTTCCGGGAAAAGAAAGGCCTTTAATGAAATACAATAAATACAAAGAGCGTGTCTTTACTTAATATTAAACCTAGTCGTTATTGTTGTAGGTATGTCCGGTATTGTCCGTGTGGTGACGGATTAAGAATACGAGTGTCTTTTTCCCTCGCCGGGTCATGGTAAGGCTCAAAGCACCATCATGGTCCGGCAGGGCAAGAGGCGATAAGAAAAAAAATACCCTAATTTTTTCCCGAGGGTGCTATAAAAGCTATCTAAGGGTATTGTAGTGGAATATCATCAACTGCTAGAGACGGAAAACTAGAAACTAAATCCTGTGCCAACACGCCTGGTCAGCCCGGCACAGTAGACCATAATCCATCCCAAGGTGGAGGAGCCCTGTGCTCAATAGTGCGACGTTAATAGGCTGGAGAAAGAGTTGTATGTCTCTATGCAGGCTTGTCTTTATAACTAAAAAAATATATTTAAAACTACGCTACGACTATTCTTTGGCTACGGATTTTGACGCGGCTTTTTGATAGATAGGATGGTTTATGTTCAGAAGAATGGTTTTTAGGGTTCCGAAATAAAAGTAAAAACGGTATCCTATCGCTGTCTATCCGTCCCCCGTTTTGTCCGTCTGTCACCAGACTTAAACGGTGGCACTTATAGGCTAAATAACATCACGCTGCGACTAATAGGAGCGAAGCATCAGTGATAAATGTTGCAAAAACGAGGAAAATTTTCTAAATTCCACGCGTACGAAGTCAGGGGCAACAGCTAGTAGAAAATAAAATAAGCGAAACTACAACAATATATTAGATCTCTAGAAGCAATAAAATGGTTGAAATGCGTACCATTAGTTAATCGATTACTGCCATAGTTACACTTTATTGCTGCTGATTATTTTAATTTTAAAATATAGTAATAGAATTATTTAAGCCGTCTTATCTCTTATTTATGTTTCTTATGTCGTGTTGCGTGTTACCAAAATCCTCCAAAATAACTCTAACGATTATTATGAATATAATTGTGCATATCGAATAGGACTAATAATAATTATGCAAATAAAACTGCGAAACACAGATAACAAATTTTATAACACGAAAAATAATAACGTAAAAGAAAATTTTGAAAGGTTTTTATTTTTGATATACTATCACTTTAACGATAAAGCCTTAATAGTTCCTGATGAAGGAGTAAAAAAGTGTAATAACTAAAATTGTGGTCAACATAAACATTATGATGAAACATAAGCCATAACTGGCAATTTAAATGAATTCGCGATAGAAATGTCCGATTAGAAACGGTTACGTTATACGAGTATCTATAGCAGTTATGTTTAATAATATCCCCCTGGTCTTGGTTTGAAAATTAAAAAAATACACGCTAGTTGATTTTGAATTTTTTTTTATTAGCATCAAGCGTGTCTTTCTGTCTAGGTATGTGTCTATGTAACGGAATCTTTGCAAGTAATTTTCACCTACTCGCGTTAGTCAGATTGATGTGAAGTTCTGCAAACATATTAAGGGCCTACATCAATATTATCGTCGACATGTACATATTAACACAGCTAGTAGGTATAGAAAATGAAGAATTAGGGCAATTTTTTTTGTTTACTCAAAATCTACTAAATATATTTTAATTCTGATTTACGTGTATTGTATATAATTGTTGTATATAATAGTTACTTATGTTTTTAAAGTTATTTCATTAGTTAATACGCGATAATAGACCGACAAATGAAAACAATAAAAAATGTGGGAGGTTGTTTCGCTAAGATTTTCTATCGAGAAAACTTTTTTCAATCGCGTTTCTGAGTTTATGCGATCCTAGATCATATATTGAAAAAACATATACTTAAAATTAGAGCTCTAGCCATTCAATCTAAAGAAACAATGAAAACTTCGTACGTAGAAAAATGCACGAAGCTATTTTGGTATCCTCTTAAGAACCGAAGACTATGTAATAATTTAAAAATAATTCAGAATTTTAAAAAGTGTTATTTAATTTTTGAACTAAGTCTATCTTTACTTATTATAAAATAAAGTCGATATATTTGTATGTGAGCTTATATCTTAAAAACTACGCATCAGATTTCGATGCGGTTTTTTTAATAGATAGAGTGGTTCAAGAGAATGTCTTTTTTTAATAATTATGTTTAGTTTCTAAACTCGAAGCGTACGAAGTTGCAGGCAACAGCTGGTTATTTTCAAATTACAGAATTTATTACAATTACTAATTAAAAGAATCGTAAATTCTGTAGAACTTACGTTTATAGTTAAAATTCAAACGTTTACACGAAATTTTCTATTCAAGAATTTCAGTAACTAACATTTAGTTAAATATCGCCAATTTTCTTATCAGGTAGACAAAGACTTGTATAAATTTTAACAATTAAATGCTTGAATGTCGTCTGATACCAGACACAGAGTGGTACAAACGAAAAACAAATTAATATGTTAACGATAAACGAATAAAGTAAAGAATACAAGTTGTTGCTAAAATTACAAGCACGACGGTGTTGTATTTGCTTTTTTACTTTTTAGGCGAGATAGGAAAAATTTTGGAAAGTAAATTTTTACGATATACATATATGTATGCAAAATTACAGATGGATCCAACAAATTCAGGTGGGTGAAATCATTCTCAAAGATTTCGTTGAATTGAAATTGAGATAGATACGAGCTAAATCTAAAGCTCAGTGGCGTTGAAATCGCTATTTTATGGTAATTTACACGAACGGTGTTGAATCGTTATTTTGCAGCTTTATTATTACGTAAGCTGATAAATTTGCATACACGAGGTTAAAATTCACGTAAGCCTTCAACAGGATGCTATTAGAATGCCGATATTTGAACATAGGACATTATTATGCGGCCCAAACATGGGTGAATATATTTTGCGATTGTTCTCTGTTAAAGTCTGGGCGTCCGTGTTGTGGCGGATAAAGAATAGATAATAGTTATCACGCAGTTACCGCTCCTCCCAACTTTCTAGCTATGAGAGACAGAAGACTAGACTAATTCCAATCTACGTGTTTAAAAACATACAGAAACGAGTCTCAGAAGCCTAGTTAAAATAAATAAGAACACTTTACAGTGATTATATTGTTTAGTTAAATCACCGCAATCTGGGAGTAATATAAATTAGTTACACGAGTAACATAAATTAATAAAAACAGCTTTATTTATAACAATAAATTTGTTAAATCCTTTTAAATCTTATTTTAATAACATCCATAAGAATTAATCATACAATACAGTAAATTAAGTTGCAGTAAGAATGTTTTTTGAACGAACGAACGAAATTTTTTGTCTTATTTGCATAAATACGTCAAGATATATTTCGAATGAATAAATGTATTCTGTAATAAAACGTTTTTTAATTAAATAAAGTAATTGTAAGGATTAATTATAATAAAAAGCGTTGTGAAATATTGTTACTAACGTTTAGTTAAAACAGACGTCAGAGGTTTCGCATCCGTCTTAATTAGAATTGGGTGTGAATGTGTTTGTAATAATCTTTACTTATTATAAAACAAAGTCGTTATTTTTGTATGTATGTCCTGAAGTGAGCTTATATCTTACACACTGCGCAACGGATTTAAATGCGGATATTTTTTTATAGATAATGGTTTATGAGGATGGTTTTTTTTTGTATAATTTGTTTAGGTGTGATGTATATTTTTAATTTTACGCGTATGAAATTGCAAACAACACCTAGTAATATAATAAGTGGGAAAACGACTTAATATGTGTATTTTTGTCTGTAGTAATATATAAAGAGGAAAGATTTGATTTTTTGTTTGAAACAAATAGCGAAAGGTACTGGTACGATTTAAAAAAATCTTGGCTAATTTGAATACACCTTCGCTTTTTTTCATAATAAGTAAAGATGCAGAGTTGAATACCCGATTGTCTATGTTACATATAAATATAATTTTAGGCAGTAACACGAAATACTATTAAACATAATTGAGTAATTTAAAATCAACAAATTGCTCGACGATAACTATTAAGGCTTATTTACACTACGCAAGTCTCTGGCAACAAATATGGCATTTGTTGCTTGCATTTAACCATTTCTAATAAATGTTATTCAAGCAATGAAAACATCTGTCAACATTAATTTAATAGGATGCATTTACTTATATTGTTCAGAATATGAATGCTATACCTAAAGTAAACAAATAAGCGTAGCCGAGGAAGAATACGCGCGTCGACAGAACTCTTCTGAATTTCTTCCGTAGACCACATGAAATATGATATTGTAAAGGTCATGATCATTTAATATAACCTATTCAATGATACAGGCCACATATGGTTTATTTTTAAGGAAAAGTAATAAAATTTTTAAGAAAGGAACAAAAATAAACAAGAGAATTGGGGATTCGAGAGGACATTAAAGATGATGTAAAAATAGATATAGTGAAAAAAATATGAATTTAAAAAGAATACAATTATTTATAAAGCCTTAAATGTTTTTATTTTATAAATGTAACAAGTCCTAGAAGGGAAATAAATGAATTGTTCTGCAAGAAGTAAGTTTATGAGAAGCAGAGGCGTCACAATATCTATTTTTATTTCAAACTCGATTCGACCTCTAACGCTTGCCAATCTGCGGGCAAAAGCTACTAGTCAAATAAATATCAAATAAGCAATATTTAAACACACAACAGCTGTTAAATGGAAAAATACAAAAAAAAAACCCTACAAAACATCGCAGTATGAGCAAATTATCCTCCTAATATTAATAATGTCTAAACCAAAATGTTTTCTGTCGATAATAACGACATACAACTATGGTGTAAATGAGGCTTTATATCAATATCCGTAAATATGTAATAACAGTCCGTATCAATAACATATAACGTATTGAAATCGCAGATTCCCATAGCAATTTATGGTCGTGATTTTTCACAGTCATTATCATTTTACACCATAAAGACTTACATATCAATGTTATTAAAATACGTGAAACGAATACAGCTGGGTTTTTGATGCAATAATTTGAGGTTTTAAAGTTTAACGCGTTAGCTTATGTGCTTGTCGGTAGACAGATCACCAGGTCCGACCTTAGAGTAATAAACCAACCAACCAAAGTTGTATTAATGCTCTGAGGCCCCAACGGATAAACCAGATACGGTGATCGATGGTTCCGTTGTTGAAATAAAGGAAATTAAAATGGAGATGGACAACGAAATAATTACGAAAATATATTTGTACTAGCTGACCCGGCAAACGTTGGTTTGCCATGCAATTGTTAGGGGTAGACAAAAAGCTATCCTATCTTTCAAGTTGGGTCGAATTGCACACGGTGTGCAAATCAAATTTAAAATCGGTTCAGTAGTTTAGGAGTCCATCACGGACAAACATCGTGACAGGAGATTTATATATATAAAGAATATATTCACTAACAATTTTGGGATCGATGATGTAGACTCAGGTTTGGAGGACGAGTAAGTACAAGGCCGCTGCTTATCGTCATAAATACATCAACATTATCCACCACAAAACTGTGAGTGATAGCCGGTAATACATAGGCTTTAAAATGTGGGTAATTTTTTGCCAAAATTTCATTATAAAATTTATAAAGATATCCAAGTGTGACAAAAAATGAATTAGCTCTGTGTGTTTACTAAACATTACAAAATTATGATGGTTTCAATTCTGAGTTCGCGAATTTTGTTTATCGTTCATTTTATTAAAAAAAAGCTATAACTACATCGATTTTTAAATATTGTCTACACCATTTTGCCTTTTTATTACCCTCGTACTCCCACGTAACAATAGTCACTCGTCATGCGTATAAAATTCATTCGTATTTAGTATTCAAACCAAGTGGCATACGTAAAATTCTTTGTTTACAAATGTATGTGAATATCTTCCGTTAATGTTTCGTACAGATACCTATAATAACCACTGGCATTTTAATTTAAAGCACTTTTTTATACTAGAAGGGTGACAAACAAGCAATAAGGCTCGCCTGATGTTACGCGATTATCCTAGCCTATGGACGTTGGCAATACCAGAGTTATCAGTCGGGCGTTGCTGATCTTGTAAGAACCTTTTAACTCCCTCTTTACATTTATAAAAAGAAACAGTTCGGTTTATATTACTGTAACATTAGCCTGTCACTTATCAACCTAAGCACCGGTTTTTCTTCGCACTTTCGCATAAACCCCCTTTTTCTATAAAATGGGATTTCCATTGGCTCGTCTGCAAAGTAAATGAAAGAAGCATGTAAACCGTCAGGTTCCTAGCCATTGTAATTTCGACATATGACAGATACGGTAATTAATAATTCATTCACACTTTTTCATTGTTTTAATAATTTCCAGTAGCCGTTTCTTATGTCGATGGTCATATTGTCTTCTGTTAAAAAATCTGGCTGATATTTATCTATATGCAAACTTTTCATAAATTAGAAAACAAAATGAACACGATTTGCACCGCGGGATATTGTTCGCTGATACTGCGCATTGAAATGCAAAATGAAGCATGAAAAATGCTTCTAAAACAGCAAGCAAATTGCTTCTAAGAAAATTTAAAGGGCAAAATTTCACCGATCATGCAAACCATGGTTAACTTTTACCAATAAATATTCATTTACTAAGAAAAGCGAATCGTTGACTCACAAATGTATTGATATTCCCACGACACATCAATTTATTACGACGATATTCAATTGGTTTTAGTTTATAATAACGCGAATAAGTTATTAATTAAGGATATGGTGGAAAATGGAGTGATGTTAATATAATATTTTCTAACATTGTGATGTTAATATATTGACATTATAATTTTAAGCCGAAAAATATAGGAAGTGATGACCATTCTTTATTAAAATCATCTCTAAGCATTAAAGAGCTGAAACAACCTCTCATCATCAGTTCAGTAATATAAAAATCTGCTTGCCAAATCCAAATACGTAGTTATAAAAGATATGCAAAAACATAGAATTCATAGATGGGTTGGGTTTCATTTCCATCCATTTACGTATCTGTACAAATCGTAAAACTGTAACTGACAGAATGTTTGTTTGCGCTAATATCATGGATTTGCAAAAATCTTAACGTGTTAGATAGTCCATTCATCAAAGAAGGTACAGTACATAGATACGAAAATACTACCCAAAATCACTATTCTGAGCGGAAGAAGTCACGGACACAGCTAATTTATAACAAATATTTCTTACAAACTTCCAGTTAAAATATGGACAGAAAATGAAAGTGATCAAATAAATTCTTTTACCTGACATCACCTTTAAACAATATACGCTCATAGATTGAATTCATAACTTTTACTATTTCGATATTAATTTCTTTAATGATTAATGAAAAACTGATTTGATGCGTTAACCTAGTTTTTTTATTGATGCAATTTCAATGAGAAAGTAGCATAAATTAATATGAAAATACTTTTTAACTATTTTTTTTTGTACTTTTCTGTTTATTTAAACATAGGTAATAAATATGTTAATAATTAATTATAATAAGTTATGAAACTTATATTTCTGTATGCCTCCGAAACGTGGACAAAGCCCGCACAAGATCAAGAATTGATGCATTCGAAATGTGGTGTTGGCGCCGAATGTTAAGGATTCCTTGGACGGCCTGACGTGCTAATGCTTCTATTCTTGCGGAGTTAAACATCAGAACTCGCCTATCGACCATCGCCATGCAGAGACTCCTCAAGTACTTCGGACACGTGGCTCGGCGTGATCCTGACGATTTAGAAAAACTAATTGTCGTGGGTCACGTGGAAGGCAAGAGGAGTCGAGGCAGATCACCGATGAGATGGTCTGATACCGTCAAGCAGGCCACGAACACCGGCATCCCTGCTGCTATCAGACACGCTGAAAGCCGCGACGCCTGGAGGGATTTGGTGCACAGTTTTGACCATGGTGGTCACGACCCTCAGACATGAGGAAGCGACGGTGAAGAAGATGAAACTTATTGTGACTTCATGTATTTATTTAATGATGTCATATACATAAGTGTACATAATATAACGGTTTGTTTTAAATTTTCTCACAGATTTATAGCAATCGGAACTTTTTTTCATCACAGAATATACGCTTGACAGCTTAGTTCCAGACCATGAAGGCTGAAGTATCACCGAATCGTCGTCGGGCTAAAATTTAAAACAAATATACGGCCTGTAAATACTTAAAACATGATTTTGTTTGAAAATTCTTAATTATCATCATCATCATAACATCAAGACTTTTTTCCATGGTGGGTAGAGACTATACCTAGAGCTCCGCTACGATCCAAACTTACTCAGGTTCACATTTTTTATTTCTTTTAATTAAAATCTTACTGAAACTCAAGAAATAATATATAATTCAATTAGTTTCAAACGAAAGTGATTGCATGTAACCTTCAAAGAAATTGGAATGTAAATTGCACGATAAAATTATCATATATACTGGTTTTCATTAATATTTTAAGATAACATACTGTCACTTTCTCTATCAAATAATACTATTAAGTTATTGTATAAAAATATCGGTACAGTTCTTACAGAAAGATGCTGAAATGAAATAAATCTGTATTAACTATGCAATATCTAATCGTCTAAAATAGTCTAAATTATATATCAATAAATACGTTAAGGTGCTACTTCATATTTACAACGAGTTTCCTTTTCTTAGTTAAATTCAAAAGAAAAAATTCGAAACACGTTCGTCATTTTGACGAGCCTCGTGGTTGAGTGGTTTACGTAACAGACTGCCGATCAAGAGGTTGCGGGTTCGATTCCCGCTCGGGACAATCATTTGTGTGATTTTTCCAATTTTCATACAAATGTTTGTACTGCGTCTGGGTGTTTCTATGTATTATAAGTATGTATTTACAAAAAAAAAGTAGTATATGTATTCTATCCGTATTCTGGTACCCATAACACAAGCATATAAGCTTAGCTTGGGACCAGAGGACGTTGTGTTAAATGTCCCTGAGTATTTATTTATTTAATTTTAAAATGTGATAAAAGAGGGAGTTCTGGGATAGGGCACGAGAATGATGATGATGATGAGTATTTGATGTCGTGGCCTCAACTGATATACACGATCCAAAGATATGGTACACATAATACAGGCGGACAAGGAAGTCTCAGTAATAGTCCTGTTAACTGTTAGGACGGAACCTTAAAAACTGAAAAAACTATGACCAACTAATTACACACTACATTTAAATCTTCGATCCTTTTATTATGTTCTTTTAGCATATTAGGAATTGTACTAATCACATATCCATAACTTATACCTTAAGTTCCACAAGGGTCACCGTACCAAGGATTATTAACTTTTGAATTATAATAGGCATTTAAATAACTCAACAACGCATATGAAAAGATATCTTTCTCACAGTCAATTGAAACGGATTCTCTTTTAAATAGAATGGCGCATTGTAAAATAACAGTTGTATTACAGTTACCAGTTCATAAATAAATAAGAAGCGAATAGTGCGTGAGACTAGTGTCATAGATTGTAAGTTAAAGTTGTTTAGATAAGTGTTGATTGTCATGTTTGATTGTCAACGCGGTAGGTTCCATTGCTTTACTTCATTCGTGCATCCCATTGCCACTCTTTAAAGAAATGTATTTCTCGGGGCATTTATTGTCACATTGCTACATTCGTTATAAGTATGTAAATGTAAATATACCACAAGATCAACAAAATGGGTTTCCTCAATAAGTTAATTAAACAGTCAGTGCTGTCGTCAGGTGAGTTAAAAAAAAAATTTACATAATAATTGCGATCCTTCACAAAACATCTTTATGTTTAATTTAACAGATTCAGCAACAACGGCCTTAACTAGGTAGAAATTTATCAACAAAATGTCGAAATAATTTAACACAAAAGTTAGGAAAAAATCGAAGGTCGCAATCTTCAGTGCATAAACGAACAGCAAACATTGTTCAGCAGACAAAAAGTAGTTTCAAAATTGTTTAAAATGTTGTAGAAAATTAATAAGAAAAGTATAAATAAAACTACTTTTTACGGATTTAGACGCGTATATTTGTTTTAAATTTTGGCCCGACGTTTCGGAGACTTTGCAGTCACCATAGTCACGGGTGCAAACTGCAAAGTCTCCGAAACGTCGGGCCAAATTTTAAAACAAATACACGCGTCTAAATCCGTAAAAAGTAGTTTTATTTAAACAGATGAGTCGCGCAAGTGTTAGAAAATATTATAATAAGAAAAGTAGTGTATTAAATGCAATTAACGTTTCTTACAAATATTTCTTTTAGTTTTAATATTATCGTGTATTGAGGTGCAAACTTAAACAGGCCTGTTACAGGCCATATATCTAGCAGGGGAATGAATTTATTGATTAACGCAAAACAAACTCTAACAGTATTTTGTAAAGGTCGTGATCATTGAATATAACCTATTCAATGATACAGGCCACATATGGTTTATTTTAAAAAAAAAGTAATAAAAATTTTAAAAAAGGAATAAAGAAAAACAAAAGAGGATTGGGGATTGGAGAGGACATTAAAGATGATGAAAAAATAGATATTGTGAAACAAATATGAATTTAAAAAGAATACAATTATTTATAAAGCCTTAAATGTTTTTATTTTGTAAGTGTAACAAGTCCTAGAAGGGAAATAAATGAATTGTTCTACAAGAAGAAGGTTTATGTGAAGCAGAGGCTTCACAATTTACTATAGCTGTAGTTTCATAAAAACAGCTCAACCTCAAACATAATTTTCATGTGTTTTCTAGGTAATACATATAAGTACGTATTAACAAAAAAAATTGTTTATAATGTAGTATATTTGTATTCTATTTGTATTATTGTATTTGTATTATAGGTAGCTATATTAAGCTTAATTTGGGACTAGAGGGTGTTCTGTGAAGATCCTATAAATATTTAAGTATAAAAACGCCAGCCCATACCTACCAGTCTCGGCTTTAGTGACTTTTTTGCCGCTACGAATAATCCAGAATTTCGTGATCCAAAACCACAAACGCATTAGTTTTATTTAAATTCTTAACATGCTTACGTCACCCTCCATTTTATTAGCTAAATAATATAACTATTACAGACCAGAAAATGAGAATACGCAGACTTCTTATTTCAGACCTAGATTATCACTAGGCCGAATCAGATTGCGTAGAACAATAGCAAATTAAAAACAAAACATGACCGACACTAAATCCGACTCTAGATGTCAACTATAAGAATGTCAAACAAAAGACACTTGATATGTTATGCTCGGTACAGTAAACTGAGACAAAACTGTCAAAAGATTTCTAGAGCGAAAAGTGACTCGTACGCTCTAAAGATTTTCATAACACTTGCATTGTTAAGCGCAGTTTGAAGTCAAATTGTCATAATAGTACTAATTACCACCGTAATATACACATTAAAGTAATAAAAAAATAACAGTTAAGTACGAGATGTATTCGGACACGAAGGGTTCCGTATACCGTTATTACCATAATTTAAATGTTTGTTTTATGGGAGCCTCCTTAAATATTAATTTAATTATTTTTTTTCCGTGTGGTGACGGATAAAGAATACAAGTTTCACTACCCCTATTCCTCCCGAGGGTGCTGTAAGAGGCAGCTAAGGGATATTGTTTTCATAGAACATCCTCTGTAAGAGACAGAAATCTCGAAAATTAACACTATACTACTGTAAAACGCGGCACAGTAGGCCATAATCCCTCCCAAAGTGGAGGAGGCCCGTGCTCAACAGTGGGACGTTAATGGGCTGGAGAAGAAGAAGGAGAAGAATTATTTTTTGTTTGCTATTACAGCGGTAACAATAATACATCGTCTGTAAAAATGTCAACTGTCTAGCTATAACTGTTCATGAAATACAGCCTGGAGACTGAGGGACAGACGGACTAACAAGGAAGTTACAAAAGCCACCTGTAAGACAAACTATTAAACTTCATTTAAGGAACTTAGTAATTATGCCGCTAGTGTAAGTAAATTGCACTTTTGTATTGTTTTCGGTATACTGTGGAATCTAATAATATTACATAGAGCCCTAAATAACAAAGTATCGCAACTACATAGCGGCGTCAACGCTCCTTAAATACAAATTGAGCGATGAATCTAGGTTTCCGGGATGACGTCACTAATAGTTACACATTAAACTCTCTTAGAAGTAGAGAAGATAATAATAAATAAATAAATAAATATTAATAGACATTTCACACAATGTCCTCTGGTCCCAAGCTAAGCTTATTATGCTTGTGTTATGGGTACCAGAATACGGATATAATACATAAACTACTTTTCTTTTGTAAATACATACTTATAATACATAGAAAACACCCAGACGTAGTACAAACATTTGTATGACATTTATGAATATCACACAAATAATTGTCCCAAGCGGGAATCGAACCCGCGACCCTGTGAACGGCAGTCCAGTACATGAACCACTACGCCATGAAGCCCGTCGAATAAAAATAATGAACTTAAGAAACACATCCCTAAGAGCCACAAATAAAAAATAAAGACAAAAAGAAGGAGAAGAAGAAGGAAGTAATGCTGATTGTGGACAGGTAAAACTTTATTACCTACTAGCTGATGCCCGCAACTATTACCCGCGTGAAATTTGAAACATTTTCCCCCTTTTTGGAACAATTTTCAGTGATACTTTGCTCCTATAGGTCACAGCGTTACTATCCAACACTAAAATAATTTTTGAAATCAGACCAGATGTTCCCGAAATAAGCGCGTTCAAAAAATAAAAACGTACTATTTAGCTATATAATACTACTCTATATATTACGGTAAAATAAGCATACTTATAGGGCGACGACGAATTGTCCCTATTTTCTTCGATTTATTTTTATGAACAAAAACATTGAATGCCTATTTTACAAAACTTTTGACTCCAAAATAATGGCTTAAAATCACACGCATTATTACTACCGTAATGAGATTTAGATAAAATCTAATGTTTACATTATGAACTACATAACATCAAATGCTATTTTGTGAGACGTTTTCAATTATACAAAGGAAATAATTAAACAACTAAAACGGTAACAACACCGTTAAGCGGATAATTCTGAAATTCCAAATTCAAAAATATTTGTAATCCTTAAGATAATGTTAACTTTTCCCCACGAATATTAAGTTCGAAATTTAAATTTTTCCATGAAACTAGTTAAGTGCGAGTTGAACTCACGACCCAAGGGTTCCCATTACTATCAAAATATATTCATTATCTTGATGTAATAATTACATCATGTTAATTGTATAAAAGTAGGTAGCCTTTTAAATATTTTAATGCATTCTAGGTTTCTTTAATATTAATTGTTGTTTTACGGTCAACAGGAATGCATAATGTCCAAATATCACCATTCCTGAGATACTACTAGTGTCTGGTGACAGACGGAAGGATGGAGAGTGGAATCTCAGATATAAGGTCCCGTTTATGCTAAACAGAAACAATGGAACCCTAATTTATTATACTGCTGTGAAACAGTTATCATAAAATAAAACTTATCTATTTTCCAAGAGATATCGTACGTTCTTTTTGAAACAATACTCGTAAAATCTCAGTAAAAATTACAAGTTCACACAAAAGAGAAATTAAATACAAAATTATAGGTGTAAAATAAGGAAACTATTGTGTCCAATGAATGACAAAGCTGTGATTAAATGGCGGTCTACATCACACTCGCTCTAATTTCACATTGTTATGCAGTTCATTTTTCACACGCGGTTCTGTGAAATGCGATACAAAAATTAGGTGTGTGTCACGACATGATTACTGAGAAAGTAATGCACATAATATAAAAACATTGTATTTAATGCAACTCTTTATTTTAATATGGTAATAAAATATAAATGTATTTGTATCAGGGTTGTCAATCGTATGAAATTATTTTACTTAGGTATTTAATACCATTTACGGGGCTGACATGAACTCATAGTAGTTCGAAGTCCCAAATAAATAAAGAAAAAAAAAATATTCGGAAATTTCACGGAAGTTCCTTTGGTATAAAACTAAGGTTTGTGTACTGTACACGATTAGGGGTACATTCAAAATATACTTAATATTACTCTGTAAATACATCAGAATAGAAAAACCCATCAGACGCAGTGCTTATATCATTTAACACAGTGTAGTAGAAATTTAATAAAACACTACTCTTTCGCGAACCAATAAATACCATAAAATTTATGGCACTCATTATTATTACATTTATGGCATAAATGTAATAATAATGAGTCGATTAGCTATTCAATCAAGTCTAGCTCGCCATTTCTCAGTTATATCGATTACATAACCAGGCAGTTGCATCTCGATTACCTCACTAGTTGCGAAGGTCGTCGTGTGTCACGCTACGTTTATCTTTACTTTATTATTCTTATATTTTTATATTAAAGTTATAAAGTCCCTAATCATCATTGCCCTGCCCTTATTCCTTTATTTAGTTTCGACGCAACATGATTATTTTTCCATGCTTTTCTGTCAGATATTATTTCATTATTTGCTCCTCTTTCACATCCCTTTTTACGGGGAACAAACTATAAACGTGGGGAAACGGGGGGATGTAGCCAGTAGTTTTAATTTTAAAGTAAATGTTATTATATAAGTTTTTAAATGACTCAAAATGCTAAATACCTTTGTACTAATTGTTTATGCGTTGGCTATATACCTGAGAACGCAAGCAGGAGTGAGACAGGGTTGTATTCTTTCACCATTACTTTTTAACATATACACGGAGTACATAATGCGAATTGTTTTGGAGAAATGGAATAAAGGCATAGCTGTAGGGGGTCAGATCATTTCGAATTTAAGGTATGCCGATGATACCACTCTTCTCGCGACAACTGAAGAGGACATAACAAACCTCCTCCAGCTCCTCGAATCTACCAGCGTGAACTTTGGACTTACTATTAATAGAGACAAAACGAAGATGATGATAGTGGATCGTGCTAAAAACAATTGCCCACAAACCACAGTCGTTGCGAATTGTCATGTGGTCCAAAGTTATGTCTACCTTGGCTCCACTATTGTAAACAATGGAAGCTGTGAGGATGAAATCAGAAGGCGATGCGCTGTGACTAGGTCAGCAGTAGAGAAGCTCACCAAGATTTGGAAAGACCGAAGAATTACAAAAATTATCAAAATCCGTCTCATGCACACCTTGGTTTTTCCAATCTTCACGTATGGTTCTGAAACGTGGACGCTAAGACTGCAAGACCGAAGAAAGATCGACGCCCTTGAGATGTGGTGTGGACAAATTGTGAAGGCAACGACTAAGTCGCTAAACAGTCCATAACCACGACCACTCTACAAAAGAGTGTCCGGCTGAGAAGAAGAATATACCTGAATATAAGATGTAAAATAATATTGCAATATGATCAATGTAAATATTTCTACTTACATATACTTATTAATTAATATCCCTGGAATCTTTTTAACTAAATGAATTACCTGAAACAAAAAAAAACATATTAGCAAAAATATAAATCTGAATAGAATATTATTAACAACAGTTTACCTAATATTATTCGAAGGCAATATTAAATTTTAAAATTTTTGAAAAAACATACCATATTTAATATTCACTAACGCTTGCGCGACTGTTCGTTCAAATAAAACCACTTTTTACGCTACGCACTTTTGACGCAGTTCAAACATTTGTATGACATTTAAAAATATCACACAAATAAATAAATAAATATCAAATATCGACTAAACGAATAATTCGATTACAAATTGCTTTTATAAATACTACGATTGTCTATAGCTTCCTTCAGGCAGTATGACGTACATCCGGTTACTTTCTAACAAACACACACATATAATATTCGTTTATCATTTATCTATTATCTAAGCAATAGCTAGAACAATATAATACATTATGTAGTTATACCACCTAGAATTTATTGATTTTATCAAATTCGCAACTTATAAATTGAGTAACATTTACAAATAGCTTCATAATTTTCGTAGGTAAGCTTCGTACGCGTGGAATTTAAAAAACAAATGATACATATAAAATACAAATAAACCACTAACTCAGCGCACGCCACGGAAGTCCATAAATATGGATGATTTTCTCCTTTTTGCAACATTTTTCACTGATACCTCGACCCTATTAGCCGTAGCGTAAGGTTATATAGCCTTAAGCCTTCCTCGCTAAATGATTTATCCAACATAAATATAATTTTTCAATACAATACACATCCATTGTTAAATTATGTTTACTATATTTTATTTTAATTTTTTACAAAACGTCCTCTGTTCCCAAGCTAAGCTTATATGCTTGTGTTATGGGTACCAGAATACGGATAGAATACATATACTTACTATTTTTCTTTTGTAAATACATACTTATATAATAGTTAGAAACACCCAGACGCAGTACAAACATTTGTATGGCAATTAGAAAAATCACACAAATGATTGTCCTGAGCGGGAATCGAACCCGCGACCTCTTGTGTCGGCAGTCCGTTACATGAACCACTCAACCACGAGGCTCGTCTCGTCGTAGGCTCGTCGAAGCATTACAATGTTAAGTTAAAGACAAATGCTTAAAGACTAGCTACCTATATGCTACCTGTACGTCACGATATAAATATACCGGATATGTGTTAAAAATACAGGCCATATGCACAATGTCTTTGTTCCGCTAAATATTTGCACAGAAACCAGTTTCAAAAAGCAAAACCTGCTTTATTCATTGCATGACCGAAATCGCTGCCTTCGTGGCACAAAGACCGAGGCATTGGCCTTCTCTAATGCAAAGATTTCTGTTATCATACCTAAATACGTAAATTGTTATTGAAGGGCCATTATAACCTGTATAAGATTATTATCAGCTCGGAGTGAAAAAATGGAAATTATGTAGAGCAGTTTTATGGGCCTATATTTATTTATTTCATTAAGTAAGGCCTAAAGATCAAAGAAGAAAATTTATAAAGAAAACAGGTCGCGACGAAGAGTTTGTTGCTAAATTGTAAAACCTGTTTTTTCTTTCTATATCATTGGGTAATAATGATCTTTAAATCATATGACGATGAAATACAGTTAATAAAATGAGCTTTATTATCAATATAAGCCCTATTATCCTGGTGTATTAAAACACAGATTAAAGAAGAATTTTGAATTAATAAGTTTTATAAGGCAGATATTCCGAGATGCCAAAAAAGAAGGATTACGACAAGTGACGCTAAAATGGGGATTTTGGCTGGAGAAGTTAATAAATCAAAGTATAATGTTGTAAAGAACTATGTATCTTAAACTATTATTAAGAATTCTCATAACATTCTACGTGTGTGTCTGTCAAGTGTTTGGCTATGACGTCATCATAACACATGTTGCAATACTCAATTGTAATTTTACTCTCTGAAGCGCAAACCAGTTGTAGTACTACTTGTTCAGGGTCAGTGCATTCATAATTAATTGTTTTTAATATTTAATGAACTTTTTGTTTTGTTTATACGAAGATTGATATTATTATGGCGAGTTAATTTATTATCTGGAAGTTATTAATTTGAAATATTGAGGGATAAATGTCATACAAATTTTTATTTATTTTAAAGAAGGCAGAGTGACTATCTATTTCACCTTACAAACAAATACACTTGCTGAGATTCTTCGGGCACAAGAAGAAAACAAGAAGGGAACCAAACAGCGAGTTGCTCATGCCACATATATTTATTGACATTTTTTTCTTTAGGAATGGTCTACTACTTTCTGGTATTGCCCACTTTAACTTTACTTCTTTATTAATAGTACAGATTACAAATCAAGGCTTCAAAGTGAAGCAGCTACTAATTATCTTATAAATATCTTTTTCCGCACAAGGTTCTGTAGATGAATCTGATTTATCTTTATACAAGGTGACGCGTTCGCAATCATATCAATTACAACACAAAACCAGTACAATAACAAAGCTTGTAATAAATTTGTATAAATTAATTTTAAAGCAGCTTCTTTAGAAACAGCTAGAAAATTCAACATAAATTTTTTTTTATGTTTTATCCAAATACTTGGAAAGTGTGCTATCGAGTAGCTAATTGTATCAAAATACTATTTATTAACTATATTTTTGGTTAAAAACTAATGGTCTTATTCATAATGACTTACGGTTAAAACTAGGAGGTTTAAAAGTTCGCTTAAATAGGTTCGCGAAAATTGTCCAAACTTGATATTCACTTATTAGTCTTTTTACGGTAAAACGTTTATTACCTCTCCGATAAAATCTCCGTTTAACCTCCGATAAGTCATTATGAATAAGACCATTAGTCTGTAGAATGTGTGTCATCTTTATATATAACTACTATTTCTATAGTTAAAACTTAGGAAAATTTTCCTATAGATTCATTGTATTTCCAAAAATAATCTTTTAATTATAAATTACCCGTAAAGTATGAAAAATTTACACATAAAAGATAAAATTGATTGTTCACAGTTCACTTACTTACTTACTTATTATTTGTCAATAAATAATAAATTATTGCTATTTTATATCCATAACCAAATGTGTTAAAAAGGATGTCTGGAATTCGGTCAGTTTTGTATATTATTTTAATTAACGAAAATTTTTACCTTTAGACAAATCTGAAACAGTATTAAAATGTAACCAAACTTCTTGGTACCATTTCTACTTGCATAACTAAACCTAACTTAATATTCTCTAATACTTGCGCGAGTCATTTGTTTAAATAAAACCACTTCTTACGGATTTAGACGCGTTTATTGTTTGGGAGTCCCACCCGACACACTAGTGACTGCAAAGTCTTCGAAAGGTAGGGCTAAAATTCAAAACCTAACTAATTCTTTTTTTTATTTAAACCTAACTAAAATAGTGTCAGTACTAACTGAACGTCTTTATAAATTGGTGTCAAACCTAAACGAGATCACTAGATAGTGTGTTTTTGTGTTTCTTTTTCTAAAATTAAGGCATGAATAATACAAAAAAATTGGTCAAGTGCGAGTCGGACTCGCGCACGAAGGGTTCCGTACCATTATCTATGCAATATAAGGCAACGTTATTAGTATCGAGCAAGAAACGGTAAAAAAATCATGTTTGTTGTATGGGAGCCCCCCTTAAATATTTATTTTATTTTATTTTTAGTATTTGTTGATATAGCGGCAATAGAAATACATCATCTGTGAAAATTTCAACTGTCTAGCTATCACCGTTCTTGAGATACAGCCTGGTGACAGACGGACGGACGGACGGACGGACGGACGGACGGACAGCGAAGTCTCAGTAATAGGGTCCCGTTTTTACCCTTTGGGTACGGAACCCTAAAAAGACCTCTTGTAAGTAAGAAAATAATTGAGTATTATCACGCGATAGACCATGTTTCCAACCTAAAACACTCACTTAGTTCCAATTCACAATAAAACAATAAATATATCGTGTGAATATTGCGTGTGTGCGAATTAGATTACCCGACTTATATGGCTAGTTACAGAAGAACATCCGTACAGTGATTCTGTATTGCAGAAAATTATTTCATAACTTTTCCCAGGATGAGGAACTACTTGATTTACACAAATATTTTAGTGATAATTATCTATTATGATGATTATATCTACAAGATTTTGTTCTTATTTTAATGACTGACATATGCATAAAAGTTAATAGTTGACAAGTAACAAAAACTTATTAAAATTGATAGTATATTCCATGCAAGGAAATGCAGCCCATATTTTAAGTACACTGTATTAGATTGCATTGTTAAGATTTTCCATAGGAACATTATACACAATTGTTTATAGGAAATTATTGTGAATTCCAGAAATGCACATATATGTAATGGTAAACATGTTCTTAGGTTTAATGACAATTTAACTAATCAATCTACGGTTACGGATAGATAGGTAGTAATCCTCGTTTATTAGTAAATTATTTCTATGTCCTGACAAATTTTCAATAGAAAACGCAACGATTTATCTATTTATTTCGATGAGAGAATGCTGTAATCAGTTGATTATTGAAATGCAAGTAAGTACAAAAGGTTAAAACTTTCCGTCTTAAGTTGCAAAATCTGGCGTTAGATAGTATATTTTAAATGGCGTTATTCATGTACCTAAGTATAAAATGTATGTTTAAAAATCGGTTATATCTTTTCTTCTCGATTGAAACATCTTACCATAAACATCCTCCCATCAAGAGTAAAAGTTTATTCTGACATAAAATGAAACTTATGACATATGATTTATTATCAGAAATCAATGTTTGATTAATCGATGCTGCACGAACTCGATTCGATGCATATAATTCGGATGTGTAACATTTACTTAAGGTCAATAGGTGATTGGGTGTATAGGGCAGCAAGTTAGTATTAAAGATAGAGTATTGGCAATCATAAGTCATCTCATCCGGAATTAAGCGTGATTTTTTATAGTCAGCATCATCAGGCTCACATGACTTAATTCAGTTATTAACCTTTTCAATACAAATTTGAAATTAATGAATATAGAGTGCGAATCTTACCAAGACAGTGAAGTAACAAAGATAAAACTTATTTCGTAGCCTACAGTTCCTATGGGGCACCTGAACTCCATAGAACTAGGTTTAAGCAGAGCCAAGTTTTGTCTATAAGAGACGCTGGACACTTTAGCATAATACTCGCAAAGAAGCAGGGACTGGGGAGCCATAACAGTCGGCGCTAGGCGTTTACCCTGTGAGCCCAGTGGAGAAGACGCCCTGGATTTAAGACTATCCAACATAAACGAGAGCTCATGCCATAATAACTCATAACATTTTATTGAACAAGTAAATTTTTTTGCGGTAATGTTAACAATAAAAGATTTTCATGCTTAGAACAAAAGAATATTTATCAGATACTTTATTCAACTTTAGCAGATAATATTAACATAGTTATCATTATTTGGCGGTAAAATAACATCGTGGTATACTTTCGAAAAGCATTGCACTCGTAACACTTCTCTTTACTTCCGGTGAACATTGAATATTTAACATTTAGCATGTGAAAGAAACGTTACGCCAAGATTCGCGATAACAAAGACTAAACGCAATTTTGTTGTAATTTTATGGCATTCTATTACACAGCGTTAGCATATTTTTTACATGCGTAAACACAGAGATATATCTTTACATGAATATATGATGTTGATGTAATTAATGGGCTGAAAAAACAGAGAGATAGAGATATGTGTTGTCAATTGATGTTTTGGGCCACGAACAAGATAAAAGCTTTTCATTGTCCCCATTTTTATTTTTGACCTAGCTACAGTGAGAAATAAGTAGTTAACGTCTACTGTGAGAGACAGAAATCTCGAAACCCTGTGCCAACACGCGTGGTCAGCGCGGCACGTAAACTACAACCCCTCCTAGAGTGGAGGATGCCCGTGCCCAACAGTGGGACATTAATGGGCTAGAGAGAGAAAACATCGATATTCGGGATTTTTTACTATATTTTTTTTTTATAAAAATATCGTATCTAGGATATAGTAAAGCCTAGGTTTTAAGCCAATTCCACCTCAATACAAACTTAGCTATGTGTCAACGTAAACAAAACTCAATAATCATAAAGTATGCATACGTTGCATGATTTTTTCGGAGGTATAACTGTATAAAACTTATAATTATGTTAAATATTACAAAGTGATGACATAACAAAATCATTACTTTACCTACATAATAATATAAGGAAGCCCTACAACTCATATGAGCCGTACCTACATAGTAGGTACTTACTTATTTCATATTCATATCTAATCTATAACATATCCTCTTTCATACAATCCATCCATCTTTTCTTGTGTGTCTCCCGCATTCTATCCTACGTTTAACTTGGATGACGTTTCGGAGATTAAAAAAAAATTAACCATTTTTAACCATTGGTTTCGGAAATATGATTTTTTTATTTTTTTGTAAAAAATCGATAAATATTTTATAAATGAGAATGTAACTTCGACAAATGACATTATTTTTTGAGTGTGTTTTTTGTGTTGTACGGGCGAGTACTAGCACTAGCTCATGCATTTTCGTTTTTTCATGTAAACCCCAAAAATAAACCAATAAATAAAAAAAACTGAAAATTAATTTCTCGTTTTTAACAAATCATGCATTTTAGATGTGAGTTGTGTAAAAAAAATGACAAAAAATTGTTAATTTTTTAGGGTTCCGTACCCAAAGGGTAAAAACGGGACCCTATTACTGAGACTTCGCTGTCCGTCCGTCCGTCCGTCCGTCCGTCCGTCCGTCCGTCCGTCCGTCCGTCCGTCCGTCCGTCCGTCCGTCCGTCCGTCCGTCTGTCACCAGGCTGTATCTCAAGAACGGTGATAGCTAGAGAGTTGAAATTTTCACAGATGATGTATTTCTATTGCCGCTATAACAACAAATACTAAAAATAAAATAAAATAAATATTTAAGGGGGGCTCCCATACAACAAACATGATTTTTAGGGTTCCGTACCCAGTATCTCAAGAACGGTGATAGCTAGACAGTTGAAATTTTCACAGATGATGTATTTCTATTGCCGCTATAACAACAAATACTAAAAATAAAATAAAGTAAATATTTAAGGGGGGCTCCCATACAACAAACATGATTTTTAGGGTTCCGTACCCAGTATCTCAAGAACGGTGATAGCTAGACAGTTGAAATTTTCACAGATGATGTATTTCTATTGCCGCTATATCAACAAATACTAAAAATAAAATAAAATAAATATTTAAGGGGGGCTCCCGTACAACAAACATGATTTTTTTACCGTTTCTTGCTCGATACTAATAACGTTGCCTTATGTTGCATAGATAATGGTACGGAACCCTTCGTGCGCGAGTCCGACTCGCACTTGACCAATTTTTTTTATATGATAGGTGAATACTTGAACTATAACCACCTTAGCGTTGGACCACCATTTACGCCACAGCCTGTATATAAACCAATAACAAAACGGCACCCAGTTAATGATAATCCATATAAAATAGAACCATATAATAAACTTAACGTTATCTATCGCAAGTCAAATAAATATCAGACAGCAAATTCAATTGGCGAAACAAGGCAATAATGCCTCAGGTACAATTGGCGAAAGTACAATTATCATTAGACATAACGCAAATCATCTAGATATTGCCGTGTGTCCTCCGGCCTTATTGCCTTGGTTCTAGTCTGCGTCCGTGTAATCACAGGTAATCTTATTAATATTGTGTTTGACACCTCTCCCTGCTGTCTTCAGAGATGTGTTATAAGGATTAGATTATTTTTGAATGCTGCGAAATATAACTACCGTTAAATTAATTGCAATGAAAAAACGGAATTATTATTTCCATGTCTGTAATCTCTGAAGCGGTGCACAAATTAGAATTCATTTATTATGAGCAGGTGGTAAGGCTCGAGCGATTACGGGTTAAGACTTCCGATCAAAATTCGAACCCGATACTTTCGCATCAACCTTACCATTTCACCACAAAAGAGATTTTAGAGATGTTATCTCTTAAAATACATCAAGAAAGAAAGATTTTATTTGTAACTACTCGAAACAATATTAATAAACAAACAAAAAGAATAAAAAAAAAATAACACGGATACTTAAAATAAACAATAACAATTTAACAATGTGAGTAGTCACAAATACGGACCCAACTCGGCACAATGCTGGGTAAAAAACCAGCGCTGGTCTTCCGTTGGGCCGTATTTGGAGGACATCAAACTATTTAACAATAGACATTTAAATAACATAGGTAGATCTTTTGTTATAATATTGTTTTTGACACATATCCACATGCTTAAATCATTCAAATCCATTAAAATTTTAATTAAAGGTTCTACACAAAACTTCGTTGACAAAATATGCAAAAATAAGTAAAGATTAAATATGAATTGCACCAAATCACGATATAATTGTAAACAACAAATCGCCTTGTCAAGTATAACCGCAGGGTAACCCTTCAACCTGTCGTACTAATGCAAGCTTTAGCAACACCGAAGTTAACTTAGACTGTTATCATTACTCTGAAATATATAAAGGTCACTATTTTCCCGGCTCTACCGTGCTTTACGAAACACCTATTAAGGCGAACTTCGAAATCATATTTGATCGTTAAGTTGTATCAACTTTTATTAATCCGTTAACATGTATTATATCATTCGTATTCACAATAATTGTTGGATTCTTTGGCTTTAAGTGAGACACTCGTTAACTCGTAATTTTGTTTTTATTATTTTTTATTAGGGTTCCGTACCCAAAGGGTAAAAACGGGACCCTATTACTGAGACTTCGCTGTCCGTCCGTCCGTCCGTCCGTCCGTCCGTCCGTCTGTCACCAGGCTGTATCTCAAGAACGGTGATAGCTAGAGAGTTGATATTTTCACAGATGATGTATTTCTATTGCCGCTATAACAACAAATACTAAAAATAAAATAAAATAGATATTTAAGGGGGGCTCCCATACAACAAACATGATTTTTAGGGTTCCATACCCAGTATCTCAAGAACGGTGATAGCTAGACAGTTGAAATTTTCACAGATGATGTATTTCTATTGCCGCTATAACAACAAATACTAAAAATAAAATAAAATAAATATTTAAGGGGGGCTCCCATACAACAAACATGATTTTTTTACCGTTTCTTGCTCGATACTAATAACGTTGCCTTATGTTGCATAGATAATGGTACGGAACCCTTCGTGCGCGAGTCCGACTCGCACTTGACCAATTATTTATTTATTTTTTTACATACACAAAAATAAATCTATTGTATTAGAAGCAAAGTATTGCAAAATATTTTAACACCTGTTTTGGGAGAAAAAGCAACAAAACATTTTTACATACCAACATCCATCCATACATCCTCACAAACTATAACGTTTATATTATTAGTGGTATAAATACATTTTTACTTCCAATCAGTATCCATATAGCGACCAAACCCAGTCATACAGGATTCCCTCATTTCCTATTGGTAACAGCAACATAATATTTGTTATGAAAAACATAAGTGAAATGAAAGTTGCTTATTAAAAAGCTGCAGCAAAAATATTACGAACGCAATCATACCTTAGCCAATATTATGTAACACGTTTAAAGAACACCTTTAACCACGTTTTAAGGACCATTGAATTTTATAATAGCCGCTTTTTCTTAGCAGAAAATTGCGCCTCATCGCGAGTTTAGTTTTATGAACAAAGCTATACAGACTTTAGTGCCGTACCTTCATCACATGCCGTTTCTGTACTTCTAGTGGTTTTTAAAAAGCAATAAAAAATGACTATCTCATCTCTACTAATATGAAGAAGCTGAAGAGTTTGTTTGTTTGTTTGAACGCGCTAATCTCAGAAACAACTGGGCCGATTTGAAAAAATTCAATGTTAGATTTATCGAGGAAGGCTTTAGACTCTATAACATCACGCTACGACCAGTAGTGGTTAAGCGGTATGTTAATCATTAGTGATCAAATGCTAATTTACTTAACACTACTTTTTACGGATTTAGACGGGAGTATTTGTTTTAAAATTTTGCCCGACATTTCGGAGGTTTTACAGCCACCATGGTCACGGGTAAGACCTACGCGTCTAAATCCGTAAAAAGTAGTTTTATTTAAATCAATGAGTCGCGCAAGTGTTACAAACTTACAAAATATTATGCAAATTTACCGTTACAAAGAGACATTAAGGGCTTGTACACAAAACGGCGATGCGACGCGATGTGAATTCGCAACGCAGAAAATTACGACACGAAATGCTGCGATGCGATTTCGTACGGCAAGGCGTCTGTCAGGGTGACCATTCCCTCGACGATCGTCAACCGTACTAAATGCATTTTAAATTGAATACTAGATCGTGACATGGATCGTAACAAGAAGTGTGCACTTTTGTTATTGCTTAGGAGATACAGGAAAAAGAAACAAAGAAGATTTTAGGTTCATCCATTTATTACTTTTTATTCGCAAGTTTTCGCGACGCGTCGTGCGAGCTCGCATATTTTTACGATGCGAAGTCGCATCGCAGTTTTGTGTACAAACCCTAAGAACGTTATTTATATAAACGCGCACGCCAATACTGGCAGAATATTAATTAAGAATCATAAAACGTTACTGAAGACCATAATTTATACCATATTCTTGCGAATAAATGATAGATTGGATTTAGACGACCAAAATTGTATGTACGGTAAATAGGTAGTATTTTAAACCATAGCATATGTATATAACTTGGCTGCTGCCGATATAAGACATGCATAGATATATAGATTTTTAATATAGCTAGCATAGCTTCTGACTTTTTCAAAGAACTTGTAAATCTCGCCTACTTGAAATAAAAATATTTGACTTCGAATATAGTTAGTTTTCTAATAGAAAATAATGTTTCTTACAACAAAAGCAAACTAGATTCTAGGATGCTATATTTTAAGAGCTAGGATTTTATACTACGCCGTGGTATGATTTGTGTAGTAGGTATCTTTCATCGGAATAACCTAATCTTATCTCGATTACGTAACAAAGCCATGTTAAGCATTATTAATCCATGGTTTGTTTAACCCACTAACGAGAATAATAAACAAAATCCTTATCTACTGATAAGATAGAAAATCAAAATTTGGGAGGTTATATTACTTGAGTAGTGGGTTTATTAAAATTATGAAATAATAAAATATGCACATAACACAGTAGATCACAATTACTTTGGATGTTATTCTCTGCCAACAAGTTAAACAACAAACATGGAACACTTTTCTTTTATCTCAAACCTCAAATGATGGAATCAGCAGATTTTCTATTGACACAACAAACACTTGGTTAAGAAATAATAAAAAGAGGTCAAAATCAAACTAAAAATGTTTCATTAATTGAGCTTAATTTCAGAAGTTTTGAAGACCGTAAAAATTCCGTTACAAGACTATACCTACAATAGATACAGAATCTACATAAACATAATACCTATTATCTAAAGATCATTCTATTTTTGAAATTTTCCTTTTATTATCGTTAAAAGAAAATAAACGGCGGGAAGCGATTATGACTAAAAGATTTTAAAAGGATGTCCGCTCGTCACTATGGCGACTACAGAACCAAAGCTTTCTTTTATCCTGTTGGTCAGTAATTATCTGCATTAGTCCATCAACAAATGATCAGGCCAAAGTTGGAACATGGATTTTCCGGTGTGATTATCAACACGAAATAAATATAATAGCAATGATTAAACAACTATTTCTCATCTATCCTAGAGGAAAACCTAAGAAAAGATGTATGGACTGTGTGAAAGAGGACATGAAAGAAAGAGGAATTGACACAGACATGACGGCTGATAGAAGACTATGGAAGAAAAAGACATGTTGAGCCGACCCCAAATAATGGGATACGGGCAGGAGGATGATGAGGACTAATATCATAAAGCGGAAGAGTTTTATTTCTTTGCACGCGCTAATCTCAGGAGCCGCTGCACGCGCTGGTCCGATTTGAAAAACTCTTTCAGCATTGGATAGTACATTTATCGAGGAAGGCTATAGGCTGTATAACATCACGCTGCGACCAATAGGAACGAAGCATTAGTGAGAAATGTTGCAAACACAAGGAATTTTTTTTTTATTTCCACGCGTACGAACTAGCAGGCAACAGCTAGTATTTAATAATATAGAATTTAATAAAAAGTCTACAAAACGTCAGGGTAACATTTAATACAAATAAAAGCACCTAATTAAGGGGCGGGAGTGTTAGAGAATATAAGAATACAAATATTTGAGTCTTAAAAAGATAGCAGACTACTGACTTCAGTTTTTTATCAATAGTTACGTGTAAATTAGTGTTGTTAATTGTTTAGTTCTTGTATAAAAATAGTCGTGCTTTAGTACACGTATTTTATGTATGTATTTAAAAAAGGAAACTAGTTTATATAGTATTCATCCGTATTATGGTACCAAAAACATAAGCATATAAGCTTACCTTGGAACCGTAGGACATTGTGTGAAATTTCCATGAATATTTACTTAACTAAAGACAACTGAATTCATAAATAAACTAAATTATAATGGAAAAAAATGATAACCATAAGCGGGACTTGAGCCCGCGACCTCGGAATGAGCTATTATGGTCCACGCAAATGTTTACCAAATTTTCCACTACAATCATCTCAATGCGAGTTTTTAACATCGTGCGATGTTTTTTCGTACAACGCCATCTATTGAGCGGTTTGCACCAACTCCATCAATCGATCAGTTAGCGTTCTTTACAGAACACAATTGGACCGAAGTAATGGCTGTACATGAATTTCTACATTAATTTATTAATATAAATATTAATAAATTAATGTAGAAATACAAACATTTGCGTGGACCATAATAGCTCAGTTGGGAGAGCGACGGAACGGCATTCCGAGGTCGCGGGTTCAAGTCCCGCTTATGGTTATCATTTTTTCCATTATAATTTAGTTTATTTAATAAAAGCATAGCAAGTCAAATCGCAAAATATTAATAAATTAATGTACAACTGAATTCACTTTCTTCTCTTGTTTTCTCTTTTTAATTGCACACAAACATCAGATTTATGTCACCTTAGGCAATCAAGCGTCGTAAAATTTTATTGTATAACTTCTCGTCAAGAATAATAATTATATTTCCACATAATTTTATTTCTACAACAATAATTATAACAATATTAACAGCTAATTAGTAAGAGTAATATTTGTATTACGCCACATCCGGGGACATTGAGAGTCTTGACCGGAGGCATTTAGTTTTTGACAGGAGCCAATTGGTTATTCCATAAATGAGCTAGTTAGGTGGGATATAATTCAATGCTTTTAATTTCTATACAGGGATAATACAGTAACATGATGTATAACAACTGACGTCCGAGAACCTACGATTATAATCATTATTATATAGAATATAGGTTGACATAATATTTTTATTTAGATTAAAGGTGTTAAGAGCCATTTCACAAAATGATTACGCTCGAGTTTAGGTAAAATACTGCAGCACTGTTTATGTGTGCGTAGCTACGCGCTCAAACGTAACATAAACAGTGCAACGCGAGAGCCGAGGCGGACGAAACAATCTTGAGCCGTAACGTGATTTTATATGAGACTAGCTGCCCCGGCAAACGTTGTTTTGCCATACAATTCTGTATAAAATAAAATTTCATCAAAATCGGTCCAGCCAATTTGTAGCCTATGTGTTATTCTGATGTATAAGCTATATTGTGGTAAAGTTTCATTCAAATCCATTCAGTAGTTTTTACGTGAAAGAGTAACAAACATCCATACATACAAACTTTCGCCTTTATAATATTAGTAGGATTAACAAAAAGTTATACATTTTATTTAGTCTAATGAAATTATTAAACTAGGTAAACAGAAAATTGTTAACCGACAATAATATGTGATTGTTTTTATGTTAATAAAAACAATCACATATTATTGTCGGTTAACATCACATCTAAACAGACAAACAGACAAAAATTTCGAAAATGCTGGAAATGGGTTCCGTTGGTTGTCTTTAACCATCTGACCATTTTTTTTGAGAATATGTACAATGTACAAAATATTTTTTCTACAGATTTATTATATGTTTAGACAAATGGTCTTATTCATAATGACTTATCGGAGGTTTAAAAGTTCGCTAAAATAGGTTCGCGAAAATTGTCAAAACTTGTTATTCATAGTATGTAGTCTTTTTACGCTAAAACGTTCATTATCTCTACGATAAAATCTCCGTTTAAACCTCCGATAAGTCATTATGAATAAGACCGTAAGTCGTTATTTTTTTATGTATGTCCCTACGTGGGCTTATGTCTTCAGAACTACGCAACAGATTTTGATGTGGTTCCTTTTAATAGATAGAGTGGTTCAAGAGGATGCCTTTTTTGTATAATTTGTCAAGGTTTAGTTTTTAAATTCCAGGTGTACGAAGTAGCGGGCAACAGCTAGAATATAAAGCTAAGTAAACTTGAAACACAGTAAATTACGGTCAGAAAACAAATTCCTTTTATTAACTCATTTGGAAAACAGGTAAATACTTTTCTTAAATGATAAGCCTCGTGGTTGAGTGGTTCATATAACGGACTGCCGATCAAGAGATCGTGGGTTCGATTCCCGCTCGGGACAATGATTTGTGTCATATTTATAATTGTCATACAAATGATTGTACTGCGTCTGGGTGTTTCTATGTATGTATTTACAAAAGGAAAGTACATAGTATATGTATTTTATCCGTATTCTGGTACCCATAACACAAGCATATAAGCTTAGCTTGGTAACAGAGGAATTTAAAACGTTGTGTGTAATGTCTCTGAATATTTCTTTATTTAATATTTATATGCCTACAAAACAAAAAATGCTTTTTGCTTAAGCCATCATCAAATAATTCCGCTTGTAATACGTAGGTACTTCGTAATAATTAAAACAAAAATAGTCACATTCTTGCGTAACTATTATTACTTAACTAAGAACTGGACACTAGCGAACCAAGTATTTATAGATAGGGTTGTCACAATAAAGCTTTGATTATTTTATAATTACTTATTTCATGTAATGTACTTGCTTATATGAATATCTAATCCACATAAGCAAAATCTATCTGAGATTTAAGCTTGATCTATAATTTAATTATTTTAGTATTATAATATTTTCTAACACTTGCGCGACTCATCTGTTTAAATAAAACTACTTTTTACGGATTTAGACGCGTTTATTTGTTTTAAATTTTGGCCCGGCGTTAAATAAATACTAATTTTAAAATAAATAAAATAAATAAATTAATTAAAATTAAAAAAATTAATTAATAAAATAAATACTAATTTTCTATAAATTCAAATCAAAATTAACAATTTTTCTTTTTAATATAAACTAATTTAAATCTTAAACCAATAATTCTTTTTTAAAATTTCTTGTTATTATGTAAATAATATTGTATTTAAGTATACAAACTTAGTTTTGCTTGCTATATTGTATACTACCTCTATAATAATTAAAACTTTAGTCTATGATAAAATTATGTATGTTTTACCTTATATAATTTAAAAAAAAATTCTTTATATTGTTACAATTTAATGTATTTTAGAAACTGAAATAATGTTATTGATTTTATGTAGTCTGAGCACAATGTAATATGATATAGTTTATAGTAAAAGTCTATCTTTATGGTCAATGTAAAATTAAAATCGAATGTGGGTAAACCCTGTAATAACTGATCGTAGAAGACACACTACAGCTCAGTCTCACCCGTGACCATGGTGACTGCAAAATCTCCGAAACGTCGGGCCAAAAATTTAAAACAAATATACGCGTCTAAATCCGTAAAAAGTAGTTTTATTTTAGTATTAGTGAAGTTGTCAAGTTGTATTTGTCTTAGTAATAGAGTCTTAAAAAGCTTTAAATGTTTACTAGTCACAATCTAATTCTATAACAATCATCACATCACACATATTTTATTCAGGAAGTCAATGTTTTCTGGAAGAAAATGTTTGATGGGTAAATGCCTCATTAAACAAAATACTTGCGATCGATACCTACAAACATTACGTAGAACGTTACTTTGATAAAATGATAACAACTATGTATAAACGTAAGCAATTCTATAAAGTTCCAATAAAAAAAAATACTGCAACATACCTATACTACAAAATAAACCTCAAATTGCAACAAAAAATGGTCAACCAATTGATTCTTTGTTAAACCTGTCAACCCTATTAATAGCTAACAAAAACCCACCGTGACTAACGGAATCTACTCCAAAACCATTAAACGAATCGACTCTACGGTTGTCGTGAGAACATTTAAAGTAATACGACAAATGTTGCGACACGGTTAACGCGGGCCCGATAACAAAATATAGGTTACAATTACTTTTATACTGAACCAATAGACTTAGATAGGCATAACGTAGAACATATTTGCCGCGATTTAAGCCGTCAAGCTATGGTGATGACCTACATAATCCCATTTGCCTTCCGATGCCTTTGATTGTTGAGTGCCATCTATAATGCTATAATGTAGGTCAAACAAGACAGTACATTATCGGAGATTTTTAAATTAAAATCATCGATGCCTAGCCGGTAATACATGTTCATTTATGAAGAAGGTACCAAAGTCAGTAGTGAGAGATAGAGATACACTATATAGGATATAGGAATACAATATAGGACCGCAATGGAGGTAAAGTACTTTTATTAATTAAGTAATCAACAAGTAAGTCTCTCTTAAGTAAGTACGCATTCCACGGGTACGAAGTTGCCGGCAACAGCTCGTATCACAATATTAGCATTTTGGAATCTGCTCGTTTAGCGAATGTTGTCTTCAGTAAGCAAAGTATATATTTTATTGAGACTGTCACATATTACAATCAGACAGCCCTATGCGTACTATTATTCTTAATCGAGTGACATATCGTCTCAATTTAATAAGCATTTAAGAAACACTGATGTTATGAAACAAGATCAAACTAATAAGAAATTAATAGATATTGAAGGTTTGTAAACATATTAAGTAACATGAAATACGCAATGTAACATTTTAATTAAACACACGTTAAGATTTCAACTCCAGTTATTAATTATATTATGTTACATTATTTATTTCTACGTAAGAGTAGAAACTAGGATGGTTCACGAGATTAGAGATTACGAAATCCTTACAAGAAATTATGCCAGACGAAACATGGAAAAAATCACAGCATCAACAAAATCGAGAACCGCAGTTTTTGTCCATAGAAGAGGACCATTTCCTATATGATAGTCATACTATGTATGTGGTGACGGATTAGTCCGTGTGGTGACGGATTAAGAATACATGCGTCACCACCCCATCTCCTCACAAGGGTGCTGTAAAAATCAGCTAAGGGATATTGCACACAAATAACATACCCTGTGAGAGACGGAAATCTCGAAAATAAACCTTGTGCCAACACGCTTGGTCAGCGCGGCACAGTAGACCATATCCCCTCCCAAAATGGAGGAGGCCTGTGCCCAACAGTAGGACGTAAATAGGCTGCAGAGAGAGAGTGGTAGACCTAAGAAAAATTAAAAGCTGTAACAATAAACGGAACCGCAATTAACAAAGCACAAACATACCCACGCAATAAAACTCAACGTATTCCCATAGAGATCATAACATTTTTATTTAAAAACGATCACCCAAAAAGGCACATACGATTTCATAAATACCATAAAACCATTACACTTCCCCTTGTTACTGTGCAAACATCTCACCCATACCGCGATAAACAGTTGTAATTCACGAGTATCGCATTACAAAGTCATCCGACGTTCACCAACGTCGCCCGACGTCAAATGACGTCGCCCGATAATACGAGACACGCGCCGATTATGCAGAGAGTCATACTGAGTTAATGGACAGCATTGGAGAGTTACATAGTAGATATAGCTCAAAAGAAATATAAGGTTACCTACCTTGGGGTTACAAGGAGTTCGCACTTCCGCAGGGTGGGCCAACGAACGATATTTAGGAGTGAAAAGCAAAATGCTGATGAAGCCTAATACACACTAATAACTTGAAACGCAAGTAACTATGTGGCACACTTAAAGAAATCAACTCATCGAACAATAGGCTCTATTTACGTGTTCCATTTACGCCAATCTTAATAATTCTCAATTGTTATTTCAGTTCAGATTGCCTTAATTCTTATCTTTATTACTAGAAAGTAAAATTGAGGTCGATCGAGGTACATTAGAGAAGATAATCAATACAAGAGGATAGGTGATTTTCAAATCATAAATTCGAGATGGCTCTCTTTATGTAAAATTATTTATTGACAATTTTAGAAAGTGCAATACAGAAGGTAAATATACATATAGCTACAGCGCCTTCTATGTAGGTACATTAAACTCAATGGTCACAAAATCTGGTGGTAGCGATTACATAATTCACAATGATTTAAATAACATTATTATCGTCTACATCGAAATTGATCTTTACTAATAGTTTCTACGTAAACGATTTATTGATAAGCTATCAAAAAAAATCATAGTGTTAGCACAAAAATGCTACTATAGTATAAATAATTTTTTAAGGGATAAATTGAAATAAGAATATATTTACTTAAAGAACTAATAATTGTTAGCATATACAATCTAATTTGACATTATTATATTTACATTTGACTTGATAATTTGATGATTTTTGGGCCTATTCACATTATAATTTAATTAAGTATATAACAAATTTGCACACCAGATAATATGGTAATGCACAGTGCACCTGTATATTAAATGTAAAACTTTTCTAACCTGTGTCCCTGTGTTATGCAAATAAATGAATCTGAATCTGAATACACAGAAGATACATAGACAGAGCGCAAACCAACGAAAATATTTACTTTCCTACAAAATATTTCGTAGCACAGTCGCTTTAAAATGTTATTAATTGTAATGTAATTTATATTTGCATATTTTTATTTGAATAAATGCTTGTTTTTAAGTAAGGCGGACTTGACCGAGTTAATTTACATATCTACTTCATTCATGATTATTAGTGAACGAACAAGATAGGTAGGTTTGTCATTGAATCAACCCGGTTTTATTAATATGATGATAATTACTTGCCATTAGTTAGTATAAATCATCGTAAAACGTTGTAGCAAATAACTTATGAGATTGTGTTAAGGTTGGGTCAATAAAGTAACCAAGAAATATTGCATTACCGGTGCTGCTTAATAACGTACCTACAAGTTTACGTCACTTATTTTTTATCCTCATGCGATTGTCAAATATAGAAAACAGACTTTTAAATGAAAATGACAGATTTCATCATAAAAATCCGTACGACTCTCTCTTTCTCCCTCTCCAGCCCATTATCATCCCACTGATGGGCACGGGCCTCCTCCAATATGTGGGGGATTGATGTCTACTATGCCGCGCTGACCAGGCTTGTTGGCACACGGTTTATTTTTGAGCTTTCCGTCTCTGATAGAGGATGTTATCTGTGTACAATATTCCTTAGCTGGCCTTCACAGCACCCTAGGGAAGAGATGGGGTGGGGACACTTGTATTCTTAATCTGTCACCACAGGAACAAACACCTCAAGACTATTGTAAAAAAGGTAATAAATTGTTAAAATTAAACATTTCATTCGAACTTAGGCGAGGACATTTATATTTTTAACTGTTGTGATTAAATCAGTACTTATGCTTTAAAACTTATACAGTTAAAATAGCCAATAACCAGACCTAATGCTACGGATAAATATCTGTGTAGGTATACATAACAAACTGACCTCGACTCTCAATCGTCATCGATATTTTTGTAAAATATTTACCATATTTGGTACTTATATTAAAAACGTGAGGCACACGTGATGTATACTTGACTTATAAAATCTAAGAAACGTGTCTTGGTTTAATAAGGCTTCAATAAACATTTAATATATTATGTACTAGCTGCCCCGGCAAGCGTTGTTTTGCCATACAATTCTGTGTAAAATAAAATTTCATCAAAATCGGTCCAGCCGTTCAGGAGGAGTTCAATTACCAACACACGTACAGAAGATTTATATACATATATAAAGATGTATATGTAGGTACTTCCTGGATAACATCGAATCAAAGTATTCCAACAAATGTCGGACGTTCTTGTCTGAATAACCAGCAATGACTACTTCCGTGTGACATTTGTTATAAATTTGTACTATCAGGATGTCTGGCCAGTCAATTAAAAGCACACCGGATAATAAGTATAGAATGACAGTCTAGTAACGTGTGTCAAAGATTTTATTGTAACAGTTCTCACGGGTCCACTTCGGTGGCGCTTGTATTTAATGAACAGCGGTAAATTAAATAGTACCTTCAAATCAATACAGTAAGTATTTGCTTAACGAAATGCCTTTAATATTCTAAGATTTGCATTAATGCCAGATATTTTTTCTCAAATAGATTTAATTTGAAAGGATTTACTAATTTCTTTGTAGACTTTTTTTGCAGGGTACCTACAGTGGTTCATCATAGCAAAATGCCGTGAATAACACATTAAAATAACCAAAATATACAATACTAAACGTAGCAGTATCAGTTTATTGTTCTCCAGCTAACGCGTAAGAAACTTAATACCATCTACTTTTTACGGATTTAGACGCATATATTTGTTTTAAATTTTGGCCCGACGTTTCGAATGTGGGTAAACCCTGTAATAACTGATCGTAAAAGACACATTACAGCTCAGTCTCACCCGTGACCGTGTGACCATGGTGACTGCAAAGTCTCCGAAACGTCTAAATCCGTAAAAAATAGTTTTATTTAAACAGATGAGTCGCGCAAGTGTTAGAAAATATTAATACTATCGCCCGCGACTCCGTACACGTGGTATTAAAAAAAATCCCATTTTTTGCAACATTTATCACAAGTAGCCCTCTGCAAAGCAATCATATCCACCCAAAGGTTGTCTGGAAGAGATCGCAAACTGCGATAAGACCGCCTATTGTACTTACTATCTTCTTGTAATCCTTAAACTTCTGTATTACTTTATGGTGAGCAATAAAGAGTATTCTATTCTATTTATCACTATACTTCGCTCGTATTGGTCGTACCTAGCGTGATGTTATATAGCTTAAAATCTTCCTTGAAAAATGTACAAATTAACACTGAGAGAGTTTTTCAAATCGGACCAGTTCCTGAGATTAACGCGTTCAAACAAACTCTTCAGATTTATAATATAGATATCTATTAATATTATGTATATCTATCGATATATCCATCTCCTCCAGGGATAGTCAGAACTAGTCAGAAATTTGACTCTATATCATTATGAACATAGATGCAAAACAAAAACGAAAGTTTGTTACACTTACCTTTAAGATAATCCACAATGACTATACCACTACAACAGTTGAAAGTTCAGATATTGGTCGATACCATCGTTACATTGGCTATTTTATCTGATACACGAATGTATAACAATACCTTATTTACTCTATTACATATAAATATAAGGTAGATAATCGAGAGTAAGTTACAAAGCTTAAATTGTTTCGTTGGTACAACAAAAGCGTTGGCCTCCAAATTCAATGTGGCGAGCTCACGCTGTGAATATTATCTTTGCGAAAATTATTCAAAGGCGGTCTTACTTTCGCTCTCATAAGAATGAAGATGGCTGCGAGATTATACACGGTACCGAGAATAATTTTCTTTTCTGATTTACAAACACTATCGGAAACAAAGCTTCTTAACAGATTTCTAATCCAAAATCTAATGAAAAACTATAACTATTAACTGTAACTATCAGGTGGACCACAGACACGTCAACCTAGATAATAAAAATAATCCGTCGAAATTATTGTCGAAAAGAAAATTGCAAAAAGCATTGTTATCAATGCCTTTTACTGAACTCGTAATCCAAGCTGTATTAAGTCTTTCATTTATCTGTCTCATTATCCCATTATTTGGGGTCGGCGCAACATATCTTTTTCTTCCACAGTCTTCTATTAGCCGTCATGTCTGTGTCAACCCCTCTTTCTTTCATGTCCTCTTTCACACAGTCCATCCATCTTTTCTTTTATTCATTTATACTCAGAACTCTCCTAACGACATTAGTTTCCTCTCGTCTCTTAACATGCCCATACCAGGACATCCGCTCATTCTTCAATTTTCATTTGTCTGTCTGTCATTCTTTATTTGTACGAATGAGTCGCGCAAGTGTTAGAGAATATTATGTATTAGGTCTTATCATAACAGTCAGTGTATCACCAGTTGAGAAGTGTAGTCAAAATTTAAAAGCGATCCAAATTCCAAGTCGAAGTGAAGCAACAAGTGGCTACTATTTTTGAAAATAATTTGATCGTTAATAACAATTTCTTTAAAATTAAGTATGAAATACCAACATAGAATTTACGGGACTATTAAAATAAAATAATTTTGCAGCCACTTTCGCGCCATGTTTCCTCGCTGTGATTTAAATAAGGTTAATAGCAACACCATGACATAGTAATAAATAAACTTACTTTCATATCATTATATTAGTAATAGCCTCCGGCATCGATCTTGTACTATCGGACCTTTTAATTTCTTTATTGAGCTACACCTTGCGGATTTAATCGTTACGAATTTAGATTATGAATTAGCAATTCTACATATTCCAAACCAGCTGTTGACCGGAAATATGTACGCGTGAAATTTAAAAAATAAACCAAATATACAAAAATACCATCCTCTTGAACCACTCTGCCTATTATAAAAAACCACATCAAAATCCGTTGCGTAGTTTTGAAGAAGCTCACATAGGGACATACGAACAACAATGACAACTTAATTTTATAATAAGTAAGGATATACTTACAACGCAGTCAGCAAGTGTGGTAAGATGTAAAACGGATCAATTTATCAAAATAATTATGTTAAGCGTAATAATTTTGAAAAATCGTTGGAGAAGTCTATTGGGATATTTTACGACAATATCGTATGTAAAATTTTCTGAACTTTACATAATTACACCTTCGTACTTCCTAAACAGACAATCTGTTTCTTTTTTTAGGGTTCCGTACCCTAAGGGTAAAAACGGGACCCTATTACTGAGACTTCGCTGTCCGTCCGTCCGTCCGTCCGTCCGTCTGTCACCAGGCTGTATCTCAAGAACGGTGATAGCTAGACAGTTGAAATTTTCACAGATGATGTATTTCTATTGCCGCTATAACAACAAATACTAAAAATAAAATAAAATAAAGATTTAAGGGGGGCTCCCATACAACAAACGTGATTTTTTTACCGTTTCTTGCTCGATACTAATAACGTTGCCTTATGTTGCATAGATAATGGTACGGAACCCTTCGTGCGCGAGTCCGACTCGCACTTGACCAATTTTTGTTTTTATCTTTTCCATAACTAGAACTCACTACGTTACGTTGACTGTAGTATCACATTCCACGAGATTCTTTAGTAAATCTTTTACAGTAGAAGCGGCCCGGTTATGGAATGCCTTACCGTTGACGATACGAAACGCTCAAACCATATCAACGTTTAAAAAACTTGTTAAGGACCACTACTTATCACTACCGATTAACTGATCTACTTTAATATGAATCTTACTAAGTATTAGTATTTATGTATTGGCTATAAATGTGTATGTATTGTATGTGTATGTATATATAATAATACTAGCTGACCCGGCAAACGTTGTTTTGCCATACTAAAAAAAAGTTTGAAAAATAGATGTTGGCCGATTCTCAGACCTACTGAATATGCATGTAAAATTTCATAAAAATCGGTCAAGCCGTTTCGGAGGAGTACGGTAACTAACACTGTGACACGTGAATTTTATATATTAGATATATATAATATATATATATGTATGTATGTGTTTATATATGTATAAAAGTAGAATTGTGTTTGTACTGTATGTATTTATATTATATTAGCTATTAGTACTTTCACTTATTTTTGGCATATAATTACCATAATATTAGTACACCACAAGTTACCTATTCAGTCTCGGTCAAGTCCATTCTAAGGTTGTCTGGAAGAGATCGCAGCTTGCGATAAGACCGCCCTTTGTACCTATTATTAAGTCTAGTAAGTAAGTTCCGTAAATTAATATGGTGTGCAATAAAGAGTATTTTATTTATTTATTTATTAACTCAAAATTAGTTTCGGGGCGTTAACTATGCTCAGAAATATGCAGAGCTTTAACTATTATATAGAAACTAGCTGTCCCGGCAAACGTTGTTTTGCCATACTAAAAAAATAGGTTGAAAAATAGATGTTGGCCGATTCTCAGACCTACTGAATACGCATGTAAAATTTCATAAAAATCGGTCAAGTCGTTTCAAGAGTACGGTAATTAACACTGTGACACGTGAATTTTATATATTAGATTAACATTGATTTAAGAAAATGTTTACTTCACTTACATTACTAATTAATTGTAATTGTCGTTGTTTTGTATGTATGTCCCTATGTGAACACTAGACCGTCTAAAGCGTAGGAGGTACCTGACCTAACTACATATTATATATAAATTTCTAAGGGGTGTTAATAAGGAAAATCAAACAATTTTGTATCGCTTTATGTGTTTCATAAAATAAAACTTGTTTAGAAGACATAATTATAGACATCACGAAATACTTTTATTAGTGAGTCTGATTTCCGGCTTTCTGTGTCTCATCCTCTGTCCGGAAATGTTAATTCCTTATGATCGTGTTAGTATAAATATCACGATATTCCAGTGTATATTAACAATGATTAATGAGCGCTAATGAGCGGCTGGTGCGGCGCTCGCGCTCAATAACCGGTGCTTGATACACGCGATCTCTTCTACGTAAGAGTTAATTCTACTTTCTTGTAAAAGTTCTTAATTTATATAATAATGTGTGGGAAAACTGCGGTGAAATATTGATATGAGAATGGAAACGTTTCTTTTAAGATATAACTAAAGAACACTTTATTTATTTATTTATTTTTAAACTTATTGCACAAAATACATAGTACAATGCTAAACTTAATGCTAAAAGCATTCTCTACCAGTCAACCATTGGGCAGTGTAGAAAACGGAACAGGTAGGCGCATTACCAATCACTAACCAAATTAAAATATTTTCACCTAAAAATTAATAGACATATAATAAATGATATATTCAATGGATATAGCTACATAAAATTAAATACCAGGATATAAACATAATAATTATATTTATATACTTACGAACATATAAACATGTGACCATATATACTTACACATACATACACAAACACATACATAAACATACATACTAATAATACATAAACTTATATTTCGTATAAATGTTCAGTAAGAGACACTATGACGATTGCAGTGAAATATTAGTGTAAAATTGACGAACTCTGCGTTTGAAAATATTTCGGCTCGATGCTAACCTGATCTCACGAGGAAGAGAGTTTTTTGATATTGATATTGAGATTGTATGATGAAAGAAGAGTGTACAAGACTGGAGCTATGAGGAGGGCAAGAGAGAAGAAGGTCGTTTGAAGAACGAAGATGTCGAAGATGGAGAGAGGACCGATTACGAAAATAACATGATAAGTAGTTGGGAGCATTAGGAGAGTTAAGTAGTGTGTATAGAGTAGTAACTTTACATGTGGAACATTTTATTCTACTGTATAGATACCTAATTTAACATATTATATTACATAATTTTTCAGGCATTCTCGGGAAATATAATCAATATAATCATATCTAATCGACAAGCAAGCCTTGACAAGTTATACAAAAAAACATCGTCTTACTCGTAACTGTTAAAGCCTCAGAAATTCTCGGAAATAAACAACTATTCTATTCTAAAAACAGCATCAAAATGCGTTGCGTAGTTTGGAAGATTTAAGCTTACACATACTTATATTTAAAAATACCGTCTTTGTTTTATAATAATAGACACTCAACGGATTTTTATGCAAAATCATTTACAGTTGAAGCCGTACGCCTCTGGAATGCTTTGCCTGTAGAAATTAGAAGAGCGCAGTCCTTAACAAATTTTAAATCGAAACTTACTCATTATTACACATCACTTCAGACATAATATAAGTAGTAATATTATATATTTAAGTAGTATATATTTATGTATATGTGTATTTGAATTTGTTTACGTTTATTTATATTCGTGTATGTGTATTTATATTCGTATGTTCGATTTTATGTATTTGTAAACTTATGTAACACTTTCAACTACTATATTTCAATTATTTGTCCATCCTAAGGTTGCCTGTAAGAGATTGCATTTCGCGATAAGGCCGCCCTTTGTGCATTTGTCATTGTAATCTAATTTTTATGAAATGTAAATCATTAATGTGCAAATAAAGTGTTATCTATCTATCTATCTATCTAATAATAATAATAAAATGTAAAGATTAATGTATTTCATGATTCTTAATCGAATTTGAAGTTCTCTGAGGGTCATATTATCGCAATTTTCTATAACAGGTCGTGGCACAAACAAGGTATTCTTATAGAATTAAAACTTACAGTAAGACACCTTAACGTTTGATAAGCAGCTTACCTGTAATAGATAAATCGTCAATTAGTTTATGTACAGCATTTTTATAAAAGCGAAGAATAACCGGAAAATCTTCTTGTTTTCACATTTTAGTTAAAAAAAAAAGCGTTAGACTCTAGACTGACAAAATATATTTTGAGTTGTTTTATTTTCATTATTACATATTAGTTACAATGAATTGACACTGTAACATATTTTGAACAATCAACAAAGCTACTACATAATAATTTTAGCATTAATTTATGGAGAGTAATTAAGCTATGGCTGGCTAAGGTATTACTGGCTGTTGCCCTCCTATTTGTCGCAGTGTGATGTTATATAGTCTTCCTCGATATATGTACTATCCAACACTGAAATAACTTTTCAAATCAGATCAGTGGTTTTTGAGTTTAGCGCGTTCAAACAAACTCTTCAGCTTCATATTAGTATAGATATCAGAAAATATTATAACAAATAATAATAAATATTCAGGACATTTCACATAACGTCCTCTAGTCCTAAAGTAAGCTATATTTCTATGCTTGTATTATGGGTACCAGATACGGATAGACTACATTTACTACTTTTCTTTTGTAAATACATACTTATAATACATAGAAACACCCATGTTGATATATAATTAATAAAAAAAGGCATTCAATGTTAAATTGTAAAAATAAATATACAAATTACATGACACAGATTTCGTAAGTAATCTTATATGTTCTTCCGTAAATAAAATAAATATTTTTCTAACAATGCATACATTTGTAAAAATTTGTACATGTTCGGTTTAAACATGTATACATAAATCTTCTTTAATATCAAATTGAAGATGTTCTATTTATACATGTACCATATTAATGTTAATGACGTGTATTAGGTACATTGTTACACAATTTTGTGATACTTGTATTTTAGAAATACTACACAAATACGTATCAAACTTCAAGGTTCTTGAGAAATGGCTTCAAAATCTCAGCTATGACGAAGTGGAGTTGCTCATTAAAACCTAGTCAAATTATTCATTCACACTTACACACACAAATACACACACACATTTACTAAGTGTCCTATTACATGCATACACAAATCTTCTGAATTGTTATTATTTATTTATTTATTATTTTACATTATTGTCGCCTGTTCGAAGGGGGGCGTTAATAGCTGCGACACAGTTTTATTTAACTAATGCAGTTGTTATCGTGCACAAATTTGTTGTGAATATTTAATAAGTTATAAATAAATAAAAATAAATAAAAAACTATCTAACCCGGCCAACGTTGTTTTGCCATATAATTGTCAGGGGTGGACAACCCTTATCACTTAGGGCCTCGTTCACCATCTTCAAGTAAAGCGTTGATTAGTTACTTATCGATCAGCGTTAATTGTCAAGTAATAGTTACGAGTATCTTCTGTCAATTTCAATTTTTTAATCTTAAGATTACTGCTACTCGAACGTCGTGAACGTCGCACGTGTAGTTACTGGTGACTTTAACTAGCGATTAGTCTACTTGGCGCTTTACTTGAGAATGGTGAAAGAGGCCCTTAGAGGTATGAAAAATAGATAGTAGCCAATTCTCAAACTTACTGAATATGCATAAAAGTTTCATAAGAGTCGGTCAAGCAGTTTCGGAGGAGTATGGGAACGAACACGAGAATTTTATATATTATTTATTTATTTATTGGTATATGAACCAGCAGTGGTTAATACAATAATACTATAATACAACACAAGCTACGGTGACAATCAATTGTTCAACCTATTAAGCTGGACACAGCATGCACAATTTATACATATATTAGATACATATTTACACTTACTGCTCTACCTTGTAATTTTTTACGCTAATTTCTTTTTTGTGTAATTATTAGTAAACTAGCAGTTGCCCGCGATTCGTACGCGTAGAATTTAGAAAATGTTCCGTATTTGTAACATTTTTCACTACTGCTTCTATCCTATTAGTCGCAGCGTGATGTTATATAGCCTATAGCCTTCCTCGATAAATGGACTATCCAACAATGAAAGAATTTTTCAAATCGGACTAGTGGTTCCTGAAATTAGCGCGTTCAAAAAAACTCTACAGCTTTATAATCTTCTAATATATAAAATTCACGTGTCACAGTGTTAGTTACCGTACTCCTCCGAAACGGCTTGACCGATTTTTATGAAATTTTACATGCATATTCAGTAGTTCTGAGAATCGGACATCTATTTTTCAATGACCCCCCCTTGCTGACATTTTTTTTTTTTAAATATTCATGGACATTTCACACAACCTCCTCTGGTCCCAAGCTAAGCTTATATGCTTGTGTTATGGGTACCAGAATACGGATAGAATACATATACTACTTTTTTTTGTAAATACATACTTATTATACATAGAAACACCCAGACGCAGAACAAACATTTGTATGACAATTAGTAATATCACACAAATGATTGTCCCGAGCGGGAATCGAACCCGCGACCTCTTGATCGGCAGTCCGTTACATGAACGACTGAACCACGAGGCTCGTCGATTTATATGGCAAAACAACGTTTGCCGGGTCAGCTAGTATTAATATAGAATTAAGAAAACTATACTCGTTCCCCCTACATTTTACAACTCATGCCTATAACTTTGTACGCTTATAATATTTCTAATATATATTTCTATCTATTATATATATTTCTAATATATATATTTCTATACTGAATTTTATTGATATTAGTTCTGTAGTTTTGGGGTATGCCGTATGGCGTGACAGACAGAGTTACGCATTTATGATATTAATGAAGATTACTAAGGATTACAAAACGCATACGTGATCACCTCACTAATCTTTTTCTCATAAAGAAACATAACAAACAAAAATATTTAATTACTAGCTGATGCCCGCGACTCCGTACGCGTAGAATTTAGAAAATTTTCCCGTTTTTGCAACCTTTTTCACTACTGCTTCGCTCCTATTGATAGCAGCGTGATGTTATATAGCCTACAAAAAAAGAATTTTTCAAATCGGACCATTAGTTCCTGAGATTAGCGCGTTTAAACAAACAAACAAACAAACTCTTCCGCTTTATAATATTATAGTATAGATTTTAAAAAATATGCACAGTCCTGTAAAGGCTAGTCTACTTAAAGACATAGTTGAAATCAACAAAACCATTTACAAACAATCTATTACAATCACTAACAATGCCTTTTAAAAACCAATAAAGCATCTGCTAAGTAGTTGACCTACTTACTTTGAACTACACTTTGTTTACGCTTCCAAAAATTATTACTGAACTAACTATAGTTGGATTAACTGAAGTAAATAAACGGAACTCCAAATAGAAATTAATAAATCAACCTATTTAGCAGCTATAATTAGTAATACTTTGATCTTTGTATGATTCAAATCCATGATCAAGGATTGATCAAACCATTGATCAAGGGTAATATCTTTACTAATCTATGCTAATATATTATCTTATATATAAAATTCACGTGTCACAGTGTTAGTTACCGTACTCCTCCGAAAAGGCTTGACCGAATGAATTTTTATGAAATTTTACATGCATATTCAGTAGGTCTGAGAATCGGCCAACATCTATTTTTCAAACCTTTTTTTTTATATGGCAAAACAACGTTTGCCGGGACAGCTAGTATATTATATAAGTATTTATATATTATATTATAAAGCGGAAGAGTTTGTTTGTTTAAATGCCCTAATCTCAAGAACCACTGGGCCGATTAGAAAAATTCTTTCAGTGTTAGATGGGGCATGTATTGAGGAAGGCTTTAGGCTATATAACATCACGCTACGACCAGTAGAAGCGAAGCAGTAGTGAAAAATGTTGCTAAAACGGGGAAAATTTAACCAAATAATACAAATTTAACCGAATAATACAAACCATAACAAAAGCATAAAATCTTAGTTTGGGACCAGGGGAGGTTGTGTAATATTTCCATGAACATTTATTAAAAATAGTCATCTTATCCGAAGTAGGATTTTTGGGATTTATTTCGAGTTTTTGACGTAAATAAGTAACGTGTAACTTGACTTTGTAAAAGTAAGATATAATTTGCCAAATATCAATAAAATTGATATTTATAACTAGTACAATACTCTTAAAACTGTGTTAAAAATGTCTAATCACACAATCACATTTAAAGCAGTTTGATAATGTATCTTCGATAAGCGTAATAGCTTATCTTTGGTTTTAATAGAATTTCCAAATAGTTACAATGGTTACAAGAAAGTATTTGTGAATAAACAGAAATAGTTACATAATTTTCCGTGTGGTGAGGAATTAAGAATAAAAGTTTCAAATATATAAAGTAAATTGTAAACAGTTAACGTCAACTGGGAGAGACGGAAATCTCGAAACTAAACCCTATGCCAACATGCCTGGTCGGCGTGGCACAGTAGACTAAAATCCTTCCTAAACTGGAGGAGGCCCGCGCCCAGGACATTAATGGCTTGGAGGGAGAGATAGAGTTACATAATTATATTTTTAAATAATAGAGACTAAAGTGTTATTTTTTATACCGTTTAGTCTTGATAAGGAATACCGACAATAGCTCACACAATAAATAATCTGAAAGTAACTCAATATTGCCGTCAAAATGTCTGAAGGGTTTTTAGAGCCGTGTTTTGGAACCTTTTGAGTCGGTAGTTAACGTAAGTCTACAGACATTTCGTACAACAATCTCTAGTCCTAAACTAAGCTAGGCATACCACTACTTTCTATCTTTTTAATAACGTATACAGCTAACAACAAGCGTTTTCTAAAACAAGAACTATGGAAGTAGGTTCATCATATATTCAAACGAATACAGTAACAAATTAAAATTCTACTAAAGTAGGTAAAGTAACTTTTTCGTTTTGTTACAATTCTGCCAAATATATACCGAGCAAAATTATAACAAGAAAAAAAACGCTACATATTACACATACATACGTAGGTCAGTACCTCGTAATTACGCAACTTCCATTTCAAATGTTTATGTTAACGGAACACACAAAATTGTATGCGTACGCGCATCTCTACTTATGTACCGTTTGGCGCAATGACATCACAACGTTAACATGTAGGTGTATTGCTGTATGACAGGGTTGGCAATATTTATTTTGCCTGCTCAAATGCTCTATGATCATCCTTAAACATAATTGCTTCTATCTTCTGAATTGACTTCACAAAAAGAAACATTTGAAGCCAAAGATTGTTTTATTTGCAGTTGTATTATTTACAATTTATACTTAGCATTTTAAGAGGATACCAAAATAGCTTCGTGCATTTTTCTATGTACGAAGTTTTCATTGTTTCTTTAGATTGAATGGCTGGAGCTCTAATTTTTAAGTATATGTTTTTTCAATATTGATCTAGGATCGCATGAACTCAGAAACGCGATTGAAAAAAGTTTTCTAGATAGAAAATCTTGGCGAAACAACCTCGAACTTTACAATCTATAACTTTTTTTTTAACTCTCTAATTTTTTATTTTTTTCATTTGTCGGTCTATTATCGCGTATTAACTAATGAAATAACTTTAAAAACAACTATGTAACTATTATGTATAGAAACACGTGGATCAGAATTAAAATATATTTAGTAGATTTTGAGTAAATAGGAAAAGTATCCCTAATTCTTCATTTTCTGTGCCTACTGGCTTGTGTTAATATGTACGTGTCGGCGATGATATTGATGCAGGCCCTTAAAGCTGAAGGGTAAGTTTGTTTGAACGCGCTAATCTTAGGAACCGTGCGTCCGATTTGTGAAATTCTTTCACTATTGGATAGTACATTTATCGAAGAAGGCCAATAAGAGCGAAGCATAAATAAAAAATGTCGCAAAACGGGACAAATTTTCTAAATTCCACGTATACGAAATCGCAAGCAACAGTTAGGTATATGTACATAAAAATTTGGAGGCGTTTGTTAACAAATATTGCGAAACGAGAATTTGATATGTGTATAAGATTGATGTTATATCATACCATGGAGAAACTATGTAAACTCTGGACAAACTGCGTCCACTCTGTTATAATATAATCAAATCACAGATGGTAACATAAAACCAGTAAAAGTTCACCCACGTCATTCAATAAAATAATTTCCAATTTATGGGACTTTCATGGAAATTGTGCGATAACTTGAACACATAACACAACATTTTCACTTAAACACACTTTTACATCTAAACCGGCGTATAATAATAATAATATAAATTTAGACGCGTATATTTGTTATAAATTTTGACCCGACGTTTCGGAGACTTTGCAGTCACCATGGTCACGGGTGAGACTAAGCTGTAATGACCCGTGACACGAGTGACCATGGTGACTGCAAAGTCCCCAAAACGTCGGACCCAAATTTAAAACAAATATACGCGTCTAAATCCGTAAAAAGTAGATTTATTTAAACAAATGAGTCGCGCAAGTGTAAGAAAATAATATATTAGGTAGTAATTCCGTTTAAATTAAAAACACAATCGTTTACATTAATCACGAACCATTTAAGAAATTTGCATGCAAAATGAAAGAAAGGGGAGTAAATACAGAAATGACGTCTGACAGAAGAGCATGGAAGAAAAGCCATGTTGCGCCGACCCCAAATAAATCTGCGCTTATAATTTACATTCTTTAAATTAATCAGTGAACACTGAACTAACTATACTTTAAACAAATTACGTTTCTTTTACGTTAACAAACCACAATCACACTTAAAACAAAAACACAATAATTTATATAAAATCACAGACCATTTATTAAACTGGCACTTCTTATTTTCTCGTAGTTTTCTATTACAATAAATATTGAAAACTTATCGCTATACGTGTGGAAATCATAAAGTTATTTTACACACTAAATAATCACATTGCATCATTACAATCATTTATCACAGATGCGTCGTTTTATCATAAAGATTTCGACCTATCTATAGTAGCTATCAGTGTTACATTTAATATTGGTTTTTAATAATATTGACATCTCTGTCTCTCTCTCTCTCTCCAGCCTATTAACGTCTCACTGTTGGACGCAAGCCTCCTTGATTTTGGGAGGGATTATAGTCTACTGTGCGGCGCTGACCAGGTGTGTTGGCACAGCTTTTATTTTTCAGTTTACCGTCTCTCAGAGGATGTTATCTATATATAAAATACTCCTTACCTGGCTTTAACAGCACCCTCGTAAGGAAAAGGGGTGGTGACACTTGTATACTTAATCTGTCACCACACGCAAAATAAAATGTTTGGTATAGAGTTGTTATATTTCTTAAAATATAGCTGTACTAATCCATATTTATCGTATTTGATAACCCTAGCAAAAGACAATCAATCTCTTACGCAGTTGACAATCACCTGCATAGAAATGAACGTACCTAGTCCTACAACTATTGCCCACGGCATAGTTAGTTATTAGTGTCATTACATGAATATTAACAGCTAAAATAATAATATTATGAATGAAAACTATACGAAAACACAATTTTCATATTTTATAATTATTTTAGCCAAGGAAGTTAAAAAAAAAACTGTTGTCTCTGAAAAATTCTTTATTTAAAACAGATTATTTATTTAAAAATAAATAAAAAATGTAACTGAATGTTACAGATAACGGTTAGATAGAACTTTTCTCGAGTTTCAAAGATATTGTATTGGTTTGATTTCGGGTTTTCGTTGTCTAATTGACTACGAGTACAATTTGTAAATAGGAATTTTTTTGCTAAAATATCCACCCACAACGTGTCACCAAATACAAATTCAATATGACACCCGGCAGTCTCAATCGAGTTGCCTAATACAATAGCAATTGTATTCTTTCAAGTTAAGCAACAGATGACAATAGCATATTACCGTACTTGCATAAAAACATTTTGTCACTTCCACTCCCGCGCATCATTGGAAACAAGATGGCGTTCACAGCTGTTCGAAATTTGAATGGTGTTCAAACCGACCACGTTTATAATGACCTCAACCGCGTAACCGTAAAAAAATATCCATTCAAGCGCGAAATATTGCGGCTATTGGTTGATACATACCTGATACATTGTACCTAAACAAAAAAAAAAAAATTTGCATACTTAATGAGATTATGCCTAATATCAAGTGACGTTTGGCTTTTGAGCACAGAACTTTTCGGCGTTTTTATTAATATTTTTTATTTTATCATGTCATTTTATAAAGTATTTTTAACGATACGAAAATGCTTGTACAAAGTTTAATTTATTCGTTTTAATTATTCCTGGTATCGGTCACAGAAATTCAGACATCTCTGTTCTGACACAGATATCTCTGTTCACTAAAGCTTTGGAATGCATACGAATATTCAACAATTTCACAAAAAACTTCTAATTTGAATTTAAGAGTATTGTACTAGTTATAAATATCAATTTGAAACTCAGATTTCAGATATCTTCAAACCTGTTTTCGCGTTAATAGAGGTAGTACTTAGTACAATAATTAAATAACGATGGATTCTTAATTTCCACTTGATTTGAACTAGTCCGTGTGGTGACGGATTAAGAATACAGGTGCCGCCACCCCCTTTCCTTCCCAGGGTACTGTAAAAGCCAGCTAAGGAATATTGTCCACAGACATACAAATCCCTACAAGTTTGTATTTTAGACTGATTTTTTTCATATCTATGCTTTTGTTTGTTTGCATATTTATGCTTTTCTTACCCGTTGAAATATGGTATTCGTGAAACCACAACTTACATCACATGAAAATTCTTTGATCTGCCTCTATATGTAACTTTTTATGAAGCCAATCAAAATACACCACAAAAGTCAGAACCAGTAATAAAATAGGCTTAATGATTTATCGACCGAAATATGTTTAAAAAATAAAACGTTACATTATATAAAACATCTATAAACTAACCACAAGGAAGTGTAATTTTATATGCTTATGTTAGTAGCCGCTATGATTAACATATAAAAACCAACACTCCTTTATTCTGAATAAACATCCGGAAAAATATGCTTCGTTAATAAAATAGCTCAATGGGTTGAATATGAATAATAAATTGGGACTTGGATTGGAGGACCAGTAATCGCAAGGGAAATGTAGTTGTCTAAAATAATTATTTTCAAACTAGCTGTTGCCCGTGACTCAAGACTTCTTGACGGGCTTCGTGGTGGAGTGGTTTATGTAATGGACTGCCGATCGCGAGGTCTCGGGTTCGATTCCCGGTCAGGACAATCATTTGTGTGATATCCATAAATGTCATACAAATGTTTGTACTGCGTCTGGGTGTTTACTATGTATTATAAGTATGTATTTACAAAAGAAAAGTAGTTTATGTATTTTATCCGTATTCTGGTACCCATAACACAAGCATATTTAAGCTTAGCTTGGGACCAGAGGACGTTGTGTGAAATGTCCATGAATATTAAAAAAAAAAAAAAAAAAAGACTCCGTACGCGTAGAATTTAGAAAATTTCCCCGTTTTTCCAACATAAATTTACTATCTAACACTGAAAGAATTTTTCAAATCGGACCAGTGGTTCCTGAGATTATCGGGACAAACAAACTCTTCAGCTTTATAATATTAGTTTTAGTATACAATATTAGTAAAGATATAACTAAGTCTTGTAATTTTTTTGCTTTAAAGAATATTGTGTTAAGGAAAAATATCTTCGTATCGCGGTCAACCAGTTATTGGCTGTTACTGTACTGGTGATACTGGCTAGCATTGATGACAAGGATTTTATTAAAAACCGAATTAATTAAAAGCTCTCTCTCTCTAGCCCATTATCGTCCCACTGTTGGGTACGGGCCTCTTCTACCTTGGGAGGGATTATGGTCTACTTTGCCACGCTAACCAGGCGTGTTGGCACAGGGTTTACTTTCGAGTTTTCCGTCTCTCACAGAGGATGTCATCTGTGTGCAATATCCCTTAGCTGGTTTTTACAGCACCCTTGGGAGGAGTTGGGGTGGTGACACTTGTATTCTTAGTCCTTCACCACACGGACAAAAGCAAACCTACAAAGCATACCTACTACATTAAAAATCAGTACCAATAAAGAAGACATCATGGCACAAGGCTAGGCCTTGGATTTAATTTGGCTTTGGCTAAGTCAAAAATACTATCCACAAAACTTTTTATCGACCGAAATTTATCGAATTCAGACTTCTACTGGCTGAAATCCATCCGGCATATATTTTTCTTATACCGGCCACGAGATCCTTTTCCGATGACACTGCAACCCTAAGTCTAAGTCCCCTTGACGTGCCGACTCTAGAATCCCTGACACTCAAATACCTATTTGACAACTATTTTAAATTATGGAGCACACGGTCATTGTAATGACACGGTGGCCATATTATTTATTTCCAATATACCTTTACGAGACTAATTTCATGGTGTTCCGTCACTCCTATAAGTGATGGTACACCATGAAAAGAAAGTCTGTTACACTTACCTACATCAGAAACTACTTGATCTGATCAAGTAGTTTCTGATCAAGTTGATCAGCCGATTTTCGATAGATGTGCGTATATGCGTAAATTTTTGTGAAAATGCACATTTTATTGCGTGAAAATGCACATTATGAAAGGTAAGATTTGATTGTTTGTTTGCATCGAATAACCTCCAACATTAATGGCCCAATATAAAAAATAATTTAAATGCACATTTTAATGCGTGAAAATGCACATTATGGAAGGTACCTAAGATTTTATTGTTTGTTTGCATCGAATAAGCTCCAAAATTAATGGCCCAATATAAAAAATAATTCACCATACTAGCCCCGCTATCCCCGATAAACTTACTATAAATTATTTTAAATAATAGAATAGAAACCATTGCCTAAATACATGGCAAATAAAGCCAATGCAGCAGCTACGCACGTGCTATTTTTTATTATTTAACAACTTTTTGCTACCGTGGTATTACTCTTTCTCTCTCCAGCCCTCTCTCCACTTTGGGAGGGATTACGGTCTACTGTGCCGCGCTGACCAGGCGTGTTGGCAAAGGGTTTAGTTTCGAGTTTTCAGTCTCTCAGTCTTAGACCTTAACAGCTTATATTGTCCCTTAGCTGGCTCTTACAGCACCCTGGGAAAGAAATGGGGTGGTGACACTTGTATTCTTAATCCGTCACCACACGGACATAATAGACGAAGATAGTAATACTAATAACGACCAATTAAACAGAAATTGTAAGCAAAATTCTCTAAGAGAAATGAAGTAAAATTTCTCTTAGCAACCATTATGTCATGTCAACATAAATCATTGATTGAGAATATTGAGATCATTAAAATCAGTTTTCCCTATCCCATTATATTTCCCAGACTTTCAATATCCAACCGGTTGCAATTATTGATCTATAATTGAAGAAAAAATTGACCTGTCCTTTTATAGTTAGTGAAACTAGACCAGAAACCATATTAGTAAACTGCTGATAAGAAATTGCTCTACTATCGGTCGTATTCTCCCGCAACCGGCTTCTGAACTGTCTAACTGAATAGCATAAAAGAAATTATTACATACATACCTACATACTGTCACGCCCTTAACCTTTTGGGATGGGCAGAAACTAAAAAGCGCTACTTGCTAGGAAAGCAAAAACCAACAAATCAAAAGTGAATGCACGCCTCTAAATCCGTAATACATGAACGCCTCTAAATCTGTAAAAAGTAGTTTTATTTAAATGAATGAGTCGCGCAAGTGTTAGACAAATACACGCGTCTAAATCTGTAAAAAAGTGGTTATATTTATCTCAAGTTTATGTTCACTGATGCAAGTTAAGTTACCGTTAAGTTAAACTGCATATATTGTATTCAAATTGTAGATACTGAAGCTGCGGAACTAGAATTGTAATTAAAATAACAGTGAAATCATTAATATTGCGCAAATTGTACAATGTAATGTATCCACAGGTCAGCTACAATAGATTGGTATCAATTATATGTGTACAACTAAACTTAACTAAAAGTATGTATATACTCTAAATCTTTGTATTTATAATACGATAGAATTTCTTACTTATTTTATGTTCTTAAGATATTATGACGGGCTTCGTGGTGGAGTGGTTCATAAATAAATACGTGCAGTTTTCATACTTCTATGCAAATTAACGGTTATGTTCGGTGTGCGTTGATCGACTTGCATGCGGAATCTATGTATCAAAGAACGTGCGTACTGACATGTATTCTTCTCTTCTTCTCCAGCCCATTTACGTCCCACTGTTGGGCACAGGCCTCCTCCACTTTGGGGGAATTATGGTCTACAGTGCCGCGCTGACCAGGCGTGTTGGCAAAGGGTTTATTTTCGAGTTTGCCGTCTCTCACAAAATATGTTATCTGTGTACAATAGCTTAGCTGACTTTAACAGCACCCTTGGGAGAGGAGATGGGGTGTTGACACTTGTATTCTTAATCCGTCACCACACGGAGAATGACTGACATGTATTATTTTGCGATATTTAGGAAGTACATTTATACTAGTAGTATTAAACTTATAATAAACTAGCTGACCCAGCAACCGTTGTTTTGCCATACCAAAAAAAAAGTTTTAAAAATAGATGTTGGCCGATTCTCAGACCTACTGAATGTGCATGTAAAATTTAATAAAAATCGGTCAAGCCGTTTCGGAGGAGTACGGTAACTAACACTGTGACACGTGAATTTTATATATAAGATAATATTAGATAACACACTCCATGATTTTGTTCTTGATAATGAAGAAAGTCTTTTATTTGAATTAGATATTGAAGAGATATTTAGAACAAATAAAATAAATTAAATCACGAAAACTACAATTTAATGCGATTTATTATCCTCTAATTAATGTTCAGTAAAGAAAAGTGTCAATAATCATTGATTAGAAGCAGCGCTTCCACAAGTTGATGTACATGACAAAAGGGCTAACGTGTGAAATATACTAATTAAAAATCTTCTAAATCATCTACGTCTCCGAGAATCAATGGTACGTCTGCAACAAACAATGGCGATACAGATAATCAATTTAACAGGTTGCTGTTATACAATAGTTGTATAAGAACTATTATTAATATTTAGAGTTCCATACCAAGGGGTAAAGCAGGCCCTATTACCGAGTTAATCGTTACCAATATAACAAATGCAAGAATGACTGTTGTCTTTCTGTTTGTCACGATATTTCGCCACAACTATTTCGCGAAAATTTATACAAATAGTTTGGGCCCTAGCCTGAAAAAGATCAATGGCAGCAAGTACTAAACACAACACAATATTTTCCCATCAAAATAGATAGAAATGTTGAAGAGGTGGTTAGGTGATTTTTAAAGTTAAAATGTAGAAAATTATATTTTCAGGCTACACAAATCCACTATTTTAAGCGGATCAATTCAAAAAGAAGAAAGGCACAGTTAGTAGGTACATTTCAGAACAATAATGATATAAATTGATAAAAATAAAATCAATATCAATCAATTTCGTACTGCATCTAGGTGTTTTTTATGTATTATAAGTTTGTATTTACAAAAGAAAAGTAGTATTTGTATTCTATCCGTATTCTGGTACCCATAAGGGCCATAACGAAAGCATTAAAAGCCTAACTTGGGACTAGAGGACGTTGTGTGAAATGTACATGAATATGCGTAATTACAATTAATTAATAATCTATAAAAAAATCCTCAAATTAAAATGAAATTAGCTATTAATAATGTAGTAACTAGCCAATAAATTAGAAAGCGGATGTATAAATTGTAGAAACTTATCGCTCAAAGTTATTAGTGTGTATTATACAATAGTCATAAAACTTATGTTTTAAATATACATACCCGTAGCAATGCCAAGGGCAGTGGCACTTGCATCCTCGGAATAGTATTTCTATCTCTTTCTAGTACAGTACAATTGAGTAGATATGTTTAAAAAAAAGTTCAACTGACATCATGTGCCTTTGAAATTTGATGGTTTTCCTCGATTTCTCTAGAGTTAAGCACCAGATCCTGACCTGGTGCCAATGGGAGCAAAACGGAACCACCAGCTTTTAAATAAAAAAAGAATCATCAAAATCGCTTCGCCCAGTTTAAAGTTATGTGGTAACAACAAACATAAAAAAACATACAGACGAATTGAGAACCTCCTTCTTTTTGGAAGTCGGTTAAAAATGTAATATGAAAATGTTTATCCCTTTTTGATTATTTGTACAAAATTTGTTGCATTTAATTTAGAACTGCTGTTGTCCACAATTTCGTACGCGTAAGATTTTAAAATATTTTTCTGTTTTTACATAATTTTTCACTGATGTTTCGTTCCTATTGGCCGCAGAGTGATATCAAATAGCCGAAAGCCTTCCTCGATAAATGGACTATCCAACGCTGAAAGAATTTTTCTAATCAGACCAGAGCGATTCCTGAGATTAGCGCGTTCAAACAAACAAACTTTTTAGCTTTGTAATACTAATACGAGGGGAGGTCCAAAAGTTCGTGGAATGAAAGGGTTTTAGTAAAAATGAAACAGTAAATTTATTTTTCCTTTTCAATATAATCACCCTTAAGCTGAATACATTTATTAGATCTATGAATTAATTTTTCTAAACCATCGTAAAAATATTTTTTATCTTTTCCCTCAAAATGAGCCAAAATTGCCTCCTTTACCTCATTGTCGTCGGAAAATTTCCTTCCCCTTAACTCTTTTTTTAAATTGGGGAACAAATAATAATCACTTGGGGCCAGATCTGGACTATAGGGTGGGTGGACTAGTGATTCGAAGCCATGCGTGTGTAGAGCAGCCATTGCAACTTTGCTCTTGTGAACCGGCGCGTTGTCTTGCAAGAGCAACACGCCCTTGGTCAATTTTCCCCGACGTTTTTCTTTGATGGCATCCTTTAATTTTTCTAGTATTGTTGCGTAGTATTTTCCGGTTATGGTCCTGCCCTTTTCTTTATAATCAATCAGTATTATCCCCTCACAATCCCAAAAAACAGTAGCCATCAACTTTCCAGCCGACTCCGACACTTTGAATTTCTTTGGCGGTGGTGTCCCCTTTTTATGCCATTGCATGGACTCTTGTTTGGACTCAGGCTCAAAGTGATGAACCCATGTTTCATCGCCGGTAACAAGTCGCCACACAACTCCAAAAAATGTTTTGACGCTTCGACGCGCTGCTGTTTTTGAAGCGGCGTGAGCATTCTCGGTACCCATCTTGCACTGACTTTTGTCATACCCAGGTGGTCATGTAGGATTCGCAAAATGGTGGTATCTGATACTCCAACTAATGCAGATAACTGTTTTTTCTTCAAACGGGTGTCCTCCAGTACAATTTTTTCCACTTTTTCGACGATGTCTGATGTGGTGGCCTCAACTGGCCTTCCTGAGCGGGGGTCGTCTTCAATCGACTCCCGACCATGTTTAAAAAGACCATGCCACTTGTAAATCATTGATTTACTAGGGCACTGTTCCCCGTAAACAGTTTCCATTTCATTCAAAATGGTCTGAGCGTTCTTTCCTTGCTTGGTAAGGAATTTAATGACCGCACGGTGTTCAATTTTCTCCATAGTTTCAGTTTTCTTCCGGATTGACGTGTTTAGCAGGCGAGTGTTCGTAAACGAATGACGCAATAGGGCTGAAACTCCATTTATATACTAATTATGAGTCCCCAATTAGTATGACACTAAGCGAGCGCCCCTATCCCCACTCCATCCCCTCCATTCCACGAACTTTTGGACCTCCCCTCGTACCTATAGATATTAGATAGTATAGATAGACCCTGGGCAGTTTGGGATAATACGGCCCCTAATAAAGTAGGAAATGGGGAATATACCCTAAAAATCACCTAATGTCAAGGGCATGTGCCTTGTGTAGAAGACTGGAGAAGTTAAGTGAAAAAAATTGGTTAAATAAATTCTTGTCTATTTTAAGAAGCCACTTACCTTATGACATAATGTAAGGGAGTACCTATTATATTATATCATCCTATTATATTATATCATCCAGCGATAGTGGACTGATACTACTAATAAATATAGTACACACAAAACACGTTAAAAAGCCTATATTATTATGATTTTCACTACAACATTCTAAAAAAATTGGCCAAGTGCGAGTGGGATACGCGCACGAAGGGTTCCGTACCATTATCTATGCAACATAAGGCAACGTTATTAGTATCGAGCAAGAAACGGTAAAAAAATCATGTTTGTTGTATGGGAGCCCCCCTTAAATATTTATTTTATTTTATTTTTAGTATTTGTTGTTATAGCGGCAATAGAAATACATCATCTGTGAAAATTTCAACTCTCTAGCTATCACCGTTCTTGAGATACACCCTGATGACAGACGGACGGACGGACGGACGGACGGACAGCGAAGTCTCAGTAATAGGGTTCCGTTTTTACCCTTTGGGTACGGAACCCTAAAAACTCAAAAAATGTAATCTATTTTAAACCTTACGACATGTACTTCAATTATTTTCGTATGATGGACGATGTTATGCAAGATAGGCGCGTTCAGTAATTCGAAGATTACTGTCCTAACCATTACCTAAGTAGAAAAGCAAGCAATACATCACAGCAATTAAGGCATCATTACACAAGTTGTTAGAATCACTAGATACGAGTGAAACCAGTGCGCGTGAGTCGTCTAATTACAGGGAAACAAGAGGCTAATAGAAGATAGGGGTGCGCAACATTTTAAGAGACAATAATCTAGTTTTCTATTGGTAATTAAATATGTAAATTATTTTGATTTAAGGCTAACTAATTAAAAAAGTATTTTTTAACACGTATATATCTGTTCTAAATCTATGCGGTCGTTTCGGAGCCTTTTTAACTACCATGGTCACAGTTAGAGACATTATAAAACTAAATAATATTTAAAATAATATCAAACTTGATTAATAATTTTGTAAATTTATTCAATGTTTGACATAATTACACACACTTAATATAAAACAAGAAAAAAATGGGGGCCTTAAAAAATAAATATCAATAATAATATTAATATGGTTCGTTAATATTTATATTAATATAAATATTATTATATTGATAATCGTTTATTAATTTACTATACTATACAAATTATTTGACTTGATGCAATAACATTCTGAGACCAAAGTGTTCAATTGCAACAAAAACGTACGTGCTCTTAAAAACTGGTTTCTACGGATTTAGATAGAAGTGAACAAATAGATTGTAAGGTGCACGACCCCTGGCTTAGACCCACCACTGAGCTATGTGCTACGTCAAAACAATATAGGCACATAAATCATTAAAGAAAGTGAGACCAAAGACCGAATTGACCCTTAGGTTATTAGACTGATCATAGCGATCAAGCGTTTCAATTTTAATATCTGTGTGTATTGAACAAATGGAGATTATAATTATCTACTACTACAGCGTCGTAAATTTAATAGCAATCTAAATAATTACAAGACAATTTCGGAGTTTTAGAAAGAGAAAGCTTATTGTAAAGATTAATTACGAATTATGAACATTGAACATGAATTACTTAAATAAAAGCATTTTTTACGGATTTAGACACGTGCATTTGTTTTAAATTTTAGCCCGTCGCCGTCGTTTCGGAATGATTTTATTTAAACAAATCATTCGCGCAAATTTTAAGAGAATATGGTATACCAATTGGTTGGTCTAATGTCGGAAAATAAACTCAATTCTATTCTAAATATATCTCGAATCTAACTAACTAAATATAGGTACTGAGCGCACGGCAGCCCCACTTTATTTTAGTCCCAACCTTTTTTTCCATCCCTTGATTGCATGGAAGATATCACTTTATGTGATAAGGCCGCCATTTGTACCTAGTCCGTACCTTTGTTAGAACGCTTTTATTAGTATGGTATGGTACGTATGTGTCAACGTATTAATATGTGTAACGGAATCTTTAACAGTGATTTTCACCTACTTGCAGTAGTCAGATTGATCAGAAATTTTGGACATTTATTAAGGACACATGACAATGCAATAATAATAATAAAAAATACAATTTTCAAACGTGTTTTTTAGTTTTTGAACTAAGTAAGTTATTTCTGTTTCTTCTAAAGTGCTATACAATAAAAAGCTAATCAATCTATCTGTATCAATTTTACATCTTTACCGAGATGAGTTCAAAAACCAACATTAAAATCATGATTATTTATTCAGAGTAAGAAACAAACCTTTGACCTCTCGACCTTACAGGAGCCAGGGTCACGAGGCCTGTCGATTGTATTCAAATATTGGTTTGTTTATTATTACCTGCCAGCAGTAGACTGTATCTATCACTATTCTTCTTGACAATATACTATCTCGAGGACCTCGAGGTATAACTGTTATAATTTTTCACTACTAGTCATCTTAAATTCCCGTAGAAAAGTTTGTCGTACCTGATTGAGAGTTGAAACTCATGGTTCTTCTTCGCTTATCCCATTAATAGAGGTCAATGCAAAATGTCTTTTTCTTCTAAGGTCTTCTGTTAGACGTCAGATCTGAGTTTACACCTCTTTGAGAATTAAAATTATACACTAAATATTAGTGTCTATCCTGCCTAATTATTTTCTTCGTTAGATTTAGGAATAAAAGTGAGTTATTTAAAAAATGCCGTTAAATATGCGTTTTATTATTATTTATTATCCTTTCCTACATGGGGTGATCACCCTCGCAAATAGGGTGGTTTCTATTAACATAAAGTAATTGTGTGTGGTACACTTGATCATGGAGTAAGCGGTGCTTATGTTAACACAAGTAGGCTTGGCACAATAGACTAAAAAGGAAAGCGATTTCGTTCTACACGTTACATCCTCGTGTAGATAAAAGGCGGTTTTGTCATTGTTAAACTATACATAGATGTGTTTGCGACAAACTTGGATATGCCGTGCTCTTAGAGTATTCAAACCAAAAAGAGCAATTAAACACGGTGTTTTAGCAGCTTTCGATTGTGTATAAACAACATATAAATGCCCCTACAGAAACGTTAAGCATGACCTTAGAAAATTCAACCAATAGGCGTTGACATTACTAAGCAACCCCTGCTGATAAAACTACAAGATCAAAGCTCGTACTCATTGTGTAAGGACACTGTCGTTCTCTTTGTTTGCATGAGGCGATTTGAAATTACGTTATTGTGTTTGTGTGCGTTACCTCAGCACGTCGCCGACGCCGACGCTGTCAGTATATTTGACACACAATGTCCTTACACAATGAGTACGAGCATTGATCTCGTACCTTTCTCAGCGGGGCCGGGGGTTACTTTGTTGTAAACTCCTGTTGTGTGAATGCTCTAATGCTTAAGTTTTTGTCAGGGCGTAATTTACATATTGTTTATCATACAACACTTACCAAAAGTTGATATGTAAAGAGAAATCACAAACAAGATACGCGCGAAAGCATATAACCTGTAATACTAGTCAAATTTTTGTCATCCCAATATCATAAGTTTCACGACCATATGCAATGGTAATTATTTAAAAAATTGGTCAAATGCGAGTCGGACTCGCGCACGAAGGGTTCCGTACCATTATCTATGCAACATAAGGCAACGTTATTAGTATCGAGCAAGAAACGGTAAAAAAATCATGTTTGTTGTATGGGAGCCCCCCTTAAATATTTATTTTATTTTATTTTTAGTATTTGTTATTATAGCGGCAATAGAAATACATCATCTGTGAAAATTTCAACTGTCTAGCTATCACCGTTCTTGAGATACAGCCTGGTGACATACGGACGGACGGACGGACGGACGGACGGACGGACAGCGAAGTCTCAGTAATAGGGTCCCGTTTTTACCCTTTGGGTACGAAACCCTAAAAATTACCTTAACTAAGATTTATGTTGCGGGAAGTTGCTTTAAGAAGATTTTCAGCAGTTTTATTGAAATGGATTTTCAATAAAACTTGATACTATTTTATGGAATGAATGTGGAAACATAAAACTTTAATTTTGAACTTAAGCGTCAATGGAAGGAATATAACTATGAACAACACAATTAAAATCAAACACCACACAAATTAGTTAAATAAATAACTTATAAACTTTGTAATAGCGTCGTTTTCATTTCTCACCTTCCACTAACGCACAAGTTTACAATATTTCATTAAGGGCCTACATCAATATTATCGTATATCATCGCCGACACGTACATATTAACACAGCCAGTAGGCACAGAAAATGAAGAATTAGGGATACTTTTCCTATTTACTCAAAATCTAATAAATATATTTTAATTCTGATTTACGTGTTTCTATATATGATAGTTACTTATGTTTTTAAAGTTATTTCATTAGTTAATACGCGATAATAGACCGACAAATGAAAAAAATAAAAAATTTGAGAGGTTGTTTCGCCAAGATTTTCTATCGAGAAAACTTTTTTCAATCGCGTTTCTGAGTTTATGCGATCCTAGATAATATATTGAAAAAACATATACTTAAAAATTAGAGCTCTAGCCATTCAATCTAAAGAAACAATGAAAACTTCGTACATAGAAAAATGCACGAAGCTATTTTGGTATCCTCTTAACATTACTTACGTAAGTAACCCTTAAGGTTATATTGCTTCTGTGTAGTTAATAACTCAGTTTATTACATCAACTATCAAATATATTCACGGACATTTCACACAACGTCCTCTGGTCCCAAGCTAAGCTTATATGCTTGTGTTATGGGTACCAGAATACGGATATAACACATATACTACTTTTTTTTTTTGTAAATACATACTTATAATACATAGAAACACCCAAACGCAGTACAAACATTTGTATGACAATTAGAAAAATCACACAAATGATTGTCCCGAGCGGGAATCGAACCCGCGACCTCTTGATCGGCAGTCCGTTACCAGAACCACTACACCACGAGGCCCGTCAAACTTATTTATTATATTACTTATTTATTCAATAAACTATGTATAAGTGTACACTGGTACACTGTTATTTAAAAAAAAAATTTCACCGTCGGAGTAATCCATACGTATAGCTGTTTAGTATTATTAGTATTATCATGAGATATTAAAATCACTGTCAAAAAAACTTTTATCATGGTGATAATGTAAATAATATTTTTATTTTACTATTAAGTATGTGGATGCGAAACATATTTGCAGTTATTTAAAAACTTAAAACGTCTGACTAAAACACAGGACTAAAACATTTAAACTGTTCTGACAGCATGCCTAAATTAAGTGAATATGATTTTCATTCATTATATTAAAGTTGTCAGTAATCTTTTGATTTTTAAAGTAATATCTGTGACTAGAAATAATAATTGTGTCTAAAATTTGTATATATAATATTAAGGGCCTACATCAATATTATTCAATATCATCGCCGACACGTACATATTAACACAGCCAGTAGGCACAGAAAATGAAGAATTAGGGATACTTTTCCTATTTACTCAAAATCTACTAAATATATTTTAATTCTGATTTACGTGTTTCTATATATAATAGTTACTTATGTTTTTAAAGTTATTTTATTAGTTAATACGCGATAATAGACCGACAAATGAAAAAAATTAAAAATTAGAGAGGTTGTTTCGCTAAGATTTTCTATCGAGAAAACTTTTTTCAATCGCGTTTCTGAGTTTATGCGATCCTAGATCATATATTGAAAAAACATATACTTAAAAATTAGAGCTCTAGCCATTCAATCTCAAGAAACAATGAAAACTTCGTACGTAGAAAAATGTACGAAGCTATTTTGGTATCCTCTTAATCTCCATAAATTCTTTAATATTACTTATTGTGTGAAATAATTAGTTTAATAATCATATAATTGGACCAACTGATACTAACAAGGTGTCTAGAAATTAAATTGGCAGTGGTACCAATTCTGGATACACAACTAAACTTAACTTAACTAAAAAATGAAAATTGGTAGTGTCAATATAGCTATTACCTGCTATTTCGTGGTACACGTTTATATTTATTAAAATCGTTAGTCTATAATACACAGTTTTAATAATATGAAACTTCAGTAAACATTGCCGAATTGTGATAATGACGCTATCACTTTTAATTTTTTAGTTAAGTTAAGTTTAGTTGTGCGCTCAGAATCGGCACCATTGTCTCTCTTTCCAGCCCATTTACGTCCCACTGTTGGGCAAGAGCCTCCTCCACTTTGGGAGGGAATAGGGATTATAGTCTACTGTGCCGCGCTGACCAGGCGTGTTGGCACAGGGTTTATTTTCGAGTTTTCCGTCTCTCACAGAGGATGTTATCTGTGTGCAATATCCCTTAGCTTACTTTTACAGCACCCTTGGGAGGAGATGGGGTGGTGATACATGTATACTTAATCCGTCACCACACGGAGATGGCATTGGCATTGTCATTAATTTGTAATTTCGTTACCTAAATCAGGGACTTTCAATGTACATAATAACTAGAACTTGTACGCGTGATATTTAGGAAACATTCCCCGTTTGTGCAATTTTTTTTACTAATATTCGCTCCTATTTGTCGCGGCATGATGTGATATAGCCTATAGCCTTCCTCGATAAATGGACATGAATTGATGAAAAACAATGACAATGGACAACAACACAGATTTTCACTACAATTCAACTAGACAATTCGAACTAGCGTAGCTCCTGGGGTATTAACGCATTCAAACAAACCATAAAACTCTTCAGCTTTATATGATTAGTATAGATTCAATGCTTTGCTGAGTCTTCGCTGTTTCTGCTACGAAAAAATAACAAAAGTCTTGTTAGAGACCATTATTGGCGGCCATTTTATAGATATAAAACGACGAATATAAGCTCAATATTCTGTTAGCATACGTATAAATGGAACCTAAATGAAAGATATTTCCGGTAAATTACCTGTTAATTATGAATCACCACGACCAGAAGACAATAGGGTTGAAGATGTTTGTATGTGTGTGTCATCGTTAGGTATATGATATGAGCGATCAGTCAAAGTATTGGGCAAATTTCTTGTTGAATGTTGTTGTACAAATTTTACAGTTATGTATTTAGTAAGTATGTCTACCCAAAGTACTTACAGGATGTACGAATTATTTCAAACCTTGTCAATAGTAAGATTACAATCTGATTTAGTTTCTAGAAATTGAAATTAGGACAATCTTCTTTCTTTTTACGGTATTTTACATTAATAACTGGCAAGAAGTATAATTTTAATGAATTGCCTATAAAGATTTCATTTTCATTTGAAACCTGGTTAAACTTATAATAGGGAGCTTGTGCACCGGAAAAGGGAGCGTCAATGGAACTTTTAGCCAATCGTGTGTGTGTCAATGTCCGTGATACATGCATTTGCACCACAGACGCCGGCGCGAGCGGACGTACTCGTGCGCGACTCACTGATGCCAATGTGCGATTGAACGCGTTCTGCACAACAATTATGTGCATAATTTTACTGCTATGATCTCATATGTCGTAAGTTTTATGGTCCTAAACGTAAAATTAATAGTCTGTCTGCCTACAATCAAGAAAAGATGACGAAAAATTTGATTTCCGCTTAACATTACTATTTTAACTGCTTAGAGAACTTAATTACTGTAATCAATAAAGAGTATCTAAGTGCTTAGGAGTAAAATACAACAATTTTAATTAAAATAAATGCGTCATCAAATATGTACAGTAGATTTTAAATTACAATCAAGTGTCGTAAACGTACGATATAAAAAGTACCTTGGTAAGGTAAAGTAAGTGTTCGTGTTTCCTAAATTTTATTATTAGTTATTTCTAATGTAGAAAGTTTATTTTAACTGTAGCTGGGCATCGTAGAATCTAAAATTATGACTTTGGTACTATCAATAAAATGAATATATATAATATACTTACTTCAAAGAAATAGAGGCTCCAAAAATGACCCGCAAAAATGAAACGTCGAGTTATACTACTAGACGCATTTTCTGTAGCAAAACATTCAAAAGAATTACGTCTAAATCGTCATTTAAAACACGTTACTAATATCTGCCCTGCGTAAACTCAAATTGATGAATAAACTATCTTCCAAAAACCCTGTAATAAGTTGATATGCACTTCCGTTTAAGCATTCCACAACTAAACTAACTGCAAAGTTTCCAAAGGTAGTTATTTATTTAAGCAACGGGACATAAACCAGTAACAAGCGTAGGTACAGTCCAGATAGCTTTGATTTACTATTCGTTACTATAGAACTGAGTTATATTTCACACTTTTGAGACGAATGCAAGCATTATACTGACATTATTTCTTTATTTGTTTGTTAACTTAAATGCATGTTTTAACAGAATTCTTATTCGAATAAATAATCCAAACTCTATAAAACTGCACAAAAATACGATTTTCAACCAGTACAGCGTTTCTCCACCGTTCCCCTCGATAAGATTCACTTTTTGGAACGCATTCCTTACATCAGACATTTAAAGAGCTTTTTAATCATACCTATTTAACATAAAAAGTATTATTTTTGTTTTGAATATTGGACAAACATCGGAAGAACATCAATTGAAGAAGTCTTATGAATTACATGGTCAGGAAAATTCAGCAATTCCCTATTTAATAAATAACCTTAATAATATAAACTGTCAGCATAATTATAAAAATAAATTACATAATCATGGCGAATTACACACTGTGACTAATACTACATATAGGAGATCTAATTTGCAAGAACATACAAGGAGCGACAGGCTGATGTTACGCCCACTCATTACTTACATTACTTATGCCCATAGGTAATCAAACCATATAGCCACTACGCAATATAATGCTTACTGGTAACAATGGAACATGGACACGGACCTAGAATACTCGTTGAAGCAAGGGACAGATCATGACGGATGACTAAGAGAGTACGAATTAAACCTATTTGTAAAATCAGATATTAGGATAGCAGGTCGTAAGTTTACGAATCTGCTTGACTCTGCCAGATAATGAAAATATTAATTTCGGGAACGGATATTTTTTTAACAGTTGATGGAATAGCATTTGGTGAACAAAACTTAAAGTAGCGAGCCAGGACTTCACAGGAGTAGGTGGAATGCGTTACCTGATTAGTTATAGGTAATAAACAAATGAATTGATTAATAATTTACAATTTGTTCCAATACTGCGCAATGCTGCAGCCACATAGTAAATACAACATTCCTCTTACAAACAGAAGCGAGAGGAATTCAATTCATACTTCACTGCGCTAGAGATGTTTAGTGGCTTGGAAAGAAAACATGTTTTTATAAATTACACAAACACACCTATTGATAAAAAACTTTTCTCGTCATTAGTTAACCTTTAAGCAAAAGAGAATTGTCTAAATTCGTCTGAGGCAATCTTCATTTGTTAGAAGAGTATAAGATGGTCACTTTGCAATTTATAATGTCCTTACAAAATGATCTGTATGGTTTCAAAGATAATATTTACCCAGAATATTGAAAAGAGAATACGAGCATTGTTGAGTTAATAAGTAAGCTGTAGAAGGCAGGCGTGTGGCTTGTATAAACGATTAATATTAATACAATACCACACCATCGAAGAATAACAAAAGGACCTTGCAATACCAAGGACAAAGTAATTTACATCGATCTATTGAACAGAAATAAAACATATATCGTGACTAATGCAATTACAATGAAATTATACATAGTCGAACTAAAACTCTTGATTGACCACAATTCTTTGATACACCAGTTCTTGGTCAAAACGAGAGAGTAAAAAATTTTATAAACATCAATGTAGCAAACTTACATACCTTTCCGTGAACGTGACACAAAATAGCGAATATACTTAATTTCCAACAAAGAGCTAGAGATATGAATTTCCATCAAATACATGAAGGAAATATAAAAAGTCTTCATAAGATCATATTGTAGAATAAAATCTAAAATTTCGAAAAGTGGCTATTCAAGAAATTGTTGTAGTTATATATATTTTTAATCAAACAATCGATTACACATAAACAATGTAATATAAATAATAATAATGATGATGATTATTTCAATATCAGCAGTTATGCTTGGAGTTTTCAAAGTAATACAGGTCAGCAGTGGTATTCAGTAAGAAAAAGTGAAGTGAATTTTCGGTGAATCTTGATCACGTGACAGCGCTCCTACAATACTGCAGATTGTGATTAGACCTGTATTAAATGTTTATGACCATGTTGTGTTATCCAAAAAAATCTACTAGCTACCTGTTGACAAGACGTGGCTTTGCGGTCCCTCATTTTAACGCCCTTTGAGTAACTATTCTAAATATCTAAGGTATTACATGTCTATAATGCAAAACATATACGTGTTTTCCCTTATTACTATTTGTATCAAATAATATAATAATATGGTCTAGGTCTAATCTCCGTAGACTATCTCCAATGTAGTGATAGATTTCCGTTGGCTACACAGTCAGATTGTGGCAGATAAATATTGCAAATTGTACAAATGTCACGTCTAACACTGAATGTCCGAAATGCGGAAGTAAAACCGAACTAGATTTGAGGTCTCTCAATTTACTTCACTTTTATTTAAATTACTTAATGATGTTTTCATAAAAGTGACAGAGCAAGAAACTGCTTATGATGTGGTTTCAAACAAGGTAAACATAACAAATGCTTATCTCTAAAAATGAATCGATCGATACTTATGAAATTTTGTGTGCATATTAGATAAATCTAAGAACATGTAAGTACGCAAGTGAAACTGGGGGTAGGTACTGCAGTCGTAAATAACATTACCGATAGACTATGAGTAATTTACAAATATGTTGTTCCAAAGTCGCCGAGACATCAAACTTTCTAGGAATTTAACGGTTGTATATCAACACAACATGCAAAATCATTCATTACTCAACGTTTATCTCAATATTCCGCTAAATCTATGCAAATTCTGCTTACAAATGAATGTATATTTGTATAAGCGATACTACTTACATCGAATAACTGTATTATTTCTTTTGAGAACAATATATTATTAGTATAATGATAAAAGTGAATGGAATTCTCAAGTTCCATTTTATTCCGATTACAATGGCGAGTCCACTTGTTCGCACTGATTCGCAATTAATAAATAGTTTGACCTACTATCGGCGATTCAAGTTGTCGAATCATTCCAGCCGTTAATTAATATCAACTGTGAGCTTTACTGTGATGTTTCGGTGTGTTGAATATGCGTGCCAGTTTAGTAATAAACTTATTAAAGTCGCTTTCTTCTTTACGGTTTCAATGTCACAGTTGGATTTTAAAGTCTCTGTTTGAATTCTTGGATTATGTTACGCCCGACACCGCCTTGCCAAGCCTTTTACGGAAGTTTGTACGAGTTGTCATTGAATTAATATGTTCCTATGTCATCATTCACAGACCTTTATTCATAAATTAAATTTACTGCCTTATCTTTACAGTTGGAAAAACAAGGCCAGACTAACAACCGAGTGATGTGTCAACTATAAATCCTAACTACCACTATACAAGCGAAATGAATGACTTACCATAAATCAAGTACTGGACGTGGGGAAAGCACTATGTATGTACAAATATTCCGGTAGTCACATGAACTCGATAACAAAAACTGCTTTTTGTATCGTATTCAGTGAAACGTAGCGCAAGTCTCGAACAAAACAGCAAAATTAACACTATCCACAAAACACATGCTCCATTCCACAGCACTGATAAAGCACAAATTCGACTCCGTAACACTGAAAGCTTGAACACGTTTCTTCACAGTTATCTGTTAAGACAGTAGCGTAACAGAGTGAAGCAAGATTCGCAATGCCAAATCGCAATGCGAAATTTAGGCAGTCACATAATTGTTCGCTTATACCGCGACAGTTAAACCAACTTTACCGGTCTGTAACGTTCCAAATTCGAATCGGCAAGTTGATTTATAAAAACACAATCTGAACAGACGAGTGAGCTGCGCGGACAGCGCCAGCAAACTGAAGTGCCGCGCCGTGGAGCGCAACCATGCGTCGCGCCAACAAACTCGAATGGACTTCAATCTTTTACCCGGCTAAATTAAAACTACACGGCGCTAAGTACAACAGCCTTTCGGCTTAGTCAGTTTTAAGTGGACTGTCTTGCTAAGTTGCAAATAAAACTTGCAAGTTACATACATGGACATACTACCCGGACAAGGCTCTCAAGGTATGGCATTCGTGAGCGTACAAACGATTACGCAGAGTTTAATCGGGCGCACTGATATGATACAACGTCATTAGGCCCTGACGCAGATCGTAACAGATTAACAAATTATTTTCAAATTGATACAATCGATTTAAGGTAGCCATATGCTGGAATTAATACAAAATGAAAGTAATTAGTTGATGCAGTTACAGGAAAAAACTACCACATAATAGAATCTTTATATTACACAAAGGCACCTGCTATATGTTTGCAGAAATGATTGAATAATAGCAAATTTACCTACGCTTAGATGAGATTCTATTTTATACCTACAAAACATATACATTTGATTTTAAACTACAAACAGACCGCTCAACAAAGACTTTAAAGATCTAAACATAACATCTAACATCAAAATACCGATTGAAAAACTCAGACATGGAAAGTCAACCCCAAAAAATGGGATAAGTTCTGGTTCGATAATGATGCAACTACAAACAGAAAGATCGAAATAGACATTCATTAACTCAATCCGACAAAACCAAATTTTAATTGAGATTTCAAAGGTTTGCTGCAATAAGATCTATGAACTGCTTATTTTAAGTGTTCAAAAAGCAAATAAGCTATTAGCCAAATTCCTAAAGTACAACCAAATTTATTAGTTTTTATTTTACAAAAGCAAACATGTTACTGCTGCATTCCTAAGGACCAAGATCATAAGATTAAATTCTTCAGAGAATGCAGCAAAATATAAATAGCCCCAAGTAGAATGGTTTACAACAGACGATCAAAAGTATCAACCGAAACTAAATTCAAATTTAGATTTCTAAGGATACAGTGGTAGTAAAAATATTAATAGGTATAAAAGAAATTTGGGTAAAACACAATTGCTATTCTGAAATAAATTGGAATCAGGACACAATTAAAAAAAGGCATATTTTCTACTTTCTTCAAAGAAGCATCAATTAAATTTTTTCCATTGAGACTGTAACAAACAAAAAAATTGGTCAAGTGCGAGTCGGACTCGCGCACGAAGGGTTCCGTACCATTATCTATGCAACATAAGGCAACGTTATTAGTATCGAGCAAGAAACGGTAAAAAAATCATGTTTGTTGTATGGGAGCCCCCCTTAAATATTTATTTTATTTTATATTTAGTATTTGTTGTTATAGCGGCAATAGAAATACATCATCTGTGAAAATTTCAACTGTCTAGCTATCACCGTTCTTGAGATACAGCCTGGTGACAGACGGACGGACGGACGGACGGACGGACGGACGGACGGACGGACGGACAGCGAAGTCTCAGTAATAGGGTCCCGTTTTTACCCTTTGGGTACGGAACCCTAAAAATGAGCCAGATAGCCTTTATTTGTAATGAAGGCTATCAAAAAGATAGTTTAATAAATATGACATAATAGTTTGCGAAGCAACAGTCAAGTGTAGGTATATTCTTTTACCTTAATTAGATATAATAGCTAAATGATTGCTATAAAGCCTAAATGGACCTTATAAATAAATCAAAGCGTTTCTGCTGATTATAATTACTTACATAACTTTTAACTTTACCTAAATAACCACATATAAGTAAAACATTAAAAACAGATTTTTTTTATGACTTTGTTTGGCTACATTTTTTCTTTTGAAGTTTGACGTCATATTAATGTATGAAGCTGATAATTTAAATGCAGTATTTTTAAGTAAAGCATACGTTAATTGGCAACCCGCGGCAATAGCCACTGAATGGCACCTTGCCCGATTACTACAGCAATTTACTCTTGATATCTCTAACAGGTTTCTATGAAACAATTTCTGAGTTCTAGCCCCTGTTTCCGGAACAGATAGATTTAGTAAACAAAAAATACTATGATAATTTTGATATTTAAATTAGCATAATACATATGCGATGAAATAATAACTAGGTTTTAATACTGCTTGTACAGATAAAGAAAAATTTTGGGGCGTTTAAATTTCAGCCAATTTTAGGGAAATGCAAATATATAATTTTAATATCATATCATAGCGTTTACATTAAGCAATGAAATAATATTATCAAAGTCATCAGAAATATATACAGAAAGATACAGAAAGCAAATAATTTTTATTTATTTTTTCTATGTAAACAAAACAATTGTATAAGAAAATCGAACAATTATGATAAAGGCAAAATAAAACTAACATAAGGTAAAGCACCAGAACGATAAGACAAGGTTGATGTATGCAAACAATATACCACAAGTATTAGTTGTTTAAACAAGACCCTTTGTTGATTTCAAGGAACTCCTAGCAATATTACGGAAACTATATAAATATAAACGTTTTTTTAGACAACACTGTGTCAGTTTTCATGATTTATTTGAGTTAGCTTGAACAGTACAACCGACAGATGAATCTTGGTCGTCCTAAATTATAGATATCATAATTTTAAAACAAACATTTCCGTAACATTGGCCAATTCTCAAGGTATGTCTGTTAAACGACTTAGAACGCAAAGTTGTCATGTATTTTAGCACTCTTATGACTCTTAGAATATAAAAATCTCCACGTTGGACCATGAAAAATCAATGTTACTCAATGTATTTCAAAATTATTAATCAAGAAATCAAAGTGAGGGTCATAAAACAGTAATGCTATATCATTATCTAATCAGAAGTACGTATATTTGTGGAGACGCGTACATTGAATGACGTGAGAATATCTCTAATTATAAACATGGATTAATCGCTCAATCTTTGATAAACATCTAAACGTAAGATTACCCTCTCCCACCAGCCTTACCACATGTAATGACTTGGTAACATGAGTTCCGTTCTGACCCCGTGACTCTTTTTGTTCCTTGTAAACGGTTTCTGTCCAACGAAAAAACGTTTAGAAATCACATTTAGGAACTTTTTAAATTCCAAATATTTACCATGTTATTTTCTTACCACATTCGCAACCCGGTTTAGGACAGATATTTGCATGTTGCATTGTGTTGGAAAGTTTTTAACAAAATCATTGTTATGTAACAAAGAAATGGAAGGAACTTTTTACTATTTTAATAAAATCTTCCAAATATGATTACAGGCTTTGACGACAAATTCATAATAAAAGGTAAAGTAATTATGACCATGACCATAATACAAAACAAATAAATAAACATTACTTTAAGAGCAAAGAGCATAACACGTTCTGTGAATAAGAACACGACATGTTAAGAACTGTAGACTGTGTGTAGTAACCAATAACAAAAACAGAGATACAAATATGTATGAAGTGAACAATAACTATATGGAACCTCTTAATGTCACAAGCAACAAAAAGATAGAAAACAAATTTGAAATGTTAACATAGTTGTGTTAAATGATTGATGTGGTGAATCGATTAATATCTCGCAGCTAACTGTTAATACTTTGTTTTTTCTGCATACTCATATCTCAGTCATCCTAAATTATAGGGTGTAGATCGATGAAGACAAGCAATGACAAGATCTATAACTGTTAAAACTATAGTTGGATCATTTAAATACGAGAGTGAAACCATTAAAATATATCGACAGACAATCATAAATGTTTGTTTATGTTGTAAGGTACTTATATTCGAAATCTAGATTCTGAATTGGTTTATATCCTGAAAATGCCAAATTATTATTTGACCTACTTCAATGCTAACGACAAGAATTACAACATCTACAAATTAAGCTTATAGATGTTGTATTTATCCTCTTGAACAGATTTAAGAGAATGAATATCTATTAAGGGCTATGTGAATATTAAATTGAAGAGCAAGTCAACCTACAAAAGCATATCTTGCGTACTTACGCCAAGGTATTGCGAATGAAGAACAAGTTTCTATCATATAAACTAATTTCGTGCCGTTCTCATTGCCGAATATTACAAAGTGCCTAAATCTGATTATGATTTTATTAAGCCATAACGTTGTTTTTCTTTTCATTTAAGTAACTTGCTAAATAATCTTACGCAAGGATATGTAGGTGTCTAATGTCTATGTAATATTAATTAGGAACACATTCACGCTGGACATTTAGCAACTTTTCTTGCACCATCAATATCATTGATTCTTTGACTCTTTTCTAAAACAAAACATTGTTCAAATGTTGAAATAAGGGTGATAATAATCTCTTAATTAACAACAAGTTTACTTCACAGTTTGTGTGTGAACATTGCTCAAAGAACACCGTCATAGATGCGCCGGCGCAGTGAGGGGTCAAGGCTATACGATGGGTGGTCAGTGAGTTATTAGTTGCTACATTAAATAATACCGTTACCAAAATATTGTTTTTATTTATTCAATCATCCTCGAAGAATTAATGTCTTAAATCTGATACAACATCAAGTAAGTTACTTTACGTATACTACTATCCAAATATTATTTTAAAACTTACCTGGCGATGATGTCACAATCTCAAAAAAGAAAAATCTAAAATTCAAATACCATCAGGTCTATGTAGAATTTAACAAAAACACTTAAGCAATGGAAGCAATATTTATCAGGAAACCAATAGGAAAATAAATATCAAGATATTGTAAAATTACGTTTTTCTTATCAGGTCACTTAATAATACTCTGGTATAGTATAGTCGACGCCAGACCAGATATACTCAATAACTCCTCAAAGACTGGTCTTTACATACTGGCTAATGAGGATCAAATATCCATCTGGATGGATCGGTATGGGATTTAGTTTAAAATTCTTCATCTCTGGCAGTATTATTTAGTTAGCGAAGTTTATTACACCACACTCGTTAGCGGAAATGGAACAGTGCTATGTATCATTTCTGTTCTTGGCCACACTAAGGTGCAGTTAATTTTATGAGAAAAAGAAAGGAGCATGGTTACAAATAAAAATAAAAGTGCAAAATATTTTTAACATTTATAGCAAGGTTCCTTTCGAATTTATTGTCCTTAAAATATTTACTATTGCTGAACACAAGGAGTGCACTTAATTACAATCTTCCAAGTAAGCTACTGGATAGATTACCAATTTAACATCGTAAAGACGATAGATATTTGCATATCAAAACAATTAAAGTAATTGTTTGACTAAGTATTTTAGTATTGACTTTAAAACTAGTTATGAGGCTATTGAACTAATTTATGTCACCATTTTCTTTATCGACGCCTTTAGAATTAAATTTACTAATATTAAGCAGACATAGTTAGTACTCTACTTCTATGTTCACCGACTAAACCTAACTTCGCCTAATTTTATTTTGGTTAATTTACGTCGGTGACGGTATCGGCACCATTATAAATATATATCTAAGAGGGACGTTAAAATAGTATTTAATATAAACTAGACAACCATATATAGCCCCCAAAAATTTGGAGCAACAAAAGACATTAAAATCAATAAAATTGTAACACATATAATTGGTTCTCTTAAGATTACCGGCAGTCAAGCTTCTAAAGAAAGGTGTACTTGTGTTAATCTTTATTAAAGAGCGGAGATAAACTCCATCTGGTCGACGTAGTCGTCCGTAATTACTAAAATGATTAGAGATGTTAAGTAACATGTTAGACAATATGTAATCAGTCTCAGTCGGTAAGGTACAAGACAATATAAGCTTAAATGCATCACTTGCAACTACATATTACGTCAAATGGACGGTACTATAATTTCATATACCGTTAAGTTTATATCTATGAGGCACGATTTGTGATGATATTGGGACTAAAATTGTGTTGTTAGTAAGTGTTGAAATTATTTTTGGGACAAGTTGCTTGTGACGTCCGTCCTCCAAATACGGCCCAACGGAAGAACAGCTCTGGTTTTTACACGCTTTATATTAGCTTCACTTGTATGTTTGTTTGTATGTTTGTTTGTATGTTTGTATGTTTGTAACCGACTCCTTTGGACGCTATTTTGACCCACTTTAAACGGTCAGATTCTATTCAAATTTTGCACACCTGTCAAAGACCGATGACAATGCAATAATTCGATTAAAAAAGCGTGTTTTTTAGTTTTTTAAACTATTATTTATTAACCAGCATTATGCTAAGTTGGGCCCGTATTTGTGACTGCTCATGTTTATATTTTGTCATTACTTTTTACTACATGAGTAGTTACAAATAAAATTTGTTTCTTTCTTTCTTCTTCTTTCTTGTCTGCCTGTACTTGCTTTTCATGGGCTTTCGTTGTATTATTTGATTTCTGAATCGGAATTGTCATTAATCTTTTTTTATTCTATTTGAAATTATCTGTATTACTATTATCGATGTCATCATACTCGTCACGTGCCGCGTGTACAGTAAAAGATTCACCACCTGATAAGTAAGAAAATAATAAATTGTAGGGGAATCGTGGATGTAATTAATACTTATTTACAACATACGTATACATTACTAACTGTTTACTAACTAATTTTTCAAATCGGACTAGCGCAAGCGGTTCCTAAGATTAGCGCGTTCAAACAAACAAACGAACTCTTCAACTTTATGTAACTTTAACTTTATTAAAGTAAATAGTAATTTTATAAATCTAATAACAGTCAGTGTGCACAAGATGCATTCAAAGAACCAGATACGTAGAATATACATTAATTGTTTAAACACGAGTTTTGTAACGAAAGTGCACATTAAATTGTTCTTATCGAGTCTACGGTAGTAAGTCTTAAGTCTAAGGTGAACTCTATTACCCTTCGGCATTTACAGATACAGTTTGAATTACGAAATACGAATAAGAGAAGCTAATATAACGTTCGGCCTAAGAGGTCAAAAGCTTATTATTTTCCCAAGCCCAGCATGAATGCTCAGGTCAATAGATTAAATTATTATGTCTCAATCTTCACGACATGATATTGGTATTCATATTTATAACTTTTCATTTCACCTTTTTTGTTGCATTGTTTTTATCCCTTTATTTAGGGTCGGCGCAATATATTTAAATTATATTTTTTTTTAATAAAATATAACTACTTATTTTTTTGTATATTTATCTAGGAAATCAATTGCTCCAGCGTGTTGCTAGGCATATAGATTAATTTCAAGCTTTTCGGTATTATTAGGTAACGATTTATACTAAAAGACAAAAATGGGTGGTGGCATGTGTGTGCCTAATCCGTCATAACACGGAAAGTACAATACAAGTGCAAAACTATACTACTACATTGGAACGGTACATTATATACACTCAACTGTTATAAAACTATAGAATTAAATATGGAATTTATGACCGAAAAAATGTAGATACGACAATATAAACTGAAAAAGACTAATAAAAATGGAGGTTTTATTTAAACAAATGATAAAAATATTATTTCGTCTATTCAAATTAAGATTGTGGCATCATCGCCAGATAAGTTTTACACTAATATTTGGATTGTAGTATATGTAGAATTAAGAAACCGAAAGTAAAACGAACGAACAGCAGCTGCCAGTATGGTATAGTTTTAGATAGCCCTTTTCTACAATGAACTGATGAATGAATTAAAATATATTCAAATAAAATTCTAAGCAAATTACTATCAGAAACTTTTGATTAAAATCATTGTCTACGCATTGATTTGAAAGTAATTGAACTACGATGGTATTTTATAATAATTGTCCATTGTCGGAATCTCCATCCGTGACGCTTCACTTCATATATAATTCACTAATAATAAATTTCATTAAATAGCTTTCTTTAACAGCTTGTAGTGGCACAAAGAGACTCACTCACTTTTTGTTAATATGTACCATAAGATTTGTAATAGATTTCTAGATGAGCAGTGCTTTCATTGTTTTTATTTGGCCTATAAATTGCCAATCGATATCGCTTCTTTTTATTGCGGCTGTGGCAGTATTCGTTTTAGAAGCAAACTTATTAAAGCCAAAATACCATAGGTTTGAATGGAACGTAACTTTTGGGATGAGATCAGCTGTACCTACCTTATTATAGGACACATGCTTGTTGATGATAATTAACTATTCTCAATAATCTCTATGGAACTTCAATTCTCTATGAAAAGAAATCATAAAGGAATGTTCATGTGATGATAGATTAAGACCCAATTAAGACCACAAATGTCATTCCTATTGCTGTAGGGTTATTTAGTCACCTAAAGGAAAATCTAAGCAATTACACAACGAGTAATGAAAAAGTCTAAGCCTGGTTACAGTGATAAAGTATACCAAATAGATTCCAAATACCTGTTTCTGATTGCCAGATTGGGTTGAAAATTTGAATGACAATCTGACCCAAAAAAAAATAAAAATTACTAGGTACATAACAACTTCACGTTATTTATTCAACTCGTATTTTTCTTATTATTTAATTAATTTTATTGCTTAATCATTTTGGTATCTCATAGATTCGCACGATCGACCCAGTTCACTGGCAAAAAGTTAAATTTCACCAAAATTGGTAACATCTTGATTCAATTCAAATTCTCAACCATTATTTGTTTAGTGAACTAAACATTGTATTTTATAGAATTCATCGGTAACGGTACAATTATAGATATCTCGATCGTAATAACTACGTTTATCGGCACTTTCTCGTTTTATGAGTTTTCCTTGTAACTTTAAAGTGCGCGATTATCGAAGATGTTACGATTTTATTTGTAATTTTTATAACAAAAACACGAATATATTTGTAAATAATTTTCTTAATTAAAACCTAAAAGAACTTTTTTTTTCAATTATTGCATTGGCATCGTCTTTGTTGTGTGCAAAATTTCAGATCAATCCGTCTACTGCAGTAGGTGAAAATCAGTTTCAAAGATTCTGTTACATAGATACATTAATAGATACGTTCCGAACTAATAAAAGGGCGTTAATAAATAATGTAAAATAGCACTAGTACTACATTACACTAATTTGGGAGTAGATAACGTTATACGAAATGTATGTAAAATTCGTTAATTTAATTTTTATTTATGAAATGCATATATATTTAAAAACATGCAAAGAGTAACTATTTAGTATCAGGAAATTCTAATCAATTTATTTACAGAGTAGCACGTTTTAGTATGCGGAAATGGATTTTTACGGAAAACTTTCTATTTTTATTACAGTTTAAAACAAATCAAGCTCAAGAAAATATACGAGCTTTAAAAATAACTATGCCAAGTTTGGTGTTAAACGAGTTGATATTCGTACTGCGGTAGATATGCAGTTAAGATCTTGATAGTGGAAGTCTTTAAAATAGTTTTTCTTGTTATTTGTGAGGAACAAGAAACTATTTAAAAATAAAAGTAGTATTTTATTTGACGGGCCTCGTGGTGGAGTGGTTTATATAACGGACTGCCGATCATGTGGTCTCGGGTTCGATTCCCGGTCAGGACAATCATTTGTGTGATGTTTTTAATTGTCATACAAATGTTTGTTCTGCGTCTGGGTGTTTATTATGTATTATAAGTATGTATTTACAAAAGAAAAGTAGTATATGTAGTATATCCGTATTCTGGTACACAAGCATAATAAGCTTAGCTTGGGACCAGAGGACGTTGTGTGAAATGTCCATGAATATTTATTTATTTATTTATTTGTGTTTGGGAACTTCGCGCAAAACAAAGCACATTTACTTTAAACTTATATTTTGCACGCGATCACAGACGCGACAAATCTTCTAAAAATAGTATCTGCTTAATTACTGTACAATTTTTATAAATGACTAATATTATTTTTCGTCAGACTTTTTTTTTCACGAAAATTGTTAATACATATTTCCATTTATATGTATAAAATGTAGTAGCTTAGTGAATCAAATATCTTACACACGACAGACTTGGTATTTATACCGTCATCTGTAAATTAAGTATAATATTGCGGCAGGTGGTGATGGCAAGGTGGCAAACATGATGACACTACAGGTGCATCTATTTTGATCATAAGGTGATACATATTTGGTTTTTATAATTGGTATTTAAATAAATATTTTGTTTTGTGTACATTGTGTGCCCGCAACTTCATAAACGTAGAGTTTAGAGACCAAACCTTAACAAATTATACAAAACCGCCAGCCTCTTGAGCCACTCTATCTATTAAAAAAACCGCATCAAAATCTGTTGCGTAGTTTGGAAGACAGACATACATACAAAAATAACGACTTTGGTTTATAATAAGTAAAAATGAGGTATATGGTAACATGATTATCTCTCAGTAGGAAGAAGCTTATCGGAACCTCTAACTCTCAAATGTATGAAATCTCAAAATTTACCACGTAAAACTAGAATAATTTTATAGCTTGGTTAGCTTTGAAATTTGCAAAATTATGTATTACTAAATAGAAATACATACGTATTTACAAATTAATCAAGCTTAGGCATCTTGCTAACAAATAAATGCTATAAAATTTTATTTTTAATTTACAAAAACTCCATGGAGGATATAATATTAATTGCGAGTTGTTATGTACCTCTTAAAAAACAAAAAGATTATAATAAATATTCATGGAATCACTCTATCGTTACACATTTATCTATAAAACCGGTTATGTTAGACGCAAAAATTTTAATGCTAATTGTTTTATGGTATAATTCGGATTCCTATAACTATGTCACTAGCAGCTTCACTGTAAGTATTCCACTTCCTCTATTAAGATTTAAAAGTTAATTAAAAACCTGTCAAGAGCGAGGTAAACTCGCACACTTAGGGTTCCGTACCAACTCGACCGAAAAAGATAAATAACTAAATACAAATCAACAGTTAATTAAGCTTAAAGCAACTCACCAACTTAACTTTGTAGTTGCAATTTAAGGAATCGCCTACATTTCAGCTACTTCATAAGTTGGTATTAGTTTTAACAATTCTTTCGTGTGATGTGCTAACAAGTTTTTGGATTTTCCCTATATCAATACTACGTAGGCTTGGTCAATGCCAAATTTCAAGTCTCTAGGGTTTCTATCACTTTATACGATTTATTCATACTGGCGAGGGTACAATTAGAGTAAAAAAAACCTAAAAATACGCTTAAAAATTTTAGACCCCTAAAAAAATCCCATCTCACTTATTTATCCTCCACATCTGGGGTGAAAACCCCTAAGTTGCGAACTGTGGGTACCAGAATACGAATATAATAAACTGTTCTTTTTTAAATACATATTTATAATAGGTACATAGAAAACAACCAGACGCAGAACAAACATCTGTATGACAAATTTAAATATCATACAAATGAATTTCCCGAGCGTCTTCCGTCTGTTACATGAACCATTCGACCACGAAGCCCGTCGAATAACGTGAATGAACCATCGTTTATACCATTCCTACATGAGGGTCATCAGTGGCCAATACCGTCTTTACCATAAGGGCACACGGGGCCAGTACCCAGGGCCCCCATTCTTAGGGGGCCCCGAATGTCCGAAATTTTTTTCTCACACATCCAAATATTTTTGTTTTCACAAATCAGTGATCTTATCAGAATGTATTAGAAAGCTGAAGAGAAAAAAGTATGTATTCTTTTAATGGGACAGCAAGTTTTGAAAACCATTATCAAAGAACGTAAATCAGAAAAGTACTATGCTTCTATGCCAAATCTGTCCCACGTTTTTTACTTTTTAAAAGGGCCTCAAATTCTTGTGTGCCCAAGGGCCCCAGCTCAGTTTAAGACGGCCCTCTCAGTGGCTTTACCAGAATTACATGCAATTGAAACTGCGAGACACAGCTAGTTTATATTTATATGCTGCCGATGTAAAGCAGTATTCATAGAATATTATTATAATACATACATGTGTGTAGAATAATATGTGTAAAGTCCGACCGTGTTTTTCTCGAGACCGCAGTACGACAAGGTTATCCACTTGTTCAACGCAGACCTAGGTTTTTGTTACTATGCGTCCTATTCAGTCTCAAAGTTATTATAAAATGATTTTTTATACTTACATTGTTTGTTGTGGATGGATGGAAAATGGATAAAAAAAATCTGTTAAAAAAATATCATTCTTAAAATAATAGCTAATTACAAAAAATTTACTAAAGTTATGAATGAAAGTTACGTTGGATTTCATTTTCATTGGACTTTATATCATTGCTGTAACACACTCAAGGAATATAATTACTTAACACATTTTTACACGCTTTTTTTATTAGCTTCACTTGTATGTTTGTTTGTATGTTTGTATGTTTGTAACCGACTCCTTTGGACGCTGTTTTGACCCACTTTAAACGGTCAGATTCTATTCAAATTTAGCACACCTGTCAAAGACCGATGACAATACAATAATTCAATTAAATAAAGCGTGTTTTTTAGTTTTTTTTTAACTATTTTTAATTATTATTAACTTCATTCAAATCAATCTACAGGTTTCTATGTATTAATCTATGTAACGGAATCTTTAAAATAGATTTTTAGCTTATCTAAAATTTAGCAAACATATTTATGGACTGATGACATTGTGATAGCTACAAAAAACATCAAGGATTTTTAAGCGTGTTTTGCTTTTAAAAATATTTATTGCTATACAAGGAACCGTTGGTTTTGAAAAAATACAAATTTTTAACAGAACTTCAACGCATTATCATAAACAAAATACTATTACTATCGCTATAGAACAAATATTAAGAAACATTCAAACAAATTATCATTTGTTTCATATTATTTGCATACATTTGTAACATTATCATTTGTCCTATTTTAACAATCAAACATATGCAATATAACACTTGTATATCACATAAGTTACACAAAGTTATGGCTATGACGCAAACTATAACGAATCTCACATTATTGTGACATTACATAGGGCCTACACTGCTACAGGTGGGAACTTAAAGCATTAATCCAACAAGACTGGATAATTTAAAAAAAATTCTGTGTTAATTAAGTGATATGTAATTTATGGTGTTCAATAAAAATAAATTTATTTAAAAAAAATACAAGACTGTATATTAAAAAAACAACCTCTGGCCTACGGGCACTATCGTCTCCTAGTGGGCACGAGTTGATTTTGGGCGAGGCGTGGATAGCGACTAACAAAATTAGGTTTTAGTATTTGTGTGTGTTACTACGGCACCCTGCCGACGGCGACGAGTAGTATATTTATTAAAGAAAACAGCGTGTATAACAGCTCTAGTTGGTTCAATACTCTAAGGGCGTAAAAGGTTCTTAAAAATATTGAAGTATTTTGGAAAGTAGCACCCCGGGCCCGTTTGAATTGCCACCCCATAAATTTATGGAGAATAAGGAAAACGTTACACATGAAAGCTTGCACTGCAGCTCGCAGGCACGGTACTATGCTAAATGCGCCTCTGCTTATACATATTATACTATGATAAGCTATCGAGAAGACAAATTAAAAATACTCGTCTCTATCGTCTTATTGCCTCCAACGATTAATGTAGGTAGAGAGACAGGTAATGATAATTTGCAAAAATATTGACATTCTGTGAGAGAGTGTAAACTGTAAGCTAAGCTCTACAGTACAGTAGTAAAAGCGACTGCTCCTACCACAGTCGTTTTTATTTAACCATTATTGTAGGGCTTAGTTTAGAGTTTACAGTCTCTCACAGCGCGGCAGGTACGTTCTATTCCAATCACTCCACTTTCTGTCATAAACAATTTACCGTTAAAGTAAAATATTCTTTATTGCACACCATAATGATTGACAAAGCTTACATAACAGACATGTCATAGGTACAAAGGGCGGTCTTATCTCGAACTGCGATCTCTCTGGGAGAGATCGCAGTTCGAGATAAGACCGCCCTTTAGTAGTTTAGTAACCTTAAGATGGATTTGACCCAGGCAGAATAGGCGACTTTTGGTGTACTAAAAATAAGTTAAACTTATATGTATAGATAAAAATAAAATAAAGAATCTATCATAAATCCTAATTATAGCTAATCAAATAACATGTTTAAACGAAAGTAATACAATATTCAGTAACAAATTACCTACAAAATTTATTGCATACGATAACAAATTAGTAGTTACAAATACATCAACATGACACCTCTTTGATATGGTTCTAGTTATGTTAATTTTTGGTACTGTAATGGGGCTATTCAACTTTATTGCTATCAGTACTGTGGAGTAACTTAAATATTACACCATATTGCATACAGATGACATATATGACTACTATTGTATTGATAAATCACGATATTGTGACACACGAAAGGAAACTTGTATGGCATATTACTGGCTTGATGGTAAATAGAAACTTGTCAGTAATAAAACGATCAAGGTTTACGCAACAATGATGATATTAAAACGTCTCTGTAGGATAGATTTAGATGGTCATTAAGAATTTATAGTCTATCTGTATATAACGTAATTCTAATCTGTGATATTGTTGTTGGACGTCAGAATGCTACAGAAGGATGTTGCTGAAAATCAGCGTTGCGATGTAAAAATCGCAACACAATAGCTGAGCAACGACCCTTTTCTTCTCCATGGTTGGGACACATCAGTTCACTATATTTTATTAATATTTCTCTTTATTTATTAATTTTCTTATTTTTTTACATTTTTAAAAAGATTACAAAACAATCGTACAAAATTAACATAACTAAGTAACTTAAAAGAACATAAAAATAAAACAAATAATTACATACACACCCACACACACAAAGAAAGAGAGAGACAAACAGTTAAAAAATAAAAAACATAATATATACCTACACAAAATAATCATTTTAAAAATGTAAAAAATAGAGCTCCACCGGCATCGGGTGCAGGGACCAAGCTACCGATGGTCAGGGTTCTAGAGACAGGAACTTCCTCACGATTCGTGCCGTACCGAGGAGAACTGCCTTCTGCATCAGACCCTTGACCCAACCACCTAACAATAATATATTAATATTATTAATTATTAATATATTTATTAGTTTTTTAATGTCATCTTTATTTTATGTTTTATATTTTAGATTTTTATTACTTTCGTTGTTTTTTTGTTTTTTTATTTTTTATTATTATTACTTTTTATTTTCTGTTATTTGTCTAGTTTTTTGGTTTTTTTATTTATTTTTCTTATGTAATTTTTATTTTTGTTGTTTTCCTCTTGATTTTGTGTGTTTTGTTGTATAAACGCTTTGTGTCCCAATGGGGGTGAAATAAATACTTTTCTTTCTTTCTCTTACTTCTATCAGAAATTTACAAGAAGACAAAGAAAAAATATAGTACTTCGTACGCGTAGAATTTAGAAAATTTTCCCCATTGGTCGCAGCGTAATGTTATACAGCCTATAGCTTTAAAGATTATTTCAGATCGGACCAGTGGTTCCTGAGTTTAGCGCGTTCAAACAAACAAACAAACTGTTCAACTTTATAATATTAAGTATAGATTTATATTATTACTATCAGGAAGAGAACGTAGAGTATTCTCTAGTTTGCTCTAAGAAATGTGGATCACCAATAAATAAATAAATATTCATGGACATTTCACACAGCGTCCTCTGGTCCCAAGCTAAGCTTATATGCTTGTGTTATGGGTACCAGAATACGGATAGAATACATATACTACTTTTCTTTTGTAAATACATACTTATAATACATATAAACACCCAGACGCAGTACAAACATTTGTATGACAAATACAAACATCACACAAAGTATTGTCCTGACCAGGATTCGAACCCGAGACCTCCTGATCGGCAGTCCGTTACATGAACCACTAGACCACGAAGCCCGTCGTGCTATACCATTCGAATTAACTAAAAAAAATCTGCAAACTAATAACTCTACTTAGCGTAGAAAGTTTGATTATGGCCGCACACTAATTAAGTTTTTGATTAACAAATAATTCTCAGCGCAAAAATAATAAATTTCAAGGCCTATGATACTAACGAATGTGCGGACACTTATCTGCAATTACAATATTTGTTACGATAGCGACAATTATGTTACCGGTAATGAGACTTCCTGATCAATTGCTCTTTCAACATAGCTACATTACATGAACATATAAAGCTTATATATAAGATTCCTGTAAGAAACCTGCCCTTAACCATATTGGCTGACGGAGAAAGAGATATTAAGAGGCTGTTAGCCTACTAAATATAACATCAGAAGGAAAATAACATTAGGCCTAATTTATATGATAAGTCTATCACTCCAACCCAAATACTTGGCAAGAACCACGCCAATCACATCCAAGTACATACTTGCAATTTTCTCCATGCCAGAAAAGTTACGATGTTGTTCTACTTCATATTATTATATTTTTGCTTCAATTTAGATACTATCATATTGCAAATACTGCTTTATAATATAACTAAAGCTAATTGTTAAAATTATACTTTCCCAAAACAAGCTAAGGTTTAACTTTTTATCTTAAAATAGCTGTTGCCCGCGACTTCGTACGCGTGAAATTTAGAAATCAGACCTTAACTAACAGAAGTTTACTACTACCGCTCAATAGATGGCGTTGTACAGTTTTTTAAATCGCACTATGGTTTGGTTACACGCATTAACACATAAGCTCGTCAAAATTTTAGGTTATCATTCTGCTTGTCGCAAATATAAATTAGTAAGGAAGCAAGAAGCAATTAAACATATTAGAAAATCATTTTAATCTTCCTTCAATCATAAAGGTAAAGTTTTTACTGAATATGACGGGCCTTGTGGTCTCAGCTCAGGTCTAGTGCTCCATGTAACGAGGTCGCGAGTTCGATGATTCGATCCCGCACGGGACAATCATTTATGTAATATTTATAATTGTCATACAAATGTTAGTATATCCGTATTCTGGTACCCATAACACAAGCATAATAAGCTTATCTTGGGACCAGACGACATTGTGTGAAATGTCCATGAATATTTATTTAAAAAACTGCTTAACATGGCTAATTTAAAGCACTAGATATCAACAATATTAGTCGGTAAGTAATCATCATAAAGTCCATATCTTCCGTATAATATGTAAATTCCGCTTTCATTTGAACAATTCACTTATCTAATATCGAGGATGATTTATGGATAATGCTCAACTAAACGATGCCTTGTAACGAGATCTTGTCTCAACCATGTCTGAATATGGTCTATGATTGTGCTACTTTACAGAACAGCCGAGATTTGTAACAACCGATATGTCCATTTATTATAGCAGCATCCTTATCATATTTAGTAATCTGTGGATATTACAAATATGGAGGAACGAAAGAAGAACATATCTAAAGATGACTTACAAAACATGCACTAGATTACCTCGTTATTAAGAATTTTATTGCATACATTTTGTGAAAGAGATCAAGGTTAAAAAAGCTCGGTGTAGCAATATGTAAAGCTGCATAAATATTTAACTAATATCGATACTACAAATTGAAAAGCCATAAGACACGTCTTATCTATACTTACTAATAATATAAAGCTGAAGAGTGTTTTATTTGTTTAAACGCGTTTATCTCAGGAACCACTGGTCCGATTTGTAAAATTCATTTAGTGTTGTGTTGTATACTACATTTATCAAGGAAGGCTATAGGCTATATAACACCACGCTGCGACTAATAGAAGGGAATCATTAATGAAAAATGTTGCAAAAACGGGAAAAAATTATTCTTAATTCCTCCCAAACATAGTCGCTGGCAACAGCCCGGGAAAAACAGGTTGAGAAAACTCAGATTTTCAACTCATTTAGTTGTCTGAAGACTGGCTCTCAGTATCGGAACTAAGGCTCAGGGAAATAAAAGAATATAAAGATGATGATAAAAGTTGAATTGGTGTTTCGATTGTGTTGACATTATAGCGTGTATTTAGTCTAGTCTGTAAGATAAATAACAATACGAACCTCTCTCATTAATACCCATCATACTATACTAGCGAAATCTGTTAGAACTTACAGCAAAAGGAAACAGAACTTAAGTCTTACGCGTAGAAGTAAAATAGAAGATTAACTCATTATTACATTATTCAACTTACCTTTTCCAAACAAACTAAAAAATTAGGTCAATAACACATTAAAGGTAGCCAAAAAATAAAAATAAAACGCCAACGCAACGGTTTGAAAATAGAATATTTAAATTAATCAAATACAATTACCTAATTTAATAAAACAAATATTTTAAATACAATAAAACACACGAAATATGTAAATAAAATTATTTAAATTCTGAATTACTTGTTATAATTATTATAAACGTGTACCTAATTTAAATAACTCTGATTAATTTTTTTAGCTACTCTAAAAAAAACTTAATAGCAGATTACAAAATATTAACAACTCCAGACATGAAAATATTTATTTAATTATTAATTACCTACATTATAGGAAGAAATAAGCAGGTATTAAATAAAACCAATTTTTACGGATTTAGAATATTTAAAGATAATATTTTCTATTTCTAACACTTGCGCGACTCATTTGTTTCAATAAAACTACATTTTACGGATTTAGATGCGTATATTTGTTTTAAATTTTGGCCCGACGTTTCGGAGACTTTGCAGTCACCACGGTCACGGGTGAGACTGAGCTGTAATAAATCCGTAAAAAGTAGTTTTATATTTAAAGATTTAAAGTGGTTTTATTAAAATCGCGAAGTGTTAGAGAATATTACGTGTCGTAGGTATTAATTTAATATTTAATCTAAACTAATAAAATCATGGTCACGTGTGAAACTGAGCTGTAATGTCTCACCCGTGACCATGGTGACTGCAAAGTCTCCGAAACGTCGGGCCAAAATTTAAAACAAATATACGCGTCTAAATCCGTAAAAAGTAATTTTATTTAAACAAATGAGTCGCGCAAGTGTTAGAAAATATTATAATCAAATCTATATAAACATTTGAGTATAATAAAACATATCATGAAATGTAAACTTTGAAATTGTTCTACTTGTATGGCAAATATTATGATGAAACATGAACATAATATTCATCAAAGTTAATAAGGTTACTGAAATCGCAGGAAGAAATAAAACTAGTGTTTATTAAACTAATCAAAACACACTATAAACGTGAGTAATACAAAAATAGATTTAAAGAATGCGGAAGACATGAACCAGACTCCTAAAAGTTATAACAGAAGTTAACACATCACAGGGAACGCTTCAATAAATCCAACTAACTTTCTATCCTACTAAATCTTTCGAAACATTCTAAAGAAATTCCTTTAAATGCATATTTTTTAACATTCCCGACAGGAAGTCTGTTTCCGCAACAATAAGACAAAATCTTTAAAATTGTACTGACAAAATATGTTACATAATACGATAAAACGCTAAAATAAATAAACCCAACTTTATGTTCGTTAAATAAGCAGTAATGTTTTGACTTCACGCATTATGTATCCGATTCGAAAATGCCTTCCTGACGTACTATGATGCCTACAAAATTTCCTTGGTGATTGACATCAGTAATTACTTGTATTGGTATCCCATTGGTTCATATTTAAATTCGATTAACCTCTTCACGACGCACCGAACAATCTTGGAGTAATTTATGAGGTGTCTTACTTAATTGTGATTTGATATTGCAATTGACATGTTTGAATGTATTAGTCGTGTAATTTATTAATGGTTATATAATATGTATTGCGTTTGGTTCTATACTAATATTATAAAGCTGAAGAGTTTGTTTGTTTGTTTGTTTGAACACGCTAATCTTAGGAACCACTTGGTCCGATTTGAAAAATTCTTTCAGTGTTGGATAGTACATTTATCGAGGAAGGCTATAGCCTAATAAACGGCACGCTGCGACTGAAAGGAGCGAAGCATAAGTGAAAATGTAGTAAAACGGGGAAATTTTTTTCTACATTCCTCGCGTACGGAGTCGCCGGCAGCTGCTAGTTTATAAAGAGGACGCAAATAAACAATGTATTCGATAATTTACTCGTACATTGTTTATTTGTAATGTTAAGAATATCACAACTGTTCAAACATATTTGTTTTCATATCATTCATAATTGATTGATCTAGAGTGGTAAACATGCTTGTATTTACTCTTGTACACGTAGTAAAGAAACACAAAATCTTTTATATAAAAATCAATTGCTGTTCGTTAGTCTCGCTTAAACTCGAGAAAGGCTGGGCCGATTTTGGTGATTTTGGTCTTGAAATATTCGTGAAAGTCCAGGGACGGTTTAAACGGTGTTAAAATATATAGGTATCTAAAATTCCACGCGTACGAAGTTGCGGGCATCAGCTAGTATAGAATAGAAATTATTAGTTGTTGCCAGCATCTTCGTACGCGTAGAAATTAAAAACCAAACCGTATTAATTGTACAAAAATACCATCCTCTTGAACCATTCTATCTATTTAAACAAACCGCATCAAACCCGTTGCGTATTTTTGAAGATATAAGCTCGCATAAGAACATACATACAAAAACGACTTTGTTTTAGAAGTAAAGAGTATGAAAATTCATGTACAATAAAGATATATAGGTACATATTAACAGACCAGTACGATAACAGAGAAGACATCAATCATCAGTTTGGATAACATTTTGCATAAAAATATTCATAGAAGGAGGCGATCTGTCACCGAAAATTAGACATATGTATTTTTAACAGCCGGAAAAGGAAGGAAAACAGAATTTAAAATATTGCTAGTTAAAAAAGAAAGCGAGGAGTATTGTTTATTTTGAAAGCGGAAAACTCTCTCACACGTCACGTTTTTGGTATTTAGTTAGGCAAGTGCTTTAAAAAAAAGTTAAATATACAATCAATGATATAGACTCACACAATAATTTAAAAAGTATAATAGTACCTTTTACGAATATTTCCTCCTATATTGGTTTAAAATTCGCTACCTGTAAACAAAATATAAAGCATTTTTATTTTTACAGTCAGGATATAATCACAACCCAGGGCCCCAAGTCTGCTAATACAATGACAGTTTAATGGCGCCATTATGGTGCCAAAGTGATGCCACTATAGCACCATAATGGCGCCATTGTGACAAAAATCAAGTTTGGTACCATATTGGCGAAATTTTACCAAATTTGGTAGTCTACTATTAATTTTTTGTCGTAATGACCCCATTATGGCGCCATAATGGTGTCAGTGACTGACCATTGTAACAACATTGTAAGGTGATTGTAATGGCCGAATTAGCAGACTTGGCCCCCTGATCATTTGAAAGATAATATTCATCGGTTTAGATCTACGGTGACGATATGATTAGGACGACTATAGATCTACTCTAGTCAACATAGGTAATAGGGAAACCAAACATTCTTTTCAGAAATAGGTACGACATAAAATAGTCCTTGTGATAAATGTCAATGTTCAGAAACTATTATTTCTAAAAGAATTTGTTTAAATATATCATCACTTTAACTAATATTTGGTTCATAAAATAGTCACATTTAATCAACTCTTGAAGCTCCATAAGACTATAATGGTCATTTAAAACTGTCCCCTTATAATTAATCATGAATGTAGCCCAGTTTTCAAGAGACGAAACGAGTAAAGAATTCCCCATTACCAGACTTCCGCGTTTAAAACAGATCTTGTCAAATTATAGACGAAACTAAACCGTGAAAAAAATAGAAGATTTAACATCCCGCGCTTCCTTCACAAGTTTAGTAATGCGGAAGACTTCATCTTGATAAAACAACACCTAATTAGTAATGTTAATTGTTTTCATAAATCATAATTATTATAGTTTTTAACACAAAGTTGTTGCAAATATGTTTAGAATACAAAAACAAGTTCTGACATTGCAACAAAAACTTTATTAAAACTCATAAAATACGGTAAAACAAAATTAAAAACCGGTCAAGTACGAGTTGGACTCGCACACTGAGGGTTTCGTATCTACTATTGGTCTTATTCATATTGACTTATCGGAGGTTTAAAAGTTCGCGAAAATTGTCAAAACTTGTTATTCATAATAGTATTTTTACGCTAAAACATTTATTATCTCTCCGATAAAATCTCCGTTTAAACCTCCGATAAGTCATTATGAATAAGACCATATGTAGATTGAAAAGCGTAGATAAATTATAAACTACAGTTAATTTTGGCGTTGTAAATGTGGTGGGTGGCGGATACATTTTAGCTGCATTAATATTATTGTGTTTACAAAAACCATTAATCTATTGGAAGTTCGTGTCACGCAGTGAAATTACCTACTAATTACACAATGAACATTTTAATAGCGAGAATTTAAATCAATTAGCGGCATCTACATACGAAATATATATTTTGACTTTACTTGAAGTGACGTCACTTTACAGATGCAAAAATGTAATTCTTTGAACATGGAATCCCATACTATGTAAATGTATTTTCTATCTCAATAATAACAATTAATTCATTAACAATTTAATGGCACTTTAGTTCCAAAATCCTATGTATAATAAATTTTTTGTAAACGAATGTGGATAATGGGCATGCGACGACTAGACCATCTTATTATTATCATGCATGTTTAAATGTTATAATTAAAACCTAAAACAAATTTAAATAGATTTTATAAAGTAATTTATTAATTTTTGCATTTGACATGCTATGCTTTTTACTTAATAAATCAAATTATGGTGGTAAAAGTGAAATGCCGCAAGTGGGACTTGAACCCACGACCTCGGAATACTGTTCCGAAGCTCTTCTAGCACTACACCGCCATCTATCAAGATAGCTTTACACCATCTCGAACAACACTTGAGTATTCTTTCCAGAATACGAATGGTTGAAATAATGACGCGACATTCATATTAAGGGCCTACATCAATATTATCGTATATCATCGCCGACACGTACATATTAACACAGCCAGTAGGCACAGAAAATGAAGAATTAGGGATACTTTTCCTATTTACTCAAAATCTACTAAATATATTTTAATTCTGATCCACGTGTTTCTATACATAATAGTTACCTATGTTTTTAAAGTTATTTCATTAGTTAATACGCGATAATAGACCGACAAATGAAAAAAATAAAAAATTTGAGAGGTTGTTTCGCCAAGATTTTCTATCGAGAAAACTTTTTTCAATCGCGTTTCTGAGTTATATTGAAAAAACATATACTTAAAAATTAGAGCTCTAGGCATTCAATCTAAAGAAACAATGAAAACTTCGTACATAGAAAAATGCACGAAGCTATTTTGGTATCCTCTTAAAGTAATTTATTAATTTTTGCATTTGACATGCTATGCTTTTTACTTATTAAATCAAATTATGGTGGTAAAAGTGAATCTTGATAGATGGCGGTGTACGTAAAAATATATAAACTCATACGTGTGACAAGATATGGTGGTTAATTTGAAGTGTTGCAAGTGGACCGCAATAAGCTCAGTTGGAAGAGCTTCGGAACGGTATTCCGAGGTCGTGGGTTCAAGTCCCACTTGCGGCATTTCACTTTTACCACCATAATTTGATTTATTAGGTTTTATAAATTTTTAGTATTCCTCTATCTTTTTTTTTTATAAAACAGCTAATTTAATGCAATATCGTTGGGATAAGTTTCGGAAATGCAAGCGCTATGTTGTGAATTTGTGATTGTTACGTGTTAGATGGCGCTTTTACAAACTTCATGTGCTGATCCTCGAAACATATGACCTGTGGAAAAATAATGTTTTCGCGTAATGTGATAAAAAATTTAAAGTTTTCGGATTTTTCCCAATATGACCAGTATCTAGTCTAACTCTGAGCCAAATTTCAAGTCTCTAGAGTAACGGTAAAAAGGTGCTGAATTTTGATTCCCAATTGCGGCGAAAACTACTCAAACGTCGCTAGTGTGCTACTCAATGTTTTTAAATATTTTCTTACTTCTTAGACAAATCAAGTTGATTATATTTCTTGCAGTAAGGGACCGCGTGGATCTACATTTGGTATGAGTTTCAAGTTGATACCTTCAGCCGTTGCTGAGTAAAAAAAGTTTGACAGACGGACAGACAGACAGACGGACACCGGAGTGAGACTATAAGGGTTTGTACGAAACCCTAAAAAGAGTAACTTCGTTTAAAAAAATATGATTCAAAGAGCAAAATTTATAGAGATTTTTTTTTTATAGAGATTTTCATAAACACTATGTAGTATGTATGTACATAAGTAATAGGTTTTTTTCTTTTCTGAACTTTTAAATAAATAATGAATAAATGTTCACGGACCCTTTACACAACGTCCTCTGGTCCCAAGCTAAGCTTATATGCTTGTGTTATGGGTACCAGAATACGGATATAATACATAAACTACTTTTCTTTTGTAAATACATACTTAAAATACATAGTAAACACCCAGACGCAGTACAAACATTTGTATGACATTTATGGATATCACACAAATGATTGTCCTGACCGGGAATCGAACCCGAGACTTCGTGATCGGCAGTCCATTACATAAGCCACTCCACCACGAAGCCCGTCAAATAATGTTATTAACTCTCAAACTACTTAATACTTAAACAAGGTGCTAGTTAATTGGTATTCTAGGTAGTCTCTATGCATTCTAATAAAATGTCGCCTTCCTTTCAAGTACACTCTTGGGCACATGACTTCTCCACTTCGGGAGAGTATATGGTCTAATATGCTACGCTGACCAGGCGTTAGTTACATTATAATCATCATATCTTTTTACTTATTTCCTTGAACAAGACTTTGTAGTACGACGAACTGGCGCTAATTATCTCAAAAAAGCTTCTGTCAAATTTTCACAGCTTTCTTGTAAAAATAAAGCAAGGGTTAGGCAACCTCAAAGAGCCACAAAGCGCGAACAGATGCATTAAAACACAGTCAAAACAAACACTTGACATAGCCGAGGAGCCCATCAGTTTGACATTCCAAACCAAAAATAACAAATCACTGTTAACGAGATGCAGCCGGTAATGACCTGCTGTAGTTTTTTACCCAAAAGTAAATGAATGAAAACTACTGAATGAAATTTTCTTATCGTATGTCTTCTAACTACGAGTTCTATCTTTGTCCATAGCCATTATTAATGTTACAATACGTTGTACCTACTATCCTCTTCTTAAACAAAATGCAAGCAAGTCTTCTTCTCTGTCGTCTCGCTCTTGTCAGAGCGGTCGTGGTCACGCTGAGGCATACGTCATTGGTGGAAGTGGACACGATTTTTTGCAAGATTTGCCGCCATCTATCCCTATTGCTAGACTGTCTGGTGCACTCTGAAATCCCAGTTACCACTGCACATTTCACTCGCACTTTCCAGCGCATAGGTGACTTGCCCCGCGACCTAGTGCCCCCCACTTTGCCCTGCACAACCAATCGCTCTATGGAGTCAAGCTCTATGGAGCAAGCAAGTAGAAGCTACAAAATATTCCGTAATAATTAACTATTCTTAAAACCTCCTAAAATTACCTTATGGTCGTCTGTTATTCAATATATTGGAGTTTCACAGAAAGGTATAATTCTGACAATACTGTTTACACTATATCATCATATACCTAGTAACAGAAAACGCAGCAGAAAACGTAGGTCGTTTTCTTTCGACAAAAACCCTGTTGTGAGTACTACATCATTCCTGGTCAAAAAGATCGTGAATGATTACGAAGAAATAAAAAGAAACACCAGATCGAGGAGAATCAAACATTGAGCTAACTAACAATATAATTTCTTTAGATCCCATCCTTACTCTAATTTCTTGAGGTCCAAATTATAATAAAATTTAACCATTTTAATTAAATTCAACTTCGCACTTCCTTTGTAGATTAAAAGATTTCGCAACAGGAAGGCAACAAATATAATATTTAATCGTGACACGCTCACTCTTATTATTATAAAGAGTGAATGCAGACCATGTTATTTAATAAGGAAATGCATAACAATCTGGATAATAGATGTACACAACTCATTATGTGGGTTCAAGTTAGATTAAACGAAACGAAAGCATTTAACCAGTAATCTGTTTCCTTATTTGCCAATTTAATAACCAACTACTAAAAATGTCGTTGAGAGACAAAAACCACAAGCTGCCCCGAAGTGAAGGTGGCTCATTCCCAATGGTGGGGCAATAATGGGCTGGAGAAAGAAAGAGAGAGAGAGCACTATCGGAGACTTTGGAGCTTTCTGTAATGTAACATCCTAACAATCGAGGACGTTATGTGAAATGTCCATGAATATATATTATTTATTTATTTAATTACCCATATTTTGCTAAATAAATACTGTGGTCAACAGTAAATTAAAACCCTACTCATTAGGCAAAGCTTATCGTAGAGCTTGCGTGGAAGCATTTTATCATCAATAATTTGACCACACAAGACACCAATAATTAACATAAATAACATGACAGTAATAACTTTCTATTAACATAATATTTACTTGCGATCAGTTTCATAAATGACAGATATTTTTGAAAGTGACAATAGAAACAACTTAATATGACGACCATATGAACAAACCACTTTACTAATGCAGTTCATTACCTCAATCAAGTACAAATAAGGCAAACAATAATTTGTTAGATAGCCGTATTTATAATTTTGTTCTAAATCTTTAGAACGCACCAGATAACATCTTGTTTCAATTTATCTAAATTGAAACAAGATGTTATCTGATACGGATGTAAAAAAAGTATGAATCACTTGTAATGATCTACACATACGAATGTTTAGATAGGTAACTATATAAGCTAAAAGGTGTGAAAGCAGCTTATAACTATCTACATATGTACTTATTAACTCTATGGTTCATAGGTTATGCTAACAAGTATTATGTGACAAGAAATCCTAGCAATGATACTAGTATCTCACAAAGGAACTGCAACTAATTGCATACTAGCTGTTGCCCGAGACTTCATACGCGTGGAATTGATGAAACCGTTTTTGGACCTTTTTTACTGATGCTTCGCTCCTATTGATAGCAGCGTGATGTTATATAGCCTATAGCCTTCCTCGATAAATGTACTATGCAACAATGAAAGAATTTTTCCAATCTGACCCGCCGCGGTTCCTGAGATTAGCGCGTTCAAAAAAATAAAATTCAGCTTTATAATATTAGTATAAATTGGTACCGATTCCACATGCACAACTAAACTTAACTAAAAAAATGAAAACAGCTATGGCGTATTTTGAATAATTGGCTATTACGTTACGCACATTTTTTATTAATTAAAATCGTTAGTTTATAATACAGATTTTGTAATAAAAAAGTTCAGTTAAAATTGCCGAATTGTGTTATTAACATTATAATTTTTAGGGTTCCGTACCCAAAGGGTAAAAACGGGACCCTATTACTGAGACTTCGGTGTCCGTCCGTCCGTCTGTCACCAGGCTGTATCTCAAGAACGGTGATAGCTAGACAGTTGAAATTTTCACAGATGATGTATTTCTATTGCCGCTATAACAACAAATACTAAAAATAAAATAAAATAAATATTTAAGGGGGGGGCTCCCATACAACAAACATGACTTTTTTACCGTTTCTTGCTCGATACTACTAACGTTGCCTTATGTTGCATAGATAATGGTACGGAACCCTTCGTGCGCGAGTCCGACTCGCAGTTGACCAATTTTTTTTATTTTAGTTAAGTTTAGTTTGGCATGTAGAATCGGTGCCAATGTGTATTTTAGAACGTATTGTAATCTTAGTGAAAGAAAGCCAATAAAAAATAATGAAATTTTTTGCATATTTTTCTGAATCAATCCCATTGCTTATAGAATCAGGCGAGTTGATTAGATAAGCTGCACACTAACTTGGGTATACCTACATGAGGTCCAACTCTCCAGATGGAGTAGAGCCCGCCCCCGACGAGGTCGCTCGCTGGAGAGGCGAATATCGCGACGACCTCTTCGACGGTGGGCGGATAAATTGGAGAACGGCAGGGCGCGCGGCTTCTCACGGCGTATTGCGTCAGTGGGTCGAGGCGCCGCCCAGGGTGCCGATCTACCATCTGACCCAGCTCCTCTCAGGTCACGGCTGCTTTGCCAAGTACCTGTGGGAGCTGGTGGGAGTCGAGTCGGCGCCCGACTGCAAGAGTTGTGCGTCCGGAGCCGTGGACACGGCCGAGCACACACTGGTCGTGTGCACGGCCTGGTCGAATCAGCGCGCCAGGCTCACTGGCGTAATAGGCGTGAATTTGTCGCTGCCGGCCGTCATCGTCTCGATGGCCGTGTGTTAGGCCGCCGTCGCCTCGTTTGCGTCCGAGGTGATGGCGGCCAAGAGAGAGGCCCGCGGGAGCGTGAACGCTCGGGCTACACACTGACCCCCCGCAGGGCCGCGGGTAGGGGTCGTCGGCGCGCAATAGCCGGCGGCCCCGGCCCGCGAGGAGGCCACGCGCGACGGGTCAGGGGACCTGTCGCGCCGTTAGTGGCGGACGTCCTCTCACCGAGTGTTCCGGTGAGAGATGTCAGTCCGACGGGGGGTCTGTTGCCCAACCCGTCGCAGTGAACCCCCACACACGGGTCATGGTAATACCTGAGTAAGGCAACGGGTGAGGAGAACACCGTAGGTTTAGTGGGTAGGCTGGGTCGAGACGATTTTGTCCCTGGGAGTCCCACACGACGTCTGAGGGTGCCCTTGAAAAAAAAATCCAACCTACCAAGAAATCAACTGCAACTTTCGTATGTTGATAATCATTCATTTTTTTAATATATTTGGATTTTGCAGTGGACTATTGAAAATTACTAACATGATATTGATTAAATCGTCTCATAATTTAGGATGCCTGTAGTTTAGTTCCAAACTATAAATTACACATACGCTTAAAAATGCCGTTGGATGGAATCTTAGTCACGTTATCCGCGTTATCGATAACTATTATAAATTGATATAATAGATTAGTTGTATATTATGCAATGCCGTTGATAATCTTGATAAATTGTAAGCGAAAGTTCTTTTCAAATGAGCCCTCAGGGTTTTATTGTTTTACTAAGCACGTATGCCGATTTATTTAGGAACTTTATTATTATTAAGTAATAATATTATTTGTTATTTTGATTATTCCTTTAAATAAAACATTCGTTTTCAATATTTATCATCATTAATTTGCAAACTCGCGTGGGTTAATTTTTTTAGGGTGAAACTTTCAGTAATACGTGCAGAAATACATGTCGCAAAAGTTTTTAACCGTTTTAATAATAATCATATATATATCAAAGATAATTACATACTTAAAATACATAGCAATGACCCAGAGGCAGTACAAATAATTGTATGACAATTATAAGAATCACACAACTAATTGTACTGTGCGGGAATCGAACCCGCGGCCTCGTTAGCGACAGAACGTTACATGAACCCCTGCGAAGCCCGTCAAATAGTAAGAAATATACAATATCTTTGGTTAGGTGGGTACCATTAATAATTGCATAGCAATTCATCTCTCAAAGGTCATAATTTTACATTTTCCTAGACCTAGCTTTCATCGCCATCTGTCATGTTTGACATTTAGTGCGCGCAGGTGTCAGCAGGTTGAAATGCCAAGACTAAGGCGTGCAGACACTTGTTAACTTGAAAACAATTTCAATTATCCGATAAAAACAGTATTTTTGCTAAGCAAATATGGAGTCGAATATGCCGTTTATAGAATTTAAAAAGTGCAGCTTGTAGTTTTTAAAGTCGTCAAATATATGTAAAGAACTAATTGGCTCTATAAATACATAAATTAAGAGCGTACTTTTATATAAATTAGTTTATGTTTAGTATGTTTATCATTCCTTTTGTACTCTCCTGATTCTCCTTTTCCAAATTTTGCGTTTTCGTTGTACATAAGAATTCCTTCCCTAATTTTTGCATATGGCAAAAGTAAAACGAGGCCAAAAACTACAAAAAAAGAGCGTACTCTAACTCTATGCTACAGTTATCTTTTGGAGAAGATTAGCTCGCGACAGAACACAGCGGAAAAGATTACAGGAGGCCTATTCCAAGAGGCACTTAGAATTGCGCAATATAATATTAGATCCACTACGCATGTGTATCTTACCTAAGTTGTAATTCCGAATAAATGGCTTAATAAAATTTCATAAAAGAAATCTCGTCATGTTTTACTTTAACCCTTTTATGTAAAATACGTTAAAATTTAGTAGTAACAAACTTTCCAATATAACTCATAAGCTTTCATCATGTCTGCGTCACGTTAAACTAACAGCGGGACAGTTAGTCCGATGAAAGTCCAAATAACCTAAAACAGAGAAACGTTTACCACACAGATTAACCAGATAGTGTGTCTAAGACTACATCACTACTTGGAATGAAGCCACATAAATATCTGTGTGCGTGAAATATGTATCTATGTGTGTATACAGACTATACAGGCTATACGTCATATGAAACATTATTAGTCTTTGAAGTACGATTCTGAACTTAATTTACATAGCTTCAAAATTTACCGTAACCACTATCTACTAAATCTGTGTTTATCCCTTAAATGGATAGACATCATATCTACGACAAATCGTAATTTCGCGGGAAAACACACATTATTCAGTCTAGGTCGTGATACGCCTAAAGCAGATATATATTCAAACTTGTATTACTAGTGAATCAAATTTGGTTATGCGAGCTTAACTGTTCTATTGTCATACTAATATTATAAATGCGAAAGTAACAGAAACGATTTAAGGGCCTACATCAATATTATCGTATATCATCGCCGACACGTACATATTAACACAGCCAGTAGGCACAGAAAATGAAGAATTAGGGATACTTTTCCTATTTACTAAAAATCTACTAAATATATTTTAATTCTGATCCACGTGTTTCTATACATAATAGTTACCTATGTTTTTAAAGTTATTTCATTAGTTAATACGCGATAATAGACCGACAATAGAAAAAAATAAAAAATTTGAGAGGTTTTTTCGCCAAGGTTTTCTATCGAGAAAACTTTTTTCAATCGCGTTTCTGAGTTCATGCGATCCTAGATCAATATTGAAAAAACATATACTTAAAAATTAGAGCTCTAGCCATTCAATCTAAAGAAACAATGAAAACTTCGTACATAGAAAAATGCACGAAGCTATTTTGGTATCCTCTTAATTAAATATCTTAATATTCATAGTATACGACCTTAGAAAGGAAGAAAAAAGTGTTTGCAATGATTTCAAATACTGGGCAACTGAATTGTTTTGAAACATCATTTTTATTGTAAAGTAATACGGTGATACCGATGTTATTACGGTCAAAGTAATTGATACAACTCCTTAGCTATAGGTTTCTATGGCAAGACCTTTATTAACCTTTCACTACATGAACAATATATTATTAGCACGATATCCCCATTATCTATATGGAGCTTAAATAACACAGTTCCTTCACAAGTTGGTGTTATTGACAAGAACTATCATTATTCAGTTTGTTTATCACCAATAACTGCCATCGAAATAACGTAGGCGCAGCGTGATATAGATATGAGATCGAAAGTGTTATTTATATGAAACGCCCTTCATACATCGATCAGATCGTTTGGCTGATCTAGTAGATTTTATGTTCAGTTTCAAATGAAAGCGATCGAGAACGAGATGGTATCTCGGTACATATTTTTGTTCTGTAATAACGTACATGATATCGAGAGACCTTTTTAAAAGATACTCGAAGATTCTCCTTCTAGTTAAAAGAAAGTAGTAAGGGGTTTTTTATATCAGTCTGAATTCTGGTGCCAGTACGCGGAACCCTTTCTTTCTTTCTATATCTCTCTCTCTTTAGCCCATTTATCGTCCTACTGTTGGGCACGGGCCTCCTCCACTTTGGGAGGGACTATATGTCTACTGTGGCGCGCTGACTAGACGTGTTGGCACAGGGTTTGTTTCGACTTTTCTGTCTCTCACAGACGATGTTATCTGTGTACAATATTCCTTAGCTGGTCACCCCTTTTCCTTTACAGGTTGCTACCCTGGAAAGGAAAAGGGGTGGTGACACCTGTGCTATTAATCCGCCACCACACGGAACGGGAAGTTTAGATTTCTATGTAAAAACTGTTTAATTTGACATATAAACTTTTTAACTTTTGGCAAGCTAGTTAACTTTTAGTTACGAAACTAATAAACAAATATTCATGGACATTTCACACAACGTCCTCTGGTCCCAAGCTAAGCTTAAAAGCTTGTGTTATGATTACACAAAATACGGACAGAATAAAATCAATATTTGAACGGATGAATTCTCCGACAGTGGTGATAAATAATCGAACAAGACCTTCATTTCTTGATTACAAGTAATACATAACCTCATTAAAGTTCAAAAGATTGATGATGCCTAAATCCTCAATTCAACTCCTACGGAGTCGCTATTTGGAGCACAAGTAATCAATTGCGAAATAATAGCATTAGAACAGATGGCATTAAGGTTATACCATCACTAACTATTGTTATTATTCGATTTCAATACATACGAGTATATGTATGTACTTTCTTACAATCTATACTAATATTCTAAAGCTGAAGAGTTTGTTTGTTTGTTTGAACGCGCTAATCTCAGAAACTACTGGTTCGATTTGAAAAAATCTTTCAGTGATGGATAGCAAGACAATCACGCTGTGACCAACAAGCAAGCATCAGTGAGAAATGTTACAAAAACGGGGAAAATTTTGTCAATTCAATGCGTACGAAGTCGCGGGCAAGAGCACAGCACACACACCGCACAGCGATTCACGTATTTTCCAGTATCCAAGCATGAACCCAAATTATTTGCATATCTCTAAAATAAATATTTTTTTTTGTAATTTTTGATTGCATCAGTAAATGAACATGACATTTTAAGTTATAAATCGCTTACAAAGTCAGAATACATTAAAATAGGGACTGATAAGTCAGCATTTTTTCCGTGTGGTAACGGAATAAGAATACAAGTGTCACCACCCCATCTCCTCCCAAGGGTGCTGGGTGGGTCCTCTGTGAGAGACGGAAAACTCGATCAAAGTCAAAGTCAAAATTTTTTATTTCAAGTTGGCATGTTTTACAAGCTCTTTTGAAACGTCAGAAACTAGGTGTCTGTTCCAAACGCGAATCCTATGGAGAAGAACAGACAAGAAACTCCATGGATTTCTTTTTCTATTCTCTTCATTTCTTTTTTAATTTTTTTTCCCATAATATTATACATTGTTGTATCCAGGAGTGTGAGAATGATGCCGATTAGTACCTACTATCAAGACTAACTAAAACTCACTTAATAATAAAATAGCCTTGTTGGAGCAAATCGACCAGTCCCAGCAGAAGGCACCCGTTCACGAGTATAAAGCACACATCAGCCCCGCACAGCTCGACCATTTTGTAGGGAACCGTGCGACCCGACGTGCAACGCTACCAACTTCGAGACATTTGAGTGAGCATGACGAACTCGCTCCATGGCACAGTACACAAAGCAAATAAAAAAACAATAAGAAATAACCAAAGGAAATACATTAGGTTCGGGGACATAAGGCTCTAAGAAGGCGATTCCATTTCGCCCGACCTCTGCTCTCTCTTCTTACCTCTTGTCTGCTTTGGCTAGTTGAAATTAGCACTTACTCGTATCTATTGAAATTTCATAATGCACCAAATATTTTTTACCACATTCGGAAACATTATCAGAAAGAAATTAAATACATTATTTTGCAGACACTCGCTGAATTCATAATCATTTAAGACACTTTATATAGCGAAATTAAGATAATGACCAGGAAATAAGTGTAGTAACACTATTAAAACATCCGTATCAAGTAATTAATATATGTTTTTGGACAAGGAGAACCACGAGTTTTGGTGTTTGCAAATTGTAGACAAATAGTTACTTGGTTTTCGACCAACGATATTATTGCTTTGTAACTTTTTACTCGTTTATTGTTTTGTTGTTTAACAGAACTGTAACATCTATTGCAATTTGATGGTATATTTAACAACAACAGAATATACTTCGCAACTTTCAACATTTCAAACGTTCCAAATACATGGCATGACATTCCTAGCAAGAATCAGGGCCTTCAATATAATATGAGGGTATTTGGTCTACCATAACATGTTGTTCAGAAGTGGTGTCATAGCCCTATCGTATTTGATATATAATTGATATATAATTGACCGGCTTCGTGGCGTAGTGGTTCATGTAATGGACTGCCGTTCACAAGGTCGCGGGTTCGATTCCCGCTTGGGACAATCATTTGTGTGATATCCATAAATGTCATACAAATGTTTGTACTACGTCTGGGTACACCTGGGTAGTATGTATTATAAGTATGTATTTACAAAAGAAAAGTAGTTTATGTATTATATCCGTATTCTGGTACCCATAACACAAGCATAATAAGCTTAGCTTGGGACCAGAGGACTTTGTGTGAAATGTCCGTGAATATTTATTTATTTAATTAGCCTTCCGTGTTGCCCGTCAGTCAGATATATTTTACCTTACTTAAGCATACAGCATCCACGAGTATACATAATATAGCAATAGTGTGATCCTTAATAAGGTTACACACGAACAAAGTACAATATTCCCGTTTAATACACATCGGAAATAATTCCCCTAATGCGTTAAATTAGTACGCAAGTTTCAAACAACAAAACCGTCACTTTCAAAAAACCTTAAAAGATACCTATGAAGCTATTTATAGGAAACCATCTTTCATTATCGCATCATGTCCACTTAGTTTCCTTAGAAATAGTTAACTAAACCAGAAACCCGTCACTTATATAATTCTGAATATTAAGTACATGCAACGACTAGAATCAATTGCTACCAGTCACAAACAGGCTTTTAACAAGCCCATCATCAATTACAGGGTACATTTCGAGTCTAGACAGTAAGACTCGTTAATAATCTTACTCAAAACAGCATCATTTATTTGTCGACGTTCGTAAACTCACAAATACTATTAGCATTTCCTAGATCATTTAGTTTATAGAATTGCTTTGAATGATAGCATTCACAATTCAATGGACTCTGTAACAGACTTTGTCACTAAAGATTACAATAATATTGAGGATATGCTCAAGAATACAAAATTGTAAAAATAGATATTGGAATCAGTCAGGCAACTTGTTCTTGTTGTATGTAACATATAATTTAACCTATGTAATTTTAGGCAGTGACAAATTAAGAACATTGATCAGTATAAGAACAATGCAGCAAAACTCAATAAACACTTTAAATATCCTAAATTAAAAAAAAATGGCTAAGTTGATTATCAGTCGAGATCGAATGAATTTTATATATTACTAGCTGACCCGGCAAACGTTGTTTTGCCATACAAAAAAAAAGTTTGGAAAATAGATGTTGGCCGATTCTCAGACCTACTGAATATGTATGAAAAATTTGAGAAGAATCGGTCAAGCCGTTTTGGAGGAGTACGGTAACTAACACTGTGACACGTGAATTTTATATATTAGACTAGCTGACCCGGCAAACGTTGTTTTGCCATACTAAAAAAAAAAAGTTTGAAAAACAGATGTTGGCCGATTTTCAGACCTACTGAATATGTATGTAAAATTTGAGAAGAATCGGTCAAGCCGTTTCGGAGGAGTACGGTAACTAACACTGTGACACGTGAATTTTATATATTAGATATATTTCAGAACAAAGCCCCTTAAATAAAAAATTAAAAAAAAAAATATATTTCAGAAGGCATGTCCATACAGATCAAAGGGGGTGCTTGACATAAAATAAGTACAGTCAGCCATTTAGTAAGTGCTTTCTCCAATAAGCAGTTACTATTCGTTATAGAATAGAAACTAATAACAATATTAAAGATTATTCGAAACTTGTCCTATTATACGAAATAGAATTACTGAATGATTATTTACAAATCACACATTTTTACAACACACAAAATATGAATAGCGCGTAATTTTTAACTGCACTTACAATGGCATAAGCTTGAACTTACTATTTGAAAATCCAAATTACGATTTACAAAGTTCGTGCTAAATTCTTCATCAGAGTATTTAATTGAAGATCATGAAGATTTATAACGATAGCATTCCTTTCATTCATGTGGCAGAAGTGCAAGCTTCAGTGAGTTCTAAAAATAAACGCGCCATATTAATTTTTATCTTGCACTTAGCGAGGGTCTATTACAATGTGCTGGTCATGCTGTATTTATATTCTATGCCTTCTCTGGAATGCGCTCCAACTTGTACGCCATTTGCAATATTTGCATAATGTAGCATTCATTAATCAGCCAGTGGTGGTTGCAAGATGTATATTTGCAATTTTATTGCTACTTTATTGCCTCTCTGTATTCGCTACAATTTTTTTGCAATTTTACTTACTATAAAGCAAAATCGTTATTTTAGTATGTATGTCCCTATGTAAGCGTATATCTTCAATACTACGTAACGGATTTTGATGAGATTTTTTAAAGTAAGTGTGGTTCAAGAGGATGACTTCTTGTATAATTTGTTTTGGTTTGGTTTCTAATTTGGGGGCGAAATTTTTAAAAATTCCATTTTTCAGAAAATATATTTAGTAAACTACTGTCTTTACTCTTTAATAATAGAAAATGTAAGCTAGGATTACAAGTATTTATTTCAAGGATTTCTAGCAAACTAAAAAGCTCTTTGTTTACGAACTTATTGAAATTGTTTTCGACAGACAAAAAATATCACTTTATTTAAAAAATTGTTGACAATATTTATATAAATTTATGACTTCCTTTTTCATTTTAAATACGTCCCGTCTCAGCACTTACAATAATTAACAAATTTAACGTGTACCTATAAGGTGAAAGTGTATAAAAAAACTATACTATATTTGGAAATGAGACATATCGTGTCTCCAAAATACTCCAAAGATCATAAACATGTTTTACAATGTCTGTTTTAATTTCTTGGATAACAAATGGAAAATTAATAGTGCAGTCTACATGTTACTGGCAAGAGTGTAGAAATCTATACAAATATTATAAAGCTGAAGAGTTTTGAACCCGCAAATCTCAGGAACTATGTACCGGTTCGAATTAAAAAATTCTCTTTGTGTTGGAAAGTTCATTTATCGGTGAAGGTCTTAGACAATATAATATCACGGTGCGACCAATAGGAGCGAAGCAACAGTGAAATAAAATGCAAAAACGGAAAATGTCTAAATTCCACGCGTTCGAAGTCACAGACAATAGCTGGTATTGAGATAATAAAGAATATTGGATGCGGAATACGGAGGACCAATATTGGTGCGCGAATTGCCTATGTCCAGCAGTGGACTGCTTTAAACTGAGGCTGACGTCATTGACTGCCATACTATTAGTACACCACTTATAACTAATCTTTAATCTTAAAATTCCATCCCAAGGTTGTCTGTAAGAGATCACAAATAGTGATAAGACCGCCTTTTGTACCATAAAAAAACTGATAACACTGTTAATCTTTTGTAAATTTTTGGTGTACAATAAAGAGTATTGATTTGATTTGATTTGATCTGACGTCATGATATTTCATTTCAAACAAATCGTGGGATTAATTTTCATAAAGCTATCTTCTACTATCATAAACATTTATTTTTAATATCCGAGCTCATCCTTGTCATAATATGTAAGTATAATATTATTCTGAACTTCATTCCGTGATTTAAAGATAATAAATTCCTGGTAATTTCCTGTGCTATGTTTTTATTACAACAAGTAAACGAGTATAACTTGAATGTCAACGAGCTCCAGGTTTTTATTTGTAATTCTGAATAAGTGGTTTTATTAATGTTATGACAAGAGATTTGCGCGCATTTCCATAGTAACATTTGATTTATGCAATTGAGAACTGAGAATTGTATTTATTTGTTACGTTAAAATACTATTTCGTATGTTCGAATAAAAGTTTTACCATCTAAACGAGGAGAGTACACTGTTATGGTAGAGGAAGAATTTTAATCAAATTTAGCATACTATAGCATAGCGTGGATCGATTTTTTTTCGATCGACCCCATCAATTATTGTGCCGCTAGATGGCGTTGCAAGTAACCAAATTGCGAAATTTCGTATTTTGTAAATATCTCTTGGTTGTGTGAACCGATTGCGATGAAACCAAGACTAAGTAATACCTTGACTTATGTACAATTTTTACGTATAATATTTATAGTTAAAAGTGTTGTACATTTTACGTGATGCGTGCACAGACAAACATCTTATTATGGGTTGACTAATGAAAACTAGTAATAAAGTTGAATGTTTAATAGTTTTCAACAATGAATGAGTTTTACTTAACTTCTACCATGCACAAGGTTAGTATTGATACAAAAAAAAGGAAAGCATATATATAATAAATATTCTTAAACTACGCGAATAGTACAAGCTATGTTGATGAATAGTGGACGCCAGGAGAGTTTTTAATAATGCTGCGGAACTCTTCCAAAACCAAGCCTCGGCTAGCATGAGATGTATTTCAGTATAATTCGGATGATTTTGTAATATAGTTTTAAAGGGCATTACCATAGGCTACAACAATAAAATGACAGTTAACTACATTGATAATTCGACAACAGATAAAGTGTTAGCGCGTTATTAATAAGAAGTAAATCTTACCCCTTTCTGCCGCTGCCACAATCACAACAATTACCAAACAAATATATGATTTGGCTACTAAAAACAATATTATAATGCGGTCACAGTAATAAGATCATAATATCTTTGCGAAGTATCAGTCAGGTCTTATAATATAATGACACACGTCTAGTTTCTTCGAGCATATGACCCTGACTACCCTTGTATAGGAATATAAATAAAATATTGGTAAAAGTGCAAAAACAAAGTACAAGCGTAGGGATCGATCCGTAACCCACCGCGAGTATCTACGAGTGCCGTTATCCATTCGGCCACGGCCTCGTACTTAATAATCTCGAATTTAGTGACTACTATTGGCATTGAATGACACCTATCATAACATGCCCCCTACTAACAGAAGAAATAAAATATAATCATATTTTATTTCTTACATGTGCTCTCTCTCCACAATGGCTTCAAATCCTTGGCATGCCACACTCCAATGGGTTTGCCGTAAACATTATTTAGATGGAAAACATTATCAGAAACCTTTTTTGTAATAATAGCCTTTTCGAATTTAGGTGCCAATTTGGCCATAAATTTTGAACTAGCTTTAGATAAATATTTGGTTCTTTTCCAAACAACATCACCTTCCTGAAAATTAGCTGGTCTACGTTTAATATCATATATTTTTTTACTTTCGTTATGACTGGTGTGTAGTTTGTGTGTTACATCTTTATATATCTTAGCCAGACCCTGCAATTTGATCATATGTGCTGTCCTATTGGGAATTATGCTATCTACATTTGATATTTGAGTGTGACATTTACTGGAGTTAATTGCGGGCTTGATGGAGGTTTCTCTGCCGAAAAATAGGAATGATGGTGTATATCCTGTAGTCTCATGCACAGATGTGCGGATTGCATGGGCGAATTGTTGTAGATGCACATCCCATTCATTATGTTTCTTTGAATTGATGTAAGAAGAAATCATAGTCCCTATGACTCTATTAACTCTTTCTGTAGGATTGCTTTGAGGGTGATAGTTTGGAGTAAACCAGATTTCACTACCATAACTTTGCACCAATTCCTTGAATACGAAGGAGTTAAATTGTTTGCCATTATCACAAATTATTGCCCGCGGTATGCCAAATAAGAGAAATTGATTCTCAAGTATCTCACAAATTTTATCCGCTTTTCCTGTTCTCAATGGAAACAACAATGTAAATTTACTAAATAGGCAAGTAATGACCAAGAGCATTGTATTGCATTGTTTACTCTTTGGAAACGGACCCATTAAATCAATGGAAATTACCTGCCAAGGTTCTGTAACTGTTCTATGTTGACCCATCTGACCAAAAGGTACTCTTTGTGATACTTTAGACTTCGCACAAACTTCGCAATTTCCGACATACTCTTTTACATCCTTAAGTAGGCTTGGCCAGTAATAAAATTGCTTTACTTTAAATAAAGTTTTTCTTACACCTAAATGACCAGCGGTTACGTCATCATGGCATTTTTTTAATACTTGTAACGTCAATGAACTTGGAATATAAAGTTTCCAGTCATAATTATTGTCGGGATATTGCTTTAATGGCACGTATTTATATAGCAATCCATCCCTTACTTGCCATGGTGAATCTGATCCTCCTCGTGTCAATATTTTTGCCATTTTATTTTTATACCAATCATTCTTATGTTTGTCTAAGAACACTATACCATGGTTTTGATCCGACAAGAGCATAATTGATCTGAATAATGCATCTGGGACAACGTTACTTCTGCCAGCTCGATGGACGATGTCAAAACTAAATTGTTGTAACTTCATAGCCCACCTTGCTAATCTGCCATGTGGATCTTTCATTTTGTGTAGCGTTTTAAGAGCACTGTGATCAGTCACAATTGTGAAGTGAGTCCCTTCAATGTATGGCCTCAATTTGTCGACTGCATACACAATGCTCAATAGCTCTCGTTCTGACGTGGAGTACATTTGTTCACGATCGCTCAACTTCCTACTTAAATATGCTATAGGCTTCTCCACCTTGTCAGATTGTTGACATAAAACAGCCCCTATGCCTTTAGATGACGCATCGCATTGTATTATAAATGGTTTATTAAAGTCCGGGCAGGAAATAACTGGCGTAGATGTTAATAGTGTTTTAAGAGTCACAAAAGCATTATCAGCCTCATCATTCCATGTAAATTTTTTGTTTTTCTTCCCCTTAGTCAAGTTATGAAGAGGTGCTGCGACCGTTGCAAAGTCTTTAACAAATCTTCTGTACCAACTAGCAATACCTATAAATCTCTTCAACTCAGTAAAATTTCTTGGTCTTGGAAAATTCATTATGGCCACTACTTTATCAGGATCGGTTCTTAAACCATCCTTATCTATTATATAACCCAGAAATCGTAAGTTTGGTCTTGCAAATTTACATTTATCAATATTTATTGTTAATCCAGCATTTTTAAGTATATCCATAACCTGCCTTAAGCTCTTCAAGTGTGAATCCATAGATTCCGAGCTCACAACAATGTCATCAAGATACGCCCAAACTTTGCCATCAAGTTCGTGAAAAAGAATATCCATTAATCTTTGTTGAGATTGTGATGCATTAACAAGACCAAAAGGCATGACCTTAAACTGAAATAAACCTCTACCGGGTACAGCAAAAGCTGTCTTCTCTTTACTAGATGGTTCAAGTTCTATCTGCCAAAAAGCTGATTTTAGGTCAATGGTGCTTAGAAATTTTGCATTGCGCAAATTATCTAAAATACTTGACACTTTGGGTAAAGGATATGTATCTCTTACTGTAACTTTATTAAGTTGTCTGCTGTCTAAACATAATCTATTGCTTCCATTACTCTTCTTAACTAATACAATAGGTGAACACCATGGCGAATAAGATTTTTCTACTACATCTTTCTTTAACATATCATCTAGTTCATGTTCAATTTCTTTTCGAATGACTGGGGAAAAATTATATTGTTTTTGATAGATTGGCTTACTGTCACCTGTATCGATGTTATGTTTTATAATATGTGTTCTGCCTAATCCATTACCAATATTTTGCCTCAGTTCATTGACTAACTCCGATAATCGTTGATGTTCATGTTCTTCCAAAAATTCTTTACTTACAATTGTAGCTGCCTTAATTGTTATATTCTTGTCTATTGGTATATCCTTTAGGACCTGCGGTTCAAAGTTAAAAGAAATACCAAATTTGTCAAAAAAATCTTTACCCAAAATTATCTGTTGTGATAAACCAGGCATGAACAACATAGGCACAACCTGAAACTGCTTGTTAAATCTTATAGGAACATCAAATATGTCAGTAATGCAATGGCTAGTGCCATCCGCAGTAGATAAATGCAATGATTTAAGTTTCTGTCTTTTTATTCCGAGCCGCGTTAATATATTGACAAAGTCGGAATTTATTACAGTACGAGTAGCACCGGAATCTAACAAGCCTGTACAAACATAATCCAATACATTGAATTGTACATAAGGTCTGTTATCAAATTCTTTATTAACTATTAAATTAGAAATTGTACCTTGAGACATAAACTGCTCTACAAAGCGTAACCAGTCCTGCCACTCAGCATCCTTTTTATTTGAGGGAAGGTTCAATTGGCACAATTTGAACCCTCCCCTGTAGCGTTTCCCTTACAAGAACAATTCTTCAACGTGACCCCAAAACGTCCACATTTAAAACAAAATAATCGCTGTTTAGGTAATGAGCATGATCGAAACACGTGTCCGGTTTCCCGGCAATTCCAACATCTAATCTTAGGGCTGGTTTTATTGTTTACATTATTATTTTTAATCTCCAAAATTTCCTTTGAGTTTTCTAAATTACAGTTATAAGCTAAATCTGGTTCTAACAAATTAGACCAAGTTTTTGGTTCTTGAAAGTTATCACAGTTTGTCTTAGTTCTTTCAATGACCCTTAAGACATTGACCAAATCTGTAATAGATGTAAAGAAATCCCTACATATCGCCTTCTGAAAATATGGTTGAAGATTCTTTACGATGATCATAATTTTTTCGGGTTCAGGTATTTTATGCGGCAATCTATGAAATAAATTTTGCATCACAGATATATAAATAAGGACCGGTTCATTTTTACCCTGAGTCCTCGATTTTGCCTCTGCCAAAAGTTCATCTTGATAATATGGCGATTGAAAAGAGCGCTTGAGAAGTAATACAAGTTCTTGCCAATTGCTTGCATATTGCTTATTTGCTCTGTACCAAATTAGAGCATCGCCTTCGAAGAAATCTATAGCATAGCGCCATAAATCCTCGTCAGTAGCGTTTCTAGCATCCTTTAGTTCATCAACTCGTTCAAGGAATGCGTTAATACTAGCTTTATTATCTCCAGCGAAATGGACACCCCACTGACTAATGGGCACCAACCTTAGTTTTCTTTTAATTTGTGAATCTTCAATTGTCGTGGAGTTAAACAACTTAGAATGATTCATATTATTATTAACGAAGGCAGGTAAGGTAGGCTCCTCATTAGCGAAACTAACCCTTCTTTGATCCACCTCTGTTTTATTAGATGGCCCTATATCATGTAAAATATCATGTGTGGACTTAGATGACGATGGCACCACATTATTGTCATTGCTCCCAATTTTATCCAATATGATGTTACTATCCTCGCCTAAAGATTTATGAAGTGCCTCTTTCATTTCAAGTGTAATTTCATCGTTATCTTCCATGTCATCCTTACCTTCTAAGTCTTGTAGCAAAATTGTAGTTTTTCCTTCTAAATTTCTCTTCTTGCTTGTATCAAATTCATCTATAGCTAGAATAAAATTTAACCGATTTCCAATATGAATTAAACGCGATACCAAACGTTTATAAAGTTGTTTATCAGGCTTTTCATTAATCTCAGATACGTAACATATAATAGTATTTAACTTATCGGAGCAAATGTCTAACTCAGTTGCAGGACTGTCTACACATGAACGTGGTGCTTTTAATTCATACGAAACTGTTTGCATACTTTCTGCTAAAATCATATTCTTAAGAATTTTTCTTAATGCAGAAGCGTGACCAGACTCCGTATACCCTCGACATGCTAGTTCAAATACCACTTCATCCTTTAATAAGTATTGAGGATCCATATTTAAAAGAAAAAAAAATTAAAGCTTTAAATTTAATTTAAAAAATGAAACTTAACGTACCAAGCTCAGAACCTCCTTCCCTCTACTTGTAGTCGGTTAAAATGCCTTTTATCTCAAACAAAGTCAATATAATGCTACAGATAACTGGTAGGAAAGCAATAAAATTTTTATAAAAAAAAAGACTGTGTATCATAATATTATGACCCATACATTTATATAAAATAACAATGTGAAAAGGATTACATAGATAGATTAATAAATCAACAATGATGACAAAAAAAACGCAGAAACTAAACGGCAGCAATGTTTATCTGTATATTTACTTCCCACTCTAGTTTTTGTAGTTGGTTAAAATGTAAAGTATATCCAAATCTCATTTAGAATATGTTTAAACTATAGTTAATTGGTAGGTCTTCAGGTCCTAAGCACAGATTCACTAAATCAGATCAATATGTGTGTGTTTCCTATAACACGTTAAATTAGATACAAAAAATAGTATTTAATAACAACCGATATAACAGTTGTGCCTAATAACAGTTTCACCTGTATTTATAATAAGCTCACATATGAAAAAAAAAAATTCAAAAACAAAAAAAATATATACCAATGTTACATATTGCTTAATATCATCCACATATCTTACGGAGGTTAAACTGAATTTTATTTATATAATTAAATTAGTAACAACATTCGTGTTCGCTCACCTATATACCTATACCTACTAATAGTCGATATTATGTTAGTAAAAAGTTATCTGAACACTTTCACTTGTATAAATTGAAATAAAATGTAGGTATTTACAAATATAATGCAGTATTGTTAAACATTCATATGACAAAATATAAATGTAAGAACGCGGGTATCTTAAGAAAGTTTAACAAAAATTAAAATTGATAAAACCTTTTTATAAATGCTAACGGTAACAGGTTTCAAATTATCAACCCACAGTTTTAACGTTGGGCGCCATTTATTATGGGTTGACTAATGAAAACTAGTAATAAAGTTGAATGTTTAATAGTTTTCAACAATGAATGAGTTTTACTTAACTTCTAAAATAAAATAACCAGAAACAACTGTATATATTCGTATATTTTCTCTTATTATAATACCTTAAGACTATCTTATTTTAATATGAACACTATGTAGATACTTATACTACTGTGGCTATGACTATTATCTAGGATATTATAATTCGATAAGAAACAATGTCGACCGAGCCTGCCGGCCAGATATTGTGCGTTTTATACCACATTCCCCCGCCAGAAAACACTGATGGGGTCATAGTGTTGCTACTCTGTAGATACAGTTTACGTTAAAATACATACAAACATTTAATTGGCATGGTGTTGCCAATGTGTAGAATAATTTAGGTCGAATATAAACATTGAAATTCTGAAAAACCCTACATTCGTCCGTCCTGACGCTGTGTATGCCCTCATACACCTAAAATCTAAATTTTTTTTAAACCCTACATTAGGCAAAAAAAAAAAAGGAAAAACATAACTTGCCAGTTTTAAAATTATGATTTTAGTTACAATATATAACTAATGTACTGGTTTGTAAACATTTTAAGTAGGTTATACAAATTTCATAGTACCTATTTAAAGGTTACATACAACATTTATTTTATATATATATATATATTTTATTATTTTGTAAAGTAAGTAAACAAGTATAATGTAGGTTAATAAATAGTAAACAACAAAAAAAACATTACAATTTAGACATTTAACATAAAAAAAAATAAAAAAGAAAATCTAATCAGGATCGGAAAACAACAATCATACCTAACGATTTTTACACAAACTATTTAAAGATATCACAGGTAAGTTAAACACAGATTACTTAGAGAACACAAAAAAAATAAACAATTAGTACTTTTTTTTTTTTTTTATCACTTCTCATGCCTGCTCAGAATTTATAATAGTAAATTTAACCCATTAAATTTTTATCCTGTACCTTACGACTCGACCAACCTGAATGGTTGTGAACCAATCAATTCTCACAACTTATTCAGATTGGCAGGTGAACCAATCAATTCTCACCTTAAATACCTACTGCAATTTCTACTGGTGTTGTAAACCAATCAATTCTCACAACCCAGCTTCAAGATTGAAAGTTTTGCCGTGAACGTGAACCAATCAATTCTCACGCCTGGCCCTCATTGATGCGGAATCTACTGGTATTGTGAACCAATCACTTCTCACAACCAGCTTCAAATTTTCTAGATTTTGTCATGGACATGAACCAATCAATTCTCACGCCTGACCCTCATTGATGCGAAATCTACTGGTATTGTGAACCAATCACTTCTCACAACCAGCTTCAAATTTTCTAGATTTTGCCGTGGGCGTGAACCAATCAGTTCTCACGCCTGGCCTGGAACAATCAAGAAAACAAACACTACCGTATTTTGTGTTATGGTTACACTATAACTTTTTATTCTATTCGCTGTCGTCACTATGTTCAGATCCCGAATTATACTCATCTCCCAATTGCAATGCAGCAATATGTACCCAGGGTAGCATACGATCAGCAGCTACAGTTGTAATTCGCTTGTTTGTGTTACTACTAAAACCGGGAATAGATGATATTTTGTATCTATCTTGACCTAAAACTTTAACGACACGGAAAGGTCCTATGTATGAAGGCAAAAGCTTTTTACTCTTCCCGTCGTTATTGAATGAGACCTTCGTAATTTTAACCAGGTCGCCCTTTCTGTAAACCCTAGCGGGACATTTATCTCTGTCGTAGTGTTGCTTTTGCCTTTCTTGTTCTTTGTCTATTCTTTCCTTGACCTCAGTTCGTATCACATCTATATCTATATCTTCCCTGGTTGCGTCCGTGATCTCGTTTAGAGCTGGATTAACCTCACTACTTATATATGCACCAAACATAACTTCAGACGGTCTCCTACCAGTTGTCTTTTGTACCGTATTATTAAGGCCCCATTGTATTTTCCCTATTTGATTATCCCAGTCCCCTTCGTCAAGTCTTAAGTTTTGTGCTCTAAGTGAACTAAGAATTGTCCGATTATACCTTTCAACCTGACCGTTTGATTTCGGACTGGCAACCGCATTTAAGATGTGCTTTATTCCTTTATCATAGCAATACCTTTTGAAAGTATGGGATGTAAAACAACTGCCACGATCACTAATCAAGCGATCAGGAACTCTAAATGTATAAATTATGTCGTCAAGGACACGAATCACATTTTGTGTATTTGTGTTCCGAACGGGTCTTATAAAAACAAATTTAGTAAACGCATCTATTACTACTAAGAGATATGAATTACCTCTTTTAGACTTGACGAAAGGGCCAAGGTGGTCAATATGAAGGGTGTGAAATGGTATCTCCACCTTATCAATGGGATGTAGTAAACCTTCCTTCTTATTCGAGGATTTTTTTGCGTAAGCACAATCAATGCATGCAGAAACATACTTTTTTACAAAACGTGACATTTTAGGGAACCAATAATTTCTTTTAATCCTTTCCAAAGTCTTCTCCAATCCTAGATGACCTATTTCGTCGTGGTTCATTCTACATATTTGCCACCGTGCCCCCTTTGGGACTACCCAGCGTACGGTTTCCTTATTCCCATTAAGGCATCGATATAATTTATTGTCGCGCAAAGTATAATTGTCTTTTATGTATTGAAGCCCCTTCGGGTCTAGATCCTCTTCTAAGATTTGTCTAATTCGTTCCAATTCAGAATCTCCTATCTGTAGGGTGTGCAGCCAATCTTCACTATTTATAATCATTACCTGCGATGGTTTCAAAGGTAAATCAACATCAGAACTATCTGGAACAGAATTTCGAGATAAAGCGTCTACATGAGCCATCTTATTGCCTGGTCTGTATTCTATGGAACAAGTGAATTCTTGTAAAAGCAACCACCATCGTGCTATTCTAGGTATAAGATCACGTTTCATAAAGGTCGATCGTAACGCACTGCAGTCCGTTACTATTTTAAATTCCCTTCCCAGTAAAAATACCCTAAACTTCTCCAATGAGCGAATGACTGCCAACGTTTCCAATTCATACGAGTGATAATACTTCTCCTCCGGTGATGTATGTCTACTGCAATATGCTACGGGTCGGAGAGAGCCACTATTCTTACATCGTTGTAGAAGCATGCCACCAACTCCATCCTTACAAGCGTCTGTATGTAATTCGGTTTCTGCCTCTCTATCAAAAATTGCTAAAACAGGTCTTTCTATTAATTTTGATTTTAGAACCTGAAAGGATTCCTCTTGCTCGGTATTCCATTTCCATGTATTATCCTTTTTTAATAGTTTGATCAGAGGAGAAGCAATTTGAGCGAAATTTTTTATGAACTTTCGAAAATAACTAGCGAGACCTAAAAATTGTCTGACACCATGAATGTTCTGCGGTCGTGGAAAATTTAGAACAGACTGAATCTTCCTTTCACCTGGTCGGATTCCGGCTGCGCTGATCTCGTAACCAAGGTAATCGATATTGTCTCGCAAGAAATCGCACTTGGTCAAATTTAGTGTGAGATTTGCCCCTTCTAACAGTTTGAGGATTTCCTCTAATCTAGTTAAACACTCGGAAACATTTTTTCCGAAGATTAAAACATCATCCATATATGCTGTTGCCTTGGTAAAACGAGCCGATCCTAATACCTTATTTATCATTCTTTGGAATACAGCTGGCGCATTCGTTAATCCAAACGGCATGCGGTTAAACTCATACAAGCCATCGGGAGTGACAAATGCAGTCAAATGTTTGCTCTGTTCGGATATTGGCACCTGGTAATAGCCTGATGCCAGATCGAGTGTTATGAAACATGCTTGACCCGACAGTCTCCCTATTTCATCCTCTATAATCGGCATCGGATATCTCTCCTTTACAGTAACAGAGTTTAACATTCGATAGTCTACGCACATCCGAAAACTACCGTCCTTTTTTCTTACTAAAATTATAGGACTTGCATACTCCGATACAGATTCCCTAACGATTCCTGCATCCAACATTTCTGCTATCATAGTTTGCACTTTATCGCGCTCATGATGGGATAATCTGTAAGGACGATATACAATAGGACGTTGGCTGTTTAACTCAATAGACATTTGTGCAATATCTGTGCATCCTAGATTTTTCAGATTAGTAGCAAAACAATGTCTGTGTTCATTTAGTATGCTCATAAGCCTTTGTTTATCGTCCTTTGATACGAAACCACCTACACGAACGTCGTCCTCATTGATAGTCTGTTCGTCTTCAGGTATATTTAGCGACTCTGTAATTCCTGGCGACTGTACAATTAACCTATGAATAAACTCTACCCTTTTGCCTCTACCAATAATGGTGTCACTCTTTATTTTTACAGGAACTGAACATGGATGAACTAGGATATCTAAACATCCACCCTTAACCTGATACACACCACCGGACAACACTAGTTCCTGACTTGGTCTACCTATGACATTGTTATTTAACAATAAACAACCGTTAAATTCAGAGTTAGTTCTAGCCCGTACAACTACAGGTCCATGAAGTTCCACATCAGCAACAACCCTAACATCTCCAGTTTTTAAACCGCCGTATTCAGGATCTATGGCTGGTAGCTCAGTCTCTATTCTTCGAAATTGTAATGTTTCAGAATCCTTGTAGACGATGATATGTGGCTGCTCTGTATAAGATTGACCTATCAGAATTGGCATATCCAAAAGATTGTCCTCTACGACTCTGCACGCTACCCTAGCACCCACTCCGTCTACCTCTATATCTAATAACAAAGAACCTAGAGACTGGACGGTCTCATTCCCAAAACCTTTCATTGTTGATGGGATTTCATCATGTCTTAGTTTTAAGTTTGTAATTAAAGACTTCCTAACTAAAGTTACCTCACTACCGAAATCAATAAAAGCTCTTACGGACATATCATTAACTCGTACAGATTTTAAATATTTGGCGTTAGTGCTGGCAATACACATAATCTTGTTCGGCAAGTTTTTCCCTCCAATACTATCACACTTCACGTTTAGCGCACAATCGTTGTCATTATGTCCAACCTTATGGCATTTAGAGCATTTAATTAATGGTTTAGGGCATCTCAGGTAAGGGTGACCGCGTTCCTTGCAATTATAACAAAATACAGTGTTCTGGGCTTGATGATGTCTATTTTGGGCTGGCCTTGAATTATAATGACCATGGGAATAATTTTTATTAAAACTGCGATCGGAAGAGTGGACGTCCTTATTGCTCATGAGAAATTGCAGAAGCTGATCAGGCTGAGAACAGCAAAGTGCCAACGCGCTCGACTTCATTGTCCTATCAGAAATACCGTGTATTATACAATCAACAGCACGTTTTCCCGTAATATCACACTGAGTTAGCAATGCTAACTTTTCATAATAATAAACATCTATTGGTTCTCCAAACCTACTTTTTCTTTTTAACATATCTTCCAGCATTTGGCCATAGTTCTGTTCGCAAGGAAAAGCGCTAATTAATTTGTTTTGCCATTCGTCCCATGTATGCAAAATTGTATTTAATCCTTCGTACCAAACTTTGGCCAAACCTTGGAGTTTTTGCATAGCAAAATGTGTGGTGGTCTTGTCATCCCAGCCATACACTGTAGCGCATTCATTAACTTTACGTAACCAGACATCCATACGCTGATTTTTAACAGCCGGATCAAAATTAGGAAGTATGTTTTTAAATTCAATATTTTTAGTTGTGGAAGGCTGAGATGCAAGGCCACTTTTTAGAGAATTTACCAAATCCATAACGTCCTTAATAGAAAAAGAAGGAGTACATGACCTTTTCTCTCGCAATCTGGAGTGATGGTGTCGCTCTTCGTTATTCTGCTCCTCTCTCCTCCCACGTTCACATCGGCGGTGCTCATAGTCACGGCTATGGCTACGGCTGCCGCGATGCCCCAGCTGATCTCGGCTGGAGCCGCGCCGGCCGATGCTCCGCCCACGAGACGAAGTCCCGGCAGTATGTACCTTCTCTCGATCTTGGTGCAGCTCCTGCTCCATGGCTCGTAGTCGTTCCCGTTCTCTCTCTAGTTCTAGCTCCTTGTCCCGAATATTTGAACTACGCGTTTCCTTTCGCAACGCGCTGCGGCTTCGAGTCGGACTACGGGTGCGGTTGCGATGATCACCCGGAGAACGACACATGTGATGAGGACGAGACTCCTTTCCGACTGGCGTTGTCAGGCGTCGGCTTTCAGATCGAACCCGTGCTCTTATTCGGTCGTCGTTTCTGTCCATAATTTTGGTTCCTGAATTGAATAAAATTACGGACATTAATGTTCAATATTATAAGAAAGAAAAAAAAAAAAAAAGAAAAAAAATTAAACAGGAGTCATAACACAAAAATGTACATTTGCTGTCAGAGAGAGATAAAATCGCAATTAAATTTCCTATTATGGAAAGAAAAAAACTAAGTTCAATTCCACAGATAAAGCTACTTTTGAAAAGCAATAAAAACAAAGATAAAGCTATTTGGGGCGTGATATGAAATAATAGCCAAACCTAGCCAAGGTTAAATAATAGTTAATAATATGCTTAAGAGTTAAGAAATGCAGACTTAGTACAGAATACTATCACTATCGGGGAGTATTCTATAAGCGATAGTGAACCATAGAGACATTTTCTATCAGATATTACATTATTAGTTGATTAATAATTTCATAAAATACATAAATAACTTATCCAAACCTACTAATAATTTCATATAATTTTATAATTATACCCTCATCGCACAGTCGTACTATCGGAGAGTGCCCCGACCAAATACAACCGCGTGCCAAGAGTAATGTCTAGTATATTATCACCATCAGGGAGTACCTGACCAAGTGATAACAGACCATAGATACATAAAATACATAAAATTCAATATAATAAAGATTTCATATGACTTTATAGTAATACCCTCAACGCACAGCCGTATTATCGGAGAGTGCCCCGACCAAATAAAACCGCGTGCCAAGAGAAATGTCTAGTATATTATCACTATCAGGGAGTACCCTGACCAAGTGATAACAGACCATAGATACATAAAATACATACAATTCAATATAATAAATATTTCATATAACTTTATAGTAATACCCTCAACGCACAGCCGTATTATCGGAGAGTGCCCCGACCGAATAAAACAGTGCGTCAAGACTAATGTCTAGTATGCTATCACTATCAGGGAGTACCCTGATCAAGCGGTAGCAAATCATAAATTTATATGAAACAAGGCCCATAACCCTATCGTGTGGTAAGTATTATCGGAGAGTGCCCCGACCGAATACAAACTCAACCATAAGGCAAGGCGACAGTTATTTTTCGTTTAATACTTAAATATAATATAGTAAAAATAAACATATTAACCAATTTTAAAGACAATAAATACGAAATTTTTACATTACCTTCGATCCCACTTTCTGAAGTAAAATAAAATAACCAGAAACAACTGTATATATTCGTATATTTTCTCTTATTATAATACCTTAAGACTATCTTATTTTAATATGAACACTATGTAGATACTTATACTACTGTGGCTATGACTATTATCTAGGATATTATAATTCGATAAGAAACAATGTCGACCGAGCCTGCCGGCCAGATATTGTGCGTTTTATACCACATTCCCCCGCCAGAAAACACTGATGGGGTCATAGTGTTGCTACTCTGTAGATACAGTTTACGTTAAAATACATACAAACATTTAATTGGCATGGTGTTGCCAATGTGTAGAATAATTTAGGTCGAATATAAACATTGAAATTCTGAAAAACCCTACACTTCTACCATGCACAAGGTTAGTATTGATACAAAAAAAAGGAAAGCATATATATAATAAATATTCTTAAACTACGCGAATAGTACAAGCTATGTTGATGAATAGTGGACGCCAGGAGAGTTTTTAATAATGCTGCGGAACTCTTCCAAAACCAAGCCTCGGCTAGCATGAGATGTATTTCAGTATAATTCGGATGATTTTGTAATATAGTTTTAAAGGGCATTACCATAGGCTACAACAATAAAATGACAGTTAACTACATTGATAATTCGACAACAGATAAAGTGTTAGCGCGTTATTAATAAGAAGTAAATCTTACCCCTTTCTGCCGCTGCCACAATCACAACAATTACCAAACAAATATATGATTTGGCTACTAAAAACAATATTATAATGCGGTCACAGTAATAAGATCATAATATCTTTGCGAAGTATCAGTCAGGTCTTATAATATAATGACACACGTCTAGTTTCTTCGAGCATATGACCCTGACTACCCTTGTATAGGAATATAAATAAAATATTGGTAAAAGTGCAAAAACAAAGTACAAGCGTAGGGATCGATCCGTAACCCACCGCGAGTATCTACGAGTGCCGTTATCCATTCGGCCACGGCCTCGTACTTAATAATCTCGAATTTAGTGACTACTATTGGCATTGAATGACACCTATCATAACAATCTAAACAGACAAAAATGCTAGAAATGTGTTCTGTTGGTTGGCCTTTAAACATCTGACTATTTTTTTTTAATATACTTAAACAATGTTCCAAAAAAAAAAATTCTACAGTTTGACTATATGTATAGACGTAGCTCATAGACCAACATAGCAGTTAGACTAGAATATATAATCAAGTTAAAATCTAAGGTTAGGTTAGGTTAGGTTAGGGTTTTAGGGTTTAGTAGCGCAATAGTTAAAAATTGTATATACATAATAATATATGCGGTCGAATTATTGTGACGGTCACGCATCTTCAAAGCTTTTCCCAATCCTAAAAGAGTCCAACGTGCGTTAAGAAATTTTTACTTAAAACGTCAACAATGATAAGAGTATAACCTATACAAAGAGCCTTACAAAACGACACTTAGTGGAAGACATTACAATCATCGCCTACTAAAGATGACAGTGATGCTGTTACCATGTGTGTACACCTACGCGTGTTATTTGTGACACATATCGTAATAATAGTAAGGATAAGATAAGTGCATAGAATTAGAATAAGTATATACTTATACTAATTCTTACCCGCAACTTCGTATGCGTGGAAATTAGAACAAACTCTAATCTTTAAAAAACATAATGTTATGCAAGTAAAAGTATCTTTAAATCAGTCCACCATTTGTATCGACGCCATTTCCTCCACATCTTTATAAAAAGTCGTTATTTATGGCCCTATGTGAGCTTATATGTTCAAAAGCACGGAACAGATTTTGATGCGATTTTTTTAATAAATAGAATGGTTCAAGAGAATGTCTGTTTTGTCTAATTTATTAAGGTTAGTTGGACTCAATCACTGTAAACGCGAGGGAATCCGCTTGCATTGGCTAGTTAACAATAAGCCATCTTTTATACAAGGTCTAATATGTATCTTACGTAGTGGCTAAAATTGTTTAAAATTAAAGAAAATAAAATATGCAGTTGCCGCTGTTTACAATTTCTTGCATATCACAGATTTAGCGATTAAAATACCTCAGCCAAATAATAATTAAATTGTCATCTATGTTAAACCAATTTAAAAAATCTGATGCTTTCTTACAAACCATCTATCTTTAACAATCAGTAAATATTATACACATAATCTAATACGGTCTGTGAGCACAGTTACATCATAATCAGACACCTACGATCAAACGGCTCGGTAGCTCCATACTAATCTATACATATTCATACAAATAACCGGTAACTAACATAATTGGCCTTTGTGAGTCAATAATAATATTAAAGTTACACCCTTTATAACCATCTCAATGGATATGGAAATTAAATAACTGTAAAGAGCTTTATAATGCATTTTATATTATTAGAATGATAAATCTACTATATAAAAATAAGTCGGGTTTTCCTTCCTGACGCTATAACTCCAGAACGCACGGACCGATTTCCACGGTTTTGCATTCGTTGGAAAGGTCTCGGGCTCTGTGAGGTTTATAGTTTATTTTTTAATTTTTTTTTTTTTATTATTTTTTTGGTATGGCAAAACAACGTTTGCCGGGCCAGCTAGTCTACTATATAAAAATAAGTCGGGTTTTCCTTCCTGACGCTATAACTCCAGAACACACGGACCGATTTCCACGGTTTTGCATTCGTTGGAAAGGTCTCGGGCTCCGTGAGGTTTATAGTTCATTTTTATTATTTTTTTATTTTTTTACTTTTTTTTTGGTATGGCTAAACAACGTTTGTCGGGCCAGCTAGTATTACTTATATAAAATCTACAATAATGTTCACACAATATAATCTGGACTACGAGTTTGGGTTGACTAAAGTTCAACAAAATCATACTTAGGTACCAATTTTGTTTACTCAACTAACCTAACTTGAACATAAATATTGATGGCCGAATTTTTATAATTAATATGTCTATTACAGAACAACGATTATTATTAAAATGAATGAAAAATAATAGGAAAACTGTTGAGCGCACAAAATGAATCAAACAAATTAGCAAAATAATGTTTTTTTTATATTTTCTCCTGACTGAAGATCGGATTGAAGATTTCCACATTTTGAGGTGTATTTTTTACCCGTTGCGCTACGAAATGCAATAGAGCTATATATACAAAAAAATACATTAGATAAATGTATACAAGCTTTCTTTTGATAAAGCGCTCTATATCTTAAAAAGAATGGAATTTGATAAAGTTGGGATGGATACTGTAAGGACACTCTTCAAAGGTCACTGATCGGAGTAAATGGTCTTACAAGGCCATCGGTATTGTCCTCTTTCTTAGTAACCAATTTGCGCGCCACCATTTTTATGGTTTAATCATGGACACGCTATTTACTTAATCTGCACACGTTCCACGTTTGAAAAACCAAGTCTTATTCGTAAACAAATTTTAAAACTACCAAGGTTAACAATAAAGCAGCCAGTAACAAAAACCATACACGATAAAATTATTGTAACTTAGGCAAAGGAAATTATTTTGTTTTTTTTCAAACCGTGGCCTAGGATCGCTGTTAGATGTTTCTCTGTATATATTCATATTTCACCTTTAACTGTCTATAGTCGCTTAAACTTCAGCTTAAAGCTTGTGTTACAAAAGAGATACGTTTTCTATTCATTTAATTAGGACAATCATTTGTGTGATTTTTCTAATTGTCATACAAATGTTTGTACTGCGTCTGGGTGTTTCTATGTAATATAAGTATGTATTTACAAAAGAAAAGTAGTATATGTATTCTATCCGTATTCTGGTACCCATAACACAAGCATATAACCTTAGCTTGGGACCAGAGGACGTTGTGTGAAATGTCCGTAAATATTTATTATTTATTTAATTTATTTATTAAGTGCTGTTTTCAGCAGTCTCTTGGTGGCAAAAGAAAAATATTAGTCTATTCAAATTAATTGATACTGTTCACAATTAAAAGTTATTTTACACTATGATCGCGATAATAATAATATGAAAGTGTATCTGAGTTGAGGTAATGCTGTAAGCACGAAGCGTAAAATGAGTTGAAATGAGTAAGTGCTCTGGTGATCGGTCACTGAAGCGGTGAACCATGGCCTAAGATGACTATAATGTCTTTATAGTTCTATCAGATTGTATAAAAAAGCTTCTAAGATTCGAAAGCCATCACAAGGAGTTACAAAGGAGACATTCATTACTTGGTCAAAATGTTATTTATCTAATATCATAACAGCTTATTTATATTGAAATACAGGAAGTCCTTAAACATAAAATGTATTGCCGTCATTGCTTTTAGATTAAGAGAAATTAACTTCAATATAAAGCGACACGTAGTAGAATTACATTTTCAATCCAACATCCTAATAGCTCAATATACTCGTAAAATGGCGGGCTTTAAAAAAAGAATATTCTAATTTAAATTTAGAAGCACAACGGCACAGAAAGAATAATTTTATTCCTTTGAGACATATTCTATTTATTTAACAAGTCATATTTAAATTAGGAACGCCAATTTGGCAACACTAATTAACGTTGAGGTAAAAAAAAGCTCAAGTTGTAAGCACGTTGTAAAAAATAATTAAGCACGATTTACACGAAACTACGTTGTAAAATTGCATAAAATATAGATATGGCATTAAATTTAACGCCACTTCTCTCTAACTAAAAGAGAACAGCGATGCTTTGGAATGTTGCCAGCAGCAAGGATATTTCTAGATGCGCCTTTTATGTGTTTTATTAATTTTGTTCAAGTTATTCTAAGCCGAGACGTACTACGTGAATGTCATTAAACAAACAACACTTACGCATGCACTACAATTTAATATACATTGTGCCTCTATTACATTAGTCATTTCTATAATTGTAAATCAATACAGCAATGTATGTTGTATAATGTGGTAAACCGTTTCTAAAAAGTTTCGAAGACTAGCACTTAATGTAACTACGAACTCATCCAATTCAGTTTATATTGTAATGGGTATTTTCAATTAAAATAACTATAAATTAATAATGCTTTTTATTATTATGTTAAAGTAATTAGAAATATTGTTACTGACAACAAAAAAAAAGTGGCACTTGTGGCACTCGGGGACTGCCGCGGTGAAGCTATTGCATAGTATTTTTTATCAACTTATGGAATTATAATTATTTATTTATTTTATTTATGCAAGATTCTAAATACCATAAACTAAAATAAGATTAATAATCCTTATTTACTGACGCTTACATCTGTCCATTGTTTATGGTAATTATGATAAAATAGCGATTGTCAATCAAATGTCAATAAAATAAAAACTAACGCCAAAACTGACACGAGTCACCAGCGCGATCAGCGAAACGGCGTTACTAGCCTACTAGCCGTAGCGCCCTGTGTAGTATTTTTTAGTTACGCTATCTTTGTTACGGAATTTAAATTTCGAATTTTGTGCATTAGTCTCCACGCTCAAGGCCCGCGATAGAAGCTATGCAATAGCTTAAAAATTCTCATTTGTGACGAATAAATAGAACAAATATGCACATCTTATTAGGTAGTTATCTGTAGTCTCCTAGAGATAGGAAAGAAAGATTGATTTATAATGGCATGTAGCGCAAAATGAACAAAATTAAATATGTACTCGTATAGTACAAATAAATGCGCTTTGAATTTTTCACTTCGAAATTCTAATCATTCCCACTTTACAAATGTTGCGACATGAGATTAACTCGATGTTTACCATTACTATCGGTTCTCACTCACTACTAATCGACTTCCTCTACAAAATGAGCAAACACGTTACTTATTAGGAACCGCGCCGATAAAATTTGACATTCGTATTACCAATAGAGTACTGTAAATAGTGTAAATAGCTGCTAAGTTACTAGAAAGAACTATTATTATAATATACTAGCTGAAGAGTTCGTTTGTTTATTTGAACGCGAACCACTGGTTCGAATTGAAAAATTCTTTCGGTGTTGCATAGTACATTTATGGAGGAAGGCTTTAGGCTATGTAACATCACGCTGTGTCTAATAGGAGTAAAGCATTAATGAAAAATGTTGCAAAAATGGACGGAAAGATTTTTATAATCTACGAAGATGCAGGCAACAGCTATGTGTTTGTTACAACAAATCAAATACAATACCTTCTCTCTACACAAGGCTTCAATAATACAGATAATGGTACCAATTCTACGTGCACAACTAAATTTAACTTAACTAAAAAATGAAAATTGATTGTGTCAATAATACAACTCCGTAATTTTAACTAAACTTTCTTGTTAAAAAAACTGTTTATTAACAATTATCCATACTGAACAACGCCATCTATTGAGCGGTATAGTAAGCTTCTGTTTGTTAAGGTTTTATTTCTAAATTTCACGCGTACGAAGTCGCGGGCGACAGCTAGTAATAAATATAAATGTGCACAACGAATAAGCCAAATAATCAAGATACGGCAATAGTTATTTTAATTTTTTAGTTAAGTTTAGTTGTGCACGTAGAATCGGCACCAATAATTGAGCGAATACTGAATACGCTACATCAAACAAATGGCACAAATACTTACGTTACTTGATCAATTACGAGGCGATAATTGTCATTGTAAGCTCCAATAGTTCTGTCACATAATACAACACAGCTGCTCTAATTAAACCGACACAACATTATTAACAGCAAACTACGAATTAATTTGTTCAAGCCACTTAAGGAATGTAGGTTTTGTAATCTAAGTGTGTTTACATTTAAGTGATTGGAAATGTTTTACTAAATATTACAACATAATCATTGTTACCGACTTTCAAAACAGGAAAGGGTTCCTAATTCCTCGGAATCTTTTTACAATGTATTTTGAATGATTGAAAATGCCGGAATCGAAAAGTTCATTTTAAAAGTTAAGAAATAGGTCTTCTATTATTAATGGGTGGAAGCAAGGATTTGAAGTTGCAATGAAAATGGTCTTTTATCTTTCCTCCTCTATCTTTATACCTCGATCGATTAATCATAACGAAGTCAAAATTCTTGGCATCTACAATAACGAAAGTTTAAAATAACTTATTTGTAAAAATGTAATTTAAATAGTGGTTAAGTTATAACACTTATATATTATAGTTGTGATATAAATATGATGATGTTTGTAATAATCAATTACTTAGGTATATTTTTGCCACTCTTTTCGAAGACTTAAGTCAGTGTGAAGAGTAGAAGGGTAAGGAATGAATTCGTTGGCTGATAAAATCATGCGGTGCTGGCAGTGTTCTGATTACGCGATTCCTGTAATATATGTGAGCCCCAACCTTTAACTTTTTGGTCGTTATTATCTTGTTTCATTACTGTTAAGAACACAATTAACATTATTACTCCTCTTAACATAGTGAACTATTTTTCTCAAAAGGTTTTTCACATTTCAGTTTAAATGTTCATTAGAAAGCTTACACAAACGACTTACTATCTTCTACATAATAAGACACAGCTTGTTAACTTATTTGTTAGTGAAATATACCTTTATGACGATAATTGGTTCTACATGTAAAATATGCTGAACTAATTATAAGACATGTTTTAGTAAACTCTCCTATATTATGCACAATGCTACATTATCTATGGTAGAATAACAATTGTATCTAAGTGTACCATCTTCTACAGTTATCGTTAGTCTATGGCCAAGATGGATGCCGATTGGGATTTATTTTGAAAGCAGGTGAAAATGTTTGAATAAATTAACTATTTTGTTAACAAGTTATTTTACTATAATGAGAGCATATATGTTACGGCTAAAGCCCGAAGTGCGGTTAGACCCAGATTTAGGTCTAAAACTAGTTGCAGCCTAGTGTGGTTGGCTAATCCTAGCTGTAGTCGGTTGATTTCGGCTATTTTTTAAGCTATCGCATAGCTTCTATCGCGGGCCTTGAACGTGAAGACCGAATCCACAAAATTCGAAATTAAAATTCCGTAGGTAACGGAAATAGCGTAAAAACCCTTATACATCGGCGCTACTGCGCATGCCGTTTCGCTGTTCGCGCTGGTGACTGATGTCAGTTTTGGCGTTAGTTTTTATTTTATTGACAATCGCTATTTTATCATAATTACCATAAACAATGGACAGATGTAAGCATCAGTAAATAAGGATTATTAATCTTATTTTAGTTTGTGGTATTTAGATTCTTGCATAAATAAATAATTATAATTGCTATACCGCGGCAATCCCCGAGTGACACACGTCTTTTTTTTTAAATCTTTTAATTTTATAAAAAGCAATTAAAAAAAACTTATCAGTCCTTGTTAACTTCAAAGGTGCATGGAATAGGTTAACAATTAATAGAAGAAAATGAATGACGGTATAAGTACTGGCCTTGACAGACAACTGTTTCTACAGGTTTCTGCATTCTATTATCTAGGGCACACATACTCGTAGGTACCTGTATTTACATGTTGTATATAATCTGTACTGGACCTAGACACATTTGCATACTTTCTATTTAATCATCCACTTGTCCACTAGTAAGTTCAGTTATTATAAGTCATTTTGAAGCTTAGAAACTTCTAGTAAATCTAGAATAAACTGAGTGACTATAAAGTGCATCTATTTACATTTAGCCAAGAGTATAGGGCTATAACTTTGTTACTAAATAGTGTGTTTAAAATATTTAGACAGTGACGTTCTTTTGAAAATTCTCATGATCCTACGGTTTTATCTCAAGTGGTATCACCAGACCGCTTGACATTGGAAGCCATATGTTTAACCACACCATAAGTAATCAGCCTTGTTTGTTTATGATGAATGATGTAAAGATCTGTTCTTGTGTATTATCTTATGCAAATTTTATAAACATTTTAGTATCACTGCAGTTTATGCCAAAAGCATTCAGAATATATTTTGCTTTATTAGGATTTTAGACCGTGAGGTGACAGATTGAGAATACAAATTTTACTACCCCAAATACCCCACGTATTTCCTCCACAAGATGCTGTAAGAGTCAGCATAATGATAATACGAGCAGGTAACATCCTGTTTGACATATAGATGGGGAGATCGAAAAATAATCTTACGCCAACCCGCTTGGTCTGCGTGGCATAAGTAGACTAGTAGTATGAGAAACCCAACCATAGGACGTGTATGAACTAAAGGCAACATTAATTAAATCACTCATCATCATCATAGGCCTTTGCATCTGCATCAGATGATTCAAGTAGTATGTAGCACCTTAAGACATTTCTTTGTATGACTAAAGAGCAAAATTCTGGACTCGCAAGAAATAAACAAATCACTATGCATGTTTTGAGGTCTACATTTTCCCACAAAATTCACACCCACACTATTAAGAAGCTTCCAAACACCAAATACAGAATCTAAGCCGCTTTATCTTCACGAACAACTTGAGCTATTCGTCTTCTGATCCAGGTCATTCGGCCAAATGATGTATGGCAGGTCTCGGGGCTAGGTGCATTGGAAACGGTCACGATGTAGTCGTTTATTGGATGTTGCTGTATAACAAATTGTTGGTCAGAAACAAATATCAACATGGCAATGTTGAGATGGTAAATGCATAGCATTTATTTTACACATAGCTAATTTATTTAACATATACGCTGTCGATGGAATGTAGTTTATTACCTCGATTTGAACGCAGTTGTTAGCTATTTTAGCGTTAGAGAAAATTTATTATTCTCTTCGCCTTTATTCTTTAACTCGTGGAGATCAAGTAGTATTATATTACTATAATAGTTAAAATAATAGTTATTAAGTACCATATTTAATTTTTGAGCCCGACGCATTAACGTCGAGTACTTATGGAAAGTTTCTGCACAAGTTCTGCACCCTTTATCAAGCGAACAGTTAAATTTACTACCTGTAACAACACTGATTTGAATCAATAACTTGTTGGTAAGTCTACCAACATTCTACAAATGGCAAATTACATGAATGATATATAATTTTGCAATATTTCAATAACACTGTTCTCTTACCCTACAAAACGATAGTTAACACTAGCAATCAGATAGTTCAAAGCCAGGGTTTGAACATCGGCATCCTCAGGCATTTGACATAGAATTTTATTCTGTTAGTTGTCCGTGTGGTGAGGGATTAAAAATACATGTGTCATCAGCCCATTTCTTTCCCAGGATGCTGTAAAAACCAGCTAAGGGATATAGAAGCAGTTAACATGTTATAACAGTTAACTGTAAGAGACGGAAAATTCGAAACTGAGCCCTATGCCAACACGCCTGGTCAGCGCGGCATAGTAGACCTAAAACCCTCCCAAAATGGAGGTGGCCCGTGCCCAGCAGTGGCACGTTAGTGGGCTGGAGAGAGAGAGTTATCGGACAGTATGAAAAGTGAGAAAACTTAGCAGTCACGTGATTCAAAATATTCCCGGCGTATTGAATCGTCATAGGCTACGGACTACCTCATTAGTCCTATCCCCATGTAGGGTCTGCGTTTATGTCGACACATAACACTAAGCTAGTGCCTGGGTTCCATTACATGGTCGTATAAAACTATTTTAACCACTGCGAAGGCCTCAGGATTTTTCTTTTAGAATATGTTTTACTTTATTTCAAAATCATTGATTTCACACCTTAAAAACAACAACCCTTCTTAAAAGTACCGCAAAGCGTGAAAACTATATTTAATTTTCTATTTAAAGGCCGTTGTACTAAGGGTCTGAACGTTAATAGGCAACCATAGTAGATAACTGTACTGCATATCGACCACAACCTTTAATAAGACCCCAATAACCGTGGACCGTGTAGTTTCCACACTTAATTCGACTTAAGAAATAACCACTGGAACAAGCATAGATACTGTTACCATGGATTGGAAACTGGGATTAGGGGTAACTATAATAACTAGGAGATTTAAAATACAAGCTCGACGTCATTCAGTACAAATATTTTTGGTTGAATATTTCGCACGATATATGCAGAAGAATTATTTATACTTTGCGATTCTGTCATGAGTACTAATCTATCTATGCAAACTTTACGTAAATTTACGAATTGAAGCAAGTTCTAAGTAAGCTCTATAAACCTCACCATTAGCATACAACAAAGTTACAGACGGAAACTAATAATACAATAAATAACTGTCACCGTCTATCCCACGGATATAAAACCAGTATGAGGCAATAATCTGGAAAACAGACCAGTGTGTCACACACTGTCACCAGTATTAAGACAGCTACGACACAATAACATCACAGACATTTAGATAACAGTAAAATATGAAAAATCTTCCATAATCAGACATAATATACATAATATACCAAATTAAACTCTAATATTGCTTTCGTAAGCTGACATAAATACAAAATGAATACTAATAATTAACATAAGAATTGAAAAGTAACTGTTGAGCCAAATACATAATTCATACAAATATTTTAAAGAATTTAAAGTTATTGTAGGCCTAAGAGGAATTCCACTTATGTTAAAGGCACACCCGTTACACCACGAAACCATGTATTGGTGAAGCGTGCAGGCGTTTCAAAGTAGCATATTTTATTTAACAAACACAGTTACATGCTAAATGATATTTTAATGAAAAGATATTCCTTTGAAAACTTCCTAGAATGTGCTGAACTTTCCTTTGCGAAAGAAAACGCGTTGGTACGAAAACGAAGGTGGTATAAGTACGAAGGTCATATGGCGACTAAGATCGAAGTCTAGCACGATCGTCTGCAAGGTGGAGAGATGACTTAATTATTGAAGTGGTCATTGAATGTTAGGAATGCAGAAAGAAATGTTATAGTGTTTTACAGTCGATAGTTATCGACTGTTACTGTTAGTTAAAGGATGGATGGTTTGGTTGCACAAAATACAATCAGAAGTTTTTTAGGCGATCACAACCTGTACTGATAAGCACTTACTTGTTCATTGTAGTCTCAATGCTAATGAGAGAAAACTGTAAAAAGCTTTACTTGATATGTATTATGGTAAATAACAAAGCGAAGCAAATTATTTGTTTAAGAGAAATTCAAAGGGATGTTTCGTACCGGTTTACGGTGTGATTTGAAAGTGAAAAAATAAAGAAATGGCACTCGTCAAAGGGGCTCATTTCCATAAGAATGCTGTGAGTTATACTATAAACATTAGTGACTCCATGGGACTTGTGGTTCGTGGTCAAAACGTTTTTGCATAAACGTCACACTCGTAGCAATATTTTTGGGTAACCATATTAATGCTATTGCGTTAGCTAACTCTAAATAATAACCAAAAATCGGGTTACGATATAACAATAAAAACCGTAGGTTTTTCAACTAAAATCTAAAAACATTGGGATTAGTTGTTTGTACACCTGTTTCTTCTAATGATATTCAACAATGGCTAACAATCTAAAAGGGGGCAACATCAAACGAACTGAATTGTTTTCACTACTAAAATGATAAACCTAAACAACTGTGCAAACTGGTAACGAGTACATTTACCTTTAGGACATTTACTTTGGAATTTCTTAAACCGTAACGCTTGTGGCTACGTATAATTTGCTAGTTTTTTTTTAATATGCAATCATTTATTATGTTTGTCCAGTTGCGCGCATGTCAGCGTAGCGAGCGCACGCACAGCGCGCCCGCATTCTCATTTCGAAGTTTTTTATTCATCTACCCACGGTTTTTTATTTTGTTCGATGAGTGAAAAAAGGAAAGACGTTGAAGAAGATAATTGCTCAAATAATGTTAGTGATTCTGAAATTATTAAAGACTGCGAGCAGGAATTGGCTCGGTTGGGGGAACACGAGCAAAAAAGTGACGACGATAATTGCACATTACGAAATGAAAAGAGAACACGACAGCAAAGTGAAGGAAGTAGCGAAGAAAGCTTTACCGTTGTAACCCATAAGAAGAAAAAGCAGCAGATAAGTTTTCAATCATCTTACCAAAAGAGTTCTGCAGGGAAGTTTAACTTTACACAAAGTAATAATTCAGAAGATTGTTTCGAGGTTTGCGTAACTTCGCAGGTGGTATTGCCGAAGCAAATGGCATTTGCGCGACTGCTAAGAGAACAAAACATTAAAGATATTATCAAAATTAAATATAAGAGCCCGTACAAAGTCTTAATTGGTTTTAATAAAGAAGAAAGTGCAAGAAATTTTGTGGATTGCCATAGTTTGTCTACTTTGGGATGTCAGGTACGATTAACAAACGAGACTTGTGTTTCGTACGGTGTTTTAAAGGGCATCGAAATCGGGATGGATACGCCTGAGCTACTAAAGGATCTTAATTCCCCGGAGGAAGTTATGGAAATACGTAGATTAAAAAGACAGGACATAGAAGGCAAATGGGTGGACAGCGAGACAGTCAGATTATGTTTTAAAGGCTCCTTCCTGCCGTCACATGTCTATGTTTATGGATTTCGCTTTAGAATAGAGCCTTATGTGTTCCCAGTAACCCAATGTACTAAATGCTGGAAATTCGGACATATTAGAAAATTTTGCCCCCTAAACAAGAATCTGTGTCCCAAATGTGGCGGACACCATGATAATTGTGAAACTAAAGTGTTTAAGTGTCTTAACTGCAAAGGCCAGCATATATCTCTAGATAAAAGATGCCCAATATTCATTAAGGAGAAGGAGATTAGACTAATAATGAGCGTAGAAAATAAATCTTACAAAAATGCACTTAAGTTATATTTAGACAAAAAAGAAAAAGAAACATCACCAGAGACATACCTCCCAAAGGCGACCAGGAATGGTACAAATGGCACCAGTGATAAAAGATCATATAGCGAAATAGCAGCTGGACTTCCACAGGAGGTTAACAAGATGGAAGACAAGCAGGAACCAGCAGTGAATAAAATGCGAAGCCAAAAGGCAAGCCAAGAAGGTAAACAAAGACAAAAAAAGACTAAGAGGTATAAGCATGTACCCTACCTTTTCGACGATCAAATTGAATGCAGTTCAGGCACCGAGAACGCTGAGAACGAAGAAAGATTTCAAGAGAAGCAGGAAGAGAAAGAAGACAGGAAATTTTTCAATTTCAAGAGGATCATTGCCAAAATCAAACAAGTATTTACCTCACGCGACAGTATAGAAGACAAAATTGTTCAATTATTGGTTATAGTGTTCGAAGAATGTAAATCGCTGATAGTGAATCTTTTCACAGCTGGTCAAATATTGGATAAGTTATTTCTTTTAATTAATGGATAGTACAACAGTAGATACTAGAATAAACATAATTCAGTGGAACTGCCAAAGCATTAAACCTAAGTTAAATAGTTTTGAGATGTTCTTACATCAAAATAAGATACATATTGCTATTCTCAGCGAGACCTGGCTAAGTAGTGCATTTACCATAAATATTAACGGATATGACATTTTTCGAAGGGATAGGTCTGATTCGTATGGTGGAGTAGCCATTTTATGTCACAAGTCAATAAAAGCATATGAGAATTCCATTTGTTCAGATAATCAAGGTATTGAAACTGTATCTATCAAAGTATTAAATATTAGTAATTTAGAGAATATAGTGTCTGTGTACTGCCCGGCATCAGTTCGCACCGTTGCAACAGACTGGGATAATTTGTTCTCGAAACCTGAAGGAAAAACCCTAATCGCGGGAGACTTTAATGGCCACCATACGAATTGGTCCTATAAAACGGATACAAGAGGTGATCACTTGCTGGGTTCCGCATTGGACATGGGACTGGTGACTCTTAACAATGGGTGTGCCACAAGAATTAAACTCGTAGGCGGAAGTCTGCAACAGTCTTCGCCAGATGTCACATTTGTATCATCACTCATTGCTTTGGATTTTGACTGGCAGGTTTTAAATGAGAACCTTGGCAGTGACCACCTCATTGTAAAGATATCAACAAAATTTCAAAATAATACACAGTTTGTTAAAAAACGTAACTTTAAGAAAGCGGATTGGTCGAAATATCGTCGGTGTGTGTCCAAGGGATTGCCAAACATAAATTCGTTCTCGATTGATAGTCCTACAGATATTCAAGCTGCTTACGACTCTTTCGAGAAGCTCGTTAATAGGGCTGCAGATCAATGTATTCCTCTTATCAAGATATGTAATAACCCAGAAAAGAATTTTAAGCCCAAACCTTATTGGAACGCCCAGTTATCGAAAACAGTGGCACAGCGGCGACTCGCCTTGAGCCTGTTCAGAAAAAATCCCACCCCGCTAAATTTGTCCCGACTAGAAGCAAAAGTCGCCGAAGCTAATCAATTGATCGGCAAAGCTAAAGCGCAAAACTGGCAACATTTTTGCAACGAGGTTAATGAAACTACGTCAGTAGCAGAGATGTGGCAAAGAATGCGTTGGTTTAAAGGACGTTTTTCAAAAAAAGCCTTTATTCCCCACTCTAAATGTGACCAACTATTATGTTCCTTAGCCCCAGACTCAGTATTAAACTTACCACCCGTCTTTAGATCCCAAAACCAGCTTCTTGAGACCAGTTTCACTATTCAAGAGCTTAATAGCTGCCTGAAAAAGAAGGACTCCGCTCCTGGAGATGACAAAATAACTTACTCGATGATATATAACCTGCCTGCTGCTGGAAAACTGTGGCTACTCAAGTTATATAACTGCATTTTTAATCTGGGCTACGTACCCAATCAGTGGCGCAACATTGTGATTGTCCCTATTCCCAAACTGGATAACAACCCAAATTCGGATCCTAAAATACGCCCCATATCCTTGATATCATGTACGTGTAAAATATTTCATAGCATGCTGGGCAGAAGACTGGAATGGTTTACTGAGAAACATCAAATTTTATCTCCCTTTACAACAGGATTTCGTAGATCGCAGTCTTGCATAGATTGTCTAGTTCGATTAATTACATATATACAAATAGGCTTTAGCAAAAGCATCCCTACAGTGGCATGTTTTCTGGATGTAGAGAACGCATACAATAATATCTCTATTACAAAAGTTGTCACTATGTTGGACAGTCTTGGTTACGGATCAGCTTATTGTAAATACTTTTGGTCATTTTTAAGCAAACGCTGTCTAAAGATAACAGACGATAAGGGCAGAGCCAGCATTAGATGTACAGATAAGGGGCTAGCGCAAGGAGACCCAATTTCCCCTCTTATATTTAATATCGTCACTTCCGAAATATGCAGGAAAATTCAGAATGTTGCAATTGCACAATTTGCCGATGATTACGTGGTATATTTCAGCCATAGGGATCTGACCACGTGCCAATATAATATTCAGCAGGCACTCAACGCGATCAGCAGTATTTTACCACACCTTGGACTAGAATTAGCGGGGAACAAAACAAAATTCTGTGTATTTAGTCGGGGACGTAAAAGGCAACCAATTACACTTAACATTAATGGTAATTCCATATCTTCAGAGGAATGCATTAAATATCTCGGTATGTGGCTGGACAGATCCTTACTTTGGGACAAACACATAAATAAAACCATTGAAAAATGTAGTAGATTTTTGAATTTACTCGCGGTATTGGCAGGGTCTGGATGGGGTATACACCCCAAACATTTAAGAACGTTGTATCTATCGTTAGTAAGAAGTCGACTTGAATTTGGTGGTTTCCTTTTTGATAGCTGCGCCAGGACGCATGCTTCTAAACTGGATAAAATACAAAACCAAGCATTAAGAATTATAGGCGGCTTTATCAAATCCACCCCAATCCACGTGATGGAAAGCGAGTTGTGCATTCCCCCCTTGTTTTTGAGACGCTTGTATTTGGCATATAAGTATATTCTCCGTAGTTTATCGTGGTCAAATAATTCAACAATCCGTGTTTTAAGTGAGCTCAATACTCATATGAACCACAGTTATTGGGTTCGTAAAAAGAAACCATTACTTATAACCGTGTTAGGGGATACTAGTACAGTAGTCATACAGGCGACCAATCCCCTTGAAATGTTCAGTTTGGAAGTATGGGTGACCTATGTGGTCGTGGATATTAATTTGGAATTGTCGTGTGTACAGGGAGCTAAAGCTAATCATGATATAAATATTATGAAGAATGATATTATACATGAAATCAATATGAAGTTTTATGGGTGGCGACATATATATACTGATGGTTCCAAGTCTATTAACGGACAAGGAGCTGCCTATTACGATCACGAGGGGGGTAGTATGGGAATGCTAAGAACTAACGCTGATATATCAATCATGTCGGTGGAATTGATTGCAATTTCAGAAGCAATTTCACATGCCCTCAGAAAAGGTTACCAAAGATGCGTTATCTTTACAGACAGCAAAAGCGCGCTGTGTCATTTAGCTCGATGCGCCTCTGGACACAGAGGTGTATCGATAGCTTATTCTATTCTAAAACTAATTTACATATGTAACCAAAAGGATGTGCAACTGAAGTTGCAATGGATTCCCTCGCACATAGGACTGAGCGGCAATGAGGAGGCGGATCGACTGGCTGGGTTGGCGGTTTCGGAGGGTAGCTATAGTATCGTCTATCCATTCCATTCAGAAATACTACACAAATATAAAACTATGGTCTATGAGAAGTGGAAGGAATACTTCATAAGTATGTCTGGTGTTAAGGGAATATGGTATAGAACCCTGCAAGAGGTGCCTCCTGGAATGCCCTGGTTTGCCAACGTGGCCAGATCGCGGTCTTGCTTAGTGAAATTGTACAGACTGCGATCTGGACACTATCCATGCGCCAAGTTTGCTTACCTCATGCATAAAAAACACACTCCAAATTGCGACACATGTGGCACTAATGAAGATGTGTTCCACTTGCTGATGGAGTGTGTCAAAAACAAGAGCCAGCGAGATAGCATATTTAAAAACTTAAAACTGAACAGGATGAACGTAGGAGCTATCCAGAGTATTCTAGCGGAGCCCTCAAGCAAAGGTGCGGAATTGCTGTGCCATATTGTTAATTAATTGATATTGGACATTATTTGCTACTCTAGTTGGAGTTTTGGGTGGTGGTTAATTTTAGTTAGGGTCACTATGGGACTGACATATTGTTACAACAATAAAAGTCCCTAAAATAATTAAAGAAAAAAAAAAAAAAAAAAAAAATTTATTATTAGATGTTATTCATCATCTTTGCATATAAGTATTTGCTATTTTAATAATATACAAAACAAACATTTAACATTCTTAATTATCTCTCAGCGTTTACATTACTCCTATTCGTGTAATTATTTTATTTTTAAACTGTGTTCGCGTATGTGTCGATCATTTGTTTAAAACAAAATATGTAGATTTAAGTAAATTAACAAAAAATAAAAAGTTGTTACAATTTTGATGAAAGGAAAGTAACTATAGGACTAAATAATTTCTATCTCAAATAAAAAATTATAATATAATTATAACTGGAAACCACGCACTCAGGCTTCTCAACATTACAAAATGGGTGGTCACAAATTAGACCCCTGAGGGACACCGACAAAAAATAACCCCTCAAGATCTCACTAGAGATAATCTTGTAAAGGTATAACTGTGGGCTATTGAATAATATTGTTTTAAGTATGCGGGCGTTGACACCGTGACAAACAACAAGCGAATGATACTTAATTATGTTATTTGTCATTAAAAAGCCTTTTACACACTGTGTTAAGTACATTAAACGGAAAATTCATGATACAATAAGATATGGTATCACCAGTCCCTGTCACACTCACATAGTAGCTATGAACAAGAATGTCATTAACAATAGAAGATCTGTTTTATTAGAATGTGCGCTATAGGCAAATCAAATCTAAGGCTTTCTTCTCCGTCCTTGCGATCCACAACTGGGTATACGGGCCTATTCCTTTTCGAGAGGATATTTTGGTTGTTATAACCAGCTCTTCAGGTTTATTAATAAACGATTAAGATTCGAGTTTTCCGTATCTCACAAAACAATTGATTATTTATTTTCCACGTAATAGTATTAATTGTGCTTAAACGTTAGACGAAGGTAAGATATACCATAGTTTGGTAATTACCACCAATTTTCTTTGAAATATAACATTGAAATGAAGCGTTATTAAAGATAATATTTTATTTGTACACAGAGATGAAAGAACTCAAGTCTTTTAAGTCTTTTAAAAGAAACTCGACTCGTTTCGACGACTTAAGACGCTTCACAACTCAATTGAGTCTTTAAACCTCGAGTCCTGAGCCTTTTAGGAGTCCTCGACTATGACTCGAGTTTTATTCTTTTATGAGTCTTTTTAAAAAGGCTCGAGTCTTTTATAAGACTCAGTCGTGACGAAAAGACTCAACAACGACAACATTTTGAAACGACTCGACTCGTTGGAGTCGTAAGTCGTGCTCGTACGCTGTAAGGACAATGAGATATAGATGAATGTGGATATAATATTATACTGTTTTTATTTAGTAGTGGTGACAAACAAACCAACACACAAATACACAAACACACAAACTCTCGCATTTATAATAATATTAAGAGGATTACACTAAAGTTTTATTGTTTTTATTTTAAACAGCTCATCATTGCTAAACGACTCGAGTTCTTTGTTAAAAGACTCGCGACTAAGTTGTAAGTTTTTTAATAAAGAACTCAAGTCGTTTTATTTCAGAGTCATATTATTATAACTGGAGTCCGCTCAGATTAATAAAAAGTCTTGAGTCGTATTTTTGGAGTCGAGTCTTGAAAATCAAGTCGAGTCTTAACTAAAGGACTTAAAAGACTCTTCTGAGTTCTTTCATCACTACTTAATATCCACGCATTTTAAAAAAGGTAGGTTATTAAGTTAATACAACTTAATAACCTACCTTTTTTAAATAATTTCTTTGTAAGATGTAAACAAATGACTTGAATTTTTTGGAGATCATTATACATTCCTAATTACGTTCGAGTATTTTTTATCAAGTCACGATTCTGTCGGGAATCATAAGTTTTTTAGAAGCATTATAATAACATGATTGCCCATCTCCATAGAAAAATTCCTTTGCCTCATTTTCAGAAGATGAACAAAATTTCCAAACTTATTTTCTTTCTTTTCTTTTTTTCTTTTCTTTCTTTATTAAACTTTTGGAACTAAGGAATCTCATTCATTTAATAAACAAAGCAATTTTTTTTTTAATAATTGCATTGATATATCCGACTACTACAAATAGGTGAAAACCGCTTTGAAAAATTCAAGAAAAGCATGCAAATAAGGCAGTACTGTGATAATGTGACTTTCAGTACAAATAACACAGCAATTTTATAATAATATCTCTACCTATTACAAAGTAGGTAAAATAACAAATGCATTCATATTTGTAATAGAACATTTAAATAGATTAAGTGTTTAAGCCAACAAACAGCGCTCGTTAGCAAGCATAATAGCAGGTTGTCGTGAACACTAGCCACAGTTTGATTAAAAATTAAGCTATTATTGGTCATTAGGTAACACACGCCTGGGCTTAACAATATTCTTACTTTCTAATGAAAGCACTTTGCCGTGGCAAATTGTTTTAAAACGGATGTCGTATATTTTTAGGGTTTCGTACAAAAAAGAAACCCTTATAAATAGCCCCATTTCGGTGTCCGTCTGTCTGTCGGTCTGTTTAAAATTTTTCACTCAGCAACGCCTGAAGGTATCAACTTGAAGTTCATATAGATATGTAGATCTATACGTCTCACTTCTCGGCTTTCGTAGTTTTAATGGTCTATTCAGAAATATAATCACAAAAACAGAAGTTAAAGTTAATTTAGTTTTAAATATAAATCTGTATTATGAATTATATTATTAAATTTATAAGCATATTTCACATTTACGACCACAACACGCCATTACATTATTGCCTCGAGCGCAATCGAAAGTAAATTAGAATCATATTCAAGACATTACGACTAACGTAATGGATAAGTTATTAAAAATAAACTCTAAACACAAATCATGTGACATTTACTTCGATTACACTCGATACGAATATCCGGCAGTTTTAAATTCAAATAAATATTACTGTCACACAAATTGACATTTAGGGCGAGTCTACACAGCATGGCACAAGCAATGGTCATTATGCCTATACTGTATACAAACGGAACGAGAGAACATTCCACTTTCGCTGTCATTCCCTTGCACCCTATTGCTTTCTTCTGTCAATCTCTATGGTTACACTTAATTGGTGCGATATTCGAATACACGGCTATTGTTTAGAAAGGACATCATTAAGCTTTAATGTACGTACAGCACAGTAGGGTAAGCACAGATGAGGCCCTAAACTACACTTAAACCATTTGTAGTTAGAACTGGTTACAAAGCAACACAAAAAAAATACTGTGAAAGAACTACGAAATTACGAAACCTATCCAAATTGTTTCAACGTTTAACATAATATATCAATTCCATACATTATTGAAGGTCCCAAAGACGATGACCTATATTATTATGACGATGGCCATTTTACTTGTATTGCAAGAACTCGTCCAAATGAGTTAAAAGATACTCGTAGACTAGAACTCTTTTATGAAAAAATAACAGGCTATCTCAACGTGCTAAACACCACGAAGCGAAGAAATGTCGAGAATCGTGGGTTTAAACTAGTATAATATAATATTACTAACCTAAACATATTCAATAAACAAATAAGTTAATTAGAGGCCTTCTGTATTTGGTAGTCCTATATTTCAATGTTATTCATCCCTGCGGGAGTCGACGCAGTTGGATATTTTGTTTACAAAGTGGTTATACGATGTATAAAAATATAATTTACTGTTGTTTAGGGGGCCATGGACTAACATGTTTCTTTATTTGATAGATACACTAACTATACATTACGTATCAATCTACACAACCAACGTGAGGATAATGGGGGACTACGGGTTTTCAAAACTGAAATCTTAAAAAAATCTATTAATCTCGTACTAAGCAAAGCTGAAACGGGTTTTTAAACAATATTTGGCCTAAGACCGATTTGCCCATAAAGGACATGACGTGGTGTAAAATTGGCGTGTTTCGAAGCGATCGAAAGTGTAAAGCGTAAAGTATCTATTAACTACTTACGCGATATAATTTAATTGTTTAATATTATAGTTGACATGAAACATCTAGGACACAGAACATCATTGATTTTTTACATGGTATCGATTTTAAGCCCGACATTGACTTTAGAGCTCTTATGAATAAATGATCATTACAGTGCGGCAACAGTGACCTTTCACGTAGTTTATTCACACATGCAACTTGAACCTCAACCTTTTTTTAACCCTCACTGTATAATTTTCTACAACAATATTTTTCTGCACTCGTCAATGAATGAAGGACGAAATTATCCATTTTCGTTACTACGAAGAATCTCGTTTGTTTACTCCAACCCATTAACGTCCCACTGTTGGACACTTTTCCACTTTAGGAGTGATTATGGTCTACAGTGCCGCGCCGACCAAGCGTGTTGGCATCATCATCAACATAACATCACGCCTTTTTCCCATATGCAGAGTTGGCACTGGTTTTATTTTCCAGTTTTCCGTCTCTTAGCAGCACGCTGTGAAGCAAAACAGGTGGTGAAACTTGTATTTTTAATCCGTCACCACACTATATCTATATCACTATATCTATATCTATGTATATAACTATGTCTCATATATATAAAATTCACGTGTCACAGTGTTAGTGACCGTACTCCTCCGAAACGGCTAGACCGATTTTTATGAAATTTTACATGCATATTCAGTAGGTCTGAGAATCGGCCAATATCTATTTTTCAAACCTTTTTTTTTAGTATGGCAAAACAACGTTTGCCGCGACAGCTAGTGTACCTATAAGATTAAATCTCTAATCTATACAGTAAGCTTGTAACTGTATGCAAATAAAATGCTTGAATTGCAAAAACACCACAGAATGCTTGGGACATCAGAGCAAAATGCGTTCAGACATTGTTCTTACGTAGAAGTCATAAATCAATCACTTATTTGTAACTCAATATCATGCTATAAAGCTATTTACTACTCTAACACAATAAATTTTGCAACACACGCAACCTGAAGCTCTCTAACGCAAAATATCAAAGTCATGATCTGAACTAAATAAAGGTCTTACAAAACAATAGGTCGCCCAAAATAATCGCCTTAGGACCGCATTATACATATATTTGAAACCATAATAATGAGGGCCACTAAAGATGTTAGATACTGTAACATCAATATGATGACATTTCAATGGCTAAAGCTCAGCCATAAATGGTTGCAAGTACTTAATCCAAATTCATAATGTAAAAGCTCGATTTAAATATTTATGAATTTACTTTCGCCTAACAAAGGGAAATGTGGACATTTTCTCAATAGAATTACCATCCTTATATGGAAAATGGTAGTGCAAATCAAGTCAAATATGCAACAATTGTATTTCAAAAGCGAAAACAGAAATTAATAAAACATTTAGCAATAGTTCTATGTTAATCCTCATACATACCTGGCGATCCTAGCCTTCTAAAAAGAAGACACTGATCCGTTTTGTGCAAGTGCACTTGCTTCAAGCAATTCTCGAGCTTAAAGTAAGCTTAGTTACTTGAGACAGTTTTACAAGCAAACGCTAATAGATATTTAACTAATTATACTTTGTGAACGACAAAACATTTTCACATTTCGTTCGAATATAAACGATACCAAAACATTAACGAGCAGGTAAATACTGAAAAGGTCAATGATACCAGAAACACCCTACAAAAATTGCCCCACGCTGAGAATAGGAGCCCCAAAAGTCACGAAATATTTACTACGTATAAACATGCAATAGTTTACAACGTACACGCGATGACGACTATCAAATCATAACAAGCTATCGTGCATTTCCTAATCAACATAAGTGCAAGAAAGGCTGTAAAAAGGCGTGCTCGAGCGTTTAGCGTGAATGATAATAGAGGAAAAACAATTTCAATCTGTTAAGATGGCGTATTAATAAATAAAATAAAAAATAAAATCTTATATATAAAATTTACGTGTCACAGTGTTAGTTACCGTACTCCTCCAAAACCGCTTGACAGATTTTTATGAAATTTTACATGCATATTCAGTAGGTCTGAGAATCGGCCAACATCTATTTTTCAAAGCTTTTTTTTAGTATGGCAAAACAACGTTTGCCGGGTCAGCTAGTAATATACATATATAAATATAAATAATAGTTAATGAGGTCATCTTCAAAAAATTACTGGTTATTATTCTTCTGTAGAGTCTGAAGATTTATAACTATCACTAAATAAATTGGCCTGGCAGTTGCTATGTCTAACGGCACTCATGGAGTCAATTAGGGGTATTGTTTTTAACACGGAAAAGAAATCAATTTGTGATTGATTTCTTTTCCGTGGTTTTTAAGTCCATAAATAGTCTAAACTAAATATTAATTAAGCTGTTAATTTTAAAACAACACAAACGTTCCAAATTGTTGCGTTCCATCCATCCATCAACCTTTCTCAGTCCACCGCTGGAGATAGGCCTCCCCCATAGAACGCCACAACGCGCGGTCCTGTGCTACATGCATCCAGCGTCGATATCGTTAGTTGCGTTCAATTTGTGTAAATTATAATTTTTTTATATATTTGTGGATAGTTATTAGTTTATTACATATACATCCGCTATGTTTCTTTGTTTAGGAAGCCTTTGCCCAAAAATAATGTCAGAATAACGAGATAATAATTATATCCAAGATATTAATAGATAAACATTGAATCATAAACATAATAGGTAACATGTTTGTTTAGAATATCAAATGTAAACCACTCCCTGTATTGTATTCATAACAGGAGAGATCTAAACTTGGACAAACAATAATAAACTGTATACTAACATATTACCTATATGTAGCCTTGTCATAGATTTTCTAAAATCGTAATTTCCATACATAGCTTTATCTACGTATGTAATTAATTAATTTATTCCTTATCATCGTTACATATAATAGAAAAATTATTAATCTTTATTCTTTACTCATTATAAAACAAATCCGTTATTTTTCTGTGTCTCTATGTGAGCGTATAGACTCGTTCAAGAGAATGGCTTTTTTGGATTAATTGTTATGGTTTAGTTTCTAAATTCCACGCGTACGAAGTTACGGGATACAGCTAGTTTATTATACAAAAAATTCTAAAGGACTAACATCACTTAACTAAATATCACTGGTCAAAATTAAATTCCCATAATCCACCACCAGAAACAAGATACATTTGAATCTTTGTAAAAGCTGCTTAACTTAATAATGCTGAAATTGACACTCTGACGAAAACCTTAATCGTTTCAGCCCATGAATCTCTCACTATTGAGCACAGAGGCCTCCTCTACTTTGAGAGGATATTTGGCCTACTATACAGCCCAGTTTTGATTCTTTGGTCTCCCGCATCATAAGATGTTAGCTGCATAAAATATCCCTTAGTTGAATTTTACCGCACCTTGGGAAGAAATGGGGTGGTGGGTGTCACTTCTATTCTCACTCCCTCACCACACGGATAATAAAAACCTCAAGGGGTGTCTTTATTTGTTTAAATGTATATACAATATATGTAATTGTATAATAAAATAAACAGATTACGAGTGTACTGGCCTTGTCTAGTTGTTATATGCAACAGCAACGGCTGCTAAATAATTACTGCAGGCGCTCATTGCGTAAACATTATCCGATCAAACGCTATTATCTCACCATTCAATATTCCAATAATCAACACTCAAAGGCCATTTGGATTTTAAATTAAAATTACGAATTAAAGCTAAGACTGCTGGTAAAACATCTTGGTATTGAAAATATGTGTTTCTGTTCGCTGCCGCATAATTTTTTTCAATTAATTTATAGAAACTAAAAATACAATTTATAATATCATGAATCGATCCACTAATATTACTAATGTTGTTCTCAATACGCCAAGTTTAAATTTTATTATATTGTTAATTTAAAAATCGCTGATCGTTAAAATAAAAATATTTTTATAACAAAGCTTTTCAACAAAGTAGTATTGTAAGAAACAATGTACATTGTACTTCATTTCCAGAAAAATATTCCTAGAAAAAGTTGCCTATGTTTTATTTTATTGAACCATTCGTCATAAAACACAACGGTTACTTTGGACCTATTACTTAGTAACTGTGCATAGTAATATGTAATTTAATAACAGTGATTTGTATTATAGCGCTGACGCAACAAAGCACAATACATTTATTTTTGCTAATCATCAATTCCGTTGTTGTTGTTGTTGACTGTCTAAAGGGACAGGACACCACACTAAAAGCCAAGGACCAAGTAGGTCATAAACATGAACGACACTAAGGGCATTAGCTAGTAAAATATTAAAATAGTTATGAGATGCCTGCTGCCACAGTCTGCTGCTTTAGTTTTAGGGTAATTCTGTGGAAGTTTTCTGAAGAGTTTTCACACTAGTCTTTCTAAATGACAAAGAAAATACTCTGGAATGGTAAAGAATGCCCAAGGTATTAACTCCGTCATTGAATATGCATGATGTTAAATATAATAATAAAAAAACTTACAATCTATATCTATTCTGTCAAAGTAGTTAACAGAAAGTTGAAGTTTAACTTTTTATTACAGCTAATATTGAAGAACATTTTGTCAAGCCCTGTAGCATGGCGTTGCGTTGCCGCGTTGTCCTCACGCGATGACTTGACACGATGTTGTAAATCTACAGATTATCTTTTGTTTTATGCCCTTTTCTTTAATTAATTCCTCGTATCTTTGTCTTCAAATCACAGAAGACAATCGTCAAGTAATTAACAGATATTTTGTCTATATTAAAGATCACACGCACACTGGTATATAAAATTATCTCATAGATTATAAAAAAGACGTAAATAACGATGACAGAGGTAAAGACAGGAATATATATACTTTTGTAAAATTTTCTAACACTTGCGCGACTCATTTGTTTAAATAAAACCACTTTTTACGGCGGATTTAGACGCGTGTATTTGTTTTTAAATTTTAGCCCGACGTTTCGGAAGTATCATTCAAAAGTATATGTTTACATCGGAGACATAAGAAAACGGATGGCCCTGGCAAATACAATTTTTACAGCCAAATATTTGCTAAATATTCATAGCAAGTTGTACGAATGCTGCAATACGATAACAGTATGAATAAACATTTATTCAATTTTATTAATCTTAGCCCCAAAAACCTAACCCTCTGAGTCGGGTAAGGAACCTCTATTTAAACATTAAACTTAGCTACAACTGGCTTATTTCACCACCGCAACTATCGTTTCCGTAGTGTAGCGGTTATCACGTGTGCTTCACACGCACAAGGTCCCCGGTTCGATCCCGGGCGGAAACAGTGCTTTTTGTTTCTTTTTCAAACATTTAACAAATGAAAGCGAGACGATTTCTTATTCTTCAATTAATGGGAAACAATTTTAAATCGCGATAATGACGCGGAAGAACGTTGACAATGTGTAGTACTAAAGCAGAGCTGGAAAAGGCGACTAATTAAACTTAGAAAGTGGTACAAAACTAGTACAGTACTGGATTAGTTAGTTTCTACATTGACCGCCAGAGACGGAAGGTCGCCTTGTTATACATGATGTTGTATGTTATCACCTTGTTCTAATGTAAGAGGAAACATTTACAACGCCCTCGTTCAACTCTGTGCGAATACAGCGTATCAGTAAACGATAAAAATAAAGAAAAATATTAATGTTAAGGGCCTTAAAATGAGAGGAATCCCAATGGTAAGATGGATGTATTGTGTGAAAGTTAATATAAAAGCACATGTTAATGTAACGGCTGACAGGATAGTCTATATAAAAAGTGTTGCATCAACCTCAAAAGTTAAGGGCAAAAAGAAGAAAGAAAGATACGCCCTTTCTTTTCTTTTCCTTTTTTTCTGTAACTAAAAGTTAATGCTCATTTCTCTTGCCGATATCTCACATAATAAGCCCAAAGATCCCAAAGCCGAAAGCGAGAATATCCTGTGGCATTCGAAGTAAGGAAATGTTCTATGTTATAAAAATTGACAAAATATAAAATTAGTCGTAAATGACCCAGGTCATGTAGACCTGGGTCATCGTGATTTCTAAAATTCTTGTGTACCAGAGTTATAGTAGTAATGCAAGTCTTAGAAAAAATCTATGCAATAAATAGCAATTTAAAAAATTGGCGTAGTTACTTCTAATAATCTCACTGTACAGGAATTACAAACGTGTGTTTACAGCTTCACACTAACTTCCCTTTTAAATTAATGAACATTTATCCTAAAAACGTTGAAAATATTAGTCATCTTTAATGACAGTCTTATAAATTTCATATCACTTGTGGTGTGCATGCCACTCTACGGAGTTTCTAACATCGTTATCTAAAATTAGCTGAAAGTTGAGTAAAGTTTAGTGACACTTCAATCAGGTGTAGAGCCGTGCATCACTTTACGACGCCATTTTGTTTTTATTGTCGTCTTCCGCTTTCCTAACATGTGTTTATTACATCAACACTAATGTTTGCCACGTACCGTTTACAGATCTTAACACAACACAATCTACTATCGTTATAGCAGAAATAAATCAACCAGAAATTTATAGATATCTGATTTTGTAGAGACGTAAAATCTTGGTCTCACTCAGTAGAACTACAAATACAGTATTTATGGAGCCGACTAAATGTGAGGTGTTAAGAAATTTATTATTTAGTTAATGACTAACAAAATTTTTCACATTATGTCACTAATAATTTAAAGAAAATCCTTCAACGCTACGGTATTAATGTAACAGTGTTGTGGTAAGCTGTCGTTTGTGATTGGATTATCGGCCATTGCTCCTAACTCAGTGCCGGAACACACCCAAGGTGTTCAATAAATGTGTCAATGCACAAATGCACCTACGTTCTATTTGTATTTACTTACGTCTTTCGAGAGTTACATGAGTGAGAATATGATCTTTATGAAATATCGCACATGAGTTTAACATTCCGAATGGTCGATAGTAACTTTAACATTACGGCCATCATTAAGTTAGGATTAGGTGCGATGGTAAGAAAGTTTTTGACATCAAAAACTTACTTACCATCGCGCAGTTTGATAGGCAAACGAAAATACGTATAATATAGAATATAAATTCTTATACGTATTATCGTTTGTCTATCAAACTTATCTGCTCACAAGCGTTTTAAAAAACGTAACTTTTTCTGGTAGGCGTTCAGGTTAGGAGCTTGCCTCGAGATGTAATTTGGTCTACTATGCCGCGCTGATCAAACGCGTCGGTGTAAAGTTTACTTTCAACACTTCTGACACTTAAAGAAGATGTTATCTGCTTAATCCTTAATCCAGGAAGGATATGTCTTCGGTATAATCCTTCAGTTGGCTGTTGCAGCACCATATAAAAAGAAATGTGGCGGAGTTCGTAAGTTTAATACGTCAAACACACATTAAGGTAAAATTTCTACATCCTCTGAGTCTCCTCAATTAGACATTCTTAACTGATTAATTTTTATTTTTAAGTAAATAATAAGAATAATAGAATAAATATTCATAGACATTTCACACAACGTCCTCTGGTCCCAAGCTAAGACTATTACGCTTGTGTTATGGATACCAGAATACGGATAGAATACATATACTACTTTTCTTTTGTAAATACATACTTATAATACATAGAAACACCCAGACGCAGTACAAATATTTGTATGAGAATTAGACAAAGCACTCAAATGATTGTCCCGAGCGGGAATCGAACCCGCGACCTCTTGATCGGCAGTCCGTTACATAAACCACTCAACCACGAGGTTCGTCATAGTAAATTATCGCCTGATATAGTTTTTTAACAGAATTTAATGTCGCTATACATTCTATTAATCATTAGTTTACTAAGCCAAGTCTCGCGAGTTATAGCAATGGCGATATTCTTATTTATGAGTTTCTCGGCCGCTCTGTCATGATCACGAGTGTCCTCAGGCTGTGAAAATGAGTGTATCATGTTAGTTATGTACCATTGAGTATTATTCACAGGTTCGTGTAGTTGCGGATTAAGAATACAAGTGTCACCACCCCATTTCATTCCCATGGTGGTGTAAGAACCAGTTAAGGGACAACATAAGCAGTTAATGTCTGCGAGAGGCGGAAAACTCTAAAATAGGCTCTGTGCCAACACGCCTGGTCACTGCCCACCAGTGGGACGTCAATGGGCTGGAGAGAGGAGTTTTATTAAATTAGGAACTTACTTTTCGATCTATTAAGCATGTTGCGGGCATATGCAAATTTTGACTAACATTGAACCACCTTAGTGCTAAATACTGGCTACGCCTATGATCTTACCGCCTCCTAGACCAGAGGACCATGAATTTTTTTTTGACCAAAGCACATGAATATTTTTCTAAACATAGTGATGTTAATAAATTCAAAACTCAATAAAATCTAGCTATTACTCAAAAGAGTTTTTTTTTATTTTACAATCCCTATGAAATTAATAAAATAAAAATCAGTTTTCATTCATCATTTCACTATCACTCAGAAGCGATATTCCAGTTCAATTAGATCAAATAAAGGTGCCACAAACTTTAATCTTTAACTAGTTATTGGTACCGATTCTACGTGCACAACTAAACTTAACTAAACTAAAAAATAAACGCAGCTATGGCATATTTTGACAAATTGCCTACATTGTTGTGCAAATTTTTATTAATTAAAATCGTTAGTCTATAATATACATACAGATTTTCTAATAAGTTTTATTAATATTGCCAAATTGTGTTATTGACACTATCAATTTTCTTTTTTTTTTTGTTAAGTTAAGTTGTACATGTAGAATCGGTATCATTATCTTTCAAAACAATTCAACTTTTCTATCAAATTCACAGCAATCTAGGTAAAAAATGTTGTAACTATGAACTTTCAGAACACTATAAAAAATAAAGTTAATCATTTATTTTTGTATGTATTTAGGTAAATTTGCTACCACACAATGATATTATCAAAACTATTAAAGTGGAATTAACATAATTAATATAATACAAAAGAACATTATAAAAGTGGGATGAAGAAATAAAAACAATAGTAAAAAGCATTAAGTACTTTAATAACTATGAAACTTTTGAATACATGTTTAGGTCATTATAAAGTTTAAAAATCTTTTGTTTTATTGAATTTGTAAAATAGGAAGATTTTTTAAGGTTCTAAACTATAGGGTAAAATGTGGACCCTATTATTACTGAGATTCTACTTTTTGTCTGTCCATCAGCCTATCTGAAGTTGTAACTTTTACAGAATGAAACTTAATTTTATTTATTTCAAACTGAAACAGTGTACAATATGTACCTACCTAAGAAACACAATATCTCTGTTAAAATAAAAAAAAACAAAACATATATATGAAGGACTCTACAATAAGATTGAACTTGCTTTATGACAACTAGAAATCACTACGTTTTTTTAGAACATAATGCAGTTGTAAAACAGTGTTTACAGAATCACTTATTTAAAATCACATAATTGAAAGCCAGTAACTTAATTGTTCTATTATTTTCTTTTTATCTATAACCCTCAGTTTTAAAAATGTATTTCTCTCATTATGAAATTTACCAATAAGAAAAAAAGATCCACAATCAAATGCAATATATTTATTGCGTTACCTTTATATGAATGAAAAGTTGTAGCAAATCAAATTATATTGCGTAGCAAATATTTAAATAATAAAGTGCTTCAGTACGTATTCGTTTTATAATCGAATTTAGTTGATCAGTTGCAATGCGTCATCGTAAATGCACCGTAATCAATAAATCAAGGTGCACTGTGCACTAAAGTTGCAGAGTTGCAATTTTATTCCATAACTAAGTTAGCAGAACTTTTTTCTTAGCATACATAACGGTAGCTAATTCTAAAGAATAGATTATTAAGTCAAATTGAATTTTAGTCACATTTACTCACGATCTTTCATGTAAATATTAACAATAATATTGCAACTTACCGGGCGACAGGTGTAAGTCCGATAATGCACGATGAATTAAAAAAAAATCACCAATACTGAAGCAATAATAAACACATCGATAATTCACTTCACTAAATACACACAAGTATTGTTTATTTCATTCTAAATTTGAATTCGTAAAGGTGAAATAAAAGAAATTCAAAGAACTACCAACAAACAAACGTCACTTTAACGGGCTGTCGTCGATCGTCGACCGTGCGTCGACCTCTGCCGGACTACAGCACAGACTGCCGCAGCGATGCACTGCACTGCTGCATGAAAACATTTCTTATAGTTTGTAACAATGTAAACAGCATATTTGAATTATCGATTATTGTAACATTTTTCACAACTTTATTCAGCTGCCATTAATTTATTTGAATAAAAAGAAATAAATCTAGAACATTTATAAAGAAATGACATTACTACTAGCGCCATCTATCCGACAAAAGTAGAAAAGACAAGGATATTGGGGTTTCGTTTATTCTAAATTAGCTGTGCCCGCGGTAAAAGGAATAAAAAATCTTTTCTTTTTTTATTATACCACGGGAACATTGCATCCTTACGGGATAAAAAGTAGTCTTTAGGTTATTCTGATGTATAATCTTTTCTTGCTAAACTGTTGTATGAAAGTAACAAACATCCATTCTCACAATCTTTCACATTTATAATTATTTATTTATTATTAGGATTAGTTTACTCTTTCGGTTTAATAAATTTGGTGAATTTGTATGAGCTCAAGGGTTATGGTTCAACATTATGTTGATAACATGGTTAATAGACACTTTAAGAGCTTAGACAGGAATTGGTTTTAGATTGTTTTTAGGATTCCATACGCTGTATCTCAGAAACGGTATTAGCCAGAGTCTAACTGTTAATACTAATAACAATTACTAAAAACTAGAATACAATAAATATTTAACGGCGTTCTTTTATAGTAGTAATTTATATCTACAAAAATAGCTTTATCAGTAATGCAGGAATAAGCTTAAATTGGGTTAAGCATAAATTTCATATTCCCCATATTTTAAAAACAAAATCAAGGCAGTAATTTCATATTATTTATTTTTACTACAAATTATTTAACACATTATAATTAATAACAGTTCATCCTAGTTGTATCTTGGGCGTAGTGAAAGTACGTTTCCTAGACAGCTTCTTTTGACTCAGTTGTAGTTGTTTCAACTGTGTATTGACTTCAGCCCAAATCTTATTCTGATCTTCGACTGGTATTGTTTTCCTGTAAAATAACATCAAAATAACAATCATATATCAAATAATTCCTTTGCCATTATATTGTTATTTTCAGAGGCGTATTAAATTTACCCTAGGGCCTTAGGGGCCAAGATCCCGGGGCGGCCTGAGAAGGACGGCGAAAGCCTTCAAGTTTAAAATTTTGCTCTATAACTATTAATTTATAGGGCGACTTATTATGTAAAAAGGCGTACTTATTATAAAATTTCTGATTATATTAATGATGACAAAGCTTGGGAGTAGGTTGCTCTGGAGAATATATTCTTTATTGTAACGTTTTATTAGCATTGTAAGTATAATAAACATTTAATTTAAAAAAATATTGATTTAATTAAAAGCTCAGCAGATTGCGTCTTAAACCAGTGGTAGGGAAAAAAATTTGGACATGTCAAAAAAACATAATTTTTTCTAAAAGTTACGTCTACTTGATTAAATGATTTTTCATTTCATTAAATTGGCCTGGGGCGTCAAATCAAATGGCCCAGGTCGCTAATTTTCAAAATACGCCTCTGGTTATTGGGACTCGTCATAATAATGTCTGCTTATTTCAGTGGATATTGGCTGATTTCTGCTTCGTGATTGAGTGGTTTATGTAATGGACTGCCGATCTCGGGTTCGATTCCCGGTCAAGACAATCATTTGTGTGATATCCATAAATGTCATACAAATGTTAGTACTGCGTCTAGGTGTTTACTATGTATTATAAGTATGTATTTACAAAAGAAAAGTAGTTTATGTATTATATCCGTATTCTGGTACCCATAACACAAGCATATAAGCTTAGCTTGGGACTAGAAGACGTTGTGTCAAATGTCCATGAATATTTATTTATTTATTTTTACGACTAGCTGCCTGTCTAACGTCAACACTGCTGAGGTATATATGCGCAGATGTCATGCGACGAGGTCTCTTCGGTCGGTTCTTATAATGCCCAAGGCAAGACATGGGGAATTAATACTTGCATTCTTTGGACCCGCGCCTTAAGTACAAAGCATTAACAAATGCCTTTCAAAATATAAAATCTTTACTCATTATAAAACAAAGTTGTTATTTTTGCGATCACGAGGTCGCCGGTTCGATTCCCGCTCAGGACAATCAATTGTGGCATATTTATAATTGTCATACAAATGTTTGTACTGCGTCTGGGTGTTTTCTATGTATTATAAGTACGTATTTATAAAAGAAAAGTAGTATATGTAGTATATCCGTATTCTGGTACCAATAACACAAGCATATAAGCTTAGCTTGGGACCAGAGGATGTTGTGTGAAATGTCCATAAATATTTATTTATTATTTTGTATGTATCATATGTAAGTCCGTATGTGAGCTTATATCTTTAAAACTACGCAATGGATTTTGATGCGGTTTTTTTTAATAGATAGAAGGGCTTAATAGGATGGCTATAATTTGTTAAGCTTTAGTTGCTAAATGCCACGCGAAATTAGTTGCGGACAACAGGCATTATTTTATAAAAAAAACGAACTAATTACTAATTAAGAATTTGGTTTGATTGTTTATGCTGTTGTCAGAATTGGATCCAATTGAAATAGGAAACAGGAAGCACCAGCTTTCAAATATAAAAAGAAACATCAAAATTTGTTCACCAGCATAATTCAGAAAAATTACGAGGTTAACACATACATTTCTTCGGGTTTCGTGGTCTAGTGGTTCATGTAACGGACTGTCATTCACGAGGTCGCGGGTTCGATTCCCGCTCGGGACAATCATTTGTGTAATATTTATAAATGTCATACAAATGTTTGTACTGCGTCTGGGTGTTCACTATGTATTATAATAATATAATATTAATAATAATAAATATTCATGGACATTTCACACAACATCCTCTGGTCCCAAGCTAAGCTTATATGCTTGTGTTATGGGTACCAGAATACGGATAGACTTCATATACTACTTTTCTTTTATATATTTTATATATATATTATTATTTATTTATTTATTTTCTTTTTAATCTGCAAGCAGTCATTTTAAGCTTAAGCAAATTTTACCTGTATTGTTTCATCAAATCATATTTCTCCCAAGGTGTGGCTCTTAACTCTCTTCTCACTCGATCTTTATCTTTAAGATATTCTTCTATGTTTGATATGCCTTTGAGTTCCTGCCGCTCCCATCTTTCTAACCATGGCCTAGGTTTTAATTTTACCTGAAATTTAAAACCACTTAGTAAGTAATTTATTAATTTTGCAATTGGCATGCTATGCTTTTACTTAATAAATCAAATTATGGTGGTAAAAGTGATTACCGCAAGCGGGACTTAAACCCACGACCTCGGAATACCGTTCCGTAGCTCTTCCAACTGAGCTTATTGCGGTCGTGCTTTTCAGTAATCAATTAGTCCTCACCACCTCGCCACCACATTCGTCACTCGATTGAGTTTATATATTTTTACAACGCCATCTATCAAGATTGCTTTGCAATAATCTCGACCAATTCCGAGGTCGTGGGTTTAAGTCCCACTTGCGGTAATCACTTTTTCCACCATAATTTGATTTATTAACCACTTAGCCATTTAAATATTTAACCACATATACATTTAAATGTTTTGTATATACCTATTATAAATATGTATTTACAAAAGAAAATTATTACATTATTATTCATATTCTGGTACCCATAACACAAGCAAATAGCTAGCTTAGCTTGAGACCAGAGGATGATGTTTGAATTATAATATATTTTCCATAGATGATATTATTCGCCCTAAAGGTAGTTGTCAGTCCTAAGCAACGCGGGACCTGTGATTATGGATTGAATATACCACTTAGTTTCTAGCGGCACGTGTCATGCAACATCGGCTCTTAAGATAGGGTATGAAAATGAGAGAAACTACACAATGGACAGCCATACAAAAAGAAAGTGCTAGGCACTTACTTGGACAGGGTTAACAGGCACTGGAGTACCTTCCGGTAGTATCTCAGGGTCCATATCAAACGCAAATGTACTATACTCTGGTAATGCATCTCTTAAATAATACAGTTTCTCATCCAAACGCTTCTCTAGTCTAAGAACTTGTATGGTTTGTATAGTCGGGTCATACATTTCATATCTTATCTGAAAAGAAATTTTATTTTTTTTGTTATTTAATTTAAGAACAACCAAAAAGTTCAAATTATGAATAATGTTATTATTGAACCAAGTATTTAGTTTTCCATCTCTTTCTGTGAGTGCAAAAAGTATGCAGGTCTAAGTGTTCATGACACTCTCCATACAGAAAATATTACTATTTCCAAAAATAAATTATTATATGTAGTACATCCATATTCTAGTATCTATGACATAAGCAAATAAGCTTAGCTTAGAACCGAAGGCTGTGTGAAATATCTTTTTTTTTTTAAATGCGTCTTAGGCCCCCTCTATACAGATTCTATTTAAATACAGTCTAAATATTATATACCTCAACACCTTGATGGTCAACAACATTCCTTAGTGTGAACTCAGCCCTTAAACCACATCCTTTCCTCTCTATACAGATGCCCACAAATTTATTAGTCTTGCCCTGAGCATGAGGATCTGATATTGTCACTGCTAGGATTGATCCTAAAACAAAAACATCAATGTATGAGTCTTAAAATTAGAATTTAGATGTTACATCATTGGTCAGAAAATCTAGTTGAATAATATCAGGTAAAATAAGGAATATAGCCATTTTGTAGATCTTTGATGCATTTTTTAGCACCATGCTAATGGAATATTTAAGAATACTTGTATTTAGCATTTGCAATTTTTTCTATTTAAACCTTGAATAAATGAGTAGTAAATTAAAATTGCTTTTTTGATTACATTTTTGTAAAGGAAGTTGAACATTAAGACGTAGCCATGTGACTACACAAGTATATTTTTGCAGTTGCGTAACGTAGTTATGAGAATTTGGATATCAATATTTGAGCCTATTATACATTTATTTTAAGTTTTCAACAGATTAATATAGGCCTTTCGCTTGCACTGAGAGATTTAGAACCGTTTGTAAAAATTTGTTTAAATTCCATTACACTTAGGTATTATTAGACTTTGAAACCTTACCAACATAAAACTCAGGTATATCGATCTGGCTGCGTCTTTTGAGCATGTCTGCCCTTTCAAGCTTCTCTCTGAGTGTATTTCTCCAATTAGGATTAGGATCAGGCAGGAATTCAGGATAAACGTGCCTATAAGCCAAATTTGGATTGCTTGCATTAATTCTGATTTTTGAAGGCCTGTTCGTTCTGTCAACTGTTTTGGCTACAGTAACCTCTTCAGCTTTCTCAGGCAAAGCAGATAGTAGGCGGCAATCTAACAACATAATTAAGAATCAGTAAGTATTTTGTTTGCTATACAAATCATGCTAAAACTACAAAAAAAAGAACCTAACCTCTTCTAATGAGCCATTTGGAGACACACAATACATCACTGGAAGATCTAATAAAGGTTAGAGCCATCTTACAAAAACTATTTCACTCGGGATTCAAATTCAAATGATTTATTTTATCAACAAAAACGTCATCTCACTCTCCAAAAGCACTGTAAATACAATGAAATTAATGAAAACTTAAAAGAAATCGCCCTCGCTTGTTTAATTCCATTAATTGATCAATATTTCGTTATTTCTACGAATATTGGTGTCATTTTTTTGACGTATATGAAAATAGCAATTTCGCTAATGACATATTGACTTCGATCAAAGAAATGTCAAATACGGATGAATTAGGACTATTCAAGGAACAACCATGGAGATACGATATCCCTCAGAGTTTTAAATCAACAGGAGACTGCCGCATCGATAAGGTGTCGAGGTGAGTGGATCATCAAAAATGGTTAAGTAATGCTTTGTTGTAAGGTATAATATAACAACATATTAAGTGAATAGCCGTGACCATACAAATAGTCTTGTTAACGCGTGTGTACCTACACATACCTCTGTCTTTCTCTCTCTACCCCCAGCGCATTTACGTCCCTCCTCCATTTTGGGAGTGCCGCGGTGAGCAGGCGTGTTGGCATAGGATTTTTCTCCTTAAATAGAAGTTGTTAACTGCGCATAATATTCCTTATCTGACTTTAGCCAGGGTGCTACTGCTACTGTGCTGCTTTCATACTGAGTGATGTTTATAGTGTTTCACTTTTTTTAAGTCCTACTATCTTTATCTTTAGATAATCTAAAACGAAGTCGTTATTTTTGTATGTATGTCCATAAGTAAGCTTAAATTTTCATATTTATCTCTACGTCTTGTGTTTTACGTTTTTAACGTTGTAACTCTCTGAGTTCACTGACCCACTTTTAACGTTAATTTTACGTGAAATTTAGCACGCGGATAAATAGTGGATATTTGGATATGATGTGTTTGTGTTTGACAGACGAGTGTTTGTAAAAATCGATATCTACGTTGCTTCATTCATCAAGCAGTTATAAAATTTTCATTGTTATTAATACAAATTTGTGCTTTCTTCTATACAAAATGCAGAAGTGCAATGACGACAATATACCACTAGCAGATGATGATCCGCAAGTAATAATTAACGACGAACTGGATAACAATCATTTGGATCATGGTCGCTCCATGGACTCGTTACCGAGTTCCTATACTGGTGGATCATCGAGCCCTGGCCTTAATGGGCCTGCTAGTTTTGATCCAGATTCTGGTATCGATGAACAGGAAGAGAAAGCGAGACTAATATCACAGGTCTTGGAATTGCAAAACACTTTAGATGGTAAGATTGCTGTTTAGTCTACTGTAGTTATGGCCCTCTACAGTTGTGGTATAGTAAACCACTACTATATAACTCAAAAAAACATAACTCTTGTAATATGTGTTTCTGTACCACTACAACAAATAATAAAAATGAATTGCAAGACTAAATAGTTTTGACTTATTAAGTTACCAACTGAAAATTAAGAACATTATTGTAACGACAAAATTACTTGAAATTTAAGTCTATTTATATGTTAGATCAACATTCACTAATCTTTATATAAATTTTAAAGTTGATATAAGATTTAATTCAGTTGATATAAGACATCAGTAAACAAGTCTGCACAAGAGTGTCATTATTTAAAAAAAAAACATGTTTTTCAAAGAGTTGCGCAAGTGTTAGAGAATATTATGTTTTTCATGTTTGTAATACTATTAAGCTACTTAATATTACATCTAATATCACTTCTGTGGATATATTTAACACTATATTTGTTCTGTTTCAGATCTATCTCAAAGAGTTGATTCTGTGAAAGAAGAGAATTTAAAACTGCGCTCTGAAAATCAAGTATTAGGTCAATATATAGAAAACTTAATGTCAGCATCCTCAGTTTTTCAATCGACCACACCAAACATACACAAAAAATAATATATTAACGTCTTTAGTTAGATATGCTGTGCTTTCTATGCTTTATTTATAAAATGACAATCTATGAATATCTTTGTATAGCATAAAATATCTATTACTAGAAATGATAAAAGATCTGTGAATTAAATTTATTATATAGAACAATGGAAAAAAAATAGATGTTCATGAAAGTATGAAAAAAAGGAAATAGTCTAACACAATGTCAATGATAATGTTACTCCAACTAGCTTATGCAATTGCAATATAGTTGTTAGGTCAATTATTTATTATGCATTTATAAAGCATTACTCTGTGTTTTGTGCTTGTATATTTTTCGAGTTTCATAATCATATCTGATTACAGCTATTGGCTGTATGCAAATGAACGGAGCTAGAAAAAAAAATTATTATAAAAAAAATATTCGGTCTCGGTGTTATTTTAGGAATTAAATTTATTAATGTAATTTGTATGTAATGAAATTAATAATTGTAAAGCCCATGACAAACACAGTTATATTATAATATGTATATTTTATGTTTTCTCACATGTTATTGAACTGTAATAATTTATGCTATGCTTGCAGTAAACTGCTTATGAAAACTATGACATTATTTTAATTAATTATTTTTGTTCTATTAGAATTAATTTTAATCTATGATAATTATTATTTATGCACAATAAGATAGCTATAAGAATTTTGAGGCATCCATTTAATGAAATAAATATTTTTATCTTTTATTGGAATTATATAATTGAAAATTTGAATTCTGTACAATGCTTTCCCATTTCTTGGTTACACATTCCATATATTGGGCTATAGATTTTATAATAAGTGTTATTTTTAATAATTTATAGAAATGGAAATATAACTAAGCTTATGTATTATATAGTATTTAGTTGTTTTATTTAGTTATAAAAAACTAGCTGGCCCGGCAAACGTTGTTTTGCGATACCAAAAAAAAGTTAGAAAAAAATGAACTATATACCTCACGGAGCCCGAGACCTTTCCAACGAATGCAAAACCGTGGAAATCGGTTCGTGCGTTCTGGAGTTATAGCGTCAGGAAGGAAAATCCAACTTATTTTTGTATAGTAGATAAACTTATTTTGTATTGTACCTATAACTGTTGCCCCCAACTTCCTAAACAACCTAACAAGATCTTTTATAAACGGACGCACTAAGTGGCAACCGGACATACAGGATGTACTTGAGACAGATTAGTTGAGATTGAACACGTGAGCCTGCCATTTGCTGCTTTCCAAATAAAAATAAATATTCATTAACATTTCACACAACGTCCTCTGGTCCCAAACTTAGCTTATACATATAATATGCTTGTGTACCCATAGTACCTGAACATGGATATAGTACATAAATTACTTTTCTGTTGTATATGCATACATAAATTATGTAGGATAAAACACCCAGGCATTACATACATATGTATGACAATTATAATTGTCACACAAATAATTATACCGTGCGGGGATTGGACCTGCGATCTCGTGATCGGCAGGCCTTTACATGAACCAATAGACCACGTAGCTTGTTGAAACGTACATGATCTGCGAGATTTTGTGACGGTGATGTAAATTCCTTTGGGATTTTCTCGATTCATATTGTTCGAGGAATTTTATTGGGAAACAGGACGTACCTACAATATATTGATTAAAGGTAATACAATAATGACTTGTCTTGGGATTGCCCTATGGGAAAATTTTATTGCTTAAAGCACAGATAATATAATAAAGACCAGACTTGTATTTAGTATATCTGGCAATGCGCCAAGGTTTTACATTAGCCTTGTTGCGTTTTCACAAGATCGCGGGTTCATTCCAGGCATGAAGGTATACCTTCATGATTCCAGGTCAGGATAATATTTTAATGAAACATAAAACACCCAGATACAGACGACCTCTGTGCTTAAGTTCTATCACGACCGTGCCTATAGGCATATGGCACGATCATTTTGCTTAGCTTGGAATTAGAGGACGTTGTGTGATTATGTAAAGAAAAATAATAAATAATGGTTACGGATATTTTTTAAAATACATAATAAAGTAGTGTGTGAAAAATTAAAACAAATATACGCGTCTAAATCCGTAAAATGTAGTTTTATTTATGCAAATGAGTCGCGCAAGTTTTAGAAAATATTACACACTGTGCTGCTCATTATTATACCACGTTGTTATTGATATGGCGTGTTTTTTTAATTAATTTATACTGATATATATGTTATACGTGTCTCGCAGAATTATGTTTTTGGCCGTGGTTTTGGTATCAATTTTCCGTCAGCTGACTCATAGAGCACTCGTACATAAAGAGAAATGGGGCGATGGCATGTGACGATATACATATTTAAATTAAACATATTGTATTACGACCATGTATTATATTGTATCTACCTATTATTGTTTAAAACTCTGTTTCTTATTAGTACCGATGGTAGTAGGTACGTTCTTAACCTGGGAATCAAACGGAAGAAGTGCCGAACAAATTGCACTGTCACTTATCATGTCTATCGTAACTAGACACTAGACAGGCAAACGGAAAAGGACGTAATCACGTACCTAATTTAATATTTGAGTTATCATAGATAACTCAAAAGCTGTTTATAGCATGTAATTTCATTCTAATTTTAGTTAGTATTCACATCTGTAATATTGAACTAGACATATTTAAATTAGTCAGTAGGTGTACTGAGCGTGCGCAACCGTCGTGGCACGCGACAGAGACCTGCATGTTAGCGTGGAAAATAAGAAACAAAGCAACCACGCTGCCACGCTGTGATCAGTGTGATCGCATGGTAAAACACGTGCCAAGAGCGTGACGTACGATGATATAGGTACTATGACTAAGAATTACTGGGATGTCGTATATATAATGACGCCAGCGTATTAGTAAAATTTTGGTTTAAATACTATATACATTTTGCATGCTTGCTTCTAGTGGTTTCTCCTCAAAATTAACTATGACATCTCTTCACCTTTTCGGGGGCTACCCTACGTTGCGGCGCGGCGTGCAGAACGTAGTCGCCACTCTAGGACTCTTTTTTCCCCAATGGTCGCCAGCCTTTCGCGTGATGTTTCACACAAGTGAGAAGGACCACGTATTGTGGCGTTCTAGGGGGGTAAGCCTATGTCCACCAGAGGATGGAGATAGGCTGATCTCGTGGTGGAGAAAAGCTGGATGGTAGGTACCTTCAGCACAATTAATTTATGTAGATACATATTTTCTTTTAGGAATTATACTCTATTTACGGTAGGTACACAATACCTATGCTTAATTTGGGACGCGACGGCAGTGTTGGTTAATATGCTAATGATGTGTGACAAAATATTTTTGTGCATATATATATCTAACAAATATAAACATCACACAAATTAATTTGTCCTATGCGCTAAGCGAATCTGCAACCCCGGAAACATCTGTCCACGCATTACTGGACCACGAGGTTCGACAATTTTATTGAATAAGAATGTGATATCAATGTGTTACACTTGTAGGTATACTAGGTATACAGCATGTATAGTTTAGTAAGAGCACAGGTTTAAACATTGAGGTATATACATTAAGGTGTTTTAATAAATCATTGGGTGTAAATAACAGACAGAGATAACAGAATAAAGCGTAAGCTCACGCTAAATGCCAAAGAGTGGGCAGTTGTAGGCCAGTAGGTAACCTAGGGCGATACCATGCTGTAACTGCCCCAAAACGTTCGAAATAGGTCCAGTGGCGTAGCTAGCATAGGCGGCACCCGGGGCGGATTTTTTGGGTGACACCCCAAAATTCAATCGAAATTGTTAAAATAAAAAACTTTTAATGATTTACGTTTTATTCAAATAAAGTACCTATTACCAATGTTTGAATAATGTATCTAAATAATAAAATAAATAATTTATGTGAAACAAACGGAAACACCTACTCTCCTTAGGGTCTTGGGCCACTCATGGACAGCAAATATTGATTATGCTTTGTTATGCTTTTCAAAATCTTAAATGTATCAGAAATCTGAAAAACATATTTAAAATCCCGCCATTATTTTAAAACAAGTAGAAAATATAAAAAAAGTTTCAGGTTTAACAATGTACAGCAAGGAAAGTCAAGTATTAATTTATTTTTATGCTTGTTATAAAACATGGTAAAAAAAGGTTTTTAACCACATTATTAATTACGAAATACATATTTTGTGCGTGCATAAATATTTTTATAAAGATAGAAAACTCAGGATAAAGTTTTAAGCACTAACAACATTTTGCTACGCGACTTTTGCAAGGATTTTCAAACAAAAATACTTTTTTTAAACGAAACATAAATTGTTTCAGTGGCGGGTGTTTAAATATTATGTACGTAAAATTCGGACGATAACTTTTTTATATTCGATAAATTTGTTTTATTTATTTATCTACAATATTACAATCTAGCCTGCTAAGGCTAATAAATAATTTTAATCTAACTTAAATTGTTATATAGAGTTTTTTATAAGAATATGTCCATTGACAGCTATCTTATTGATTTATGATTAAATAAAAAAAATAATGTACTATATCTTTTCTTGCTAAAGTCGTGTTTACTGATGGCCCACAATAGGCTATCCCTTTTAGTTTGTTAAAAATTAAAATTTCTTTTTTCTAGCTTTGACACTAGCGAACTCCGAAATCACGTCTTCAAAATTTATATTTTGTGTTGCTTCATGTTCCATAGTTAAAATACTAAGATTGTTTAATCTGGTTTCAGTCATTGTAGACCGCAAGTAATTTTTAATTAATTTTAATTTGCTGAAACTTCTCTCACATGAAGCAACTGATGTACATATTGTTACAAATAATTTTAGTGCGACCGTTAGATTCGGAAGAGATTCTGTAAAGTCCCATTCTACAATAAATTTCAAAAAGTCCAGTGTCACCCAATTAGAGACAGTAATATTAGCCGCTTTTAAATGTCTTCTCAACCTTGGTATTTCTAAAAAAAGTTCTGTTTCTGATACTTCATAAAAATGGCTGTAATTTGGTTATTTATCTTCTGAATGCGTAGATCTCAATTATTGATTGTATCTTTTTCAGCAAGGGACCGCATAGATCTACATTTGGTATAAGTTTCAAATTGATACCTTCAGCCGTTGCCGAGTAAAAAAAAGTTTAACGGGCGGATAGACAGACAGACGGACACCGTAGTGCGACTATAAGGGTTTGTACAAAGCCCTAAAAAGATAAAACTCTGAGATATCATTTACTAAAATGACATTGGGGCCATGTGTGTTACTTCTTTAGAATTATGCAAGAAAAGAAAACCAAACTGACGATTTATTAATTAGCTGTAAAATGGCGTTATTGTTAGTTCATTTAATTTTTCGTTTCTAAATTCCACGCGTACGAAGTCGCGGGCACTGCTAGTAACTAATAATTAACAAACACTTTGCACTAGACGTTCACACGTTCACGTAAGAGAGTATTGAAATGAATGCGGTTGGAAACAAAAGAAATGGCCCAATCCACAATACAAGTGACGAGACCTATATCGAGGGAATCCCCTGGTTAGAACTGCGCGTACCGGGGTATAAAATTTTGGGGGAATCCCAGATCGATTGACAGTGTGCACATTGTTTTTTTTTTCTAAATATCAATTTATTATACTCGTGGTACGATATTTTAGTTACTTAAATTTATTAGTGGCAGTTATGCTCTCTGTCACAGATTTACGATTTTTTATAGGTAGAAAGAACTACAGCCGATGGTCATAGTCGAGCTCGGGTGTCACCCCTAAACGGGTGACACCCGGGGCGGACCGCCCCCGTCGCCCCCCCTTAGCTACGCCACTGAATAGGTCCACCTTTCTCTGGCTTGCTTTTGCAAGCGTAAAAAGCATTCTGCTTTAGATAGACGGACTTCGTTAATTTTATTCATTCTGCTTTAAATCCAACATTCACCGTCGGTCCAACAGAGCCTATCTTTTCAGACCCTGTGCTAACAGGAATCCTATTACAGAATGCATTGTTGAAAGGTTGTTTTCTTTTTCTTCCATTTGGTAGTAGCAACTTATCGCAATTGTATTTAGTTGTAGTTTCGCAATTTCACAGCCTTAGGAGGCGGTCTGCACACGCTAGACAGTGAATTAGTGAATGGTGTTTATCTGTCGTTAATGTCATTTTTATACCTACAAAAGCAGTGTCAGTCGATATTAAATGTCAGAGTTAGTCAGTGTTTTGACAATTGTTGTCATTTGTTGTTGAGAGTGGTCGTGTGCGTTAGTGCTGCGCGTTCGATTTTTTTTCTGCTAATAATTACATTGGGTAAAATGCCGAAAAAATTGAAAGTTGTTGTAAAATCCTTGTATTCACATGAAATTCGTAAAGATGTTGGCTTAGAAAAATTAAAATCGCTTAAATTGGAAGATGCCTGGCCATTTATTAGGGACGAAATAGAAATCGAGATCGGTAGCAGTCAGTTGGTGTGTATTCCGCATATTACAGAAGCGGATTTGTATAAAGTTACCTCGCTGTTTGTTCCAAATGAGAAAGAAACCAATGGTAAAATGTTCACCCCTCTTGGAGAATTGGTAAAGAATGTTAATAAAGATAAATCTGATGCGGAATACGTGAAATGGCTGGAGGAAGGCGATTTCCAGGACAGTGAATTTAAATTTCCTCATGAAAGTGTAAAGGTAAGTAAAGACGTTAAAAATAGAGTAAATAGGCTTCTTACATAGCTGGTACGATTTACCATCAAAGATTCCATTGCCACTTACCATCAGGTGGAAGGAGATCAAGCACCAACATGCATTATAAAAAAAAACGTGAAATATGTGGTTACCAATTTTTTTAGTCCTTTATCTTTATCATATGATAGTGACGACCTTTGTATGTCCTTTTTATGCTTAGGTACATCAACTTGCCTAGTGAAAATTTGGCCACTCACGTTATTTCTAATGATCACAACCTTTGCATTTTACACATTTTATTTACTAAATAAATATAGATATACCAATGTAATAAATAAATAAACAAGTTAAATGTTTTATTGTAAATTTTTTTTATTAAAATTATATCTTCGTGGTATTAACACAGATGTACAAGATGTAGTGCCTTTTGCTACATCACTGAGTCAGCTGGAAGCTACTTACATATCCACATCTATCTAACACTGAAATAATTTTTCAAATCTGACAAGTGGTTCCTGAGATTAGGGCGTTCAAACAAACAAACTGTTATATTTTATATAGATTATTTAACTATGTCAATGTGAATAAATGTATCTACATAATTTATTTATTTAGTGACTACCATTGCTGTTATTTTATATGATTCATTAAGTTTATTGAGACAAGTGGTTACCAAAAGCAGATACTGAACAACTATTTCTATTTGTATGTATGTCCCTATGTGAGCTTCTCACTCTCTCTCCAGCGCATTTACGTACCACTGTTGGGCACGGGCCTCCTCCACTTTGGAGGGATTATGGTCCACTGTGCCGCGCTGACCAGGCGTGTTGGCACAGGGTTTATTTTCGAGTTTTCCCTCTCTCACAGAGGATGTTATCTGTGTGCAGTATCCCTTAGCTGACTTTTACAGCACCCTTGGAAGGAGATGGGGTGGTGACACTTGTATTCTTAATCCATCACCACATGGACATATGTGAGCTTATAGCTTCAAAACTACCCCACAGATTTTGATGAGTTTTTAGGGTTCCGTACCCAAAGGGTAAAAACGGGACCCTATTACTGAGACTTCGCTGTCCGTCCGTCCGTCCGTCCGTCCGTCCGTCCGTCCGTCCGTCCGTCCGTCCGTCTGTCACCAGGCTGTATCTCAAGAACGGTGATAGCTAGACAGTTGAAATTTTCACAGATGATGTATTTCTATTGCCGCTATAACAACAAATACTAAAAATAAAATAAAATAAAGATTTAAGGGGGGCTCCCATACAACAAACATGATTTTTTTACCGTTTCTTGCTCGATACTAATAACGTTGCCTTATGTTGCATAGATAATGGTACGGAACCCTTCGTGCGCGAGTCCGACTCACACTTGACCAATTTTTTTTTTATTGATACATTGATTCAAGAGGTATACATTGGTTCATTTTCAAAATTCCACAAGTACGAAGTTGCAGGCGACAGCTAGTGGAGTACACAAGTACAGAAATATAGCTTAGATTAGGACCAGAGGATGTTGTGCGAAATGTCCATAAATAAAATTAAAAAAAACCTGAACAATTCGTGTTAGGTATATGTTGTTAGTTTTTAGGGTTCCGTACCCAAAGGGTAAAAACGGGACCCTATTACTGAGACTTCGCTGTCCGTCCGTCCGTCCGTCCGTCCGTCCGTCCGTCCGTCCGTCTGTCACCAGGCTGTATCTCAAGAACGGTGATAGCTAGAGAGTTGAAATTTTCACAGATGATGTATTTCTATTGCCGCTATAACAACAAATACTAAAAATAAAATAAAATAAATATTTAAGGGGGGCTCCCATACAACAAACATGATTTTTAGGGTTCCGTACCCAGTATCTCAAGAACGGTGATAGCTAGACAGTTGAAATTTTCACAGATGATGTATTTCTATTGCCGCTATAACAACAAATACTAAAAATAAAATAAAATAAATATTTAAGGGGGGCTCCCATACAACAAACATGATTTTTTTACCGTTTCTTGCTCGATACTAATAACGTTGCCTTATGTTGTATAGATAACGGTACGGAACCCTTCATGCGCGAGTCCGACTCGCACTTGACCAATTTTTTATACTCACTAGGTAGGTACTTAATATTAAAGTTAGTTATCTTTTCTTGTTTATTTAACAAAATTTCCATTAATTGGAGTGAAACTTAATTTTACTGTACACAATATTCCTTATTAACTACTTACTAGATGTGTTGTACTTATATACTATACTTTAAACCTAATAATAACTAGTCACACTGTCTTTTCTATAACTATCTTCATTGATCAGGTGCCAACATTTTAGATCCTTATAATATTAGTTTCTTGGCACACTCTAAAAAGAATTGACATTTAACTTTTTTAATACTTTAGTTACTTGACACTGAAATCCGTGCTAACGGCCACAAAAGTATATTTGTGTAGAAACAGCCTTTTTTCTTCTCAGCTTATAAACGGCGTACTGCTGAGCTTGAGTCTCCTACACATTAGGAGAGCATTCAGTCTTAAAATACGCTGATCATGCGTTGCTGTAACTGTAGATATATACTTTAGAGATTTTTGTTCTTTGAATAAAGCTAGGGCACGGAATTCCCGCCAGAGAGTCCAGAATAGGGAACCTCTGACGTTCCAAGAAGACGTGGAGAGCGCCGCAGTTAAGTTTAGTCTGTATTCCACTCCTACCATGACAGTGTTGACCGAGGTGATAGGAGTGGGTGTGCGTAAAAGAATTCCGACCAAAACGTGAGAACGTAATAGTTAAACGAATGTATAGATGCTAATGTAGGTCAGTCTATCCTTTTATCGGGAAACCATAGAACCGCACTTACTCATTTATTAGACGCCCGTAGCTGCGATTTAATTCGAGGGATTTTCGGATTTTATTTTAATTCGTTTTGTTTGTAAGTTTTAGAAAGTAAATATTTAGTAATATAAAAAATATTTCAATCAAAAAGTTCTAACAATATTTTTATTTTTGTTTCATTCAAAATTTAAACATAACGTCGCCTCACGACTCGACGTACCTATATAGTTAATTATGTAAATAATATACTTAACAATAGCAATTGGAAACGTATAATGACGAAGAACTGTAAGTTACTATTTAAACAATAGTCATATGCACAGGTCATACTTTGTACTACTTTTATGTCCATAAACATCCCACCTTCTTTTACGACCTTGCCCCAAATAAAAATGTAGGTACTTTGTATATTAAAGATGCAAGCTCGTTTATGTAGTAACTAGTTATAGGATTTTATGTCGAGTATTTTGGAACGAAGTTCCTTATCGCGCGTTGTGAAAGGGGGCTAGACGGAAAAAATTCTTACGAAAAGTTGTCACGACACTTTTTGCTATAGTAAGCTATTGTAAGCTGTGCGGCGTCGCATGTTTCTCTGTCGGTCTCTCTCTCTCTTATAGAAAGCAAGACAGATATTTTTTTTAAATTGTTAAGTATCTATTATTATTATTATATAATAATAAAATATATTATATAATAATAATAAAAATTTTATTACGATTCCTTCACTAATCAATCGAAAGGGACTTCGTTCCATCCGGGTGTCCCTTGACACCTCTCAAGTTTTTTTTCCATAGCTGTGGTAATAGATGGCATAGGTATGTCACGCCCCCATTTGGGTACTGCAGGCCTAAACGGAGGCGGTAAGAAACCCAGAAAATAGCGTTAAAGTTGTTTTAAATAGGTGAAAATGTGGAGGGAAAGGCTAAAAATAATATTTATAGCTGTTATTCGCGACTTTGTACGCATAGAATTTAGAAAATTTTCCCTGTTTTTGCAACATTTTTCACTTATGCTTTGGTCCTATTGATCGCAACGTGATGTTATAGCCTATAGCCTTCCTCAATAAATTACCTAACTTTCCAAGACTAAAAGAATTTACCAAATCGGACCAGTGGCTCCTGAGATTAGCGCCTTCAAACAAACAAACAAACTGTAATATTAGTACAGATTAGATTCCCTAAGTAGGCAGTAGACAAAATAAGTTTGGAACCCCTGTTATAGTACTTATAGTTAACTTTAAAGCTCATTACCGCTACGTGAGCGAGGGGTTTATTTGTCACCAGCAACTCGGACTTTGTCTCAATAAAGTTACTATTTCGTCTTTCGGCTGGATGACGAAATAGTAAGTACGTTGTATGCAATAGAGCCGCTTTAGTTATCCCAATAATATTGCGTTGCACAACGTTTTAATGAAGTCATTCCCCTCTGAATGATGTTTTTGTTAGAAAATATTGCCTAACAGTGCGCCGTAGTAACGCCTGATATCACTCTGTGGTTCCCGAAGCGTTCTTCGAACACGGGCTATGTATTATCCGTTAAAATATCAATACTTGGTCACAACTTTGTTGAGTACTAAGATTGCATATTGGTTAATTTATTTTAATTTATGCATATAGAGAAGCGAATCGTCAACAGCTACTCCATAAGAAATTGCAGAAGGAAACAGTAAGAAAGAATATACGAAATCGATATTATTTCTTGTCTGCTTCCCTTATTTGTGGGAATGGCTTTAGTTTTATTGCAATATTTACTATTATTTGATGATAACTACTTTGTACTTATATGCTAACTTCGTCACCATACATGGTACCTATTTAATATATCTACCTATTTGTCTAAAATAGCAAAATGGAACTCGTTTTCTGTAATTAAATTATGCTATGATCTCAACTAAGTATGCAAATAAAAAACAAAGTCCTGTGTCATTCTCAACCAGGTCAATGTCCTCATACGGTTGCTTCTAGGCGTATGAACAACTGTCAATGCCTAGCCAAGGCGTCGCCGTTTCGTCGACAGTAACTAACTCGATTATCGATTTTATTTCATTGTGTTTTTTCATGTTGCAAAATTTATAACACTACTTTAACCTACAAAGAGCAGAAGTACCACATTTTTGTGGTCTATGTCCTGTTTGTTGGCAAAAGATTTAAGTTTTCCGTCTTACCAAAAATGTTATCTGTTTATATTATCCTATGACTGGCTCTTACCCTGAAGTGGAATTGGAAATCAACTCGTATTCTTAATCCTTCTCTGATTATGTCATTGTTTAAACGACTAATTAGCTGTTATTAATGTTAAAAAATATGATTCTAATTTTCCATTCGTTTTCAGATAACACTCCAAGATGAATCGATCAAGAACAAAGTGAGAGTCATTATGGTTGGTTTCTCAAAGACCATCGTTCCTAAAAGCAAGGATCTCGTTAAAAATATCTACTTGGACGTAGATAATATCAAAGGTATTCATTTATTTGCCTGAACACTTTGTAAGCTTGATTAATTATCAGATTTTTATTGAATAGACTTTAAATTAGTCCTGGAACCAAGTAGCTTTCAAATAAAGTTCGCATCTAAACAGCTGCTAACATTTTTCAGATCTCAAGGGCAAGAAATCAGTGTTCATGATCACCAACGTACTAATGGCCAAGACCATCGAATTCAGAGTGACTCGTGGCACATCCTCTAGGATTTTCCACCTTGGAAACGCATCTCCACTTGTGTTTGGATTAGAAGAATTCCTCATCGGTGAAGATGGAAAACTCACTGCCAAAGTAAGTTTTTAACCTGTTGGCATTTTAGTTTTTATTTGGAGTTCCGAGGTTAAATAAACAACATTTATATTTAGGATCAATCAACTTTCAGCCAGAATTTATTGCTTTAGGGGATGGTCAGCGCTCTTTTGATGCTGTAAAAGTATGAATTGTAAAAGCCGAAAACAAGAATGTATTATCAACATGAGATGTGTAAGATAGTTAATTGGCAATTCGTATTTAATACGTTCAGTGCGGCTAACGCTTATGCGCGTTTTTCTGATCTTCACCAAGTGCGGACCGACGCGTATACGCGTCCATACAAAAAAAAATCTGTAGGCAAGCGGGGTGCGCCGCACCTGTGCGTTTATTGCGTGTATTCTGGGTGTCTATTGTTTCGAAGCGGTCGTAAAATGTGGAATTGTAAAGGAGACTACACACTAGTCAGGTTTCTGCTACGAAACCTGCCGGGGGGGGGGGGGGACGGCGGCGGCGACGACAACAATAACCTAATTTAGTACAATAGATTATTGAAATAATTTTATTATGACTCGCTCTTTTAACTAAAGTAATAGGTAGTTTTAGTCTATTTATAAATGGTGTCTATAACGAGGCGGGCGAAAAGTCGTAAATTAAAAAAAATTAAGAATAAAAGGGCTTTCGGGAGAAGGTACCTTTACTATTACTGTTTTATTAAGGTATAACTTACTATTTTAACAAAACCGAACGAAGATATATTATGGCGTAAACTTCACAAAATCTCTTACAAATAAACACTAGTGTGGAAGCACCTTTATCCATCCAACACCTTTATATGACCCGTAATTGTTATATGACAGTCATAAAACTCGAAAGTCACCGAACGCACATAAGCGTCCGCCGCACTGCGGGAAGGTAAAAGATAACGCGCTATAGCGTCCAGCCGCACTACACGAGTTTTCTATGAACGCACATAAGCGTTCTTAGCACTACGCGAAAAATTTTTTGAACGCACATACGCGTTTTCACCACTGGGCGAATGACTCTTTTATTAGCATTGGCTATAAATTCGCAAATTATTCAGCATTGAACGCGTTAATATGGTATGTTGCCTACCATTAGAATAGAATAAAACATGCTATATCACTGTGGTAATCGTTTGCAAGGCCAACATTTCTTTGTACCTATAGAAGATAAACCTGTTTGTAGCAACAAAAACACCCTTGAATAACATGCAGCCATGGTCTGTGATTCCTAAGCTTTGCGATTACACTCTTGCTCAGCCATCAATATCTTTTTAGATATATCATATTGCCAGAAATCTTCTGCACTTATAGTCTTTAGAATGTTTAGCACGATTGAGGATCCTTAAAAAATATGTAAGTGATCAATTCTATTTCCGGGTTTTTAGGGTTCCGTACCCAAAGGGTAAAAACGGGACCCTATTACTGAGACTTCGCTGTCCGTCCGTCCGTCCGTCCGTCCGTCCATCCGTCCGTCCGTCCGTCCGTCCGTCCGTCCGTCCGTCTGTCACCAGGCTGTATCTCAAGAACGGTGATAGCTAGAGAGTTGAAATTTTCACAGATGATGTATTTCTATTGCCGCTATAACAACAAATACTAAAAATAAAATAAAATAAATATTTAAGGGGGGCTCCCATACAACAAACATGATTTTTTTACCGTTTCTTGCTCGATACTAATAACGTTGCCTTATGTTGCATAGATAATGGTACGGAACCCTTCGTGCGCGAGTCCGACTCGCAATGACCAATTTTTTAAAATATCCTTGTTCATTTTGAAAACTGCACTTTAAAATTGGTTTTTAAGTTTGGAAAGGAAATGGCTCGAACGCAATCGTATTTTGCGAATTACATCATTATGCATGTTTCATATGCATATTGCATATGTTTGCATTTTATGCGCGATTAGATATCGTGCACCAGGTATTTATAAATTTGTGAGCTGTTTCTAAGAATTTATTGTAACAGAAGAAAATATTAAAATACACTTAAGGTCTTTCTCGGAATTTAACCATAAGATCTCTCTCAGAAAATTTATTCTTAATTCTAGTCAAAGTCCTCACACGCCTATCATCATTTATCACTCTATTGCCCTTATGCCTTTTCTTGGGGTCGCCGTAACATGCCTTTTTCTTCCATGCTCTTTTCTATCTGACTTCATGTCTGTTCTTAATCCTTTTGGTCTTCACACGCCTATATACACAAATATTTTTCTTGTTTACATTTTAACACAATTGTTAACATAATGACAAGGTTTTTAAATATAACTAAAAGGTTACAGTATTTCTGTAGCAAACATTGCAGCGGACGTTATCCTCATGCGATTTTGGTTGACCTAGATTGGGCTCGGCGATAAGCGTTCTCATTAACAAAATTATTCGTTGATCTTTATTGTAATTAACAAATATTATAACTAGTAGGTTTTCTCATTCTAATAAAGCAATTTTTGGTTACATTTATTGGATTAACTCGTTTTGTTCTCATGATTAGCAATGGAATACACTACCCAATGGTAGGTATGCTATTTTATGTCTGGAAGGTGGGAGATATCAGGCAAGAGGCACGCTTGCAGCTAGGCTGCTAGGCATCTGGCTAACCATATTGCTCTTGGTGCGACAATCTTAGCTTGGAGTTGGTGTAGTTTTGAGTACGCATGAATAAAAATAACCCAAAGAATCGTAACAGATGACATTTTATAATCTACCTACCCTACCTTCGTGGGAAAGCGTGACTGTACGTGTGTCATTTATTTTTTCACGGTATTAAAGAACTATCTATCTCGGAAGGTTCTATGATATTAAATAATGTTATTCATACCAGGTTATTGTTGCAATTTATGACAATAATTTGTGAAATCTTTTATTATCTCTTTACAGAACCTCTCGCATGCATTGTTCACCTGTACTATTTAGTTACGTTAGCCAATTTCACGGGTTTTACTTACCTCTAAGTTTCTCGTCACATTTTAAATGTAGACCTATAAATTTATTTCTTAAACTTAATGTTACTAGTAAAAAGTCGAATGGGCAAATATAAACAAAAAATGAATGTTCTTGACTCTTGTGACGTTACGTTGTAGCTTTTGTTTGGTTTCCGTAAACTTGAACAATCGAATCAAAAAATATACTGTTACGTGCCTAATACTCTTATCTGTGGTTGATAATGCAGGTACTTCCCTACTTGTGAACATTGCGAACATAATATCAATACATATCCACATTAACAACAAGTAAATTTAATGCTAGTAAATACTTAATACTTTTTTGTTAATCTCTGAATCTGCTAATCGATTTTGATAAATTATATTTGCTATAACTAAATAACATCATTTAGTAGGTACCTTTGATACCATTTTTAAGTCTATTTAATTACCAGATTTTAAAAGGTTTTAGGTCACCTACACTACACAGGACAGAACGTGCCAAAAATAATCATTGACATTTTTGGCTTCTTCGCTGACTTGGTAGATTAAACAATAGTTTTGATCTACATATGACAGTATCCCTGTCTGAGGCTATGAGTCTGTTCTGTCTTATGATGGCGTTCCTGTTGCTGTTCGCTTTCTAAACTAATTACTTTTAAGAAGACTACTGCCATCCCACATGACGAGGTTTCAGTGTATATCTATCTGAAGTGGACGGCCATGGAATGTGTGGAGACCACTCCCTCATAGTGATGCATGGACTGATGTGTACAAGTGATACGCTTAGCAAGTGCCCATCATCAGGAATGCAATTTATTTAATTATGTAGTATAAAGAAAAATCAGCAAATAAATTGTTGTACGTAAAATAACCTTTATCACTGAAATTGTACATACAAATTGTAAAAATTGTACATTGCTCATGTCACTTCAAAACTTATTTCAAGTGTTTCATAACTTCATACCATACAATAGTCTGTAGACATCAAATCTCTGCTATACAAAACTTGAGCTTTGCCAATGACGAGGATTATTATGTATTTTCTTCGAAATTAGTAATAGGTATGGCTAAGTTCCTGGAAATTCTCCGATTACTAGAAACTCCAAGATACTGTTGGAATTATCGTTCAATGCAGACGCACATAACCTTGACTTGCAGATGACCGAAACAAAACAATCTCCGCTTCGAACATAGTTTGCGTCACTAGGAAATGAAACATGAATATAATCACGTATCTAATCCATACAATAATATACTATTATTCGTTCGTTTGCTTAATTAGGTATTATTCTTTGAAAATGTATTTGAAGAAGTTAATACGGAAAATAAATTGATTTAAGGTCATCAGTAATTTAGTCGAAAACCTAGAAATATGTTTATACCATATCGTTTTTGTTTAGTGGAAACTTCATGAAACTACCTAGCTGGTAATATTTTCTATCGTCTTGTCGTTTCTGTGGCTCTACCTGTATTAATATTATAAAGCGGAAGAGTTTGTTTGTTTAAACGCGCTAATCTCAGGAACTACTGGTCCGATTTGAAAAATTCTTTTTTTGTTGGTTAGTCCATTTATAGGGGAAGGCTATATAACATCACGCTGCGATCAATAGGAGCGAAGCAGTAGTGAAAAATGCTGCAAAAAACGAGGAAATTTTCTAAATTCTACGCGTACTGTTATACCCTTCCTATGTATGGAAAGGGGCTGAACACTAGATCCTAAGTCTAGTGTCAGCACTTATCATATTATAAATAGAAGTGCGCCCAAGAGCGGGCACGCAGTACAGATCTTTCTATTTCCCGGTCGCGATCGGTTGCCTTTTCCAATTCTTTTGCTAATTCCATTGTATTTCTATTAAATTCTATTCTAGTTTAATAAAGTAGTTTTTTTTTAAAAACCTATTATCAGAGTGCCGTATAACATTTTGGTGGCAGCGGTGGGATATCGAAATCCCCTGCCCCGAATACGCCTCCGAAACAGTTCAAACTCCTTAAACTCTCTATCGAAAGAGAGCAGTGAGAAAATTGTGAAGTGAAGAAGTTCCTTCTCCAGCCGTCAAAACCAGACGGTCTCGCAGCAGCCTCCGACAGCAACATCCAGCAGTACCAGGAAGGTCCTGTGATATTTTCGGTGAAGAGCTCATCACCACATCATCGCGCCAGCCGCTACCATGCTATTCCTGATTTTCCTGAATATCTTACAGTGAGTGAAGCCTTTTTGACAGATATTTACCTACCAGACACGGTGTGAGCTCAGAGTCCTGCTAAATTCAATTACTAATTTTACCTACGTTGTTCTTAATTATTGTGTAACATTTTATTTTAGTTATCCTGCGTCAATTTTTGTTTTTAGTACATAAGTGCATGCTAGTATTAATACCTCACACATACTTTGTTTATGTTATTCATCCTCACGGTCACTGATAAGCGTTATAGCATACACCTTGCCCACAGAGTCTCGACTAGATTGGAGTCGACTTTTATTTAAATTAATTTCGCGATATATATCGCGAAATAAAATATTTTAATTTAATTCAACATTATGGCTACCTCAAAATCCGACACAAAATATGAAACATCTCCAATTCTTAGGAGTGCCAGTCTAGAAGAAAAAATCGAACTCAACGTTTTGCTAAAATTCATAAAACCATATGACGGGTCACGGGACACCCTGAACCCATTTATATCTAACTGCCAAAATGCATATAATATAGCTGATAGATCTCAGAAACCCATAATATTTAGATACATCTTAAGTCAACTAACCGGTCGTGCCGAAGTCACATGCAGTATAAAAGAATTCGAATCTTTTGAGCAATTCATAGAGTTTATTACTCAACAGTTTGGCGAGAGAAAGCACTACGCACATCTGCTCTCAGAACTACAAGAGTGTCACCAAAGCCCTTCGGAATCCGTTAATCAATTCGCCCTAAAAATTGAAACGTGCCTAGCCAAATTATTAACCGAAATTAAAATATCTATTCCAACGAAAAAGAAGGGTGAAGTAGCAGGTCGCGTGGCGGCCATGGAAGATCTTGCGCTTCACACATTTATGATAGGGCTACAACCACGTCTATCCCAAGTGGTTAGATGTCGCAACCCTGATTCCTTAAACGAGGCCGTAAACTTTGCAGTTGCTGAAGAAAAAATACTTTCAGGAATTCTTAAGAGGTCTCCTCATCAAATTTCAAACTATAATGACAGGCCTAGATTCACACCTCGACGCGATCCACGACTTCAACTAAATCGATCTCCTGTGATACAATCGGCGCGTAATGATCAATCTCGTAATAACAACACCAGCGAACTGGTGTGTCGTTATTGTAAGAATATCGGCCACACAATAGAGAATTGCCGAAAACGCCAATATAATAACAATATTAAGAATCAACAAAATCCTTCTACGTCACGCTACCGACCGGCTAACACGCCGCCCAACCCTGGTTCATCTACTGCACCTCAGAGAAATTTCCACATCACTCAACCATATCTTGATGGCGGTGTAGACGAAGTAGACTATTTAAACTAGTAAAATTTCCCGACGGGTATCGCCCGGGAAATTGCTCCAAAATCAAAGACGATACCGCAAAGCTCACTGTATCTACTATCTCTAAGGCAAAACCTCTGAATCCGCTGAATCCACTGAATCCACTGAATCCGCTGAATCCACTGAATCCTCTGCGTCAGCGAAAACCTCTGAATCCACTGAATCCACTGAATCCTCTGAGTCAGCCAAAACCTCTGAATCCACTGAATCCACTGAATCCTCTGAGTCAGCCAAAACCTCTCAATCCACTGAATCCACTGAATCCTCTGACTCCTCTGAATCCTCTGACTCCTCTGAATCCGCTGAATCCACTGAATCCGCTGAATCCACTAAATCCTCTGAGTCAGCCAAAACCTCTCAATCCACTGAATCCACTGAATCCGCTGAGTCAGCCAAAACCTCTGAATCCACTGAATCCACTGAATCCTCTGAGTCAGCCAAAACCTCTGAATCCACTGAATCCACTGAATCCTCTGACTCCTCTGAGTCCTCCGAATCCTCTGAGATCCAACGTAGCCACTGCATCCGGCCCTGTTCGAATTTCCAGTTCTCGACGCAACCTGAAACATAAAAATAACAAAGTGAATGTATATGAAATTAACCAAAACACAGAGAAAAGATACTTACCATATATTACTATTCATACTCCCGTTTCTGATCACGCGCTATCCTTTTTAGTTGACACCGGTTCTTGTGTATGCCTCATAAAGTCAACCTCTATGACTAAACCTCCAAAATTAAGTGACGTAACTATAGCATTAAAGGGCATAGACCCTGGCGATGACTTCACGACGACCCTTGGAAGCTTTCAAATGCCGTTGCTACAAGATGGCACCGTTAAATGTGAACATGAATTCCATGTAGTAGAAGACATTAGCCTACAATTAGATGGTATAGTAGGTAATGATCTGCTAAAGAAGTTTGGTTGCCAGATTAACTATGAGGAAGGAGTTCTCCGTATAGAAAATAATTCAATCAAATTAAATTTTTTCGAACCACTTTATATTGTTCCAGCCCGAACCGAAATGGTCATAGAATGCACAGTATGTAACCCACACATTCAAGAAGGGATAGTAATAGACCAACATATCTCGGAATCCTTACTAGTCGCAAACTGTATCGTACAAGTTAAAGATAATAACCGCGTTAATCTGACGGTAACCAATACCTCTGATAAACCAGTCTCTCTTCATCCCAATCTCAATCTCCGACTAGAACCAATAAATGTCAAAGCCTGCACGACATCTTTAGATGATGAAATTGTACGTAAAGTACTTGAGAGAACTAATAAGGTCGTCGATTCACTCCGCATCTCCCATTTAAATGAAGAAGAAGCTGATGCCTTAATGAGTGTCTGTGCTGATTACTCTGATATCTTCTATCTCCCTGGCGATCACCTTACTAATACCACAGCTACTGAACACACAATAACTACAAATACTCAAACTCCAATCCAAACTAAATCCTATAGATTTCCTGAATGCCATAAACAAGAAGTAGCTAAACAAATAGACAAAATGATAGAACAAAATATAATTACGCCATCTAACTCTCCTTGGTCTTCACCCATTTGGGTCGTACCTAAGAAAACTGATGCTTCCGGTGAACGCAAGTGGAGAGTGGTCATCGATTATAGAAAACTTAACGATATAACGATTGGTGAAACTTACCCTATCCCACAAATAACTGAAATACTAGACCAGCTAGGCAAAAGTCAATATTTCAGCACGTTAGATTTAGCCTCAGGCTTTCATCAAATTCCTGTATCCCCTAACGACGCCCCAAAAACCGCATTCTCTGTGCCACAAGGACACTACCAATTCAATAGAATGCCCTTCGGACTCAAAAATGCTCCAGCCACTTTCCAGAAACTAATGAATACCTGTCTGTCCGGACTCCAAGGGACGCGCTGCGTCGTATATTTAGATGATATTGTCGTCCATTCGCCAGACCTTTCCAGTCACATTCAGAACTTATCCTCAGTTTTTGACAGATTAAGAAGTTTCAACCTCAAACTGCAACCTGATAAGTGTGAATTTTTGCGTAAAGAAGTTGCTTATTTAGGACATGTTATAAGTGAAAAAGGCGTCAAACCCAATCCAGATAAAACTAAAGCCGTATCCGAATTTCCTGTTCCAAAATCACCCAAGGATGTGAAATCATTCCTCGGTCTTATGTCATACTATAGGAGATTTATTCCAGACTTCGCTAAATTGGCCAAACCTCTTACGTCCCTGTTGAAAAAGGAAACCCCTTTCAATTGGCAGAACGAGCAGCAGCTTGCATTTGAATCTCTTAAACATAAACTGATATCGGCTCCAATCCTAGCTTATCCTGACTTCACACAACCATTCCTGTTAACTTGTGATGCTTCAAACTATGCCATTTCAGCCATACTATCCCAAGGACCTATCGGACAAGATCGTCCAATCGCTTTCGCATCACGCACCCTTAACAAAGCCGAATGTAACTATAGCGTCACTGAAAAGGAATGTTTAGCTATAATCTTTGGCACAAAAACCTTTAGGCCCTATCTTTATGGTTACCGCTTTAAAATAGTGACTGATCATAAACCACTTCAATGGCTGTTTAACTGTAAGGACCCCGGTTCAAGACTAATAAGGTGGAGACTTAAATTGGAAGAATTCGAATATGATATAGTATATAAAAAGGGCAAAATCAATACCAATGCGGATGCACTATCACGATTCCCTGTAAACCCTGTAACAAACACATCTCCTAACATCCTGACAGACGACGACGTTAACCCCGACACTCCCTTAGAAAGCCCTCTGATAGATTTACCTTCTCCCATACCCTTTACATTTAATAACGAAGAACTATTGAATGACAATAATCCAAATCAAGGCCAAAATACTGCTCCTGAACCTACTACAACTACGACACCTAATGTTCCTGACGTTGTTACTGAAATACCTATCGAATTACCAGAATTAACAGATATGGGTCCAATAGACCTCAGCCCTGAAAGTGCTGACTTAAACCTCGACTTTGAGAACATCGAAATCCCTTCTAATCCTGAAAGCCCAGACGCTCAAATTGAAACTAATGTGACTGAAGACGACTATTCTAACTTCCTTAAATCAATTGCCGATAAAAACTTTGCACCTAACACATCACTAACTGAACACAACGAAAATTTATTAAAGACTCCTTATAAAATTATACTAATTCCTACATCTATAGACTTAGATGAATCTAATCCATACCTTACGGAAATCCTAGCCAATGTAGAAGACAAAGAACAGATAATCAGCTCAGAAAAAGAATTACACTCTTACCTGAAAACGAAGTACGGTGACAAAACTATCTATTTCATCTTTACTAAGGTACACTATTTTGATGAAGGACCGTATCCAGATATTTATAAAACTATAAGAGCTGCAAGAAACGAAATACTCCGATCTGAACAAACCTCTGATATAGCAATTTCAGACTTCAAGAACCCTTTCGATCAACACTCATATACGAAGCTGTATAATATTATCACCTACCTTTTTCATAATACCAATGTCAACATACACATTTATCGTAACAATATAATCTATCCTGCCTTAAGTGAGAGACAACGAATTTTGCGCGAAAATCATGATATACCTGTAGCAGGACATCTAGGATCAACACGAATGTACAACAGGATTCGGGAACAGTTTTATTGGAAAGGTATGCGAGGAGACATAGAAGAATATGTGAAGAAATGCAAGCTTTGTCAAGAGAACAAAGCTTTGAGAAAAGTAAACAGAGCCCCGATGGAAATTACTACAACATCAACTGCTCCTTTCCAAAGAGTCGCACTCGACATAGTAGGCCCTTTGCCCGAATCAGGCACAGCTAAGTTAAAATATATCCTTACACTGCAAGATGACCTAACAAAATATTCTATAGCATATCCCATTCGTAGTACATCAGCTGAAGAGACAAGTGATTGCCTAATCCACTTTATTTCATTATTCGGAATTCCTAAATCGATCCTCACAGATCAAGGCACTAACTTCACCGCCGAACTATTTAAGAACACTTGCCAATTTCTAAAAATTAAACAGTTGTGGTCTTCGCCTTACCATCCCCAAACTCAAGGAGCCCTAGAACGAAGTCATTCTACTCTCAAGGAATACCTGAAATCATTTATAAATGAAAATCAAAATAATTGGCCAACTTATGTATACACAGCTATGCTAACATACAATACCACTACACACACAACAACAAGGTTCAGTCCATACGAATTGGTTTTTGGGCATAAACCCTTTATTCCAAATTCACTCTATGAGAGTTGCTCCGGCGCTACCTATACAGAATACATTAAAATGCTACAACATAAACTTAAATACACGCGAGAAAAGGCACTAGAACATATATTGAAATCGAAGGAGTCTTCTAAGACGTATTATGATACCCGAACTAGAACCCCTCCTCAGTACAAAATAGGTGACTATGTATACCTGAAAAATCATTTAAGATTACGAAAAGCACTCTCGCCTATCTGGAAAGGCCCATACAAAATCATTCGAGTTAATAATAATCATACAGTCACTCTCCTAATTAATCGGCGTCATGTAACCCATCATTTTGATGAAATCAAACCCGCTGAAGTCCATCAACCTCTTAATTAAATGCCAGTTTCCAAGGTAAGTACCTTAATTAATTACAAATGTTTCTATTTCAGCGCCTCGTCCAATGCCCAGCAACTATCAACCATCAAGCCATATAATTCTAGTTCCGGTATCTACTTCGATGGTCTAGGCAAACTAAAGATAATAAGCGGACAACTGAATGTTGTCAGTTATGTAGATATTTCCCATATCAATCCACATCTCGTTAACCTCAACGAAATTATAAGTACAGTGAGACTTGCGTGTCAACAGTCTATTGATTATCATTGCGAAAACATCCTATCTCCTTTAATTACCAGATTTAATGATATTCAACGAGAATACGAATCGATATCTCATTTAATTTCTAAGCGCAGTAGACGCTCTGCATGGTTTGGTGGCATAGGCACCTTGTTTAAACATGTCTTCGGCACTCTCGATGAAGACGACGCAATAAAATACGATTCCGCAATCAATTCAATTCAAAATGATCAGAAAAACCTCGCGGGACTTATTAAAAATAATATCTTAATTACAACTTCAACTTTAGAATCATATAACAGGACGTTAAATAAATTAAAAACAAATGAGGAAATTTTAAACGAGGCACTTAATACCTTATTACAACAAAATAATAATATTTCCGAAATTTCAAATAAATTATTATCCGTAACAAAAGTCCACTCCATACTTACGATGCTCGAAAGCTCCTTACTTACATTGTCATTCCAGTTAGAAGATTTGATAAACGCTATCATGTTCAGTAGTCAAAACATCCTTCATCCCAATGTACTAACTCCGTCACAACTGTACCAAGAACTTGTTGATACTAACAGACACTTACCTAAGGATGGCGATATCCCTGTTTCTTTAAATCTAAATAATATTCATTTAATTTTAAGTATATCTAGTGTATCGTGTTACTATTATAATCATAAGTTAATTTTTGTTCTACATATACCACTAGTTACTAGTGACGAATTTATTTTATATCATAACTTAGGGTTGCCAACTCCACATGGAGTAAACAATGAAAATGTATTTAGCCTCATTCTACCTTCTAGTTCGTATATTGCTATTTCTACAGATAAGTTAAGCTTTTGTAATTTAGATAATTTAGATAAATGTAAGTGTATAAACTCTGAGCTCTTCCTGTGCGATATAAAGTCGATCATGTTGTCTGGTAGCAACCCTACGTGTGAAAGTGAACTCTTAACGAAATCGATCAGCGTTATCCCTGTGCAGTGTGAAACCAAAACATTAATTGGTGACATGGACATCTGGAAACCTCTATCGAATAACCAATGGATCTTTGTACAATCACGCCCTACTAAAATATCTATTGAGTGCGGCATGTCCGAAATAAGTGAAAGTGTTGTGTCCGGTACGGGAGTGTTAAGTACAGGAAGCCAATGTACAATATTTACAAAGAGCACGAGACTCATATCGTCCCGTAATAGTGTTAACATAAGTATTGCCAGCCCTAGCTTAGATTTTAACATCATAAATGACTCATGTTGTAGAATAGATGATAAGAATAGTTTAAGTAAAATTATGCCCCGTGTTTCTTTAGAGAATATTGATTTAGATAAGTTACCAACTAACATTAGAAATAATAAACTGATTTCTCAGTTAAATGACATAATTGTAAAACAACCTCTTTTAGAAAAGTATAAGACACATTATATTGTATACACTCTTATGATATCCTTAGTTTTAGTCTCTTTTATAATTTTCAAGATTGTTAAATTACTTTATAATTATAAATGTAAGTTCAATGTTTCAAGGCCACCGATACCTACCGAAATTGAAATGATAAGCACAGAAAACAATCTGTCAACATCAGTACCACGACTTAGAGAAATTGTATGAATTCGAACTTCTATCAAACTTCTCTCCCGAAGTTCAGTCTTCGCGGGGGGTTGTTATACCCTTCCTATGTATGGAAAGGGGCTGAACACTAGATCCTAAGTCTAGTGTCAGCACTTATCATATTATAAATAGAAGTGCGCCCAAGAGCGGGCACGCAGTACAGATCTTTCTATTTCCCGGTCGCGATCGGTTGCCTTTTCCAATTCTTTTGCTAATTCCATTGTATTTCTATTAAATTCTATTCTAGTTTAATAAAGTAGTTTTTTTTTAAAAACCTATTATCAGAGTGCCGTATAACAGTACGGAGTCGCGGGCAACAGCTAGTATTTGAATAAAATTAAATACAAATGGTAGATGGTGAATGTTTGTTTTTAAACCATATTTCAGTTTGTAATGGCTATGAAAGTAATTAAATTTTAACACAATTAATGCTCATTTTATACGTACACACATATTACCTACGTATAATTTTGTTGCATTATGTGCTATTTTAAAAGCTGGAAATTCAATAGTTTCCTTGTTAATACAAGTTTATTATTTGTTGGTTTTTGTTAGAATTAATAAGCTAATTTTCAGTTTACTGGAATTGAAGTTATTTTGTGAAATCAAAAACAAGCAGCAGTTCTAATATATCCTCGACTAAAAATGAACGAAATTGCAACTTTATTTTCTCAACGGGGTTAGGTCACGCAGTGTTGAAAAGTTCTAGAGACATGCAGAATTGCAGTGTTATTTTGTCAATGGCGATAGGTCATGCAGTGTTAAAAATACGTAAAAGTTCTACAATCATTATGCGGAATTGTAATAAAAAAGTTACAAGGAAATGAAAAATCGCTTAATAATATACCTATCGCTTTTTGAAAACGACAGAGCCACAAATCAAAGAAATCACTTTCATTGCATAAATGTTACCAAAATGAGGATGATTTTGTAACAGAAGAGATTTTGAGTTGTGGTCCTATTGTTTTAAAGCAGTGATATGTTTGTTTATAGACCTTTACGTATATGATCGCTCGTAACCTAAAGGTAATTATTTTAATTCATTTTTATGGTTCTTAGATGGATTTAAGAATGACGAAAATCGGCTAACTCCAAAAAACGTGATAACATCCCGTAAAGAATAATTAGGTATATTGCAAAAATCCCATAAGTAGTTAGTACAAGTAGTATCAAAGAACATTACAGAAATTCTTTCTTTTAAACGTACTTTCTGTTCTGTTTAATACATTTATCTGCTTAATGTTTCTAAGAGCTTCAATTTATTGTATTTGGCAAAACGCCCGCACTGTTTAGTCACGTTGAGGAGTTCATTTGAACTCGCCTCACCTGGCAATGCCTTACATTAATTACTTAAATTATTTTAGTAAGGTTTCCTGTCGTATTATATTATATTAGTTATTTAGGCGTTAGTTACAAAAGGTTAGATTTGCTTGGTTTTGATTTTAAAGATGAAGTATGTCTATGTAAATACTTAAAGAACTGTTGTGGGTGTTGTAACAGTCAGAAAACGGAAAACCTTAAACTGAAACCTAACTAAATACCCTGTGGCTGTTCGGAAGGCCCTTGCCCAATTGTGGGATTGTAATGGGCTCACAAATAGTAAGTGTTTTCTAGGGGAATTGCTATAACGTGCTTGAATTGTGGATAGATTATATCATTACGCTAACGACAAGGAGCAGGGCAGTTCCTTTAAGGAAGGTGAAGCCGTGAGTGATTGATAGTACATATAAAAATCAAATCAACAAGCTGATGTTTCGTGTGTGATAAATATGAAAATAAAATTAGCATAAATTTACATGTCTTAAAACAACTTTTATGTTCGCGTATTTACGTTATTTATATAATTGTATGTACAATAATAACATTGTCAATATTTGCTAAATTGTTTTGGGAGCAGTTACAATGAGCGTGGGTAACGGGTGATACCGCGCGTGGCAGCTAGTTTACTGTCAAGTGTCATGCACTTGGCTTTATGCCGCGACGTCGATACACTGCACTTTTTTAGCAAAACTTGAGAAGTGCTATAGAGAATTTCTTCACGATTGCATCAGTTATGTATGACAGTACAAATATAGATGGTACTTTGGTGTTACTAACGTGTAAATAGGTAGGTACTTTATTAAATTAACTGTACTGAATAAATATGTGTTGCGTCATAATACTTGCTTTTAATAAATTATTTCAATCCATAATTTAATGCGTAGAAAACTTGACATGCGCTTTGTGTTAGTACCTGTTTTGTAATCGTTTAAATACTAGATAATCTATGACTAGGTATTATTTCGAACCTTGCGACGAGTAAGTCAAAAGTAGCGAAATAGTGATTTAAAAATTTCTGTAGGTATCCAATTAAATGAGTTACTACTACTAGTTACTTTTACTAGGTTTAAATGCGTAAAAGAAAAGTAATAAAAACTACAAAAAGTAACAGGTTCCACCGAGATTTGAACTCGGATCGCTGGATTCAAAGTCCAGAGTGCTAACCATTACACCATGGAACCGCACATGTGGGTTGTCGAAATTTCGTGTTACTTACTAGAGATTGTGTTAAACATTTTGTATTGAACTGTAACTTTTCCTAAAAATGTGATATTAGTACGCTTGTAAGTGCACCTTGACTGGCAAGCGACCATATTATGGTCGCGTGCCAGTTGTTCGTTGCGCTATGTAAATACGGGTCATTTTTGCATGGCATTCAGATTTGTTTGACAAATTCTAGAATTCTAGAATTCTAGATGCTATTTTCTAATTATTCTTATATGGTAAGTACATAAAAGCTTTTTTAATTGTGTAGAAAATATTATATACTATTTATATAAAAAAATTCTAATAAGAATTACGGCATACATTTCTCAATAAAAATTATCGTAGTAAAGTCGGTGATTCGAGTCCCAAACTTACAATGGGTCGCTTTATTTGAATCGTATTTAAAAATAAACAAAGATAAACATCTGTTGTTTATATTATAAACAGTAGATAAACCAAACTGTGGCTCAACACATGTTAGGTACTCGAAACCCTAGCCGTACGATAACAAAGCCACTTGAAACTACCGTGTTTTTTTTCTTAAGTGCCCGCCATTGTGAGAGATTGTACCGTTAGTTTTTATAGCCCTAGTGTAAAAAAAATGTTTGTGAACGTGTTATGTGGTTATTACATTTCGTAAATATAACATTTAGCTATAAGAAAAAATAAACACTGTAATATGAAACTATTTCAATTTCAAAATATACCATAATTTATACAAATTTATCGCAATTTTTTATTACCCTACTAATTACCGGAAGTTTTAAAAACATTTATGTATTAAGCTTTAGAATTGTTAAATACTAATTCGTAAAGAATTTTATACTCAAGCCAAATATATATACATCTTATTAGGTGTTTATACAAAATCATTGTGAAATCTTCGAAACAATGCATCTATTGTTACCCAGCGGGGGGCCGGGCGGGGGGTGGTGCCAGATGTTCCGTTATAAATCAATGTCAAGTGCCAGTTGAGAGGGTATATCGCGTAAACCTTCATCTATAAATATTATTTGATATCATAAATAAATACATAAATCCGATCCATTTCAACAAATCATACATGATAAGATAATAATGTTTTTGACTGATTTTATTCAAGGGCGTTGCTCACTTAGTCTAAGTTTCAACAGTCATTAATAAAAACTGTATATAAATACTTGATGATACTTGTGCCCAAGGTTATAAGCAATTATTATTTCGGTAGAAAACAAATTCTGGAATGCTAAATAGTCACGTATCTATTATTATTTATACAAGCTTTTAAGTATCCGAATCCTAATAACTACATTGCTAATTATGTTTCAGTGTTCTAGAAAATTCTTTGTCTCTACGTCTAAAAGTGGTATTGTGTGGTATTCGGTGTTGGCAGAGTCGTTACTATTATATAAGTACCATTATTATCATCATCGATGCCGTCAAAAAAGGGAAGAAAAATGATGATGATTATTAGTTGTTAAAATCAATTTCCGTGTGGTGACGGATTAACAATACAAGTGTCACCACCCCATCTCCTCCCAAGGGTGCTGTAAAAATCAGCTAAGGGATATTGCACACAGATAACATCTTCTGTGAGAGACGGAAAACTCGAAAATAAACCCTGTGCCAACACGCCTGGTCAGCGCGGTACAGTAGACCATAATCCCTCCAAAGTGGAGGAGGCCCGTGCCCAACAGTGGGACATAAATGGGCTGGAGAAGAAAGCATCAACGGAATTCAACGGAAAACTAATATTATGAATATTATGAGTTTGCTTGTTTCAACGCGCTAATCACAGAAACTACTAGTCTGATTTGAAAAATTCTTTCATTGTTGGATAGTACATTTATTGAGGAAGGCTATAGGCTATATAACATCACGCTGCGACCAATAGGAGCGAAGCAGTAGTGAAAAATGTTGCAAAAACGGGGTAAATTTTCGAAATTTCACGCGTATGGAGTCGCGGCCAGCAGGTAGTAATTACATAAATTGTGAAAATCTCAGCTCTCTAGAGATACAGCCTGGTGACAGACTGACGGACACGGAATTCTTGGTAATAGGTTCCCGTTTCACCTTTTGGTACGGAACTCTAAAAACGTAATAGTTATTTTTTTTTAAATCTTTAGTTATTTATAGAGGACTTGGTTCACAAAATAGGGAGTGAACATGTCGTCCTCGTAATACTACACAATATTATTTAACTTATAATCTAGCCTTAATTGCTATTTTAAATCGTTTGTACAGTTCTTTCGCATTCTTACAATCAGGGGAAGCTAACATACTGTTACATAGTCCCAACCGGTCGACCTCTTCGTTACCTTTGATTCCCACATGAGATGGAATCCACTGGATCACAACTTAAAAAGAAACGTAATAGTTAAGTCTTTACTTAATTTATAACAAAGTCGTTATTTTGGTATGTAAGTACTTATCTTCAAAACTACGCAATGGATTTTGATGCGGTTTTATTTTAAATGATAGAGTGGTTTACGAGGATGACGTTTTGTTTTTAGTACATAATTTGTTAGGGTTCGGTGTATATTGAGGGTTAGTTTAGTAACTATAAACGCGAATGAAATCGCGGGCGTTAGTTAGTCAAATAATCAGGTCGAGGCGAATTTGTAGTAGGTAGATATTCAACAAATTAAATAGTTTTCCAGTAATTTTACGTATCAGTCGTGGCTTTTTCTCAGAAACGTTTATTAAATGAATAGGAATAAAACAGCCAGTCTGGAATAGTCTGAATAAGAAATATCTACGTATCATTTGTAACCAACATGCTAACATAATATGATTGCCCGTTATGTTAATAAAATGACCTTGGATAAGTCAGCCGCCATGAGTACGCGTGAATAACGCATTGGCAATAAGTTTAATGTACATAATATAATACATAAGTGTGTTTGTTTGTTCATATAAGTATACCTATTCATATCGTTGCACAAATTGTTATCTACTGATAAGTCTGCGTAGAGGCTCATAACTATCTGTATATTGGATTTTATTTACTTGCTCAATTCGCCCATCGTCATCATCGCACCGTGACGCCGTTTTCCCATGTGGGTAGGAGGTGTTCCCAAGAGACTATAGAGCGTTATCTGCTACGATCCAATGACACTTCTTTGGTTTCATCCACACTCATACTGATCTGGTCTCTGAATGTCCGACGGTTGTAAGTGACACATTTGACTGTTTCTTACCAGAATTTAGTGTCCGACCGAAACCGAAACTCACGTGGTCAAGTATAAAATTTCTTAAAATACTGAAATTTGGTGCATTTTACCTATTATTTTTTGGAATCATTTAAGTATTTAATATAATTTAAAAAAATATTAATCACACTCTTATTATTTTTCTAAATTATGTTCTCATAATTCCCGAACAGAGCGTTGCCGCGGGAAACGAAGTTAGGCAAGCATGAGTGTGCGTGAACCGCGACACAAGTTTCGGTTTCGGCCTACTTTGGCAGAAATCGAAACTGCCGCCGAAACTTGATATTTGGCCAAAACTCGGTCGAAACCGAACTTTCGGTCGGACACTACCAGATATACTCTGAGGAAAATATACTCTGATGTCATCTTGGGTAAACTTAAAAAGGTCAAGTGCGTAACATTTACAATCGTCAAGCATGTATGACCAGATGTATGAGAGAGGATGAAACCAAGTGTATTTGGATCGTAGCAGATGACATTCAATAATCTCTGCCTACACCCATGGGCAAAGACGTGATGTTATGACCATGATGACTTCTATTGTTATTGTTTGTTAGTCTTTTCTCCTTTTGTGGAAGACTGGGCTCATAATTAGGCCCTTTGCGGATTCAGTAAGAGGTAAAACGGATTTAGACGCGTATACGTTACTGTTAAGTTTTACTGCAGTTATTTTATGGGCGTAACCAGGATCTAGTATCGGAGAGGGTTTTCATTTCGAGAGGCGGGGCGGCGGGGGCGTTGTTACAGAGGCCTTGATTTGTACATAACCTTTCCTGGCTACGTCCTTGAGTTATTTAATTTCAATATTACCAGATTCTGACCAAGCCTCTTAGATTACAGAGTAAACACCAAGCTACCCTACTTTCAAATACCTTTTTAGTACTTTCCATCCCATGGTTACCTGGATGAAATCGCCATGTGCGACTGGTGCCAACTGTGCTTATAGATTTTAAGTTCAATTTTGATAAACCTCTTTTTGTACAATAGAGTTTATCTATCTAATCCCTAGCCCAGGGAATCAAAAAATAATAAACCATGAACCAAATCACAAATTTCTCATGACGTTTTTCTTTCTTTACAGTTGCCTGTTACGATCAAATCAAAGTCTCTCCACTGGCAGAAGGTTTGCCCTTCAGATCATCTATACATCCCAACAAAGCATGAAACTGCATGCGATGTGTAAACACTTTCATTATCACAATTAACGCTTTGCAATGGAGTGGTACTTTGAGAATGGAAACAAAAGGAAAATTAGCCTATAACCATACAACGTGATATGGGCTGATTTTAAACTGTCCTTAATTTTCTGTAATTGTGACAAACGCTATTTTGGGTTAGTTTAACATAAGTTTAAAAGTTATTGGATTACAATTCGCGCCTTTTATTTATTGGGGTGACAAAGAAATGTGATGAAAATTAAATAAGTATTTTAAGGGTGTATAATGTTCGTGACTCGTGACGTCACTTCCGGATTCCAAAATTAAATGAACCGAAATGCGATTGTCGAATTTCAGTATACTGAAAGATTTAAAAAGTTTGATGATGTTTTAGAAAAAAAAATACTTGATAGTATTGAAGTGGACATTGGAGTAGGCTCTAAGCACGTGAAAAAAAAGATGTTGATGCTGGCATTATCAATTTTAGTATTTCTTAGTGGTAACTTTTAAAAGGAGAGATTCCCTATACCATGCACTTATATAGCTGTAACTGTTTGACACTTACAACACTCTTATATGGCTCTCAATATAGATTTATTATAGCTTAGCTATACCTAGAGGTGCAAGATCATAGTCATCAAATCTAAATAAAAAGTTATAGTTATAAATTCACATATATTTATAACATTGTACTTTAAGCGTAGATATATTTTTAAGAAAGTGGCTCATTTTGGGCATTACTTGTTTTTTTTTTTTATCACACGTTTTGTACATTCCAAATTCATTTTTAGGGTTCCGTACCCAAAGGGTAAAAACGGAACCCTATTACTGAGACTTCGCTGTCCGTCCGTCCGTCCGTCCGTCCGTCCGTCCGTCTGTCACCAGGCTGTATCTCAAGAACGGTGATAGCTAGAGAGTTGAAATTTTCACAGATGATGTATTTCTATTGCCGCTATAACAACAAATACTAAAAATAAAATAAAATAAATATTTAAGGGGGGCTCCCATACAACAAACATGATTTTTAGGGTTCCGTACCCAGTATCTCAAAAACGGTGATAGCTAGACAGTTGAAATTTTCACAGATGATGTATTTCTATTGCCGCTATAACAACAAATACTAAAAATAAAATAAAATAAATATTTAAGGGGGGCTCCCATACAACAAACATGATTTTTTTTACCGTTTCTTGCTCGATACTAATAACGTTGCCTTATGTTGCATAGATAATGGTACGGAACCCTTCGTGCGCGAGTCCGACTCGCACTTGACCAATTATTTGTTTATTTACGCCATTTGTAATAGTTTTGAAATTGGAATTCTATCATAAATTCTACTAGGTATCAATTTGAAATTACCCATTGAGAAACCGAGAACTGTGTAAAGGAGCATAAACGCTACTTACTCTCTTTTTCGTTTTTATTAAATTTTTTTGGTGAAAGCCAGTATTATTTAGGTATTTTGACATTTAAAACCACCCATTATTATACTTAAGTTTGTGATTTTAATGTGATTTTTTTTAGTAATGTACTATAATTTAATGTATTACCTATTTGACTACTAGTAATAAATGCTGAATAATATTTTTTGTAGTTTATTTTACCCAAACCCATCGTCTCTCATTTCAGGAAGCTAGTTCAAACGAGGGGTCGTTTGAACTAGCTTCCTGAAATGTGGGACACCTTAAATCTAAACCCTGCACCTATCTATATGTGGTCAATAATGTTAAAACAGTCTAAATACACTCATTACAGATTACAGGAATATTATCTTGAACTTATGGTCAAAGTGCTAAATAGCACTTTACTATAATTAACATGTTTATACTCTCGGAAAAATTAACTTGTTATTAGTTCAATCAGCATAAGTTTAAAATCCATAATAGTCTAGTAAATGGAAATAAAAAAACACCAGTTATTTTAAAAAATATATTAAATGTTACAATCATGACTTCAGTTACATTGTGTTATTTTAATCCTTTGATGAAAAGGCCTTGCCTGTGATGTAACGGATTAAGAATATGCATATCACTATTCCTCTCCAGGCTAAAAGCAGAAAGTAAATGCCAACACGCCTAGTCAGTGTGGCATAGGAAAACCAGATACTCAGAAGTGAACGAGTCCCAACAGTGGGAGTGGGAGACTTAGAGTAGGTTTTTGAAGCAACAGAAGTTATACACCGTTATCTTTGTTAAAAATACTGCCAGGTTGTTTATTAGCTGCTATGCACACCCTACTCCAAATTGTTTACTAAGAGATGATGGTACACAATGAGTATGAGCATTGCTCTTGTACTTTTTCAGCAGCCACCTGACAATGCAAGCTCTTATTGGATTAACACTCTAAGGTTAAAACTTTATGTAAGATTTCCACAGATCAGAATTACACTGTTGTTATCTATTCAGTCTCACATATAAAAAGTTTTGAGTTCAAATCACACAAACTTAAAAACTAATTTGTTTACACTAATATTTTTTTATTGTTTTTCTGATAAGTGCCATTCGTTGTCTATGAGCTTCTGTAACTGCAGCTCTCTTGTACGGTCTGAGCTCATCATTACCAAAACCTGGTAGCCACATGTTCCATTGTCGTTCTGAAAATGATAATTAGTTACCTATATTATAAAGAGAAAACATTGTATTTCTGTAATGAATAAACATAGAAACTGCTGGACCAATTTTTGATAATTCTTTCACTATCGTAATGGTACATTATGCCTGAGTAACATAGACAAAAAAATATTCTAGTGATTTTATGCATACACAGTCATGGGCAACGGCTGGTCAAATCAAAACGAAACAATTACAAAAGCTAGAATAGGGTTAAGTAAGAAGTAGATAAAAATACCCAGTTAATAATGTGTTTCATATTATTAAGAGAATTAATATCCCATATTTTTCAAGATTTTCTAAACATAATGCAATATTTTTTTCTTATACCAAAATGCAAGTGTCTAGAAAATTTCAAGTTCCCACAACTCACTGCTCCCTCAGTGCCAAAATAACTTTACAATTTAGAACATAGGCCTTGATCATATAATTTACAGATGCATAGCGAATATAAATATATAAGCTTACCTAAATGTAACTGCACATCTCGTAACTCAACATTTGGTGCATGTCTGTGCTTCGCTATTGAACAGGATGCGTTTAAAGCAGTGTCTATAAAATCGTCAGCTAATTGTAACAGCATTTCTTCCACTTCTTCATCTAGTTGAACTGTGGGGTCCACTTCGCGAACTAGTTCTTGTAAACGAGGCCGACTTAGTAACTAAAATAAACACAATACTAATGCTCAACATAATTCAGTATAATTTATTTAATAATTTTAGTAAAGAATTGTGTTGGGTAGAACTATACAAACATTAATAAGGCTGTTAAGTATTCTTAACAGCCTTATTAATGTAATAATAATGCCTTAACAAACGCTGCGTAAGCTTTAATACGACGAAAACTTCATAGACATTAAGGTTATGTTATCAAATAGCACTTACTTGCGTAGTCTGATCTCCTCCACCACTCTGATTAGCCTTAGCACCTACTTGTGATTGTGTACCCATTGGACTATTCTGTGAGGGTGATCCTTGAATAGAAGTAGCCTGCAATTGAGGACTTTGTATTGGGTTGTTGACGTACTGTATCGTGCCCTGATTAATAGTTCCTAACGTAGGCATATTTCCTTGACCCATAGAGTTATTAGACATAATGCTTAGTTTGCTTTTGATTACCTACGTTCTCAATTCAATTCTTTTCTTTTAGTCAGCAAATCCCAACACAACAAAACTACAAAAAATGCATAAATGTCAACCAATCAACCAATCCATCACAAAATGACATTTTTATTTTTTTATGCTCCAGCCATAGAGTATCTATATATATATATCGTAGAGTATATTATGTACATCTATGGCACCAGCACAGACTAATAAAAAAGATTATGATGACCACAGAATAGAATATCCCCGTTTTCCAATGGCAGAGCATAATGCGACTCAGTGCCGCACAATGCTGACGCTTAATTGGAACGTGAATTAGTTTTAAAATGCGCCAGCAGAGTGCGCTAAGTTCATGTTGAAAAAAAAATTCTTAAATAAACATTTACCATTGTATTCACATTATATGTGTGGAATATAAAAAAAGTCATTATTTATACCTTCATCCATACTTATATTTATTTATTTTTTAACACAGCTTTAATTAACTTTGAATATTTCCAGAAAACTCCGACGAAAAGAAAGCCTTAAATTTTTTTTAACAATAAATAATATTACTAACGATAAGATATAAATAAAATTTCAATCAATGCCAATTTAAAGAAAAAAATACTTGTTAATTTTCTGTCGCTGAAGTTGGTATGGATTGCATCACTTTTGAGAGGGCTCGATTGTGCGATGCGATGCTGTAATTGGAACACTCAACGTTGAGCATTGTGCCGCATAATGCGCTATTGTGCGCTGATTGGAAAACGGGGTATTTCTACTAAGCGTACAAAGTTAACCCTCTAAACAAAAACGGCACTTTTAAGTACCAATTTTATAAGCCACGCAAATTGAACGGAATGGAACCTTGTCAAATTAATGCCCTTGTGGCGTCATCAGCAAAGAAAAAGTACAGCTAACATAATGTAATATTCTCATCTATTAATAAAAGTGTATAATGTTTTGGCTAATCCTACATCTGAGGACGCAAAGCTGATTTTGACACAAATAATATTTGGTTTTTTCATATGTGATTATTGATATTTTATAGTTGATTCTTATTATTTATGTACATAGGTTTAAGTTTGTAGATAAATTAGTTTAAGTTATGATGGGGCTGACATATTATGTTATAATCATAAGCCCCCATTAAAAATAAAGAGAAAAAAAATTTAAAAAAGTTTATAAAGGTAATTTGATGTTTTTTTTAATTAAAACTAAATGTTTGAATAATGTTTAACTCTTAATCATCATCATTCATCACATTTTTTAAAATCTTAACTTAACTCTTCAACACCACTCATATACCCCATTTTCCAATGGCAGAGCATAATGCGGCTCATTGCCGCACAATGCTGAACTATGCTGACGCTTAATTGGAACATGAATTAGTTTTCAAATGTTCAGTGTTGAAAAAAAAATACTAAAATAAAATTGTATTCACATTATAAGTGTGGAATATAAAAAAAAAGTCATTGTTTGTACCTTCATCCATACTTATATTTAGTTTTTTTAAACACAGTTTTAATTAACTTTGATTATTTCCAGAAAACTCCGACGAAACGAAAGCCTTAAAAATTTTTTTAACAATAAATAATATTACTACATATCGATAATAAATTAAATTTCAATCAATGCCAATTAAAAAAAAATACTTGTTAATTTTCTGTCGCTGAAGTTGGTATGGATTCCACGCATCACTTTTGAGAGTGCTCGATTGTGCGATGCGTTGCTGTAGTTGGAACACTCAACGTTGAGCATTGTGCCGCATAATGCGCTCTTGTGCTGTAATTGGAAAACGGGGAAAGATACATATACCTACATACATTACACATACCTACAAATAATTACTCAAATTAAATAAGAGTTTATCGTTGTCTTTAGATTAGTCTTTAGATGTTAAAAGTTTGACAAGATCCTTCTGCACTAACATTGCAGTTAGTGACGGGAGTGTTACGAGGGATATTCCTGATTTAAACTAGTTATTAAGACAACAGAGAAGCTAAGTCACTCTCTAACACTTTCACACCAAAATGTAAATCGCTTCTCTGGCAAACTATTAGATGTTGAATTGTTAATTGATAAACACAATATTGATGTTTTATGTTTTACTGAAACATGGCTAAAGTCAGAGGAAATGCCGTTTAATATAGATAATTTTACTATTGCTAGTTCATTCCAGAGAGTCGCCGCCGCCGGGGGAGGGTCTCTAATTATTGTTAAAAATAACTTGAAATACAAAGAAAGATTAGATATTAAAACACTTTCTGTGGAACGTATTTGCGAAATCGCGTGTGCTGAAATTGAAAATTACATAATTTTATGCGTGTATAGGCCACCATCTTCTAGTATATCAGATTTTTTTGAAATTATGGAAGAGGCACATTAAGTTAAAAGTAAATGAAAACATATTGGTTTTTTTTTTTTTTTTTTTTATAATATTGGCTCGCGCGGTTTGCGCAGTTGCCACGAACAAAGGTAGGGAAACAACAGTAATTTTAATTAAAATTTGGATTCGAGAATTTCGAAAGATCAGGGCCCTGAGTCGGGTATTTCAACGGTCTCACAACTGTACCATTATTGTACCATTATGGTGCAATAGTAAAGTTTTTGGTAGTCTACTATTAATGTGTCGTCATAACGACTTCATCATTGTCTTACAATTGTCAAAGTGACATAAAATTGCTAGTCTCGTACACAACTGCTTCACAATTGCAATTCAATGACTGAAATGTTTCGGTAGTCTGCTATTTTGAATTTGACAGTAATATTTTTAAATTGTCCTGTGTCGACAGATTGCCATAAACAAAAAATAGATAGATAGAAATATTAGAAATTGTTCTTTGTAATTTATTGCAATTTACTAATCTCCTAAACTTCACATTGCTTTTTATACTAATAAATAGTATGTACAAATATATTTAAACGAAGTCTAGCATGATTAAATGTTTAAATTTATTAGTAGTTTTTCGAAAATCACTTCAACTAACGCATTTTTTAAAAACGGCAACACATACATACCATTCTAACACAATCCATAGATAAAAGAGACCGAAAATTCAATGCATAGATAAAAGAGATCGACAATTCTATTACCATTGAAAGACCGTTATGACGGCATATAGCAGACTACGGATATTTGACTTCAATTGCAACGGTATCGTGCCGGTATTGTGCCGGTATGACAATTGTTCCAAAATAGTGGACTTGAGCACCTGGGCCCTGAGTCGGGTATTTCAACGGTGTCACAACTGTACCATTATTGTACCATTATGGTGCAATAGTAAAGTTTTTGGTAGTCTACTATTATTGTGTCGTCATAACGACTTCATCATTGACTTACAATTGTCAAAGTGACATAAATTGCTAGTCTCGTACACAACTGCTTCACAATTGCAATTCAATGACTGAAATGTTTCGGTAGTCTGCTATTTTGAATTTGACAGTAATATTTTTAAATTGTCCTGTGTCGACAGATTGCCATAAATAAAAAATAGATAGATAGAAATATTAGAAATTGTTCTTTGTAATTTATTGCAATTTACTAATCTCCTAAACTTCACATTGCTTTTTATACTAATAAATAGTATGTACAAATATATTTAAACGAAGTCTAGCATGATTAAATGTTTAAATTTATTAGTAGTTTTTCGAAAATCACTTCAACTAACGCATTTTTTAAAAACGGCAACACATACATACCTTTCTAACACAATCCATAGATAAAAGAGACCGAAAATTCAATGCATAGATAAAAGAGATCGACAATTCTATTACCATTGAAAGACCGTTATGACGGCATATAGCAGACTACGGATATTTGACTTCAATTGCAACGGTATCGTGCCGGTATTGTGCCGGTATGACAATTGTTCCAAAATAGTGGACTTGAGCACCTGGGCCCTGAGTCGGGTATTTCAACGGTGTCACAACTGTACCATTATTGTACCATTATGGTGCAATAGTAAAGTTTTTGGTAGTCTACTATTAATGTGTCGTCATAACGACTTCATCATTGTCTTACAATTGTCAAAGTGACATAAATTGCTAGTCTCGTACACAACTGCTTCACAATTGCAATTCAATGACTGAAATGTTTCGGTAGTCTGCTATTTTGAATTTGACAGTAATATTTTTAAATTGTCCTGTGTCGACAGATTGCCATAAATAAAAAATAGATAGATAGAAATATTAGAAATTGTTCTTTGTAATTTATTGCAATTTACTAATCTCCTAAACTTCACATTGCTTTTTATACTAATAAATAGTATGTACAAATATATTTAAACGAAGTCTAGCATGATTAAATGTTTAAATTTATTAGTAGTTTTTCGAAAATCACTTCAACTAACGCATTTTTTAAAAACGGCAACACATACATACCATTCTAACACAATCCATAGATAAAAGAGACCGAAAATTCAATGCATAGATAAAAGAGATCGACAATTCTATTACCATTGAAAGACCGTTATGACGGCATATAGCAGACTACGGATATTTGACTTCAATTGCAACGGTATCGTGCCGGTATTGTGCCGGTATGACAATTGTTCCAAAATAGTGGACTTGAGCACCTGGGCCCTGAGTCGGGTATTTCAACGGTGTCACAACTGTACCATTATTGTACCATTATGGTGCAATAGTAAAGTTTTTGGTAGTCTACTATTAATGTGTCGTCATAACGACTTCATCATTGTCTTACAATTGTCAAAGTGACATAAATTGCTAGTCTCGTACACAACTGCTTCACAATTGCAATTCAATGACTGAAATGTTTCGGTAGTCTGCTATTTTGAATTTGACAGTAATATTTTTAAATTGTCCTGTGTCGACAGATTGCCATAAATAAAAAATAGATAGATAGAAATATTAGAAATTGTTCTTTGTAATTTATTGCAATTTACTAATCTCCTAAACTTCACATTGCTTTTTATACTAATAAATAGTATGTACAAATATATTTAAACGAAGTCTAGCATGATTAAATGTTTAAATTTATTAGTAGTTTTTCGAAAATCACTTCAACTAACGCATTTTTTAAAAACGGCAACACATACATACCATTCTAACACAATCCATAGATAAAAGAGACCGAAAATTCAATGCATAGATAAAAGAGATCGACAATTCTATTACCATTGAAAGACCGTTATGACGGCATATAGCAGACTACGGATATTTGACTTCAATTGCAACGGTATCGTGCCGGTATTGTGCCGGTATGACAATTGTTCCAAAATAGTGGACTTGAGCACCAGTAAGATTTTATTAACAGAATAAATAAATAGATGCTATATTTTAATATCATTTTCAGTAATAAAACTACTTAAAGCATTATATATATCGAAGTTATTAGATGCTAGAAGAACAGTAATAGAAGTAGGTAATGGAAAATTCAACGTTTTTAAAGAGTTATATATCATACTATTATCACGGTGAGGGCAGGAGAGAAAAATGTGATTCACATCGCCAACATCTAAACCACATTCGCACATATTAGAGGCCACGACTTGAATTTTAGCGAGGTATGCAGGTGTACAAACGTGTCCCAATCTCATACGAATGATACAACAAGTGTCCCTTTTATTAAATGACATTCTGGCAAACCAGGGTTTACCTGGAATATCAGATTGTATGGAAAAGTAATGTTTGCCTTTTTTCTGACAACTTTCTATCCAAATCTTATTCCAAGACTCTCTTAAAAACACTCTAGCGAGAGCTACCAAGTCATGGCTAAAGTTTTTGTACGGAAACAAGTCACCGTTTTGAATAGCCTCATGCGCAAGGCGATCAGCAATATTATTACCCAAGATGTTGCAATGGCTAGGTATCCAAACGAAAGAAACTTCTAATCCCAACTCACTACACTGAGCAAGTAAGGTTCTAATACTAATTATTATAGGATACACTAACTTACAGTTAAATGGGTAGTTATGAAGTGCTTGTAAGGCACTTTTAGAATCGGTAAAAATGACAGATTTTTGTAATTTTGCTAACTTAATATATTCAACAGCTTTAAATAGTCCATAACATTCGCCAGTAAAGATTGACGATTCTGGAGGAAGTTTAATTTGTTGTCTGATTTTGTATTGAGAATGGTAGACGCTAATCCCTACTTTACCCACTGAGGAGCACTTAGACGCATCGGTGTAAATATGATGCCAGTCTACCCACTGACAGTCTTTAATGAAGTTGAATTTAGTATTAGCATTGACGTCACTTTTGCAGATATTTATATTAAGATTTATGTTAGGAGTTAATTTTAAAGCATCAAAATTTGTGTTAAAAAGTGGATATTGTACATAACTACAAGTAGGAGCGTGTAAATTGAGATACCTTTGATAACTTAAAACTATGCATGGAAGAGTTTTATGTGACCAATAACTTGTAGTGTTAGTAGAATTATTTAAGAGTTTTAATGATTTATGTAAAGGATGTTTGGCAAATTGAAGACAACGGAGTAAATATCTGTCACATAAATATTGCCGTCTCAAGTCTAGTGGAGATTCCACGCATTCAACCTGTAAACAGTTTATCGGACTAGATTTCATCGCTCCACATATCAAACGCATTGCCTTATTTTGGATCGCATCTAATTTTGTTAGTCCCGTTTTATTAACTGGTGTAAGCAAAAAAATGGCATAATCAAGAATACTTCTAATCATGGCATTATATAAAATTTTAAGTGTAAACGGATGGGCACCCCACCAGACTCCCGAAAGACATCTCAAAATGTTCAATAAACGCTCACTCTTATTAACTATATATTCGCAATGGGGAATACCCGAAAGCTTTGCATCTAATACTACCCCAAGAAATTTAGTTTGTTGTTTTATAGGGACTAAAATATTATTATAATAAACAGAAATTGCTGGGGGTGACCTCTTTCGTGAAAAAGGTATAACTGCACTTTTATCAGCTGAAACATCAAGACCATTAAAATCTAGCCAGTTTTTAAGAAGAGATAGAGAATGCGACAACGTGTCTGCTGCAACCTCTACATTTTCGTGAGAGTAATATACAAGCAAGTCATCAGCGTACTGCAATACCGTAACATCTGAGCCTAAAGACGATTCTAAGTCATAACTGTATATATTGTATAAAATAGGACTGAGTACAGATCCTTGAGGTAAACCAGAATTTACAAGACGGGTTTCAGTAGAGTCATTTACAGATAGAGTTATACATCTATCTGACAACATAGTAACGATAAAATTGGATAATATACTAGGAACTCTTAGAACTTGTAGTTTTTTATAAAGAATTGACACAACCACATTATCATATGCAGCTGTTATGTCCAGAAATGCAGCAAGTAAGTAATGATTATTAGATAAAGCTAGTCTAATGTCAGTAATTAAAACACTAATGTTATCTATAGTCCCTCTCCCGCGACGAAATCCAAACTGATTATTACACAATAAATTATTACTCTCTATAAACCATTCGAGACGATTCTTAATAAGGTGTTCAGTGATTTTCATTAAAACTGATGAAAGCGCTATTGGGCGATATGAACAGCTTTGGTTCGGATCTTTGTTAGGTTTAAGTATAGGTAAAATATCTTGACATTTCCAGGAAGAAGGAATATTGCAGGAGGAAACAATATTATTGATAAGATTAAGGAAATAAGACAGAGAGGTGTCATTAAGGTGAGAAAAGAAGGAATACGGGATTCCATCTAATCCTGGAGCGGAATCTTTGGTCTTGGCCAAAACTCCTATTAACTCGGTCATAGAAAAAGGACCATTCAGTCCAGTAAAATCGCTGATGGGAACAAGAGGTATAAGTTCAGGAGCAGTAGGAGGGGCTAATTTGTTTAGAAACCGTGTTGTTAAATGGAAAGGCAAGACAGAACGGGAATTATTATCTTTAAAGGCAGATTTAAATCTTCTTATTTTATTCCAGACAACTGAAGAGCTTGTGTTGGGACAGAGAGACAGACAGAAGGATCTCCATGATTCAAATTTCTTCTGTTTAAGAAGTTTCTTAGTAAATTTTATAGCTTGCATGACATTCTCAAAATTTTCATCAGTCGAACAATGACAATATTTACGCTCTGCTAGTTTTCTGCTTTTAATAGCTGCCGTACACTCGGCGTCCCACCATGGAGGGGACGGAAGGAAACGAGAAGAATTATTCTTTTTTGGAAATGTCTCGTCTGCTACTTCAATTAAGGCCATGGCAAGTGCTTCAGCGCAAATCTCTTCATTGTCTTGTGTTATATTAGGAAGTGATAATATTTTAACATCTATTTTTTCTTTGAAGAGATCCCAGTCTGCATTTGATAATCTATATTTTAAGCGCGGAGAGCGTTTCTCTGACTGACGACGATGAAAGGGAAATGAAAGAAGAAGAGGAAAATGGTCGCTACCAAAGGAAGACGACAATGCAGACCAGTTTAAGGAGGACGCCAAGTTGGGAGAACAGATCGACAGATCAGGAGCACTAGTGGCTTCGTTGGGAGCAGTGCGACGCGTAGGGGCACCATTGTTCAATATACATAAGTTTTGATCATGCAACATATCAATGATGAAGTTTCCAAATGTATTAGTATTAGTGCTTCCCCAAGATTGGTGCTGAGCATTAAAATCACCTAGTAAAACAATAGAGTGAGAAACAGAAATATTAGATATAATGTCACTTATTTTTTGATAAATAAACAAAGAGGGATGTGGTATATATAAAGATATGAAGCAAATATTGTTTACGGTTATTGCGATTATTGAGAAATCATTACTGTGTGTTGGTATAGGTACATATGTATAAGGAACACCATGTTTGACGAGTAAGGCTACTCCACCAAACCCATCACCACGGTCTTCCCTTACACACGCAAAACCAGGTATCTTAAAAATTGTATTTGGTTTTAGCCAAGTTTCTTGTAAGGCAATGATGCATGGATCATATTTATTAATTAAGAAAATTAAATCAGATTTTTTTGAAATAACGCTTCTACAATTCCATTGTATTATTTTGGTTAGGTTGTCCATTATTGATTTGTGAGAATAATTGTGAGAGAACTGTAATGATTGGTGCAGCGTTGGACGGTGAAAGTGTGCTAGACTGAGACAGTATTTTAATGAGCATTAAAATAATTTCAGTCAAAGAGGTATTAGAGTTCTTATCATGTGCATTAAGAGCACATCCGTTGTTCTGTGATGAAGTCATGTTGTAGTCCTTTATTAAGTTGTTATGCGCCACAACGTCATAACCTGTAGACTGTGAAGATTTAGGTGAGCTTGCGCGTTGAGAAATAACAGTTTTTTTGTATGATTGAGTAGTAGAAGGATGTAAGAAAGGTTGTGAATTTTGAATAGGGTTTATATCTTGAGTAGATTTAGAGTGATTTGTTAATAGAGGTTTATTGTTTAAAAGAGTATCAGCGTAAGAAATTTTAGAAACAGTAGGATGTAATTTAGAAGCTTCAAAGTAAGAAATGCTGTTGTTTGCCATTGACTCTTTAATGGCGCGTTGCCTCTCAAACTCCAAACATTTTTTACTAGTGGCCATATGAAGACCCTTACAAAGACAGCAGAAAATTCGTTCTTCATCAACTGTGCAGTTTTCTCCCGAATGGTCTTCACCGCATCTATAGCACCGGGGAGTTGAGCGACACAAAGACTTTACATGCCCAAAACGGCAACAATTAAAACACTGTATAGTTGGGAAGATATACAAATCTACAGGCAATGACGTGTAGCACATAAACACTCTTTTTGGCAATGTTTGACCATCGAATGTCAAAACTACTGATTCTGTACATTTCAGTGTAGCAACCCCATTGTCAACCACTTTTCTTTTAAGGCGACGCACTTTTAATATTGGCCCACACCCTATAGGAACTGAAATATTATCTTTAATTTCTTCATCTGACCAATCAGATGGCACTCCTCTAACAATACCCATCCGTGTTACATTAAACGATGGTATAAAAGCTCTGTAGTTACATGTTATTAAAGCCTCACTTTCCATGAATTCATTGGCAGACTTATAATCTGAAAAGGAAATGGACAGCCTATTCCTACCAATACGCTTTAAACTACCATTGATAACATGCTGAATAGCATTTGATTTTAAAAATTTTCCAAATGTTATTGGATGTAATGTTGAACTGTCATTGGAAGACTCTAGGTTGCGCTGAATATGAATAATGTATGGATAGGCGTCAGATTTTTGGTACACTAGCCTTGCAACTGTCTGAGGTACAGTGGACGCAGAAATGGCCTGTAAATTATTAGTTGTAGTTGTATGAGACTGGGACATTTTGTCATCATTACAAGTATTACTCAAATTGTTATCTGATATACACTCACAATCATCACTTTTATCGTTTCTGTCCTCACCGTGTCGCCTCTTAGTCCTTTTTTTATTGCCATGCTTACATGTACGTACGGCGGCTGTACGTTTACGTCTCCGAACTTTGCCATCTTGGATGCTAGATGCATCCGTATCTATACTAGAACAGTCGTAAATAGTTACGACATGCCCTACCTCTGGGATAGTTCCCCCAGGGTCCCCTGGGGGATCCATTGTTGAAGAGAAACAATAAGAAAAAACTTACCCTAAATCCAGGTGAAAGATGAAGAGAAGAAAAAGATCTACACTAAAATTACTTATTAAAACTATAGAAACATGTATACAAACTAAATTACACAGTACTATTAATTCAAACTGATCAAATTTGAAAAAATAAAATTTTATACGAAAAACACGTCCTTCCAGAAAAATGTTTCCCGCGCTTTTCGGAATCCACGATACCGTTGCAATTCACATATTGGTTTGTGGAGACTTCAACATTGACATTTTGAAAGATACCACAGACAAACAAAATTTTTTAACCTTATTCAAATCTTATAGCTTGGTAAACCAGTACTTTGAGCCAACCAGAGTAACACCTACCTCGGCCACTTGCATCGATAATATTATGACTAACTTTGAATTATTGGAAAAACAATTAATAAGTGGTATTAGGTCAGATCACACTTGTCAAATAGTAAAATTAAATTTTAATCGAAAGAATACATCCGTTATTATTCGGTGTAGGAATTTAACAAAAAAGTGTCTTGAAAATTTCAATAAAAATTTAGAGCCGCGCTTATCCTCATTAAAAGCAACAAATGGCGACCCAAATGATATGTATTGTACACTCCACAACGCTATAAAATTAGAATTTGAGAAGGCATGTAAAATAAAAAAGGTCACTATAAATAGTAAATTTAAGTTTAGCGCTTGGGCTACGGACGGTATTAGACGCAGTAGGGATATTTTGTATGAATTATATGAGAAAAAGTCTTATACACCTAACCCACTATTTTTAAATTATGTCAGAAACTACTCAAAAATATTTAAAAAAGTTTGCATTCAGGCAAAAGCGGCATATATTAGTGAACAAATAAAAAAAGCCGACAATAAAGTTAAAATGACCTGGAAAATGATAAATAAAGAAACTCGTAATAAGAGACCTAAAAGTTGTGATATTCGTCTTAATATAAGTAACAAAATAGTATCTGACAAGGCAGAAGTCGCTAATTACTTTGAAAATTTTTTTACGAATATTCCGATTGAAACAACTAAATATCTCTCATCGTCTCCAGCAGCGGCTGAGAAACTCTTTAAAGAAAATGTAAAAATCTCTGTCTCTGAACCTGTGTTATTTGAATTTGACTTTATAGGGGCCAATGACATAATTAATGCATTTCGGTCCCTATCAATAAAAAAGACAGAGGATATGTGGGGGCTGTCGGTAAAAGCCATTCAAGCCGTTATTGTAAATATTGCACCGATGCTGGCAGATATATTTAATACGTGTGTCAATAATGGGGATTTTCCTGACCTAATGAAGTGCAGTAAAATTGTTCCAATTTTTAAAGCAGGTTGTACCACTGATGCTACTAATTACAGGCCTATATCCGTACTACCAAGCCTAAGTAAAATTTTTGAACGGATAATTTTAAACCAAATGTTAGCATATTTTGATGTCATGGGACTACTTCACAAAAATCAATTTGGGTTTACTAAAGGGCGATCTACTGTAGATGCTGGATCTAACTTAACCAAAACTATATTAGGAGCGTGGGAAGAATGCTGTGATGCTATTGGAGTATTTTGTGACCTTTCTAAGGCATTTGACTGTGTGGACCACGAAACTCTTATCCTAAAGTTAAAATTATACGGTATCCAAGGTAAATCTCTTCAACTCCTGCAGTCATATTTATCCGACCGAAATCTAAAAGTGGCCATTGAAAATGCCGTTTCCTCTGGCTCTAAAGTCAAGATGGGGGTGCCACAGGGATCAATCCTAGGTCCATTGCTATTTCTAGTGTACATAAATGATCTCCCATATGTAGTGAAGGAATCCATGTCAAATATAGTCCTATTTGCAGATGATACATCACTTATATTTAAAGTAAATAGGAATGATAGGGATCTAATTGAACCAAACTCAACTTTAAATGCTATAGCCAACTGGTTTTCTGCTAATAACCTTCTTTTAAATGCAGGTAAAACTAAATGTATAAAATTTACAACACCTAACGTTAATTTCACTGACGTAAATCTTAAATTAGATGGCAAACTGTTAGATCTCGTCCCATCAGCTGTCTTCCTAGGAATAACAGTAGACTCTAAATTGCAATGGGGGCCCCATATACAGGCTCTCGCAAGTAAACTGAGTTCTGCTGCGTTTGCCGTTAGACGTATAAGACAGCTGACAGACGTTCCTACAGCTAGGTTAGTGTATTTTGCTTACTTTCATAGTATTATGTCTTATGGCATCTTACTGTGGGGGTCTGCAGCAGACGTCCAAACTATTTTTATCTTGCAAAAAAGAGCAGTTCGTGCTATTTACAAATTAGGCAGTCGTGAGTCGCTTCGGGATTTGTTTAAGGAGATAAATATACTTACACTGCCATCTCTGTATATTCTCTCAAACATCATGTACGTTCGTAAAAACATCTCGCTCTTCATTAAGAATAGTGACGTCCACAGCCTTAATACTCGCAATAAAGAAAAGCTTATGGTTCCTAGATTTAGGCTTAGCAAAACTAGCAAAAGTTTTATGATTAACAGTATTAGGTTCTATAACAAAATTCCACCCAATGTCACTGAATTACCAGACAATAAATTCAAACAGGTTGTTAAGAACACACTGATTTCTAAAGCATACTATAGTACCAAACATTATATGGAAGATATACACGCTTGGTCTTCACTTCGTAGCGGCCCTCTGGCAATGAAATAAGTAGGTAATATTCTTATTAATACGAAAAATACTGTCTGCTTAATTGTAGGTATTAGTATTTTCTCGCTTTGTTGATGTCAGATATGATAACTTCTGTTAATTATCTATTATCGTATTGATTTATGATTTCAAATTAAATGATTGTGTATGTTGTCAGAAACTGTATGTTTATATATATCTACATTGTAATTACTTATTCATGAGACTGTAAAGGTGTGAGCATTATGCCGAACCTAGTATATTTCCTTTGTATATTTCTAATTGCTTTTTATTTGCTTTGTGTACTGTCCAACGGAGCGACTTCGTCATGCTCACTCAAATGTCTCGAAGTTGGTAGCGTTGCACGTCGGGTCGCACGGTTCCCTACAAAATGGTCGAGCTGTGCGGGGCTGATGTGTGCGTTATACTCGTGAACGGGTGCCTTCTGCTGGGACTGGTCGATTTGCTCCAACAAGGCTATTTTATTATTAAGTTAGTTTTAGTTTTAAAAAAAGTTAGTTTTAGTTAGTCGTGATAGTACTGATCGGCATCATTCTCACACCCCTGATACAATTATGTATAATATTGTTGAAAAAAAAAAAATGAAAGGAAATGGAAAAAAAAAATCCATGGAGTTTCTTGTCTGTTCTTCTCCATAGGATCCGCGTTTGGAACAGACACCTAGTTTCTGACGTTTCAAAAGAGCTTGTAAAACATGCCAACTTGAAATAAAATATTTTGACTTTGACTTTGACTTTGACTTTGCGTTGTATCTGCTGTTTCATTGCGAAGATACGTGCACTTTGCGTTTAAAGATGGAACGACTTTTTGATATCCTTATGTCGAGAGGTAATAGGTTCCAAAGTTGTGTCGAACGAACAAGAAACGAGGAACTGACGCTATCTGAGGAATGTTTTGGACAGAGCAGAATCGGGTTATCGGTGGATCGATTTACTTTCTTTGGTATCAGAAAATCTACCATTAAAGCCAGCCACTCTTCAAAAGATGTAGATATAAAAAAAAAACAAGATGTAACGTTTCACAATCGTGTTCAAGAGTTTATTTAAATTCCAAAACATTGAGTATATCAAATGATTTAGTCGATTTCATCAAGTAATGATGATATATCTGAAAAATCATCTTCATCGTTAAATCTATTTGCCGGCACGTTATTTTTAAATACATTATCTGCAATATCATTTAATGCAGCTTTGATGTCCCAACCGTGATATCTTAGGCGTCTGAAAAATAAACAAAATGTTGGCACTAGTATGATTAAGTCTAAACTACCGACGATAGTATCGTAAATTCTTTGAACGTCAAATTATTCTCTATAGAAGTTAAGGCACCATAATAGTCATTACATGAGCCTGGCATTAATCTGCAGTAAGTACGAAACATCAGTACCTATATTGCCACAAGAAAAAAATACACCATAGTTGCAGCACATAAGCATCATAAGATAAAAAGACGGGCTTCGTGGTCTAGTGGTTCACGTAACGGACTGCCTGTCACGAGGTCGCGGGTTTGATTCCCGCTCGGGACAATCAAAGATAGGCTAAACACTAAAGCCATTAAAGCACTAGGCTGATAATAGCAATTTACTTACAATTCCGCTTCAGGTTGTTTCAAACGAGTAAGATGTTGAAATGCTTTACAAATAGCTTCAGTTTGTTCACTAGTAGGATTAACCAATGACAAATTACTCATATTTCTAATAGGCGTCTGAAATAATAAAATTGTTACATATCTTCTATTATATAAAATTCACGTGTCACAGTGTTAGTTAACGTACTCCTCCGAAACGGCTTGACCGATTTTTATGAAATTTTACATGCATATTCAGTAGGTCTGAGAATCGGCCAACATCTATTTTTGAAATCTTTTTTTTTTGGTATGGCAAAACTACGTTTGCCGGGTCAGCTAGTAATATATAAACTTTAATGACTGTCTGGCAAATGCGAGAGTAGCTCTGTCTATCGGTCTGTCGCTCTTTTACGCGGAAACTACTGAACCTATTTAAAGATTTCGAACACCGATAGTATAAAGTCTGAGAAAGAATAAAAGAAAGAAAAAAAATATTTTCCAACAGCATTTTATAATATAAATACCTACACACAAAAAAAAATTCAATAAATAAATAGTAAAATTGCGAATGGATACGAAATTTTATTTGAAAAGATATTTCTAATGTTAAAACAGTGTGTACTGCTAAATATAAGACAAGTACATTACCTACCTTGAAACTGTTCTTAATCTGTTCAGGGGTTGCAAATCTCATGTTCATTATTTCGTTTATTATTTTATATGTACACAAATTGTATTCATCGGTGTACACTCGAAATATAAACGATCTTCGGAATTGCAAAATATTTTCTATTGGTTTCCCTGGATCTTTAAATATCCCATCAATGACTAGCATTAATACGGTCTTCTGAAAAATAAATCCAAATCTAAAATATTTAGATACTAGAACAGTTTTTATTTGGTTTTCTACTCACTATCAGGCCATCAACATTCATTTTCATTGCCCTTTTGCTTAAATGCCCTTCATCCCTCCTCATTACGTGCCCATACCAGGAAAGACATTCAGACATAGACTCTTTCAACTTTTCTATTACTGGCGCCACTTTCATGCTTCCCCTTGTATACTCATTTCGTATTTTGTTGGTTCTAGTCTCTAAAATAATAAAAGTTAGAAAAGGTAGACATATACTATTCTCCGTGTGGTGACGGATTAAGAATACAAGTGTCACCACCCCATCTCCTCCCAAGGGTGCTGTAAAAGTCAGCTAAGGGATATCGCACACAGATGACATCCTCTATGAGATGGAAACTTCGAAAATAAACCCTGTGCCAACACGTCTGGTCAGCGCGGCACAGTAGACCATAATCACTCCCAAAGTGGAGGAGGCCTGTGGCCAACAGTGGGACATAAATGGGCTGGAGAGAGAGTCTCTAAAATAATATGAGTTAGAAATGGTAGACATACACTATGACACAGTACGTCAACAGTAAACGTGCTCTTATCATGAATAGTTGCAGGCCATTTTAGAAACAACTTCAGAATAGACTTTACATCTTTATATTCCTTCTTATATAAGTTCGAATTACCACCAGGTGATACAAAGTTGTTGATGTAAAACTTAGGTAGTAATTTCTCTTGGGCTTCTGTAATGTAATAACAGCTAATAAAAAACATATAATTAAAATATAACAGTAACAGTATCAGTCTGCATAAAGCTTTTCATACTCCTTGTGCGGTACTTATTTTTTTACACGCTTTATATTAGCTTCACTTGTATGTTTGTTTGTATGTTTGTAACCGACTCCTTTGGACGCTATTTTGACCCACTTTAAACGGTCAGATTCTATTCAAATTTTGCACACCTGTCAAAGACCGATGACAATGCAATAATTCGACTAAATAAAGCGTGTTTTTTAGTTTTTTTAAACTATTATTTATTTTAAATTCAGATGCTTTCCTAGTTATGTGTTATTAACACATTAAAAATTCAATACTACGTCGATATTTTTTTTATTTTTGCCGTATTGAAATAATATTTTTTTACAATTTTATCAACCATTAAACTTAGTAGGTATTTGTTTTGGTTTTTTTTGGATGTCTCCACACCCTGACTGGGGCCCCATTACGAGGGGCTCAACGCAGTGGGGGGAGCGTTAGGTCCCCCCATCACGTGTGCCACATTCGGCACAGCAGCAGCCCGCTGCGCTCGGCCTCTTCTCCTGCCAAGGTCGCCAGCTTTTGCCCACCGGCGGCCCCGAGTTGGGGCCCTGCGGGGAGGCAACGTGTCTCCGGCACGCAGGGCTTCTCTGTTAGCCGCCATCACCTCATGAGCATATGAGGTGACGGCAACCCAGCACCGTTCGCTCTCGGCCATGGCTGATACAACGGCCGAGAGCGACAGGTCAGGCCCAACTGCATCCACAATTGTGGTGCGTTGGGCGGCCCAGCCCGTGCACACAGCGAGCGTATGCTCAGCCGTGTCCACGGAGCCAGCCACGCAGTGGTGGCAATTGGGATCCGACTCTATCCCCACCAGCTGCCACAGGTACTTGCCGAAGCAACCGTGACCTGTGAGGAGCTGAGTCAGAAAGTAGGTCGGCTCCCGGTGCCCCGCCTCTACCCACTGCCGTAGCACTGGGCGGACTGCCTCGATAAGCTGTTTGCCTGCCGAGGGGTTCGCACATCGTTCCTCCCATCTCTGGAAGAGATCGTCGCGATATTCGCTTCTCCAGCGAGCGATCTCTTCCGTGAGGGGCTCTGTTCCCGCCTGCCGTATCAGGGCCCTCCGTCGGTACACCTCTGCCTGGGCCTCAGCTTCGAGATTCCAGAGGAGGCTGCCTGCGATTAGGCACGCCGCCTCATAAGTGACGTATTTGTTTTGGTTTCTATTTCGATATCAATTGTAGTTGTCATTTTGGTATCGTATTTAACTGTGATTTTAGTAGATACACATAGTATTTTGTATCGATTGTTGATTGTTGCAATTTATACTGATTTCAGCATCAATTTTAGTATCTGTTTCTCTAAGTTTAGATTTCAATTTTTATTTTAGGTTCGATTTCAAATTCGATGCGGCCACTAATGTGTGCGAAGCCACGAGCAGAAGCTAGTCAAAAATAAATGTCAAAATGTTGTTATTAAAAACTACACGTGAAACTGTGTGTAGCTGGTAGTGTACATATCTTTACCTACTTGTAAAATCTGCAGATATTGTAAGTTTTGCATCATCTTCGTAAAAATCTTTTAGTCTCTTGAAACTTTCATCAAAATGAGAAAAATAATTTTCAACAAATTGCTCCACTACCATTATTGATTTTTTGTCTGGTGAGCACAGAAAATTCCTAAAGAAAGGGACTGGAATACCATGTTGATTAAATTTAATACCATCCTGAAATAATTAATACAGCACTAAATATTTTTAGGTCAAAATTTGGCTTATCAAAAATTTTAATAGACAGTTTAACAAATAAAGATCAAAATAAAAAGAGCTGCTAAGATGTTCAGTGCGTCGTGCAATTCACAGATGGCGTTAGTACCTAAATATGGCAGCGAAATTAGTGAAATGAGGAATAGAAGGGATTTTCAATAGTCGTGGTTCCAGTAGTCCAAATCCACTGGATAACAATTTTTTTTCACTATCATTATGTGTTTGATTTGTTAAAAACATCTGATACTGCCCTGGAAGTGACATGTTATAAAACTGGATAGAACTATCTAAAAATATATTTACCAGTTCAGTAACCCGTGGAAACTTGATAGCCACATCTTTTACATACTTTAGTGGATAACTTTTTTCACAAAGTGGATTACCTTCTATCCATAGCTTTTCAATTTTACTGCTCACCCTTTGCAGTTCTTGGAAAGATGCTATCTAAAATATATAATTTCTAAATTCAAATGTTTAAAAAAAATATATAGACACTAACAGCTTGAATTAAAAAGTTTATATATGTCAGTTGTTTTACAGTCTATTGAACAAATACATTCTAGTGATGGGTTGGATATCCGCATCCATAGTTACAAATATCCAAATAAATTAAAGTGATTAAATAATACACTTACATTATTGTGACTCAAATCAATGGCTGTTAAATCAGATTTTATGAAAAAGTTCAGTATATCAACAGGAACTTGGCTGTAAATCATAAATCACACTCACACAATCATAATCATCACACTTTTAAATAATAGTTACATATATTAATATAATATATAAATTAATCATTTTATAAATGTAACTTATACCTTAAATTATTATTTCTTAAAATAAGTTTCTTAGTATCTCTTCCCATTCTAAGCATTAAAATTTTGTACTGTGCCAGTAATGATAATTTGTAGAACCATATCTTCTTGCTAATAAATTCTGTAAAAGCAACACAAGAATTATAAATTCATAAAGATAACACTAAATAAAATATTTATTTAATACATGGTACTGAAACAAAATTTCAGTAACTTAACTAGTTAGAAGCTGCAGGAATAGGTGGTAAATAAATAAAAAGAATAAAAAATCTGGTCACATCAGCATTCAGCAACTTTAACACCCATATTTGAGGGTTAAAACGCAGATGGAGCCTGGACATGAGAAAAAAACCTTTATACTAACCTGGGTCATTACCAAAGTCGGACAAATCTAGCTCACATTTCTCATTAAATCTTCGAGACACCACTCCCGTAACTATTTCTTCAATAGTGGTTGATGTACCAAAAAATTCCGTAGCTGTTTTATCATTGAATAACACATCAATGTTAAACATATTTCTACAGAATGGAAACATAAAATCAAATTTTATTATCTTATAAAGAACTGTAAGACTTGATGTGTACAATGTTGTGAGCTCTCCTTGACATGTACAGTTTACAGGTATCAATAGAGTCCCATAATAACCGCTTATAGCATCGCATAGTTGACCCAAGCTATCCGACCAGTTGTGTATCTAAAAACAAATTGTTCTATAGCATGTTATTGTATAGTAGTTTTACTTAAGGATATTTAACTAACGTAAGTTTCATTTACCATAATTTTATGAAATGATTCGTTTGTAGTTTCAGTGTCATTACTAATACAGTTTTCAAGACATTCAACAATTTCAGAGGTTACTGTAGTTCTGTTTAAAAGGAATCTTTTATATCTTTCCATCAAATATCTCTCAGTGGCCATGGTGACTTTCTGCTTACATTAATTATTTTAATAAATCTCGTCAGGCCAAACTAGGGAATTAATAAAATGGATTGAAAATCAAACAATAATAATTAAAAACAACAAATTTGCACAGATGAATTGACTGACTGATGGATGACATGTGACATGACAGCCAAATGACAGCAATGTTCAAAGCACAGGATAATAAACAATGAGAAATGTATAGACTTGGAGCTGCCGGCCGATAGTTGGTGGCGCTAGGCCACTTTTCTTGGCCTCCACAGAGCAATGTAGCAATCTTGTGTTAATAATTATTTATTCTTTGCCCTGTGCTAAGCTTTGTGGCTTTGTGATTTAGCCCGATTTTAGACAGATTTACATTTAATGTGCATTTAATTATCACAAGACACAAATTAGGTTAGGTATTTCTTTAATTATAACGGAAAAAAATTATTATGAAGTCGACCTATATTTCGATTTGTAAAGTAGCTCTGTTCCTATTAATTTTCATGAGTGTTATATCTCATGTTGTGATTGGAAGTTCTGGAGTCAAAAAGTTACAAATTGGGGTTAAAAAGAGGCCTGCTGAATGTCCAACGAAAAGTAAAAAAGGAGATCTTCTCCATATGCATTACACGGTAAGCCTTTATTACTGTATCGCGCTATACATTATTAAATTGCATCCAAAGTAATTTTTATTAAATATAACCTATGGAAAGGCTAGTTGAGCATAAATTTATCCATCGCCTTCCATGTTTCGATTCTTGGGGGGTTGTAAATAATACTAATTTTGCAAAACTTTTTTCAGGGGACTTTAGAAGATGGCACTGAATTTGACAGTTCCATTCCACGGGGCAATCCTTTAACATTCACATTGGGATCTGGACAAGTCATTAAAGGGTGGGATCAAGGACTAATTGGCATGTGTGAAGGAGAACAAAGGAAACTTGTGATACCACCTGAACTTGCATATGGAGAGGCTGGTGCACCTCCAAAGATACCAAAGTCTGCTACACTTACATTCCATGTGGATTTAGTTAAGATTGAGCGAAAGGATGAACTCTAGTCATTACTTTAATAATTTATCAAATTTTCTATACATTTGAGATTAGCTCATGATATTTTGTTTGCAACATTTTTATCAAATAAGTTACTGTTACTAATCCTGAAATTATTTTTTACTATTGGATCATTCCTTAAAAAACATTTTATAGAAATGGCTATTTTATTTCTTGACCTTAATTAAAATATTTAAGCCTGGTGGAAATTGCATACTAGAATATATGGAATAATTCTATATTCTGTGCTAGAATATCAGACTTTCTTAATTTAATAATTTTCATATAATTGAAATATTAGATTACTAATGATTAGAAAAACAGAATTAGCTAAAATTATGCAATAATATTCTTACAATAATGTAAAAGCAAACAAGAGTACAGAGTAAGTTAGTATCATAATATAATATAAAACCTAATATTTTAGGGTAGGCAGAAGTGCTTTTTATTATCGGAAAACAGTAACAAATGTTCTGTCAAGTATTGGAAGGTCTGTGTTTAAATATCTATATTATTTTACTCTTTGGTTTAAATCAATACAACTGTTCAAGGCAAGATAAGAGGAGCTACACTCACAAACTCTTGTGTGCGTGAAAGAAAAGAACCGCCACAACGACCCTACTAAACACCGTATATTCTTAATATATAAAATTCACGTGTCACAGTGTTAGTTACCGTACTCCTCCGAAACGGCTTGACCGATTCTTATGAAATTTTACATGCATATTCAGTAGGTCTGAGAATCGGACAACATTATTTTTCAAACCCCTCCCCTCACTGACATTTGTATGGCGAAACGACGTTTGCCGGGTCAGCTAGTTAGTTAAAAAAATGTGGTGAAGGAGTTAAATTATGGAGGGTAGAAGTAAGGAGGAATATCTTGTATGGGGGATCAGTCCAAAAAGTGTCCACTTGTAAACAGCAAATAACACTCACCGAAATAGCGCAGCGCTAGTGTAGCAAGTGGAAATGATATGAATGTAGCAGTTATAAGCAGAGTGAAGTGTGCTACTGCTGTTGCGGTAATTCTTTAATACTATTTTCTATTTACAAATATTTGGGGTACTTAAAAACACCGTATAATTATAATAATAATTAATATAATGTTAGACCTTATGATTATGCTGTCCGTGCCACTGAGCGTATCGACTTCTTCAAGCAGAAGATTTTTGCATGGGCTAACCGAATTCGTAGGTATAAAAAACGCACGGATCGGTACCAAGTTAATCGCATATTTCAAAACAACCAAAAGTCAGTTTATAGAAACTGGGAACGCCCTCAATCTAATGTGAGCGACATGCAGTTGCCGGATGCTGAGACCACGAAAGAGTTTTGGAGCAGCATCTGGTCGGTGCCTGTTGTTCACAGTGAGGACGACTGGATAGGGGATGTTGGACGAGCATGTGAGAGTATTCAACCAATGGAAAGTGTCTTAATAGAAAGCCAAGACGTGGCGTGTGCAGTCCGTTCTTTATCAAATTGGAAATCTCCAGGGCCGGACGGACTGCACAACTTTTGGTTGAAGTGGCTGCGTAGCTCACATGTTCGTCTGGCGTCTCAATTTCAGTCGGCTTTAGAGTTTGGGACGTTGCCGGAATTTATGACGACTGGCACAACACATTTGCTCCACAAATCAGGTAGTACCACGAATCCAAGTAATTATAGACCAATAACCTGTTTGTCATCAATTTATAAACTTCTTACATCTATTCTGAGAACCAAAATAGCTAGACATGTAGAGTTAAATTCAATTATGTCCGTCTCTCAGAATGGGTGTAAGAGTGGCGGACGTGGTACTAAGGAGCTCCTCCTAATAGATATGACTATTTGCAAACATATTCACCGTAGGCAGAGGGATTTGGAGACATGTTGGATAGACTATAAAAAAGCCTATGATTCTGTGCCACATACATGGCTTATAAGGGTATTGGAGTTGTACAAAGTTGATGCGACACTGTGTACCTTTTTAAAGGCATGTATGAGGCAGTGGAAAACAACTTTATGCTATCCTGCATGTCGCCAGATTCCTTTGTACGGTGAGCCTATAAGGATTAAGCGGGGTATCTTTCAAGGTGACAGTCTGAGTCCCCTTTGGTTCTGCCTAGCTCTTAACCCCCTTAGTACTCTACTAGAGGGTTCAGGGCTAGGTTGCAGGCTTCGAAGGGGTGGGCAGTTGATTTCACACCTGTTTTACATGGATGATCTAAAGCTGTTTGCTCACACCAGACCACAGATGATAGATTTATTAAAGATCACTGAATGCTTTAGTGCATCTATCAAAATGGAGTTTGGTGTGGATAAATGTGCTGTCATGCATGTAAAACGAGGACGTGTTATAGAATCTGAGGGAATTCAGCTTTCAGATTCTCTACATTTCCGATCACTTCTCGAAACCAATACCTACAAATACTTGGGTATGTCACAGGCCTTGTGCATCAATGAAGTGGACATGAAACAATCGTTGCGGGAGCGTTTCTTTGGCCGCCTGAAAAAAGTACTAAACAGTCTTTTATCGGGTGGTAACAAGGTGCGGGCTTTCAACGGTTGGGTCATGCCACTTCTAATGTACTCCTTTGGCATACTCAAGTGGACTCAGACTGAACTTGAAACTATAGATAGAAAAGTTCGTGTTCTCTTGACTACGTATCGAATGCATCATCCGCGTTCTTCAGTAATGAGGTTGTATATCCCTCGAAAATGTGGAGGCCGAGGCTTTTTAAATGCTAAGACTTTACATAATCGGGAGATATGCAACCTCAGAGAATATTTTATTCACGCTGTTACGGACATGCATCGAGACGTGGTTACGACAGACTTCGGTCTCACCCCGTTAACCTTGGCTAAGAAAAACTGGCGCATGCCTGCGGTACTTAGCACTAGGGACCGCCTGGAGGTATGGCAGAGCAAGGAGCTTCATGGAAGATTCTATCGGGCCCTACACGGGCCCGACGTTGACTTATTGGCTTCCGTGACCTGGCTACGATTCGGTGACCTCTTTGGGGAAACCGAAGGTTTTGTTTGTGCAATTACTGACGAAGTTATCATGACGAACAACTACCGGAAATATATTCTGAAGGATGGCACTGTTGACATTTGTCGTGCTTGTCACCAGCCAGGGGAGTCCCTCAGACATATTGTTTCCGGATGTTCGCGTCTAGCTAACGGCGAGTACTTGCACAGGCATAACCTTGTGGCCAGGATTATCCATCAGCAGCTTGCTCTGCGATACGGCCTTGTGGATTCCGTGGCGCCGTACTACAGGTATGTACCTGAGCCGGTTCTAGCAAGTGGTCGTATCACTTTGTATTGGGATCGATCTATCATCACGGACAGGACTATTGTTGCTAATAGACCTGATATCGTGGTGGTAGATCGATCAGCGCGCCGCGCAATGATAATCGATGTCACCATCCCTCATGACGAGAACCTCGTGAAAGCAGAGAAAGATAAACAAATGAAATATCTGGACTTAGCTCACGAGATTGTCGACATGTGGGATGTAGACTCGGCGATCATTGTACCGATAGTCATATCAGTCAATGGACTAATAGCCAAGAGCCTCGACCAACATCTAGAGAGGCTCGCGTTAGGCAGTTGGGTCAAGGGTCTGATGCAGAAGGCAGTCGTCCTCGATACGGCTCGCATAGTGAGGAGGTTCCTGTCTCTGGATCCCTGACCGCCGGCAGCTTGGTCCCTGTACCCGATGCCGGTGGTGCACTATTTTTTATATATTTTTTTAAAAAGGTTATAATGTGTGCATGTTTTTATTAAGTGTGTATATTTTATTTATAGTGTGTTTATTGTGTTTTTTTAATTTGAATGAGTGTTGTTTTTATAATCTTTTTTAAAAAAATATGTAAATAATAAGAGAATAAATGAATGAGAAAATTAATATAAATTTATTTCATAGTCATGTTTGTCTATATAATATAATAATTACAACAAAGCGAAAGTTTTTCTTTCCTTTCTAATAATTTGTGGCGCTCTTTTTAAAATTCTTACACTTGCCACTATGGCGCCACCTTAATTTGCTGCCTTTCAGCGGACACTTTTGGACTCTCAACTGTCGGCCGCTTTAAGACGAAATACGCGCATCTGTCAATGGCGTCGTGGGTGTTATCTCGCGATATCGCCGCGTCGCATTATAATGACGAGTACTCCATAATTTTGTATGAAACATGTGTATAAAATTTATGTTGTTGAATCTGTAATCTGTATGAAGTATACTAACGTAATTAATACAATTAAGTATTATTTTCTTCTCAAATATTTTATTAAACCTAGGTTAAAAATAGGTGAACGTTAGTGCATGCGAAGATGTCGTTAGATAATGAAAAATAAAAAAAATATTAATATTTATTTTACTTTATTTACAAAAGAATATACTATTTTACAATATTCCATTTAAAAGAAACATCTTTTCATACATTTTTTTTACATCACAAGCATAACAATCAGTTGACACGGTAAATGGTGACCCGAGCGCAACACAAAAGTCAAAGAAGTTTCGATACTTTAATTTCGGAAACACTCAGACATGTGGCAAAAACTACACATTTATTTTACAGTTTGGTTCGTAATCTATAGACAAACAAAGTTTTAGCTGTTAAAAACATTTACCTACTTTACAAGTATCAAACAGAAAACCAAGCACTTGGAAATAAGCGGTAATAAAACTGCTCTCAAATTTTACGTTACAAAGCAAATTCTATTGGAGGTTTTTGTAATATTAATTTTAATTCTACAATTTCATGATCTGTACAAACCGAAAAATATGATAAAGAGCATACTGGCATACAAAATTACTTTAGAAATCAAAATTAAAACTTGACAAATTATCTACAAAAACTACTACAGTACAGTACATGGTAAGTAGCGCTCGCCTAATATGGATACGCCCAAAATATTGTCACATCTCTTAATCACAAAGATGAACTGAAATGAAAAAAAGCTTTATTTATAATAAATGGGTGGTCAATGTAGGGTTGCCAACTTTTATTAGATAAAAACAACACAGGCTTATAAAAGCGTGCTAATGTCAAAGTCAAATTTTTTTATTTCAAGTTGGCATGTTTTACAAGCTCTTTTGAAACGTCAGAAACTAGGTGTCTGTTCCAAACGCGAATCCTATGGAGAAGAACAGACAAGAAACTCCATGGATTTTTTGTTCATTTCTTTTCTTTTTTTTCGTACTTATAATAAATTCCAAGTCTTGATTTACATTTAAAATGCGAATAAAAACGATCAAAGGTGTAGTATATAGTTATAGTTGTGACAAATAGATACACACACTACAAAATATAAATATACAAACGAAATTTAATATATAGTCTATACTTATAATAAATCTGTAGAGAGGGGAAGAGCAAAAACTGGGAAAATTTTCTAAATTTCACGCGGACGGGGTCGCTGGCAACAGCTAGTTATGAAATAAATTACGTAAATAATGAATTATGAATGTAGAATAAGAAAACACGGATCAAGGCATACAGATTTGCAGCAACCAACAGAAAACGTGTGCACCCGTTTCTTGCATACCTTGCACACGCGCCGCTGGCGGTAGCTATTTTGCAACGGATACTCCGCCAATCGGTGGGTGACGTCAACAGGTCTATTCTGAGTGGTTACAGTGGAAGGAAGCGGAACAAGTGGAGCAATGGAAGAATGTTTCGAAAGAAGGGATTTGACTAAAGTAATGCGGAAATTTCTATGAGTAAGAGAAGAGGAATGGTGATGAATAATGTAGGAGTTTAGTACAGATACATTTAACAATCTTCTAAATAGTTTTTTATACCACACCTTTGTTCGTTTCCTTTTTATGGGATACATGGCAAGCATCTGGTCTTTTTTGTCTACCCCACCCATAATGATATTGTAATCCAATATTAAGATAGGTTTAGTAGACTCTCGGACTAGCTTGGCAGCATTCCCATGGTATGTAGAGATCATAGCAACTCGATTGATATCTCTCCATACAATTACATCGACATCCCCCGAGGTAAGACCAGTAATCTGACCTTTGAGCATGTTCCTCTTAGTGAGCTCGTGCAGGGCCTGCGGAACAAACTGGCGATTTGTTCGCAGGGTTCCTACACAATCAATTCCCGAAGCCTTTAGACGACGAGCAAGGCTTGGCGAATTATAAAAATTGTCCATCCACAAAGTGTGTCCTTTGTTCTCAAGACCATTTGTAAGTCTCAAGACAATTGAAGGCGTGCATGCGTTTAATGGATCTTCTGGCTGCCTTTGTGGGGTTCTCTTATGAGCGTGAATCTCAAACCGCCATAAATAACCGGTTTGGGATTCACAAATCTCATAGGATTTTATCCCCATAACAGCAGCTTTATTAGGAACTAATTGGTTTATGTCTAACCAACCTTTCCATTGCAAAAGAGATTCGTCCAATGACAAATTTTGTGCACATTTATAAATTAGCTGAAATTTGTGATTGAGATGTGACAATACAGGCTTAATTTTAAAAAGTTTGGCCTCGGATACATCGAGTCTTGCCACACACATGTCTTCGTTATTAATAAAATGTATAAACTTATTCAATAATAAAAATCTGTTTATGGACATGTATGTGCCAAAGCCAGGGGTGCAGAATATATCACATGTTGTATTCCAGTACTCCTCCAATCTGGACTTCACAACAACCCCCATCGCAATGATAATCGCGAAGTATGTATACAGCTCATCAGCTGTGGTATCATGCCACTGGCTGATGCGGCTATTGGGATGGAGGTTGTTGTTATCCACCATCATTTGTGCCACCTGCTGAGCATACCTGTTTGTCTCCGTAGCTATGTATTCCATGAAGTGTCGATCCCATATGGCAACGAAAATGTCATATGGGTCAACATGTGGAATTGTTGGACCATTACTTTCAGAAAGCGTTTCCCGCCTCAATTCTGGTCGAATTGGAGGATTCGGAAACACGTTCCAATCAAAACAATAATAACTATTTGGCTGATGTGTCTCTCCAGATGTGCAAGGCTCAGGCGAAGATGTAGCCGGCGTAAGGACGATGGTAGGAACAGATTCATCATCGTCAATTGGTGTATCCAGCATACTCCTGAACACCCTCGGGATAATCTGAGACACCATCTCATCGTCACTCTCATCAGAACTCCCATCGCTGGCTGTAACAATTAATTAATTGGTTAAAGTAGTACATTAGGACTCCATGAAGCTGTTCAAACAAAATACTTAAAATTGAAAAAAAGACAATTAATGCTGCTTACCGAGATTGAGTAAGGCAGCAATTTAGTCTTCGTCCAAAATCTGACGAGAGCAACGAGGTCGCACTGTTGGGGGTGACCTGTACATGGTAGGCGTGCTTGGAGCCGACTGGCCACATTCCACAAACCTAAAATAATAAAAAATATAGTAGGTACCTATTATATTTTTGGACTGAAAATAACAGGTATTTTTTTTATAAGTTAGGTACATACATTGCCGGAGAGGGTATCTCTGAGGCCAGAGATTGGCTCAATAGCCTAGGTGGCGTGCTTGGCTCTGCTTCGCCGTATTCCATGATCCTAAAATAAAAGTTTTATAGTTACTAAATAAAGACTCATTTTCACTATATGCTTGACGCAAAGGTTAACTGGTCCAATATTTACAGAAAAAAAGCTTGGCATTAAATTCGCCAATTATATCAATCCTTCGCAATGGAGTTTCAATAAATCACTTTTGAAGCTACTTACACTGCTGACGAGGGAGACATCGCAGCAGGAGGCTGTAACCCAGCACTAGCGCTCGTTGGATTTCCAACTATTATGGAAGATGCAGGCGGTTCGGGAGCGGGAGCCGTTTGGGATCTAAATCGACAGTTTAAATAATTATGATCTTTCTATTAAAAATATCAACAACTATCACAAATAAAAATACTTACGGTTGCCACAAGCGTATTCTCTTGGGATGAAGAGGGGTTTTGAAGACCCTCGCCGACCGGCATTTCTACTATATTCTGAATAATTAAGCTGAAATTAAAGTACATTATTTAAATATATTAACATAAAATTATTTCGTAAAACGATTAATGAAGCGTTAGTAAAATAAAAAAGCTAACTCGTCTATAGTTGCAGGCCCAGGACGTCTGTTGGGGCCATGGGACGCACGGCTAATTCGACCTCCCCGAGCACCACGACGAGCTCGAACACCCCTTCCACCACGACCACCACCAGTGCTTGGATCTAATCCATCCATTCTTGCATCCTCCACCACTACGGGCAAAAGCACACGTGCACCTCTTCCTCGGCGCACTCCTCATGTACGGGCACCTCTTGTCACACTAGATAAAGTAAAAATGCAAATAAAGAAAAACAAAGCTTTTAGAGATATAGAAAATACCAATACCATAAAAGCAAAACTTAAATAGATATAATTACTATACAAAACGATTACCAAAAAAAAAATACAATTCAAAATTCATTCCATCATTCATATCGTCTTATCCACATTTTACAACAACCAAACAAAAGGGCGTTTGGATGAGGTTGGGCGAGTCTGTCGATCCGCCATTAGACGGCCGATATGTGTTGCGTGTTTTAGTTTTATTCATTTTGCAAAATTGAAATGGGAATGGTACCGATTAAATACAGTATATGTATAAAGTAAGATGTCTAAATGTTGTTACTAACTACATTTTGCTCTTATTTCAGTATTTTATATGCAATACAATACAAGTCAAAATGTAAAGGACAGGCGCCCAAAAGTCTGACATTGTTTTTGAAGTGAAAACTTCTTTAGCGGCGTTGAGCACTTTTTCTGTAATGGGTATAAAATCTTAAACTCGCGTCAGGACACGTGACCTGATCGAAAAAGCGTAAGACGGATGGAGAGTAGACAGCTATCCCCTCTCTACGGCGCGGCGAAAATGTATGCCTGGGCCTACTGGTGCTCAAGTCCACTATTTTGGAACAATTGTCATACCGGCACAATACCGGCACGATACCGTTGCAATTGAAGTCAAATATCCGTAGTCTGCTATATGCCGTCATAACGGTCGTTCAATGGTAATAGAATTGTCGATCTCTTTTATCTATGCATTGAATTTTCGGTCTCTTTTATCTATGAATTGTGTTAGAATGGTATGTATGTGTTGCCGTTTTTAAAAAATGCGTTAGTTGACGTGATTTTCGAAAAACTACTAATAAATTTAAACATTTAATCATGCTAGACTTCGTTTAGATATATTTGTACATACTATTTATTAGTATAAAAAGCAATGTGAAGTTTAGGAGATTAGTAAATTGCAATAAATTACAAAGAACAATTTCTAATATTTCTATCTATCTATTTTTTATTTATGGCAATCTGTCGACACAGGACAATTTAAAAATATTACTGTCAAATTCAAAATAGCAGACTACCGAAACATTTCAGTCATTGAATTGCAATTGTGAAGCAGTTGTGTACGAGACTAGCAATTTATGTCACTTTGACAATTGTAAGACAATGATGAAGTCGTTATGACGACACATTAATAGTAGACTACCAAAAACTTTACTATTGCACCATAATGGTACAATAATGGTACAGTTGTGATACCGTTGAAATACCCGACTCAGGGCCCTGTTTCTTTAATAGATAGAGTGGTTCAAGAGGATGGCTTTTGTACCTATAATATAACAAGGTTTTTGAAGTGAATACTTCTTTAGGCGCATTGGGCGTTTTCGGAGGGAAAAAACTTATTTTTAGTTCGCGTCACCGACATGCTAATCTGTGCATCCCTGCTATGCTATCGGTCGGTCGCTAATAGTTTTCACTTCTATCGGCAGTCCCCATGACTGCCTGCATTTTTTTTTATACATATCACTTTCAACCTAAAATCATAGTCTAAAACGCAAGTTATGAATTAGAAACTGTTTATTACTTACCCGCTCATGATAATATCTGAACCTTTTTCTTTAAATTCCAACAAAATCTGCCAAAATCGCACTTAAAACACACGGGTCGTATACACCAACAACGCACTGTCAATGTCTCGACTCTCGACAATACTAAAAATTTGTGTATAAATTATCGGCGCAGCTATGCCATGTGATGTTATATTCCATCCTTGTTGTACCTCCTGCACGATATGCAAGTTTGAGCAGGATAAATAAAGTTTCAACGCTTATTTGAGCGGTCAAAATACGGCATACATTGACACCCGCCACGACATAGTCGATCGACATTTGAGAGGATACTGAGATATTCCTCCTTTCTTCTAGTCTCCATGGTTAAATGTAGCAAAGCATTAACTAAACTACTCTGTGGTTATAGAAATCTAGTCTGTAAATGACAATTGACGAGGGATGGGTTAATACCGATATTTGTTAGTATTCACTAATACGAATATATTCACTACGTAGTATTATAATACTTTCACGAATATGTGAATATATCTTAATATACTTCGATCCAACGGTTAAACATAGTATGGTATTCGTGAAGTAAGTTGATAATATTAATATGTCTCTAGTAATTTTACTTCTTAATTAGTATGTTACATTTAGTTTAGTGACAAGTAATTTTTAGACATCTGACGAAAGACGGGTACGTCGGTCGGAAATTAGCTCACCAGATTTAGAGAATGTCCTTTCACACGGTACTGAGGTGGCCAGTACACAACAGTGCAACTGAAACACTTTACTGAGGTTGGGATATAAAAAATGATATTTATGCCACCACTCATTAGGACTTGCGTTTCTAGGCAACATTTTGTCATTAATGTATCTTTGTACTTCAGCAATAGCTATTACAGTAGGCGACACTAATTAAAACACTCATCATGACCAAGTGTTGTTTAAAGGGCTGTAAATAACAGCGTGGTAAAAATGTTGAGGGATTGTCATATAATATAGTATTGGTATGAATGAATGTGACAAATATGATATATCCGCGAGACATGTATGCCAGTAGTATTTAGTTGAGTAATACTTCCCGATAACCCGACTGATGTGAGACAGCCAGTTAAAGAATAAAGCGAATACGGAATATCAGGGCCCTGAGTCGGGTATTTCAACGGTGTCACAACTGTACCATTATTGTACCATTATGGTGCAATAGTAAAGTTTTTGGTAGTCTACTATTAATGTGTCGTCATAACGACTTCATCATTGTCTTACAATTGTCAAAGTGACATAAATTGCTAGTCTCGTACACAACTGCTTCACAATTGCAATTCAATGACTGAAATGTTTCGGTAGTATGCTATTTTGAATTTGACAGTAATATTTTTAAATTGTCCTGTGTCGACAGATTGCCATAAATAAAAAATAGATAGATAGAAATATTAGAAATTGTTCTTTGTAATTTATTGCAATTTACTAATCTCCTAAACTTCACATTGCTTTTTATACTAATAAATAGTATGTACAAATATATTTAAACGAAGTCTAGCATGATTAAATGTTTAAATTTATTAGTAGTTTTTCGAAAATCACTTCAACTAACGCATTTTTTAAAAACGACAACACATACATACCATTCTAACACAATCCATAGATAAAAGAGACCGAAAATTCAATGCATAGATAAAAGAGATCGACAATTCTATTACCATTGAAAGACCGTTATGACGGCATATAGCAGACTACGGATATTTGACTTCAATTGCAACGGTATCGTGCCGGTATTGTGCCGGTATGACAATTGTTCCAAAATAGTGGACTTGAGCACCAGTGTATTAGAATGCGACGGATTACTGATACATGAATACACGCTGTATTCATAATATCTTAGCGAATACCAATATATCGGTATCACCATTACAATTGACAGCGAGCGATTAGCAGCGAACTGGGCCCTGAGTCGGGTATTTCAACGGTGTCACAACTGTACCATTATTGTACCATTATGGTGCAATAGTAAAGTTTTTGGTAGTCTACTATTAATGTGTCGTCATAACGACTTCATCATTGTCTTACAATTGTCAAAGTGACATAAATTGCTAGTCTCGTACACAACTGCTTCACAATTGCAATTCAATGACTGAAATGTTTCGGTAGTCTGCTATTTTGAATTTGACAGTAATATTTTGAAATTGTCCTGTGTCGACAGATTGCCATAAATAAAAAATAGATAGATAGAAATATTAGAAATTGTTCTTTGTAATTTATTGCAATTTACTAATCTCCTAAACTTCACATTGCTTTTTATACTAATAAATAGTATGTACAAATATATTTAAACGAAGTCTAGCATGATTAAATGTTTAAATTTATTAGTAGTTTTTCGAAAATCACTTCAACTAACGCATTTTTTAAAAACGGCAACACATACATACCATTCTAACACAATCCATAGATAAAAGAGACCGAAAATTCAATGCATAGATAAAAGAGATCGACAATTCTATTACCATTGAAAGACCGTTATGACGGCATATAGCAGACTACGGATATTTGACTTCAATTGCAACGGTATCGTGCCGGTATTGTGCCGGTATGACAATTGTTCCAAAATAGTGGACTTGAGCACCAGTTGTGTACGAGACTAGCAATTTATGTCACTTTGACAATTGTAAGACATTGGTGTCGATTCCAGTGCAAGTCCAACTAGACTAAACTTAACCATAAATAAACTATTTTTAGTTTGGTTTTAGTGATAAACCTATTCTGTTTCAAACAGAAATTAAACTTAAAATTTTAGTTGACAGCACTTATTTGATTTTGACATAATCATTAAAGCTGCCCACTAACAGACAAAAATGCCTTTTATAGTGAACGAATGAATGAATGAATAAAAAAATAACTAATATAAAATTCCTTTTCAAACGTTATTTGAGCAATATAGGTATTTATAAATATTTACAACTATTTCTGCATCATTGTTATGAACATTTATTAATAATTTAATTAGTTGGCGGCCTTATTTCAGTGTATTTCTCATCTTAGATATGAGCATAGTGAGCATCAAATCTTTTAGGTTATCTGTGGAGTGATTAGCACTACTTTTACTCTGTGGTATGCCTATATTACTTTCCTTGATTACTTTATACAAAAAACAAACAATTAAATTCGTTAATTATTTATTTTAATAGGTGTTTAGTGTAAATAATTACAGCAACTAAGGAAAAATATGCTTATAAGCAAATATTTACTTCTCATCTACCATAAACTGATGACGGAAATTCATAATTATCAAGATAACAATGACAAAAGCCAAAAAGTGTATATAAGGAAACATAAAAATCTGTATTTATAAAAATTTGTGATATCATGTGGTGTATAATTATGCAAGAGATATTAAATGAACCTAATAATTTATTTCTACTTTTATTTATAACTTATAAAAGTGTGTTAAGTTCAGTATGTAGTTGTATATGTTAAGTATTCTGATCTATAAGCTACACAACAGTAATTAATTCATCATAGTCTTTTCTTAAGGGCAACATATATCCATGAATTCTTACAAACATATTTAGATTAATAGAATGTTAAGAATTCCAATAAATTATATACTTTATTTCTAACTTAGCTAAGCCTGCTAGTGGTTACTATAATATAGCCTGTGTGTTATGTATTCTGATCTAGCTATAAGCTACAAAACAGTATTTATGTATCTATGAATTCTTACAAACAATCTATATGGATTATTAGAATGTTAAGAATTCCAATAAATTACATATATGCATAACACATTACTTTTTGATATAGTAAGAGGCTTAATACTTACTTATTATACAAATAAAAATGCAATATTTGTTTAAATACATGTTTTACTAAATAAATCTGAATGTTTTCCGAGTACATATAAATAAATGTTGGTCCACAGAACTCTCTGGCTTGGCTTGGCTGATTCTATTCATTTCTTCATTAGTTATTTTTAATAATAAATTTAGAAACCTACTGATAAAAAATATAGCTCACTGTTCTAGAGACAAACTGTTAGAAACCTTATTAAGTATCACAGATCAAGTAGCACCATTTGGTAGGTATAGTTTTAAGACTGGCTACAATTATTATTTCTACTATTAAATGATATTTACATAACTTTAGGCAGACACACACAAATACACATTTTTTATCACTAGTTTCAATGTTCCAAACTATGGTTCCAAAGATTTCTAGATTTTTCCTGTAGTTCACTTAATATAATTGGTAGCAACTGCATTTATAGGTACTGGACCACAATTTTCCATTAGGCCACCAACTGGATATTTATTTTCCCCTGCATGACCTGGAAAAAAGTTATATTTATCATTAGACGCCATTAACCTCAAAATCGTTCACTTTGTATTAAATTATATATGTTTATAATATTTTTACGATAACTTGTATACTTACATAATATATGATGTCTTAGAATTCTATGGCTAAGTAAAAATACGTATTATATTATGTATGTAAATTACAAAACTATTTCGACAAAAATTAAGTAAACAAAGAAATACCTAAATAATTAGTTCTACGAATCTCCGCACTTGACTGTGATTCGTCTGTTTTTCGCGCTTTGTTTAACCTCAATTTTGGCGCCAATATTTAATTTATCAAGTATAATTTTAATTTATAAATATTTTTTATTTGCTAACAAACATTTATTATTCAATATTTAATCAGAAAATCAATTTTTAATGTTCAAAAAGCCATGATAAAATTTAGTGAATTTAAGTCGGCACCTACTCATATCCCGACTAAATAAGTCGAGAACTCACTAAATTAAGTGAATTTTTGACATTTATGATGTACACCAGAATAGCATTATCACTAAATTGTATAGATTGACTAATTTTGGTCCTGTCAAACTTAATTTAAGTGAAGTTGTGACTTTCAGAATAAGAAAGTGAGATTTGACAGGAATAAATCAATTTTTAGTTAAGTTTAGTTACGTTCTTGGACACAGAATCGACACCATTGATGAAGTCGTTATGACGACACATTATTAGTAGACTACCAAAAACTTTACTATTGCACCATAATGGTACAATAATGGTACAGTTGTGACACCGTTGAAATACCCGACTCAGGGCCCTGTTTGACCAAAGAAAGAATATACTACTCTCTAACGAGAGACATGTATGTATTGACATATTATGTCAAACAGTTCGCTGCTGATCGCTCGCCGTGTCGTATAATTTTTTTGTGTACAGTTTAGTTAATATTACATTAATCCTGATTACTATAGTAATCGATGCTCGAGCTTAAAGTGTTATAAAACATAGTTCGGTCTAGCCATGGTCAAGATAATATTTCTACATCCCGACTTGGGCATCGGTGGCGCAGAGCGATTGGTTGTTGATGCCGCTTTAGCCTTCAAGAATAAGGGGCATGAAGTGGCTTTCTATACCAACCATCATGATCCTTCGCATTGTTTCGCGGAGACAAGGGATGGTACTTTCCCTGTGACCGTCGTGGGTGATTGGATTCCGCGTTCATTATTTGGTAGGTTCAAAGCAGCTTGTGCCTACGTACGCATGGTGTATGCAGCTGTTTACATGTCCTGGTACGTCATACCGGTAGAAGAACCTACACTTATATTTTGTGATTTGATATCTCTGTGTGTACCTTTCTTAAAATTAGCTAGAGGGCCTTTTAGAGTTGTGTTTTACTGTCACCACCCTGATAAACTTCTATCAACTGAAGGTGGTGTCCTTAAAAAGATCTACAGAGCTCCTTTAAACTGGTTAGAAGAGCTGACAACTGCTCAAGCAGATAAGGTTTTAGTCAATAGTAAATATACTGCCAGGGTATATCAAGACGCATTTCAGAAGATCAAAGATTTACCCGACATATGTTATCCTTCTATCAACACTGAATACTTTAAAATGACTGTACCAAAGCCTTTAAAAGAAATAGTTCCAGTTGGCACTGACAAATTTGTATTCTTATCTATAAATAGGTATGAGAGAAAAAAGAATTTGCAATTAGCACTAAGATCTTTGGAACATTTGAAACATATTTTGAATGAAAGTGATTGGAATAGGGTGCATTTAATAATGGCTGGTGGATTTGACCCTATAAATTTAGAAAATATGGAACATTATATTGAGCTTACAGATTTAGCTGCAGAATTGGATATTGAAGATAAAGTAACATTTATGAAATCACCTAAAGATGATGAAAAAGTGTCTTTACTGTACAACTGCAAAGCTCTAGTGTATACACCATCTAATGAGCACTTTGGGATTGTGCCTTTAGAAGCGATGTATTTTAAAAAGCCTGTTATTGCTGTTAACAGTGGCGGTCCTACTGAGACTGTTGTAAATGATGTTACTGGCTTTTTATGTGAACCAACAAGTAAATCATTTTCTAAAGCCATGAGTAAGTTAATAATGAATCCAGAATTAGTTGAAAAGCTTGGGGAGGCGGGTTTGAAAAGATTTGAATCTAAGTTTTCGTTTGATGCATTTACTGAACAGTTAGATGGTATTTTGACTAGGGAAAGACAGATTGTATCTGAAGCAAGAGTTGTAGATACTGAGAATAGAAAAAGTAAATAACATAATGCCACCACTCCAACAATATATGATATTGTTTGAGTGTTGTTAAACCAAAGAGGCAACTAGATTTAAAATGTGTATTTAGTGGAATATCATTCTCCTTAGTGTTTAATTCTGAAAAATAAAAAACACATTGTTGTGAAAAAAAACTAAAATAAAAGTACTATAACCTTTTTAAATAGACTTACCAGTGGTAGAAAAATCTCCATAGTTCTTGTTTGTAAATTCACAATGTATGTGCAATGAATCAGATTACGAAATCTGAATTTTATAACATTACTAGCTGACCCGGCAAACGTTGTTTTGCCATACTAAAAAAAAAAGTTTGAAAAATAGATGTTGGCCGATTCTCAGACCTACTGAATATGTATGCAAAATTTGAGAAAAATCGGTCAAGCCGTTTCGGAGGAGTACGGTAACTAACACTGTGACACGTGAATTTTATATATTAGATTAAAATAATTTATTTTAAAGTAATTTTGTTCACTATATTACGTAACTCAGTACATTTCTTTTATTTGTGTAACTAACTAATTATATTATGAGACTTAGAAAGCATTTAAAATATGTATATAAAAATATTTTTGTATAACATTATCTTATTAGATGTTAATGCTTTATTTTGTAAGTTAAATGAGTGTCATAAAACTTTATACCTACATAATTAAAAATGCTGTTTCAATATTAATTCATAATTTCTTGACTAAAACATAATTAAATCAATGTAAATAATAATTAAATACTTATTATTCTTCATAATATAGAGAGATTCAGTAGTTACTATCTGTTGTATTTAATAAAATATATATTGTATACAATAGTTTCCAAACATTTTTAGGCCATGCCCCCACAACCCATCCATTCATCCAACATTTCTAAAATCTTAATGTCAAGGGGGCAGGGAATTAAACAATTTTTAACAGTAAAAATTTTGTAAATTATATATGTATTAGAAATTGTTTTGTTTCCATAAATATAAATAGAGGGTTACACTTGTATGAAGTCTATTTTCAATTTGCCCCCTTTATTACTAATATACCCCTTTATGAGGCGTGGGCCCACATTGAGAAACACTGGTTTAGAAACTATTGTAAAACCTTAATAAATCTCAATCTATTACATTATTATTGATAATTATATCTCTTATGTAAGTGATAACCTCATGTTTATATTGTGCTAGTTTGGTCAACAACTGCACATATTTATGTACTTAGAGATGGATATGTTGTAGATAAGTAAATATTTATTATAAAATTGTGCCCTATGTCCTATTTAGTAACAAATATTAGCTTTATATTATATATTTTGACATTGTATTTTCACAGTAATTTGTTAATTTTGTATTTGACTTGCTATGCTTTTACTTAATAAATCATAATGGAAAAAAATGATCACCTTGAGCAAGACTTGAACCCACGATCTTGGAAGGATTGAATGGAACAGTATTCTGTTGGGGGGTTCACATCTCGCTTGATAATATTTTTTACACTATATTTGTATTTTCGTTAATATAGTTTAAGCTGCTATCAAATTGTTTATATTTTTTTTATAATCTCATAGTTATTGAAAATTGTACAAGTTGTAGTAGTTAAGTGTTAATAAAAGAATAAATATTATAAATCATTTTGTTTTCTTTATACTGATAATGGTACCAATTCTAAGTGCACAATTAAACTAAAAAGCGAAAACTATAGCGTATAAGACTATTGGCTATTTCGTAATAAGATTAATTGGCTATTTCGTTGTGCACATTTTTACTAATTGAAATCTCTTAGATTTATAATATGCAGATTTTCTAATAAAAAAAGTTCTGTACCCTTAGTTCGAGTTTACAAGTTACGGAAACTATGATAGTTTTGGTTAGCTCGATGAACTATACAGTTTTCAGTGTAATCGGTAGTACGAGTTAATGTTTTCAAATATAGTTCACACGATGTCGACCATCGACTGGCTCGATTGAACGAACTTAACTTTATTAACTTCATCTCTTTTACACACCGGTAAACTAAAAGAGACGAAATCTGTCATTCGACATAGTTTATGTTGACGTTTTGATTGAAGTTTTTATTTTACTTCAAAGAATTTGGTTTTTCGTTTATTTTATTTCAATTATTATAATATTTCAATATAGTTATTATAGCAAAAATATTTTTAATAATTAATTGGAAATGAGATGTTAATCGTTTTTAAATACATATATCTAGTTTTTTTTAGAAAAAAATTTAATTTAAATTTAAATATTATTATTTTTATTAATTTGATAATTTTATTTATTAAATTATAATTTAAATTTAATATATTAGGGGATAAGCTTTAATTTATGTTTATTTAATAAACTAATTATTTAATTAAAATTAATATAATTTATATTATTAATAAATTTAAATTTGTTATAAATAATTTTAATTAAAATAAAATTAAATTTAAAATTTATAAATTATATAAAAAAATAAATTTAAATAAAAAAAAAATTATTACAATGATAAAATTAGTATATAAATGTAATTTATATTGTAAATTAAATGTGAATTATTTTTAATTATTTTATTAATAAATTATTTATAATAAATAATTAATAATTTATATTATTAATAAATTTTAATTTGTTATAAATAATTTTAATTAAAATAAAATTTCATTTAAAATTTATAAATTATGTATAAGTATAAAAAAATAAATTTAAATAAAAATAAATTTAATTATAATGATAAAATTAGTATATAAATGTGAATATATAAATTGTAAATTAAATGTGAATTATTTTAAAGGAATAAAGTGTTATTATAATAAAAAATTATAATAAAATTAAAAATGCTTACAAGCTCTCACCGATATTTACTTAGTGAGTGCCTAAACGAAAAAAGTTTTCGTATACGTCAAAGTTTACTATCAATAACTAGTCAAAGTTGCAACTCGTACTGTCAAAACACAATAAAACTACTCGAAAACTATCATAGACTCCGTTAACTATATTTGAATTGAACTCGTACTACCGTTTTAGTTCCATCGCGTTTTCGCTAGGGGCGCTGCGCGTAAATGTATGGAAGGAAACGAAACTACATTTCGTATTCGAAAACTATCAAAAACTCGTACTAAGGGTACTGTTAACATTGTCGAATTGTAAAATTATCATGGTAAAAATTTTCTTTTTCATAAATTATTAGGTATCTTTCAAAGTAGTCAGTTTAACACTGGCATAGGTATCGGCACGAACTTGAGCGCTGGTCTTTACCTGCGCAAAAGTGAATTATTGGGTCTATTTGGAGGTAGGAGGTGAAGCGCGGGCGCAGTTGAATCAAATTATCGTATGTGATTGGCCTGCTGTGCGTCGCGTCATATCTGCCACTTGTGATTCGTTCTCTGTGCTAGATGCACTTTCCTTACGACTACGAGTACACTTCAAGACAATTATATTGATACATAAAAATTTTTGACGGGCCTCGTGGCGTAGCGGCTATGTAGCCAACTTACGATCGCGAGGTCACGGGTTCGATTCCCGCACAGGACAATTATTTGTGTGATGAACACAGATATTTGTACTGCGTCTGGGTGTTTTCTATTTATTATAAATATATACATAATTACAAAAAAAAGTAGTAGGTACATATTATATGTATTATATCCGTAATCTGGTATCCATATCACAAGTATCATTACGCTTAGTTTGAAACCAGCGGACGTTGTGTGAAATGTCCGTAAATATTTATTTACTCTTAATTAGAAACAATTATTATCCCTAAAATGATATACCTAAATAATAGACAATAACACAAGTATTTTAATTTAATTAGCGCTTACCATAGGTGGAATGTAGTCAAGCATCAACATGTATTATGTAAAAAAAAAAATTCATAATAAACACATATTATATCCATTTTTTTGCAATGAAGTATACGATGCGCAAAGCGATACCCACTCTACCACCGAGCGCTCAAGATTCGTGCCGGGACCTATAAACGTTCTGTATGTTTGACCAGATGTAAAAAGTGCTAATGAAGTTGTTTCAATATTAAGATTGTACGCTTGTCGCTATTTACCTTCGTGCGGATCTTAAGCATAGGATAGTTGATCGGTCTCCAAGCGAGTACTCTAAATGTGCTGAAAATCTCTTTATAGAAGTAACTGTTAACTGTACAAAGATGCTACTGGGAGTTTTTTATAATCCTTCGTGTCAGATTGATTACTACGGCTCATTGGAGGCTAAACTTGAACATATTTCCTCTATATATGATCATATAATAATACTCGGTGACTTCAACACTTGTTTGCTCAGGGATGATACGCGAAGTCGTCGACTTTTGTCACTCGTTTCTTCCGTCAATATGCACATACTCCCGCTCAGGGCCACACATCACGCTCCTCATTCTTCCCCTTCCCTTTTAGATATTATTATGGTTTCTGACACTGCGAAAGTAGCAACCTATGGCCAACTATCGGCTTGTTTTTCTTATCATGATCTCATATTTATTGCTTATAAAATACGTTGCCCACGACGAAAGTCCCAATTTCTCACTCTCCGCAGTTTTAAAAATATTTCCGTGGACAGCTTGAGGATTGAGGTGGGGAGTATAGATTGGTCTCCTGTTTACAGCTGCAATGACTTGGACGGCAAGGTAGCTATCTTTAATCAACTACTGTTGGACCTATATGACCAGCATGCTCCTCTGAAGAAGGTTAAAGTTAAACATTTACCGGCACCTTGGCTTAGCGACGACATCAAAAAATGTATGTCCCAGAGGGATAGGGCGAAGAGGAGATATAGGAAAACGGCTACTGACGAAAACTGGACTCTATTTAAAAAACTTCGTAATCGTTGCAATCGTATGTGTAGAGATGCAAAGAGGCGCCACATTCATGATTCTATCAATAACCTGGGTACGGCACAAGTGTGGCAATTCTTGAAGTCTCTCGGTGTAGGCAAGGATTCCAGCGACAAAACTAAGGTGGATTCCATAAATTTAGACATTTTAAACACTCATTTTGCAAAACCACCTACGACCCTGAGTGCGGACACTAAATCTTCGACTCTTCAATATCTTTCCAATCTTTCCAGACCTATAACTACTTCCTTTTCTTTCAAACCGGTTGCAGAGAGTGATATTATAAATTCTATCAAATCTATATCTTCCAAAGCTGTAGGTGATGATGGTCTCCGACTACAAATGTTTTCCCCAATAATTGATGAACTTGCTCCTATCATTACTTATTTAATAAGCTTTTCTCTCCTATCATCTTCTTTCCCTAGTGCTTGGAAAAGAGCTCACATTATCCCGCTTGCAAAAACTGCCAATCCTTCTTCCTTGAGTCACTACCGTCCTATATCCATTTTACCTTTCCTCTCCAAAGTTCTCGAGAATATTGTACATACGCAACTATCTCACTACCTTTCTTCCCACAAACTCCTTAGTCCTTTCCAATCAGGTTTCCGCCCTGGCCACAGTACTGTTACTGCACTTGTGAAAGTTACAGACGACATTCGCTCGGCTATGGACCAAAAACTACTTACTATTTTAGTCTTGTTAGATTTTAGCAGTGCTTTCAACTCTGTAGACTTCGATATTCTCCTTGGCATCCTCTCCTCCTTAAATATTTCTACTTCCGTAATTGACTGGTTCGACTCGTATCTCCGAGGTCGATCCCAGGCGATTCGCTGCGACGAGAATTGCTCTCAATGGTGTGAGCTTACTGCAGGCGTTCCCCAGGGTGGTGTGCTCTCCCCACTGTTATTCTCTGTGTTTATAAATGCGATTACTAACATTTTAACTTCTAAATACCATCTCTACGCAGACGACTTGCAGATCTATCGGCATTTTGCACTTGTCGACTCTGGGGGGGCTGTTTCTGCCATCAATAATGACCTTGAAAACATAAGCAAGTGGGCGAAATCTTTTGGCCTCCTGGTGAACCCTTCTAAATCACAAGCTCTCATTATTGGTGGTAGATACATGTGCAACGCTCTTGATACTAACACACTATCTCCTGTTACTTATGAAAATGTCCCTATAGCTTTTTCCAAGTGTGCTAGAAATCTGGGTGTTCTTATAGATCACAATTTATCTTGGACCGACCACATTGCGGAGGTAAGCAGGAGAGTGTTTTGTTCTTTCCGATCCCTTAGGCGTCTTCAAAACTTTCTTCCATTTCGTACTAAAGTCACTCTTGCTCAAGCTCTTTTACTTCCTCTTCTTGACTACGCTGATGTTTGCTTTATTGACGCAACTGAGGAGCTCCTGAATAAGCTGGAACGCTTGCAGAATTTATGCATTCGTTTTATATTCGGCCTCAGGAAGTATGACCATGTCTCACGTTTTCGGTCACAGTTACAATGGCTGCCTATTCGTCGGCGTCGAGAATGTCATATTCTTTGTCTACTCTACTCTATTCTTCATAATTCTAATGCTCCTGACTATCTTCGTGAACGCTTTGAATATTTAGTACCAAGAGACAAACCTTGCCGCACTACTGTTTCTCTGCTTCTCAAAACTCCATTTCATACTTCCAGCCGTTATGGTGGGTCTTTTACTGTTCGTGCAATTCGTTTGTGGAATTCTCTGCCACATTCAATACGAGCCAGCACATCTCTTCATATCTTCAAAAGGAGAGTTAAGAACTATTTCTTGTCATTGCTATAAGTTGATATTATATTTATGTATTGTGTATGTAGTTTATTTATAGTAACTTAAATATATATTTTATTAGGTAATCGTGTGTAAATATTAGTGTTTATGTATTGTTATATTAGAAATAAGTAAAATTTTAACAATTTAATTAGTAAGTATTTGCTATAACTTTGTTTTTGTTTATTGTTATGCATTACGTGCCCATCTTCCACAAATTACGTAACAATAAGGTTTGCTGGAAGAAAATTCCATAGTGAATTAAGCTCGCCTGTGTACATTAGATTTAAATTTCAAACTCTGTAAATATATTTTATATGTACAATAAAGAATAAGAATAAGAATTGTACCAGCTGGCGCTCTATTGGAAACCCGTGGTAGTTCGTATAGGGGAGGACCCCAAACCCCTGGCTATGTTATGCCTGCAATGCATAGCCAGGGGTTTGGGGTCCTCCCCCCGAAATACGGAAAGATGTATAAAAAATATGATTTATTTTCTGTAAATTTAATGCGTTTTTAGTGTCTTATAAAAAAAGAAACCCATTGGAATCATTTTAGTTTCTATCTGTCAAACTCTACTCGGCAACGATTGAAGCGATTAATTTAAAACTCATCTGTAGAGGCAGTACCTTGCAGTAAAAAATACAATTTACCTTTTAGATCTACGCATTATGCGATATGGCTAAATTATGACTATTTTGGAGCGTTTTCGACTTACGCTTGGGAATCAAAACCTACAGACAGGTTATTTCCTTTAAGCTCTTAGCACAAGAGAAATGAAATTTCGCATAGACCCAAGTATTCTGATATAGGAAAACATTCGAAAACTAGTAATTTGTTATCATATCTCCTCCCCCACCGACACTAAATGTTGGCCACGCCCATACCCGGAGGTTTTACCTTCAGTTACAAAGCTGAAGGTAAACCTCCAAAAAAAAAAACTCATTTAAGTAACATAATTGTTTATTACAATAAATATTTTATATAAATAATTCTTTTAAACTTTTGCATGCAGCAGTATATTTCAGACTTAAGACGATACCAAAATAGCTTCGTGCATTTTTCTATGTACGAAGTTTTCATTGTTTCTTTAGATTGAATGGCTAGAGCTCTAATTTTTAAGTATATGTTTTTTCAATATATGATCTAGGATCGCATGAACTCAGAAACGCGATTGAAAAAAGTTTTCTCGATAGAAAATCTTAGCGAAACAACCTCTCTAATTTTTTATTTTTTTCATTTGTCGGTCTATTATCGCGTATTAACTAGTGAAATAACTTTAAAAACACAAGTAACTATTATATATAGAAACACGAAAATCAGAATTAAAATATATTTAGTAGATTTTGAGTAAATAGGAAAAGTATCCTTAATTCTTCATTTTCTGTGCCTACTGGCTGTGTTAATATGTACGTGTCGGCGATGATATACGATAATATTGATGTAGGCCCTTAACTCATACAAACACGGAATAAAAATCAATTGATTTTTATTCCGTGCATACAAATCACAATCACATTATTATTTTCTTATAGTGATAGCAACTATTTTTATAAATAAAATTAGACCCCTCCGTTTTACAGATTTATCAGATAGTGGATACCCGTCACGTTTTAGCCAGTGGCGTAGCTACCAAGGGGCTAGGCGGGGCAGTGACCCGGGGCCCTCAAACTCAGGGGACCCTTGAATCCTTACCAGAATTGACCAGAAATATTGATCGAACTGAATTAGATTATTTGTTTCTTAAGAATTTTAAAAATATTAGTATATTTCATATTTTTTTTTAATATCCTAGGCAGTTTACATAGCAGTGAGGCCCCATTTTTTAATTTGCCCCAGGGCCCTTGGTTACCTAGCTACGCCACTGGTTTTAGCCTGGCTAAATCGTACTTCATGGTCTAATAATATACGGTTATCTTAATTCAAGTGACATAGTAGTTTTCGTTAACTATAAACGTCATTATTACAAGCAATTAAATTTAGTAATCCATTTGAAAGAGAACAACTGTTTTATTAGTCTATGGTTCAGTTGAATCTGTGGTGTGAATCAAAGACACACGTAGAAAGTATTTTACGTACACATAGATATTTATGTAGCTTCAAGCCCAGAAGGCATAAGCACCACAGTAAGTCACACAATAATATTCCATATAACCTTTGTCCTAGAGCTTCTTTTTGAATATTTTTAAATAGGTAGATAATCCTATTAGTTTTTAAATGTACACAGTGGCCCACTCGCAAGTAGAAGGAATAGTTACCTAGCCATTGCCACACTATCTGACAAATTTGTGCTTAATATGATTTATGAACCCCGTGTGGTGACGAACTAAGAATACAAGTGTCACCACCCCATCTCCTCCCAAGGGTGCTGTAAAAGTCAGATAAGGGATATTGCATACAGGTAACATTCTCTCTGAGAGACGGAAAACTCGAAAAATAAACCCTGTGCCAACACGCCTGGTCAGCGCGGCACAGTAGACCATAATCACTCCCAAAATAAACCCTGTGCCAACACGCCTGGTCAGCGCGGCACAGTAGACCATAATCACTCCCAAAATAAACCCTGTGCCAACACGCCTGGTCAGCGCGGCACAGTAGACCATAATCACTCCCAAAGTGGAGGAGCCTCGTGCCCAACAGTCGGACATAAATGGGCTGGAGACAGGAGACATAAATAGAAACAATTATTCATAAATTGTCTTGTCAATGTCATTATACACTCTATCCATGTTTTCCTGAGGCAATGGATCAATTATTTCAAACTGCAAGTCGTACTGTTGATCGAGACCCATGTAGCTATCACTGATTATGTATACCGTGTAGATTACGCGACCTAGAAACATAAAATAATAGATAATCTTTAACTAAACATTTATTTACACAGCCTTAATGAGGGTATTTTGAAATTTTTATAGGTGGCGACACTGAGACGAAAATTAGGTAAACGAACTTATCTTACTAACAATATAAAGAAAATCTGATACAAGCGAAGGCAGTAATAGGCGCTTCGAGATTTCGAGGGTTTTCCCAACCGTATGTCTCAATATTTCCACCTGGCCGTCATTTCTTACAGCCCGCGTAGGCTACCTTATAACAAAAGGCGATATGTTTTAATAAAAAGAATATCCGGTTTGGTCCCAATGAGTCCCTCACTATCCGTGTGGTGACAGATTAAGAATACTAGTATCACCACTCCATCTCCTACCATTCCTACCAAGGGTGCTGTAAAAGTCAGCTTAAGTACACAGATAATATCCTCTGTAAGAGGCGGAAAACTTGAGGATAAACACTGTACCAACACGCTTGGTCAGGCGGCACAGTACCATAATAACTTCCTCCATAAAAATAGAGGAGGCCTGAGCCCAACAGTGGGCCGATAATAGTCTGGAGAGAGTCTCTCACAATATCTCAAGTGGCTCAGCGTCAATAGCAAGTCGGTGATGGCTCAGTTGCAGAAAGCGATCTTGCTGGACAATGCCCGTAAAGTCCGCCGGTTTTTCTTCCATTAGACTCCATTGTTCCGTTCGACTGTTGTCAACCTCTTCGGAGTGCATCCAGTCATCTGTCAAGACCCGGCAGTTTTCAATCCAAAACTTTTACCAACTTACCTCTTTGTGAAGGTGCATAGAATGTAACTTGTGGCATTCCTTTGGGTGGTATTCGTTTTAAAGCTAGCAGTTCTTTGTTATCAATGTTCCCGAGTGTAACAAACCAACCCTCGTTCTTACCGCGAGGGAAACGAGGACAGATCACGTTATTAGGGTTGCCACCTCTCCGGTTTAGTTCTAGGAGTAATGTGTATTCCTAAAAAAGGGAATATCATTAAATTTACGAATTTAAAACCATTATTGTTGTTGATGTTTTGTTTGTTTTTTTTTTGTATGAAATTATCATTCTCGTGATGACGAATTGAGAATGTTAAGATTCACCACTCTGTTTTTTCATGGCCGTAAAAATAAAATAGCGTCTTTTGTAAGAGACGGAAAACTCGAAACTAAACACGATGCCAACATGTCTGGTCAGCGAAGTAGAGCAAACATCCTCCCAAAGTGGCCGAGACTAGTTCCAGTACCGTAGAATTTGACTATAAGAGTATATTTTTGAATTTTAACAAATTACCACATCTATAACAAATTCTTTGAAGTAATTTATTAATTTCGCAATTGACATGCTATGCTTTTGATGTGGCTGGTCGAGATTGTTGCAAAACATTCTCGATAGATGGAGTTGTACGTAAAAATACGATATAAACTCAATCGAGTGACGATTGCGGTGGCCTAATTTGTTTACTGAAAGCACGACCGCAATAAGCTCAGTTGGCAGAGCTACGGAACGGTATTCCGAGGTCGTGGGTTCAAGTCCGGCTTGCAGTAATCACTTTTTCCACCATAATTTAATTTATTAAATTCTTTAAACTTTAGATGTTATTAATTAACTGTTATGTCCTAGATATAGCTAAAATTTAATTATCTATTACCTGATCAGCATGTAATGACATCCACGTATCCTTTGAAGCCGGTTGTCTTGAAAGTTTATCCTGTTCGATGTCACTGTCGAACCATACACCACGTATACGCAATTTTACATCTAATGTCGGCAAGTCACATATTGTCTGTAAAATATTCCAAAAAATAAGTACATTTTTACACGCTTTATATTAGCTTCACTTGTATGTTTGTTTGTATGTTTGTAACCGACTCCTTTGGACGCTATTTTGACCCACTTTAAACGGTCAGATTCTATTCAAATTTTGCACACCCGTCAAAGACCGATGACAATGCAATAGGTAATTCGATTAAATAAAGCGTGTTTTTTAGTTTTTTTAAACTATTATTATTATACAAAACTAGCTGCTGCCCGTGACTTCAACGAGTGAAATTTTTTGCAACATTTTTACTGATGCATTGCTCCTATTGGTAGTAGCGTGATGTTATATAGCCTAAAGCCTTTCTCAATAAATGTACTATCCAACACTGAAAGAATTTCTCCAATCAGACCAGTAGTTACTGAGATTAGCGCGTTCTCTCGCTAAAACTCCAGAACACCTGGGCCGATTTTGGTCTTGAAATATTCGTGAAAGTCCAGGGAAGGTTTATACGGTGACAAAATATATGGCGATCTAAAAATCCACGCGTACGGAGTAGCGGGCATCAGCTAATTCACGTGTCACAGTGTTAGTTAACGTACTCCTCCGAAACGGCTTGACCGATTTTTATGAAATTTTACATGTATATTCAGTAGGTCTGAGAATCGGCCAACATCGATTTTTCAAACCTTTTTTTTTTAGTATGGCAAAACAACGTCTGCCGGGTCAGTTAGTAATGTATAGAAATATAGATAAAATTCTGGTGTTAGTATTTAAAAACAAACACCAGCAAATTATAGAAGAAAGCCTTAATGGGTTAGTAGCTTTATGATATTAGCATAGATAGGCTTTTCGATAATAATTGTGCTATCCAACAATGAAATAATTTTTCAATTCGATCTAGTTATTCCCGAGATTAGCGTGTTTAAACACACAAACTCTTCAGTTTTATAAATAATAAATAAATATTCATGGACATTTCACACAACGTTCTTTGGTCCCGAGCTAAGCTTATATGCTTGTGTTATGGGTACCAGAATACGGATAGAATACATAAACTACTTTTCTTTTGTAAATACATACTTGTAATACATAGAAACACTCAGACGCAGGACAAACATTTGTATGTCATTTATAAACTTCACATAAATAATTGTCCGAGGCGGGAATCGAACCAGCGACCCCGCGAATGGCAGTCGGCTAACATGAACCACTAGACCACGAAACCTGTCAAATTATAATATTATATAATAATAAATAAACTCACCTTATGTATTTGTTCAATTTGATTCTCATCAAATTCCCTTCTTAAATATTTTGCCAACAGCTCATAATTTCTTAAACACGCTAACTTCAATCCATTCAACATTGTACAAGGTTTGTTCGTATCTTTTGTTAAGTGTGAGAACAAATAAAGGTGTTGTGAGTCTATATGTGGCAATGTTGTTAATGGAGAATCTGTAGGCCATCGAGCTTGGACAATAGACTGCATTAGTAGTTGACAGGATAGACATACGGACAACCAACCGTTTTCAGCTGATGTATCTATCATAGCCTGTGTGATATAAAATATAGTATTATTTATTATATTTATTTTACAACTTTTAGCACACAATAAAAGATTTTGTACAATGGCGGACTTAAGGGCCTACATCAATATTATCGTATATCATCGCCGACACGTACATATTAACACAGCCAGTAGGCACAGAAAATGAAGAATTAGGGATACTTTTCCTATTTACTCAAAATCTACTAAATATATTTTAATTCTGATTTACGTGTTTCTATATATAATAGTTACTTATGTTTTTAAAGTTATTTCATTAGTTAATACGCGATTATAGACCGACAAATGAAAAAAATAAAAAATTAGAGAGGTTGTTTCGCTAAGATTTTCTATCGAGAAAACTTTTCTCAATCGCGTTTCTGAGTTTATGCGATCCTAGATCATATATTGAAAAAACATATACTTAAAAATTAGAGCTCTAGCCATTCAATCTAAAGAAACAATGAAAACTTCGTACGTAGAAAAATGCAAGAAGCTATTTTGGTATCCTCTTAATGCCAACGGCATTTTCTCCCAGTCAACCAGCAAGGAGTGCAGAAAAAGTTAAGGTGGGTGCTACTTAATTTAACATATTTATAATAATTTTAATGAAATACAAAAGCTAAAACATACAAAATACATAAATAATAGTATAACACTTGCTATACATACACTACATAAACCATATTTACTTATATACCCCTCCGTGTGGTGACGGATTAAGAATACAAGTGTCACCACCCCATCTCCTCCCAAGGGTGCTGTAAAAGTCAGCTAAGGGATATTGGACGCAGACAACATCCTCTGTGAGAGACGGAAACCTTGAAAATAAACCCCGTGTCAACACGCCTGGTCAGCGCGGTACAGTGGACTATAATCCCTCCCAAAATGGAGGAGGCCCGTGCCCAACAGTGGGACGTAAATGGGCTGGAGAGAGAGAGAGAGAGAGAGAGAGAGAGAGAGAGAGAGCTGTACCCTTCAGATTCACTTGCGCACAAACTGTAGAGGGTATATAATAAATAGCAACCTATTTTCCTACCCTATAAGTGTATAAAAATGTCGTCAAAATTAGCTAAGCCATCTTAAGAGTATTTTAATTTAAGAATATACTCAACTATATTAGTATACATGTAGGTACTTATTTACGTAGCACTTATTCTCTAGTCTTCAGCTAAGCTTATCGCTTGTATTATGCGTACCACATTCGTAACAGACATATAAAAGAAAAAAAAAACACCTAGACGATGTACAAAATAAAAAAATTCTGTGACAATTACAAACATAACAAAACAAATAGTCCTGTGCGGAAATCCAACTAACGACCTCGTGAACGGCAGTCTGTTACACGAACCAATAGACTACAAACGTTTTGCAATCAATACTTTTTCTAATACAGATATAAATAACAAGTACAGGGTAGCACCCAAAACACTGCCTTGAGGTACTCCAGTGTGAAATTAACACAGGTTTGATACATCTTCCTTTTTACTAATACTAGCTGTTGACCACGACTCCGTCCGCGTGGAATTTAGAAAATTTTCCCTGCTTTTGCAACATTTTTGACTACTGCATCGCTTCTAATGGTCGTGCAGCTTGAAAGCCTTCCTCGATAAATTACCTATCTAACACTGCAAGAATTTTTCTAATCAGCCCTGTGGTTCCTGAGATTAGCGCGTTTAAACAGACAAACAAACTCTTCAGCTTTATAATATTAGATAGATCTATCTACAAGATAGAAGATGTGAGCAGTATAAATTGAAAAAAAAAAGAAATCTACATATATTTCTACTTTATACTACAGGCCTTTGCGCAATTAAATACTTGATAGAGTTTGTATCAAGTCTTTAGTTTTTGTGTTAAATAAATTAATTACCTGTATAATCCTAATAGTTTGATCTAGTACAGACTTAGTATCTGTTAGATAGTCCGTATTAGGTAATGGTACTCTAGTCATATGAGCTTGTAGTAATAGGAAGGCTTTCACGTTGGACGAATCAAGGCTTAACGCGTCTACGGGTAGACGACATTGTTGAGATAATTCACTGAAAATAATATTCGTTATTTAATATTATTCACTATTTTTTATTTCTGAAAATAAAAAAATTAAGAAAAATACCTTAAGAAATATCTACTAACCCATTAAGAATATCTTCATTATGTCTAACAGGTAATGTAGCATATTCCTCACTGTCCGCTAAAACTCTCAACAAATCATCAATGTCTAAATTGCTGTGCAGATTATGATTAAAATGTGCCATTGTTTTGTATGATAGGTAATAGTATGACGCAATTCGACCCATCCATGTACAATGAACTGTGCGTTGGTCCTGGAAAAATGTTTATAATGGAGGACAATACACTTAGCAGCTATTCTAGAAACTTCATTTTCTTTAGAAGCTGTAACTTGAGGTTCAACTGCTTTTCTTAAATTTAGGTTAATAACTAACTAACTTAATAACAAATATTAAAAAAATAGCATCTATATCTTCTTCGTCCCGCCCTTATCCCAAGCTACTTGGGGTCGGCGCAGCACGGTTTTTCCTTCCAGCCTCTCCTATCAGCCATCATATTCTCATCAACTCCTTTTTCTTTCATATCGTTTCTCACACATTAAAATAATAGCAAATTATTGTATGAATTAAGTACCTCTTCCATTTCCACACAATTAGCATTAGCAAGCACATCTATCGATGACTGCACTAAATGTGACAAATAATAGTTAACATCTTGAGGTTCCACACTTTCTAAATTATAATAAGATGGGTTCTTGAGCAGTCTTCGGAAGAAATACGTCCACGTCATATAGTCTAGTATATCTTGTTTCGTATTGACCGTACCTGTTATCGAAATAATAATAAAATAATCAAACAATTTTGATGTGATCAATAAGAAACTTTTTATTTTACATCACTACGCAAAAAAAAACCGCATCAAAATGATGTGGGTTTTTTTGTTGGGTAGTTTTGAAGATATAAGCTCATATAGGAGCTTACCAAATTTCAGGCATTTATAAGGGGAAACAACATACAGTGATATTCTCATACTGCAAATTATACCTCAGTCACTTTGTGCCGAAAGGTCATTTTTAGGGTTCCGTACCCAAAGGGTAAAAACGGGACCCTATTACTGAGACTTCGCTGTCCGTCCGTCCGTCTGTCACCAGGCTGTATCTCAAGAACGGTGATAGCTAGACAGTTGAAATTTTCACAGATGATGTATTTCTATTGCCGCTATAAAAACAAATACTAAAAATAAAATAAAATAAATATTTAAGGGGGGCTCCCATACAACAAACATGATTTTTTTACCGTTTCTTGCTCTCATACAACAAACGTGATTAATTAAGTATTGTGTGTGTTGTTTGCTCATTTATTAATAACGTTGCCTTATGTTGCATAGATAATGGTACGGAACCCTTCGTGCGCGAGTCCGACTCGCACTTGACCAATTTTTAATATATTTTTTCGGCCTTAATTTTAACGTTTGACCGAGTAAACGAATAATGTACATACAAAATGATGACTTTGTTTTATAATAAGTAAAGATAAGCATCTCAGATCTTCAATAGCTCTAAGAAATAACAAACAAACAAACTTTGAGTCACAATATTAGTAGATAATATGTACCAGCAACAATTTCAGCATTCAAATGGTCAGGTAGGACATCCAACAAGCTGGACTCTACAGGGAACGGTTCGTATAAGAACTTTTTATAGAAATTCTTCTTTTGATCGTGGACTAACACTACCGCTACACCTTCGTTGTCATACTGAAACAATATTAGTTTGGTCACAAATTAACTTTTTAAACTCATGATGGCAAATCATAAACCCTAGTGGTTTCCAAATGCCATTCATAATGTATATATTTGTATTTTTTATTCTTTTTATATGATAATAAAAAAAAAGGATATTATTTAGAATTGCAGTACCTGATAAAAATTTTTGAAACAAAAGAATTGTGGCAATACCGATGGCCGATGGAACAGACAAGCTCTGGAGTGGAGGACGCGACTCGGTAAGGGTAGGGTAGCACGCCCCCCTGCCAGGTGGACCGACGACCTGAAGAAGGTCGCAGGGAGGGACTGGATGCGAAAGGCGAAGGATAATATGGCGCGAATTGGGAGAGACCTATGTCCAGCAGTGGACTGCAATATATTGACATGATGATGATAATGAACATAAGAGAACAGGGCGCGTGATTTTGCCAGTGGGACAACAATAGACAGATAAGAAGATATAATTCTAGGTGTTTGTTAATATTTACCTGTGGTCTACCAGCTCTGCCCATCATTTGCAATACATCAGTGATAGGCATATCGACATAACGTTTCTGTTTCCCATCGTAATACTCTGTGCCTTTGATAACCACTAAATGAGCTGGGAAGTTCACACCCCAAGCTAGAGTTGCTGTACAAATTAAAACCTAAAAAAAAATTATATAATTTTTGAGGGTATTTTTTAAAACAATTACATAAAATATTAAGATATAAGTTAGTTTTTAGGGTTCCGTACCAAGTTAATTGGATTCCATTACTGAGACTGCGCTTAGACTTAACTGTGGGCAATAACAACCCCTTTTGGGCACTGCAGACTCGAAGGAGGGCGGTAAGAGACTCATAAAAAATGGGATTGTAGTGGTTCATAAGTAGGTGAAAAAAGGTAGCGCCTTTTTTAAACAAATTTATTCTAAAAGTGGGCAGTAGACAAAATAAATTTGGAAACCCTTTGTCTATTGCATTTCTTAAACAAATCTATATAATATGACGGGCTTCGTGGCGTAGTGGTTCATGTACTGGACTGCCGTTCACAAGGTCGCGGGTTCGATTCCCGCTTGGGACAATCATTTGTGTGATATTCATAGATGTCATACAAATGTTTGTACTACGTCTGGGTGTTTTCTATGTATTATAAGTATGTATTTACAAAAGAAAAGTAGTTTATGTATTCTATCCGTATTCTGGTATCCATAACACAAGCATAATAAGCTTAGCTTGGGACCAGAGGACGTTGTGTGAAATGTCCATGAATATTTATTTATTATTATTATAAAGCTGAAGAGTTTGTTTGTTTAAACGCACTATTCTTAGAAAATTAATTCAAATCAAAAATTCTTTTTGTGTTGGATAGTCCATTTATCGAGGAAGGTTATAGGCATATAACATCACGCTGTGACTAATAGAGGAGAAGTATTAACGAAAAATCTCGATCAAAAATGAACATAAGGCAAACATTTTCTAAATTCCACGCGCACGGACTCGCAGGCGACAGTTAGTCTCAAATAAATACCTGTATCTTCTGATTAATAAACAATTCTTCAACAGTAGTCCTATCTCTTTCGTGTAAACCAGCGTGGTGTATTCCAATACCAAAAGCTAATGTTAGTTTTAAATTAGACTCCCTAATATTTGCTAGTATTTGTTCCATCTCGGATTCTTGCATATGAAGCCATTGTTTTGGATTTTCCTCCGCTGCAAGGTATGCTATTAGATCTAAGGCTGTTAACCTGCAAAGTTATCATGATTAGTGAAATGGATCAGGGATGCTGCGAACATTCGCATCCGCAAATACGGAAGTTCCGCATAGATTTGGACATCAGCATTCGCACTAATCAGTGCGGATGTTCATGCGGATGCGAATATCATGTAAGTAACGACAAGAAAGAATTGGGCGGGGCCCGGCGATTGGCGCGTGCCGGTCGCACGTGGCAATGACCAATGGGCGCCAAGAAATTGGTGACAAGATTCGACACGTTTGTTGTGGTGCATCATTTGTTTCTTGTAAATAAATCATTATGTGTTTGTTTGCGCTGTGGACTTTAATGGACAATAGTATAACAGAACTAGGCACAACTGCACACCCTCCCCGAAATACCGAAAATATTACCAAATTAAAAAAATCCGGACGTAATTCAAATGCCTTTGCCGTCCCAAAGGATAAAATGGGATTATGTTACTAAAAGTTTAAGCCTCTGAAAGTTCTATAGCCTATATGTCTCTCTCTCCAGCCCAATTACGTCCTACTCAGAGGCGTATTTTGAAAATAAGCGTCCTGGGCCATTTGATTTGACGCCCCGGGCCAATTTAATTAGCCGCCTTAAATATAATAGAGATAGAGCTAAATTTTAAACTTGAAGGCTTTCGCCGCCCTTCTCTGGCTGGCCGCCCTGGGCCATGGCCCCCTTGGCCCTAGGGTAAATACGCCCCTGGTCCCACTGTTGCGGCAGGGGCCTTCACCACAATAGGAGGGATTATAGTCTACTGTGTGCGCTGACCAGGTCTGTTGGGTTTATTTTAGAGCTTTCCGTTTCTTACAATAGATGTTATTTATTTATTTAAATCTGTGTATAGTTATCAGTATATCTTAGCCTACCTAGTTTTAACAGCACCCTGGGGAAAAAAGGGGTTCTACATCCGTCACTTCATACTCTCTACTAGTCTAGTCTACTGCTAGTAACTATAATCTAGTCAGAACAAAATATAATGTAATTACCTAGTTTGTCGTCTACTAGATACGAACACAAGTGTGGGCGCACAAGGTGAATGTGTACGTATAGCTTGGAATGTTGGTTTATTCATTGTCATCATACGAGGACAGTAATGTCTACCTGGATGTCCAGATATATGTACCTGGAAGTTAATAAAGGCAAATGACATACTTTATCAACATCAATCAGGTACATTTAAGTTGAATGGAAGTCATTGAAATTTTCTTTTGTATCAACCACAATTTAGCCAGCTGACTATTTTACTTCTCTAACAGAGGATGTTTTCTGCTTAGATTCACTCAGCTGGGTTTTAAAGATTTTTTTTAGAAGGAAATGGGGTGGCTACCTTTGCAATCTTAATCCGTACACCACACGGATAAGTTGAACTATTTGTTCAAGTGATCACTTTTAATCCATCACGATATTGCCAGCTGACTATTTTTTATCGCTTTGTCTATACCTCAATTTTACAAATTCTATTATGAGGATATAAATGAACATGGTATTATTATATGTATAAACTAAATTATAGTGGAAAGAATGATAACCATGAGCGGGACTTGAGCCCATGACCTCGGAAATACCGTTCCGTTGCTCTCCCATCTGAGCTATCATGGTTCCCGCATATGTTTACCAAATCTTCCACTACAATCTTCTACGGTATTCCGAGGTCGTGGGTTCAAGTCCCGCTCGTGGTTATCATTTTTTCCACTATAATTTAGTTTATTTAGTAAAAGCATAGCAAGTCAATTGCAAAAATTAATAAATTCATGTAGATAATATTATTATGTTAATTTTAAAGTCTACATACCTCTAAAGGAACAGGTCGTACAGATGGTCTGAAGTTATATAATCCCAAATCACCGATATTCAACCAGTTGGCGAGATCTTTAGCGTTAGCAAGCGCTGTCGATAAACCAATAATACGCAATCTTCGTGAAGTATGTGATTCGATAAAGTTCGTTCTGTAAACAAATACCACAAAGAAAATAAAATAAATAATTGGTCAAGTGCGAGTCGGACTCGCGCACGAAGGGTTCCGTACCATTATCTATGCAACATAAGGCAACGTTATTAGTATCGAGCAAGAAACGGTAAAAAAATCATGTTTGTTGTATGGGAGCCCCCCTTAAATATTTATTTTATTTTATTTTTAGTATTTGTTGTTATAGCGGCAATAGAAATACATCATCTGTGAAAATTTCAACTCTCTAGCTATCACCGTTCTTGAGATACAGCCTGGTGACAGACGGACGGACGGACGGACGGACGGACAGCGAAGTCTCAGTAATAGGGTCCCATTTTTACCCTTTGGGTACGGAAACCTAAAAACTGCCACGGCAGCTCTTAAAAATTTTATGAAATGATTTTTTAAATAAACTTTCAAATAAGTAGCTTTGCAAATATACCATATGAAAAAGAAGGTATAGATTTATGAAATACCGTCATATTTTAATTAGTTATTAATTAGTTGACGGGCTTCGTGGTCTAGTGGTTCGTGTAACGGACTGCCGTTCACGAGGTCTGGGGTTCGATTCCCGCACGGTGTAATTATTTGTTGCGATATTTATAAATGTCATACAAATGTTTGTACTGCGTCTGAGTGACTTCTATGTATTATAAGTATGTATTTACAAAAGAAAAGTAGTATATGTAGTATATCCGTATCTGGTACCCATAATACAAGCATAGAAATATAGCTTACTTTTGGACCAGAGGACGTTGTGTGATATGTCCTGAATATGTATATGTATGTAGTTATTTAGACGTAGAAAGCGGTTTTTGCAGCTTTTCTATTTACACATTGTCTCAACGCGAACGTAATCGCGAATAAAAGCTTGTATGGCATAATTCTCTTCCAACTTTATAGAAGCTATTATAACCAACAACAAAACAAGAACAGGCCACGTGGTCTAGTGGTTCACGTAACGGACTGCTGTTCACGAGATCGCGAGTACGATTCCCGCGCGGGACAATCGTTTGTGTGATATTTATAATTGTCATACAAATGTTTGTACCGCGTCTGGGTGTTTTCTATAATAAATATTCATGGACATTTCACACAACGTCCTCCGGTCCCAAGCTAAGCTTTATATGCTTGTGTTATGGGTACCAGAATACGGATAGAATACATATACTACTTTTCTTTTGTAAATACATACTTATAATAATACATAGAAAACACCCAGACGCAGTGCAAACATTTGTATGACATTTATGGATATCACACAAATGATTGTCCCAAGCGGGAATCGAACCCGCGACCTCGTGATCGGCAGTCCATTACATAAACCACTCCACCACGAAGCCCGTCTATTATAAGTATGACTTTACAAAAGAAAACCATTTTAAAGTTTCATCTCTATTCTGGTACCCATAACACAAGCAAATAACCTCAGCTTGGGACCAAAAGACATATGAAATATCCATAAATATTAACTATGAAACTTACCTTGATACGATAACTTCCAACACAGGTCCTCGATCTTCACCTAACAAATGTATTTCATCAATAACGATGAGAGCGACATCTCTAACATAGTTCCTTGTTTGCCACGAACGACTGATACCGTCCCATTTCTCAGGTGTCGTTACTATCACGTGGGAGCCTTTTATAGCACGGATATCTGGACTTACATCACCTAAAATGGCAATATTAAAATACAGTTTATGTAGTATATCCGTATTCTGGTACCCATAATATAAGCATATAAGCTTAGCTTGGGACCAGAGGACGATGTGTAAAATATCCATAAAATATTTATTTTATTTTTCTTTGCCCAGTAAAGTCCTATTATTGGAAACTGGTCTGAAGGTTATCCAGTCTACTTATGTCATACGAACCAGACCTGATGTTTAAAATTTTTCGTTTTTCACCAAAGATGTTTTTAGCTTATGTTATCCTTGATCTGGTTCATTTTCATTGGAGAGAAAATGAGGTAGAAATGTTTATATATTCAAAAACTTTTAAATGAGGGAGTCTAGCACAGATTGATGTCCATTTTTTAAAAGCAGTGTTTCTAGAAAAGGGTCTGTTTTTAGAAAAAATCCGCATTTGACCGAAAGCCATTAGCTACTTATAAAATTTTGTTGACATATTTCATATTATAGATTCTTATGCGTACCTGTCTATTACATATTAAAGGAACACCTCAAAGATATTAAAGAATTACAATAAATAACTAACCTAAATAAACTAAATTATAGTGGAAAAATGATAACCATGAGCGGGACTTGAACCCACGACCTCGGAATACCGTTCCGTTGCTCTCCCATCTGAGCTATCATGGTTCCCGCACATGTTTACCAAATCTTCCACTACTATCTTCTCAATGTGAGTTAAACATCGTGCGATGTTTCTTGTACAACGCCATCTATTGAGCGGATATCATGATAGCTCAGATGGGAGAGCAACGGAACGGTATTCCGAGGTCGTGGGTTCAAGTCCCGCTCATGGTTATCATTTTTTCCACTATAATTTAGTTTATTTAGTAGAAGCATAGCAAGTCAATTGCAAAAATTAATAACTTAATGTAGAAATAACTAACCTGTCAATTCAACCACCTTTTTGCCTAATCTTTCTTCAAGCCGTATCTTCCAATCTTTTATTCTTTCTTTCACAAGTGCTTTAAGAGGCGCAATGTATACCACCTGAAAAGATACAACTACATTGTAACAGTCAGACTTTTATAACATTTAAGTATTATAAACAAAACTGTATTCTGGAACGTGCAGTTTCGTAATAGGAAAAAAATATTTTTTTACTTTATGCATTACTAGCTGTTGCAAGTTCGTACGCGTCAAATTTTAAATATACATGAAATCTAAACATAAGAACATAAAAAGCCACCCTCTTGAAGCACTCTTTATATTAAACAAAACCGCATCAAAATCCGATGCTTAGTTTTAAAGATATAAGCTCACATAGGAACATACATACCAAAGTAATGACTTTGTTTTTTAAGAGGATACCAAAATAGCTTCGTGCATTTTTCTACGTACGAAGTTTTCATTGTTTCTTTAGATTGAATGGCTAGAGCTCTAATTTTTAAGTATATGTTTTTTCAATATATGATCTAGGATCGCATAAACTCAGAAACGCGATTGAAAAAAGTTTTCTCGATAGAAAATCTTAGCGAGACAACCTCTCTATTTTTTTATTGTTTTCATTTGTCGGTCTATTATCGCGTATTAACTAATGAAATAACTTTAAAAACATAAGTAACTATTATATATAGAAACACGTAAATCAGAATTAAAATATATTTAGTAGATTTTGAGTAAATAGGAAAAGTATCCCTAATTCTTCATTTTCTGTGCCTACTGGCTGTGTTAATATGTACGTGTCGGCGATGATATTGAATAATATTGATGTAGGCCCTTAATCTAATATATAAAATTCTCGTGTCACAATGTTCGTTCCCATACTCCTCCGAAACGGCTTGACCGATTCTTATGAAATTTTATATGCATATTCAGTAGGTCTAAGAATCGGCTAACATCTATTTTTCAAACTTTTTTTTTAGTATGACAAAACAACGTTTGCCGGGACAGCTTGTAAAGAAAAATAACCGACTAAGTGCATGTTGGTTAAGAGCATTGTAATAAATAGTTCCTAATGTGTGCAGTTTTAAATCAATTCGATTCCATTACATAGTGAATACACAAATAATTATATACAGTGATAGATACATAAGAATCTTCAAACAAACCTTGCATCCAGGATATTGATTAAAAACTCTAAACATAGCAACTTCTGCTACAATAGTCTTGCCTGATCCAGTCGGTGCTCCTAACAGTACATTATTATCTGTGTGGTACAAACAGTGGAATATCTGCGTCTGTATTGGGTTAAAGTGACTGAAGTTGTATAACATCTCGTATGAAGGGTTGTTTAAAGCTGTTACTGGTAATGGCTGGAGTTCTAGTAAGTCTGTGAACATAATTATACTCTTGTAAGCCAGTTAAAAGATAAATATATAATAAACTAGCTGACCCGGCAAATGTTGTTTTGATATACTAAAAAAAAATCGTTTGAAAAATAGATGTTGGCCGATTCTCAGACCTACTGAATATGCATGTAAAATTCCATAAAAATCGGTCAAGTCGTTTCGGAGGAGTACGGTAACTAACACTGTGACACGTGAATTTTATATATAACATAAATAAATACTCATGGACATTACACACAACGTCCTCTGGACCCAATCTAGGCTTATTATGCTTGTGTTATTGGTACCAGAATACGGATAGAATACGTAAAATTCTTTTCTTTTGTATATTAGAATATAACTTATAATACATAATAAACATCCAGACGAAACATTTGACAAACATTTGTATAACAATTGTAAATATCACACGAACCCACGACCTCGTGAACGACAGTCCGTTGTTTGAACCACTAAACTACGAGACCTGTCAATGATGCAAATAACACTATCTTGAATATAAAAATCATAGATGTGTCTATAATACAGGCTATAAAGTCAAAGTCAAAATTTTTTATTTCAAGTTATAAGCTCTTTTGAAATGTCAGAAACTAGGTGTCTGTTCCAAACGCGAATCCTATGGAGAAGAACAGACAAGAAACTCCATGGATGTTCTTTTTCTATTCTCTTCACATCTTTTGATTTTTTTTTCCAAAAATATTATACATTGTTGTATCAGGAGTGTGAGAATGATGCCGATTAGTACCTACCTACTATCAAGACTAACTAAAACTCACTTAATAATAAAATAGCCTTGTTGGAGCAAATCGACCAGTCCCAGCAGAAGGCACCCGTTCACGAGTATAAAGCACACATCAGCCCCGCACAGCTCGACCATTTTGTAGGGAACCGTACGACCCGACGTGCAACGCTACCAACTTCGAGACATTTGAGTGAGCATGACGAACTCGCTCCGTGGCACAGTACACAAAGCATTTTAGACCCAATTATACATAACCAAAGGAAATAAATATTCTATGAAGTACGATTTAGACAAGCTAAAGTTACTTGTCCTCAATTTTAAATGTCAATACACCATCTGCTATATCTGTGATACAAATTAAAGGATAAATTTAAGTTAGAATTCAACTTCAATGAGTTTATTTGTAATCTAGATGATATTTTTACATACCAGTGTGGGGTGGATGAGTTTCTGGTAGAATCAAATGTTGGAATGTTAACGGCAGTACACTTTCTGATCCCAGCCACCTACAAAAAATAATAATAATATTTTGGTACCAGATTGCATATATAAATCACAAAATCTGTCTGAAAAAAAGAATAAGTATCATACCGAATATGTAATATAATATAAATAACTAGCTGACCCGGCAAACGTTGTTTTGCCATACAAATGTCAGGGGTAGATAAATAATTTGCAATAAAATAATATTGCGACTATAAATCTAAACTATCCTATCTTTCAAGTTGGGTCGAATTGCACACGGTGTGCAAATCAAATTTAGAATCGGTTAAGTAGTTTAGGAGTCCATCGCGGACAAACATCGTGACAGGAGATTTATATATATAAAGATAAGTATTATAACATACCATAATACGCCTATAATTTGAAGGTATATTACCTTTCCGATGTCGCACGTATATAGTACTGTGGTGGCAACGGCTCACTGATTGGTATTGTTATAACTAACTCTTGTGGTTCCTTTGTTATCACCTACGAAAATAAAAATAATCTTAATTGAAAGCCATTTATTAATTAACTAAAATCTCACTAGGTGGCAGCACGAGGAAGTCAGGTCAGAAAACATTTTGTATTTTGTAACAAAATCTCTCGAGTCTACAATATTAAGTCCTATAGTCTATCTATCTTCTATTTAATCTTTCTGATGACAAAGCAATAAATTAAAAACCATGAATTTTAGGCCTAGTTATTATTTAAAAATATCTTAATTACAATAATGTAGGTAATATATGCAGGTTTGTGAAGTTACCTTTCTAGTGTGCTGTAAGAGCCAGTTATAGAACAACATTTTCTGAGAGAGAAGGAATGTTCGACACTAAGTAGAACAGATAGCCCCCCAAAGTAAATAAGGCCTGTGCTCAACAGTGGGACAATAATATGCTAAGAAGACTTACTTGTTTCTTAGTAATCAGAAAGTATTCATGGTAGTACATAATATCAGTCTCCGGGTCTTCTACCCATATCCAGAATGCTTCTGGGGCTTTACCGTGGTACTTGTCATTCCATCTAGAATAATAAGTAAATATTAATAGAATTTATTTAAAGTTCTTCGGCCCCAAACAAAGTTTAATATACAACAAGTTTTCTGTTTAAACAGAAAACATTCAGAATATAAACTACATAAATAAGACTATCGTGCATACGGTTGTTATTTTGATTACCACTCAGAACAATATACTCATTTATTACATCTCTCTCTCCAGCCCATTTACGTCCCACTGTTGGGCACGGGCCTCCTCCTCTTTGGGAGGGATTATAGTCTACTGTGCCGCGCTGACCAGGCGTGTTGGCACAGGGTTTATTTTCAAGGTTTCGTCTCTCACAGAGGATATTATCTGTGTGCAATATCCTTAGCTGACTTTTATAGCACCCTTGGGAGGAGATGGGGTGATGACACTTGTATTCTTAATCCCTCACCACACGGAAAGATTATCACATACTAATATTATAAGCTGAAGAGTTTGTTTGAACGCGACGATAATCCCAGGAGCGGCTTGTCCGATTTGAAAAATTCTTTCAGTGTTGGATAATAAATTTATCAAGAAAGGCTTATAGGCTATATAATATCACGCTGTGACCAATACAAGCGAAGCATCAGTGAAAAATGTTGCAAAAACGGGGAAATTTTTCTTAATTCCACGCGTTCACAGTCACGGGTAACAGCTTGTTACTTATATATCAGTCACCTTGGCCCTTACTATTCATTACGTTTACTTTGGTGCTAAAGAACATTTTGTATTAAATATAATGTAAAAAAAAGTTATAAAACTTACTTGAAGTTAGGTATAATAGTCAATCTTATCCTAAGTACAGTTCTTGTAATCGGATGTAGGCTTGCTTCCATTTCTAAAAGCGGGAATTCATCTGCGCATTTCTTTAAATGTCGAGCATTTTTAGGATTACGAATTAAATCACCTGTGATAAAAACCCAAAATATATAGCAAAAAGTATTTAATAATAAGCATAGGGAGTCGTTGGATGCAAGCAGATTCAGCAGAGCGTTATGGAAAGAAACAGTAAACCAAAAAATCCTTCTGAAGGTGGACGTCCGTGCCCAACTATGGGACATTAATAGGGTGGGAAGAACATACCCGGTCTACTCTTAAGAGGCCCATTAACTGATTATGCTAAAAAACCGAGTCTTGTAATAAGCGAAAGTAGGTTTTAAGTAGTGTCCGACCGAAAGATCGATTTCGGTTTCGGCCAATAATCAAGTTTCGGCGGCAGTTTCGATTTCGGCCATAATCCGTCTCTATTTCATGCCCTAATTAATGCAAAAGAATAGGTGAAATTCACCAAATTTCAGTATTTTAAGAAATTTTATACTTGGCCACGTGAGTTTCGGTTTCGGCCGAAACTGAAGCCACGGCCGAATATTCGGTTTCGGCCGGAAAACCAGTTTCAGTCGGACACTAGTTTTAAAGAAATGTTTCATTACTCATAATTTTTCTTACCCAATTCTTTCCAATCCATATCTCTAATTTGGTCCGGCTTCAACATTGGATATTCAATATGTTTCAAAGTTTCTATAGTGAAACAGTTAAATTGTCTCATATCACTATAAAAGTCCCACTGCTGTAGTTCCAACATCTTCGCCATTTTGAGATATAACCCGGCCATGTATGCGTTGTTCTTGCGTAGTGTAATTTCAAAGAGAGCGCGTACTATACGGACTGCATTCTGTAATTTGTAGGTAAAAGCCAGGTAAGTGATAATTCAAGCAGATAACATCTTTTGTGATAGGAAATCTGGAAACTAAACCCTATGACAACTCGCGCCTGGTCAGCGAGGCTTAGTAGACCAAATACAAAGTGGTGGAGACCCGTGTCCAATAGTGGGCGTTATCGTACAGGAGAGAGAGAGAGAGAGAGAGATATTAAAGTTGCTAAACTACCTTAGCTACTATAGCTACCTATTAGAAATTAATTGCTTTTTTCTATAGATTCTGATTAACTGTTAACAATTAAAATGCCAGGAATGGTCAAAAACATAAGAACCAACCGAGGGAACCACTTCGCATGATACCTGTGCATGTACCCAAAATCTCAAAAACATTAACAAAATCCAATCAGCCATAGCCAATCAGCATAAAAATCAGTCAAATTTCAATTCGATATGAACGATAAGTAGTCAAGTTGCACCGACCCCAAATAAGGGGATAAAGGCAGGAAAATTATAATGGTAAAGAACATGAGATAAATAAATAAAAAGTCCATTAAAAACCTGACTAATATAATTAAGATCTGATTGCAGCGATGATCCATTTATACGTCCTCTGGACAGGTAAGTTTGTAACAGTATGTTTATCTTCCAATGTATATCTTCAGGCGCATCTTCGATACGAAGCTCACAGTACTCATTCTTCAATGACCATAGCTCCGATAATTCTTCTTTTCGTATCTAATAAACACGTTTATATGAAAATAGGTATGAAAAATTATATCATATTATTATAATATCCGACTCGGATACTTATTATACACGGAAAACTCGAAAATAAACCCTGTGCCTATACGCCAGTGCCTAACAACAGTGGGACGTTTAGTGCCTGGAGAAAGTTGTGAATTGAATTATGGGCAGGTACTAGAATTCTCAACTTAATAACTTAGAACAGGGCTGTCCAAACTATACACCTTCGCGGGCTAATTAAATTTCATACAAAAGCTGGAGGGCCAGTAAAATATTTTCAGTTGTCAAGTAAATATAATACAGGGTATTTTGTCTTTCTATGTTTATTGATTTTTCGTTAATTTATCTTTAACAATAGTATCGTAGTCTTTAAAATGCGTGTCGCGGGTCGCATGAAAACAAGCCGCGGGCCGCATGCGGCCCGCGGGCCTTTGTTTGGACAGCCCTGACTTAGAAAATGGTCTATATTTTAAAAAAAAAATATAAAAACATCAGGTCATAATCCCAATTTTCTTTTACTAAAAAGAAGTAAAATAAAATAAATACTTTTAATTGCTGGAAGTCCGAACATCTAGTGAGCATTTCCAGTACATATCCTTGTGTCATAGATTTACGGACCATAGAGTTGAAAACCTCCATGGTTTCACACGTTATGTAATAGTGACTTGCTGTACGACCCAGATCTGAAATAGATAACAAAACAAAAATCTTTGTCTTAATAAACTCTACACATAAAACAAGACGTAACTAAATGCGTAGAATACAAACAAATAAATTGCTTTTATCTAGTCTATGTATAGAATTCAAGTCTTATGTTAATACATAAGACTTGAAAGTAGAAGAAGAAGAAGAAGAAGTATTAATATACTATAACGAAGAAAGGTTTGATGGTCTCCGTTGAACATAGGCTACATTTAATTGCTGTGCAAATTCGGGGCGAATCACTAGTGTTTCTATATTATATTAGCGTCTAATATTTCTAATATTATGTTAAATTTACTTACCAGTAATATTAAGATCGCCAGTACGTTCATTGTATCTTATCATATGAGTTTTGTCCAGTTGCATGGCGGCTGCTGTTATAAACTCTCTACGTTTAGTTTCTAACATTGGCTCGTCTTGTACATCATTGTATGTTAAGCCGTATACCTAGAAATACAAAAATATAATCAGAACACAGGGCGCGAATGTAGTCATGGAAGTGTATTTAGCCTCTAATAATCATGATGGGAGAAAGACGTGACAGTATGATATTGATGAACATAATTTAAAGATTGCATGTGACTTAAAAAAATTCTGTTTGAATTGTATGCTTAGAGCATAAATCCATAAGAGTTGGCATTGTCAGGAGAGTGCCGCAAAAAATGTACGAGAGCAATGTACTCATAGGGTTCAGACAATAGAAGTGTACGTGCGTAGCAACCTATGGAAATAAGTCATAATGTTTGTGTGTGTGTAACAACTCCTGTGGATTTAATACTCTAAGGTCGTAGTTTTAAACATAGAGAAAATGTAAATTAGGTCTACGACATTTAAATTTGAATCATGTAATATGTCTCGAATAAATTACGCATATTGTACTGCTTTATTCAATAAATCGAATTATAGCGGAACAAATGGTCACCATGTGTAGGACTTGAACCCGCAACCTCGGAAAACTATTCCGTTGATCTGCCATCTAAGATATCATGTGATCATATCAGAACGAGTCAATTACAAAATTTAATAAAAATCATTACTCAAATTGGCATAAAAAAATTGCATGCAGAAAATGTTGTACACATAAACATATTGGATAACTGCGAGATCTGCTGTCTAATGTGTAATAAGCAAAATACTTACTAATGGATTAATTCTCATTCTGACGAATAAATAAGTATAACTCAACCATTCAACAGCTTCGTCAATATTGGTTACTGTACCAAGAGCCACCTGAAAAATTATAACATTTAGTAGAATAAATAATTGATTTACATCCACTTTATTCTTCACAAATAAAAGTTTGATCGATTGATCGATTTCTGGAGCTAAACCATTCTTGTTGAGTTGGATATCAATTACATCAAAACAATATCGTGTTTTCTATGTATTATAAGTATTTATTTACAAACAAAAGTAGTATATGTAGTCTATCCGTATCTGGTACCCATAATACAAGCATAGAAATATAGCTTACTTTGGGGACCAGAGGACGTTGTGTGAAATGTCCTGAATATTTGTTATTTATTTATTTAATATCTAAATAATAGATACATGTTATTATTTTAAACTAGCTGCCCCGGCAAACGTTGTTTTGCCATACAATTCTGTATAAAATAAAATTTCATCAAAATCGGTCCAGCCAATTTGTAGCCTATGTGTTATTCTGATGTATAAGCTATATTGTGGTAAAGTTTCATTCAAATCCATTCAGTAGTTTTTACGTGAAAGAGTAACAAACATCCATACATACAAACTTTCGCCTTTATAATATTAGTAGGATCTACTCTATTCTACTTCCTACTAATCAATAAGTTGATATGGTTGTAAAAACTCTCTATCTCTCTCTCCAGCCCATTAACGTCCCACTGTTGGGCACGGGCCTCCTCCACTTTGGGAGGGATTATGGTCTACTGTGTCGGACTGACCAGGCGTGTTGGCACGGGGTTTACTTACGATTTTTCCGTCTCTCACAGAGGATGTTATCTGTGTTCAATACTCCTTAGCTGACTTAAATGATCACGCACAAAACGCTAAAGAGCAGGGCAGTAATTATAAACGTGAGTGACACTGCTTGAATTAGTTAGTCAATAATATATTTCATACATTCCTTTTTATAGTTCAGATCTTTTAAAATCCAGTTTAATATATTTTTTAAATTTAATTCATATAGTTTTTGCCCACAACTCCGTACACGTGGAGTTTAGATACCATACAACAACAAATTCATCCATTCATATAAAAAACCCCATCAAAATCCGCTGAGCCGTTCTAAAGATAAGCTTTTATAGGGACATATATACAAAAATAAAGAGTTTGTTTTATATTATGTAAAGAATTACTTACCTCAGCATTTAAATTATCAGCCAGTAGATTAATAAAGTTACTTTCAATAGGAAACTGATTAGTCATAGACTTCAAATAATGTGTTAGTTTGTCATGTGTTGTGATTATAATGCCGGTACCAGATGTATCGAATTGTGGTCGACCAGCACGACCGAATATTTGTAGTACATCGAGTATACTTAAATCTACAAAAGTACCGTGACTTTGGTCGTATATTTCTGTTCCCTGTAATACAAATATGTGGTTAGTTTATTTTTGTTTAACAAATAAATGCTTATAGAAAAGAAATTACGGAAAATGCTGCTTAAAATAAAAAATCTTAAATCTTATTGTCCTAAACATTAAGAACATTAATTGTATTACATGTTTATTAGAAAAATGACAATGATGGTATAACAAAATACTATGATAGGTGTCCTTCTTGCTGTCAGAATATAATAAATCCAGAAGAGCCACGGCTGTCTACGTAATTTGCCAGAAAGGAGGGTTTGGAGGTTGAAAATTTATGTATACATATTAAATAGCTATTTAGAAATCCCTCGATTGTAATCGCCATTCCCATGGGGGTAGGCATTTTAGTTTTTCTGTATACCTGAAATTCCTTCCGGATCTATATCTGGGCTACACCCATGACAAAAGTGTAAGGAAGAACTGAAATGGTGCAAGGAATAGAGAATCCATAAATATAAAAGAAACATACCCTTATAACAACAGCATGCGCCGGCAAGTTGACACCCCAGGCAAGAGTTGAAGTACAAACCAAAACTTTTATGAATCCGTCAGCAAAATATTTTTCAACCATATTTCTGTAAAAGAATGTACATGAAAGTATAATGTAGTGTGTTACTAGTGTTAATCAAAGGTGTCAGCTACTACTTTAGTAAATTTCATCACAATCAGTCTAGTCTATAGAGAATGAAATATACAAACTCACAAACATAATATATCCTACTAATATTATAAAGGCGAAAGTTTGTATGTATGGATGTTTGTTACTCTTTCACGTAAAAACTACTGAATGGATTTGAATGAAACTTTACCACAATATAGCTTATACATCAGAATAACACATAGGCTACAAATTGGCTGGACCGATTTTGATGAAATTTTATTTTATACAGAATTGTATGGCAAAACAACGTTTGCCGGGGCAGCTAGTATATACATATAGCATGGTGACATGTTTAAAATACAAATGTCAGATAATTTTGTTCCCAGGGTATTATATAAGCCGGCTAAGCGATAATATAAGCCGATAACCTCCTGTCCTCTGTGACACGGAAAATTTAAAACTAAACCATATGGCAACACGCCTGGTCATTGTGATGTAGACAAGATACCCAACCAAAGTTAAAGCCCGTCTGCAATAGCTTAAGTTAAAACTTTAACACGTCCATTACCGATCAAGGAATATCGCGTGGCCATTGCTATTGGCCAAACATTGAAACTCATTGGGGCGGAGAGGAAGAATTTAAAAGACTCACCGATCACTTCGAAGCATACCCGCATGATGACAAGCAAATCCAAAAGCAAATAACTCAGCTAATATTTTATTAGGGCTGCTACTGATAGATTTTTTCGCTTTCAAAAACGCTCCAGAATCTTCCGGCTCAAAATGTTTTAGATGACCCTTCTTCTGTGCTAATTCTTTTAATACCATTGCTGTTTGATGAGTTGCATTACGAGCGTGAACGAATACCATAACTTGGTGACCTTTTTGGACCATGTCTGCGGCTTTATCGTAACATATTTCGTTCATTGATTGCATCTGTGGAGCAAAACACGATAGTATACGTTATTAGAAGTTACCAAATAATCTATGTACTTGTACGAAAGGAGCTTACGAGTGTTAAGACAATACGAGCAGTTACACATACTGTTTCCTTTGACAAATATACTAACGCGTCGGTAGATTGCTCGAGTAATGCACACAAAAAGTATACTAATTTCATTGGTCGCTACGCACGTTATGCCCAAAATCAAGTGTCCGTACTAAATAAGTATAGCATTGCTCCCGCATCTTTTTCAGAGGGGGTCGCCTAAAAAATTATATTGGTAAGGTCTAGCCTAAAATTTTGCTAAATCTTAATTACAAGAATCTGTGTTAATTGGCTGTGAACTCAGAAAATCTAGACGTTTCAATCAAAATGGCGCGCGGGAAAATGTAGAAAAGCTCGGCGCGTGTTTAAGTTCGCACGTTACACGTACGTTCGTTTCTTTAATATCTCATTCGTTGAATTTGCAGTCAATAACTAGTCAATAATACTTACCATTCTCAAGTGTGCACCGCCACCGCTTCCAGTTTCTTTAACACCAATGAATTGTTGTTCCAAAGGTACTGGACGGAAACGTGAATCGAAAAAGAATAACCCAATATTTGGATTCACACGTAAAAATCTGAAAATTAAGTATCATAAGATATTGATCATTTAAGAAGTAAGATACCTTAAAAGAGATAAAAGTATTGGTCATGATATTGGTCCAAAAGTGTTCAAGAAATCGTCGAAACATACATAAAAAACAAGATTCCGACGTTTTGAAAATGTGAATCTAAATGTGAGTAAAAGTGGGTAGTCATAAAAACAACAATCACCTGGCAACATCAAGATAATTAGGCAGTGTGGCAGATAATCCAACAATTCGAATCATGTTTTGTGTGGACTCAACTTGTCTTAACGTTCTAGCGACGATTGCTTCGACAATAGGTCCTCGATCTCCGTGAAGTAAATGGACTTCATCAATGATTAATAACTTGACTATAGAAGCTAGTTCTGTATCGGCTGGAAAGGAAATAAACAACAATAAAGCTAAAATGAAGATTATTCAAGGGTCTGAGGCAGAAGGCAGTTGTTCTAGACACGGTTCGCATAGTGAGGAGGTCTTTGGACCCCTAACCACCGACAGCTTAGTAACCGATGTCGGTGGTGAATTATTTTTTATATATTTTTTTAAAAGGATTGTAATGTGTATTTGTTTTTTGGTGTGTATATTGTGTTTATTATGGTTATTTTAATTTAGGATGAATGTTAATTTTATAATTTTTTTAAAAAGTATGTGAAAAATAAGTAAATAAATGATTATAAATATATTTTGTTTAGAATGCAGCAGATGGCACTCTATAGGCTCTAATATCACGATTTTTAATCTGTTCAGAATGAAGGGCTACCCTCTGCATTAAGTCTGCTTTTTATTCAATGCTGTGTGCATAATAAACATAAGTAAAAAATACATTAGTACTGGGGAAGATAGCTAAAGAAAATAAAATAATAGTTTAAAAAAACTAAAAAACACGCTTTATTTAATCGAATTATTGCATTGTCATCGGTCTGTGACAGGTGTGCAAAATTTGAATAGAATCTGACCGTTAAAGTGGGTCAAAATAGCGTCCAAAGGAGTCGGTTACAAACATACAAACAAACATACAAGTGAAGCTAATATAAAGCGTGTAAAAAATAAAAGAAAGAAGGAAAATATTATACGTACTGGCTCCTTTCCTCGTAACAACATCCCATTTCTCTGGTGTGGTTACAATCATTTGTGTTTGTTGTACTTCAGATTTTGTTAATTTCATATCACCCGTTAACTCCCGAACTGAAATACCTAATCCTTTTAAACGCCTCCCAAAACTGGCTGTCATCTCTGACGCTAAGGCTTTCATTGGAGCTATGTAGATAATCTGAAAATCGTTGTTCCTACTATTTGTAAAATGTCTATGTACATTTATTTATTGAATTAAGCAATTTATTACATTTCTGATTATTTTTAAATGTAGATTTACTAGAACTTTTAGTTTATTAACTAAAAATCCTTATCAACTACATCTTCGAGCATAAGTTATAATCCCGTTACTTGGCGTCGAAAATGTAACAAATGTATTATGATAATAGCGGCACAGAAGCCTTTTTGCGGCCGAATTCTTCTCCAGCGTCCCACTGTTGGGCACTTGCAGTTTGAAATAATTGATCCATTGCCTCAGGAAAACATGGATAGAGTGTATAATGACATTGACAAGACTATTTATGAATAATTGTTTCTATTTATGTCTTCAGCCCACTTACTGTTGGGTACGAGCTTCCTCTACTTTGGGAGGGATTATGGTCTACTGTGCCGCGGTGACCAGGCGTGTTGGCACAGGGTTTATTTTCGAGTTTTCTGTCTCTCACAGAGAATGTTATCTGTGTGCAATATCCCTTAGCTGGCTTTTATAGCACCCTTGGGAGGAAATGGGGTGGTGACACTTGTATTCTTAATCCGTCACCACTCGGAGAATTATGAGCTTTTATTTCCAGGCAGGTTACGTCGTGAATTGAACTGCCTGGTAAATTCGAATGACGAACATAACTCCCAGCCAGTCAGTGTGCTAAACTAGTCATAGATTAATATGTTTAAAGAGAAGGTACCACTAAAAGTTTAAGTACCTACTAATTGTAAATTTTCAACTAAAATTTTATATCTGCCATAATACGGCAGGCAGGCAGTGTACTGGCCTGGAACTTTCATGATTTTTAAAAGGCTCATATAATGCCCGCTGTGCCCGTCCAACTCGTACTTGACAGGTCTTTGATGTATTAGGCCACACCCACTAGACGTTTTTGCGTCTCTCATTTGTATACCTAAATAAATAAAAATAAAATTCGCATATTACCTTGAATTTATTCTTCATAATAACATCATTTTCAATATGTTGTTTTATTTGATGTACAACAGTTAACAACGCTATATTAGTTTTACCAGCACCAGTCGGTGCACATATTAACAAATTCTCATTTGTATTGTACGCTGTTTGGAAAACTACTGATTGTATTCGGTTTAATTCTTTTATGTTTTCAAACGCCATCTGTCCAATCTAAAAGTAATAATAATCTACTATATAAAAATAAGTCGGGTTTTCCTTCCTGACGCTATAACTCCAGAACGCACGAACCGATTTCCACGGTTTTGCATTCGTTGGAAAGGTCTCGGGGTCCGTGAGGTTTACAGTTCTTTTTTTTTTTAACTTTTTTAGGGTTCCGTACCCAAAGGGTAAAAACGGGACCCTATTACTGAGACTTCGCTGTCCGTCCGTCCGTCCGTCCGTCTGTCACCAGGCTGTATCTCAAGAACAGTGATAGCTAGAGAGTTGAAATTTTCACAGATGATGTATTTCTATTGCCGCTATAACAACAAATACTAAAAATAAAATAAAATAAATATTTAAGGGGGGCTCCCATACAACAAACATGATTTTTTTACCGTTTCTTGCTCGATACTAATAACGTTGCCTTATGTTGCATAGATAATGGTACGGAACCCTTCGTGCGCGAGTCCGACTCGCACTTGACCATTTTTTTGGTATGGCAAAACAACGTTTGCCGGGCCAGCTAGTAAGTAATAAATATTCATGGACATCTCACACAACGTCCTCCGGTTCCAAGCTAAGCTTATATGCTTGTGTTATGTGTACCAGAAAACGGATAGAATACATATTATTATACTACTTTTCTTTTGTAAATACATACTTATAATACATAGAAAACACCCAGACGCAGTACAAGCATTTGTATGAAATTTATGGATATCACACAAATGATTGTCCTAAGCGGGAATCGACCGCGACCTCGTGATCGGCAGTCCATTACATAAACCACTCCACCACGAAGCCCGTCAAAGTAAATAAAAGGTTGTAAATATTAGGTACACATACATAGGTTTTACGTTGGACTACATTGTCTTATAAAGTGTCCACAATTATATGTGTGATATTTATTATAGAAACATTTGTAGTTTGTTTAGGTAGTCATTAAATCTTTTGATAAAAACAAATGGAAATATAACTATAATAAAATTTGCGATATTCGCGGGCAAGAGTTAGTTTGAAAATATAACAAGATGCACATTTATTTATCTCTATTCATTTGTTCGGAATCGTTCGGGAAGCTTAGGCATATTATCTTCTCGTCCAACATTCCGCAGTGCCTGGAGACGAAGGTCTATGACCAGTGTGTGTTACCAGCGATGACCTACGGAACAGAGACGTGGTCTTTAAATGTCGGCCTCGTAAATAAGCTCAAGGTTGCGCAGCGTGCTATGGAGAGGGCTATGCTCGGTATTTCCCTACGGGATAAAATCTGAAATACGGAGATCCGTAGGAGAACTGGCGTGTCCGACATAGCCCGAAAGGTTAGCACGCTGAAGTGGCAATGGGCAGGCCACATCGCTCGTAGGACTGACGATCGTTGGGGAAGAAAAGTCCTAGAGTGGCGACCACGTACCGGACGACGCAGCGTTGGGCGGCCTCCGACAAGGTGGAGCGACGATATCGTCAAGGTCGCGGGGAGACATTGGATGCAGGCGGCACAGGACCGCGCGTTGTGGCGTTCTATGGGAGAGGCCTATGTCCAACAGTGGACGGAGAGAGGCTGATGGATGGATTCATTTGTTTGTGCAATAAACACACCAAAATTTTAATTTTTAAGTAACATACATTTAAACAAAACAAGAATTACCTCATCCAATTGTGCTATAGGTACTCTAACATTACCGATGTTTAATGGAGCTGGTTCATTCTTAGGTATAATCACTTCTTCATATTCCTTATTGTCTTTCCTTATTGCATTCTCGGGTAATATCAACTTTAGACCCGATACAAAACCTGCAACCATTTATCAATTATCATCACCAGAACACCAAACTATCACTTTCAAAAAAAGGAGGTTTTCAATTTGTCTGTATGTTTTTTTTAACAGTCTTCAGAAGGAGGTTCTCAATTCGTCTGTATGTTTTTTTCAATGTTTGCTACCTCATAAATTTTAACTGGGCGAAGTAAAATCGCTACGCCGATTAGTATGTTTCTTTTTTTATTTATTTATTTATTTTTATGTACAACATTACAGTTTATAAAACTAATGCGTTATACACAAAGCAATCATACAAAATCAGACAAATTATAGTACTAAAAAGATAACATTAAAATTACAAATAAAAACAAAATACTAAAAATAAACAAAAAAGCAATAAAATGACAAATAACAATAAACAATTTAACACGAAGTATAAATATCCACCATAAAAACTAAAACATCCTTAATTTAAATAAATACTAGTTAACTGTCATTCATCATCTCACAGAACTTAGGCACGCACGACGTTTATTTAAAGGCTGGTGCTTCCTATGTGGTCTTATTGGCACCAGTTCAGGATTTGATGGTTATCTCCTAAGAAATCGAGGAAAACCCTTAAATTTCAAAGGCACACATATTCCCCGTTTTCCAATGGCAGAGCATAACGCGACTCAGTGCCGCACAATGCTGACGCTTAATTGGAACGTGAATTAGTTTTAAAATGCGCCAGCAGAGTGCGCTAAGGTCAGTGTTGAAAAAAAAAATTCTAAAATAAACATTGTATTCACATCATATGTCATCATACATTATATGTGTGGAATATAAAAAAAAGTCATTGTTTATACTTTCTTCCATACTTATATTTAATTATTTTTTAACACAGCTTGAATTAACTTTGAATATTTCCAGAAAACTCCGACGAAAGAAAAACCTTACATTTTTTTTTAACATTAAATAATATTACTAACGATAATATATAAATAAAATTTCAATCAATGCCAATTTAAAGAAAAAACACTTGTTAATTTTCTGTCGCTGAAGTAGGTATGGATTGCACGCATCACTTTTGAGAGTGATCGATTGTGCGATGCGATGCTGTAATTGGAACACTCAACGTTGAGCATTGTGCCGCATAATGCGCTATTGTGCGCTGATTGGAAAACGGGGATAGTTTTCACATATTATGTATCTAAATAATCAAAGAATAGACTACCAAAGTGGTCTCAAGAAATTCGCTTAACTTTTTTTTTTAAATACCTAATTATTTTCACTTAGCTTAAACAAAAATTGGTCAAGTGCGAGTCGGACTCGCGCACGAAGGGTTCCGACCCATTATCTATGCAACATAAGGCAACGTCATTAGTATCGAGCAAGAAACGGTAAAAAAATCATGTTTGTTGTATGGGAGCCCCCCCTTAAATATTTATTTTATTTTATTTTTAGTATTTGTTGTTATAGCGGCAATAGAAATACATCATCTGTGAAAATTTCAACTGTCTAGCTATCACCGTTCTTGAGATACAGCCTGGTGACAGACGGACGGACGGACAGACGGACGGACGGACAGCGAAGTCTCAGTAATAGGGTCCCGTTTTTACCCTTTGGGTACGGAACCCTAAAAAACGCCAATAATTATAATATTACCTGCAGAATTTTTCGCAGTAATCGACGAATCATAAACATTTGGATATTGTACTTTAGTTTGAAAATATGACATTTTTTGTAACACTGGATCAACGTTGTTTGAAGATCTTGAGGCTGAAAATGGTACTACAGGCTTCGATAGTTCTGCTAATCTGTTACAAAATATAAACAAAATAAATTAAAATGTTCCGAAAATACTTTCAAAGTACTTTTAAAAGACTTTTCAGTCACCATGGTCCCAGTTCAGTCACACGGTACGGGTCACAGTTCAATCTCGGACCATGGTGACTGAATCATCATCATAACATTAGGCCTTGGTCCCATGGGGGTAGGTAGAGACTAAAGAGCGCTATACAAACATTTTTCTTTGGCTTCATTTACGCTACATCTAGATAAGCATGCCCAGCGATTGACTAAAAAGTTTCGACGATGAGTCTAAATCGGTGAAAAGTAGTTTTATTTTGGGTAATATAAGTCGCGCTATACAAAATGAGTGCCCACATTCAACAGCAATAAATTGCTTAGTTTAAGAACTATAAAACATGCCTAATGTTGTAGGTGATTGTTATTTTTTTTCTACCCCCCTTTTTCTGGGTGTTTCTGTACCACTCCCGAAAGTTTATTTTAACAGACAGATTTCTCGATAGAAAATCTTAGCGAAACAACCTCTCTAATATTTTATTTTTTTCATTTGTCGGTCTATTATCGCGTATTAACTAATGAAATAACTTAAAAAAAAGTAACTATTATATATAGAAACACGTAAATCAGAATTAAAATATATTTAGTAGATTTTGAGTAAATAGGAAAAGTATCCCTAATTCTTCATTTTCTGTGCCTACTGGCTGTGTTAATATGTACGTGTCGGCGATGATATACGATAATATTGATGTAGGCCCTTAACAAAATAAATCACCTCTTAGCTCTCATCTGAGATATATTAATTTCCTGTTCTTCATCATCTTCATCATTTCTTTTACTTTTTGCTTTCTTTTCTTCCTTTCTTGCTAACTTAGCTAGCACTTTCTCTTGTTCTGACAGCACTGATACTTGACATAGATATTGAGGCATTTTGTTTTCTGGCAGCATTGCTGTAACTATGAAAGTAGGGGTTAAAAAATTTTTTGTTTGAAGACCAGACCTTTAGAATAACCCGATTTGATAGTTTAGGAAAGCATTTAAATACAATAAAATATCAAGCTATAGTTAAAACGAATGTATGCATAATACTTAGGTTTAGTAAATAAATAAATATTCAGGACATTTCAGTAACCTATATTTCTATGCTTGTATTATGGGTATCAGATACGGATATACTACATATACTACTTTTCTTTTGTAAATACATACTTAAAATACATAGAAAACACCCAGACGCAGTACAAACATTTGTATGACATTTATGGATATCACACAAACGATTGTCCCAAGCGGGAATCGAACCCGCGACCTCGTGAACGGCAGTCCATTACATAAACCACTCCACCACGAAGCCCACCTTCATAGAAGCATCAGATCCATTAATATCTTGTTGACCAACCTTAGTTTGCTTTTTAGGAACTAGTAATTTTTGGAAAATTAATTACAAAAACATAAAAAAAAAGGAGAAATCTCTGTTCCGTAAGATCTGAGGTCTTCTGTTTAGGTACTAACTTAACTAGGCTATAGTAACATGATAGAGTCGCGCCGAATGTGACAGATGGCTTCACCCCAAATGTTCCGGGGAGAGGTCATGCTCACGCGATAAGTTGAGCCCCACGTAATGGGGTCACCCCTTGACAAATCTTGGTCCGTCTAAGGGCACTTATCATGTCTAGCGAAATTCACATTTCTATTGCACAGCGACAAAAATTGCCTCGTTGAAGGGTATTAGATTAACAAATGTAGGACTTACTTTCAGACAATGTAGGTGTAGGAGGTGGTGCTCTCAAACTATTAATGATATCCTGTCTATGCTCTAACATTTCTTGAATAAACTCAAATTTATCAAAGCCGAGTAATTCAAAGAGATCGTTCTGCATATCGTCATTACTTCGCGGTGAGTTTAAGAATGTTATTATAGACTGTAAGATATCTGTACTTGATATGCCAGACGTATTTTCATATAGCTCTTTTACTTTCATTTCTAGCCATGTTTTGCCGAACTGCAAAAATTTATGCAATAAATATTTGTTATTTAATTAAACTCAAAACAACTCACCAACTTCATTTTGTAGTTAAAATATAGGTAATCGCCTACATTTCAGCTACTTCATAAGTTGGTATTAGTATAAACACTTTTTTACTTGTGATGTGATGACAAATTATAAGTTTTTGGATTTTTCCCTATATCAGCACTATATAGACTTGATCTATGCCAAATTTCAAGGGTCTAGGGAAGTAACCTGTGAATTTTGATTCCCTAGCATAAGTCGAAAAATTCTTAAAAATAGTCGTAATTCGGTTATATCTTTTAAATGTGTAGAGGTGAAAGGTTGACTGTATTTTTTGCAGCTAGGGACCGCATAGATCTACATATCGTATGAGTTTCAAGTTGATACCTTCAGCCGTTGCTGAGCAAAAAAAGTTTGACAGACGGACAGACAGACACCGGAGTGATCCTATAAGGGTTTGTACGAAACCCTAAAAAAGAAATTAATTTTCAGCATTAGAATCAAAAATAATAAACAAATAACCCGTAGGTATTCCTGGTCTACTTAGAGTATTAAATTAACAAAAATTGTTACACACGTTCTTATCTTTATCTGCAATACTGCCATTTATGCAAGGTGCGTAAAGCACTCTAACAATATCGCTAAGATTCGTTAGTCGCTAAAAATCGCCTAACGCACCGCGTCGGACTGCTCATACATTTAAATTGACATTTGCCAGCCAGCCCCCCTCTCCCCTAGTACACCCCCTGGTGAGTGTGCCTCCCCCCCTAGAACGCCTGGGTATACATCATCATTTAACCTTGGCAGCCAGACCTGTGGTCAGCCACCTGAACCCTTACAGTTCAATCCGACTCTGACTATGATGAACGTGGCAACAGGTGAAAATAAAAAGCTTGAGATAGCAAAACTAGCTCCAACTATATGTAAATATTGCGTAAATATTTATCAATGAAAAATATAACATAAACGTGGAATATTTACAAAACTTCTCGCGTACAAAGTCGCGGGCATCAGTTTGTTTTAAATAGCACAAATAATGCAACATTTAATACAATTTTGAGGAAGAAATAGAGAACGACATAGCTCCTATGGCCAATGACACCAAAAACTAAAGCACATAAAACAACTAAATATATACTTACTTTTGATTCCACCTGTGGTTTAGCTTTAACTGTAGTATTTTCATTAGCAGTATTATTTGTATATCTCATAGAGAAATCAGTAACAAATGAACTAGCCGTAGCGGGTTTACTTGTTAACTTTGCAAGTGGTTTCTTAGTCGGTTTGTATGGTATATAGTGGCATTGTATATGGTCACCCCAGAGCTTGATATTTTCTTTATTGTTAACTTCTTCCGTTTTTATATATTCTTTTGTATTTTCATTTAGTTGCTCAGATATTTTCGTAACAACCTGTAAAAGTATGCAATAGAAAACATATAATTAGGCTTATACATATAGGCAAAAGTAACAAATAACGTGTAGCAAATATTTTAAATTTTGTAAGCTTATAGTTTCCATCCTATACATACAGTAGTATTTTTAAGCTAACTATAATTAGTATGTATATTGTTAGAAATACAATCATCATCATCATACCATCACACCTTTTAGTAGTAATGAACAGCATCATTTGCTAAGGTCTAAAGACACTTCCTTGGCTTTGTTTAGACTCATACATCTGGTCATACATGATGGTTTAAGTATAATTAAAAATTTAATTAAGCATTTTATTGATACAATAAATATAATATGAACATTTGGAAAGCTAGGAACAAATCATAAAAATTAACAATTTACAATTATAAAAACGAATAATATATAAAAACAAAATATGTACAGTAGCTATAAAATAAATTAAAATAATATACTTAAGCTAGGCATCAAAGTACTCCTCCCCATCACTGTCGACCGGAAGTGTTCCCAGAAGGCTGGCGGCATTGCCACTTTGGATGCCAACGCTTATTTTTTTAACAAAATAAAGGCCAGTCGTCAGCCTTAGGTTACTAGGTTAAATTCTTTATTTAGTTTAAACTTTTTAATCAATAATTGTACAAAGGCGGACTTAATGCCTGGGGCATTATCTACTAGTCAACCTTAGGAGGAGTAGGGAAGTTCTGTAGATGTATTCAAAAGTTACAATTTAGAAAAGAAAAGCGCAATAAAATAACTATAACATATTATTATACCTAACTAACTTATGCACAATTATTGAAGGAACTAACCTGACATATTTTATTAGCTGTAGTGGAAACAACAGTACCAAAGGTTTGCCTTAGCTCCGATAGGTTCTTTAACATAACAATATCTTGGTCCAAGAACATTCTGAGAGTTAAGACAGCAGCATCTTCTATTATCTCCTCTGCCTGGTCTCCGGTAAGAAGTTTACAAGCATCTTTGAGTTCATTAAAGAATTTTAATATCTCAAAAGAATTTGGTTCATTCTGTTTTACGTAATTGTAGATATCAGAATAAGATTTAAACCTGGGAAAAAAGGATGAAACAAGGGTTTAGATGTAGACGCAACATAAAATATCAATAATTATTTATAATTTATACTTTCTATACTTTACAAGTACATATTATTATAATGTTACTATAAAAAGTTGTAGGTATATTTATTACTCATATCCATAACACAAGCAATAAAAATAGCCTATTTGGAGATTTAAATATTTATTATTTAATAAAGGAAGGGTAAAGGAGTTACAGCATGTATTCTTCGATATCTCTTTTTAAATGATAACAAGTATAAATGGTAATAACGGCTTAAAATTTTAAACGAATTTAAAAGAGATGCTTAAAAAAGTTAGCTGCTTAAAAAGTTGCTTATTTTTAAGCAGCTATTTTATGCTTTTTAACTTTTTCGTTAAAACATTTAACTGAACTTAATTTACGTTGTCTGCTAAAAATGTGTTTACCGTTTAAATAAAAATTTTACACTTATATCCCTTTTTACATTTTCCTCTTCTCTTTTTACCAACATTTTGAAAATATTCTCACAACTGTGTTGCAATTTTAAGATAAGCATTAAGCAAAGATTGCTTATAAACGGCAGCGTGCTTTTTTGGTTATTTTAATAAGCATTGCTTATTTTAAGCTTTTCGTTTAAACGCTCACTACTAATAACAAGTAGTGCCTAAAATAAAATATGCAGCTGAACATACAACCTCCTCCTCTTTTTTAAGTCGGTAAAAAATATATGCAATGTGGAGCCTTCGATAGTTACAACCAAATGATAGCATAAAAATAAAAAAATAAAAAAATAACAATTACCTTGGCAGTTCCTTCTTTTTAATTTGTATCGGTTTCATAGCATCTCTGGTTGGTTTCAAACATCTTGGCTTATCAAGTTGAGTATGGGCTCTTAGGGCCCTAGTGATACGAGGTAACTCAATCATAGTGATAGCTTCTGAAATAACAAAACATTTAACTGTTGTAACTTGAATTTAAACACATATAAAAAAAGCCGGAAATCTATAAATCAATACATATATTATTGCCTAGAACACTATTGGGAGACCGTAGCTTCTTAGTAGAGAAAAGAAATACTTTCAGAGATTACCCCTACATGTCTTTTAGTGAAATTTTACCTATTATTATTATAAATAATTACATTATTAACTTCAATAAAAATGCAGACTATACAGCTCAAGTTTTGTGAATGAGAATTGCAACATATCTTACAACACTGCAATAATATTTAGTTAAACATCCTATAGTTGGAATATACAACTAAAGACACCTGGGCCCTGAGTCGGGTATTTCAACGGTGTCACAACTGTACCATTATTGTACCATTATGGTGCAATAGTAAAGTTTTTGGTAGTCTACTATTATTGTGTCGTCATAACGACTTCATCATTGACTTACAATTGTCAAAGTGACATAAATTGCTAGTCTCGTACACAACTGCTTCACAATTGCAATTCAATGACTGAAATGTTTCGGTAGTCTGCTATTTTGAATTTGACAGTAATATTTTTAAATTGTCCTGTGTCGACAGATTGCCATAAATAAAAAATAGATAGATAGAAATATTAGAAATTGTTCTTTGTAATTTATTGCAATTTACTAATCTCCTAAACTTCACATTGCTTTTTATACTTATAAATAGTATGTACAAATATATCTAAACGAAGTCTAGCATGATTAAATGTTTAAATTTATTAGTAGATTTTCGAAAATCACGTCAACTAACGCATTTTTTAAAAACGGCAACACATACATACCATTCTAACACAATTCATAGATAAAAGAGACCGAAAATTCAATGCATAGATAAAAGAGATCGACAATTCTATTACCATTGAACGACCGTTATGACGGCATATAGCAGACTACGGATATTTGACTTCAATTGCAACGGTATCGTGCCGGTATTGTGCCGGTATGACAATTGTTCCAAAATAGTAGACTTGAGCACCTGTATTTCTGTGTTTATTATTATTTTTCCTGTTATACCCTAGACATAGTTACCGGATTTGTTTTTGGAACAAGCTAAAATATTTTATAAGTGTCTCCTTGCCATTTATTTTTTTATGTGAAAAGCTATTGGCAGTATATAATCATACTTGTTTTAAATATGAAATATGAGCTATTATATTACAGAAATTAGGCACTTACCTTTAATAATGTTGTGAAATAAGATGAAATATGTTAAGACTTAAAAAATATTTTGTTTACACTAACTATTACAAATTTATATATTTACATTTATGATTATTTTACACTAACTATACTGGTATTAATTAAAATAAAGTTTAATTAAGTTAAATTCGCCTTATTTTTAATTTACCGAACGGGACACGTTATCATAACAAACGAGAAAGTGTAAAGAAAATTTTGTCATTTGACAGCTGTTACCTACACATACACGCCACGTTTTAGAGGAGTCTAACCGAAATTTCGTTAAAAGTGAGACTTCCTTGAAGTAGTACCTAATGGATATGTAAATATTATCGATTGTTAAATGAAATCCTAATTTTGCTTCTTCTCGGCCGTACTATCTCTCTGACTTTACGTGCTTATACACAGGATCTTATGTGCTTATAATTGCCACTTAGCTCACATATCGCTCTCGCAACACCTGAGGAAAGCAATGTTATCGTAATATGTATATTATTCTTTATCCGTCACAACATTACCAACACGCACATTTAATTCATCACCAAATGAACAATCAGTCACCACAAGTTAATTTCCTTTATTTAATGATTACTGATCTTGCTTCGTCATTTTAATAGATACTTAAAGCATGATCTGTTTCAATGTCTGAAGTCAGCAAGACTCAAAATGGTATATGTAATATAAAAATACCTTGTAAGTAGTAATACCACACTAAGTAGGTAAGTTACGTTATATTACGTAGCTATATTACGTTTCGAGGGTTTCTAAAAGTCGAATTTTCTCTCAATAAATTTTGCGATAGTGAAATCTTAAATTCCGCCGAATTTTACTTTGACTGCTTTCGCAGAAAGGCGTAAAATGGTAATGTCATTATGACAATGACATGAGGTTGACATAGTTGACATAATCGTTAGGATGCGTTCAGTTAACATGCGTTCAGCTACATCAAAATATCTTTGTACTAGCGTTGATAGAAAAGCGTTTTTTATGCAATCATTCTAATAGTATCTTAATAATTTTTGCCATAACTTTCTGTTTGTATTATTTTGACAATTAGGCATTGTAATAGATAACGACATTATATTATATGTCGTTATCTATTACAATGACTAATTTGTTAATTAGTTAGTTTAAAGAATCTAGGATAACTACGTAAAATACCTACCACATATCATGGTGAACATACGTAATAATTTCGTCGCCCGCAGGACTGGAACTCATAACCTGTATATAAAAAGCGTGCGCTAACTAAATATGCCACTGATATCTGCTTTTATAACTTTTTAAAGTGTTTCAAAAACCAGTTAAGTGCGATTTGGACTCTCACACGAAGGGATAGAAATAACCCCAAACAGTGGGATAATGGCAGAAGAATAATGATTAGTATTTTTTCTTGCAGCGACAACTGGTATAGACAAACTGTGAAATTTTCAGCTCTTTAGATATCACCGTTCCAGAGATACAAACTGCTGAGAGACGGACGGAGGGACAGATGGACGCATAACGTATTTTCACTATTCTCAGTCTCGTTTTACCTTTACGGTACGGTACGGGTATAGTACTTGCCAATATTACAAGAATTTTTAAAAGAAAATAGAGATGTTCAATCCTTTAGTGACAAATTAGAAGAAACCATTAAGAAAAGCCTTAGAACAGATAGTAAAGCAAACAATAAACACAAAGACAAGATTATTAGCCAGAATACACAAAAATTGATTGATAGAAGAACAGAACTTATGTTCAAGAAAAACAAATCTAAAGTAACAAGAGAAGAGCTAACAAAATTATTCAAACAAACTAATAAAGCAATAAAAAAAGATTATGCCAAATACAGAAAGAATATAATAGAGAAAAATATGTTACATTTCCGGAGCTCGAAGAAAGCTTTTAAAGAACTATCTGCTTACAAAAACTGGATTCAAAGCTTGAGCAATGAGAAAGGGGAAAGTAAAGATAGAGAAGGCATAATAAAATGCGCTACAGCTTACTATACTTCTCTTTATAAAAAACCCGAAAAAGACGAAACTCAAAATCTGGATGAGAATAGTTGCAATATTAGTAATACAACTGAAGAAGAAACACCAGTGGATCCAATCACAGAAATTGAAATTATAACCCAAATCAAACGATTAAAATCAGAGAAAACCCCAGGAGATGATAAAATCACTAATGAGGCCTTGAAAGTTGGCGCACCAATTCTGGCTGTCTATCTAGCAGAATTATTTAACTTGGTTCTGACGAAAGAGCAAATACCAGCACAATGGAGCAAATCAAACATAATACTATTGTATAAAAAAGGAAATCCTTGTGACATTAGCAACTACAGGCCTATCAGTTTACTATCATCTATTTACAAACTCTTCTCGACAATCATTCTGAGTAGAATAGCACCCGATATTGACAAAAATCAACCGATAGAACAGGCAGGATTCCGGCCACATTACTCAACCATAGACCACATTCATGTAATTGATCAAATCATAGAAAAATATAAAGAATTTAACAAACCACTTTACATTGCTTTTGTGGACTATTCCAAGGCATTCGATAGCATAATTCACACATCTATATGGACTGCTCTACAAAATAATGCCATAAATAAAAAATACATAAACTTAATAAAAAATATTTATTCTAAAAGCGTAAGCAGAGTAAAACTTGAAAGACAAGGAGAAGAGTTTGTTATAGGCCGAGGGGTGAGGCAGGGAGACCCACTGTCTCCAAAACTATTTATAGCTGTACTTGAAGACACATTCAAAAACATTAACTGGACTAATAAAGGCATCTGGATTTTGAATAATAAATTAACACACTTAAGATTCGCTGACGACATTGCTCTTTTTAGTGAATCCGCGACAGACTTGGAGAGTACCTTACAAAAACTAAACAGTGAAAGCAAAATAGTGGGTCTGCACATTAATGCAAGCAAAACTAAAATTATGACCAACAGCGAAAAGAAAATAATTAAAGTAGATGAGAATCCTATAGAATATACAAATGAATATGTCTACTTAGGCAAATTGGTGTCCTTTGACGCAGACAGCAATGAGAATGAACTGGATAGACGAGTGAGTACAGCGTGGAAGAAGTACTGGAGCCAAAAAGAAATTCTAAAAGGGCATTATAGCCTCAATATAAAAAAGACTATCATGGACTCGTGTATTCTTCCGAGCTTGACTTACGCTAGCCAAACATGGGTTTTCACGGAAAGAGTGAAAAACAAAATTTTGTCTTGCCAACACGCAATGGAAAGAAGCATTCTAAAACTAAGAAGAATACATAAAACTAGAAATGCCAATATTCGCAAAAGAACAAAATTAACGGATGCTTTGACATACAGTTTAGGACAAAAATGGAAGTGGGCTGGGCATGTTGCTAGACTAAAAGATAAGCGATGGACATTTCAAGCTACCAAATGGCAAGGTCCAGTAGGCAAGAGAAGAGTGGGTAGACAGAAGAAAAGATGGACAGATGATATAGCTAACATAGCAGGAAGGGGCTGGATGTATGTAGCCAAAGATAGGGAAAAATGGAAAATATGGAGGAGGCTTTTACCCAAGAAGGGGCCACATAAACAATAATTACTTATAAAGAAAAATACTAAATTATAATCAATCTGTAATGTAACCTGTTTGTTTTTTGTGGAAATAAAGCTCATTTATTTTTATTTATTATTTACGGGTATAGTACGGTACCCTAAAATGGAAGAGAAATCTAATGCTGAAAAGGGTTGATATGGACAAAGAATCTTTACTCCATGTCCGTACTAATACATAATATTATAAACAAGTTGGGGGCAACCCCCAACTTCGTACGCGTGGAATGTAGAAAATAAAATACCTTAACAAATTATACAAAAACGCCACCCTCGTGATCCATTCTATCGATAAAAAAACCCCCATCAGAATCAGAATTAGAAGTAAGAATGAGGATACTGGATACGACAGTAATTCTGTTTGTCTTTCCCTTACACGACAAAACTAAACGTCTGTCATAGGTATAGTGTTCTTGGAATCATTGACAATTTTATTATTTCGTGAAATAAAACAAGTATATATTTCAGTTACAACATTTTTATTTCATTTAATTATACTTTAATGACCACAATGCTTAACGTCTATGGCTTAACTACTTATTAATGTTGTTTAAAATATAACAGCTTTGCTAAAGTTGTTTCTATTAAACAACTTCCATAAGTAACAGCCGAGTTATTATCTAATTCCGTTAGGTACCATAATTTCTGGTGTATTTAAATTTTTTACCTTACAGTGAATATTTTATGTCACCATTTTTGAAACACATAGTACACATCATTATTTCTGGCGATTTAAATAATACAAATAACGATGGTTGATATTCAGACGTTAATTAGATTGCAATTGAATTATGGATTTTCGTTAGTCTATTATATTATGAAAATATTTTATTTTAAGATATTTCGATGCATAAAAGTGTGTTTTAAAAATGTGACTTGTATACTTACAAACTAGGCTCTCCCCTAGTGAGTCTGTCAACAATAACGCAGTGCATGTAAATATCGGTTTTTAATGATATGAAATTATTTTACCTAAAGTCAAACCGATAAATTAGATGTTTATGCAGTGCCGGATTTTGCCAATACGAGGCTTGTAGCAAATTAAATCGCGGGGCCCCTGGATAGTTAAATCGTCAGTAGCATAATAGAAGAAGAATAAATGATTGCAGATCAAAGTTAGAAAGTAGGAGCCCGGCTTCCAAAGATTAGGAGGGTGAACATTTGCTAGTTGCTACACTTGTTTCTGCTGATATTTTATCATCAGTGGCGGACTAAGCTAGCTCGGGGCTGTAGCAAACTTTATGAAGGAGCCCCTTAATTGGTTATCGGCCCCTTATATTGTATGAACAAATGATTTTTCTGGGTGCGAGGCCCCAAAAAGCGCGTGCTTTATGGTTCCACCTATGTTTATTTACCAGTGTAACTGTGTTGCGATTATAGGGCGTACATTGTTTTCCAGGGGCCTTGTTGTTCAATTGTATGGTTGAGGAGCTTACAGAATACAAAAAAATAGAAATAAAACTTACATATTACTGGAACCCCATTTAAAAATGATTTCTAATTTTGCAGATTACTAGTTTTCTTTGAATCTATAACCAATATAAATCTATATAATTTCGAATAACATTAGCGTTGGAAATGAAATGTGTAGCATTTTAAAATCCAACCTTATAAGATTTTACATGACTGCATTCTTACATGATATTTACCTTACATGAGTGGATATTTATTTAAAACATCTATGTAAATACCTATAGTGAATTTTTACAATTTCTAACTACAAAGCAATTTTTACATACATTAAATACACACACAGTAAAAAGTTATATATGCATTATATGTTGTAATTACACGTGATAGATTATTTATATATATATGTATATAAGTATACTATATATTTAAATATTGGCCAGCTACGGTTATTATATTTGAAAACATAATATAGCACAAATCCTTAAGATAATCTAATTAAATTTTACTTAAACAACGATTCGAATAAGTACATATTTTCGTTTCAAAGATCACGGTTATAATTTACAGCTACAAAAGCGTCTAAAACATATTAAATAAATAATTTACTAAACTGCTGAACATCATAGTGCTTTCCTGGGCCCAATACATGCTATGCTATTAAAATAGTAGTTAAAAACACATATATTTTGCATTTAACACGGAACTTTGAATACAGTTATCTGCCCAAAAGTATAGTCCATTGGACTGATGTTATATAAATTGTAAATATCTATTTAAATTCAATATAACGCTTATAAAATGTTAAGATTAAGCAGATAAACAATATTTGTTTAAGTGGCCAGTAGAGAATATCAAAGATTAACATTTTTGAAAGTTACGAGAAGTATAAAAGAAATTACTAAAAGTAATCTTTTATGAAATTTGGTCATCATCGTAAAATTTTGAAACGTTAAGTTTGCTTATGGTAGATCTTACCTAATAGCAAATATTAATTTCTGTCGTAAATTTTATAACAAAGAAAGATCATCTAAAAATACTATATTTTATTACTCAGCATTTTGTTAGTGACAAAAGAAATCGTATCTTAGACGGTTTCAGAATTTACAAAAGTGTTAATAGGTAGTTTAGGAGGCAAACTATCGTATTTATACTGATTTTACCTAAAGAACATTTAATAACAACGATAAATAAAAAATGTAAGTAGTTTCAAAGTTCATATTTTCATGTTAAGTCGGCAGCGGTATTATGTTAATCCTCCTGTAAAAATACATAATGTTAAAATTAATATAGGTATGAGTGTATATAAGGTGTAAGGTAATCAACTTGTCAAATTTTATGAGGATAGTTGGTATCGAAAAATAAACGCGCTAAAAATAAAATAAAATTTTTTTGAGCAATTTCATTTTTTCACGAAATAAAAGGATTTCATCAAATATTTTTATGCGTATCTTACCTACAAAATAATGTAGGTACTATGCCGTTCAGGCTCACTATAGTTATTTATTTATTATTAAAAGAAAAGTAGTATATGTAGTCTATCCGTATCTGGTACCCATAATATAAGCATAGAAATATAGCTTACTTTGGGACCAGATGACGTTGTGTGCAATGTCTTGAATATTTATTTATTTATTTTATTTATTATCACCATCATCCTACTTAATATTATTGTGAGTTTGGATGTTTGTTAGGTAGTCTTTCAGGCAAAAACTACTGAATGGAATTTTAATGAAACTTTACAATAATGTAGCTTATACGTAAGAATAACACGTAGGCTACAATTTATAAAGAATTGTTTGAAATGTGACGATAAGTGACAAGTAAGTAAGAATTCCACGGGTACGAAGTCGCGGGCAACAGCTAATCCTTTATATTTTGGGAAGAATAGATTTTGTACTTAAAATCCTAAGGAAGATTAGCAGGAAATTAGTGGAGCTATACGATTATATGAAATATTTTCATTTATAACATAAATACCATCGTGGAAAATCTTACATATCTATGGAATTTTAATGCAGTTATGTGCTAAAATGACGTTGTGTCTAAGGCTAACATGTCGGTCTTTGTTAAATTGTCTAAAACAAAGGACAGGACCGTCCAAATTACAATTTGATAAATATTGCATGCCTAGGGCAAGCGTGTTGTGGCTTTCTAAGGGGGAGGCTTACGTACAGCAGTGGACGGCTAAAGGCTGAGGGATGGGTGAATAAATGGATGGATATTCCTAGGAACCTTATGATGCAGGAAGGACCAAAGAAGGAGAATTTGAAAATTAACCAAAGCTTTTTTTCCCATTCATTTTATAATCATACATTACCTCGGTCTTAATCCTCCAAACAGATGGTTTACAGACCTAGAAAATATTCAAACGATAAATAAACTCAAATACTCACAGTATATCTAATATTGCTTGAAAGCACGAGACGTTATCACAAAATGAATGTTATTTAAATAGATAATATGAATTTTAATGGTGCATAAAAATTTATACGCACTTTAATACCAATGACAATAATGATATTTACACCACATTAGAACAAATGAAAAATATAAAAGTACTTTTCCATTTCTTACACGTTAATATACAAATTAATTTGAACCAAACATGATTTTAATGGTACTATTTCTACGTTACTGTTTTTACGTTTTCAATGTACCTATAAGCTTACCCGGTATTAAAAGCTTTAAAAGCATCAAAGAGCAATGTTACATTGTAAGCTTTTTTACTTGATTATTATGTTACCAGTTACCAGTATGTTACCAGCAAGTATATATTCCCATCCCTATTTGTGTTTATTTTAAATATCTCTGAAGTTTTAACAATAGTTCTTTGGATACGTCATTTATATATTACAATTAAATTTGTGTATTCGTCGTAAGCATAAACTAGATTGGGGTAAATTTGGGTCAAGCATTGCATTCTTGGATATGAGTAGAATACATTTTAAGTCAAGCAATTTTTAGGATCTAGTAACTAACTGTTATAAAACCGTTTACGTATTAAGGTTAAGAATATATATACGTATATAAAATTATAGAGCATCCCAGACATAGAGTAAACACAATTGCAAAATAAAGCTGTGTTCACACATAAGTTAATATCCACATCAGCAAAGAAAAATAAAGTTTAGTCTATGATAAACTATCCAATTATAAAAATTCAAAAAAAGATAGAATTTTATAAAAGTTAACTAGGTTTGATATCTTAAGTTTTGGCTACGTATTTGTGTATGTGTGTGTAGTCCTGAAACTGTAAAATTAAACTGATGTGAACCCAAACTTAGTATGAACTGGAAGACGTTCGAAACGCATGAAAGTCTTCGATAGAGACAGATATATACGAAGTGACTATAGAACAGAAAAAGCCAACACATCATCAACAACGAGAAACGATACTGTCGGCCCACTTACCAAATTAGGCTTAGTATAATGTAATAAAATTAACAACATACTGTATATATACTAGTATTTATTAATATTATAACACGTTACTTTTAAATTAAACTTCTGTTACCAAAACTTGTTCACACAAAGTTGGCTGAAAATGTGGAAAAAATAATGACATGATTAGTCTAAAAACTTAGATGTGTGAGAAAATTACCACATATGAGTGGCTACAGTAGCACGAAATTGGTCTATAAATTAATTGAATACTTACAAATTAAATTAAAAACCTATCTTTACTAATATAAAGAAAAGTAGTTTATGTATTATATCCGTATCCTGGTACCCATAACACAAGCATGTAAGCTTAGCTTGGGACCAGAGGACGTTGTGTGAAATGTCTATGAATATTTATTAATTATTAATATTTCATACGTTAGTGATAAAATATTTTAAATGCAGTTTAAATAAGTTGTGTAACGTACGTAACGTGTCGACAAGAGAATGATGTGATCACTATAATTAGAGCGTCGTACAAAAAAGCCTTATTTTGTATTATTGTGTAACGTAACATTCGTTCTATTATATAATCCAAATTAAATGCGTAATTTCAAAATTCCTAGGTATATTTAATGTATTTAAACATGGAAAGAGAACAGAGACGATCTAAGGGAAAGATAGCAAAATCAAAACAAATTTAAAACACAGAGGTGTAGCTACCGCCGTATAAGCCGTATCAATTATACGGGGCCCCTGGGTCATAGGGGCCCCCGACGTGCGTATGTAAAGAAAAATAATTTCTTTTTTTCATGGTGTTCAAGTTAGAGCTATCTACAAAATAAAAGTAATTCTAAAAAAAGTCAACATCCCTATTATGATGAATAAATATTTTTTATCAATTTTATGCACACTTTTTTTTTTCTTTTTGTTAGAAATTTTTACCCTTCATAAGGGCCCCTAACTAAATTTTTATACGGGGCCCCACCAAGGCTACTCTACGCCACTGTTAAAACATCAAAGTACTAATGTATTGCAAAACAATATATAAACATTTACCTTAGCACAAACAACTGAATATAAAAACAAAATATTTATACTAGCACAAGTTAGGAGTGATAAGAAAATAAGACTTCCAATGAGCGATTAAAATCATTATACCAAAAAAGTTATACAATTTATTGTTTTTTTAAATTTTAGTGATGTAAAAGTTTGACTAAAGTTGAGCATGACACCAACATGTTAAACCAATTTCATACTACTGAATTTCTCATTTATATATATTTACTCACCGATGATTAGAGCCAGAATGATGATCCCAATGACAGCAGCAATTATCATCATCTGTAAATTGTCAACATCAAAAGGGATTAAACAATAAACTATTTTTTAACACGCTTTTTACAACAAGAAACTTTCCATTCACCTTTTGGCTGTTTTGAATTAAATAGTTACTATATTTACATGTTAACACGCTTTTATTAACACGCAATTATGTACATATTAATCTATGTAACGGAATCTTTAAAAGAAATTTTCACCCATTTGTAGTACCTAGTCGGATTGATCTGAAATACATATTATAACCGATGACAAAATAAAAAAATCTTGAGTGGCATTCTTGTTTTTTTTTAAGTTTTTAGACCCAGAACAAATAATTACAGTCTTATTCATAATGATTTATCGGAGGTTTAAACGGAGATTTTATCGGAGAGATAATAAATGTTTTAGCATAAAAAGATTAATTTGAATAACAGGTTTTGATAATTTTCGCGAACCTATTTTAGCGAACTTTTAAACCTCCGATAAGTCATTAATGTCATTATGAATAAGACCATTAGTCTTTAATTACGTAGGTATGTTGTTTTACTGCGGATAAAATTACACAGAGAAAAGTCGTTATACTACACTTTATCACACAGGACGTTATTAATTAATACATGATTATAAGTTAATTTAATACTTGATTAAACTAGTATGTAATAATTAGCATTGGGATTGAATTAAATATATCAATTAGTGTAACATAGCAGTTCATTAAGAGGATACCAAAATAGCTTCGTGCATTTTTCTACGTACGAAGTTTTCATTGTTTCTTTAGATTGAATGGCTAGAGCTCTAATTTTTAAGTATATGTTTTTTCAATATATGATCTAGGATCGCATAAATTTAGAAACGCGATTGAAAAAAGTTTTCTCGATAGAAAATCTTAGCGAAACAACCTCTCTATTTTTTTATTTTTTTCATTTGTTGGTCTATTATCGCGTATTAACTAATGAAATAACTTTAAAAACATAAGTAACTATTATATATAGAAACACGTAAATCAGAATTAAAATATATTTAGTAGATTTTGAGTAAATAGGAAAAGTATCCCTAATTCTTCATTTTCTGTGCCTACTGGCTATGTTAATATGTACGTGTCGGCGATGATATACGATAATATTGATGTAGGCCCTTAATAAACAATGGTTCACAAAACTATTTATAGGTATTTATAGAAACCATTTTCTATTAAAGTTCATTAAACAAAGGACCAGAGAACTATTTATAGATATTTAAAGAAACCATTTCCTACTAATTTTAATCTCATTGTGTATACACTTTTAGTAATTATCGTCAGTACCTTTAGATTTTGCAACCAGAATTTGCTTTTCAATTTGCCAGCCTGTTGTTCGAATTGTGATGCTCCTTGTTGAAGTGCATCTGAAAAGATTTTTATGTTAAGAGGATACCAAAATAGCTTCGTGCATTTTTCTACGTACGAAGTTTTCATTTCATTTCATTCGTATAATAAATAAATAATATATGTCGGAGTAACTTATTAGAGAATGGAATTGCTATGGTTTACTATTAGTCTACATATTGTAGAAACTATCTTTTAGATGTTCATACATCAACCATACAAAAAAAAAGTTTAAAAAATAGATGTTGGCCGATTCTCGGACCTACTGAATACGCATGTAAAATTTCATAAAAATCGGTAGAGCCGTTTCGGAGGAGTACGGTAACTAACACTGTGACACGTGAATTTTATATATTAGATAAGATTTTATTTTTTTATTTCATAAAACAGTGGTAGTACAGATAGCAATACAAGTTTAGTAAAAGTTACAAACAGTATGATTAAGTGCCGTATGTATTTCATAGGTTACAAACCACTTTTTTGTTCGAGTTTATAGCTCTACCTATTATAAACATACATACATACATATCATCACGCCTTTTTCTCATAGGGGTAGGCAGTGACTATAGAGCGATATCTGCTACGATCCAAACAAAAAATCAACCTATTATATAAAAATATACATATTATTATATATATCCAAATCCAACCTATTATATGTTTATGACTTTACTTCTAATAGGTGTAAGTTATACTGTTTAGACTTTGCCCTCCGTTTTTTAAGGTATTGACTATAGGTATATTCTAGTTTACCTGCTCTATCGTCCAACTCTGATAGTTTCTGATCACGCTCCAACACTTTCTCCACGTTCGTTTTCATTATGTCCACCACCTGAGACAAATATGCATGTTAGTTTAATTTACCTACACAAGATATCATTTTCTCCAATCCTTAACGTACCACTGTTGGGCACGGACCTCCTCCACTTTGCCAGGGATTATAGTCTACTGTGCCGCGCTGACTAGGTATGGTGGCACAGGATTTATTTTCAAGTTTTCCGTCTTTAACAGAGGTTGTTATCTGTGTACAATATCCCATACCTAGCTGTCTATTACAGCACTCTAGAAAGGAAAACGGGTGAAGACGCTTGTATTCTTAAGACGGGACGATACCAAATTATGCTCTATACAAAAGTATGGGTATCGTACTTCTGTTTTTTCTTTGCGAAAGTTAAACCGATTTTAATAGTTTTTGCGTGATATTATAGATAAAGAAGATATCTATGCTTCTATCACTTTCTTTTTTTCAAAACATAATAACTAAAAGAAATATGACGATCCGAAAAACCCACTTTTTTCGGTTTTCTATAGATAAAGTTGCAGCGTCTATCACACAAATTTGGTAATGTTTTACCACAAAAGAAAGCAATAGAAGCAAAGATATACTATTTATCTATAATATAACGCAAAAACGAACCGAAACGAAACGAAAACGGAAGTACGAAACGTCTTTTTTCAAAGAATTTGTAGGTAAAATCCGCTTCATCTATATTTGTCCCTTTCAGCGCGGCGCTCGGAAATAAGGATAGCAATACCTAAGGCAAATACCTAAATGAGGAGTACAGTACCCTCTTAATCCGTCACCACACAGAAACTCTATTAGCAAGATTTAGTCGTCCCTATTACAAAGAACTTCGATGGGTTTAATTCCAGTTGGTTGACAGTCACATGTATGTTTATTTTTGGATAGGTCATAACAGTCAACAGTCAAAAGGCCTAACAAAAATAAAATTATAATAATAATAAATAAATAATTATTTATTGTTAAGTATAAGGTTTACATCACTTGGGGCCCTGACTCCCGTGCTAGGTAAGAACCTGTGTTACGGGAGCCAGTGACTTCACATAAAAGTTTGTCACATTATTGGCCCTACATTTATAAAAATTGAACAGAGAATAAATATTATTATGTAAAAGGTGTTGTCCATCCATCCAAATGGTCCCTCAGCTACAAAAACTTAGAAACTTAGAACAGTGTATCACGTATATAACAATTACATAATCTTTGTTTGTAAGGTGCACCTGAATACACGAAGTCCAAATGTTTTTAATATTTTAGAACTATTTCATTACTTACAAACACATTACAAATTGTTACTATACTGTGAACCCTCTATGTTTGCAATCACACTTAATGGTGGCGGGGGATAGGATATCAGAAAACCCTTTCTCAATTTCAAGAGCTATTTGACCGGAGTTATGACGTCAGCAAGGCTCGGTTTGTACCACAATGACATCAGACGAAGTACTTCACAATCTTCCTCGTAGCGAACGTTAGAAATTTTTATCTTAGGGTACATAAATATGTATGTATCTAGTTTTAGATTGAATTTGTTATTTTTGTTTTTACGTTATTTTTATTTTGTTGTTACGTAAATATACACTAGTAACATGTCCCCGGCTTGAGGTAGAGGTAGTGTAATAGGTAGAGTTTTAGATAGAAGTTACAACATTAAGTTAAGATTTTAGAAATCTTTAATTTAAAAATAAGGACTTTTTTATAATAATAAAACAAAGTCGTTATTTTTGTATGTATGTCCCTATGTGATCCTATATCTTCAAAACTATGCAACAGATTTTGACATGATTATGTATAACAGGTAGAGTGGTTCTACTCGTAGTACAGAGTACAGACAGTGTGTTAAGGTTTGGTGTATATTTGTGGAGGCTCAATAACTTAAAACGCGGATGAAATTAAGGGCATTAGCCAGTATTCTATAATTGTCATGTCTTAATGAAACTTTAGCATTTTAAAATCAAAACCTTCCTCATAAATCACGCTTCCAATTTAAAAAATCGAATAAAAATCTTTTTAATAGTTTTGATTTTCTAGCAAAAAGACAGATAGACATTCGCGGTGAGAGACTTTGTTTTATGTAAGGATTGAAAAAGTATGACCCTATGTGAGCATATATTTTAAAAACTAGGCAGCGGATTTTGATGCAGTTTTTTTAATAGACAGAATAGTTCAAGCAGATGACTGCTTGTATAATTTGTTAGGTTTTCTTTTCTAAATTCGACACGTACAAAGTTGCGGGCAACAGCTAGTTTACGATGATTACTACCTTTTTTTTGGTTTTTTTTTTGTTATCTTGCAATCGGTTCTCCAAACCATTAGCAGATTGCTTCAGTGTATAAATGTCATGCGTGGCCCTTTCCTCCGGTGAGGAATGGGCCACGCATGACATGATGCATGACGCATAACATGATGATGGTTACTACCTGAGACCATTTTCTCACTTGCCTTTTATTTTCACTTGAACGATATAGGGACAAAATAACAGGAGATAGGTATAATTTTGTATATGTAAGTGACCTTTAAAAATTTTTTGACCTTATGAAGTTAAGAAAGTAAGACTGTTATAGCCCTTAAATATTAATCAATAAGGATTATTAAATGTCACGCTTGTTTTTGTAATTTAAGCGGATGGAAGAGCAGCCTTTCAGCAGCCTAGAGCAAAAGGTTATGCCATTTTGTGGTAAACGCTAAGCGACATTTTCAAGGTATTTTCTTTGCACTAAATTTTTCTCTTATAAAATATTTTATACATCCTCGTCTAGCAAACTAAGCTAGAAAGAGCAAATCTGCGTCATCAAGCGCAGAGTAATATTTTATTAAGGCTAGTTAGTAAATAAACATATTTGTCAACACTTTTTGGAATATAGATAAGCCAGTTTAAATATATTATTAAAATTTTTTAAATAAAAAAATTTTGCCCTTTGCCTAAACTGTAATTTTGAAATAAGATATAACCTATCACCCTTTCAGAGACTGTAACTTCTTATTTCGGGCAAATAACGGTATAAACTTTACCTCCTTATTAATAGTATAGATTGACTAGACTGCGAATAAAAACCTACGATTTCATAGAGAATTACTATCATTACAATTAACTGCGAAAAGATACACGTGTTTTATTGATTATTAGATTACCGAACACAAAAGGTTTTAGTGTGTTTATTGGGAGCAGGAAAACAACTTAGTTAACGTAAATAACGCTTAAATAGTTTCACGCCTGACGTACATTTAATTTCCTGATGCTATTTACACGGGCCAACGCAAAGTTTATTATTTTATTTACAGTAGTAATTGATTTTCTCTACACTTTGGTATTTGCTATTATTATACTCAGTCAGTGGCGGATTTGTAGTCTCAGCCGCCCTAGGCTCCAAACCATTAGCGCCCTAGGCCCCAAGCAATTAGCCGCCCCTTTCTCAGCTTCCACCATATAGACTACATAATGAAACTACTTCCTTGCCAACTTTTATCTAAATAGATTTAGAAATTTAGGAGAAAAATTCAGTTTTATTACGCAAGAAAATTTTATTTTGTTGTAAATAAGAAGATTTTTGTAAATCACCGCCCCCAAATCTTGCCGCCCTAGGCCCGGGCCTGCCGGGCCTTAGTGTAAATCCGCCACTGTAGTCAGTGCTAGTATTATAGTTCTGCGGCCGTATTATGAGCTTTTATTTACAGGCAGTTTACGCCGTGAATTGAACTGTCTGACAAATTCGTATTATAAACAAAATTGTTAGTCAGTCAGTTCGCTAAACCAGTCATACATTAATATGTTTAAGGAGAAGGTACAACTAAAAGTTAAAGTACTAACAAAAAATTTTCAACTAAAAGTTTTATTTTTGCCATAATACCTAATTTAGCCATGCAGTTTACGGCCTGCCTGGAACTTGAATGATTTTAAAAAGCTCATAATACGCCAGCAGGTGCTATAGTAATTTTTAATTACTTGAAAGATTTCTTTATTATTTTTTTGCGTTTACATAGACATAGGCTTTAATCTAACAATGGAACAATGCATACCCTAAATATTGTTTACTAGCTGAGCCCGCCACTCCATACGCGTGAAGTTTAGAAAATTTTCCCCGTTTTTACAACATTTTTCGCTAATGCTTCGCTTCTATTGAAAGCAGCGTAATGTTATGAGGCCTTTATAAATTAACAAGCTGTTGCCCGCGACTCCGTCCGCGTGGAATTTGGAAAATTTTTTTTTCGCAATCTAAGGTAGCTTATGTCCTTTCTCAAAAAGAACACAAAAACAATATTGTCAGTTTTACAGCATTCTCAGACTGGGTTGCTTTATTAAAAATGAAATATAATAACCAACTAATTACAATTATACAAGTGTATGCACCAACGGTAAAGGCTACCGATGACGAAATCAACTCATTCTACAAAACACTGCACTTAGCTCAAAATCAAGCAGGTGATAACGTACTCCTTATCGGCGATTTTAATGCAAAGGTGGGCCAATGTAGAACAGAAGATAGTGAGAGTTTTGTTCTGGGAAAATTCGGATACGGAAACAGAAACGAACGAGGGGAGAAATTAATTCCATACGCATTAGAATATAAAATGTCAATCATGAACTCGTTTTTAAAGCTCGAAGAAACCGTAAATGGACTTGGTTATCCCCCTGCGGTAACATAAAGAATTAAATTTATACTATCAAATCACCCTATGAGAATTAAAAACGTAGAAGTATTACATGGTTTTGGAATTGGATCTGATCATCACTTAGTTAGAGCCACGTACATGCTAGATCAGGGCAAAAAGAGTAGAAATACGTTCAAAGCGCAACCTAATCTACTTAAAACGGATAAAGACAAATGTATATATGTAAAAAAACCTTGAGACCAATATACACCAACTGGAAACACAAGAAGACGACATACAAACTTTTTATAACAAACTAGCCGACATCATCAACGCCAGCCTCATAAACAGTCCAAAAAACAAACAATTTAAAATTACCAACAAAATACTTAGTGAGTCCACTATAACTCTTCTCACAAGACGAAACGAACTTCTGAAAATGAGTGATAAAACTATGGAAATGAAGAAGGAACTAAACACACTATTCAAAACTACAAGTAAGGCAATAGACAGACTACAAAAACCATAGACACAGAATAATCGAGAGTAACTTAACCACATACAGGAGCACAAAGAAAGCCTATAAGAAATTGATAACACATAAAAATTGGATTCAAAACTTAAAAAACCAAAATCTGAAGAAACAAAAAGCAGGGACGATATTATAAACTGCACTACAGATTATTACAAGCAGCTATATGCTAAACTGATTTCTGATACCAGAACAACTGATACAACAATATCAAATCTTCAACACACGAACGATTTGCCGCTATTAGACGAGGAGGAAATTGTCAAACACATTAAAAAACTTAGTACAGATAAAAGCCCGGGTCCTGACGGCATACAAAATGAAGCTGGCATTATTCCGCTAACTCGCCCGCTTACGTAATTGTTTAATAAGGTGCTGGACACAGGTTAGGTACCGCTGCAATGGAAAAAGTCAGATATAATCCTTCTATACAAGTAAGGAGACCCTCGAGATATCTCTAATTATCGCTCAATTAGCCTACTTTCGAGTGTATACAAATTGTTTACTTCAATTCTACAAAGCCGACTGAGTCCGCCTATTGACCAATATCAACCAGTAGAACAGGCAGGGTTCCGTTCAGGGTTTTCTACAACAGACCATATACAAGTAATGCAACAGGTAATGGAGAAATACAAGGAGTTAAACAGGCCACTTTACATTGCTTTCATCAATTACGCCAAAACGTTTCACACGATCTCTCATGATGTTATTTGGGAAGCGCTTTATAAATGCATCATAAACGAAACATACATAAAAGTACTAAAGAACATCTACGAGAGTAGCGTAAGCCAGGTCAAACTGGAGACACGAGGTCCCGATATACCAATCTATGGAGGAGTGAGACAAGGAGATCCCCTCTCACCCAAGCTATTCATAATGGTACTGCAACACATTTTTGATAATCTCAAGTGGAAGTCGGAAGGGATCAGAATAAACCAAGATCGGCTTACACACCTCAGATTCGCGGACGATATTGTTTTATTTTCTGAAACAAGTTGCAGGTTACAGAAAATGATAAGCACGTTAAAGGAAGACAGCGAAAAAGTAGGGCTTAAAATGAATGAGGCTCAAACCAAAATATTGACAAACGGTCACACAAACGTCGTATACCTAAATGACAAACCACTCGAATATGTGGATAACTACATATATCTCGAAAAGCAACTATCATTTCATGACAAAAATGAAGAACAAGAAGTAGAACGGCGTATCAACATGTGCTGGAAAAAGTTTTGGTCTTTGAAAGAAATTTTGTAAGGCGATTTTCCCCTTCATCTAAAGAAAATTGTCCTGGACACTTGCATCTTACCTACTTTTACATACGGCTGCCAAACCTGGACCTATAATACAAAAATAAAAAATAAACTAGTAACATGCCAAAGGGCGATGGAGAGAAGTATACTGAAAATAAGCAGAATACAAAAAAATAACAGTAGAAAAATAAGACAAACAACAAAAATTATAGACTTATAACTTGCTTTAAAACAAAAATGGAAGTGGCCAGGACATATTGTAAAATGCACGGATAAAAGATGGACATTAAAGACAACTGTATGGAAAGGACCAGGAGGAAAGAGGAAAAGAGGGTGCCCTAAAAAAAGATGGATAGAGGACATAACATCAATAGCAGGAAACGAATGGAGAGAGAAGGCTATGGATAGAGAGGTCTGGAAACAGCTGGAGGAGGCCTTTACCCGAGAAGGGGTTCCGATCAACAGTACTGAAGAAACTTACGATAGCGAATGAAATGAATGAATGAAATGAAAGGAAAATAAATAAACTTATTGTATATAATATTAACTATATCGCATGTAATAACTATTTTGTAAATTGGAAATAAACAGGCTTTATTATTATTATTATGTCCTTTCTCGGGGTCAAAGATTGTCTGTGCCAAATTTCATCAAAATCGGTTGAGAGGTTTAAGCGGGAACGCGTAACAGACAGACAGACAGAGTTACTTTCGCATTTATAATATTAGTAGGGATGGACTATCCAGAATGGACTATCTAACACACAGACAAATTTTCAATTCGAACCAGTAGTTAAAAGTAAGTAATAAGTTACCTCATCGACTTGCGCCTGTGTTTGCTGCAAGCGACGCTGGGCAGCGATCTGTTGGGGCGTCTTTGGTCCGCCCACGGGCATGTCTCCATCGCCACTCGGCGCCAATCCGCCTTCTGTCGCCCTGTAGAAGTAAAGAGAAAGAAATAAAATACTATCATTGAATATAATATACATATAAGAAATAAAATACTATGATTACGACGGGCTTCGTGGTGGAGTGGTTTATGTAATGGACTGCCGATCACGAGGTCGCAGGTTGGAATCCCGGTTGGGACAATCGTTTGTGTGATATCCATAAATGTCATACAAATGTTTGTACTGTGTCTGGGTGTTTTCTATGTATTATAAGTATGTATTTACAAAAGAAAAGTAATATATGTAGTCTATCCGTATCTGGTTCCCATAATACAAGCATAGAAATATAGCTTACTTTGGGACCAGAGGACGTTGTGTGAAATGTCCTGAATATTTATTTATTTATTTATATATTTATTATAAATTATAATCCTTACGTCACAGCATAATATAATGAGAAACTCAAAATAACTAGATAATTAATAAACCAGGGCAGTTTAAAAATATAGCCTATCAAACAAATTAAGTTCACATGTGTCTTAATTTTTTTCATAGATTATTTCGGCTCGTTTAACTATCAACTGGATAAAGGAACCTTGTTGTCTGGATACTAGAAGGAAAACGAAAGACAGGCAGTCGTCACAAAGAAGGTAGCCCTTGTTTACACACTTTACATTTGCTAATCTAAGATCAAGATATGTCTCATCAAAAGGAGAGAACTAAAACGGCAATAAATATAAAATCTTTTGCATATTAATAAATTTATAAAGGTTTAAATAAACCCTTACCATTCCACTAGCATTATAAAATTTGTTTTCTCGAACCAATTAACTAACCTAAACGGAACTTGAATTTATTAACAATGACTGAATAGAGCAATGACAAACAGCCATAGAATTGTTAGATACATAATATAATAGTCATATTATATAACAATCGTCCGTAGCAGTAAAAAAAAGATTTTAATTCTGTCATGCATTTGTGCTATACCTAATATCAAACAGTATTTCTACATTAATTTATTAATTTTTGTAATTGGCTTGCTATGCTTATCAATCAGTGGTTTCAAGAAATAAAATTGAATAAAATGTAGAATTCATGGATCCTAAGGAGTAATCTTCAAAAATAATTCTTCATAAATGTAAAGTAGAGTAAACACACGAACTTCTAGAGCAAAAGTTTTTACTAAATATAAAACTGGCCTAAATGAATATCTACTAAATTAAACTACATTGATATTTTAACGTTAGTTACCTTAGTGATAATTCAGTTAACACGTTTGACCTTAATCGGTGCTTTCATTCACCTTATAAAAGACCAAGTTAGATACAGACGCTAGACGATTATAGCTTTATATTAACTAACATAAAATCCATTTATCAAAATATCTAAAACTAAATGTTTCGTACGCGAGGAAACCAGACCATATCAAAATTATACAATAAAGCCATCCTCGTAAACGTATAAATAATCCGCATCAAAATCCGTTGCGTAATTTTGAAGATGTAAGCTCACATAGGGACATACACGCAAAAATAACTACTTTATTTTATAATAAGTAAAGATACATTAATATTGTAATGTTAGAACATAAAACTGACAGATATTTTGGAGAACGTCGGAATGAGGTCACTTACCCCGCTACACAACTGTGATAAAGTACCTACTACTTAAACTAAGTGCCAATACGAAAATAGGGCGTTTTGTATTAAGGTTGAGAAGGTATTTTTTTACTTATATGCTATTTTGGGCCAGATTTTTACCAATGAAACAGACAGTTCTTTATTAACACGCTTATATAAGTTCGGTAAGTATCTATCAATGTATTAATCTATGTAACGGAATCTCTGAAAGTGATTTTAACACACTTACAGTAGCCGGATTGTTTTGTAATTTTACACACTTATTAAGGACCTATGACAATGCAATAATTAAAAAAAAAATTAGGAGTTTTAAGGGCGATTTTTTTGTTGTTTTTGAACTAAGTAAATTATTTAGATAGCTTTTGCCCGCAACTTCGTACGCGTGGAATTTAGAAACTAAACATTAACAAACTATACAAAAAAGCAAGCCTCTTGAACCACTCTAACTATTAAAAGAAACCACATTAAAATTCGTAGCGTAGTTTTAAAGATATAAGGTCAGAAGTTTGTCTTCTTTGTTTATCACTTGCATTATACTTTCATCCTCTAAAGCACCATAAGAAATAAATTCATTCCAAAAAGAAAATACTTTAACTCAGCTCTCTACCAACATATCTGTGAAAATGGTATTCAATTGCATGCAGTAGTTTTGGCGTGATGCGCGTACTAAAATACAGACAGACGAAAATTCTATAAACCATAGTTTTGGCTTCTATTACGCCAATAAAGACCGTCTATCCAATTTTTATTTTTTTATTTTTTTAGGGTACAGACGTGAAGGTTTTGTATTTTTATTATATGTTTATGATATTATATATTATATATTTTTTTGGACATTTTTTGGATATTTTGGACATTTCACACAACGTCCTCTGGTCCCAAAGTAAGCTATATTTCTATGCTTGTGTTATGAGTACCAGAATACGGATATAATACAATACATATACTACTTTTCTTTAATAAATACATAGATCACACCCAGACGCAGTACATACATTTGTATGACAATTATAAACATCACACAAATGATTGTCGCGAGCGGGAATCGAACCTGCGACCTCGTGAACGGCAGTCCGTTACATGAACCACTAGACCACGAAGCCCGTCAATACGTATAATATAATAATAATAATTATATATACATTTTATAATGATATGAAACTCACAAGGGGTTTTGTCAGAGTTGATTACATTTTATTTGTTGATATTGAGTGGGATACCTACCCGTGGGATGTAGCATTTATTTCATGCTTGATTAACTATTGAACTCTGAACTCTTTTTACATTTCCCTTGACAAATATGTATACAAAAAATTCTAATGTTACCATTATAATTGAAGTATATAAGTATATAATCCCTGCTGCTCTAGTAAGTTAAATAAAAATAATTTGGCTTAGTTCAAAAACTAGAAATCTCAATACGGATTTAAATGATTGCATTGTCATCGGTCCTTAATATAATGTGTGCAACATTTCAGATCTATATAAATAGTATAGTAAAGAAAGTACAGATTTTTTTATTATTTTTCCCGCGGGTAACACCACGGGGAACAGTTAGCAATACATAATCCGTCTATATACTGAAGAAGAAGAACTGAAACGAAATCAATTTATCAAACAAATCTCAGTATCACAGAAAAAAAATACTTCATATTTTTTAAAGAGATCACTTGTTATATCACTTTAATCCTATTTACTTTTAAGATTTATCTGATTTACCGGATTTCTTGTAACTTGATCTTTTTATGTACCTATTTTAAATTAAGTTTACTGGTTAAAATTACCTTTGAAGACTAGGCCTACAATGTACTACATATTTCTCTATGGCCACAGCTTAAAATGCAAGCTCAGAAGCATAGCTTAAAAATACAATATCCAATTCCTACCAGCTAAAGGGCAATATAAGCAGGTAACGTCCTCTGCGAGAGACGGAAAACTTGTAACTAAACCCTATGCTAACATGTGTGGTCATCGCGACATAGTAGACATAAAACCCTCCCGAAGTGAAATAGGCCCGTCACCAACAGTGGCACTTTAATGTACTGGGAAAGAATATGTACTTTAATAAGTAACAGTTGCACGTTACATCTCCGCTCCAGCCCATTTACGTTCCACTGTTGAGCACGGGCCTACTTCACTTTGAAGGGATTATCGTCTACTGTGCCGCGCTGAACAGGCGTTTTGGCACAGGGTTTTTTTAGAGTTTTCCGTCTCTCACAGAGGATGTTATTTGAGTGCAATATCCCTTAGCTGACTTTTACAGCACCCTTGGGAGGAGATGGGGTGGGACACTCGTATTCTTAATCCGTCACCACTCGGAGAACGTTACGTTTAATAAATTGTAATATCCTTTTCAGTGAGATAGACACCTTATTGTTTATATTAATATAGAATTTGATATCTTTTCATACAAAGCTATTTCATCAAGTCATCAAGAAGGTTGTAAAGGTTTTCCTTTCACAAAGGGTTTAATTACGCGTTCAATTTGTAAAGTATTTACTGCTTTTGAATGGCACAGGAAATTATTAATAAAGGATACCTTTATAATAATATGGCCGTCTGGATTGGACGTCGGTTTGATTACTTCGAAAGGCTTAACATTTCATGTCGGATACATATTTTGTGTTAAAAGGTTGAGGTATATCTAATTTGGTAAACTTTTTACGCTATAATAGATACAATTTTATAAATATGCATAAAATTCTAAACATCTCAGCCTGAACTATGTGAAACCTGAATATAAGACATGGCTGCAGGAATGCTTTTTTAAACAAAACTTATCTTTACTTATTATAAAACAAAATCGTTATTTTTGTATGTATGTCTCTATGTCAGCTTATATCTTTAAAACTACTGTTAACAAAATACCGATCGTTTTAAAAAAGACTATAGTATAAATAAACTTTATGGCATGAGCTAGGTATGTCATTAAGTCTTATTGCGAAGGCCTTTAAACATATTGTATTTATCGTGTGTGTTTAATATGACACTAATGGCTAGTTACGTCACGTGATAGCATGATAGACGTATATAAGTACCAGCTTAAGCAATAGAATTATATATTAATAAATAGCTGACCCGGCAAACGTTGTTTTGCCATACAAATGTAAGAGGGAGGGAGGGGGGGTCAAGTTTGAAAAACAGATAGAATTTCATTCTCAGACTTACTGAAAATGCATAAAAAATTTCATAAGAAGCCGTTTTGAAGGAGTATGGGAACGAATATTATGACACAAGAATTTTATATATTAGATAATTCTATGACTAAAATAAGCATATGGCGAAAGCCTATAAATGGAGTAAATAAGTTACTATATGGAGAAGAAAATATCAAGTTAACCTCGGGACCATACTGGACTAGAGTTGCAGTTGACCGAGCTCAATGGAGAGATCTATGGAAGGTAGATGCCAAGAAGCACGCTGAACTGAAAGAAATCTCTCTCTCCCATTAACATCCCACTGGTGGGCACGGGCCTCCTTCTCTTTGGGAGGGATTATGGTCTACTGTGCCACGCTGACCAGACGTGTTGGCACAGAGTTTAGTTTCGAGTTTTCCGTCTCTCACAGTAGACGTTAACTGCTTATGTTGTTCCTTAACTGGCTTTTAAAGCACCCTGGGCAGGAAATGTGGTGATGACACTTGTATTCTTAATCCATCACTACAAGGACACTGAGAGACATAATCTTTGAGAATTTACAAAAGTGGTTTGATAACAGTATGAAATAGAAAAGGCTTATTATTATAATTCTCTGGCTTAAGATTGTTGAAAATGTTTCTTTACCTACTTTCTTTTTAATTATTAACACAATAAAGTTCTGAACAATCCATTGAATGTCAAGATTTTATGTTAAGATTTCCTTTTCTACATAAAGTGTTAAGAAACCTTGAGAATATTAATTCCATTAGTAGCAAGGATAAGATAGTAGATAGTAGGTAGGAGAGTAGACAGATTTCTTTGTTGAAATCTTTGATTAAGTAAACTCTGAATTTGATTAAGGGCTTTGTAGAGTTTGTAGAGTTTTAATCATACTTGGATTTGACTAAAATAGGACGCACTTGAAACTTAGTCACGAGTCTCTACTTTCACGTGTATTATGTATTATCGTATGTCTATTAACATATTTCTTTTGAGTAATTTTATCTTGCATGAAAACCCTGTAGTGAATCAATTTTAGTTTGTATTTGTGTATTTTGTATGGCATTATTATATGAGCTCTCCTGTGAACATTTTGTAATTTGTTTCTTGAATCTTACTTGCTTACTTTGTCACAAAAGAAGTGTTCCACATATTTACATATACGTGAGCACTTTCTTTAATGCTATGGCTATCAAAGTGGTAAAGTATATAGAAAACGCATTCATAGTTATTAAGCAATTGAAAAAAATACATTACTAATATAAGAGTCGCAAAATCTCGCTCGCAAATACATTGGCACTAGCGAGAGAAGTTTTTCGCTTGAATAACTTAGCTGGTAGCTAGTAGCTAGCTACCGATTTGAATCTGTGGTCATCTCTAGATTAAATATAGTGCTGTCTTAGAATCTGCAACGATATACGTAGCTGGAAGAAATTTAAAAATAAACGTGGTACGTTCTTCTTGGTGTAACACTACCGACTTTTTTAAAGTTACAAGCAAGTTCGCCAAAATGCTCATAACTATTGATTTTGTAATAAAACCTACAATATGTATAAATAAAACCTGTTCTTAAATCTATGTGGCAGAAACACTGTTAAGTTTTATTTATATAAGTTTAAAGTTATATCGCAGTTTGACCTATAGTCAAAGTTTTGGCGTAGGTTGGCAGATGCCCAGCGTCACAGTTATTGATCCGACATTATGAAGATGAAATTGGAATTCCAGGACAGAAACCGGTTTTAATTATAGCTCATATAGTTGACGTAGGTATACGCGCTAAAAATAATTATAACTTACAAATTTACAATGAAATCTCGTAATTATAACTGGAGGGAAATATAGGTTTAATTTAAGCGTTACATAGTCGGTTCTCTTAGTTCCTCGCATAACTTTTTGCACGTTTTTCTATTCGATTTTGTTCCTATTGGTCGCAGCGTGATGTTATATAGCCCAAAGCCTTCTAGGATAGATGTACTAGGTATCTAACTTTGAAAGAATCTTTCAAATCGGACCGGCTGTTCCTGAGCTTAGCGCGTTCTAACTAACAAACTAGCTGTTGCCCTCGACTCCGTCCGCGTAGAATTTAGGAAATTTTCCCCGTTTTTGCAACATTTTTAGGGTTCCGTACCCAAAGGGTAAAAACGGGACCCTATTACTGAGACTTCGCTGTCCGTCCGTCCGTCCGTCCGTCCGTCCGTCTGTCACCAGGCTGTATCTCAAGAACGGTGATAGCTAGAGAGTTGAAATTTTCACAGATGATGTATTTCTATTGCCGCTATAACAACAAATACTAAAAATAAAATAAAATAAATATTTAAGGGGGGCTCCCATACAACAAACATGATTTTTAGGGTTCCGTACCCAGTATCTCATGAACGGTGATAGCTAGACAGTTGAAATTTTCACAGATGATGTATTTCTATTGCCGCTATAACAACAAATACAAAAAATAAAATAAAATAAATATTTAAGGGGGCTCCCATACAACAAACATGATTTTTAGGGTTCCGTACCCAGTATCTCAAGAACGGTGATAGCTAGACAGTTGAAATTTTCACAGATGATGTATTTCTATTGCCGCTATAACAACAAATACTAAAAATAAAATTAAATATTTAAGGGGGGCTCCCATACAACAAACATGATTTTTTTACCGTTTCTTGCTCGATACTAATAACGTTGCCTTATGTTGCATAGATAATGGTACGGAACCCATCGTGCGCGAGTCCGACTCGCACTTGACCAATTTTTTTAACTACTGCTTGAGTGAGAGTATTATAAACGTAAGAGTAAACAAATATAATCAGAATGAACGAACTGCTAAGCTATCAGGAGTCACACGTGTTATTGTGAGTCAACCATAAAATATAGATATGTGCTGTTCCGGGATATTTTTTTAGACAATTTTATGTAGAATATTTCCGTCATACATGATTTCTATGTAACTTTAACCATTAAGGCTGCACACGCGACGGAAGCTTAAAAAGTTGAGCACCTTTTCCCGTTTTCCCAACATTTCCCTTCACTACTCTGCTCGTATTGATTGTAGCGTGATGAAAAGTATACTATAACCTGCCCAGGAGTGTGAAGAATAATTGTAACAAGGTTCGTTAAAATCCGTCCAGTAGTTTTTGTTTCTATAAGGAACATACAGACGGACAGACAGACAGACAGACAAAAATTTTACTGATTACATTTTTGGCACCAGTATCGATCACTAATCACCCCCTGATAGTTATTTTGAAAATATATTTCATGTACAGAATTGACCTCTCTACAGATTTATTATAAGTATAGATTATAGATATAATTTTGTATGTTAATTATTTAGGATCAAAGAGCTAGAAATTATAAATTCTACGTTCTTAAAATAGCAAAGAAATTAATTTATATCTTCAAAAAGTAGCATTATAAAATATCTGGAACACTTTTGTTCTATAATTACAAAAGGAACGCCAGGTATCCTTTCGTGATTTCTTTAAAGAATAAACTTCAGTTTAGAATATTTTATCATGGATTAATTAGTAAATTGTTTATCCCTTGGAATGTTTGCTTTTCTTATGATATTGGGAGTTTTCTTGGTTATATTCCCTGGTCAAGAAATATTTAAAGTTCTGCTAATATGTATTTTGACAGTAAAACTATAATCGTAGCAGATGGCGATCTATAGTCTCTGCCTACCCCTATGGGAAAAAGGCGTGATGTTATGATGGTGATGAACTATAAAAGTTTTAATAAAAATTTTGTTGCGCGACTCATTAATAGTTTAAATGAAACAACTTTTTACAGATTACTTTGCAGTCACCATGGTCACGGATGAGACGGAGCTGTAAAATGTCTTCTACCATCGTTCACCCGTGACCATGGTGACTGCAGTGTCCGAAAAGTCGGGTTTATATTTTTGTTAATATTCTCTAAGCAAGTGTTAGCGAATATTGTTTTTGGACATTCAGGCTTAAAATTAAACACAAACATATGCGTCTAGGTCTAAATCTGTAAGAAATGGTTTTATTTAAAAAAATTAAACATTTGTACTTTATTTAACAGATAAGAATCGAAGTACATACTATTTAAAGGCATACATAACAGTCTAGAAGATACGTAATGTAACTATAAACTAAATCCATTTATCTACTTATGATATCCCAATACTTCTATCATTACTTTACACAGGGTTGCGGATTCATGTTGTTATTGATGTTTTCGGATCATTGCCCTCCTGTGACATCGAAGTGAGGGGCTTGACTGGCTTGATACAATTATAACCGGAGTGACTTCACTAACGAAATCTACGAAACTTTAGCCAAAAAGATACATAATGTGGTAAAAATATTACGATTATCTACTTTTGAGAAAAACAATTAATAATTTTATTATGTTGTTAAATGCTTGATTTGCTTCAAATAGGTACCTAAACGAAGTTTCAAACTTTTCAAGGAACCAATTAACAAATACGTATAAATTCTGAAACTGTGAACTACTTCAATTATTCTGCTATAAATCTAAACGAGATAAAATCTAGGTCGATTGAGAGCCCGCATGTTCACTTCAGTTCGTGCTCTGAAATGTTAATGTGCTGTGCAATCGGTGGCACAATAAAGAAACGGGTATTGACATTTTCCTGATGGCGCTCTAATTGCTTTGAGAGTACTATAATAAAAAAATATTAAAACTTAATTTATAATAAGTTTATCTAGCAACTCGCGAGTCAATTCTAATTCAGTCTACCAGTTCATTTCGCCGGTTATTGGTTCATTGTTCGTAGGCCTAGGTGGATGGATGACCTTAACAATAGATATTATCTGCTTATATTATTCTTTAACCTAACTCATAGCTGCAATTAGAGGAGATAATAATATATACTACCTAAATCAGTCTATGAGAAGAAGACTGTATCATTCAAAAATCTACTGAAGAAAGAAATCCCTGAGTTTAATTTTTGAAGCGATTATTTAAAAAACTTAAGCGTAGCAATAGGAAAAGGATCTTACACATTTCGGGTATACTACATACCTAAAAGAGTGAGCCAAAATTGACGTCCGTTATTATTCATTATTTATTTGTCCGCACGGCGTGGTCTAGTAGGGCCCACTTACATATTTACAAGTTTATGTACGAGATGAGAATTTGCGTGTACAATAACCGTGCAGAATTTGATACTAAATGCAAGGACACACAGACTTACATGCCTAAGTTATTGCCCGATTTTTTTAATTATATTATTATATTATATTTAGTCTAGAAAGCTTATAACCGAAGATAATGCCAAATGTTATCAAAATAAGAGTTAGATTTATAATTTGAAACAATTTCAAGATATTAGAGAGATCCCATCATTTAAAATACCTACTCCGATGGCTGCTACTTAAATTCAATACATTTCCAGAATCCAGCGCGTCCCTAATTTGTATTTACGTTTTTTAAAATTAAGAGGCATGAATAGAATTTGCTGACACTCTTTCTGTTTTCATTTATCCTGTAAAGGATGTTAAGTAAGTATATAGTAATTTATGAATTGGGTATATAACGACCACCATATACCTATGACTTTATGACTTAGCACTAGGTGTATGTTCCAATGTTGAGGGCAACAGTGAGCTTACGCATAACCTTAAGATAAATAGTTACGTGAATAGTCATGTTACAATAGATGATGATGACGGCTCCTTTTGTAAATTACATCGCGGTTAGAAGATGATATTATTATCAACTAGCTGATGCCCGCTACTCCGTACGCGTAGAATTTTAGATCCCCATATGTTTTGTCACCGTTTAAACCTTCCCTAGACTTTCACGATTATTTAAAGACCAAAATCACCAAAATCGGCCCGGCCGTTCTCGAGTTTTAGCGAGACTAACGAACAGCAATTGATTTTTATATATAAGATTATTGTTACTAATATTCTCTGTTAATATATTTGAGTGTGTGCTATTACTATGTGACTATATATAGAAATATATAGGCTCGTAGTAATAAGTATGATCATTTATCAAATGTAACACAACATACATTACTTCTAAAGTCGTTAGTTTCTGTTGTTACGAAAATAGCTACTATCGATCTGTACTTAATTTTTGAATCGTTAAATAATTCTGAAAACATCATAAATTTGAAATCGATAAATATAAAGGATTCCACTTGGTGATGCATTAACAATACAAGGGTCACCGACCCATTCCCTTGCCAGGGTGCTGTAAGACCCAACTAAGGGATAAACCAAAAAATATACTCTATTAGTGACGGAAATCTCAAAACTAAACCCTGTGCCAACACGCCTGGTTAGCGCGGTATAATAGACTAAATACCCTCCCGAAGTGGCAGAGGCATATGCCCAACAGTTGGAAATTAATACAAGTACAGTTAATACAAGTATAAGGTATATTATGCCTAGTGTTGCGACTTACAAAACCTCATGACTCATAACTCATTCTATATTGACATTTATCTAATTATAAATATTCATAAATATTCATGGACATTTCACACAACGTCCTCTGGTCCCAAAGTAAGCTATATTTCTATGCTTGTATTGTACCAGACTACGGATAGACTACATATACTACTTTTCTTTTGTAAATACATACTTATAATACATAAACATACATAATAATTAAACAAACACTCAAAATAACATTGAAACATGAAACACGACATTGTGTTGTATCATTATTTAAAAATAATGGAAATATGGATAATGCAAAAATCATGGATAACGATCGTTTAATTATATTGAAAAAATTATAATTGACATTAAACACATTAGCCATTATTATCAGTTTTAAATGGTACCTAGGTACCTGGTGCTTTGGTATCTAGGTACCTGATGATGATGATGATTATATAGTTAAATTTTCAATATAGTGCGATCAAAATGTCCCAAAGATAAGTAGTTCTTTTACGGGAATAATTATTTTACGTACTTGTAATTTACAACGACATCTAGATACTCGTAGCTTGTAAAACACACAATAATATCTATAATATTCCGAAGTTGTGTTACATGGAATAAAAATAAAATGGAAAAGTACTTACATTATTCTTCTGTGTCTTCTTTTCTTTCAGCAATAAAGTGTTGTGAGGTTCCTTTGTTGATCTATACGCACTTGTATTCTGTCACCAAACGATAGTCATTCATCAGATAATTCGCTTTCAACTGCGTTACTTCAGTGCCCGACACCAAATGAATGTAATTTATGAATGGAAAGCTCTCACTAGATTCCCAACATGAATATCTGGCGGTATCTATTTTTAGTCGCAGATTTTATAAAGAAAACCTTTGTATTTAACTATATTATCAACCACTGAACACACACAGTGATTGACGTACCAACTAATGTAAAAAGACGCCGAAACTGTGATGTAAAATGTGGATTTTTCAGAAAATATAGTCAGAAAGTGGAAAACCTTTCGCGACAAGGTTTTCCGATTGGTGTGGAAGAGGGCGCGTCTGTACTTGCCATAATAAGCACGTATTATCTAAAAATACCAACTATATTATACTTTATTACAATTTCAACTCTATGCCTTCGCAATACAGTATTATATTAATCAATAGGAATGTGGTAGGGTGCGTCAATGTATTGAGTTTATTTAAGGGTGTGTGTGTTAAGTTTTTAGCGCATGCGCTGTGGTGATAGCGAGAAGGCAACAAAAATCAATTCTCGTTCGTTCGTGGGAGTTACGTAATAATTTAGACATATACACTTACAGTATTATTTGTCCCTAATTGGTATTAAACATTAAAAAAAAAATACCTTGTACCATTATAAAAAGTAGTTCAGAATATAGAAATAAGTTTATTCTTAATTGAATGAAAAATAATGTAACAGAATTCTCTTTGTTTCGGCGCTTGTAAGTAGGCAAGTGCGTGGGATGTTTCGAATACATTGTTACTAGAGAATCTCTACAATGTTTCTAGAAAATGTATTGAAATATCTTTAAAGAAAATCGCATATTAAATTCAGAAATTTAGTAAATTGTATGCTTAGTAGGCGTCTCATTACGTACTGAAAGTTCATCACGCCTACTCACCTCAAATTAATCAAGTAGCTACCTATTTAGTTTAAGTACTATTAATCTAATAGAATACGGTTCATTTAACTATTGTATGATTTTGTATTCTTAATTAGTGGTGTTTTGTATGACCATATTTACACTAGATACCTAGAAGGATAGATGGTATGAATAGAGAGACAGAAAATATGATTTTTGCATAAATTTTGCTTTGAGGATTATCTCGTGGTTCTTAGAAATCTTCTACCGATTTAGTATAGAACTTATTTTATACTACTAGGATGACACATATTTAGCCTAAGAACGTCTGCATCTTCGGGAGTGTCACTTTCACGTCACCGACCATGTAGGAAACTTTTAACGTAATTCTCGAAAAGCGCCAAATTGTAGTCCCTTAAGAAGGCCACTGCTGTCTTTCCAAAACTAACCTCCTTAGAAAAGAACCTCTCTTTAGGCTTTTTTAGATCCTGCCATTATGATCAATAATGCGCTAGTGCCGATTGGCATTTTTTAAAAGCTTATGGGCTTCTTCTTGACCCTATTATTCTTTTAGAATGATTTTCTTCAAGATCCGTGTCGTGCATCCAGTCACATGAGGGTAGCACTTGCCCCTTCTTTAAAAGCATCTGCAGTTCAATCAGTTGCAATCTGATTGTTACTCCAACGAACTTTATTAAAATTTTTCAAAGTGTGTTTATTTTAAGTAAATTAGCATTGGCTTCCTTTACTTCCATATTCTTTTACCTCAAGATGATTATTTATTAAAAAGTTTTTCCACAAACTTTCCTTATTCCTTTCAATTATTTATTTATATGATTACGTACAAATAGGAATAGGTTAATAATATTATATGCGTGGAAACGCTAATGAAGCCGTATCACTAGACAAACACTAACAAGATGAATAAATATGGAGTTATGTTAATAGTAATTTTTTGATTTACCTTTCAGCCCACACGTCTAGCTCCAGGCATACGCCTACGCGAAAAATATGAAAACTGTAAGAAATTTCATATTTCAATTTAACGCTCGTTTGAGAGGATTTTACTTAAACAGAATATATAAAATTATGTAAGCTATTATTAATATTATACACATGTGTCTAAAATAAAAAAAAATAAAATCTTCCAAACAAATTGATAACATATTACGAACAATGCAAAATGTGACAAAAAATTGAGGTCAATTTAGCGCGTTCAAACAGACAAACTCTTTTTATTATTATTATAGACTAGCTGTCCCGGCAAACGTTGTTTTGCCATACAATTCTGTGTAAAAATCAACAACAAAAAATTTCTTCAAAATCGGTCCAGCCAATTGTGAACCTAAACCATCCTCAAACCCCCTTGAATACACACAACAAATTTCATCAAAATCGGCCCAGCCGTTTAGGAGGAGTTCAATTACAAACACACGTACAGAAGATTTATATATATAAAGATTATATTGGTTATACTAATCCTAAATAACATCAAATAACGGGATTCAAAACAATGATACGGGCAGGACGATGATGACGATGTCTATATATTATTGACGAGCCTCGTGGTTGAGTGGTTCATGTAACGGACTTCTTTCTATGTATTATAAGTATGTACAGTGGAACTCAGGTAGTCCGACAAACACTTTGCAGGGCAGTGTCTAACTATCGAATTTGTCGGATTATAGAGTACTGCCTAAGAACAGTAAACAATGAACACACGCTAGGCGCACGCACCACTATCCTCATCGGCATGTAGTCAAATTCAAACTAAGCAATCAGAATTAAAACAATACCCTACGCGTCGAGCACAATAGTGATAGTGCGTACAAGTTGTAATTTGTTTAATCATGCATTCGCGAATACATATTATCAGAAAGGAGTTCAGTAATAAATAATAGACCATGTCGGATTACAGGATGCGCTGGATAAGCCAGGGTCCGGATTACCGGGACTTCACTGTATTTACAAAAGAAAAGTAGTATACGTATTCTATCCGTATTCTGGTATCCATAACACAAGTAGGTATATAAACTTAGCTTGGGACCAGAGGACGTTGTGTGAAATGTCCATAAATATTTATTTATTATTTATTGGTTATTATAGCATCAACTGATATACACAAACTGAAATTTTCTAGCTATCACTGTTTCAGAGATATAGCCTGGTGACAGACGGATGAATGGACTGCAAAGTCTTAGTAAGAGGGTCCTGTTTTCCCTTTATATGCAGAACTTTAAAAATTGTGCTGACATATGGATTTATTCTTGTATCATACGCAACTCTTTTTAAGACGCATTAAATTATGTGTCATGTAGATAGCTATATTACATTACATTCACACCTTGAACATAGGTTCAAGGTGTGAACTGCTTAGAGGGTTACAATATCACGCTAAGTTCAATCAATCTAATACCGGAACTTAACCGGAAGGTAACTAAGGAAGTTCAAATGAGTGTACTAGTTATGCGCCTGCGCAACCAATGTCAATATGAACTTTGGAGGTAAACTGGCCCATAATCATTAGTCACTACTTATGTGTAAGTGAATATGCACACTTGTGTGATGCAATATCTTTACTTATTATAAAACTAAATCGTTATTTTTGTATGTATGTCTCTATGTGAGTTTAAATCTTCAAAACTACACAACGGATTTTGATGCGGTTTTTTAATAGCTAGAGTGGTTCATATCCGTGAGGTGATGATTTAAGAAATTAAGTGGTATCACTCCATATCCTCCCCAGGGTGCCGTAAAAGCCAGCTAAGGGATTGTATACATAGCTAACTAACATCCTCTCTGAAAGGCGCTGGCTCTTAAAATCCACACGTGCAAAGTTGCGGGCCAGAACTAGTTGTTTTATATACAGTTTATGTGATGTAAGATGTTTTGGTATGAATAATGTGATTAGGTAGTTTTTTGTCCACTACTTTACGTTTTACTTACCTAACTAATTTTTTTACTTAATGAACTACTAATACTAACGAATATTTTATTTAATTTTTTTTTTTCAAACACTTGCGCGACTCAATTGTGTTGAATGGTCAGTCTCACCCGTGACTATGGTGGCTGCAAAGTCTCCGAAACGTCGGGCCAAAATTTAAAACAAATATACGCGTCTAAATCCGTAAAAGTAGTTTTATTTAATATTATTTTCTTACATTAGTAATATTCGTATTGTGGTCTCCATTACACTAGTACTAAGCTTAGTTTCGGGCCAGAGGTTGCTGTGTAGAGTGCTTTTTCGTGATTTATTCGTATAGTGATTTGTAACAAATAAATTGATCACCTTTGCGCTCTTCATCGAGGTTACAGATTACATCGGTGTCAGTGAAATAAAAATTTCAAGTCAGAGTGAAAAAATTCTCGAGGGATGAAAATTGAAATTTATGCTTTTATTATGAAAGAAGAAACACTGTTGCTTGTCAAAAATAATGGTAAGGGATGGTTTCCAAGTTAGCATCATAATAAAAACAAAGAAATAAACAATGTCACTTCATAATATGATAAACTAGCTGTTGCCCGCGACCCGTCGAATTTAGATTTTTTTTTCCCGTTTTTGCAACATTTTTCACTATTGCTTTGCTGTGACCAATACAGCGTGATGTTATATAGACTATAGCCTTCCTCGATAAATGTACTATCCAGCACTGAAAGAATTTTTCCAATCAGGCTAATGGTTCCTGAGATTAGCGCGTTCAAACAGACAAACTCTTCAGCTTTGTAATATTTGTATAGAAAATAGTAATGTAAATTAATAATTATATTTAGTTAATTAACTTTCTACTTTGGCTTGTATAAAAATCCTTACTATTTTATAAATGCAAAAAGCGGAATGAAAACCCAAAAGTTTGACGAGCTTATGTGTTAATGCGTGTAAATAAACCTTATTGCGATTTAAAAAATTTGTACAACGCCATCTATTGAGCGGTAGTAGTAAACTTCTGTTTCTTAAGGTCTGATTTCTAAATTTCACGCGTACGAAGTTGCCGGCAACAGCTAGTATTCGATAAAATTAATAACTACGTCAATAATGGTGCTGGCAAATGTCTATGCAGGTAGGTATATGAAAACAAAACTATGAAAGAATTACACGCTATGAATTGATTAAATAAATAATAATTTAAAAAATTGGTCAAGTGCGAGTCGGACTCGCGCACGAAGGGTTCCGTACCATTATCTATGCAACATAAGGCAACGTTATTAGTATCGAGCAAGAAACGTTAAAAAAATAAAAAAAATTTGGGTTCCGTACCCAAAGGGTAAAAACGGGACCCTATTACTGAGACTTCGCTGTCCGTCAAAAATAAAATAAAATAAATATTTAAGGGGGGCTCCCATACAAAAAACTGATTTTTTTACCGTTTCTTGCTCGATACTAATAACGTTGCCTTATGTTGCATAGATAACGGTACGGAACCCTTCGTGCGCGAGTCCCACTCGCTCTTGACCAATTTTTATTATTATTTTAAGGACATTCTAGAACAAGGCTCAGTGGTAGCTTGGTTATACTTTTATACCTTGATCGAACCGGAATCTCAGTAGAAGTACCTAAATAATCAACTTTTGTTGGGAATTTTTTTCTTGCTTGGTTTACAAACTAAAAAACATGCTTTATGTGTATTTTTTATTTATTAAAATCACAAATCAGTTCTATATACAATTAAAAACTAAAACATAAAAAAGGAATATGTAAAGTATTAAAAAAAAAACAAAAAAAAAAATAAAAAAAAACATGAAAACATAAAAACATGCTTGAAAATTCTTCTAATTACTTTACATTATTGGATTGTCATCTGTCCCTAATATGTGTGCAAAATTTTAGATCAATCCGACTACTGCAAATAGGTGCAAATTACCTTCAAAGTTTCCGCTACATCGATATATATATATATACCAAGCTAATAAAAACGTGTTAATTTAAATTAAAACTACAATTAACCATTCCATTCCATTTATTGATAAATTGTTTATATCCGTACCTATTTTAGTCGGTAGTACAACATCTAACTTTTATCGGTCCTAAAGAATAATATATTTTTTATTGCAAATGTTTTATATGCGCACTATAGCGAACAAAATAAAACACGAAACTATCACAAACATGATATACTCGTAGCTTAGTTAGTACTTTCGTAAAATTAATTTCTTTATTACTTTTTACCATAGAAAGATTAATATTTTACTCTGCAATAACTATAAGTTAAACTGAAATCAAAACAAATGTAAATCGATTCTTAGAGCTTTTTACCGCCGTAAAAAAAAAAAAAAAGAAAATGTTTGTGAGTGAAGACAGCGACACATAAACATTTATAGTTTCTGTTGCTGTAATGTATTGTTATATAATGTAATATATTTTATACCATGAATAAATAAATAAATAAAAAAAAGCGCTATGGTGCAAAATATGTAAAATGTTAATAAAAGAATAAACGACCTATATTTAATTTTAAGAGTTATCTTATTTGATTCAAAGAAGGACATTAATGTATCACAAATTCTGTTTCATTTTTATTCTTCGTGTAATATTAAAATAGACGAGAACCTAATCAGATGAGAAGATTTTATGAATATTTCTTGCTTGCAGGTAAGGATTTTCTACTTTGTTTTTATAATAAAATTCTAAGACGGCTTAGACTCCTTAGATAACTTTATTTTTTTTATAATAAGGTTCTGCCTTTACTTTATGTTTCTTTATCTAATATATAAAATTCCCGTGTCACAGTGTTAGTTACCGTACTCCTCCGAAACGGCTCGACCGATTTTCCTGAAATTTTGTGTACATATCCTCTAGGTCTGAGAATCGGCCAACATCTATTTTTCAAAACTTTTTTTTTAGTATGGCAAAATAACGTTTGCCGGGTCAGCTAGTTTTCATATAAAAGGTAGCTTCGACATGTTCCACGATGTAGTAGAATTAAATATCAGTAGAATTTTGGTATCAGTTAACAATAAATATGATTCTTTTATTGATATATATTCCAATCATTACGTTCATTATCTGTTGCTTTGAATTTAAAGCAACGAAACTGAGTATTAGATTTTTCAATTTGTATTGAATTTTCTCACAGTGTTATAAAAATCGTGAATCAAAATCATTGTAGGTACAAAGCCAATGAAACAATACTGGATTTTAAAGCCAGATAATAAAGATTAAAGTTGTATTCCTCAAAAAAGTTTAGTAAGTCATTTAAAAATATAAAAGATGACTTCTCTTGTTTTAGTGAACGTGTTATTACCTATATCATTTCCTCATTTTTCACCGGTAAGTCATTGTGATCACAGTTTGTGGTTTAATTTTAACTTCTAAGAATACTTATAAAATAAAAGATACTTTTAAACAAGACTAGCTGATGACGGAGTAGCGGGCTCCGTACGCGTGAAATTTTAGATCCCCATATTATATTTTGTCACCTATATTTCAAGACCAAAATAAAAAAAATTGGCCTAGCACTTAAGTTAGTATTAAGTAGTACTTAAGTTTTAGAGTGACTATATAACAGCAATTTTTATACATATATAAGATTTCAAAAATTGTCAAAGATTTTGTAGCATTTAATAATAGTAAAATAATATACTTTCAGCCACTCGATATCTGTCTTTTAGCTGATATTTGCAATCATACTTGGATTCCCGTGTGTGCTGATGAAAACCATGATGAAAACGATATAGATTTCAAATTATTTAATGATGAAAGTGATTTGACAGAATATAATTGTGACTATAATACAAGTTAGTAGATATTTCAGATCAATTGAACTGATAATTGAAAGTAGGTGAGGATTATTTTTTTAGAAAGATTCTGATACATGTATCCCTAGCTTAATAGATATATTAAGCTAGGGATACATGTAACACAGTAATAACTAGCACAGGAACCAGGTGAATCCATACCTTTTGTGTACAATCTGTTTATGACAATAAATGATTTGATTTGATATAGACAAATATGAAGGAATCTAATGAAACTATGCTAAAAGTTGAAACAGTCGATTTTCAACATTTATTATGTTTAAACATCCACGAATATTTATTTATTAACACGCTTTTATTAGCTTAGTTCGTATCACTCTCTCTCTCTCTCTCTCCAGCCCATTAACGGGCCTCCTCCACTTTGGAAGGGATTATTATTCCACACGGCACGTATCTACCAAGGTATTAATTTATGTATCGGAATAATTCAAAGTAATTTTTACCCACTTATAGAAGTTAGAATAAATTCAGTATTTTCAAATATTTTTAACACGCTTATATTAGTGCGGTATGTTACATACCGCACTAATAACTAATACGTATGTATATATTGTTACGTAAAAACACAAAGGAGCTAGCGCCATCTAGCAGCAACCAGTAAAACCACTCAAAGAACCGAACAGAGTGAAACCCCTTTTTGATACTAGATGGCGATAGAGGAACTACCGTACATGCGCGAACTTTCCAGAAACATTCGTTCCGGGCGATCACGTTCGCGCACAGTCGGGAACTTTCTGGAACTCGTCTCGGCGCATATAAATAGCGGCAGGGAGGCGAGCCCGGGCAGTTCTGTTTGAGCTACGATCGAGGCGATTTCGAGAGCGAAAACAAGTAATCAAGAGTGATACCAGTGAAACCTACGACTTGAGCTACGACCTAGGACATTGTTAGTGCTTAGTGTTTGGACCTAGTGCTTAGTGTGTAACTAGTGCTAGTGAATAAAGTCTTCAAAAAGAGTCAGCAGGTCTTTCTCTCCAAATCCTTCGAACCCTAGCACGTAACAATATCAATGTATTAATCTGTGTAACGGAATCTTTGAAAGGTATTTTAATCCACTTACAGTAGCCGGATTGATCTGAAATTTTGCACATATATTAAAGACCGATGACAATGCAATAATTTAAAAAAATATTCGGGAAATTCAAGTGTGTTTTTTAGTTTTTGAACTAAGTAGATTATTTAGTTTGTGAACTAGCCAATTATTACTCTCCAGGTTACACTATAACAAATTATTCCAAATGTTTTCGTGTGACATGTCCTCACATACAGATTTGCCCGTTATGTGCACCGTGTAATCATACTACAACAATGATACGCACAAGATGGAGGAAACATACAAATAACTATAAATTTCATCGCTATTTAAGACATGATCATGATCATGCACATCATATGGTACACAACCATGCACAGCATATGGTACACAATCACGCAACAGTACGTAAACCAGATCGTACTAAAGCTAAACCTAATAAGAGAAGATACACCGTAAAACGAGGAAGAAAACTTAAGAAGAAACCAGTGTTGAAAAAGAGCCAACTTAGAACTACCAAACAGGTAATATACCTATACCAATAGTATAAAGCTGCTAAAGATTGTTTGTTTGTTTGAACGCACTCATATCAGGAACCACTGGTCCGATTTCAAACATTTTTTTAATGTTGCATAGTACATTTATCGAGGAAGGCTATACTGTGCTATAACATCCTGCTGAAAAATCTTGCAAAAAAAGAGACAATTTTTCCATGTATCTTGGTCAGATCCATTTTGTCCTTCACTTTTGATCATGCTATTATTGTTTGTTAGATTATAAAAACTGCAACTGTATCTCCGATACCACAAACAGTAATATTAAAAACATTAAAATATGGAAAGATGGCAAATCCGTGTTAAAAGTGGTAAAAGGTTTTTCAAAAATGAATACCGAGGTAAAGTCAAACTAAGATTTTTTAGAGAAATAAAATTTTATTTTAATATTTAATTCTTTTATTATTATTTAATACCTACTTTTGAATTGCGATCGACTCAATTATTCAGTTTAGGATTACTTAAGTAATATACCCCTAGTACGAGTGTTCATAATAGTATCAACTTTTCATCGGTAGGTACCACTCAAGCAAATAAAATTCTACATGCTAAACTAAATTTAACTTGAAAATGAAAATTGATAGTATCAATAGCACATTTCTTCAACGGTAACTGAAATTTTTAATACAAAAGCTGTGTGATATACCGATTTTAATACTGACATGCAGATAGCACCTGTGCTTCCGGTGAATACATTATAGAACGTTTGATATGTACCTGCTACATATCGTACATTTGATATAGCGAATACATTATCGAACGTTTAATATGTAGTACATATTCGATAAATTCGATAGTGTTCGATATATAGTACATATCAAATGTTCAATAATGTATTCGCTTGAGCACAGAGTTTATCAGCATCTTAGTATTGCTTACTATTGCGGTATAACATTATCTTGTCACCATTACAATACAGAATTAGCGTTTTGATTGATCATTATTAAGCTAATTGTGGCCAGTAGATTCAGGTTAATCAATTCGGCGAATGACGAGGAGTCCAGTCCCTACAAGCTAGTCATGATACAGTTTACGAGAATAAGTTCTTTGATCCAGGAAAATTTGTTGTGCGTAAAATACAATACAATGCATTGTATGGCTATATTTTAAGATCATTTCGTTAAGGGCCTACATCAATATTATCGTATATCATCGCCGACACGTACATATTAACACAGCTAGTAGGCACAGAAAATGAAGAATTAGGGATACTATTCCTATTTACTCATAATCTACTAAATATATTTTAATTCTGATTTACGTGTTTCTATATATAATAGTTACTTATGTTTTTAAAGTTATTTCATTAGTTAATACGCGATAATAGAGTAATAGTATTTTCGCTAAGATTTTCTATCGAGAAAACTTTTTTCAATCGCGTTTCTGAGTTTATGCGATCCTAGATTATATATTGAAAAAACATATACTTAAAAATTAGAGCTCTAGCCATTCAATCTAAAGAAACAATGAAAACTTCGTACCTAGAAAAATGCACGAAGCTATTTTGGTATCCTCTTAAGTTATAAAAATGTGCCTGATAAAACAAACCATTGCCTAGTATATTTTATTACATTAATGCAATTGGTGACACATTTTATTGTAAAACAGCGTTATTTTTTCAATAAATATTTTATGTAGGAAAATGATGTTTGGTTTACGAAGTAACCGATTACAGTATATTGAAAACTCTTAAATTCAATAGTGATGTAATCATGTTTAGTGTCGTAATAGTTGTGTGTAAGTGGATTTATCAACTTGTAGTCTTATAAACCTGCTCCATTGTTTTCACTCGAAGTTTACTCTGCCTAGCTTGATAACTTATGGTGTGACGTAGTTATTGTTGATGACGTTTTCATGACCTTAAGTCCTGAAAAGGTCAGACTTCTGAGTATAGCATCTTTACTTATTATAAAATAAAGTCGCTATTTTTGTATGTATGTCCTGTTTTAAACTACGGAACGGATTTTGAAGATATAAGCTCACATAGGGACATACATACAAAATAACGACTTTTTTATAATAAGTAAAGATAGTATAGGTATAAATCTTGGTGATTTCTAGATTACGTAAGTCTCATAACTGAATTTTTCTTAATTTCAGTTTTATATCAATTTCATCTTTCAACTCAACATTTTCTCAGAAGGGTAAGAGTTTATATTCTTAGTGAAAATAGTTATTATCCAAATTGCATGTGTGTAATTTTTTATATTCGCATCTATATACGAGTATGTTTAATAATACCATTAATTTCCAGTCTCTAACAAGACGTGATCATATTGGTTAAGAAATTTTTAAATAAAATAAATAAATAAATATTCATGGACATTTCACACAACGTCCTCTGGTCCCAAGCTAAGCTTATATGCTTGTGTTATGGGTACCAGAATACGGATAGAATACTACTACTACTACTACTTACTACTAGGTATACTACTTTTCTTTTGTAAATACATACTTATAATACATAGTAAACACCCAGTTATTTATTTATTTATCTAAACATTTGTATGACAATTAAAAACATCGCACAAATGATTGTCCTGACCGGGAATCGAACCCGAGACCGAGAAATATTTCATTAGACAAAGTTTTGACGGGGCATAGATCAAGTGAATGGTACCATTATCGGGCTTCGTGGTGGAGTGGTTTATGTAATAGACTGCCGATCACGAGCGTGTGATATCCATAAATTTCATACAAATGTTTGTACTTCGTCTGGGTGTTTTCTATGTATTATAAGTAAGTATTTACAAAAGAAAAGTAATATATGTAGTCTATCCGTAGCTGGTTCCCATAATACAAGCATAGAAATATAGCTTACTTTGGGACCAGAGGACGTTGTGTGTAATGTCCTGAATATTTATTTATTTATTTCTACGTGTACTAAACTCAACTTAATCAAAATATGAAAATTGATAGTGTAATAATGCTAATCGGCAATGTTAATTGAACTTTATTATTATAAAACTGTGTATCATAGACTAACAATTTTAATTAATACTAGCTGTTGCCTGCGACTCCGTACGCGTAGAATTTAGAAAATTTCCCCGTTTTTGCAATGTTTTCCACTACTTTATTAGTCACAGCCTTCCTCGATAAATTTACTATCGAATACTAAAAAAATTTTTCAAATCGGACCAGTGGTTCCTGAGATTAGCGTGTTCAAACAAACAAACAAACAAACAAACAAACTCTTAGATTTATAATATTAGTATAGAGCAGAAAGTTCAATTAAAATTCCCGAAAGATGTTATTGACACCATCATTTTTCATATATTAATTAAGTTTGGTTGTACACGTAGAGTTGACTACTGATAACTGTTCACTGCTACCAGTAATCAGCGGCGTAGCGTGCCTTGGTATAAAAATAGTATAAAAAAGTATAAAAATTTATTTGGGGGCCCTTATAAAGGATAAAAATTTCTCACATAAGAAAAAAAAAATCTGTGCATAACATTTCTGAAATAATAAAAATTTTGGAAAGTGTTTATTAATTTTTACTTACGCACGTTGGGGGCCCTGAATAATTGATACGGCTGATACGGCGGTAGCTACGCCCCTGCCAGTAATAAAGACGTTGAGTTTTTCAGCCAGTTCCAGGTTGCGAAGAAGCAAATATATGCAATCACACCTGGTCTCCGGTGTGTGGCCAAGATCAAATGGATTTGAGCAATAGACTGTTCTTAGACGAATGTGATATGTTTGAGTACAATTGTGACCATAAGAGAGGTTAGTACGTACTTTAAAATTACGGTAAATATAGGTCATAATTATTCAGAGAAAATAGGCGTAACAGAGTAGGTAATATTTAATATTCTCTAACACTTGCGCGAATCATTCGTTCAAATAAAACTACTTTTTACGGATTTAGACGCGTGTATTTATTTTAAATTTTAGCCCAACATTTCAAAGACTTTGCAGTCAGTGGGACTGAACTGATCGTAGAGAACACTTAACAACTAGAGAGTATTACTTTATAAGCTTTTTATAATTATTTTTTTGATTTGTCTGTTTGCATCTCTTTTGTACATTTTGTAGCTTTGCAAATATTTTGGTAAAAATAAAAATTACTTATTATATCAGATAGTTGTTGAGTGATAAAGCCCTTCAACAAAAATGATCTAATATATTCTAACCACCATATATTTTTCAGAATTTTTACACACTAATATAAAGGCATGTTCATATAAATGTACTAAAAGACACGGTACAGAAAGCAATAATAATGTTACTCCTCCCACTGAGAATGAGGCTTCTATATCTGAAATTATTACTGAAGAAAAAGTTACACAAAAGGCTCAACCAGAAATGGAGACGGAAGAATCAGCTCAAACCGAAAAAGAGGCGGAAGAGATGACTCAACCTGAGCAAGAGACTCAAGAGGTGGCTCAACTTGAAAAAGAGCCTAAAGAATTAGCTGAACTTGAAAAAGAGACTGAAGAAGAAACAAAAGAAGAGATACCAACCGAATCGTCATTTCTCGAAACAAGTGAAATTGTAGAAATTTCAACTGATAATGTAGCAAGCATAACTGATACTGACGCTGAAAAAGCTGACATTACTGATATTACGACTTTAGAAGAGAATACAACCAAAAAAGTAAGACCTGAATCATTGATTACTTCATCAGCACCATCTACAGAGACTGAAACTATTTCTACTCAAAATAATAGAAAGTGTTACCCAAAAAATTGTTTTGTGCCATCAACTTGGGAAACTACCCGCCATAACGAAGATAAAGATTTTTATCAGTTACTTAAAAAACGTTTCGGTGAAAAAGTGAAAATCCTAAGACATACAACTCATTTTCCAACGCCCGCAGAAACCAATGAGGAAAATAAGATTTTCATTGGAGGTAGTCATAAAGAAAAAAATAATAATAATGAAATTTGACAAAACTATTGATTTATAACGATTTGATATGATATTCTAATTTACATGTTTTTTGAAATTTGTAGCTAGTCGGATATTAAAAAAAAGTGTAATTGAATTGAATACATATGTATACGTAGATACATAGATTAAAACAATATATAGATACGTGGTTATGAAAGAAACTAATAAAATCGTGTTAAAGATATAAAAATTGTGTAATTTAATAAATTTATTTGTAGTGGAAAAAGTGATCACCGCAAGCGGGACTTGCACCCACGACCTCGGAATACCGTTCCGTAGCTCTGCCAACTGAGCTTATTGCGGTCGTGTTAACAGTAACCAATCTGACCGCCACAATGTTCCGAGAATGTATCGAGAATGTTTTGCAACACTTAATTGTGTAATTTTTTCAATCAATTCAAATTCAATAACTTTTTCACTTAATTGTGCAAACACATGGCCTGAAATATTTAAACTGATTACCAATTACCAATGTCATACAAAGTTTGTACAGCGTATGGGTGTTTCCTATGTATTATAAGTATGTATTTACAAAAGAAAATTATTAATATATAGTCTATCCGTATTCTGGTACCCATAACACAAGCATATACATAAGCATAGCTTGGGACCAGAGTACGTTGTGTGAAATGTCTATGAAAACAAAATTATTATTTAGTAGAATCTTTGTGAATAATAGACACAACGATATCTTGTACTAAATGTAGAGCGATTTCATAGAGATTATTATTAGATTATTAACAGTATTTCTTTCTTTCTTTTGATATCACAAACCTTTACAGATGCCAAGGCCGAACTTGACACATAAAACTAATTACAGCATTTAGAACCAATTTATCTACAGCTATTATTTTGAATAATTTTAATTCAACAAAGGCTTTTTATATCTATTATCTGATATTTGGGGTCAGCATGCATCTTCTCACGTGATGCCATAACTAAACTGTTTAGTTATTACTTGAAATTCCTACTTGTTTGTAGCTCTCTTTTAAGTTTATACTGAGGTTGGATAATTCTTTCCAAACCTTATGTATAAATGTGAAAGTAACTCGCCTACTGTTATCTTTTTGTTTTATCAAGTTTTAAACTGTTAAAAAGGCACAATGCCTTTGCTCCTTGTCTCTTTTTAACAGTTATTAACGTGATTATAGTCCCGGTAATATTAACAAATTATAAGCTAAGGCTGACAGTAATCAACAAAAAAGTAAAAAAAAATTAAAAAATAGGCTTGCTGTGTATTCAAATTCCACTGGTATGTGTTCGTAAGTATAATACTCATAGTGTTTTATTCAAAACCCAGTTCCAATTACAGATCTTATATACTGACGTTAAATCTATACTTTTAACATAAACAATAAACAACTTTAGGCTGAAAGTTGAAATTCGTTCATGTACAACTTATTGGAGTTGAGAGTGAGTTGAGATTAAAACATTTCGCTTGCTCTGTAACTGAACGAGGATGTTAAACATTCTAACTTACTTTTATCCCGAATTCACGGAATTGATTCTATTCTATTATATCTGCTATTTTTGTATCAAATGATTAGAAAGAATAGAATAGAATTAGAAAACTACAAATATTTGAGTATTTAAAAAAAAAAATCAATCGACTTCTAATGAAATTTGAGGGTTTTCCTCGATTTCTCAGGCGATAACCATCAGATACTGACCTGGTGCCAATGGGACCAAATAGGAACCACCAGCTTTCAATTTAAAAGAGAATCATCAAAATCGCGTCGCCCATTTAAAAGTTATGAGGTAACAAACATAAAAAAAAGAATAAATAAGCATACAAACGAATTGAGAACCGCCTCCTTTTTTTGTAATCGGCTAATAAACTTACAACCTATTTTAATACAGACATATTATATAATAGAAATTACCTGTATTTACAGCCAGAGCAGTCATCTATCTAAAGCCCTTGTAATACTGGACAAACTAACTACGTTAACTACAACATTCTATTGACTACGATGAGATCGATCCGTGGCTTACGACACGTGTAACTGGTTTGGAAGGATCCTTCTATGAATATTCAACGGGTCACCATTTAATCTCATCACTAACTACACAAAATAAATAACGTACTTACCATTGACACAATTTGAGGACTTGCTTCATAATTTTGGAAGCTAAGTTAAAACCAAAAATCCTTAAGTAAACTATTTTAATCAAGTCTCCTACGACATAATATATATTTTAGTACAGATATCTATTTTGTCTGTTTGTGTGTCTACATTGTGATTTAAATTAGTTCATTAGACTTATATAGAAAAGAGCTGTTTGTAAATTTGGGGGACGTAGCTACTCAATTTTTCCCAGCCCATTAATGTCATACTATTGGGCACTGGCTTCTTCTAATCCAGGAGGGTTTTTGATCTACTATGCTGCGCAGGACGGGCGTGTAAGTTGACAATTGGCGTTAACTGCTTTTAATATCATCACTGATCCTTACAGCATCCTCAAGAAGAAATAAGTATTTTTAATCTGTCACCACATGGATAAGAACATATTTCATAATTAGACTATTTATTTAGATTCCTGTAATTTGAATTCTATTATTTTAATTTATTTATTTTTATACTTCATGCACACAAAACGTATACATAGGCGGACTTAATGCCGAGGGCATTTTCTACCAGTCTACCTTTGATGATGCAGAAAAATAGTTTAAGTAGGTAGGTGCACGAGGAAGTTGTAAACAAACTTAACTTATATCTTACAGATTAATAGGAACACAAATAATATTTACAGTATATATACTTAGACAATACTTATACATACAATAGTTATAATACACATATATCAAAAACATATACAATACATACATACAAATGTAAAATAAATAACAGACGACTATTGTACAGAGAGATCATGGAAGAATTTACGCAGCCTAGATTTAAAAAGATTTCGACTTGACGACATCCTGATTTCGGGAGGGAGGGTGTTCCAGAGAAGAATAGATTGTATATGAAAAGAAGAATGCAAAAGCGTGGAAGTATGCGCAGGGCACTCAAGAAGAAGATTGTTGGTGGAGCGAAGATTTTTTGATAGAGTAGAGCAAAGATATCGAAAATTAGCAGTGAGATAATTAGGGGCGTTTGGAGAATGAAGTAGTGTGAAAAGAATGCATGCAAGCAGCATATTATTATAGTTACGTTACATAATATTCTCTAACACTTGCGTGCCTCGTTAACACAAATCAAATCACTTTTTACGGACGCCCACTATGTCCGTATCTTGCAACTCAGTCCCACCTGTGACCATGGTGATTGAAAAGTCTCTGTAACATTGGGCTAAAATTTAAAACAAATATACGCGAATATATCGGTAAAAAGTGGTTTTATTATTATAGTTCTTTTTAGGGTTCCGTACCCAAAGGGTAAAAACGGGACCCTATTACTGAGACTTCGCTGTCCGTCCGTCCGTCCGTCCGTCCGTCCGTCTGTCACCAGGCTGTATCTCAAGAACGGTGATAGCTAGACAGTTGAAATTTTCACAGATTATGTATTTCTAAAAATAAAATAAATATTTAAGGGGGGCTCCCATACAACAAACATGATTTTTTTACCGTTTCTTGCTCGATACTAATAACGTTGCCTTATGTTGCATAGATAATGGTACGGAACCCTTCGTGCGCGAGTCCGACTCGCACTTGGCCAATTATTATTAAATCGTGATTATCGAGCATATTGGTATAGGAATAATAAGAGCGTTGTTGAGTTTCTTGCTATTAAAAAAGTTTTTGAGTAATACAATACCTTTTTGCATAAAAGAAATAGGCCAACATGTATTCGCTTTCGTTGGCATTACGTAAGCTTCTCAGTTCACTATATTTCACAAGAATGGTCTAAACAAATGAAGCATCATTGTGCAAGATTTTTTTAATCATGTCACGTATAGACATGTAGAGGACATACAAACAGTCGTTAAATCTTTATTATGTTATTTAATTTTTTCATTACACTTAAAGTTAAATACAACTTGCATTCTTTTTAGTAAATGTAACATAGTAAGGTAACTGATTCTCCGTGTGGTGACGGATTAAGAATACAAGTGTGACCACCCCATCTCTTCCCAAGGGTGCTGTAAAAATCAGCTAAGGGATATTGCACACAGACAACATCCTCTGTAAGAGATCCAAAACTCGAAAATAAACCCCGTGCCAACACGCTTGGTCAGCGCGGCACAGTAGACCATAATCCCTCCAAAGTGGAGGAGGCCCGCTGGAGAGGAGGAGAGGAAGGTAACTGGTAGTAGGTTTGATTCCTATAATGGAATAGTATTATATTCGCAAATAACTGATTTATTTTATAGTAATTATCAACTGCGGAGAAAAGTCTCTGCATTTTATTACAGAAATCCAGAGTTAAGTCATTTTATTTGCCAAGTGGGAATCGAATTCATCGCTAATAAAGCAAGTAAATCGTCACTTCGTCACGTTACGCTATTATCGATTTTGATAACATAATTCCTATTCAAATAAAGATTAATAGGTACTTAACAAACAGATTATTAAAACGGATATAGTTCATTAGTAAGTCGGAAGTTGCGAGCAAGTTGCGGAAATAAATACAACCGCTATGGAGTCAACGAAGCAAGGCAATCTTATCTATAGCAATTATATTGCTCTTATATTAACCAATTTAATGATATTTGTTTATGAACGGACTGTAAAATAAAGGTTCTTAAGAGGGTACTGTACTCCTAATTTAGGTATTTGCCTTAGGTATTGCTATCCCTATTCTCGAGCACCGTACTGAAAGGGACAAATATAGTTGAAGCAGATTTTACCTACAAGTTCTTTGAAAAAAAGACAGTCCCCTTTTTTCTTCGCGAAGGTTAAACCGGTTTTAATTGTTTTTACGCTATATTATAGATCAAGAGTATATCTATGCTTATATCACTATCTTTTTTGGTAAAACGTTACCAAATATGTGTGATAGACGCTACCCATATTTTTGTATGGAGCATAATTTGGTATCGTGCCCTCTTAATTCGATTAATTTATTTTTCACAGGCTGTTGCCCGGTAATAATGGCACCGATTCTATGCGCACAATTAAACTTAACTAATCAATAATACTAATTAATAATACTTATCTAAATATTACTTAACTTAATTAAAATTGGCAATGTTAACTGAACATTTTTATTTTAAAGAAGATCCATTAATTTAATAAATTAATTAAACTTTTATGAACACATAAAAGTCATAATATAACTAGTTGTAATTTCATCCATGCCTAGTGCCTAGTCACCGGCCATGTGTAACGATGGTCAAATATGACTACACCTTTCTGAAACACGTCGTATATAGTGGTTCATAAGGATAACTTTTTATATAATTTGTAAAGGTTTTGGTTTTCTAATTCCACGCGTACGAAGTTGGGGGCGTCATCAGTCTCATCAAATTTTCCGTACAGAAAATGCTATCGCTATCATAAAGGCTTCAATTTCTCATTGCTTCAACATATCAAAGCGTTCTTAAATCTTATTTGTAATATTATAGGTTCGTATTACCGTAGGGACCGTACACTGTATACCGGAAGTGGAGACTTGCCCGGAAATAAGTTGCCTTTGCGTATAAGCCTGGAGGCAACGGAACAAGGCAAGCGAGGCTTATAGCCTGATTGTTTATCGAGTATTTTTATAAAGCTAAATAGGTTACGTAACATCGTCGTGTATGAGACTCGATATTTTTAATTAAAGTTATCCTTATTGCGTATTAAAAGTAAATTAACAGCAGGGACTCATGAGAAATGGGTTTTATTATTACTAAATACTGATGTCCAATTCGTTTTTTCAGTCGGTTGTAACCTAGTTTTTGCAATATTTTCTAACACTTGCGCGACTCATCTGTTTAAATAAAACTACTTACTTTTTACGGATTTAGACGCGTATATTTGTTTTAAATTTTGGCCCGACGTCTCACCCGTGACCATGGTGACTGCAAAGTCTCCGAAACGTCGGGTCAAAATTTAAAACAAATATACGCGTCTAAATCCGTAAAAAGTAGTTCTAGTTTTTGTAGTTATAGGTTAATATAGTAGAGTAATAGATAATATATAAGATAAGGTTGGTTTAGGATGATTGTAGGAAGAATTAAAATACTTCAATCTGAAGAAAAGAATTTAATTTGAGGTAGCAAGATTACATTAGATTGCAGAAGGCAATAGAAATATAAATAGAAATTAGAATTTATGATAAAGATATATAATTAAGTTTAAGATTTAGTCACTAGAGTCTCTATAGGGTAGATCTCAGGTTTGTGCTGTAAAAGTCAGCTAAGGGATATTGCACACAGATAACATCCTCTGTGAGAGACGGAAACCTCGAAAAAAACCCTATGCCAACACGCCTGGTCAGCACGGTACAGTAGACCATAATCCCTCCAAAGTGGAGGAGGCCCGGCCCAACAGTGGGACGTAAATGTGCTTGAGAAAGAGAGAAGTGCGACTGTGTACATTACAGAAAGTAGAAGTTATTATTATTTAAAACAACTATTCTGTGAATTATAATAATAATTGGTCAAGTGCGAGTCGGACTCGCGCACGAAGGGTTCCGTACCATTATCTATGCAACATAAGGCAATGTTATTAGTATCGAGCAAGAAACGGTAAAAAAATCATGTTTGTTGTATGGGAGCCCCCCTTAAATATTTATTTTATTTTATTTTTAGTATTTGTTGTTATAGCGGCAATAGAAATACATCATCTGTGAAAATTTCAACTGTCTAGCTATCACCGTTCTTGAGATACTGGGTACGGAACCCTAAAAATCATGTTTGTTGTATGGGAGCCCCCCTTAAATATTAATTTTATTTTATTTTTAGTATTTGTTGTTATAGCGGCAATAGAAATACATCATCTGTGATAATTTCAACTGTCTAGCTATCACTGTTCTTGAGATACTGGGTACGGAGCCCTAAAAATCACGTTTGTTGTATGGGAGCCCCCCTTAAATATTTATTTTATTTTATTTTTAGTATTTGTTGTTATAGCGGCAATAGAAATACATCATCTGTGAAAATTTCAACTGTCTAGCTATCACCGTTCTTGAGATACAGCCTGGTGACAGACGGACGGACGGACGGACGGACGGACGGACGGACGGACGGACGGACAGCGAAGTCTCAGTAATAGGGTCCCGTTTTTACCCTTTGGGTACGGAACCCTAAAAACGGTGAGGACAGCCCATATTCGTAACCACTGATAATACAATATATAGAAATGAATCCTAAATATCCAAGACCCATGAGCTACTTAAAAATCTCCAAAACATTAATGGTCTTATTCATAATGACTTATCGGAGGTTTAAAAGTTTGCTAAAATAGGTTCTCGAAAATTGTCAAAACTTGTTATTCTTAATAGTCTTTTTACGCTAAAACGTTTATTATCTCTCCGATAAAATCGCCGTTTAAATCTCCGATAAGTCATTATGAATAAGACCGTAAAAGGTATAAACTCCGAATAATAAAAATGACGTTATACTCCAATAAATAAACAAAACGCTTCCAAAATAAATAACAATTTTAATCCAAACAATCTTTCGTATCTGTCTTAAGCAAAGAGAGCGTTGGTTATAGCCTCGTACTTGACCGATTCTATGAATGCCAGCGCAAATCACATGACCGACTTGCTAAATATTTTACTAGAATTAATATTATGTATGTTGCCCTTATAAATGTGTATGCATAATATGCAAGAATGCATGCATATATTGAATCAATCAAAGACGAAAATATAAAAAAGAATTGTTTATTTCCTATCCAAATATTACTAAAACAACTTGTTTGAAGAACTTAATTAATTAGTGAATTTATATAAATATGGTAGTGAAGGGTTTAAATCAGAATATTACCACTATGGCTGCTGTGACTTTTATTTATTTCCTCCATCCATCCATCAACCTTTCTCCGTCCACTGCTGCACATAGGCCTCACCCGTAGAACACCACAACGCGTGGTCCTTCGCCAACTACATCCAGCAGCCTCCGGCATATTGGATGATATCGTCATTCCATCTTGTTGGGGGCTGCCCCACGCTGCGTTGTGCGGTGCGTGGTCACCATTCGAGGACCTTCCGTCCCCAACGGTCATCAGATCCCATTGCCACTTCAGCTTGCTAACTTTTCTTATTTTTTTTTATTTAAAGGCCTTGGTCGCTTTGCGACTATATCGCCCTATAAATATATATATTTTCTTATTTTAATATCTAACTTTTAATAAAGTTACTTAATTTCCAAGAATATAATAGTAAAAAATTAGAGCTCGTTACCTTACCGGTAACACTAAGGAAACACATAGAAGTAAAACTTCTTATGCACGTATTATATTTAATCATACATATGAATATTCAAATTTATAAGAATGTTAAGTTTCTTTTTTTTTCACGTAAACACAATTTTATAACAAAATTATGCTCATATAACATGTCCAATTTTTTCCCTACCACCAGTTCAGGGCATGAAATGTACCGGGTACTGTAAGAAACTCGGCAGAAATTTAATTAAAAATTTAATCATAATTATGAGCATCCAAATTAATTATGATACTGTTAAGTACTATTACAATCCATTTAAGAACCTTGTATAATTGCGTCGTGAGATTTTCTTATGTGATAAGTTATTGTTATTAATGTCGAGGATTTGATGATATCGCATTTACACATCATATTGTAAAAGTATGTAGATATCTCAAGGCTAATATGATTTGCCTCAAGCAAATTGGAGTGAATATGGGAGGAGATAAGTGCAGAATTTGTTTAGCTTTATTATGGGAGATAGTTCTCATAAACTCATAACACGAAAAATAATGTTAATGAACAAACTAAAATGATAATAGTCTTTAAACATACATAATATGACGAACGACTATGGTATTTAAGGTTTTTTTTTATATATTTTACACTTTTACATATACCAGTTCATCATTTCTACATCTGAAAATGTTGTTCTGTTTACAAAATGCAACTTCCAATTGGTCTTGAGTTACTATAACTTTAACTCTATTCTAAACTTAGATATACTTAAGTAAATAAATCAGTACACCTTAGTATAACTATTTAGGGAGGCTCATTAAGGGCAATATTTTGTCAGTCAGTCATGGCCGGCCTGACCTCGACCACGGTGACTGAAAAGTCGCCATAACGTGGCTCTAAATTAAAAACGTATATACATTCGTAAAAGTGGTTTTATTAAAATACTAGCTGACTCGGCAAACGTTGTTTTGCCATACAAATGTTAGGGGTAGACAAATAATTTGCAATAAAATAATATTGCAACTATAAATTTAAATGTAAGCTATCCTATCTTTTAAGTTGATTTGCACACGGTGTGCAAATCAAATTTAAAATCGGTTCAGTAGTGTAGGAGTCCATCGCGGACAAACATCGTGACAGGAGATTTATATGTATAAAGATTTTACCTTATTTATTAAATCTGCATACGTTTGCATTTTTCTTTAAAAAGTTGTATAATTATGTCACCATGGGTCACCGGGCCGATGATACCTAGTGCCTATGCGTAGTCAGGGCATTAATTAATTATATAAATAATATAATTTCTATAGTTTTTCCACGAAATCGTTAATTGCATAACATTAAGATAAAAAATGTTTTACAAAATCAGCCTTTTTAATGAATCAAATAATAGTAATATATACTGTCAAGTGCGAATTGGTATTAGAATTGGCGGTTTCTTTGACATGTTTTTTCTTTAAATATAAATATAATTTAATGAAATATTAATCACAAAAAATTAGAAATATTCTGAATGAATGAACATGCAGGGCTACTTTTAAAATCTACAAATATAAAATTAAGTCACAGTACTAAAGAAAATTTATAAAGGATATCTTTAGAATTGGAGGGGTACAAAGTATGGAGTAACTTATTCTTTGTCACTACACTCTTGGCAGAGTGGTCGTGGTCGTCACTTTAGTGTGGGTGACACGCTTCACGATGCGTCGCCATTCCTCTCGTATCGCTGCTTTTCTGGTGCATTCGATAAAGTGATAAAGTGAACCATTTAGTACGGTTTTGATTTGAGTATGTAAGGAGTACAAAATACTGTTTTTAGTATTTATTAAACAATAAGAATTATAGGACTGGTTTGTTATATCTAAACGACACACTTTATGTATCTTGTTACATAAAGTAGTTTTTTTCATAGTTGGTACGCTTTGCCATCAAAGATTTCACTGCCGTTTATCATCCCATGGAGTGGGATCAAGTGCCAACATGTTTTATTAAAAAAAGCTTTAAATAGAGAATTAATCTTAACAGTATTCTTTAAAATTTTGATAGATACATGCGGAACTCTACTAACGAAACAGCATACGAAAAAAAACATCTATTTTCACATCATCTAATCTGGTTTACTGATGTAACTTAAATGATATCCTTGTCAGTAATATACAGAATACTTAATCCCGGAAGCTTTTCAACACTTTAAGCAGAAGGTTACATTCTGAGGCTATATATTGGTAGAATTGTGTGCGCTCGCGCAGTTTACGTTTACTCTTGCAACGTTGACGCATTGACATTGAAAGTTTGTAAGTGTTATGATATTTGTTACGTGTTTTTGTGTGTTATTATGTGCTTCTGTACCTTGTGGTTTTAATTCGTTTATTGTATGGTTTTTCTAACAACTAATTATAGTTAGTGGTTTATATTTGTGTTTGGTGTTAAATTTTCTATGTAGCCATACAAGTTTAAAACAGGTATTCCTTTCAAATAGGCAATTTATATTATTTTTGAGTAAATAACCATCAATCATTCTTAGTAAAAATATTGATGCCAATGACTGATGAATGTTAGTGCGTCAAAAGCTTATCTTAACTAAAATGAAAACAATTATGGAGTATTAATTTATTATTTTTGCTGCTATGCTTTTACTTAATAAACAAATTTATAGTGAAAAAAAAATTATGATCACAATAGGCGTAACGTGTAACTTTGACTTGGACTACGGAATGGTATTCCGAGGTCGTAGGTTCCAGTTCCGCTCATGGTAATAATTCTTCTGCTATAAATTAGTTTATTAACTGTTGTATATTTTGAATAATCGGCTATTTCGTTGTACACATTTGTACACATACACAGTTTTGAGAAAGTTTAATAAAACATTGCCTCTTTGTGTTATTGACACCATCAAGTTACCAAGTTAGGTTAAATCACGTACACAGAGTTGTTACCAATACGGTTCCAACATTGGCTAAACTAACTAAATAAAAAATACAGTAAAGTCTGTTAAAGTTATCAGGTTCTACCAAAAGGAGAGACACACACGACTGTTCATCAGATTAAAACATTTTCTTTTGTTTAATAGTTAATAAATATCCATGGACATTTCACACAACGTCCTCTGGTTCCAAGCTAAGTTTTCTATTCTTGTGTTATGGGTACCAGAAGACGGATAGACAATAAATACTACGTTTCTTTTGTAACTACATACATAAAATTCATAGAAAACATCCAACGTAGTACAAACATTTGTATGACAATTTAAAATATCACACAAATAATAGTCCTGTCCGGGAATCGAACTCGCGAACTCGTGTGGGGTAGTCCGTTACATGAACCATTAGAACACAAGACCGTCTTAGTTATCAGGCTCTACCAAAAGGAGGGACACATACGAATGTTCATAAGGTTTAAACGATTAGATATTACTTATATTAGTGAAGTCCGCTAGACAGTTTAATCCATAATTTATCAGATACTTTAAGATTCATTAACATAAATTCAACTCACCATTGACCCTAAATTATCGGTCCTTCAAACTTGTATGAATAAATTACTTCCAGTATTCATAATAAACCGCCCACATAATATTAAGGCTGTGGTTTTAGTATATTAAGTACATAGCTTACATAACTACAAGTATGTTTTTTTGTTAGAACATTTAATAGCCTCATTGTTGATTTAAGCAAAATAGTGATGGCAGTCTAATTTTTGAGACAATGTGGCCAATTCTGTAGCGTCAAAACTCAAGCTAACTTAACTAAAATGAAATCATCTATGGTGTACTTTGTTTAATTGTCTATTTTTTTTTAATCTAACTTACAAACTAGAATAGACCATATGGACATGTCAACCGCATTGTATCCTATCATATGAAATATATATTATTATATCATCTAACTAAATCTAAAATTGTTTTTCTACCAAAATAAAATGTTATACTAATCAACTAGTGTCACCATGATCCATGATATTGTCCACAAGCAATAACCTTGAAAATTGTATAGCTATAGCAGAATTTGGACGGGACATGATGGGGGATGTTGGCCTAATTCAAGATATACTTGGATTAGGCCAACATCAAATTTATTTAAGTTGAACTTGCGGAACAACAACTCTCTTTCATTTTTATTCCGCCAACAATCCATCGGAAGGTGTTGAACGTCCTCAATCACATGACACAAATTACAATTTGGAGAGTCGGTCTTTCTCATAAGAAAAGCAAACTTTGCAGAAGGATAGTGTCCAGATCGTATTCTTAATGCTAACTAATAATGTGCTAACTAATAAAATGCTAAAAATAATTGTCTATTTAGTTGTACATATTTATAATAATTAAAATCGTTAGTCTTTATTACACAGTTTTTACAATAAGAAAGTTCTTAATAAATTAAATTGTAGTGGAAAAAGTGATCACCGCAAGCGGGACTTTGATCACTTTTTCCACTCCAATTTAATTTATTAAGTAAAAGCATGGCAAGTCAATTGCAGAATTAATAAATTACTTTAATAAGAAAGTTGAGTTAACATTGCGGATTTGTGAAAATGGATCAGTCCATTTGATAGAAATAGCAGCCATCCTTGCTGATACATCTGATGAGACCTATATTTTTTGAAAACTTACTAAAATATTATTATATTTAATTAACTTTTTTTTTTCTATTTTAATTTTGACGCCTTTGTTATTATCGTGATAACCGAACCATAATATTATTATGTTTAAAACACGGCGTAGGTCGTTGTATCGTATGCTGTTGTATCGTTGTAACTATTAGATATTTGTTTTTAAGTATATGTGTATTTTTCTATATTTCTTTATTCTAACTTCTAAGCATAACTTTTTTCATTTCCAGATCAACATGCGTTATCTTATCATAGCAACAGCCATCTTCGCTGCAGCCCAAGCGAGACCCGGGCTATTCTTCGCACAACCACAATTTCAACCACTTGGAGTCCAATATGCGTCAGGATCTATATCTCCTGTCCAACCCCACCCTGCAGTAGAATTGAATGCCGCAAGCGAAGCTTTACTACCTCGAGAATTGCTCAAGTCTAGCCGGTTTTATGACAATCCCAGTATTGCTGCTGGCTTAGCCCAGGAGTCATGGTTTACAAACAAAGAAATGCAAGTGGTTGAAAGAGAAGCCGAGAAAATTCCCAGACAAAATATTTATCATATAGTTAAGAATGCCGGCTTCTTGGATAGACATTAATAATACGCACATGTTTATGTACCTATATAAAGATCAATTTTAGAAAAATTTTATAGTATAATGGTAGTAATGACAATAAAAACACCACAGATGTAAAGTTGTTTAGTAAATAGAACAAAGTCGCCATGTTGTTTTTAATATAATTATTAATTAGCGTATACAAATGTTTAGTATAGTAATTTTTTTATAGAAGCATAGAATAGGTAGATATCATTCTAAGTCATAGATTAAATCAATAGTTAATAGCACAATTTATGAACGGTATTGCTTTTCAAACTTTAATTTAAATAATATTCCACGTTAGTGAATAAATTAGAATGTTATTAATTACAATTATATCTCAAATGTATAACTTAAACTGCAAGAACACTAATATTAAGTAATTTTAGTAACAAAGTTGGTATCAATATAGTTGCATAGTTATCTAACAAACTGGTTATATTTATGTATCAATTATTGCATTCTAAGGTAAACCAGTGAAACATAACGTTCATTTACTTAAGGGCCTACATCAATATTATCGTATATCATCGCCGACACGTACATATTAACACAGCCAGTAGGCACAGAAAATGAAGAATTAGGGATACTTTTCCTATTTACTCAAAATCTACTAAATATATTTTAATTCTGATTTACGTGTTTCTATATATAATAGTTACTTATGTTTTTAAAGTTATTTCATTAGTTAATAAGCGTTAATAGACCGACCAATGAAAAAAATAAAAAATTAGAGAGTTTGTTTCGCTAAGATTTTCTATCGAGAAAACTTTTTTCAATCGTGTTTCTGAGTTTATGCGATTCTAGATCATATATTGAAAAAACATATACTTAAAAATTAGAGCTCTAGCCATTCAATCTAAAGAAACAATGAAAACTTCGTACGTAGGAAAATGCACGAAGCTATTTTGGTATCGTCTTAATATTCAAATATTTATTAGAATTGAGAATATTTTACTAAAGTTCAGAAATATGTGCATAAGAAGCCGATTAAATTAAATTTTACATACTATTTTAGAATACATATTTTTGTTATGATTGTTTTTAAGGACATAATAATATGGAACTTAAAACTAATGAAATTGATTTCAAATTAGTAGAATCTAGATTTTTAATTTTGTTAGTAAACGTTAAATTTTTAGTATTATCTCAAACTTTATACGCATTAGCATTTCAATTTAGGAGTTTTATTATCTTTAGGGTTCCGTACCCAAAGGGTAAAAACGGGACCCTATTACTGAGACTTCGCTGTCCGTCCGTCCGTCCGTCCGTCCGTCCGTCCGTCCGTCTGTCACCAGGCTGTATCTCAAGAACGGTGATAGCTAGAGAGTTGAAATTTTCACAGATGATGTATTTCTATTGCCGCTATAACAACAAATACTAAAAATAAAATAAAATAAATATTTAAGGGGGGCTCCCATACAACAAACATGATTTTTAGGGTTCCGTACCCAGTATCTCAAGAACGGTGATAGCTAGACAGTTGAAATTTTCACAGATGATGTATTTCTATTGCCTCTATAACAACAAATACTAAAAATAAAATAAAATAAATATTTAAGGGGGGCTCCCATACAACAAACATGATTTTTTTACCGTTTCTTGCTCGATACTAATAACGTTGCCTTATGTTGCATAGATAATGGTACGGAACCCTTCGTGCGCGAGTCCGACTCGCACTTGACCAATTTTTTTAATGAATTGTACTCATGTATGTGTATATTTGAATGTATGTATTATGTTAAGATACATGATAACGATAAGATAAATAAGGACAATGACTCTGTACAGGCATATTCAGGATTATTATTGTTTCAATTTTTTATATCTTCACAGACGGTTTTGAGTGAAAAGAAATACTTTTATAAGATATTAGTACTATTTACAACATTTTTTGGGGTTTATCATCCAAAAATTTTAGTAGTATTTATTACAAACCAGACTAATTCTTGCTCTCATACGAGGTACACTTTTGGTACCTTATACTCTTACTGCTTTATTCATAATGACTTATCGAAGGTTTAAACGGAGATTTTATCGGAAAGATAATAAACGTTTAGCGTAAAAAGACTATTATGAATAACAAGTTTTGACAATTTTCGCGAACCGATTTTAGCGAACTTTTAAAACTCCGATAAGTCATTATGAATAAGACCACTTATTATCAAGTTTCTTATCATATACCTTGTAAAATACTGTGATCTCGAGCAATAAGTACAATAAGTAAGTTATTGTTCTATTTAATAAAGAAATTGTTTTAAACTATATTATTTATATCACAATCTGTACGGTAAAGTGGTTTCTTGAAACTTCTCCCTCTCTTGCATGTTACCCAACATTCATGTGCTGGTTTCTGGATGAAGTCTGGAAAACAAGAAAGATACATTATTCATGTATTTATTCACGTCTACAACAGATGACATATAAAAAATTGGTCAAGTGCGAGTCGGACTCGCGCACGATGGGTTCCGTACCATTATCTATGCAACATAAGGCAACGTTATTAGTATCGAGCAAAAAACGGTAAAAAAATCATGTTTGTTGTATGGGAGCCCCCCTTAAATATTTATTTTATTTTATTTTTAGTTTTTGTTGTTATAGCGGCAATAGAAATACATCATCTGTGAAAATTTCAACTGTCTAGCTATCACCGTTCTTGAGATACAGCCTGGTGACAGAAGGACGGACAGACGGACGGACGGACAGACGGACGGACGGACAGCGAAGTCTCAGTAATAGGGTCCCGTTTTTACCCTTTGGGTACGGAACCCTAAAAAATACATACAATTTAAAGTGACTAAAATACAATTCACAATAAGTATCTAACTAAAATGCATAAGTAATTATAACAACAAAATAAATTTAACTATACATAAGATATCAGTAAAAAATATTTATTAAAATGAATATGAAACAAGGGTAAGAGATAGAATATGAGATGAGATTATCATCCCTACTATTATTATAAATGCGAAAGTAACTCTGTCTGTCTGTCTGTTACGCTTTCCCGCTTAAACCTCTCAACCGATTTTGATGAAATTTGGCACAGACAATCTTTAGCCCCTGAGAAAGGACATAGGCTACCTTTATATAATATAATGATAAAAAACATCAACTCAAGTAGTTCACTTGAGATATTATAAGAGTCATATCAATTCTATATCGTTTTTCAAAGACAGAATACGCACCGACAGGCAACTTGTTTTGGTGAAATGGCTAATCAGACTTTGGCGCCTAGCAAATCAGTATTTTGATTATTATTTAATTAATTTGTCCATAAAATATTATCTTTACTTATTATAAAACAAAGTCGTTGTTTTGTATTGTATATAATATAAGCTCCTATAAGTGAGCTTTTATCTTCAAAACTACGCGACGGATTATGACGCGGTATTTTTACTAGATACCTAGTGGTTCAAGAGGATGGTTTTTATGTATAATTTATCGAGGTATGGTTTCTAAATTCGAGGTGTACGAAGCCGCAAGCAACAGCTAGTTTTATATAAATTTAATATTAGTATCTTGATAAAATAAGAATTTCTTCGATTCTAATATTATCATACATATAACATGTAGTTTAAAATTGATAGATGCTAGACTTGTATAATCACTACAATTAGATAGATCTCCAAAGTGCTATTATATCTTCGAAGACGCCAGCGTGGGTCTCAAATTCTAAGAAACGAAGACCTCAGTAGGACTAATATTTTCAAGAAGATTCTGTTAACAGAAAGATCATTTTATAATGGAGACAGTTGATTTGAAGAATCTATGTCTGGATCTGACTGATAGGGATTAACTTTGAAACAAAGAACGATGAGTTTAATTTCAGTTCTTTAAATGTTATTTCAGTTTAACTAGAAATCCTTTTACTTTGGCTTTATTTAGAGCTAAATATCGCTTGTAGGATATAAATATTTCCCTAAGAGTAATCCTCATGTTGGCATCTCCAGCGCGTGAGACTTATAAACAGCAAAATGTATTTTATATAGACATCAAGTGAAGCAGACTCGTGCCCAATAGTAAGACATCTTTAGGCCAAAAATAATGTGAAATAAAATCATTGTTCATATATATATGTATATCATTATTATGATTCGAGGTCCAGTGGTTCATGTAACGGATTACACTTCATAAGGCGCGGGTTCGATCTCCGTTACAATCATTTGTGTAATGTTTACATTTGTCACATAAATGGTTATACTGGATCTGTGTGCTTTTTTTTGTGCAATATAACTACTTATATCAAAAAATGTAGTAGGAATATCCGTATTCTGGTACTATAACCCAAACAAATAAAGCTTAGCTTGGGACTTGAGGACGTTGTGTGAAATGTCCATGAATATTAGAGTATTATGGTTTTATTCATAATGACTTATCGGAGGTTTAAACGGAGATTTTATCGGAGAGATAGGTAATAAACGTTTTATCGTAAAAAGTCTAATATGAATAACAAGTTTTGACAATTTTCGCGAACCGATTTTAGCGAACTTCCAATAACAAACTTCCGATAAGTTATGAATAAGACCATTAGAGTTTTGAAAATCATTAGAACCTTCTGCATCTTTAATGCACTATGTGACTTTATTTTACCTTCATCCCTACTAATATTATAAATGCGAAATTAACTCTGTCTGTCTGTCTGTTACGCTTTCCCGCTTAAACCTCTCAACCGATTTTGATGAAATTTGGCACAGACAAACTTTATACCCTGAGAAAGAACATAGGCTAGGTACTTTATATAGTGAAAAAAAAAATCCAAATTCCACGCGGACGGAGTCGCGGGCAACAGCTAGTATTGAATAAAAGAGTAACGACCTAGACTAGACGGTCTAATAAAAGCAGACGTAAATAAAACTTAGTATCAAATTACAATGACACTGAATATGTGTAATTGGATGGTTACTGCCCTTAGTATTTCACAGTAAGATCGTTGAATAGCGAGCTATTCTTAGAATTCAAAGTTTTATATAAAAGAAAGCTTGAGGTCAGAAAAAGGACAAGGTCAAAACCACTCTTTCTGGATTTTCTTTATGACATTTCAATTATAATGTAATGAGTTTGTAGTAAATATATTCATAGAATTTTGGTTGCTTATCACCATTGGTATGATAAAACGTATTTGTGTGACGTAATACTAACAAAGTAGGTTAACGGCCATTTTCAATATTCTATTTAACCCCAGATGTTGCAACTAATTACAGAAAAATTCATACTTTTAACCTTACTTGCATTTCAATAATCAACTGATGAATAGGTATGTATAAATATAAATAAATAAATATTCATGGACATTTCACACAACGTCCTCTGGTCCCAAGCTAAGCTTATTTGCTTGTGTTATGGGTACCAGAATACGGATATACTACATATACTACTTTTCTTTTGTAAATACATACTTATAATACAGAGTAAACACCCAGGCGCAGTACAAACATTTGTATGACATTTATGGATATCACACAAATGATTGTCCTGACCGGGAATCGAACCCGTATATATATATATCTTAACTAGCAGTTGAAAGCGATTTCGTCGACGCATGGACTTTAGAAAAATTCCACCGTTTTGCTCATTTTTCACTGATGCTTCACTTCTATTAGTCACAGCGTTATGTTATAATAACCTATAGCCAACAGCATTCTCTATTGAAAATTTATAAATTTTTAGGGTTCCGTACCAAAAGGGTAAAAACGGGACCCTATTACTGAGACTTCGCTGTCCGTCCGTCCGTCCGTCCGTCTGTCACCAGGCTGTATCTCAAGAACGGTGATAGCTAGACAGTTGAAATTTTCACAGATGATGTATTTCTATTGCCGCTATAACAACAAATACTAAAAATAAAATAAAATAAATATTTAAGGGGGGCTCCCATACAACAAACATGATTTTTTTACCGTTTCTTGCTCGATACTAATAACGTTGCCTTATGTTGCATAGATAATGGTACGAAACGCTTCGTGCGCGAGTCCAACTCGCACTTGACCAATTTTTTTATTTTTTTGGTGTAGCGTTTTATCTATAGTTACCGCTAGTATCACTGCGACCACATTGATCTAGTGTGATCGCCACTTTCTACAGTTCCCGGTCCTAACCCGTTGCCATAAAGAACTCCAGCATCTTTTTGGCTTCGACAAGTTTGACCTCTTCTGGGTACATGGTAGAATTGCCCAGAGAGGAGCATCGCATATGCATCACTATACACAAATATGTTAGTGATAATCGAGGATAGTAATCGATTCGTAATTGTTGAACTATTTAGTAAGCCGAAAATATTAAATAGCCGTTAGCCGCCTGGGATATGTTAAAGATACTGAATGATTTCTTATGTTTGTTCCATTAATATCTCTAGAGAAGAGCAATTTTAAAACACAAAAAGTTAGTCAAGGAAAGAAAATCAGTTAAAATCAGCTTTTGATAAAGATGAAACATTGAAGGCGGCCGTTAAGAGGATACCAAAATAGCTTCGTGCATTTTTCTATGTACGAAGTTTTCATTGTTTCTTTAGATTGAATGGCTAGAGCTCTAATTTTTAAGTATATGTTTTTTCAATATATGATCTAGGATCGCATAAACTCAGAAACACGATTGAAAAAAGTTTTCTCGATAGAAAATCTTAGCGAAACAACCTCTCTAATTTTTTATTTTTTTCATTTGTCGGTCTATTATCGCGTATTAACTAATGAAATAACTTTAAAAACATAAGTAACTATTATATATAGAAACACGTAAATCAGAATTAAAATATATTTAGTAGATTTTGAGTAAATAGGAAAAGTATCCCTAATTCTTCATTTTCTGTGCCTACTGGCTGTGTTAATATGTACGTGTCGGCGATGATATACGATAATATTGATGTAGGCCCTTAATAGATAGCAATGAAATACCAACCCTTTCTACTGTCACAATTGAACTCATGCATGTCACAAACATCTATGTAAGTTCTCATTTCACCACAGGAATCGATCCCACATACTGGCACTTGGTCATGTCGACAGATCTTTGCTATGTTGCATTCTTCTTCTAACTGAAAAGTAGGTAATGTTTTTTAAGGAACAGTTGGTAGGTTTTGAATCTTGTAAGATATCAACCCTTTTCTTACGAGAAGGAGCTAAATACAACAGGTACTTAAACTAATTCAGCTCATTTTCAAATTAATAATAGTTTCGTCATTCTGCTAACAAAAGAGAACAGTGAAGTTACTTTAATGTCGATTTAATAACTAAATAGCTTATGCCCGTGGTTTCATCCGCATTTATGGATATTGAACCACCTCCCCCAAACCATGATAAATTATACAAAAAAAAACGATGTTATTGAACCATTATATTTATTAAAAAACCGCATCGAAATCCGTTGCGTAGTTTTGAAGATTTAAGCTTACATAGGCACATACATACAAAAATAATAACTTTGTTTTATAATACGTAAGTACATAATGATAATATAGTATCTATAGTACCTTTGCGCTATCCACGTGAGCAGAACATACTTTTATAAATGTGATCATAAAAATTGTATGGAGAGAACAATATTTTACCATTTTATATAACGTCCGGTTGACGCATTTGAAAATGCGTAACACCAATGCAATTGATAAGAAACTAGAACTGTAAATTATTTCTTGAATATAATGTTAGTTTGTTTTTCTCATTGTTATAACTATTTACGATGTTGTAAGAATATTGTACTGGTCTTACTGTTGCATATTTCTTCTATGGACATAAGACGGCTACTTGACCAGTACTTGACTTAAAATGGATAAGTTTAAAGACTTTTGGTATTAGTCATGCAGTAAAACTGATGTAGCTGCAGCTGGGTTAAAGCTTGACTTCCTGTTAAAGCATGAGTCGAATGAAGTTATTGGTATTTTTAGTAGTTAGGTAATCTAAGATAGCTTGTTTTACACACTATACTTCTGATACCTTGATATACCTTCTGAAATATGACTCTTCGAAATTGAAATTTAGCATGTAAATACGTATTCAGAAAGTTTTCTTTTTGTCAAACCTAGTAACACTGTTTTAGCAATGCATTAGATTTATCATTAGAAACTCTAAGTTATAATGGGACCAACAAAATAAATTTTCAAGTTGTTGTTTTCTTTTGTTGTTAAAATAACTCTACCTTCCCGCTCTCATGTTCCGAGAAATCTGTTGGTAGTTTCGGCAAGTAAGCCGTCCTACAATAACTCTTCTATGATCTTATTTTCATTTTTAGCTTGTATAGGCCAATATCGTTTGGTTATGTAGAGGATCATTGTGCTCACTGGTGGATTACTTTGTCCAGTTTCGATTATATTTTTGATGTATATATAAATAATACAATAAAAACAGATTATTTTTATATCTATTATATTTATTTCTACTACAATAAGACTGTAAGTAGTTTCGTATTAAGTATTTTAGATTTTTGTCAGGGTAATAAAATCACAATTTTATGAAAATAATTTATAATCTACTAGGTTTCTGGTTAATATTACAATCCGATCTGAACTCTGGCTTCTTAAATGAACGTCCTCTCTTGCATGTTACCCAACATTCGTGAATCGGGCGGGATCTGAAATCTGATGATTCATTTATTAGCCCTAAAATCCATCACTACAATTAAATCATTAAAACACGTCACAAAAATCGTCATATCACAAATGTTTTCACAGTATGCAGTTTGTAGTATTGCTGATTTCTTTGCTCGAGATTGTGACTGACTATCTCACCTATAGCCATGTTTACCATTACCAGTCGCCTAAAACCTATAACTATAGTTAGCAATTAGCATATCGCTATATATAAATAACTATACCAAATTATGAATTGAAACATGATGAAAAAGAAGCTTAATATTAAAGTATTGTACCTTTTTTGCTATCACAATTGAATTCATGCATATCGCATGTGTCTATGAAGGTCCTCATCTCACCACAAGAATCGATACCACACATCGGTACTTTGTCATGAACGCACAAATCAGCTACTTTACATTCTTCTTCATTCTGAATAATGGGAATAAGAACGTAAGTAGTTTAAATTAGTATAAAATATTGAAATTATTAACAAAGTTTTGTTGCTAAAGTAATTTATTAATTTTGCAATTGACATGACCACTCAACAACACTTTCACTTAATAAATTGAATTATGGTGGAAAAAGTGATTACCGCAAGCGGGACTTGAACCCACGACCTCGGAATACCGTTCCGAAACGTAAAAATATATAAACTCAATCGAGTGACGAATGTGGTGGCCTAATTTGATCACTGAAAAGCACGACCGCAATAAGCTCAGTTGGAAGAGCTACGGAACAGTATTTCGAGGTAGTGGGTTTAAGTCCCGCTTGCGGTAATCACTTTTTCCACCATAATTCAATTTATTAAGTGAAAGTTTTGTTGGTTATTATTTTCTTTTAAAATTAAACATGGAACCAAATTCAAAATAGCGTCTGTTTACGTTTATTGCTTTCCTATATCATGCAAATCAAATGAAACACCTTAGTATGAATAACTTGAAGAATATAAAAACGTATTACATAAGCTTTTTCATTTTTATTTATTTTCTAACAATTTCTTTTACCGATTATTTCTGACATTAGTTTGTTGATGGATGTGTGATGAGATCGCTTAATTATATTTTCTTATTTTTAATTTGCCAATTATACTAACACGAGAATGTTTTTACATAATATTACAAAAAACTTACTTTTAAAATTTCACTATGTGCGTTTGCATAAATTACAATATTTGCGAAGATTCCTAAAATTTTAATTAACATATTTAATTAAATTACTAATATTTTATAATATTTATTAGAAAATAACTGATGCCCGCTGCTTCGTATGGGTGGAATATTTGAGTACCATTTTTACAAAAAAGCAATTTGTCATTCCATATTTCAAGACTAAAATTAGTCAAATGGTTGGCCATTGAGTTTTAGCGAGATTAATAAACAGTAATCAATTTGTATACATATATTTATACAAGCTCTTGTCCGCAACTTGGAACACGTGGGATCTAGAAACCAAACCTTAACAAATAATACAAAAACAAACCATTGAACAACATTACCATGAGGCCAAACATACAAAAATAACAACTTTGTTGTATATTAAATAAAGAAGATTAAGCTTACCTAATATAGTATATATTATCATAATGCTGCATCATAATTGTGTATGCATATTGAAGGGTATATGTTAAAATAAACACATAAAGAGTTACGCTTTTTATTTCATATCACAAAATTGAATGGTTTTATGATTTAGGAAATCAAACACGTTATAAACTCACGTTTTGATTTTAATAGGCTATTTTGATAGTGAATTTAATAACTGGCATTTTTACACTATCCGACAAGTCCCAGCAAATCTCTCGCATTCGGACAATCTTCGTCATCCTTCACGTGTCTGAAAACTAAGCACGCTGTGTTAAATTTTATTATGACTGACTAATAAGATAAGAAAGAAAATGACTGACTTATTAATAAACGTAAATTAAACTATACATGTTATTTTACGTTTATTAATAAGTCAGTCATTTTCTTTTTATTTAATTCTATCTTACTCCGGTGCTCTTCAACTTAAGGTCACAATCGAAATGCATCCTCTAACTGGACACTGTTAAAATGAGACCACACTGGCAGAAAAAAAAAGAACCGTCATAGTCCAAATTTAAAATACTTATAACAATAATTAAAAACATATTAAATTGAATTGAGAACCTCCTTTTTTGATGCCATTTAAAATAAGGATACTTTATTCTTACCCATGTTATTTTCACAAGAGTACTCGTACAAGTCACACAAATCTAAAAAAGTCTTTGCCTCGTGAACTGACTTGCCGCAAACTATGATTGTATCGTGGAAACATTTGTAGGCGTGCTCACATAGTCGCTTTAGCTCCGTCTGTAGTAGATAGAGAAATTTAACTAAGACTTATTAGTAATATAAAGAAGAACTGACTTACTAACCTATCAATTCACAGCCGAAAATACATTCCCCAAGAACTTAAAAGTTTGCTTGACGATTTCTTTCAGAAAGCAACAGGTAAAAAAGGATTTTTAGAAGTTCAATTTTGTTAAAGGTGCTGTAGTGAAGCACGTCATTATAAATGGTAATGATTTTCCGCCTGGCCGAATTCACAACAGACTTACCAAGTGACTTTTATCAGCTAAGATATGACATTTTACTAATAATATGTGTTGCATATATATTAATAACATAAGTTTATTATTAAACATTACTATCTTTGTTATTCACTCTGTTTAGCCTAACGTCTAATATCAACAGTTCTTGAAGTTCATATAAGGTAGTAGAATTAAACACAATGGCAGGATGTTTGTCTAGAATATTCATAACAACGGAAAAAAACAAAAACATAAATTCTAGGAATAGTGTTAATTTAGCTTCCCTTCCCAGCTCTTAAACGACCCACTGTTGGGCACTGGCCTTCTCAACTTCGGAAAAACGTTTGGTCCGCTATTCCGCATTGACAAGCCGTGTTGGTATAGTGTTAGTTCCGAGTTTTCCGTCTTTCAAAACAGATGTTTTTCTGCTTATAATGTCCCCTCTTTGGCTTATAAATGTTGCCTGTTAAGGAAATGGGCTGCCGACATTTTCAGGACTGTGTTTCTACAAATTATTTTATAAAAAATACATTTTCTTCTTTATTATTAACAAAATATTATCGGTATCCCTAAAGGAGATCTGGATAGAAATGTTTGTTATAACAATTAGTACTTAGTGAAATTTAGACTAAAAGTAAGTTAAGTATATAAAATTCGACTTTATTTTTTCTATTCACTGATCGGACGCACTAAATTAAACTGTCTTGACAACTTGATATTTTTTTTTAATATTTATGGACGCTTCACACAACGCCCTCTCGTCCTAAGCTAAGTTTATATGCTTATGTTATGGGTACCAGAATACGCATATACCACATAAACTATTTTTCTTTTGTAAATACATACCTACTTATAATATACAGAAAACACCCAGACGCAGTTCAAACATTTTTATGACAATTATAAATATTATCACACAAATGGTTGTCCCGAGCGGAATTCGAACCCGAGACCTCGTGAACGGCAGTCGGTTAGATAAACCACTTGAACACGAGACCCGCCAAACAAGCAGTGCTTAGTAGCGTTTACACTAAAAGTAAGTTAGGTATATAAAATTCAACCTTATCTTTACAATCTATTGATCGGACACACTAAATTAAACTGCCCATGCCGCTACAACTTGATATTTATTTACAAGATACGGACGGATTTTACGGAGAAAAACGTTAGTCACAGCTTACAGTATCTATTAGTCACCTAGGAACAAATTTATCGAATATATTTATTTAATTAATAATTTCTACGCCGATGACTCGTGTTGGTTTCGGGTTTAATTTCAACATTTCCGTTTCTCATAGAATATCTCATAGAAATATTCTCAATTATAAACTTTAATCCACTAATCTTATATATAAAAATCAATTGCTGTTCGTTAGTCTCGCTAAAACTCGAGAACGTCTGGGCCGATTTTGGTGATTTTGGTCTTAAAATATTCGTAAAAGTCCAGGGAAGGTTTAAACGGTCCAAATATATAGGGATCTAAAATTCCACGCGTACGGAGTAGCGGGCATCAGCTAGTCTTATATATAAAAACCAATTGCTGTTCGTTAGTCTCGCTAAAACTCGAGAACGGCTCGGGCAATTTTTATGATTTTGGTCTTGAAATATTCGTGAAAGTCCAGGGAAGGTTTAAATGGTGACAAAATAGATGAGGATCTAAAATTCCACGCGTACGGAGTAGCGGGCATCAGCTAGTCGATAATATTTATAGATACCTATCATTTGTTGTAAGTTTACTCATACAAGTTAACATGACAAATGTTCGGTTACTTAAAAAATATGTCTTATCGGGTCATGAAATAAACAAGTCATTTTTCTTTTGTTACAATAGATTATAATTGTATGCAAGTATTGATTTAATTTCTAATAAAAATTAAATAATACCTTTCTAATAAAATAATACCTACAGTACATAGTTGTAGTAATATTAACAAAATAATCAAGTATAAAAACTGATAACTATTTAAAAAAAATTTGCAACTACAATGTTTTAATAAGTAATTAAGTTGGATCTAACATAATTAACTATTTTTATTGTTTTGTTATTATTAAACTAATCATCAAAATAATTATTAGTGGGTCGACGAGAAACTGTCAGTAAGGATCTGTCATCCGGACAGGACGTTTGCTTGTAGTCTGAAACAGAAAATAATAAATACAACAAAGCTTATAATAAAAATAATGAGCTCAACTTAATAAGGTGTCGTTATTATAATCTAAGTTAGAAATGCAGTTATTATTCTATCGATGTAATGACAAAGAACTATAGAAGTTCTAAACACCGTTTCTTACATGTTGTGCTAGCCTTTTTGCCGCGATTTCATCAGCGTAATTACCGAGTCTATTAAAGTTTATTAAAAACTAGCTGTTGCCCTCGACTCCGTCCGCGTAAAATTTAGGAAATTTTCCCAGTTTTTGCAACATTTTTAACTACTGCTTGAGTGAGAGTATTATAAACGTAAGAGTAAACAAATATAACCAGAATGAACGAACTGCTAAGATATCAGGAGTTACACGTGTTATTGTGAGTCAACCATATAATATAGATATACGCTGTTCCGGGATATTTTTTTGACAATTTTATGTACAATATTTCCGTCATACATGATTTCTATGTAACTTTAACCATTAAGGCTGCACACGCGACGGAAGCTTCAAAATTGGAGTAACTTCTCCCGTTTTCCCAACATTTCCCTTCACTACTCTGCTCCTATTGATTGTAGCGTGATGAAAAGTATACTATAACCTGCCCAGGAGTATGTAGAATAATTGAACCAAGTTTCGTTAAAATCCGTCGAGTAGTTTTTGTTTCTATAAGGAACATACAGACGGACAGACAGACAGACAGACAAAAATTTTACTGATTGCATTTTTGGCATCAGTATCGATCACTAATCACCCCCTGATAGTTACTTTGAAAATATATTTCATGTACAGAATTGACCTCTCTACAGATTTATTATAAGTATAGATAGATAATAGACATAGTTAAACATACCCCTTTTTAGATATAAGATTTGTGAAATTCATGCGGCATTACCATGTTTTTATTTTTTAATCAAATTGATTTATACATATACACTAGCTGTCCCGGCGAACGTTGTTTTGTCATACTAAAAAAAAAGGTTTGAAAAATAGATGTTGGCCGATTCTCAGAATACGCATGTAAAATTTCATAAAAATCGGTCAAGGCCTTTCGGAGGAGTACGGTAACTAACACTGTGACAGTTGAATTTTATATATAAGAATAAAAATTACGAACGATCGAATAACTTTTGACATTCCATTTTCCTTTCAAAGATTATTTTCTAAGTCAGACAGTTTTTTAGCATATACATTTAACTTACTCCTTCTTCTAATACAATTGTAGTCAAACATATCACAGAGGTCACGGAAGCCCATGATGTCACCAGCGTGCGATAGACCACAAGTTGGTACGCGATCATGGTTGCATACTTTCGCCATACTGCACCATTTGGGTCCCATCTGACATAGAAAATTTAAAAATAATAATAGAAAATATGACAGAAGCTAATAATGCTCCAATTTTGTTATTTTAGGTAGGTACAAGATCTTTTTAGGTGGGAGATAGGCTCTACGAAAACATATTTCTGAAAATACAAATACACATAGAGTAAACGTACAGTTACAATTCCAAAGTGGCCATATGACAATAGCAAAATAATCAAAGTAGATTTTGAATAGTAACATGAAAAGGTTGATAGTCATGCCATAATCACTTCGCAATAACCCTCTTTCGGCGGTTGGTTAAAAAACAAAGGTTATCTTGTATCTATCAAATTAAATTCTTGATAGCTAAAATCAGTAAGAATTTTTGTTACATATAAAACTAGTGAATTCAATCTTTAATTTTGAGTCCATACTTATTATTGCCTGAAACGGTAAAAAGTTTTACGAGATTAAGGAGAAGAATATTAAAAAGTGGTAACAATTATAAGCGTTTTATGTTAAAAAATAAACTAGGTATTAAATACCTTAAAATCCTTGAAAATAATGAATTATGAATAAGGTTATTCTTGGAAATTTTCAGATTTAAACGACATAAACGGGAAAATTTAATTTAAGTAAGGCTTCCAAGAATGAAACGGATTACTTTTACCTTTCGACCCATTGCGATGTCTTCATTATCTCTCTCCTTAGGTGGTCCGTGGGCGGCGGTCATTAACATCATACTAAACAAGAAAACTGAAAAAACTATGTATTAAGAAGTTACTATCTTATCCATTACCGCTTGAAATAAATATATTTCAAGTGGTAATGGATTGAGAATACAATAGTCATCAGTCTATTTATTATCAAGTGTGCTGTACAAGCCAGCTAAGGTAACATCTTTAGTGCGAGGCGGAAATTTCGAGTTTTCCGTCTCTAATTAAACCCTGTGCAAAGATGCCTGGATTGTTTGCGATGGCTGATCAAATATTCTCTCATATTAAGGAATGCTCATTCCCAACTGTGGGATTTTAATAAGCTGTTTTTATTGATTTACGTCGAACATGACGATGGACTGACTGCCTTGAGAGTTAGAAATAGAGGTCAGTGACTAGTTATGACGCCGATCAGCGCAGCACAGTAGACCGTAATTCTTCCCAAAATGGAGGAGGCCCGTGCCCAACGGTGGGTTAATAGGTTGGATAGAGAGAGGGGGACAGAGGAAGACTAGTTACGAAGCCAGTCGGTTAATATAATAACAGCAGCATAAACAAGTAGAAAAGCATTAAAATTTAACGACATAATAAACACCTTAACACGTGAATTTTAGCTAAAACCTTAATTAATGAAATTGAATTATGAAATTACCTAAAATGCTTTCGAACGTCATGTTCAGACACTACAAGTAACTCAAACTACGGTCACACTAGGAATGATAACATGTTGCTTTATCTATTATGTATAGCGATTGTCCATTGTCTAAGAAATAGGTAAACTTCCTCTAATTCTATAGATGCTTCTATAGAATTAGAGGAAGTTTACCTATTTCTTAAGCTGCTGCTTATTGTAAATATTATCATATTATGTTTAAAAGTGTATTGTTAGACCTATCTAAAATACGCAACTAAAATTCAATAACCGCTTCGTGTTCTAGGGGCCATTCACGAGGTCGCGAGTTCGACTGCCACACGGGACAATCATTTGTGTGATATTTACAGTTATTATACAAATGTTTGTACTGCGTAGAGTAGGTAGACCCGTTGTTTTTCTTTTCTTTTTTCCCCGCCTCCTACCCTGCCGGGTCATGCCCTTGAGCTGCAATAGATTTGTCTAAAACCTCTTCGTTCGACATTCAGTAAACTGCATATAAAATATTTTTGTGTATTATTTAAATTAGTCCATGAATTAAATTAGCTTAACAGAGAGCGATGCAGATTAAAAATTGATTAAATAAAAGACAACCGTAGAAAAATATGTGATTTAGAATCACATCATGTTAAATAATAATAAATCACATTTGAAAGGTATACATCGACATAATAGTCTTGGACCGATACTTTTCGTATTTAGTTTAGGCTAACATGGATAAATATTGCTTTGATGTGGCAAAACTGCAATTTTAAAGACGCGTTGTAATTTCATTGCTGTACGAAAGAATACCATTGCCGATACATGCCTTTATGGTTTAGTACCTGTCTTATATGCATATATTGCCAGATTAAAGAAAGAAATGCTAAAAAAATGGCAAGAACTATAAAGATCTCCACAATGGTACTTCCGTTTTGGGAGAAGATTATAGCCAAAAATTTAATTTGAGTTAGAGGCTGGTAAATTAAAATTTATCATCAATACACCTTTACCATACATTTACTGAAAAAGCATAGAAAAAAAATGCACATATAGTTTTATATAGGATAAGTACATAAATTTATTTGATGTTGCCTGTTAAATTTTAAAAATAATAAAATATCAAACTACATAGTTCAACGATCAAAACTGTTAGTTTCACAACTTAATTACCCACACTATAAGTGATGTAGCTAAAGCACCACTACATTTTATTGTCAACCCAAATCTACAAAATGAAGTGTTTTGTTACAGGTGAGGTAGATTTTAGTTGTAATTAAATATTTAAAATATAATACTTTGAAATACTTAGAGCTACGACAAAGTGGGAATTACAGGCTCACAAAGGGATTACTTTATGAGTCTCTAATTTTCGTTTGTTTTGCATAGAATCTGCTTTAATTAATTTAAGTAAGAATAGTTTAATATTTAAGTACCAACGTAAAAAAGTGCTGTAGTATCTTGAATATAGAATTGATTTCTGATGTATTAATATGTTTATTATTTCAAAGAACTGTAATTATTTTTGTATTTTTAGGTTTAATAGCTATGATGATTATTGTTCATGTACGCACGGCAGAATATAATATCTTGGATGATATTCTAGTACATCCTATTCCAGCACCCATGGTGAGGATAAATAAGTCAGTTTTTGCGAAATTTTAAAATTAGTTTAGTTTATATTTTAGCAAGTACTTTGATTTTTACCAGAATATCAAAAAACAAGATACATCGCAAAGGACAGAAAATTTGAAACAATTTATAGAAGAAAAGTTAATAGAACATAGCCAGGCTCTTGAGCATATAGTTAAAATAATTAATTATAATGAAGATTTGATGAAAAAGCTATTAGAAAACCTTAGTAATAAAGTTGAGAAACCCGAACTACCTGAAAAAATTAAACTGACAAGTGTAAAACCAGAAAACGGCAGACGTAGTTATGATGCAGTAGAAAATCCAGTATTGAGAATGGGCAATAATATTCGTAGACTTGGGAAACTTGCTGCAGATATATTTTTGAAGGAAATCAAGGGTGATACAGATCCTACACCTCTAGTAGACGTTAAACGAGATTTGCCTATAAAGGTATACACGTGATGTGAGTCGATGGAAAAGAAAATGACATGTTTGCATAACAAAATATTGCTTACAAAATACAACAGAGTTTAGCAATGAAAACAAATGTGCACATACCTATCTGATCCCAGTTTGTATTAAATCCTTGGACTGTATAATGTATTTTATCTATTAGTAATTAAAATAGTTACTTAGAAAAATCAGAAAACTGTAACGAATATGGTTTATCATAATTAGCTAGTCTAGTTTCTAACTAGTCTTATTGCATTGCACTTCTACTTAACACAAGGTGGAATATAGTCATTTGCCTAAGCCTAACCTTAAAAAAAACTTTATAATTTATATCTTTTCAGTCGTTTCGACGCTCATTTGATGGAAACCCCAGGGAAAATCCAATCGAACAGCAAGCAGAAATTGCAGTACTGTGCAAAAAGAATGGTGAATCTGTATGCGGATTTGATGATAACTTTGGATATGGCAAGTTTCATAACGTTTGTCATATGATAAATGTTAACTGCTACTATAGATACAGTAAGATTTTTATTGCCTCCTCTTTCTTTTTCGTATGTTGGTCTTTAATCTATACTATAATATTATAAAGCTGAAAAGTTTGTTTGTTTAACCGCGCTAATCTCAATAACCACTGCTCCTATTTGGAAAATTCTTTCAATCTTGGATAGCACACTTATTGAGGAAGGCTATTTTAAAACATTACGCTACGACTAATTGCAGCGAAGAATTACTGAAAAATGTTGCAAAAACGGGGAAAATTACCTAAATTCCACGCTTACGAAATCGCGGTCGACAACTAGTTTTTGTTATGTTTTGAACTGTCTATTTCTTTTATTGTGTTATATACATCTATTACAGGAATCGATATAAATACTCTTAAAAGATTGTGATCATTTAACATTTTATTAGCTACAACTTTGTTAGACTAAATTTGTAGTATTTTTATTTTTGTAGTACTGGTATTTTGTACGTCTTTTTCGTGTAGTTTCTGATTATTTTTAGGGATCGACATTTCTTTTACTATCATCGGGTTAAAATAACGGCAGTTGGGTGGTTATTTATTGTATCTTATGTTCTTTGATTGGTTAATTTTGCGCTAAATATATCAATAGATTTTGTTTTTCAGATTTCGTTCTGTTGCACACCTGCCATCCAACACTTTAAGTTATGATTAATAATAATAAAAATTAACAAAAACTGATGTTTTATGTACATATTTTTATTGTTTTTTTTTATATTTAAAATAAACGAGGTATACCAATGCAATTTGTTATATTTGTTTCTTCAAATGCTGAAATTAAAAATATTTAATACACTTTTATTAATAAATAGTAGTGATTTAATAAAATATACATAATACAATTAGGCATCAAATGATTTCTTTCAAGGCATGACAACTTTCAAGGTAGGACACAACTACTGACATTGTACTGGCTATTTTCAAAATTATATGGTATTTCAAATATTACCAAGAAATAACATAAAGATGAATAACAATCTCCTCCCCGTAATGTTAATTAACAAATTAGTATTAATACTCACTAGTTTTATATTCACAATTAAATTCTATTAAATCACAATAATCCAGAAACCATCTGACTTCGTTTGTTTTTTTGTCTAAACCACATTTTCTTTGCTTATTGTGAAAACAACTTATAACTTCTACACATGGTATCTGTAAAGGGAGATATTATCGATAAATTATTTTAAATATTGAGATGCACATTCGGATAATATAGGTTAACGAATTAAGTTATAGTAGAAAAAGTGATTACTATAAACTTGGGATACCATGACTAATAGGGGTTGAGCACAAATGAAAATGCTATCTAAAGTCACAACTCCACACTCCAGCCGCGAGTTAGTTTAGTTTAGTTGTTAGAGTTAGTTTTTCGAGTTCCGTACCAAAAGGTTCATTATTGAGACTTCGCTCACCGTCCATCCGTTCATATGTCCCCAGGTTCTATCTCTGGAACGGTGATAACTAGCGAGCTGAAAATTTTCTGTTTAGATATATCAGATGATGCTTCAATAACAAATCATAATCATCACTTTTCTACCCTTATCCCCTTATCCCGTTATTCGATGATATCGCTATTCGATAACAATATCGATACGGAACTCTTCATGTGCGGCTCCAACTCCTGCTTGGCTGGTTTTTGATATAGAGCCGAAGAAAAAACGAAGTCCGTTTCTTCTCATTAAGGCAGTACTTGAGTTGGGCTGCTCATAAACCTACTCAAATTGACGTCACAATACGCTTTGCCGAGAGCTATCTGTGAAGTCGCAATAAGTTATGCTGATACAGTTCTAAAGAAATAATTTTGGTTAAAAAGCTACTAAGTAAGCATAAACACACATACCCCTTTATATGATTTCGTTTCTATCTGAGAAATAAGTACAAATATAATATAAAAATGTATGAAATATAAATCAATCTCCTTAAACGTCATATTTTCCTGTTGCAATAAAAACATAAATGTTTACGATGTGTGTGCGAAGGTTTATGTTTCAATTTTAAATATACACATAAAACTACGAGGGGAGGTCCAAAAGTTCGTGGAATGAAAGGGTTTTAGTAAAAATGAAACAGTAAATTTATTTTTCCTTTTCAATATAATCACCCTTAAGCTGAATACATTTATTAGATCTATGAATTAATTTTTCTAAACCATCGTAAAAATATTTTTTATCTTTTCCCTCAAAATGAGCCAAAATTGCCTCCTTTACCTCATTGTCGTCGGAAAATTTCCTTCCCCTTAAGTCTTTTTTTAAATTGGGGAACAAATAAAAATCACTTGGGGCCAGATCTGGACTATAGGGTGGGTGGACTAGTGATTCGAAGCCATGCGTGTGTAGAGCAGCCATTGCAACTTTGCTCTTGTGAACCGGCGCGTTGTCTTGCAAGAGCAACACGCCCTTGGTCAATTTTCCCCGACGTTTTTCTTTGATGGCATCCTTTAATTTTTCTAGTATTGTTGCGTAGTATTCTCCGGTTATGGTCCTGCCCTTTTCTTTATAATCAATCAGTATTATCCCCTCACAATCCCAAAAAACAGTAGCCATCAACTTTCCAGCCGACTCCGACACTTTGAATTTCTTTGGCGGTGGTGTCCCCTTTTTATGCCATTGCATGGACTCTTGTTTGGACTCAGGCTCAAAGTGATGAACCCATGTTTCATCGCCGGTAACAATTCGCTCCAAAATCGGTCCAGGATCGTCGCCACACAACTCCAAAAAATGTTTTGACGCTTCGACGCGCTGCTGTTTTTGAAGCGGCGTGAGCATTCTCGGTACCCATCTTGCACTGACTTTTGTCATACCCAGGTGGTCATGTAGGATTCGCAAAATGGTGGTATCTGATACTCCAACTAATGCAGATAACTGTTTTTTCTTCAAACGGGTGTCCTCCAGTACAATTTTTTCCACTTTTTCGACGATGTCTGATGTGGTGGCCTCAACTGGCCTTCCTGAGCGGGGGTCGTCTTCAATCGACTCCCGACCATGTTTAAAAAGACCATGCCACTTGTAAATCATTGATTTACTAGGGCACTGTTCCCCGTAAACAGTTTCCATTTCATTCAAAATGGTCTGAGCGTTCTTTCCTTGCTTGGTAAGGAATTTAATGACCGCACGGTGTTCAATTTTCTCCATAGTTTCAGTTTTCTTCCGGATTGACGTGTTTAGCAGGCGAGTGTTCGTAAACGAATGACGCAATAGGGCTGAAACTCCATTTATATACTAATTATGAGTCCCCAATTAGTATGACACTAAGCGAGCGCCCCTATCCCCACTCCATCCCCTCCATTCCACGAACTTTTGGACCTCCCCTCGTATGCTTGCTTGTTTTTTCATATGAATAAAAATTTTGCAGCTGTTTGTTTGTTTGAACGTGCTAATGACAGAAACCGCTCGTACGATTTAAAAATTGTTTCAGCTTTGGACAGTACATTTATCAAGGAAGGCTATAGACTACATAACATCATGTTGTGACCAATAGGAGTGAATTATCAGTGTAAAATCTGCGAACGTCAGGTTGTCTGGACCACCTTTTGATAGCATTTTCTCGATATCTATCGAGGAACTAAATATTTGAAGTTGGGTACCAAAAGGTACCAGCATGGTACAAAATTTTAGTATATACCAAATACTGGATTTTTATTTTGGTCCAGACAACCTGACGTTCACAAAAATCTTGAAAATACGAGTAAATTTTTGTAAATCCCCTGCGCACGAAATCGCAACAAGTAACAGTTAATATGCATTTATAATGATATTTTACATAAAGTTTACGACTTTAAAAATAAAATAATAAATTGAAATACCACTGTAGTTACAACTTTTTTGTTTCTTAGTGAATGTTTTGAAATGCATTTCGCCAACTTGACGTCCAGTAAGTACTTCTTCACAATTTTTTTTTTATCGAAAGCATTAGGCACATTACTGCAATCCACCTGATGTTAAGTGGAAGTGCAATCCAAATGCGAGGGCGGCTACTACATATACAATATCAAGAGGGTACTCTAGTCCTAGTTTAGGTATTTGCCTTAGGTATTTCTATCCCTATTCCCGAACGCCGCGCTGAAAGGGACAAATATAGCTGAAACAGATTTAACTACAAATTCGAAAAACGTTTCGTAGTCCCTATTTTTCTTCGCGAAAATTAAACCGGTTTTAAATTTTTTTATGCTATATTATAGATGCAGAGTATATCTATGCTTCTATCACTTTTTCTTGGTAAAACCTTACCAAATTTGTGTGGCAACTTTATCCAAAGAAAACCTAAAAAACGGGATTTTTGGATGGTCATATTTCTTTCAGTTATTATGTTTTGAAAATAGAAAAGGAAGAAATATATATATATAAGAGCTTGTAAAATAAAACCGTAAAAAATTTCGTTCCTATGGAGGCAATATCCACGAAGAAAACAGGGGATTACGATGTCTATATTTTTGTATGGAGCATAATTTGGTATCGTGCACTCTTAATTGATGTCGAATAACTTATTTGTAACGTTATTTCTACTTGAAATATGTATATAGAGGCTAGCTAATGCCGGCCGTATGTTTAGTTACTGCCCATTCATTGCAAACAAAGCGTCACGGTATGATGTTGATAATGTATCATTTACAGCTGTAATATTCCTAGTGGTGATTTGGAGTGTTGAGTCACGTGAAATGAATAAGGTACCTATATGAGTTCAATTTATTGTTTAATATTACTTTTATGTCAATTCTACATTAATTATTTGATTTATTTATTTATGCTTTTTAGGGTTCCGTACCCAAAGGGTAAAAACGGGACCCTATTACTGAGACTTTGCTGTCCGTCCGTCCGTCCGTCCGTCTGTCACCAGGCTGTATCTCAAGAACGGTGATAGCTAGAGAGTTGAAATTTTCACAGATGATGTATTTCTATTGCCGCTATAACAACAAATACTAAAAATAAAATAAATATTGAAGGGGGGCTCCCATACAACAAACATGATTTTTTTACCGTTTCTTGCTCGATACTAATAACGTTGCCTTATGTTGCATAGATAATGGTACGGAACCCTTCGTGCGCGAGTCCGACTCGCACTTGACCAATTTTATTAATCTATAAACAATTGTCCTTTGCTTAACAGTTATAATTATATAAATGTGAATAAAAGAAATATACAAAAAAATATTATTGTTTATTTAATGGCGCGTAAAAAAAAATTATTAAGTTAAATTTTTCTTAGCCGTATGCACAGATTAACTTAAAAGGCGGCACCCTATAGTAAATATAAAATATCGGAATCACGCGAGCTCCGTTACCGCAAAGTTAGTTACCTACAACGTTATGATAAAGCAAGTAAGAAGTTGTACTCCTTTGCTCACTAGAAGTAAAATTTCTTACGAGCATGCATAAGTACACAGGTTTTTAATTCATAAGTACCTTTTCTTTTATTATTTTATGTATTTTTCTTTTTTAATTATCTGTAAATTACAAATGGAATGGACGGAAGGTCCTCGAGTGGAGAACACGCAGCGGACGACGAAGCGTGTGGTTGGCGTCCAACAAGGTGGTCATTATGTACCCGGAATACAGATACTATGGGGAAGACCTATGTCTAGCAGTGGACGGAGAAAGATTGATGAATGGATGGATGGAAATTACAAATAAAACCTTTTTTTTTCAACATTTCAGAAATGTTACGTAGCAAGAACATGTATTCACGGTGGTAATGAAAAATGTGGTGTTGATTCTAAAGGAAATCATCGAAGATTTTATGATTCTTGTGACATTTTGGAGTACAACTGCTTGTATAATACAGGTGCATATTATTATGCAAGCCAGTTTTGGCAAAATTTTGTTTCATGTCGAGGAACCTTTGGAAAAAGTTTTATTGTCTACCAGTTGTGCCCCACATTTTTACTTACATACTGACAGTTGATATGGATTTTTTTTTATTTGCTTCGCAATCTTTTAATATTTTCTGTCCGTTTAAAACCTTTCCTAGACTACGGCAAATTTTAAAACCATAATCAGCTAAATCGACTCACTATTCTCGAGTTTTAGCGAGACTAACATTAACTTCATTAAATTGGGACAATCATTTGTGTGATATTCATAAATGTCATACAAATGTTTGTACTACGTCTGGGTGTTTTCTATGTATTATAAGTATGTATTTACAAAAGAAAAGTAGTATATGTATTATATCCATATTCTGGTACCCATAACACAAGCATAATAAGCTTAGCTTGGGACCAGAGGACGATGTGTGAAATGTCCATGAATATTTATTATTTATTTATTTTATTTAACCAAAATAGATTTTTATATTTTTCATTATTTTTTAAGTAGATATAAAACGTTAAACTCGCATGAGTCGCATTTCATAGGTTTAAAATTTGAAATAGACTACAATTTGTCTTATAATTAAAACTTTCATTAATATTGTATATTTTTCAGATTTTGTAAAAGCTCCGATTTATAAATGCAATGGCTTGCCCGGCATTGAAACCACAAATGATGTGAGAACTAAAAATAATCAAAATATAACGAAAACATAGAAGAAACGTAAATAATAATTTGTCAATTCTATTGCGTTTAATTTAAAGAAAGAAAGAAAGAAAAGTTTTATTTTTCCAACAGCGTTTACAATATTATATAAAAACACAAAACAAAAAAAATAAGTAAAACAAAATTAGTAAGTCGATAAAAGCCTATAATAATAGCTTGCTGGAAAAAATGGAACGCTGCTCAGCTATTGTTGCGAGATGGAAACGTGACCATCACACAACGCTGATTTTCAGCAGCGTCCATAATTATGTTACTCTGTCATCTGTCGGACCATCGTCGGACGACAGCAAAAGGATGATAGAATAATTTCGTTTAAAAAAAATATTAAACAAAACAAAACACACAATATACGATGCACTAAAAACAAATCCAAGTGTAAATAAAAACAAAATCAAAATTCAAAATTCGAAGAAGAAAAATAATATTCAGTCATCAAGTGACTGAATATTATTTTTCTTCTTCGAATTTCTATTCGGTGTACAGTTTCCTCCCCAGTTTATTGATGTCCCACTGTTGAGCACGAACCTTCTACGTTTTGGGACAGTATGTGGTCTACCATACTATCATGAGCAGTCGTATTGGCACTGGGTCTATACCTTAAAAATAATATCCATTTTTAAACTCCTCAAAAACTCAGCATGTAGAACTACCTAGAGACATTTTTAAACTCCTCAAAAACTCAGCATGTAGAACTACCTAGAGACATATCTCTAGGTAGTTCTACATGCTGAGTTTTTGAGGAGTTTAAAAATGGATATTATATTCAGATATATGATAGTGACACTGACTCTATCATAATAGAGTCAGTGTCACTATCATATATCTGTCTTAATTAAAGTAATTTATTGATTTTGCAATTGACATGCTATGCCTTACTTAACAAATCAAATTATGGTGGAAACAATTGACTGCCGCAAGCGGGACTTGAACCCACGACCTCGGAATACCGTTCCGAAGCTCTTTACAACTGAGCTTATTGCGGTCGTGCTAGCAAAATTCAATTTAACCACCACATTTGTCACTCGACTGAGTTTATATATTTTTACGTACAACGCCATCTATCAAGATTGCTTTACAACATCTCGACCAACCACCTAGCATTCTTTACAGAATACAATTCGGTTGAAAATAATGACGCGACGTTTATTACTAAAGTAATTTATTGATTTTGCAATTGACATGCTATGCCTTACTTACCAAATCAAATTATGGTGGAAAAAATTGACTGCCGCAAGCGGGACTTGAATTTTTTCCACCATAATTTGATTTGTTAATATATCTGTCTTTTCATTCCTTGACAGACAGGCCTCGCGGTCGAATGGTTGATGTAACGGACTGCCAATCACGAAGTCGCGGGTTTGATTCCCGCATGGGTCAATTATTTGTGTGATTTTTGTGGGGCAGGCGACAAACCATTCCGAAATGTTAAAGATCTTTGCTAAACTGTGGGACATTGTGGGCTGAGGAGAAGAAAGGAACTACTATCAATATGTTGGCATACCAATCTATAACTACTGAAATTTCAACATGATATCATGTGTATTCATAATAATTATCCTGTCCCTGTCCTAGTTCCAATATAGCTTGGCGCAATAGTTTTCAATTTTATTAACAAAACAAGCTATTGCCTACGACTTTTAGAAATCAAACCTAACAAACAGAAGTTTATTATACTACTCGATCGATGGATTATACCCAATCGCACTATAGTTTCGTTACACGTATTAACACCTAGGCTCGTTAAAATATTTGTTTCAAATTTAGTTCAGTTTCACAATTATAAATTATATTAAAGACTAATGGTCTTATTCATAATGACTTATCGGAGGTTTAAACGGAGATTTTATCGGGCAGATAATAAACGTTTTATCGTAAAAAGATTATTATGAATAACAAGTTTTGACAATTTTCGCGAACCCATTTTAGCGAACTTTTAAACCTCCGATAAGTCATTATGAATTAGACCACTAATCTGTAACTAAAATACATTAATAATCATTCAAGCAACAAATAGGCGTGATTATTTCATTCGTATCTTTAGTAATTATTTTTTAAGGAATTTACGTTGCAATTATAATTTAATTACAATCGCAAGATGGCTATTTTTAACACAATTTGTAAGTATGAGAACATTTTTATAAGAAAATGTCATGTTTTATAGAATTTTTAGTTCACATATAGTTCACATAATATATTTTCTAACATTTGCGCGTAATCATTTACTCAAAAAACCAACTTTATACGGATGTCTTACGCGTGACCGTGGTTTTCTTTCCTCTTTTTGCGCTAAAGGGCCATGGTGGTGCCTTGAACCTTACCATGATAATTACAATGGCAAGGATGGGTTCAACTATAGTGACTGAAAAGTCTCTAAAACGTCGGGCTAAAATATACGCATGTAATTCTTTAAAAAGTGTTTTTTTATATAATATCACAATGTAATAAAAAGCTTTATTGAACTAATATTAATATTCTACAGCGATATTAATTATGGTACAATGGTATGGATGCTTTGGTTTACCTCCTAACTATGTAAGTGTTTCACCAATGTAATAATTAGCCATTTATAGAGAACAATTAATTTGTAAGGATTAATTTATATATATTTAATTAACACAGAATACACTAAATATCTCCCCATTTACACCCATGACAACTGAGAGATGCAGCATGAATGCCGTTAAGTTTTAAGTATATTATTATACTCTTTTGGGCTTATTCATAATGACTTATCGGAGGTTTAAAAGTTCGCTAAAATCGGTTCGCGAAAATTCTCAAAAACCTGTTTATCATAATAGTCTTTTTACGCTAAAACCTTTATTATCTCTCCGATAAAATCTCCGTTAAAACCTCCGATAAGTCATTAGGAATAAGACCATTTGCCTTTAGCAGCACGATCGTCGTGATTGTGCTGCTATACCTTAGTATAATTTATAGTAATGAAGCACTTTGTAATATTTTTTATTTAAAAATAACATCTCCGACTTTAGTTTAATTACAGTTAGTTTTGTATTGTATCTGCAATAGCCGCTGTCAAACATAATCTATCTCAAAAAGAAGGTAGGCATAAGTAGATACATCTCTCGGCCAACGTTTACTCCGAAGAAAATTATGAACATGCAAGAAGTGAGAGTTATACGAAAAACTTTGATAATTAAACATTCTCTGTTTCAGTGTTCTCTCATGTTGACATGATCGTTTGTGAAATCAAAGATAAGTATCATAAAGAACATCCGGAAGAAAAATTTGAGTTCGAACACATAAGACCAACGGAGGCAGAAGAGATAACGAAATCACCTCACAATATGACTAAAGTCAGATTTCTACATCAACCTCCTCAAGTTAAACTTGTAAATAACAAATAATAAAGTGTAAATAGAGAATTCACTATTTTTTTAATGACCTATGAATTAATTTGTCCGTGTGGTAACAGATTAAAGAATACAAGTGTCACTACCCTTTTTTCCTTCCCAGAGTGCTGTAAAAGCAAGCTATGGAATATTGTAGACATATATTAATATCCGCTGTAAGAGACGGAAAATTTAAAAATTAACTCTTTGGCAGCGCCAATGCTATACAGTAGGCCACAATCCATCCCAAGGTAGAGGAGGCCCGTGCCCAAAATTAGTAGGATAATTGAGTCTTGAGCGACTGTACTAGCAAAGGCAAAAAGGTGATCAGTCTATCATCAGCAGTATATTGGGTATATACATAATAAATCTTGCTTATTGTACTTACGAGTATACCCAATACATACTACACTGAAATGAGTCTTGAGATCACCAAAAATGCTCTTTCATAACGTTCGACTTGAACAGACAATTTTATTTTTCATTTCTTTCATTTACCACAGCAGCAACGCATTGAGAAGTTCATCTTTCATCATTGCATGAAAAGCAGAACATGTTCGTCACATGGACATAGTGTGTGTGGTATAGACAAAGAAGAAAAAAATATAGCTGAGTTTCCTAATAAATGTATTTTCCATGCTGTCAACTGTGTTAAGCAAGGACGTAAGCAAATTGTGATTTTTTTAAATAACTCTTTAGCCAAGTTATTCAATTTTTCTTAGCTCATATGTTTTCTACAATTGGCCACAAGCCGACTAACGCAATTGGTGTATATTTAGTCCACTATGTGACACTGATTAAGCATGATAATACACTGATTACTTTTTAGCTGACTCCACAACTCGAATGGAAAGAATAAGAGTAGTGACAGTTGAATTCCTAATACGTCACCATATGGAGAATAGAATCACATTATACCTATTTAGGGCATTCGTATAACATAATAGAGATTCCGCAAGTAATTTGGCAAACTACAAGTATGTCACTGACCGGGTTATGTCAACTAGTCCACTATAATGGTTTTATTGATGTTGCAGGCTATAAAATTATTAAGAATAATTGTAAACCGAACATTATATTTGATACAGAACAAATAATATCAGATAACGGACAAAGATCTGATTATTATATGACGTTTCTTCCAACGACTACAGCAAAAACGGCATTTGGTGAACCAACGTTAATTAAACAGAATCAAACCACAATAAATACAATAAATAATTGAATAAATAAATAAATATAATAGAATACTACGCTAATAAAGAAGCGACATTCTCTAATATGAAAAATGTAACATTTTATTAATGCGATCCTTTTAAGACAAAAAGGTTCTTATTTATTGTTAGAACATTAAAACAACCCAATTATTGTCTTGTTTGATCTTTGTACTTATTATTTTAATGTTACCATAATCCCAATTACATCTTTTACGAGTACAAACAACTTTTGTTTCTAATAAATAAATAAACTACATACTTACCAAGCTACCTTACAATATTATTCAAACCAGACCCTAAGGGGGAAGGACCGATTTATATAACAATCCTACTAATATTATAAATGTGAATGTTTGTGAGTATAAGCCACGCAAATTGGTAATGCACTGGAACCTTGTCAAATTAACGCCCTTGTGACGTCATCAGCAAAGAAAAAGTATAGCTAACAAAATGTAATATTCTCATCTATACGTCACTATGACGTCACCAACATGGCTGCCAGGCGCATTACCAATTTGTGTGGCTTATATGGTTGTTTGTTACTCTTTCACGCAAAATCTACTGAATGGATTTTAATAAAACTTTACAATAATTTAGCTTACACATCAGAATAACATATGGGCTACTTTCTATCCCGAAAGAATGCTATATTCCCGTGGGATAGTAAAAAATTGGTCAAGTGCGAGTCGGACTCGCGCACGAAGGGTTCCGTACCATTATCTATGCAACATAAGGCAACGTTATTAGTATCGAGCAAGAAACGGTAAAAAAATCAGTTTTTTGTATGGGAGCCCCCCTTAAATATTTATTTTATTTTTAGTATTTGTTGTTATAGCGGCAATAGAAATACATCATCTGTGAAAATTTCAACTGTCTAGCTATCACCGTTCTTGAGATACAGCCTGGTGACAGACGGACGGACGGACGGACAGCGAAGTCTCAGTAATAGGGTTTCCGTTTTTACCCTTTCGGTACGGAACCCTAAAAAGGAACAGATTTTTATTCCTTTTTACCACGGGTAACACCGGCACAGCTAGTTTATTAATTTAAGGATTATACGAAATAGCAGAAAATGTAATCACAACTAACTAACCTAAAACTGCGCTCAGTATAATAAAAATCGACGTATTCAATTTATTAGCTATTAAATATAGGTGGTAGTAAATATTGCGATACTATTTATTTTATTTAAGTATTTTTATACTATAAAATTCATTTAGTTACAAAAAAAATACAAGTATCGCCACCTGTTTTTAGGTTTCATAACTACGCAGCTTAGCATGTAGAGCGTTTAGCGTCGAAGGAGGCTTTACCTTAGCAGGGTCTACAAGTGGTTATATACTTTTTCTAATAGATGGCACTGCTTGTATGATTTGAAGAAAATAGGACTAAAAATGGCTACTATTGTTAGACTCACATGAAAAGTTTCTTACCATTATTATCATCATCATCATATTATCATCCTTAATTAATTTATCAACTTACAATAAAAATTATAAATCAAAGTCAATTGCAAAATTACTAAATTACTGTACCCGTTTTTTGCATGGGAGCTTATAAAGTTATTATTAGTTTTTAAAGTTCCATATAAAAGTGAAACAACTGAACTCTTTAATTCAGTGACCGTCAGTTTGCCGAATAATTTTGTTCTCAGCAACGTAAAAACCACAAACACATACAACTAAAAAGATCAAGTTTCTTATCGCAAATTATACAATCAACCTTCAACGTATATGTGATGGATAAATATTTTTTGACACAAAATTATATTCGATGTATTCGCTGGAACATTTGCTCTATATAGCTGAAGAGTTTGTTTGCTTGTTTGAACACGCTAATCTCAGGAATCACTAGTTTAACGTTAAACCAGCGGAAGCCCAGCGCTGGTCTTAACCAGCAATCAAGCTGAGCTGTGGCCGTTTTGTGACGGACACATTTGTTTTATCTGTACCTAATAGCTTTTTCTTTTATTTACTTTTATTTTATCTTTATTTTACCTGCTTGCTATTATTATTTTGCTTGTTTTGTTATCGTTTAGTGTTCTGTTACAAATAAATTTATTTTATTTCTTTATTTTTAGTTCGAAAAGTTCTTTGTGTATTGGATAGTACGTTTATCGAATAAACCTATATAGGTATAGGCTATATAAAATCACGCTGCGACCAATAGGAGCGAAGCATTAGTGAAAAAGAAAATTTTCAATAAGCAAAAATAGGGAAAAATTTCTGAATTCCACGCGAACGAACGTCGCGGGCAACAAATAGTCACTCTATAAGGGATTCAAACAGCCAGTAAAGTGTAACCATACCATCAGGCCTGTTTCATAATAAAATGTAAAGTCAACGAAGGTTCGCGAAAGTAAGCTTCATGTCTTTATCACATTACATAGCATCAGATTAGATAGTACTGTCCACGTTTCACCTGTTCCCACGACGCATTGTATTGTACTACCCTCATTTATAAGGAAATATTTAGAAAAGATGCCGATGCTGTTGCACCACAAACTAAACTAAAGCCTAATAAAAAGCCTAATAAAAAACAAAAGGGCGTTACTGAAAACCAGCGTTGTGGGGTCAAACCCACAACAATATGCTGAGTAACGTCCTATTGTTTCCCATGGATGGGACACATTAACTTAAATATTGGTTTTAACCACTTCTGTTGTATAATTTAATCTGTGTTCCTCCTACGGGAGATAATAATATTTCTTTCTTTCTTTCTTTCTAATGGAGAAAATTAGTTTAATATTTAAACAATATAAATACAGTCACGTAACTGCTGCTTTTTAAACACACTTCTTTGGCTTCAAGGAAGGTTAACATTATAGTTTTAGGTAGAATTAACACAAATATTTTATCTTCCTTTCCAGCCCATAATATTTTCATAGTAATACACTCGAAATTTAATTTAATAGCTAGACTACGCTGACAGGCGAGTTGGATTGTTTTGGGTTGATTTTTCCGTTTCTTAGATGTAAGTTAACTGCTTTGCTCTTAGCTAAAAATCTAATCTACAGCATATAATTTGACAATAGTAATTATTTAGATTCGTTTAGTTTGAATATTCAGAATTAATGCTCTTGTTTATCATCACTATTAATCTGAATTAAAATTTGCTCATTCTAGTTTTAATGAAAGCATAATGTGCCTTTGTTTTGCATAGTTATGGATAAAACAGGATGTATGAAATTTGTCTTTTTTTATATAGTTAAAAATTTAAGACTATGTAAGTCTGTAGAACCTAAGTAACTTTGTAATAGATCAGGATATATTTTAACTAAAGAGTAATCTATATAATTGATGAATTGATTATATTAATCTAGGATACCGAAATTGACTATGTTTTATCCTAAATAATATTTTAGAAAGATATACTAATTTTAGGAAATATAAAAAAAAAATTGCTAAGTTCAAAAACTAAATAACATGTTGAAAACCCTGAATGTTATTTTATATTATATGCATTGTCATCGGTCCGAAATATGTGTGCAAAATTTCATATCAATCAAACCTATTGCAAATGGGTGAAAATCACTACAATCACTACACAATAAAAGCGTGTTAATAAGTAGGAAAGAAGTAAATTAGTTATGTCGTAGGTTTATCAAAATGACAAATCGAGTTGTTATTATACAACCAATGATCTTATGTGTTATTTTACTAGTTAAAATTAGTTTTGTGAATCGAAATTAGGTTTAAAAAAGAAGACAAAATTCTTATAAATATATCAGTTTTTGACTGCATCCTATGAAGTTCACATCATATAAGAAGCCGCATATCATGGACTGATTTTATTGCATCCCTCACTAACTGTTTATCGATGTTATCGATTAACCGTTAACACAACCCTTTTGTCTTTTCATGTTAATTAATATCACTAAATTTAAATCAATTTAAATTCAGTTGAGTTTCATGGCACGTGTTTAGAAATGCGTGCGTTTGAAACAATTACAATTGGAAAGGGTAAAAATGAATAATATTGTTTCACTAATTTCCAATTCAGGGTGTAAGCTTTAGTCGTGTATATGCGGTGAACACGTGGCAAATGACATGAAAATCGTGCGTGCTTATGAATAGAGTTTAAATATATCGATAAAAATAATCTATACACAAATATCGATACGTATTTAAATAAATAAATATTCATGGACATTTCACACAACGTCCTCTGGTCCCAAGTTAAGCTTATATGCTTTTGTTATGGGTACCAGAATAAGGATAGAATACATATACTACTTTTCTTTTGTAAATACATACTTATATATACATAGAAACACCCAGACGCCGTACAAACATTTGTCTGGTATTTATAAAAATCACACAAATGATTGACCCAAGCGGGAATCGAACCCGCGACCTCGTGAACGCCAGTCCGTCACATCAAACACTAGACCACGAAGCCCGTCAATCGAATATTATATCGAATCTATACTTAAATTACAAAGTTAAAGGAGTGAGGATGTTATTTGTGTACAATAGCCCTTAACTGGCTTTTACAGCACCCTGGGGAGGATATAGAAAGGTGACAGTTGTATTCTTAAACCGTTACCACACGGGAAGTATAATGGTTTTCATATCATTATTTCTGGAGCTTGTAGGTCAAACCAAAATAACATTTTTACCAAAACCTAAAAACATCATACACTTTTTTTTGGTAAATATATGTCACATTTATTATATAAGTCATTTAAATTCTAAGATTAAACTCATTTTTCATACGTACATACTTACGAGTATAATCTGCTTCATCGGAGTCTGGCCATTTACAAGTGAATTTATTTCTTTTTTCAAATTATCGATACTGAGTAAATGACCACATCACTATAATAAAGCTGTCAAGTCGTGCACTACCCTGTCGATTGTTTTCAATAACGTATCCATTTCGATTAACACGAATAATGGAATCGTCTTCTTTGATGGTTATCTGATTAGTATGCATCGTTTGTAGTTATGTGAAGCAAGGGGCTGCATTATTGCGTCCTAATTTTAATAATTATTATAATTTCGCTTGAGTTTTTGACCATTAATGTGTTGTAAGGATTTAGGACGGCGCGTGTTATAGATTTCTTATGGTAAAATGTGTCTGGAACTTTGTTCTTGATGGCTTTGTTGATGGGTAATTCGAGTCACTAACGTACCTGGAAAAGAAATAAAAAAAAAATGTTATGTATATCAACTGTATATACACGTGCATATATGAAGGGCATTTAAGCAAAAAGGTGATGAATATAAATGTTGATGGCCAGAAAAAAAGGGGAAAACCAAAGAAAACATGGATAGACTGTATCAGAGACGATATGAAAGAAAAATAAGTTGATGAGGATATAATGGCTGTAGGAGAGGCTGGAAGGAAAAAACATGTTGCGCCGACTCCAAGTAGCTTGGGATAAGGACAGGTAGGACAAAAAGAAGATAATACACATGTTCTTAAAAATACTGTTATTAGAAAGAAAGAAAGAAAGGCATTAGGCAAAAAGATTGTATTTTCTTTCCTTTTTATGATAGACAAAGATGGAATATATTAACTTTTTCTATATTCTCGGCCAATACATCAATGTTGTAGACTAAAATAATATTAAGATTAAAATAATGTGAATTATTAGATTTCATTTCATTTGAATTTACAATTTAAAAGAATTTAGATTCACAAAAAAATGTTGTTTCCTCCCTCATCAGTGGTGTAAATATTAGTTAAAAAGACTTTGGCGATGTTTATTTAGGGATAAAGTTGATGTACCTACTTGTACATAATGAGTAACGGCGGTCTTACTCTCAAACTTATTCTCTGCTAGCTTGACTAAAGATAAGTATTTCAAATTATTAGATTTCATCCACGGAAAACGAAAACCATGAAGTAAAATACTGCATCTGTCGGAACTCTACATCATAACTATAATAGTAAAATGAAATATCTTTCTGCTATTATTCGGTACATCTGTGCCCTGTGCCTAAGAGTGCAAAATTTTCATTGTCTGAGAAAAAGAGCGTATTAAAAAAACCTTTCAAATTTAAAATACAAGTTATTTTCTTTTTATACTTCTCTTGTTTCTTACATTTATTTTTAAAAAAGGAACAATGAATACTGGCACAATATTGTCTTTAAAACAGGATCTTTATTCAACTCGTATAAATCGATGAGATCGATATCATAAGTTACATACGCGATATAAATTACAATAATTTCCTTTTACAATAATGTCATTCCAATAACTTGCGAATAGAAAGCCGACATATTGAACAAAGTGATTACTTAATCCATAAAACAATTGGACGACGTGTGATATAATCCGCTCGCGTTGTTATTTTCCTTTTTAAACGGAATCCAGGATGTATGGTGTATATTTGCATGAATATTTATTAAAGATATTGTCGGTTCATAGTAAACGCCACTTCAATAAATTTTTATCGACACATTTACGCGTTGGTATACAATTCAACTTTAAACGATTTTTAACTGCCATGATACATATCTGTTACCACCCTTGTCGAATTTGCTCATTTATGAGCGAATTCGACAAGGGTGGTACGTTTAGGTAGGTGGAAGGTTTTTTTTATAATGTAAATGTTTAAGTAATTACTTATTCTGTTCTTTTCAAACGTCAGAAGCTAGGTTCCAAAATTGAATTATAAGGAGAAGAACAGACAAGAAACTCCATGGATATTTTTTTATGAGTGGATGGTGTAACTCTATTAAAAAAAAAAAATTAATTAGGAAATGATATTTTAAATTTAGGAGTGGACGCAGATATACCAGATGTAGTGTCTATGGCTACTTCACTTAGTCGGCTTGAAGCCACTTACATATCTATGTGTGCGTGAAAATGATACAGGCAAACGTCATGTGAAATGTCATTAATCTATGAAGTTCGATTTAGCCAGGCTAAAATTACTTGTCCTCAATTTGAAACGTCAACCCACTATCTGCTATATCTGTAGGAGCAGATAATTTTAGCATATTATGAAGCATTGAAGTAATGTTCAACTTAATAATGTGTTATATCGAATACCTTAAATATTATATGTTGTTGCTATATTACACAACAATATATTTTTGCACACATATTTAGTAATAAAACAGAAAATAATATGTATATCTTTGTTACAGTTAATAGCTAATTAAAAATGTTACTCCCGTAATAACTACAATTATTGCTTACACGATAACGCTTTAGGTGTCAATGTTAGCAAGATAATATTTTACGTTTTAAATTTTACTGACATGAAGGCGTGGATATTTACTGTTTATTGTAACGTAACTATTTCATTTTTAGGCTTCATAATCATCATCAACATAACATCACGCCTTTTACCCCTGGGGTAGGTAGAGACTTTACTAGTTTTAGCTTTTGTTGCCATTGACTACGTACGCCTAGAATTTAGATTTTTTCCCCGTTTTTGCAACATTTTTCACTGATGCTTTGCTCCTATTGGTTGCAGCGTAATGTTATTATAGCCTATGGCCTTCCTCGATAAATGTACTATCCAACACTGAAAGAATTTTTCAAATTAGACCAGTAGTTATTGAGATTAGCGCGTTCAAACAAACAAACAAACTCTTCAGATTTATAATATTAGTAGTGATTGTTTCGTAAAACTTTTTCCTTTTTAGGGTTCCCTACCAAAAGGTAAAATGTGTCGCTATGACTGAGTCATCGCTATCTGTCATCAGGCTGTATCTCTGGAACAGCGATAGATAGAAAGCTGATATTTTCACAGTTTGTGTTTATCAGTTAAGAGGATACCAAAATAGCTTCGTGCATTTTTCTATGTACGAAGTTTTCAATGTTTCTTTAGATTGAATGGCTAGAGCTCTAATGTTTAAGTATATGTTTTTTCAATATATGATCTAGGATCGCATAAACTCAGAAACGCGATTGAAAAAAGTTTTCTCGATAAAAAATCTTGGCGAAAAAACCTCTCTAATTTTTTTTTTTTTTCATTTGTCGGTCTATTATCGCGTATTAACTAATGAAATAACTTTACCTATGTTTTATAACTTTAAAAACATAGGTAACTATTATATATAGAAACACGTAAATCAGAATTAAAATATATTTAGTAGATTTTGAGTAAATAGGAAAAGTATCCCTAATTCTTCATTTTCTGTGCCTACTGGCTGTGTTAATATGTACGTGTCGGCGATGATATACGATAATATTGATGGCCCTTAAAGCTACAGCAACAAATACTCACAATCATCGTCTTCCTGCACTTATTACATTTTTTGGGGCCCGTTATTTGGGGTCGGTATGATGAATATGTTACGACAATAACGGTACGGTTTCGTATATGCTTAGAATATGTATAACTATGACGTAGGTTTTGTATATTTATCAATATCTTACGTAGCAATATCTCTGTTCTGACTTTTTCAGTACACTGGGGAGGAAATGGGGTGGTGATAATTGTATTCTTAAGCCGTCACTACACGTAAAAATTAACGTTAAATATTTCAGTGTTTCTTAAAATTAAGAATTGGGAATGCCACCCTATATTAATATTTACCCAACGTACAACACCAGTATAAATATCTTAAATGTCTCAAACGTTTACGATACGAATAATTTGTTTATTAAATCGTGTGTAAGCATACCAATTTTGTTTTTAACGTCCAAAGTTTGTTTGGCAATATAATGTCGATTTGAGACAGCTTTATATGCGAAGTAAGATGTAAACGTAATGGCTATTATTGTTTTTGTAACCTTTTTATTACTTTTCTATAGAGTACCTACATAAGATTTTTGCTTACTTTATGTTGGGCCGAATAATGTCACTTTAAAAAAAAAGTCTGAAATTGGGCATAAATTCAGTTGTACACTACATTGTTAAGTAGAGCAAATGAAAAATGAAAATGAATACCACAATGACGGAAAGTATGAAATTGTGTAGAGCAGACACTCCGTCTTGTCTTTTCCAGAAAATACTAATATTTTATTAAATAGTTTATTTTAATAAGCTTCTAGTACAAATAAATGTATATACTGTGTAATTTGGCTTTAAAATAAAAATCATTTGAAATTCGGACTGACGGGCTTCGTGGTCTAGTGGTTGATGTAAGGGGCAGTCCCTTACATCAACCACTAGACCACGTTCACGAGGTCGCCGGTTCGATTTCCACTCGGGACAATCATTTGTGTGATGTTTTTAAATGTCATGTAAATGTTTGTTCTGCGTCTGGGTGTCTCTATGTATTATAAGTATGTATTTACAAAAGAAAAGTAGTATACGTAGTATATCCGTATTCTGGTATAAGCATAATAAGCTTAGCTTGAGACCAGACGCCATAGTATGAAAAAAAAATCAAAAATTTTCGAATAAACTTTTGTATTCCAAATTTAAATCATAAGGACCAGTTTTAAAACAATTGCGCATCAAAATAAAGTAATTATACACCCTTAAGTAGCATGTTTACGGCCTGTTTAAATAAATTACCCAGTGGGAAGCTCATTTCCCACGAGTGGTGTGATCAGAAAACCTTAGTGGGGTATAATTTATTAATTTGTTTTCAGCTAACGAGTCCGCTAATGCGAACCGGTGTGCCTTACTATCGCGGTATGTTTTATGCAATGATGTTGCATTTCATTATTACATGGGATCAATATTAGCAGAGATGTTTTTTAATTAGGTAACTGTATCTTTATGTATTTACTCGAGGTACAATAAGATTTGGATGTATATAAATGTGTTTTTTTTATTCTATTTTTTTTATTTATTTAATTTACATACATTTCGTAACATTTTTAAATATATAATTAAGTATAAACATATAAAATACATGTGAGTTCCAACAGGCGGCGGGCACAGGGGCCAAGCCATCGGTGGCTAAGTATCCAGGGTGAGGAACCTACTCACAATCCGAGCCGTATCTAAGAATACTAGCCGTATTTATTTTATTTTTTAATATGATATTTTTCCTAGCATTGGAGTTGTTGATCGTACTTTTTTTTTCTGCCGTTATTTTGTATTTATCTTACGTGTAAGTATAGTATATAACTCATAAGTGTGAAGTTGTACTCTACCTATATTATGTAGTATATTCGTACCTGGTACCCATAACACAAACTTAGAAATATAGCTTACTTTGGATGTGTAAAATAATTCTTATATGTTATATTTACAAGAATACAGACACAAATTAACAAACTTAATACGCCTCTTTCTTTGCATCGTAGGTTAAAATCTTAGGCACACTCATAAAACTCTATCTTGGTAGTTAATAAGCTAATGATGTTATTCAAAACAAGCACATTATCAATTAATTATTCTATAAATGAACATATTACCTACATCTTGATATTCATACTACCATAACATAACACGGCTCACGAATTAATATTATCATTATAAGGTCCTAATGCTGAGTACCTCTTTACCTTTGGGAAGTTATTAACATATAACATAACACAAGCGTATAAGCTTAGCTTGGGACCAGAGGACGTTGTGTGAAATGTCCATGAATATTTATATTAATATATGACGGGATTATATTTTATATGACTTATATTTTGTAATGATGATTTATATTTTATATGACGGGCTTCGTGGCGTAGTGGTTCATGTACTGGACTGCCGTTCACAAGGTTCCGGGTTCGATTCCCGCTTGGGACAATCATTTGTGTGATATTCATAAATGTCATACAAATGTTTGTACTACGTCTGGGTGTTTTCTATGTATTATAAGTATGTATTTACAAAAGAAAAGTAGTATATGTAGTATATCCGTATTTTGGTACCCATAACACAAGCATAATAAGCTTAGCTTGGGACCAGAGGACGTTGTGTGAAATGTCCCTGAATATTTATATTTATTTATTTATTTGGTACACTATTTATAATTTAGTTTCGAGTTTTCAGTCTAACGCTGATCAGGCGTGTTGTTATAGGCTATCGTTTCGAGGTTTCTATCTCTCTTAGAAGTTCATGTATTACGGATTATCTCTTAACACCTGGGGCCAGAAATGGTTTAAAATAATTTGCTTTCTTTATTTTTCACTATCTGTTGTTCGCGATTTTGAATGTCTAATTTTGAATCAATACGTACAACATACATGCTGGGCACGGGCCTCCTCTACTTTGAGAGGGATTATGGTCTACAGTGCCGCGATGACCAGGCGTGTTGGCACAGGGTTTATTTTAGACTTTTCTGTCTCTCACAGAAGATGTTGTCTGTGCGCAATATCTCGTAGCTGACTTTTACAGCACCCTTAGGAGGAGATGGGGTGGTGACACTTGTATTCTTAATCCGTCACCACACGGAGTACATTTTGCATGACCAGAAGCATTTTCGGCGTGATTTTTTTAAGATTAGACAGTTATAATTCATTCATTTAAGGTATCACGTTCAAAGATAACCTCCAACAAATTACAAAACTTTCCTCTTTGTATAACGTACAGGGAGATTAAGGTAAATAACGTAAAATTTCAAAAAAGAAAAGGTTAGATTTTTACATACATCTTCACAACAGTCAATTGGTTTTTCTAATTGTGTGTCTCTTTGTACAGTTTAACTTAGGATATAGGATCACGTATGTATCCTAGACATCAATAATTCATAGGACTTTAGACAGACAACATTGAAATAACAATAGATTAAAATTACTCGAGCTTTTAAATGCAAACAGATTAAGATTCAAGAGCTTAGAGTATAATATTTTCTAAAACTTGCGCGACTCATTTGTTTAAATAAAACTACTTTTTACGGATTTAGACGCGTATATTTGTTTTAAATTTTGGCCCGACGTTTCGGAGATTTTGCAGTCACCATGGTCACGGGTGAGACTTTCTCTGAGACTCTCACCCGGGACCATGGTGACTGCAGTCTCCGAAACGTCGGGCCAAAATTTTATATATTAGTTAGAATTTTATATTTTAGTGTTTTAATAGAAGCTCTCGCTCGCTTTTAATAAAATCGCTTATTTTAAAATCCAAAAACATCAGGTTTAATATATAAGTAGATCACAAAAATCCCTATTTTTATTACATATTCCATGGAAGACATTTTTCAATTCATATAACTTTGAAATTGGATCTACATGTAATATTCCATTGCAAAGATTAACAGATAGGTCGATAGATACGAAAGAAGCAAACAAAGCGTGGAGATAATGAATAAAATTGTTGTTATTTCTAGCACATAACAGTATCTATATCAATATTATAAACCTGAAGAGTTTGTTTGCTTGTTTGTTTGATTGAACGCGCTAATCTCAGGAACCACTGGTCCGATTTGAATAATTCGTTCTGTGTTGGATATAACATTTATCGAGAAAGGCTATATAATATAACGCTGCAACCAATAGAAGCTAAGCAGCAGTGAAAAATGTTGCATAAATGGGAAAATATTTCTAAACAACAGCTAGTATCTTAATAAATGGACTTAGTAGCCAATACGAGTAGCGGTAATTAATTTGGTTTTATTTTGTTCTTCCCTTTCTCAACTAGATAGGTACGGAAAATATTCTAAAAAGCTTATAAAACATCTCAGCAATCATCTAAAAAAAATTTTTCACATAGCTTTACTCCTATAACTTGCACCATAACCGATCAAGCTTAACCCATTCCTGATTGACAGCTAAAGCGCCACCATTATAACAAGACCTCTTTTACTTTTCTACCCACATAAATCAAACACCAAGTTTACTACCTTCACGGCTCATGTTATACTGGTTATTTGTTAAGCGTATTACATCTATTAAGAAGTTCGATGCTTGTACTTCTAATATAAATCGCACGCATTAGACATTTAAATATAATTCGTTGTAACTTATGCAAGTGAAGTGGTGGCTAATGGGTGGCATTACGAACATAACGTTGTCGACATAATCTCTTGAGTTTAAATTTTAATCGCGTATTGTATTTTATATAGTATTCTGTAAATAGAAGTGTGGCACGTAGTGGTACTCTATAGTCTCTCCCCATGGGAAAAAGGTGTGATGTTATTATGATGATATAGAGAGGTATGTTCATTTATTTGATGCAGAAAACCTAAGCTTTACTTTTGTTTGCAGTTAGAACAAAATTTTTATAAAATGTATGAGTGAGTGATTTTGTCTTGTTTTCAGGGTTCCATACTAAAAGGAAAAAGAAAACCCTATTACTTAGACTTCATTGTCTATCTATCCGTCTGTTCTTCTATCGATCATCAAGCCATATCTTTGAGTGTTACATGCCCACATACCCAAACAATGTGGACAATTATTATACAACTAGCTGTTGCCCGCAACTTCGTACGCGTGGAATTTAGAAACTATACATTAACAAATTATAATATTTTCTAGCACTTGCGCGACTCATTTGTTTAAATAAAACCACTTTCCAAGGATTTAGACGTGTATACATATACGCGTCTAAATCCGTGGAAAGTGGTTTTATTTATTAACAAATTATACAAAAAATTCATTCTCTTGCACCAATTCAACATTTAAAAAACACCACATCAAAATCCATTACGTAGTTTTGAAAATACAAGCCTACATACATACATACAAAAATAACGACTTAGTTTTATAATAAGTAAAGATACTGGATTGGGTTAAAATTGGTAAGAATTGCTTGTTTTAACTACTTCTGTTAGAGAAGGAAAGCCTAAAATAAATACTATGCCTTGGTAGACAAGATAGCTTTCTGAAAAAGAAGAGGTCAGCGCCAAATTGTGCGACATTGATGGGCTAAGAGAGAAATAAAACAAAGATTTTATTGTAACTTAATTCTTTACTTTATTTTCACATTTTTACTTAAATATTACATAGACTAATACTAACATAATAATAACTAATTAAATAAACTTAATATTTACATAAATGCCATTGCTTTTAAAAATAATATATTTACATTTAGTTTCTTAACTATTCCTTTGGAATGCACAAATATTTGGACGGAACCATATTCCAATACGTTATATAATATACATGAACAATGGTACAAATTCTACGCGAAAAACTAAACGAAAAAATTAACTAAAAACTGAATTTAATAAATAAAAATTTAATAAATCAAGTAAAAGCATAGCAAGTCAATTGCAAAAAGAAAATTAATATTGTAATGAAAAAGATTATTATAGTGTCGATAACGGTAATGTTAACTGAACTTTCTTGTTATAAAACTGTTTATTATAGAATAAAGATTTTAATTAATATAAATGGCCAAATAATCGAAATATAGCAATAGTTGTTTTCATTTATTAACATAATTATTAAAACTTAAGTTCAGTATGTATCTATCAATGAATTAATCTATGTAACGGACACTCTGAAAGCGATTTTAACCCACTAGCATTGTATTGATTTGAAATTTTGCACATATATCAAGGACCGATGACAATGCAATAATTTTAAAAAATATTCAGGATTTTCAAGCGTGTTTTTTAGTTTTTGAACTAAGTAAATTATTTAGTTCAGTTAAGATTAGTTGTACACGTAGAATTGGCACCAATATATCTAGATACTAAATTACCTTTAGTTTATTCTAATATTTGAACTAATATAGTAACAATTTTAAATGCACAATTAGGAAGAATAAGATCTAGGGAATTTAAGAACGAGATCTTTTTTAAATTATTTAAGAAATACGTCTTTTAATACTTATTATTTTATAATGGTATGTGCGAAATGATGACATCCATAGGGATTTAAATGTTGACAAGGTCGCAATTGTAATTAAAAAGTTTGCTGAAGCTCATCACAATCGACTTCATCATCACGTAAATGTTGAGGCAATACAGCTCCTTGATAATACTGGTCTAGTAAGAAGACTTCAAAGAACAAAACCGTTTAAACTAGTTTTTTAATAGTGATAGTGCTAATAGTGCAATAAGTGCTAGTTTTAAAGAACACATGAACGAAGTGTCTTCGCCTTAATAGAGACAGTAAGAAAAGTGTTAATAGACACATTTTTAGTCATATTCTATTTAGCAATTTAAGTTAGTTTAAAATTACTTATTAGCCTTTGTAGGCTAGATTATAATTAATATGATGATTTGGTTCTCAAAATCCAGATACGTCATGGAAAAAAAAATATTATTTTATAAATACAATGTTTATAGAAATGACTGCAGTTTTCTTTTTCAGTATTTATTATACTATTAATATAATAACAAAGCTATTAAAGAAAGTAATAACTGCTTCGTTCTAGAAATTTCGATAGCAATTTATTTACTTGAAGACAACCATAATTCAATACATATTACAACAACGGTACTTAATAGAAAAAATAAGACAGTTTGATTGACAAGAGAACTGAATATAATATTTGACAAAATTTTAGATATCTATTTGCAAAAAAACTAAATCTGATAATAGAAATTATTTTCAGTAGGAGAGAAGTAGGTTCTGAAAAGGCGGCCATGAAACGGAGTCATACCTTTGATATCGATATCGAGGTATCCGTATCGATACTTATGGGTTTGGGATATATTAATGTACGTGGAAAAGCGTTGAAGATGAATGAATAGACAGAAAATTATTATTCTTTTAACTATAAGAAAACATCAACACAAACGTATTTGTCTAAATCTTAACATAAACACCGAAACATCAACTCTTAAAGTAGATCTACAAATGATTTTGTACATTATTTTATACTGGCTTTAGCCCGCGACATCGCACGCCTGTAATTTCGAATCAATCACACCTATAGACATAATAGATAGTCTATTGGAGATAGCTTCCTATTAGTCGACATTTTTCTTAGCAGGCCATTTAATTCCGATGTACCCATACATATTACAAACTCTATTTATTTATTTTTACATAAGCAGTATATATATATAATAATTAATCTTAAGTAACCATAGCTCTTTCTGGTGGTATTGGTATCATGTGGTTATATGAGAACCTTTGGGAATAATCTGGTAGTTTAAGCGTGGTATCCGACCATGGCGGGCTTGGATTCCATCTGTCCATACCATCACTTTCCTCTAAGGTCAATGATGGTGGTGCTACTCGCATTCTCTTTGCACTTGGGTATTCTATACCTATAAATAAACACAATTAATTATTATTCTTTTAGTTAAATGGCGTTCTATAAATAACAAATGGACGCATAGAGTTAATGGTATACCAGTAGCAACTTTAGGATTTTTTCCTACATTAAATAGACGAGTAAAGTGCTATGGTATCACATGCATATACCTAGCATTCATTTTAATAATATCACTAAGCCGCAATGGGACTAATCATAATTTAAAAGAGGTCAGAAGTCAAGTTGTGATGGGACTTTGTAAATAACTTTGCTAGATTTAAAGTTTTGTATAGGTATATAGTATGAAAAATTACCAAAAAAGATAGCATATACAAAATTTTACTGTACACTGTTGGCGTGCAATATTTTACTATGTCCATAATCTTTACTTATTATAAAACAAAGTCATCATATTTGTATGTATGTCTCTAAGTGAGCTTATATCTTGAAAACTACCCAACAGATTTTGATGCCGTTTTTTTAATAGGTAGAGTGGTTCAAGAGGATGGGTTTTTTGTATAATTTGGTTTGATTTTTAAATTCCACGCGTACGAAGTTGCGGGTAGCAGTTAGTTATTTTATAATATGCTTAGAATTATTTTCCAATTTCCGAAAGTTGTGTGTGTGTAGATGTATAGGACATAGCCAAATATTTTTTACAAGCATTATCCGATGTGCCTATTGTTTACAATTAATATTCTTCAATTTTGAGTTTAAAAGTTATCCGAAAACAATATTACCTTCAATTGTAGTATTAGAACATGGATCTTGAACATGGAAATTCATTCTTGAATAATGTTCGTAGTAGTCTCTCTTTCCGTGGTGAGGATACATATACATATTGCTGTTTACAATTATATCTGATGGTGCATCGTAGTGGTTAGGTGATCTGTAAGGCAATTAAAATCTTTTAACTCAACATAATAATATAGCAGCAGATAGAAAAGGTCGTCCGTGTGGTGAAGGATTTAGAATACAAGTGTCACCACTACTTTTCCTTCCAAGGGTGCTGTAAAAGTCAGCTATTTAATAATTGTTCAATATACTGGGTCTATAATCGTGTTAATAACTTATGGTCTTAAGGTTTAAACGGAGATTTTATCGGAGAGATAATAAACGTTTTAGCGTAAAAAGACTATTATGAATAACAAGTTTTGGCAAGTTTTGCAAACCGATTCTAGCGAACTTTTAAACCCCCCATAAATCATTATGAATAAGACCATTATCATAAAGGCACACTACCTTCCTCCCGAGGTTTCGACTGAGTTGCACCGATCGTGGTCACGAGTTCAAAGCGCGAAAGTTTAAAATCAGTAACAGCTAGGTAATATTTAATTGTACTCTGTGAGAGACAGTAAACTCGAAGATAAACTTTGAGTTATCACGCCTGGTCAGCGGGGTCCAGTATACCACAATACCTACCAAAGTTATTTTGATCTAGTGCGTCGTAAATTCAAGCAAATAAACATCCAAGAAAACGTGAGAGAGTATATTTAAATTATCTATTCTCTATTACAAACTAAGTAATAATTTCCATAATAAACATCGTACGTCAAAACCAATACTGAAATACATCAAATAACAAACTATACAGCAACTCTTAAACCTTTTTGAGTACGCCTTTTCATATTTGGTTAACGAAATAACAACATAAAAATACTTCAAAAACTACAAAATTAAAACATTATGATCTTTAAATGTTTTAAAATAAAGGTGTAATGCTTTTGTAATGATTGTAAAGTTAAGTTTGTTGTAAAGACTTCACAATAAGTATGGTAATGGAAGGTGTCAAATTACGCGGATGGATAGACGGACGGACGGACGAAGGTGGTGATGATTTTCTTATTTATATTCCTTGGGTGTGACATGACGGGTACAAATTGTATGACTGACCTTCGCCTTGATGTTTGTTTTTTTAATTTTAACTGTATTTGTTTAAATTGTTTTCAATTTTATTTTGCTTTTTAACTTCTTAATTGATTTTATACCTAGTGTTTTTTTTAGTCAAAATAATATGAAATAATTTCGATCGATCATTGATTTAGTTTCGGAGGGTTTTTTAATTCTTTTTTACATTTCTAAGGGGTTACATTGAAGAACACACTAATTTCATTGAAAAGAAAATGTAAGATTTTGAGACGTTGTTAAAATGTTCACATTTCCAAGGGTAATTAGTCAGATGCTCCTCCTAAACTCCTCACTCTAAGTTTTTGTTTTAACAATATTTTTCTAATAAAATATCAATTTTAATTAACTGATTGAACATTGACTTTGACTTTATATTAAGGTATTTACTTTTACGAAGGGCGTAAGAATACGAGGAAAGCTAATAAAGCGAAATAAAAAAAAGTACACCATTATAACATACCTATCTTCGCTTATAGTAGACTGCGGCGAGTGAGTGGAATAATCAACCGGACCTCTATCTGAATAGACCGCTTCACATCCATTATAATCTTCCATAGTCTTGGGCTGTACATAAGTCGATACGTGATATCCTGCATACTCTAACTCCTGATTTTCTAAATAAGGGTATTCTTGATAATGGTCCTGGTAACACTGATCTCGTTTGAAGAACTTCTGGCATCGAGGATCGAGAATACCACAGGGTTGATTTTGGTAACCATAATATTGGTATAGCCAAGAATTTGCTAACATTATTGTTGCTTCTTCTTCACTGTTGATAAATATGTTTTATATAAGTTCATCTGGTCCCTAATTATGACTAATTTGATTCTAGGGATCATGATTTTAGCATAAATAAAATTTTATAACCTACAATATCAATCAAATTTTTATTTTATTTATTTATTTAACAAATTTTACACATAGTAACATATGTAGAAGTAGGCATTAAAGAATTAGTGTAGGGGTCTACATATTCCTTACAGAAATCTCTGCCTGTAGACCCGCGAGAGGAGACCGTGAGAAAAGTATTAGGCATGGGTGTGTAGTGCAGGGTGACAGAAGTAAACTAATTATTATAATATTGTGGGAATCGAGCCCTGATCTATTTTAAAGCAAGGATATTCACTACCAATTTTACTACTTTTACTACCAATATTCACTACGTAAACCCATTCAACTTTATATTTAGTAAAACTTTTAAAAAAATATTCCAAATATTAATTCATAAAATAAACTAAATATTAAATTTTCTAAATATGTACTAAGCATTAGATCAGTAGTCTCGAACATTATAAAGTAATAAATATGAAATATAAATTGGAATAGAAATTCCACTTTTTCTCAAATAAAATATGTTAAGAGACACAAATAATTATATTTTTTTTACCTTAAGATTTGGTTAGTAGCAACGATAAATTGTCGAGGGGTATCTGTAGCATCTTTGACTTGCAACACAACATGTACCCATAGAAACTGTCCACTTCTTTGCTGCAGTTTCACAAGTAATATGCAACATTTATCTTGTTCTGATTGTGTTACTGCAACAAGTGATGGCTATATAAATAGAATCCTTTATCTTTACTTATTTTAAAATAACACGTAATATAGCTAGGCAGTTTACGGCCTGCCTAAAACTTGCATAATTTTTAAAAAGCTTATAATACGCCTGCAGAACTTTATGATATACGGATGTAATCAATTACTAAACATATATGTATACATGCTAAAGATATACCGCTTGGATTAAAGAATCAGCCAAACTATAATTAGACACATTTTAAGTCTCAATTCAAGATCGTAGATAACTAGTAACACCTTGTACGCATTGCTACGAAGGGGTTCAGACAGGTCATAAAATTGTGTTAAAATTCTTACAGCATGTTGACCACCTGGTACTTTGATTTCGAGGATGTGGGAGGCCGTATCTATCTATCATTTGCATATACGTTTTTAAACTCACATAACATAATCTGGTCCCAAAGTAAGCTATATTTTTTGACGTAATAAATCTAATATATAAAAATCTCGTGTCACAGTGTCAGTTACCGTATGAGGAATATAGTAACTGACACTGTGAACCGAAAAGGCTTGACCGATTTTTACGAAATATTTATATTCATACTAGCTGACCCGGCAAACGTTGTTTTGCCATACAAATGTTAGGGGTGGATCACCCTTAACATTTAGGGGGATGAAAAATAGATGTTGTCCGATTCTCAAACCTAACGGATATGTACAGAAAGATTCACGAAAATCGGTCGAGCCATTTCGGAGGAGTATAATTACAAACACCGTGTCAGAAGAATTTTATATATTAGATTTAGTAGGTCTAACAATTGGCTACTATCTATTTTTTATACCACTAAGTAGTGGGTTACACAAACTTTTCTAACTAGGCACTCGTATTCAAATTTAATTCTGCAACTGAATCAAAATGTGTGATCTGATTTATTTATAGAATACACACAAACTTATTATCAGTTATAAATTGAATCATTTTATGCGAAATGTAAATAATGTGTACGTTCTAACTATTCTGGTATATTGTATTTCGATTCAGCAAAAAATTAAATGTAACGTGATTTCAAATAATTGGCCTGTCACCACTCCAGTCAATTTTAATTCAATAATTTTATTCGTCACTACTTTTTTATGGATATCTGTTATTGTTCAGTTGATCTTTTAGTTTATTTAGTTTCCATTGGTTAAATCTATTTGATGTATACTTGATTCTATTCGCAATATTCAGTAGTATAGGAAATTACGGCTATATTTTTTTATACGTGTGTAAAAAGCCAAAGTTAGAGTCAGGAAAATATATTTAAGACATTTCAGTTAGCATGATTACTACCAGCTAACTAATCTCCGTGTGGTGATGGATTAAGAATACAAGTGTCACCACCCCATCTCCTTTAAGGGTGCTGTAAGCTAAGGGATATTGCACATAAATAACATCCTCTCACAGACGGAAAACTCGAAATTAAGTGCCAATACGCCTGGTCAGCGTGGCACAGTAAACCATAATCCCTCCCAAAGTGGAGGAGGCCCGTGCCCAACAGTGGGACGTAAATGGGCTGGGGAGAGAGAGAACTAATATAAGTTTACAATCTGAAATTTCAGCTTAAGCACTAGTTGTTTCAGATTTTTTTGTTACACAATATTTTACTTTGAAAAAAATCACTTTCAAAGATTACGCTACTTCCATTAGTAGACATATGGGTACAAACGGAGATAATGTAATCGTGTTAATAAGTAAGTTTTCCATCGAGAACTAATTTGTTTTGAACTTAATACAGAATCATGAGTTGTCTAAAAAAACAAAGTAAAATAAATAAATTAAAATACTTACTTAATCTATGTTTACTTTGGGCCTCTCGTAAGCTATCCCAATGTATTAACTGATACCACGAAACATCTGTCAGTTCAGATTTCTTCCATCCTAAATACCATTCACCACTGAAAGAAAACAAATTATTGAAACACCTCAACTTCTATTCAAAAACAAACGTCAAATAATCAAATTAATTAAATTTTAATTGAAAATATAATTAACACCGTGATGGGCAGACATTCTAAGATTTAATACACAAAAAATTGGCTTTAAAATAATGTTAAAAATTGCGTTAAGTTGTTTAACAAGATATCTATTAATCTTAGTCCCAAACTAGATTAAAATATACCGCTACGTGATAAATTGGTAGTCTGTATCGAATTCTTTAGTGGTATTTACAATTTAGTTCTTTGCCTGATTAGGTTTTTTTCTTTAAATAGTTTTGGTTTAATGTACTTTAATACTTTTTATCGTTTTCTATTACAGTATTGCACAGTTAATAGGTGTGTAGTAAGCACTATAGACTATACAATCCTACTAATATTATAAAGGCGAAAGTTTGTATGTATGGATGTTTGTTACTCTTTCACGTAAAAACTACTGAATGGATTTGAATGAAACTTTACCACAATATAGCTTATACATCAGAATAACACATAGGCTACAAATTGGCTGGACCGATTTTGATGAAATTTTATTTTATACAGAATTGTATGGCAAAACAACGTTTGCCGGGGCAGCTAGTAGCAAAAATAAATTGTAACATTCCTAAGATATAATTGAAAAGAAATTAATTTAATAAATTGTTTAAAAAAGGTTGCTTTTTATCGGTATTGAGAGCTGAAAATATCAGTCTGATAACTGAGTACTGAGACCCGCTGTTTTTATATTTTTTTTAGAAAATATAGACTATTTTACGCATTTAATTTCAATATTATTGAAATATTCACTATATAGAATTAAAAAAAAATACTTAAAGATATTATTTTAAATGTTGACACGTCATCGTTGTACGCAATCTGTGTATTGCCTTTTCCTGATAGTTTTAAGACAGATTGCAATACATCTTTTCAAAGTTTTCAAGTTGATATAATAGACCAATTTCAACGCAGCCACATAGTACATCCATAAGAACGCCTTAATATTTTAAGTCCTTTATTTTAAGGGCAAATAGAGATCGTTTGCTTTTTTGGAAAAATAATCGTTAATATAGCAAATTTTCCGAAAAAACTAATGGATCATGATCAGAAACTCTATTCCCCGAAATGGTTTTCGAAATAAGATTTTTAAAAAAATATGAATAATGCCAATTAAACAAAAGTTTGACGTATTAAACTTTTTTTTATCAACTCTATCTAAGAACTCCATACGTTACGTTAATTACAAGAATATTTATGTTTAGTCTTAGATACATCTGAACCTGGTCTATATAATTATGAACAGTTGTTTAAAGGCGGGCTGGTAGACATAGCCATAGCAGTCAGAAATACTTAAGTTACGATATATGGGGTTGGTAGTTGAAATATACCAATCCCGGGAACTCTACAGCCATTTATCCACAGTGAAGCTAGATAAATACTGTGTAAATAAGTATATAGTATTTACTTGGCATCAATATGCAGTATCTTCATGTCCATGGCATGTACTGTGGTGAACACGTTGGTGGCTCCATGCACCACACACTCACGGGTCTCAGGCATGGCGAGTGGAGTGCACACGCAGAGGAACACCGGCTCGTTGCGACTGCACAGCGGTAGATATGACACGTAGTGACCGCGGATAAGGACTACCTATAAATAAATTACAGTTTATACCACAGGATTCATCTGGTGTACCCACAGAGACAAATTTACTCGCTGGATATGGTCGTATAACTCAGAGGTTTAAAATCTGTCAGGCCTAACAAATACATAATATGAACATAGATATCGATCAGAGCAGTTCGTAGAAGTCTGGAAGCTCGTTTTTGGTCTGAGAAGCACATTCTGTCTTTTAACATGATCAAAAGTTTGGTATATATAATAGCCAAGTGTCCATAGTTTTAAATATAATTATATACTTTAAAACTCACTTTTTGATCACCAAATCTCATTTGCCTTCTTGCATTTCTTGACACATTCATTCTACAGAAAAAATGTCTATTCTTTGGTACGTTTTCAGTCTCTCCATTGCCTCCTCTATTTAGTTCCATTTGGACTGTTTGGTGGTCCTGTCTGTCTATGATATCGTATACACTATCACCATGTATTAGGAGATCCTCCTACAATAAAAAAGTCTTAATAGTTTTGGTGAAACATAATAAAAAGAAAACAAAGATATTTTTATTATTGTCATAATCTGTAAAAAAATTATGTATATTAAAATTAAGTCGTTATGTAATACACTTATGAAAATACGCTAAAAAGGCTTATTTACTAAAATAAAACTACTGTTTACGGGATTTAGACCCGTATCTAATCAAATTTAATTAAATACGCGTCTAATTCTAATTTTTTATTGCTTTAAGTTACAAAAAAATAAAACATGTGAAAAAAGAAAATAGGGAACATTTTTGCTGGGGTGCTCCCCCAGCAAAAATGTTCCCTATTTTCTTTTTCTTTTCATGCTCGTAAAATAGGCCAAATATTTTCTAACACTTACGAAACTCATTTGTTCAAATAAAATCACTTTTTACGGATTTAAACGCGTATCTATTACCTATATATTTCAGGTAGACTGATTAAATTCTATATATGATTGAATATCAATAATACCATTGAATGTCCTAAGTATTCCGCCGCATTTTCCGATATATATAACAATTTTCCATTCTGTGTCATCATCATCATAAAACCATTCATAGCCTGAAACAACATTGTAAAATATGTTTATGTGTTCATGTAATACGGTCATAAACTTGAAAAAATTATAAAATATTAAACAAATACCTTTGAAAAGCCAATATTAGGTGTAGGAGTGGGTTGTTCTTGATACTGATAGCTGAAGTCGTGACTTTTGAACACTAAAACAGAAAGAAAGACGGTATTATGGGTGTAGTAATAGCAAGTGTAGATAAGATAGCGAACTAAATGCATTTTAAACGTCTTAATATGTCTTTTCGTGACTAAAGGTGAGCTGACAAAAAGTTTTGGGAGACTACGAACGGAGATTTTGGATAAGGGATACGTGATGAGCCTGGCCAAAGATTTGGAGCATGAGAACCGGGTGGAAAAATCTTACATGGAAATGAAGAGTAACTTGGGAGTGCACGACTTTTTAGAGTAACTGTTTTTTAAATTTGTTTACAATAATTATTTTACAAATTTTAAAATTTGAATATTTATTACTTACTACAAAGCAAAGTGGTTATTTTTGTATTTATTTTCCATATGTGAGTCTATATCTTCAAAACTAGGCAACGGATTTTGATGCGGTTTTTTTTAATTCATAAAGTGGTTTTAGAGGATAGCTTTTTGTACAATTATTAAGGTTTGGTGTATAGTTGTGAGGGGAGGGCTTAATAACTATAAACGCAGGTAAAATCGCAAGCATTAGCTTTGTTCGTTATAATAACACTTCCAAACACTTGCGTGTTTCCTTATTTCATAGTAAAACCATTTTTTACAGATCAAAACCCTGTTGACTGATTTTCTTGAAGGTCATGTTGGATTTCAGCCAATATAAACGCGTCTAATTAGTTTTATTTTGTTTGCTATTAGTTTTATCTGCGTTCACGGCTAAAACCCTTTACCTATTCTTACACACAATTCTTACATATTTAGTTTTAGCATTTTGCTATTCAGTATTTTTGCTTAAATAAAAAACATTAAAAATTTTCAAACGTTACTAATATTAAAATAAGTAGACTACATTTTCAAACACTTGCACGGCTCATTTGTTTAAATAAAACTACTTTTTACGGATTTAGACGTAGTTATTTAAAACAAATATAGGTGCGTGTCTAAATCCGTAAAAAGTAGTTTTATTTAAATAAGTAGACTACGTTATATATTTAGGTATGTTATATTTTAACGCTTTTTTTATCGCAGCATTTATTTTAGTGTCAAAATAAGTTCTGCACAGGAAGTCTTTAAATTTAACATAGTTGATTTTAATCATGTAATTTATATCGCTATAAATAAATAATTATATAAACATTTAATCTTTCCATAATATGCTGTGTCTGCAACGAGTATATAAAATATTTTTTTGATATATTTGTATGTCTTTTTTTAAAGTTTTCAAGTTCGGCAAATAGAGTTGACTATTCTAACAAAGATTTAAATTATGCCTGTAAATCAGTAATAAGTATTTTTTTAAATATTAAGAAGTAGGTATCTGATACAATTTCTCTTAAGCCCAAATGCTTTCTGCCATGGGGTAAAATAAATAAATATTTATGGATTATCATATAACGAAATAAATAAACATTTATAGAAATTTCACACAGTGTCCTCTGGTCCCAAAGTAAGCAATTTTTTTTGATTTTGTTTATAACACCATATACGAATTACATATATGTATATATTTTTTTCGAAATGGGTGCATTATTTTCTTAAAACGCATTCTCGAAACGTAATAATTATTTACAGCCTAATTTGGTCTTAAAATATAAGCAGCTGATAGATTAAAAAATAATTACAATGTAAAAGATTTCCTAAAAGATTACAATTTAGGGTCTTTTCAATCTTACTAAGTTATCTTATCACAATACGATATGTAGCACTCCCAGTGTCAGGAATTTAAGATGTACATTAAAATGTTTATCTTAGATCAAATCATGGTACACGTAATTATCACTTTTATATGCTTCTGACTCACTTAATTACATTAAATAACTGCATTTTATCTAGAATATTCTATTATAATTCACAAGAGGCAATTAATAAGGTGTAAAAGAATCATTCACATTATAGAAAGTTGTTTTTATTGCGTGTAAAATAAAATGAACGACATGTTAAATATTAGTATTACTTTGAAACAGTGAGGTATTTTAATTCTTTTGTTAATTACTTTTTATAAATAGGTATGATGCTACTGTTTTATTTGTATTGTATTGTTCTAAGCTGTCTCGTAATGTGTCAGTGTTGCTTAACGTCGGGCCTCGTGGTGTAGTGGTTCTGGTAACGGACTGCCGATCAAGAGGTCGCGGGTTCGATTCCCGCTCGGGACAATCATTTGTGTTCTTTTTGTAATTGTCATACAAATGTTGGCCTGCGTCTGGGACTGTTTCTATGTATTATAAGTATGTATTTACAAAAAAAAAGTAGTATATGAATTCTATCCGTATTCTGGTACCCATAACACAAGCATAGAAGCTTACCTTGGGACCAGAGGACGTTGTGTGAAACGTCCATGAATATAAAAAAAAAGACCATATCTACGATTCGGACTTAGACCTAAATATTTGTAAGATGAACATATCTATATTAAATATTATAAAGCTGAATAGTTTGTTTGTTTGTTTGAACGCGTTAATCTCAGGAATGACTAGATCGAATTGAAACATTATTTTTGTGTTAGATAGTCCATTTATCGAGGAAGGCTATAGGCTATATTATAACATCCATAATACATCACGCATCAATAGGAGCGAAGCATCAGTGAAAAATGTTGCTAAAACGGAGAAAATTTTCTAAATTCCACGCGTACATAGTCGCATGGAACAGATATAAAATATATTTATAGGAAACTTTCTAAGGAATACCTCATTTAAATAGGGATAAAACGCAGACATAATAATATTCATGAAATATACATATATAAGCAGACTGACAAACAAACAAATATAAACACAAACCATTTAACATATAACTATAGCGTACGCCATAGAAAAGTATCAAATCATTTTCAGTTCCCCAAATAAGTATATTCAGTTTTTAACTCTTACTCAGCGCTTAGTAACATTGAATTTTACTTTATAAATTCTGGAATAAATATATTGATAGCTGGATTTGTCTATTAAATAGATCATTAGTGTAAAGTCTCATCATTATATTACTTATATAACTCTATACACACACAAACACGATCTCCATTTAAATTCCAATCTGCTCTACAAAAAATAAGAATACTTAAGATTAGCATTGTATTTAAAGTTTCCCACGAAGAAAATTTGAAATAAAATTAGTTATTGGCTATGTAAATACCGGTCAAGTGCGAGTTGGACTCTCATAAAAAGGGTTCCATACCGTAGGGCGTTGTTGTCGTCCTATAAAACACGAGAACGGCTGGGCCGATTTTTGAAATTTTGGTATAGAAATATTCGTGAAAGTACAGGGAAGGTTTAAACGGTGACAAAATATATGGGGATTTAAAATTTCACGCGTACGGAGTAGCGAGCTTTAGCTAGTAACATAACATATTCGTAACATTCCCAACCCAAAATAACGGATTAAGAGCAGGAGAATAATGATGATGAGTAGATATCTGTTGTAATAGCATCAACCGATATACAGAAACTGTAATATTCAGTTCTCTAGCTGTCACCGTTTCATAGATACAGCGGTGTCTCAGTGATACCCTACCATTTTAGCTACTATTTACTTTTAACTTTCCTGCCATTTTACCTTTTGGTACGGAAGCCTAAAACTAACTTCAAATGAATTATTAAAATATAAACAATTTCATGTTTTGAGTATGCTTCAAATTTTTGAAATTTTTAATGGCTAATTCCAGTCTACCATCCTTAAGATCCTAGCTTGATTACTATTAAACTAGTTTACTTACTTACCTTAAGTCTTAACAGACTTAAATTAGCTTATAACTTAGCAGATAAGATCGTATTGCTAGATAATATAAACATAGTCAAAGTTACAGACAAGTAACTTTTAGCACTATGCGTCATAGTTGTTTTGCTAATTCTGGTGAATCAAAAATGAAATCTATGTTGTTAGTTCTTAACAATTATTTCAGATAAAAACACTATATATTCTACTAATAAATTGAAAAAGTTCATTAAAGCTTAATCATGTAAAAAGGCTTGTTATTTAATTTCTGATTCTGTTTATGATAATAAAGCTTGGGAGTAGGCTGCTGTATTTAAAAGTGATGATAATTGGTTTAATCAAAAACTCCGCTGAGTTTCTTACGCCGGTTCTTCTCAGCAGATTGCATGCGTTGCAGCTCAGCATTTCCTGAACCGGTGGTAGGGAAAAAAATTTGAACCAGCCATTAGCACATAATATTTGCTAATGATTGTGTCTCTGCGTGATTAACGACTTTAATTTCATTTCATACATTTTGTTTAAAAACAGTGGAGCTAAAGTTGCTTAGTTAAGCTTTTTTAGTTTTTGAAGTTTTTAGATTTTGTCGTGTAATCAGAATAGGCACTAGAATAATACGATTGACTAAACGTCATCGATCTAGTTAATCCTGACCTAATCAGTTCTGTTATATAATGCGATCTAATCGATTAGCGTGGGTGTGCTGGGAACATTCTATTGTCATGAGTAATGTTGAAAGTGGTTTGACCGTTCAAAATGAAACGATCTTGAAATAAATAGATTACTAATTATAAAGTTATTAGTAATACTTTTTTAATTTAAAATACTGAGATCGCATGCGATGCGATTTGAACTCATTATTTGTTAATATTACCAGGACTGCCATCACATTAATTATTGGTAAAAAGGTTTAATACCTTTGCTCCGTGACCACGATCGATGCAGCTCGGTCGAAACGTCGGGAGTAAAGGTAATAAACATTTTTTTACAATAAATAACACTCCCGGTAATATTAACAAATTATTTTTAGTTGTCTGATAGACAAAATTATTTTATTTATAAAAATATTTATTAGGGTTCTCTGCAAAAGGGTTAAACTACAGAATAAAGAGAAAAAGAGATAAGAGAATACTGATACCAATTCCACGAGCACATAAATATGAACTTAACTATAAAATGAAAATTAATAGCATCAATAACACATTCGCCAATGTTTACTGATCATTCTGATCATTCAAACAGTCTAGTATAGCCTAACGATTTTAATTAATATAAATGTGCACAACGAAATAGCTAATTAATCAAAATAAACCATATTGGTTTTCATTTTTTAGTTAGTTTAGTTATACACGCAGTATTGGTACCCACAATGGTACCATGGTCAATACTGTGAAAGGTAGGGTAAAAAGTGTAGGGTTAAAAACCGTGTGCTTGGGTGGTTTGATCATGTGGACAGGATGGATAATAGACGATTAGGAGAGTCATAAACACGGTGGAGGTAAGTGGAAACGCTGGGAGAGGGCGCCCAAAAAGACTTCTTAGGATGTCATCAGCGAGGTCCTTTAAATGGGTAAGTGCGTTGCTCTTACAGCTATCTTGTATAAATATCACAGATGTATCTCTCCAGCCCATTTACGTCCCACGGGAGGGATTATGGTCTTTTGTGCTGCTTTGACCAGGCATATTAACACAGGGTTTATTTTCGAGATTTCCGTCTCTAGGGATGTCATCTGTGTATAATTTCCCTTAGCTGGCTTTTACAGCACCCTGGAAAGGAGATGGGGTGGTGACACTTGTATTGTTAATCCGTCACCACACGGAGATCTAGATCGACCCAGATGTATGGGTATTAGTAAAGCCAAGAAAGTGTATAGAAATAGTTACTATAATTATTATACCTTGTTGAAAGTAGTTCATTTTTCTAACATAGACACAGACTAATGCCATAAGTTGTAGCTGGGAGAGCCGTTGCCTGGTAGAAGGAGGCAAAGGCAATAGATCCCGAAGGTTTGAGATCTCTGCATTGATCAGGTCACGCCGCATCTTGCTAGCGCCTTTTGTTGACTTCGTTGGTTCGTATCTGGGTCAAAAAATATAAAAAATAATGCATCTGATAAAATAATAACATTATACATAAAATTTATTTCGATTGGACTTTCCATAGTGATATACAAGTCCGTGTGGTGACCAACTCTTTTTCTTCTCAGAGTGACACAATATCATGTCAACTAATCTAGGAGGAAACGTCTAGTTTTTATATTTCATTTCTCTATTTTAGCAAACAAATCACAAATCAGTAAATAAAATGTTTTCCTGTTTTGTTAAGAAGAAATTCATATTATTAGTAGAATGTAAAACAATGCACGGATGCAATGTTCCGGACAGGTGTCCCATAGTCCTCTGTCATTCATGTATTAACATACCTAGCTTCTCTTACAAGGGTTATGCAATAGCCGCAAATATGAATATACTAGCTGTTGCCCGCGACATCGTACGCGTGTAATTTAGAAAATTTTCCACGTTTTTGCAAGATTTTTCACAGATGCTTCGCTTGTTTTTGTCACTGCATGATGTAATATAGCCTATATCCTTTTTCGATAAATGTACAAAACTGAATGAATTTTTCAAATCAGACCAGTGCTTTCTGAGATTAGCACGTTCAAACAAACACACTTGTAATTATTTATTATTATTAGTATAGATAAATATTTACAGAAATTTTTGATAATGACTTTAGGTTCTAAGCTAAGCATAATTGCTTGTGTTATGGGTAACGGAATACGGATATAATACATATACTACTTTTTTTTTGTAAATACATACTTATAATACATAGAAACACCCAGACGCAGTACAAACATTTGTATGACAATTAGCAAAATCACACAAATGATTGTCCCGAGCGGGAATCGAACCCTACCGTGGTGGTAGGGTTCGATATACACACCACCTAACCACTACACCACGAGGCCCGTCGATATATATATAAAACAAATATTTGTGCCAGAGTTTGTAAAATCACACAAATAAATATCATGTACGGGAATCACACCCACGATCTCGTGAACAGCAGTCCGCTGTGCCAAGCACTGAACTATGGAGCTCTTTAACATGACATGAACGCATTCTTGACTTAATTATTAATGGAAAAAAAATCGTAGGTATAATTTCCGATGGTGAATTTTTCACACGTACTTAGATCTTAAATCAAAGCTTAATGCTTTAACTGTAAAGGCATTTTCTAATAAAATAACTTTATTACTATCAATTTTAGGCCAAGATAACATTAATGGGTGAAGTTCGCAGATCATATCGAATGAAAGAAAAAAAGACGTAATTTATGAAAAAAATACGCAATTGATGCAAAATAGAGCGATTGTATCGTGTGATCTGGCGTTTAATGTTATTTATGTACTCTGCGCACGCGCAGGATGTGTTGATTTATTGCCTCACAAGCTTGCAATACAAAACATATTTATGAACTCTTTACTTTTTTCTTTAGAAAAAATATAAATAGTCTATAATTGTTGAAGATTCCTTTTTCGATTCGTGGTGAAAATAATAATAAATAAATAAATAAATATATAAATATTCATGGATATTTCACACAACGTCCTCTGGTCCCAAGCTAAGCTTATATGCTTGTGTTATGGCTACCAGAATACGGATAGAATACCTATACTACTTTTTTTTTGTAAATACATACTTATAATACATAGAAACACCCAGACGCAGTACAAACATTTGTATGACAATTAGAAAAATCACACAAATGATTGTCCCGAGCGGGAATCGAACCCGCGACCTCTTGATCGGCAGTCCATTACCAGAACCACTACACGACGAGGCCCGTCGAAAATGGTAGAATATTATAAAATACTAATACATTTTACCTTGAGTTTGCCATTTTTAAATAAATTTTACACGAAATCTATTTTTTGCTAATATCCCCTAAGGTCAGAAGAATACGTTTTTCTATGTAAATAAAATTCATTGAAGTACTTTTTTCACTATTTCATTCTTATGCCTTTTATTCGTACTAATTATATATTTAAACCTAATATTCTTTCATTTTCGTCCGTTTTCTATCTCAATTTTAAAAACGTACAAACTTCGTTTTCTTCATATCTCTACATTCAGATCCATATGTTGTTAATCTCTTTATAAACATAACTAAACTAAAATATCTATACTATCTAATATGATTAAAAGCGTAAACTTACAAAATAATCATATGTTAGCATAATTAATAATATACAAGATAAATTGCCTAGAAAACAAAAAGAAGTTAAGGAAGTGTCTTTCCGTTCGTCCGTAGCATGTTAACATGCGTTTGCGCACCCGATGCACTGTAGTGACCGCTGAGCGGCCCTTTCATCTCACCTGGAGTCCTTTTTATACCTAACCGCTTTTAACTTTTTTATTTGAGTGATTAGATTTTTTTTCGAACATCGTTAAATATGATTGTGGGAACAACGGCCAGTGTTATTAATTTGATTGAATCGATTGTTTGTTTTCGATGATCGATTGGCGTAATAGCGAATAAATGTGATGATTGATATTGTTTTTCGTGTGTGTTCTTAGTGTTGGGTAAGTGTATTTGTCATTTTAAGTGATGAGTATCTAAATTTATTGATTGTAATCTCGTTAGCGTTGTATTTTAAATTAGCGTATTGTAATTTTGTTTTGATAATACATAATATTGTAATTAATGACGAACATTTACCATTTATTATTTTATTGAATACTAGCTGTTGCCCTCGACTCCGTCCGCGTAGAATTTAGGAAATTTTCCCCGTTTTTGCAACATTTTTAACTACTGCTTGAGTGAGAGTATTTTAAACGTAAGAGTAAACAAATATAATCAGAATGAACGAACTGCTAAGCTATCAGGAGTTACACGTGTTATTGTGAGTCAACCATAAAATATAGATATGTGCTGTTCCGGGATATTTTTTAGACAATTTTATGTAGAATATTTCCGTCATACATGATTTCTATGTAACTTTAACCATTAAGGCTGCACACGCGACGGAAGCTTAAAAAATGGAGCACCTTTTCCCGTTTTCCCAACATTTCCCTTCACTACTCTGCTCCTATTGATTGTAGCGCGATGAAAAGTATACTATAACCTGCCCAGGAGTATGAAGAATAATTGTACCAAGTTTCGTTAAAATCCGTCGAGTAGTTTTTGTTTCTATAAGGAACATATAGACTGACAGACAAAAATTTTACTGATTGCATTTTTGGCATCAGTATCGATCACTAATCACCCCTTGATAGTTATTTTGAAAATATATTTCATGTACAGAATTGACCTCTCTACAGATTTATTATAAATAATATAATAATAATAAATATTCACGGACATTTCACACAACGTCCTCTGGTCCCAAGCTAAGCTTATTATGCTTGTGTTAGGGGTACCAGAATACGGATAGAATACATATACTACTTTTCTTTTGTAAATACATACTTATAATACATAGTAAACACCCAGACGCAGTACAAACATTTGTATGACAGTTAAAAACATCACACAAATGATTGTCCTGACCGGGAATCGAACCCGAGACCTCGTGAATGGCAGTCCGCTATATGAACCACTCGACCAAGAGGCCCGTCCGTTATAAGTATAGATAGGTAGGTTCTGAAATTAATTAAGCCTGTATTAAAGCGGCTTAAAATAATATTATGTCTCGGTCATGACCACATTAGGTTACTTAATTTTTCTGTGAATTGTGAAGAATTATAGAAAGATAGATATGGGAAGGGTATTGAAGGGCTACTTCTAGTACCTACTTATCCAAGTAAGGAGAATAAGTTTCTTTCACCTTTTCTATGTACTATAAGTAGATAGATAGATAGATAGATTAACTCTTTATTGTACACATTTACAAGAAACAGAAAACAGAAATTAAGCTTAAGGGCCTACATCAATATTATCGTATATCATCGCCGACACGTACATATTAACACAGCCAGTAGGCACAGAAAATGAAGAATTAGGGATACTTTTCCTATTTACTCAAAATCTACTAAATATATTTTAATTCTGATTTACGTGTTTCTATACATAATAGTTACCTATGTTTTTAAAGTTATTTCATTAGTTAATACGCGATAATAGACCGACAAATGAAAAAAATAAAAAATTTGAGAGGTTGTTTCGCCAAGATTTTGTATCGAGAAAACTTTTTTCAATCGCGTTTCTGAGTTTATGCGATCCTAGGTCATATATTGAAAAAACATATACTTAAAAATTAGAGCTCTAGCCATTCAATCTAAAGAAACAATGAAAGCTTCGTACATAGAAAAATGCACGAAGCTATTTTGGTATCTTAAAACTAGGTACAAATGGCGGCCTTATGACATAAAGTGATCAAAAGTGAAAGTGATGCATTTCCAAAAAAAACTAAGTACCTATATGTAGTCTATCCAATGTTCTGGTATTCATAATACAAGCATAATAGGCTTAGCGTGCTACCAGAGGACGTTGTGTGAAGTCTCCTCTGGTTCCAAGCCACGAATCAGAGGAGTGGTAATATTATTTAGGAGAGTTAATAAAACTCCACCACTCCAGCTGGCTGTTGTCAACCGCGTCGGAGACCATCCATCCGCCTTTTGAGACGAGAAGACTATTCTATCCAATATAACATTAGAGTTGATATACTGATTAGCAACAGACAAATATACTGTAAATACTTAAATAAACACCGGGCTAGGGGCTATAAATAATATATTATCTAAAAAAATTAAATCGCTTTATTAAGTTTTTGCAATCTATTCCTTCAATTTAAGTAAACTTTACGTATAATTTATTTAATATCTTAAAATAGGTATATAAAGAATTCTAAACATCTAATTACGCGCTAATTTAAAGAATATTACAACATTATTACTAAGATACAACATGAACGAAAAATAAGTCTCATTAATTTTTTTTGTCACTTAACGTGAACTCTTCCGGTAAAGAGACCGAACCTTATTTTTTAATATATCAAATGAAGAATGTATCTGTAAAATCGTTTACACGTCGGACCCACAAAAACTGGCATTCCATACATACTGCAGCGTGTAATGACGTGAACACGTCACGCTGATTGGGGAAGCCGACCGTTTAAATTCTCCCGAAGTACATTGGACATCTGGTAGAGCATGGATGATGCAAATATAAGTGAAACAAATCATTGAAAAGGCAATTCCATATATAAAGCTTGCGGTTTCTTTAGTAGTTTCAGTAAATGTTTTTGTATAGTCTGAGGAACAAAGCTAACAATTACTGTTGAGCTCTGTATTTCAATAAAAGCCGGCCAATACGTAAGGTTTCGTTCTGTTTTTGTTATCATACATTCGAAATCTAAAAACCTTTCTCCTAAATCACTCCATCTATTAAAAATAATTGCATCAAAATCCATTGCGTAATGTTGAAGGTTTAAGCTTACATAGGGACATACATACAAAAATAATGACTTTGCTTTATAATTTGTAAAGATGTGTATTCTAAAATATATTACCTAAGCCAAATCCACTTTCAGAATGCCAATCTTAATATAACTGCCAATAATATAATTATTTCCATTGCCTACGCTTCTTGTTAAAGATCGCAAAGCGTATAATTGTAGGGATAACCAGAAATGTTCAATCCACATCAGAAGCTAACGCGTGAAGCATTTTAATTGGGTCACACCCTTTCTAAGGAGTACTAAGACATCTAGTTATGCACAGCAATGGCTTGTTAATGATGTATTGAAAAGTGTTATGTGAAAATTAGATGGATTTATAGCTTTGCGTGATTTAATTGTTAATCATCTTTTGTAGCTGGGCTATCGACATATAGCGATAGATATTTAATTTGATTGTAGTGAATATACCTTAGATCATGATTGATAATTTAGTTTTTCTACCCAGCCAATTTACATCCCACTGTTGGGCACGGACCTCCTCCACTTTCGGAGAGCTTTTGGTCTGCTATGCCGCGTTGACAAGGCATGTAGGCATGTGATTTACTTTTCGTGTTTCCTGTCTCTCACAGGAGATGTTACCTATGTTATATCCCTTAATTGGCTCTTACAGCATCCTGGGAAAGAAATGCGGTGATGACACTTATATTCTTAATCCATCACCATACGGCCAAACTCAGAATATATGAGTTTATTTTTTGGATAAAATATTGACTAAAAAGTCAATGCAAGGGAGTCTATTTTCATATTTTTGCATATTGGTTCTAATTTAATTTCTCAATTGATGTAGATTGTAACAGAATATTTAAGATGACGTAATTTGACGTCAGTAATAGGATCTTATTATGATTTATATAAATAACTAGCTATGCCCCGTAATTTCACTTGCTTACTTCCAAATCTATGTGTGCGTGAAAATGTATCGTTGTGTGTCTATGATACTAGATAGACGTTATATGAAACGTCATTATTCTATGAAGTACGATTTAGCCAGGCTAAAGTTACTTGTCCTCAATTTTAAACGTCAACCCACCGTCTGGTATTTCTATGGGTAAAAATCGGTAGAGCGGTTTTGGAGGATTTTGATAAATAATTCCGCGATACGAAAATTTTATGCCTACATACGTTTTTGATAAATAAACAACGAATAATAATATATTACACAAGAAGTCTGAAAATGATGCAAGATAATGAAATACCGAACTTTACTGGATGAAAGACCAAGACATTGAAAAAGCTGCTGTCTTGGTATGATCATGCTGAGAGGCCAAGACACTAGAAAAGGAGCTGTCCTCGTGTAATGAGACTAGATGATAGTAATATTGTTAGGTGTGTACTGCTAATGAACGTGGAAAAAATTAAATCTAGAGGAAGACCAAAGAATAGATGGATGGATTGTGTTCTAGAGGATTGTGTAAAGGAGGATGTGAAAGAAAAAATATATTGCACCAAATTTAAATATGTAGTGGGAATCTAAAAGATTGCAATCACGTTAAAAGTTTTTGGAAACTAGATACTAGGGGTGTAAAAAAGGACGCGGGAAAAGGCGTGTAGGCATATTAAAGCTCGTTTTTACACGCTTTATATTAGCTTCACTTGTATGTTTGTTTGTATGTTTGTTTGTATGTTTGTATGTTTGTAACCGACTCCTTTGGACGCTATTTTGACCCACTTTAAACGGTCAGATTCTATTCAAATTTTGCACACCTGTCAAAGACCGATGACAATACAATAATTCGATTAAATAAAGCGTGTTTTTTAGTTTTTTTAAACTATTTTTGATTATTTTAAAATATAAGTATGAAAATCGGTATTGAAAGGAACGAAGTCACAGGAAAAATTCTAGTTAAATATAAGCTACGTGTAAATTTGTAAAACTGTTCACTTATAAATAGCGAATATATAAAAAGATAGATCACGATTGCCACTACGTAATATTTACAAGTAGGTAAATATATATTACTTGGCAAGGTTAGCCGTCATTACCTAACTTTTGTCCCCGCAAACATCTCTGACTTATTCCTATCTAAAAACACGCCATATACACTTTTGTAGTAGAAAATATAGTGACTATATTAGTATGTCTGTTTTCAAGAGTTTCTATCATGAAACAATGTATGTATACTAATATATTTAGCACATAGGTAATAAAAAGTCAGTTTCAGGCCGCAGTAAAATATTACCATCTAGGTAATAATTTTTTACGTCTGGCAACCTTTTTAAAGGTTTTAAAATTGGAACAAATCCTTGGCGCCGTTATATAACAAACAAACAAACTGTTATACAGTTTGGCACAAGTATAATTTAAGTTTTATCTGTACTGTATTAATTTGTATGAATAAATGCTTTTTTAATTTTTATTTTTATTAATAATTTTAAAATAGATTTTTCAAAACTTGAAATTCTAGGTTCTCGCATAGTAATTAGAGTCAGATCACTACCTGATTTAAATTAAGTATAATATTATGTAAATTATATTATCCGTGTGGTGACGGATTAAGACTACGAGTGTTACTGCCCCATTTCTTCCCCAGGGTACTGTAAAAGCCAGCTAAGGGATGTACAAGTAGTTAACATCTACTGTAAGAGACGGAAAACTCGAAACTAAACCAATACGCTTGGTCAGCGCGGCATAGTAGACCACAAACCCTCACGAAGTGAAGGAAGCCGGGGCCCAACAGATGGATGATATGGGCCGGAAAGAGAGTTGATTATTAAAAAATAAATATATTCATAGTCATTTTTCACACATGAAATTGCTTCGCTAAATTTGGTAACATTTTTATAAAAGATTTTTATCTCATACCAAAATTATGTATGTAATTTAATTCCTAATATTTTACTCAAAATGTTTTCTAAATAAATTGAAAACATTAATTTAACTAAAATTTGTAGATATATTTAATACTTGTAGGTAACCTTGCTTAGTCTTTGCAGCGTGCAATTATTTTAAATTTTGACATATTAATAATAATAATTAATGTTAATAAAATCTTTAAATTTTTTACCGTAAAATTTAATTAAATTTATTTTGTTATGCTATAATCGTCAAAGGAGGATGAAATATAACTTACATAGTTTTAGATATTTCAATATTTGTTACTGTGGAAAAATAAGAAAAAAAATCTTAATTTAATAACAAAATTATTAATGGACTAAACAAATTAAAAAAAAACAAAGCAAACATAAGCTTACCTTAAAAACATATTGATTGCAAAAAACAAATTAATTCCAAATCTAATATAAACACTAAAAACACAAAAGTCTGTCCATTTTAATTTAATTAAAATGTAAACACGGCCTCACAGCTCTAACGCTCGAGTTCTAATGATAAGTCAATAAAAACAACCCTTCACATTATACTTCACAATATTAATAAAATAACAATAAAATTATCGATAAACAGCACGTGCCCAGCATTATTCAAAACCCATAAAACCCACACGACTTTTCATAATACACGTAAAAAAACTATTATACTTTAAAACTAATGTCTACGCGTCAATTTATGCGTGAGCTTTTTATTAGAATAAGATTAAGGCTCGATCCTGAAGCTCCGATACTTCCGTGCGCCGGCGCACCGGGACAACGACTATAAAAAGCAACTAAGCCTCTCTTTCCCGCGAGCCTTATTTTTCTTTTTACGATGAAAAAAAAGAACAACATACGCCCGTGCCTTAACGAATCCCAATGTGTGAGGATGTTCCAATTTCAAATTTTAAAAACACTTTCTTGTTGTCATTTTGAAAATGTAACAATGGTATAATTAAGAAAAACTGTACTTTTAAAGGTTTTATTTTATATGCGACTTTTCATGAGCACGAAAGAGATAGATATAGAGACGTATTGTGCGTTTTTCCAGCATCATTCGTTGTTTCGCGCGAAAGGAATGGAAAGAGTCGTTCGTTACTTACTTTACTTTAGATTAATGAGTTCGAGAGAGATGTATGTAATGTTGTTGTAATTATTGTTGATTCGCATAAACGAGACAAAACTATAATGATTGGCCGCAGTGACAGTTATTGATATTGTCGTAATAAGCGTCGATTTGTGCGCTGAGAGATTTGCTTAATAGTGGGGGTGCGCATGCGCATCTAGATTGTTAATGTTAATTAGAGTTTAATGACTGCTGTTTACTTCTCAGCGAATAGCGTTTTAATTCGAGTGTTTGTGTTATGGATATAACTATGTACTTAGCTTATTTTTGTAAATCGAATAGAGATACTTTAACAATTGTTATCTAATATATAAAATTCACGTGTCACAGTGTTAGTTACCGTACTCCTCCGAAACGGCTTGACCTATTCTTCTCAAATTTTGCATACGTATTCAGTAGGTCTGAGAATCGGCCAACATCTAATTTTCAAACTTTTTTTTTGTATGGCAAACCAACGTTTGCCGGGTCAGCTAGTTATTTTATAAAAATATGTGATGTAAGACCTGATAATCAAAAACAAATGTCAACACCTAAATCATTCCAAGTATAATATAAAAATTAAAACGTATAATAATATAAATAAAATAATTACTCTACAATATCTGAAGAACTTCTTACCGATTGCCACCAAAACTACACTGATGCACACCTTAATCTTTCCCATCATCGATTATGCCGATGTGTGCTACTTCGACCTGAATGCAGATCTGCTCAATAAACTCGACCGTCTTCTCAACAATTGCATTCGATTCGTCTTTAATATCCGTAAGTTTGATCACGTGTCGGCTTTCCGTTCCCGCTTGAGGTGGCTTCCAGTTAGGCAACGGCGTAACCTTCGAGCTTTGACTACTCTGTTTTCCATTTTAAACTGTCCAAACTCTCCCTTGTATTTAAAATCACTTTTTCAATTTCTCTATTCCACCCACGATCGAGATTTACGTTCTTCTCACAATCGTCTTCTAACATGTCCACCTCACACCTCTAGCTTAGTACATTCTTCCTTCAACATTCAAGCAATTCTTCTCTGGAATGCCCTTCCTCTTGAGATCAGGATGGTTAGGACCCGGGAGACATTTAAAATTAAAGTTCGAAACCATTACATCACATTACTGGCGGAATACAAGATAGATACAAGATACAAGATACAAGATATATTTATTTGTAAAAACATGTGTAGGTTACAATGATAATACATAGGCATTTATCATAGATGTTAAAGTATATAAAAGAGACAACATGTTTAACCATGAAATGGTGTACAAATATCTGAATGGGAAGATACATCATTCAATTACAAATTTCATTTAGATTATGATTTAAAATAACGTTATGTCAAAAATAAACAAGTCAAATACAAATAATAAATAAATAACAGTTGTCAATAATAGTGAAACAAATTAATTAATCTAATATTATGTCCATTTAAAATAAAATCATAAATAATTATTATTAGGTACGTATTTGCAAGCTAAGTCATAAAATGCAATAAATTAAAAATGTCATTTTTGGATCCATTTTACTTTGTCGTTTAGAAATTCGTCAATACTGTAATAACATCTTTCGATTAGAAATTTTTTTAATGTCTCTTTAAATTTATTTATAGGCAATTGTTTTACGAAGCTAGGAATCTTATTAAATATTAATGGTGCCTTGCACATGACGCTTTTATGAAGTAAAGCTGTTTTAGCTGGATGAATGCACAGTCTATGGTTATCACGGCGGGGTCGACTTCCACTGTTTGATAGTATTGGAAATAAATCGGGATTTCTTTTAACAAATAGTGCTACTTCCATAACATATAGAGAGGGCAGTGTTAATATTTTATGCCTCGCAAATAGGGGCCTACATGATTCAGTGCTTTTAATTCGGAACATAGCTCTTATGCACCGTTTTTGCATTTTAAATACGATGTCCCTGTTAGTAGAATGTGCCCAAAAAATTATGCCATATCTAAGCACAGACTCAACCAGCCCATAATATGCGGATCATATCGGGAATCTACTCATTGAGTAATTCCTCACTGTTTCATTGGTTATATAGGTATATGTAGTATATTATATGTATTATTACTAAGTATGTTTACATTATCTGTTTATGTATGTAGATTATATTTATATAATATAGTTTAAGTAATATTATTATTATTATTGTAATGTAAAAACTTCACCTCTCAGTGATAAATTAGCACCTGCCTCTTATTATCTCTGCACCACTGATGGTTGGCTGGTAGAGAATGCCATTGGCATTAAGCCCGCCATTGTACACCATTTTGTATGTGCAAAAAGTTTGAAATAAATAAATAAATAAATATCTGTAAACATTATATTTTTGTTTCCAACACATTTACGTCCCAGTATTGGGCACGGGTTTCCTCTACTTTTGAGGGATTATGGTCTACTGTGCCACGCTGACTAGGCGTGTTGGCACAGTGTTTATTTTCGAGTTTTCCGTCTCTCACAGAGGATTTTGACTTTTACACCACCCACGGGAGGAGACGGGGTGGTTACACATGTATTTTTAATCCGTCGCCACACAGAGAGAACATTATAGGTATATATATAGATAGAAACATTATATAGAGTATACGAAATGACTAGTGAATTTGGTCTACATTACGAGTATGTTATTAAATAGACGGTTATTAGATTAACTGCCGATCTCAGAGACATTTAAAGGTTACTTAGGGAGCTCTTTAGTATTGATTTAAAAAAGTAAAAGTTAAGTTAAAACTATTTTCTAACACTTGCGCGACTCATCTGTTTAAAGTCTCCGATACGTCGGGCCAAAATTTAAAACAAATATACGCGTCTAAATCCGTAAAAAGTAATTTTATTTAAGTTAAAACTTTTTTAAATCAATACTAAAGAGCTCCTTAAGTAACCATTAAATGTTAATGGTTACTTAGGGAGCTCTTTAGTATTGATTTAAAAAAGTAAAAGTTAAGTTAAAACTTTTTTAAATCAATACTAAAGAGCTCCTTAAGTAACCATTAAATGTCTCTGAGTGTGGCAGTATGAAATGAAAAAATTTTTAATAGGCTGACGAACATCAGAGATTGGCGCAAATTTTGTTTGGTCAAAAAACCTAAAACTAAAATGAGCCTTAGGTTAAGTTTTTAAACTGTACAGTGTACACATTTATAAAACACTTTTCATATTTATATTTGTTGAAACAACTACTTTGCTTTTGTATATAAAAAAGTAAGCAATTACAGAATTGTTTTATATTAGAAGTATTAACATTTTAGTTTAATTGTGCAAACAGAATTGGTGCTATTAGTTTTTAGCAAAAGTTATAAAATTGTAATTTTAGTAACTTATTTGTAACTGACTGTTGTAATCACGCACAACAAATAAATTAATATTACTGGACATTTCACACAGCGTCCTCTGGTCCCAAGCTAAACTTATTGTGCTTGTGTTATGGCTACCAGGATACGGATAGACTACATATACTACTTTATTTTAAAAATACACACAATAATAAATCCATTTCTTTTGCTGACCTTCACATAGACTTAAATGTGGACACGGTCGCTAATACAATAAAAAAGTTTGCCGAAGCCCATGAACGGAGGCTTCATCATCATGTTAACGTCGAGGCTATCCAGCTCCTTGACAATACGGATCTAGTTAGAAGACTTAAAAGAACAAAACCGTTGGAACTAGTTCTTTAATAGTGATAGTGTTAATTAGTGCAGTGAGTGCTAACTTTTAGGAACACAAAAACAAAGTGCCTTCGCCTTAAATATAGACAATAAGGAAAGTGTTGATGGACACATTCTTAGATATTATTCTATTTAGTAATTTAAGTTAGACTAAAATTACCTATTAGCCTTGGTTGGCTAGATTGTAATAGTTTGATGAATGTGGTATCCAAAAACCGGAGTCATCAAAAAAAAAATTCATTTGTGTGATTTTTCTAATTGTCATACAAATGTTTGTACTGCGCTTGGGTGTTTCTATGTATTATAAGTATGTATTTACAAAAACAAAGTAGTACCTATACCTATGTATTTTATCCGTATTCTGGTACCCATAACACAAGCATATAAGCTTAGCTTAGGACCAGAGGACGTTGTGTGAAATGTCCATGAATATTTATTTATTATATTAAGCTCTACAACTAAAGAGCTATTGAAAAGAAAGGAACCTTAAAAAATTTCGTGCCTCCTTCATTCGGGATGATGCCTGCGGTGTTTGGTGTGTTACGCAGATAAAATTGTTGTCTACCAGTGTATCGTATCAACGAGTTAACGGTCGGTATTCTACGTGTACAATTAAACTAAACTTAACTAAAAATAATAATATTAGTAACGTCAATATCACCACACAGCAACGTTAACTAAAGTTTCTTATTATAAAAACTGTGAATACATACATACATATATAACATCACGCCTTTTCCCCATGGGGGTAGGCAGAGACTATAGAACGCCATCCATCACATTTGTTTTTGAACCCTAATCTAAGTTGACCAGAAACCATAAAATTTTTCAACAAACTTAGTTATATCATTTACTTAAAAATAACCACATATAACCCAAAAGTCAAATACATTTTAACAGGTGCGCATGAGGTAAGGCCTCTTGGGATGCACTGCATTCGTCAAATAACTACAAAATATTTGTTCTCCAGTTAATATTGTCTAAAGCTGCTAAAAGGTTCTGTTGGAGGCTCGATACGCTCTGTTGCGGTACATCAAAGGCGATAAACGTCATTTACATGGCATAACTAGGACTAAAATGTTCTAAACTCATCAAATATTTTTAGCTAAGTACATAGTATACTATTAATTAAATAAAAGAATAAAAATGTAATGAAATAAAAGTTGAAAACGTCATTATTGTATTGTCATGTGATATACACTCTTATGTATGGAAAATATCTGGATAGTTGGGAGCTGAGAGGTTTTTAAATTTTTTTGTGAATTTGATTAGATTAACATAGGGCCAAAAAAAATGTGTACCCGGTCCTAGCAGTGAAATGTTCAAAAGCTCTGGAAATGTTGATTTTTGCTTAGATGTCAAGAAAGTCTCTGTCCGTTAAAATATAATGTTAACATTAATTTTAGCTCTAATATGTCCTCTGCCCCAAGCCATAAGATAGAAGTAGATATGTAAAGTCCAAGCCATCCCGAGGATGGATATGGATAGGTAAATATACATATTCATCCTCGGGATAGCACTATTTTGTTATTACAACACTGATCAGACGTTTTAAATTAGAGTTTTGATTCGGAATCTTCTTATGTATCTGTGGGATAGTAACAAATTAATCCCTAGTTTCAAACAAGCCAAGTCAAAGTTATAAATCGTTATGTAATTTGTATGAATTAAACGGTAAAGTACCTCCGTGTGGTGACGGATTAAGAATACAAGTGTCACCATCCCATCTAAGGGTGCTGTAAAAGTCAGCTAAGGGATATTGCACACAGATAACATCCTCTGTGAGATATGGAAATCTCGAAAATAAACGCTTGGTCAGCGCGGCACAATAGACTATAATCCCTCCAAAGTTGAGGAGGCCCAACAGTAGGACGTAAATGGGCTGGAGAGGAGAGGAAACTGTAAAATAAGCTTTTCATTTTGCTTTTTATGAGAATCAATATTACTGTGTCTTTTGTTCGATTGCAATATGAAAATAAATAATAGAGCGGCACGTAAGTCCGGCGTGTCCGGCGGTCGGGAGTCGAGTGACACGCTGTCATTAGCGCGCGACTCACGCGCAGCCTAAACTGCGCCACGTGCTGGGTAGACACCGACAAACGGCCCGCGCACCCTTCCGACATCTACAGACTGTCATTTTTTATTTGACTTTCTTATCAACTATCACTTACTAATCGGCAAAATGGAGCAAATACCTATATTAAAAAAAAAACAATGTAATTTCAGTTTAAATCGAAATGTATTATTTCATTCTATTAAATTCATCGAAACATACATATAAATCGAATACATATAAATCGAAACATGCATGTGAAGTATGTTTTCCTTATAAACGACCGACCTCCAAAAAATAGGTGTATTTTTTGGAAACCTGGAGAAATTCAAGTAGTTCTTAGAATCTTATAGGCACACTGGAATATGTTTATAATTTATTTTACTTTATTTGGCAAAACAAACAATTGTAAAAAATTTATCTTAATAACTAGAACTACAGCGTACAATCAAGAGTACAATCCACTACGATTCTATTTAATATTAGACATTGGGCTAATTTCTATATGAATAAAGGTTCTTTTATGCTGAAAACACTACTACACTGAACTTATTAATGAGAACATTTATCATCACGCTGTACATAGTTGTGAATGACGACGTATTTAACAATAGCAGCAGGGAGGTCTGCGTAAAGAGGCCGGCATGACCGCCGAAATCACGTATCAAACCACCCTAATGTAAACAATAGACAAAGAGCCCGACAGTTATTAGGATACATGATAGTATCATAGTTATAGTACAGTTACTTACGAATTGTGTTCGAGGATGCAGGTGGCAATGCAACATTTACAAACAACGGAAATATGAATTGATTATATTATTATTTTGAAGAATTCTGTCTCCTTTACTTTTTATAAAACATAGGTACTAATTCTACGTGCACAACTAAACTTAACTAGAAAATGGTATCACAGTAATAAACAGTAAAAAGTAATAATAGTAAGTTAAGTATAATATACATTTTCAGTTTATAATATGAAATGAAATGAAATGAAAAATCATTAATTTTTTTACTCATCAACGGCTGAAGGTATCAACTTGAAACTCATATCAAATGTCGCGGTCTCTTACTTCAAAAAATATAATCAACCTGATTTCTCTAAGCAATAAGAAAATATTTAAAAAAAATTAGGAGCACAGCAGCTCCATTTGACTAGTTTTCGTCGCAATTCAGGAATCAAAATTCAGGGCCTACTACCGTTACTCTAGAGACTTGAAATTTGGCACAGAGTTAGACTAGATACTGGTCATAATGGGAAAAATCCGAAAACTTTAGATTTGTTATCACATTACGCGAAAACAACAAGCGCCATCTAACCCGTAACAATCACAACATAGCGCTTGCATTTCCGATGCTTATTCTACCGGTATTTCATTAAATTAGCTGTTTTATAAAAATAAAAGATAGAGGAGAGTACTAAAAATTTATAAAACCAATTTAAATTTGTTTTAGGTTTTAATTATAACATTTAAACATGAATGTTATTTATAAGATGGTCTAGACGTCGCGCGTCGCATGCCCATTTTCCACTTTTGTTTACTAAAATTTTATTATTCATAGGATTTTGGAACTAAAGTGCTATTAAATTGTTAATGAATTAATAGTTCTTATTGAGATAGAAAATACATTTACATAGTATGGAATTTCATGTTCAAAGAATTACATTTTTTCGTCTGTTATGTGACGTCACTTCAAGTAAAGTCAAAATATGTATATCGTATGTAGATGGCGCTAATTGATTTAAATTCTCGCTATTAAAATGTTCATTGTGTAATTAGTAGGTAATTGTACTGCATTTTAAGTTTTATGCAAGTTTTATGGCACTTACTTAATAATAGAATTACACAAATAAAGGATTTTATGTTGTACTAATTAACTGTAGCTTAAAATTTATCTATCTATATTTATCTATGCTTTTCAATCTACATTTTCATAATGACTTATCAGAGGTTTAAACGGAGACTTTATCGGAGAGATAATATACGGTTTAGCGTAAAAAAACTATTATGAATAACAAGTTTTGACAATTTTCGCGAACTTATTTTAGCTAACTTTTAAACCTCCGATAAGTCAATATGAATAAGACCAATAGTAGATACGAAACCCTCAGTGTGCGAGTCCAACTCGTACTTGACCGGTTTTTTTAATAGATAGAATCGCTCAAGTAGATGTTATTTTTCTACAATTTGTTACAGTTTGGTTGTTAAATTCCACGCGTACGAATTTACGGGCAACAACTAATTACATTGTATAAACAAATGAACCTTTATAAAAGTCAGACATATCAATAAATGCCAAGTTTACTTTTTCTAAGAACCTAAAAGTTTGCGTGTTGGTTTCTTTTATATTGCATGTTAGCACTTAAAATAGTTTAAAGGTTTCATTTAAAGGTTAAAAATCGTTAAAGGTAAGTTAAGTTTGTGTAAAAGTGAGTTAAATGAATGTAGAGTTATAAAAATCTGAATTGCGGCTGAAAGCAACAATATATAATAGCTAAATATTAGTTTTATTATAAAGATCATCACCATCTTCCTGCCCTCATAGTTTATTTGGGGTTGGCGTAACATGTTTTTTTTATATGTTCATTTGTCAGACGTCATTATTATGTTCATTTTGTTTGTTTTCATATCCTCTTTCACACATTTCTTCCATGTTTTTCTTTGGTTTTTTCTAGGCTTGATATCCTCCATGTTCATTCTAAGAATACTCCTAACAATATTACTTCTTTCTCGTCTCATAACATGATGATACCAGGACATCCACTCAATTCTCATTTCTCAAGAATTACAACATCGGCTGTTGCCCTTTTATTGCAACATTTTACACTGATGCCTATTTGTTGCAGCGTGATGTTATATAGCTTATAACCGTCCTCTATAAATGGACTATCTAACACTAAAATAATTTTTCAATTCGTTATGGCAGTTCCTGAGATTAGTGTTGAAACAAATAAACAAATTAACAAACAAACTCTTCAACTTTATAATATTAAGTATAGATTAAAAGTAATCCAGTCAAGTGCCAGGCAAACTATAATATAACCGTAGCGCCTATATTTATCTTCCATTTAACTAAGCGACTGTACTTTGGCGTCCGTTTTACCAGGAATCTCCGCTTGCGTCGTAGGGTGGTGCACAGATTTTGTCAGTTTATTTTCACTAAACAGGTCGTTAAGATTAAATCATTTGGAATTTAGATTAAATTAAACTAAAACATTGGCAACACTGAAGCAAAATGCAGAGGAAAAGGTAGAATGAACTACTATAAAAAAGATCTTCTCGCAGGATTTACGTCATTTTCGTCACATATAGTGTTTTCTGGTCTTCTTAACCTAAGTGAAATACTTGAAAAATTTGCAACATGTACTAGATTACAAACTCAATGCGTCATGTAGCCCTTATTATTTTATTTTTTGAATCGACTTCAAACAAAGCTCATTATCTATTCATCTGTATTTTTTTATGAATACATAAAAACAAACAAATCTTTACCACTTGGTCTTCTGAACCAAACACTGGTAGGAATATCATTTTAAACATAGACTGATAGCAGAAAAGTCTCGGAAAACAAAATAACTAAAATAAATGTTAAGGAATAAAACTAAAATAAATGTTAAGGTTAGGTGCTTTTTAACCAACTTCAAAAAATGGAGGAGGTTCTCAATTCGTCTGCATGTTTTTCTTTTTTTATGTTTGTTTCCTGGATGAAGCGATTTTAAAAATTCTTTTTTATTTGAAAGCTGGTCGTTCCCGTGTGGTCCCAAAAGCACCAGTTCAGGATCTGATGGTTATCTCCTGAGAAATCGAGGAAAACCCTCAAATGTCAAAGGCACCAGAAACGGTTTTATTAAATTTTTTTTTTAAATAACACAATTACTGGAATATAAGCTTCAATTTATCTTATCTCTATTACTTAAAATATTTATTTTTAGCGTATTTAGATACTATCATTCAATTCTAAAACTTAAACATGTAACCTGTAATAATTATGCGTAATTTACGTGCGTATATTTTTATTACACATCATCAGGTTATGAGTAGGTACATGATTATTACGATATACTTTTAATTAAAACTATAACATACTAGCTATTATGAAACATTAATAAGTCATCGTTGCAAAACTATTTACATCATAAGTTTATTAAGCTAACTTAACCTATAATTTTGTTATTAAAAGAGGTACTAAGCAGCTTTTGATGTGTTAAGATCATTCTTGCTCTGTGATCTTTTTTTTCATATCTTACCATTTAATTTTCGAATCAATTAGGGTTGGCACGTTATGAATTTGAACTCATTTATTATTTTCTTTTTTTAACACTTTGTGAGTATATTAGTATTTTTACTGTACTGTCTCTAAATACATAGCAGATTGTAACTCCTACATAGGTGGCTCGTATTTGTGCGTGTTAATAAAATATTGTTTTTATTTTATTTCTTATATTATATTCTGGTACCCATAACACAAGCATATAAGCTTAGCTTGGGACCAGAGGCCGTTGTGCGAAATGTCCATTTATATTTGTTTATTTATTTATATTGCTAGATTGAAAACAAAAAGTGATATTATTACAAGGAAATGAAACCTTGCATTTTTGGAATAACACAATAATCAAAACAAAGATTTCTTAATATTCACCATGCATATAGGATACCGCGTGAAGATTAAACACACATAACATACAAATCTTTGCGTGATATTATAATAACAAGATAAAATAAATAATTTGAAAATTATTTCTTAATGTTTAGACGGAGCCCTACCCACTCGCAAAGCTTAGGATAATATTGCCAACTATTACAAAGTAGTTGGACTTGGTATTATAAGCAGAAATATTTGCATTAATAGCGCGTCTTCAAAAGTAAGCTCCATAAATCTGAAATACAGATTTTTCTCACAAATAGACATACCAATATTACACCAACATCACCCAGTAAGGGATAATTTTATAATCTTTAGTCCAGGCCGTTAGTTACAAGGTAAGTAAATCGGACCTCACTTAAGATGTATTTTTAACAATAGGGTTGCCACAAAACGTATAATTTTATTTGTTGTATCGAAATTGAAAGATTACAAAGCATGGATTAGGATTACCGGGTTATGATTGGAAGCAATTTTAAAGGTTTCGTTGTTTCACGGAATATTTAAATTTCGCATCATTAAGATGAATCATACTAATGATGTTTTCTTGTTTTGTATACCGTAGATTTCTGTGGTATATTTTTACTGAACAAATTTGTTCATAACACGCATATATTTTAGCGGTGTTTATTATATATTTCTTTTATTTTCAGTGTTAAAATGCGAATCTATACTAATTTGAAGCTGAAGTTTGAAAAGCTGAAGAGTTTGCTTGTTTGAACGGGCTAATCGCAGGAACCACTGGTACGATTTGAAAAATTCTTTTAGTGTTAAATAGTAAATTTATCGAGAAAGGCTATAGGCTATATAACATCACGCTGCGACCACTAGTAGCGAAGCAGTAGTGAAAAATGTTGAAAACTTCCTAAATTTCACGCGTACGGAGTCGCGGGCAACAGCTAGTATAATATAAAAATAAGTAGAAATATGTAGCAGTTCTATGTGAAACCTTGCTGAGAAGTAACAAAAACATCTAAGCTCTAAGATTTTAAGTAGCAATTGACAAATTAGTTACCAATTTTAATAAGGGTGGGAAAAATATTTCCCTTGGTCGTAAAAGAGTTGATTTTAATTATCCTATGATACGATATTATGATAATTTGCCTGTCTATAGATATGAAATAGTTAAATATAAATACTTTGTTTTGAGACTTTGCGTTCTTACAGCACATACTGCCTGTTTAGTTCCTCCTACTTTTTATTTTTAATACATTTTTCGGTAACTACTGGCTAATATGGAAAAAAATTATGCTACTTGGTCAGAGGTTCTGCACTACAGAATAGAAGTCATAGAGAGACAGCCCTACGTCTGGTCGCGGGGTCGATGGGCGTGGTGTGCAGATGGTACGATTGAAGCCAGTGCGTCCGTCCTGTTTACCTGCCTGCTCCGCAAACAAAAGGTAACGTAACCTTGTCCAATAATTTTCCACTATATAAACAAGTTCAGAAACTTTTATATAGGTACTCTAGCCTCTCTTCAACAGGCACACACTGAAAAAGTATCTAATGGTGACATAATTATGATTCTGTGTAATTCCTGACTTTGGAACATCTAGTTGGTAGAGCCAGTAAACAGCAGTTCTACCAAAGACCTGTGTTGATGTAATTCAAACCAAACTTTGGGAGCACATACAGCTTCGAATTTTTAGAGCTAATAAAGAAAAGAGGGTTCTTTGTTTCAAATATACAGCGTTATCATAATTTAATTAATCCAGAAAATTAATCTAATGTCCTTGACCCTACAATTCCACCTGTGCCAAACCTGACCCGAAATCGGTCTAATCGATGAGATCGTTGCGCCCGCGCAGGTCTTAGGGGTATGGGAGGAAAAGAGGCAGGAGGGTCCGTGATTTAATACTCTGCTTGCTAATTATGGCTTGTTCAAATTGTACCTTTCTCACGGGCTTACACAAAGACCGGTTATACCGCGAACTAACTTGAGTTACAAGTTTTATTAAAATTTTGTAGTTAAAAATGTTTCTATTAGATATTTATTGCATTATAATTATAGAATTATGGAAGGAAATGATTAATGTTTGACGAGTTTTTTTTTCTCTTTTAATCCCATGTTTTACATGCGAATTGGTAAGAGACATAGATAGTTTTTTTTAATAAAAATATTAACAAGCTTTTAATCTTAAACGCAGTTATTGCATTTTTATTATTCACAAATAATATTAGTTTCTAAAATAATCTACTAACTAATAATAACTTTTATCGGGACATGGTTATTATTTTAACGTATTTTTTTTAGTGTAGTAATCAAATTAATTATACATCGTCTTTATTGAGAATTACACACTAATTTATGCAAAGAAGTCAATAGTATTGTTGTCTACGCTACCAGGGGCTTATAAGAATGCTATTTTCATGGAGTGTATTCAAAAAGCCGGAGGTCAATCTGGTGACGGATTAAATTTACAAGTGTTACCACCCCATTTCTTTCCCAGGGTGCCGTAAGAGCCAGCTGAGGCGCAATATAAGAAGTTAACGTCTGCGGCCGTATTATGAGCTCTTATTCCCAGGCCGTTTACGCCGTGAATGGAACTGCCTGGCAAATTCGTATTATGAGTATACTATTGCTAGTGTGTCAGTGGTCACGTGACTTCAGGCTGATATCGGCCCGACTTTTGTTTTACTGGCTGGCGTTAAGCGTATTACGAGCGCAAATTTGAAATCTAGTTGATCGTTTTAACTATCTAGAAGTGACAAGTAAATCCATTCAATAGAAGCTGCTATATTGTTACGTATAATAAATTGTTTTGGTTTATTTAGAATTAAAAGTAACTATTAGCTACATATTAACGATGAGTGATGAATTGGAGGTGTTTGAATTTTTGGAGAGCGACGATGATGAACAAAACACTAGTCGAATGCGAAATAAGTTAAATATAAATAATAATATTAATATATTATTAAAAAAATTATTAATTACAATAGTATCGTAGTATATAAACTGTTTGCCTCAGTTGGGTCTCTTCGACGCTTACAAAATCTTTTGCCAATTCCTACAAAAATTGCCCTAGCTCAATCTCTGCTTTTGCCAATCTTAGATTACGCTGATGTCAGTTATCCAAATCTCACGGAAGCACAACTTGATAAACTTGAGCGACTTCAAAACGTCTGTATAAGGTTTATATTTGGTCTCCGCAAATATGATCATGTGTCCGAGTTTCGTAAAAAACTCAAGTGGCTTCCAATTCGCCTTCGTCGGAATACTCACATTCTTACAATGTTGTATAACATATTATTCAATACCAATACTCCCCAATATCTCAAAGACCGTTTCGTGTTCCGTCGTGAAACACACCCAAAGTGCCTAAGTACACCTGAAAATTTGAGAATAAATGTTCCAAAGCATGGGACCATATTTTATACCAAATCCTTCACAGTTCAAGCTATATTGCTATGGAATAAACTACCAGTGCATATAAGACAAGCCAAGTCACTTGAAAGTTTTAAAATTAAACTATTACATTATTATTTGGCATTACAGTAAAGAATTCTTGATGTGTATGTTTTAGATTTAAGTATATATTGTATGTATTTATTTATTATGTATTGTATGTATAGTATTCTAGATATCTAAGTATATTGTGTATTTTATTTTTTAGTAGCTTATATAGTTTACACTAGTATGTAGCACACGCCACAAACTACCGCGTTATCTATCCTAGATACTTTTATCCATCCTAAGGTTGCCTGGGAGAAATCACACTAGTGATAAGGCCGCCCTTTGTACAATACCTTACTTTAAGAAATTATTATGTAAGTAAAATGTATTATTGTGGTGTACAAATAAAGAGTTTTCTATCTATCTATCTATCTATCTATCGCCTTGTGTATTAAAGTTACTTTCATGCGAATCATCAAACAAAAATGTTTAAAAAAAAAACTTAAATGCCCGTTCTAGGATACTGAAAAACTACGCCTATGTTCTCGCTTGATCAGCTGACAGTTCAAGTGACGGGTGCCGTTCCAAAACTAATTCCGAAAACATAGATGAATTATATAAAATAAAAAAATCTAAATATAAAAATAGATAATAGTATTACCGTTCTTTTCTTTTATATAATGGTCTAAGTAACTTGTGTTTAACAAATATTATAGTATATTGAATACAAAAACCTACTAAACTAAACTAGCTGATAAACACAATAATTAAGTTTTTGAAAGACTCTATCAAAAAGCTTTACACGGCCATAGACACTTAATACATTAAAAAGTCGGCTAGTTTTATGTATGTCATAATACGAAATAAAAGTCAGGCCGTTTGCCGCCGTCAATAGAAATCGCTTTGACGAAAAACTCGAAACTAAACCCTTCGTCAACACGCCTGGTCAGCGCGGCACAGTAGACCATAGTCCCTCCTAAAGTGAAGGGCCTGTGCCCAGCAGTGGAACGTTAATGGGCTGTAGAGGAGTAGAAGAGTTATAGTATTTAAAAAGCTATAATTCTTCAAAAGTAATAAATTTAAAAGTAATTCAATACGACGGGCCTCGTGGTCTAGTGGTTCATATAACGGACTGCCGTTCACGAGGTCTCGGGTTCGATTCCCGGTCAGTACAAATATTTGTGTGATGTTTTTAATTGTCATACAAATGTTTGTACTGCGTCTGGGTGTTTACTATGTATTTTAAGTATGTATTTACAAAAGAAAAGTAGTATATGTATTTTATCCGTAGTCTGGTACCCATAACACAAGCATATAAAGCTTAGCTTGGGACCAGAGGACGTTGTGTGAAATGTCGATGAATATTTATTTTATTTATTTATTTAATCTTGTAAGCATAGCAACCAGATTTGTCATAATTTTTTTCAACTCATCTTTGAACAAGGCTTATTTTCGTTCTTTCTTAAGATGCGCAAATCTACTGGTACATTACTATATACTTATTCTGTCTGCCTCAACCTGTTACTCGGTCATTCTACGAACCATCCGCCTCTCACTCTATCACATATAACCTCCTATAAACCTTTCTTCCTCTAACTATCACAGGTCAGGCTAAAGCATTACCGTAATGATACTTAAACACATATTTAAGTAAGGATTCTTTTTGTACTAAAAAGTTGTATGTCTGAGTGTAGTCTGGTATTTTATAATTTGTAGTGCAATCCAATGTTTTATTGAGAATGTTTATTAAAGCTGAAATGACATTTCTTGGTACTTTATTTATAAATTGAAACTCTATATACACCAGTGAGTTAATTTTTTACGTCGAGCCGTGGATTTAAGAAAATTTTCACCGTTTTACAATATTTTTCACTGAAGCTTCACTCCTTTTGGTCGCAGCGTAATGTCATATATCCGTTAGCCTTCGTCGTATGCGTCTATTTTACGTCTTAATGTATTATCTAACACTGAAAGAGTTTTTCAAATTAGACTAGTCAGATTTGTTTTTTTTTGTAACAATAAAAATCTTAAATACTTTACAGAGAATAAAATAAATCAGAGTCTTGTATAAGTCTTAAATATATTTTAACTTCAGGTACTCATGGGGCATCCTTCTTCGTCATCTATATGTGTAAATACTGCAAAAAAATATTACAAAACCATAACTAACATTCTGGGGTTACTCGAGTATTCTCAAGAACTGACTCGGACGGTAAGGAAGGGGTCTTTCATAAAAACAACAACAGTATCTTCTTTGCGGATAGCGGATAGTAACACTAGACATAAATTATGTTTTTCTTATGGCATATAACTTTTCTTGTAATATTATTACTAAAAGTAATATTACCAACGAAAAACCTATTGTACTCGTCGTGTCCCTTCAAAATAAGTCAGCGAATCGATCCTTTTCCTTTTAAAGATCAAGTTAACGTCATCGACATATAAATAGGCGATATTTAATACGATAGTAATTACAGGAACTTACTTTTTTCCGTGTCACAGGCATATTCCAACAAGTCACATAGATCTAGGAAAGTTCTTTTTTCATCTCCCATTTTACCACAAATTGCAATTGTATCGTGTACACACGTGTCCGATAAATCACAGTATTGGTCTACTTTACTCTGTAAATTAATAGTTTTACAGATTACATACAGGTTACATAAGTATGATTTAAAGTAGTATATAAACGTGGAAACAAAGAAGGCTTTATAGGTCTATTTAAAAACATGAATGTGCTTACCGATGGAGTGGACATGTAACTAGGAAAATGGCATTGTATTGGAAGAGTAAATAGCAATAAAATATCTGAAACGAAAAGAAATAGTTAAAAAAGTGGGCTAGTTAGCTAGTGGCATAGTCGACAAAAAATCCTTCGCAATAGGAGGACGCACGTGCCCAGAAGTGGGACGATTATTGGCTGAAAAGAAGAAGAAGACTAGTAAATAAATAAATAAATAAATCAATATTATAAATATTCATGGACATTTCACACAACGTCCTCTGGTCCGAAGCTAAGCTAATTTGCTTGTGTTATGGGTACCAAAATACGGATAAACTACATAAACTACTTTACTTTTGTAAATACATACTTATAATATAGTGAAAAATGTTGCAAATAAATAATAAAAAAATAAATATTCATGGACACTTCACACAACGTCCTCTGGTCCCAAGCTAAGCTTATATGCTTGTGTTATGGGTACCAGAATACGGATAGAATACATATAATAATAATAATATAATAATATTCATGGACATTTCACACAACGTCCTCTGGTCCCAAGCTAAGCTTATATGCTTGTGTTATGGGTACCAGAATACGGATATAATACATAAACTACTTTTCTTTTGTAAATACATACTTATAATACATAGTAAACACCCAGACGCAGTACAAACATTTGTATGACAATTAAAAACATCACACAAATGGTTGTCCTGACCGGGAATCGAACCCGAGACCCCATGATCGGCAGTCCGTTATATGAACCACTACACCACGAGGCCCGTCTACTATACTACTTATATATACTATACTACTTTTCTTTGTAAATACATACTTATACATAGTAAACACTCAGACGCAGCACAAACATTTGTAAGACATAAATATCGCACAATACATAATAAATATCGCACAAATGATTGACAGATAATAAACTTTTTATCGTAAAAAGACTATTATGAATAACAAGTTTTGACAATTTTCGCGAACCGAATTTAGCGAACTTTTAAACCTCCGACAAGTCATTATGAATAAGACCATAAGTATTTAGTAACGTTATACATCCACTAGCTGTTGCCAGCGACTTCATAGGTACACGTGGAATTTAGAACAAAATTACCGTTTTTGCAAAAATTTTTATTGCTGCTTCGCCCCTATTTATCGCAGCGTGACGATATATAGACTTTCTCGATAAATGTACTATCCAACACAAAAAGTTTTCACCTAATTTTTCAATTCGGACCAGTGGTTCCTGAGATTAGCGCGTTCAAACAAACTCACAAACTCTTCAGCATAGTATTAAGTAAAGATTTAAAAACATTTGTATTAAAACATTATAATATTAATAAATATATTTACATATCCAATGTCACTTACAGTAAACAAATCTCTTGGCTATGTTAACCCACATTCCGATAGAGTACAAGTGAATATAATGATACTATCCAACGCATTTCCCGCGCAACTAATACAAGTATGTCAAAGAGACATGTTTGTGTCTTATAGAAATGCTAAACTCAGGAGTTGTCAACTGTTTTATTTATTCGAGTATCTACATCATGGATTTGTTTACACATTAATGGATTATTAACTGGTTTCATGTAATTATAGGACTGGACAGATTGTATACTGGCTATTTGAAAAAGAACTGTTAGTAAACTGAGTCTATTTAATAAGTAAACTAGCTGTTGCCCGCAACTTCGTACACGTAAAGTTAAGAAACCAAATCTTAACAAATTATACAAAAAAGCCGTCCTGTGAACCACTATATAAATATAAAATGGCATTAAAATCCGTTTCGTTGTTTTGAAGACATGAGCTCACATACATGCAAAAATACATCTACTAAAATCAATGCAAAAACTCCAGTATTTAGCATTCAGCAGATATGTTCATCTAGATGTTGTTAGATAATCCAATGCAACTACATCATCACCATCATCATTACATCACGTCTTTTTCCCATGGGGGTAGACAAGATACTATGTATAAAGCGCCTTCTACTACGATCCAAACACACTTCCTTGGCTTCATCCACACTCATAAGTCTGCTTATACATGCCCGGTGGTAACTATCATATATTGTATAAGATTTTACATGTTGTATTAACCATGAAAAAAATGACGGTTTTATACAGTTTTACAGCTAAGTTAACATTTTTTTTATATCAGAATGAAAAAAAAATACAACTCTGATGCCAAAAACTATAGATTCATACTAAAAAGCCAATATTTTCACACCTTTATAAAGTAAACCTTAAATAAAATGTTGAAAATCCCTGTTTTATTTACAATACATGCAGTGTTTAAGTCACTGAATTGTAGTAAAACACTATAATATATAATATAATGTTTGAATCACAATTTCCTGTACTACAGCAATAGTTTTGGTTGTACAATGTAAACAATGAATACAGTTGTTTTACTCAAACTGGGTTTAGTTCACGTACGGTGCGTTTGAAATATGATATTACGAAAGTATTTTATAAGTGAGTGGTTTATTTACATTTAATATATAACCTACTAATGTTAATAAACATGAACGCTATGGAAGTCTCCGTGTAGTGACGGATTAAGAGTACAAGTGTCACACCTTTTTCTTCCCAAGGAGCCGTAAGAGCTAGCTAAGGGAAAGTTAAAAGGAAATAACATTTGCGAGAGACGGAGAATGTCTGGTTAGCGCGGCATAGTATAGCAGACACCCTGACTGAGTGGACCAGGTCCGTGCCCAACAGTGAAACGTTAATGGACTGAGAGAGAGAGAGATAAGAGATCTGATGTTTGTTGCTATTTCAGCTATAAACGCGGGTGAATTCGCGGGTACTAACTAGTATGTACACGCTTTTATTACGCTCAAACGTATCTATCTATGAATGCATACATTAATCTATGTAACGGAATCGTTGAAAGAAATTTTCTCCCAATTTGAATTAGTCGGATTGAATTGAAATTTTACCGATGACAACGCAATAATTACAAATTTTTAGTAAGCGAATTTCCAAGTGAATTTTTCATTTTGTTTATTAGCAAATTATTTATGTATGTCATTGTTATCGACTTCAAAAGAATGATATATATCAAATACGACAAATAAAAGTAAAAAAATCTTTCAGGTTTAATATTAACTGGATTAGCAGTAGAAGTGTGGTCTCATGTTGAAATAGAGGCTGAAGATTATTTCTTTCCCTTAGAGCCGGTAAGCATAACTATTCATTAGCCATAGATCACTTTAAATCGAGAGAGCATAATTATGAAATTTATGTTAAGGCCTAAATGCACCAACATTGGAAGAAGGCGTGGGTGATGGAGTAAAGCATATTCAAATCAAATCAATACCCTTTATTATACACCAAAAATGTTTTACAAAAGAATAAAAAAATATGTTTATGAGGTACAAAAGGCAAAAATATTCTTCTTCCGCAGACCAGTAACGTCCCACTGATAGGCACGGGCTTCCTCCACTTTGGGAAAGACTTTGATCTACTGCGCCGCGCTGACCAGGCATGATGGCACAGAATTTAGTTTAAAGTTTTCCGTCTCTCACAGTAGACGTTAACTGCTTATACTGTTTCTTAGCTGGCTCTCACACCACCCTGGGAATAATAAAATAGGGTGGGGATACTTGAATTCTTAATCCGTCACCACACAGAGAAATAAAAGGAAAATTTTCATTACTCGGAGCAAAATCACACGCTGAGTTAGCACATAAATTTATATTGTATGCTCATTTCATTAATTTGTATTTTTTTTTTGGTAAAAGGTGATTAATTTCTGCAAGATGGCTGACGAGTGTCAGCATGACTTCGTGCCCATATGTGGACAAGATTCGCTTGGTATTACAAGGATGTTCAGCGACAACTGTGATCTGTTTGAGTACAACTGCGATGAAAAGAAGCGTAAGTATTTGCAGAATAGATAATACCCACAGTTTCCCATTGTTATACTTACTACCCCGTTCCTTGGCTATAAGCACCTAGGTATGTATTATTTTTAACCGACTTCAAAAAAAGGAGGTGGTTCTCAATTCGTCTGTATGTTTTTTTAATAATTTTTTTAACTGGAGGAATGATTTTAATTATTCTTTTTTTATTTGAAAGCTAGTGGTTCCCGTGTGGTCCTATTGGCATCAGGTCAGGATCTGATACTTATCTCCTGAGAAATCAAGGAAAACCCACAAATTTCAAACACACAAAGTCGGTACTCATTTATGATATAAGCTATACATACATCTGTTAAGATTTATTAAAATTCATTTAGTAATCATAAATGTTATCCAGAAGTTTTTGCGTCAGAGATAAAACATAAATATGGATGTCCATAACAAAATAAAGAAAAATAAAGAAAGACTCTTGACCTTCGCAAACAGCAGTCATTAACACAACCAATGTGCCACGAGGTTTGTCACATTGCAGAAGTGTTAATTGTCTGTGCCAACAAACCTCGTCATCGCGGTATAGTACATCATAATCCCAGCGAAGTGGAGGAGGTCCGCACCCAACAGACAGAGAGAGAGAAGGAAATGTTTGTAATTAGGAATATCATTTCAGAATACCGCCACGTCATTCTAAATGTTTGTTCATATGAAGCGGCTGCGGCACCGTCAGGATAAATTACAAATAGGTAAGATACATGCATACTATCTCGCCTTTTTACCAAGAGGGTAGGCAGAGGTGAAGTGACGATATCTTCAAGAACACATTCACTGAATGAGAGTAGCGTAGAGCCACGAGTTGTAGTGTTCTATAGAGAAGGCTTACTTTTATTTATTTTAAACAAATCATTTTTCTTTACATAAGGGTATAATAATGTTGTTAGAATATTATTCTCTAGCATTTGCGCGACTCATTTGTTTAAATAAAACTACTTTTTAAGGATTTAGACTTGGTTTTAAATTTGGGTGAGTCTCACCCGTGACCATGGTGACTGCAAAATCTCCGAAACGCCAGGCCAAAATTTAAAACAAATACACGCGTCTAAATCCGTAAAAAGTAGTTTTATTTAAATGTTGTTAGAAATTAAATTGTAATAAATATTTATGGACATTTCACACAACGTATTTTGGTCCCAAAGTAAGCTACATTTCTATGTTAGCGTTATGCGTAACAAATACGGATACACTACATATTATATTTTTGTAATTGCACATTTATAATCCATAGAAAATATCCAATTATCTACTAACGGTCTTATTCATAATGACTTATCGGTGGTTTATACGGATATTTTATCGGAGAGATAATAAACGTTTTACCATAAAAATACTATTATGAATTACAAGTTTTGACATTTTTCGCGAACCTATTTTAGTGAACTTTTAAACCTCCGATAAGTCGTTATGAATAAGACCGCATTTTGTTACAGGAAATTGGCGAAACACGCAGACACACAGCAGAGAAATAAATAAAATCACCATTATAATAAGTAACAATATATTATGTGCAATAATAACATCAATAAATACAGACCATAGTTTTGAGGATGATGTTACAGACTATCTAATCCTTATCTATCTGTTTATCTATTACATCAAAACTAATGAAACGATTTATATAACATATAATGTAACTTTAGTATGTTCATGTTATAGTATTTAAACCTATTCCAAGATTTTAATAAATATTTTTGAAGCAAAAATTACAATACGGTTTAACCGTAAGTATGAGGTTCTCAATTCATCTGTATTATTCTTTTTCTTCATTTTTGTTTGTTTCCTCATAACTTTTGATTGGGCAAAGCGATTTTAATGATTCGTTTTGTATTTGAATTCTGATGTTTCATGTGTGGTCCCATTGTTCACCAAGTTAGGATCTGTTGGTTATCTCCTAAGTAATCGAGGAAAACTCTCAAATTTCAAAAGCACATGAAGTCAAACTAACTTTTTAAAAACAATACCCAATTATGTTAATTGCCATTTATGAGCTACACTAACACTGCTCTACATTTAAAGAGTACTGGCGCAAGCCAAACCGCAGGTAAAAGCTAATCTAATGCATAAAATTTCCATGTCACAATGTTAGTTACCGTACTCCTCCGAAACGGCTATACCGATTTTTACCAAATTTTATATGCGTATTCAGGTCTGAGAGGTCTGAGAATCGGCTACTATCTATTTTTCATACCCCTGACATTTGTATGGCAAAACAACGTTTGCCGGGTCAGCTAGTCTAATATATAAAATTCTCGTGTCACAATGATCGTTCCCATACTTCTTCGGCACGACTTGACCGATTCTTATGAAATTTTATATACACAATCAGTAGGTCTGAGAATCAGCTACTATGTATTTTTCAGACCAATAAGTGATAAGGGTTGTTCACCCTGAATATTTGTATGGCAAAAAAACGTTTGCCGGGTCAGCTAGTAATGATATAATAACAATACATACTTTCCGTTCAGTGTACAAACTAGACATAACAGAAGCGCGACAGAGCGCAAGTGTAAACATCTCATGTAAATGTTTGACGTCACACGCCTACACATTGTTACATATTCTTAGAAATATTTGAATAAACACTTGGTTATGTCAGTAGTGACACTGAGGTATACTGCAAAGATTTATCTTTAAGTTTCTGCGAATATCTTGATGTATTTTGGTTTCCTCTCTGTATCTCTCTCTCTCTCTTCAGTACATTGACGTCCCACTGTTGGGCTCGGGTCTCATCCGCTTTGGGAGGAATTATAGTCTACCATGCCGTGCTAACCAAGCGTGATGGCACCAGGTTCAATTTCGAGTTTTTCGCTTCTCACAGAAGATGTTATCCGTGTACAATATCCCTTAGCTGGCTTTTACAGCATCCTGTGATTAAAATGGGGTGGTGACACTTTTATTTTTAATCACTTAAGTGGCAAACTAGCTTACGGATCTCCATCAGGTGGCGTGTGTAGGCTACGGTAACCGCTTACCATCTGGCGTTACCATTGACGTCTACAACAGCAGAGGAGTGATTGAAGAAATTTTGTAAATTCTAGTTTGAAGAAGCCATTACTGTAATCCTCAGTAAAACACTATGTGAATTCTTATATTTAATGTCCAAAGATCGTTTGTTTCGCTTAGTTTAATAATAATTTTAAAGTTTAAGTAAGCAAATCAAATCTCTATCTATTACACACACATTTTAATCTATTTGCTGTTAATATCTTTTACGTTATCGTATTCCACGGACAGTGAAACAAAGCATTTTGCATCATAAAATTGCAAAACAAACTTCCCGGGTGTTCAGATAGAGGTGTTGTTACTAGATATCTTAGCGTTTATAGCTTTCCTGAGCTGAGTTGACATACTACATCTAAACGACCGTCAACTGATAGCAAGCTTTATAGTTTTCAAATTCACACACTACTACAGAAACTCGAATAAATAAATAAATATTCATGGACATCTCACACAACGTCCTCTGGTCCCAAGCTAAGCTTATATACTTGTGTTTTGGGTACCTATATATGTTGTGTTATGGTAGATTGTAGAAATTATTTAATAACTGAGTGAAATATACGTAAGTAGTTATTTTTAATTGACGGCTAGCTATCGACCGCAACATCGTACGCGTGGAATTTAGAAAATTAAAACCCTTAACAAATTATAATTACACAAAAAAGCCATCCTCTTGAACCACTCTATCTATTAAAGATATTCGCATGAAAATCCGTTGCGTAGTTTTGAAGATATAAGCTTACTTATGGAAATACATACAAAAATAACGACTTTGGATATTTGACGATATTGATGTATAATTGACAATATCGTCAAATAACACACACTATTTTATTAAACTAATGCCATAAAGGTAAGTAAAACGAGGGTGGCCTTATTGCTGCGAGTGATGTTTTCTTCATAACTCTTACCACTGCTACATGTGTTTTATCAAAATTCATTGAAATAATAACAAAATTTTCCATTGAGAAATATTAAACTATAAGCAAATTTATACTAATGTTATAAAACGCGGGTTCGATTCCCGCTCGGGACAATCATTTGTGTGATTTTTCTAATTGTCATACAAATGTTTGTACTGCGTCTGGGTGTTCCTATGTATTTTAAGTTGTATTTACAAAAAAAAAGTAGTAAATGTATTCTATCCGTATTCTGGTACCCATAATACAAGCATATAAGCTTAGCTTGGGACCAGAGGACGTTGTGTGAAATGTCCATGAATATTTATTTACTTATTTATTTAATAATAAAAAAAAAACTGAAGAGTTTGTTTGTTTGTTTGTTTGAACGCGCTAATCTCAGGAGCCATTGCTCCGATTTGAAAAACTCTCTTAGTGTTGGATAGTACATTTATCAAGGAAGGCTATAGGCTACATAACATCATGCTACGATCAATAGGAGCGAAGCATCAGTGATAAATGTTAGAGAAATGAGGAAATTTTTCTGAATCCCACGCGTACGAGGCCGCGGGCAATAGCTAGTCAGTATCTGAAATAATCTCATTATTGGATATTAATTTAACTAATATTAATAAGAACGAGTTATGCTTTTATTTGATCCATAGTAATGGATAGAAGTCATCGTATGCGTCTTCATGAAGATAACAGAGCGAAGTGCTCTTGCACATTTCCCATTACGCCTATATACAATGCTCAATTAATAACATCGACTGATATCGGTCGTCTTTACTCGTTGGCGGCTCGTCTAAGCCACTTATGTTCCTGATTATATTGAAGAGTTAATTGCTTATGAAAGTTAGTTTAAGAATATGTTGCTAACCTCTATTATGTAATATATTATAATGATTACAAGTTATATAGGATTATTACTGTTATCATTATCTTCCATTACATCAATTATTATTAAGTAACTATTTGTTGCCCGCGACTGCGTACGCGTGGAATTAAGTAAATTTTCACCGTTTTTGCAACATTTTTCACTACTACTTCGCTTCTATTTGTCGCAGCGTGATGTTATATAGCTTATAGCCTTTCTCGATAAAAGGACAATCCAACATAACAATTATTTTTCTATTCGAACCAGTAGTTACTGAGATAAGCGCATTCAAACGTTTTATAATATTACTAAAGAAAACAGCAAACATATAATAAAATTTAATAGAAAATAATAAGGAAATAAATTATAAGGAAAAAGCATATTCCGGAACATAAATAAGTAAAAAAAAAGGCTAGTTTATATGATTTATCGATATTTAAGTGAAAGAGTATGCAACTAATTAATTATTTAAAAAGAATTTCCATCTGGCGCTAAGGTTTACTGGTAGGAAATTCATTTATGAAGAAGATCGCCTGTGTAAAAGTCTTATCTGATTTTTAACTTTTATCTTACATATTTTTTTTGTGCAATAAAAAAAAAAGATCCGTTATGAAATGAACGAGATAGCAGGGAACAAGGAAACAGTAAAAACAATATATTTGTTTTCCATTTAAAGTATTAAAACAAGGAATAAAATATTTAAAAACAATTTAATTGTTTACGCTAACAATTCTGTAAAACAAATAACAGTTGAAATGCAAATACTAGTTCGTGACTCGTCATGAAATAACAAACACTATTTTACAATAAAAATAACTTGCTACAAATATAAGTGAGGTTTGTTTGCTCCTTCTGATACAGTTTCAAGTTCCTAAGGTTGTATGCTTGAGTGTATAAGTATGTTTGTGTGTTTACACAGATGCCGGCGCGCGCGCACTCGGTCTATCTATTACCATATAAGTGATAATGTGGTTTGAGGAAACTGCCGAATTTTGACCAAAGCCGACAGGTGACATTGCTCTTCACGTGTTACTCTCAGTTTGACAGCTAAATATATTCTATCTCTGTCATTTATATGTTATGGAAAAGAGATGAAATTATTTTTAGGTTAAATGTTGACTTAGAGGTCGGAATGACCAGTGATCGGGTTACAGTTCTATAAATATTTGTACGTGAAAGGCAAGGTTATGTCAAAAATTAAACATACAGTAGCCCTTAGTAGTTCTAGTTCATTATCTCATAAGTTAACATGAAAGAAGAGGTACGAACACTTAGTAGTACCACATAGAATTAAAAATACAACTTTATACTACTTTTTACGGATTTAGACGCGTATATTTGTTTTAATTTTAGCCCGACGTTTCGGAGACTTTGCAGTCACCATGGTCACGGGTGAGACTGAGTCTCACCCGTGACCACGGTGACTGTAGTAAAGTAAAGTAGTTTTATTTATGCAAATGAGTCGCGCAAGTGTTAGAAAATATTATACAACTTTATACTATTAAATAATTAGCTGTTTTGTATTTCAGTGAAGTTTTTAACAAAATTATGTAACGATATCCGGAAAAACGTTACTGTTTTTGTATTAAACGTATAGTTGCTTCCGACGATATGATTATGGAAAGAAGTGGCAAGATAATAATGCTTCTATTCGTTAAAGTTCATGATAGATCCGCTACAAGCAAGTTGGAGAGCTAAAACACCCCAGTGTAGATTTCAATTAATCATAATTTATTCCTTCAACTAACTAGCGACATTTACGTCAGAATACGATTACTTCACCGATTCAAATCGATTGTAAACCATTAATACACAGAAGTATGAAATAGAAGTACATAACGCAGTACTCGGAAAACTCAAAAATAAAACCTGTGCCAACGTGCCTCATTAAGGCAGCACAGTAGACCAGATTCCCTCTCAAAGTGGGGAGGCCCATGCTTATGGGGCTGGTGAGAGAGAAATATAAATATTATTCTCTCACTCTCTACCCAGCCCATAAATGTCCGATTGTAAATTACTGATGTACAGAAAAAAAAACATAATTCATTTTAATGAAAACTGTGTAAGCTCTTCATTTACATCCATGTATTTACTATTAATGGTTACCTTGATTAAAAATAATACCTTCAGCTTTATACTAGTACCTAACTAGCTGCTACCAGTGACTCCGTACGCGTAGACCTAAGAAAATTTTCCCGCTTCTTGCAACATTGTCCACTAACGTTTTGATCCTATTTGTCATAGCGTGATGTTTTATAGCCTGTAGCCTTCATTAATAAATGGACATCCAACACAAAAAATAAAAAAATAATTTCAGGCTTCTATATTATTTTGTAATCTGCGTCACGGATTTTTACGTATGGTCTAAGTCATTAGACTAATGCAATTCTAATATAATGAACTTAGAAGCGAATATCTTAATTATTCTTTTTTAAATAACATAAGCCTCTTGTGCATCAATCGGCAGCTCTATAACATAATTTTACTTTGTATTGGTTCGTAACTGGATAACTGATATTTCAAGAAAGCAAAATAAAAATATCAAAAACCACGTGTTCCATTGCAGAATCTACACTAACATACTATCTAAATCACATAGAGCTTAAATGATAAATATTGCTACACCATTTTTACCCAAGGGTGCTGTAGAAGCGCAAGCAAAAGAAAGAATATTAGTTCTTTCGTGAAAGACGGAAACACGAAATTAAACCCTATATCTCAGTGTGACTTAGTGGACTAAATAATCACTCCCCAGTAAAGGAGGTCCATGCCCCCACAGTGGAACATTGATTGGCTGTAATGAATAATAGAATGGTCTTGTCCTGTAAAAATTTAAAAAGCATGTTTTATCACACAGACGGTTTCCATATAGGTTGTTGGAAGAGATCGCTACCAGCAACAAGACCGCCGCTTGTACATACCTTATGCTGTAGGTACTATATCAAAACTATATAATATTTCTTTTCTTTAGTGAACAATAAAGAATTTTGTATTGTATTGTATTCTATTTATCTGGCAGATATTTTGTTAACTACGCTACATTACTGTATTCCGCTATCTCTTGTATATCATAGCAAACACAACAGTAAGACGCTACCTTCTTGTACCAACATCTTGGCGTAAACATTGGGTCGCCTTGTTAACCTAAATCGTTAAGAAGGATCGGTTAACACTTAGCTGGGCTGTGTTAATTTGGTGGACAATGCGTGGATTTGTTTACAACGCCTAGTTGCGGGTTAAGTGGGCTAATTGTTGATAGAATGTAAGGCTGATCTGCATGTTATGAACTTGAATTAATGGTTATTAGTAAAGTTTAAGGATAAATAAGGAGCTGTTGATTCCGTTGTTTACTTTGTATATTTCCGTGGGATATATTCTAAGAGCGGACTAAATAAGCAAATCAGTCAATTTTAAAAGGAATATAAAAACAATCAAACAAAATATTTTACGTTTGCCAAAAAGCATTAATTGTAAAATAATTTAAATACCTAAGCCTTTAAAAATGATTATATAGAGTTTTTAGAGCTTAATCGATTTTTAAGACAATTTTCTGTATATTTGACAGGTCTGCAAATAGACAATTTTTTTATACTTATACATCCTATGAGTACCAATATTCGGTGAAATTACGAGATCCTGTTGTCCACAACAGCTATCTTTATTCGCTGTACATTACCCTCTGAGTAAAAGTACCCATGAGATCACACTGCAGTTCAATAGATTGATTCTCATTGCTAGTAAAGTTCACGTAATTAAAGATATGGTTGAAATAAATAAATGCAATAGACGGGTGAGTTACGATGCCTCGCGGAGTCCTGCCTATAAAACAAATGAAGGCTCGGCGATGACTCGTAGTTCGACCTACGACGATTGTTACAGAGGAATAATGTAAGTTAAACGTAATAAATATTTAAAATACCTAACTATTAAATTAGTTAAATTAGAATCCGTAAAACAATCCGTAAAAAGTAGTTTTATTTATGCAAATGAGTCGCGCAAGTGTTAGAAAATATTAAATTAGAATATTTATTAATTAAATCTTTTTATATACCTATTGCAATATGTAAAAAGGCGAGTCTAATGCCTTAATATACATTAAAAAACGCAGTCAATCTTTGGTATAGTTATCATGAGACTGAATTTTTTTTTAATAATTTTACATAATGGCTAATAAGTAAATTTAAAAAAAAATCTTAGTAAGAAAGTATGCACAGTTTGTGTTTTTTTTTATTTACAACCATATATCAAGCCTTTTTCTTAGAATAATAGAGATATTAGAGTAAAATCAAACATTCCTCTCTTTATTTTAACAGAATCTTTGAAAATGCCGTACTATATTTGAGCTATTAAAAAATCATCAACAATTATGCAATAATCACCATTTAAAAGTACATATATACAAATATTGTGCAATATTTAAAAGAAAATTATATTAATAAGAAACGTACCTTCTCTACTTATAGTATTTGAGTGAGTGCGTTAGGTGCGCATGAGTCGGTGCGGGCCGAAGCAATTGATTAGTCGGCTTTCTTTGTACGCCGCGCCGATGCTCACAACAATTTGCTCGCGGCCCGACCGCCCTAATTTTAATGGCCTTATAAAATTTATATTTAATGTATTTATCATTTGATGGATTTATATGGATAAGAAATTTGAATATCGAGTAAACAATTTATATTTCCTGATCACATTTTTTTTAATAATGCACGTTGGTGCTTGATCCCTTTCCATCTGATGGCAAGCGGCAATGCAATCTGTGATGAACCAACTATGCAAGAAGCCTATTAACATGCTTGACAAACATAACTTCCTATCTGTTAAAGATACTTACATTTTTTTAAATAACAGAATTTAAAAAATGATAACTACATATAAATCAATCGACTAGGTTAGCCATGATTAGATAGGTTTCTGCTTTTGTGATATAGATTAGTTTAGACCTATAGTTACTGAGGTTAATCGGACAGCATTTAGCGATTTGAAATTAGAAATTTTACAAAAAATTACAACATTTAAAAACGTTAAAATATGTTACACTTTTCGACTTGTAATTACTAACGTACATATCATCGTTATTAATCTAATAGATAAAATTCTTGTGTCACAATGTTCGTTCCGATACTCCTCTGAAATGGCTTGATCGATTCTTAAGAATATTTTTTAGCATATTCAGTAAGTCTTAGAATCGGCTACTATCTATTTTTCATACCCCTATATGGCAAAACAATGTTTGCCGGGTCAGCTAGATTATGATAAAAATATAATTTTATATTGAGAATATTTAAATTGTCTTATCTATATATATCTTTCATGATACTTGAAGGCAGTATTGTTTTATTGTCGGCACACACGCGGTGTTTAAACGCACAATTGTATTGTAGCAACTAGGTGGCTTCAAACAAGACTTGGACAAGCCTGTTGATAACTACTTATGTCAGGGTGAACCTTTTAGGTAATGTTTGCTATTTAGATGGATGGAGTACTTTTTAATTGCATTTGGGTGTTTCTATGTGTTATACGTATGCATTTACAAAAGAAATGTAGTATGTAATATTTCTGTATTTTGGTACCCATAACACAAGCATATAAGCTTGGGACCAGAGGACGTTGCGTAAAATATCCGTAAATATTTATCAAAAAAAATTCTTTAATGGTTTCAATTTTCAAGGTGTGGGACATGTCATATAATAATATTATAGACTCAATGAAAATTTGGTTTTAATTTTAGACTTTCATACATATTTAAGAGTCTTATTTGACAACTTGTATGTATGTCAGCTGTTTTTCTTTTAGGAAAGGTTTAAGGTATTATCCCGAAACTCATACCCAGAACTATAAAGAAATTTTAAAGTAAAATCGATTTTCCGACTTAATCAGAAAATGGCAACCCTAAATCCTATTTGAGCGCTTTTTGACATATCATAACTAGTAGGGTATCCACAACTCAATTACAAAATTAATTTGATTAGTTTAAGTTTTATTTAAAAGCAGTTATTTATGGTTTACTCTTTTGGGATTAGAAAACATAGTATAATTTACCTATAAAAATAATATGGCGCCTTAACCTAGACGCTGTTGTACTTTTTGTTTTTAATAGGGTAAGGCGACAAAAGTGTCCATTACTTTTGTTACCTATAAGGTGAGTGCAAGTTCATTCTGAATTCGACACGTGAAAAATTCTCGACCTACCCCACGAGTGGACTTCAATCGATGGGGTTGTATACACGCATTGGCACGCGCATGCGTACTGACAATGTTGGACCAAGTACAGTCACGTACACGTACGGTTCGATATGAATTAAAAAATGTATAAGTAAAACTATTTTATTAAGGGCCTACATCAATATTATCGTCGACATGTACAAATTAACACAGCTAGTAGGTACAGAAAATGAAGAATTAGGGCTATTTTTTTGTTTAGTCAAAATCTACTAAATATATTTTAATTCTGATTTACGTGTTTCTATATATAATAGTTACTTATGTTTTTAAAGTTATTTCATTAGTTAATACGCGATAATAGACCGACAAATGAAAAAAATAAAAAATGAGAGAGGTTGTTTCGCTAAGATTTTCTATCGAGAAAACTTTTTCAATCGCGTGTCTGAGTTTATGCGATCCTAGATTATATATTGAAAAAACATATACTTAAAAATGAGAGGTCTAGCCATTCAATCTAAAGAAACAATGAAAACTTCGTACGTAGAAAAATGCACGAAGAATTTTGGTATCCTCTTAATTTCGAACATCGTCGGTTAAGAAACTGTACAAGTTTTTTCAACAGAAATGTCGTAGTTTTGTCAAAATGGTGGTTTCAGTCTTGAATTTTATTAGCATTGTAAGTACAATTGACATTTAATAAAAAAAATTGATTTAGCTAAAAACTCTGCTGAGTTTTTTACGCCGGTTCTTCTCAACAGATTGCGTCCTGAACCGGTGGTAGGGGCAAAAATGTTTGGACCTGTCTTAAGCACATAATTTTCTAAAAAGAAATGTGCCTACTTGATTAAATAATTTTTCATTTCATTACATTTCATTTCGAATTTTTCAATGAAATTTATGTGTAAGTGTGTAGCACTTACAACCGTCGGGAAAGTATGATTAGATTTGAATATGTATGATAGATGTATGCATAGATTTACCAGAGGTATAGTCTATGGCTACATCACCCAGTGAGCTTGAAGCCATATAGTTGTGTGACTGAAAATGTATGTATGTGTGTCTATGATACGGGCTATACGTCATATGAAATACGATTCTATGATGTACGATTTAGCCAGGCCAATTTACTTGTCCTCAATTTTAAATGTCAACTCTGCATCTGGTTATCTGGTATAGGTATCTGTGGATGTATGTTATTAAATCCAAGGAACTGTCTTAGGATAGTAGCAGAAGGCGTTATGTACTCTCTGTTTACACCCATAGAATGTACGTGATGGTATAATGAGGAATAAATGCTGATGATGAGATTTATGCCATGAAACGTTTAAGTATTTTGTGCGCGATTATACTGCGGCCTGCTTCGACACATTTTGCGGCATAGACGCTACACTGAAAGCTCGACTGAAGCTCCATATAGGTAACCGGTGCAATAGTATCAATTGAAAATACAATAATTATTTAGTATTTTGAAGTGAGTGAGATTGATAATCAAAATGTAAGTATAAATTTTTTTATTTGATTGTTTTGATGTAATAAGGGCATTATTATTGTAGTAATTTGGATTAAGTTATTTGTACTCTTTATTTTTTGAATGATTATGTTTTTGTTAGGGGCTTTTTTCGAGTTACCTAGGCTTTGGTTTTTCATGGGTTTTGTAATAGTGTATATATTCTTTTAGTGTCCTATTAAATCCTTTTTAAATTCTCATGTAAAAACTTGTGTAAGTACAACTTTTGTATAGTTTTTACTGGACGTGGTTACTAATTAACAAGCTTTTATTAGCTCGGTATATATCTATCTAACGGTTCTGTAACGGAATCTTTGAAAGTGATTTTCACATGCTTATATAGTAGTCGGATTGATCTGAAATTTCGCACACATATTAAGGACCCATTACAATGCAAGAATTTGATTTAAAAGTCAAGATTTTCATTCGTGGTTTTTTAAGCAAAAATTAGATTGAAAATTTGTGTTTATTCGTATAAATATACATGGATTCAATTGTCATAGAGCCGCAAGTTACTATTTATTTTTTAGAAGTAGCAATTTAAGCCATAGAGAGGCCTTGTACAAAAATGTTTTGAGGAGCCCAATGATAAAGTAATTTTTGTAGGGAAATTTCTTACAACCTCGGGCAACAATTGGCCATTCTAAGGGGCTCGTAACATTGACCTTATGCGATACTGTAGCGGATACTGTACAGCTTAGTTCTCCAAATACTCATTTTAGAAACAAACTGCTGTTGTTCAATGATTTCACTAAGTAGAAATACTGATACCAATTCTTTCGCGCACAACTAAACAAAACTTAACTAAAAATGAATTTTGATAGTGTCGATAAAACGATTCGGCAACATTATCTAAACTTTCTTGTTATAAAAACTGTTTATCACAGACTAAAGATTTTAATTAATATAAATATGCACATCATAATAGTCAATTCATCAAAATACACCAACAGTTGTTTTGATTTTTTCGTTAAGTTTAATTGTGCCCGTAGAATTGGCACCACTATCTTTCTGGAGATCGCAGTTGGCAATATGCCATGTCCCTTATCTATTAAGTTAGTAGTTACCAATTTAGATTAATGTATGCTAGCTATCGGTCGACATATTTATTTATTATTTATTTTATTCTTTATTGTACACCATACATATATCTTAAAATTAACTTATACTAAAAAAACAAGTACAATGGGCGGCCTTATCGCTTAAAGCGATTTCTTCCAGGCAACCTGAGCATGGACATTATGAAGAAGTAACTGGTAGTTGTAGGTGCACATTTATACCTAATATACCTAAACTACATAATATACTAACAATAAACATACACATATACTTTTTAAATACACATACACACAATTACATAAATAGATAAATTTACTAGGTGACATAATGCATAATATATAATAAAATCGATGATATTCGCAATGTCATTCGCCAAGGTTGAAGCAAGTATCATTTCACACCACACCTTGTCTTATTTACGTCATACTTATGGTATGAGATGGTCATATTATGTGTTGAGAAGTGATTTCTCAAATTTACCGGCAGCCGATGGATTCATACAGCACAGGACCACGCATTGTGGCGTTCTATGGGGGAGCCCTATGTCCAGCAGTGGACGGAGAAAGTCTAGTGGTTGTATGAATGGAAGTATGATTTTGCTATTTCTTATTGACGTTAGGATTAGGATTCTTCTCCTCCTTCTCCTCCAGCCCATTCACGTCCCACTGTTGGGCACGGGCCTCCTCCACTTTGGGAGGGATTATGGTCTACTGTGCTGCGCTGACCGTACTGGCGTATTGGCACAGGGTTTATTTTCGAGTTTTCCGTCTCTCACAGAAGGACGGAAAAGATCTGTGTGTAATATCCCTTAGCTGACTTTTACAGCACCCTTGGGAGGAGATGGGGTGGTGACACTTGTATTCTTAATCCGTCACCACACGGAGGATAGGATTAGGATTAAAAATTAAATAAAGACTTTTTTCGAATATTTATTGTAGGTAAATAAAGTTATCCGTGAATTGATTAACAATAAATCTATCTTGATCTTTTCCGTCTATATTAATATTAAAAAGCTAAAAGTTTATTTGTTTGAACGCGCTAATGTCAGGAACTGCTAGTCCGACAACTACAACTAACAACAGCTACAGCGTAATAAGGCAGCTAAGAGCAGTTATCATCGTTTCTAAAAAAACACACCTAAATTAACGCAGTATTGTTAACAAAACGTAATCGCGTTGTACAGCAATAAACGCGTGTTTTACAGCAATAAATTCGTTGGTTTTTCTTAAAAGTTCTTCGAAAAGGATTACGATAATAACAAAATTTAATAACAAATATTAAATAACAAATATTTAATTTACTATAGAATAAGGACTAGCTTCATAGTCTGTATATTTATTTCAATATATTCCAGGGCAACAGAAAGTGGTCCTGGTGGCTTAGCGCCCGCAGCACCAGAAGTCGGTCCCGATGGAGAGATTATCGGTGGGCCACGAACACCACAACAAATTGCAGCGCAAAGAAGATTGCAACAGTCTCAGGCACAAGTCGATGAGGTATGATTAACGAGTAAAGCTGTACTACTACAGCTGTATACTGTATGTTTAAAAACGTAGAATTATGTGTTAGAAGAAGCACGAAAGTGGAACAAATGCTGTAGAGATGCGCTCTTTGAGAAGTATATGTTGTGTGACTTTGAAAGATAGACTAAGAAATGAAGTCACATGAGAACGCTGCGTTCTAAAAGAGGATACGTACAAACTAAGGTGGAGAAAAGTATGCTTAGGTGGTTTAGCCATGTGGAGATGATCGTTGATAGATGATCAACTAAAGGTAGCACGGCGGATGTAAGTGGAAACATTAGGAGTGGACGCCCGAGAAAAATATTCTCTGATGTCATCGCCGGTTACTTTAAAGGTCAAGTGCACTTACAACCGTCGGGTATGTATGACCAGATGTATGAGTGTGGATGAAGCCAAGGAAGTGTGTTTAGCTCGTAGCAGATGGCGCTCTATGGTCTCTGCCTGCCACCAGGAAAAAGGCGTGATGCTATGATGATGATTATGATGTAATAACATTCCGTGATTTCAGGTGGTGGACATAATGAAAGCCAATATGGATAAGGTGTTGGACAGAGATGTGAAATTATCAGAGCTGGATGATAGAGCAGGTAATATATATTTTATTTTCTAGATCATTTACATCAATTTCTGTTTTGAATCCTTCTACATCAAATAGCAAGGCAAATCCTTACCATTACTGCCTTGTAGTTTTTTCTGTTTTACTGTACAAGCTGTGTTAACCAACAAAGGTGTGTTTTTAATATAGAAATACTAACATTTATGTGAATTTTATTCGTTAGATGCTCTTCAGCAAGGTGCATCACAGTTTGAACAACAAGCTAAGAGTTTGAAGAACAAGTTCTGGTTACAAAATCTTAAGGTGATGAATAAATTTTTTTACAATATGACTGAATGAATTAATGAATACACTTTATTGTAGATCAATAAATTAAATATACGTAAAAGGATCTAATTAACGAAATAATTAGCACAATAGGCGGTCTTATCACAATTTGCGATATCTTACAGATAACTTTGGTATGCAGTTATTCAATTCAAGAGATGATTGATTGTGGAGTATTATGCTTATTCAAAATATTATGTAAAACCTAAAATAAACATAATATTACAAGTTATTACCTGCGTGCGAATAACATTAATATAAATAAATAATTAGAGAATTCAAATTTTTTCTAAGATATCGTAATAGATATTCCTTCTTCATTGCTGACAATATAGGTGCCAAAAAGGCCAAGGTTATCTTTTATTGTTATTTGTCACCCAATCTACATACACTTTTAATTTTCTTAAGTAGGGTATACTTTACATTATTCCTGGAGATAAAAACTAACTAGGTCGTAGATCTTGAAGCTCTTCGAAAGCAGAACTGAAAAGTTTTCATAAAATATACACATCCCTACATAAACAACAAACAAATAGTTGTCCTGTACAGGGATCGAACCAGCGATCTTGTTGATGACAGTTCACAACACTAACCACTGCACTATAGGGCTCGTCATTTAAAAAATATGTAATTACTAGCTGTTGCCCGCGACTTCGTACGCGTGTATTAAATATTCCCCATTTTTGCAACATTTTTCACTGATGCTTCGCTCCTATTGATGACAGCGTGATATTATATATTCTATAACCTTCCTCGATAATTGTACAATCCCACATTGTAAGAATTTTTAATCAGACCAGGCGTTCCTGAGATTAGCGGGTTCAAACAAACAAACAAACAAACTATTCAGCTTTTTAATATAAAGTATATATTTTGGCTTTTATTACAGATGATGATAATAATGGGATTAATTGGAATTGTTATACTAGGCCTATTATTTGGTGAGTAAATGTTATTCGTATTAATAGATAATTACTGTTGTAAAGTTAAAAAGTAGATGATGTGGTAGAAAAAGTGAGAGATTTAGCTTGAGTTAATATTGACAAAATCTTGATCTATTGCAATTGAATGGAACTGTAGCTAATATATTATAAAGTTACTTTGTAGGTGTGAAAAGAAATAAGGTAATATAATATTCTTTGACTAAATAAACTGTAAAATACGCGTGTGAATCCGTAAAAGGAAGTTTTCTTGAATGGGAAAACATTTAGGATTTATAAACATATAAAACGGAAGTGGAATCGTAGTAGATTGTACTCTTAATGGTTCCCTGTAGTTTTATTATATTATCTGTGCCTGTATTAATTCTAGTTTGTAAGATAAACATTTTACAGTTGCTTTTTTTTCAAATAAAGTAAATAAAATAAAATAATGTGAATCAAACGTCCAAAGGAGTAACGTAACTTTAAAAATTTGTACTGAGTGCTGTTTCAAAGTCAACCTAAATGAATATTTGATGAAAGGATAAAAATTGAAGAAAACTTATGTACGTAATCATTTGAGGCTTCGACTCTCACTTTGACTACTTAACTCTGTTATATTGTGTTAATTTCTATAGTAGATATAATTGGCTTTAAATATTTTCATTTAAAAGCTTATTATAATAGTTTTTCATCGTTGGTTTGAAATGTTTGCTTGTGTTGGGACCACGTGTTTTATTTGCACAATTATTTTTTTGAGTTTTGAGTGATTTATTGTTTGAATATCAACTTTACAAGAATATTATGGTTTATGTAGGTACAGTGTGTAGGCGACTGCTTTTTTATTAGTTTGCAGAAAATATTAATTTGGTAGACTCTTGGTGTATGTAATTAGTACCTAATGCTTATAATTTGGCGGACCTTGTTGAGAATGATTACAGCTATGCAGCTGTAGAAAAATTTAAGAATCATTTATTAACTTCTAAGCAAAATCAGCAACTTTGATATTAAAAATTTTTTGGTAGCGAATAAAATAATGCTTTGTGGGCGTTCCGCTTAAGGCTGTTTGCAGATAATTTATATTAGATAATTTTTTGGTTAGTTCGGTACCGAGGCACGCCGACCATGGATGGGCCATCAATGCCGGCAATAACTGACAGTAGCACTGTGCCACCAAATACTAACCATTGTAAGTGACCTTTTTATTATTATTTTCTTCTAATCTTTGCATCTTAGTGCTTGTACGATGCTATTATTGTAGATATGCGTGATACATACCTTTTGAATGTTCATATAAAGGTAAGTAAAGTATGTTATTATAAAAACTTAAAATAGTTATTGTATGTAATAGTTTAAAAGAGAGAGAGAGAGAAGAAGAGAAAGAGAGAGAGATCGGAAGAGAGTAGAGGGTCAAATCTCATAGATTTATATTATACATATTTGTATTTCAAGCTTGTCACCCACATACATAAATAAAACAAGTAAATAAAACTCACACAAAATTCACGTAACTCTGCACCACTCATAACACATTTTAATATCTTTATTACTGAAGATAGCAGTAGATAGGCGGATTACTTTGCACTTCAATTCATACATATAACATCTTGAGTTATATTAACAATCTTATTCTTAAACATAGCATGTTTTTGTTACCCATTCACACTGTATCACTTTTTGCAAAGAATGTAGTTAGCGAATGTTACCCCAAATTATTAAATTAGTATTGAACTTGTTACCCATTAACACTTTAACAGTTGTAACGAAACACATTTCGCAAGGAAATGGTCTCTTAAAATGTTACCTTAAATTGCTTAAACCACATTAATATTTGTTACCCATCAACACTATATCAGTTTTAATTCAAATGAATGACCACCTATTTAATTTACGCAATTAGAAAGTGTTACCCTATTTTTCTGAATTAATAATTTGAATTTACGAATCTGATGTCAAATATAAAAATTAATTTGTGCTCTCGGTGTGTCTAATAATTTGATATTTTCTTTTCAGGAAAATATATGTAATTAACACACTCATCTCATCCGTTGGATTCCACTTCAAATGGGAAGCTGGTTTAGTGGAAAATTCAATCTGTCTATTAATATATACGTATCACACAATCTGGTTAGTTACCATAATCTCTTAGATATATTCTTCTAAAAAACGAGGAAATCACTGTTAAAAAGATATAAATATCTGATTAAAATAAACTTCTATAACTAAATTTCTCTAAGTCAACATAACATTTAACTATGACCATCAATTTTGTGATTTAAAATTGGACAAATAAGTACAATAATTTTACGTAAAAGAATTTAATTAATTAAGATTTATGAAATATAGATTCTTTATTTTTATTAAATTGACAAGATAGTGGGTTCGATTTCTGTATGAAATTAGTGCTTTAAACGCATAACTTTACTGCGTTTGAGAGTTTTCTATCTATTCTGCAAATCTATTTACTATGAGTTGGTACCCATAGCACAAGCAACGAGCTTAGTTAGGGATCAGAGGAAACTAGTGAATATTTCTGTATTTAATTATTGCCATATGCATTGTGGTCTTCTTCACAGGGCTAAAAAGATTATTTGCGTGCCTTTTAGATACTATTTATACTATTTACTATATTTATTTATTATTTATAATATGTAATAATAATTATTATTACGTAAGTATTTCTTCAACCAGTACAGGTAAAAGTGCTCATTTAATGCATTGTATTTAGCCAAATGTAGTGGAATCTTTCTGATATTGTAAGATAGTTCTTATAAATCGTTGTACTTAATGTTAAAAGTCTTACACTCTATTTTTTTCAATGTTGTACACTGTATACTTATTCATTGTAAAATAGAAATAAGACCGGCTAAGTGCGAGTTGAATTGCGTACGAAGGGTTTCGTACATACTATTGTCATCATACCTATACGTACATCTTAGATTATCATCTCGTTTTATCTTTTGGCAAGGAAACCCTAAAAATATGCCAGCTAATATTGTTTGTTAAATTTATAGCTTATCGAATCTTATGAAAAACGAATTGTGATTTAGTTATAAATTACTTTAGAAGTCCAATACTTACTTATCGTCTTAGAAGTCAATTATTTGACGTATTGCAGTAATCGTATTTTATTTAATATTTTCTAACACTTGCGCGACTCATCTGTTTAAATAAAACTACTTTAACACTTTAAACGTCTACTTTAAACTTACGTACTTTAAACGTCGCGGCGTCGGGCCAAAATTTAAAACATATATACGCGTCTAAATCCGTAAAAAGTAGTCGTATTTTATTTGTTATAAACAGCTATTAAAATTAATTTATGGTTTTATTAATAATCTAGCTAAGAATAAATTAGGTCTATTGTGCCCGGGTTCCATCTGCGTCCTAACAGGCTACGCATGTGTAGCTACCATCAACTACCTACATTTTCTTGAAGTTCGTTGTGTAACTGTAATCCAGCGAATTAACTGTTATCACTACCGGTAACGCAGATGTAGAGCTGAAGTATTAAAACTTTAACAGCTTAATTATTTTATGAATGAATTATTTGGCGTTATTTGATGAATTTTGGCGGTTAAAAGAATAATGCGAATAGTAAATTTTTTTTTAAATGTTACTTAATAAGACAAAAAATATTGTGATTTTAACAAAACTAACATAATTAACATTATTGTTGCCTAGCCTAAAACATAATTGATACCGACAATATTAGTTCTTTTGTAAACTTAACAAATGTGATAATTGAAATCAGAATTTGAATTTAGAAATTGTAATTATTTAAATCAAACCAATTATAACGGATTAATACTCGCTTAGAATACCATTTTTAAAACGCTTTGCTAAGTTCGGTATGTATCTATCAATGTATTAATCTATGTAACGGAATCTTGCAACGCGATTTTCACCCACTTAGGTAGTTGTAGTTGGACTGATGACAATGCAATTATTTAAAAAGATATTCAGGATTTTCTTGTTTTATTAGTTTTTCAACTAAGCAAATTATGACGGAATTGTTTTATTACTTTATATTTTCTATAAAAAAAAAATTGGTCATTTTTCTTTTCTAACAGCAAAGACCTTGGGTGGTACAGAAATAGATAAAACAGATGTACTAACAAGCGACATTAAGGGCCTACATCAATATTATCGTCGACATGTACATATTAACACAGCTAGTAGGTATAGAAAATGAAGAATTAGGGATATTTTTTTGTTTACTCAAAATCTACTAAATATATTTTAATTCTGATTTACGTGTTTCTATATATAATTGTTACTTATGTTTTTAAAGTTATTTCATTAGTTAATACGCGATAATAGACCGACGAATGAAAAAAATAAAAAATGAGAGAGGTTGTTTCGCTAAGATTTTCTATCGAGAAAACTTTTTTCAATCGCGTTTCTGATTTTATGCGATCCTAGATTATATATTGAAAAAACATATACTTAAAAATTAGAGCTCTAGCCATTCAATCTAAAGAAACAATGAAAACTTCGTACATAGAAAAATGCACGAAGCTATTTTGGTATCCTCTTAATTAATAAACTAATTAAGACGAGACTATAGATAGATAACATAAAGTAGTTTCTAAAATATTGGTCTAAATTTTAAGACAAAAATTTACGCGTATAAATCCGTTAATAGTGGTTTTATTTCAATAAATTAGAGATGGAATTGATAGAGAATATTATAATTATTTCAATTATATGGTGTTGTGCTATGCTTATCTTATGTAACTTAATACTAATAGTGATTTGAATACAAGACTTATGAGGAAAGCTCTAAGACAGAATTTTATTATACATTCAGTATTAAAATGGAAATCTATATACTCCATAAGGTATTGCATCGGTAAATGTATGTAATACAATTATATTAATAAATGATCTATGCCCCACTATGGGTTGTGATGTCATTGTTAGCATTATAGATATTGGCATCAATTCTGTTACGCCAGTTAAACTAAACTTAACTAAAATTAAATTAATTCTGGTGTATTTTGATAGCCTGTATTACAGACACACGTAGTTACATTTTCACCTAGATAATAATATGTAAGTGGCTTCAAGACGAGTGAGGAATGTAGCCATAGACACTAGACAGACACTACGTTTAGTAAATTTGTGGTTATATTAAAAATCTTGACATTTACTATTCAATTTTTTAAATTAGAAAGTCAACAATACCGAATTGTATTATTGGTTCTAGATTTAGTTTAAGTTTAGTTTAACTGTGCAGTCAAAATTGATACCAATGACTATAAAATTGTGCAAACTGTAAAAATAGTTTCCTTCTATGTTTGATCAAAGTTGAGATTATTAAAAATTTAAATTATAAATGTTTAACATTTTAATAATGGATATAAATGTCTTATTATAGGTACCTAATTAAAGTGTTATAAAAATTAAGACGAAATTTTTATCAATAAAAAAAAATACGATTATGTTTTAATTTTTTTTCTGTTTGGACTTACCATTACTATAATTATAATCACAAAACTCATCATAAATATTGTCAAATTTCAATAATCTGGAATTATTAAATAAAATGTGATGAATATACAATAAAACTACGCATATCTTTCATTTCTATTTGTATTTTTTTTTACATTTTACACAACGTCCTCTAATCCCTATCCTATCCTATCCTATCCTATCCTATCCTTATATGAAACCCATAACATAAGTTATGGGTTTCATATATACATATACCACTTTTTCTTTTATAAATACATATTAATAATACGTAGTAGACACCCAGACGTGTTATAAATATCACACGGATGATTCGTATTCCATGCTAAACTTGACGCTGCCATCTCAAGGACCAGCGTAATTTTTTTTTACCTTGCCCTGCCCTAACGTCGAAGGACTAGCTACTATCTAAAGGCATCCTCACCGCAAATTGGCCTGGAGACCAAGCGCTCATGGCGGTCGTAGATCAGTCTCACCGTATATATAATACTTGCTTTGTTTACAGATTGCTGGAAGGGTGAGATGTTGATTAGTTTCGATTCCTTTACGAGTTTTAATTTCCAAAAGACGACGGAATCACACGCTCTTTCAATCCTCTACTGTAACATGTATTCTCTCTCTCGCTCTATCCATTATTGTCCCACTGTTGGGCAAAGGATTCCTTCACTTTGGGAGAGATTATATCCTGTGCCACGCTGACCAAGCGTGTTGGCATAGGATTTATTACAAGGTATCCATCTCTCACATAGGACGTGTGTACAATAGGTATCCCTGGCTTCTACAGTACCCTAGACAGGAAAAGGGGTGGTGACACTTGTTTTCTTAATCCGTCAATACACGGTACTCATTTTTCCCTTAACTTTGTAACTTTAAAAGGGATTATGCAAGTTTGTGATTGAATTAAGATAATATGTAAATAAATTATGCAATAATCCAGAAAATACTTAAGATTTTAATCACTAAGAACTTTGTGTAGTGCAAGGTATGAACAATAAATAAAATATTACTAAAAATGTTCACAGTTTAATGTTTAGAGTTTTTATAAGAGTAAATCACGAAGCTATTAAGGAATATGGAATATTGTAGTTTATCAGACGAAACTTAAAGTATAGATAATATTGTATGCAAACACTTTTTTTACCAGTTGCACTTCTTTTCGGCATAATAATGTCCACTATCATCAATAATCAATGTTTTTAACTTTAGTAACTAGTAAGTACATATAATATGAAATCAATAAATCATATAATCAAAAAAAACTTGTGCCTACATGCACAATTTTTTTTGCCAAAACAAATTTATGTGCTCTTATTATACGTCCAGATTTTTTCCCTACCACTGGTTCAGGACATTCATATCATTTATTCAATAGGTAATGACCAGCTCTTTTTTAAGATATCGCTATATCTTTCTCTCTCCAGCCCATTAACTTCTCACTGTTGGACATGAGCCTTCGCCATTTTGGGAAAGAATTTTGTTTATTCTGCTGCTTTAACGTACTATACAATATAAATATTATTTTAAGATACGATATCTGTATAAATCGCGAATGAAACATTAGTATTTTGCTTGGTTTAGGACTAAATTATTCCGCAATATGCATTCGTTATTTTCTTGTTTATTTATTTAATAATTCGACTAAAACCCCACAGTTGACGGACAAATAAGAATACAGGTGTCACCTCCCCATGTCTTGCTCGCAGGGATCGTAAGAACCGAGGAGGAAACCATGCGAATTTATAAACCATACGAGTATAGAATGATGTGAGAGTTCGCAAAGCTTTCTCTTTGATGGAGTTAGCCGCCAGCCATTTTTAAGTTACAGTAATAGTCTATTTAACATGAGTTATGTGCTTGTGTTATTTAATTTAACTAATGTTAGTAGTGCTAAAGCCGTTGCTAAAGCCGTTTAGTAAATACAAAAGTTAACATCAGAGGTTTACCAGATTGAGTGTCTATGGCTACATCACTCAGCCGGCTTGAAGCCACTTATATACCTAATATCAGGGCCCTGAGTCGGGTATTTCAACGGTGTCACAACTGTACCATTATTGTACCATTATGGTGCAATAGTAAAGTTTTTGGTAGTCTACTATTAATGTGTCGTCATAACGACTTCATCATTGTCTTACAATTGTCAAAGTGACATAAATTGCTAGTCTCGTACACAACTGCTTCACAATTGCAATTCAATGACTGTCAATTGTGTTCAATGTTTCGGTAGTCTGCTATTTTGAATTTGACAGTAATATTTTTAAATTGTCCTGTGTCGACAGATTGCCATAAATAAAAAATAGATAGATAGAAATATTAGAAATTGTTCTTTGTAATTTATTGCAATTTACTAATCTCCTAAACTTCACATTGCTTTTTATACTAATAAATAGTATGTACAAATATATTTAAACTAAGTCTAGCATGATTAAATGTCTAAATTTATTAGTAGTTTTTCGAAAATCACTTCAACTAACGCATTTTTTAAAAACGGCAACACATACTTACCATTCTAACACAATCCATAGATAAAAGAGACCGAAAATTCAATGCATAGATAAAAGAGATCGACAATTCTATTACCATTGAAAGACCGTTATGACGGCATATAGCAGACTACGGATAATTGACTTCAATTGCAACGGTATCGTGCCGGTATTGTGCCGGTATGACAATTGTTCCAAAATAGTGGACTTGAGCACCTGTGTGCGAAATATGGTCTATGATACACGCAACAGGTTAATTCGAACCATAGACAGGCCTTCTCTTCGCTATGGAATACTTGTTTTATTGCTTCTAAACGTGCAGTTTTTAGTTAGAAAAAACTACATGTCACATGAATACCATATTTTATTAGACCCTGAAGCACAATTTAGCCAGGGTAAAGTAATTGCCTTCATGATTGAACTAGTATCCACTATCTGGTAAATCTGTGGTTATGATAATAATAAATATTCCTGGATTAGACAACGTCTTCTGATCCCTAAACTAAGCTTATATGCTTGTGTTATGGGTACCAGAATACGGATATAATACATTATACTTCTTTTCTTTTGTAAATACATACTTATTATATATAAAAAAACACCCTATGCAGTACAAACCGATGTCCCGAGCGGGAATCGAACCCGCCTAGACAGTCCCTCACATAAACCACTCAACCATGAGGCTCGTCGAAGAAGAAAGAAATAAATACAAATTGAAAAGTATAAATATCTTAGAGGTAACTAAAACAAAAACATTATAAAAGATAGAAACATCACCATCGACAAGTTGACATGTGATAGTTTTATATTACCCAAGGATTCTCGTTGAAATTTTAACCGCATATAAAGTGATGCAAAAATGGACCGCGAACACAATATTTTGTTCAGCAGACAGCCAATTAGTTTCCCTGTGGGAACTGTCTAGAAAACAGAGCGTGTTTTGTTACATACAACTGTTCTTAAATTGCGTTCGATAATTACGTACTATTTGTTCGCGTGTGTACATACCAAGAGGTTTTCTTTTTAATTTTCGTTTAATGGTATTCAAATTTCTTTATTTGCAAATGGGTAGGTTGCTAAATGTCCGAGTTTTATAACGAGTATCTAAAGTAATTTATTAATTTTGCAATTGACTTGCTATGCTTTTACTTAATAAATTAAATTATAGTGGAAAAAGTGATCTATCTACCGACTGAGCTATTGCGGTCGTGCCCACAGCAACCAATTTATCCACTACAATGGCACTCGAATGAGTGACATTGCAGTGGATAAATTGGATCAAAGAATGTGCTTAACAGTCTCGATATATGGCGTTGTACATCAAAATTCGATGCAGGCTCACTCGAGTGACATTGTAGTGGATATTACGAGTATCTAGCTAAAATCTGTGATTTCACCCGCGTTTATAGTTATTGAGCTTCTCCCTCCAAATACACACCAAACCTTAACAAAATTGTAAAAAATACATCATGTGTGATAATTTCAACTTTTTAGCTATCACTGTTCTTGAGATACAGTCTGATGAAGTCTAAGTACTCGCAATTGCTGGTGTGACCCTAGTGTTACCATAGCGTTAACTTTTTGTAACTTATTCTTGTCACTGTATTAATGGAAAATCTGTGTAACATAGCAAATAAAACTTTTCTTTCTTTCTTTTAATACGCAAAACGGGACCCCTGTTTTATTTTTTGGTACGGAACATAAATAAAATTAAACAACACTTTTCTATGGTATACCATTTGTATGATTATTGTGATATTTCAGAAACTCACTTCTGCAATTGATTTAAATTCGAGTTAACATTAGTAGTGGTAACAGAATCATAATGCTCGTAGATCTGAAAGAGTCTGCTGCGAGATATTGAATTTAGTGTGAACACTCGAAGCATTATTTAATTGCGTGTCAGCGAGGCGCCTGACCGTTGAGATGCGATACATATACTGTACAGTGAAGTAACAGATTACAAATAATATAAAGAGAAAATAGGGTCTTGTTTGATCAATGGTTTTATTCAAAATGTGTCGTTTACTTTTATGGGATCTGTGCTAAATAATCAAATGGGATCCTATTACTAATAATCTACTGTCCATCCACCCGTTAGTCTCTTTGTTAGTAGGCTGTATCTCACGAACAGTGACAGCCGGCTTGTTGTCTTTGCGCCCGTCAAAATGCGTAATGGGACAAGTGCGTAGCACTTACAATCATCTGACATTGTATGACCCACTCTATGAGTGTAAATGAAGCCAATGAAGTGTGTTTGGATCTTAGTAAAAAGCACTTTGTAGTCTCCGCCTACCCCCATAGGAACGGGCGTGACGGTATGAGGAACATAATGTATTTTTGTTGTCGCTATGAGCTGTACTGGTGGAATATAAACTTGCGTTATTTTATTGTACTGAATTCTATTTAAATCAGCTCAGCTCAAAAGAGCGACACACAAACAGAATTTCTTTCGCATTTGTGATTTTAAACTATGGATAAAATATGTCTTATACAAGTATATGGTCTTATATACCTACTTTCCAATTTCCCATAATTAGAAGATAACACTTCAACGCTTCTATTAATCTTAAATTACCATCATTTCCTAGACTATCACATCACGTAGCTGTTCAAAATGGGACACTATCTTTATATTTCTAGTTAGTAACCATTGTAGTTAAATTGTTTCCACTCATGCTCATCATGCCTGAACAGATTACGATGTGTGGCCTGTAGGTAAAGAGAAAATTGCGATTATTACGTTATACTCTAACGAGGTGTTTGAAACCCTCTCTGTAATATGAACAACCGACAATTTAATGTTGATGGATAAGGAATTATTATACTAGGATGTGCAGTCTTTTGTTGTGCTTTCTTAGAATTTATATGCAGTTTAGAAAATTGTTTAAAACTAGCTGTTACCCGCGATTTCGTACGCGTGGAATTTAACTTTTTACAGTTTTTGAAACATTTTTCACTAACGCTTCGCTCCTATAGGTCGCAGCGGTATTTTATACAGCCCAAAATGTTTCTCAATAACTGAACTATACAACACAGAAAGAATTTTTCAAATCGCACCAGTGGTTCCTGAAATCAGCTTTATAATATTAGTTTAGCCTTTAGTTATAACACATGGAAGAGACTGATGGACTTGTGTCATGAAATATTCATGACAAAATATATAGGTATAATATGGTTTGTTCTACGTCAGCTTTTAGTGTCTCACTTGATAGAAACCCTAGTTAATTTGTACTATTCCCATTCCATCCTCCAAAACGGCATCAAATAAAAGTAGGTCTGTAATTTATCAAGTATCACATTTAGCTAGCACAAATCTATATATTACTAGCTGACCCGGCAAACGTTGTTTTGCCATACTAAAAAAAAAAGTTTTAAAAATAGATGTTGGCCGATTCTCAGACCTACTGAATATGTATGTAAAATTTGAGAAGAATTGGTCAAGCCGTTTCGGAGGAGTACGGTAACTAACACTGTGACACGTGAATTTTATATATAAGATAAAGCTGAGATGTTTGTTTGTTTGAACGGGCAAATCTCAGGAACCACTGGTCCGATTTGAAACATTCTTTCAGTGTTGTATATTACATTTACCGAGGAGGGCTATAGGCTATATGCAAGCTAGTATATAATAACAGTTAAATGGACATTTCACATCTCTGATCCCAAACTTGCTGCTTGTGTTATGGGTACCAAATACATAATAGCTATAAATAAATAGATATGTAGAATAGTCTTTCTTTCATATCCTCCATGATACAGATGGAAGTACTGTAAAAAATAGAATATGAAATAACGAGGAGTTAACAGAGGTATGATGTCCGACAGTGCAAATAACACGTTGCGTCTACCCCAGAAATGGGATCAGGGCAGGAGAGTGATGAAATTACAAAAACCTATAAAATATGCAGTTTACAATTAACAGTACCGGGGATATAACCTGCAATATTGTAAACACAAGTCGTTAACATTTAGCTACAAGGCCTGTCGAAACATTTTTATTTTCAGTTCAGAGCATAGAAGAATACAAGTAGAACTTCAAGTACGGCATATAGGCACTCCTATGGTAAGTGCAAGCATAGTTGGATTTGATAGTTAACTAAATTGTTTTATACTATCATAAAGCCAATTCCTCGTTATTTAGGTTCATCACACACTAACGAGCGACGCTAAAGCTATAATATGCAAGAAAATTATATTATCTGCATAAATTATAGATGTCTAGAATATAATTTACTAGCCATTGTCCACAACTTCGTACGCGTAGCATTTGGATACCAAACCTTAATACATTATACAAAAAAGCTTGAAACACTCTATCTATTAAAAGAAACCGCATCAAAATCGTAGTTTTAAAGATAAAATATAAGCTCACTTAGGAATATACAAACAAAAATAACGATTATGTTTCATAATAAGTAAAGATTCGTCCTAGTTACTTTATTGATGTCTGTTTGATGGTCACACAATGTCGTGTAAGCTTTAGTACTTATAAATGACTAGTTTTTCACGACAAGTTACATAATAATAATTGAACATGTGATCTCTAATATCAATTTGAAATCTTTTATTTTCATAGATTTTGTAACAAAACTGATAGAATTTTAGATGTTTTTCATATCCTACAGAATACAAATATTTCTAAAACCTTGTACACACATAACTATAAACTTTTTATCTTTATTAATAGTATAGATATAGCACTGGTCCACAATCTTTAGTTTACAATCACAAAACAATCACGGTAAGCGTATCAGCCGCCGACAAGAGCAACAATTGTGAGTATTATTGTAATACAAGGGGTAATGCATTTTATATTGTTTATCGTTCGTAACCAGGGAAAATAAAAAACAAAAATTGTATGTAGCATACCTGTGGTGTTTCCTTCAATATAATAAAATATTTCAGACATGACTTCGGGTTTTCCCTCCGTGTGGTGACGGATTAAGAATACAAGTGTCACCACCCCGTCTCCTCCCAAGGGTGCTGTAAAAGTCAGCTAAGGGATATTGCACACAGATAACGTCCTCTGTTAGAGATGGAAAACTCGAATATTAAACCTGTGCCAACACGTCTGGTCAGCGCGGCACAGTAGACCATAATCCCTCCCAAAGTAGAGGAGGCCCGTGCCTAACAGTGGGACGTAAATGGGCTGGAGAGAAAGAGAGAGAGAGAGGAGGAGATAGGGTAGTAACACTTGTATTCTAAATTCGTAACCACACGTACACGGGAGAGACAATGCTTGCATTCAATAATTTGTTAGATATTCTAAATAAAATAATGCGATTCGAAGGCATAAATAACAATAGGTATGTTAGTATAACCATTTATGCAAATATCAGTAATATCATTGGTGAATAAATTAAAATGATTGTAATCTTTTAATTATTAATTGTTGATCACATCGTATTGTTTGTGCATCACTACTGTCGGTGAACTCAGGCAAAGGTCAAGTTACTATTAAAGCCTTAACAAAAGCGAATATCCAACTAAACTGTTTTAAATGCAATTAGGACTGAATTTAACTTTAGAAAGATTATTGATCACAAGTATTTAATAAATATTTTGTAAACAAATAATTTCTTTGATATTTTCTAAAATATTTTTTCTAATAAATCATCTAATCAATTAAACCCAAACAAATTCTTTGTTTTTAGAAAATATATCTATTCATTTAAATAACAATTAAAATGGATAAATTACAATTACCGTTAACTCTATTAGCAAATACGCTCAAAATGTTGTTAGATTTTATAAGAAGCGTGTGCCTTAGAGGCGATTACATCATAATATTCAAAGCTGCAAAGTCACAGTAAATATCACACACAGATATATCACAGAAGTTATGAAGAGAGGATATGAAAGAATAATAAATGTGGTTGGTGATTTTATATTTTTCAGTCATAATTTAATGATCAGGTTTGTACGTGTGGTGACGGATTAAGTATAGAAGAGTCGCCACCACTTTTCGTTCCCAGGTAAAAGCCAACTAAGGGATATTGTACACAGATAACATCATCTGTAAGAGACGGAAATCTCGAAAATAAGCCCTGTGCCATATTCCATCATAAAGTGGAGGGGGCCCGTGCCCAGTGATGGGACGTCAATGGTCAATGGGCTGAAGAGAAAACAGGTTTGTCTTAACGCTGATTTAGTGACCTGTGTTTTTCTCATATACTCAATTAACTTCAACATGCGGTAGTTGTGACTATAGACGCACTTTAATAAACTCTGATTGCACAATATATCATAAATATTTATTCAAATGTAATTAATATTTACTATTTAATGGAATCAGGTGACTTTGGGGACGAAACGTCCTCGAGTGGCAGTCAAGCACCAGACGACGCAACGTGTGGCGACCCCCACCAAGGTGGACTGATGATATCTTCAGATATGTCAGGGGCTGCTAGATGAAGTTAGCGCAGGACCGTGCGTTGTGATGTTCTAAGGGGGAGACCTATGTCCAGCAGTGGACGGAGAAAGGTTGATGGATGGATGGAATGGAATGAAGTGACGATTTAAGAGAACCAGAGAACTCTACTGATAATGTAGAGAAAATAGGGTGGTCATACCAAGGTTTTGGTGTTAGTGATATCATATTCCAAATGTATCGTTAAATTGCCTTTCACCTACAAAGTTTTACGACAAAGTCAACGTAGGCATTTGTCTATATTTTTAGGAAAGCTTGTTATATCAATAATAATTCTAAGTATTGATGAACTTACGACCAACGAATTAACTTACAATATTATTACTACAATACTATAAAACTTTATATTTTACTTAGTCTTATATTTCCATAGATATTGGTTTATTCAAATAAAACTATATTAAGACGGTAGGATACCAAATTATGCTCCATACAAAAGTATGGGTATCGTACTGCCGTTTTTTCTTCGCAAAAGTTAAACCGATTTTAATAGTTTTTGCATTATATTATGGATAAAGAGTATATCTATGCTTCTATCAATTTCTTTTTTTCAAAACATAATAACTAAAAGAAATATGACGATCCGAAAAACCCACTTTTTTCGGTTTTCTTTAGATAAAGTTGCAGGGTCCATCACACAAATTTGGTAAAGTTTTACCACAAAAGAAAGTGATAGAACCATAGATATACTCTTTATCTATAATATAACGTAAAAACTATTAAAATCGGTTTAACTTTCGCGAAAAGAAAACGGAAGTACGAAACGTCTTTTTTCAAAGAATTTGTAGGTAAAATCCGCTTCATCTATATGTTGTCCCTTTCAGCGCGGCGCTCGGAAATAGGGATAGCAAAACCTAAGGCAAATACCTAAATAGGAGTATAGTACCCTCTTAATACAGAAATCCAATTACTTTCGTCAATATAGTTATAACAATTGGTGCTGTCCGCTGTTAGCACTAAAATTTTATTGTACAGGCCCACTTAACCAGCAAGCGGCTTTGCTTGTATTCCCTACGAAACAGAGGCACTTAGCTCTAATAGTCTGATCGTTATAGTAAATACCAAATAGATTTTATACGCAAAAGGTTTTATCTATTATTTTAAAAAGTATTCTATGTTACAAAACATCATAGTGTACCTACATAGCACAGTGTAATTGGCACCTACTGTTGGTACTAATGAAATAAATAATTATTATAATTTTTATAAAGCCCGTCTTTTTTAAATTACACCGTATTGTAGATTTTATATAAGGGATTTGGATTGGATAGGTAAATTTTATAGCAAGCCTCGTAAGCCGACCTCAAAAAGTAGTAAAAACATAAGATAATGAGATTAAAAATAATCTGAAGTAGAAGAAGATGTGGTACTTCTCTCTCTCACTTCAGTCCATTAACGTCCCTCTGTTGGGCACGGGCGAAGGCCTTGTTGCACACCTGGGACATAGTAGATCAGGAGAAGTCCTGGTATACTATGGCCCAGGTGTGCTGGCATAGGATTTATTTTCAAGGTTCCTCTAACAAAGGAAAATCTGTGTAAAATGTATCTTAACTGACTTTTGCTTTGACTTTTACTTGTAAAGAATACTAGATGGCTGGTCGAGATTGTTGCAAAACATTCTCGATAGATGGCGTTGTACATCAAATGCGATGTAGACTCAATCAAGTAATATTGTAGTCGCGAAATTGGTTACTATTAGCACGGCCGCATTAGCTCAGTTGGCAGAGCGACGGAACGGTATTCCGAGGTCGTGGGTGCACATCTCGCTTGCGGTGATCACTTTTTCCACTACAAATTACATTCTTACCCTATAGTTATAATAATAAATCCCTAACATCTCAATATACCACATGACACAAACTCGTTATTTTATTCACTTAACAACTTCCCCTAGAAGTAAAATACGGCGTTAATTAAAGAGTTTTAACAATCTGTATTGTTGTCTCTCTTTAACTACCTAGTATTTACATGCTCTGTTTCATTATTATAACACAGTGGAGGCTTATTGAATGTGGTTGTCAACCTTTTATTTGTTTTGATTTATTTAAAAAATGATAAGGAATACCTGAGTGGTTTTTCATTGATGTGGCGACGAACTATACGAATACAAGGGTTATTAACTATCTTCATATTTCCATCCCAATGAGGTGTAAGTTCACGTTAAGTGTTCTACGGGTACGGAGTTGCTGGAAACAGCTCATGAAAAATATATTGAGAAAAAGCTAAGGACAACATAAGCAGAAAACATCTTCAGGGAGAGAAGAAAATCTCGAAATTAAACTTTAAATATGAGAATACGTTCACTCAGCATGGTATAGGAGTGAAAGTAGACTATAATCCTCCCGAAGTTATTACCAAAGGTTTTTGTATTAAATCAATAAATATTTTAGACATTTCATACATCGCCCTCTGGTACGGAAGGAAGCTATATTATATCTATACTAAACTTATGCTACGGTTACCAGGTACGAAAATACTACATGTATACTTTTTTTTTATAAATAGGTACCTATAATACAGGGAATACACACAGACGCAGTATAAACATTTGTACAACATTTATAAATATCATACAAATAATTATACAGTGAACGAACCCTTGACCTCGTGAACAGTAGTCCCTTTCCACGAGGCCTGTCGTGTATTCTTAGGTTAGTAGTAAGTGGAATTTAAGACAGCGCAGCATAAGATGCATTTTTCGCATACTTAATTATTTTATCGAATAATATGAAATAAAGTTCCAACATCCTAGATTGGTGACCTCTGGAGTCCCAGTATGAGTAACCGCATTTGCACATTCGATAACATCGTCAAAGTGACATAAAATTGTACCGGCAGCGCTCAGAATAGCTACCTCCATGTATCGAACCTGCGTACTATTGCATACAATGGTGCTAAAATATAAATTAGGTTAATATAGCTATATAATAGCTATTAAGCAGATGTAAAATAGACTACATAGTGGGGATTGTTGTTATAACTAGCAGTTTCCCGCAACAACGTACGCGTGGAATCCAAACCTTAACAAATTATACAAAGACGGGCCTCGTGGTGTAGTGGTTCATATAACGGACTACCGATCATGAGGTCTCGGGTTCGATTCCCGGTCAGGACAATCATTTGTGTGATGTTTTTAATTGTCATACAAATGTTTGTACTGCGTCTGGGTGTTTACTATATTATTTATTAGGTTATGTATTATAAGTATGTATTTACAAAAGAAAAGTAGTTTATGTATTATATCGGTATTCTGGTACCCATAACACAAGCATATAAGCTTAGTTTGGGACTAGAGGACGTTGTGTGAAATGTCCATGAATATTTATTTTATTTTTATTTATTTTATTTTAAAAGAAGCCACCCTCCTGAACCTCTCTATCGTTTACAAAAAACTGTATCATAATCCGTTGCGTAGTGACATAGGTACATACAAAACTAACTACTTTCAAAATTTTGTCAAAATCAAAATTCTGTAGTAAATCAAAATTTCAAAATTTTGTAGCAAGACCAGGAAACCTGGCGAGTGTGGCATTAATACATTACCCATTGTAGAGATGTCACGCGACAATAATGGGTTTAGTAACGTCTGAAGAAGCAAGCTAGAATAAAAAAAATTTACTCTAAAAACTAAATAAATACTGCGACCAAAATATTTGAAATGTCCAAAATATTTATTTATTCATTATAGTTACGGAAAGGGTAACTTCTTGCACGTCATCATCATTCCCTAGCCCTTATTCCGTTATTCGGAGTCGGCGCAACATGACAACATGACTAATTGTTCATGTCGCAATAGGATTTAGTTGAATTTTACGACCGGCCGCCTGCCTGGCGTCAACCCTCCTTGGGTATGTGCGTAGGTGTCATGCGAAGTGGTTCCCTCGGTCGGTTCTTACGGCCCCCGTGGGCTAGACATGGGGAGGTGACATTTGTATTATTTTTGCCCGTCACCCCGCGAACAACAGTAACTTCTTAGTAAAGATAAGTCAAAATGTATATTCGAATAAATAGATTTCAAAATTTTTTCTCTTAATGCTCTCAAGATCATGGACAAGCAAGTATTGTTACAAAAACTTCTTGAAATTATTCACAAATTCCGTTCGCCTATTTGAATTTATGCCTATGAATTTATGCTCGACTTAGCAAAGGAATTTATGTGCATACCTGTACTTTATCCCTAGTTATGGGTCTCGTTAGGTCACGTTTCAGAGACAAAGCATATAGGTTTTATGTCTTAATTTAGAGAGCCGACTACACAAGCACTGTAATATTTATATGCATTCTTGGCATTTAGTTAGATGTCGATAAAGTTGAGTTACGGCTCAGGCTATGAACTTTACTAGATCTTGATATTCTATTAAGCTAAATATGAATGACATTTCTTGCAAAATTATTTATGTATTTGAGCAGCGATATTAACAAAAACACCTAGTATATGAAGCTATATAAGCAGCACAGATAAGCAGCAGTAAACGTATATTGTTATAATCAAGATAGATCCCTTAGAAACAGGAAAATGGATTTTTCTTCTTTTATTACAATCCATGTTACGTTATACATACTGTTAACACAGTATTCATGAACTTCCTTATACAAATTCAGTCTTACTTCAAGACAGTTAGGTCTAAACTAGTAACTACTATGATAACAGAAATTTTTGATGAATCTACCTATCTTCTTACTAGTACAGTTATAGTACTTAGGCAATATTACAGTCTGAAAAAAAAAATTGATGTTTCATTATCTATCTATTAGTGTTAACATATTATGTGTACGGGACCCAAGTATAATTTTCAACTTCACAAAAGTTATAGGATAATAACAATTTAAGGGCCTACATCAATATTATCGTCGACATGTACCTATTAACATAGCTAGTAGGTATAGAAAATCAAGAATTAGGGATATTTTTTTTGTTTACTCAAAATCTACTAAATATTTTTTAATTCCGGTTTACGTGTTTCTATATATAATAGTTACTTATGTTTTGAAAGTTATTTCATTAGTCAATACGCGATAATAGACCGACAAATGAAAAAAATTTAAAATGAGAGAGGTTGTTTCGCTAAGATTTTCTATCGAGAAAACTTTTTTCAATCGCGTTTCTGAGTTTATGCGATCCTAGATTATATATTGAAAAAACATATACTTAAAAATTAGAGCTCTAAACATTCAATCTAAAGAAAAAATGAAAACTTCGTACGTAGAAAAATGCACGAAGCTATTTTGGTATCCTCTTAATGCACGGTAATGACTGTTATAGTTAAAAACTGTGTTGCAGTCATTAACGCCACGGAGTTGTTCACACGGAGAGGTATCAGTTATCTGTTTAATACCCCTTAAAGGACCCTGGGTAGTAAAAGGGGTGGTGACACTTGTATTTTACACGGGCAACATATTTATATCATTTAATAAATAATAATAATACTACTATACATAATAAACAACATTCTCTAACACTTGCGCGAATCATTAGTTTAAATAAAACCACTTTTTATGGCAATAGACGCGTGTATAATATACAACGTTTGTATTACAACATTGCAATTTACACATATTTTCTACAGAAACAAGCTGAGTGTATAATATTAATCAAACAAACGCAATACACCACTGACTAATAACACCAGGTGTAAAATCTTAATTAAGTTTGGGATTAAACTTTGTCATTGCAATTTGCAACGCCCTAGTCTAGATTAAACGATATATCTTAGCTATCTAATATCAGAACATTTACTGGTGTTAGGCATTATATTAATAGGTTACTTGTATAGTGATAAAACTATATTGGACAATTTTGTAATATTAATTCAAACATTAAAATGTTCTGCCGACTTTGGTGGCAATTCTACGCTGACAACTAAACTTAACTTAAGACGATACCAAAATAGCTTCGTGCATTTTTCTACGTACGAATTTTTTATTGTTTCTTTAGATTGAATGGCTAGAGCTCTAATTTTTAAGTATATGTTTTTTCAATATAATATATGATCTAGGATCGCATAAACCCAGAAACCCGATTAAAAAAAGTTTTCTCGATAGAAAATCTTAGCGAAACAACCTCTAAAATTTTTTATTTTTTTCATTTGTCGGTCTATTATCGCTTATTAACTAATGAAATAACTTTAAAAACATAAGTAACTATTATTATAGAAACACGTAAATCAGAATTAAAATATATTTACTAGATTTTGAGTAAATAGGAAAAGTATCCCTAATTCTTCATTTTCTGTGCCTACTGGCTGTGTTAATATGTACGTGTCGGCGATGATATACGATAATATTGATGTAGGCCCTTAACTAAAAAATTAAAACAACTATTACTGTATTTTGATTATTTGGCTATTTTGTTGTGCACATTCATATTAATTGAAATCTTTAGTCTATAATAAACTGATTTTATAACAAGAAAGTTTAGGTAACAGGGCTGAATTTTGCTATCGACACTATTAAAATTATTTTTTTAGTTAAGTTTAGTTTTATTGTGCACGTTGAATCGGACCATCGAACCAATATTTTTATCCTTACTTATTATAAATCAAAGCCGTTGTCGAAGATTTAAGCTTACATAGGGCCATACATGCAAAAGTATGTCCGTCCGTGTGTGAGCTTAAATCTTCAAAACTACGGACCGGATTTTGATGCCTTTTAATTAAATAGAGTGGGTCAAGAGGATGAATTTTTATGTAATTTGTTAAGTTTTGGTTAATATGGATAATACATTTATAGTTATTTATATCCTTTTCGGATATAAATAACTATAAATGTATTACAATGCACTGTAGACAATGAGACCTTGGAATTTTTTTAAATTTCAAAATAACAGTCTATGAGTATACATACTATACATACGGATGTGCAAATAGTCAAATCGATAATCTTTTGCTTTGGAAGGCAATTGATTAGATAAAAATATGAATTATATAATATATATAATATGAATTATATAATTATATGATTCAGCCCTAAACGAGACACTAATAAAAATATATAAAGTAAATCAAATTATGGTGGAAAAAGTGAATGTGCCGCAAGTGGGACTTGAACCCATGACCTTGGAATACCGTTCCGAAGCCCTTCCAACTGAGCTTATTGCGGTCTACCAGCAACACCTTCAAATTAGCCACCATTTATATATATTTTTACGTACATTCACTTTTTCCACCATAATTTGATTTATTAAGTAAAAGGCATAGCATGTCAAATGCAAAAATTAATAAATTAATATATAAAGTAATTACAAAGAAGTTATTAAGGGCCTACATCAATATTATCGTCGACATGTACCTATTAACACAGCTAGTAGGTATAGAAAATGAAGAATTAGCTAATTTTTTTTTTTTACTCAAAATCTACTAAATATATTTTAATTCCGGTTTACGTGTTTCTATATATAATAGTTACTTATGTTTTGAAAGTTATTTCATTAGTTAATACGCGACCATAGACCGACAAATGACCACTTAGGTAGTTGTAGTTGGACTGATGACAATGCAATTATTTAAAAAGATATTCAGGATTTTCAAGCGTGTTTTTTAGTTTTTGAACTAAGCAAATTATGACGGATTTATTTTATTACTTTATATTTTCTATAAAAAAAAAAATTGGTCATTTTTCTTTTCTTACAGCAAAGACCTTGGGTGGTACAGAAATAGATAAAACAGATGTACTAACAAGCGACATTAAGGGCCTACATCAATATTATCGTCGACATGTACATATTAACACAGCTAGTAGGTATAGAAAATGAAGAAATAGGGATATTTTTTTGTTTACTCAAAATCTACTAAATATATTTTAATTCTGATTTACGTGTTTCTATATATAATAGTTACTTATGTTTTTAAAGTTATTTCATTAGTTAATACCAAAAAAAAAAAAAATTTAAAAATAATAATAAAATTAAAAATAAAAAATGAAAATAATAAAAAAAAAATGGTTGTTTCGCTAAGATTTTCTATCGAGAAAACTTTTTTCAATCGCGTTTCTGAGTTTATGCGATCCTAGATTATATATTGAAAAAACATATACTTAAAAATTTGAGCTCTAGCCACTCAATCTAAAGAAAAAAAAATTGGTCAAGTGCGAGTCGGACTCGCGCACGAAGGGTTCCGTACCATTATCTATGCAACATAAGGCAACGTTATTAGTATCGAGCAAGAAACGGTAAAAAAATCATGTTTGTTGTATGGGAGCCCCCCTTAAATATTTATTTTATTTTATTTTTAGTATTTGTTGTTATAGCGGCAATAGAAATACATCATCTGTGAAAATTTCAACTCTCTAGCTATCACCGTTCTTGAGATACTGGGTACGGAATCCTAAAAATCATGTTTGTTGTATGGGAGCCCCCCTTAAATATTTATTTTATTTTATTTTTAGTATTTGTTGTTATAGCGGCAATAGAAATACATCATCTGTGAAAATTTCAACTCTCTAGCTATCACCGTTCTTGAGATACAGCCTGGTGACAGACGGACGGACGGACGGACGGACGGACGGACGGACGGACGGACGGACGGACGGACGGACGGACGGACGGACGGACGGACGGACAGCGAAGTCTCAGTAATAGGGTCCCGTTTTTACCCTTTGGGTACGGAACCCTAAAAATGAAAACTTCGTACGTCGAAAAATGGACGAAGCTATTTTGTATCCTCTTAACATAAATAAAATATAAAATCTCAGTCACAAATAATAAATATAATACTACATTTAAAACAGAAACCTTCATTCTATTGGAAACGCGTTATTTTAACCCTACGCTGACTGCATAAATTTCAACTGTGGACATCAATAAATAATCACCCAACATTGAATAGAGAACTTTACTTAGTTAACACTTGAAATACTCGCGGTTCAGTTTGAGATCGCCATTCATGGCAGGACTGTAAGATGTACTAACAATCACAATATACAAAGTTACAAAGATTAAATTACTATATTTGTTACTAAAAAGTTTACTAAATGTAGACTTGTGACAAGGAACCAAGCTAAACGAAAACCACTGCTAACATGCTTTTGGATACATATCCCAGCCCATCATCGTCCCACTAGTGGGTACGGGCTTCCTCCAATTTAGCAGAGTATTTGGTTTACTATGCCACGCTCAGCATATGAGTTTTCATAAGGCCAAGTTTGGAATTTTTAGCCTTATAAAACATGTTATCTGGTTACAATATTTTCTTAGCTGGCTTTTATAGCATTCTTGGGAGAAAATGGGATAGTGTCACTTATATTCTTAATCCGTCACCATCCTGACTTTACTTGTAGAATTTGCTCGTAATTGTATCGTGTAGGCGCGTCGTCATTTGCATATCTACCTATGCATTTAGGTAGTGGTAATAATATCGTGTAAATTAAGCAAATGTGTAATAATAAGCACATTCGCAGGTTTGATGACGGACGGGCTGCAGGACTAACAGTGAATGGTCCAAACACTTGATATACTCGCGCCTCGGTCTATAAGATCGGACAGTTTTTGAGTACCTACGCATAAATAAACTGCTAACTAAGACGTTGAGACACAGAATTTTATAGTACCAGCTCCGTTTCACAGTTTATTGTACTCAGATTTACTTTCCGATCTGTTGTTAGCTAAAGCGTAGACAATTTAGTAAAGAAAAACGTGGCTGTTTATTTATAACAATAGCGCTGTCTAAAGTGAGTTATGTTCAGAGATTTTTTATTTGTTATAGTATCAAAGTTTACGTATCTTTATTATCCTTAGTATCCTTACCCTTACTAATTTATAAATGCAAAAATCAAAATTAGAAACTTAAAATCTTGACGAGAATAAGTGTTATTGTGTGTAACCAAACCAAAGTGCGATTTAAAAAAACTGAACAACGCCATATATCGAGTGATATGGTAAACTTCTGTTTGTTAAGGTTTAATTTCTAAATTTCACGCGTATGAAGTCGCGCGCAACAGTTAGTAATAAATAAAGATAGAATAAAATTAATATGAACAATAAATACTTCATTGACCTGACAGCCCTCCATATTGATAGTCTTAACGATGCTGAGCTAGAATTTCAAAATGCGGTAGATTATAATAATGTACATCATAAAAATGAAAGAGTATGTATACATATAACGTTGCAGTATTCATTTAAAAAGATTAGATCATAAGCAATGATATCTCATAGTAAGAATATGACACACGGAGTAGATTGAAACGTACCTACACGCATGGGAAAAAGCGTGCTATATTATGTATATTTATAGCACCATTATACCATATTGCACACATTATTGCATCACTTCAGGGCTCCAACTCTGCTAATACACTGTTGTCACAATCACAGTTCAATGGCACCATAATGGCGCCATTGTGACAAAAAATCTAGTTTGGTGTCATAATGACGCCATAATGGTGTCATAATGGCACCACAATGGCGTCAGTGACTGACCATTGTAACAACATTGTAATAGCAGAATTAGCAGACTTGGCCCCCTGCAATACTTCTTGGTCTCAATAAACCTACATCAGTTACATTAAGCTTAAAAAAAACACCAATTATAATACAAATTATTTGTATACATATAATATTTGTCTTCACAAAGTTATGACAACGCCGCACAAAGGGTTAAGAAATTAACTGCCCGTTTACGGTCATCCTTTTAACTTTAAAACATTAATTATAACACCTCTTTAGGTTTAAATTTATTATGTTCTTTTGTTACTCATTACAAAGTTTTAGTGTTTTTTATTATATGCGAAAGCTCGGGTTTTGCGTCTTAGCGATTGTGGAGACTGTTCACTGAACGACTTGTAATCGACATAAATATGTTTTTAATGAGTAGCTAATACATTGGTTTCGCCTATTTTCAAGCCTCGTAATGATCGAAATTATTCGAAAGTAGAGCTGCCAGCAAAGGTGCTGTGAGTTCTAATACTTCTTATTATAAAACAAAGTCGTTATTTTTGTTCGTATATCTCTATGTGAGCTCATATCTTTAAAACTAGGCAACAGATTTCTATACAGATTTTTTAATAGATCAAAAACTATTTATATATTTTGATTGATTTAATTTTTTTCGGTTCAAGAGGATGGTCTTTTAAGCTATTGCATAGCTTCTATCGCGGGCCTTGAGCGTGGAGACCGAATCCACAAAATTCGAAATTTAAATTCCGAAGGTAACGGAAATAGCGTAAAAAACCTTACACATCGGCGCTACTGCGCATGCGTAATCCCCTCTTCTCCCCGCAATTTATTTCATACTGTTGATACCAAGGGTAAACGCCTTCCTCAAATTAAACAACGTGTTAAAATAAGGATTTTGAATCGACAACATATATCCTAAATGTTCAGATAACAGCGTATTTTCATTTTTACACGATTTTAATAATGTAAAATAATGTCAAAACTAAAATTGTATACCAACAGATTGACATTTGATTGACAATCGATATTTTATCATAATTACCATAAACAATGGACAGATGTAAGCATCAGTAAATAAAGATTATACGAGGGGAGGTCCAAAAGTTCGTGGAATGGAGGGGATGGAGTGGGGATAGGGGCGCTCGCTTAGTGTCATACTAATTGGGGACTCATAATTAGTATATAACTGGAGTTTCAGCCCTATTGCGTCATTCGTTTACGAACACTCGCCTGCTAAACACGTCAATCCGGAAGAAAACTGAAACTATGGAGAAAATTGAACACCGTGCGGTCATTAAATTGGCTTGGTAAGGCCAAGCAAGGAAAGAACGCTCAGACCATTTTGAATGAAATGGAAACTGTTTACGGGGAACAGTGCCCTAGTAAATCAATGATTTACAAGTGGCATGGTCTTTTTAAACATGGTCGGGAGTCGATTGAAGACGACCCCCGCTCAGGAAGGCCAGTTGAGGCCACCACATCAGACATCGTCGAAAAAGTGGAAAAAATTGTACTGGAGGACACCCGTTTGAAGAAAAAACAGTTATCTGCATTAGTTGGAGTATCAGATACCACCATTTTGCGAATCCTACATGACCACCTGGGTATGACAAAAGTCAGTGCAAGATGGGTACCGAGAATGCTCACGCCGCTTCAAAAACAGCAGCGCGTCGAAGCGTCAAAACATTTTTTGGAGTTGTGTGGCGACGATCCTGGACCGATTTTGGAGCGAATTGTTACCGGCGATGAAACATGGGTTCATCACTTTGAGCCTGAGTCCAAACAAGAGTCCATGCAATGGCATAAAAAGGGGACACCACCGCCAAAGAAATTCAAAGTGTCCGAGTCGGCTGGAAAGTTGATGGCTACTGTTTTTTGGGATTGTGAGGGGATAATACTGATTGATTATAAAGAAAAGGGCAGGACCATAACCGGAGAATACTACGCAACAATACTAGAAAAATTAAAGGATGCCATCAAAGAAAAACGTCGGGGAAAATTGACCAAGGGCGTGTTGCTCTTGTAAGACAACGCGCCGGTTCACAAGAGCAAAGTTGCAATGGCTGCTCTACACACGCATGGCTTCGAATCACTAGTCCACCCACCCTATAGTCCAGATCTGGCCCCAATGACGGGCCTCGTGGTCTAGTGGTTCATATAACGGACTGCCGTTCACGAGGTCTCGGGTTCGATTCCCGGTCAGGACAAATATTTGTGTGATGTTTTTAATTGTCATACAAATGTTTGTACTGCGTCTGGGTGTTTACTATGTATTATAAGTATGTATTTACAAAAGAAAAGTAGTATATGTATTATATCCGTATTCTGGTACCCATAACACAAGCATATAAGCTTAGCTTGGGACCTGAGGACGTTGTGTGAAATGTCCAAGTGATTTTTATTTGTTCCCCAATTTAAAAAAAGACTTAAGGGGAAGGAAATTTTCCGACGACAATGAGGTAAAGGAGGCAATTTTGGCTCATTTTGAGGGAAAAGATAAAAAATATTTTTACGATGGTTTAGAAAAATTAATTCATAGATCTAATAAATGTATTCAGCTTAAGGGTGATTATATTGAAAAGGAAAAATAAATTTACTGTTTCATTTTTACTAAAACCCTTTCATTCCACGAACTTTTGGACCTCCCCTCGTATATAAGGATTATTTATTTATTTATTTTACAATTTTTGCACACAATAAATGATTTATGTACAATGGTGGACTTAATGCCAACGGCATTTTCTTCCAGTCAACCAGCGAGAAGTGCAGAAAAAAGTTAAAGTGGGTGCTATTTATTTTAACTTATAGGTATATAATAATTTTAATGAAATACATAAAGCTCATACATACAAAATACATAAATAATATTATAACACTTGCTATACAAACACTACATAAACCATACTTACTTATATATCATAATAATATAACTAGTATGTTATATTCGCTATACATACACTACATAAACCATACATAAATACATATAATATACTTCCAACAGTGGAGAAAACACTAACAGTATACTTCTACCAATTAACTTCTGTAGAGTTCACGTACTTTAGCTTTGAACGTCCGACGAGATTTAGCAGCCCTGATCTCAGAAGGGAGCGAATTCCAAAGAAGAATTGACTGTATATTAAAAGACGAGTGTACTAAGTGAGAGGTGTGAGGAGGACAGGTAAGAAGAAGATTATGTGAAGAACGAAGGTTTCTTTCGTGAGTGGAGCAGAGATATTGAAAGCGAGTCTTTAAGTAAGGCGGAGAATCAGGACAGTTTAATATGGTGAACAGCATAGTTAACGCCCGCAAACTACGTCGTTGTCTAATAGGTAACCATTTCAGGCGAGCACGAAGGGACGATACGTGGTCATATTTGCGTAAGTTAAAAACGAATCGAATGCAATTATTGAGAAGACGGTCAAGTTTATTGAGCAGATCTGCATTCAGGTCGAAGTAGCACACATCAGCGTAATCGATGATAGGAAAAGTTAAGGTGTGCATTAGCGTTGTTTTTGTAGCTACTGGTAAAATTTTTCTAAGGCGATATAAAGCACGCAGGGTTCCTGTAACTTTACGGGAAACATTCGCGACTTGCGATCGCCAATCAAGCAAGTTGTCTAAGTGCAAGCCAAGGTTTTTAACATCCGAGCTAAACGGTATGACCGATCCATTGTATATAATAGTCGGAAGTGTATTTGTCTCAATCTTACGAAGCATGTATGGACTACCAACTAAAAGTGCTTGACATTTGACGGGGTTTACTTTTATGCCAAATTTTAAGGTCCAGTCAAAAATAGCTGCAAGATCCCGGTTTATAATATTTATAGCTGATGGCAAGTTATTCACATCAGCTTGAGTATACAACTGCAAGTCATCAGCATACAAATGATACGTGCAGCGAAGTTCAGCAGTTAAAAGATTAATGAAGAGTGAGAAAAGAAGAGGAGAGAGAATTCCGCCCTGAGGGACGCCAGAAACTAGGTCACACCAATCGGATAAGATATTGTCTACTCTAACAGACTGCTGGCGTCCCCGAAGATAAGAGGAAAACCATTGCAAGGCATCAGAAGAGATCATGAAGTGAGAGAGAACGGACAGAAGGATATCATGGTTCACTACATTGAAAGCGTTAGAAAAATCTATTAGGACTAATACAGTGACCATATTATTTTCAATACCTGACCTAATGTCACCAGTGACTTTAAGCAAAGCCATGACTGTTCCGTGCCCCGGTCTGAAACCCGATTGAAGTGGGCTTAAAAAGTTATTATTATTTATAAATTTGGAAAGTTGTTTGTTAACACAGGATTCGAGGATTTTGGACAAGAAAGGGAGTATAGATATGGGACGGTATTGATTGGGAAGACTCGGATTTGGGACTTTAGGCAGAGGACGGACGTAAGCTTTACGCCAAGCGGAGGGAAAGGTATTTGAGGATAGAGAAAAGTTTAGGATATGTGAAAGCGGAGATAGTAATTGATCCAAGATACTAGTTATCATTTTGCGACTGATTTGATCATAACCAGTGGCCTGGGATTTAATTGACAGGATAATGTTTTTGATCTCATCAGACGCAATCGGAGAAAAAACCAAAGGGGCAATGTTAGGGCGAGATAATGCTGTAATGTAGTCAACCGTTTGACGTACAGTGTGGTGGTTGAGATTATCAGTCGTGGCAAAAAAATTATTAAGGTCATTTAAATCTATAGAAGTAGGAGGATCAGTCATTCTTGATTTACCTATACCTAGTTTACCCAGGAATTTCCAAACCTGAGATGGGGAGGAAGATGAAATATTATGGAGTATATGGCGGCGTTTGGCATTACGTACCATTTGATTGCATCGATTCCTTGCAGTTTTATACGAGGACCAATTTAAATCCGAGCGGTGTTTTTTGTGTTTACTAAATGCCCGATCCCGACGCCGCATTGCCAACCGAATCTCATCATTTAACCAAGGAGCTGGTGGATGCCTTAATTTAACCGGTCTTAGAGGAGCGTGGATGTCATAAAGGCCTATTATAATATTATTAAACAGCTGTACTTTCTCGTCAACTGTAGGAGCTGCTTCCATGTCATCCCAATTGATCTCAGAGGCATCCGCCTGTATTCTATCAATATCCAACCGCGCTAAAGAACGCAAATGCAACACCTTATGTTTTAATTTAGGTGGCTTTAGGATGTAGGAGAGATAGATAAGGTCGTGGTGGGAGAAACCAGGAGCAGGATGTTGGTCATGGTAGGAGACTAGGGAAGGAGAGGACGTGATGATTAGATCTAACCATGTGTCAACCCCATTATTATTGTGGTGAGTTGCTGATAAAGGTAACACATGTAGACCAGAGGATGCAACAATATCAAGGAGTTTAAGGGTACGAGGACAGCGGGACATAAGTAAATTAGTATTAAAATCACCCATTACGATGTGGTGCTCATAATCAGACCCTAAAGACTCTAATACGGACTCTAAATCCGTGAAGTAATCTGAAGAAGGTGGACAGTAAACCACTCCCAGGACGACTTTGATTCTTTGAACACAAACCTCGATAAAAAGAAACTCAGCGGGGGCCATATGTTGAGAAGGCGAAGAAGCTAGAATTTTAAAAGGTAGATCGCTGCGTAGATAGATGGCAACCCCTCCTCCCCTTCTATCGACTCGATCATTTCTAATTAAAATGAAGCCTGGGAGAGGGTACGAGGTGGATAGTAAATGAGGCTTTAGCCAACTCTCAGAAATGAGGACAGCGTGGGCGTTAACACCGTTAAAGGATTCAAAGAGATCGCTATGGTGACTCGGGATGCTTTGTGCATTTAAGTGGCAGACGTTTAACAATCGTTTATTCGGGTTAAAATTACGGATGAGGACGTCTCTAAGACTGTCGGTAGCAGAGCAATAGCTGTTATCTAAAGAAGAAGCAGAAGTGTTGTTAGCAGAGTAGAAAGACGACGAAGACAGTGATTCAGTGCCCGGTGAAAGCATATTTAGATATAGGATAAATAAACATATATTTAATAAAAGATAAAAATACCTAAAATATATATAAATAAATGATAATATACATTAAAAATTATTAACTTATTAAAAACCAAAATTCCAATTTTTGTTGCAGTGCGCTTATTTTTGCTGCACCACCCGCCAGCCGTAACAGATTCCATTAATATTAGATTAAACACAAAAAAACAAAGATTCAAACAAAACAAAAAGATATTTAAAAACAACGTTCCCGAACGCAACATTACACTGTCGATTAGGTACATGAAGGTATAGATAAAAAAAAGGAGGCCATACTTGGAACATCGGTTTGAGGCAAATACCTACGTATCTCTATCTCACTCTCTGTGGTCTGACCTCTCTTTTTAGTGTGGCCTTAGTACTGCTATCTCCTTATTAAAATCTCCTAGTAAATTCTTAAAAAGAGTCACCACACATATCAAATCACAAGTTAAACACTGTCATTTGATAGTGTTTAATCGTAACTATAAATAACTAGTTGAAATACGATGAATGAAATTAAAAATAATAAAATAGTAGATCACGGATGCTTTTCATGGTTGACGAATCAGTGAATTATTTTCCCCATTTCCTAAGGATTTCGTAATTTGGCAACATTGGTCACCATATGTCAAGTTGTCGACAAAATTGTGCCAATATGTCGGTTGTTTACTTTACGGTTCACAGCTTCGTTTCAAATTTTCGACTCTAATTATTTTTATAATTAAAGAAATGGTGCAAACTTGTGTAGTGCGTGGTTGCGGTAGTACGTGGTGTCCAGGAGGTGATATACAATTTCACGCGTAAGTGTTTAGATCGTGATTTCTGGCATTGAATAACTGCAAACATATTTCTTTGTATTTTCAATTAAATACTTCATAAAATGATTAAACAATGTTTTCAGCATACTTCTAACTAACTATACTGATAACGATGTAAAGATCTAATAGTCTTACATTGAATTTCATGGAATTAGTGCAATTTTATCTTTCTTGTTTACAAGAAGTAATTTTGAAATAGTGTGACCATACTGAGGACATATCTAGGAGTTTCTGTGGGACCTGAACTAAATTATACATGTTTGCTTAGTCATTTAATTTTTATTTCACATTATTTACAACATTAATATACTTACCTACAATATTATTTTTTTAGATTTCCTAAAAATAGTACCCAGAGGAAATTATGGTTGTCCATTGTACCCACGAAGTATAGATAGAAGGAGTCCGAACGGTATAGGCTTTTCCATAATATTTCGTGTACACATTAATAAACCCAGATCATAGTTCTATTTTCTGCCACTGGCTGCGCAAGTGTTCAGGGCGTACCGATGCTATTATTATTATTACATGTAAACACGCGCTGGCTCGTGAATGTTGAATTTAATTTAATTAAATACATTTAATTAAATACATAATATTATTTATAAATAAATAATAATATTATTTATAAATATAATAGAATTCAAACGAGTACTCCTTGAAAAATGGCGCGCTCTACCGGCAAAAAATCTGTCCCTTAAATTGAGACCATTCGTTCAACATTACGTTCGGACTCCTTCTATCTATACTTCGTAATTGTACCATTGAAAATGAAATTTTATGAAAGTGCAAGGATTTTTTAAAACAAACAGCAGTTCCTACTATAATTACAAATCAAGAAGCAGTATCACCTTGCAAAGTAAAATTTCAAGTATCTATTTACAAACTCCTTTAATTGTCTCACATGTTATACAATGTTAAATATTTGAATTTATAAGGAATATAAAAACTAGTATGAAAAAAAATACCCCACCAGTATCAGGAACATTTTCCAAACTACCGGCGCTCAAGGCTCCAGAGATAATTGCTGCTTTCTGAACCAGCCCCCCCCCCCCCCCGATCCGACTGCCTAATGAGAGCCTTACATTATTATTATGTTTCAGAAATGTAGTAGTTCGAATATATGGCAAAAGGCTATATTTTGTAAAATATATTATAATTTTCAGATAGACAGTTCATTACAGGAAGAGTCTATGGGGCAAGTAGCTACTCTGGGTGTACCAAATCCTAGCTCTGGCATTTATGAAAGTAATCCTTCCTGATGGGCCAACTCAGAGAAAACAATATAGAAAACAAATTAATTAATGTTGTATCACAACATTTTACTCCTCTGTTGCAAGAAATGTTTAAGCATCCCATCACGGACTCAATTTATTGCAATGATTTGCATGAAAGCGTATTAATTAAGAAAATTGCAAATTCATTTTTTAACACTTAAAGAGTCATACAGAAAATATACTTAGTGATTTACGTGGTAAGAGACAGAAATTACACAAAACAATAATATTTAGTCATGTATAAAAGAAAAGTTATTAAATGATTTTAATTTGGAAAGTGCTGTTGTTTCTTTTTTGCCCTTTTTTTGTAACTTTATTATCGTTCCTATTATAGCCCCCTATGATATATGTCACAGTCAAAACTTATAACCACTCAATAGACTATAAGCTCTCGACAGTAGTACTTTTGACTGAAATTATTCAAAACTAATTTTACCCAATATAGCTGTTTAAATGTAATTTTAACTGACTTGCCTAGCGCCAAGTAGTGGAACACAAGGCACAGGGAGCCAAGGGCAACCCGACAAGGGTGGGTTAGGTTTTTAGCTCCCGTCATGCCATTCATGATAGGTTCCTTTAAACGCTGTAGACAGAAATATACGTAAAAATTGATTTTGACTGATTCTCCGTTCTTCCGTCAGCCACTTTTAACCACATTCATATTGTCAGTTAAAATGACTATTAACTACAGATTTTCCGACAAACTAATTTTAATCAACGTAACGTATTTTTTTTTTTCAGAAGTATTATTGACCGAATTTGCCCTTTAACTGACATTAATAAATAGAAATACATTGGCTAACCCAGAAATCTAGGAAAAACTATTGTCCAGTATGTATTCATAATGTTTAATTAATCTGCAAAATTAATGAAACATATATCTTTTGCGATTTCATGGTTGGTCCCTTAATAACAGTACATGTTTAAAAATATGAGTACAATAACCCTTTTTCGTTTTTACGCTACTTACACAAAAAGTTATGTTTCCACTTAGGTATGCCAAATAGATTTTATTGTGTAACTTGTTTTGTTTACTAAGAAATTACTAACACCTTGTTATTTTTAACCGGCTTCAAAAAAGGAGGTTCTCAATTCGTTGGAATCATTTTTCTGTATCTTTGTAACATGTATTTAGGTCTGAAATAAAGGTAAATTATTATTATTTTATCTCAAGCAGATCTCACAATCATTCATTAATTTCGTATTGCCGTAGGAACTACACCTTTGTTCTAGTAATTATCTATTTCCCACCAATATTCTATAGGTACATCGTACATACGAACTAGGAAATTTTACGTGTTTAAAAATGTAAAAAGAATAATAAATTTAACAACCGAACCTCCAGCTACTGTTAAAAAACTAGAATTATCCAAACTTTCACGCGATAACAAACAGTTTGTTTTTTGAGTATTTTTTTTACGCACAGTACATAAAGTATCTCGACATATAAAATCTATACGGGCTAGGTCTTAGAAGTGAACATTTTGTTGACACTATATGTAACACAACTACTTGAAGTTTTGTCCTGGAAGAAATACAATAAAGGTTACCCTACTTAGAAAGAAAGGGTTTGACCACAGTGAGCGAGATAGCCATACATCATTTTTGCTTCAAGTAGGTATTCAGAGTCTGGACTCCATTTTTATCTATACCTTCATGATTAGGTAGTCTGTGATTGTCAAAAATTGTTACCTGTCAAACCGAATGTCATGAGTGTCAATTGTTGAGTATGTAAACATTATCCAAAATATTGATATATTATATTTACAGACAAAAGAATTACCCGCAAATTGTATATGAAAAACAAAAAAATAGAGGCTTAAGTATAAAAATGAAAACTAACATTAAAGTAATTGTAGAAAAAAAAAAAACAAAACATAAGGAGTGAAATACAGCTTGACTACAGCTTCGGTCCAGTAACCTTGGGATACTTATTTAGCAGTAAATCCAATTCCACCAACGATACGACCTTATGACGACGTCCATCAGAAGTCTTGATAACGATGACGCCATCCAGCGACCAACAATCACGCATTCCGAAGTGGATTCGGGCTTTTGCGAATACTAATTGTCGAGTCTTTGTCAGGAATTCTTTGACCGAGACAGAAGTACCCTTTAGTTTTGACTTCAATCTGAAGACTGAGGATTTAACAGCAGCGCAGGAGAATCTGACCAAGATGGGCCGGTGCTGTCCTGTTTTAAGTGCTCCCAATCGGTGACAGATCTTAATTGCATCAGGTTGGATGTCTTTCATGCCAATTTTATTATGGATTATCTCCAGAAGAACTTCAGTACATTTCTCCCCATCCTGTTCAGGAACACCGGAGAATACAAGTGCTTTCCTTCGATGCCTAGTTTCAATTACATCTATAGACTTGGCGCATTCTGTAATTTGTGTTCGGAGTAGGCCAAGCATGTTGTACATCAGCTCCCGGAAGGTGCGAAACTCCTCAGCAACCTTGGCAACTGTATCTTTTGCAGGACCGCTGCTCTGGAGCTGGCCCTGAAGCTCGTCCATCTTCTTCATGAAGCGCTCCTCCAAACTTTTTTGTGCCAATTTTATATCATCCAATTGTGACATAGTGTATAATGTGACAATAGAAGTAGTTATAATCAGACCTGTTAAGTGAGCCGGCAGGTGGTATTAAAATTTTCACTATTTCTTCACATAGAATGCTGCTAACATGTGTACTAGTTATTTGTATTGTTATAAACAAAATAAGTAGTAAAAAATTTCAATTAAACTTGATTAGCTATTTTATTTTATAATTTTATTGCACAGCTATTTGTTTAACCTTTTACGCCTACCCACCAAAAAAAAAAAAAAAAGAAAAAAAAAAAAAAAAGATTATATATAAGGATTATATATGTCGGAGTAACATAATTGAGAATGGAATTTGCTATGGTTTATAATCAGTCTACAAATTGTAGACACTGTCTTTTAAATGTTCATACATCAATCTGACATTCTCTTTCACACATAAAAGGGTTCCACAGCAGGTCTCCAACCAAATCCCCTATAACCTGCGCCTCTACCACCAAGATAATGATGTTCACACAAAACATCACCTTTCTATCGTCACTTTACACTTTCTCACAAATACACACTATAATTATACACTCGCGATTATGACCGGTATAAACTCTTTATCACTACTGTGAGTGAGCAAATAGTCGGGCAGAGTTTCGCCCTGTCTAACGTCTCGAACGATACTGACTATTAGCTCTGTGGCTGTCTCGTTTTTATACTGATTGCGAGGTGGTGCGACGTAAAACACAAGGTGGGGAAAACACGTGTTAGGACTTGTCTACAATTCTTTACGTTAACGAATTATCCGTTTATATTTATTTATTTTAATTGTCGTTCCGTCATATATAATCTTATTTTAGTTTACGGTATGTAGATTCTTGCATAAATAAAATAAATAAATAATTATAAATACATAAGTTGATAAAAAACTGATATGCAATAGGTTTACCGCGGCAGTCCCCGAGTGCCACACATCTTTTTTTGTATAATTTGTTAGACTTTGGTGTCTTAAATTCCACGCGTACGAAGTGGCGGGCATTAACTAGTATCAAATATACCAATTACATTTAGAACAAAATTAGGTAAATGCGCAGTCTTCACAGTCTACCCATGAATGGTAGCTTTAAATTTGTTATAATTTATTGCCATGGGCGGTTTTTATGTAGCTCTTAAAGGCACGTGGTGTATTTATGCCGGTACATTTCAATCTGTGCGATCTTTGCTTCGACTTGTTTATTTCTTAAAAAAATATTTGTTCTTACTTGCTTTTTGAAATTCATAATCATTTAAGTTTAGAAACTGTGAGGTCGAGCTAATTTTATTATGATAGCTGCTATGGCCCACCGCTTTGAACGCTTAAAAATATAGTACCTATCACAGATATAGCAAATGTAGTGTCTATGGCTACATCACTCAGTTGGCTTGAAGCCACTTATATATCTAAGCGTGCGTGAAAATGTATCTTTGTGTGTCTATGATACAGGCTATACGTCATATAAAACGTCAATATTCTATGAAGTAGATACGATTTATCCTAACTAAAGTTATTTGTTCTCAATTTCAAAGGTCAACCCACTATTTGGTATATCTATGGTGCCTATCATCTTTTATCGCATGGAAAGTGGCCTATGTCATTTCTCGGGCTATCAGTATATCATAATACTTACGCTTCAACACCGGACGTTATTGCTTTATTGTATTAAACTATAGTTATTCAGGATAGAACTGTCTGCTCACTGAATACAATAATTTTAAAACACCATTAAATAGGTCGCAATTGGAGCAGTGTTACCTAGTAGGTTACTTACAGACAATGTAGGAGGTTCAGTCAATAATATTTTTATATTTATTTAAATAAAACTACTTTTTACGGATTTATACGCGTATATTTGTTTTAAATTTTGGACCGACGTTTCGGAGACTTCAAGAAATCCGTAAAAAATATTTTTTTATTTTTTTATTTATTATATTCTTTATTTTACACCATTTAGTTTTACATTACAGGATGTTCTTAAAATAATGTAGTACAATGGGCGGCCTTATTTATTATATTCTTTATTTTACACCATTTAGTTTTACATTACAGGATGTTCTTAAAATAATGTAGTACAATGGGCGGCTTTATCGCTTAAAGCGATTTCTACCAGGCAACCTTTGTATGGATACATGATATGGATAGAGCGGTAGTTGTGGGTGTACTGAATTAATTAATTATTAATGAATTTATAACCTATCTATAAAATTACAAATACACATACATACAAAAATTAGTTTTATTTATACAGATGAGTCGCGCAAGTGTTAGAAAATATTTTTTTTATATTTATGTTTTGCTTTTGAATAACAAACTTAATGATATCCTTTCACAATTAAGAACAAAAATTAAAAAATTAGAGAGTTTAACCAAATTTAGGAAATATGTAATAATAATATATGAATCTTTCTAGATTCTGTAATTTTTGAAATTAGAATCATAACTTTGATTTTATAATTTTTCGAATTGCTTGACTTGTAATAGGGTTTATCTGAAATCTTTATTGCACTCATCAATACAATTAAATCGATGTATTATTCGATATTATCACAAATGAATTGTATTTTATGATATTTAGTAATATAAAGCGATTATAACTATAAGATTTATGACATTTACCATACAAAAACGTGCGTTTAAATCGTGAGTAGGGCCTGCGAACATCTTTGTACTAATATTTTTATTAGTACTTGATATTTAGATAATGATATTAGTTATAATTTATCGAGCAATTAACACCTCGAAATATATTATTTAACATCTGCGTTGCACAATTTTCAGGCAGATTTACCTATAAATAGCGAAGCCACATTTCAATGCAAAATGAAAATTTTACGAGACTTCACTTCAGTATCTATATTTTAAAATAAAACTACCTGTCCCGGCAAACGTCGTTTTGCCATACTAAAAAAAAAGATTTGAAAAATAGATGTTAGCCGATTCTCAGACCTACTGAATATGCATGTAAAATTTCATAAAAATCGGTCTAGCCGTTTCGGAGGAGTACGGTAACTAACACTGTGACACGTGAATTTTATATAAGATGATGTCACTTTCAAATATAAAAAAAAGATATGTTTACAAAGAACCCGTCAAACATTATTTTGTCCGGACTAGGAATCAAAGTCATAATTTCATGAAATTGTGGAACGGTTGAAACAAGAAAGAAAGAAAGATGTTATTTTAAAAGATATAATTCAGTAAATGAAGCATCGCGAAGTATATACTAGACCACCAGCACTGACACGGTAGCTCGAGGTCACGGGTTCGAATCCGATGGGAAGTGCATAAATATCATATGTCCACAACAATCCCGATCATTTTTGTCTTTATTTATTGTATGCGCTACCATTGTAATATGGAGTTGTTTTCCTTGGTTTCTTTTGTATATAGTCAGATGTTTAAAACTCCGAGGTATTTATTTTATATCTTCGTCGCAGTCCATTTATATCCCGCCATTAGGTGTGGGCCTCTTTCACTTTGGGAAGGTCTACTATTCCACACTGTCTTAGCGTGTTAACATAGCATCTACTTTGAGATTAATTTTCGAGGATTCTTTCTGCTTATATTATCCCTTAGCTGGCTCTGACGTCACCCTGGGGAGGACAATAGTGTAGTGAAGCTTACTAGTATTCTTTGTCCGTCACCACACGGACAGACAGTCGTTATCCTATAACAAAAAATGGCTCTACCCTAAATACCACCAAAAGGATAAAATACCGTTGACTTCCGCAAAACTCCCTATGACGTTAGTTAAATCATCATTCCACCCAACAGGAGGTGGTCAAGTGTGTACTTTTATTCAAAATAAAAACCAATGAATGTAAATGTCTTATGTATGAGTATTCGGTGTGTGGGCTCGTTACGCGCACATAATGAGTGAATGCGTTCATTAGCGGCGCGACACAAGTGACTTCTGTTCGTCGCCTCTATGCATCTTGTATGAGACACCCGGCGTGATGGGATATTCTGAAATAGTTTATACCATTTAATAAATTCAGTTGTACTTAGTGTAAAATATGATCACCATAAGCTGGACTGTAACGCACAACCTCAGTATCGTTTTTTAGCAAGTCAATTGTAAAAAGCGTGATGATATAATTCAAATTTATTTGCGATGATATAATCAAATTTATTAATAAAGTCTCACCCGTGACCATGGTGACTGCAAAGTCTCCGAAACGTCGGGCCAAAATTTAAAACAAATATACGCGTCTAAATCCGTAAAAAGTAGTTTTATTCAAATTTATTTGATTCATATCAGTCGACTACTGCAAAAAGCTTAATGCATAAATTGTAAATCTGTAATTGGCTGTGAAAAATTGTAAGTGTTATGTAAATAATGGATTAAAATTTGTGTTAATATTAAAGAACTCTTGATTTTGTAAATGAATAAATAGATGAAATAATCAACTTTTATAAATGAAATAATCAACATCTATTTTCAGCTGTTTATAAAGATCTCGTTGTTCACTATGCTACAGTCAAAGTTGTAGGGTGTACGGTGTCATAGAAAACGCGTACGTGTAGCTACCAATTAAGTAGGTAGATAAACAAAAGAAGTGTAGCCAGAAGAAAAAGTTATAGTGCCGTTTGAAAAACTACTTATTATTTAAGGGGCTTTCAAATAGTTTTTTTCGGAACTTACTTAGTTGTTTGTAAATCGCTATTTTTTGTATAGACATAGCTAACTTGGTTACCAGTATGGTCATAATCTACGAAGGTGGATCGTAACCGAAAAAACTTCAAAAAAAATCTAAGATTTTCGTCTAATTTAAAAGTTTTGCGCAATCAAATAAGTACAGAATTACCCTACATCGGTGTGAGCCAGTTAGTTTGCCGGCGATGTATTGCGTATTGTGTGCCTACAAATTGATTGGACTCGTCACAGAGATGCCGACTTCGCGCCTGTCTCGTCACTCCTTACTTGTACACCCGTACGACATAACAAAGTTACAGCAAGCGGAACGAATAAAATTGAACTGTCTTTGCGAAAAAAACGCGTGAAATCCTTATAAATTTTAATAGAATAACAGAAAATGTTTGCAAACTAGTACATTACTGATATCACGTTTGTCTATTGTTAATGTTATATAAGAGCTATTTGATTTTTAGGAAAAAAGCTAGATATAGTAGGAGCTTAACTTAAATTACTGACTACTTTTCGGGTTCCGTCAGAGGCGTATTTTGAAAATAAACGCCCCGGGCCATTTGATTTGACGCCCCGGGCCAATTAAATTAACAGAGATGGGGCAAAATTTTAAATGTGAAGGCTTTCGCCGCCCTTTTCAGACTGGCCGCCCCGAGCCATGGCCCCAAGGTAAATACGCCCCTGGGTTCCGTATCAAAAGATGAAACGGTTCTCTATTAGTGAGACTTCGCTGTCTGTCCGTCGGTCAGTCACCAATCTATAATCTTTGAAACGATGATAGCTAGAGCTGAAGTCACAGTTTATGTGTAGTATATCTGTTGATGCTATAACAAATAGCACCCTTCTTTTTATGTCGATTATACATAATCATCGTCATCATAATTCTCATGCCTCTCCAGTCCATTTAAATTCCACTGTTGGGCACGGGCCTCCTACACTTTGGAGGGATTATGGTCTACTGTACCGCTGACCAGGCGTGCTGGCACAAGGTTTATTTTCGAGATTTCCGTCTCCCACAGAGGATTTTGCCTGTGTGCAATATCCCTTAGCTAACTTTTACAGCACCCTTGGGAGGAGATGGGGTGGTGACACTTGTATTCTCAATCCGTCACCACACGGACATTACACTATTACGTAAATATTTGGAGTTATTTTACAGGTATCAATCTCCTACCTATGTCCCGTTAATTAAGTGCAGATTACATGATAACGAATAAGGAAGAATAGCTTTTGAAAAAATGAATTATCAAATCTTAATTCAGCTTACAGCCATGCCGTTTTCATAATTTTTGTGAGTACAGACGAGCAATAATTGTTAGTTATTCCGTTTTATCTCTATTTTTCAAAAGCAATGACAAAATATTGAAATGTCTTACACATGTATATACTACCTGTTGCCCGTGACGCGGCACGTGTGAAATTTCGAAAATTTTCCCGGTTTTTGCAATATTTCATACTACTGCTTCGCTCCCATTGGTCGCAGCGTGATTTTGCCTATAGCCTGATAATTGGAATATTCAACACAAAAATAATTTTTTAATTAGACCCAGCAGTTACTGCGATTAGCGAGTTCCAATAAACAAACTCTTCAGCTTTATAATATTGTATCTCTATTATTTAAAAACAATGACAAAATATTTATAATATTATTATCTTAAACATATATAATAAATAATATTCTAGACATCATAAATTAAATGCAAAAATGACTGTTATTGTCAAGTAGTTAACAAAGAATTATTGCTTATAAATATTATAATTTGCATTTACATAAACTCGTAATAAAATTCACTTACCTACGTCTAAATATTATACCTGATTATGTTGATGTGAAACAATATTGAAGCGGCGCAGGGCGTTGAATTTTATCAAAAAGTGATCATATACGGATTAATATTTGCGACAGCAAAGCTCGCAGAAAAGAAAGGAGACTATGCTAAAATGATAATGGTTTTATATTATTTCAATATTCATCACTTTTAATTTAAGTGAGTTTTATTATTATTATTTTGTTTTGCGATGATGACTTTCGCAATGAGTCACTAATATATTATAGTTTTCAGGACGCCATTTGGCTGGTGAATATAGATAATATTATATTTAAATGAGCTTAATGGGACTATTAATGGTGTCTACACCCTTATTTTCTATGCAACTTTGTTATATTTTTTTGATAACTCTTCTTTCTGCATATTTTTTTATTTATTATTATAAATATCAACTATTTAGCAAAGACAATGCCCCAATGCCAAAATATATATGTATTTATAGTCTAAAGTATCTCTAATTTTAAAAAAGATGCTCCTGCTGTCTGTCTGTCAAAGTGTCTGTCCTTTTTACTTATTGTTATGTATAATGTTAGCCTTAAAGTGGGTAATTGTAAATACAGTACAATAAACCAGTCTGCAACGAGCTGTGATGTTTTATTGACGCGTCCTAATACATATCACTGGCGACGAGTATTCTTTTTACCTACGCGTGTAAACTGGTTCGCAATAATGCCTATCGGAAGTATTGAACCGTATAATATAAGTAATAGCAATTGGGACGCTTATGTGCGAAGAGTTAATCAATTTATTTCGTTAAATAATATCGATGAACAGTTAAAAGTGGCGACTTTAGTGACCGTGGTGGGGGCGGAATGTTACGAATTAATGTGTGATTTATGCTCCCCGGATACACCGGAATCTAAATCTTATGAGCAATTGGTGGCATTAGTGAAAGAACATTTGGAACCAGATCGGTCAGAAATAGCAGAGAGGCATATTTTTCGTCAGAGGACGCAACGCCAAGGTGAAAGTATTCGCGAGTACCTTCAAGCGCTCAAACATTTAGCAAAATCTTGCAATTTTGGCGGTTGTTTGGAGATATGTTTGCGAGATCAATTTGTATCAGGACTCGTCGATGAAGATATGAGGTCAAGGATCTTTGCTGAAAAAAGCATAGACTACAAGCGCGCTGTTGAATTAGCGCTAGCTCTGGAGGCTGCGGAGCGGCATGCGGCTACGGCGTGTGCTTCAGGCGGCATGGTTAGCGCGCGCCCCGATGCAGGCGCCGGCGCGCCCCAGCTCAACGACGATGGCTTGCATAGGATCGGCGCGGGCCGCAGCGGTCCGCGTGGCGGCGCGAGTGCCGTCGCCGGCGAATGGACACGCCGAAGCCGCGCGTGCTCGCGGTGTGGTAAACAGGGCCATTCGGAAGGCAAGTGTCGATTTAAATATTATAATTGTGATGTGTGTGGTGAAAAAGGTCATTTAAAAATAGTGTGTAAAAAAGGCAGGAACGCAAATGGATCTAAAGGTCAGTTTTTCTTAAATAACTCGGATACGGATGAAGACTGTTTGAACTTCTATAAATTAGTGGTTAATAATGATGGTGATGGACCCTATCACGTAGACTTAAATGTTGAAAATATTAAATGTAAATTTGAGGTTGATACGGGTAGTAAAGTTTCGGTTATTTCTAAATGTTATTATGACCAAAAATTTTCACATATTCCAATTGAAAATAAAATGTTATCCCTAAAGTCATACACCGGTGACGTCATCGAGACCATTGGTTGTAGTTAACGTTAATTGTGGCAGGCAGCATGCAAAACTTAACTTGTATATTATTGAAAACGGGGGACCGCCATTGATGGGTCGTACATGGATAAAACATTTAAAGTTAGCGATTGTAGAATGTCACAACATAAGGGACAATGACTCGATGGCGACATCGTTGCGTGAAGAATTTCCTGAAGTGTTTGCTGAAGGGTTAGGAACATTTAAGACCGAGTTGAGACTTCATTTAAAAGATGAGACACCTGTATTTGTTAAAGCGAGGTCATTGCCTCTGGCACTACGCCGACCTGTAGAGGAGGAACTCGATCGTTTGCAGCGGGAGGGAGTAATTTATAAAGTAGACCGATCAGATTATGGTACTCCGATTGTACCTGTAGTGAAAAGTAACGGTAGTATTAGACTATGTGGAGACTATAAAGTAACAATTAATCCTTTGCTGAAAGATTACCATTACCCGCTGCCGCGCATCGAGGACCTGTTTGCAGCATTAGGGGGTGGTGAACAATACACCAAATTAGACCTATCTAACGCATTTCAACAGTGTATTTTACATAAAGATTCCCAGCCGATGACGGCCATCACAACTCACGTGGGCACTTATGTTTATAAGAGAGTGCCGTTCGGTATTAAATGTATACCTGAAAATTTTCAGAAAATAATGGAGGAAACACTGAGTGGGTTGCCCTCAACGGCTGTTTTTGCTGATGATATTTGTGTTACTGGGAAAGACAAACCTACCCATTTAGCTAATCTGAGAGCGGTCCTACAACGACTTAAAGATAGTGGGTTAAGAATAAATTATGCAAAATGTGATTTCTTTAAAAATAGTGTAACGTACTTAGGTTACAAAATTGATAAGTTCGGATTGCACACGGACGATAAAAAAATTTATGCCATTGTAGCAGCGCCCCGACCATCGAATATTACACAGCTTAAAAGTTTTATGGGACTTGTAAATTTTTATTCAAAATTTTGTATAAACATGAGTGATATTTTAAAACCTCTTTACAGTTTATTAAAGAAACATGTTAAATGGTCATGGACGGACGAATGTGATAGGGCCTTTATTAAAATAAAAAAGGTATTAAGTAGTGCCCCCGTGCTGGCACATTACGACGCAAGTCTACCGTTGATACTGTCAGTGGACAGCAGCGCGTACGGTGTGGGCGCGGTGCTGACACAGCGACACGCGGACGGCAGCGAGCGGCCCGTGTGCTGTGCATCGCGCACGTTGAGCGCCGCGGAGGCGCGCTACTCGCAGCTCGACAAGGAGGCGCTGGCCATCGTGTTCGGGGTCGGTAAGCACCACCAGTACCTCTACGGGAGGCATTTCACGTTACGCAGCGATCACCGACCATTGAGTTATATTTTTGGTAAACATAAAGGTATACCGGTCACAGCTGCGAGTCGACTTCAGCGTTACGCCGTCAAGCTAGCCGCTTACGATTACGACATCGAGTTTGTTCCCTCGTCGAGAAATAGTTTTGCCGACACGCTGTCTCGTCTTCCTTTAGAATCGTCGAATGTTCGATTAAATAACAAAGTAGAATGTAGCTATTTAAATTACATACAAGAATATTTTCCATTAAGTTTTAAAGATATTAAGACAGAAACTAGAAGAGATCCTTTATTGAGCAAAATATATGGTTATGTAATGTACGGTTGGCCTACTAGTAAAATAACGGATGGAGTGATAAAAACGTACTATGATAGAAGGGATAATTTACATATTGATCAAGGGTGTTTAATATGGGGCTATCGTATTGTAGTGCCGGAGTCGTTGAGAAAAGTAGTCTTGAACGAAATTCACGAGGGCCACATGGGAATAGTTAAAATGAAACAAATAGCGCGCAACTACGTGTGGTGGGAGAACATAGACGCGGACGTGGAGCGGTGCGCGCGCGACTGTGCGCCGTGCGCCGAGGTGCGCGCGGCGCCCTCCGCCGCGCCGCTTCATTCGTGGCCGTGGCCCGCCGAGCCGTGGTCGCGCTTGCATCTTGACTTCTTGGGGCCGTTCAATAATACATATTTCCTTGTGATTATTGACGCCCACTCTAAGTGGATAGAAGTAGAAAAAGTAAATACAACGTCCGCTACGATTGTAATAGATTGCTTAAGAAGATCTTTCGCGCGTTTTGGTCTACCTAAACGTGTCGTTAGCGATAATGGACCACCTTTCTCGTCTTCAGAGTTTGCACATTATCTACAACGTAATGGTATAAAACACACGTTAATAGCGCCGTATCATCCCTCCAGTAACGGCGCCGCGGAAAATGCAGTTCGGACTATAAAACGCGTGCTCAAAAAAGCGCAATTCGAGAAAGAAAATTTTAACACCGCAATTAGTCGATTTTTGTTTACGTATAGAAATACTGAGCATAGCGCGACGGGACGCGAACCGGCGGTCGCTCTGCTAGGCAGACGGCTGCGCGGACGTCTAGACCTACTGCGGCCCGAGGCCGGCGAGCGCGTCACCAGTGACCAGCTGCGCCGCGAGAGTGTCGACGCGAGGCCACTGCGCGTGTTGGAGCGCCGCGAGCCGGTGCTGGTCCGCGACTACTCCAAGTGTGGTCGTAAGTGGGCTGAGGGAGTGGTGACGGAGCGTACGGGACCCGTCTCATATAAAGTTATGACAAACACGGGCCAAATACACAAACGACATATTGATCAATTATTAACTAGAAAATCTCGTCACTCTTTAAGTAGGGCTGTAGACGATTCTCAACGAAGTAAATTTGGGGAAACCCAGGATGGCAAGGGATCGTTCGATTTGTCGGTACAAAATAGGGATCCGGATGAGAGGGACGAGTTTTTTGATAGTAGGGGAGAGGAGACAAGGAGCACGTCAAACTCGCCATCGAGACTTAGTCCGCTATCCACGCCGCCTGCTGATAAAAATAATCGCTTGCGCAGAAAGGCTGCTATAAAACGTAAAGAGGTATTAAAGGATATTTAAAAGCTTAAATTTGTATTGGTTTTTTGTACCTATTATAAGTGATTAATTAAAAAATGTACTCTGTATAACATATGATATTATATAGATTGTAAGTTAACTGTAACTAATGTAATTTTAATATTAGTTTAATTAAGGGGGAAAAGTGTTATGTATAATGTTAGCCTTAAAGTGGGTAATTGTAAATACAGTACAATAAACCAGTCTGCAACGAGCTGTGATGTTTTATTGACGCGTCCTAATACATATCACTTATGAGGCGAGGCAATGTCCTATTCTTTATTAATAATTGTTTGACCCAACATATTACTGTATGTTTTCTATACAACTCCTTTTGTTGATCCATAGCCAGTTCTTATGTTGCATAATATCAGTAATTTTATCTTATCAAGTCGTTGTAGGAGAGAAAATGAGGATATATATCTACAATCCGTCATAAATGAAATAACTGTCCAGCAAGCTCCACAGTGTTTTACGTATTTTGGATGAGCGTAGAAGATTTTAATCATTTCTTGATTACGTTGATTACGTTACGTTTGATTTTAACAACACATGAAAACAATTTACAAAAATAATTTTTTTTTTTTTTTCAAAATACCATTCACATGTTTGTGTGGTGACGGATTAAGAATACAAGTGTCACTACCCCTTTTCCTTCCCAGGAAAGAGCCTGCTAAGGGATATTATACATGTACAATTTTACACAGATTACATCCTCTGTGAGAGGGGGATGACTCAAATATAAACCCTGTTCCAACAGCGCGGCACAAAAGACCATAATCCCTCCCAAAGAGGAGAAGGCCCGTGACCAACAGTGGGGCAATAATGAGCTGGAGAGAGAACGAGAAAGAGTGAGAGAGATCTCTCTAGATGGTCTCGTATAAACTCTAATCAGCTTCTCAAGCAAACTGCTTTATTCAGAGCCTTATACATATATGGTCTTATTTATAATGACTTATCGGACATTTAAACGGAGATTTTATCAAAGAAATAATAAACGTTTTAGCGTAAAAAGACTATTATGAATAAACTATAGGTTTGTGATAACCAATTTTAGCGAACTTTTGAACCTCCGATAAGTCATTATGAATAAGACCAATGGTCTTCCAACTTGCCATAATGCTCAAGATGTTGTCATGTGCATTTTAAGGCCACCGGACAGTCTATAAAATTAATTTATATATTATGATTGTGATTATGATAAAAATCTTGAATCATTGTTCATGGGATCTTGCAATAACCATGGATAAACGCTATCGTTATGCGGTGAGGAAATGGAAAGTGGCATAGTGTGCGTAACACGAGGCTCTGCCATACCCATCGCTATGCTATTTGTGATAGGGATGAGGTTCGATAATGTGTTAGATCCATTTATTTATCGATAGTTTTGTTTTTTGAGAAGTTTTCGAATGGGAACTTTAGCGACAGACTTACGGTTCTAGACAGTAACCGGTAACGCAGTCGTTAGTGATGCTGCCGTCAGGTTTCATTTACTGTGCAGAGCAAACAGTGTTACCTACTGTATTTATTTTCTCAAACTACTCGTATTTAAGACAAAACCTCTAAAATTTCCAACTAATGAGTAATTTTTGATTTTTGATTTTTTTAACTAATTAAATCTTAAACCAAAAATTCTTCTTAAATTTCTTGTTATTATGTAAATAATATTGTATTTAAGTATATTTACTTTGCTTGCTATATTGTATAGTACCTCTACAAAAATTAAAAAACTTTAGTGTAAGATAAAATTATGTATGTTTTACCTTTATATAATTTTAAATTTTCTTTATTTTAGATTTTTGATTGAAACAAAATAATTTATTGTTATTACAAAAATAGATATTTAAATATTTATCGATAATGTTTTGACCACATCACTATAATATCTCATATGTTTTATTATTTGTGGAGCTTGCAATGTGCGTTGAATACTTCGGTGCGGGATAAAACAATTCGGCATGCGCGTGCCTTTATTGCCACCGACGCATAATACGCTATTTTTACCTGAGAGTACCCGATTACTTTAGTTGGATATTGGATTGGATTGAATTATGATTTTGTACAGTTGTATTACTTCAGAGTAATATTGAAGAATGTTGTGATAGAGTACGGTCTAAGTAGCTACCTCCTGAGTATCATAATAATTCGTAATACGTTATTATAGTTGATTGTAAACAAAAGAACGTCTACTACGTAATTGTTTTACATGTAATATATTTTTATCTTTTTTGTGATGAATGGTAATTTATAATTTTAATAGAGTTTGAAATAAAACGCGATATAGGCTACATAGCTAGGTATTCACAAAGTATTAGGTTCGCAGATTTATTACAGTTATTACCCCCCCCCCCAACCCCTTCTCAGCAAAAGTAAGCAAAGCTCTTACCAACTCCCCCTAAGCTTACGTAAATATTTTTAAGCTATTGCATAGCTTCTATCGAGGGCCTTAAGCGCGGGGACCGAATCCAGAAATTCCGTAACGAAAGAAAACCTCACGCTCCCCACTCCGACGGGCACAGAGGTGTGGCTTGAAGACCGTGCATTGTCTAACGTCGTTTCTTTTCGGCAGTCTTCGACACGGTGTTTGTGTGCGTGCAACTAGCCGTATTGTACGACTCTACGAAGCTCGCACGAATCGAGACGAGCTGCTCCGAAATCGGACGAATACATAAGCAGCTGTTTATGAGAAAGTTTAAAGGTGTATAGGTATTTATGTACAACAGTGAATAGCTGTACTTGTAAAATTTGTGTATAACCACTCGCGCGCCCGAGTCGCGCGATCGAAATACAGTTTGCCGATTCTTTTGATATGCATATGTTAATAATTATTTAAATAACTAAAATAACAAAAATAAAATTCACGTCTAGCGTCCAGGCAACTCTGGTTGCCGCACCGCGCCTGCCCTTGGCAAAAACCTTTGTACCAGCTAAAATATGATAGCTACAGCAAAGAAAAAACTACTTTTGGATAGGTTGAAATACGCAAATTGTACTTATATATAAAGAAAATGTGATACTATTAACAAGATATATTTAAAACTCTGTAAAACATGAGATTAGTGAAAAAAAATTAAAAACTTAATTTTTAATCCTAATTTTATGCAAGGAATACTAGTTATTTTATCAGCAACATATGTTCCCGTGAAACTAGGCTTATTGCCGATTCTTTTGATATGCATATGTTAATAATTAATTAAATAAATAAAAAAAAACAATCAATTTCACGTCTAGCGTCCAGGCGCCGGGACGGCAACTGGTACAAATGGTAATAAAATTCCCCTTATCTTGGCTGGCGATTTCAACATTAACTTCGCTGATGAAAAATCAGAGCGGTTGACAACTTTTCTATCAAAAACATTGAATTTGAAAATGAATAATGATCGACAAGAGTCCACAACAAAATATGGGACCACCATTGACGCGGAATTTTCTAGGCATTTAGAGGATATTAAGTCGCAAACTTATGTTTCTTATTTCAGTTATCACAAACCTATAGTTTCAATGATAAATATTCCTGAATAACCAACAGCTACTGTAAGATTATTAAAACCCACATGTATTGTAAAATAATAAAAATATTTCAAACAATATTAACTTTATATTTATTTAATAAAAGAAAAAAAATTGTTTTCTTATCGGTCACCACGTTCAAAAAGTGTAACTTGAATTAATATCAAAGTAAAAGAAATACTGCATAAATAAAATAAATAAATAATTATAATTGCATAAGTTGATACAAAATGCTATGCAATAGCTTTACCGCGGCAGTCCCCGAGTGCCACACGTCTTTTTTCTATTAATGTATTGTTTTTTAAATATTATACCTAATTATGATTTAAAAAATAAGAAAAAAAAATTAGTAAGGAGATTAATTAGATTTTACTGATATGACATCTTATTTAAACATTAAACTTTAGCATTAGCTAAAGTTTAATGTTTCCATTAGGAATCACCGTTGAAAATTATTAACTTGCTTTGCTATGCTTACAATACTACTACTACTACTCGCTATAGTATACAAACGAAGCAATACACTGACAGAAGTGACAGAGAAAAATTTGACAAGTGAATAGCGCGCGGTAATTCCCCTACTCGGTTCTAAAGCGAGTTCCTAAACATATGCATTATTTGCGGAAATCCCCGAAAATGCGTTTCGTTTTCAAGCAGACAATGTGAGGGTTGCCATTCGTGTAAAAAAGTAATTTTACTACCGATGACGTAATCATCATCTAGACTCCCCTACCCCCCATGTCATCCAAAATAAGCAATACATAGATCCCCCCGCCCCCACATAGTGCTTACGTAATACTTGAACGTCCCCAAAGTGTAAAGTGATGAAAGTTTGGATTAAGAAATAATTTATTTGATGAAGTTAGTTATAAATGTCAGTTAGGGAGAAAGTTATGACTTTTATATCCATCAATATGATATCTAAACTTACGCTACCAATTGTACTGTCGATCATTTTATTCCCTACACAAAGGTATTCTAAGAATCCTTCATAAAGTTTTTGTAAGGGTTTGTAAAGCATTTTACTCTATCTCAATTGACCATCTTTTTATAGTTTGAAATCACCATTTTGTTAAAACCTTCAAGAAAAGTTCAATACCGTCTCAAGAGAATAGATTTCTTGGTATCAAACGGGGAAAGGTAAGTCAAGATATATTGGTTCGTTTTTGAACACGGATTGGACGCATCGTATCGATTTAGTTAGAAACGCATCGGTATTTTAAGAATTTCGGAAGTGAACCTTCTAAGTAGATCATAAGAATTCTTGTACATAGTATTTGAAAGCAAAATCCATTTATTTTTGAAATAGTTTGACATTAACTTGTTATCAACAAAGACATTTGTTTGGGTCTAAACTCTGGCTTCTTCTTTTTTCTTCTTTTGAATATTATGTAGGTATATTTAATGTAATGGAATACATTCTAATTTCTTTAAGATGTGAAACAAACATGCAACTAGCATGACATGGTAGGAGGAACTCTCCGGCAAAACCAACCACCCTTCTTCTCATCATAGCTAAATTCCGGAATATTCTTATCTGGTACCGTCCTCTCGAATATAAATATAAACGCATAAATAAATATCTAAAACTTCACTCAATTAGTATTAAAAACTTTACTCAATTAGTTTTAACAAAGGTCTATAATAATGTATCCATGAAATTAATTAAGAAAGATGGCGGCGGTGACCAGCACATTTCTATCACCTACTGGACTGTGACTGTTACGTGCTTGGAACGCTTCGCGCGCCAGCTGGATGCCAAGAAATTAGACACGACCAGAAAGAGAGAAAAAACATGTAAAGGAAGATAAAAACAACTTGTGAATGACAGCTATTGCTTGGACTTTATTAGGACTTCCCAGGAAGGAGTTTTTATTTGAAGATACTTTTGTAGTTTTGAGCACTACTGTACTTAAGTATATTATTATTATTTATTTTTATATCTCATTGAAATATACGATATTCGACATAGAGAGTAATGTTTGTTAAAAAGTGAGATTGGTGCCAATAAGACCCCATACAGAAACAAGCATACCACTGAAATAATTAAATGTGTATTGTCTATAGAAATATTTATCGTCATAACTAATCACAGTAAAGTCATACCTTTTGAACGAAGAGAAGTTACGCTGTCTGTTATAATTAGGTACACCGCGATCATAAGGCGCTGTGGTCGCCCTGTTTGTATGTTCACATGGTGAACATAAAACGCGGCATGGGTGAAATGAACTGCCTGCTGAAGTTTTCCCATAAGAATACAAGGAGTTTTTCAATCGCAAAAATCCCCTTGCAGGTTTTTCAATAAAAAAGGGCCTTCAAAAGGGTTTCAAATTTTTGATTAACCAAAACTCGAAACTGCCAAATCAAAAACTAAAGGGAGTCCGATATATTCATTAACTAGCTCCTACCCGGAACTTCACACGCATGGAATTTAGAATTCTAACCTTAACAAAATTTTACAAAAATACCATCCTCTGGAACAATTCTATCTATTAAAAAAACCACATCAAGATCCGTTGCGTAGTTTTGAAAATATAAACTCACACAGGGACAGGCATACAAAAATAACGACTTTGTTTTATAATAAGTAATGATAATTATCTATTAGATCTGTAAATAATTCAATATATACTATTCTTAAAAGACGAAGGCACTACGTTATCACACAGAATACAAGGCATCTCATATCTAGTGATAACTAGAACACAGTATTGCTGTTAGTTAGTAGGATGGGCTCTACCATAATAATATACACACAGACTTTTGCCAGCTTTAACGACCGCTACTTTTAAGCGTATTTTATTCAGGTCATTCATATTTTTTTACATCTTTTATTAGTTCGGTAATTTTAGATAACGAATTTACGATATGGCAAAAAACATAGAAGACACATATACAGAAGAACTGCAGAAGGCACTAGCAGTTGGATCCAGTGTTACAATACCTATGTTATTATACTAAGTATATGTTTTACATTACTAAGTGAAACAGCTGTCATGGATTATTTATAGTCTATAATATATACTTGTGATAATTATTATAAAACGTGTGTAAGTATATCGTATTTAGACATATTATATGTAATTTGTATAGATACACACAAAAAAAAACTACTGTTAACGTACCTGCATATGTACATAACGTCACACGTTTATAGCCAATAGCGTCAAGGGTAAGAAAATATAATAATATGAAACGTATCTATTTATAGAGCATAATTTTCTTAGTTTAAAAAATATTAAACACGCTTGAAAATTTGAAAAATTTGAAATTTGATTTGGTTGAATAAAAAATTCTTTACATCGATTATTACATTGATACTAGAGGGCTAATAAAAGTCTGTTAATGTATTTAAATAAAACTACTTTTTAAGGATTTAGACGCGTATATTTGTTTTAAATTTTGGCCCGACGTTTCGGAGACTTTGCAGTCACCATGATGACCAATATACGCGTCAAAATCCGTAAAAAGTAGTTTTATTTAAAGAAATGAGTCGAGCAAGTGTTAGACAATATTCTGATAGATGTATGAGACCCACAAATTACCAATTCGTTTTAAGAACCTAAATTATTGATATGAAAATATCTCACCATTTTTCAAGAAACCAAAATAATATTGTACTTATAACTAGAATGTATACAAACAATACTTATCCGAGTATTTCTTATACTCCACTTTTACTAACGCTTAATATCTACAGTGCAGTAAATCTAGTTGTTCCACGAGGCAACAAATTACGTCCAATAACATCAGTGATACGGCCTGTATCGGTTGCCATGGTAACGGTCGTGAGAATACGAGCGTTGCGCCCGATGACCCTTAAACAATGGTCAGTCAACTACAGGCTGATTCAGTTTGATCCACGTTTCCGTACAGCTTTGTATTTGTCTTGAATTTACTCGGAAGTATTCTGAGTAAAATGTAATTTATACACTTGAATCAAAACCTCAGAATATTTCCTTTTTTATGACTATAATCTTTTTCATAGATTAAACACATCTAGATATAAAGTTAAACTACTATGTCAAAGCACCAATTAACTGCTTAGATTATGGAATAGTACTAAGTCCCGCTTCTCTCTCCCTAATTATAAATGTACCTATTTTGAGAGAGTATAGTAGCGCAGTAATATAACAAAATGCTGTTCGAAAGGTCCCGGATTTAATCTCGACATAAAATGATTCTTCGTGTGTTGAACGCAGATATTGAGCGATTTTCAGTTCTATCAAAAATTGCATAAAAAATCAATTGAAAGATTTTGGTAAAAAATATTATTATACATTATAATATATTTTTTATTTAATATAAGTTCGGTATGTATCTATCTATGTAACGGATTCTTTGAACACGATTTTCACCCACTTGCAGTAGTCGGATTGATTTGAAATTTTGCATATACATAATAAAGATCGATGAGAATGCAATTATTTAAAATATATTCAGGATTAAAGTAATTTATTAATTTTGCAATTGACTTACTTAACAAATCAAATTATGTAAAATTATGTACGTAAAAATATATAAACTTAGTCGAGTGACAAATGTGGTGGTTAATTTGAATGTTGCTAGCACGACCGCAATAAGCTCAGTTGGAAAGAGCTTCGGAACGGTATTCCGGGGTCGTGGGTTCAAGTCCCGCTTGCGGCAGTCAATTTTTTCCACCATAATTTGATTTGTTATATTCAGGATTTTCAAGCGTGTTTTTTTTTAGTTTTTGAACTAAGGAAATTATTTTATGTATGTTTCTAAGCGAGATTATATCTTCAAAATTACAGAATGGGTTTGTTGGAATATGTTAAGGTATAATTTTCAAATTCCACGAAGTTGCGGGCAACGTCTAATATATACCTATATAAGATCATCCAGCCATCATGTGTCATTCTATTTACATTTAATTTTAAATTTTAACGACGAGCCTCGTGGTCGAGTGGTTCATGTAACGGACTGCCGATCAAGAGGTCGCGGGTTCGATTCCCGCTCGGGACAATCATTTGTGTGATTTTTCTAATTGTCATACAAATGTTTGTACTGCGTCTGGGTGTTTCTATGTATTATAAGTATGTATTTACAAAAGAAAAGTAGTATATGTAGTTTATCCGTATTCTGGTACCCATAACACAAGCATATAAGCTTAGCTTGGGACCAGAGGACGTTGTGTGAAATGTTCATGAATATTTAAAAAAAATAAAAAAATCATACTGTATAAGATCACATTAAGTTGGACTTTTACCAAGCTAAGTTGTTTCTAAGTAAAAGATCAGAAATCTTTAGTGTGAACACAAGTTTTTAAATAACGATTAAGATTTTCTGAGGTGGTGACCACACTGTATACAAGCGGTGCAGGACCGCGCGTTGTACTATATTTATATGTGTCCAGTAGTGGACAAAAAAAATTTGATGAATGGAAGCATGGAACTTACGGATGTTCTATGAGTACCCGTAAAAGTGGTAACTCTATCTCTTTCTCTCCAGCCCACGTCCCTCTGTTAGTCACGACCTCCTTCACTTGGGAAGGGATTATGGTCTACTATGCTGCGCTGACCAGGCGTGCAGACACTAGCCATTTTTTTTAAGTTTTCCCCCTTTACTGAAGATGTGTTATCTGTGTACAATATCCCCCAGTTGGCTTTTACGGCCACCCGGGGAGGAAATGGGGTGGTGACACTTTAGTTTCATTCCGTCACCGCACACACAAAGTCGACGGTAGTCGTAACTTACCTAAGTATATGTTAATCATTGTATTTTAATAGGTGTCCGTGTGGTAAAGGAATAAGAATAAGACTGTCACCACACCATTATTCACATCACCCTGATGTGAATAATGGTGTGGTGAGAGCCAGCTAAGAGATATCTTAAGCAGGTAATATCTTTTTGTAAGAGATCGAAAACTCGAAACTGAATCATGCGCTAACAGGCCTGGCCAGTTTGACACAATAGATCACATACCCTCCAAAAGTGCAAGAGCCTCATGTCTAAGTACATTTTAGAGTTCCGTATCAAACGGTAGAACGAGTACCCTGTTACTGAGGCTTCTCTGTCCGTCCATCTATCATCAGGCTGTATCTTTGGAACGGTGATATCTAGAGGCTAAAAAGTCACAGTTTGTATTTAACAGTTGATGCTGCAACAATAAATACTTGTCATCATCATTCCCTTCCTTCATTCCGTTCATTAGGGTCCTGTTATTTTGTATTATTTGTGGTCGTTATGATAAATAAATTACGACAATGATAGTACAGAACCCTTCGTGTGCGAGTCGCAACTCATTTACTGGTTTCATTTCTTACAGTTTAAGTAAACATACAAAAAAGATTGCTGTTACATTTTTAATTTAAAAAAGCGAAGTGTTATGTAGTACTTTTAACAATAGATTTAAGCAGTTCTGGCCCTGAACTTGAGTTTTTGTGAAGATATAAATAGCTATGAAAGAGTTCTGTAAAATCCAAATGTAAATTTATTTTATTAGATTGGCGTAAAAATCAATTGAGATATGTTTGTCTTGCTAATACTCGAGAAAGGGTTGGATAATTTAGCTGGTTTTGGTGTGAATGTCCACAGGCCCGTTTTCACCGTTGGGCACATACCCAGGGCTTCACGATGGTCCTAGTCCCTCCTTTATTATAGTTTTGTACTTAATCTTGAAGGTCATATTATCTTAAGTGCCTAGAGCTGTTAGTAAGGAAAAGACGGCCCTGAATGTCTGTCGTAGTCCAGAGAAAGTATTGAAAGGTTGCCAGGATGATATTTAAAACAACAAATTTTATTTTTCCATACAAACTGTAGTGTAGTTGAACCCAAGGGACAGCGAGTACAACGTAAAAGTCAGTTGTTTATCTCGTTAAAACTCTAGACTGGCTGTGTCAATTTACCTGATTTTGTTATCAATATGTTTGTTTCATTGATAACGTTTCCGAAATTTCATATACACATTTAAACTGTAAGTAAGCAAGGGAAACTGCGAGTGCACAGCTTGTTTTATAAACATTTCTTGTACCTAATATCTTTAATAATCTTAATTTTTTCTATTTACTAAAGTGCCTGCCATTTTACCGGAACTTAAGGTCAATGACTTATTATTTTAAAGTTGATCTATATTTAACAAAAAACTAAACAATTCATCCAAAAAAAACTCACTTTAATATGTCTCTTTCTGTGAATTTATACGAAATAAAATACGCGAGACTGAAAGAGATAGTTATAGTTTGTAGGTGTGGCATCATAATGGGCCGGCTTTCGCAGTGATCCGTAACGGTGACTGTTTAGTTTGAAGTGGAAATGACAATGCGGCGTAACAACGATATTATTGTCGTCTCGCTCTAACATGTTTTTTGACCCGGTGACAGATGATGACGTAAGTATAGTAAATTATCAAGGTTACATTTTCATCACGGTGATAATTTGATTTATGACGTTATTAAGTAACTATCGAAAATAGTTTTGAAAAAGCATTTATACTTAAACCATAATTATTATGAGAACAATTTGTTGAGGTGCTTGTTAGCACAATTTTTTTCCTTTATTTTTATTTATTATAAAAGAAAGTCGTTATTTTTGTGTGTCTGTCCTTATGTGAGCTTATATTTTCAAAACTACGCAACAGATTCCGATGCGGTTCTTTATAATATATATAGTAGTTCAAGAAGATAGTTTTATTTTTCTAATTCATGTTTTTTTTATTTTCTAAATTCTACGCATACGAAGTTACGAGCTTTAGTTGTGTGCATACTTTTATGTCTGTCTGTTCCTATAAGAGTATACTGGCGTGATAATATTAAAAGTGCGTGGTGACTTCAAAAGCTAACATTTTGTTAGTGTAATCTGCGTTGATGTCTTTTCTGGGCATGATTAAAGTTTTCTGTAAGGCCAGTCAATGATATACTACAAAAAAAAAGAAAATAAAAAAATATAAAAACGATAAAATAAATAAATATTTTTACATATTTTCCTCTGGTATCAAATTAACTTATATTTTTGTGCTTGTAGTATGATTTTATTTGCTTTTGATTTATTTATAGATAATACAAGGATCTCAACATAAACTTGTTGTTACCAGAGAATGGATATAACACATATACGTACCATTTTTTTGTGAGTAACATGTTTTCTTGCAACGCTAAGAAAATTCCCGACTCAATGTAATACCTAACTACAATAATTAGTGTTGCAGATACAAATAACAAACAAAATATATATTGTTCTCTGCGTAAATTGAAGTCGACCTCATAATCATTCACTTACGCTACCACAATACAATGGTACCAATTCTAAGTGCACAGCTAAACTAAACCTAACTAAAAATGAAAATTAAAAGTATCAATAACACCATTCGGCAATATTAGCTGAACGTTTTTATTAGAAATTATATTATACACTTAAATTTTAAAATAATAAAAATCTGCACAATGAAATACCGAATAAATCAAAATACACCCTTGTTGTTTTTATTTTTAAGTTAAGTTTAGGTGTGTACGAAGAATTGTTACAATCAGTCCCGTTCAGATGACACTAATTTAACAAGCTTATTTCATAATAGTTACAAATATTACGCTTCTTATTATTCTCATACGTCACTTACTTACTCTACATACTCATGGCAACACTGACGTAGATTGCTTTGGTGAAGCCCTGAAAGGGGTAACTAAATGTTTTGAGAGGCCCAAACTAACAAGAACTTTTTTCAGGAAACGTTTCTTACATACTTACTGGGCCTTCCTAGCTTGGGGGCCCTGTATCACTAACACAGCTATTACGGCGCGCCACCTTCTGCCGCAGTTTCTATCACAAAACACGAGTTACGTAGGATAACCTCCTAAAATGACGTGAAAAGATTAAAAGAGTAGCAGGATGGATTGAATAAAAAAATCCGAGGACAAAAAAGAACTATGCTCAATGTCCAGCTGTAGTTGGACATTTTGAGATATGAGTTTAGAAACGATAGATATGAACTATGGCCTATTAATATCCAACCATTCCAGAATTGGAAAAGGCGTATGCTCAATGCCTTTTCCAATTCTGAAATGGTATTTGGTCATGCCACACTGACCACGCGTGTTGGCGTGGTGCTTACTTGCATTTTTCCTTCGCAGAATTTGTTTTCCGTTTATATTCCCGAACTCGCCTTTAGATGATTCTTACAGCTCCCTGGAAAAGAAATAGGATGTATTCTGTTACTACATGGCTACTATTTGACGGGCCTCGTGGTCTAGTGGTTCATATAACGGACTGCCAATCACGAGGTCTCGGGTTCGATTCCCGGTCAGGACAAATATTTGTGTGATGTTTTTAATTATCATACAAATGTTTGTACTGCGTCTGGGTGTTTACTATGTATTATAAGTATGTATTTACAAAAGAAAAGTAGTATATGTATTATATCCGTATTCTGGTACCCATAACACAAGCATATAAAGCTTAGCTTGGGACCAGAGGACGTTGTGTGAAATGTCCATGAATATTTATTTATTATTATATTTATTACATGCCATGCACGTTACGGGAAAAATTGCTGAGAAAATGGCAATGCTATGATTTTTTGTATAGTACTAGCTGTCCCGGCAAACGTTGTTTTGCCATACTAAAAAAAAAAGATTTGAAAAATAGATGTTGGCCGATTCTCAGACCTACTGAATAAGCATGTAAAATTTCATAAAAATCGCCCAAGCCAACTCGGAGGAGTACGGTAACTAACACTGTGACACGTGAATTTTATATATAAGATTTATTATCAACAAAAACCTACCGTAATATTTAAGTAAGCAATTTATTTTGATCGCTGTTCTGATTCTCAAGTTCGTGAAATTTTTATTTACAAAAACCTAATTTCAGAAATCTTTTAAAATTGCCGAAGACCACACAAAATAGATAGAAATTATACTCAAATTACATACATTCACATAAATAATTCGTTGATTAACTAATTGAGTCCGGAAATCAACAAATCTCTTAATTTTGGATAATCAGTTGACTATACTGAATTAAGTAATTTATTTTTTCGGCTACTGTTATAAACGATGTATGGAAAGTAATTATAAACATTCGATTAAATATCTCATTTGAAAAAAATATAGAAAATAACAATCTCATCTCGTTTTGATAGACTTATTAAAGTATTATTCAAACATTAATAAAGAAAAGCAGTAATTTTTTCATTTTTTGTTTTGAGGCCACGCCATTATTTGTAATTATATAATAGCCATGATAATAATTATTGCCTTGTTAGTGACGTCATAACTTTGCTTGCTATTCTCTCTATTCTCAAGTTAAAATTTTCCACCACACACAGTATTCTTATGCCTTTTAGGAAATATCTTAGATGTTAATAAAATTAAAAACAAAGAAATTCATTTCGATAATACTCTAAAACGTACTCCTATAGAAAATAATGAATCTCTCTATGACATTTATTGGGCACCACAATAAGACTCTATCAAAATAGTTTTAGCTCTTTGAGATCAATGATGCTTTGGGCAAATATTAGCTTTCTTAATAAAATCAGGGTTGAAGTGCAGTTAAAATGATTTCTTTTATCTTTTCTATCTATCTATACCTATCTATTCTATACATATAATAAAGCTGTAGAAAAATAATTTTTGTACATTGAATATATTATTATTTTCAAAAAAAATAGTCAGATGGTAAAAGGATAATCAACAAAACCCATTTCTAGCATTTTTTAATTTTTGTCTGTTTAGATGTTTGTCTGTGCACGCATCACGTAAAATGTACAACACTTATAAATGTTATACGTAAAAATTGTACACAACTCAGGGTACTACTTAGTCTTTGTTTCATCGCAATCTTTCCATTATATCAAGAGATACATATTTACATAATACGAAATTACTTAATTTGGTTAGTTGTAACGCCATCTAGCGGCTAAAAAAATAATAAAAAAATTGATTGAGTCAATTGGGTCGATATAAAAAAAATCGATCCACGCGGATGGAGTCGTGGGCACAACTAGTTAAAAATATGTTTCAAGTGTCGACTAGGCTCTTGCTCCTGGGGTTAGGTAGAGACTGTTAAAGCACCACCTGCTACAACTTAAATATACTTCCTTTATGTTATTAATACTCGCATATCTGGTTATAGATTTACAACGCTTTTTTTAGAGAGAGTACACACTTGACCATTTTGAAAGACCACTAATAAGATTATTACTTAACATCATCTATGACGTAAATATTTGTTAGTTAATCAGTTTTATGTATGGTTGTAATAATAGATAATATAATTGGTTCTACAAATTTACTGGGATATCCAATTTATTAGTAAAACAACACAGTTGACAGTATTATTCTGTAGTCGCTATATGTGTGTTTGTGTAAATAAAAAACCTACACCAAATGCATTGATTAATTAGAAAGAAGGCCATTTAAAGTAACAAATTGCCCACAAATCAATCTATCGCCTTAACCGAACACGTGGCTCAAAAACATTACACAATCAAACACAATACATTCTCATTGACAGAAGTACTTTACCAACACAAAAAGTACCGAGACGATTCACCACGGCTCATAAGACCCGCATTCATAATACGATAGAATAATCCCGTACCAAAAAAAAAAAATAACCCGTCAAAATTAAAAACTAAACTCATAAGACGAGTCATCAACATCAGTCAGCGATGATGCGCTGCACCGTTAAACCGTCGACAAACCGATCTACATATCAAGAGTCCTTTCCGTGAGAAAATCTTTTAGAACCATCGACAGTTCTAATACATCCTATACTGAGTGTTCGAGGCTGTGAGCGAAGGTTTCATAGGTCGAAAAGCGCGCGAACGCAGTGTGGCGCCGATGCCCGCGCGCATAGCACGCTCATACGACCGCGCGTGCTCGACACGCGACCTGTCAACCGCTGACAGTTCCAAATACGAAAACGAGGATCGAACTGCCAAATTGAGATTTTTCAAAAATGGAACGGATGACTTTTAACTTTTTTGTTGTTGATCTGACAACAACTTTTTAATACAAAGTAGGTAGGTAGTGTATAAAGGGTGAAGTGACTGTAATATATTTTCAAAGCCACTGTAAAGGAGTATGCAAATGTTTACTCGCTGTGTTCCGAATTCAGTGCTAAATGATCTATAAGGTCCACTTGATTTTCTTTAGTGTATTCCAAGGGTGTGGTATTTGACTTCGTGTATGTGTATACTGATAAAACTTTAAAGAGTATGCTTAGTTCAAGTGTTTAGTATAAAATTTAAGCAGTTTAGATTCTCGTAAATTTTTAAACTTTTGTGTGGTGTAAGGATTGCTATAAATTTCACGCTGCTAGGTAAGGAAACTTTGGATTTCTTCTTCGTTGTCGCTCTTGGTAGAGTGGCTATTAACATATTTTTTTACTGTTTTACCTTTTTATATGATATTGGGCATAGTAAATTGAAAAGGAGACGCTACTAGTCAATACAAATATCTTGTTTATTCGTAGGAGATCCAAAAACTATTCCTCGTGTCCTCGTGTGTGCTTTTTCGGTTATCTACAAAATTTTGTCTATAGTACTTGATTTTCTGTTAAGAAGATTTTCTGATTATGTAGGTGTCCTTAATATTTTATGGACATCGCGGTGTAATTGGGATTGTTCATAATTTTTGACCTGCTGTTTTTATATTTTTTTTAGAAAATATAAACTAGTTTATGCAACTAATTTCAATATTATTGAAATATTCACTATATAGAATTTTTTTTAAATATTTGAATATATTATTTGAAATGTTGTGACGTCGTCGTTGTAAGCAATCTGTGTATTGATTTTTCCTGATAGACTTACTCGTAAGACAGATTGCAATACATCTTTTCAAAGTTACCAAGTTGATAAAATTTACCAATTTCGACTCCAATACAGAGTAGTATATCCCTCAAAACGCCTTAATATTTTAAGTCCTTCATTTCAAGGGCAAATAGAGATCATTTGCTTTTTTGGAAAAATAATCGTTAATATAGCAAAATTTCCGAAAAAAACTAATGGATCATGATCAGAAACTCTATTCGCCGAAATGGTTTTTGAAATAAGAGTTTGAAATAAGAGTTTAAAAAAATATGAACAATGCCAATTGCAGTGAGACCATAGATATAGGTTCGACTCCGCCCAGAAAAAAAAGACCTCCTGCGTAAGAATGTTTTTAACTAAGTATGTTTTCTGAATGTTTCTTGAATATCTTAAACATATATCCTGGGCCCTGAGTCGGGTATTTCAACGGTGTCACAACTGTACCATTATTGTACCATTATGGTGCAATTGTAAAGTTTTTGGTAGTCTACTATTATTGTGTCGTCATAACGACTTCATCATTGACTTACAATTGTCAAAGTGACATAAATTGCTAGTCTCGTACACAACTGCTTCACAATTGCAATTCAATGACTGAAATGTTTCGGTAGTCTGCTATTTTGAATTTGACTGATTTTTTTAAATTGTCCTGTGTCGACAGATTGCCATAAATAAAAAATAGATAGATAGAAATATTAGAAATTGTTCTTTGTAATTTATTGCAATTTACTAATCTCCTAAACTTCACATTGCTTTTTATACTAATAAATAGTATGTACAAATATATCTAAACGAAGTCTAGCATGATTAAATGTTTAAATTTATTAGTAGTTTTTCGAAAATCACTTCAACTAACGCATTTTTAGGGTTCCGTACCCAAAGGGTAAAAACGGGACCCTATTACTGAGACTTCGCTGTCCGTCCGTCCGTCCGTCCGTCCGTCCGTCCGTCCGTCCGTCCGTCCGTCCGTCCGTCCGTCCGTCCGTCCGTCTGTCACCAGGCTGTATCTCAAGAACGGTGATAGCTAGAGAGTTGAAATTTTCACAGATGATGTATTTCTATTGCCGCTATAACAACAAATACTAAAAATAAAATAAAATAAATATTTAAGGGGGGCTCCCATACAACAAACATGATTTTTAGGGTTCCGTACCCAGTATCTCAAGAACGGTGATAGCTAGACAGTTGAAATTTTCACAGATGATGTATTTCTATTGCCGCTATAACAACAAATACTAAAAATAAAATAAAATAAATATTTAAGGGGGGCTCCCATACAACAAACATGATTTTTAGGGTTCCGTACGCAGTATCTCAAGAACGGTGATAGCTAGACAGTTGAAATTTTCACAGATGATGTATTTCTATTGCCGCTATAACAACAAATACTAAAAATAAAATAAAATAAATATTTAAGGGGGGCTCCCATACAACAAACATGATTTTTTTACCGTTTCTTGCTCGATACTAATAACGTTGCCTTATGTTGCATAGATAATGGTACGGAACCCTTCGTGCGCGAGTCCGACTCGCACTTGACCAATTATTTAAAAACGGCAACACATACATACCATTCTAACACAATTCATAGATAAAAGAGACCGAAAATTCAATGCATACTCGTAGATAAAAGAGATCGACAATTCTATTACCATTGAACGACCGTTATGACGGCATATAGCAGACTACGGATATTTGACTTCAATTGCAACGGTATCGTGCCGGTATTGTGCCGGTATGACAATTGTTCCAAAATAGTAGACTTGAGGGCCTGGATATTTTTTTAAATTATTACATTCATCCTTTTGTAATAATGTCATTGTGTGCAAAATTTCAGATCAACTCAACTATTACAAGTAGGCAAGAATCGCTTTCAAAGATTCTGTTACATAAATTAAATACAAAGATATATTTATAGATGGATAAGAACGAAGCTAAACATATCATAAAATATTATTTATTATAATAAGTTTTAAGAAGTAGGAAGTTTATAAACAGCACTTCATTGAACACTTAACATTGACTCCTCCCATGTCAAACAATGTGGGAGGGTCATTATGTCGTATTATCACCTCCAGTCATATAAATTATAGCGCTTTTTATTGCATTGGATAATCGCCAAGCTATAAATACATCATTAACGTAACTATGGTTAAATATGTCAGTAAAATATTTTCTATCTTTATAGAAAAGTAAGTTACTTTATTGGTTGTGTGGTGACGGATAAAGAATACAATTCTCACCAACCCTTTTCCTCCCCAGGGTGCTGTGAAATACAGGTAAGTGACATTAAAGAAATAACATCTTCTGTAAGAAATGGAAAACTGGAATCAATCCTGTGCTGACACACCTGGTTAGCGTGGCACAGTAGACCATTACACCTCTTAAAAAGGAGGAGGCCGTGTCTCACTGCCCCACTGGGCATTAATGGGTTGGGTAGAGAGAGACAAAAAGAAGAAATAGCCATCCTCTGGAACTACTCCATCTATAAAAACAAACCGCATCCAAAACCATTGCGTAGTTTTAAAGGTATAAGTGTAAACTTATACCTTTAAAACTACGCAGTAAGTAAGTAAGTAGGGACATACATACGAAAATAACTACTAAGTTAACCGACTTCAAAAAAAGGAAAGCTGGTGGTTTCCGTGTGGTCCCATTGGCCAAGATACCATCAAAACCATCAAATTTTATAGGCGTATGATTTCGGTTTTACTTTTTTTTTAATACTCAATTATTTTATAATAAGTGAACAATAGATTTATTTTATGCTGAACCCGCAAGCACAGTCTGCGCGGTAAAGTAGAGCAAATAAGTAAACGATTAAATTTTATGGAAAATATAGATATTTGAAAAGTATCGCTCGATGTCACAAGGCACTGTACCAATTCCATTTCATTTCGCGTCGACATTGTCACGCTCACTATCGTTTCCTTAGCATGCAGAACTTGCACATACGAGTATGTGTTGCTTCCTTTGAGATGTTAAAGGCCTAAAAATACATCCGTTCTTTGTCTTTGTGAATAAAAAATTGCATAAAAAGATACACAACTCATTATAAAAATAGCGTCAAGCAAACTTATTATTTTTTATTTTTTACAAGTACCTATGTATAAATAAATCTATGTATAAAGTATATGTATTATTGTATATGTAGGTATATGTATATTATGTATAGGTATATTATGGTATTTATGTATAGGTATAATTTGTGCATCATTTTTATAAATAATTATAACCTTTTATTTATTTTGTATTCACCTATAGTAATTGTATAGATTAAGTTGATGTTTAGCTTAAGACGATACCAAAATAGCTTCGTGCATTTTTCTATGTACGAAGTTTTCATTGTTTCTTTAGATTGAATGGCTAGAGCTCTAATTTTTAAGTATATGTTTTTTCAATATATGATCTAGGATCGCATCAACTCAGAAACGCGATTGAAAAAAGTTTTCTCGATAGAAAATCTTGGCGAAACAACCTCTCAAATTTTTGATTTTTTTCGTTTGTTGGTCTATTATCGCGTATTAACTAATGAAATAACTTTAAAAACATAAGTAACTATTATATATAGAAACACGTAAATCAGAATTAAAATATATTTAGTAGATTTTGAGTAAATAGGAAAAGTATCCCTAATTCTTCACTTTCTGTGCCTACTGGCTGTGTTAATATGTACGTGTCGGCGATGATATACGATAATATTGATGTAGGCCCTTAAGTTTATTTGGTTCTTGTTTTGTCTTTTAATTTTTTGGATTTGGCACCCACACTGTTGCTCTGTACTATCACTGGTTGGCTGGTAGATAATGCCCAAGGCATTAAGCCCGCCATGGTACTCTGTATGTGCATGAAGTATTAATAAATAAAATAAATCGAGTTATCAAAGCACACCCATTCCATTTGAGTCTAATTTTTTGTGCCCGTGTTACTTAATAGGTCAAACTAATGACGCATCATGCTGTGCTAAGTTTTGTAGGTTTGTAATAAAATACCTAAACTTGCAAATTCGACTTTAGTAGGTTTGTAATAAAATACCTAAACTTGCAAATTGTTCTGATTACACGGGTATTATGAGCGCCCTTCACTCATAACAGTTTTAATCTGCTCCTAAATTTTCTTTAATTAAATTTTGTACGTAAAAGGTTTGATAAAGACTATGTCCTTTATGAAAAAGGCTAGATTGGACTGAAGTTGGAAATAAATGCTGTAAGCAAATTTCATTACAATCAAAAATAAAACTATAACCTTTTGATATGTGCATCATCATCATATCGTCACGCCTGATGCTTCGATTCTTTTGCTTGCAGCGTGATGTTATGTAGCCTATATAGCCTCCCTTGATAAATAGGATATCCAACACACTAAGAATTTTTCAATTCCGACCAGCAGTTCCTGAGATTAGCGCGTTCAACAAACAAACTCTTCAGCTTTATAATAAATATTTTGGACATTTCACACAACGTCCTCTGGTCCCAAAGTAAGCTTATTTTCTATGTTATGGGTACCAGAATACTGATATAATACTACTTTTCTTTTGTAAATACATACTTATAATACACTAGCTGGCCCGGGAAACGTTGTTTTGCCAGACCAAAAAAAAATTAAAAAAAAAAATTAAAAAAAAAATTATAAACCTCACGGAGCCCGAGACCTTTCCAACGAATGCAAAACCGTGGAAATCGGTCCGTGCGTTCTGGAGTTATAGCGTCAGGAAGGAAAACCCGACTTATCTAATATATAAAATTCACGTGTCACAGTGTTAGTTACCTACTCCTCTGAAACGGCTAGACCGATTCTTATGAAATTTTGTATGCACATTCAGTAGGTCTGAGAATCGGCTAACATCTATTTTTCAAACTTTTTTTTAGTATTGCAAAACAACGTTTGCCGGGACAGCTAGTTTTTATATAGTAGATAGTTCACACGATTCAGATTTACACCCAGACGCAGTACAAACATTTGTATGACAATTATAAACATCACACAAAGGATTGTCCCGAGCCGAAATTTAGAAAACTTTTCATCCCTTTCTTTCGCAATAAAAGGTAGCCTATGTCCTTTCTCAAGGTCTAAAGTTTGTCTGTGCCAAATTTCATCAAAATCGGTTGAGAGGTTTAAGCGGGAAAGCGTAACAGACAGACAGACAGAGTTACTTTCGCATTTATAATATTAGTAAGGATGTATATCATAGTATATCTCGTTATCACATTTATAAATTAGTAAGGATAAGGACCTGATATCCTCCGTGTGGTGACGGATTAAGAATACAAGTGTCACCACCCCATCTCCTCCCAAGGGTGCTGTAAAAGTCAGCTAAGGGATATTGCACACAGATAACATCTTCTGTGAGAGACGGAAAACTCGAAAATAAACCCTGTGCCAACACGCCTGGTCAGCGCGGCACAGTAGACTATAATCCCTCCCCAAGTGGAGGAGGCCCGTGCCCAACAGTGGGACGTAAATGGGCTGGAGAGAGAGGATATCGTAGAACAACTTTTTATCTGATAGGCTATTAGGCTCATAATCTTAAGATTATTATAATAGCTATCCTAAATAGCTATATTTATACAATTAGTCTAAACATAAAAATGTCTTTAATTATACTAAAAGTAAATGAACACGAAATTAAAACATTAACAAGCTTTGATACAACCTTTATTGATATTGCTTATTTGTTTTATTGCGAAATTTTAAGTTTGTTTAGTTAACTAACTATAATTATTAGTTGATTTAGAAATTATATACAGCATGATGTTGTATAATATAAAATGTAAAAAATATAATTAATATAGCGGTTTATTGACGGGCCTCGTGGTGTAGTGGTTCTAGTCACGGACTGCCAATCAAGAGGTCGCCGGTTCGATTCCCGCTCGGGACAATCATTTGTGTGATTTTTCTAATTGACATACAAATGTTTGTACTGCGTCTGGGTGTTTCTATGTATTATAAGTATGTATTTACAAAAAAAAAGTAGTATGTATATGTATTCTATCCGTATACTGGTACCCATAACACAAGCATATAAACTTAGCTTGGGACCAGAGGAGGTTTTTTTTTTTTGTAATATAATAAAAATATATTTATTGGAACAAAAATAACAAATTAACATTAACATTGTGTTCGTTAATAGTAACATTAGTTATAAACTGTGTCGTAACTATTAGCGCCCACCTCCAGGAGATGAGTTGTGTGAAATGTCCATGAATATTTATTATTAATTATTATTATTTATTTTAAAAAAAATATTTTAGAAATTTTTTGTTCTGTAATCGGGAAAATTTTACCTCCGAAATAAAAGAAGTATTTCTCTACAGTGATATATGGATAGCATTAGTAGACAGGTAAATTATTTGCTAAATTGAAAATTTGATTGGTATCAAGATTTGTTTAAAAGTAATTACATTTTTTTAATTTGGGCGACATTATCTTGAAGATAAAGCCCACGTTCTTTGTATTTTATTTCATAAAATAAAGATTTAAAAAAAAATTGAATTTGTTTAAAAGTAGGTATGCTACCTATGCGAGCTTGCACAACTCTAATGCTTTATTTTCAGTATTACATTACGCTATGACATTATTTATTTTGATTATTTTATGACATTATTATTATTATATTTATGCTGTAAAACAATGCTGATAGATCGATGGGTACCTATATAGCTAGATAGATAAAAGAAATATCGAAGAATCACTCATGTAACTTTTTTGTTCAATTTAACTGAAAAGTTTATTTTATTAAATCCTTTTTTATATTAAATAAAATAATAATTGGAATGAACTACTTTATGCTAAAAATATTATTTTAATATCAGCCTGTATAACCACTAAAGAAATAAAATTTAAAAAAATATGTTTGAGCTTCTTTAAACAAGAGTGAATTGGTCGCAAATTTGATGATGTCATTTTCAAATATCTTATTTCTATTTCGAAAGCTTAAGTGTGTTCAAGATTTGTTGATTTTAAAAGTAAATTAGAAAGGATATATCAAATATCTGTATAATGATTAAAGTTTGATTGTATTTAATGTTTTAGTATGGTTAACGATCGATTTGTTTATTGCTTCGTATAAATTTCTATTGAGACATTATAGTATACTTTTTAGGGTTCCGTACCCAAAGGGTAAAAACGGTACCCTATTACTGAGACTTCGCTGTCCGTCCGTCCGTCCGTCCGTCTGTCACCAGGCTGTATCTCAAGAACGGTGATAGCTAGACAGTTGAAATTTTCACAGATGATGTATTTCTATTGCCGCTATAACAACAAATACTAAAAATAAAATTAAATAAATATTTGAGCTCCCATACAACAAACATGATTTTTTACCGTTTCTTGCTCGATACTAATAACGTTGCCTTATGTTGCATGGATAATGGTATGGAACCCTTCGTGCGCGAGTCCGACTCGCACTTGAGCAATTTTTATAAATTTATAGTTACTTAATTTATGTAGATATCTTTTTAATACGTTGTTAAGTTTATTAGCACAGCATTTAAGTATATTTATTTTATAAATTTAAATATCCAGTTTTATTTGCTGTATTTACTCTTCTCTTTTTTTCCTAGCCGAACACTGCTCCTTAGAAAGGAAATGGGGTGATGACAATTGTATTTTTAAAACATCACCACGCGTGTTTTTGTTATGTTTTGATCCAATTACACCCTATGAACCGAATCCTGAGGGTTCGATTCACTCAAGGTTTGACTCGTAATTCACTAACGTTTTATTAATGAAACGTTTAAGTATAAACTAACTAATATATATTATACTTTTGTGTATTATATAAGTCAAGTCAGAGTTAGTTTAAATTTCTATGGTCTTATTATTTTATAATGACTTATCGGAGGTTTAAACTATAAAATAATGTCACTTTATCGGAGATATAATAAACATTTTATCGTAAAAAACTATTATGATTAACAATTTTTGACAATTTTAGCGAACCAATTTTAGCGAACTTTTGAACCTCCGATAAGTCATTATGAATAAAACTACTAGACTATAAGCTCTGTTATAGCTATAAAGTATACCAATTCTATTCTAAATATCCTTATTTAGACCACATAGGTTATAAGTTCAAATTAAAAAACACACAAGAAATACTATTACCTTCTTGAAGTCCGTCAAATTTATGTCTAAGTGCAAAAATTATCTTTTGATCCCAATACTAAGTGTTACAACAGGTTGTTTGATAGTTTGAGTGACATTTTATTAAAAACACCATATCTAAATCGAACAAACCTTCACCTTTAACCATTAGTTTAAAATATTGTTTCTCAATTTAACTGTAGCACTTACAACATATTCTCCGAACTACAAATATTTGAACCGTAACTAGTATAATGACGCACATTAGTTTTAAAAAAATCGAAATGTCGGCCATATGTCATACATCAAAAGTATTCAAGAATGAGAGCATTACATTACAGTGCAGTTACAAGGTTAACAATCGTAGCTTTAATGTCAAATTGTTCCAAATGTACCATGACGCAGACGGGTGGAGAACAAAAAATTTCGCTCGCTTCAAAACAGCGGTTTATTCGTTGTTGATATTTGTAAACTAGAAATGTCATGAATTTTATAAAAATTGGTCAAGTGCGAGTCAGACTCGCGCACGAAGGGTTCCGTACCATTATCTATGCAACATAAGGCACGTTATTAATAAATGAGCAAACAACACACACAATACTTAATTAATCACGTTTGTTGTATGAGAGCAAGAAACGGTAAAAAAATCATGTTTGTTGTATGGGAGCCCCCTTAAATATTTATTTTATTTTATTTTATTTTTAGTATTTGTTGTTATAGCGGCAATAGAAATACATCATCTGTGAAAATTTCAACTCTCTAGCTATCACCGTTCTTGAGATACAGCCTGGTGACAGGCGGACGGACGGACGGACGGACGGACAGCGAAGTCTCAGTAATAGGGTCCCGTTTTTACCCTTTGGGTACGGAACCCTCAAAAATTGTTACATATTAAAAGAACTTAAATGTGACAGACGAACATTGTTTTTTAAAGACTGCGTGACAATTATGTGTAATTAATACGTATGTTTTATAATAATACTAAGGTGGCGAACAAACTTACGGCATGCTTGATGGTAAGCAGTTACCGTAGCATATGGAAGCTTGCAACACCAGGGGTGATAAATTTACATATGTATAGGTAATAAAAGGGCTGTTAAAAACAGCAGACAAATAACTAAATTACAGTTCTTGAAATTTTTAACATAGTCAATGTTTTTATTGCGAAATCTTTGATAGATTTAGCACTTAATAAATTAAATTGTAGTGTAAAAAGTGATCACCGCAAGCGGGATCATAACTTTTTGCACTACAATTTATTTTATTAAGTAAAGCAAAGTAAGTCAATTGTAAAATTAATAAATTACTTTAGATTTTACACTTGTCATTAGTACTTACCTACCTACCTTCTCTGGAAAAGTCTCGCCTTTCAAATACTTACAATTCGCATTCTATGTTTTTGGCTGATCATATTAAGTTGAAGGAAGTATCGAAGTGCCATATCTAGTAGTTCTATACATTTCACGGTGAATTTTTGGTGCACCATTTTAGTTGAATTAAAAAGTAGTCACTCGCAGGTCACTCTTCGGAGCTACCACAAGCAGAGATGCCCTTTGACTTTGGTTCCGTAAAACGTAATTACGTTTTGTTTGGTACAGATTTTTTATTTATGGGATTTTCAATTATGAATTAAGCTCGCCTCTGTATCTACAAATATTAACTAAAATGTAACTTTCTTTTATGTAATTTCTGTGTGCAATAAAGAATACAAAGATTTTCTTGTATGGTTTATTGATTTATATTAGAACTTGCTGCTGCCCGCAACTTCGTACGCGTAGAATTAAAAACCAAATCTTAACATTTTGTACAAAAACCCATCATCTGAAACCAGTCTATCTATTAAAAAAAACTGCATCATAATCTGTTGGGTGCTTTTGAAGATATAAGCTCACATAGAGACGTACGACTTTATTTTATAGTATTATGTTATCACGACTGATTCTGCATTACAACTACAGGAAAACTTATTATTTGTGATTTATGCTTAAACAGTAAATTCCTAGAAATTTTATGAATTTGACGCTGGCAATTGCGATGGGAATCTAACCCTCGTTCAAGAAGAATAAAAAGAAAAGCAAATGTCAAATATGTGTTAACTAGTATGGATATAAACCAATTTCATTATAAATACAGAACCCACACTTTTCTATGAAAAATTGATATTAATATGTCTTTTTACGTTATAAAGTTTATTATCTCTCCGATAAAATCTCCGTTTAAACGTTCGATAAGTCATTATAAATAAGACCATGAGTTTAGGTAATCAAAATCTATTCGGGGAAACTTTTGATCTCTTAATTCTAATAAAATTAAACATTTACAAATTAATGTTCGGCTACAGAATACCAATATTATTAAATACGGAACTAAATAAAACTATGGCAGGTAGCTTGTAATCAATGTAGCACGCGGCTTTTCACGACATGAAATAAAAAAATAAACCATCTGTTGATTCCTAAAAGTCACCACGATCTTTGTTTTATACTTTTTAAATAAAAATGAATTATTTCCGTTACTTTATATCAGGCGACAAACAACAAAAACATTTTAAAAGGCAAATATGTCCCTTCACTTGTGGTATTTCTTGAATAACATAATAAAATATTAAGATGGAAACACAAAGATCTTTTTAAAAACAAAATACCCAAGATGAAGCCCGTTGCGGATGCGAGCAAATATTTAAATTTCAATTCGAACGTCGCATATCAATGGAGAACCATAAGCCACCGGATTTTTATTTTTTTTTACTCAGCCAGCACTGAGACAATAAAGAAAAAGCCATAGAGGGAAAAAGAAAAAATAATTCAAAAACAGCATCTAGATTCGAAACACTGGCTGATTCGAAGTTGGAAACAAAAGAAGTCGGCTCCCGCCTGACCGAGATCTTGGCGTACGCGGGCGCATCTCGTTTACCTTTTGTTTTCTTTTTGTTACATTGCATCCATGTGATTTCTTTTCTCAGATGCATCACAATGAGACGACCTATCGAACGTCAGAAGCTATTTCTGTAATAATTACGTATGATTTTCAATGATAAATGTGAACAAGTTCATAAAACGAAAATAATCGGATTGTCTTTTTGCAAAATTTCTTGTACTCTTAGATTAATGCTAGTTGTTTTTAATAATTGTGAATTAGGGAATTATCATTAGGTACAGAATATTTATTAAAACTACAATATGATTACGAATAAGTAATTACCTAGGTACTTACCATATTTTATATCTACAGACCATTATTGACTCCCAATATGTCTTTGAATTCCTAGACCCTAATCAGGATAATAGATTTTTCCATTTCGTAATGTAATCATTTTAAAGCTTCCATTAAAGACATCGTCCAAATGAAACTAAGCCAAAAGTATATTCAAGTTAATTACCTATCTGTTAATGCCATTAAATACCTATCATTGCTAAAAAAGTAATTTAATATATCATCTCTTTACAAAAATAAACAATTCAATTAAGTATTTATCTTTTCATTTAAATTAATTAATTTTACTGTAGGCAATCGTTTTAATTATTGATATTTTATACTAACGAGATTGTAATCATGATAAAAGGTTAGATCATCGCCAATATTATTTATCTGTGCATGGGAAATAAATAAGTTTAACAAACAGGATTTATGCTAGGATGTACGCTTACTCATCTGTGCCTATGCACACACAATAATGAGTAATATAAAATTCTTTGAAATTATTAATATCATGAAACAAAATATGAATTAAAAAAGGGTAGGTAAATGGATCGGCAAAAGACTAATGGTTTTCCTTATTTTTTATTAAATTACCAGCTAACTGTCTTACTCATCGGAAAAATAGCTCTCTAGTAAAATTTATAAGAACGAAAATTTTTAATAGAAACATATTGTTCAAATGGTACGTCATCAATGTTAATAAGCACCTATATGCTTTCAATATGCGTTTATATTGAAAATAACATCTATATATAGTAAAGCTGAGGAGTTTGTTTGTTTGTTTCTTTGTTTGAAAGCGCTAATCTCAGGAATCACTGGTCCGATTTGAAAAATTCTTTCATTGTTGGATAGTACATTTATCGAGGAAGGCTATATAACAACACGCTGCGACAAATAGGAGCGAATCATCAGTGAAAAATATTGCAAATAAATAATAAATAAATAAATATTCATGGACACTTCACACAACGTCCTCTGGTCCCAAGCTAAGCTTATATGCTTGTGTTATGGGTACCAGAATACGGATAGAATACATATACTACTAAATAAATAGAAATAAATAAATAGTATACTTAAAATACATAGAAACACCCAGACACAGTACAAACATTTGTATGGCAATTAGAAAAATCACACAAATGATTGTCCCGAGCGGGAATCGAACCCGCGGCCTCCTGACCGGCAGTCCGTTACATGAACCACTCAATCCCGAGGCTTGGCAATATAGGGTAATTTTTCTAAATTCTACGCGTACGAAGTCACGGGTAACATGTACCTATAATTATTAGCCACGACACACGACACGACGAGGAAAATATAATTTGCTTAGTTAAATAACTAAAAAACACGCTTAAAATTCCTCAATATTATTTAAATTATTGCACTGTGCAAAACTACTGCTCTAAGTAGGTGAAAATTACTTTAAAAAATTCTGTTACATAAAGTAACACGTTGATAGATACATTCGAAACCAATAAAATTCTATTAAAAGGGATGAAAGTGTTTTTTTTTTGTTTCTAAACTAGGCGTTCATTATTAGTACTATTTATGGCTACCTAATTAAATAAAAATAAATAATTCGAACATACATCACCTGGGTACATAAAAGCTATTGCTATCTCTTTCTTCAAAAACTGTATACCCACAAATATTTGGTCCCAAAATCTTAACACCTACATTAGCATGTGTTCTGAAGGATTGTTTACGTGGACAGGGTGCTGTGGTAAGTAGCAGTCGAATTAACACCACCATTTAGCGGTTACTTACTTACAGGGTTGGATGCAGGTGGTCTTTGTTCAAATGTTTTGTTTTTTTTTTTGAGCCAAAGGCATTGTAAACCTTTTAGTGGATTAAACGTTCGAAGTTTAAATATTGGTTCACTTTTAAGTCTGGGTAATTTGTCAATAAAACAATGTTAACGGCACAGATATAGCAGATGTAGTGTATGTATGTCACTTAGTCGGCTTGAAGCCACTTACATATCTATGTGTGCGTGAAATATGTATCTAAATGTATCTATTATAGCTGTTGCCCGCGACTCCGTCCGCGTGGAATTTAGAAAAATTTCCCAGTTTTTGCAACATTTTTACTACTGCTTCGCTTCTACTGGTTGTAGCGTGGTGTTATAAAGCGTAAAGCCTTCCTCGATAAATGCCCTATCTAAAACTGAAAGAATTTTTCAAATCGGCACAGTGGTTCCTGAGATTAGTGCGTTCAAAGAAACAAACAAACTCTTCAGCTTTCTAAAGAGTTTGTTTGTTTGAACTGGCTAATCTCAGGAATCGCTGGTATAATTTGAAAAGTTCCTTCAGTGTTGTATAGTACATTTATCGCAGAAGGCTATAGTAGGCTATATAATATAACGCTGCGACTAATACGAGCTAAGCATCAGTGAAAAATGTTGCAAAAAAGGCGAAAGTTTTCTAAATATTACGCGTGCGAATTCGCGGATTTTGCTAGTAAGTCATATGACACATTATTATTTTATGAAGTACGATTTAGCCAGATTAAAGTTACATGTCTAATATTTCAAGATTGAACTCCTATACACTATTTGGTAAATCTGTGGTTCAATGTATTTTTTTGCATTTAATAAATTTTGTAGAAGGTGAATGAATGAGTTTTGGTGTATTACAAGTATTAGGTACTTGTTATTTCTAGGTATTTTCTTTGAATATGTAAATAATAATAAAATTAAATAGGTAAAGTATTCCCCACGGCACAAAAGATAAAGAACACTGTGTCATCCCCATGACACAGGAATAAAATATATATATGTTAACCGTTCTCAGCCATATTCGTTATGCACACCAAACACAAAATCCATAAAGCTGTTACCAAAGAGTTCGATAAATTATGGTAACTAACAACGCATCATGGTATTTGTATATAAAGACAAGCTGACCCGGCAAACGTTGTATTGCCATACAAATGTCAGGGGAGGGGTATGATAAATAGATAGTAGCCGATTCTCAGACCTGATATAATTATATGTCCTGAATATGCAAATAAAATTTCATAAAAATCGGTCAAGCCGTTTCGGAGGAGTATGAGAACGAACATTGTGACACGAGAATTTTATATATTAGATTAGTTATAAGAAATAACGTAATAAGCTCATTACCGAAGTATTTGAAACATTTAAACTAGAATATTCAGTCATATCAAACTTTTTGTGAGTACATTTTGAGTATGCTGTATCATTCATTGCTCTTATATAGTGGTTACAACGAGTAATTTGACCTCAGGTTGTAATGGACATGGTATATTTATTTTATTTTTTCTGTATGATAACTTGTGGTATTTAGTCATTTACAAATATTTATATTTATCATGTATACTATGTAATATCCTTACTTATTATAAAACAAAGTCGTTATTTTTGTATGTTTGTCTTTAGGTGAGCAAATCAATTTTATTTAATTATTAAAAAATTATATCTTCAAAACCACACAACGGATTTTGATGCGGTTTTCTTAGTAGAAGTATAAGATCAGCTGATGGCTGAAAATTGATGCTTGAGCTTAAACCAGGAATAAAAATAAATAATAAATCAATATTAATTGCCATTTCACACAACTTCCTGAATATAATATGGAGGAATATAAGAAATCAGGACATAGGATACTTTTTATTTAATTACGAAAAACATAAAAAAAAATATATTTTTCCTATACAAAATTTTCTGATTTATACCTACGATAAACTCTCGGTAAATAAGTAAATCTCAATTTATTTATTTTACTGTTTGTAACTAGAAATACCACATCCAAATATTGTGATGTATCATCATTCGCTCTCAACATAACCTAATCGTTGGCCATTACGTTCTACCAGAACTAATTCTCTCTGCCTTATCATAATTTGAATCGACATTCTGGATGACTTTTGTATGACAAACCACTGTTTACCACAACGGTTATTAATTTTTGTAGCGTTGGTAACAGTACTATAAGATTTTTTGTCAAACTCATTATGTACATAATATAGTTCACTCAACTTTACTTGAGTCAAAGATTTTATGAGAAGACATTGCGTAATAAATAATAATAAATTATCATTTATTAACATCGTTAAACGTTATCAACTTTACTAACAACACTCAAACAAAAATATAATATTTTCTAACGGCTCAGTCCCAGCAGTGACCACGGTGACTGCAAAGTTTCGGAAACGTCGGGCTAAAATTTAAAATAAAGACCTAAATCCGTAAAAAGTGGTTTGATTCAAACAAAAATATTTTCAACTCAAACAAAGTTAGAAAATATTACGCTTTTGTTAGCTTTCTATCTATTCTATGTATTAATTTGTGTAACAGAATTTTTGAAAGTCACACTTTTTCAAGTGTATTTTTATTTTTTTTAAACAAATTATTATATTTATTTAGCTGCGTACGCTAGAAATAATAGTCTTATTCCTAGTTCATACACGGGTCTATTATGACCCAATCATTCTCACACCTTTTAAGAACTTCCACAATTCAAAGATAGCAACACAAATAAAACATTTCATAACATGAACGCAATTTCAGAACAATATTGTATCATCTGTGCAATACACTCTTAATACAAAAACCTATTTAACCAAACAAGACCTCAAAATAACTTTCTCCAAAGACAATTAATTCAGACAATGTCTTGCTATCAAAGTCATCTGGCAACTGTTCGGGTCATCCACGCATTTAACTAAATCTTATGCCCAATAACCTATTGTTAGGACCAATATAACTGCATAGAAAAGTCACGGTTCCTTCCATATTGGCATATTGCACGCCCTACATGGTAAGGACCTAATGACCTACGACATTTCAACCAGTAGTTCTGTCTTTCTCGATCTAAACAAGCGTGAAAAGGATAGATGATCACCATAATAGAATATCAGTGTTTGTTTTATTCGATTTGTAAGTGGCTAGAGTACAGAATCTGTATTCTCATATTGTTTCTTTACTAGCGTGTTTCGGTTGATTAGGGTTCCTTGCTAAAAGAAAAAACTCTATTTTTGAGTATTGATTTTATTGATTTTAAACTTACGCGATTTGAACTCAATCTATTTTTGAGATTTCATTGTTGGTGCGTCTTTTACGAGGCTGTTTCTCATGAACTGATGAACGAAGATAATCAGAGGATTGAAATTTTCACTTATGTTATGATGTATTTTTGTCGCTATTTTATCAACAAACTAGCTTTTGCCCGCGACTTCGTACGTGTAGAAAATTTTCCCCGTTTTACAACATTCTTCACGGATGCTTCACTCCTATTTGTGGCAGCGTAATGTTATATAGGCCTTCCTCGATAAATGTACTAACTAAAACTGAACGAATTTTTCAAATCGGTTTAGTGGTTCTTGAGATTCACGCGTTCTAACAAACACCATACCATAAATATTTTTAATATAAAATTGATGATACGCTTATACAAGTAGAATATGACGTCATGATATTATGACGATAAATACACTATGACAATGACGTTACGGAAACCTTCGTGCACGAGTCCCACTCGTACTTAGCCGGTTGTCTCTGGTCGAATGATAAAGGTTCCCATAGGATTGTGATAACGTTACATTTAGTTGCAATAAATAAGATAAAATGTAGTCTTGATAATTCTGCGTATACAGCCTGCTCTTGTGTGTTTTAGAAATAAAATTCAAAATGTATGTGTGTTAGTCTCTCTCCAGATCATTGACGTCCCAGTGTTGGACACGGGTCTCGTCCACTTTGGAATTGATTATGGTATACTATGCGCTGGCCAGCGTTGGCAGAGGGTTTATTGTCGAATTTTCCATCGCTCACAGAGTTTGTAATCTGTATCTTATATCTCTCTATAAATCGACCTGGATTTTTTTATGGTCAATGTTACGAAATTTGTGGAACTAATCATAGATTTTTAACTATTGTAGTAGAAAGAATCTCTATTAAAAATTTCATCAGATGAATTAATAATTACTAATTTGACGGGCTTCGTGGCGTAGTGGTTCATGTACTGGACTGCCGTTCACAAGGTCGCGGGTTCGATTCCCGCTTGGGACAATCATTTGTGTGATATTCATAAATGTCATACAAATGTTTGTACTACGTCTGGGTGTTTTCTATGTATTATAAGTATGTATTTACAAAAGAAAAGTAGTTTATTATATTCGTATTCTGGTACCCATAACACAAGCATAATAAGCTTAGCTTGGGACCAGAGGACGTTGTGTGAAATGTCCATGAATATTTATTTATTATATCCCTCTTTAGCTTTTACAGTACCCAGTAAGTTGTGTTCTCTTACAGATAACCTTTGGAAGGAATTAGTGAGGGACTGATGAGTGAGTAAATACAAATAATAAGTTTGGACACCGTTAAAAAAGCTCAAAGCGTAAGCATTACGTAAAACACCAAGAGCTTTATAACAAGCCGTTTAACTGATACCAATTACATTGCTTTTACCAATAATAAAAAAAAATAACATCAAAATATGTCCAATCATTCAAACATAAGTGGACGTAATCTCTTTAATACACGTCCTTAGTGAGCATTGGGCTAAAATTATTAATGCTTTGAAAACTGTAATTTGTTTATGTTGAAAAATTGTATGTAAAAGGTATACATTAAGATGATAACAATAATTGCTTAACATGTATGGTATTTTATGAGGTATTGCAGTGCTTTTATGGTGTGTGGAATGTTGAGAACGCGTTTCGATTTAAAGATTTTTTTAGCTCTGCTTTTTATCATCACTTAATCGAAGAGAGCTTTTTTGTATAACGTGTATCTTTATAGTTGTATTCGCAGTACTTGATTCTACTTATGTCAATATTTTTTTTACATAATTGATTTGGAGCTAAATCTCAAACTTAACTAGATATGGCATGAAACAAGATGCCAGATATAGCACGATATTAGTTAGATTTCAGCCTGAACCAGAAGGTTTATTTTTTATAAATTCTACGCGTATAAAGTAGCTGGCAAGAGCTATTAAATAAAAAAAAATGTTTAACTTCTAATAATGTTAATTTCCTAAAAGGGAAAGTATTAACCTAAGCCTGAGCCTTTTTAGGAATCACTATTGATTCGAAATTACAGTGGGGCCCACAATTTGAAAAAATGTCTGGCAAACTTAGCTCTGCGGCATATGCGGTGAAAAAAATTAGAAGACATACGGATGTAGATACGGCTAGAATGGTTTACTTTAGTTATTTTCATAGTGTAATGTGCTATGGAATTCTTCTTTGGGGAATGTCCGCTAAGACATTAATCGGCTATTTGTGCTCCAGAAACGCGCTGTAAGAGCTATATTTAACCTAGGTCCTCGGGATTCTCTAAGGGAGAAAGTCAATGACATAAATATTTTAACGGTCGCTTCGCAATATTTATATGAAAATTTATTGTATGTTCATAAAAATATTCATAATTATACAAAAAAAGCGACCACCATAATGTTAATACAAGGCATAAACACAATCTTGTAATGCATGTAACCCGTCTCCATAAAATATGTAACTCTTTCATGGGTCATTGTATACGATTTTATAATAAACTCCGTATTGATGTAAGAGAATTTAATAATTCTAAATTTAAAAAATCATTAAAACTAAATTATGTAAAAAGGCGTATTATAAAATTTCTGATTATTTTAAAGATGATAAAGCTTGGGAGTAAGTTGCTCTGGAGCAATACATATTCTATATTGTAAAGTTTTATTAGCATTGTAAGTATAATTGACATTTAATTAAAAAAATATTGATTTGATGAAAAGCTCTGCTGAGTTTCTTACGCCGCCGCGCCGGTTCTTCTCAGCAGATTGCGTCCTGAACCGGTGGTAGGGAAAAAAAATTTGGCCATGTAATAAGCACATAATTTTTTTGAAAAATTGTGTCTACTTGATTAAATGATTTTTCATTTCATTTCATTTCATAACATAGTGATACTGACGAGCCTCGTGGTTGAGTGGTTCATGTAACGGACTGCCGATCAAGAGGTTGCGGGGTCAATTCCCGCTCGGGACAGTTATTTGTGTGATGTTTCCAATTGTCATACAAATGTTTGTACTGCGTCTGGGTGTTTCTATTTATTATAAGTATGTATTTACAAAAAAAGTAGTATATTATGTATTCTATCCGTATTCTGGTATCTGGTAGAGAACGTTGTGTGAAATGTCCATCAATATTTATTTATTATTTATAGTTATATTTTTGCCCACAAAAATTTGTCTAAACATACTAAACATATCTATAACATAAAATAGTAGCTACAGTTCTATGTATGGATCTAGGAGGTTATATTAATACAACAGAACTAATTAGGCGGCTTAGGACAAACCGCCAGCTGATCATACATACCTTATTTAGAATCATGCTGTATTCATTCTACATAAAAATACACTAAATCAATCATTACATCAACACTGTAATCGACTCCTATGTTAGTAAAACGTTTAACCTTTGATATATAATGGTTTCTGCTGATAATAAGTCACTTTTTTATATAATACTCGTAGCTGTGCCTTAAATTGCGTTGTTATTGGAGCTCCCCGCCCTAAGACCTAGGGGTAAATATAGATCATGACCAATTTTAAAACCTACAGAATATATGAATAAACAAAATTTCATTATAATCAATCAAGTCGTCTCGCAAGTCACTGTACAGGTAAATTTTATGAATTAAGTACCTAGTTACCCTCCGGGTAAGGCTCAAGGCACCGCCATGGCCCGGTAGGGCAGAGAGAGGAGAAAAAAAAACCTATGTATAATAAAAAAACTTTCGTTAAAACAAGGTGATTCTTAGTATACAAGAGTAAGGGATACTCTTCTTACCTTGAGCGTAAATCATATCAATATGATTTTATTACTGATAATGGGCGTGACAATAACAAATTAGTAAATATATTTGTAAACTTTTACGTTCAATGACTACATTAACAAAGAAGGTAATAAACATTTATCGTTATATGATCGGTATTTGGCATACCATATATACTGAAACTGGTCCCAATACTAACCAATGAAATCTAAACTAAATTATTATTACTGATAGCATCAAATTTGTAACTATGTATCCATGTCGTCCAAGTTCTGTGAAACTCGTCAAAGAGAAAGTGTAAGCAAATAATATCATTAGTGATCAACAAAAACCTCGGAACTAAACTCGATACCAATAGTCTACAGCTTAAAGTTGTAGGTAAGCAAAACTCCCTTTGTAGAGTAAGCCCGTACCTACCCAATAGTGGACAATTCATAGCCAGATGCACTTAATTTTTTAAATTATTTTATTAATAATGATAACTTTAGCTTAATAGAGAATACTCACCAAAATTTATTATGGTTAGTTTTAGTTCAGTTTGTGGAACATCAAAATCGGCACCAGTGTCAATAATTAGCGCTCCACCCATGACCAAATTGGGAATCTTTCCGGCGCCTGCCAATGATTGGCGTAATATTGGTACTGAGCCGTTAATAAGAAATGTTTAGCACTCCATTTTTGTTTCATAAACTCCATGTGCGTTTCCATTTTAAGTATTGCTTGTATTTTGTTGGATGTTCATTGACCAATATAACTTCTTTGCTTTGTTGAGCAGGTGTGTTTGTGCCGTAATAGGCTAAGCCGTATGTAGTAATGGCGCAAACATTTACTTTTGCTCTTTATGTCTTTATAGGAACTAATAAGAACTTAAATATCTTATTACATAAACCACACGGTATTTAAATAAGTATTGCAATTACTTACATCTGAATTACTTAATTTAGACATAGGTTTACAGTTGTATTATTAATTGCAAAAGATGTTTTGGTAACTGCAAAACCCTTGAAACACTTAAAAATAGCTATTATTCTAATGGTCGACTTCAAAAAAAATTAACCTTGCCAATATGCCTGGTCAGCGTGGCACAGTAGACTATAATTCCTCCCAAAGTGGAGGAGGCCCGTGCCCAACAGTGGAACGTAAATGAGCTAGAGAGAGAGAGACTACCGAGGTGGTCTCATGAAGTCTGTGCAGCATATTTTTTTAAAACAATTATTTATTTTATTTATAACATTATGCACTTTTATAATGTACAATGGCGGACTTAATGCCATCGGCATTCTCTACCAGTCAACCAATGATAGTGCAGAGATAATAGAGCAGGTGCTCTTTTAAAAAGAAAAAAATAAGTCTTTAACTTACATTCTAATCTAACAATATACCTATAATTACTAAATATAATTATCTACATATATATATAGGTATGATATCTAAAACTCTTTATTTGTAGATTGTAATTAATTATTTTAATGTTATGTATTAAGTATTCTCCTATTTGATAAAATATTTAATTCAGCATTTTAAGTCATATTTTGTGCAGGTACTGCGACTATCCTGGACTAAATTATGTGCACATGATTGTGTTTCCAGACAGATATAGTAGTCAAGTTTTTAAATAGACTGTTTACAGTGTTAATACGTAGCTTTACCAACCACTTGCCAACAGACTAAATTTCATCACATACAAACTAAAATTTATTTCTTAAGAGGATACCAAAATAGCTTCGTGCATTTTTCTATGTACGAAGTTTTCATTGTTTCTTTAGATTGAATGGCTAGAGCTCTAATTTTTAAGTATATGTTTTTTCAATATATGATCTAGGATCGCATGAACTCAGAAACGCGATTGAAAAAAGTTTTCTCGATAGAAAATCTTGGCGAAACAACCTCTCAAATTTTTTATTTTTTTAATTTGTCTGTCTATTATCGCGTATTAACTAATGAAATAACTTTAAAAACATAGGTAACTATTATGTATAGAAACACGTGGATCAGAATTAAAATATATTTAGTAGATTTTGAGTAAATAGGAAAAGTATCCCTAATTCTTCATTTTCTGTGCCTACTGGCTGTGTTAATATGTACGTGTCGGCGATGATATACGATAATATTGATGTAATGTAATGTTAAGTTCATCATTATTCTCCTGTCCTTATTCCAATATTTTAGTGTAACATGAGTATTATATTTTATTCTCTACTTGTATTAATATATTAAATTTATTGTATCCAGGTATCGAGCGGCAGTGTAGTAAGGGTGTACTTGGGTGGCGTTAATGATGACAAGGGTTAGGGCGCGCAGGGACGCCGTTCAGTGCGTGCCTATATACCTGACGCATTATACAAGTCAATATGTTCACCAGGTAAGATATAAGTTAAGATTTTCCCAATGCTACGATATGTGCCTCTTCAAACAAGTAAATAATAATAAATAAATATTCAGGACATTACACACAACGTCCTCTGGTCCCAAAATAAACTATATTTCTATGCTTTTATTATGGGCACCAGATACGGATAGACTACATATACTACTTTTCTTTTGTAAATACATACTTATAATACACAGAAAACACCCAAAAAACCCCAAAACAAGGTTTATTAAAACGAATTTTTATAGCATCTAACACTTGTACGACTCATTCGTTTAAATAAAATCACGATCGTAGCGAAACTATAAGTAAAATCTGATGTACAATAAAATTAGTACGAAATAGAAACTCACTTTCTACAGTTAATTTATAAGTCTTGAAATTTTAATTCACAAATAGCGGTAATATGTGAAAACTCACGTCAAGTGACGATAGTTGGGTCAAGGCTAAATCACAAATGATTTTTCTATTACTCGAAAAAATTTGGTTGTTTTATAGATAGTATTATTGGTAGTCATTTTGATCGTAACTTTGTTCGCCTAAAGTCTATTTTTTTAAGTTCGTAAAATGTTAGTTCATTGCTTTTAGAGATTACCTCTTACATGTGATACAAACTTTACCTCCTTATAAAAAGTGATAAAAATTCCATGAATATTTGAGGATATTTATGAAACATTTTTTATTAATGCTTCGCGTCTATTAGTTTCAACGTGATTTTATTTAGCCTATAGCCTTCTTCAATAAATGTGTTATCTAACAAACAAACAAACACTACAGCTTTATAAACTAATTTATAAAATTCACGTGTCACAGTGTTAGTTACCGTACTCCTCCGAAACGCCTTGACCGATTTTTATGAAATTTTACATGCGTATTCAGTAGGTCTGAGAATCGGCCAACATCTATTTTTCAAATTTTTTTTTTTTTAGTATGGCAAAATAACGTTTGCCGGGACAGCTAGTATTAATATAATATGGAAATAAGACATGAACAATAAGTAGGTCTTAGATGTTTTGTCTTAGTCTTAGAAGAACATGGAGTTTGTTGTCTGTTCTTCTCCATAGGATTCGCGTTTGAAACAGACACCTAGTTTCTGACGTTTCAAAAGAGCTTGTAAAACATGCCAACTTGAATTTGTTTTTTTTTTTTCAAATAAATAATAAATAAATTTTCATGGACAATTCACACAACGTCCTCTGGTCCCAAGCTAAGCTTATATGCTTGTGTTATGGGTACCAGAATACGGATACAATGCATAAACTACTTTTCTTTTGTAAATACATACCTTTAATACATAGTAAACACCCAGACGCAGTACAAACATTTGTATGACATTTATGGATATCACATAAATGATTGTCCTGACCGGGAATCGAACCCGAGACCTCGTGATCGGCAGTCCATTACATAAACCACTCCACCACGAAGCCCGTCTTTGACTTTGACTTTGAAATTTTGACTTTGAACAGTCTGCATAGCTACTCTCATTTAGAAGTAATTACGCGTTTAGCGTAGTTATAAATCATAGAATATACAAATTATTATGACGATGCAACTACTTAATTTCATGGCTTAAAGAGCAATTATTTATTTTAAATCACTTGAAACTATACGTCACTGAATCTATACTTCTATACAGGGACGTAGTGTGCCTTGGTGGGGCCCATATTTGGGGGCCCTTATGGAGGGTAAAGATTACTCACATAAGAAAAAAAAATCTGTGCATAACATTTCTGAAATAATAAAAAAATTGGAAAATGTTTATTTATTTTTCCTTACGCAAGTCGGGGGCCTCCTTGGCCCGGGGGCCCCGTATAATTAATACGGCGGTAGCTACGCCTCTACTTCTATACTAATATTATAAATTTGAAGAGTTTGTTTGCTTAAACCTAAGGCAAATACCTAAATTTGGGTTGTTGTCCCCTCTTAACTCTTTTTATTTTCTTTTATTGTAATGACCTAAAATCTTGCTTTCAAATGCTTGTTTTGCTCTTCTACTGTTGACGTTTTAAAATTCCACGACTAATTGAACCGTAAGACACGTGATATGATAAAATAGGTGACACATCAACATGGTTTTTTAACTAAACGGTTTTTGTACGCAAATTAAAAATTCATGTTTTTTAAATCAAATTGTGTCGTCTCTAAAGTTATCGTGATAATATATTTCATGGGCAATTTCTATTAAATCGTGATCAATTTGACGGGACAACGTACTACAAAAACCGTTATATGGAAATACGTGAATTATTTGGAATTATTGCCTCTTGTAGTAGGTAGTCTAATTGTTCACATGTCACATGTAAAGAAACGATAAAAAAATTGGTCAAGTGCGAGTCGGACTCGCGCACGAAGGGTTCCGTACCATTATCTATGCAACATAAGGCAACGTTATTAGTATCGAGCAAGAAACGGTAAAAAAATCATGATTGTTGTATGGAAGCCCCCCTTATATATTTATTTTATTTTTAGTATTTGTTGTTATAGCGGCAATAAAAATACATCATCTGTGAAAATTTCAACTGTCTAGCTATCACCGTTCTTGAGATACAGCCTGGTGACAGACGGACGGACGGACGGACAGCGAAGTCTCAGTAATAGGGTCCCGTTTTTACCCTTTGGGTACGGAACCCTAAAAAACGATAAAAAATAAATAGAGATAGATAGATAGGTTGGTTACTCTTTATTGTACACCAATTTACATTACAGTAGCTTCATTTATAATATTTATATCAAGAATACGGTCTTATCACATGCTGCCATCTCTTCCAAACAATCTTCAGATGGACTATTTTTTGATCAAAGAGAGGCTTTTGTGTGGAGTACTCTAACCACATAAAAAATGTGTGTGCGTGTTTTTATTTTTTTGTAATAAGCAAATCATTAATATTGTTGTTTTTTTTAAATTTGATGGGCTTCGTGGTCTAGTGGTTCATGTAACGGACTGTCGTTCACGAGGTGGCGGGTTCGATTCCCGCTCGGGACAATCATTTGTGTGATGTTTATAAATGTCATACAAATCTTTGTACTGCGTCTAGGTGTTTCTATGTAATATAAGTATGTATTTACAAGAGAAAAGTAGTATATGTATTCTATCCGTATTCTGGTACCCATAACACAAGCATATAAGCTTACGTATATCACAAATGTATATCTATGTACTTAAGATCTTGTTAATTTTCTAGATATATCATAAATTGAATGACCTCATATTTGATTATTCAGATTTCAGTGCTATCAGTAATACCATAGCAACACAGCTTTTAAATATAATTCTTGTTAAAGTACACATTAGATGTGACGACATTTTAGACGCACTAAATGTTCATAATTCAACAATATAACATATGTGTTACGTACATATTCGTAATAACGCGTTAAAATGACGCTTCCCGTTAAACGAGTCACTTGTGAAATGTGACGTAGATGATAACTAGATTAAACATACACCAAGGAGAATTTACCCAACCATTCTTTTTTTATTTAGCGTTGTTATCGAGTTTTCATTTATTAAAGCTGTTGTCGATGCCCACTTTGTCGAAGAGTTGCCCTGTATTTTATATATAAGAAGAGAATAAATATTTACAAACTACTAGCTGCCTCAGCTAATTCTATTTAGCCACTAGAGAACATCCTTTCAGCAGTTTCAAGTTTATCGTGAACAGATAGGCCGACAGACACAAGTAGATATCATTCCAACATAATATTTGAATTTACTTCGTCAATTGAAAATGTGTTAAAATAAAGGCGCCGTTTACGCAATTAAGTCAATCTGGAATTATTCTCGTAACAATTATGTTCGAGATACTTAAGGTTTAAGTACCTATTTTGTTTATAAATTATGATTGGAAGGAAGTAGCGCAAAACCACGCGTTATGGCATTCTATGGGGAAGGCCGGAAGCATGTATGTATGTGTATTTATTTCTTTTATTTTATTTGTAATTATTTTGTTGTTTTAAATGTTTGTTTTTAGTTTAGTTTTTTTGATGCATGAATGTGTTTTAAATAGTAATCTTTTAAAAATGTTAACCATAAGATAATGAATAAATAAAGAATAATATCATACATGATCATCATAGTTGCCAAAATGAGGGGACCTGCCGCGTCTAATGTGGTGTATGGCTTCTCATCTAGTGTTTCGGTGCGAGGCCATTAGCATAAGCTGTAGGCGATAGGGGGGCCTAATGTCCTCCCTTATCGAGTCGGGCCCCATCTGCGGGGCCACCCCTTTATCCGGGTCGCGGTACCTGAGTAACTACCACGGCGCGGTTTCTGGGCGCGGAGGAACACCATGGGGCTTAGTGGGTAGTCTGGCTGCCGCCGGGAGCCCCACACGAAGCCCGAAGATTGCCCCCGCAACAGGCGAAGTGCGTCAATGCATTCCCCATGAAAAAAAAATATCTTCTGTATTTTTAATCAATCACTTATCATACAGACAATATTACGATTAACTTACCTGTAAATTGATCCCTAATTCATTTAACACCTTCTACGTCAAGTGTGAATTGCAGAGTAATTTGAAAATTTGTCTCATTTAATTTGTATAGCATATTAGCAGGTTTCATGGGGCGCCAAATTGTCCTGACGTATGTGATAAAATATGTTGTTAATGTATTGATTATGTATGACCCAGATATGTAGCATGTTACCTATTATTGTAGTCGTTATAGTATCTCTCTCTCCAGCCCATTTACGTCCCACTGTTGGGCACAGGTCTCCTCCACTTTGGGAGGGATAGTGGTCTTCTGTGCCGCTCTGACCAGGCGTGTTGGCTCAGGGTTTATTTTCGAGTTTTCCGTCTCTCTCAGCAGATGTTATCTGCGTGCAATATAATATCCCTTAGCTGACTTTTACAGCAACCTTGGGAGGAGATGGGGTGGTGACACTTGCATTCTTAATTCACCACACCGAGATTCGTCGTTATAGTCGATTAGTCGTTATAGTATACTGCTTTATATTTGCAAAAATGTAAAGGTTAAGCTAGGTTTAAGCTATTTACTGGTAAAAAGAAACTTCATATAAGTTTTTCAAACGTAAATAGTACAATTTGAACTACGCTTTTACCAAATATTACCTAACTAGCATTGATTTTTCCGTGTTGGATGGAGAATACAAGTCGGACCAACCCATTTCCTCCCCAGGGTGCTGTGAAAGCCAGCCAAGGGAAATTATAAGTGGATAACATCATCTGTGAGTTGTGTGGAAATGAAAAACTCAAAATTAAACCCTATGCCAACACGCCTGGTCAGCGCGGCATAGTAGACCAAATACCCACCCAAAGAGGAAGTCCGTGCCCAACTGCGGGACTTCTATGGGTTGAGGAGAAGCAACAAACGGCATTTAGTTCTATTAAATATTAAACGTTTAAATATTATAAAACATTCAAATAATTTTACATTTTAATAAATTACAATTTAATAATCATAAATATTGTTCGCACTTAAAATGTGCTAAAGTAATAAATATAAATTTTAATGACTGATTAACAAGATACTTAACGTTTTGTTGTCTAATATACATTTTGCATTATGGATTCTGTTATTTATTATAATGTCTATTTAGTTTATGATATGTGCTTAATTTTCTTTTCTGATTATCACATTAATGTCCCCAATATTGGGTATGGACATCTGGCAATTCGTCAACATAGAAAAAGGTAGGAAAAATAAAAAATAAAATCTCTGGAATTTTTTAGGCTGGTAAAGTGGCCTAGAATGTGCTAAACTGGACGTCAGCGTTGACCGTCAGTCGGAGTAACTATATCTATGCAAGACTATGTATGCACACAGAGTTACGCTGACGGAGATCAGGCGCGTAGTGTCCCAGCAGCGTAGCTGTGTATCATAGCTGAGTACCATAATCCCTCTGGAAATCGAGGAGGCCCGTGACCAACCTTCTCTTCCTCCCATAAACTTCCCACGGTGGGTCACGGGCCTCCTCCACTTTGGGAGGGTCTATAGTCTACTGTGCCGCACTGACCACGCGTGTTGGCACAGGGTTTATTTTTACGAAGTTTCCGTCTCTCACAGAGGATGTTATCTGTGTAGAATGTCCCTTAGCTGGCTTTTACAGCATCATGGGGAGGAAATGGGGTGGCGAAACTTGTATTATTAATCCGTCACCGCACGGACAACGGTCCCCAACAGTGTGACGTTAATGGGTTGAAGAAAGAAATAGGGATTTTAAATTTCACACAAATAGAAGAATTAGATTACTAAATAAGTAATACCGTTACAACTGCGCCCATTAATCATACAACGTTGTTACAAATAAGTATACAATCACATGTCACGCGGCACATTTAATCCGAGCACGTGGACAGACGTCGATCTGTTTGATAGCGGTATAAATACGTAAGCCGGATCACTAGCACTCGCTTGTAAAGAATACTCGCTAGTATCGGTGATCAGAGAATGTCAAACATATAATAAATACAAATTTAATAAATAAACTAATGTAGAAATACAAATTTAGTTAAAAAATGAAATGAAACTACCATGGTTAAATAAAAATATTTCTTATCGTTTTAATTCAGTATCAAGAGGAAACAGAACGGTAGTTTTTCCATACAAAAGTAGTCCCCTATTTCTTCCCGGGATAATGCCCGTATGGCATTTATGCATTTAACATATTGCTACTGTCGAAATGTCCTCATGTGCTTCTTTCTACACAAATGTGGACAGTCGCCTTCTCACTGATGATAGCTTGCTTGTTCGGGCAATGCGCAACAGCGACATATTTTACAAATATCTAATTTTTAATTCACTTAGTCTTAGGGTTTCCTCTTAACTCTTATTAAATGTATAAAAATGAATATATTGTTAAAAGTATAGTGACTGTGACTGCAAAGTCTCGGAAACGTCGGGCTAAAATTTAAATCAAATATTACAGATTAAGTGATATTTTTCCCTAGTGGTTTTTAATTTATATTCCCCACAGTTTGACTTCCATTTGCGTACTTATTGAAAATTTCTAGCTCATAACATAATATAGAATAACATACAGACAAATTGAAAACTTTCTTCTTTTGAATTTGATAAAAAAATCGATGTTGATCGATTTTTAGACCCACACGATAGGCTCAGAAGATTTTATAAAAATCAGTAATATAATATATTATTTTTATAGGTATATGCGCTCAAGTGTACATTACACAACGGGCCAATCTCACTGGAACTCCGAACCATCTTTGACAGTCAGTTGACAGTCCGATACGACAGCATTGAATGTTTTGACACGAGTAGCTCTTAATGAACAGTGTTAATCTAATTAATGTATTATACTTTAAATAAACTCATTAATATTTAATTGGATGGTTCGTGCTTAGTTTTATATGTGCAAAATGTTTTTATCTCAGATAATTTGCTGAATAACTTATTATCTACAATTAAAAACAGATTTTCCAACTGCTAAGTAAAGTTTTACGGTATTTTCCCTTTTATTTGAATAAATGAGTCGCTTAAGTCTTAGAGAACTTCTATCTCAGTAACAATGAATAGTTTTCAGAATGACAGGCTTCGTGGTCTAGAGGTTCATGTGGCGGACTGCCGTTCACGAGGTCGGGGTTCGATTTCCGCACGGAACAATAATTTATGCGATATTTATAAATGTCGTTCGAATGTCTGTGCTGCGTCTGGGGGTTTCTATGCATTATAAGTATATATTTACAAAAAATACCATCACACAAGGGTATAAGATTAGCTTAGGACCAGAGGACGTTGTGTGAATTTATAAAAAATTTTATTATTAAATTCCAAATGTGTTTTACTAAATCTGTATAGTACTCTACCTAGAACATCTAAACAGCGATTTTTAGAAGGATATTTTATTGTATCAACTTATAATTAAATACTTTACGAACTGCCCTAAAAGGAATCCACAGACAAGTTAGTCTTTAGTTAAAAAAATCATAAATATCAATAAAACTAAATAAATGGCAAAACTATTATGGTACAAATTATCATTGACAATTTCAAGCACTGCCCGCCCAGTTGTAAATAAGCGTAACGATATAATAGCTTACTATTACACCACCCAAGATTAACTGCGTAGCATCTTTCTAAATATTCCTTTAAATTTTATTGCCCAATTCTATTCAAATTGCTGATAGGTACACACAATATGTAGATTGAAGGTTCTAGGGCTGCCCGGAAAAATAAAGTTAACTACGAGTATATTGCTTTTTGAGCTCGCGACAATGATAAAGCTAGAGTACAGGGTGGTTTTGTACATTACCTATCAACCGTGTGTCCGCTTATTTTAGTTGTAAATCTTATCTGTATTATTATGTCCTTATAGTAATGTCGAATCTTGTTATACTTAGTACGTAAATAAATCAAGATTAGGAGAAAGTTTTCGAAAGAAAACCATTCTATCTAGTAAAAAAAATTGCATCAAAATTCGTTACGTAGTTTTAAAGATTTAAGCTTATATAGGAATATAGACACAAAATAATGACTTTGTATAATAAGTAATGATAAGACTATAGTCTGCGTTTACTATTCCTACTTTTTTTTTAATGGTAACCCTAACATCTACATACAAAGTATATACATTGAAACAGTTTCTAATGTATCTCGCTCAAAGGCTGACAGCCGTAGAAAATACACAATTAACAGGCTCATGCGTATTACGTTAATGGATTTATGTACTTATTGATGGATCAATCAAAAGTCCACTAACGCTTAGAGAAGCCTTAATTGATACATGCGTTTAGAAGACTCTCCGTACTCTCCGCTTTTGTTTCGCCGACTTTCTTCAATACTATTATGCTTTATTTTTTGTTTTAAATATAAGAGATTCAATTAAGCAATTTCAATTCTAGGTTTACTGTAACATCTCTTGATTAGATTTAATTAAGTTTAGAGAACTATAAATCTAAGAAATGACTTACTTATGATTCGTATTTTCTTAAGAGGATACCAAAATAGATTCGTACATTTTTCTATGTACGAAGTTTTCATTGTTTCTTTAGATTGAATGGCTAGAGCTCTAATTTTTAAGTATATGTTTTTTCAATATATGATCTAGGATCGCATAAACTCAGAAACGCGATTGAAAAAAGTTTTCCCGATAGAAAATCTTAGTGAAACAACCTCTCAAATTTTTTATTTTTTTCATTTGGCGGTCTATTATCGCGTATTAACTAATGAAATAACTTTAAAAACATAAGTAACTATTATATATAGAAACACGTAAATCAGAATTAAAATATATTTAGTAGAACTTGAGTAAATAGGAAAAGTATCCCTAATTCTTCATTTTCTGTGCCTACTGGCTGTGTTAATATGTACGCGTCGGCGATGATATACGATAATATTGATGTAGGCCCTTAATACTTATTCATTACTTACATTGACGGGCCTCGTGGTCTAGTGGTTCAAACAACGGACTGCTGTGCATAAGGTCTCGGGTTCGAATTCCGCTCGGGACAATAATTATGCGGTGTTTATATAATTGTCCTACAAATGTTTGTTTTGCGTCTGGGTGTTTTCTATGTATTATAAGTATGTATTTACAAAAGAAAAGTAGTTTATGTATTCTATCCGTATTCTATAATTCTTCTTCGTATTATATTCTTATATAATTATTTTCTTTTTCGTATATTATATGCTTGTGTTATCACAAGCATAAAAGCTTTAGCTTGGGACCAGATGACGTTGTGTGAAATGTCCATGAATATTTATTTATTTATTACTGCGCCTGATCACTTATAGCATAAGTAAAGAGACATTTTATCAAATATCTCTTATTTTTACAACTTACTATCTATAGCTAAATTAATAATTAGTTAACGTAATGATAGCGGGATCGCGTAAACATTCGCGAATATCAAAATTTTGTTTAACCCTATTCACCTGATGGTCCAAAAACTGGCGTGATTCCGTTATTCCTGATGGTTCAGATGATTGATCCTGATGGTCCAAAAACTGGCGTGATAACGTTATAACCCTGGACATATTTCCAATGGTTTTAAAGTTAGTTTAGTATTTCGTGTAAAAGAAAAAATCCTTTCGTAGCACGTTCTAAAGAAAGTGAAAGGAAAAAAAATGCTTATTTAAAACTATGAAGACTGACTGCCGTCATTACTTCCATTTATCATAATGTATCTGTATAAATACAAAAGATAACAGTACATTAGGCATGATAACATCCCCAGTACAGTACATTCCCACGGATAGAGATGATCATAAATTATCAGAGATCCAATAACAGCATATAACAGTGACTATTAAATCAACCTCGGTACACGGAACACTATCATATTTAATAATTCAAACCTTTGCACTGATAGCCTAGGAGATGGTTTAAATTAGTGCATTAAAATATAGAACTACAGTCGTGGTATCTATTCGTACAGCTTTCGAATTTAATTGTAACTTTCGACTTGTCGAAACTGTTATAAAACAAATTTAATTCTTAATTTAAATTATTATTTATGATATTAGGTCAGAATTTGGTAATTATTAAAAACAAAATCATTTTGTTTTTATTCATATATATTATCACTTATATTTAAATCCGTTTTTGTCCAAATTCAAGTCCACAATGACCACGTAAAGACTAATGCATACATCGTCACCGCATCAACAATCTTAAATTCGAACCTCAATCATAGCATATCTCAGTTTGTGAAATGAACTATCTGTCGTGGCTTTTCCACAAGACTACAGCTGCAAATAGGGTACAAATATTTTAAGATGGTTGGCGACATGAAAGTGACACTTCCAGTGTTGCAGACGTCTATATGCTACCGTAACTATCTACCGCCAGGCGGGCTGTATGATTGTTTGTCACTTATAGTACAAAGAAAATCTCTGAGCAAGTGTTAAGACGATACCAAAATAGCTTCGTGCATTTTTCTATGTACGAAGTTTTCATTGTTTCTTTAGATTGAATGGCTAGAGCTCTAATTTTTAAGTATATGTTTTTTCAATATATGATCTAGGATCGCATCAACTCAGAAACGCGATTGAAAAAAGTTTTCTCGATAGAAAATCTTGGCGAAACAACCTCACAATTTTCTTATTTTTTTCATTTGTCGGTCTATTATCGCGTATTAACTAATGAAATAACTTTAAAAACATAAGTAACTATTATATATAGAAACACGTAAATCAGAATTAAAATATATTTAGTAGATTTTAAGTAAATAGGAAAAGTATTCCTAATTTTTCATTTTCTGTGCCTACTGGCTGTGTTAATATGTACGTGGCGGCGATGATATACGATAATATTGATGTAGGCCCTTAAATATATATTTTGAAGTTAAAGATATTAAATCTAGTGGTAACCTAAGTGTGATTACACACTAAGGGTCTTTTAAAATTCAGCTAAGGAATATTTACTTGTCTGGTCAGCGTGGCACGATAGACCAAAATCCCTTCCAAAGTGGACATGGCCCGTGCTCAATAGTGGGACGTTAATGTGCTGGGTAGAGAGAGAGAGAGAGATACATAAATATCAGCGCGGTTAGGAGCGTTTTTAACGTAAGCATATAGGTACTTTACACGGAAGCGTTTACTGGTACAAATGATCTCATCACTTCTCGATTACAAATTTGACTTTTGCCTGTTCTAAATAACTAATTTCACACATAAAAAAAATCAAAGCGTTTAATGTAGTGTCAGTCATTTTGATGTATGCTTTTATCTTTAGAAGCTGTTTGCGAAATGATGTTAATATTAAATAATTAGTATCGTTTTATACTTTAATTATATTTGAATACGTCATAAGTATTCATAGAATACTTTCGTTTTCTTGTCTGTTTTAGATCCATACAAGAAAAACATTATAATTCTGATAGGCTTTATTGCTGTAGAGACAATGACCACCTGCCAGATCGGTGGTGGGTTTTATTTCCATTTATGGTAATTATTTTAGTGATTGCTTACTTATTTGTAATGGATTAGGTGTATATTTGCGATATAACTTAATTTCCTAAATGTTTCATAATGCATATCTAAATGCATGAGTGTAAATAAAGCCAAAGACGTGGGTTTTAACTGTAGTAAATGTGACTCTTTAATATCTCCCAACATCTATGCGAAAAAGGCGTAATGGTATCTTTAGATGTATATATCCGCATTGCTTAAAAAAAATTACACTAAGTTAAACAAAAGCATTAAAAATAGCAAACTAAATTGCGCCATTGTTAAAAGCGACAGAATATCTTATAAGCCAATTAATATTTAATGTCGTGAACCTTAACAAGTCACAATCATAATAGTTGACAGATTAGTCTGTTAGTTATGATATGGCGGATATAAAGTTAGCTTGACATTGAAGTAATAATACCGTGATGAAACGAAGATTTGTGACCTTACTTCTAGTACAATAATTAGACTAAGCTAACCAGTATCAGGGACCCGTTTTACCTTTTGTAACCCTAAAATTGTTATAAATCTCCTATTAATAGATACAGTAACTTATATAGTTTCACCACATAATTCCGATCAGGTGGATTGTAGCCCTAAATTGCCTATACGAGTATTATCACTCAATGGTATTTTGCACAATTAATCTTAACTAAATTGAATAAAATTTGTCAAAATCAGAATAACGATTTAGACTAATAGCTACGTTGACCTGGCGTATTGATATGGCGAGGTTTTCTTCTATTATAGAGGATGTTATCTGCTTATATTATTTGATATATAGAGTTTCTTCTCTTCTTCTCCTGTCCATTTACGTCCCACTGTTGCACGGGCCTCCTCCAGTTTGGGAGGGATTATGGTCTACTGTACCGCGTTGACCAGGCGTGTTGGCACAGGGTTTATTTTCGAGTTTTCCGTCTCTCACAGAAGATGTAATCTGTATGCAATATCCCTTAGCTGACTTTTATAGCACCCTTGGAAGGAGATGGGGTGGTGACACATGTATTCTTAATCCGTAACCACACGGATTGATTGAGGGAGGTAAAACATTTAGGTAGACAATAACTTTGAAATATGAGTGTTGTACCTGTGCCTGTCCAGAGTTTTAGTGGGCTAGACAGGAAGGAATATTTATATAGAGTTTATCAGGTATATAATGTATTTATCCGGCAGAGAGGCGCGTGAGGAGGAATTAAGGTTCTGACACTTGTATTGTTTCACCTATCATATATGGACAAAATACTGAACTGGCAATAATCGTACTTAAATTGTGCGTAGAAACGTGAGACTTTTTCTAAATATGTTGTAGAAGTAGATATAGGTATGTCACTATACTCGTAAATCATGCAACACCAAACATTTCTTTTGACGTTTTCCCAAAGACATTAAAGTCGTAATTACTTCCCAGTATGTGGTTAAGCAAGGCCATCTCCCGATCATCAGTGTTACCCTAGGTCATACAAACAAAGGATCGTAGTTCTATAGACTACGCAAATGCGTAATGTGGTGATTATCATCAGATTGGTATATTTGGTTAATACTATTATAAATAAATTGCGGTTAGACATTACTTAGCTTGCTTATATACACATACTAGCTGCCCCGGCGAACTTCGTACCGCCAATTGAAGTTGTTTATACTTTCTGATTATCTAAACATTCTTTATCATCATCATCATAACATCACGCCTTTTTCCCATAGGGGTAGGCAGAGACTATAGAGCGCCGTCTGTTACGATACAAACATACTTCCTTGGCTTCATCCACATGACCAGATGCATGGGGCATCTGGTCATAACTACTTGCCCGACGGTTGTAAGTGCTACGCAATTGCCCCTTTTGGAGTTTACCGGTGATGACATCGGAGTTTATTTTTCTGGGGCGTCCTCTCCCAGAATTTCCACTTACCTCCGCCGTGTAAGTACCTTTCGTTAATCGTCTATCCTCTATCCTTTCCACATGACCAAACCACCTAAGCATACTTTTCTCCACCTTAGTCACTACATCCTCTTTCAGACCGCAACGTTCTCTTATAACGTCATTTATTTATCTATCTTGCAAAGTCACACCACATTCCTTCTCAAACAGCGCATCTCTACAGCAAATGCTGTAGAGATGCGCTGTTTGTTTAGTGTAAATACCCTACTTTAGTCCTTCTTCTGCTACACCCAACTTTCGCTTCCATACATAAGCGTGGGTAACAATACGCCATTGTGGATCACCATTCAAGCCTTTTCAGTTATCGCTTGATTGGCCACAAAAACATGCAAGGCACCATTCAGTTTAATTAGACTCTTCTTTCCACATCAGCGTCAACCTTATCGTTTCTTGTAAAAACACTTCCCAAATAAACAAATTCTTGTATCTATTCCACACTTTCATCATCTATGTTAATATTACACACAGAGTATATCTCTGTGTGTAATATTAACATAGATGTTGAAGTAAATTGTTAAATGTTAATTAAAGTAATAATTTAAATATGTATTGTTTTTAAAAATATAATTAAATTAAAATTCGATCTCTTCCACTGACCGAATATTAACAAATAAACAATGATAAACAAAAGATTTATATCAATAACACGCAAGATAAGCGTGAAAAACAATTATAAACCAATTTGATATAGCGAGAGAGTGCTAAATAATTCCAATGCGGTGCGAGTCATTAACTGACATATAATTTTAATCTTCGATTAAACTCTAGTTTTACTAGTTGTCTGAATAATGAGACTGCTTGTAGTTTATGAAGCTACTTTGATTAGGCGGCGATTAATAATATTTATTTTGCTTAAACAAAGTTTATTAAAAGACGACGGGGTATAAATTTGAATTTTATATCCGTCTGTGACGTCCCTTGAAATAGAAGTCAAAAGCATTATAAATATTGGTCAGCCAAATTTTAAGTTATTTGTGAATCTAAATAGTAAAATACATGAAATAAAAGCTATTTGTGACCCTTATCAAAATTAACAAAGAATAAAACTCATTTTTCTTATCAATCCCATAATGCAATGAGAAATGAATGATATATTACTCGAGAACAGATTGGACAGATTCGTGAAAAACCTTATCAAAGTTGCAAATTATATTGTGACTATGTACATTTTAGAAACTCTCAACTTTCACATCATAAATTACTAGAACGTGACCGTCTTAATATTATATTCTCTAAGAGTTTTGTAATACTAGTCTGTTAAATATCCACTTAAATTGACTCCGATCTTATTATATGTCAGATAGAGCTAACACCTAAGTCTAATTTTGTGTTTTCCTTCGAAAATTAATCTTTAGGATAGTAGGAACGTCAATGTCAATCTGTTGGACGAACAGTCCTCTCGGTTCGGTATGAGAGAAATTACGAAATTCAATTCACAAATAACTAGTGTATAATATTCAAACGAGTAACTATCACAAAATATATTTATTTGTATCTTTTATGCATTAATAATGTCGGAACTAAAGTATACAGCGTGTAACAGTAATAAAGCTTTCTTTATGCTAACATGACATTAGAATTTATAGGGCGCCGAGTGTGATAGAATATGGTCTATGATCCTTACGAGGTAATGCAAGTGGCATGTATCGTTCCACCGATACAGTGTTGCGGTTTACTGTAGACTATCCTTGGTGGATGGTACAATTAATAAGCTTTTGACAATCAGAAATTATTGCATAGATTTTTTTATTTCTTTTTACATGCCACACAACGTTTAGTAGTCCCAAATTAAGTTTAATTTTTGACTATAACACATTGTGTTTGTTAATATTATAACATTAAAAGTAATACAGTTGTATTAATAGTAGATGTTATATTATTTATATTGGGAAGGAAAATAAAAAATGTTTTTGTTTAAATGTTGTTAGTTTAGTCTTGATTTAAAGGTTTAGGTATTATATTAGTTAAATATTATTTTTGCGACTTATTCAGCTAAATAGACAAAAATATTACATTAAGGTTTGAATTCTTTTTATTGGAAGTAGTTGAGGAAATATTATAAACCCTCAAAATGTAGTGAAGTTTTGTTGCTTTCGTTAAAATACGAAACTATCAATAAATTTACTCATTACGTTTACTTAGTGAAACAAAACTCTAATAAGTAGGTATTTTCTATATCTACACGAAACATTTCTGAGCAAGAAAATGAACCATAAGAGTCGAAATTAGAAAATTTATGTTAATATAAACTTTAGATCTTCTAAATAGCGAGCGTTTATTAGAAGAATGTGATTATTTGTATACGACTTAACCCTCTTTCTTTTATCACTTAAACCATACAAGAACAGAGATTGGAAAATTGTCTAAATTATAAGCTTCCTTTGTAACGTGTTGCGGCGTGGGAAAACAGACTAAGTTTTCACAGAAAATTATACTAACATATAACTGAAAGCTGTTGCGGTCATTTTGAAAATACCAAAAGAAAATCTTTAGAGAATAATTAATTTTTAGTCAATATTATATCAATTTTACTGAACGAATGATTAAAATATTATTGAACAGTATTTCTGTCCATGATCATGACAGCTGTCAAAATAATTTTGGCAATAGAACTTGAGTAATGAATGTATATGTCCGTGTGGTGACGAATTAAGAATACAAGTGTCACCATACCATTTCTTTCCCAGAGTACTGTAATAGGCATTTCTAAGGGATATATACAGATAAAATGAGAGAGATAACTCGAGATATGATAACTCGAAACTAAACCCTGTACCAACGCGCCTGGTCAGCGCAGCGTAGAAGATCATAATCCCTCCCAAAGTGGAGGAGGCCCGTGCCCAACAGTGGGACATTAATGGGCTGGAGAGAGAAATGAATGTATCTAAACGTATTACTTAATTGTAGATTGCTTTAAATTGCGATTCTTCAGGTTTGTCTCTGATATCCTACCACAGGACTCAAAGTCAAAGTCAAATTTTTTTATTTCAAGTTGGCATGTTTTACAAGCTCTTTTAAAACGTCAGAAACTAGGTGTCTGTTCCAAACGCGAATCCTATGGAGAAGAACAGACAAGAAACTCCATGGATTTTTTTTTCTATTCTATTCGTTTCTTTTCATTTTTTTTTCCAGAAATATTATACATTGTTGTATCAGGAGTGTGAGAATGATGCCGATTAGTACCTAAAATCAAGACTAACTAAAACTAACTTAATAATAAAATAGCCTTGTTGGAGCAAGTCGACCAGTCCCAGCAGAAGGCACCCGTTCACGAGTATAACGCACACATCAGCCCCGCACAGCTCGACCATTTTGTAGGGAACCGTGCGACCCGACGTGCAACGCTACCAACTTCGAGACATTTGAGTGAGCATGACGAAGTCTACTCATAGTCAACTCTCTCACCATACTCAGCTATAATGATCTATAATCTTCTGAGTACATATTTCAATTAAATTTGGGTTTATCCATCCAGTAGTTTTGGCTGAAAGAACAACAAACATCCTTAACTTTTAAGTCAAATTGAGAATCTCTACATAGATATTACAAGATGCTGTTTTAAGGGCCTACATCAATATTATCGTCGACATGTACCAATTAACACAGCTAGTAGGTGTAGAAAATGAAGAATTAGGGATATTTTTTTTGTTTACTCAAAATCTACTAAATATATTTTAATTCTGATTTACGTGTTTCTATATATAATAGTTACTTATGTTTTTAAAGTTATTTCATTAGTTAATACGCGATAATAGACAGACAAATGAAAAAAATAAAAAATTAGAGAGGTTGTTTCGCTAAGATTTTCTATCGAGAAAACTTTTTTCAATCGCGTTTCTGAGTTTATGCGATCCTAGATCATATATTGAAAAAACATATACTTAAAAATTAGAGCTCTAGCCATTCAATCTAAAGAAACAATGAAAACTTCGTACGTAGAAAAATGCATGAAGCTATTTTGGTATCCTCTTAAAAAAGAATGGTGTATAAAGCCCTTTACAATTAATAACAGCAGCAGAAAGATATATTCACACTAGAACTTCACGTGTTATTCAAAGCTAATAATTTTCACCTAACAGCATTCTCGCGTGTACTCATATAAATTGGGCGCCTTTGTTCTGATCTCACGGAATTTTCGCTAAAATACGTAAAGCATGAGGATGCCCATATACATAAAATAGGTTAGGAGTTAGTGCTTCTTCGACTGACTTGGTAATGCATTTCGTTCCCACGATACATAAGTAAAAGTGTATTCTGTTTTGCACCAGAATAGGTTGAAACTAATACCACTTTATAGGATTTAGACGCGTTTATTTTGTTATAAATCTAGCTCGGCGTTATATCTGAATAAAAAAATCTTTATAAGTGTTAGAGAATTATGTGGGAAAACTAGCCAACTTTTAATAATTTTTTTTCTGATTACACTTCTTTTGTATTTCTGCCATTACATATATTATTGTCTAAATCAACAAAATAGTTTAGAATTATTAACAAAATACTAAATTAGTAACAAAATAGTTATTTATAAGTACTAATGTAAACGTTCATGAATTCTGATTCGTCAATAAAATCTCTGAATCACGATTTTTATCATCACAAAATAAATTATACAGTTCAAAAATTGGCTTGCACCAGTCAGGGCCCAAATGGAAAAAATGGGAAGTAGTGACAGATGTCACATTTGACAATTCCGTCATTAAGGGTTGTGTTTAGAAAACTTTTACATTATTTCTAACAATAAACGTATTCCGTTATACACGAGAAATTATAAAAACAATATACTATTTAATTGACTTACACCTTCTGAGAACAAAGCAGAATATATCAGTAAAGCACAGGGCGGGCTCATCGCGTGCTGCACTATATTGGCTAATAAGAGGATCGCTCACTCACTTATTCCCTCCAACGATTTCACTTCATTGTTCCAATAATTCTTTACTTCGATAACAAAAGGTTCACTGTTCATTTTCCATGAAAGAATGTTGAGACTTTACAGCCTCTTTTATTTAAATGAAGTTTCTTATTGAAACGTCAAGTACCATAAAGAATAAACCTTTTTTTAAGTTTTTGATCTTATTATTGTAGAGAAACGTGACTCTGAAATTTTGCACAAAATACAAATGTATTATTTTTTGTTGTCTTTTATAATCAGAAAGTAATACACGTAGCAGATTGTAGATCTGTCTGTAAAGTATTAACATCAATGTAATTTTTTTGGTTGTCAATTTTCAATTAAAGTTGCATTTCGTTAAGTTTTATTTTTGCTAATAGTCGAGAAAATACCTAAAAATTTGTTACAAAATATATTTCATTAAAAGACCAGTGGTTTGAATAAAATAACCAAAATTATTCTGATTAATCCTAAATAGCGATCTCTCTCTCTCCAACATCCCACCGTTGGGCACGAGCCAGCTTCTCTTTGGGAGGGTTTTTGGTCTACTATGCTGCGTTGACCAGGTGTGTTGGCGTAGAGCTTAATTTAGATCCGCTTATTTTACATATATATCCCTTTGCTGGCTTTTACAGCACTTTTTGTACCCTAGGGAGGAGATGGGGTAAATCGAAATTAAAAATGAACTGATTTTCTAGGATTACGTCACAGCAAGCGAATTTAATAAAGAAATGTTAATAAGAAATACATCGATTTTTCAAAGTCAAAGATTTAATTTTAAAAGCTAAATAACAGTTGCAAAATTTACGGGCGGTTATTTCTGGTCAAAAACAATTAATAAACATTAAAATAAAGCTATGGAGCTTAGATATATTGAAAACAAGAATTTGCAATTATATACAAACTCGCTACAATTTTAATAAACATAAGACTGATTGGCATACACAGGCAGCTGGATCAAAGGGCGCCTATTACCACTTAACCATCAGCTAATATAACAAGGACCATGGAATATGTAGACAGACAGATTATGCTTCTAAGGTTAAAGGTCGGTACTAAGAGTTACGCGGGATGGACTGCACCTAATGCGTTAGTTGAGTGTAGTGAATTAGCTTTTATCTATGTCTAGTTTAGAATTTTATAGGTCTATATTAGTTGAACATAAAATATTAAAAATTTTGGTTCCTTTTAAAAGTTTATAACTCGTAGGAAAAAACTTAGATACTGGTACCAATTCTACGTGCACAACTAATCTAGACTTAACTAAAAAATTAATTTTGATAGTGTCGTTAATACAATTCGGCAATGTTAACTTAACTTTCTTGTTATAAAAGCTGTTTATTATAGATTAAAGATTTCAATTAATATAAATGTTGACAACAAAATAGCCCAATAATCAAAATACAGCAATAGTTTTAGCATTGAAATTTTCGTTGAGTTTTTCTACTTATTTTAAAATAATGGCGACATTTTAAATATGTTTTTCAGATATCTGATATATTTAATATTTTGAAATGCATGCAAATATATAAATATTTGCTGTCCATGAGTGGCCCAAGACCCTAAGGAGCGTGGGCATTTTCCCTTTCAGATCAATCTGACTACTACATACAAGTGGTTCCAAGTACCAAGTTCTAGTGCAAAATTTCTGTCAAAGACTCCGTTAGGTACATAGATTTATTATATATACATTAGGTACCTTGACATTGATAGATACACACTGAGCTAAAAAAGCCTATAAATTAAAAAATAGTTACAGTTTTGCAATTTAAAAATGTTATACTAACCTAAATTAAGAAATTGACAGAGAAATTATGATATATTTTACATTTAAAAGTAAATCAACCCAAATAAACTAAACTATTTTACCTAAATTAAGATAAACTTTGACAAAACTGCAACATTACATACAATTTCTAATAATTAAGTGCAATTAAGTTGACATTTACATATTTTCGAAACTTTGATTGCCATATGAAACAATTAATCGCCATTTTAGTAATATATTTAATCGATTACAAATATAATAATTTTGTGGCGGAATGTTTAATCATTATTAAATGCAAGGAAATAATAATTTAAATTTGATGAAATATATTCTAAATTTAAATTTCGAAATTTGTTAAAAGACAACAATTAAATACACTTCATTTGTTTAGCGTATTTTTATTGATTATTATAAATATTTTTAAAATCCGTGTCATTGCGCAGTTGCGCATTACGAGTATTTTCGAGTTTTAAGTAAAATTCCTACTAGAACTGGGTCTTACTCCTACTTGCTTTGTATTACATGTGCAGCTTCGATATCCATTTCGTACCAATATGTTATAGGTTTTTAGATTTAATAATTGATCAGTCAAAAACGTAGCTGTAAAAATGTATTAATGGGCAAAGAAAATTTGATTAAAAACATATTGTGTGTGTGTGTAAAGTCTATCAATCAATCAATTTTTGTTTTTTCAATATTTTGGACATTTCACACATCATCATCGGGTCCCAAAGAAAGCTATATTTCTATACTCGTGTTATAGGTATCAGATACGGACATACTACATATTACATATATACTATTTTTTTGTAAATACATACTTATAATAGATAGAAACACCCAGACGCAGTACAACCACATGTATTACATTTAAGAATATCAGAGAAATTATTGCTCAAGCGGGAAGCGAACCCGTGACCTCGTGACCAGCTGTCCGTTTTATAAACCACGAAGCCAGTCAAAAGTTAAATTAATTATGAGTAAGTTATTATAAATATTGTACATGACCCATCAATGTATCGATTATATTAACAAAATGATATTGCAAAAGCATTGTTCTCCTACTAACGTTAAGTAAAACAAAGAGCTTATAACCTTTACAAATACGTAGTACTATTACTTCGATTACGGACCAAGGTGAAACCGTAACTTAGGATATATTCCGCATTTATTTCTATCAATAAAAATCGTAAAATAAACTATAATTCCAACAATAAATGAAGTCGATGAAGTCTATATAACTCTAGGATATGAACGTGGAACTAATTTTATAATGCGAATATATCGGGAATCACTTAATTGTTATGTTTTATTACTTACTTATGTATTTTATTAGTTTTTAAGTAATTTTATTTATATTTGATGTTTTTGTGTTATTGTTTGTAAACTGTTGGTTGTTAGGAAAACAGCTATATGTTGTGAACTTGTGTCTTAGTAGATCTTAATTTACCTTTCATGTATAAGGTTATATTCAATTATTAAGAAAACTAACTAATCTATTTTTCTCTATGTAAATATTATCATTATTTTACAGAAAAACTTAACGAAATGTAAGGTATACCAATTACCTGATAACCGTAACAAAAATACGACCAAATCTTAGTTGAAAGAAAAAAGGAAGAAAATAGAAAATAATAAAAAGATTACTATTACGTGACGATAGACGACACATATATTTTAGTTTTACACTAAGCAAACCTAATTAAAAAAAATCTTACAGACGAATTGAGAACCTCCTCCATTATATGACGGGCTGCGTGATGGAGTGATTTATGTAATGGACTGCCGTTCACGAGGTCGCGGGTTCGATTCCCGCTTGGGACAATCATTTGTGAGATATCCATAAATGTCATACAAATGTTTGTACTGCGTCTGGGCGTTTTCTATGTATTATAAGTATGTATTTACAAAAGAAAAGTAGTTTATGTAGTATATCCGTATTCTGGTACCCATAACACAAGCATGTAAGCTTAGCTTGGGACCAGAGGACGTTGTGTAAAATGTCCATGAATATTTATTTATTTATATAAAGTCGGTTAATAATCATATGTATTAATATATCTGGGTTGATATTTAGACGGATACCACTGTAGATATTTTAGTGATCAAGTTCTTAACAAAAACTTTTTTATCCCAGGTTCGATCAAGGGAAATCAACGAAAGGTGCAAGCAAGCTTCGGCGAGATTTAATCAACGCCGAGATAGCGAACCTTCGAGATCTTCTGCCTTTACCACCGTCAACAAGACAGCGGCTCTCACAACTACAACTCATGGCACTTGTATGTGTTTATGTCAGAAAATCAAACTACTTTCAACAAGGTATGTGTATCATCATACAAATGATACTATTTTTTCTTTTAATAGCTGTAACTCTGTACTTCGCACTATACATATATGTACATACTATAGAGCTCCCTTACGACGTAGGGGTATATAAATTGTTCTCTAATTGCAGAACTATTAAACCTAGAATTTCATAAAAATCTGGTAAGCTATTCTGGAAGAGAATGGTGACTAACACTGTGATATAAGATTTTTATATGAAAGATTATTCCTTTCTCACAATGATAAAGAATAGTTCTTTATTAAGCCTAATGTCCTATATAGCAAAAGAATCTATGTTCTATTTCCGTGTCAATTATAATCCCAAACATAATATAAAAGTTAATCGCCTAAAATGTTCCTACGCGAATAACGAGAATAGCTCAACTGATTAAGCTAAATATTTTTTTAAACATTCCTCGAAAATATTGCTTTTTCTACTCAGCTATTGCTACTCAGAAAAAGAATTTTAAAAATCTAAAAAAACTTAGCTAGTGCTCATCAAGTTTTTTTATAAATATTCAGAAAAAACAGTAGAAAAGGTCCATGCCTAATAGTAATGTTTATGGATTGAGAAAGAAAATAAATAGCTTTATAGGTTAAAATATAGTTGTACAACTAGACACTGGAAGACGAGTAAAGAACTGGTACTTATTAGTTACTTGACAGACTAATCGTTTTAACATAGCATGTTCAAATTAATATAAAACAGCCGTGAACACGTACTCCTTGTAGAACATCACTTGTTACAAGCTATGATTTATACGCATTGCATATGTTTACATATTTATTTCAGAGGTTATTCTTCTTACTATAAATAAAACTGCCAGTATTAGAATGCGCATAAACCTATTTTGTTTCTGAAATGAGACTAAAACTAATAATTTAATAGTTTAAGAAATAATAGTTTTACATTAAATTTAGAAAAGTTTGTGACCCCAGCGTTGTATTGCGAATCAGGAGAGGCCTATATCCAGTCACAGTAGACTATATGATAAATTAGGTACCCAAAAATCCTTACTAATTTATAATTGTGAAATCCAACTGATGATATAATAAAAATGTTGAGGAGCTTAAGTGTTAATGTGTGTAACGCAACAATAGTGCGATTTTAAAAACTGTACAACGCCATCTATCGAGCTGTTTAGTAAACTTCTGTTAAGGTTTAATTTCTAAATTTCACGCGTATGAAGTCGCGGGCAACAGCTAGTATAATATAACCTTGAATACCTTTATATTTACTTAACTATTGGTAACTATCACACGTAAATTCGCTAACCGTTTAGAATTTCTTATTCAAGCTAAATTTGCCGCATTATGACAAGGCCGAATTTCGCACACAATACTTGCACGCAAATATCAAAAAGAAGCCTTTAAATTATTGGTGAAAAAATTTACAAATTATTGCGTAAGAAAAAGTTCTCACGATCATAACAGTTAGGATGCTACCGTCGGCATAAAAACAATAGCGTTTCGGTTTTGATAGGAAAATTAGAGAAAATTAGTGGTTTGAAGACTGGCTACCGACTGATGGTTATTGTCTTTAATAGTGCCCTGAGGCCATCAGATTTTGCCCGTAGTGCACGTCAGACAAGTTCACGTGGAGACCGTGGAAGAATATGTCTGTATTCATTTGACTATCTCATTTATAACCAACTTCAAAAGAAGAGGTCGCAATTGAAGCGTATTTTTATGTTTGCTGTCTTAAACCTTTTAATAAGGTGTAACGACTTTGAACTTTTTTTTTTAAAGATTTGTCGTAACTCGTTTAGTCCAGTTTAATAAAGGCATCTATGAGAAAATCTCCGAGTTGTTATCATATTAAAATAAAGCAGCAGCAGTGATCAGTTTCGTCTATTATAACAGGAAGGTCAAGAAATAGAACTGCCAATGAAAATGTGATGATGACACTGCTATTCTTAATCTCCAAACAGATATAATTAATTCAATTAACAATATTGAATGTACTTATTTACAAAGACAAATTACAATGTCCAAATACTTATTCAAACATTTATAATAATCAACATAAGAATTTCTGAATGATGGTTAACTAAATGACCCTAAATAAATAAGCATTGACCTTTTCTACAATGAATTCCTATCATACATACGTAGCTCACTGTCATGTAAGCCAACGTTCACATTTCGCAGATATCCACAGATATTCCCTCGGACTACCGACTTACAACCTTCGTATAACTATAGTTTCAAGCGTCGTTATTCTAGAACTTTTCTTTCTTATAGGTATGCAATTATTTAAGTAGTAATTTTTCTTTCCTTGATAATTAAGCAGCAGGAACCTAATTAGAAATTTGAATAAAAACATTTTGTAAGAAAAAAAACGATTCATGCTGAAATCAACCACTTTCGAACAATAAACAGCATATCAAATCCAAGCACAAAATTTAAAAAACAATCTTTTCCATTGATACAAAATCAATTAAATTTTTTTTAAAAATACGTAACTTTAGAAAATTTCAAATCTATCTATCGACAATCTGTCGACGCTTTTATCAACATACAAGCAGTTTAAGTAATTGAATATCTTAATTTATTAAAGATAAATATTTCGATAAGACGAGATATGCGGTACGAGTATCATTTATCGATATGTCATTCGGCAAAAGACTCGCTAATTAATCAAATACTAGAGCATTAGACTTGATTTATAGCTTACTCGCTTATTTAATAATTGATACTTGTAAAATATTTACTAGCTGACTCGGCAAACGTTGTTTTACCATACAAATGTCAGGGGTGGACAACCCTTATCACTTAGGGGTATGAAATATAGATAGTAGCCGATTCTCAGATCTACTAAATATGCATATAAAGTTTCATAAAAATCGGTCAAGCCATGGAAACGAACATTGTGACACGAGAATTTTATATATTAGAAGATGCCCGTGTAGTGACGCATTAAGAATACAACTTTCACCACCCCGTTTCTTCCCTAGGGTGCTGTAAAAGCGAACTAAGGGATATTGTACACTGATAAAGTTATCTGTGAGAGATTGAAAGCTCAAAAATAAACCCTATGCTAACACGCAGGGTATAAGCCACGCAAATTGGTAATGCGCTGGAACCTTGTCAAATTAACGCCCTTGTGACGTCATCAGCAAAGAAAAAGTACAGCTAACAAAATGTAATATTCTCATCTATTAATAAAAGTTTATAAAGGTAATTTGATGTTTTTTTAATTAAAACTAAATGTTTGAATAATGTTTTACTTTTAATCATCATCATCATCATTCATCACATTTTTGAAAATCTTAACTTAACTCTTCAATACCACTCATATAATCAACATCAGACTCAGAATTGGTATCCGAGTCTGATGTCTCGTCAGAATCAGTATCATTTCCCGTGTTAATAACAAATAACTCGTCGACCAATCTATATCTATATAACAAAAAAATTGGTCAAGTGCGAGTCGGACTCGCGCACGAAGGGTTCCGTACCATTATCTATGCAACATAAGGCAACGTTATTAGTATCGAGCAAGAAATGGTAAAAAAATCATGTTTGTTGTATGGGAGCCCCCCTTAAATATTTATTTTATTTTATTTTTAGTATTTGTTGTTATAGCGGCAATAGAAATACATCATCTGTGAAAATTTCAACTCTCTAGCTATCACCGTTCTTGAGATACAGCCTGGTGACAGACGGACGGACGGACGGACGGACGGACGGACGGACGGACGGACAGCGAAGTCTCAGTAATAGGGTCCCGTTTTTACCCTTTGGGTACGGAACCCTAAAAACAACAATAAAAACGATCGTGGTAGGTATTAAAGCTCACAACTCGATACGCATACGCGTCGGGCAACGTTGCTAACAGTACTGACGTCACCAACATGGCCGCCAGGCGCATTACCAATTTGTATGGCTTATATAGTAGACCACAATCCCTCCTAAGGAGGATGGTGGAGGATGCCCAACAGTGGGACGTTTAAGGGCTTGAGAGAGAATGTAATAAGTAGGTATGTTAATATCTTATACATATACAAAAATCAAATTGCATTTCGTTAATCTCACTGAAACTCGAGAAAAGCTGGGCTGATTTTGGTCTTGAGCATTCGCGAAAGTCCAGGGAAGGTTTAAAACATCTGGGGATTTAAAATTCTACGCGTATGGAGTAGCGGGCATCAGCTAGTCATACAATAAGCGATGTTTTCACTATTTAAATTGACAGAAAAATCGTGTAACGTGTAACTGAATAGAACAACTATAAATAAATATAAACAAATCCTTATCCTTACTAATTTATAAGTGCGAAATCCAGATGATGACACAATAATAATTTTGACGAGCTTAAGTGTTAATGTGTGGAACGAAACGATAGCACGATTTAAAAAACGTACAACGCCATCTATTGAGCAAGAGAGTAAACTTCCTCTCGCGGAAGAGATCTTTCGCTGGAGGAGCGAGATGCGCGACGAGCTCTTCCGACGATGGGCCGAGAGGTTGGCGGATCCCTCCGCGAGCAGACGGCTCGTCGACGCGGTCCACCCGGTCCTTAGGGACTAGGTTGAGGCGAGGCACCGGGATCCGACGTTTCACCTCACCCAGCTCCTAACAGGTCATGGCTGTTTTGCCAAGTACCTGTTAGGCTGTTGGCATCGAGTCGGATCCCGCGTGCCAAAACTGTGGTAGTGGGGCCGTGGACACGGCAGAACACACACGTGAACGCGCTGGCGATACGTTACCCCCCCGCAGGACCCGGGCGGAGGTCGTCGACGGGCAAGAACCGGCGGCCCCTCACGAAGAGGTGGTCGTGCGCGGCGGGTCTGTATTCAGAGACCCGCCGCGGCAAATGTGGCACTCGGCCACGCGACGGGGGGACCTATTGTTCCCCCCGCCGAGTCGGGCCCGGTTAGCGGGGCCACCCCTCATCGGGTCATGGTAAAGCTCAAGGCACCATCATGGCCCGGCAGGGTAGAGAGGAGAAGGAAAAAAAAAGACGTGTGGCACTGGGGGACTGCCGCGGTAAAGCTATTGCATAGCATTTTGTATCAACTTATGCACCGTGTCGAAGACTGCCGAAAAGAAACGACGTTAGACAATGCACGGCCTTCAAGCCACACCTCCGTGCCCGTCGGAGTGTGGAGCGTGAGGTTTTTTTTCGTTACCGAATTTCTGGATTTGGTCCCCGCGCTCAAGGCCCTCGATAGAAGTTAAAAAAAAAGAAAGAGAGTAAACTTATGTTTGTTAAGAATTGATTTCTAAATGTCACGCGTACGAAGTCGCGGGCAACAGCTAGTATAATTATTAATAAATACGAATAAATAAATTAATTTCTAATCCTGACATCCATAACACAAGTTTAATCTTAACTTGGATGTCAGAGAATTAACCTGCAATACAATTTTATATTATAAACCTACTCTTTGTTAACATAATTTTCTCTAACACTCTGTTGTCAAATGTAAATTGTTATCTGTGAAATAAAAATATATTATTACTAGCTGACCCGGCAAACGTTGTTTTGTCATACTAAAAAAAAAGATTTGAAAAATAGATGTTAGCCGATTCTCAGACCTACTGAATGTGCATACAAAATTTCATAAGAATCGGTCTAGCCGTTTCGAAGGAGTACGGTAACTAACACTGTGACACGTGAATTTTATATATAAGATTATTATTAATTTAAAATAAGATAAAAATTAATAAACAAATCAAATAAAAAATAGAAAAACTAATAATTTCATGTAATATTGTTCTTATCTTCTATGTTAATAAGATATTACAGAACTACAAATTTCCAAAAAAATTAAAATGTTATTTAATTTCCAATAATCTATAAAGAATAGGGGTCCGAGCGATTCTACATATAAGCGTTCGATTGTTCACGGGTCGTGGGAAACGCATTTTGCATATCATTTCTTTGAGCTTCTCTCAATAAAGGCTTACCATAGTTTAGCCTTCGCAGTTTTATTGGCAAACCATAGACATCCAGTCTTGTATACCGCCAATGATAGACCATAAAAATTAAGTACAAATATGGATATCATGAAAAACTACTGATAGTTACATTGTGGCTATTTTTTGTAAGAATTAAAATACCCATAGTTAGATACTATTGTTTTATGATAGTATAAAATGCTTTTTATTATCTACTATTTTAATCTTTCCTTTTATAGTTAAAAATTGTTGTATTATATTATTTTTGTTTAACAGTTATGTTACGTAAAAAAATCTGTTAAAAGTTTTCGCATCTCGGATTTTTTATATCTGTAAAAATTATTTTCTACGCCGAGCGATAGAGCACCACGTTACGATCTAAACACACTTCCTTAGCTTTATTTACACTCATACATTTAGTTATACATGCCCAACGGTAATAAGAGCTACGCTCTATAGTCTCTGTCTACCCCCTTGGTGAAAACGTGTAATGTTATGATGACGAAAATGTGATAGTGACCAATGAAATGCCAACCATATCTAATAAAAACATTATAGCAAAGACATTTTATAAATATAGACTCTATAGAATCTAAAGTTAGAGCAACACTCGTAGTTATTACGAAATCAGCAGTAATAATTAGCTCATTTTTACTTAATTTGTTTACATTACTGTAGTATTATTCTTTACTGGCTGAAGCAATCTCAAATAAAAAATTTTTATCAAAATTAAGCACAATTTGTTCTAAATGTCTGTTTCTTTTAGATAAGTATCTATCTGATATGATGTTGATTACAAAAAATGTGTATCCAAAATCGACATAAATCCAAATTCCTATGAGCAACAAAACTTCAACATTGTACGATATGATTCATACATAGAGCTTATAGAACAATTACAATTCCCAAGTCTTATCGGTCTAAATGCTGAAATTACTTGTTGCGCCCCTCAAATTATCGACCACGCACACTGGAGATATTTTCTCAACAATTTTTGCATTCCTGCATGGGAACTATTGAGATTCTGCTCCTTTCTTATGCCTAATTAACTCTGTAAGTGCTCGTGATCGGTTATTTGCATTCTGTTATGGGCACTCAAATGTAGTAATATCCAAGAGTTGTTCGTCAGTGTAATTTTAGTTATTTTTAGGACAGTATTGTGTTTTAATTTGATTTTTGGGAATGTCATTGTTTTTTTACGAAAGATCATACCTAATTAGGTTATCTTGTTACAAGTTTGTATCAAATAGATATATTAGCACTTAATGTATTCTATCCTTATTCTGGTACCCATAACATAAGCGTATAAGTTTAGCTTGAGACCAAAGGACGTTGTGTGAAATGGCCATGAATATTTATTTAATAATTAGCATTGTTTTTGCACGTTGAAGCCTTTTGTATAAATATAGTTACCAACGGTTAAATGCTACTCATATTATAAGCTAAGCTTTATTAGGTTTACCGTGAAATTCAAATGATATTAACTTAAGTTTTTAACAAATCTTTAAGACTCAAAACTCACTCAAAACTCAAAATGAAATTCTTATCTAAAATCTTGATGTCCCATGTCAAAATGTGTCGTTTAACAAACAAGCTGTTCATTTTAAATGATGGACGGCCAATAATTACACACAATTATGTTGTTTAAACGTATAATTAATTTCTTGATGGGGAAATTAGGGATTATTCTGACGAGAGTGTGGCCCCAAGCTGTTTAGACCTGTCAATCGTCTTTAAACGATGATTTATTACCCTCATACTATGCAATAAAAATTGAAAAGTTATGCTTACGTATAAAATAATCGGGTCTTTATTTTATAAAATGCTTTAAGTTTGTCTGAAGTTAGTGTTACTTAGTAACGTTTTTAGGAGTATTCTGAGAATTAATGTAGAGGGAATTGAAGGTAGAGGATGGCCAAAGAACGATGGAAGGATTGTGCAAGAGAGAAAATGAAAGAAAGGCATGTTGCACCGATCCTGAATAAATAATAAATAAATAAATATTCATGGACATTTCACACAACGTCCTCTGGTCCCAAGCTAAGCTTTATATGCTTGTGTTATGGGTACCAGAATACGGATAGAATACATATACTACTTTTCTTTAGTAAATACATACTTATAATACATATTAAACACCCAGACGCAGTACAAACATTTGTATGACAATTAAAAACATCACACAAATATTTGTCCTGACCGGGAATCGAACCCGAGACCTCATGAACGGCAGTCCGTTATATGAACCACTAGACCACGAGGCCCGTCAAATAAAAAATAAAAATAAATAATAAATAAGTCAAATAAAATAAAGGGACAAGAGATTAGGGACAAAGATGAAAGATAAATAATCTTTATACTGAAATGTATATGAATAAAAATTAAACTATCTGATGTATGTACGCGCTTTACTTCTGTTCTGCAACGAATTAATATTTATGGCTTGTATTTTTCAAATTTTCAAAAAAAGTAACGTATATTGGGATGAAGTTAAAATAAGGCTCAGCTAAAATAGTAGTGTCCAAACTGACCTTAAAACTTTAAATATAAATAATTGGTTTTTATAAAACAAAGTCATTGTTTTTGTATGTATGTATCTATGTGAGCTCATACCTTCAAAACTTCGTAACGGATTATGATGCGGTTTTTTTTTAATAGATAGTGTGGTTCAAGAGATTGGCTTTTTCGTATAATTTGTTAAGGTTTGGTTTCTAAATTCCATACGTACAAAGTTGTACCTCATATCCATCCATCCCTCCATCCATCAACCTTTCTCAGTCCACTGCTGGACATAGGCCTCGCCACAACGCGCGGTCCTGCACCAACTGCATCCAGCGGCCCCCGTCGTATTCGACGATATCGGCAGTCCACCTTGTTGGGGGCCGCCCCACGCTGCGTCGTCCGGTTCGTGGTCACCACTCGAGGACCTTCCGTCCCCAACGGTCATCAGATCGTCGAGCGATGTGGCCTGAACATTGCCACTTCAGCGTGCTAACTCTTCGGGCTATGTCGTACACACCGGTCCTTCTACAAATCTCCGCATTCCGGATCTTATCAGTTGTAATACATAAAACGTAAATAAAAAACGTGGTATACAGTTGAGCACAAGTCGAAGATCAAAAATATACTGTTTGTGTCAAGGATAATACAAAAACTCGTCTCCAAATTAACTTAGTTACCTTTAATTATAATGAACACTTGGTGGAGGCAATTTGCAATTCGTTTCGATCTGACCTTGCTGAGGTATTTGTCTGAAATAATAACTTTTGTTCGTTTTCAATATGTTGATTCATTCATTGTAGTAATCTTGATTATCGTAAAAGTACATACAGTAGAAATCAATATGGATAAACAGAGACTTCAGCAAGCGATAGTCTAAACACATTTATTTGGCTGCATTTCTTTATTATGACAAGTGTCACCGCCCATTTTCATCCCCAAGGTGCGGTAAAAGCCAGATAAGGAATATTGTCACAAATGACATCCGCTATAAGAGATAGAAATTACAAAACTAAACCCTGTGCAAACACGCCTGGTCAGTGCGGCTCAGTAGACCATAATCTCTTCCTATGTAGAGAAGGCCCGCGCCTAATAGTGTGACGTTATTGGGCTGGACGGAGAGAGAGAGATGTCTAATAAGTTTGGAACCCTTAATATGCAAATCAACCTCACTCTTCACTTTTATTTTTTATTATTTTACAACAAATATGCTTTGATTTATAGCTTTGCTAATAATTACACTGTTAAGTTTAATAATGCCAATCATATCTGTATTACATCATTAAGTTTTATTCACACACAAATTATTGTTTTTTTTTAAGTCCTACAAATGAGTATATACTACTGATAAACATGACTCACATGTACGTTTTTCATATTTTTGTTAACTTTGTTAAACAACAAAGTTGATCATGATTGTTGTTGATGATTAAATTGATCACTCTTATATTATTTCGGATTACGCAATCTAGGATTTCATAGAAATACATTTTATTTTCTGTATAAATTTTCTACACGTACAAATATTTTCCTGAAAAGAAAAGCACAAAAAGTAAAATAAAGTAATTTGGTGTGTTTTGTTGATTTTATTTTTATTTTGTTCGTTTGTTTACAGATTTGAGTATGAAATGAAAAAAAACTATTGGAACAAGATTAAAACTCAGTCTTTACGATAAAAAATATTAAATGGAACCTATAGAATTAGCTACTAATAAATCTGAAATACACATATTTGCTTCTACAATATTAATACCAATTTACATAAAACATTTTCCTTCGAACCCTATGTTAATTATAACATATAACAAGCGATATAATACTGACCATTAACTAATCGGTGCCATAATTGGCACTTGTGAGACGCCATATACCAATAACTGATGATCGTATAAGTATTAACTTTGATCAGATAACACCTAACCTTCAGTTTACTGGGCGTTAAATACCTTGTAAATAAATATTTTAAAATATTCATACATCACTGCTTAAAACCGGTCAAGTGTGAGTTGGAGCCACTCTCAAAGGATTCTGTACAAGGGTACAGAATATATCTTTACTTATTATAAAACAAAGTCGTTATTTTGTATGTATGTCCCTATGTGAGCGGTATATCTAATATATAAAATTCACGTGTCACAGTGTTAGTTACCGTACTCCTCCGAAACGGCTTGACCGATTCTTCTCAAATTTTGCATACATATTCAGTAGGTCTAAGAATCGGCCAACATCTATTTTTCAAACTTTTTTTTTTAGTATGGCAAAACAACGTTTGCCGGGTCAGCTAGTTTAATTTAAGGAGTGGTTCATGAGGATGGTTTTTTGTATCATTTGTAAGCGTTCAGTTTCAAAATTCCATAACAATCCATTGTTTGTATTTGTTACTTAAACTATATTCGTCATATTCTTGACATCAAATAACATAGTAAGGACATGAAAGTTTGAGTTAATAAATATTTGTTGTTACAGCATTAACTTATATAGGTACACTGTTAAATTTTTAGCTCTCTACCTATCATCAGTCCAGAGATACAGCCTGGTGACAGAAGGATACACGGATGGACGAATATCGAAGTCTTAGTCATAAGATTCCCGTTTTACCTTTTGATACGGAACTCTGAAAATCACTAAATTAAAATAGGTTCCTTGATCGAGGCATAGATAATTTTACAGCAGGTTATGATCTAAGTTATTTATTAATTGCTAAGAAAATATTTTAATATTTGTAAATTAAGTTTTAAATTTTGTAATGCTTGATTGATTTTTGACGTTAATGACGTTATGGCCCTAGTGAGTTTGGTTTATTGCCAAAACTCCACTGTAATTGGCCCAAAAGTATAATTCATTTTCTGATCTCTGTATGAATATGCTTTGGTAAAACTAGTGCTTTATAAGATTTATAAATACATCCAAGCCCGACTTTTTCACCGGGTCCACAAAGCACATGCCCATGGTCTTGCGATAATTAGGGCCTCCTAAACCTCCTTCTCCATTCTCTATCATAATATGTTTGTTTTCATATCTCGGAGATAATTATTCTAATATGCCCAGGGCCTCTTGTAGGAAAGAAACAGCTCTGAATCCCTACTAATATTGTAAATGCGAAAGTAACTCTGTCTGTCTGTCTGTTACGCTTTCCCGCTTAAACCTCTCAACCGATTTTGATGAAATTTGGCACAGACAATCTTTAGACCCTGAGAATGGACATAGGCTACCTTTAATTGCGAAAAAAGGGATGAAAAGTTTTCTAAATTTCACGCGGACGGAGTCGCGGGCAACAGCTAGTACTTGAAGTCGATGTAACTTGTCTTTCTTAAGCCCTAAAGTTTCCCGCCCAACTGGACGGACGAAGTGCGTAAATGTATTTCCTAATGAAAAAAGCATGTATTTTTCTTCCGTATTCTTCTGTTAGACATCTTAGTAATATCTGTGTTCACTGCTTCTTCTTTCTCATAATCCTTCCATCTTATCTTTGGTCTTTCTCAGGACATAAGTCATTCTAAATTCTTATGAACACTTATACATAACCTAGAAAAATATCTCCAGTAAGGCCAAACGTTAGCGCATCACCGTGTAATCATTACATGCGCAGTGGAACGGCCGACACTTAGCAGTCTATTATCGACATTGTTTGATTGTTCGTTTGCAATTGCACTGTAATTAGAAATAATTACTGTCTGTAGCCAGTAAATTGTAGCTGGACTTAGTAGCTCGTGGAGTGTAATATGTAGCTCTGCTGTTATTTATACTCCCAGAAATGTAAGAGTTATTTATAGTTTTGTTTGTTATTAGATAACGTGTATATTATTACTGAAATATGCCGTATTTTGGACATGCCTTTATTAGTTTTGTACCTATCTTCGGATTTATAATATATTTCGTATGTATGTCCCAACTTTTTTTACGATATATTTTGATGGCTTAATATCTCATAAACAGTCCTAATTAAACATTTAGAAGTCCAACTCATCTTTTTAAAATTTAACTTTTTCTAGTGTCGGCTCCTGCACTATAGTGTGGAGGAGTGGGAATAAACGGCACCTTTTCCTCCACACCCTTTTTATTCCCATTCGTCCACACTATTCCCATTCCTCCACACTGTGGACGACGGGGTGTGGAGGACTGGGAATGACCCCCTTGAGCTAATATCTTCAAAACTGCGCAACGCATTTTGATGCGGTTTTTTCTAATAAATGGGGTGTTTCACGAGGCACGTTTGCTTTAGTTGTTTAAGGTTTAGTTTCTAAATACCACGCATACGCGATAACTATATCGGTAAAATAAAACGTTTCTTTTTTATGAAAAATGGCTTTTTTAATACGCTTATTTAATGAATATGTATGTCGGTATGTAGGTATTTATCGATGTATTAATCTATGTAACGGAATCTTTAAAAGTGATTTGCACCCACTTGCAGTAGTTGGATTGATCTGAAGTTTTGCACACCTACCAAAGACCGATGACAATGTAATAATTAAAAAAAACTATCAGGATTTTCAAGCGTGGTTTTTAGTTTTTGAACTACCTAAGTAGATTATTATAATTAGTTTATAGACACAAAAAACATTCCTTTTTTTGTCCATGAAACATATTCCTCTCTGAAATTCAATACATATTTATTGAACACAACGTAACAACTTACAAAAACCAATCCAATTATTATACAACATCTACCAAACAAAATTATGACGTCATAAAAAATTTAAACCAATCATTGGTTCAATTAATATCACTTATCCATAAGTTATCGCCCTACGTGTATATACATAAAGTTAATCCAATTAGTGTCGGCCGTACTATATCACATTAACATATAATTTGAATTTTAAAACAGGACCGAATTACACGGTATCTTGTATCAAGTACTTGGCCTAGACAGGTAAATACAGGTAGATTCTAATAGAGTAACTAATTTAGTGGACTATTAATGGTCTTATTGATATAAGCTACAAGATAAGTCTGCGTGGTCACTTGGCAACAGTATTATACAATTAGATAGATAGACACCTTAACTCTTTATTTTAAAAAAGAGGAATAACGTTATAAATAAATAAATAAATAAATATTCATGGACATTTAACACAACGTCCTCTGGTCCCAAGCTAAGCTTATATGCTTGTGTTATGGGTACCAGAATACGGATAGAATACATATACTACTTTTTTTTTGTAAATACATAGAAACACCCAGACGCAGGACAAACATTAGTATGACAATTAGAAAAAGAACACAAATGATTGTCCCGAGCGGGAATCGAACCCGCGACCTCTTGATTGGCAGTCCGTTACCAGAACCACTACACCACGAGGCGAGGTATAAAAATAATTTAGCTGATGTTTTGATCAATAATCGTCTTAAAACGAACTCCATTTAAGCCTGTTTTAGTAGAATGTATTATGTTTAATGCTTACGTGACACAGTTACTAACATATTGAACTTGTAACAGAAAAATATGTCTAGGGCTTAGGTTTCGCATCTCATTGACGCAAAATCTAGAATTTTTTTTCAATAATCCCCCAACGTTGGTGTGTGAAATTTTCCATACTTATAGTTTATATTTAGAAAAGAGTGTTGATAATGTTATTTTTGAAATGGTTGAATCTTGCGATCGGTGGCTACTGTAAAAAATAAATATGCAATATAATTTGAAAAGTAAATAATGAATGACGACAAAAAAAGTAAAAAACGTCGTCATGTGTGCCAAAGAAAGGCAAATACAAATATATACTACGCTTCATCATATTCTTAAACCTAATCTAAGCAATTAAAAACAATTCAAATCCGGTTTACAACAAGCAGATTCAGGCACAGCTCTTGTGTGTCAAGGCCACATCAATCTGGGTTTTATTCATTCCTTCATACAATCCAAGAGATTTATGACAACATTTGTTCATACTATTAGAGTCATACAATTGAGTAGTACATTATTAAACACAGCTGCCAGCTCCTAAACTACAGGCAAACCTTGAATTTATAATGATAGGGATAATTATTATGTTTCTGAGTGGCAGAAAAATAAAGATAATTTAACTAGCTGTTGCCCGTGATTTCGTACGCATAGGATTTAGAAAATTGTCCCCGTTTTTGTTACATTTTTCATTGAGGCTTCGCCCCTACTGGATGCACCGTGAACCTAAACATGTATAACCTAAACACTCCTCGATAAATGCACTATCGAACACTAAAAGAATTTTTTAAATCGAAGTCAGTGGTTCCTGAGATTAACGCGTTCAGACAAACACTTCAGATTTATTATATAGTACAGATTAGCGCTTTGTAAAATAAATTTTCATTGATATTATCCGTGTTACGGATTAGGAATACACCAGAACCATCGCATTTCTTCCTCAGAGTGTTGTAAGAGGCAGTTACGGGATACTACATATAAACAGTTAACATTTAATCCATAGTGGAGGAGGCCATGCCCAACATTGGGACGTTATGGGTTAAATACAGCAGAAAAGTTGCATATGCAAAATCAGAAGTGATAAGTATAAACATGATAATTGACCCCGATTTTATTATCCTTATGACCACCCTATGCGGTAGTCCAAATAATTTTTTTTTTTTATTAATTTTCAAAATTCTTAATTAAATTAATTGTTACTAAACTATTCCAACAACTGTAAATGCCTTGAGTAAGGTCGGAAATAATAATAATAATTATTTTATTCGTATCGATTGATACAATCGATTACGACATGCGTTTACGATTAGATACAATAGCCGACTCGAATCGATGAAAGACGTTCGATGCTGAGAGTGCACGTGTATCATTATAGTTCTTTGTTGTCGACTAAAGGTTTATCAATCAAATATCATAATGTTATTGTTTTGTGTGTCAATTTATAAAAGTTCAGCTGTCGGTACACAGAAAAGGTAGCCGTTTTTAATATGTTATGTAAAGGCAATTAAACCTAAATGTGTTTAAATAAGACTTACGTTACGAGAGCATTTTTAAACATTAATTCTGTCTAGATCGAGTGACCTATCACGAATTAAACTTATACTTTCAGACGATCAAATAGTTTTTAATTTAAAATGAAACTTACATACGTCACTAATTATGAATTATCTCACTCTATATATCTTAAAAAACCGCATCCAAATTCGTTGCGTAGTTTTGTTGATATAAATAAACTCACGCAGGGACACACATACAAAAATCATACAAAAATAACGACTTTGTTTTATAATAAGTAAAGATAAGACCATACATCAACAATTCATCTTACAGCACGTATACAAAAACAAGTAAAGT